>OY728122.1:1217974617-1222974617 GCA_963277665.1 Viscum album | reverse complement strand
ATTTTATCATAACCCATGAAAAAGAGACAATATTAATAATAATTTCATCAAAACATAACCCATTAAAGTAGTTGAGTTTCATAAAAATATAACCCTTTAATGGTAAACTAGTTTCATAGATGTATAAAAAAATAATTTGAAATGAGTTTCATAAACTTCATTCCATAAAAACATAAAGCATTCTCAGAAATAACATTAATGGAACCTTTAGATCATTTTCCCAGAATGGGAAGAGTAACACCAATGGATTCCACATTAGATGGAAAATAATCTGAAAAGATAAATTAAAACCATTTCTTGATGAAAATATCATTTATTGTTTCAAAAATTATTTTTAAAACATATATCCTTTTGAATACGTTTTTTTAAATATATGAAGGAAAATTGAAAACATGTTGAAATCATTTTTCTCAAAAAAAAATTCAAAAACATATAAAACTTTTTTTAAATAATTTTTCCTTGAACATGTTCTGTAAATATATTTTTAAAAACATTTTTGAAAACATGCTTTTTTAAATAAATGTATCTCCAACTGAAAAGAAAAATGAGATCAAATTTTCATTAAAATATTTTCTTAATTATCTTAACTGAAAAAGAGTGAAAAAATGGAACTAATACATGAAGATATAATTAATTACCCAAGTTAAATAAAATTAATGTGAGTCCATGAGATATTTATTATAATATTTCATCAATGGAATAATAATCATAAATAATCCTAATAAATGAAGAGATTGTTTCAATAGAATCTTAACACATGATAAATTAGAATCATACTCCCCATGTAAGAAAATGGAATTAATTTAACATTAATATATCATTAAAATAATTATATTAATTATATTAATTTTAAAATATTACTTTACACACAAGATATAATAACATAGGTGCATATCAGGGCACGTGTCTCAAATAATGATAATTGAGACAAAACTACTTTACAGATTTGTTATCTTTTTAAACCTAAAACCAATAAAAGAGAGATCATAAAATGGATATGTAAATACCCATAAAATTAATTATATTAATAATATAATAAAATCCTGGGTATTATATATTTCACACTAAATAAATGAGTGGTGAATAAGTCATAAGTCTCACAGAATTAAAAGTGAGTGGAGAAAACCCTTTCCTCAAGTCTTAACATTCATCATACATGTTCAAAACTAATGTATAATAAATATAAGTTCATTATAAATATACCGAAGAACCATTTTATTAAATATAATAACATATAAAATTTGTTATGAATTTATATTACCCATTTGTTAACAACTCCATGTTATAGTTACATTTTTGGTAATATCTGCTTTCTTTTTCATATATGATTTGGCATGTTATTCTTGACCCTCTTATATCGATCATGATTTAATTATTTATAGAATGTAAAACATGAAATAAATATCACATATATTAAATATATATGTATTTATCATATCATATAAAATATATAAATATGAAATGGAATACATCGTTCATGGAGATAGTAGGTCGTATGTATGCATGAACCCCATTTCTATTTTTTTGTCTATTGTAAATATGAAAGTAAAAGACATATATGTATATATATATATATATAATATAATTATATTAGAATTATTATATCTTATACATCTTATAATTTCACTAAATTCATCCTTAATACATTCTATTTAAAGTTTGAATGAATCACATCTCTTTGAGGAGGCGGTAGTCCACACGTCAACAAACACAGTTATCATCATTACACAAAATGTAAATCTTGAAGGTATGAGCTATATAATAATTTAAAGAGAATAATAATAATAAATATCATATATACCATATAAAAAATGAGTTTACATCATAATTACCAACTATGAGAGGTTGTAATGGAAAAATGAACACCTTCATTTCATGAGACAGTAGTTCACTGTACATAAGAATGGTTTGTTCATCCCAATTATATGAATATTTTTGTAAGTGTAGGTCAAAGAATGAGAATAAAAAATATTAGTATATTTATTATAATTAGATTTTTATATAATCCTAAAATTATAATATTTACGGTGGTAGAGAATGAAAATAATACAAAGATCTTGTGGAAGGATATTACCTTTTATTTGGGTAACTCATTTTGGTTTGCATCAAAGGGATTCCTTAGATGGATTTATCCCCAAAGGGAGGCTTTAAGGATAAATTTAGGTATTTTGAAAGGAAATTTTTTCTGGTTTTGGCTGAGATAAAGGGTTTGAGAGGTGTAAATATTGGGGAGGAGAGGAGGCTTTTATAATATAAGAAAGGAAAAATTAGGTATTCTTTAAAAGAATTGTGTGCTCCCCAAGTTTTACTTGTCACAAAAGTGTTCCAAATGGATTATTATAGATACATAGAGGTATAATGGAAGAAATATGTCCATAAAATATTTTTTATATAAGTTTAGGTTCATTTTTAAATCTTATTTTCTATGTTTAGTCATTAATTAAGATCGTTTTAACCTTAATTACAATAATTAATTTTAATTATATTCACCAAAAATTTTAGTAAAAACTAAGTTGAGCATTTTATAAATTATAAATTATTATGATTAAAAATATGGAATCAATTTTTAAAAATTAAAATAATATAAGTTGTAGGAATTAATTTAAAATTAATCCTCTAGATGTGTCGTGATAGTGGAATTTTTAAGTGAAATTTTTAAAAGATTGAAATGATTTTAAATCGTATTTCAATCTAAAATTGGTTCCAAGGATCAAACTATATTAATTTATGTAAAATGGACCTAATTAAAATTTAAAAACAAATTAAAATATAATTAAAATAGATAAATAAATTAGATTAAAAGTAGTTTTGACAACAAATTCAATGTTGTTCACTATTCATCAAAAAAGAATTTTTTTTTTCTGAAAAATTCAAAAAATGAACCCAAATTAAATTTTGATATTATTATTTAAAAAATGAATTTTATTTTTTAAAATAATAATTATAAATGTTTCAATAATTATATTTAAAATGGATTCTCTATTAAAGGGTGGTAAAATTTCATTTTTTTAAAATACAACCATTTATTTTAAAAATTAGATTTATTTTTCTCTCAGGCCTATAAAATATATTTTAATGAGTTTAAACAAATTTGATTGATTATTTAATATATCAATATTATAAAAAATAGTAATAAAAAGTGTTTTTTAATTTATTGAGATAAAAGTGTGTTTTTATATAGAAAAATGGATTTATTGAAAAAGGAATTTCTTCATATTCAAGCAGTTCTTTCATTAATTCATAACTGATTGATAACCAAATGATTCATTTTATATACATGTGTAAATAATATTTTCACAATTTAGTTAATCTTTTTCTTAACTTTCATTCCAACCACTAGGTGGTAGTTATAAGAATATTTTAATATTATTATTAATAATATTTTTTAATTTGGTAAAAATAGGATTTGCATATAAAAAAGCTGTCAATGGAGCTTGACATCATGTAAAACACAAGAAAAAGCTAGTGTTGTGTGTACGAAAATCTAATCTAAGTGTTTTTTGAAGTGAAAGATTAACATGGTTTTTTGATAAATGTAAGAAAAACTTAGTTCTTTCCCAAGCTACATTTAGCGTTTCATGAAATAAAAAATATCAAAAAGTTTAAATTTATTTGAAAAATATTCACAAAATACTGGGATATTATAGTTATGTTTATCAGGAAATATGTATAATGATGAATGATCCTGATATAGTTCATGATGGTAGGTGAGCTTGATATAGCTCTTGATGATGGGTGTGCCCGATATATCTCTCCAATGCATTGGGTAAAGGTAGAGAGGTATCCAATTATGTTTCTCCCTTGAGTTTGTTATAATTTATCAAACAGATTATTTCCATTGTAAATGTTATTTTAAGATTTGATATGAAAATTATGTCCCTATTTTACTATATGATTTATCTATGCATGCTTTGGGTTTTCACAAAAAAATTATGATTTTAGAAGGTAGGCTAATGAGATTAAATTTTATGGGAAGTTCATACTACTTATGAAGGGTGAAATGAAATCCTATTAGGAGTTTTTCATGATTTAAATAAAACCTTTATGTGTTTTATTTTTCCATTAATTTTTATTATTTATTGTTTTATGAAAATATTTTGGTAGAGAATTTTATTTCTTTGGTAATAAAATGTTTATTTTGAGTTAGCATTTTTTAAAAATATAAAATTTTAAGAGTATTAGTAGGCTAACAAATTTATTTATTTCTTTTTATATATCACTTAATAATATTGTTTTACTAATACCACATCATAAAATATTTTTGATCTGGTTTTAAGGATTTATTGTAAAAAATATGAGCTCATTATGAAAAATGAGAAGATATTTCCTTAAAAGAAAAATTATTTTATTTTAAATTTTTTTGTATTGTGGAAAAAATTTATACTATGTGGTAGTCTCCACTTTATGATGTAATAATTATTTATTTAGTAGTGATTACCAAACTATATAAAACTCTAAACCTAAAAGATCATTGGGAATTCATGGAAATTAATTCTTTACTAAATAATCAATTTTGCAGACTTTTTAATTTCATGTACTTATAGTTGTTATTAGAGTAATGGTTAAGATAATATTACTGGTTATGATAATATAAGTAAATACCCTTAAGATATTGTAATTTACGGTTATAAGGATATCTAATTTAGAGATTACCATGTTGGTTCATCTAAATTGTGTCTCTTTAGAATGGATTTCCACAGATGAAATTGGGAAGCTTAAGTAGGAAGGCACAAAGAGGAAACATGGAATGGTTGGAATTGAAGATGGATTTATTATTACTATGACAGATTAGTTAAAAGAGGGTATAAATGGGGACATTTTACATGCTAGAGAGTAACCAGCTCTACCATAGAAGAACATCTTGATAACAAATTATTTTATGAGAAAATAACCTCTAACATCTAATGAATCTTATAACTCAGTAATAGTGGAGGGATGGATTAAAGCTGTATAATAGATATTTGATGTTATGTATTATTTGGATTATTAAATGGTAACTCTTACTATTAATATTTCAAAATTTAAATATGATAAATAATGGTCAATTATTAATAATAATTTTGGAAGATAAGATAATGAGGATATATAATGGGATATATTTATGAATATTTTTTATAGATAAGTATTTTCCTATGGTTTTTTGTATTAGGAGAGAAAATAAATTCTTGTAATTGAGGTAGAAGGAAGATGATTGAATGCCTACTTATGAATAAAACTTAAACTAACTAGAAAGGTACACACCAAATTGTATCTGGTATATTTATAGAAAAATTAATCAGTTTTACTACTGATTATTGCCAATATACTAAAGATCATTGACCTATCAAAAATTTAAAAGTCATAAGAAACTAGTTTATTATGCTGAGGAGGCAGAAATAGAGATTTAGGATAACCATGTTTTCTATGTTAATAATGAAAAATGAGATCCATGTGGTAAGAAAATGTGAAGAATACATCGATTAAATATAAAAGTATGATAATATATATTTTTAGTTTGTGAGAGGTGTGGTAAAAAGTAATGTATAGAAATTATTATAAAATTCATGATGTACATTGGATATAGTATGTTTGGGAATATGGATCATAATTTTAATGAAACATATATTGGTGGTGGTATGAACAATTCTGATAAGAAGGTAGTAAGTTATTTTAAATGTAATGAGATGTGTCATTATACAAATTCATATTTGAAGAATAGAATGAGTTATGGGAAAAAGAAAGACTATAAAAAAATGAGTGTGGTAAAATCTGTTGTAACTACATAGAAAGATGTCAGTCTATTGAATAAATTGGTAACATGTAAATTAATTGTTTATTCATATTATTCTAATTTCATGTTTGATTCAGGTCCAAAACATTCTTTAATATTTGATAATTTTATTGGTAAAATGATAATTTCTCTTTAAGAAATGAAGCCCAAACATTGGTTAAAAACACTTTGGGGTAGTATCAATGAAGAAAAAATTTAAAAATATTTAACTATTATTATTTATGGAAGATTTTACCCTAAAACCATATTGTTTTTACCATTTCATAATTTTATAATATTCTGGGTAAGGATTATCTTTCATTTTATCATGCTAAGATAAATTATAGAGCTAAATATGTTATTTTCCAAAATTAGTTTCTGTTTTTATATAAGAATAAATTCATTACTTTTATAACATATAAATAAACTGAGAAACTTTTAATATATGGAAATTAATATTACCTTGGTCAATTTTATGAAAATAATGGAATTATTTAGATTAATGATGTTCAGGTAGTAAAAGAATATCTGGATGTTTTTCTTGATGAGTTACCTAGTATTATACCAAATCATAAAGTTGAGTTTACTGTTAATTTATTTTATATTTTAAATCCTATTTAAAAACCCCCTCATCAAATGGCTCAAGTAAAACTTATGGAATTTAAAAAGTATTTATAGGAGTTCCTTGAAAAAGTTTTCATTCATCCTAGAAATTCACCATGGGGTTATCCTATTTTATTTGTTAAAAATAAATATGTTTATATGAGGCTTTGAGTTAATTATAGAGAAGTTAGTAGTATTATTATTAAGAATTATTATCCAATTACTCATATATATGACTTTTTTTATGAAATCAAGGGTCTTAGGTCTAGGTCCCATCATTTAAAGGTGAAGGAGGATGGAATCCCATAGAAAACATTTTGTAATAGGTATAGGCATTATGTGTTTGTGGTTATTCCCTTTGGGATGAGGAATGTTTCAACTCTATTCATGGATCTTATTAATAGAGCATTATATAACTATTTCAATATGTTTTTGGTTTTGTTTATTGATGATATTTAATTTTATTTTAAACTTTATGTGGACAATGAAAAAAATATAAGGATTGTTTTGAAAACCCTAAAAGAAAATAAATTTTAAGGAAAATTTTGTAAATGTGATTTTTGGTTACATAATATTTCATTTTGTGGACATTTCATAAATAAATATGGCATAACTTCTAATCCCACTAAGTTTGAATTGGATTCCAAATGTACAAGAACTAAAAATGATATTGAGATTCCTATTTTTCGTGGGTTAATATGCTATTAATGTCGATTTGTTCAAATGTTTTCATGATTATCTATCCTACTAACTAAGTTAATATAAAAAAGTGGTAGGTACATCAGGACAAAGGAATGTGCTGAATGTTTCCAGTAATTGTAAAGAAGATTAGTTAATACTTCTGTTTTAGCTCTGCTACCCAGAAATGGAGACTTTATTAAGAACATAAATGCTTCATTAAGGGTGTTGGATTGTGTCTAAATGTGGAATTATTAAGTAATTTATTGTGATTCATGTCAATTGAAACCACATTAGCAAAATTATCTGAAATATGACATTGAACTTGAGGCTATAGTTTTTTATTTAACATTTGGAGATGTAATTTATATGGAGTAAGGTACGAAATATATAAGGATCATAAAATCTTGATGTGTATATTAACTTAAAATGAGTTGAAAATGAGATATAAGATACATATAGAATTAATAATGGATTATGACTACATAATTAATTATTGTCTAGGTAAGAAAATATAGCAGATGATACATTGAGTCAGAAATATAAGGATACAATAAATATAGTGTTTCTAGAACATGATCCATTGGTTAATGATTTGATTATAAATTGTTCATACAAGAAATACGACTATTTTTTCTTAGGTTTCGGTACAATCATATTTTTCAAACAAGATTTAGAAAGCTTCAAATATAGATAATGTTTTATAGGAAAAGTTAGAATCTTTTAATAAGGGCATGTTTCTAGAGTTTAATGATGACTAATAAGGTATTATAATATTTTTAAAGGAAATATGAAAGCCGTTTTATTCGAAGTTAAAGAGGGTATTGTTGATTGAATCTCACAGTTCCTTATTTTCCATTTATCTTGGAAGCACTAAGATATGAAACATCCTTCAAGAGTATTACTGGTGGGATGGAATTAAAAGATAAATTATTTACATTACCTTAAAATATTTTACTTTTTAATAGGTTAAAGTAGAATTCAAATTAGCAAAGTGGAAACTAATAACATTCCTAGTAACATAATGGAAATGGGGGAATATTCCTATATATTTCAGGATGGTATTAGTAAATACATCTCATGGTAATAATAAAATTTGGTTTATTAGAGATCAATTAACTAAATCAACAATTTTCCTTACAATTCAAGATAAAATGTCTTTATATCATATTTATCATCTATACCTCAAGGAGACAGTTAGGTTACATGTATTTTTTCTCTCTACTGTATTTTATTTTAATCCCATATTTACAATTAATTTTTGAAAATTCCTTCAGAAGTTATTGGATACTAAATTAAATTTTAATATATATTTTCATCATCAGTTTGATGAAAAATCCAAGTGAATGTTTTAGAAATTGGAAAACATACTTTGACCTTGTTCAATAAATTAACTATGAATTTTGGATTATTATCTTTCCTTAGTCAGGTTTTATTATAATAATATTTTTCATTCCAGTATACAAATGAAACCTCTTGATGTTTTTTTATAGAAAATAGTGGGAGAATCTAGATTTTTGGGATGAAGTAGGTGAAAGGAAGGTATCTGGACTTTAATTTGTATAAGAAATGATTGATAAGGTGAATTTGATTACACAACATTTGAGGATGGCTCATAGCAGTCATAAATATTAAAAATATAAATGAATAAAATAAATTTCCTACAAGGTAGGTGATTATGTTTTTATTTACACATATCTATAGAAAAGTGTTATGCATTAGGGTACAAAGAGGTAGCTAAGTCCATAGTTTATTTTGAATTATAAAATCCTATAAAATTTTAAAATAGTTTACTATAATTTAACTTTTACTATGAGTTTATCTTAGTTAAATGACATATTTTATGTTTTATTGTTAGGAAAATATATGCAGGAGGCATCTCATGTTTTGATCCCTAATGCAGTTTAGTTGGAAGAAAATTGTTTTTATGAGGAACAAACATTATTTATTTTTGACCACATAGATAAGGTTTTTTATAATAAGGCAATTATTTAATTTTATGTTTTTTATAAAATCCATACAATTGAAAAAGAAATATGGGAATCTGAAAATTATATAAAATAAAAATATCTCTGCTTGCTTAAGTAATGAATAAAATTTCAAGGACCCAATTTCCAAAATGGGTTATAATGAAACAAACCTGGTAAAGTTAATAATAAAATCTAATACTTTATTAGTATTCATGAATTATATTATATATATATATATATATTCATTATAATGATATTAGTTTTTTTAATTAAAAAATGAAATATTTTTATTCTGATTAAATTCATTATCTTATAAAGCATTATTTAAAAGTTTAATTTATCTCTATTAGAATTTTAATTTTCAAAAATAAAATTAATATTTAAAATAATCATATCTAAATTAAATTAGAATTAAATTTTTGTATATTTCTGAAATTAATATAAAAGTACCATATCAATTTTTATTTTATTATAATGTATAATAAGTATTATTTATTTATATATAATATATTTAATTAAATAGGAATCTTTTTATACCTAATTTAGGAATAAGTACATTTTTGGGTTTATAAACACATTTAAGAAAAAATCTTTGTTTTTTTCATTTTAGTTCAAATCCTAATTTCTTCCACCAATAGAAATTGAATCCTGATTTTTTTTTCAATATTTTGAATCAAGATTTCTACATTTAGTAAATATATCCCCTTTATTTTGGGTCAATATTAATGGTAACTATAGTAAGTATTTTTCACCTCGGTAAGAGTAAATCAGATAATTGAGGAAAAAAAATAATATGATAAGGACCTAAAAATAACCCTAAAACAATCCTTTATTTTATCCGATGAGTGGAATTTGAACATACTCATCTGATATTCATTTTTTTGTTATATTTTTTCATTTTTATTGTATAATTACCTGTATATTATTTAAAGTAAATATAATGTTAAAAATTTCACTCTCTTTTAAAATAAATATAATTTCGTGAAAGTGATAAAAAATATGTGTTATGTTATTATTTTTTATTTTAAAGATATTTTTTTATCAAGGTATTTTTTTAAAATTTAGTGTTGAAATTTTTACCATAAATTTTTATGCAATACCGACACAATTCTTGTTTATGAAACAAAAAAATGAAGTAAATAATTTTAAAAACACTAAATGTATGTTTTTTTTGTTAAGTTGTAGTTTGCCTATTTTTTATATAGATATATCATATTATGTAGGTTTTAATATATTATATTTGAATTAATTTTCTATTATGTTATTTTCAATGTCAAATTAATTGAATATTTTCAAAATTGACATTATGATATTTTATAATAAAAAAAATTATTAAAAGATTTAAAATTTCTAAAACCCAAATAATTTTCCAAGTTAATGAGATAATGTTTAAAATTAAAACTATGGTACATTTACTTATTACTTATCCTTTTATATTAACTTTCTTAACCCATAAAGAGTAAAAAAATTGATCTTGTGGTAATTGTAAAAAGGGCTAATGAGGAGTTTGAATAAAGAGATAATGGTGAAAAAATCAAAAAAAACTTTTCAAAATTATATATTAAGATAGGAGTTATACCCATACTCATCCTATATTATAAATATATCATTTTGAACATTTTTTCATTAAATTTAATTTATATTAATTAAATTCATTAAAAAATTCAAAGAGTGCGCCTCCCCTCACATATTAAAGGAAGCCTTCTATCCTCTCTCCCTCACACATTTTGATTACTATGGTTAGGAAAATACATACCAGAGTATCTCAAAAACTTCACAGGAAATTTCATATAGGCTATCATTTGATTATGATAACAACTTAAGAAGTATTTTCTTGTAAACATAATGATGCTTTCTAAAGAAGAGGTATAGTTATTAAATAAGAATTTTCATATATTTATTATTCCACCTCATTTAAATATTATTAAATGATTATGAAATATTAAAATAAGTATTTTAATTATAATAACATGTTATTATGTTAATTGAATAATCTATGTCCATCTCCTCTTCCATCAAATGGGAAACAAAACTATGATTCTTATATACGAGAGACTACCGCCTTGTGAACCAATATAATTTCTTATCCATAACCTCTTATCAATAATAGATATAGTGATGTATTTAATTTATATAACTTATAGTAATCAAATATTTATAATTATTTAAGTATAATACATCATCTAATTTCTTACCTCTATATTCATTGAAAATTAAAAATGCTGTTTATGTGTATGTATGGATTACCACCTCCGCAAGGCAATGTAATTTTTTTTGAAAAAAATGGATGTTTTATATAGGTTTATTTAAATATATAATATTATATTTATTATATAATCATAATTCTAGAAATATTTAACAATAGTTACTTTCTTTCCATCATGATCATTGAAAAATTGAAATGTTACTCATGCGTATGTATGACCTGCTATCTCTATATCTATAATATAGTTCATTTAACAAAACCATGTTTCGTGGTTGGTTTTGAAAGTATAATTAATATATAAAAATGATAAATATTTCATGATTATTATTCTTTATATGATGTAATAACTACCTCTTTGACCATAGTAGTCTTATCATAGAGATTTTGGAAATATGATACGAATATGGTCAAAACATCCCATGTAAACTTAATTGATTAATTAATTTTATATAATAGGGTAATTAATAAAATAAAATGAATAATAAATATGAAAAATGATATTAATAAATTAAATAATTATCATATGTTTATTATTCTAGAGGATAAATAATTCATGTGACAAGTCAGACACGATGTAAGGGAATATTTACCTTAAAAATGCAGTTTAAAATAATTTGAAGATCTATATTTAAAATGTTTTTCTCCATGTACATATTCTTAAAATTATTTTATTAATGTTTTGATATAGAAATTATTGAATTATAAATGATATTTTTTTATCACATTCTACTTTCTTTAAAATGTTTTCAAAATGAATCTTGTTATGCATTTTATATGGAACGTTTTGATGAAAAGAGAAAAAGAAAAATTATATTTTTACATATACGAAATCAATGGGTTTTCCTAACACCATAACTATTGTTTTATGTTTATAATCCTTTATAATATTTAATGTTTTCATCAAAGAAAAACCATCCTTCCATTTGTTCTAGGTGTTTTAAAAGAGGGTTTTGCAATGGATATTTCAATATCCAAAAATGTTTTCTTATGGTTGAAAATAATATTTTTATGAGTATGATAACAGAAATCCAAGAATTGATATATTATAATTATGTTATAGTTCTTGGGAATTATTTTTGATGATGGGTGATCATGATATATCTCATGATTATGGGTTATCTCTATGTAGATCATGATGGTCAGTGAGTCGGATATTACTCTCTAATGTGTTGGGTAAAGGGGAAAAGTTAACCTATTAGATTTATCCTAATATATTATTGTTATTTATGAGTTATGTTATTAAATTAATAAGAGTTATATAAAAATAACTTATAAATTTACCTATGTTATTCATTTATGATTTCTATTGATTTTCATGGAAATATTATGATTACACAAGGTAAGTTAATGAGAATAAGTTTAAAGGAATGTATATACTACATATTAAGAATGAAATGTATAAATTTTCCTATGTTTTAAAGATTACAAAGAAACATTTATAGGTTTTATTTTTACTGTAATATTAATTAAAAGTTTCATGAAAATATTTGAGTATAGAAATTTATTTCCCTAGTAATAAAATGTTTATTTTGAGAAAACATTTTATTTTATTAAATGAATTTTTTTAATAGTATTCATAGACTAATGGGTGTATTTTTTTTATGTACATTACTAGGTTTTTTGTGCTCATCCCACGTTTTCAAATGTTTTTCATTGGGCTATAAGGATGATTATGGTCACGAATGAGGTTAAAACAAATATTATGAAAACATGTCATGAAAATGATTTTTTTTTCATTTAAATGTTTTTTTTAAAAATGGATACTTAGTGTAAGTTTCCACTTTAGGAAGTATTATTTATTTTTGTTAGGGTGATGAACTAATTATTAAAAAATCTAATCTTGAATGATCTCCTAGAATGAAAATTAATGAATTATTTACTAAAGTGTCAATTTTATGAATTGTTTAAGGGTAGGTGTTTATAATAATGCTATAGTAAATCAAAATAAATGCCTATGGAGAAGTGAAACACATTATAATCCATATGATATTTTGTTAAAGAATAATCCAACTATCAAGTACTTTAATGTGATTATAATTCGATGTTTTATTATGATACACGGTGAAAATATTGGAATGTTCGAAGAGAAAACTGATGAAGTTGTATTTATTGGAAACCTAACAAGTGGTAGTGGGTACAAGTGTTGGTCTAAGAGGCTAAAAAAGCATTTTGAATGTTCTAATGTTAAAATATATGAAAATAAACACAATTTTGAAGTATTTTTTGGGGATTAAGTTGAGGAAATCAAGCTAGCACTGAGGGTATTTTTGAAAAACTATTTACAAAATAGGAAAAATATGAGTAAAAATTTATTGATATTTATTATTAATAGACTTATAATGATAAAACTATTTTTAATTAGGGTTTGATTCATCAAATGATGAAAAAATATTGATACTCATCATATTATGTGATACAATGAGGAACTAATGAATATAATAAAGAGATTGAGAATAGATATCCAAACAACTCTTGTATCACATGTTAAACCTAGAACAATTACTAAAGATATTGATAAAAAAAGATTGGGTGTAATCTATACATGATGATTTCAATCAAATTAAAAATGAATCCACTTAGGATTCAGTTCAATGGCCCAAAGAAAAAACAATTATTGGCAAATATTGTGTGTTTAAAAACAAAATGAATGAGAAAGGTATTGTGATAAGAAACAAGGATAGGTTGTAATGAAAGAGATTTACTAAAATGTAAGGCGTATAATTTGAATAAACCATTTCTCCAGCAGTAAGGCTTTAAATAAACAACATGTTTTTAGTATCAGATGTAGATAAACACTATAAAGTGTATCAAATAGATGTGAAATCAGAATTTTTGAAAAGAAATATTGAATAAGTAGTCATTATTGAACAAATATATGGTTTTGTTCTTCATATTGATGATATCATGGTATGAATATAGAGAAACTAATTATATGGATTGAAATTCGATCCCATATAGTGGTACTCAAAATATGACATCTTCTTGAAGGAAATGTGTTTCACTGAAGGGAAGGTTGAATTTTTTTATATAAATTTTCCATCCATATGAACATATATTTTTATAGTACATGTTGATCATATAACTATTTATAGTAACCAAGAGTACCTTTGTGAGGAATATTCTAATAATATGAATGAGCAGTTCGAGATTTCCTACTGGGAATTTCAAATTCTTTCCTAGGATTATAGATTGATTAGAAACCAAATTTCATAGGTTTTTTAATATGAAAATTTCTCCAAAGATTTTTTGATGTATTTTAGAATATATAGAGAGGTTTCATCATCAATTTTGGTTAGAAATAAATAGTTTAAAGCTGAAAATAACAAAAAGGATGATCAAATGAAATTTAAAAGACTAATTGAAATAATTTTGTATTTTATAGCTTCAAGACTTAAAATATCCTTTGTAGTTAAACATTTTTCTCAACACTAATGTGATATAAGGGAGTAACAAATACTATTAGAAAATATGGTTTTGATATATGTTATGGAAATGGTGAATTATGTACTAGTATATAAATAAAATATTTATTTTTTTTGGACAAATTATTGTAGGTAAGAAAAGTGATTGTACAATTAGAATATCCAAATTTTATGGAAATTTCTTCATTGGTGGGGGTTGTGTGATATGAAATATTAAGAAGAAAAACTCAACAACACTGAGCACAACTGAGGTAAATATGTTGGATAATATCAAGAATGGACATAAGTTTTGTGTATTGTTCTGTAATTAATGTATTTAAGGATTGAAACTGAGAGGAAATTGATTTTTTTTATAAAAATCAGAGTAAAATAAATCTACCAAAGAATACTATAAAACTTAATAGATCTAAACAAATAAAAATCATAAATCATTTTATTAATGAAGTAGTGTGAAATGGAGTTATTGATCTTCAATACATTTCTACTCAGAATCAAATCACATATATCATTAAAAAATCTAAGAAAAGTGAGAGGTTTTATGAGTTGAGGCTAAAACTATATATTCATACCTCTCCTATAACATAAAGGTTTGTGGAAAAAACCATCATAAGTAACTGGATTGTGTTGAAAAATGGGGATAAATAGTGAAAAAAAATTTAATGAAGGGTTTAGTTAATTTTTGGAAAAAGGAGTAGTGATAAATGACCTATCATATAAATTTGTGAATAATGTTCAATGGGGAAGGATGATGAAATTAATTTTTGATTCATGAACTTAGGGTGTGATAATCTAATTCACTTGGCCACGATTTATTTTCATTGAAGGATATAATTCTCTAAAAAACGTAACCTTATATGGTTGTGTGTTTCAAGACACTTAATATAAGTGATGTATTGTGATTTTATGATTCTCATGCATGTTGATATGCTTTTAAATAGATCAGATAATATTCATAAATTTTTATTTTAGTTTCCAAAAAATCCAAATGTAGGATATTAGAGTGCCATTAAAATTGTTGATGAAGTTATTGTTGGTTTGAATTTTTTTCTACTTGATAGAAGACTTTGAAAAACGTTATTGGAGTTTGGGAAGATGTATTTGTGTGGATAATGAAAGATTAAAGATGAATTAATGAGTATATATCTATAATTATATCATGTTTATAATTTATAGGTGGATAACTACATAAAATACCTTGTCCTTTATAGTTCATTGAGTTGTCCATACGGTCAATCTGTTCAAAGTTAGTTATTTGTACATACAATTGATCTATTCACTATTAGTGGTTTATCCATATGGTTGATCTAACGCATCACAATAGATCTCCATGTTATGTGATTTATTCATGTGGGTGATCCCATTATCTAACACTTGATCTATATGGTAGGTGATTTGTTTATGTCCTCAATCCAATTTCTTATGATTGATCCATAAAGTCAGTGAATTGATCACATATTTTATCCACATGGTTTAGTAGCTTCACATAGTCGATTTGGATCATGTTCAATTTTGTACAAATAGATTTTCCAAGTGAGTATGTGGAGTGAAAATTAGAGTTTCTATATTTTGGATATTTTTAATAAGTAAAATCTAACACTTCTTAGTACTTTCTTCAATGAGTAAAACATCACATGTGAATTTTGATTTAAGATGATTAATTTGAGAGTTAAAATATCATGGTTAATTATCATATTTGATTAATTTTATGGACTTTTTTATATAATAAAGTTTCTATGAAGATTTGAAATATATTTTTTATGAATAATATCTATATATTAAATTTAGAATGTTTTTTGATGACGCTTTTCTCTTATAGTGTTCAAATAATCATTGGCATGTTTATATGTAGTGATTATTTTTATATTTATAATAGTTGAGTATTTGAGTAACTGATTTATTTTCAAGATTTTTTTTGTGATTTTTATGTTATAGAAGGTATATCTTAATACTGTTTCAGTATAGAATAAATATTTGTATTCTTGGAATTATAAAATTAATAATTTGTGAATTATTCTCAATATTGATCGATATTAGAGATGATTCATGAATGATATTTTTTTTATTTTCTGAGAATGATATTGGTAGGTGATGTATTTTACTTTAGTTATGTATTTATTTAAGGTTAATAATATCCAAGAGATTATAGTTAATGTTTATGAGCCAAACTAAATATGAAAATCAGGCTGATTGTGATGTTCAATTATGTTGGGAGATGAATCTATAATACTAAGCCAGAAAATTAATTATAGGAATTAAATTAATTTATGCCTTTAATGTTTCCCTAATATGAATAGTTTTGAAGAACGTGAATGTGACTTCCCAAATATCAAAAAAAATGGAAAAAACAAAGTGAGTAGAAGATAGTGCGTGAAGTTGTAGTTTAGAGATCTCCTTCTACATCTATTGGTGGTCAAGGATTTAGTGATATCATATGAGTGTAATTTTGTGAACAATTTCTATATAAAATATGTATGATGTGATTCAATATTCTTTTATATTCTTTAAGGTTCATATAGGGTAATCCAGTTCTATAGTTTCTAAAGTAATCGAACCATCAAGAAAATCTTTCTCATTCTAGTTAAATATTCATTATGGATGTAGTTTGAAATTTCATAGTCAAGTGTGAATCTTGAAAAGAATGGTTTGAATCTATAATAATGATGTAATCTTGTAAAATTCCGTTTTTTATAACAAAGAATCCATGGTTGGGGAGACTAACCCACCACAGAATGGACCAGGTGTCCCATGAAGGAGTCAAACCATGTAAAAAGCCTCTTACATATTATTTAATTATTTCATGCATACATGATCGAAGTTGATACCCTATAATTTAGTGAAGAATATTTTTACAAGATTAAGATGTTTATTTAATTAAAAATAAATTGAAAAAAATGTTCATCAATAATTCAACCCCCCTTCGTAGTGGTGTAATCTCATCACAACCAATTCACTATGAATCTTATAAACAAAAAATCATAAAATTCTTATGTATTCCACATAAACACTAACATATTCAATCATTAACCTCATAAAATTATACCACACAAAAATAGCACCATCTAATATTACTAACCACAAAACCTATAATATTCAACATGCTTCTAATACATCACTTTGATAAAAAAAATTGGCCTCACAAATTTCAATCAAACTCCATCCAAGGAACATTCAACAAAAACCACAAAAAATACCATGAAACAATATCCACAGGATAATATCTTAAAAATAATATTTATACCATTAAGTCTTCTATAAACTAAATTAATAATGGAATAATGTAATGTGAATGAATACAAGGAACCACTCTAAGAATTACTCAACATCAATATTCCCAAATATCCCATATGTTACAATATATTTGAATTAAAACATACCTTAAATCAATATATATTAAAAATTAGTTCCCAGATATCACACATACCGACCCCAAGAAAACTACCACAATTTCCCCGAACACATTAAACATAGAGAAAGATATACCCCATCCTTATATTATCACTAATCACAAACTATATATAAACAACTATATGGAGGTGATGAAATAAAAAAAGTGATTCATTAACTATAACACATGAATCATCAACGGAATTAATCATTAATTGGGGAAGAATATGTGATGATAAGTTATCCCCAAACAACCACTAGGGTGAGGTAAATCCCTAACTAGAATAATAATAAGAAAAAAAATAAACAAAATGTTCTCACAGACTCTACTCTTAAGACCATATTTCTTGGAACTTTAACATGTACTATTGTAACTAAGAAATTACCCATACTTACACCTGATATGAAAAATAAATCCCAATTCTATATATAGATTCAATATTCTACCACCTTTTCTAGGATCTAAAAAATTAAATCTCTATTAAACCCTAAATTTAACTCAATATCCTTGAAACATCCACCCTAACACGTCCAATGAAGAGGAAAAGGTCAAAGAATATTGTAAGAAGATGACCTATAACCTCTATCATAATCAATAACTACAAGATCATATCAAATATGAGAATCACATGATAAACAACCCTAAAAAATCTAGATCACCTATGTGTTAATGAATTTGAAATCATATATAATTGAGTATTAACCATCCATCTCTTCTAGACCGAGTTATAACATCTAACAAAATTTCACCAACCCTAACCTAAAGTAATAACAATGGAATGATCATGAATTGAAAATATTGCAAAAATATGACCAATAACACCCTCAAAAATACAATATTTTAATTTAATACCTATGATGAAACTAAAAAAATACTACCCCAAATCCCATTTTCAAAATATAAATACAACATCAAATATCACATAACTAGTTTACTTATCTCAAACCATAAAGAATAGACTACTAAATTATTATAGAATCACATAATCATAAAATAAAAAAAAAGTTGCTTTTATAAATTTATATTTCAGTCATCATCCATAAATAACATTAATAATAAATAAATAACTCATATAGAAACAGAATTTTGAATTTGAACACATAATCTTAACAACAAAACATTAGGTAAAGTTAATAGAAAGAAGACTTGTAAATGATAAGCTTAAGTAATTCAAAGAATATTACATAAAAACCAAGAAAAATAGATTAAAAATAAAATATCACTCTAATATATCAATAGAAACAAAAGAAATTTATATTTATAAGATGACATGAAACAAATTCCCAACATCCACACCCATATTTCTTTTATCCACCTCTGTTTCTTACATCATCTCACAATCAGGCACCTTTCACTAACTAAGTGGTCGTCAATGATTTGGAGCATTCTACCCATTCCTCACTATTGTTTTATTGTAGGGTAACAAACTCATTCCAATTAGAAAATGTCATATATATGATCATATATCATGATGATGGCTAAAACCAATGTATGAATAACAAACCAAGTAAAGGTTTCCATTTTGAATACAATACTCTACATGATTCCACACTCAATTTCTATGAGGATGATATTAAAGAACACCCATTATCTATGTGAATACAAATATCATGAATGTTAATGTTCTGAAGGATATATATCCATATTAATAACAAATAATATATTACGAATAATTCTATGTTCACTTAATATTATCTTCTATAAGAAACCCCGATCCACTTATGAATAATTATAAATATTAGAAAGCTTCCACAAATTAATTAATTAACTTATACTCAAATATTATGTTCCTTGGATTTTATCCCTTAATGATGCTATAATTTAATTAACATGAATAAATATATGGAATTTATCAAACTCACCCCATGGATATGTAATAACAAATATAATATCTATCATTATGAACCATTATAACTATTTACATGAATAACGTTACACAAATTAACCATGAACTACATGAAACTATATGATGTGTGGTTATATACCTAAAAAAGTACCCCATTTTAAGTACAAAGATTAAGTATATATATTAAACAATCACGAGACTTTATTAAGAATATATATTCTACAAAATTCTTAACTAGTTTCTATGGTCAACAATATATCCCATTTTCAAATATTCTTTTCCCTAAAATTCCTGATATAGTGCTCACATTTTTTTACTCTAAACACCAATTCTAGGATTTTTTTTCATTGTAACATTCTAAATCAACCAAATCCAAATGAGACCCCAAAATGGATTGTAAATGAGAATAATAGTATAACATTAATCCCATCTTCTATAGGATAGGGTTTTAAGACTATCATTGAGTGTATAAAAATTCAAAAATAAAAGATCTTACCCTAATGTATAATAGAATAATAAAATAATGGAAACCTAAATGTGAATAATAGAAATATAAATGAACACAAATATCACAATCAAATATATAATATATTAATTTTACATTAAAATTAAATTAAATGAAAAGAATACAACTAAAAAATAACAAGAAATGGAATCCTAAAAGATAAATTATTCCCAAGTAAACATCTAGTATACCATAGTGATATAAAAAAATAACAACCAACATCAATGTCAATGAATTAACAGGATCACTATTCTAAAGCTACTTGACACCACCACAATGTCAGTATAAAATTTCTATAATAATAATATAATAAATAGTGTTTAGATTAAAAATAATCAACATGTATTGTCACATAGAGCGGCGATAATGAATTGGAGACGACGAGGCGGAGGTGGTGACATGGAGGTGGAGGTGGGGATATAGGGAAGTTGAGGAATTTGTGTTATGCACGAGTAGAAGGGTTTGGAGGAGAAGGGGTTTGAAGAGGTGGAGATGTTGAGAGGTTGAGATGGAGGAGGATGATGATGAATATGAAGTAGATTGAGGTGATATTGGTGGCGTAGTATGTGGAGGTGAAGTCTGCAAAGGTAGAGCATTGTCGAGGAGGAGTTAAGGATTATTAATTTTCGAGGAAACCAAAAATTTTAGATAGAAGGGCACATCAGGAAAATGGATATGGAGATGGCATGTGGAAGAGAGAATTACAAGCTATAGTATATACTTGTACCCAACCCATGCATCTTCATGAAATGATCATTTAATCACAAATTTTCATACACAAGATAAAAACATTATGGTAATGATCTATGAAATATGTGTCACTCACTGGGAGAGTATGATGAAATTAGAAGAATTAAAAATTACATATAAAATTTGTATTGTTAATATGTAAGAAAAAACATACACAAAAATTTAATTAAATCCATAGAGTTAACAAATATAAAAAAATATGAAAAATTTGATGAAATAGGTACCAATTAAGATAAGGAAATTAATCCATGTGGTAATATGTGAAATAATCACTTTATCTTAATAAATTTAATTCATTAAAAATAATTTTCTTTAGTTAGATGATTATTTAAATTGGATGCATTAAAATTACTTCTAACTTTTCCTTCCCTAATACACTCTTGAGAAAAAAATTATTTTCAAAATGTTTCTCCAATGTGCCTGTTGGGAAACAAGTATGTAACATCCCATTACCTTTCTTGGGTATGTTTCCCCCTTTTATAAGTCCCCTTATAGTTTTTTAAAATCCTTAGATGTGTTTTTTGGGGTTTACTATAGCTTGCAGAATAGGTAAACATCCTGAACCTGAGGTACATGTCATTTACTAGTTGCTGGTTCATGTCACGAATGGGGGATCATGATGTGAGTAGGAACTAAGTAGGTATACATTGTGTACCTAAGATACACGTCGTGCATGGGTAAAATAGAGTATTTTTTATCCCGAGGTGATGGTTTTGTCAACCTAACTTACACAGCATGGACTACATGTCTTAAAAAATGGGTACATGTCATTACTCGAACCAGGCCAAGGTTTAATTCATGTGTTTCTCAATTTCTCTTGTCCTCTTTCCTCCCAGACCTCTTGTGTATCGACCCTAAATGATTCCTAGGCATTTTTCAAAGGCATCGAACCTTCCAAATCGATCTGATCTTCTCCATTTCATTGTTTCTTATATGGTATGTCTCTCTGGTTAAGTTTCCTCTCTGATTTGTCCTTATGATTGATCGCAATAGTGCCCTAGCCTTGTGTTATTAGATCCATTGATGTATGTTTGATGTTTCTTGGTGTCCTCATCTAGATCTATTGTGAGATCCTATCTTGAAGGTCCTTATTTGTCTAGTTGTGGTGAAACAAACGTTTTTTCTTGAGGTATGTGGGATTTCATCTTTCTTCCAACCCCTTGTATCTATTTTTAATCAACCCTTTGAGGTGTGGGATTCATTCTATGTCCTTCATCGATTGCGTTGTTGGGTTTCATTGCTTTTGAATTTCATTGTGGGCATGTGTGACCTTAACGTTGAGGTTGGTGGTCCCGTATCTAGCCAATGACAATGAGCTAGAATTCTATTTCTTTATAAATTGATTTATGAAATTGGAATGATTGTTGGTGTGTGTTGAAAAATATTTTGGAATGAAAAATAGTTTTCCCCTAGCTTTTGATAAATTTATTGTGAAATGGTTTTCAAATCATTGAAATTTAATTGTGAAATTGAGATCTGGGGATTTCCTTGGGTATATAGGTGGAAGGTTTAGCGTGAGGCCATTGTCCATTGATGTTATTATCAAGGAAGTTTGTATTGCTGATTTTCTATATTCCCTAGGATCGTTGTTCTTGGAGACCGATATTGAAATTTTAGGGGGATTAAACTTGGTTTTTTCCTTGGCTTCTTAGACTCGTTGTTCTAGGATCATTTTTGTGCACTTTATTATTTTTGTACGACTATTCTGGTACCTAGACCTATAGTTGTCCATGTTGTTATGATACTTGTGCTTATGTTTTCTATTTCTTGTCTTTTTGAGTTAGCCTTGATATGCATGTTTATGCTTGTGAAAAATTATTTGAATAATGTGATTTGAAACTGATACACCATCTTATGTTTAGAACTATGGAAAAGGGAATGTTTGAAATGTTTTCTATAAAACTAATTTACTACTTATCTTTCCATGTTTTTAATTTTAACTATGAATACTATAATTTTTATACAGATAATTTCTATAGAACACCTGGGTGGGATCCTACTGATCCTGTTAGCTCAAACCCTACTCACTTCTTCAATGGTGTGTATACCTTTGTTTTTTGATCTAGTTTAGGGAAAGGCAAGGTGATATAGTGACATGACGAGGTTCATGTCATATGGGATGGGTAGATGGTGGTGATATGGTTGGAGTTCGTTCATGCCATCATTTGAGTAACTACTTAGTTTTGAGTCCCTTGTAGTCAGACATATCTTTAAAAGTTTTTAGCTACAAGTTTAGTTGTTTTGTTTCTACTTTTTTCCTTATAGTTCTAGAATATATATTTCTATGTCTTCCACTGTTTCTTATTTTATTTATATATATATGGTGTGGTCTTTCTGGTTGGGAGAAATTGTTCACTCAGTTTTGTTGTTTGAGTTCAGGATCCTGTTTCCAGCCTATGGGGATCGGGAATACACTTCGGTTATGTGACAAATCGGGTTGGGTGCTGGGTTTTTTGGGAACCCAGGTCAGATCATTACACTTTGGTATCAGAGGCGAGTTCTGTCCTCAAGAATGTTTTTCTTGAGACTTCTGTTAGACTAGAGATAGTATTGTCAAGACTTCAGAGGAATGTTGCAATAATTAATTTTCTATATCTTACCATAATGAGACTCAAGTTATCATGGGATGTCAGGATATGTGTCTCTAGTGTTGGATTTTATTTTAAAATCATAGTTTTTTATTATGGTTATTCTATTTTGATGCGAGATTTGTTCAGTGTCTAATTTTTATTATGTTTTGGTGTGGATTAGTATGCCTCCGAGACATCTTCCATAGGTTCCCTAGGACGAGGAAGTTAATTCTTCTGAATGTAATCCACCAATGAATCAAAATCTCATTGAGACTATCATATGGGTAGTCCGCCCTATCGATCAGTATGCACCATGAGTTCAGAACACATCAGGTAAAGTACCACCTAGAGTTAGAGGAGGACGATATCAATCACGGGAGTTCTTGCATGAGAATCCACCATAATTTAAAGGGATTAATGAACCTCAAGAGGTGGAGGATTGGATGGACTGGAATGATCAATTCTCTGACTTCCTAAAGATACTTGAGAATATCAGAGTGAAGTGCGTATTGTTTAGACACAAGGGTTCCGAAAATCATTGGTGGGACTCTATGGTCTAGGAAGACAGACATTTGGGCTTGGATTAGATGGGTTTGAAAACCCTATTCTTTCAATATTTTTTTCCAGAGTCTTTAATGCTAGAAAAATCTCTGGAGTTTTTATCGTTGCAGCAGGGAGAGTGTTCGGTGTAGGCATACACCAATCGATTTACTATGCTTGTGCACTTTTCTCCAAATGTGTAAAAGAATGACTAGATGAAGGTAGAAAATTACCTGTAGGGTTTTCAACCGTACATTAGATCATAGGTGTTTATTTTTAAACTTTCTACCTATGAGGAGATAGTGGACCGAGCAATTATGGAAGATATGGACATGGAAGTAAAGGTCAGATTTACTTCCACTTCTATTCCAACAAGTGATAACATTAGTGGTGTGAATGGGAAGAAGAGGAAGTGGAATGACCATCGTAGGAGTGGTGGAGGTGTATCTCAAAACCGAGCCTCCTTCGCACCGTCTATTGTAGTCGGCAGTGTGACTATGACTTGAAACCTGTGTGACAATGGGGGTCACACCAGATGTTCTTGTTCGATGACCATGAATATTTCAAATAGATGTGGACGTGTTAGTCATCTATAGTGTTTCTTGTCAGGCTATGAATACACCTTATTATGGTCAGGGTTTGTCAAATCCAAAGGGTACTGCGGTGCAGTCAGAAGCTTCAAAGACTATAGGGCTCCAGCCACAAGCCTCAGAAGTAAAGCATTTATACATAGTAGATGGGTGTCCAATGGAATTTGATGTATGTCTGAGAATAGGGAGAGGTATGATCCTTAATGTAGCTTTAGTATGTACTACATAGTTTAATATTGGTGCCTCCCACTCATTTATATCTACCATTTTTGTTGATATGATTAAACATCCAAGAGAATTTATCTCTTTATAAGGGAGTTAGAGACACCAATTGGAAATTTGAAAGATCAGGCATTTCAGTGTTCTTCTTGTTCGTTCAAGATAGCTGAAACAGAGTTGGTCTGGGATTTTCCAATTCTTGATCTGGTTCTATTTGATGTCATCATCTATATGTATTGTATGTTCTCTTATTGTGCTGAGGTTGACTGTTATCATCAGTATGTTTCGTTTCTTGTTGCTGATGAGAGATCTTGTGTATTTCAGGGAGAGTGAGACCCTTGGTCAGGTCATGTAGGACCATCCTACCCATAAATGATGAGTTTTTTGGTTGTTTTTTCATTTGAGCCTGATGATCTTTCTTCTGTTTAGGATCTTCCTGTTGTTGTCCATGACTTTCCTGACATTTTCCTAGATGACTTCTCTGGTCTTACTTTAGATTGATTGGTAGATTTCACGATTGACCTGGTACCATGAACACAAACAATATCGATTCCTTATTATAATATGGAACCATTGGACTTGAAAGATCTCATTATTCCGTTTTAATACCTATTAGAGAATGATTTTGTTTTCCCAAGTGTTTCACCTTGGGCATCCCCTGTTCTCTTTTCCAAGAAACCAGATGGATCAATTTGGTAATGTATGGACTATCAAAAGTTAAACTGGGTAAATATTAAGAAAAAATATCCTTTGCCTTGTGTAGATGATTTTTTTGATCTGTTTAAGGGAGAAAATTGGTTTTCAAAGATCGATCATCGGTTGAGTTATCATCAACTTAGAGTATGGGAGTCTCATATACCAAAGATGGTCTTTAGGTGAAGGTATGGTTATTATGAATATCTTGTGATTCTTTTTGGTCTGACTCACACTCCTTAAATTTTTATAGCTTTGATGAATCTAATATTCCAACAATATCTTGAAAAATTTGTGGTAGTGTTCATGGATGATATTCTAGTTTATTCAAAGTCTGATCGTGAGCACAAACACTATCTATGTTTTGTCCTGGAGATTCTGAGAAATCCTAGTCTATATGAATGGTCTTCAAAATACATTACCTAGATTAAATAAGTGATGTTATTGCGAATTTTTTTTGAGCATGGCTTATAAGTTGATCCCGATAAGGTAAAAGATGTTTTTTCCTAGAAGGAACCACATAATGTCTTTGAGATACAAAGATTCCTTGGTCTTCCTATGTACTACTGACTATTCGTTATGGATTTTTATAAGCATGCATCACATTTGATTTCACTTAAAAAAATGATGTGAAATTATCATGTGATAAAATGTGTCAATATTCTTTCATTGAACTAAAATGACTTCTAACATCAGCACCTATTCTGATCTTACCTGAGACCATTAAGGGGTACGTGGTGTTCGGTGATGCATCAGGTGATGGTTTAGGACACATTCTTATGTAGGATGACCATGTGGTATCTTATGGACCTCATTAGCTCTGAAAACATGATAAGAACTACCCCAACCATGATTTAGATTTTGAGGTGGTGATGCATGCATTTATGTGAGGGTGACACTCTCTCTTTGGGGAGAAGTTCCCAATTTTCTATGATCATAAGAATATGTGTTATATCTTTTCCCTAAAGGACTTGAATATTCGTCAAATATGATTGGTAGAATTATTTCAAGTGCTTGAATTTGACATCACCTACACTCTGGGGAAAGGGAATATAGTTTCAGATTATTTATCAAGGCAGGTACCATCACAGGTTGTTATGAAATCAAAGTAGGAGTGGAATCTTATGGGGATTTTTTTCGCAATTTCCAATATATGCTTAGAAGGATGAATCGGGCATGGTTGTGACTAGTTTTCAGTTTACATCATCTCTGATTTTGTCTATCATATAAATTCAACAACAAGATAATAAGTTTTAGATGATTTAGTAAATACTTTATTGTGGGGAGACCATTTATGGTTGGTATCATTCTTTAGATGGCGTACATCACTTTAGAAAGTGAGTTTCTATCCCTGTATATTTGAGAAGTTCAGTTTTGTTTTATTTTTATATATATTTATGGGACATTCATCTAGGAAATAAAAAGATGCATAATTATATGAGAATATGGTTTTAGTGGCCAGGCATGAAGCATGACACTGCAGATTATGGGTCTTACTGTTATACCTGTCAATAGATAAAGGTAGAGTACTTGAAGCCCTCTACTTTGCTTCATCCTTTCCCAATGCTAGTTTGGAAGTGGGATGAGGTGTCTATGATTTTTTTGTTGGGTTTTCACATACACTCTGAGGAAAAAATACAATCTGGGTGGTTGTTGATCTGTTGAAGAAGTCTTCTCATTTCATTTCGATAAAAGACACCCCTAAAGTTGAAGATCTAGGTAAGCTATTTGTGAAGTACATCATGAGGTTACATGGGATTTATTTTTCTATTGTTTTAGATTGAAATCCTCTATTTACCTCAAGGTTCCATAGGTGTCTTTAAGATTAAATGAGGAATTAGTTCAAGTTGATCACATCTTACCATCCAATGAATGAAGGCCAGAGATAGCATGCAATTTAGATCCTATAGGACATTCTTTGTGCCTACTTCTTGGATTTTAGTGGATCATGGGATATCTATCTGAGACTGGTAGAGTTTGTTTACAAAAACAGTTTTCAGTCATCAATTAGAATGTCCCCATTCTATTTGTTGTATGGTCTCCCATGCAGATCACCTCTTTATTGGGAAGAGGCGGGTGAAGTAGCTTAGGATGAACCAATTCTAGTTTAGGAGACAATATGAATGATTCAAGAGGTTCTATGATGTCTGGTTACATCCCAGTGTTGAAAAAAATTGAATATAGATCATAAAAATCATCCTCTAGAGTTTTTAATTGGTGAATCGGTTCTGTTGAATTTGTCTCCCCGTTTGGGACTCCATCGGCTTTGAAAACAAGGATTGTTGGTTCTGAGATATGTTGGACCATTTGGTATCACTGAACAACTTGGGAAGGCATCTTATTGGTTAGCATTACAGGCATAGTTGATAGAAATTCAGGATGTTTTCCACATATCAAAGCTTATGAAGTATCACCCTTACCCCACTAATTTTCTATGTTGGGGAGAAATTTAGTTAGATCCAAACACTTAAATTTTGGAGAAACCAGTTGAGATCATTCACTCTCAGGCGAATTTCTTACGGGGGAAGTCAATTCTGTTGGTTATAGATCTCTAGAAACAAGGATCAGATTATCATGAATCTTGGGAACAATAGTCAATGATGAGGTAAGAGTGGCCTCATCTATTTCTAAATAGTACGTCTTCCACATGACTTCCTTGGGATGGAAATTCCTTATGGTGTGTAGATTGTAAAATCCTTTTACCTTGATCCGGTATGTTTTATTTTTTTCTAAGTTCCCTTATTTTTTTAAAATCATTACATTTAATTTTTGGAGTATACTGTAGGTTGCAGAATAGGTACATGTCATGTATTGGTTTCTAGTTCAAGTCAGGAATTGGGGATCACAGTGTGAGTAGGTATCAAGTAGGTACATGTCATGTACCTGAGATACACTTTATGCAGGGGTTAAATAGAGGAATATTTTAATGCAAGGCGACAAGTTTTTTTTGGAATAACTTATCTAGAATAGACTGAATACAGTGACCATGGAGTACACATTGTGACCCGGCCCACACCCAAGTTTAATTCATACATTTTTATGTTTCTCTCACCCTTTTTCTTCACAGATCTCTTGGATCTTGACCCAAAGTTGTCCCTATGCATTTTTCAAAGGAATTATTCCTTCTAGATCAATCTGATCAGCTCCAGTTCATCATTTCTTATATGTTATGTCTCTCTGGGTAAGTGTTATCTCTGATTATTACATTTGATTGATTGCGATAGAACCCTAAACTTGCATTATCAGATCCACTAATCCAAATTAGATGTTTCTTGTTTTCCTTATCTAGATCCGTTGTGAGGTATTATCTCGATGGCCATTCATTTTCTAGTTGTGGTGAAGCAGACATTTATTCTTAAGGTATGTGGGATTTATTCATTCATCCAACCCCTTTTATTCTATTTTGAATCAATCCTTTTAGTAGAGGGTTTGATTATAGGGCCTTATTTTATGGTGTTTTTGGGTTTCGTTGCTTTTGGATTCCATTGTGGGTATGTGCAACCCGAATGTTGAGGTTGATGGTCCCGTTTCTAGCTTATGATAATGAGATTGATTGTTATTGCTTTATAAATTGATTTATGAAATTGGAAAGAATGTTGGAGTGTGTTGAAATAAGAATTTTAAAGAAAATTTTTATTCCAATGGATTTTGATAAATTTATTGTGAAATGGTTTTGAATTGTTTTCAAAGAATTGAAATTGAATTTTGAAATTGAGAACATGGCTACCTTGGGTACTTAAGTGGAAGGTTTAGCTTGAGTCCATCATCCATTATTGTTATTATCAAGGAGGTTTGTCAGGGGTATTTCTTATGTTCCCTTGGATCATTTATCTAGGAGACTGATTATTATATTTTGGGGGTATAAATCTTGGGGTTTCCTCTAATTTCTAGGCTCATTGTTCGTGGAGTAGTTTTGTACAACTGACTAATTTTGTATTAGTAGTTTTTTTCCTAGAACTATAGTATTATCTGGGGCTGTGATAACTGTTCTTCTATTTTGTATTGATTTAATTTCTAAGTAATCCCTGATATGCATGTTTATGATTGTGGAAAATGATTTGTAAAATGTGCTTTGAATCTTATATAACTTTTCTAGATTAGAACTATGGAAAAGGGAATGTTTACCATGTTTTCTATAAAACTATTTTACTACTTATCATGCAATGTTTTAAATTTTATATAAGAAGACATGAATTTTATACTTAGAATTGATATGGAACACCTAGTTGGGATCCCACTAATCATGTTAGCTAACACCCTCCACACTGATTTGTTGTTGCGTAGACCTTTATCTGCCTTCCAGTGTTGGGAAAAGCAAGGCACTTTAGTGAGTTGGTGAGGTTCATTCAGATGGTATGGTTGATTGGTTGTGAGATGGTTGGATTTCTTCCATGCCATCATTGTAGTAGATGTTTGGTTTTGAGTTCCTTTCATTTAGACTTATCTTTTAGAGTTTTCAACTACTATTTCAGATGATCTAATTTGGATGTTTTCCTTATAGTTATGGAATATATATTTGTTATTCTTCCACTATTTCTTCTTTGATATATATATATACTATGTGGTCATTCAGGTTGGGTGAAATCATTCCTTCAATTTTGTCATTCGACGGATGGGTGCTTATGGCCAACCCATGAGGATTAGGAATGACCTTCAGGTATGTGACAGATTGAGTCAGGTGTTAGGTTTCTAGGGAACCTGGGTCAGTTCATTACAATGTAAGGGAAATGACATAGAATGGATAATATTAAAAAGTAATGTGTTACTATAGTGAGTTAAATAGTATAATATGGGATACGGTTTCACTGTTAAATAAGAATAGGATATGAAATGACATAGTTAATATTCTAAATTATAAAATAAGAAATGACGATGAATTCATGTAGAGTCCAATAATAAAATTAATAAATAATTATTTAATAATTCCATGGTGTTGATGGTGGGATAAATATGTAATATATTAACTAAGATTTTTAGTTTTGAATTAATCAATTAAAAAAATAAATGGAATAAAAACATGTGAAATAACCTTAAATTTAGTGAAAAAAAGGATATCCATATGAAACAATTACTGTTAAAATCCAATGAAAATATATAGTCAATGAAGAAGAATGTGTAGAAAACATTAATCACAAAACACATAGGAAACATAACTTTTCCACACCAAAGATAAATGTTGGTTCATTTCTTCTCCATTAACCCATTACCCCTCAATAAAACAAGGAAATGATGATAAAGTAACCACCCTGCATGAAGGATTTATTAGAGTGGTGTAAGTTCAAAGAAAAGTCAGTGATACAATGCTAACAACAAATGAGAATACATTTATAGTCGTGTTGATAATATACCAACCATACATCATAATAAATACATCTGAATAAAAAAAAGTGATGTATTTTTAACAGACATTGGACATGTGTTCCTAAAAATTGATTGAGTCTTTGAAGGTTAAAAGGGTTGATTCAACTAATTCTTCCAAAAAAATTCATAGTTTTCAATTGTGTTAATCTACCTACTGTGATTATGAACCTGATAAAGCTAAGAAGACTTCCTATCTCTATATTTTTTTTCAAATACCTGTGTACATGAAACCATATGTGCTCCGATATAGGTGAAAATTAAACAATGATTTCAGCGAGTCATGCCAATGTTCTTAAAAAATAATATTTTTTTGGTATAATTTGAAAATAAAAGGGAAATCCACCTAATTAGTAGCCTTCTGTGTGTTGAATTATTTAATATTAGAATCTAAAACCAAAAAAACAAATGGAACATGAGATAAAAAATTTCATATAGAAAAAATGATTTAAAAACAAAATATTTAACTCATTTGATAAAGCAGAAGATACTAAAATTATGCTTGACTTTATAATACTTATAGAATGATGTTGAGTATTTGGATGATAGTTCAAAAATACTTTATGATTATTTTAGTGTCCTTCTCATGTTTCACAAAAAAATTTAATTTTTAATTATCACAATCTAAGGAATAAACATTCAGAGCATGAAACAATAAATTTAAGATATAATTTTAAACACCTATTATTCATTACAAATACATCATCATATAATTGATACAACAAAATATTAAGTTACAAGGAATCATATAATGAGATAATAAAATAAATGAACCTTTTTAGATAAATCAATACATAACTAAAACATATAATAGGGGCCAAACACCAATTAATTCAGTACAAAAACATAAGAATCAGTATAGTACAAAAACATGCCAGTCAATGTTTTTCCTTGCCCTTCCAAAGTTCATACAGAAACACGACATAGCCTTAAAAATGGAACATGAGATAAAAAAATTCATAGAGATGGAACCAGGTTAATCAATCATCCGAATTAATCAATTTTCAGGATGATGTTGGATGTGGTGAAATAGAGCAGAGGATGGAGGCACATATTGATGAAATTAGAACCGAATTGAATGAAATTAGGTTTGGATGTGTTGACGGCACCTGAAAAATGTAGTGGTATACTGTCGATTCCTTTGAATTCCATCAGCATTTCCATGATTCCTTCATGATTAGCTTCTACAGATGATTCTTATCAATGATAGAGTATGTTTATGAATGAATCAGATTTTTAGGGCATGATTGATAATGGGATAGAACCAATTTGAGATTAAAAAATTTACCATACCTTGTAAAATTAGAGGTCTTCAAATGATGCCTTAGAAATATAGTGGTCGTTTGATGATTTCTAGTAAATTAGAAGTCATTAAATGGTATGATGGAGAATAGATTAATTATATAGTTCATTTTGATGATAAAGATCATATTTGAAGGACACAGGTTTGTAGGACACGTTAGATGAGTGGAGGTGGAAGGGGAGGAGGAAGAGGTGGTGAGGGGCAGGTACTAGTACAGGTAGAGGCAACGACGGTGATGATGAGATGGATATAGTGAGGTGGAGGTGGAAACATGGATACAAAGGTGGGGATTCAAGGAAGTAGAGTAATCTTTGCTATGGATGAGTAGAAGGGTTTAGAGGATAAGGGTTTGGAAGAGGAGGATAGGTGTAGAGGTAGAGACAGAGGTAGATGAGGGTGGAATGCAGAGGAGACTGAGGCAATGTCAAAGGTGGAGTCTGTGGAGGTGGTGTCTACTGAGGTAGAGTGTTATTGGGGAGGAGTTGAGGATTATAAATTTTTAGGAAATCAGAATATGCAGATATGAGGACACGTCATCCAAATGGATGTGGAGATGACAAGTGGAAGGGATAATTACAAGCTATTGCATATACTAGTACCCAACCCATTCATTTGAACGAAATAATCAATTAATTAAAAATTTTCATATAGAAGATCAAAATATTGAGATGATGGTATATGAAATATGTGTCACTCACTGGGAGAGAGTGTTGAAATTTAAAGAAGAAATTAAGTTAGTGGTATGCTCATGACACATGGAAATGGAGTGATTACAAGTTTTGACACATGTAGGTTGAATCATAATATATAAATGTTGGTGTAAATTTATGTTCATAGGTTTATAGAAATTAAATCAATGTATGTATAAAGTATGCATACAACTGTATGTGATTTCAAACAATGTATGCATACTATATGCATAACTTGAAAAGGTATGAGAGGAATACTAAACTAAATATAGAAGGAATGCATAATATAATTGCATGAAATATATAATGTATGAAGATATTGTTGACAAATTGATGAATGTAGGATAGAAATGAAATTAAAATATATATATTAAAACATAAATACTAGAAAACATGAAATTTTATTATGAATCAATAATAATAAGAAAACATATTTAAAATGTAGAAATGGTTTATAGTGACCATTTCTAGGTGGTCCCAATGTAACACAAGATCAACTCATATACAATTAAGGCACCGTGTGCCCCCACTCTTCCAAATCTCCAACATCAGTATACTCACCATGAGTTTCTCCTTAAACCTATTGTAAAGGAAAAAAATAAAATATTTTACATTGATCAATTGTGTTGTGAATGAAATATGAAGCTCGTGAAGGGGATGGGGATGAACTCCTAGGAGGTTGGTTGAAGTCAAGCCACTGCAAACCTAGGAAGAACTGATCAGATCCACTAATGCATGAAAATGATTCCAGCCATTGCTCCCTCACCAAACTGAAACTCCCAAGACCAATATCACCATTTTAGAAGCCTAACTGCATGTCTTCCATTCAAATTCAAGCAATAAATATGGATTAAAAAACATTTAATCAATCAAATTTTCAACAACGGTTATGAGAAATTTTACATTTAAATCGAAAATGGATGTCAAAAATATTTCATATTTTAAAAAATAGGAATGAAAAACATAAATAATGCATAGCTAATGTATTAGGTTCCCCATGGACATTATGAAATAGACGTATTTCAAACATGATAAGGTTCTGTAAAGGTATTCTTCCAGCATTACATTAGGATTGTTAATTCATATGAAGTGGAACTCTAGGTGAGGTTTCAAGAAACCAAATATGCTTCTTGCTTTACGTGGATGTTTCTATGGGTTGAATATAAATAAAATATTGTTATTGAAATATTAAATACTATATCATAATATGAGGGAAACTCCATCCTTCTTGGTTAAAAGGTCTTCAGGATTGTGAAGAATTTCACTTACATGACACACATGTTTTTAATAAAGTTAATCATGATACAGATTCTATCCTAAAGAATGCTATTATTTAAGGTAGCTCGATGTGGGATTTTATGATACCAAGAATATGTTTATCCTTGTTGGAATTAGACTTACAGTATTGAATTACCCTCCTGGATTTGTAAGCCCCCTTTGTGACATTTTCTATATCTTTATTTTTGTCAATTCATGCATTTACTTATCAACACTACAGCTGCTCTGGCCTATCACACCTTGAGGCATCCCTAGATCCCACTACATTATCACCTCACTAGAAAACAACACATATACAACTCATATAGCTCAGATTACCAACCTCCCTTGGTACATCATTCCCTATATCGACCCCACTACTAGATTTGACACATGCACACATCTCCGACCATGTCTCTCTTCCAACGCCATACAACATCTATATGACCCCTCTCATCCAAAACATTTACACCACCTATCTATCATGAAACCATCATCCAATGATCCCCCACAAGACCATGATACCTAGTACCAATCCCCAAGACACCAACAATGATTTGTAACTCAGTCATGGACTAAACCATACTGAGGTAAACAATCAAATCGTAGGCCAAATCATGATAAAATCTACAATTTCACACATGAATTTACACATATTTCATGCTAAAAGCTACAGTTTCATGCCAAAAGATACAGTTTCCCCCATGAAATTTAATAAACATTAATATGATTTTGCATATATAAAATTTTTCAAAAAAACTATAGTTTCATGCAAAAATCTATAGTTTCATGCCAAAATACAATCAATAACACTACTAAATTCATGCCAAAAGCTACAGTTTCACCCCAAAAGATCACTAATAAAACTACTAAATTCATGCCAAAAGCTATAGTTTCATGCTTGAAGTTATAGTTTCAACGAAAATCCCATCAATAACACTACTAAATTCCTGCAAAAGCTATAGTTTCACCCAAGAACTAAAAAAAATCCATTATATTTCAATAAACTTTATGCTGGCATGGCATCAATTCAATCCCAAATGAATTCTCACCACTATATATTATATAGAAACCCATTTACATCCTTTTTTTACTCATACATTACATAAACCCTGGAAATGATGGGAGGTAAAATATTACACAGAAAGATCAAAATGGCCTTCTCATCCCTCAAGTTTATCCTCTTCTGCACCACATAAACAAACTGACCAATAGTTGGATCAGCTGGTATGACATGATTTTTTTGTCAATATCAAGTCACATCCGTCTTCCTTCTCTACAATGAATAAAATTTTATTCTGCACAAGTGAAGGACATGCATGTTAATATAAACTACAATATAAACTAAAAGGGTAATGTAATCTAATTACATTATAATGAAATATAAACTTCAATATAAAATGAAATATAATGTTCTATTTAAACAAATATAGAAAATAAAATAAAAAATAAAATTATACTACAGTATACAATATAATATAAAGTGAAATATAAAATGAAATATAAATGGAAATACAATGTAATATAAAATGTTTGAGTTCAATATCTTGATATAAAACCTGAAGAGGGTATAAAAAATTTCAAATGGGTTTACATAAGCTAAAAATTTAAAATGGATTGACATAATTGAACATGAAATGAACAAATGGAAAATAAAATACTATACAATATATTGGATGAAGTTAATTTTTAAAGGAAAATATAAGAAAATTATATAATTTTACAAACTGATAACTCAACCATTAACTTACACAAATACAAACATCCACACATATGTATATCTACATAGATATAGAAATGAAAATCAATGCATATGATAGGTTTAGAATTTAGTTACCCAGTGTTTAATATGTAATATTACACATCAAACATGAAAAAATGGGTAATAAAATAATTAGTCCTCAAATTGTATATCCAAAATTTAAATAAAATGGAAAAATAAATATGAAATTTTATACAAAACATAGTTACTAACTAATCTAGATATATAAAAAAAGTGAAAACATCACAAATGTGAAGAAAAATATGAAATAAAAAATAAAATCAATCATAATAAATTTGTAGTGTTTTATTTCATTCAAACAATATGTCACATTAATGAGTACAAAATAGGATACTAAGTGATTATAATTGAAGCCTATAAATAAAAAATGATGAGATAAATTGAAAATAAATTAAAATACAATATAACCATTGAAAGACAAATCTATGGAGAATATATCATTTTATACAAGGGTAACTCATTGAGTTTTTTAGCGGTTTCATCCAAAGTATTTTCTTCTTTAATTAGCTTAAAAAGATTCTATACAAATTATAATTACATGGTGCCAATCTAATTTTTTCAATTTCCACCAGTTTTAGCTCATAGATCCCTTAAACATATTCAATAAAATTTTCCATAATGTAACAACATCCATTTAATTGGAGTTCAAATTGATTTTTAAAACATTTTTTAATTGGGATAAGGAGGTCGTATATGTAATGTCTCTGATTTTCCATGTATAATTTTTAAATATTATGTGGAAATATTTCGAGACCAAGAATGAAAACAGCACATCATTCTGAGGCCCGGTGAGCCCAGAATGGTGGTTTGTACTTTTTAAAGTTATGTGAGTCGTCACTTGTGCGCGATTGTGGAAGTTTCCAAATGAATGCCCGAATTAAAAATCTGACGGCATCGTTGCATCTGGGATGAAGAATTTACCTACAAAAAAGCCTAACTTCGACTATCGTGGGTCAAGGGAAAAAAGTTATTTTTCAGACGATTTAGTAAAATAAAAATAAAATAATTTCTAAATGTTTATTTTAATTTATGGAAACATCCATTGTAGCCTAGCGACTAGACATCTGTTTCCTTATTTAATGACGCGTCATAATGAATCAAGAATGTCACGATGGATTCATTAATACCACAGAGTATCTTAAATTCCAATCATGTTTCCCTTTTTAATGGGTTAATCGATTGGTGGTCGTTGACAAACTTTTAGGAGAAATTGCTGGAGGATCCGCGGAGCGCTGGAGCGAACCCTCAACGAAGAATGATGACAAGTCGAAGATGAGAATCATTGTGCCAATGATATTGAAGGATCTCGATGATGGCAGCAGTGTGACACCTTCGTCAGCGATCGATCCCAGTTTAGGTAGGGGTTTGTTATTTAATTTTCCTCTTTCCCTGTTCTTGGTTTAAAATGACGAACGCGGATAAACCACAAAAAATTTGATCTGTGGATTCGTAATTTCTTGCAGGAGGGATTTTTCTTTGGGATTATATCGAGGGTTTGAGCTGTGTTTTGTTTTATTGTTTGATTCGGATCCATTTAATCCTACTAACGGGAGCGGAACAATGCCGTGACAAACGATGACATGGGTTCGTTCCTCATATTGTTTATTGGATTTCTTCCTCGTTTTCTTTTCTCGCGCGTTGTTCATGTTCTTTGAGGGGTGATGAAAAATGGATCTTTGAGCATCTGTTCTATGAAAAAACAATCCCAAATTAAAGGATCGACACCACAATGACCTTGTGGAGGTGCGATGAAGATGGCGGATCGGACCAGATCAGAAAAGGGCGTTCTTCGAGCGTTCTTCACGCGGGAAGATCAAAATATATTTTCAGAGCTGAACGGAGGTCCGAAAACACTGGAAGACTATTCTTGGCAATGGGGTGACAAAAACCTGAAGGTTTAATAGTGATCGGATGGCCGGATCAATGATCAGAGTAGCTCGGGACGCGCGCCAGCAAAGAGCATCGTTTTTGGAAATTTCCAGAATACACAACGTGTACTTCTGAAGAACATGCCATGTAGTACTAAAAAAAGTGGCTAAGGTTCGGGGGTCAGAGCGGAATCACATGGCATGTAACCCTGGTCACACGGCGTGTCAGATTTTCCCCGAAGTTCAGAATGTATATTGGGAAATACACGGACACGAGAGGATCTACACGGCTTCAGGTGACATGGCGTGTACAACATGGAAGAGGCGGCTACGCGGAACTCGACATGTATCTAGGGGTACACAGACATAGGTTGTAGTATACAGGTTGATGACCATGTACGGTCACATTTTCAATGACACAGGGCCAACCCCAGTCACTCAGACATGACATGTACATCATATTACATGCCATGTACCCAGTTTTTCTACACGACCAGCCTTACGACACGAGCCGTTGTACATGGGCAATACCCGGGGTCAGACAACATGGTGTGAAACTTTTCTACACATTGTGTAATTTTTGTAAAACGTCATGGTCCTCTTGTTCACCGTATCTTGGACATCTTTAATTTGGGTTAGTGCCCTTCTTCACATTCCCCTGAATTCCAGGCATCATTTCCTCACATAGGAGTATGATCCCTTCAGCATGACATTCTATGATAGAGTCAGGCATGCATCTGAGAGGCCCAGATTGGGATCCTCTATCAATTCCTAACCCTAGGTAGAGTCAGGAATCAACATGACCTACTCTACTAGGTGTTGATACTCTACCTAGCTGGTGTATCACCTAATTGGTGAATTCGGATGAGTCGCGGTATCTGCCATGGCCCTGGCAGTGATCCTCATCTGTGTATCGGGATATTTCCCACTCATGAGTGTGTCTACCATAATGAGTGATTATATCATTCAGAAATTTTCCCACTTAGAAGTGTGTCTCCCGTAATGAGTGTGACTACCTCTCATGACGGTCCCCGACGAATGGTACTTCTTGGACAAACGTCATCAGAGCTATAAGACTCATGGAGTGTGTTCTCCCGAAACGAGTGCATCAAAAAATATTTGAACATAATCCCTAAAAGGGGTGTGCGGTTGTACAATTTGTCTCTAGACTACAGGTCTGGGTTTTTAGTATATCTGGTTTGTTCTATATGTTCTATAGACATACACTGTGCATAGCTGACTGTGCCTTTACATTGTGTACAATTTTGTGGAATTCGGGGTCCTCTACTCAGTATTTTTATACTCACCCCTGCACGGGCTTTTCCCTCATGTCTGGTGTCTTGGGTAGACGAGCGGCCTTTTGATAGAGCCCAGGGCGGACCAGGAGAGGACCGAGCTTTCTGAGTTCCCTACAACCTAGGGCGTTCCTACGGCTGCGAGCAGCAGTCCCAGTAACTTTTTGTGTTTACAGGTTCGAATTTGAAGTTTTCAGTCTCTTTTTTTTTGGTGGGATTTTATTCTTGACCAATTTACTATTTAGTACTCTTCCTTTCGTCATACTCTGTTTTTTGGGTTTAGCTGTATGCATGCATTTTTGATCATTAGTGGGCTTTTTTACATTTCGACATTTTGGGCTTGGAGATGTGTGCGTGTGTATAAGTACATAGGAAATGCCTCACATGTTAGTAGTATGCCTACTTGGTGCTAGTCACCTACCCCTGGCCTACTGGAGGTGGGCTTGGGGAGTCACGGTGTGGGCCCCACTGGGACGGGTCGTGACAGAGTGGTATCAGAGGTGGTCGGTTCTACCTTAGGAACAAGAGTCTGTATGTTTGGTTTGGGAAAACAATGTTGAGTGTTTCAGGTTCAGCTTTCAGGCCAGAGACTCTAGTGTTGGTGCAATGACCAACATATCCATACACCAGGACTCTAATAACCTACTTTTCGACTTGGTACATGAAAACACGGGTTGCTGGGGAATAAAAGTTACGTGTATCATAAATGAATGGTCTAGGTTTTCCATGTCCTTTGTGTTAGCTATCCAGATATACTCTTTGACCATGGTACATCTTGTTTCCTTATAGGATGCCTTTGCGATGCATACCCACTAGGATTCAGTATCACAATCACGAGGATGACCCCTCAGTGATGAGGATTTGATATAGCGACTAGTTCCCTAGGCGTTGCCACCAGGTGGTGCACCAGTTATGCCACCACCAGTGGAGCAGTCAGTGGTACCTAGAGTACCGACCGGCGAGGAGTTCATGCTTAGCGCGCTCCATGAGTTTCAGCGATAGAGACCCCTCAGGTTCCGAGGCGAGCCCGACCCTCAGGCGGCTGAGGACTGGCACGAGGCGGTGACTAGAGTTTTCCATCTAGTGAGGACACCAGGAGACCAGATAGTGATCCTAGGAGCGAGGCTTCTTCAGGGTTCAACGGGATGATGGTTGAGTCCAACCACATAGAATCATGAAGAGGAGACTCTTTCATGGATGGAGTTTGGGTGACTCTTTAGGGAGGATTTCTCTCCAGTTACGCTAAGATCTGTATGCATCCAGGAGCTTCTTCAACTCTAGCAGGTTATTATGACAGTAGTTGACTATTCATCGAGGTTCACCAGCCTCTCCAGGTACTCGATGGATATGGTTAGGGATCAGTACTTCAAGGATCTTACCTTTAACAAAGTTATATGATAAGACATCCGAGCTAGTTTTGTGCCTCTATGAATATCGACTTATGCTGGAGTGCTCGAGCGGGACATGGTGATCAAGAGTTTCTTGGCAGAGCAGAGACAACCGCCGGCAGTCAGCAGCTGGCAGAAAGGTGCAGAGACCCCAAAAGTAGGGAGTCGACGTCAGGTATAGGGATCTGGATGTGGGAAATGTCATAGGAGGACCTAGGATAGGGGATCAACAGTTCAGGGCTCTCAGGCTGGATCCAGTCAGCCTAGGGAGAAGTGATGCTATGCATGCGACAGTAGGGGACATCTCGCTAGATATTTCCCAACCCGTCAAGCTGCTGATAGGGAAGCAGTGGAAAGACCACCGAGGAAGAGGCAGAGAATGGAACAGGCAGACCCGCAAGGTGGCAGACGTGGCAGAGGAGCAGGGAGAGCTGCAGGTGGTGGAAGATGCTTCGACTTACTTCCACCACCACCCCCAGGAGGTCCGCACCAGGCTCAGGGAGCTGGGGGATAGGGGTGGGGACAGCTGCATGTGGTCGAGGCATATGACCCGGGGAATCCAGGGATGATTCGAGGTACGATCTGTGTCTTCTCTACCTTATCTTTCATGCTTATAGACATAGGTTCCCGTCATTCCTTTATAGCCACATGTATTGCACAAAACCATGAGATTCTGGTAGACCCGTTGAATCGATCTTTACATTTGGTGACATACGGGAGGAGACTCAACGATCACACACCATTGAAGATAGTGTGATCTTACCATTGGAGGCGAGATTTTCGGTTTGAAGATCTTGGTGGTAGTGTTCAGTCCTTACGATGTCATTCTTGGTATGGGTTGGTTATCTTCAGTCCATGCCCATATTGACAGTTTTAGGCGAAGAGTGAGGTGTATCCACCGTGATGGAATGAGGATTTCCTTTGTCAAAGAAAAGGAGACCCAGGAAACACAAAATGGACTTATGCACAAGAGGGTGCAACCAATATCTCATGAGTTGGCTAGCCTTTCCATCAGAGTAGTGGATGTTGTGAGCTCCCAGTTCCCAGCAGTAGTGGCAGAGTACGAGGATGTCTTTCCCGAAGATGTTCCAGTATTACCTCCCCGCCGGGAGATCGACTTCTGCATCGACTTACTTCCCGAGATGGAACCGATTTCCTCATTAGCATATCTAATGGCTCCCACAGAGTATCGTGAGCTGAGGGTACTATTGGATGATTTGCAGAGTAAGGGTTTCGTGAGACCCAGCGTCTCACCCTGGGCGACCCCAGTCTTTTTTTCCGAGAAGGAAGACGGGAGGCTGGGGTTGTGCGTGGATTAACGACGCTTGAACTAGGTGACGATGAAGAACACGTATCCACTTTTAAGAATCAACGACCTCTTCGATCAGCTAAGAGGGGCACAGTGGTTATCGAAGGTTGAAGTTCGATCAGGCTATCACCAGCTACGAGTGCGGGACGAGGATATACCGAAGATGGATTTCAGATGCTTCTATAGTCACTATGAGTACTTAGTGATGCCTTTTGGCATGAAGAACGCCCCAATAGTGTTCATGGGACTAATGAATCGGATCATCCAGCCATACTTGGACCGGTTCGTAGTGGTCTTCATCGATTACATCCTCTCGTACTCGGTGTTAGAGGAGGACCATGCAAGACACCTACGGATGGTTTTGGACATACTCCGGGTACAACAGAATTATGGGAATCTCTCAAAGTGCCAGTTATGGATTCATGAGGTCCACTTTCTGGGACATGTCATCTCAACAGATGGAGTAGTTGTTGACCCAACCATGGTGGAGGCTGTGTTAGCATAGGAGCCACCTCGGACCGTGACGGAGGTGCGGAGCTTCCTTGGGTTCGATGGATATTACCAGAGATTCATTCCTGATTTCTCCTGGATATCAGCACCAATGATGGCCTTGACCAATAAGGGAAAATCCTTCATATGGATGGAGAAGTTACAACAATATTTTGACCAGCTGAGATAGAGTTTGATGAGCTCCTCGGTCTTGAGATTGGTGGAGGAGGGTGTTGAGTACATAGTTTTCTAGAACGCATCTGGGACTGGGCTCAGCTATGTCCTGATGTAGTGGAATGCAATGATTTCTTATGGTTCGTGCCATCTTCGGCCACATGAGAAGAACTATGTGACCCATGATCTTGAGTTGGAAGCGATGGTCTTCTCATTGAAGATATGGTGACATTACTTGATGGGCGAGCAGTTTATCATCTACTCTGACCACAAGAGCCTCAGGTACATCTTTTCACCGAAAGATCTGAATTTGTGGAAGAGACGATGTCTAGAGTTACTATAGGAATATGATTTCTAGATCATCTATACTCCTAGAAAGGGGAACAAGGTGGTGGATTCCATTAGCAGAAGGTCAAGATCACGGCTGTTGAGTGAGGCAACACAGAAGATAGCCGCGTTGGAGTTATCCTTCGCAGATAGAGAGGATACAACTTACCTACAGTCGATGGTTGTCACCCCTCCACTCTTACAGAGAGTTAGGGAGGAAGATATTGGGGATGTCGACTGTGTGGCTCTACGTGCTCAGTTATCCACATGACATGATCCTTATGGATATTCACAAGGCGGGGAGCCTGTAATTCTTTTTAGAGGACGCACTGTTGTACCAGTGGCATTGTAGGAGGATGTCCTGAGAGAGTTTCATATATCCCCTTTTGTGGTATATCCTAGGTTGTAAATGATGTACCAAGATATCTGAAGATAGTTCTGGTGGTCAGGCATGAAGAAAGCAGTACCAGAGTTCGTTTCTCGATGCCTCACGTGCTAGCAGGTGAAGGCTGAAAACCAGGTTCTAGCGGGTTTACCTCACCACTGGAAGTTCCAGAGTGGAAGTGGGATGGAATATCGATGGACTTCGTGACAAGCTTACCGAAGACATCGAAGGGTCATGATTCCATCTGGGTGATCGTTGACCGACTCACCAAGCCGACCCACTTCCTAGCTATTAGGGAGCAGAGTTCCGTAGAGAGCTTGGGATGCCTCTACATGCAGGAGATAGTTCAGCTTCATGGTGTCCCCTCGACAATAGTATCAGATCGAGACGCCCGCTTCACATCCCGGTTGTGGATGGGATTGCAAGGGGATTTTGGGACTTGGCTACGCTTGAGCACAGTGTTCCATCCCCAGACTGATGGTCAGACAGAGGGGACCATTCTGGTTCTAGAGGATATGTTGTGAGCTTGTATCTTAAACATTGGTTATAGCTGGGAGGACCACCTACCACTATTTGGGTTTGCCTACAAGAACATCTACCACTCCACCATTGGTATGGAACTGTTCAAGGCCTTGTACGTGATACCCTGACAGTCCCCACATTGCTGGACCGACCCTAGAGAGTCAGCACTCATGGGTCCAGAGTTGGTGCAAGCTACCACAGAGAAGGTGCAGATCATCCGAGAGAAGATAAAGACTGCATAGAGCTGGCAGAAGTCCTATGCTGACCGATGACGGAGGCCTCTGGAGTTCTAAGAGGGAGACCACATCTTTCTTCGGGTCTCACTTAGATGAGGGTTATAGAGATTTGGCCGAGGTGGAAAGCTATCTCCGAGGTTCATCGGAACCTTCTAGATACTATGTAGAGTTGGTGAGGTGGTTTACCGCCTAGCTCTATCGTCACAATTTCATCGGGTACATGATTTCATCCGCGTGTCATAGATGATGAGGTACGTGCACAACCCATTGCACGTCATCGACTGGGGTGATCTGGACATTGAGTATGGAGTGACCTTTGCTGAGTACCCAGTGGAGATCGAGGATCAGCATGAGAGGGTCCTTTGTGGGCGATCAATTCCCTTGGTGCGCATCTGGTGGCAGCACGAGAATCTTTAGGAGAGCACGTGGGAGTGGGAGGCCCAAATCCTTGCCCAATACCCTCATCTTTTTGGGTAGCCATTGTTTTGGCTTTTCGGGGACATAAAGCCCCAAGGTGGGGAGAATGTAATGTCCTTGATTTTCTGTGTATAATTTTGAAATATTATGTGGAATTATTTCGAGACCAGGCACGAAAACAGCACATCATTCCAAGGCCCAGTGAGCCCGGAACGGTGGTTTGCACATTTTAATATTATGTGAGTTGTCACTTGTGTGCGGTTGTGGTAGTTTCCAAATGGATTCCCGGATTAAAAATCCAAGGGCACCGTTGCATCCGGGATGAAGAATTTACTTAAGAACAAGCCTAACCTCAACCGACACTGTTCGAGGGAAAAAGTTAATTTCCAGACGTTTTTAGTAAAATAAAAATAAAATAATTGCTAAATGTTTATTTTATTTTATGGAAACATCCGCTGCAGCCCACAACGGGACATCTGTTTCCTTATTTAATAACTCTTCATAATGACTCATGAATGGCACAATGGAGTCATTAATACCGCATCATATCTTAAATGCCAATCATGTTTTCCTTTTTAATGGTTTAAGCTATTGGTGGTCATTGACACATATTTTGGAGAAATCACAAGAGGATCTGCGGAGCGCTGGAGAGAACCCTCAACGAAAAACAATGATGGATCAGAGTTGATAATTTTTGCGTCAACGATGTTGAAGGATCTCGAAGACAACGGCAGCACGACACCTTCATCAGTGATCGATCCTAGTTGATGTAGGGGTTTGTTTTTTAATTGTGCTCTTTCCCCGTTCTTGGTTTAAAATGACAAACGCGGATCAACCATGAACAAGTTGATCCGCAGATTCGTACGTTCATGTGGGAGGGATTTTTCATTGGGATGATCTCGAGGGTTTGAGATGTGTTTTGTTTTTTTGTTTGATCTTTCTCCATTTAATCCTACTACGGGGAGGAAATCAATGCCGTAACGAAAAACGACGGTGGTTCGTTCCTCACCTTTTTTATTGTATTTATTCCTCTTTTTCTTTTTTTGCGCGTTCTTCATGTTCTTCACGGGGTGACGAACAATGGATCACTTCACATACATTCTACAACACAATGATCCCTAATCGAAGGGTCGACACCATAACGACCTAGCATAGGTATGAAAATGATGGCGGATGGCGGATCAGACCAGATCGGAAAAGGATTTTCTTCAAGGGTTGTTCGTGCGGGAAGATAAAAATATGTTTTCAGAGCCGAAAGGAGTCCCAAAAACACCGAAAGAGTCTTTGTGGAATCGGGGCGACCAAAACCAGATGGTTTCATGGAGATCAGACAGCCGGATCGACGATCAGAGCAACTCGGGAGGCACGCCGACAAAGAGCATTGTTTCTGGAAATTTCTAGAATATAAGGCATGTACTTCCGAAGAACACGCCGTGTAGTACTGACATTGGCGACTAGGTTTCGGGAGTCAGAGCGGAATCACACGGCGTGTCAGACTTTCCCCTAAGCTCTACATGTATCTTGGAAAATACACGGACACAGGATGATCTACACGGCTTTAAGCGACACGACGTGTACAACATGGCAGAGGCGGCTACGCAGAACTCGGCATGTATCTAGGGGTAAATGGAAAAGGGTTGTAGTAAATGGGTTGATGACTATGTACGGCCAAATGGTCAGTGACACGGGGCCAACCCTAGTCACCCAGACACGGCTTGTACATCGTACTACACACCGTGTACCCAGTTTTTCTACACGACCAGCCTTACGACACGAGCCATTGTACACGGGCAGTACCAAGGGTCAGACAACACGACGTGTAACTTTTATACACATTGTCTACTTTTTGGAAAATGACATTGTCCTCTTGTTCACCATATCTTGGAAATATTTAATTTGGGTTAGTTCCCTTCTTCTCATTCCCCGAAAGGTTAAGCATCATTTCCTCACACAGAAGTATGATCACTTCAGCAGGACTTTTTGTGATAGAGTCAGGAATCCATCCGAGAGGCTCAGATCAAGATCCTCTATCCATTCCCGACCATAGGAAGAGTCAGGCATCGACATGACCAACTCTACTGGGCTTCGATCCTCTACCTAGCTGGTGTATCACCTAACTTGTGAATCCAGATGAGTCGTGGTATCCGCCATGGCCCTGGCAGTGATCCTCATCTGTGTATCGTGATCTTTCCCACTTAAGAGTGTGTCTCCCATAATGAGTGCTTCTATCTATTAGAAATCTTCCCACTCAAAAGCGTGTCTCATGTAATGAGTGGGACTACCTCTCGTGAGAGTTCCCGATGAACATTACTTCTCAGATGGAAATCATCAGATCAATAAGACTCATGGAGTGTTTTCTCCCGGAATGAGTGCATCGCAGAATCTTCGAACTGAATCCCTAATGGGGGTGTGCGGTTGTGCGACTTATATCTAGACTAAGGGTCTGGGTTTTTATTATATCTAGTTTGTTCCATATGTTCTATAGACATACACTATGCATAACTGACAGTGCCTTTACTTTGAGTACTGTTTTGTGGTTTTTGGGGTCCTCTACAGAGTATTGTTATACTCACCCCTGCACAGGCTTTGCCCGCACATCTGGTGTCTTGTGTAGACGAGAAGCCTTTTGACCGAGCCTAGGGAGGACCAGGACAGGACCAAGATTTCTATGTTCCCTACAGGTTGAGGCGTTCCTACAACTATGAGCTGCAGTCCCAGTACCTTTTTGTGTTTACAGGTTGGACTTTGCAGTTTTCATTCTCTTGTTTTTGGTGAGCTTGTATTCTGGCCCAATTTACTTTTTAGTACTCTACCCTTCGTCATACTCTATTGGTTGGGTTTAGCTGTATCCATGCATTTTTGTTCCTTAGTGGGATTTTTTACATTTCATCATTTTGGGCTTGGAGATGTGTGTGTGTGTACAGGTACATAGGCAATGCATCCCATGTTAGTAATATACCTACTCGGTGCTAGTCACCAGCCCCTGGCCTATTGGAGGTGTGCTTGGGGAGTCACGAAGCGGGCCCCACTAGGACGGGTCATGACAATATAATAATCTAAATGACCGCCATTTCAAAATTTTTGGATCATGAACTTGTTGACCAAAATCACATTAATGAATATAATAAGTGTTTTTGTGAAAAAAATACATTATGGGAATATCAAAAACACACCTTTATGTGTTTTAAAATCACTCAAAATCTATGAAATTAATGGTATTCAAGATCAAATAAATTTTTAGGGAGATAAGGGATGAGAAAAATAAGCAATGGATGAACAGAGGAAAAAGAGAGAATAATTATAGAAATGTAAGTATTTAGAATAAACAATTATTGATTCTTTTTATGTAATGAAAGATTCTCACTAAAAAAATTAGTTTAACCCACAAAAAATATAATATATATTTTATTAGTGTGAAAATTTATGGTATTGAAAATGAAATAACTAAAAAATATTCAAGATACATATAGGTTATAGAATCATACTGTGATATGCTTGTAATCATTTTTTCCATTGAAATAGGTTCATTGATGATTTGGATCGTGTTTTAAAATTTTGAATTTGGTTGATTTTTTAAAAATAACTATGGTCAGTGAATTTAAAAATTATTTAACATGAATATAAATATACAAAATAAGTGAGAAATCACAAGAATAAAAACAAACCATGTATTAGGTAAGAAACTCATTGAATGATCCTAACACACATACCCCTATAAATGGATAATTTTTTGAATTATCCTAGCACACAAACCCCTATAAATATATGTTGAAAATTATGTACTACATGTTAAAGAGTATGAATGAAAATTCTAAAATATGTAGGTATGTATATAATATGAAGATAACATTGTTGTGGTCTGGGTACCTTTTTAGAAGATATGCATAACATGATGCTTCGTGGGTGGGTTACTGTTTAAAATGTTATGATATGAATATAATATTACTACTATTTATTGTGATCATTAAACTGGTTGTATGATTAATGGTGTGAAAAAATACTTCAAGAAATTTGGTGTGAAAAATAATTCTCATTGTGACACATTAAAACAGTAGTATTAAAAATTTTGGTAACCTAAAACATACAATAAGAAGGTTATTGAGAGTTTGTTGATATTATTCATAGGAATCAGGGTCATGCAGAGTTTCAAGGAACTCTAATAGAGATTACAATGCTATCTAAAGTTGTGGTGATCTATTTTTTAGAGGTACATGCAGCCTAAGATGATTGATGGTTGACTTTGAAGCTGGGATGGGTAACCCCTTCAGTTGGATGACATACTAAGAACTCAAATATCATAGAATTCAAAGATCAAAATGAATTGAAAAACCACATACTATACTCATTCATGTTAGTAAAAAATAAATGGATCAAAAAAATATAAATATTTTCATGATTATGAATAAAATTATTCCCAAACTACCATCAGAAACCATAATTTAAATATCATTAGCAAAAACAAGGTGATTCCATAAGTTTTATCATAGATATCTTTATCATTATGAGTATACAAGGTTAGATGATGAGAACTAAAATTAAACACAAGTCTACCCAAAAAATACAAGAGAAGCCATAAACCATTAAATCCCTGAATTAAAATGGACTAAAAGGATGGTTTTAGGAAAATCTTAACCTTTTGATGGATCATTCATTAAGGATGTCTACAGTATCACAAATGAGTCTTGCCCCCCCAAGAGACAGTGTGTTCTGGTTGAAGATGACCTCCAAAAAGATTGGTACATGAAGTCTAAAGAAAGTATGATTAAGTAAGCATTGGAGGTGAAATATCATACTCAATTGAAAAAATATAACAAACAGAAAATAGTATAGAATAGTGGTTCATTACAGTAAAGAGAAACCCTTTAAGGGTAGGCCTCTTTTTAATAGTTGGCACCAATTATTTTATCCAAAAACAATGATGTTGTTGTTTATTAAGCCTAGGATTGCTCTTCAACACAACAACCAGAACAGTCTAGAGATTTTAAAGCTCTTCCCATGCTATTTAGGGAATCATTGAGGATGTAAATACAGTAAGACAAGAATATTTAGTTAAGGTATAATAAGAAAACTTGTAAAATATGAAATGAATCACATAAGGGGAATTTATTGTTTAGGTAAATTATTAAAATGTAAAAAATTAGAAATTCAAATAAGAAATTTGGTTTGAATCTAGGTCACATAGAAAAATTAGTATTATAAATGTACCTTGTAAATATAGTGGTAAATAGATGATTCTTTGTTGATATTGTCTATTATAGGATAATGAGGTCACATTTTAGTAGTCAGTCGAAGTGGCTTATAAAAAACATTCAAAATGTTTCTGAAAACCCAGGAAGAAATAGAGTAAACATGAAAACATAAAAAAGATAGAATGAAAATTAAAGTAATCTATGTAAATATTACAATATATAGATAACTTGATAGAATGAAAAATTACATATAACATCTATATTAATAATATGTAAGAAAAAAATACACAAAAATTTAATAAAATTAATAGTGTGAACAAATAAACAAAATATGAAATGTTTTTTGAAATCCATTCCTATTAGGATAAATAAATTAATCCATCTAGTAAGATGTAAAATAAGCACATCGTTTTAACACCTTTAATTCCTTAACAAAACATTTTCTAGTTAGTCAATTATTTAAATTTGTTGCATTGAAATCACTTTTGACTTATCTTTCAGAAAGAAAATCTTGATAAAAAATCATTTTCTAAATGTTTCTCCAATGAACATGTTGGGTAAATTTTATGTGAAAGGTCATTGATTTAATAGTATTAAAAAGTAATGAATTATTACAATTATTGGTAAATAGTATAATCTATGATATTATTTCACTATAAAATAGGCTTGGGATATGTAATAAAATACTTTATATTCATAATTTTATAATAATGATGATTAATGTGTGTATAATGAAATGATAAAAGTAAGAAATCATTCTTTTATAATTCCTTGGCATCGATGGTGAGATCAATTTGTAATATATTAACTTGTTTTTCTAGTTTTTATTGAATGAGTAAAATAAAATAAATGGAAAACTAAACATGTGAAATAAAAATAAATTTAACGAGAAAATAGGATATCTATATGAATCAATTTTAGTTTAAATCCAATAAAAATCCATAGTTAATGTTAGAGAAAGTTTAGAAATCATTAATCACAAAAAATGTATGAAACTTACCTTTTATCACACCCAAGAGAAATGTAGATTCATTGTCACTACATCACCATATAACCCCTCAATCTGACCAAGGAATGAAAATAATGGAACCACACTACATATAGGATTTATTATAGTAGAGTAATTTCAAAAAAATATCCACGATTCAATGCTAATAACACATCACAATACATCCATTGTTGTGTTAATAATATACCAACCATACATAATGTTAAATTCATATGAATAGAAAACATCAATGTGCTGCATTTTTAGTGAACCTTTGAAATGTGTTCCTAAAAAATTGATTTAGTTTATCAATGTTAAAATGGTTGTTTAAACTAATTCTTCAAAACTAAATCATAGTTTCCAATTGTGTAAAATTTCCCGATATGATTCTGGTCCTACTAAAGCTAACCAGAATACCTAGCTCTCTTTTTTTTTCAAATATCTATGTTATTGAAACCAAATACAAAACTGTATAGATGAAAATTAAATAATGATTTTATCGATTCATGTCAAGAATCTACAAATATTTTTTTGGAATAATGTTAAAATAAAAGGGAAATCCACCAAATTAGTAGCCTAATGTGTGTTGAATTATTTTATATCATAATTTTAAACTAACATAATAAATAAAACATTATATTAAAAATTTTATACAGAAAAAATGATTTAAAAACAAAATATTTAACCACTTAGATAAATCAAAATCTACTAAAATGATGAATGAATGTATACTACTTACAGAATGATGTTATGTATTTGGATGATAGATCAACATTCCTTTATGATCAATTTAGTGTCATTCTCATGATAGAAAAAATGCATTAATGTTTTAACTATAAATAAATAATAACGAACCTTTTAGATCAAGAAATAATAAATTTAAGATATCATTCTGTACACATATTATTCATTACAAACACCTAGTAGTATAAATGAAAAAACAAAAAATTAAGTAATAAGGCATTATGTAAAGATATGATACAATACAAACACTGTTTAAGATAAATCAATACATAACTATAATGTATAACTATTTTCAAACACTGTTTAATGTAGTAAAAACATTTGTGAATTATTACAATACAAACACCTATCATTCAATGTTTTTCTTCACCCATCAAAAGTACGTAACGAAATCTGAAACAACCATAAAAAATGAAACATGTGATAAAAAATCCATATAGATAGAAAAATATTAATAATTTTTAGAATTAATCAATCATAATTCTGACATAGGATGTGGTGAACTAGAGCTAAGTAAGGTGGAACCAATCTAACAAAATAGAACCAGATTGAAAGAAATTAGGTTTGGATGTGTCGATGGTACATGGAAAATCTAACAGTCTGTTGTTGATGCCTTGTAATTCCAATGGTATTTCTAGGATTAATTTTTAAAACAGCTTTAATAGATGACTCTAATCGATTATAGAGTATGATTTTGAAAGAATCAGGTTATTAGGGCCATTCCGATGAGGATATGGAACTGATTTTAGAAACAAATTGACCATACCTTGGAAAATTAGTGGTCTTCTGACGATGACTAATAAATCAAGTGGTCGTTTGATGATTTCATTAAAATCATATATTTTTCAATAAATTGATGTTGAATAGATTTGTTAGATGGTTATTTTTGGTTATAGAGTTCATATTTCAATGACATGGGTTTTTAGGACGCATTCGATGAGGGGAGGGGGAAGGGGAGGAGGAAAAGGTGGTGCAGTGTAGGTACTAGCCCAGTAGGAGGAAAAAATAATGAGGATGAGGTGGAGACAAAAAGGTGGAGGAAAAAACTGGGAGGCAAAGTAGAGGATTTGGGGAAGTGTAAGAATCTATTCTATGCATGAGTTGAAGGGTTTAGAGGAGAAGGGTTTGGAAGCGGAAGAGAGGCAGATAGGTAGAGATGGAGGCAGACAGGAATGGAATGCGAAGGAGATTGAGGTGATGTTAGAGGTAGAGTCTGTGGAGGTGGAGCCTGTAGGGGAAGAGTGTTATCATGGAGGAGTAGAAGATTCTTAATTTTTAAGAAATTAGAATTTGCAGACTGGAGGTAACATTTGAAAAATGGATGTGAAGATGACATGTGGAAGGAATAATTACAAGCTATTGTATATACTAGTACCCAACCTGTGCATTTTCACAACATGGTTATTTAATTACAAATTTTCAATCATAAGATCCCAAAATTACGATGATGATTGATGAAATATGTTTCACTCATTGGGAGAGAGTGAATAAATTGGAAGAAGAAATTAAGTTAGTGGGATGCCCGTGATACATGGAAATGGAGTGAATACAAGTGGAGAAACATGTAGGTCTAATCATTATATGTAATTAAAGATGAAAAATTATGCGTAAAGGTGCATAAAAATTAAATCAATTTATTTATAAAATATTCATATACCTGTATGTGATTTTAAACAATGTATGCATACTATACTTATAATAGGAAAAGGCATGAGAGGAAGACTAAATTGCAAGTAGAAGGAATGAATTCTATAATTATATATAGTATATAATGTTTGAAAATATTTTTTTCAAAGTAATGAATTTAGGATTTAAATTGTATAAAAATAAATATAGATAAACTCGAGAAGTTTTTTAGAATTATTAATAATAATAAAACATCTCTAAAAAGTAGCAAAGGTTCTCGGTGACCATTCTCTGGTGGTCCTAACCTATCAAAAGATCACCTCACATACAATTAAGGGACTAAAAACCCCTATAATACCACATCTTCAAAGTCGGTATACTCACAATGATTTTCTCATTCAACCTATTGTAAATGAAAAATTAAATCTACACCATTGATTAACGATGTTGTAAAAACAAAATATGAATATTATAATGGGGATGAGGAGGAACTAATTTTGGGCCTTTCAAGGTCACACCACTGTAATCCCAGGAAGAACTGAGCAGACCCACTAATGCTTGAAAATTATTCCAACCCTTAATCCCTCACCACACTAAAAATTTCAAACATTATCTCCCCATTTTTTAATCCATGTCTGTTATCATCCATTCAATGTCTAGTGATAAATACTAATTAAAAAAATAAAACATATAATCAATAGAATTGTAAATAATGTTTAAATACTTTTGGTAAGTTCACTAGTAGAAAAATCATTTTTAACGTCGTCAATTTGACGTCGGTTTCTTATAAACCGACGTAAAATTTTTTTGCAGATAAGTTTTTGCGTCGGTTTTTTAAAAACCGACGCCAAAAACTAAAAAAAATTAGTTTTGGCGTTGGTTTTTAAAAAAACCGACCCGAAAAAATAATGAAAAAAATGATTTGGCGTCGGTTTTTTTAAAAACCGACGTGAAAAAATAAAAAAAAAGTTATGACGTCGGTTTTTATGAAAACCGACGCCAAAAATGAAAAAAAATTTCAATCCTATAGATAATTCCCTAAGCTTTTATTTGACTGGTCATTGAACAAAAACGGAGTTACGGATTAAAAGTTATGGATGTTGGAAGTTGATCTTCTCTAAAAGAAGTGTTAATTAAGTCCAACTTTCAAAGGCCATAACTTTTAATCCGTAACTCCGTTCTAGCTCCACGACTAGTCAAATCGATGCTTAAGAAATTTTCTAACACAGGGTAATTTTTTTTTATGTTTTGACGTCGGTTTTCATAAAAACCGACGCCAAAAATAACTTTTTTGTTTTTCGCGTCGGTTTTTAGAAAAACCGACGCCAAAAATATATTTTTTTACTTTTCACGTCGGTTTTCATAAAAACCGACGCCAAAACTGTTTTTTGTTTTTCACATTGGTTTTTTTAAAAACCGACGCGAAAAACAATTTATTTTTACTTTTCGCGTTGGTTTAAAAAAAACCGACGCGAAACGCATTTTTTTTTATCTTTTTAGTATCGGTTTAAGTCCAACTTTCAAAAGCCATAACTTTTAATCCGTAACTCCGTTCTAGCTCCACGACCAGTCAAATCGAAGCTTAAGAAATTTTCTAACAGATGGTAAATTTGTTTTTTATGTTTTGACGTCTGTTTTCATAAAACCCGACGCCAAAAAAAACTTTTTTGTTTTTTGCGTCGGTTTTTAGAAAAACCGACGCAAAAAATATTTTTTTTTACTTTTCACGTCGGTTTTCATAAAAACCGACGCCAAAACTGTTTTTTTGTTTTTCACGTCGGTTTTTTTAAAAACCAACGTGAAAAAAAATTTATTTTTACTTTTTTCGTCGGTTTTTAAAAAAAACCGACGCGAAACGTATTTTTTTATCTTTTTAGCATCGGTTTATTTAAAAACCGACGCCAAATAGTATTCACTAATACGCGGGATCAAAATTTCGATTTTTTTCACAACGCGCGTTTAACTTTTTAAAATCCCGCCTATATTTTCATACAACTCAATCGAAAATATTTTCATTTACTATATATAAATCTGTTTGTCCTTCATTTATCATTTTCATCCTCTTCGATTCAATCAAGTTTTCAATGCGGCATCAATCATTAATTTGATTACGGTACGTATTATATTCATTCATTTTCATTATTATTAATGTCCTTCATTTATAAACAACTCGATTAGATTTCAAATAATGATGATTTACTTTTTTATTGTGTTAAAAATATAAAACGTTCGGATGACATTTACCAAGCTTGGTGTAAGTTTAATTATCGATCATCGTTTTTATTATCACATGAGATCTACGCTAAATATAAGAGATATGATGATAAAAAACATATCATTTCAAAGGAAGATCGAAAAATAATCGAAATGTATTTGAAGTATTATGTATATTTTATATCATTTGGTGTACGTGATTTTAACTTGTGTTTATCTTGTTTTCTTTAAAACATATTGTATCAATCGATACTTTGACTTGTTCAACTTCTGACGGCCATAACTTTTGATCCGTAACTCCGTTTTAGCTCCACGACCAATCAAATCGAAGATTAGGAAATTCTCTAAAACATCGAACAATAAAAAATGTTTTTTGGCGTCGGTTCTTGTAAAAACCGACCCCAAAAAATAAGTTATTTCAATTTACGGCGTCGGTTCTTGAAAAAAACCGACGCCGAAACTATTTTTAAAACTTTTTGGCGTCGGTTTTTAGGGAAACCGACGAAAAAAATGATGCTGATGAGTTTATTTGGCGTCAGGTTTTTACAAAACCGATGCAAAAAAGCAATTGAAATTTGTTTTTGGCATCGGTTTACATAAACCGACGTAAAAAGTCATATTTTTTACGTCGGCGACTTCAACGTCGGTTAAAAACTGACGTGAAAAATAAAAAAAACCGACGTTAAAGACCTTTTTTCTACTAGTGGTTTCATCATTACGAGGAATCGATTCCTCATGGTGGATATGGTCTCACTCATTTCATATTGGCAGGGTGCTCCCTTTTTGTAGTTTCTTTCTGGTTAGGACCCAATATCCACTTCCTTGATTCAACAAGACATAGGGAAATTGGGTTTGTTAGCACCCTCTGTCTGCAGGTTTAAAATTGAAATCATATAGGCCCTGTGTTATGCGAGCTATGAGAGGAGGGGGTGTGGTTTGAGGTTCCAGGGGATCTGTGGTGATGGAATATTCTTCTTTCTACGATATTGGAACCACACTTCAGGTTGAGGCCAACGAGATTCCCACCTGGCTCACCATTTACATGCAAGAGAACCTGGAAATCTCTGAGGTGGAAACTGATTCTAAGGTCCCTCTTGAATCCCTGAGTAGGAAATGTTCGTCCCCTTGGCCCATAGCCTATACTATTCATAAATATAGAGTTTTTCTTATCAAAAACATCAGAGTCACCCGTACTTGGCATGAGGGAAACAAGGTCACAGATCATATGACCTCTATGGTGGACTTGAGTTCCATTATTACTCATTTGATCTCTATTAACTGTCTGAATTTGGAGGGTGTGAACTTGGTCAGAGGGGGTTCCCTCAGCCTTCACTATTTAAGGGCCCCATAGTTTGGGTTCTTTTTTCCTCTCTGTTTGAAATAAATATTTATTTTGGATGGACGAGGTCTTGTAAAGGGATTCTTTCACCATTACATTGGGATTGGATATTCATATGAAGTGGAACTATGGGTGATGATTTAAGAAATGAAATACGCTTCTCTCTTCAGGTGAAGGCTAATATGGGTTGAATCTAACTCAACTTTTTTTATAGAAATATTAAATAACAAATCAAGATATATTGGATACTCCTTCCATATTGGTTAAAAGGTCTTCAGGATGTGTAAAAATTTCACATACATGTCACACATGTTTTTAGGGAAGTGAATCATTTTGTGGATGTTATCTTAAAAAATGTTATTATTTAAGGAAGATCAATTTGGTATCTCATGATACCAAGAATATGTTTACCCATGGTTGAATTAGATATATATTGGTGAATTACCCTCATGGATTTGTAAACCCATTTGTCACATTTTCCATATCTTTATTTTGTCAATTCACACCTTTATTTATGAACACTTCACCGGCTCTAGCCTATCATGCATAGAGGCCACCCAGCTCACACAACCCGATAACCTAATTGTAAATACACCATGTATCCACCTCCTATATATCATAGTTTCACCCTCCTTTGGGCCATCATCCCTTATAGAAACCCCACTACCATATTCGACTCACAGACAAAACTCGGGCCATGCCTCCCTTCATGCGCCATACAACATCTCTATAACCCCTCTCATCCAAAACTCTTAAACCACCTCTCTCTCATTAAAATATCATCAAATGATCCCCCACATGACCATGATACCTTTTGTCAATCCCCAACTCACCCACACTAATATTGAATTTGGTCATTGACTAAACTGTGATGAGATAAATTATCAATTCATAGGATAAAACATGAAAAAGGTGCAGTTTCACCAAAACATTTACACAAAATTCATGAAAAAATCTATAGTTTCATGCAAAAATCTATAGTTTCACCCAAGAATTTAAAAAACCGTAATCTTATATGGAATCTATTAAAATTCATGTAATAAACTATAGTTTCATTCCAAAGCAGCAGTTTCATGCTAAAAGGCCACCAATAACACAAATAAATTCATTCCAAAAGCTACAGTTTCACCCAAAAAGACCATAAATAACACTACTAAAATCATGACGAATGATATAGTTTCATGGCAAAAGATATATTTTCACCCAAAATACCATCAATAACACAACTAAATTCTTGCCAAAAGCTATTGTTTCACCCAAGAAATTACAGAAACCAATCATATTTTAATAAACCATATGCTAGAATTGTATCTTTTCAAAACTAAATGTATTCCCACTAGTGTATGTCAGGTAGAAAACCATTTCCAACCTTGTTTTCCTCATACATTCAAGGCTTCATGGAATCATTGGGTGGTAAATTTTTCTTCAAAAAGATGAAAATGGCTTTCTCAGAACTCTTGTTGATCCTCTTCCACACCACATAAACTAACTGACCAACAGTTTGATCAGTAGGGGAGAGATGATTTTTTTATTGGTTTCATGTCACTTCTTTCTACCTTCTCTAAAATAACTATAATTGGATTCTTTACAAGGAAATTTATGAAACGTTAATGTAAATTACAATATAAACATCAAGGAAAATGTAATCTTTGTATATGATAATGCAATATAAACATCAGTATAAATTTAAATATGATGTACTATTTAAACATATATAAAAACTAAATTGTAAACAACACTTTCAGTACTATATAGAATGAAATATAAACTGAAATATAAAATGAAATATAAATCATAATACAATGTAATATAAAATGTAGTTTGAGTTCATGTTCATGACATAAAACCTGAAGAATTTATCAACAATTTCAAATTGGATGACATAAAAGAACAATTTATAATGCGATGACATAAACAAACATATAGATTTCAAATGGGAAATAAATTACTATAAAATATATAGGTTTTAGTTAATGTTGAAAGGGAAATATATGAAAATTCTCTAATTTTACAAACTGATAACTCATCTATTAACTTACAAATTTATAAACATGAAGACTTATGTATATCTACATAGATATAGAAATGCAAATCAATACATATGATAGGATTAGAATTTAGTTACTCAGTGATTAATCTTTAATATTACACATCAAACATGAAAAAATGGGCAACTGAAAGATTAGTATTTAAATTATACATCCACGATTTAATGATAAATGGGAAATAAATATAAAATAACATAAAAATCATAGTTACTAAATAAGCTAGATATACAACATAAGTGAAAACATAAAAAATGTGATGAGAATATGAAAATAACAAATACAACATGTCACATTGATGAGTTTATAATAGGACACTAAGTGACTAGAATTGAATACTAAAAATCTTAAATGAAGAGATAAATTGAAAAGAAATTGTTATATAGTATAATGGTTGGAAGAAAAATATGTTGAAAATTTATTATTTTATACAAGGGTAACTCGTTGAGTTTTATCAGTGGTTTCATCCCTAGTAAGTTCCTCTTTAACTATCTCAGAACAATCCTACACATATTATAATTACATAGTTCCAGTCTACTTTTTACAGTTTCCACCATTTGTAGCACGTAGATTCATCAAACATATTCAATAAAAAAATCTCAATGATGTAACAACATCCATTTCATTGTTGTTCAAATGGATTTGTTGATTTTTTAAATGGCACGAGGAAGTCATATAATAATGCAGATGAACACATTTCAGCATCTTTGAATCATTGAATTGTTGACCAAAATGATAGTAATAAAGTAAATAAGTAGTTGTGTGAAAAAATACAGTAAGGAATTATCAAGAACATACCTTTATGTCTTTTAGAATCACTCAAAATATATGAAATTCAAGGTATTCAAGAATAACTATGTTTTAAGAGCGATAAGGGTTGATGAAAAGAAACGATTCATGAAGAGGTAATAATTGTAGAAATTTAAGTATCTGGAATAACCCATTCCATATTCTATTTATGTAATGGAATATTCTCATTACACAAAATATCTAAAGATAGAATAAATTTATTATAAATTTTAGCAGTGTAAAAATTTATGGTAATGAAAATTAAATAACTCAAAAAATATCAGGATGAATACATGTTGTAGAAGTATATTCTAACATGCTTGTAAGAATTCATTCCATTGAAATAAACTAATTCATTGTTTGGATCCTGTTTTAAAATTTTGGATTTGTTTTATTTTTTGAAAATAATTATGGTTAGTGAATTTTAAAATTATGTAACATGAAAATAATTATAAAAAAAAGTGAGAAATCACAAGAATAAAAACAAACCATGTATTATGTATGAAAACTCTTTAGATGATTGTAGAACACATTGCCCTACAAATGGAGAACTATTTGAATGATCATAACACACATACCCATGTAAATTGATGTTGAAATTTATGTACTTCCTGTTAAATAATGGGAAGTAATTTTTTTTTTAAATATGGTGGTATGAATATAATATGAAGATGATATTGTTATGTTCGTGATGTTTTTTTTTATAAGGTATGCATAATATGATACATCAAGGGTGGGGTATTATTTAAAATGTGAAGATATACATATAACATTGTTATTGGTCATTATGATCATTAAGCTGATAGTATGATTACTAGTGTGAAACCATAATTTAGGAATTCTAGTGTGAAAAATAATTCACATTATGACATATTAAACTAGTAATATTAAAAATTCTGGTAACCGAATACATACAATAAGAATGTTTTCAGAGTTTTTTGATACCGTTCATTAAAATCAGGGTCATGTATAGTTTCAAAAAAAATTGAAAATATAATAAGGCCATTTGAAGGTTTTCTGATTTATTTTTAGAAGGGAGAGGAGGCCTAGGATGATGGAAGGTTGACATTAAAGCTGGGATGGGAAACTCCTTGATTTGGATGACATGTCAAGAAATAGTAGCTTTTGGAATGAAAGGACCATGAATGCATTGAATAATCACCTTCTATACTCATTCTTATCTTTAAAAAATAAATTGATCACAAAAAATTTATATATTTTCATTATTAGGAATAAAACTATTCAAAAACTACCACCAAACATGATATTTTAAAAATGATCATCAACAGGCATGTGAAGCTATAAGATTCATCACCAATAACCTTTTCATTATGAGTATATAGGGTTAGATGATGTTTAATGAAATTAAACACATGTTTACCACAAAAATCTAGGTGATGCCAGAAAATGTTAAACCCCTAAATCAAAACAGATTGAAAGGGAGTGTTTAAGGAATATCCAAAGCTTATGTTGGATCATTTACTAATGTTTATTGTAGTATCTCAAATGAGTCTTAGTCCTCCAAGTGAAATCTTAGTCTAGATAAATCTGACCTCTACGATGATTGGTACCTGAAGTCATGAGATAATAGAAGTAATAAATCCTTGAAGGTAAAATCTACTACTCAATTGAAACAATACAAAAAACAGAAGGAAATAGAGAATAATGGTTCATTTAATCAAATATAAACCATATAATATTATGCCTCTTTTCAATAGTTTGAACCTATGGTTTTATTTAAAAATATTGATGTTGTTGTTTCTTCTACCTACGTTTACCCCCAACACAACAACCAGATCAGTCTAGGGATTGTAAGGCTCTTCTGGTGATCTTTATGCATTCATTGAGGAAGTAAATATATCAAAAGAAGAATATTTAGTCATGGTAAAGTAAGAAAAAATGTAAAATATTAAACTAATCACATAAGGGTCATTTAAGGTTTATGGAAATTAGTAGAATATATATTAATAAGAAATTAAAATAAAAAATTTGTTGCGATGCTAGGTCACATACCTAGAATCAGTATTAGAAAAATACCTTGTATATATAGTAGCTAGTGGATGATTATTCATTGAAAATGGGTATTATAAGGCCCCAGCCTTAAAACATACTTAATATTGAATTAAATGAATAATTGACCTTGAGGATCTTTTCAGGTTTAGAGTTTTAGAGAATTAGGACATAACTATTACATCTCCAAAGATTACAATGTAGACACTTCTACTAAGATTCCATAAGATAAAAAAAACTCTTAAAAAGAAACATGTCTAGTTCCATGTTTTATATAGCATGACTTTCCCTGGATCCCATCCTTGAACCTATTCCACATTATGTCCTGTGAAAAACATTTCACAAAAACTTGGGGTGAGCATAAAAAGCTCAGTAAGGGATACACAAAGAATGAAAACTGTTAGTTTTTCAAACATCAAGTAAACCATGTATACTTTATCAAAGTAATACCTTCACCTTCATGAAGTAGTAAAAACTTTTCACTGAATAAAATATCATTACTTACCTTTTTGTAACCAAAGGATTACCATAAAACCCATATAATGAACACATAACATATATAAAGGTAACTTGGGACATAAACATACTTAAGTCGAATAACCATACGGTCGACTTCCACACATATCACTTAATGGAATAGCCATACGACGAACTTCCATACAAACATAATGGAATAGACATACGGCCGACTTCCATGCCAAATGCATTGGTGGTTATAACGTAACCACCCATCCTAGTATTCACGGCACCACCCGTCATATGGTTCATCACGTAACCACCCGTCAAATGTCCATGTACCATTATAAAATCATAAGACATAAAACAAATATAATGGAAAGAAAAAATTTCCACACATTGATCACAATATATCACATAAATATATTGACATAATAAATCCATTATAAAAACCATTTTCAATAACAAAATACATAAAAGAGTATATGGTATTTATTTCATTTAAAAAAAACATTACGGCTTGTTCAAAAAGCCAAAGACGAAATAATACTCACGGCGGCAGAAAAGGTCGTTGTCACCGTGTACGTTAAAAGAAACATTATTTCTTGTCGTTTTGTAAAACGCTTCGCAGAAAAAGATTCCTTTTGTATAAAAGTAAAATTAAAAGGGGTTTATACACCGTATAAAAGAAAGTTGTGTATAAAACGAAATATGCCTCAATGAAAGGAGATTGAGACGAAGTCCCTTACCTCAGGTCCGACTTGACTCGATCGTTCTTTAATGTCCTGAATAATAAACTTGAGTTAATTTATATTTGCTTAAGAACCTTTTTCGAGTTCATTATTCCTTTTATATCACTTATTTCCATGCTATAAACATTATGTAATCATTTAAGTTAATAATGTTTGTTTTGTCGATATTTGGTCCTTAAGTCGAAAGTGGACTTCTTACGATTACATGTTGTTCGTGTGGTCAAAGGTTCATTATTTCCAGAATGACATTCATGATTTGGATATCATATATATCATATATATCTAGAATATACATGTATTTATAATATCACATAATCATTTAGAGGTACGAAAATAAATGCACCGTTCATGGAGACGGTAAGCCGTACGTACGCATGAACGCAACTTTCATTTCTATGTCATATTAATGGAATTAAAACTAAATGAGAGGTATGTATATTTTAATTCCAGAATTATATTAATCATTTATATGTAACATACATCATATATATCTATTATATATATGTACTTATATTAGTACATAACATTTGGGGATAAGAAATGAAATGCACCGTTCATGGAGACGGTAAGCCGTACGTATGCATGAACGATACTTTCATTTCTATCTCATACTTTAATGGAAAGAAATAATAATTATATATAGTTATATTATAATTCTGGTATAACATCATATATAATAACTTTAAATCCATCCTTTATACGTCCCACGTATGGCATTAACGAATCAAATCACTTTGAGGGGCGGTAGTCTGCACTTCCTTAAATGAAGATATCGTGTTTACCCATAATGGAAACCATAAAGGTATGCCCAAAATGAAAAATACAGAAGCTTAAGGAAAACATAAAAATATTATATATCATATATAAATATAGTGTCATCTTAATGGCCACCTTTGAAGGTGTTAAAATATTGTTGAACAATCATCGTTTCGGGAGGCAGAAATTCGCCATCCACGGAAACAGTATGTTCTTTAACCATTAGATGTAGGTGTGTGTAAGTGTAGCTCGAATACTTCTTATAAAAAAATCCTAGTATATTTAATATATTGTAGTTGTTAGAAAAGAAAAGAATAAAAGGAGTTTAGGGGGTTGGAGTAGCAAAATAAAACAAAAGGACTCAAAATAAGACATTACCTTAAAATCGGGTAACTCCCTTTGGTTTGAGCTCAAAGGATTCCTTGGGAAGACTTCTGCCCAAAGTGAGTCTTCAAGGAGTAAGAGAGGGAAGTGTAGAGACAAAATGGGTAGGGTTTGTCCGAGCCAAAGGCTTTGGGAGTGTGGGGAAGGAGGTAGAGGTGGGGGCCTTTTATAAGAGGAGAGGAGGGGCACTCTTGTAATGTTACAAAATGTTACTTTATTTTCAAAAGGGTTTCGGATTTTAAAGGTCACACATTGATATATTTCTAGGATAAGGTGATGAGGGTTCGAAATACACTCATAAAATAGGTTTTGGACATGTTTAGGTCTTTTATTTTACATTATCTTTCCATTTTATTTAAATCGTTAAATAATGAGGTCATCGCTGCATCATTATGATGTCATAAATAATTTAATTTATTTAATGTCTAAAAATTCTAAAAAAATACTATGATGTAGGAAATATTTTTAGATTTCCAATGAATATTTATAGTCAAAATTATGACTTGTATAACCCCATGTAAAATTTTTGTTAGTAAAACATTTCATGTTTGTGTCATTTTTTACTTTAACATTAAATAAAAGGTATTTATGTCATTTTCCAACCAATGTGGCTCCATGGGGTCCCCAAGTTGACCCACGGATTGTCTTGGTCGGCCATGACACATCCAATGAGTGTAGGACATGTGTCTAGGTCATTTCATTTTATTAAAACATTATTCTTACCTTAAACTACACTAATTACCTCTAATCGCGATTAAGAACTTAAAAGTTACTATTAACCAAAAAAATATTTTAATCTCATTGAACCACATTTTACTTCTTAATGACAAAAATGTATGTAGGATTTTTTAAATTAAAAACCCAGAAGTGGTAAAATTTCTTTTAAACGAAAAATCAGTTTTTATGAGTACCACTTAGTGGTTTCACTATTCATCAAAAATTGAAGTTTTTTCAGAAAAATATCAAAACTTCACCCTAAGCTATATTTGATATTCCGAATTCAAAAAATGAAGTCTATTTTAAAAAATTCAAAACATATAATTCAAATTAATTAATTTAATAATTAATTCCCATTGTCATGACAAATAGCGTGTTTTTATGAAACAATAATTATCAAAAGATTGACACTAGTTTAAGTCCGATTTCAAAGTGAAATTAATTCCAACGACCACTATTGGATTTAATGGTAAAAATATTTTCTAATTTCACTTTAAAACCAATTAAAATAATAATCTAATCATATAAATAAATTATATTAAAAAGAGGTTTTGAATTAAAATACAACATTTTACACTATTCATAAAAAAATGAACTTTATCGGAAAGATACCAAAAATTTACACAAAGTAAATTTTGATGTCCCGATTCTAAAGAAGAGTTATATTTGTTCCAATAGAATTTATAAGATTGATCAAAACTATATTTAATTACGATTCACCGTCAAAAGGTGATAAGTTAACCCTTAGTGAAAATTAGGGTATAAACGCCTAAAATTGAATTCTTTCCATATTTTAAGCCTTTATCTTTTATTGGATAAATTTAAAAACATTTAAAAACATATATAATCATATTTTAGTTATTTCTATCCATTCCAGCCAATACAACGGCTACATGTTAACTACCATTTAAAATAATATTATTATATTACTAGTGTGCAACATAAGTTTTCAAAGGAACTCATCGTTGCGTATCAGGTACGCTATCGAACAAAGCAACCCCTTTAAAGTAAAATTGATATTTAATTCGTAAATATTAATTAATACGAAAATGCTTTATTAATTATTTACCTGGGATGTTACATCCTTCCCCCCTTTTGGGAATTTCATCCGCGCAATTTTATTCACTTATCAAAATAAGTGGGGGTATTTATCCTTCATAGCATTTTCAGATTCCCACGTTGCCTCTTCAACCATATGGTTTTTCCACAAAACCTTTACCTGGTGGATTAACGTATTTCGTAACACATGATCCCTGTGGTTAAGAATCTGGACCGGTTGTTCCTCATAAGATAGGTTCTCTTCCAGCTAAACTACCTCTGGACTCAAAACATGAGATGGATCTGGCATATACTTTCTCAGCATCGAAACATGAAAAACATTGTGTACCTAAGATAAACTCGGAGGTAATTCCACTCTGTATGCAACCGATCCAACTCTCTCTAGAATTTCCTATGGTCCAATGAACCTTGGACTCAGCTTTACTTTCTTACCAAATCTCATCACACTTTTCCATGGAGAAACCTTGAGAAAAACATAATCACCTACCTCAAAAGATAGATCCTTCCTCCGGTTATCCACATAACTCTTCTGCTTGCTCTGAGTTGTTCTCATGTGTTTCTGAATCAACTGAACTTTTTCTGCCATCTCTTCTACCAATTCCGGTCCCATCATCTTCCTTTCACCCACTTCATCCCAAAATGCTGGAGTTCGACACCACTTCCCATATAATGCCTCAGATGCTGCCATCTGTATACTGGAATGAAAACTGTTATTATATGAAAACTCAACCAAAGAAAGATGTTGGTCCCAACTTCCCTGATAATCCATCGAACAAGCTCATAGCAAATCCTCCAAGGTTTGAATTGTTCGTTCTGACTGCCCATATGATTGAGGATGAAAAGCTATACTAAAATTTAATTCATTACCCAACGACTTCTAAAGGCCTTTCCAAAAGTTAGAAGTAAACCTGGGATCACGGTCAGATACAATGGAGAGAGGAACTCCATGTAACCTGACTATCTCTCTAAGATACAAATGGGAAAGTTGATATAGGGAAAAAGTATCTCGTATAGCAAAGAAATGAGTAGATTTAGTCAAGCGATCAACAATAACCCCGATTGCATTATTACCTTGAGATTTCCTCAGTAATCCCACAACAAAGTCCATGGATATATTCTCCCATTTCCACTCTGGAACTGGTAAAAGCTGAAGCATCCCTTTCGGTAACTGCCACTCTGCTTTAACCTACTGACAAGTCAAACACTTCACAGTAAAATCAACAATATCCCTTTTCATTCCATTCCACCAGTAATACTCCCGCAGATCTCTGTACATCTTAGTACTGCCAGGATGAACTGAAAACGGGGAACTATGAGCCTCAAATAACAGCTCGTTCTTCAACTGTGAATCACAAGGAACACATAATCTCTTCCCAAATCTCAAAAAAAAATCACTATCAATGTTGAATTCAGGCAACTTACCCTTCTGAACCAGCACTACCTTTTTCTGCAACTCACTGACTTCCCTCTGTGCTTGCTTAATTCTGTGTGATAGGGATGATCTCACTGATACCTGAAACAAAACAGAAGAAATTTTTGCACCAACAACTTCTATTCCAATGTTCATCAAATCAAAAACCAAAGGATCTCATTCCAAACGTAGCATGGTTAATGAAGCATTACTTTTTCAACTCAAAGCATCGTCCACTTTATTTGATTTTCCTGGATGGTAGTGAATTGTACAATCACAATCCTTGATTAATTCCAGCCATCTCCTCTGTCTCATTTTCAATTCTTTCTGAGTGAATATATACTTTAAACTTTTGTGATCAGTATATATTTCACACTTTACTCCATACAAATGAAGCCTCTAAATTTTTAAATCAAAAAAAACAACAGCTAATTCCAAATCATGTGTAGGGTAATTTATCTCATGAGTTTTCAACTGATGTGAAGCATAAGCGATTACCTGATCATTCTGCATAAGGAAGAAACAAAGTCCCTTCAATGAAGCATCACTGTATATAACAAACTCACCATTCCTAGAAGGAAGTGCCAAAACTGGAGCATTCACCAATCTACTTTTCAACTCCTGAAAACAATCATTACATTCTTTTGTCCAGATGAACTTAACACCCTTACGAGTTAGCTTAGTCATTGGACTAGATAACCGTGAAAATTTTTCAACAAACCTTCGGTAGTAACCTGCCAAACCAAGGAAACTACGGATCTCGGTTACATTTGTGGGTCTTGGCCATTCTTCAACAACTTTTGTTTTAGCAGGATCAACAGTTATGCCATCTTTTGAAACAATGTGACCCAGGAAAGAAATCTGTTGTAACCAAAACTCACACTTGCTGAATTTTCCATATAGTTTCTTTTCTTTTAAGGTTTGCAAGTTAACCCTTAAATGACTTTCATTCTCCTATTTACTTTTAGAAAACACCAAAATATCATCAATGAAAACAACCAAAAACTTATCCAAGAACTCATGGAAAATTCTATTCATAAGGTCCATGAATACAGCAGGAGCATTGGTTAACCCAAAATGCATAACTACAAATTCATAATGGCCATATCTAGTACGGAACATAGTCTTCGGAAAGTCTACTTCTTTTACATTCAACCGATGGTACCCCGACCTCAAGTCAATCTTCAAAAAATACTGAGCTCCCTGGAGCTGATCAAACAAATCATCGATATGAGGAAAAGGATACTTGTTCTTAACAGTAATATTATTCAAGGCTCTATAATCAATGCAATGTCTCATTGAGCCATCTTCTTTTTAACAAACAAGACAGGAGCACCCCGTGGTGATGTGCTAGGTCGAATGAAACCTTTATCTAATAACTCCTGCAATTGTTTATTTAACTCTAAAAGTTCAACTTGAGCCATTCGATAAGGGGGTTTTGAAATTGGATTAGAATCAGGAACTAAGTCAACAGTAAATTCAACTTCCCGATCATGAATAATACCAGACAACTCATCAGGAAAAACATCAAGATACTCATTTACCACTGGCACATCATTAATCTGACCAGTTCCTTTATTTTCAACAATATGTGCAAGGTAACATTCATTTCCTTCTTTTACTAGTTTCTCAACTTCCTGATATGTTATCAAAAGTAAGGGTTCATTCTTGTACCCAAACAGAAAATCTTTTTGAAGAGAAACCATTTTAGCTCTGCAGTAAATCTTAGCATGATAAACAGAAAGCCGATCCATGCCCAAAATAACATCAAACTCTACTAGAGGCAGAACAATAAGGTTTTCTGGTAGATTCTTTCCACACACAAGGATATGAAGGTTCTTATAATTCCTTTTTGTCTCAAAGTTCCCTCCGGGTGTTTTTACCATAAGTTCAGGGTTCATATCTTGATATGGAATTTCCAATTTACTAGAAAACTTCTCAGAAATGAAAGAGTGTGTAGACCCTGAATCAAACAACACATTGGCGTATTCTGAACAAACAAACAATGTACTTGATACCACTTCATTTGATGGCCCAACATCTGCTGAAGTTGTTGCAAAGGATTTCACCACCCCTTTGTGCTTGTAGTCTGGCTGCTTTCCCCCAGTCGAGTTATTAGTTAGACACACATTTGCATAATGACCCATTTAATTACACTTAAAACATCTTACCACTGGCTTTTCATTGCTTGCTTGATCATCTTCCTTACAGTTACGAGCAATATGACCCGACTTACCACACCGAAAGCACTTACCAGACTTGGATAAACATTCTCCAGGATGCATTTTACCACACTTCTCACAGGATGGATATTTGGTTTTCTTACCTCCTTGCTTCCTTGGTGAATTCTTCCCCTTTTCCTACCAACTGGACCTCTTATTCTGTTGTTTTTCATAGAACACCTGATCATCGGCAAACTCCATTTCCACCTTCTCCGCACATCGAACAAGTTTTGCATAACTTTTGAACTCACGAGAAGCTAAAGCCCTTCGATACTTTGGCTTTAACCCTGAGTAAAAACGGTTTAATTTACTATCAAGATCTCGTATGAAGTTTGGAGCATACCTTGCCAATCGAGTGAACTTTGCTTCATAGGCAGCCACTAAGTCTTCCTCTTGCCTCAATTCCAAGAATTGATTTTCCATCCTAAGTCGAACAGCCTTAGGAAAATACTTCTCAAGAAACATTCCTTTGAATTCGTCCCAGTGAAGATCCTCAATCTCATCACCATCCCTAATATTTTTTACCATCGACCACCACTGATCAGCTTCACCTTCAAAACGGTAAACAACAAGACTAACCTTTGGATGTTTTGAACACCCCATGACATCAAAAATCTTCTCCAGTGCTTTAATCCACCCTTCAGCTTGCACATGGTCAGATGATCCTCTGAATGATGGGGGATGTTGCCTCATGAAATGTTCTACCATTGACATGTTCCTCTGTGGTTGATCTGGCTGATCTCGTGCATGGATACCACCACCATTTATAGCCTGATTCAACTGTGCCATCACTGCAACAAACTGTTCAGTTCCGATTCCGACCATCTCAGGTTGCTGATTTGGAAGGTTTTCTTCCTCCTGATGTCGTCCAAACATAGCTGGTTTGTTTCCTCTGCGGAAAACCATTCTGAACAAAGAAATATCTTAGGCGAAGCAACATGGTAATTTGTAAATGCTATATCATTTCAATCATATTATAATTTAACACTTTTCTAACTCCTAAAGTTGTCTAACCCGACCTCTGATACCAACTATAAGGCCCCGACCTTAAACCTTACTTAATATTGAATTAAATGAATTATTCACATTGAGGATCTTTTCAGGTTTATATTTTTAGAGAATTAGGACATAACTATTACATCTCAAAAGATTAAAAAGTAGACACTTCTACTAAGATTCCATAAAATAAAAAAACTCTTAAAATGAAACATGTCTAGTTCCATGTTTTATATAGCATGACTTTCCCTTGATCCCATCCTTGACCCTATTCCACATTAAGTCCTATGAAAAACATTTCAAAAAACTTCGGGTGAGCATAAAAAGCTCAGTAAGGGATACACAAAGAATGAAAACTGTTAGTTTTTCAAACATCAAGTAATCCATGTATACTTTATCAAAGTAATACCTTCACCTTCATGAAGTAGTAAAAACTCTTCACTAAAAAAAATATCATTACTTACCTTTTTGTAACCAAAGGATTACCATAAAACCCATATAAAGAACACATAACATATATAAAGGTAACTTGGGACATAAGCATACTTAAGTGGAATAACCATACGGTCGACTTCCACACATATCACTTAATGGAATAGCCATACGGCCAACTTTTATACAAACTTAATGGAATAGCCATACGGCCGACTTCCATACCCAATGCATTGGAGGTTATAACGTAACCACCCATCCTGGTATTCACGGAACCACCCGTCATATGGTTCATCACGTAACCACCCATCAAATGTCCAAGTACCATTTTAAAATCATAAGACATAAAACAAATATAATGGAAAGAAAACATTTCCACACTTTGATCACAATATATCAAATAAATATATTGACATAACAAATACAATATAAAAACCATTTTCAATACCATAATACATAAAAGAGTATATGGTATTTATTTCATTTAAAAAAAACATTACGGCTTGTTCAGGAAGCCAAAGACCAAATAATACTCGCGGCGGCGGAAAAGTTCGTTGTCACCGCTTACGTTAAAAGAAACAATCTTTTTTGTCATTTTGTAAAACGCTTCATAGAAAAATATTCCTTTTGTATAACATTAAAAGTGAAAGGGGTTTATACACCTTATAAAACAATGTTGTGTATAAAACGAAATATGCCTCAATGAAAGGAGATTGAGACGAAGTCCCTTACCTCGGGTCCGACGTGACTCGATCGTTCTTTAACGTCCTAAATAATAAACTTGAGTTAATTTCTATTTGCTTAAGAACATTTTTCTAGTTAATTATTCCTTTTATATCACTTATTTACATGTTAGAAACATTATGTAATCATTTAAGTTAATAATGTTTGTTTTGTCGATATTTGGTCCTTTAGTCGAAAGTGGACTTCTTACGATTACATGTTGTTCGTGTGGTCAAAGGTTCATTATATGCAGAATGAAATTCCTGATTTGGATGTCATACATATCATATATATCTAGCATATAAATGTATTTATAATATCACATAATCATTTAGAGGTAAGAAATGAAATGCACCTTTCATGGAGACGGTAAGCCGTACATACGCATGAACGCTACTTTCATTTCTATGTCATATTAATGGAATTAAAACTAAATGAGAGGTATGTATATTTTAATTCCAGAATTATATTAATCATTTAGATGTAACATAAATCATATATATCCATTATATATATGTACTTATAATAGTACATTACATTTGGGGATAAGAAATGAAATGCACCGTTCATGGAGACGGTAAGCCGTACATACGCATGAATGCTACTTTAATTTCTATCTCATACTTTAATGGAAAGAAATAATAATTATATAGAGGTATATTATAATTCCAGTATAACATCATATATAATAACTTTAAATCCATCCTTTATACATCCCACATATGGCATTAACGAATCAAATCACTTTGAGGGGGCGGTAGTCCGTACTTCCTTAAATAAAGATATCGCGTTTACCCATAATGGAAACCATAATGGTATGCCCAAAATGAAAAATACAGAATCTTAAGGAAAAAATAAACATATTATATATAATATATAAATATAGTGTCATATTAATGGCCACCTTTGAAGGTTTTAAAAGAATGTTGAACAATCATCGTTTCGGGAGGCAGAAATTCCCCATCCACGGAAACAATATGTTCTTTAACCATTAGATGTAGGTGTGTGTAAGTGTAGCTCGAATAATTCTTATAACAACATATGAGTATATTGATTATATTAGAGTTGTTACAAAAGAAAATAATAAAAATAGTTTAGGGGGTTGGAGAAGAAAAATAAAACAAAAGGACTCAAAAGAAGACATTACCTTAAAATCGGGTAACTCCCTTTGGTTTGAGCTCAAAGGCTTCTTTGGGAAGAATTCTTCCCAAAGTGAGGCTTCAAGGAGTAATAGAGGGAAGTGGAGAGACAAAATGGGCAGGGGTTGGCCGATCCAAAGGCTTTGGGAGTGTGGGTAAGGAGGTAGAGGTGGGGGCCTTTTATAAGAGGAGAGGAGGGGCACTCTTGTAAAGTTACAAAATGTTACTTTATTTTCAAAAGAGTTTCGGATTTTAAAGGTCCCACATTGATTTATTTCGAGGATAAGGTGATGAGGGTTCGAAATCCACTCATCCAATAGGTTTTGGACATGTGTAGGTCTTATATTTTACATTATCTTTCCATTTTATTTAAGTCGTTAAATAATGAGGTCATCGCTGCATCATCATGATTTCATAAATAATTTAATTTATTTAATGTCTAAAAATTATAAAACAAATACTATGATGTAGGAAATATTTTTATATTTCCAATGACTATTTATAGACAAAACTATGACTTGTATAACCCCATGTAAAAATTGTTTTAGTAAAACATATCATGTTTGTGTCATTTTTTACTTTAACATTAAATAAAAGGTATTTATGTCATTTTCCAAACAAAGTGGCTCCATGGGGTCCCCAAGTTTACCCATGGATTTTCTTGGTCGGCCATGACACATCCAATGATGGTAGGACATGTGTCTAGGTCTTTTCATTTTATTAAAACATTATTCTTACCTTAAACTATACTAATTACCTCTAATCGCGATTAAGAACTTAAAAGTTACTATTCACCAAAAAAAAAATTTAATCTCATTGAAAAACATTATACTTATTAATGAAAACCATTTATGTCGGATTTTTGAAATTCAAAACACAGAAGTCGTAAATTTTCATTTAAACAAAAAATCAGTTTTTATAAGTACCACTTAGTGGTTTCACTATTCATCAAAAATTGAAGTTTTTCAGAAAAATACCAAAACTTCACCCTAAGATATATTTGATATTCCGAATTCAAACATGACGTCTATTTTACAAAATTAAAAACATATAAGTCACATTAATTAATTTAATAATTAATTCCCGTTGTCATGACAAATAGCGTGTTTTTATGAAACAATAAGTATCAAAAGATTGACACTAGTTGAAGTCTGATTTCAAAGTGAAATTAATTTCAATGACCACTATTGGATTTAATGGTAAAAATATTTTCTAATTTCACATAAAAACCAATCCAAATGATAATCTAATAATATAAATAAATTAGATTAAAAAGAGGTTTTGAATTAAAATACAACATTTTACACTATTCATTAAAAAATGAACTTTATCGGAAAGATACCAAAAATTTACACAAAGTAAATTTTGATGTCCCGATTCTAAAGAAGAGTTATATTTGGTCCAATAGAATTTATAATATTGATCAAAACTATATTTAATGACGGTTCTCCGTCAAAAGGTGATAAGTGAACCCTTAGTGAAAATTAGGGTATAAATGCCTAAAATTGAATTCTTTCCGTATTTTAAGCCTTTATCATTTGTTGGATAAATGTAAAAACATTTAAAAACATACATAATCATAATTTAGTTATTTCTATCCATTCCCGCCAATACAACGGCTACATGTTAACTACCATTTAATATAATATTATTATATTACTAGTGTGCAACATAAGTTTTCAAAGGAACTCATCGTTGCGTATCGGGTATGCTATCGAACATAGTAGCCCCTTTAAAGTAAAATTAATATTTAATTCATAAATATTAATTAATACGAAAATGTTTTATTCATTATTTACCTAGGATGTTACAGGTATTTAGGATGATGAGGTCACATTCCATTAGTCGGTCGAAGTGTCTTATAGAATGCATTTGATATTTAGCTGCAAACCTAGGAAGAAATAGGGTAATCATGAAATCATCAAATATATAGAATGGAAAATAGATTAATTTGTATAAATATTATAACATATAGTTAACATTATATAATGAAAAAATACATATAACATTAATATTTTTAATATTCTAGAAAAAACATTCCAAACAATTTAATAAAATTCATAGTGTGAACAAACATATTAAAAAAGATATGAAAAATTTGATAAAATCCATACCTATTAGGATAATGAAATTAATCAATTTGGTATGATGTGAAATAAGAAATTTTTCTTAATACCATTATTTCCTTAACAAAACTTTTCTTTAATCATTATATTATTTAGATTGGATATATTTAAATCACTTATAACTTCTCTTTCAGAAAGATATTCTTGATTAAAATCATTTTCTAAATGTTTCTGTAATCAACATGTTGGGAATCCTGTAAGTGAATGGTCATAATGGGAACACTATTAAAGAGTAAAGTGTTATTACAATTAGAGGTAAACAATATAATCTGGGATATAGTTTCACTGTTAAATATAAATAGTATATATAATTACATACTTGATATTCTAAATTGTAAAATAATAAATGAATAAGAACGTGTGTATAATGCAATGATAAATGTAAGAAATTATTATTAAATAATTCCATGGAATTGATGATGAGATCAATATATAATATATTAACTGCGTTTTCTAGTTTTGAATGAATGAATTCAATAAAAAAATGGAAAAAATATGTGAAATAAAATTATGTTTAGTGAGAAAATAGGATATCCATATGAAACAATTGTAGTTAAAATCCAATTAAAATCCATAGTCAATGAAGAATAAACATTATAAAACATTAATCACAAAACACATAAGAAAATTACCTTTTTCACACCAAATAGAAGTGTTGATTCATTTCCATTGCATCTCCCCATAACCCCTCAATCGAATCGGGAAATTCTGTTAAAGGAACCACACAACATGAATGATTTATTAGAGTGATGTAAGTTAAAAAAAATCAGTGATACAATTCCAACAACACAATAAAATACATCCATATTTGTTTTAATAATATACCAACAGTATATCATAATAAATATATCTGAATAAAAAACATCAATGTGTTTTATTTTCAAAAAACATTGTACTTGTGTTCTTAAAAAATTGATTTAGTCTATCCAGGTTAAAATGGTTTATTCAACTAATTAATCAAAATTGATTCATAGATTTCGACTATGTAAAACATACTACTATGAGTATGAACACACTAAATCTAACTAGAATTCACATCTCTATATTTTTTATCCAAATACTTGTGTTCTTGAAACCATCTGTGATCTTGTATATGTGATAATTAAATAATTATTTCAGCGAGTCATGTAAATGTTCTTTAAAAAAAAATAATTTTTTGATTATGTAAAAATAAAATCTCAGTCCACCTAATTAGTAGCCTCGTGTGTGTTAAATGATTTAATATCAGAATCTAAAACCTCCATAGAAAATGGAGAATGAGATACTAAATTTCATATTGATCAAATGATTTAAAATATATATTTAGCTCATTTGATAAAGAACACACTACTGAAATTATGCATGAGTGTGTAATACTAACATAATGTTGTTTAATATTTATATTATAGTTCAACATTATTTTATGATTAGTTTAGTATCCTACTCACGTTTTACAAAACAATCAATGACTTATTTAACTATCATAGACTAAAGAAGAAACATTTATAGCATGAAACAATAAATTTAAGATATAATTCTATACACATGTTATTCATTACAATTACATTGTCATATAATTGGAACAAAAGAACATAATGATTCATGGAATCCTATAAAGAGATGACACGATACATGATCCTTTTAATATAAATAAATAAAAACTATAATGTATAAAAATGTTCAAACACACTTTAATTCAGTAAAAACATATGTGAATCAGTGTAGTACAAGCACATGTTAATAAATGTTTGTCTTCACCCATAAAAAGTACCTAAAAAACTATGCAGCTGCTATAACAAATGGAATCTAAGAGAAAAAATTTCATACTGACAGAACTATATTAATCAATATTCATGATTAATTAATCATCAAGATAAACTAGATTTGGTGAAATAGAGATGATGAAGGTGGTGGTGATCAAAGAAATTAAGACTTTATTGAAAGAAAATAGGTTTGGATGTGTCTACAATACCTGGAAAATCCAGTGTTCTGCTGTCAATTCTATATTATTCTGGAAGTATTTACAGGGTGGCTTCAAAAATAGCTTGGATAGACAATTCCTATATATTATAAAGTTTGTTTTTGAAGTAATAATTTTATTAAGTATTTTTCGACGAGATTTTGGAACAAATTTTATATAAAAAGATTGAACATACCTTGGGTTGTAATTCGACAATTTCATGGAAATCAGTGGCCGTTTAAAGATATGATAGAGAATAGATTCATTATATGGTTTTTTATGATGATATAGATCACATTTTAAGGAAACGAGTTTGTAGGATGCCTTTGATGAGGGGAGGGGAAGGGGAGGAGGAAGAGGCGGTGAGGTGTAGGTACTAGCATAGGCAGAGGCAATGATGATAAAGATGATGTGGAGGATATCATGACCTATACTATATGGCCCCATTCCATGACTACCACAATCCTTCCTCCAATATTCCAAGGGCTAGTGACTATGACCGAGTAGGCATATCCCATAAATGGGATGCATTTTCTTATGTACTTGTACACATGCACCCATATCCTAGCCCAAAATGATTAAATGTAAACCACTAAGTAAATAATCATGAATACAAAAAATATACAAACAATATATTATGACATTAGAAAACTAGAAAGTAAACTCGGCCATAATACATCCCCGCAGAAAAAGGTGTCCAGAAAGTGAATGCACAAGTTCCAGAATCTTATCCATAGGAAATCCTACCTGATGGGTTGGTATAGGATAGCAGTCCGAAGTCATAGGAGCCCACCTGGACTATTTGGTCTCTCTATGAACAACCTGGTCCTAATCCACCTAGGAATTTATAAAAGCATTGATCATCTACACTAGACACGTCACATGTAGGGAAATCCCTTATAGGGGTGAGTAAAATAATACTCAGTAGGACACCCCAAAACCACAAAGGAATACAACTAAGAAATACATGAAGCATTCCATGAAGAAATAAAAAAAGTATGTCACAAATAAATACGTTAATTATGCCAAAAATAAGATAGATAGTTATCTCACATAGGTATTGGTCTATAGTACTCAAAATCAGATTATCTGACATTATCCAAAAAAACCCAATATCGATAAGACACGTAGTCCCGATGAGACACGTAGTCCCAGTGAGACAATCAGTCACAATGAGACACTTAGTCTCAATGAGTAAATCAACCATGATTAAACACATAGTCTTATGGAGACACACTGTCCCAATGAGACACTTAGTTTATATGAGACTCTTAATCCCGATGAGATATTTAGTTCTGATGAGTCGTGTAGTCCCAAGGTCACTGTCCACCATATGATTCCACTCATAATGCACTCTTCTAGGAGAACCTTCCCCTCAATCAATTAGGTTGAATGAAAAATTACACAAAACTCATTTAGAGTATCTCAAAAGGACCTTATCATATCAAGGGTCCCAACACCATATATAGCTCGTCAAACAGACACAAGGTTTGAAAGTTATGACAGTTTTAGTACAAAATGATGAATCAGGTCAGGTATGGGTTTGAACTGACCAATCAATATGGACCTAACCTGATGGCTGACCCATCCCAGTCTAGTCGACTCATCCCAACCCATTCTGGATGAATCGACCCAACCCAATCTGATTCGGCCCAAACCGGCCCAGCCCATTTGGCCTGTTGGATAGCGACCTGATTCCCTTGTTTTGGACCACCGTATAAAGGCCGAATTCCCTCACCACATGTGGTCCACACTGAACGCATGTCCCACTTGGTTCCAGGATTCCACAAAATCACATGTGGTTGACCCACCACCACCACATGTTCCCAACACACAGTAACATCCCTCGCTACCACCATGAGCTCCATGCGCTCTCTACTGCCTACATGGCCTACTCTCCACATTCCGCCTCGCGTCCCCACCTTCCGTAGACACAAGCTCCCATGTGGATCCGCTCTAACCACCATGTCCCCAAAGCTCCGATCTTCATTGCCGCCTCTAGCCACCTCCAGCCGCCGTAACCTCCAGCCGCCAGTTCATGTAGCCACACACTTCCCCTGGACACTACACCACCACTGCTTCGACTCGCTGGACCTTTTCACCAGACCCATGTTGGTAGTCCATTCCACATACCACTAGGCCACATCCCGTGCCCAGATCTCAAAACTGTTGAAGATCCTAGTTTTTCCGGGTCCCGATCATCACCGATCAGACATACGATATCGATTCTCCTCAGATCTAGGGGTCTGATCATACTTGGAGACACCTGAAAACGTCAATCCACGACCATGGGGGTCAAACAGTGAAAGTGTCAAGAACACGGAGGATTAAAAAAAGCACCAATAATTACAAATAATTAATCTTGTCCCTTCTTCATGACATCCTCAACTCTTACCAGTTATAAGGATAAATGAAGAATGAATAATATCATAGATTAATCTCCCATTAAATCCCTGCAAAATAAGTCCATCCCACCAGAACGATCGAACTGTGGATCAACACGTTCTTAGGTTGGTATATGATTATAATTGAATTTATGAATGGGGAATGAATAAAAAATAAACAATGCCCAAACTCATGTTTGGATTGATCATTGATGAAGAAATATTCCATTGTTATCATTGATGAGATCCTCCAACACCGCTGGTGTAATGACACATGATCTCCTCTATATATCATCCCTGTTTATCGAGAGGGTTTCCGTACCATGTATTAGTGTAATTATTGTGATATGGTGATTACAATGGATACCTGAAAAACTATAATAAAAAGAAAACTATTTGTTACGTCAAAGTAAAATATTTTATTACCAATACGTCTAAAAAATAACTTTCACAGCCGACCCATGCTGGCAGATGTTAGGTCGGTCCTAGGGTAAAATCATTTATCTAAACACAACGGTGCCCTTAGATTTATGATAGAAGAAATTTTTTGGATGATATTATACTTTTTTAGGAATACCACTCGCAAGTACTATTTAAAGTTTAAATTTTTTCAAAAAGTCATTCCGGGAACACCATGCCTTGGAGTCACACGCTATCTAAGCACATGGGCTCAAAAAATTTCCATATAATATTTAAAAATAATACATAAAAATTATGAGATGTTACATAAATATTTATGCAGAGGCGATGATGGGGAGGTAGAGGCGGGGATGCGGGGAAGCAGAGGAATCCGTGCGAAGTGAGAGTAGAAGGGTTTGGAGGAGAAGTTTTTGAAAGAGGCAAAGTTTTAGGGAGGTGGATATATAGGAGAATGGGGATGGAAGGTAGTGGAGATTAAGGTGACTTTAGAGTTGGATTCTCTGGATAGAGAGCATTATTGGGCAGGAGTGCAGAGATAGAGGCGGATGAGGATGGAACATAGAGGAGATTGAAATGATGTTAGAGGCAAAGTACATGTTGGTGGAGTCTGTGGAGGTAGATCATTATCAGGGAAGAGTTGATGATTCTTAATTTTGAGGAAATTAGAATGTGTAGATTGGAGGACACATTAGCCAAATGGATATGGAGATGACACGTGGAAGGGATAATTACAAGATAATGTATATACGATGGATAATGGATGCATGTTAAAGGTTAATTATATCTTTACATATACACCACACACAGATATATATATATATACCTAAAGATCCACACACACACACATATATCTATCTAAGATATACACATTATATATATATACATATACACATCCATATATACACCCTCACATGTGTATGTACACACAAACACACAAATTTATCCCACATATATATATATATATATTTGAATTTCCCACAAAAAATATTATTCCAAAATTAAAAATAAAATTAATATTAATGCCCCGATCCTATTTACCCAAAGTCGATGCATTATTACATAACATTAACCAAATAACAAGAGTTCTCGTCTCGAATGACCGATTAGTTTAGTGGACTTGGATGTTCTAGGTGCATACATATGTTTTACATTACATTATGAAATAAAAAAACAACAACATTGTGTCCCCTTTGAACACACTCATATCCCTTAGCCTATTCCTATAGGTTAATCATAATATTTTTCTTCCCATCCTGGAAATATTAAAACATAGAAAGGGGTGATCTCAGATGCTTAGTAAGAATAACTATATAGTGGTCACTATCATAAATAAGAATAACATTTAAGGAAATGTATAATACCAAAACAAAAGCCTTTTAAACATAAACATTTGAATAATATGGAAAAGATAAATGAAATAATGCCATTTACTTATTCACATGGATATTTTAATAGTTGAATAATCACATGTAATATCAATAGCCAATTTCATAATGATGGAATCCGTAATTCCAGACATCATAACCACATAGTCAAGGCCTCGTGCCAAGACTGCAAATAAGATTTTATTAAGGCCTTGGGCCAAGACACTAGTTTGCCACATGAGACCTACCGATTCATTGAGGTGCTATAGAGGGCTCCACCCATCACTTAATAATTCCATTGCATTCCTCATATGAAAAGGTTGAAATATAATATAAACATTCATATTAAAAATACCATACGAAATGTCAACACTTTAACCATAAACCGTGAATGGTATAAAAACAACACATCCACAATAAATCATATCACAAAACCTTCAATAAAATATGGAATATTGTATCATAATAAATGAACTTTAGACAAGTGTAAAATCAATCAATGGATGTTGACATAGATGAAATCAAAACTATTTGAGAGAAATATCTCTTTCTATTTTGAAATTATTTAAAAGTCACATAATTATAAAAGATAACATTTATTTTGGAAATACTATTATAATATTGTGATGGAATATTAGAAGGTGTTATAATGGAAGAAAATAGTCACACCAACTGTATAAGTTTAAAAAATATTCTTACCTTAATTTTTTGAAAAGGTTATAAAGTACCATGTTAGAAAAAAGACGGAGAGGATACTTTCAAAACATTTTATAAAAAGTAAAAAAAGAGTATAAATGACCATAACCCATATTCTATGAAATAGTAAATTTTTTTTGTAATACATTTTTAAGAAACACATATGAGGATGATAAATAATTCCCCTTACATGCTTACGTATAAACAACCTCAGATAATAAAGATATTGTAAAATTGACCCTTACCATGTAATTTTCCATGGTCAAGGGTAAATTAAACTTCTATATAATAGCTATATCATTGTTATTATATTATACAATAACCAAATACATAAATATTATATCATATATGATCTTCTAATATTGATTTGTTAATAATATTTTAGTAGTATGATTGTTTTAGGTGTTAACTATTTAATTTTTCTATATATGTTTTGTTACATAAGTCATGTTTGTTATGGATAGGATTTATTTTGATTCATATACATAATTATATTAAGTTATTAAACAAATTTTATCATCATAAAAGGAAAATTATTCTTGAATTGTTACAATGGTGAATGAATCTCATCGCGTTCATGGAGACGGTAATCCGCATGTACGCATTAGCGAACATACCATTCTATTGATGGTGAAATCATATGTAATTGGATGGTATATAATATATAAAAAATCATTAAAATGTTATATTTTTTTATTAAAATCAATTATACTCATTATTATACCCATCCAAATAATTAAGTGTGGGATAACAAACTACACCATGATGTCGAGACGGTATGCTGTACGTATGCACCTATGGTGGAATTTTCATTCATAGGATGGATAGAATAATGAATATGGTTGTACCATAATTATAATAACATCACAATATTTATAAGGTATTTGAGTTATTATTTTGGTATGGAAATAACAATTAAAGATGAAGTGGAAGAAGAAAAAAAACATTGAAAGAGGTGATGAAGTAATTACCTCTTCTTCAGGTTCATCCTTCTTATTAGATCAAAAGGGATCCTTAAGAAGGCTTCAAAAAAATATTAGGCCTCTAGATTTAAGTGAGGGTATTAGGGAGGATATATGAGTAGGGTTTGGACAATATAAATGGCTTTTGATCTGTGATTCTGAGAGAAGGGGAAGAACCCTTTTATAAGAGAGGGGAGGGTCACTTTAGGAAAAGCTTGAAATGTTATTTTATTATACAATAATATTTGTTATATAATGGCACCAAAAGGATTTATTTCAATGAGAAGGTGGGGATGGGTTTCAAACCTCTCAAACAATAGGTTTTTGATAGGTTTAGGTCACCATATTAACCTTATCTTTTAGATTTAACTCTTACTTAAAAAGTTAAACTTTTACCATGTCTTCTTGAATTATTATAATAAATGGTTAATAAACATACTATAAAAGCCCAAAAAACCCCAAGTGGTTCCTTGTTTATATATCTAACCTTTTATATGTCCTTTAGCCAGACATTAATTTTTTTAGGAATATTATATCAATTAATAATATAGTATTTGTTTTAAAAGCTCATTTATGACAATTTTGACACTATTTAGTATTTTTTGTGAAAGTCATTACAACATTATCACATAAAAAAAATTATTTAATAAACCCTAACATGTCAAATTAACCTTGAAAATTCTTGGAATACATCAAAAGTCTCAATTAAAATAATTATTTCTAATACCAATTATTTTATTCTTTCCATAATAATGTAATTACTACATCATCATTGTGTCATAAATAAATTTAGTTAATTAATGTATAGAAATTATAAATTAAATTAAATTATGTAAGAATTTTTTTATCTTTATAATGAATATTCATAGACAAATTTATCTTTTGTATAACCCTATATAGAAAATGGTTTAGTTATTAAAATTCTAATTTAACACATTTAACTATTCATTAAATAAAATAATAATAAATGTTCTAATCTAATTGAAGTGGACCAAAAAGATCATAATTTATTCCTATGGTTGATTTTGGTCAAAATAAACTTATCCAATAGAATTAGGACATGTGTTAGGGTAATTATAATGTCATTTTTACCTTTAATTACCCTATTTACTTTTAACCGTGGTAAATAAAATTCAAAAGTTACAATTCACCAAATATTATTTTCATCTTATTGAAAAAAATTTTACTTACTAATGTCAACCATGCCTCCCAGATTTTTTAAATTAAATTCATTGAAGTGGAAAAATTACGTTTTATGGAAATTTTCAAATGTGCCAAGAAGGTGAATAAAAGACGTTAAAATGTTCAATAAAACTTTATACATCTAATTTTATTATAATATGACTCCAATTATTTACAATGAAAAAATATAGGTATTATGTATCTATTTTAAACTAAAATAATTTTAAATAAAATAAATAATTATTTAAATAAAATTTAGGTTTTAAACAATAACGCAATGTTTTTCACTATTCTTCAAAAATTGAATGTTTTTAGAAAAATACCAAATATTCATCCTAAGATAATTTTGAAATTCCAAATCCCAAAATGAAGTCCATTTTTAAAAATAAAATTTATAAAATTTTAAAAAGTGGGTATTACTGTTCATAACGGCTTGTTTGATTGGTTGTGGTGTCCTAGAATTCAAAGTTGCGTGCAACGGAAGCTATTGATTTTTTCAAAGAGAAGTGTACCGTGGAAGATTGAGGTGTCTCAAAAACAATAAAAACAACATTATTTATTATTATTACAAAACATATAATATAATTTCCTCCATTAAAAATTTAAATATAACTTCAATTAAATTCCTATAATAGTTAATCAATTAAAATTAACCACACATTTACATTTTTAATTGCAAGTTAATAATATCCCAATTATTATATAACCTCCCAATAATTAAATATTCACCCATGGTGAAAGGTCGCCCATTAATTAAGAAAATATAATTATACATGTAATTAATTTTTTTATTCAACAACAATAACAATAATAATTGTAATAATAAAAATATTATTATTACAATGATTACCCTTACATGAAATGTAACCAAACACCCAATGTGCCCAAATATTATGTCACAACTTGGGTAAACTATTAATTTTGGACCTAATGGTCATCTCATATTTCTCATACGATACACAGTTTTGGAGATATTCCATCATTTGAACAAAATATACAATAAAATATTAAATAAATTACCCTCATGTGAATTGTTACCGAACAGTCAATGAACATAAAATCTATGTTGTTCCTAGGTTAAAATCCTCACGTCAGACCAAATAGTGGTTACATATTTCTCATAATAGTCACCATTTGGGAGATATTTAATGTTTTTATAAAAAATCAAACACATAATATAATATATTCAATATTTTTATTAAATAATTACAAGGCTCAAAGGACATTAGGATTCCATGACAACTTAGCACCTAACTTCTAAAATATACTATAAAATATTCCAATGTTTTAACATTGAATTTACCAATACATAAAGCCTTAAAATCATTTACTAACTAACATTAATTGAAAATTTACAATTTTCACCTAAAAATTTAACCATTTTTTGTTTAAAAATAGGTTTTTATTATCCCAAAAAACATTGAGGATGTTACACCCATCCTAGGGATAGACCTTTTAAAAACAATAGATTATTCTATTTAATTCCTTTCTTGAATGTGGTGTATTTGTGTTGTGTTAAAAAATCCAAGTGAGTCTTAACAGTTCACAAACTTTCAACAGATTAAACGTGGCTTAATATTAAATGGATAAATTTGTAATTTGTAAAATAATATAACAACACCTAATTGACCACCACTTATTTGTCTACAATGGTCCACTAGGACTTAAAATTGTTATCAGAGCATATGTTCCCTTTCATTTGATTATAATATTTATAACAACTATTATTAAAGTAAAGGATATCTCCCATGTGTTATAATAATCTGTTTCCAAAGTGTTTTTACTTGAGTATATATGATGTGCAGATTTAAAGTCATTTTAGAATAAAATTATTTAGTTCCTTATATAGAACAATCTTACCCCATCCATGTCTGGATATATTAGGAGGTATCAGAAAATACCATGAGGAATATATTGAAAAAGGAGTCCAAAAGGATGATAAAGAGCCCAATGATCAAAAAGTATCAACCACAAGATAAAAGTAGTAATAATTGTGTATATCATAATAAATATATTGATTAGGAGTCCTATATTTATTTTAGTTTAGGCTGTGGGAGATATTTCATTAAATATGCTAAATTCCATTACTATTGGGTTAAGGATTATTTGAAGGATATACTAATGGAATTAGTGAAATGAATATTTATATTCATCAAGGTAATTGTTGATAAGAATCCACAGGTAGAACTATTAGTGGATTCTATGTGAGAATCATTAATAAAGAAAATGAGTTGTTATAATACTCTCACAACAATGTTGATAGTCAATGAAGAAACTACATCACTATTCATTAAAATAATTTTAGTTATTGATGATAAATTTGATATATATTTATTTGAGAAATAAATATTCAATAAGTTTATTATAGAAGTGATCCATGCATTTAAAAATTTACATAATGTTTTAATGGTTGTCAAAAGTGCATGAATGGAAGTGAAATAAAAAAATGGTGAAAGAGACGAGTAATTCGTTCATTAAGATAAAAAACATTCATGAGACTCTAATTTAGAATATGATGAAGGATTGGTAAGATAACATGAGATTAGTGGGGAATTAAAAGTATCATATAAACTTGAAATTTCCTAAATTATAGGGGAAAAAAAATTATGAAGATGAAATACATAACAATTCCAAAAAAACTGAGAAGAGTAATGTTTATTTAACACCCTGAGATTTTATGAGAAATATTTTGTTTTTATATATTATGTTATATGAAACACCAAAGAAATATTTCACTACACACAACAATGTCTTGGCTTACGTTTCATGCAAGAGAAACATTCCTCGACAGCTTACGTTGTACGCAATACCGAGTTTCACTAAATGACGATATGTTATTAAAATATTTTATAAAATAGCCGTTTTGAACAGTGATATCCACTTTTTGAAATTTTATAAATTTCAACTTTAAAAATGGACTTCATTTTTGGATTCAGAATATCAAAATTAGCCTAGGGTGAATTTTTGGAATTTTTCTGAAAACATTCAAGTTTTGATGAATAGTGAAAACACTGAGTTATAGTTTCAAACTGAATTTTTATTTAAATAATTTTTTATTCTATTTAAATTTATTTTAGGTTAAAATAGATACATAATACCTATATATGTTAAATTTAATTCATTGGAGTCATTTTATAATAATTTTAGATATATAAAAAATTTATTGAACTTTTGACCATCTTTTACCCACCTCATAGGAGAATTTGAAAATTTACATAAAACATAATTTTACCACTTCAGTGAGTGAAATTTAAAATATCAGAGAGACACAGTTGATATAAGTAAGAAAAATGTGGTTTAATAAGATAATATTTTTGGTGAATAGTATCTTTTTTACTTTTATTTACCACGACTAAAAGTAAATAGGGTAATTAAGGGTAAAAATGATATTATTATTGCCCAAAACATGTCTTAATTTTATTTGATAAGTTTAATTAGACCAAAAAAACCTTATAAATTCAATATTACCCTTTAAGTCCACTTGGATTAGATTAGGACATTTATTATTATTTAATTCAAAAATGAGGTAAAGGAGTTAAAATCATTATATAATAAGTAAAACATTTTTAATATAGGGTTATACATAAGATAAAGTACACAATAAATATTAATTATAAAGAAGAAAATATTTCCTACCTAATGGTATTTTATTTAAAATGTTTAGACATTAAATAATTTAATTTATTTATGACACAATGATGATGTAGTAAATACCTTATTAATGAAATATTAACAGAATTGATATTATAAATACCAAAATAAATGTAAAGTGAGACTTTTTATGAATTACACTAATTTTCTTGGTTAATATAACATATTAAGGTTAGTTATATTAATTCTTTCCGAAGTAATAATGCTATTATAAATTAAAAAAAAACAAAATACCAAATAGTGTCAAAATTGACACAAAAGAGTTTTTAAAAAATATATTATATTATTAATTGTTATTCTATACCTAAAAATCTATGGTTCTTCCAAAAGACTTATATAATCATATATATGACATTAATGAACCAATTCGGGTTCTATTGGAAGTTTATAGTAAGTTTATTAACCATATAGTATAAGAATACAATAAGACATAGTAAATGTTAAATTATTTAACTTAGAGTTAAATCTAAATGATCAGGTTACAATGGTGACCTAAAATTGTCTAAAACCTATTTGTTGAGAGGATTTAGACCCATCCCCACCCTATACATGAAATAAGTCACTTTGGAGCCATTATAAACCGAATATGAATTTATTATAAAATAATATTTTATGTTTTTCCTAAGGTGCCCCTCACCCCTCTTATAAAAGGGCACCTCTTCCCTCTCCTCTTCATACAATTTTGAGCCTTAAAGATCGGAAAAAACCTGACCATTTCACTTATAAAAATCTCTAGTTATATAATACAGGTTATGGTCTTCTCAAAATACCATTTCTAGTGCCCTAAGAGGAAGTATAAAAGAGACACGTCAAGGAAGAGGTAATCCATTCTGCCGATTTTTTCAAGTTTCATTCTTCTTCTACTTCATCTTCTTTATTTGTTTCTTTATAATGTAATAACATCAGTATAACTCATATATTAATATGTTATTATAAATATGGAAAAACCATATTTCACCTTCTTTTCATCCTATGGAAAATGAAATCATCGTGTGTGAGTACGTACAGAATACCGTCGCCACGTCGTGGTGTAATCTATTTTTCCACCACCGCATTACTTTGATGGGTATGATGGATTAAATAATAACCATATATTATTATTATAACATGATACTAATTCTGAGATAATATATCATCATCTACAATTCCATTCATATAATTATGGGAACGATATCATCAATTGTGCGTATGTACGGCCTACCGTCTCCATGATGTGATGCGACTCGTTCTACATGATCTTCACTGAAGAATGATTATATAAATGAATTGAATGAATATATATGATATATATTACAATAATAAAATTCTGTAAATGAGGTATCTATATCCTAAAATTAGGAATAAGAATTTATGCGGCAAAACATGCATAAGAACATAAAACAATGAACAGCCGAATGACAAGTAACAATGAAATATTACTAATAAAAACAAAAGAATATGACCATTTATGATATCATAACAATGAATATAATTTTGGAATAAGTAAATAACATTATTTAAATCATTATACAGGAGTTTCGGACACATACAAAGCATATTGGACCTAAGGTATTGGAAAATATCACAATCTCATTTTTATCCGAGGTTGTTTATACATCAGAATATACTAGGCATATTTATCATCCAAATCCATGTTTCCTCAATATGTAATATTATTTATATCCTCCTAAAATTGTTTAGGTCCAATTTTACCTATTGGTGAATTTTAGTAGAAGATATGAAAAGAATATTTTATAGTTTTCAGTAAAAGATTCTTTTTGACTTTTCTGGCCAAAGTACGAGAAGAATGTTTTTTTAACTTAAACGACATGAATGGATTTTTATGATTTCATAGAAAATTATTTCCATGAAGCTTCCTTTAAATGTTTTAAAGTTTATTTTTATTTAACTTCTTTTAGATTAAAATTGTATGACATGTTAATAAAGGAAAAATGTTTTTGAAGTAGAATAGATATTTTCCTCAAGAATGGAGTTCATGTGTTTTATCAAAATTATTTTCCATCTAAGATAATAAAGGGTTCTGTTTCTATCCCAATTTTTACATTAATTTGATTATGTTATGACAAATTTTTTTTGTGTGAAGTCCTTTTATGGAATATGTTATGATTGCTTGATGTTTAAGAATCCCATTTTTATTACATGGGTTATTCTATGATGTATGATTTATGATTTTGTGGCACACATAATAATGGTTTCATTATGAGATGGGTGGGACCTATATCTCCCTCCAATGTATTGGGTAAAGATTTAAATATCATGAGATAGACATGGCTGTAACGGTCAGTTAATTCGGTTTAGTGAAACGGGACTGGAACAAGGAGTGAACTCAATTTAGAAATGGACTTTGTCCTCTATGATAGTCCTAGAAATCAATATTGACTAATATGAAATGATTTCCCATGATTATGTGTGTATGCCGAAAAGTTTCATGTTTTATGTTAGGATTATTAGGATTACATTTCACTACTATGATTTATCCCACGTTATGATATTATGATCTCTTTTTCAGGTTAATATTTTCAAAATGATGTGTTCTTATGAATTTGATATGATTGATATTTCCTTTGTTTACCCTCACTGAGCATTTGAGGTCACCCTTTTGTATGTTTTCTTTTTTCCCAGGACAGGAATAAGGGCCTCACTGAGCATTTGAGGTAACCGTTTTGTATGTTTTCTTATTTCCCAGGACAGGAATAAGGGTATTAAGTAGGATATGCCACAAGGGAATCTAGAAATGACGAAATAAATGGGAGACAATGTATATGATTTATGAACCAGTTGTTTATATTTCCCAGTTTCTAAATAAACTCGACCTATATGATCCTATCATGGTTTCGTTATATGTTTTAATAAGTATGCTTCAATTCTAAAGTAGTAACAATGTATGTAAAGTATGGGCCGTTATAGTTGGTATCAGAGGAAAGGTATAATCAACCATTGGAAACTAGGATGTGAAAGTCATAGTAAGAACCCTAAGGATATGTCTTAGCATAGAACACCATATTAGTGTTTTAGAAATGTCCATTAATAACCAATAATAATCCCTAAAGTGTGAAATTTTATTACTGATTATGTTGTTTTCCTATTTCAATTAGTGTTGGTCACACTATTATTTGTGGTTTATTCAATGGATAGAACCCGAAGGAACCGTGTTAATCCTGAATGTGACAGGCAATGCAATGACTGTCCCCCTGAGCAACCAAACATTATGGGAGCTGGAATAAAAAATCTTATATCCATTCACACTAAACATTATAAAGCTATGAATCATATAGGACTTAAAAATGAGAAAAAAGGAATAACATTTTGTTGAATCCTTCATGAGGAAGTGTCCACCCTCATTCAGTGGGTATACGAATCCATTAGTGGATGAACAATGGATCAGTACCACTGAAAAGATATTTTCAGTTCTTTAATGTTCTGAACATGATAAATTCATCTTACAGTATATCGTTTGGAAGGTGAAGCTGATCAATGGTGAAATCTTATCAAGAATATGAGGAAAATAGATGAAATTGAGTCCATGGAATGGGACAAGTTCAAGAACATATTTTTCAATAGGTACTTCCCTCATATTCTTCGAACACAGATGGAGGAGGGGATTCTTAAACTAACAAAAATGGATAATGAATCTGTCGGTACCTATGAAGAAAATTTTACAAGACATGAAAGGTATGCTTATAGAATATTTATTGAACCTGAGAGTAAGATTGATCGACTATTTAGTGGCTTGATACCATGTCTTCAAAGGGTGTTAGACATAAGGGACTTCAATAGCTACATGGAAATTGTTCGATGTGCACTCAAGGTTGATATGGAGATTGGAGTAACCAATCAGTCATATGGGTTTGAAAAGAAGAGGAAAAAGGAATTAAATGGGAAATCTAATGAACACACTAAAAAGAAGATGAGTTTTCCCATATTATCAAAGTGTAGAAAGAAACATTGAGGTAATTGTCTTAAAGGAACAAGTAAATATTTCTAATGTGGAAAAGATGGTCATCAGGCATTTGAATGCCACAATGATGGGAAAAATATGTCTAGTGATGAGAAAAAAGAAAAGTCTACACATAATGAACCTCCTACACTTCAATGTTACAAGTTCAAGGAAATGGGGCATTTTGCTAATCAATTCCCTAATCCAAGGGTTGTTGATGATGATCGACGTCAACAAACTCTTAAGGAAAAAGACAATGGAAAGTCACATGCATTTTCTATCGGTGATGTGGAGTATGATAATGAAGTGGTGAAAGGTACACTTACCATCCAATCTAATGTAGAAAATGTTTTATCTGATTCTGGCTCCCCCAATATTATATTTATGATGAATTTTCTAAGGGTATCGCCGTATTACCTCAACAATTAGATGTTGAGTTAGCTGTGACAACCCTTAATGGCACAAAAATCACATCAAAAGTTTACAATTCTTCTCTGATTGAAGTTTGTGGGAAAGTGATTCCTATAAATCTTGTGATCCCTCTTATAGTGGAATTTTATGTGATTCTTGGCATGGATTGGCTTTCTTTATATGGAGCTCATATCAATTTCCAAAGAAGGGATGTCACATTTCATATTCCAGATCAATCAATGATCATCTATCGATGAAAGGATAAATATATCATTCCAGTGGAAATTTCTTCCATCTTATGGGTCTTGATTCCAATACATGATGGTTATTTATCTCAAATGGTTGGAGAGAAAATCATGATTAAGAATATACCGATTGTACAAGAGTTTGATGATGTATTTCTAGAGGAATTTCCTGGTCTTCCACCAAATCGTGAAGTTGAGTTTTCAATAGAACTCATACCAGGTGCTATGCCCATTTCAAAGACACCATATAGAATGTCCCCAATTGAGTTGCAGGAATTGAAGAAGCAACTCCAAGAGAATATTGATAAGGGATTCATACGCCCTAGTGCATCACCTTGGGGAGCACCCGTACTTTTTGTTAAGAAGAAAGATGGATCAATGAGACTTTGCATTGATTATCGAGAACATACCAAGATCAGTATCAAGATAAAATATCCTCTCCCATGCATTGATGACTTATCTGACCAACTACGTGGATCTCAATACTTTTCCATGATTGATCTTCGTTCAGGGTATCATCAATTAAGGGTCAAAAGGGAGGATATACCAAATACGAATTTCTGTACAAGGTATGGACACTATGAAATTATAGTGATGCCACTTGATCTTAATAATTCCCTTACTATCTTCATGGAACTAATGAATAGAGTCTTTAGAGACTATCTTGATCTCTTTGTGGTAGTCTTTATAGATGATATTCTTGTATATTCAAAGAGAAAGGAAGAACGTGAAGATCACTTCATAATTGTATTAAAGACCCTAAGAAAGGAGAGTCCTTATGAAAAATTTACCAAGTTTGAATTTTGGCTTCAAAATGTTTCATTTTTGGGTCACATAATCTCAAAATAGGGGATATCTGTGGATCCAGCAAAAATAGAGGTTATAGAAAGATGGTCGAGACCAAAAACGGTAACTGAGATCTGAAGTTTTCTTGGTTTGGCTGGATATTATCGACGTTTTGTGAATGATTTTTCATGACTATTTAATCCACTCACCAGGTTGACTTGAAAAGGTGTTAATTTTGTTTGGATGGAGGAGTGTGAAGATAATTTCAAGGAGTTAAAAATAAGATTATCCAGTGCACCTGTGCTCACAGTTCCTTGTAGTGGAGAAAGGTTTGTTATTTATAGTGATTCATCCAAGAAGTGATTGGGGTGTGTTCTCATGCAAAATGATGTGGTGATAGCTTATGACTTATGATAGTTGAAAATCCATTAGAAAAATTACCCAACTAATGATTTTGAGTTAGCTTTGGTAATCTTTGAATTAATGATTTGGGGGCATTATATTTATGGTGAAAGGTGTGATGCTTATACTTATCATAAAAGTTTAAAGTATATTTTCAAAAAAAAGATCTGAATATGTTCCAATGAAGATGGTTGGAGCTGATTATGGATTACGACTGCTCAATTCATTACCACCCTAGGAAAGAAACAAGGTGGAAGACACATTAAGTCGACAAGACCATGCTAGTTTATCCATGATGATGATCACAAAAGATCCAATATTTATGTAATTATAAAGGATAGATCTTGGAATTATAATTGAAGGGGAAAATATTATCTTTATCATATTAATGTTCAACCATCTATACATGTTAAGATCAAAGAGGCATAGAAAGAAGATGTAGAGTTACAAAAGATAGTGATAAATGTTCCTGAATTCCACATTGATTGTGATGAAATAATAAAGTTCAAAAATCAGGTTTATTGTTCCTCCTATCCCAGAATTAAAGATGGAAATATTGGATAAAGCTCATACTTCTTCATTCTATATTCACCCTAGAAGAATGAAGATTTATAGGGACCAAAAAGAGTAATTCTGGTGGGATGGAATGAAAAGACATTTTGCTGAATATGTCTCTAGATGCTTGGTTTGTCAGTAAGTTAAAGCTGAGAGACAGAAGTCTGAGGGGATGTTACAACCATTACCTATACCAGAATGGAAATGGGAAAACATCACTATGGACTTTGTCACTAGAATTCCAAAAACATACAAAGGCAATAATTCTATATGGGTTATAGTTGATCATCTTACGAAGTCAGCACACTTCATTGCTATTAGAGAGGATTTATCTCTTGATCAGCTTGCCAGGATATATGTAAAGGAAGTGTTAGGATTTCATGGAGTACCACATTCCATTATAACTGATCAGGATCTGAGGATGACCTCGATGTTCTGGAAAAGTCTTCATCATACTCTAGATACATAGTTGAGTTTCAGCATAGCTTATCATCCTCAGACAGATGGTCAGTCTGAGAGGACAATTCAAACTCTAAAGGACATGTTGAGAGCTTTCTCTACGAATTTCAAAGGTGGTTTGGATCAACACATTACTTTGGTAGAATTTTCTTATAATAATATCATTTACTCTAGTATTCAGATGAATTCTTATGAATCCCTCTATGGAAAGAAATGTAGAACTCCATCTTACTGGGATAAAGTTGGGGAAAGAAAGATATTAGGACCTGATTTTGTTGATGAAATGGAAGAAAAGGTTAGATCTATTCAACAACACATAAGAGCAGCTTAGGGTAGACAAAAAAGTTACGCTGACAACAGAAGAAGAGACCTAGAGTTTGAAGTGGGTGATAAAGTGTTCTTACGAATATCTCCCTGGAAGAGAGTAATGCGATTTGGAAAGAAGGGCAAGCTGAGCCCTTGGTATATTGGTCCTTTTGAAATACTGGATTGTGTTGGGAAGGTATCTTACTGATGGGTGCTTCCACCAAATATCTCTCAGGTTCATGATGTGTTCTATGTATCTCTCCTAAGAAAGTATATATCTGATTTTTCACATGTACTAAGCTCAGAAGTTGTACCTCCGGAGCAAGATCGTTCTTATGAAGAACAGCCAATAGGGATTCTGGATCATAGAAAAAAAGTCCTATGGAGAAAGACCACTCGCTTGGTGAAATTTTTCTAGAGGAACCACCAATTAGAAGAAGCTACATGGGAACTTGAGGATACAATTAGGGAGTGATATCCTAATCTTTTTGTTACGAAGTGGCGAATTTCGAGGGATAAATTATTTTTAAGGGTGTTAGAATGTAACACCATGAAATTTTGTGACAAATATTTTGTTTGTATGTATTATGATATACACAACACCAAAGGAATCTTTCACTACACACAATATTGTCTATGCTTTTGTTGCACGCAAGAGCAACCTACCTCGATAGCTTGCGTTGTACACAATACTGAGTTTCACTAAACAATGATATATTATTCAAATATTATATAAGCTAGCCGTTATGAATAGTGATACCCAATTTTTTAAATCTGATAAATTTTATCTTTCAAAATGGACTTCATTTTTGGATTCGGAATATCGAAATTATCCTAGGGTGAATTTTTGGTATTTTTCTGAAAACATTCAATTTTTGATGAATAGTGAAAACACTAAGTTATAGTTTAAAACCGAATTTTTATTTAAATAATAATTTATTTTATTTAAATTTATTTTATGTCAAAATAGATACATAATACCTATGTATGTTCAATGTAATTAATTGGTGTCATTTTAAAAAGAATTTAGATATATAAAAATTTTATTGAACTTTTGACCGTCTTTTACCCACCTCCTAGGAGAATTTAAAAATTTACATAAATCATAATTTTACTTCTTATGTGAGTGGAATTTCAAAAATATGAGAGACATGGTTGATATCAGTAAGAAAAAAGTGGTTTAATAAGATAAAATTATTTTTTGGTGAATAGTAACATTTTACTTTTATTTACCACGATTAAACGTAAATAGGTTAATTAAGGGTAAAAATGATATTATTATTTCCCAAACACATGTCTTAATTCTATCGGATAATTTTAATTGGACGAAAAACAACCTTATTAATAGAATATGACCCTTTATGACCATTCAGATTAGATTAGGACATTTATTATTATTTAATTCAAAGTAGAGTTAAAAGAGTTAAAATCAAAGTTCAATAAGTAAAACATTTTTAATATAGGGTTATACATAAGATAAATTCGAATATAAATATTCATTATAAATATGTAAAGATTTCATACATAATGGTATTTTATTTAAAATGTTTAGATATTAAATAATTTAATTTATTTATGACACAATGATGATGCTGTAATTACGTTATTAATGAAATATTAACACAATTGATATTATAAATACCAAAATAAATGTAATTTGAGACTTTTTATGAATTTAACTAATTTTACAAGTTAATATAACATATTAGGGCTAGTTAGATGAATTTTTTTCGAAGTAATAATTCTATTATAAATTTAACAAAAACAAAATACGAAATAGTGTCAAAATCGACTTAAAAGTGTTTTTAAAACAAATATAATATTATTAATTGTTATTAAATTTCTAAAAATCTAAGGTTCGTCCAAAAGAAATATATAATAATATATATGACATTAATGAACCAATTGGGATTATATTGGTTGTTTATTGTATGTTTATTAACCATATAGTATAAGAATACAAGAAGACACAGTAAATGATAAATTATTTAACTTAGAGATAAATCTCAATGATAAGGTTACAATGGTAACCTAAACTTGTCTAAACCGTATTGGTTGAGAGGATTGTGACCCATCCCAACCCTAGCCTCGAAATAAGTCACTTTGGAGACATTATAAATCAAATATGAATTTATTATAAAATATTATTTTAATTTTTTTCTAAGGTGCCCCTCACCCCTCTTATAATAGGGCACCTCTTCCCTCTCCACTTCACACAATTTTGAACCTTCATGCTCGGCCAACACCTGCTCATTTCTCTTCTCAACATATATATTTATATCATATAGGTTCTGGTATTTTCAAAAGAGAAACTATAGTGCCCTAAGTGGAAGTATAAAGGAGACACGTCAAGGAAGAGGTAATATCTTCTACCGATTCTTTCAAGTTTCTTTCTTCTTCTACATCCTCTTATTTATTAGTTTAATTATAAATTAATAACATCAGTATCACTAATATAATGATATGTTATTATTAATAAAAAACAACCCTATTTCACCTTCTATCCATTCTATGGAAAATGAAATCACCGCACGCGCGTACGTATGGAATACCGTCGCCACGCCGTGGTGTAATCTATTTTCCACCACTGCATTACTTGGATGGGTATAATGTTTTAAATATTAACCATATATGATTATTATAAAATGATACTAATTCTGAGATAATATATTATCAACTCTAATTCAAATCATATAATTATGGGAATGATATCATCACTCGTGCATACATACGGCCTACCGTCTCCACGATGTGATGCGAAAAGTTCTACATGATCTTCATTGAATAATTATTATATAAATGAATTTAATGAATATATATGATATATATTACACTAATACCACTCTTTAAATGAGTTATATATTACCTAAAAAGAGGAATAATAATTTATTCGACAAAACACGCATAAGAACATAAATCAATGAACACCCGAATAACAAGTAGCAATGAAATATTACTAATAAGAAAATAAGAATATGACCATATATGATATCATGACAATGAATAAAATTCTGAAATAAGTCAATAATATTATTTAAATAATTATACATGAGGTTTGGACACGTACAAAGCATGTCCAACCTAAGGTAAGGTAAAATCTCACAATCTCTTTTTTATCCGAGATTGTTTATATTTAAGAATTTACTGGGGAATATTTATCATACACATACATGTTTCCTCAATATGAAATATTATTTCTATCCTCCTAAAATTTTATATATCCAATTTTACCTGTTGGAAAATTTTAGTAAAATATATGAAAGGAATATTGTATCTTTTTCAGTACGAGATACTTTTTGACTTTTCTGGCCAATGTATGAGAAACTTTTTTTTATCTTATACAGAATGAATTGATTTTTATGATTTCATAGAACATTATTTACATGAATATTACTTTAAAATTTTTAAAGTTTATTTTTAATTAACTTCTTTTAGTTTAAATTTTTTTGACATGTTAAGAAAGGAAAAATGTTTTTGAAGTAGAAAGGATATTTTATTCAAGAATGGAGTTCAACTGTTTCATCAAAAATATTTTCCATATAATATAATATAGGATTATTTTTCGATCCCTATTTTTACATTAATTTGATTATGTTATGATGAAATTATTTTTGTGAAGTCCTTTTATGGATTATGTTATGATTGCATCATGTTTAAGAATCCCATTTTTATTACATGGGTTATGATATGATGTATTATTTATGATTTTGTGGCACACATATGAATGGATTCATTATTGGATGGGTGTGACCTATATCTCCCTCCAATGCATTGGGTAAGGATTTATATCTCATGAGATAGACATGGATGGAATGGAAAGTTAATCTGATTCAGTGAAATAGGACTGGAATGAGGAGTGAACTCAGTTCAGAAATGGACTTTATCCACTATGATAGTCTTGGTAATGAGTATTGACTAATATGAAATGATTTCCAATGATTATGTGTGTATCCCAAAACATATCTTGTTTTATGTTAGGACTATTATGATTACATTTCACTACTATGATTTATCCCATGTTATGATATTATGATGTCTTTTGCAGGTTATGATTTTCAAAATGATATGTTCTTATGAATATGATATGATTGATATTTCCTTTTTTTAACCTTACGTAGCATTTGAGCTCACTCATTTGTATATTTTCATTTCCCTAGTTCATGAAGAAGGGTATTAAGTAGGATATTCCAAAAGGGAATCTAGATATGATGAAATAAACATGAGACAAGGTAGATGCTTTATGAACCAGTTGTTTATGTTTCCCAGTTTCTAAAGACACTATAACTATATGGTCCTATCATGGTTTTGTTAAATATTGTAATAAGTATGCTTCAACTCTGAAGTAATAACAATTTATGTAAAGTATGGGTCGTTATAGTTTACACACTAACATTAAAAATGATTATTACATAAAATAAGACCCAAAATGGTGGAAATGTGAGTTGGAAATCATATAGAGAAGCTTCTACCACAATATAATAAAAAAATGTATCCCACACCTAAAAAAATATTATTTTTCTATATCTATTATTTCTATTACTATACATTTAAATTCAAAAATTATTCAAATGTGGATGTGTAAAAATATAGGAAATCCATGAAATAAATAAAAGTTGTTAGTGAGTATTCCAAAGAAAATTTTACCATAAAAAGGAAACTATAAGTTAGGTTCGATAACGAAAAATTAATAAGGATTTCAATCTACATAGACTGTATGAACAAGGAAAAGGAACATGTTATTTGTAAAGTTATGTCCCTATTAGAGACTTAAGAATAGTGATATTGAATTACTGAAAAATATATCTATATATGGATATAATAGAATATCTAGAGAAATGGGGATACAATATGAATAATGGAACAATGATACTATAAAGAGATATAATTCATATATTATGAAAAATGTATCAACATGTAACAGATTTGAATTCTTATGAAATTTCTGTGAGTATTGAGAAAATATTGGACACTTTTATAAGGAGTTTTAGTTTGTACCAATCAGTTAAAACCCTTCATATAGATGTGAATAAATGGATATAATATAAAATTAAGTTGGTTAGAAAACTAGATATGTATTACCCTGAAGATAAAACTATAGAGAATGTAATTGGACAATCCACTCCCAAGAATTCAATTAACGAAACTAATTATGGTGTAAAAAACATGGAAGATATTTTTTTCTACATTTGAAAAAAAGGGAAAATTAAAGAGAATTAAACAATATTATTTAATCATTATAATGAAGGTATTAATTTTTAAACTAAAATTGAATCAATTTAGAAAATAAATAACCAAATTTTTATGTTTGTTGACACTGATAATGAAGTGGTTGATAGGGTAACCGAAAATTGCATTTTAATTTTTAAAAAAGTGGTGCATACAAGGTGTAAGATGTAAGGACATGTGACTATTAGATATAAAGATATCTATCCAAGATATATATGTACCAAAGGATAAATACCAATGACTCATATCAATAATGATATTGTAAAGAAGGAGTCAATTGACAAAAAGAAACTGTGCATGCTAAGAAAGAATTTCAAAAAATATGGATAGTCCTATAAAAAAAGGTATAAAAATGAATAAAGATAATGAAAATGGTTTTTCACTGATATATAATTTAAATAGTTGTTTTTATACCTATGAATAAAGATGAATTAAATATGAAATGCATGCTTCCATAAGGAAACTAGAAATAGAAAAACAAGGTAGGATATATCATAATGAGTTCTCAAAGTCATGTAGAAACCATGAATAAGTTTCAAGGGTTGAGAGACTAGACTTATCCCTACATATCCAATATATAATCTTAATATATTACACTTTATTCCCAATAAAAGTATGTTTGTTTTACAACGGGAATGAAAGGTGAATAATTTTGGAGATGATCCCTTGAGTGGGATCTTTCAAAAAATTTAATTCTTCCAGAGACTTATTATCTTATGACTAATAATTAAATCAACAAAACCTATTTATAAATGAATTATTAATTATTATTTTCATTCCCCCATCTCTTTTTTCATATCAATTATATTTATCATGTATGTATTGATTATATAACTAACTTGGGGAATTAAACAACATTTCACATGAAATATTTTGATACAATGTACAAGTGATGTTTCAGTTTATAAAAATTCTTGAAAATATTTTTGAGTAGCCCCTATGTTGTGAAACATTGAGTTGTTGAAATAGTGAAGTGAGTAAATGGAAAACATAAATGTCTAAATTAACCACTCATTTTTTTAATATTGGGTTTTTCCAATTATACATAGAGTTGGTTAGTTTTTGACACTTTTCCTAGAATGTTGTGGTATCACCATTATCCCATGAATGAATGAAGAATTTTTAAGGTCAATGGAAGCTAATGGGTATAAGATTAGTTTCTTAAATTTATAAGAGTTATTTGGAGATTACATGAGCCTTACCTACAAATTGAAAAATTAGGAGAACATTATTCCCACATTTTAATTTATTTCCAATTTGGAGGAGAATGATTACATTGACTTTTTGAGTAATTTTAACATGAAAAAAAAATATAAAGGGAGATATTTATGTTCCCTGTGATTTAAAAAGTATGGATTTTTATTTTTTTTCATTGTGATGTAAATAAATGTGTCCAAAATAATGAAGATTTTTCTTACATATTCCATGAAAATGGGGATCCATCTCATGATGGAAAACTAATATAAACGTGATTTTTCCACTAAAGAACTTGACTGGATAGATTCAAATGGAGAATATAAAATCAAATGACTATTACAACTATTATTCATGTAAAAGAAAAGTATTGAAGTGTACCATTTCCATCTACAATAGTTTGGTCTGTTTTTTGATTAAATCATCAATTAATGAGATAGAAATATAATTATCCAAGAAATATTGTTTGCTGAAGTAGGGGAGATGTAACTTGGAACCAACTAATGTGGGTTTATGGTTATTCTTATAATTATGTTAATTTTTATAATAATTATATAATGTTATAATGTTCTTTGTGTTACTGTAGAATTCCAAGAGATTATTTTAGAATGATTCTTAGTCCCTTTGATGAAATTGATATTTATAAAATATAATATTAATTGGCTAAGTCTAGATTTTATATGATAATGTTCCCTACACAGCATATATGTTATTTTTACTCTGTTTTAGTGTAATATAACATGTTCTTAGGAGTTATTCCAGCTAAGGAATAGAAAATTGATAAAGGAATGAACTATTAATGAGTTAATTGGTAGTATCAATGAAATATGTGTACGAGACATAAAAAATCTACATAAGTGTTAAATATCATCTATGTATATGTCATTAACTACATTTATGTGATTAGATTTATACTTAAGTGTCATTTTCTCTGTATACGTGTCATTTTATATTTGTGAATGATTCATCCTATACTTAGAAAAGTTAAAAAATCTTGTATATGGAAAACATTATATTTCTCGAATTACTATCTAAAGAAGAAATAATTTTGATGATGATTAATAAGATCCTCAGATTTATAAACTTGATAAACACCTTAAATTGTGTGTGATCTATATAGTGAATTAAATAAGAGATGATATTTAATCCCTTAAAGAAAATATCAATGAAATTGAAATTTGAGAGAATTTATTAATGTTTCAAAAATGAGTTTCTTAAATTTATAATTCTGATGGATGTCACATTTTAAGATGTTAGTGATGATATTAACTTCACGAATCGTCCCCTAGGTCCAATTTTTAACAACATCAAGCCCACCTCCCATAGGTCAAGGGTTGGTGACTAGCACTGAGTAGGCATATCCAAAACAAATATGAGGAATTTTCCTTAGTAACTTTGCACATGTGCACAAATCTAAGCCACAAATTCTAGAAAGTGAAAACACAATGTAAACAAACAAAATGTATGACAATAAAAACTGAAAGTAAATGGGGCCAGAATATAATCCTAATAAAAGGAAAATTACAAGTATAAGTCTCTATAAATCCTGTACAGAAAAACCGACTCAATGGGTAGGTAGAGAGACAACTGTCTAAAGCTGCATAAGTAGACCACATCTGTCAGGTAACTTTAACAACCACCTAGCCTTGGTCCACCAAGGACTCTGGTAAAGCATCGATAATCTCCACAAGACATGACTGGTGTAGGAAAAGCCCATGAATGGGTGAGTAAATCAATACTCAGTAGGGAACCCAGAACACAATGTAAAAGACAAAAAAGTAACACCACTAATAAGATAAAATCATCTCTACATAGGTATATGTAAACAACACATATAACAAGAAAATACATATGTACTTATAAAGGATTCCAAGACTGAAGGTCTTGTCAACTTCCAACCATATGGTTCTACTCATAGCATGATCGATTCAGGGAGATCTCAATCTTAATGCTATCTAATAGTAAGCACATAGAACAAGTCTACCAAAAGTATCGTAGAGAACATTTGGTCTCAATATGTGACAAAGTTTCCTTGATATGTTAAGTTTCACTAAGACAAGGAGTCTCAATCTCACAACCCATAATTGGTTATAGGATTATACTCGAGGCGTGCTCATTCATGGATAAATCAATCCTTGAGCTACGGATTCATTAGAGACCCTCGCAATGAGGTCCATCTAATTTGGTCCCCACCTGATGAAAACACACTGAGAACTACCTGAAGCACACTGTTCAGGTCAACTCACAAAGGAAAAAATCTGGTCTCGATACATATATAGAGGGTCCTCCACCCATGACTCACTAGGGGACTTTTAGAGAAACATGAAACATATTACTAGATAGGGGATATGTTTACATGTAAATATTGGTAACACCTTCCCCAAAAACCCTATCTTAGGTACTATTAATAGAAGCATGGATCGACCAAGCCACTCAGTGCAATACATGCTCCATCTTGTTGAGTCACTATCGAAGGAAGGCTGAGACAACTCACTTTGGAACACGGGTCATCCTCTATAATAGTAATGAGATCCTGGATCAAACCTTAATAGGAAATACCAAGGGTACGATATCAATCACTATTATCACCCTATTTGTTAGGATTGGGAACCTGCATCGATCCCTCATAGCAAAGACAAAGATAAAACTACCAGCCACTAATGCTCTAACTAAAAACCCATCAAGACACCACAGAAGGAGAACCTCACAACAAGGGTCCCAATACCATAGATGACTCATCAAATGGATGCTCTGTTTAAAAGATACATCCATTTATCTGAAAATGGGCCGATCTGGATCTGGGCCGGGTCAGACCAGAACTAACATGTATTAATCCACTAGGCCTAGTCCATCCTATCCCATTGGTTCTGGTCCAGCCCAACCCATTAGCCTGGATCGATGGGCCGGTTGGCTAGCTCAGTGGACCTATTCTAATAGTTTGACCTGTGTCACACGAGCTGACCTCCTCTAGCATGTGGCCCAGCTGTGTTCCGTATCACCACAAGCACAGGGCACGCCACCCTCGTCCATCCTAGTCCAATCATACAGACTGAAAATCTAACATGTGGCTCAGTCACGTGTAGTCAATCGATGTGGGTGTCTCTACATTGAACGCGAAGGACCACCTTATCCTGCTAGTCCCATGATATCAATTTTGGGCTCCCACAAACATCATCATGGGTGGTTGTCCTCTATTTCATCAGTACGTGGCTACCGCTGGGTGCCACTGATGGCCGCCTCCACCGGGTGCCACTGACTGCTACCACCATACTAGTCGCCATCATTGGTATGACTATGGCCCATTATGTAGGCCACCAGATTCGCTCTGGTGCTCTGATTGTTGATTTGAAAGATGTTCTATGATCCTTGGTTAACCACCTTCACAACTGTGTGCTCAGATCCGTGCCACGATCCATCCTGGTACCAACGCATTTGAGTTGAGATATATCTGTCACCTCTTTGATCCATCTTCAACCGTCGTCATAACACCTCCATCATACTGTATCCATAACAGTTCTACAATATCAGATCCTTTCACCAAGAATTAGTTGCACAACGATTAATGGATCACAGATTGTCAGGTCACGGTCCAAAAAAAAAACGCTGATGACGAATGAAGAAAGAAGCGAAAATGGAATGAACCAACAAAGATGAACAGACCTGGATCAATTTTGATGTCCATTTTGGTTCATTTCCATTATAATGGTTAACAAAAACCCACAATAAAGGATAATAAAAATCTGATAAACAATCCCCAATAGACCCCGTGAGGTAAAACCCAACCCACAATATGCATCACCCATGAATTTATAATTTGGTCGATTAATCCCCATTATTTATAGGGATAATGAACAGGGGAGGAAAACATATTAAAACTCACTTGATACCATGATGTTTTGATCAATAATTTGTGAAAAATAGAGATTTTTCACTGTCGTCCATCGATCCTTGATCCTCAATCTGTGATATGCAATCCATGATCTAGAATCTATGATTTGAGATAGACCCAAATTCACTATAATTTTTCATTCTGTAATGAGAGGGAACCTCCAAATCCTTTCCCCAAAGATTTTAGGGAATTACAAGGTCATGTTTTAACCTTGAATTCTTGTTTTTGTAGGGAGAAAATAAAACAAGTCACCATGATTTCAGCATTGTTGCATCACCACAATGTTTTATTTAAGAAGAAAAATGGGATGAATCATCACTATATCATAGCATAACTACAAATTTTTTAGAAATAAATAAAATTAATATCATTATGTTTAATTTTTTATTTTCTAAAATGTCCAAAAATTAACTTGCATAGTCACCCCACACTAGTGGATGTTATGACCTACCTATGAAAGACACCAAATTAAAAACTCAACGGTGGACTCAGATTTATAATCTAAGTCACAATTCACGAGTTTTTAAGATTTTTATATAAAATAATTTTATTTAAGGTTACGTTCTTTTCATGTTTTCTCCCTAGAGCCCCGTACCGACTAAAGTCATGTCATGCCTAGGGTATACCCACAATCTTGAATGAAATAGTGCCCTCATATTCCTGGTACGAGCACCCATTTAAGAGTTATTACACTTCCTCAAGAATGAAACCCATGTGTACTATTAAAAACATAACCGTTTTGGTCAAACCATTCTAGACACACCGGGCCTCAGAATCGCACACTGTCTTAGCGCATGGCCTAATAATTTTCCAAATTAATTTATAAAAATAATCCATAGAAAAATATGAGTCATTACATTCTCCCCACCATAGGGATTTTCATCCATGAAATCCAAAACAAGGGACTATAAACCAAAATATAAGGGTATAAGCATGAACCTGAGTCCCCCCCACTCACATGTGCTCTTCTAAAGATTCTTGTGCTAATGTTGGTAATGCACTAAACGAATTAATAGCCCACATAGGGTTATTTTCCAACCAATCCACCATCTCCATGACCAGGATGCAATGCGAGCATCCCAATTAGATACTATCTTCTATTGTATTCTAGGGTGTTGAGCTATCTATGACATGTTTAGGTGTCCCAAGCTCTCTACTGAACTCTTCTCCCAAAAATATATGATCTGGAAGACTCTGTTTGTCAGTAAAATATCACCCAGAAGGTATCTTTTCCCCTAGACATACATGGTAATCCTATCATGAAGTTTTTTTGATATCCTTTCTCAATCCCTTATTATCACTCCAAGGAAGAAAAGAGAAACCCCTTCCTTGCACCGGGTCTTGACATGGTGAGTTGACAAACCACCAAACTGATTCAAACAAGAACTCAGATTTTATATCAAAGGGAAAGACCAACTTAAACCTATTCCTTCATCCTTAGTGTCCTCCATAACACCCACATGCATATCCCAATGTATCATTCAACTCTAGGAATCCACTTCTACTACTACATGTTCTCTGAAAGGAACAATATGCTTCCCACCTTTTGAATATCCATTAGGGGAATTCCTCATAGACAAATGAGAACATAAAGTCTCACCAATGGTATCACCGATCTATACCTCCCTAACTCACTATAAGAATTAAGGGGTAATAAAGACCAACTGGAGGTAAGATAAATCATCTTTATCCATGAGGGATAAATGTAATGAGGCCAACTACTATGTTGGATCATTTAGTAACTATGAACTGGATCTCATCCCAAGAGAATCAGCTATCACATTTCCCTTAACAAGGGTATAGACTCTCTCCATGTCATATTAATATAGGAAATCTATCCAAAACCCCTTCATAAGTTTAGAACCTTTTTATAGAAAATATAATTGAAAATCTTGTGGTTTGAGTGAACAATAAACTACCCACCCATCAGATAGTTTCACCAAATATTCAATGCGAATACTACCATTTCCAACTCAAGATCATTGGTCACATAGTTCTTCTCATGTGGTCTCAACAGATGAAAACCATAGGTAGTAACCACTAGCCTATACATTAGGAAAACCCAAGTCTTTTCCCTAATGTATCACAAAAATACTACGTAATCGACTCCCTCCTCTAGAAAACTCAAAATCAGGGCGCTTGTCAAACTCTGTCTTAACATCTGAAAAGCATATAGGTACCTTTCTATCCTTGTGAATGGATACCTCTTTCAATAGGAAAAATTGTTCGATGAACCTTTTTTAGTGGATACTCAATATCCATGGTCACTTTTTAAACTTCTAGTAATCCACACATAATATATAACACTGGTTGTTACCAAGCCATTACTTTAAAATTCCTCCACTTGCAACCTCAACTTTCAAATATCTACAAAATCCATCCGATATATTGATGATGATATCGATTCCATATCAGGGTGTTGAACAATAAACAAGTATATCTCCCTATGGTGAGGTAAACCTAGAAACATCTCTTGGTAATACTTCATCGTACTCTACCAATACTATTGGGAATTGAAAACTCATAACATCCACTGCCCTGAGGGTAAGGCTCGTTGACTCAAGAGTGATCGACTAAACCCTACCTTTCATGATTCTATCCCATGATTCCTAGTTTTCATTTTCCTATGACCAATAAAAACCCCATTCCATTTTTTGGACATAACAAACACTTTTTCCTAAAACAATCATTCTAGGAACAGATTAGTTATAACTAATCCATACCAAGAATGATGTCGTAAGGCATCAATGCTTCCAATAAGAGGTTCCAACCAAAACTCTCACATCAAGGGTCAGATCACACTGTCGGTATAAGTGTGATATTTGAGTCTCCTCCCATAACTATCTACAGACGTAAGGATAAAGAAAATAGTTGAAATGAAAACTTGAGTTATCAAAAAGGATCCATGACAAGGAATAATAATTAACACCTCTTTCTATTAATAAAGAATCAAAGAGTAGACAAAAATCATACCATGAATCATTCATGGTAATATACCTTGAGTTCACGTAGCTTCCCCTTCCCCTATCCTTTAGATCCCCGAGCATGGTGTGAACCACATGTTGGTGGTGGTGGTAACATGCCAAAATGTATACCACCTCATGCTACTCTAACAGCTCCACTGCCACATATGCTACCCTACATATCCATCTATTCCTATCATTGTGTATACCTTAGTGGCCCATCCACCATTTCCTTACCATCCGCACACCGAGCTGGACAATCTCTAGCAAGATATCCCCTCATATCCCATTAAAATAATTTCCTCCCTTTAGGATGATTGGACTCACCCTATGAACCATAATCTATAGATCCCTTATCATGGGACCTCCTCTCGAAACATATCACACATCCAAGTCTCTATGACTGACATCTACTTCCTACTACTGATGGATCTACTTCTAATTTCCCACTTTTGACATCCAATGGCTGTATCCTCTCATCCAATGGAATTTCAACCAAAAAGGTTTTCTCTGTCACCCTAGAATAAGTAAGAATTCATAGAGGAATAAAACTAGCTTGGAGGTCCCTCAACACACCAAGCTCAAAGGCCCGATCCCTAAAGCACTGGTCGTGTATCATATAAATCAAATACCTAGGAAGGTTGGTATGCCTCAATGAATAATGAGATACTGACATGTCATCCTGTTGGAACTGTAGAGCTCTTGGGAATGCATAACCCTTAGATTTTATGGTGATATACCCTTATCTAAGAAATTTTCTCAATCTCTATCCATGGAAGTGTCACCTTATCATATGATCGAGTAATCTAAACTCCACCATCTCCCTATTGAGCCACGTAGAAGGATAATTGATAAGACCACCATCTGATCTAATGGTGTCCCGACTGGATGGAAAACATTGTCACTACCTCAAACCAGTCCCCAACCACTTAAGAGTCAGTTACACCTTAGAACTTGAGGGTATCTATCACTGAAACTCGTGAAGTGTACTCAGCCTGCACATCTCATCCACTGGTACTATGGGTACCATGTGATATTCTATAAGTGGTGGTATAGCTGGTACACCACCCTGAGGTGTTGTATCTGGTACAAATATTTTTACTAAATTCTCATAACCCCACAGATCACCCTCATGATCATGTGGTGGAATCATGGATGACTGTCTATGTGGAAGTATCTTGATGTAAAACAAGATGTACAAAAGTCAATAGAGTGTACCTAGTGAGATGACTCAAGAAGGACATGGAAAACCAAACCCATTCTTATATGATGCTTAAACCATCATTTTCCCCTAAAACTAGAGTTATAATGTACTCAGTTGAAAAAATGAATTCATGGTCCTAGTGTATGGATACATCAGTCTCTGCACTAATAGTAGATTTTGTGGCCCGATAGCCAAACTCAAAATATTTAACATTGTTTCCCCAAACCAAAAAACACAAACTCTTTTTTCCTTAAGATAGAACTAACCTCCTCTCATATAACTATGTCATGACCTGTCCCATAGGGATTACACTGTGACAACCCAAATCCCACCTCCCATAGGCCAGTGGCTGGCGACTAGCGCCGAGTAGATATATCCCAAAAAATGGGAGGTATTCGACTATGTACCTTTATAAACACACAAAAATCCAATCCACAGTTTCTGGAAAGTTAAAACACGATGTAAACAAACACAAGGTATGATAGTAGAAAAATGTGGGTAAAATGGGCTAGGATACAAGCCCAAAAAAGGAAAAGTAAAAGTTCTAATCTTTAGAACTCCTCCATAGAGAACCCTACCTAAAGGGTAGGCATAGATATAGCTGTTTGAAGCAGCATAAGAACACCACGTCTATTGACTCACTCTAAGAACCACCTGGATCTGATCCACTAAAGACTCCATTAATGCATCAATATTTTGCACAAGACACAACATGTGCGGGAAAATCCCATACAAGGGTGAGTAAAACAATACTCAACAGGGCTCCCCAAGACACAAATTAAAATACCACAAAGGAATACCATGAAGAATAAATAGTCAAATCAATGCATGTAAATGTCAGCAACACATATAAAAAGAATATCCAAGTATACTCGTAATGGATTATATGATTCAAGGTTTCATCCACTTCTAGATATATGGTTCAACTCATAGCACACTTGATTTTAGGAGATCTTACTCCTAGAGATATCTAATTGTAATTGCATAGAGTAGTATTTCAAAAGTATCAAAGAGAAACTTTTTATAGATACATCATGATGTTTCCCTGAGATGTCTGATATCCCTAAGACAAGAAGTCTCGATATCACAACAAATCCTTGTTTGCAGGATTCTGCTCAAGGTATGCTCATTCCAGGAGAACTCACACCTTGATATGTGAAGTCATCAGAGAACCTCACAAAGAGTTCCCTCTAATTTGGTCCCCACCCAAATAGAACACATTTATAACATCCCAAAGTACACCAGTCAGGTCAAGTCACAAAGGAAAGAATCTGATCTTAATACATAGATAGGAGGTCCAGCACCCATGTCTATCTAGGGGAATTCTGGCCCTACTTGAAATAAAATTATTGATTGATGATAGGTGTCCATGTAAATATTGGTCCCACCTTCCCCATATACACTGTCTAAGGTACCAAAAAGAGAAGTGAGGATTAACCGAGCCTCTTAGTGTGATACATGCTTCAGCCCGCTGAGCCACTATCGAAGCAAGGTTGAGACAACTCACATAGAAACATGTTTTATCCTCTATGATAGGAATGAGATATTATATTGATCATTCATAGGAAATAAAAAGGGTATGATATCAATCTCTACGATCACCCTCTATGATGTGATCAAGATAGAACATTGATCCCTTATATGAAAGACATTGAGAACATTACCAACCCTTTCTAGTCCAACTAAAAACCCACCCAGACATATCAAAAGGACCCCTCATAAAAAAGAACCCAACACTGCAGATGAATCATATAAAGGATGCTCCATTTGAATGATATGAACATTTTTTTTTTGAAAAAAGGCCGATCTCGGTCTGGGTCGAGTCCAACCCGACCTAACCCAGTGTAGATCACTAGGCCCAGTCCAGAACAGTGCATTGGGCCTAACATACTGGGCTCAGCCAACATGGTTGACCCGATGGGCTCATTAGGTCGTGGCCTGCAGGGATGATTAGCATCCCAGTTTTTCCGGTCTGGCCCACGTCACATGGACCAACCTCTTCCAGCACCCAGACCAGTCGTGTGCTACATCACCCCATGCACTGAGTCACACCACCTCCATCCATCCCATTTTGCTCACCGGGACTGAAAATCCAGCACACTACTTGTCCGTGTGCAGATGATGAACACATGCACTGCCGTGTATCACCAAACCCACAACATCCACCAGGAGCTCCCACAACCACCTTTTTGGGAAACTGTTCTACACCATGGGTGACCATCCTCCACCACCCCAGTACGCAACTGCTGACGTGTCAGCACCGCCTGCGCACCAGTGTCCCCTTCTGTGGGTCCCTAGATTCACTCTGGTGATCCGATTGTTGATCCGAAAGATGTTCCATGATCCTCAGGCTACCAAATCCACTAACATGGGATTGAATCCATGCCAGAAACCATATTAGTGGAAATACATTCAAATGATGATATCTACCACACCACTTTGATCCATCTTCTACCGTCATCGTCTCACCTCTGTCATACCACATCCATCCTAGGTCCACAATATTGGATCGTTGCACTATGAATATGTTGTACAATTATAGATCGATCAAAAATTGTCATGTTACGGGCCAAAAGAAAAACACCCATGATGAATGAAGAATGGAGTGTGAAAGGCATGAAACAAAAAAAAGTGGAATGGACCTCAATCAATGTTTGTGTTGATTGTGGTTTCTTTCCATTAGAACGATTAATATAAAACCACAAAAATTATAGTTAATATTAGATAAACAATCCGTAATAAACCCCACAAGGTAATACACATCCCGCAATATGTATGACCCATGGATTAATCCTTTCACCGATTAGTCCACATTCATCATAAGGATAAATAATGAGGAAGGAAAATAGATTAAAACTCACACCCTACCCCAAGGTTTGGACATGTAATTGTTGAATAACGGGGTTGTTCCAGTGTCATTCGTTGATCATCGATCCTCGATCCGTGATCCATGATCTATGATTCGTGATCCGCCAAAATTCATCATCATCTTTCATTCGACAATAAAAGAGAACCACCAATGTCTTTCTACTGAGTTTCTAAGGAACTATAGTGTTATGTGTAAACCTGAGATTCCTATTTAATTAGGGGTAAAATAAAATTAGTCATCCCAATTATCACATTGAAACATCACCAAATTATTTCATTTAAAAAAATTGGACGACTCGTCACTATGTCACAACATCTCTGTAAAATATTTAAAAATATATAAAATAAACTTCTTTATGTTTATTTTATTCTTATTTAAAATTTCCAAAAAATCACATTCATAGTTGACCCATGCCGGTCGATATTAGGCTCCACATAAGAAAAAATCCACAAAAAGAACTCAATGGTGTTATCCGATTTCCAATCTAAGTCACCGTTCATAGGTTATAAAGATTATAAAATAAATTAATTTTATTAAACTATTTTATTTATGGTTACATCATTTTCGGGTTTTCTCATTGGAGACCAATGTCGAATAAAGTTAAGTCACACCTAGGGTAAAACATCCATCCTAAAAAAATTTTTCCCTTGGATTTTAGATCTGACCACTCATTTAAGATTTATTACTCTTTTTCAAGAAAACCACTCATGTAGGCTATTAAAAACATAAGAGAATTAATTAAACTGTTCTGGGCACACCAGGCCTTGGAATCATAGACCGTCTTAGTGCCTGGTCTTTGACCTTTCCCAAATAATTTTTAAAAATAAACTAGAGAAAAATAAAATTTATTACAATTAATGTTCACATAATCATTATACTTTATTATCCAAGATTAAATCTTATTTTAAAAAAAAAGATAATGTGTATGAGATTCTTGTGATACATCATGTTTTTTTAAGAATAATGTTGATGAATTTCAATTGAAGCTTAAGCTATTCATCAAAGCCTTAGAATTGTGATTTGATCTATTGATATATTATAAAAGAGAGGTTGAACTTTACTAAATTTATTATTGATCTTGGATGGGGGAATTCCATATTTAACTCAATTTGTAAATGATAAATAAATTTTTTGATTATTTGTGATATGTTTTCAGTGATCTAAAAATCATAAAATATTTTTGATTCAACTTGAGTAATTTAGTTCAGAGGAAAATATAATCTATTTATGTTTCGTATATATTTAACTCTAATTTGTATAGGTTTATTATAAATGAAATGAAGACAAAAATGAAGAAGCTTGAAATTTATAAACTTCTATATATTTTATACAAAAAAAATATTAATTTAAATGTGTGTTAGAAGATGTTTTTTAGGAATAAGTGGATGTTTAGGCTATCATACAAAAATGGTATAATTTTTAATCCATGCGAGGAAATATAAATCAAGAAATTTTTTAAAATTTTTGTTGAGTTTAAAATGTATTGCCCACCGTATCATGTGTATTTGAAGTGTGTATTTTATAATTGTTTTATTGGTTCCTAGTAAGAAATTCCTCATGATATTATATTTTTTTTATTGAAAATGAATAGAGATATTTAATACTACCATACATGCCTATGAGAACACTGAAATATCAAGATGGAAGAAAAGATTAAAAGAAAGTATATGATCCACTACTAAGTGTGTGAAACTATGTGAACTAAGAAGCCAATAGAAACTAGATCCTATCAAGTAGGAATAATAAGGATATACTACGAGTTTAATTGGGTATGAAGAAGATAATTGTTCTTGTGTAACTTTATTGATTGTGAAGAAAAAGAAAAATAAGAAGAGAATATGAGTGTGCTGACTATTATTGAATAGTTTTAGATAAGTAAGATGAATGATGAAGGAGGACATATAAATCAAAGGTTGAGTTAGTTTTGATATATTTTTATAAACTAAACTTAATGTTTTGATAATGTGTGAATAAATACTTGAGATATGTCCAAAACTATAGGTTTATAATAAACTGAATTTGTACTGATTCATAGGATTAGTTTCATGGTTTAACTATTTATATAAAAAGGAAATTAAATTCAATATATTATAAGGGAAAAAGATAATCATTTGGGTGTGTAGATACATCCATGGACATCCTATGATTTACTAAATAGTGGAGAAAGGAAGCCAGGACTACTGGCTAGTGTGATTCTAGTTTAAAGGCTATGGGATGCAATACATAGATCCCATCATTTATTTAAAATTTTTGAGGTGTAGGATAGATTTTTAATATTGTGATTACAATCACCAATGTAATATGGTGGGAGAGGGTTAGGATAAAAAACCCACACTCCACTTATAATTTATAATGAAATTTTATTGAATAATTTGTTTCTTAATTGGAGTTCAACATGATAATGAGTAGGTTTTCCATCTTGGGGTCGTATCTTATAAAAATACAACATGATTAAATTTACTACCTTACATTCTCAAATGTGGTGAATGTGGATTGTTTGAAAAAATGGTGATCTAAGAGAGTCTCAATATACTATAGGGGTTCAATAGACCAAAGGGTGTTTAATATTTAAAGAATAAATTTGTAATTGGTAAAAGAATTTGAAAACACCTGATTCATTCCCCCACTCATGTGTTTCTCTACTAGTCTTAACTGGACTTACCATATTCACTGCACATATTTTACCATATCATATCTCTTTAATCATCACCTACTCGCATGTCAAAACCAAATCATGTGTTCATGAAAATAAAGTATTCTTCCATCATTAAATTCACACAAGACATTTTATAAGAAGAAAAATATTGATCACTTGGCCTATTCATCACCATGTCTCATCAAAACAATTCCATGTCACCACCATTCCATATCACAAGAATGTGACATATAAACCAGAGGTTAAAAAATTTCATTTACCTAATCATTATTATAACTATAAAAATATGATAAATAATAATTTAGAGAAGAACAAACATATTCTAAATATCTTGAATATTTTTATTACCCCATTATAATAAAATTGGAATTAGAGAACAGAAATAACACATGGAATTGTTTTTATAACATTATGGAATGGTACACATGTGAAACATTGTTGAAATTAATCGATATCACTACATTAGGAGAATTTTCTATAATTACTTTATTATTTTAAAACGTCACCATTTCATATTGTACACTATCATGAAATTATTTCTATGAAAATCATTTAAAACATTTTAGGAATTAACTATTACCCATTTTCAACTAAATTAATAAATATAAAACCACAAAATAGTAATTTTAAAAAATTCCATAGAATATCATGAATTTCTATTTAAAATAAAATATCATGAAATGTTTAATTTTTTTTCTACAAATTAATAAATTAAAATAAAAAATATATATTCAATTTTTTTCCTATATAAAAAATTCAATAAAATTTTAAAATTGTTCTTTAATTTTACATTTCCAATTCGAATATAAAATAATTCATATATTTATCTTTAAAATAAATTTAAAAAAATAAAATTATTATTAAATTATTATTATAAAATATTATTTTATTTAAATAAATATTGAAATAAAATATCCTATTAAATAAATATTTAATAGAATCATTGTAAACACTATAAAATTTTGTTAACTCAAATTTAATAAATGTAATTCATTTCATATATTAAAAATCATATTAACCATATAAATAATAATAATAATGATTACAATAATATTAGGGGAGATGGATAAATACATTTGAAAATCACCTACACTCAGTTATCAGTCAAGGTAAGTTTTAATTAACAATATGAATAAAAAATAATTAATAATAATAATTTAAATTAGGTAGTGGGGTTACAAAGAAAATAGAAACACACACTTACACCCATGGAGCTATAATTGACCAAATATCACCCCCAAGGATAGGCCCAAAACCAAGACAACCCATTATAATTTGATGGCCCAAAGGCTGTATGGATTGAGGGCCCATTTATTAGTCCAAAGGTCCAATTGTTTGTCCCAAAGGCCCCATTACTGAATTGTATCAATAAAATTACCCTTCTTCCACATTATATTCAATAGTACTAATGTTTCCACATTACCTAATTTAATACCCCCATTGTTATAGTCCTTACTAAAACACTCACTACCACATGCACATGCTACAATATCTTTAGAGAACCCCCCTAAACTGGGGTTGTCGGTGGTTGAACCCTCGACCTCTATGATGTGGTTTAATATCCCATACCACTCAATAATAATAATAATATAAATAACAACTATTATTATTGATTTTATTAGTACAGTAATGATAATAATGATAATTAAAATAATTTTGATTTTGATTATGATTTTGATGATGATGATTATCATGAAGATGATTGTTACTATAATTATTCATATACATAATAAAGATGCATATAGATAATTGTAATGTCAGAGATGATTATTTTTCTTAGAATCTCAATTATAATACAATATTTAAGAAGAAAGTGGCTATAATTTTTGGGTGCAGAGGATGAAAGTTGAGTTGATTTCAATTTATATCTTACTCAAAAATTATTCTATGTTTGGAGGAAAAAAAATTCTTTTTCAGTTTTGGTAGTGGATAATAATATTCATAGATGGTCTATGAAGCAACATTAGGGGGTGAATCAGGGATTAAAATTTTACAATTTCTTATGAAATTAACTACTATGACTGACTAAATTTTATATCCTCTCAAAATTAAAATGTATCTTCACTTATATACACCATATAAATTTACCACATAAAAAATGGTTTATACATTGTTCACCCCAAATATGGTTGACTACATCCTTGATGTTTTCAGTATAATATGAGACACTAGTGCTCCTCTAATTTTATAAAGTGAATACAAGATGGATAGATATCACCCTTAAACAAATTTTTTTTAAAATAGAATATCCTCCCAACTATTTTTTCATGATCCATTATATTAAAAATTGGATTTCCAATTTAAATGAAATGAACATTAGTGAACTCTAAGATGCTTAAACATCAATAAAAGGATGTTCTCCAAACCATAAATATATTAGGTTTGATCATAAGATTCTTATTTTTAATAGATTTGACATATATATCATTAAAAAATGTTTCAATAGTCATTGGACCTTAAAAATAACTCTCTCTCTATATCACCCTCTCGGTTCTTTCAAATCACCATCATAAATACCCAAAAAGATCAGTTGGAATAGATTACTTGTTTGAATTTTAAAACGCTATAAATTTACACAATATTTAGTATTCATAATATTTATTTTACACTATTAAAAAAATTCATGAATAATTCAATAACATTCAATAATATAAGAGAACAATCATTAGATTCATAATTTTAATAAATTGGAAATATAGATCATTAAAAAATGTAGCAATTGTCATTGGTCCTTAAAAATAATTCTATTTCACTCTATCTCACCCTCTCTATTATTTAAACTTATCTTCATAAATACCTTGAAGGATCAGTTGGATTATATTACTCGTTTTAATTTAAAAACTCTATAAATTTTCACAATATTTAGTATTCATAATAATTATTTTACACTATTAAAAAATTTTCACGAATAATTAAATAACATTCAGTAATATAAGAAAACCAATAGTATCTTTAAAACTCCATTTGATTCATTAAAATAATCACATAAAATATAAAATGATATTATTCAATTAAATCAATAAAAAATTTCCATGAATTAAAATTTAAAATCCCATATTAGTAAATAAACAATATTTATGTAACATCTGGTTATTGTTACATAGATTTTGAAATCACATAAATGGGATCTAGTTATTTATAAACAAGATAATGTTACACTTATGTGATTCTTGAATCCTAAAAATTAATCTGATATGAACTATACATTATTGATATATGATGTGAAAATAATATTAAATAGAGTTTGAAACCACTATTTTACTTGTATTCTCCATATTACTCATACATTAACTTTGGAAATTCATATTTGTTTTTACATAGTTATAAAAAACATCATTCTCCTATTACTAACCTATTTATAATTAGTTTTAAAAATAAATGGAATTTAATTTAATCTTATGTGAGATTTATAAGTACCCTTTCAATCATACATAGATATTATAAAATATTTTTTACATTTATGGCTATATTGATTTATATATATCTATTTATCAGTAACTTTAAACATCTCTAGCCTTCTCAAATCATCTCAAAATATTTTCATCCAATTATATTAATCTAAATAACTTTTCATTGAGTTTAAAATGAATATAAATTTCTGTTGAAAATCAATACAATAAAAATTTTATAATTTCATGGGTTCTTTAATCTCCATCTTTAAATTTTTTTAGCTCCAATAACTCACATAAATTCACAACCATTTCTCAAAGTGAAATAACCAGAATTTACAAAACTAGATAATATATAGTTTTTGATTTTATTATATCCCATGGTAAAACATAATTTATGGATTATTAATTTTATTCTCTCCCCTTTTATAAAACCATCAAATTACCCCTTTGAACAATAAAACTACATTTTGATTCCTCAATTGAAGTATCATATGAGTGTGTGTATTTATCCCCCTATGCTAATGAATAAAAACAACTATAGGGACAATCCAATATGTGTTATGTAAGAAAGAAAGGTTGTACACACATTTTTATCCTTATGTATTCAATTATATTTCTTCACATAGCCATTGTAAAATATCAACAATTTGATCTAGTGTAAAAATATATTCCATCCTAAAATCTCTATTTTTCACATTCTCCTTAAAAATTATATTTCATATGATTATTTTTATATCTAGTCGATTTTTATAGGTTCATTGATATATTTATTTATCATTAATTACCCAAAATAATACATTGTATTTCTAAAAAATTTACGATTATGTCTTCCATATTATCTCTCTTCCAAATAATTTTTGTGAATACTTGTGTAGTAGGCACATAATTATCTTCTATAGTATATTGAGTCATAGAATTTTTCATCTTATAATTTGAACTCACATAAATATCTCATAGAAATAATTTTCCACCTAAGGAAATATTTCAATCAAATATGTTTCCAAATAAATTCTATAAAGTGTAGACAAACAATTAGGCTCTCAACCTCTTTTATATAATTGTCCATGAATCAAAACCCCTTTGATATAACTAATTACCCTTTTGGAAGATTTCATGTGTGATTATTTTGGATCACATAAAAATATTTCATACAAAGTAAGTTCGTATACAATGTTAGGTATAGATATTTTGAGATACAATTGGCTTCTAATCAATTTTATGAATTATTTTGGATTCACACATTACCTTGCATTATCTTTTCGCAACCTCACACTAGCCGTCATGGGTGTGGATACATCATTAGTGTATTAAATACTAAATTTCTTCCACAATTAATTGGTATATTTCACCTAAGATAAAAAATAAAATTCACATTTTGATAAAATTGTAATCCTTGAATTAATCTCACATCCTAAAGCTTAACCATTTCGAAATACATTTATATTTATCTTAAAAATTCCTCAAAATCATACTCTTGGTTTCATATAAAAATTATGTCATTAATATACACTATAATAATGTGAGTACCTATGATAACTTAAATTACATATAGTTTGATTTCAAACATTCCTTTTGTAATTTAATTTCATTCAAGTAAATATCTAGTATAGAATATAATTCTCTAGGGTCATATGTTGACCCATAAAAATATTTCTTGAAGTTGTAAACCATTATCCCAATACTAACAAGCTTGAAACTAAGTGGTATAGACTTTTTCTTGGCATCCAAAGTACACAGGATCAAATCTGTCTGGGGATGATTTTTTGAGATACTATAGAATTAATGTAGGTGTTACTGTAGCATGTATTGTACAATTCTATAGTATCCTGAACTATTCATCTAATTTGGGCCTTCGGGCCACCGGTTTGGGCCTACAGGTCTCAGGGCCATCAGGACACTAAAGGGCCTATGGGTCATAGATATTTCAATCCACCAATGGACTTAGGTTCATAGGGATTTTGGGCCACAGAGACCAAGAATAATCTTTGGTAGACCACAAAAGAGCATGAACATAAGAGGATTCAACAGCAAAGTAGCAACCACTATGCAGAGTTAATTGGATTGGAAGAATTATATGGTATGAAAACTGTCATTGGTACTAGGAACCATCAAACTCTACAAAGGGGAATGATATTTGATCATCCATGAATGGTGGGTAGCTAGGCGTCTTCATGATTCAGATGTTGGGGATGTGTTGGTTCAAGTGTGTTAGGTCCCGTGGATTCAAAAATCATGTAATAGACCTTATGTCTCAGGGACTTCGAGTCATGTATGGGCCTTGGGACATGGGTATATAGGTCACATAAGGGTCCTCAATAAACCATAAAAGGGTGGATTATCCAAAAATAAATCAAAATATAAGGCCTTTGGGCTATAGGAGTAAACCATTATGCCCTTATTTTTTAGATTAAATCATTTATACTTCTTAATAAATGCTTCTTCGTTAAGATATCTATACAAGAATTCATATTTCATATCAATTTGATAAAATTTTATTTTTTTGTAATCTAAAACTACCATGAACATTATTATAGACACAAATTTTGAAAAAGAGTGAAACTGTTTATTCAGAATCAACTCTTTCAACTTTAGAGCATCCCTATCCCACTAATCTGTATTTGTTTCTTTAAATATAAAAATTTTCATTGATTTTTTTCTTGAAAACCCACTTAGTTCTTATAACATTATTTCATTATGGTCTTGGAATCAGATCCCACATGTAATTATTTTGAATATGATCATTCTCCTCATTCATGAAATTTATCCACTCTTTGGGTTAATTGGATTCAATAACCAAATTTGGATCAATGTATGACATTAGAGATATTTAATTATCAAATATCAGTCATCATCTTTATTATACTGGTTCTTCCTATTCTAAAATTATATTTTTTGTCCAATATGCTTTTATATGGTTTTATACTTTGTATTGTTTTGATTTCAATCACTATCATCTTCATCATCATCAATATGAAGAAAATTAGTGTCAATATCAGTATATTTATTTCTAGTTTCTTCTTCACTAAAATCTTTTAAATTCCAAGTGTTATATTGATCATAATTTTTAATATTTCATCCTGAAGATCACTCAAATTTGGATTATTTTCAATGATCATTAAATTATAGTAGTAAATCATCTTGTGTAGTTTCTTGTCCTTACATTTTCATCCTCCACCATTGGATAAATAATGAACTGAGATATTGAGTTAAATACTTGTTTTATTATGAATTTTTAATCTAAAATGTGATTGGAGTTTTTTTGTTAATATTCTAATGGATTTTGAAGGTTTTTAAGGATTTGAAGGTTTTTAAGGGATTACAGTTTGCATATTGTTAAGCTAATCCATGTACAATCCCCATGTAACTATACTGTGGAAAATGGGGATTCTTGGAAGGTGAAAATTTGGTGCCTGGTATGGGTAAAATATGAGATAACTATATGAATGAGGTGAATTTATGGGTAGTAGGATGAATATGGTTAATGATTGGTTTTCCAAATAATGTAGTTATTTTTTAAATAAAGGGTTATATATAGTAACCTCTATATAGTTTTTTCATGATTTCCCAAACCATGCATCTAAATCATCCATGAAATTAAAAAATCCTAAAAATTATATTTTTACCCACCCCCACAAAAAAATATTTCTTTCTCTTAGCTTGGCCTCTTTAACTTTAATGTTTCCTCCAATGATTTTGGAAATCCTCTTCATTATTATGTTACACTTTTTTAATCTTATAGTGTTTACAGGATTGATCAATGGTAAGACTCCCATCTCTCCTTCTCCTTCAATATCTTCTCTTTTATTTTTAAATGATAACCTATTTTAGGTATTTCATGGTTTAATATTTTTTTGGGTATTTTTTGTGGGGGATCTTTTTGAGAACTAATTTATTAGGGTTGTAAGAGACCATATCTATGAGCGTGTATTATAATTTATTTTAGATGGTCATGTTTGAGATAGGTGGATTACCTTTCTCTTTCTTTGTATCTTTAAATATTTTAGAAACATAATGGATTATGGTTTTGGAGTTAGATGATTGAATTTATAGATGGAAAATACTTAATAAATTATTTAGGATTAATCTCTTGTTGTTTATTAGATTTCAAATAAAGGTTGTGGGTGACACCCATAATATGTTTTGAAAAATTGCTATGAGATAATTTAGTTTTAAAAAGAATAAACTATAGAGAGAATAATGATAACCTTTGAATGATTTGGTGTGTGTTCATGATTCCTATAGATGGTGATCTATTTTATTTTTACTTGGATATCAATGTTGTTTATGGGGGAATATGGATAATACTACCATGTGAAGACTTAGGTCAGGGGATGGGTCTCTTCTCAGGAGCTAGGGCTGTTTAGAGGACCAATTAAATGGGTGATTCATTAGGATTGGAAGAATTCATTCCAATGGGGAGGGGTTTTTACATTTCATGGGTGTTTGGGTTTAAATAAACGGTGCATGATCTTTGGTGTAAGTTATTTATAATGCCTATATTTATGTGTTACTCATTTCATGCTTTTTTTATATTTATTATGTAAATTCTGAGCTTATTATTTGAGCAACATGTGTGGGAAGCCCTTGGTTATTTTCTAATAATTTTATATATTCACACATTCATATAAATATTTGCACATATGAATATGTTATTCAATGTTATGTTGGAATGGGTAATACCTCTAACTATTCTAGTAGGGATCCTTGATGATTTGATTTTTGGTGATAAAGGTTGGAGCTTGGGGGTACCTTTGATGTGAATCTGGTTGTAGTGCCCTATTTGGGACAATATTTCCAGTATGTGTCCATTGGACTCGAAGTATAGTCAATAGTTTTTATTGTATTTTCATTTTGTAATTTTTAATGTAATGTTATGTTATTAGACAATTTTCTGGTTGCTCCCATGAATTATGTATATATATTTATGTTGAATTTATTCCAATGTAGGTTATTTATTTTAGGAATAAATCATCAAAAAATGATGTTGATAACCCAATGAATTTATTTTAAAACATTGGTATCTAAGGGACGCACCAAATGTATATGGAATAATGATCCTCACCAAGGGTTCATATTGGTATTAGGATATTAATAATGGAATCAATTTGTTATGGTATGTTAGTAAGAATGGTAGAAATGGAGATTGGATGTATTGAGACATAAATGTGAAAGATATAAAAAGGATTTTATATAATATATATACCAAAATTCATGTCACAATAGTGGTACAAGAGTGAAAAGTCTTATCAATCACTTATAGACATGTTTTTACCTCATAATCATTGGTTTAGCTAATACGAGTTTTGTATCATGCATTATTAATGGGTCTTCTATTTGGATTTCATCATTCATATGATATTTCACAACATAATTTTAAATTTTTTACATTATGTTATTTCCTAGAGTATTGTTATACTCTGTAAAAACGATAATTAATGTATTTTGTAGTGATTGAGTAATTATTTTGATAACATACATTGTGGGTATATAAAAAATCAGCCAGTTAAGAAACCTAAAAAATAGTAGGGGTACCTTTGAGAATGTGGTCCCACCCTAACCACAAGTAAATAAACAAATCATTAAAAACATAATGGAATATTCTTATGAAATTTAAAGGAGAAATTATATAATGAAACAACATTAAATTTATCACTCATTAGAATTTAAAAGGAATAACCCAAAAATATTTCAGGTTGATTTGGGACCTAAGGATAGATAGGCATAAACTGTTAGGATAAATAGTGTAAGCGATAATCATTTCTCAAACCCCTAATGCAAAGACTCGGAATTTCCATGTATTTTTTTAAATAAATGGTAACTTTACAAGTCCAAGAAAATTGAAAGTGCGTGATTCTAAAGCTCGGATATCCGAGAATGAATTTCTAAACTTTATTTTTGGCTACGTTTAGTAAACGTGCGAGTGGGTTTTTCTAACTTTTCAATCGGTGCTCGGAATTGAAATCTGAGGGCACCATTGAACTCACAATGCTGATTTTCACTTATGTAGTCATTCACCTCGATGGTAGTTGGATGAGGTGAAAGTTAGTTTTTGGGTTTTTCGTATAAGAATAAAATTAAAAAAATGTGTATGGCATTTTTATTTTTATTTGAAACACCCATGTGGGTGTTGGGAGGTGGGTTCCACGAGAACTAAACCTCAATGTGATAGTTGAGGTGTGGGGACCACAAGACCTTAACCTCCCATTAAAGGTTATGGTGGTGGGGACCACCCAGGATTAAACCCCCCTTTAATTGAGAAAAACTCTCAACACCCCTCATTAATGTGGAGGAGCCTTTTGATTTCCTCCAAATTAATTATGCCAACCCACATACCTTTAATTGTGCCAACCTTCCTCCATATTAAATTGTGCCAACACACCACTTTATAATGACAACGTAAATTAGTTAGCTTGACCCTTTTTAAATATTGAGTAACAATATAGTTGGATTTTAGGAAGGTTCCTAATAAATTAACCATGAAAAATTCCACAATTGTTACATACCTCTCCACCTCTCTTATTTATATAGAGCTTGGGAGGAGGATTTGGGATGGCTTCACCAAGTGACGAAGCGCTGGTAATGTGCCGTGACTCCCAACACGTTGATGATTACACTCTCCAATTAAGAACGCTCCACCAACAAAGAACGCTGACCTACTTCAACCATCTTCCTTAGGACCTCTTCCAAAGTGGGACGTCCACATCTTCGACTACGAAGAACCGACACACAAGCCTGGAATTGGAGGTCTATGGTGGATGAGACGAACGTCGACAACTTCACCTACTTATTTCTTGCGTCAAAGACATCCTGTGAACAAAGTTAGGGGGTTTAGTTACGTGATAATACTTTCCATTTATTCTTTTCTGGTTTGGGGAAATAATCATTGCAGAGGATGTAAAATTTGAAGTTCATCATTCTTCTTTCTTGTTGACCCAAATGCTACCACCCTAAACGTGGAGGGTGCTGACCAAACCAACATGGCTCGACCACTCCGCCATTCTTCTTTTGTGGTGTTCTTCAGAATGAAGGAGTGCGACAAAGGAAACGACGCTGCCACCCATAGCCACCGCTACCCACGCCGCCCCCGCGGAGCTTCGGCCTCCCGGCCGCACCGGCTGCGTGCCCTCACCACCTCAGGCCGAATCAGCCCCGTGCCCCAGCTCGCACCTTCCGCTGACCAAGCCCCCCTAGTCTTTCTGCCTACCAGCCGCACCTCCTCCCGGCGGAGCCCTTACCGGGTGTGCCTCCATGGCCGAGCCACCCGCCGGCCACACCTCCCAGGTCGTGTCACTGCCGGTCGCACCCCCCCGGCCGTGTCGCCCGCCGGCCGCGCCGCACTGCACCGGCCATGCAGCCCACTGGCCGTTCCGCTCTCCAGTCACGCCGCCCTCACCGACTGTACTGCCTGCAACCCTCCACACCACCCTGACTCATGCCGCTAGCGACCGTCCAAGCCTCCCTGTGGCCTCGTTCCCTCGCAAAACCCTCCACAGTCGAGCCGCCCTCGCGACTCTCTGTGGCCCCTCGCGGACTACTCTACTAGACCTAGTTGGCCGAGCTAAACCCAATGGGTCTGGCCACCCAACGTGCTGGGTCAGTCTGACCAGGTCAGACCAGAATTGGGCCTACTACACACCGTTACATACTTTTTGCCATATATTTGGCACTGAACATCTGTTTGATGAACCATTAGCGCCACTGGAAATCTTGGAGAGAGACTGTCACTTTGAGTAACCTCCACTAGAGTTTTAGTTTGATATTGGAAATGGTCTGGTTGGATCGAACACGAATCTAACTGGTCCCCCGAGACTAAAAGGATAATAAATCATAGACTGAACGTCCAATTAACATTCCGTCAGATCCGTTGAGACCCCTATGACGTGGTAGACCTTTGAGATACTTCTTTTTTAGACATCTTGATAGATGGAGTATCGACCAGTATCTCGGGGAGCGGATCCTCCTGGGGATGAGTGAGCTTAGTGAGGAGACCTAGAAGCTGGCTGAGACCTGATGACTACGGACCGTTTTGACTTGAAGTGAGTCTACTATCCTAGTGGGGAGCACCTTGGTGTCGCGAAACACCCATAGTGGGGAGTGCCTTGGTGTCGCGACAGACCCACGATACTCAATAGGAGGAGTACCTAAGCATGCTACGAGAGGGAGCACACTTGGTGATGCGGCAGACCCACGATGGGGAGCGCGCTTGGTGAAATGGCAGATCCATGGAACTCAAAAGGAGGAGTACCTCAGTAGTCCATGGTCATTGGGAAGCATGATTGGTGTCACTGCATGCCCACTGTTCTCGATAGAGGAGGATTTATCGAGTAGCTGAGGTTTCGACAGTGTGACTAGGGATGTTACTTGACACTACACCTAGAATAAAATATTGGTTTGAGGTGAGTCAGTATCTCTGTTTTTTCCTCATGATTGAGATGGGTTAAATGATAACTTATGTATATGTATGGGAATATATCTAAGTATAGTTATCATTTGATTTCATACTTTTTTTCCATGAGTGATTTGGTGAGACATAGAGGGTCTCAAGGTCCCTACTATGTATCGTTATACTCATCCCTACACGGGCTATTCCCTCACCTTGTTGTGTTGGATGTAGACAACAGACAATGCTGACAGAGGCTCAGAGTTCCAGGACTGGACGGTACCCGGAGGTGGACCTTACGACCTGTCGGTACACGGAAGAGATATACAGATGAGGAGTGATGAGGAGGCGATTTCTACCTACCCTTCAGTTAGGAACCTCGGAAGATTACCCAATAGCTATTTTCCTTTTTCTTCAGTTGTACTTGTACTTTCAGTTTCTTGTACTTTACTGTTGGGCATGTATTCTGGCCCCTTTTTCTTTCAGCACTCTTTTGTTATATAGTTTACTTGGTGTTTTGTATCCAATTGTGTGCTTCCTTGTGTGTGAGTTTACAAGTTATAAAGGCAATGCCTTCCCAGTTTTAAGGAATTACACCTTTGGTGCTAGTCTCCAACCCCTGGCCTATGGAAGGCGGGCTTGGGGTTGTCACGTCACGGGCCCCAGGGGATGGGTCATGACAAATTGGTATCAGAGGAGTCAGTTCTACCACAAAACTTAGGAAACTGATCTTTTCTGTGAAGCAATAGTGTTATGTGTAGTGAGTGTGGTTTTCAGTTTAGGAAGTCCAGTGTTAGTGCGGTGGCCGACACATCCATACACCAGGACCCTAACTCATGATTTCCAATTAAGTGCATGAAAAAACTGATTGTGTGTGTGTTTTCAAAAGTTTTCTTTATGTCAGCTCACCAGGTCAGCCCACCAGGTATAACTATAAACCGTATCAAACCAGTTTCTTTTCAGGATACCTCCACACAGACAGCCGGCTTGAATTCCGAGAGTAGTATGCACTGATATCCCACCAAGCAACAAGGATCCAGTTTAGGGCCCTCTTACTATTTTGGAACCTTCGGGTGGTGTACTAGAAGGACCACTACCCATTGGGTAGCAGATACCACCAACCGCACTGGCAGACGGTGAATGCCGACTAATCTCGTTGCATGAGTTCCAGCAGTAGAGGCCTCCGATGTTTCGAGGTGAGACAGTTTCCCATGTTGTTGAGGGCTGGCTGGAGGTGGTTGCTAGAGTTTTCCACCTAGTTGAGACACCAATAGAGAAGATGGTGATCTTTGATGTTAGAACTTTTCAGTGAGAGACCATGAGGATGGTCTGCATAGTGACGAGGCTTCAGTACATGGACCATTACATGAGTTAGTACCTTCAGATAGTGTGTCAACTATATCACAACCCATTGGTCCGCATTTACAACCTGTAGTACCGGTAAAGGGCACATATAGTCTTAGTGATTTATGTGTTATTAAAAATTAGATACCCCTCAGGTTCCGAGGTTAGCCGACTCACAGGCGGCTGAGGACTGGCATGAGGAGGTGGCTGAGTGTTCTCTAGAGATACGATTGCTTCGGCAGGATGACATGTCGATATCTGAGTATTCATCGAGGAGTACCGATCATTCCTGGTACTCGATGAATACGATACTATCTGTGCTTCATAGCATGGACCACTGAGTGAGGTGTCTCTTGGGACATCATAGATATCACTATTCCTATATGCATTCCTACTTATGTTAGGGCACTAGAGAGAAACTTTGAGGTTGAATATTGCATGGCTAAGTGGATGCAACCAGTGAATGTTAGTAGTTGGAAAGAAGAAAACTGACACTAGTATTAGAGACTTGGGCATGTAAGAGTGTTTCGTGAGGAACAAGTGTTAGGGAAAGATGGATTAGTAGGGTTGCAGATGTGGAAGTAGAGATAGGGGAGTAGCATGAGGTGGTGAACATTTTGACATGTTACAACCACCCCCCTTTGTGGTCCCCACCAGTCTCAGGGAGCTGAAGGACCAGGGGAAGAGAGTAGCTACATGTGTTCAATGAGTGTGAAAATTGACTGTGGCTTACAGGGATATAAAGGTTGAGGTGGGGAGAATGTAAAGACCCAGAATTTACATATAATTTTTTTAAATAAATGGGAATTTTACGAGTCTGTGAAAATTGACAGTGCGTGATTCCGAGACCCAAAGTGCCCAAGATGAATTTCTAAACTTTTTTCTGGTACGTTCAGTAAACGTGCGAGTGGGTTTTTCTGAATTTTGAACCAGTGCTCAGAATTGAAATCGGAGGGCACCGTTGAACTCGCAACGCCGATTTTCTATTAATAAGACTTTAACCTCGACGGTAGTTGGACGAGGGTGAAAGTAAGTTTTTTAGGATTTTCGTGTAAGAATAAAATAAAAATAAATGTGTATGACATTTTTATTTTTATTATCAACACCCATGTGGGTGTTGGGAGGTGGGGTCCACTAGAACTAAACCTCCACGTGGGTTGATGTGTGGGGTCCACTAGACCTTAACCTCCCATGCGATGTTATGGTGGTGGGGACCACCCAGGATTAAAACCCCCTTTAATTGAGAGAAACTCTCAACTCCCCTCATTAATGTGGAGGAGCCTATTGATTTCCTCCACATTAATTGTTCCAACCCACATACCTTTAATTGTACCAACCTTCCTCTATATGAAATTGCGCCAAGGCACCACATTATTATTCCAAAGTAAATTAATTGGTTTGACCCTTTTTAAATATGAAGTAACAACGTGATTGGAATTTAGTAAGGTTCCTAATAAATGAACCGTCATAAATTCAATGATAATTACATACCTCTCCCCTCTAAAATTTATATGGATCATGGGAAGAGGATTTAGGATGACTTCACTAAGCAAAGAAGCACTGGTAGAGGGTCGTGATGCCCAAAACACGGAGGATTACGCTCTCCAACGAAGAACACTCCACCGACGAAGAACACCAACCTCCTTTGACCTTCTTCCTCGGGACTTCTTCTAACATGGGACGTCCACATATTCGACCACGAAGAACCGATGCACAAGCCTAGAATTGGAGGTGTGTGGAAGACGAGACAAACATCGAAAACTTCACCTTCTACATTCTTGCACCAACAACCTCATGAGAATAATGGTAGGGGGTTTATTTTTATGATAATAATTTCCTTGTTTTCTTTTGCTGTTTAGGGAAAGAATCATTGCAGAGGTTGTAAAATTTGGTGTTCATCGTTATTATTTCCTATTGATCCAAATGACACCACCCAAAATGCAGAGGGTGCGGGCCAAACCAACATGGCCCAACCCCTCCACAATTCTTCTTTGTGGTGTTCTTCGGAATGAAGGATGGCGACAAAGATGGTGAAGGAAACGATGTCGTCAACCGTAGCCACCGCTACCCATGCCGCGCCACGATGCTCTAGCCTCCCGGTCGAACCGGATGTGTGCCCTCACCGCGTCGTGCTGCCCCGGGACAAACCATCCCCGTGCCCCGGCTCACTCCCCCCACCGACCGAGCCAGCCCCACCGCGCCACCCACCGTCCATGCCTCCCACCAGCCGAGCCCCCGACGGCTGCGCTATCCCGGCCATGCCCCCACCGTGTGAGCCTCCCCAGCCACGCTGCCCGCCGGCCGAGCCGCCCCTGCCACGTCGCCTGCCTGACGTACCTCTTACCAGCCACGCCTCCCGCGGCCCTCCCAGCCATCCCGGATCGCACCGCTCGCAGCCCTCCAAGACACCCCGTGACCTCATTCCCTCACGGAACCCTCCACGACTTAGCCTCCATCACGGCTCTCTGTGGCCCCTCATAGCCTCCTAGGATAAAATTAACTGGCCAAGTTAGGTCGGGCCGGGTCGGTCTGACCGGGTCAGACAGGATCCAAGCCCACTACACCCCTTTAATATCTTTTGGACATATATTTGGCACTGGACATCCATTTGACAAACTGTCAGTGGAGCTGGAAATCTTGGAGAAAAAAGGTCCCTATGATTATACTCCAGTGTATTTTTGGTTTGAGATGGGAAACGATCAGGTTGGATCGAGCACGAATCCAACCAGGCCCCTAAGACAAAAAGGCTAATAACTCATTGACAGGGTGTCCGATTGATGCACCATTGGTAGCATTGAGATCCCTTTGACGTGGATTACCTTTGAGATACTTCTTTTGAGGCTTCTTGATAGTTGGAGTATCGACTAGTAGCTCATGGAGCAAATCCTTCCCTAGATGGGTGAGCGTAGTGTGGAGACTTAGTAGCTAGCCGAGACCTGATGACTGTTGACCGTTTTGACTCAGAGTGACTCTACTAGCCCAGTGGGGAGAAACTGGGTGTCGTGGAAGACCCATATTGGGGAGAACCTTGGTGTCGTGGAAGACCCACGGTACTCGATAAGAGGAGTACCTCAGTAGGCTACGAGGGGGAGCACGCTTGGTGATGCGGTAGACCCACAGTGCGGAGCACGCTTGGTGACACGACAGATCCATAGTACTCAATAGGAGGATTACCTCAGTAGTCCAAGGTTAGTGGGAAGCATGCTTGGTGTTGCGACATGCCAAATGTACTCGATAGAGGAGGAGTTATCCAGTATCCTAGGTTTTAACAATATGACTGGTGATGTTACATGATACTACCCCTTGAATAAAATCATGGTTTGAGTTGAGTTAGTATCTCTGTGTTTTTATCATTACTGAGATGGATTACTTGATAACATAGGTAAATGTATGAGAATATACCTTAGTAAGGTTGTCTGTTGATTTCATACTTTTTGATTTATCTTTGATGGATTTTGTGAGACCTAGAGGGTCTCAGGGTCTCTAATGAGTATCGTTATACTACCCCCTACACGGGATATGCCCAAACATTGTTGTGTTGGATTCAGTCAACGGATAGTGTGGACGGAGACTGAGAGAACCAGGTCAGGACGGTACCCGGAGGTGGACCTTACGATGTGTCGGTACACAGAGAAGACAGACAGATGAGGAGTGATGAGGAGGCGATCTGTACCGACCCATCACGTAGGAACCTCGGAGAAGGACCCAATAGCTATTATCCCTTTTTCTTCAGTTTTAATTTTAATTTCATTTTCTTGTACTTTACTATTGGGCTTGTATTCCAGCCCCTTTTACTTTCGGAACGCTTTTGTTATACAATTTACTTGGTGATTCGTATTTAGCTGTGTTCTCTCTTGTGTGTGTGTTTACAGGTTATAAATGTAATTCCTTCCTAGTTTTAGGGAATTATGTCTTTGGTTCTACTCACCAGCCCCTGGCCTATGGAAGGCAGGCTTGGGGTAGTCACGACACGGGCCCTGGGGGACGGGTCGTGACCCCTATCATTGTGATTTCCAAGGTTAGGAGGGTCCAATAGGAAGCTAGGAGGTGTTATGGAGGTTTATTATTTACTTTTTGTTCTCTAGGGGATAAAATACCCATGGTGGTATCCATAGTGGTGGTCACGGTCCAACTAGTTTGGGAACTATGGCTATGTGAGTTTTCTATTGCGGTTCTTAGTAAATATGTGGGGTGAAATCAATACTAAAAATTCAGCCATTAGAGACCACCATTGGTGGTTTCTAAGGGCCTATATAGACTTCTCAGGGACTACCATTGGTGGTGGATTTAGGCCCGTTGCCATAGGCCTACAGCGACCACCAGGCAGTCACTGACCAATTGCTCAACCGAGAAAGAGGGACCGCCACTGGTGGTCGCTGTCCTGATCCTCGGTCGAGCTAAAGTGACTGCTAGTGGCAGTCACAGTTCTGATGCTCGTCCAAGCTATAGTGACCGCCATATGCGGTCACTATCTGGTTTAGTAGGTGACCTATAGCGACTGTGAATGGCAGTCGCTATCCAGGAGAAATTTTTTAGAACAAATATTCAAGGTTCCCAATCAAGAAAAACATGGTAAAAATCATAAAAAAATAAAACAATTCCAAACAGCATAAACATCAAGATGATAATAAATAATAAATTATAGAAGTACTTCAACAATACAAATAGGTGAAACCCATTTCAATATTTCACTTTAATAAACCTACAATAAGACACAAAAAAAACAACTAATCAAAACAAACGTAAATTAAACATATTTATTCAGTCAATATATATATATATATAATAAAATTAAATATGATATCCAATTATGGGTGATATAATAATTTTAAACCCCCAATTTAGAAAATTTTATCATTTTAGGATTTTGTTTCTTGTTTTGGAGTCTTTGGTTTAGCTTATGGAAGTGTTTTGTGGTCTAAAAAGGATTTCTCTCCATGTACACCACGTGAAATTATTAAAAAAATATTTAGTCGTACCATGCACACCACACATCTGATTGATGTGTCATCTAATTCTACATGTCTCAAATAATATTACTACTATTTTCATTTGATTTCAAGTCATTTTGAAAACGTTTTCTATGAATTTGACTGTTACAAGTTGTTTTGGTGTTTTATGAATCTGGAAATGCGTTTCTGGTCACTGTTGTCAAACTACACATCCGATTGACGTGCCATCTGCATGATAATTTCAAAATTCACACCATGGTTTTTTTCGTATGATTCCATGGCATTCCGAGGTTGTTCGGCTGGTTTTGACCAACCAACACGCCCTTTTAGAGCACACCAAACAGTTCAAAACAGCATATTTGGTAGTACCGCGCACACCACATGTCAAATTGATGTTCTGTCTCCGTTAAAATATCATTAATAGTATTTCTATTGTCTTCATGTGATTTCATGTCATTTGGAGCATGTTTGTTCTAAATTCTACTGTTACACGTCGTTTTGGCATTTTATGACTCTAGAAATGCGTTTCAGGTCACCTCGGTCAAACGACACCTCTAATTGACATGAATTCTACCCAAACATATCACAATTCACACCATGGTTGTTGTCATATTATTTCAAGGAATTATGAGGTTGTTCGGCAGGTTTTGACCACCCAACGTGCCCTTTTAGAGCGCGTTGAACTGTTCAAAACAACATATTCGGTCGTATCGAGCACACTGCATGTCCGATTGACATGTCGTCTCTTCCTACTTGCAAAAAATAGTATTACTATTGTTTTCGTGTTATTTAAAGTCATTCTGAGAATGTCTATTTGGAATTAGACTGTTACATGTTGTTTTGGCATTTTATGACTTCAGAAATGTGTGTCTGGTCACCGTGGTCAAAAGAAACCTCCTATTGATGTGATGTCTACCTGACTATTTCAAAATTCACACCCCGGTTGTTGTTGTATGATTTAATAGCATTCCGAGGTCATTTGGATGATTTTTACCACCCAACGCGCCCTTTTAGAGCGCGCCAAACTTTTCAAAACAACGTATTCGGTCATATCACACACACCGCACGTCCGATTGATAGGCCATCTTCTCCTACATGTCACAAATAATATTACTATTGTTTTCATGTGATTTTAAGTCATTCTGAGCATCTTTTCTTTGAATTCGACCATTGCATGTTGATTGGGCGTTTTATGAATTTGGAAATGCATTTATGGTCACTACGGTCAATCTAGACCTCCGATTGATGTGCTATTTTCCCTATAATTTGACAATTCACAACACAGTTGTTGTCGTATGATTTCATGCCATTATGAGGTCGTTCGTCTGGTTTTGACAACCCACCACGCCCTTTTAGAGCGCGTCGAACTGTTCAAAAACAAAATATTCGGTCATACCACACACACCACATGTTTGATTGACGTGACGTCTCCTCCTACATGGCATGAATAGTATTCCTATTGTATTCATGTGATTTCATGTCAATATGAGTACATCTACTCTGAATTCGACCGTTACACGTCGTTTTGACGTTTTATGACTCTGGAAATGAGTTTTTGGTCACCGCAGTCAAATGACACCTCCGATTGACATTATTTATACTCGAAAATTTCAAAATTCACACCACAGTTGTTGTTGTATGATTTTATGGCATTCCGAGGTCGTTCAGCTGGTTTTGACCATCCAATGCGCCCTTTTAGAGTGCTGTGAACTGTTCAAAACAATATATTTAGTCGTACCACGCACACCGCACATTCTATTGTAGTTCTGTCTCCTCATACATGTCACAAATAATATCACTATTGTTTTTGTGTGATTTCAAGACATTCTGTGCACATTTTCTTTGAATTTGACCGTTACATGTCGTTTTGGCATTTTCTGACTTCGGAAATGCGTTACCAGTCACCACTGTCCAATGACACATCCGATTGAAATTCCGTCTACCCTACCATATCACAATTCACACCACGGTTGTTTTTGTATGAATTCCTGGCATTCTGAGGTCATTCGACTGGTTTTGACCACCCAACGATCCCTTTTAGAGCATGTCAAACTATTAAAAACAACATATTCAGTCATACTGCACACACCACACATATGATTGACGTGTCATCTCATCATAAATGTCAGAAATAGTATTCCTATTTTTTTTTTGTGATTTCAAGTCAATATGAGCATGTTTGCTCTGAATTCTGCAGTTACATGTCGTTATGGCATTTTATGAATCCAGAAATTCATTTCTAGTTACCGCGGTCAAATGACACCTCTGATTGACATGCTGTCTTCCCAACCATTTCACAATTCACACCAAGGTTGTTGTCAACTGATTTCACAGCATTCCGAGGTCGTTCGCCTGGTTTTGACCAACCAACGCGTCCTTTTAGAGTGCGCTGAACTATTCAAAACAACATATTATGTCGTACCATGCACACCGCACATCCCATTGACATGTCGCCTCCTCCTACATGTCACGAATAATATTCCTATTGTTTTTGTTTGATTTCAAGTCATTATGGGAAAGTTTTATCTGAATTCAATCGTTACAAGTCATTTTTGGTGTTTTGTGACTCTAGAAATGCATTTTTGGTCACCACGGTCCAATGAAACCTCTGATTGACATCCCGTCTGCCCGAACATTTCACAATTCACACCACAGTTGTTGTCTTATGATTTTATGGAATTATGTGGTCGTTCGGCTAGTTTTGACCACCCAAAGAGCCATTTTGAGCGTGTCAAACTATTCAAAACAACATATTTGGTCGTACCATGCTCACCGCATGTCCGATTGACGCGTCGTCTCCTATTATATGTCACGAATAAAATTACTATTGTTTTTTTGAGATTTCAAGTCATTCTGATCACGTTTGATCTGAATTCGACGATTACACATCGTTTTGGTGTTTTATGACTCCTAAAATGCGTTTCTAGTCATCGTGGTCAAACAAATCCTCTGATTGACGTTTAGTCTTCCCAAAAATTTCACAATTCACACCACTGTTGTTATCGTATGATTTCATGTCATTCCGAGGTCGTTCGTCATGTTTTTACCACCCAACGAGCCCTTTGAGATTGCACCGAACTGTTCAAAACATCATATATGGTCATACTATGCACATCACACATCCGATCGAGATTCCCTCTCCTCATACATGTCATGAATAATATTGCCATTGTTTTTTTGTGATTTCAAGTGATTCTGAGCACATTTTCTCTGAAGATGACTGTTACACGTCATTTTGGCATTTAGTGACTCTGGAAATGAGTTTCCGGTCACCACGGTAAAATAATACCTCCGATTAACATGCGGTCTACCAATCCATTTTACAATTCACACCACAGTTGTTTTCATATGATTTAATGGGATTCCGAGGTCATTCGCCTAGTTTTGACCTCCCAACGTGCCTTTTTTGAGCGAACTGAATTGTTCAAAACAATATATTCGGTCGTACCACACACACCGCATGTCTGATTGATGTGGTGTCACCTCCTACATGTCACGAATTATATTTCTATTGTTTGTGTGTGATTTAAATTCATTCTGAGCACGTTTTATCTGAATTCGATCGTTACATGTCATTTGGGCATTTTATGACTCCGGAAATGCATTTCCGGTCACCGTGGTCAAACATCAATTTTGATTGATGTGCTGTCTGACTAACCATTTCAATCATCACACCACAATTATTTTCGTATGATTCAATGGCATTCCGAGGTTGTTTGGCCGGTTTTGACAGCCCAATGCGCCTTTTAAAAGCGTGTTGAACTATTCCGAACAACATATTCGGTCGTATCCCACAGACCCCATGTCTGATTGACTTTCCATATCCTCCAACATTTCAGGAATAATATTATGATTTTCTTTCTTGTGATTTTAATTCATTCTGAGCATGTTAGCTTTGAATTCGACTGTTACACGTCGTTTTGGCATTTTATGACTCCGAAAATGCATATCTGGTCATTGTGGTTAAACAACACCTTCGATTGACATTCCATCTACCTGACCATTTCAAAATTCACACCATGGTTGTTGTAGTATGATTTCAAGGCATTCGGAGGTCATTCAACTGGTTTTTACCACCCAATGATCCCTTTTAGAGAGTGCCAAACTGTTCAAGACAACATATTCGGTCGTACTACGTACAATGCACGTCCGATTGATGTGTTGTCTCCTCTTACATGTCACGAATAATATTTCTATTGTTTTTGTGTGATTTCAAGTCATTATGAGCACGTTTTCTCTGAATTTGACCGTTACATGTCGTTTTGGTGTTTTATGACTCTAGAAATGCATTTTTGGTCACAGCGGTCAAACGACACCTCCGATTGATGTGTCGTTAGCCCAACCATTTTCAAATTCACACCACGTTCGTTGTTGTATGATTTCATGGTATTATAAGGTCATTCGGCTGGTTTTGACAACCCAACGAGCCCTTTTAGATCACACCGAACTGTTCAAAACAACATATTCGGTCATTCCACGCACACTGCATGTCATTCAACAATGCGGTTTGCGCGACATGGCTAAATATTAATATTTAGATGTTTTCCATGCATTTAATGCATGCGTGGGGGTAGGGGGCCTGTTCGGTGGGGTGGGGTGCTATCTGGGGTGGGGGTATTGTCCAGGGGTGTGGGCGTTGTCCGAGGGTGGGGGGTTGTCTGGGGTGGGGGGGGGGGGGCGTCCAGTGGGGGGGGGGTATAATGACTAATTGGACTAACAATGCAACGATCAATTATCCTAATTTCCTAATGGTCTATTTTCCTAATGACCTGATGTCAAATTTTCACATTTACCAATTCACTTAATGACATATTGCCCTAATGGAATTATGGACGAACAAAAAATTGGAATAATGGCCTATTATAAAGATGTACAATTAGAATAATGGCATAATGGCCTGATGGCCATTTGGCCGACATCCTATTGGACAATTGGCCAACTGTCCAATTTCGCTAATAGCCTAACAGCCTAATGAACAATTTCCCTAATAAACTAATGGTCAATTGTCCTAATGAATTTTGGGGTGTGGGGGGGGGGGGGCTATCTAGGGTGTGGGGGAGGCTTTCCAGGGTGGGGGGGGGGGGTGCCCAAGGTGGTGGGGGGGGGGGGGCTGTCTGGGGTGGGCTAAGGGCCTAAAAATAGTGAACCTGAGCTCAGTCACCAAAAACAAGTTCCATGGATTGTATTTGGAATCACATGGTTTCTTCAAAAATATTCAAAGAATATGAAATTAAAAACATTAAAGAATAAAATGAACTAAGAATTTCCAAATCATTACTAAGTTTCATGGTTACTTCTCAATTCTGCACACAAACATTTCAAAAGGACAAAACACACCTGATACCCCCAAATCTCAAAAAAATCTCACTAGGATCCCAACCTAAACATCAATAACAACCCCACCAATAAGAAAAGAAACAAGACTCGTGAATTTGATGTGTCATGCGTGGTCATGACTGCTACCTCCATCTGGTGGTCCATGGGCCTACAACATATTAAAATTATGAATATTTTCATAAAAATAATAGAAATTAAATAAAAATAATATAATATAAACGTACATCATATTATCCCCTACACCATCACCTGGACGCACATATTTCCGCAGTGCTCTAACATCAGCAATCAATTGTGCATTTACCTCATCGAAAGTGAGAATCCATGCCTAAAAATCAGAAAACTATTGTTTCATCTGAGAAACAGTAGTATGGACTACCGCATGGCGTAATAAATTAAAATATGAATAATAAATACATCATGTTGGATCTGAGACATGTGACGAGTCCTGAGCCTGTGAGGTGGTCCATGCAATGCTCGATTCTCAGAATGGCGTGCTGACACCTCCTACATTCAATTAATTCAAATTTCTAACAAATCACACATCCTTGAAAATATATCTACCAAAATATATATAAAACCGCAACACCCTCAGTAGACCAATATGCAACTAAGTCACACCACAGAGCTGGGAGGACACCTTTCAGTACTTTTTACAGAATGTCTGGGGCACCCATATTTGGTGTACCCAGTGGTACCTCTTGACTTTACCTTTATAATATTTCCACATATTATGGAATTTGTTCATACACACAGGTCAAAACTCATCAGGGCATACATTACAATTTTTTTTATTAAGGAAAATATCACATATGTTAGTATTGTTTATACATAGGGTAGAAAGTGAAATGGTCTTCTTAACAGAACCTCCCTCCAAAGACAATCTAATGTGTCTGGAGGGATAGAAGCCCATCCACGCGTGGTCAATGGAAATCGATTTGGGTAATGTATGATATGATCCAATTGATGAATAAATGTAGGTGAATTCAATCCCACAGGATAAAATAGATCATTAATGGAAACATCAAATGTCGTGTCGGAATTACATGATAAAATGCCACGACCAGGGCCTCTCTTTTGAGAGGAAGAAGCAGTCGAGTCTGATCCTATTGAAAACAATTGTATATATAATTTTATTGATGTTATATATATATATATATATATGTTTTTCAATTACATAAAAAATAGACACAATGACATTCAAACATACCTCAACCCTGAGACGTAGATGGCTTAGATGGATGATGTGTATTTGCTACCTCTTCCCCTAACATGCCTACAGTCATAGAAAACAATAGTAATGGGACTATCCAAAGTTTCCTAAAGATAAATTGGGTTTTTTTTAAAAAAATAAAAATTGTACAGTTGTTAATCAAACAAAAAGGGATTGAATAATTAGTTGTGAATGGATTTTAAAAAATCAGATTGTCAACAAAATAGATATACAAATTATATACAAAACCAATCGATGCATAGCCAAATTTCAGATTGAATTAATAAAAATTCAAGTAGCATATGAATGAAATAAAGAATACCTCAATGGGAAGATACACCAACAATAACATTAAGATAGCAAAAGAGAAATCACCCAAAATATTCATATATGAATAAACTTCCAAAAGTTATGATTAAAACATACAAGGATTTATAAAATGGTTAGATAATTTATGATATCCTAGGACATTCAATACTGAATAGTGGGAAAATAATTATACCATTCATTAAGTAAGAAAATTGACTGCTTCTCCTTCAACAGTCACTCTAACCCAATAAATATATTCTACATGTTGAACTACAATATATTGATCAATCTACTCAGAAACAAACAGAACAGTCTCAGGTTCATCTTATTCAAATAAAAACACTCCTCACTAGGACATTTTCACAACAACTTTCCAACTTGGATTCAAAGGCCATGTAATGAAGAATAATTGTTGTTCTTGTGATGTCAAAATGAAATGTTCATTATCAACTCATTCTTTTTTGTATAACTTGTAGTTAAAATTAACCAATGAAAACTGAAATTGATCGACTTTACATCCACACACTGGATCAACCCAATTAAACTTAAACAATATGCACTTCAACACTTGTGCATATAAAACTTCAATGATGTTTATCTATTGACCATAGTAATAACCAGAATCGACAAATGGACAACTGATGCCACTGTTTTGTGTTTCTAGTTATTATTCAATATCTTTAATGTGAAATAAAAAACCATTAGCATCTATATCTTTATAATGACAAGCCGTTATAGATGGACCCTCTACCAGTTGGATAAATTATTCATTTAGCATGGGGTACTCTAACTCCCTTAGTTTATGAACCTACATAATTCATAGAATTCAATAACTATTTATGGATAAATAAAATAGTATAATATTTCACTCATAATGAAAATAAATTTATACATACATAATCCTTGAACCAATCATGAAATGGCGCATTATGAGATTGTCGAATTTGATACTTAATCGCACAATACATCTCTTATTTCATCTCATTAATGTGTTTCTTGAAAATGATAACTCGATGTTTAAATGATCAACTTATGAAAACAAAACATCTAAATGTTAAACAATAAAAGGGACAAGACACTTACTACATTAATGGTGAAATTGATGGAGTATTGAACAAGATATATTGATTCCCTTGTATCCACTCTATGTTGTATATATCAAATATGATTCCTTCTCCAACTAGGAAATCTTGAATCCGAGAGGGATTATCTAGTTTTGTTTCAAAATCCAAAAGATATTATATACAAAAAGTAGTACACTCATCTATCAAAAAACCATTGGCTATTGATGCCTCCAGACGAGCTCTATTGTGTACAAATCGTTTCAATGTACTCAAATACCACTCAATAGAATACATCCACCTGAATTTTACTGGTCCAACAACCATTAATTTATCAGATAGATGCACTATGAAGTGGACCATAACATTGAAAAATGAGGGGGGAAATAGTTTCTCAAATTGACAATGTGTAAGTAAAATTTGGGCCTGCAAACTTTTTAAATCACTCATTCCTTGATTTCTTAAATAAAGCTATCTAAAAAAATTACTCATCTCAATCAATGGCTGAAAAACATTGGGGGAAAAAAATCTCAAATTTTGATTGGAATAAACTACTGAGGTAGTATGTGATTGTTATGAATTTCCCACCCTTGTAATGTATTTCTCTTCAGATTCACACACTTTGAAATATTAGAAGAGTAACCATCAGTAACCTTAAGCATCTTCAAAATGTAATGAAATGACTCTTTCTACTTTGTAGTCATCATATACTATGAAGTAGGCATATATGCCTTGTTTCCCTAAACTAACTTTAAATAAATTTTTTTCATTAAATCCATTTCTTCCAAATCACGATGTGGATTAACATGGTCCTTTGATTTTCCAATAACACCTGAAATGGTGAACAATATGTTATCATCGACATTTTTTTCAATGTTCATGAAATCCAAATTATTCCTTAGCATGTTAGTTTTCCAATACATAAGACTACAAAAATACTTTTCTTTTTTCAATTGTGACTACGCTGCCTACCTGCATCAAAAATATTATGTAATGGATGAGACACTAAATCCTAAATTTCATATACTATGTGGATGTTTTATTCCTCAATATGATATAACATTTCAACTCATGTCACGATCTTTGGTGCTGGGATGAACTCTCTAGAACCATAAAATGGCACTCTGTCCTTTCTGAACATGTACTGAGGGGGGAGAAAACATCTGTGACCCATGTATGCCCATTTTTTGGAATGTTTTAGACATACAGATTTTTTTACTTTTATTGAAACATGGGCAAGAAAATTCCCCTTTTGTTCTCCAACCTGATCAATTTGCATAATATGGGAAGTCATCGATTTTCCACAATAAAGCAACCTGTATTTTGAATATTTCATTTGTTTTACAGTCATAATTCATCACACCATCACCCCAAAATTCATTCAACTCATTAATAAATGGATAAAGGTAAACATCAATATTATCCCCCAGACTTCTAGGTCTATCAATAAGAGTGGAAAGAAATATAAATTGTCGCTTAATAAAAAGAAATGAAGGGATCTTATAGGGAACCAACACCATGGGCCATGTGTTATGAGTTTCACCATCCATAGACTTGAATGGATTGAAACCACCTACTGCAAACCCCAATCTGACATTACAAACATCTTTAGAAAAGTCAGGATGAATCTTATCAAAATCCTTCCACGCATGAGAGTCTGCCGGGTGGGTTAGAATATAACTTTCATGAATTAATTCTTCATTCCATATCATTAAAATAGATACATTAAATTACATAAAAATTATTTCAACCTTGGTTTAAAGGGAAAGTAATGCATTTGCTTTATGGAAATTGGTTTCCCATGTATCACAATTTGACATTGATGAGTCTGATTTCCCATGTTCTCTTTCCACCTGGAAGCTCCACAAACCGTAAAAATATCCAAATAAGCAGTTTCCTTTCTAAACAACATACAGTTATATGAACATGAATATATGGTCTCATATGTAAAACCAATGTTCTCTGTAAACATACGATCATGGTAATATGACTCGGTAATCTTAGCGTCGATAAGAAGAACCTTTTTCAATAACACCAACAACATGTCGAATGATGTGTTTAACCACTGATTCAAAGTCTTAAAATGTAACAACTCCATGATAAATGAAAATTTATTATAAGAAGTACATCCAGGATATAATACAATTTTTGAATCATCAAGTGCTTTATAAATCTCCTCGAATCACGATCTACATGAGAAGGAAGATTATCTCACCGGTCTCATGATTCTGGATGTCAATGCCTTCAGGATCCAACCCACATACAATTTCAGTAAACATTTCATGGATTGGATCATTCATCCTTGCATCAAAATCCATGTGAACAACATTCATATTTTGAAAAAAAACATATTCTTCTCCATGATGAGTCCAACAATTATAATTTTTTATAAATACGTTAAAGAATAGGTGCTCCCTCAAATTATCTTATTTTAATTGATATCTGTTAGAACATTTTCTACATGGAAATCTAATATAGTTACTTTAAAATCCTCTGGTGAAGTCAATAAACTACATAATTCCATTGAAATATTCTCTAGACGTTCAATTTGGAAAATCAATCCAACTCTTATCTATAATAATATCTATATAACAAACATTTACAAAAGACTTATTGCTTGCCTTTTTTATATCAAATATATTTAAAATAAATACAAACCAATTTCTTGTGGACCATTGATAAAATAATAAAATTATATCTCTAAATAATAAACAAGAGAATAGTTAATGAAATTTAAGTGAAATTAAATGGCACACCTGATTACGCTACAATCCAGGGAGGGAGGGGAGCCAAGGGTGGTGCTGCAGGGGGTAGGAGAGGTAGTAGAGGGTAGTAGGATCCAGAGACGGTGCAACGAGAGAGGGTATGTGCGGTGGCGGTGGCGGTGAGACGAAGGAGATTAGGCGGTGAGGTGGAGACAATGCAACAAGGCTTGGATGATGAGGGATGGGACATAGGACAGATCAGAGCTGGAGTTGATGGGCGATGGTGGTGAGGGGACAAGCAGTGGCCATGCGGGGAGGGAGGGGACTGGGCGGCGGTGGTGCCGCATGGGAGGGGATAGTGAGGGAGTGGTGGGTGGAGACAGTGCAATGAGGGAGAGGGAAGTGGGTGGAGGGATGATGGCCAAGGGGGTGGACGGCCGAGGGGGTGGAGGGTCGAGGGGGTGGAGGGAAGAGGGAAGTGGGTGTAGGGTATAGGGGGTGGAGGCTAGAGGGGACGGATGGTGGAGGGTGGAGAGCGATGGCTAGAGGCTGGAGGCTGGAGTGGGCAGAGGCCAGAGGGGGCGGAGGGCAGAGGACGACAAGTGGACGGGCGATGAGGGGTGGAGGGTGGCGAGGGGACGAGTAGTGAGGGTGGAGGTTAGAGGGAAATGGGGGACATGTAGCGGCGATCGAGGGGAGGGGATGCGAGGTAGGGTTTCTTGAGAGGAGTGGGGGGGGGAAACATTTTTTTATAGCCCAACGATCGGCATAGCTGGTCACCCTTTTCAGGGGGCTTCAAATCCCGTTTCTCTAGTAGTGAATTTTCATTTTGTGGTCATTATGTGGGGATTATTTCACTTTTTAATATGATAAATTTATAAATTCATGGTTCTATGGTTGTGTAATGATAAGAATATTGTAAATGAATCCTGCAAATGTTTTTTTATATTATGCATTATTCCCCTTGTGTAGAGTGACCATATAATTAATTTTTAGACTTTTCAATTTATTTTTATGATATATTTAGTGTTCACCAAGCCATGGGGGTAGAAATTTAATAAGTTTATATCATGGGGAATTTACTTATAGGAAATGGGGAAGACTAAAATGGATGAGTTGCTGGCCCTGGTGGTTCTATATCGAGGTAAAGTCTAATTTTTTAGGAAGGATGGAAATGATGAGAATATTTTCTCCACATTTGGTATGATTCATAGTGAGATATAAATATAAAGGGTAATTCATCTTTATATTGAGGGGATTTCAATGTGATATATGGTTGAGGGAACAAAGACCATGTAAGGTATCAACAAGCCACAGTTCTAGTCAAGCCCCTTTTAAATAGATGAAATGACTGTCGAGAAGAGGGTGAGATTTAATATTTTTATGTCCTATGTTTTAGATATGGATTTGACTAGATACATCATAACCATGGCTTATGAATCTACACCATAGGGAAGGCCCATAAGATCTATTATATAAATAGGGTCTCTAGTATCCTTTAGTTTGACTTAGAAAACTTTCCTTTGTTCCATATCAACCATCCATAACCATTTAGTGCTTTAAAACCCTCTCATTATGGATTGAAACCTATTTTATCACAGGTATAGACATATATTTATCCATGATATCTCTCTTCTCCCTTTTTCTTTTCATCTTACTCTCTTCCATAAAATAGGTTTTGGTAGTGGGGTTTTCTAATTTGTTGTCAGTATTTGAGGATGGTCGATCATGGTTGTTTTTGGTTGGGTCTCACTGTAATTTTTACTGTGTTTGTTAGTGGTTGATCCTTTGTTCACCCATTCTTGTTTGTTCCTAAAATCATCATATCCATTTAGAGGATTTGATATATTTAAATTTTATTTTGTGTAAGTGTGGGTTTAATAAAATTTATCATTAATGGGATAGTGGTTGAGGTTTACTTAATAATTATATTTAACTAGTCCTAATGAATTGTAAATATTGAAAGGGTTTCATGATATTCTTACGATTGTTACATTATTCATGATTGTTTTCTTATGTGATTTACAAGATATTTTGAAATGCTAATACTAATATTTTCTATGTTTCTATTTTATATTTTATAAGATGAAATTGATTAATAAATATAATGATGGCATGATTAAGAAGTTAATGAATGAGAAATTCATTCGACTATATACGCTTCCCTGAAATTTATTATAATGATAATGTATTACTTTGAGAATTCCCATCGATTGATTATAACTTTTATTCCATGTTTTTTAATAGGTTTTCTTATTTTCTAAAACATGGGCATAATGTATCAGTTGATCCCAATAGTAAAAAATAAATTTAATTCTATAATTAATGTTTTGGGTTGTTTTAAGCCTATACTTGTTTATAATTAATTTGTAAGATTTAATGATGCAGTGTTGATTTCAACTAGATGATTTTGTGATGAAAATATTATCTCATTGATTGTATATATGTTATAATGATATGATCCTTGTTGTTAATTTAAATGGTACATGGAATGGTTGGATTATTGGTAGGGGTTGGGATAATATTCCCTATTTTCATAAGTAAATTAATATAGATTTTGATGGAATGATGTGAAAGGGTGTTATGGATGATGTTGTTATTTTTTGTTTGAGTTGGGAGACTTATTAGTGGGTTTTTACTTAGTTATTAGAAATTGTGATTATTTTTTCATTAATTATATGTTTTATTTCATTATAGGTGAATTTATTTTTATATATTGGTATTCTTGATTCATATAATTCAATGAATTATAAAATTATAACAAAATATAAATGAACTGATGAAAATTTGAACTAATGTTAGTAAGGATATGCTAAATAGGAAACTTAAATTAATTGAGATAAATTCATGATAACTATGAATGAAAATATGAGATTTAAATATTGAATATAAAATAACCTTTTAGTTTTATAGTTAAATTAAATGCTTTCCAATGTTGATAATGGGTAAATACTATAATAAATGATTAGTGATCATACTGCATCTTAATTCTTATATGATGGATGATTGTTGATTTATTTTCCTTTGAAATTGAATCCAAGTTATAATGATGGATGTTAAATATAGATTAATGGTATGGCTAGGTAGTTTCCCTTATAATGGTAGTGTTCCTTAAATATCTTTTATTTTTTTATCTCTTATGCATCACCACTAGGGTCGGTAGGGGCATATGACACCCTAATTCAGCCTTGGGTTCTGGATATTATTTCTATCATATATTTTTTCATGGATTCAAATTTCTAATTAATACCTCACCCCAACTCAATATTGCATACTTATATTAAATGTAGACATGTTCAGGATATGTTGGATTATGAAATGACAAAAGGGGTGGACACATGTTCCTTTGTTGCACATAACGTGTAGACCTGTAATGGATATCATTTATTACATTCATGTGTATGAAGTATATAGAGACTAAATGTTATAAAATATAATTATATTAGGATATAATATCTTATGGTTATTATATGATTACTTCCATTGAAAATGTGTTGGCTTAATGTATTTTGTGTATTTACACGGGCTGTGATGGCTCTTGATAGTACTGTATGGTTATGGGAATGTGATGATTATGGATATGGAGTATGTTTTTTTGTATATTCTGTATAAAATGATGATGATTATTTTATGTGTTCTAAAATTGTGTATTATGAATTATAGAGGGGATGGGAGAACTGTGATGTAAGATATTGGGGGGCTAGGGTGACTACTTCAGTGTGAGAGTGCAAAACGTTAACTTTCATAAATATATGTTTTTGTGTACAGATAATTAATTTTTTTCATTTCATGGTAACATATCCTTATTGAGGATGGAATATAGTTCACCTTATTAGTTAATAAGTTTATTTGATCAATTTATTAAATGTGTATTTAGTATGCTTCTTTTATATTAGGATGAGAGTTTTTGAGTATGACCTACTGAGTATACTAATTTTTGTACCCTAAATATATGAATTTATTTTCTAGGTATACAGGAATTTGTGGATTATTGAGATTATAATTTTATATTATTGATATTTTAAAGTATTTATATTCATAATATCTTCCAAGTAATTGTTTTTGTAATTTGCATTTTTTTGCATGGAATGAGATTTCATGAATTGGGATTTGTTATTTAGTTACCCTATGGATTTTATTGGTTGATTCCTTTTTATTTTAAAAGGATATATATTGGTAATTCCTTCCATATTTATTAATTATATACCCATCATTCTAGTTTCCAACACATTTCCTACTAGAGGCGTGCTTCAGTGGTCACTCTATCTTTCACTATCGACCCAAGAGGGGTACTAGTGGAGGGGGGTCATGAAAAAGAAGTATAATTTTTTTTGGCTAATGATCTATGATCAATCATGGGGATAATAACTTGTGAGGACTAGTGAGGTTTCATGGGTTAGTAGGTAAACATTATCATTTGAATTGAGTAAAAATTTTAAAAAGAGAGATTGGTCAGGACATGGGATTTTAGGGTCCCTTATGATCTGATTTCCAGAACTAAAGATTACTAAATATAATAATAGAAATGATTCTACATTATAGGTGAATAATTAAGTATTGATAACGAATTATGTTATAATATTCCTATGATTGAATTTTGAAGAATATGGAAATTAGGATGAACCTTAATAAATCCATCATAATTATTCAATAATATGGGTTTAGGAAGTCCCCAACATTTTTTATTTTGTTGGTATGGATCCAACTGGATGTCCCTATTAGGGTCATGCCAATGATATTCAATTGGATGTTCCAATAGATAAAATAAGAACTGATCTTGAAAAAGGTGATATGTGAAGGGTTTTATCACTAAATACCATAGATGTATGAGGGATCTACATCGGATTTGGAGACCGAGTATTGGATTGAGGAGAAAAATATTTCATTTAGTTTGATTTATGATCAAGGGGAGAACTAGGTTTCATTGGATGCCAACATGATGCATGAAGTTTCTTGATAGTCGTCGTTTTTGTTATTTGGTGATTTAAGTGAGTCAGTTCATTCCTAAGAGAAGTTTTGACAATATTTCTAGGTTGATTTTCTTTCTTCGACCCTAAATAATACTTGTTAGTTAGAGATTCTTACTCACCACTAGAGGATTTACATCATATGGTATTTTTTTGTATAATAATCATTTAAATTATTATTTAGATCTCATAATAGATGAGGAGGCTAGATTATGGAATTTTTAGTATGTTTTGTGTCTAGATAGACAACATCAGGTCACCTAATTATTGTTGATGATATATATTGAGGTGTTGGAAAAGGTGGATTCTATTAAGAGAATGATGGATATGATTAGACTGTCATGGGAGTGGAGTAATTAAGAAAATTATTAGAAAATAATTATTCCTATAGATTCTCAGCTACTAATTTATTCAATATTTTAGACACTAAAATGTTGAGCCAATATTTCTTTATTTCATTTCATTGAGTTGATAGTTGTCGTACCCCTACTGGGAGATCAGATTTTTTTTACATTCATGCAGTGGTCATGGCCATCATAATCTTGAGTGTCTAACCATACATGGTGGAAAATATAGAGTATTAATATCCCTTTAGGATTAGTCATTATAATAGTACCATCTACGGTGGAAACAACATTAGGGTTCTCTAGGATTCGATTTGTAGAGTGTAGATAAGGCGAATAGATAAAAAACCAATGATTCCCATTTTTTTAGGGATAGATTTTCGAGAAAAACCATGGAAGGTGATCACCATTAGGTCTAGGTAGATCAAAGATAAGGTCATAGTTTGATGAATTCATTAGAGTTTCTAGTTCTAGGAGATCCATACATGATGTGATATATCATTTTTTTGGGTGTATGCCTTGTATGATTTGGGAGGAAAACACTCTTTTATTGAACCCTTGCTAGTCATGTCTCTAGGACATTAGGTGGAGGGGATTTTAGTTCCCTTAGTGTTGAATAAAATAGTTATAGGTTGATATAGACTTTTTTATTTATTTAGATATTGTGAATAGATGTTTGGTGTGAATCACTATTAAGGATATTCCCTATGTTTGTAGATGAAACCACAGGACATCATCCTCGACATAGAATTGTTATATTCAATATATTCTATTGTTGATTTCCTTAATAGATGAGTTATATTCTTTGAAAATGATGGTGAAGAATCTATATTATATGGCAAGTAATTATATAAGATGAGTTAGTGTCATGATGGGTCCTTATATTTTATGGTGGCTGAGAAAATATTGAGTTTTGTAGAGGTATTGTGAACGATGTTCCAAGGGTTATATAAGAGTACCATGATGTCCTTTATAAATATGTAAGAAAATACCCCTCAATGTGATATCGTGTACAATATAGAGTTACGGTAATGTGTCTCTTTGAAATCTATGTCTTCATTTAGAATAGTTCCTTCTGAGTTGTGGGTGCTATGAATTTAGATTAATGCTATTTTATATATTGGTTTTCATTGGCATAGTTTTTTTCCATGGGGAGATTTGGTCTATTTTTTATGGAGGATGGAGTTATCCCACTATGTATTTATTATCATTTCTTGAACCAAGTGATAATGAAGAACCTTCATCCCCTTTCTTGGTTTGATGTTATCTTCAATCATTTAAAGGGATCCATCTGATTCTAGAAGATTGATTTGTGGTTAGGATTACATTAGATGATGGTGGAAGATTATGATATACTAGAGACTACATTCAAGTGTCATTATGGGAATTACGAGTTCATGTTAATGTCTTTTAGTTTCATAAAAACCCATGACATGTTAATGGGATTGATTTAATATTTTTTCATGTGTTTCGTGATTAGTTTTTTGCAGTTTTTATTGAAGGAATCCTTGTGTATTATTAGATAGGAGTAGAATAAAGAGCATCATTGTAAAATTTTAGAGTTTAATTGGCATTATTAACTATTTAATACGTAGTTAAAGTTTAATTTCTTGGCCCATGAGGTGAATATATTAGAACATCTTGTGTATCAATGGGGTAGTAGCTATAGATCCATCAAATATCGAGGGTGTTGTTTATTGGGTATCCCCAAAGAATGTAGTGGAAGAGATGATTTTCCTTAGTATAAAAGGTTATTATAATAGGTTCTTTCTCAAATTCTATTATATTATGATTTATTTCATAGCATTGACTAGAAAGGGTCATGATTTCATATGTACTAGCCATTTTCAATCTTCTTCTTTGTATTGAAATTAGAAAATGATTTATGCTCGTGTTTTCTATTTTCTAGTGGAAGGTGTTACGTTGGTGGTTTATTACAATGATTCACATCTAAGTTTGGGTTTTGTTCTAAAGAAACAAAGAGGAATAAAAAACTATGGGTATTTACAGTTACAACCTCATGAGTGTTACCTTACTACCCATGATATTAATCTTTACAAAGTTGTGTTTTCTCAAAATACTTAACAACAATATATTATCAGTGAGTGATTTTTTGTCTTCACAAATCCCAAGAGTTTGAGATATGTCTCCACAAATGAAATTTGAACTTCTAATAGTGGAATTGGATAAAATTATTATAGGAATATGAATTTTAGTTTTTCTATACACTAGGGAAAGAGAATTTTGTTGTTGATGCACTGATTAGGAACTCACCTAGTGATTCCATTCATCCATATAATGTTATTTGGAGAGTGATGGTTCCTCATGTAGTGATGCACCTTTATAAATGTTTATTTTATAGTAGAGGTTGGCATTAATAGATTTCCATGATATAATTCTTGGTGCAAGAGGTAGATGAATATAAAATGTTGGATTATGATGTGGAGATTTGGTAGGATCATGTTATTTCTGGAGATTTCACTGATGGGTTTTTTGAGGATGATAAGCATTTGGTGTTGTTTAGGTTATTCTCTTAATTCATTTAGATTATGTGTGGAAGTTCTCCATGAGTCCCCAAATTAATTATTGGTGGTAGATACTAGTGTAGATAATATGTATCACGTCTTGAGAGGTCATGTTTTATGGTAATGGATGAGGAGGTCTGTTGTAGAGTTATATCTCAGTGTTTGGTCTTCCATAATTATAATGTCTAGAATCATATTCCTAGTGGGCTTAATTATCCACTTAATGTTCCGTTGCGGAAGTAAGAGGAAATACCAATGGATTGTTCACTATTTTCCCTTAATCATAGTGTGGATATGATGACAAATGGGTGAATATGGATCATTTAATAAAGTCTTATCACTTTTTAAAAAATAAAGAGTCGATAAAAGTGGATGTTTTATCGAGGAAGTATATGGAAGATATTGTGTTTATTTATGGGGTTTCAAAAATAATAATATAATATCATGATATATATTTCAATTAAAAAGTGGGGGAGAGGTCTGCAATATGTATTTAGCTCTTATATACACTTCAACTCCACCATTCATCTATAGAATGAGGGTCATATTGAGAAGACATTCTAGACTTTGGAATTCATGTTTCATGAATTAATTTTGGATTTTGGGGGATACAAGGAGAATCAACCACACCTTGTTAAGTTTTACTATAAAAATAGATATCACTAAAACATTTATCTGAATCTATTTGAAGTGAAATATGGATGAACTTGTAGATATATATTGTGTTATACCGAGGTGGAAATGTAAACTATTATGAGACTATAATTGGTATAGATAATGATAGAGAAGGTGTATCTTTTTTTTAGTGGATAAAGGTACAAAAATATCCAATAAATCATATTCTAATCATTGGAGGAGACCTCATGAATTTGATATCGTAGATCATGTGTTCTTTAAGGAATCTCCTCATCATGTGTAATACCAGTTTAGTCATGGGAGTAAGATCTATCCCAATTTCATGGGCCTTTAGAGGTGTTGTATTATGTTGGTAATGTTTCATATTTATTGTATCTTCATCAATGGATGAATAAAATTAATGATTATTTCCATGTATCATAGATTTATCAGTATATTTATAACGATTTCCATGATTTTGACCAGGGTGAGATGGAAGTTAAATAAGATGTGAAATTCTAGGAATAACCTATCATGATTATAACCATTAGGAGAAGTTTTTGTGTTGGTGTTTTATTCCTTTGGTTAATGTATTGTGGCAACAAAGTGTCTTGTAAGAGATTACTTGTGAATGTGAGCGACAAATGTATCATCAACATTCCATGTTTTTTGATGATTGTTTTTTATATGATAATTATGAATTTTTTTTATTGATGAGATAATTGTGATATTGATGATTATTTTCTATTTGTGTTTGAGGATTTGGTTGTGTTTCTATGATAGTGAGATCCATGAGAGTTATATATTAGAGGTTTTACATTTTAAAACATCAATTTTACATAATTTTGATTCTAAAGGAAAATAATTGTTTGATAGGAAAATGATGTATGGTCTAGATTTTCCCAAACCTTTCCATTTAGGTTTTCTTAAGATTGGAGGGACTGAGAGGATGTTTGGAGGAGTTATGAATGTGTAGAGTTTATTTTTACCTCCACTTGGGACCAAATTCACATGGAGGTAGCCATAGTGGATGTCACGATCTATCTCATTTTAGAGCTGTGGTTGTGGTTGTCGGTCATTGTGGTTCCTAGAAAATCCAGGGAGTAAAATGTCCATTTTAGAGGGTGTAGTGTGAGAAGGATTTTACTACATGACACAAGAAGGTAGAAATGACTATTTTTATGGGTGTTTCATAATGATGAGTTTGTAAATTACTCATGAATATATAATTATTATCTTATATGTTATCCCTTTGTATAGAGTGACACTAATATATGTTTTTATACATTTCCATTTCATTTATTGAGTTATTCCATTGGAACAGTTCTCAGATAATTCGCCTATGGGAAACATGGAAGGATGAAATAGTCATGTTGTTGGCCATGTTGGTGATGTGTCTAGGTGAGGCAAGGTTGTGTATAAAAGATGCAAACAATGAGTGTGGTTTCTCAATTCCCAGTTATGATCCATGGTAAGTCAGAAATGTCCATGTGAATTTTTCTATACTATGGTAGGCTTCCAAAATAATCCATAGTTGAGGGATCCATGACCATGTTGGATATTAAGATATTATGGTTTGGGTAAATCCTGTTTTAAATGGGTGTAATGTCCATTTAGAATAGGGAGAGATAATCAATTTTTAAGTATGGGGTTTTAGATATGGATTTTACTAGAGACACCGCAACTATGGTTGATATTGTAGCACTGTGTTTATGTAACCATATAACTTCTCTTAAATAGGGGATGAGATTACTGAGGTTTTTTTATTCTTTGATTCAAAACCTAGACAACAGACACACCAATTTATTACTTCTAACCATCTCCTTTTGGATTCAAAACTCTTGGGTTTTAAGGATTTATCTCTCTTGATCAAGATCTCCATTTTATCAAATTTATTCATTTCCTATTAAACTATTTATTTTCATAAATAAAGGAAGATAGCTTTTTTCTTCTGATTTTTGTTAGAAATAATGCATGTTTTTTGACAGTTCAGCGTGTTTAGGTTCTATAGTGGGTTTGGCTATATTTTTGGTGGTTGATCCCTTTATCTCTATTATTGTGTGATGTACCTTAAATATACAAATCAAGGTAGATAATTCAAGACCTTTATTTTTATTGTGTTTATTTTTGTGATTAGTATAATTTATCTTCAATTGGTAAATGGTCGATGTTTATGTAATGAATATAAATAACCAGAACTAAAGAATTAGATAATTGAAAGGATACTATGATTTTTCTATAATTATACCATTATTAATTATGGATTATTAATGTGATTTAATATATAGTGTAAAATAATTATTAGGTGATTATATATGTTTCCCTTTCATATTTTATAGGTGGATATTAATTAAGAAATTAAAAATTTTAAGACAAGTAAGATAATGAATGAGTCATCCATTAAACATAATATACATCCTTAAATTAATTATCCTGATATAGTGTTTCTTTAAGAGTGGCTATGAAATTATTATAGTTATTATTAATTTCTTATTAATTTGGTTTATTTAAAAAAAAAAATATTCCTAATTAATAGTTTAATCTAGAAGGTAATAAACATATTCAGTGATGGAATTAATGTTTGGGGATGTTTTTATCATATCCTTGGTTATAATAATATTGTATGGTTTAATGACGTGGAATTGTTTTTTCATTGATGATATTATTATAAGAATATGATTTTATTTAACATATATACCTTACAATGATGAATCCCTTACTATGAATTTTAATGAAACATGGTATGGTTTTATTATTGGTGGGGGTTTGTATTATTTTCCCTGCCTGTGGTATTAGCCTGATGTGAATGGTAATGGGATATAAAAAATAATGTAGAGAGGTGTTGTGGATGATGAAGGGATGGTTGTATGGAGTTTAAAGTGTTATTAGCGAATTTTTTTTCTTATTAAGATGGTTTTTTTTATTTCAACATTCTATATATTTCTTGTTTAATTGTGGGTATTACTCTACCTCGAGATATGTTTAGTTGAGTCATGGAATTACAAGAATTGTGGAATGATAATAAATTAGAAAATAATTTAATGGAATGTGTGATAATGTCGGTAATGATATAAAAATTTAAAACCTGTAATTTATTTATATGAATTCTTAAATAACATGAAGAAGACCCCAAAAAATTAGTTTTAAAGAATACTATGGTCGATAGCTTTCTTAATAGACAACATTGATCTTTAAGAAAATTGAAATATACTATAAAAATATTAATATTTAATTTTTATCATTATAACCAATATATTAAAATCTTACTAGGAATATCAAAAAATATACTTTGAAAAATATGTATAATTGTTTTTATATAATGACATTACTGATGCATAAGAACTCAATTTTCTATAAAGTAAATTTGAAACTCAAAAATATGTTTTCTTCAAAAAGTAGTTTTGTTTTCATTTTATTCTAGGAAAATATAATTAATTTAAACCATTATAAGAGATATTATTTTTTAAAATTAATATTAGGTTTTTAATCATCATGCCAATTTTTTTATTGTGTGCATTTTTGAAATTTTTCTGAAATATTTGTTTTTTGTGAATAGTGAAAAATGCCATTTTTTGTATAATGATCATTTCATTTAATTAAATGGAATAATTTAAAGTCCCACTATATTTTTAATATAATTTTAAATCTACATATGTGTTATTAAATTTTATATAATCAAATTAATTACATATAAATCAATATTATACATGATTTTTGGAATTAGTTAATTTTTGGGCTCAAATATGAATTTTCATAAAAACTTTTCTCATTGAGATTTATGAATTTATATTAAAATATATTTATGAAACTTTTATAAATTTAATGATGAAAATGGATTTCATATATGGAATACATAAGTTCAAAATTATTAAATAGTTCCATTTTTTATTTTTTGGTTTTTATGAATAGTAATCATAGTAAATATTCCTTAGCTTGGTAAGGGAAAAACAAAAAAATAATATTAAAAAAATTATATAAGACATTAAAATAACCCAAAAACATTATTTCATTGGATGAATTTTTTTATTACATAACGATCCACGATTCAAAAATTTGGAAATTTCTATCCAGTTTTATTTTATTGTAATGTTCATATTATTTCAAATAATAGAAATTTTTGAAATGTCACTCTCATGTTTTTAATATCAATGATATATTCATAGGGATAAAAAATAATTATTTTTAGTTATAAATTATTATATTAAATACTAATTAAATTTTTATTATAGATTTATTTTAATTTTTTGTGACGGAATAATTACCTTAAATGCATAAATAATGCTAACACAGTACTTGTTCATGTAATAAAAAATCAAGTAAATTATTTTTTCTATAGTAATATTAATAAAATTAAGATGAATTATTGTGTTCCATGAATTTTTATGATATATATAATATATTATTGATGTTTTAAAAGATTATATTTGAATTCTATTACTATAGGAATGCCATTAAAGTCAATCTATTTGAATACCCCAAAAATGACATTAATGATATTTTATGTGAAATGATATTTTATTAAATTGTTTTAAATTTTTACAAATATTATATTTGGAAAATTTATTTTTAAATGGTCTAGAATATAAACTATTATCCATTAATGTGTCATTTTTTACTTTTATAATAACTTTCATTTCCCAAAAAAGGTAAAAAAATTGTTAACGTGATAATCTTTAAAAGGGTCAACGTAGGCTTCATTCTGAGATAAAATGATTAAAGAATCATATAAACTTTTTTAAATTTTATTTAATGAGATTAATTACACTAATAATTATATAATATTAAAAATAAATCAATTTGGAGCTGCTTGATGTTAAAAAATTAATTATATTAATTTAATAATTTATCTAATTTCATGGGATCATCTCTATACTATTATATAAAGACACTGCATGTCCTCTCTTAAATTTATCCAACCACTTATCTTGACCAAAATAAGAAAAAACATCCTTTTAACTTCCTTATATTCATTCCAATGGCCTTTTTCTTCTTAAAAAATCCTCCGTAGTGTAATTAAGGAGAGATCCAAAAGAGGTTCTTCAAAGAGGAGACAATTGTCTGAACCGATCATTTTCATTTTAATTATTATTCTACATACTTCAATTATATCTTAGAAATTTCTATATAATAAAATAATTATCTCCTATATAATAATATTTTACGATTTTCTTGTAATAACCTTATTCATTTCCTTTTCCATCCTATGGGGAATGAAAACATCATTCATTCATACATGTAGACTACAACCTCTACAAAGAGATGCATTTCATTTTTCATCACCACTCCACATGTTTGGTAATTTTTATGGATTTATATAATATACATGATATACATGATATACATGAAATAATTTTTATTTTAGAAATATAATATATCACTTATCTTCTTACCCTTCCTCCCGTTAAAAAATGAAAACTTCGCTAATGCATATGTGTCGAATACCACCTCCAGGAAACGATATGATTTGTTTTTCATGTAATACATTAATTAGTGATTATACAATTGTATTTAATTTATGAAAATGTACATTATGTCATTATTATTATTCTATATATCATGCATGAATTACCCAATTGAACAAAGTAAACATACCAAAGTGATTTTGCTGTTATAAATAGAATGTCTACAAAACACCAGACATAGAATTAACCTTTTATGTAATTAAATATGTGTTTAAAATAAATTAAATAAGTTATTTTATGATAAATTAATAAACATTTAACAGGTTTTTAAACAAGTAAATAATTACAAAAAGATTATTATATAGGGGTTAAAGAACATATGTAGAGAGTCAGAACTCTAGGTAAGGGGTTTCTTAACTAAATTTCATTTCATTAAGTCATAATAGTTCTTTATTGACTTTTATATTATAGGATTAAGTGGGAAGTGATCTATAAATTTTTTATTTTTTATTTACACATGTTTTATATGGATTTCCATATATTCACAATAAGAACATGATTTTTAACTTAGGTATGGATCCTTTCGAGTTCAGTCTAATTATTTATTTTAGGGATAATAAAGATGTCTAATGAGGTTATAATGGTTATGAGAGTTTCCGGGGCTTGTTTGGTGCTCCAAACCCTGGTTGGTGGGAAAACAGACTAAGTGCATGGTTATTAGAAACAATGAGAACTAGATACCATAGTTACCACTTACTGTGTTAGTATAGATAGTGGTGTGAAGTGGGGCATAAAATTTTCCCTAATCATGCATTAGGATACACATGACCAAGAGAAATGTCTATAGTTTTTAGTAGATGATATTCTCATGGTTGGAACACATTTTCTCTAACCATGTTGCCTAACCATGCGGGTTCCCTCCATATTTTGTGGGAGGTCCAAGGTTGGTACCCCGTTTGGCCAACCATCCAGCCAAACCATGCGAGACTTAAATTTTGGGTAAAATTACATTTTATCCATTAATGATGTTATATACTTACCCCTTTATACCTTTTTATTATATAGTTTAATGTAGTTAGTTATTATCCCATTTTGAGCCCTCATTCACCTAAATCTAGTCTACTTGATCACTCTCTGATCCAACATCTGATTCAGCTTATTTCAGTCTTGTTGGATATCCATCAGTACGATATCGATTCCTTTTTAGTAATTCTTCATTTCTTTTCTCTTGGAAAATTTTATTTAGATGAAGGATCATATAACATATTTTTAGGGTACTTATCCATTATTTAGATATCTTCTAATACAAGCTAAACTATAGGATGATACTATATGAGGAGATTAATATGAGATTAAGGCAGGTGGTGTTTAACTCATCCCTTAGGTTTCACCATTTTATAAATGCCTGTAATGCTTTCACACTGATTTCATTAGGAATGTGCTATTAAATTAACTTTCTTTCCTATATTCTTTAGAATCATATTATAAGACACTTTTCTTATATTTTATCCATCATTGGAGGTTATGAACTCAAAATCAACCACCCCAGGTTGGTTGTTTTTCATTAATTATGATTTTAGTATCTTGTTAAGATTATTAGTGCCACCGTTCGGGTGTACCTCGACTTGAAATTTATAAAGGTAAGTGTTTAATTTAATTTATGAATTGTTAAAGGATATTACATGTGAAGATATCACTTGACACTTCTAAGGTAAGTGTTAAAATTATTTAGTGAATGTTTAAATTGTTAATTGGAAAGTATATTATGGATATCACTTGGCCTAGTTTATTATAAACTAATTCCACATGGTTTCACATCCTTATCCCACCTTTGTATTTTAATGAAAGGTAAAGGAGTGAACTGGATAAATGAAATGTGATTTATGAACTGAAGAGTTGCATTCCCTATTATACTTTTCACTTTAATAGAAGGTAAAGGATTGAACCAAATTATTAATTATATAGAATGAATATTACATGGAATTATTTAATTAATGAATTATGTATAATGTGCATATTTCATATGGAACATGATATATTTATAGGAGTTATCAAACTCAATCTAGGATTAGATTCCTTTTGGAATACCATGAGCAATTGTGGATGCCATTCAGATTTAGGGATTCTAGTTTCCATAGTTGATACATACCTCGAAACCCAATATTGGCCTATTAGTGGATGCCCGTTATGACACCGTAGGATCCTTAAATTAATATTATATGATTGATTGGATAAACTCCCTAGATCCAGTGTGATATTTATGGACATGAGCTACCTTGGATACTACCTTGGGAATAATACTTATTTACCTAGTTTTAACTTGGATGAATTCATTAGTCATAGTTAGAAATTACATTATTATTTAATGCCTTGGGTGATTCCCCTTTAATTACAATATTAACCATTTAATCAAGAAATATATTATTACTGAGTTGGCTCGACCCTTGAGGTTAAAGATTGCATGGATGTTATCTTGGATCCTATTCAATATTAATATAATCACGGATTCTTTGTTATACCTTCGATCCCTTACTGTTATTATCAAGAATCTATGTCAGAGTTATTTATTTGTCAGCTGAATTATTATACAAGCTAGATCATAATTAATAAATAAAATTATTACATGTTCAGACCCTGGCTGAGGATGAATCAGTTACCTATGTATTTATATTATTGTAGATATTACTTTCATATATGCATACATACAAACTATTTTAGTTTATATTACATCGATCAGATGTTATAGATTCTATTGGTAGTGGGATAATGATATTTTATCTCACACCCTATCTAGGACACCATTTGTTAAATGGGAATATTAAATGTTAGCACGTATTGACAATGGGAAATTTTACACCTTAGAAACCTGATATTACTTTCTTGCATTATGGTAGATATTGGTAGCATATGACCAAGATGGATCTCAAGATTCTTGGATAGATTTTGGATAGTTTTTTCTTTTTTTGGTAAAACATGTAATGCCAAATACCTTGTATCCATGTTTTCAAGAATTACCAATACATGAAATATATCATCATTTGCCTTTTTATATCAATATAAATTGTTCCTATTTATTGTTATAAATTATTTTTATATTCCATATGTTTATAATAATTTCTCAATTTATCTATATTATGTTTTTATTCTTTGATACTATCTGGTTATGAGGGTATAATCTCCCAATAGGCACACCCTAGGCCCTCGATGATAGTTGTAAGAATTTTGTATCCAAGGAGAGGTTCTTGAGGCCATGTTTCCAATAATTCTCAATGTAACATTGAGTGGAACCTACGTTGGGAATATCAAAACATTGTATCAATGTGGTTCCATTCCTTATTTACTATTTAGAGACAATGTAAAAGAGATTATAAATTCTTGGAACATGGTTATAAGTCATTCTTTGGTGTAGATGACCCATGTTCGAGGGAAAATGCCATGTTTCCTGGAATAATAATTGTTGTTCAGTTTTTTCTAATTATAGTTTATATCCTTTCATTATTGGGTGACTCACATGTTGTGTTATTATTATTATTGTTGTTGTTACTAAGGATTTCATTTTAACCTTTTACTGAATAGTTTGGGTAAAGAATCATTAAACAAGCATCATTATAGTCACTTAGAATTTACATGCCATGTATATTACATTCCATATAGGTGCATTTCACAACTTTTATTTACCTATATTTTATATTATTTTTGAGTAAGAATTGTTATATATATATATATATATATATGTATATATGAATATGATTCTCATTGGGTGTGATTGAGTGACTTACTGTTACAATTCAGGAGGTTTATGGGCCCTCATGGGTTGGAATGGGTTGTTTATCAAGTCAAGACATCATATATATCACATTACACTCAGAGAGAGAATGTAGATTGGGTTAAATAAAAATTAAATGGGTTTTGATATCAGTGATAAGGTGTCTTAGACCTTAATCACTAGGATGAATATTCAATTTTAACCAAATTTGGATATAAGGTTATAAGAATATGAAACATTAACATTTAAAATATAATTTAAACATTAATGTTTTCTAATAAATGAAGAGGTGATGTGCAATTGATTGTTCACCTTTTGGAACCACTATAATTTAAACATGAATGCTTAAAAATAAATTACTATATAATAAGATAGTTGGTGTTGTATACCTTGGGAATTGAGCCCTTAATCTTGAATTATGATTCCACTAGTGTATCTATATACCTCACAACTTTTTATAAGGTGTTTTATTACCATTTTTAGACCTATGCCACCATGATTTCATCATGTCATGTTGAAAGAGGGTGGAGAAGACCATGCCCCAGACATGGTGGGCCCTAAGCTTCCAGTCTTACCACCAGGAGTTCCAATTGAGGCACAACCTGTTATACTTGAACTTGGAACTCACACTCAGCTTTTTGGGAGTTTTCTTATATATGATGCAGTCCATGGATGCTACTCCATGACCCATTCCTATGATGGATGATCTTGAACATGAGTTCCAATAACAACATCCTCCCCCAATCTCAAGGGATGACAATCCTAATTCTACTTAGTATTGGATGGAGTCCACCCTATATATCTTTGTGTATTTGGATACACCTACAAATAGGAGGGTCAATCATGATAATTATATGCTTCATGATTCATCCAAGAACTATTAGGATGTGATTACCTGATCTGGTCATCATCAGGCATGAATTGGGACGATTTCTAGTCTTCTATCATATAGTCACTTCTTTCCTCAAACACTGAGAGCTGACCAAGCTAGAGAGTAAATTCATCTATAGTAGGGTGGTATGTTTGTTATGGATTATTCATCATATTTTACTGTGTTTTAGAAGTTTACCCTACTTCTATATAGTGATGAGATTTTAGGTCTTAGTTGTTCCAAGGATGGTATCTAGTATACCATCCATAATGGGGTGAATGTCTTTCACCTACATACATTTTCTATGATCATTAATCTAGATCTTGTCCCAAATCACAACCTAATGGAAGGTGATATTACTAGGAATAGAGTATTACATCCATGAATGGAAAATAGTACTTTTGGTAGCCAGAATAAATCCTTAGAGGATTTATATCAGAGCAATGGAAGTCAGAGTAACTACACTGGAAACTCCATTGTTGTCCAACAATGTTGAAGATAGGGCCATATGAAGCCTTAGTGTGATAGGGACATGATGCAGTTCCATTATTGATGTCGTGGGTAGAATCTTCATAGATTCTTTCATAAATTTACAAATTATTCTAGTGGAATAGGACCCACACCAGCTCCACCTTCAGGGGAATGATCTTTTACGCCTCATCAGGTGGGGAGTTGGAGTAGCACCGGATGGACAGGCCAAGGAGGTGGTTGTAGCCATGGTATCCCAACTCCAAATCATTAGTGACAGTAGAGTGTTCACACTAAGGATAGTGCAACTATAGGACACAAATATGGATCAGTTCAGTTGTATGATTTATCGATTATAACCAAGGATAAGAGTTCATGACCATCTGTAGTATGAGGTACTATTATATAAGCCTCCAATATTGTATTGTCTTTATTTGATACACACGCTTCACACGCTTTCATCTCCTAATCTATTATGGAAAGTATAAGGGTGTAAATAAAATATTAATGTGGTGTAATGAACCTGGATACACCATTGGGAGTACGTTCTCAAGAGATACACCAATTCAAGGAATATCCCCTTGAGTTATGCTATTACCATTTCTTTTGGGACCTATTTGTTTTTTGAGATGCCTATCTTCATCGTCATTCTCTCGATAAATTGGTTGGACCCGTATCATGACATTAAAGACATCTGTCACCTCATGGTGTCATTTTCTTCACTAGAGGTCAACAATTATATATATAAGTGAATGTGGAAAGTACATGCTAGTAGAGCTAGAACATAGCATCATAGGTTAGGTGGAGTGACTTCCCAAACTGCTATTCTTTATATGGAAGAGTAGGGTCGGCCTCAGATTCACAATCCTCATGTAGTAGACTGTTTTTGGGATGTCTATCCCAAATATTTTTTCTGTATTACCTCATGATAGATAGGTTGAGTTTATGATTGATCTCATTCTAGGAGCATCTTAATTGTCCATTTATCTTTATATGATGGAACTTACTAAGCTCCAGAAGCTGAAACGATAGTTGCTGGATTAGAAGCCCTTGGTATTATCTAACCCTACACTTCTTCTTGGGGTTCTCCCATTCTTCTTTCCATGAAGGTAGATGATAAACATTGTTTATACATAGATTATTGATAGTTTAACCATCTTATAGTTAATAACTAGTATCCACTACCTCTAATAGATGATCTATTTTACCAACTCTGAGGAGAAAGGGTATTTTCGAATATTGACATGAAATCAGGATATCATCAGGTGCACGTCTTTCCATCTAACATACCTCGTACAACATTCCATATTAGGTGCGGTATAGAGTATTTTTTTATGATGTTTAGTCTTATGAATGTGACTTTTATATTCATGGATTTGATGAATAGGGTCATCCATCCATATCATAAATCATTTTTAATGGAATTTATGGATGACATCATAGTGTATTTTCCTTCTCATAGATCAATGATTCATATCTAGATTTCATTATGAGTACACTGAGAGAGAATCATCTTTATTTCATTCTTTATAAATGACATATATGGATTTAAAATTTCACTTATTGGGTCATATTATCTCAAAATTAGGAGTCTCTGTTGTCCAAGAGAAGGTGAGTGTTATGGTTTTCTGGGAACATCCCAAAAAAGAGTTTGATATAAAAGGTTTCTTCAGGATGGATGAAAATTACATTAATCTCATATAATACTTCTCACACCTTGGTGCAAAACTTAATTATATTACAAATAAGGGTGTCATGTTCATATAGTTAGAGGAGTGTGAGAAAGCCTTACTTGAACTAAAAGGAAGGCTTGTCTCGAAACCTATTCCAATTATGAAAGATCCTTGAAAAGGATAGATAGTGTTTTGTGATGCATCGAGAATTGGCCTGGAGTAGTTCAAATATTGGAGGAAAGAGTAATTTCATTCAAATATCTATATTTTGTCCCACATGATATAAATTACCGGACACACAACCATGAGTTTTATATAGTTTTCCATGACTTAAGTATCTAGAGACACTATCTATTGGGTGATAAATTTTTGTTGTATACAGATCACAAGAGACAAAAATATATAATTAGACAACATGAATTATGTCTCTTCCAGTAAAGATGGCTCACATAAATTCATTCATTCAATTTTGTGCTTTCCTATACACTTGGAAATGGTAATGAAGTAGTAGATGTGTTGAATCTGAAAACTCAAGAACAGGCCATACATGAAGCCAATGATGAATTAAAATTGGTGTCCCTCAATAATGAGCTATATATAGAGTGTCATGATACTCATGAGTAGTATTATCTCTCAGCCTTGACATTTACCTATTCCATCCATGAGAAGGTGAAGGGTAGTTAGTTTTCAGATCCTGGAGTCTTGGTTCTCTGGGAGAGTATTACTAGTGTGGACCCACCTATGGATTAGTCTATTGATGAGGATGATATTATTTTTATTCATGGGAGATTATAGGTTTCTATATATATATATGAGATGAATTGATTCTTAAGCCCCATACTTCTCAGTGGACAATTCATCCAGAAATCTCCAATATGTATCGACATATGTGATGCTGGTATTTGTACTCTGGGATAAAACATTAGATAATAAGTTTTATCATTGAGTGTTCCACCTATTAGTATTTTAATATAGAGCACCATCAACCATCAAGATAGTTACAAATTCTTTGAGTCTAGAAATAAAAATAGAAATATATTTCCATGTACTTTTTAGTAGGATTACTCAGGTAACCTTTAGGTAGATATGTAGTTTGGGTTATCATTTATATAATAATTAAAGTAGAACACTTCCTTCCTATCTGGGATACTTTCTTTGTTGATTATTTGGGTTGATTATATGTCTGAGAGATCATCTGACTTTTTTGGGTCCATCGTACTATTGTTTTAGATAGGTATTTTCATTTCACATCATAGTTTTGATATGGGTTGTCGACGTCTATTGTATATAGATTATTCTGAGCACAACCTTTCACCCATAGAATAATGGTTAGAGATAACTAATGATACTAGTTTTATATGACATGATACAAGAATACATTCTTGATTTTAGTGATTTTTGGGAGAAACATATCCATCTATTTGAGTTCTCCTATAAAAAATGTATTCAGGTTACAATTTAGATTGTTCCATTTTATTCCTTGAATGGTAGGCCGTACTATTTACCCATGTGCTGGATAGAGGTAGAAGATGCAGACCTATTAGGGCCTCATCTCATGTAGGATAATTCGAAGAAGGTTCATCAAATTAGGAAGTGCATGTCTACTATTATGTACAAAAAAAAATCATATTCCCATTTCTATCGATGACATCTAGAGTTTGAGGTCATGGATCATGTTTTCCCATAGGTGTCACCCATGCTTGGTCATAGATGGATTCCAAAGAAAAGGAAGCTATAATATCATTATACAAGACCATTTTAGATTCTAGAGAGAGTCATGCTAGTAGCCTATCTGTTATTACTAACTCAAAGGTAATGTGTCATTCATGACATCTTTCACGTTACAGAGATTCACCGATATCATGCTATCGAATATTATTATTTTGATCTCATGGAATTTGAATTAGATGATGATTATATTTTTGAGGAGTACCATATACCCATTATAAATCAAAGCATGAAGGATGTGTTAGACCATTATTTCCATTTGTTATGGGTTATATAGAAGTTCGACTATGTACATGAAGAGACGTGGGAGAAGGAGGCCAACATATGATCAATGGGGCTAGAGTTGTTCCCAGACTATATTTCATAGACCTTGGAAGGTCAAATTGATAACATGTTCCATTAAGGGTGGACGAATATTAGAAACTGATTTTTAACTTTGGTACGGATAATTTTTAATTAATTCTAATTCATTATTTTATACTTAATACAGAATCATAATGTGGTTATAATGGTTATGGGGGTTTCCAAGTATTGTTCAATGCCTGAAACCCTAACTAGTGGGGAAAACATGTAGGCTGCATGGTTAGTTGAAAATGTATTAACCACGTTACATAGATACTACTAACCATGTGAGTATGGATAATGGGGTGAACCATGGTGTATAGTTTTCCCTAACCATGCGCCAAGGGCCCCACTCAACTGAAAAATGAATGTAGTTTTTAGTAGGGGAGATTAGTATGTTTGGCGCATGTTTTTTCCAACAATGAATCCTAACCATTTGACCCTTAGATTTTGGGTAAAATTAACATTTTCCCTATAATGATCAAATAAACATACCCTTTCCTCCATTTCCCTCTTCTAGAGAGTAGTGGGTTCTTCTCCCATTTTGATCTCTCCACTTTCTATATTTAGGATTCTTGAAAACTCTACGATACAATTCCAAATTCAACTTCGATCATTCTTATTAGATAGATACAGATAAGATCTCTATTAATATTTATCCATTATTTGTTTCTCATAACAATGAAAATGTTATTTACATATAGGATTATATACCCAAATTTTTAGGTGTCGATCTATTCTTCATATCTCTTCCAATCTAAGACAAACTAAAGGCAAATATTGGATGAAGAGTGTTTTATGAGATTATGGTAGGTTTTTTATAACTCATCCCTTAAGATTCTCTATTTTATAAATTTCCATAGCATGTTCCCACCGATTTTATCATCCATGGCCTATTAAATTCATGTTCCTTGATTATAGTTGTTATAATCATATTCTAAGACCCCTTTCATAAATTTTTCAACAATTGGAGGTTGTGACATCAACATTGACCACTCCATGTAAGGGGTTTTCCTTAATTATATTTTTAGTATTTTATTAACCATATCTATTCTTCCATTTAGGAGTGATTTATCTTGACATTCATAATAGTAACAATTTAATTGAATTTATTAATTGAAAAAGGAAATTTCATGTGAATATATCACATAACCCTTCTAAGTTAAGTGTTAAAATTATTTAATGAATGTTTAAATAGTTAATTTGAATGTATATTATGGATATCACATTTACTCGTTTATTCAAAAGTAATTCTATATGATTGAACATCCTTTTTCCACCTTGTCATGTTAATGAAAGTTACAGGAGTAACCAGATAAATGAAACGTGATTAATGAAGTGAATAGAAAAGGCATGGACCAAATGATTTATTTAATGGAATGACAATTACATGGCCTTATCTAATTAATAAACTAATTATAAGGTGACTGTTTCATATAGACATTTATATATTTTTTGGATTGGTCAGACTCGAGCTATCCTTGGATTCCAAAGGGAATTAATTGAGATCTCTTGGATGCCATTCTGATTCAGGGATACTTATTTCCCTAGTTGATACAAAACATGGATCCCAATCTTTGTATATTAGTGGATGGATGGTATGACACTATAAGATCCCTCTATTTTTACTCTATGATTCCTTGGATACACTATTTGGATCCAATATAATTTCTATAGACCAGATGTGCCTTAAATACAACCTTTGTCCTAGTCATTGATTATTCAACTTTACCATGGATGAATTACTTGGTCATGGTTTGAAATTACATTATTCTGAAATTTCTTGGGAGATACCCCTGGGATTACAATATTAACCCCTTATCTGGGCTATAGATTATTATTGAGTCTGATAGAACCATAAGGTTAAGGGTTCCTTTGTTATTACATTGGAACCTCTCCATTATTAAAAACCTCGGGGAATCCTTGTTATACCTTGGATATTTTACTATTATTTTTATTAAATTATTTCAGTGATGGTTATGCCTCATGTGACATACTATATAAATTGGAATATAATTAATAAATGGAATGATTACATTCTTAGTCACAAGCTGAGGTTAAAACTTGTACTGGGGTATTTACATTACTGTACTACTTTATTTTATATATCCATGAATGAAAACTATATCAGTTTATATTAAATGGATTGGATGTTATAGATTCCATTGGGGGTGGACAACTGATATTTTATCTAACACTATATACAGGACACAATTGGTACTCAAACAGATTACGTGTATACAAGTATTTACAAAGGGAATAATCCCACCTTAGACACCTGATATTACTTTATTACATTAGGATGGAGCTTGGTAGAAAATGATAAAACAATATCTTAGGATTCATGGATATTTTCTGGTTTATTTTTATTTCTTTTTTATAACATGTATTTCCTACATCTTTGTATCCATGTTTTCCAGCTTTATAGATACATGAAATATATCATCATTAATTTTTTTATATTATTAAAAATTGATATTTTTTATTATTCTCTATGATTCTATAATGCCTTTTATTTATACTTAATCCACTGTTTACTTGTATTATGTTTATCCATTATGTTACACTCTAGTATTGAGGGAATAACATCCTAATGGACACACAATAGCCCCTCATTACTACTCAATATCCTTTGGAGTTTAGGGATATGTGCATGATTCCATGTGGAGAATTGGTCTTGGGGAACCATTGAGAGAAACCTAGGTTCAAGATGTCACATGCACGCAACAACCTTAAAGATTAATATTCACATTAAATTTTTGGATTTTCAATGGTTTTCTTTTTCCTAATATCCTTTTATGGAGACATGTTTCATTTTATGCATGAAGATTTAGTTTTAAGGTGTAATTAATAACATAAGAATTAATTTTTAAGTATTCATTCATATAATTCATGGGATTTAAATATCCGTATGATAATATCTCTTTTAGTGAGTTTTGATTCAAATTCTACGAAAGCGGTAGAGGGTTTATGTGAAAATATTATCTCTTTTCAGTATTGTTAATGTTAAAGGTTCCATAGGTTGAAATTTTATGACCTTAATTTCATAAAATCTATATATATTCTCATACTCTTGTAATTTTTGATATTTACATGATATCATTTCATTTTACTCTCTTGGGTACACAAAATGATGAAAATAATGTTTTTAAGAAAAATTAACTTTATTTATACTTTAAAACAATAATATTTTCTATTCTATTCACATATCCTTAATATATTTAAATAATGTTTTTATATTATTTTTTATGTTGATTTTAAACTAAAATTTAATTTTTGATAAATGTATTAAAATTTAATCTATATAATTTTTTCATCTTAGGTAATTGATGAAATTTTATAAAAAGTGAGAAAGGAATATTTATTATAACATTTACGAAATTAAATGGTTTCCCTGAGGTCATAAATATTATTTTTATGATGATTATTATATACATTTCCATGTTTATTTTAAATTTCATAAATCTAATGATTATGTTTTGGGTATGAGATCTAGTAGTGAGTGTTTGAGGATGTTATAGTTGGTATTAGATCATATTTTAGATAAATTTGGGGATTAATATGTTTTCATGTGATGTTAACATATGGGTTATAGATTCCATAATTGTTTTATATGTTAATGGTTGTTCAAAATATTAATGGAATAGACACCCCTCTTAGGTTTTTATGTGATCAAAGTAATTTGGGAGATATTTATTGATATTTAATAAATAATTGGGGGTATGTAACCCTTATGATTAACATGTGATTTCTGGTAATAAATTGGAATTTTTTAATAAAATTTAGAGTTAATATGATATATGATGTTAAGGTAATTATAGTTAATTAGGATTAAAGGGTAATTACATTTTTGGAATATATGATTTCTCATACACATAACTATGGGATTGAAACATGATTTAGTGACTATGCGATTAATGTTATTTTTAAAGAAGCTAATCATATTGGAAAAATTATACGACTATGGAAAATGAAAATATTTTTGGTTAATATAGTAGTTTAATTAAGGAATAATTGCTGAATTATAATTTGTAAGTATATATGATTTTATTTTTTCATTATTGTGATTCATTATAGTTATGAAAAATATTAGATTATTGTTCATATTATATAATTAGGGTATATAAATTTTATTATGTTACTTTGTGTTAAATAATTCTAATATTTTATTTTTATTATTGGTCAAACATATTTTGAATAGTTTTAAAGATAAATAATTATAGAATGATTTAATATGAACATTGGGGGATATTGTTGAGGCATTAAAGATTAATGTAATTTTTATTCATATGAATGTTTGTACATATTATATATTATCTTATGCTAAACAATTTAATTTTAATTAATGTCTAATGACAAGATGAATAACTTCTTATCCTTTTATGGATCTTATGATACCTTAGATTTTAATTTTATAGATCCATATATGACAAATTCATATTAAATATTCATTTGTTGGATTAGGATATAATATAAAAGTGGAAATTTATCAAATGAAAACCAAAGTAGGAAAAATTTCTTTTGGAATGGGAAAAATAATGTAAGTTTATTTTCTCAGTTTATCTGTCATGATAGTAAAAGAATCTCTAAAATATAATAAAATGACATCAAAATAAAAATATTATCATATTACCATTATTTCATATGAATTGATTGTATTTTTAACCCTTACTAATTTGTTATTTTTTGGTTATTAACATTTTCAGGAAAATTATCTCTATGATATTCTATTATTCAATGGACATTATTTTTCCCTCCATATCCATATCCTATCTTTGCACTAATTGTACCATTATATGGGAACCTGATTATGTGGTGTTCTAAATGACCATCAAATATCCCTTTTCAAGTTTTCAAAATTTGTTTTGTTATCCCTTTATTCAATGTGGGTTTTGGACAATTTAAATTTTAAAAATTAAAATGGGTTTTAATTTCCTGATTATATGTTTTATGTTCCATTCCATTGAATGATTTTTTTTTAAAAAAATTAATTTTTTTATTAGGAACAAGACAAAATTTTAATGAATAAATATAATTAAAGGGGTTAGAATGTAACACCCTAAAAATACATATTAAAATAATACAATGATCAATATCTTATTTAACACACAACATCAAGATGTAAGTAAATTTCATTATAATATGAAAATATTATTTTTTATGTGATCTTCCGAACCAAAAAATTAAATTTGAAGATTGAATTGTAATTAAAACATTATAGAAAGATATGTATAATTTTGTTATATAATTTATTTACTGATTAATAAGAAATCAATTTTCAATAAAGTCAATTTATGAATCAAATATACATTTTCCTAAAAAATTTGTTTTTATTGAATTTTATGTGTGGATATTATAGTTAATTTCTAGAAATTTTAGAATTTTTTAATGAAATTTAAAGATTTTTTATCACATTTTTAATTTTATCAAAGTGTTATTCTTTTAGTTTTTATGAAAATATTAATATTTAGATTAATAGTTAAAAATTTCAATTTTTATAAATATGTCAATTCTTTTCCTTGGATGGATTAATTTAAATGTCCCTATACTTTTTAAATTTGATATAAAATTAAAATATGACATCTTTGATTATATATTATCTAATTAATTACACATGAATCAATATTATAATTTATTTTTTTATAAGTTCATTTTGGGGTTAAATACACGTTATTCTATAAAAATTACATTACATTTTAATTATTTATAATAAAACTTATTTAATCATCTTATAGAAATTGAATCGTGAAAAATGGAGTCTATATTTTGAATCGAGAGTTTCAATTTTGGAAAATAGTTCCATTTTAAATTTTGTTCATTATATATAGTAACCGTTGTAAATATTTGTCACCTCAATAAGCATAAAACTTGTAAAAAATATTAAAAATATGGGATTATACTTTAAATTAATCTAAAAATTAGAATTTATTTAATTTTATCAGTTTTTCGAACCATAAATATACAAATTTATAAAAATTTTATGTTTCTTTACAACTTTCCTTGATTATAATATTTATATTATTTTAAGTAAATGATAAATTCAAAAATTCACTCTCTTTATTTTAATATCTATAATATATTTTGACTGGGATAAAAATAAATTATGTGTATTTATAAATGAATACTTAACATATTAATGATTTTTTTATCATGTTAATTTAATTTTATATTTTAGTTATGGAATAAATACCTTAAATTATTATGCAACACCGACACAATTACAATTATAATAATATAAAAATCATGTAAATGATTTTAAAAACATTGAAATTTATAAAATTTTGATGAAATATTGTGTTCTAGGATTTATTTAGATATTTATAACATATTTCTGATGTGGTAAAAATTTTATATTCAAATAAAATACTATATTAATGTCTTTAAAGTGAAAATGTGTGAATAGTCGTAAAAATGACTTTAATGGTATTTTATGTTAAAGAAGATTTTATTGAATGATTTAAAATTCACAAAAATTGTATATTTTTCTAATTGAATGAGATATGGTCTGTAATATCATCCATTATCCATTTATGGCTCACTTCTCATTTTATATTATCTTTAGTTACCCCTATAGAGTAAAAAACATTGTTATAACAGGAATTGTTAAGATGGTTAACAAGGGGTTAAAAATAAGATATTTGGGTTAAAAACCTAAACATAACTAAATTTTAATATTTGATATGATTTAGAATCATCGTCATCCTGGACTAAAAATATATTTATTCCTAACCACTTGAATGCTAAAACTAATTTATATAAACCTAATACTATAAGTAATTCCAAGGGTTAGCCTATAACGCCCCGACCCCAGTTACCCAGAGTCGGTGCATTATTTTAATACATTGGCATGATTACAAGGAATCAAGTCTCGAAAGACCGATTAGTTTACCAGTCATGGAAAATAGATTATATACATGAATGTTACATTACACTTCATAACATAAAAAACAACATAAATAATCCTTTTATGAATTCCATTATTCCCTTGTCTTAACCCTTCTTATCAATCACAATATACTTCTTGGAATCCTGGGAAAAATAAAACATAGAAAGGGGTGAGCTCAAACACTCCGTAAGGGTAAGCAATAAAGCAGAAACATTCATAAACAAGCATAAACATTTAAGGCAATGTATAACTAAAACAAAAGCCTTTTAAACATGAACTTCAACATAGTATGACAAAAATAAAATGAAATAATGCCATTTACTTATTCACATGGATATTCTAATAATTGAATAATCACAGGAAATATCAATAACCACTTTCATAATGATGGAATGCATAATTCCAGACTATCATGACCACATAGCCAAGGCCTCGTGCCAAGACTACAAATAAGATTTTTCCAAGGCCTTGTTCCAAGACACTAGTTTGTCTCATGAGACCTACCGATGCATCAAGGAGCTATAGCGGGCTCCACCCGTCACTTACTAAGTCCAATGCATTCCCATATGAAAAGGTTTAAACATAACATAAACATTCATATTAAAACTAGCATACGAAATGTCAATACTTTCTTCATAAACCATGAATGGTATAAAAATAACACATCCACAGTTAAACATATCACAAAACCTTCAATACAATACAAAAGTTTTGTATCATAATAAATCAACTTCAAATAAACTTAAAATCCATCAAATGATGTTGACATAGATTAAATCAATACTATTTGAGAGAAATATCTCTTTTTTTGAAATCATTTAAAAGTCACACATTTATTAAGGAAGTAATTTAAAAGAGATTTTTTAATCAAAGTGTCCCATACCACCTTGATACTTCTGAAACGAAATATCATTTCATAACATTCATGTCCACAAAAATAAATCCTTAAAATCATTTTGAAAACTTGGACATTAATTAAAATATTTAGAAAGATAAATCTTTAAAACATTTAAAATTCTGATTTTGATAAAGAGTACCTTTCAAAAATTCTTAAAATATTCATTTTGAAAACATTTAAAAGTCACATAATTATAAAATAAAACAATTACTTTGAAAATATCCTTATAATCTTGTAAGGGAAGCTTTGAAAATTTTATAACGGCGGAAAATAGAAGCACCCGCCGTATAAGTTAAAAAAACATTCTTACCTTAATTCGGTCGAAAAGGATAAAAAGGACCTTGTTTGGAAAACGACGGAAAGATTCCTTTATAAACATCTTATAAAAAGTAAAACAAGGTTATAAATGACTTTAACCCATATTCTGTAAAATAGTAAGAATGTTTTGAAATACACTTTCAAGAAACTTGGATGTGGATGATAAAGAGATCCCAATAGATTATTACGTATAAACAACCTCGGATAATGAAGAGATTGTGAAATAAAACCTTACCTCTTACTTTTCCTTGGATGGGGTAGGTTAAACTCTTGTATAATGGTGAAATAATTTTTATTAAATTATACAAGAATATGATATCATATATGATCTTTTAACATTGATTTGTTAATAATATCTTTGTATTATCTTCGTTTCGGGTGTTAACTTACTCATTTTCTTTGATACGTTTTGTTACGTAAGTCATGTTTTTCATGGATTGGTTGTATCTTAATCATATCCAGAATGATATCAAGTCCTTAGATACTATTATTAATCATCAAATGAGAATTATACTTGAATGGATACGATGGAGAATGAATCTTATCGCGTTCGTGGAGACAGTGGTCCATACGTACGCACGAGCGACAATATCATTCTTTTGATATTAAAACAATATATAATTTGATGGTATATCATATATAAAGAATCATTATCATGTTACATTTATTATTTACATGAATTACACATCATTATTATACCCATCCAAAAAATAATTTATTGAATAACAATTACACCACGATGTGGAGACGGTAAGCCGTACGTACACACGTATGGTGACATGTTAATCAAAGGGTGGATAGAATAGTGAATATGTTTGTACCATATTTTTAATAACATCACAGTATATATAATATACTGGAGTTATTATTTTAGAATAGTAATAACAAATAAAGAATAAGTTGAAGAAGAAATGAATTTGAAAAAGGGTGGTGAAAACATTACCTCTTCTTCGGGTTCTTCCTTTTGATTTGATCAAAAGGGATCCTTAGGTTGGCTTTTTGATCAATATAAGACCTCTAAGTTGTATTGGGGGATGTTGGGAGAGTATTTGGGGAGTGTTTGGCCGAACCAAAAGGCTTTTAAGGTGTGAATAAATGAGAAGGAGGAGTGCCCTTTTATAAGAGGGGTGAGGGGCACCTTTGGAAAGTATAGAAATATTAATTTAAAATAAATTCATATTCGGTTTCTAATGGCTCCAAAGTTGAATATTTAAAGGTTCAGTTGGGGATGGGTAGAAAACCACTTAACCAATAGAATTTAGACAGGTTTGGGTTACTATATTAACCTTATCTTTAAGTATTAACTCTAAGTTAATTAGTTTCACTTTTACAATGTCTTTGTACATTTATATTATATGGTTAATAAACTTACCATATACATCCAAGCGACCCCCAAGTGGTCAATTAATCATACACCTGTCATGATATAAGTCTATTGGAAGATCCTTAGATTTCTAGGAATTTAATATCAATTAATAATATAATATATTTTTAAAAACTCTTTTAGGTAAATTTTGACACTATTCAATTGTTGATTTTTTTGTAACTTATAACAGAATGATTAATTCGAAAAAAGTTAATTAAATCAATACTAATATTTCATATTATACTATAAAATTATTGTAATTCATTAAAAGTCTCAAATTATATTTATTTGGGTATTTATAATATCAATTATTTTAATTTTTCACTATTATGGTAATTACTGCATCATCATTGTGTCATAAATAAATTAAATTATTTAATATGTAAAAATTATAAATAAACTATAATTATGTAGGAAATCCTTTTACCTTATTAATGAATATTTATAGTAGAAAATCCAACATTTATAACCCTATGTAAAAATTGTTTCTCTAAAAGATATATGCTTCTGTCATTTTTGTATTCATTTTAACTTAATTAAATTAGTGTCCGTATCAGTTACAAGTGGCGCCATGGGGTCCCAAAATCGACCCAAAGATTCCCATGGTCGAACATGTATCAACCAATAAGGTTAGGACACGTTTTAGGGTAATTTGTTATTATTATAATATTATTTGTTTAACCCTTATTTACCGGATTTACCCTTTAACCATGGTAAATAACATATTTACCCAAGTAATTATTTAAAATGTCTCAAAATAAAAGTTACCTATTTACAAAATTTGAACATACTGATTCCAAACATGGAATCAATTTTTCAAAATTGAAAACAAAAAAGTGGAAGAGCTTAATTTAAAATTAATTCCCGCAGTCAAAACAAAAAGCGTGTTTTTAAGATATAATAACTATCAAAAGATTGATACTTGTTTATGTTCGGTTTAATTGTGAAATTATGTCCAATGACCAAATTTGTATTAAATGGTAAAAATATATTCTAAATATACTTTAAAACCACTCAAATTCATAATTTATCACTATTAAGTATTTCGATTAAAAAAAGTTGTTTTTAATTAAAATTTAGTAATTTTCACTATTCATCAAAATATAAAAGTTATCCGAAAAGTACCAAAATTTCACCCTCGGATAATTTCATTATTCTGAATCCAAAAATGAAGTATATTTTTCGAAATTAAAAACATAAAAGTTTCATTTATTAATTTAAAATTTATTCTCACTTTCGAAACCAAATGGCGTATTTTTAAAAAAATAATAACTATCAAAAGTTTAACACTTTTTTATGTCCAATTTCAAGGTTAAATTACTCAAAATGACCATAATTGGATTAAATAATAAAAATATAACCTATTTATAATTCCAAACCTTTAAAATGTATAATTTATCAATATAAATTATTTTGATTAAAAAAAACTCATTTTCAGTTAAAATATAGTATTTTTCACTATTCGCACAAATATGAAAGTTATCAGAAAAACCCCAAAAAATTATTGAAAATAAATTCTTATGTCCCGTTTCTAAAGAAGAAGTTCATTTTGTCAAATTGAATATTTATAAGTTTCAAACATTTGATTTAAAAAGGCTTCGCCATTAAAAGGCGGTAAAATTTCATTTTTTGAAAATTATTCTTTTATCCGAAAAAAATGAATTTGTTCACCAATCATGTCTTAGAAAATCATAATATGGATTCTAGAAAACTATAAAGATTATATAAAGTTTTAAAATTTAGTTAATACTATTCATAATCTCTTTTGAACGGCTTGTTTGGTAAGTCATGGTGCGCTTGAACTCAATGTTGCGTGAAGTGTAAGTTATTGAATTATTTTGAAGAAATAACACACTATGAAATATTGGGGTGTTACATTCTCCCCTAATTCAATAAATTGCATCCTCACAATTTGAAATTTTTCTTCGAAAATAAATGGTTGAAAATAGAAAATATCTTTGTGGGAAAAACCACATCGGAAATCGGGTTTATAAAGTTTAGTCTTAATAAGAGGAAAAGATAAATAAAAGGGTCACCACCAAATTATGATATCTATTCGAAGAACATTGGTGGAAATTAGAGACATATAAGTGGAGGGAAAACGTAAATTTTTATAGGTAGTGACTGAGGTCATCAATCACAAACAAGTGTACAATTGAGGTCCTTAAATTCATCAATCTATGATGATTTAAAATATCATCGGTTCAACAAAACATTAGCTACTACGATAACACATTTTTGATGTTTCAAAATATCTTAGTTGAAATCCCACATCAAAAAATGAATTAATGAGGCCTCTATTTAACATAAAGAGTGGTAAGTATGAATATTACTGAAAATAAAACATACTAGTGTTCCATGTAGGAAAATATGGATATTGAAGAGAAATCTAACCATCAATTATCTGATGGAGAGTGGTAGAGAACATGGCTATGAAAAGGCCAACAATCCCAAAGCCATAAATTAGTGATGATCTAAGGTACCATATAGGACAAAATTTTTGTTCTAAGTTCCTTTTCTTAATGTTGAGGAATTTATTTATGAGATTGGTTAAGATCATAAAGAGATATACTTACTTTATAATTAGAGTTTTATCCATTAATAAATTTCTACCACAAACTCATATTTCACCCCAAAACATAATACAACTCAAAAATAATCTATTTATCCTAAGAATATAAGGTTCCAAATATAATGAATTTATAATTCACATATCAGATCCTTTATGAAATGAAAGTACATTATACTATCCATGAACTTCATATAGCACAATGGTACGTGATAAATCCCAACTGCACTATGGTTTTGGGTTCGATTCCCACAGCTTTGTCTGACACGACAGGTCATCACAGGTCTGCGTGTTGTCCTTTTATAAAAATCCCAAAATAACCTTTCAAACATAATCCATTCCAACCATTATACTTATCCAAAATACTATTATACAAACTCATAGTCCAAAATTTGAAAGGAAGTTAAACATAATGAGGATCCTTTTTCCAAGTAATAATATGTGAACGCCTTCCTCATATATTCTTTTACAACACCGCAACATCCTGGATTACCAAAATTAACCATATCTTATTCCAAAATCACTACCGCAGTATCATAACTATATTATGGTTTATCATTCTCTCAACCATATATTTTCCAAAAATTTAACCTGCTATTCAGTCACTTTGCTTTGTTCCACACAATTTTATGTCCTTAAAGAAATAGTACTACAGTTCAATCCCTATATTCTCTATAACTATTATAAGATGTACATTGTTGATAAAACACTCAAATGACATAATCAACATAAGAACTCTAATCATTCCTCTTCATCTGTCGTAGTATCATAACTTGATTATTATCCAATAGCATCACTTGCGGCATAGTCTGACGACTGGGACATAGGTTCGCGTAGTGTCCAAACTCCTTGAAAATGAAGCATTGTACATTTGAAACCATTTTCATACCCTTGTAGTCATGTACATTGTGCCCTTTTCCTCCACACTTATAACAAACTCCCATTCCTTTCAGACAAGTTCCAGGGTGTTTCTTCCCATAGTTATCACATATGGGAAAATCCTTCTTTTCCCTCTTCCCCTTATCCATCTTTCTCTCTTCCCTCCTTTTATTCTCTTGCTTCCATTCAAAGCCATAGGACTCCGTAAACTCTTTACTTATCTTATCAAAACATGATATTATTTGTTCATAAGATGATAATACATGGGAGAATATTTCTCTTATAAATTCTGGCTTAAGACCATGAAATATATGATCCTTCTTTCTCTTTAGATCATGTGCATTGCTGGAGTTCTCATTCCTTCTACTGGGCGCCATTTCTAAACAATAGCATAATCTTGGTCAGTTTATGAATTGCAATGAATAATTCCAATCTTGTAAAATACCTAACACAAATTGAACAGTTTATGGATATAATCAATAATCATAAAAATGTTTTCTTTGAGTAAGTATATACTCATGAGCCCTTCATAATGGTTTGTAAAGAAAATGAGAATTATCCTAAGAATATCCGCTAGGAGTTTCGTAACCAAGAGTGCAGCAAGGCCCGTTGTCGTGCACCAGTTCCCGTTCGAGTCTAGATCAAAGCGGTGTTTTCGGGTTTTACCCCTAGGTACATTTGTGCCAGAGCCACCTCTACCTGCTCGTATCCAGACAGAGATGTATTTCTCAGAAAACTCACAAAATCTCTACAATACCAAAATTCTAGGATGTTCTTCTATACTAATCCTCAAATTCAATATTAGGGCTATGTGCTCTAATCAGAGTTTATCTAAATCTAGTTTCCAAGGTTATTACTAAACTTCCTCTGATACCAACTATAACGCCCCGACCCTAGTTACCCAGAGTCGGTGCATTATTTTAATACATTGGCATGATTACAAGGAATCAAGTCTCGAAAGACCGATTAGTTTAGCAGTCTTGTAAAATAGATTACGTACATGAATGTTACATTACACTTCATAACATACAAAACAACATAAATCATCCTTTTATGTATGCCATTATTCCCTTGTCTTAACCCTTCTTATCAATCACAATATACGTCTTGGAATCCTGGGAAAAATAAAACATAGAAAGGGGTGAGCTCAAACGCTCCGTAAGGGTAAGCAATATAGTGGAAACATTCATAAATAATCATAACCATTTAAGTCAATGTATAACTAAAACAAAATCCTTTTAATCTTGAACTTCAACATAGTATGGAAAAAATAAAATGAAATAATTCCATTTACTTATTCACATGGATATTCTACTAATCCAATAATCACATGAAATATTAATAACCACTTTCATAATGATGGAATGCATTATGCCAGACTATCATAACCACATATCCAAGGCCTCGTGCCAAGACTACAAATAAGATTTTGCCAAGGCCTTATGCCAAGACACTAGTTTTTCTCATGAGACCTACCGATGCATCGAGGAGCTAAAGCGGGATCCACCCGACACTTACTACGTCCAATGCATTCCCATATGAAAAGGTTTAAACATAACATAAATATTCATATTAAAACTAGCATACAAAATGTCAATACTTTCTTTATAAACAATGAATGGTATAAAAATAGCACATCCACAGTTAAACATATCACAAAACATTCAATAGAATAAAAAAGTTTTGTATCATAATAAATCAACTTCAAATAAACTTAAAATCCATCAAAGGATGTTGACATAGATGAAATCAAAACTATTTGAGAGAAATATCTCTTTTTTTGAAATCATTTAAAAGGCATACATTTATTAAGGAAGTAATTTAAAAGGGATTTTTGAATCAAAGTGTCCCATACCACTTTGATACTTTTGAAAAGAAATATCATTTCAAAACATTCATGTACACATTAATAAATCCTTAAAATAATTTTGAAAACATAGACATTAATTAAAATATTTTGAAAGATAAATCTTTAAAACATTTAAAATTCTGATTTTGATAAAGAGTACCTCTAAAAAATTCTTAAAATATTCATTTTGAAATAATTTAAAAGTCAAATAATTATAAAATAAAACATTTACTTTGAAAATATCCTTATAATCTTGTTAGGGAAGTTTTGAAAATTTTATAACGGTGGAAAATAGCCGCACCTGCCGTATAAGTTAAAAAAACATTCTTACCTTAATTCGGTCGAAAAGGTTAAAAAGGACCTTTTTTGGAAAACGACAGAAAGATTCCTTTATAAACATCTTATAAAAAGTAAAACAAGGTTATAAATGACTTTAACCCATATTATGTAAAATAGTAAGAATGTTTTGAAATACACTTTCAAGAAACTTGGATGTGGATGATAAAGAGATCCCAATAGATTATTACGTATAAACAACCTCGGATAATGAAGAGATTGTGAAATAAACCCTTACCTTGTACTTTTCCTTGGTTGGGGTAGGTTAACCACCTGTATAATGGTGAAATAATTTTTATTAAATTATACAAGAATATGATATCATATATTATATTTTAACATTGATTTGTTAATAATATCTTAGTATTATCGTCGTTTCAGGTGTTAACTTACTCATTTTATTTGATACCTTTTGTTACGTAAGTCATGTTTGTCATAGATAGGTTGTATCTTAATCATATACAGAATGATATCAAGTCCTTAGAAACTATTATTAATCATCAAATGACAATTATACTTGAATGGATACGATGGAGAATGAATCTCATCGCGTTCGTGGAGACGGTGGTCAGTACGTACGCACGAGCGAAAATATCATTCTTTTGATATTAAAATAATATATAATTGGATGGTATATCATATATACAGAATCATTATCATGTTAAATTTATTATTTATATGAATTAAACATCATTATTATACCCCTCCAAAAAATAATTTATTGAATAACAATTACACCATGACGTGGAGACGGTAAGCCGTACGTACACACGTATGGTGACATGTTATTCAAAGGGTGGATAGAATACTGAATATGGTTGTACCATATTTTTAATAACATCATAGTATATATAAGATACTGGAGTTATTATTTTAGAATAGTAGTAACAAAGAAAGAATAAGTTGAAGAAGAAATGAATTTGAAAAAGGGTGGTGAAAACATTACCTCTTCTTCGGGTTCTTTCTTTTGATTTGATCAAAAGGGCATCTTAGGTTGGCTTTCTGATCAAAACAAGGCCTCTAAGATGTATTGGGGGAAGTTTGGAGAGTATTTGGGTAAAGTCTGGCCGAACCCAAAGGCTTTGAAGGTGTGAATAAATGAGAAGGAGGAGTGCCCTTTTATAAGAGGGGTGAGGGGCACCTTTGGAAAAGCTAGAAATATTAATATATAATAAATTCATATTTGGTTTTAATGGATCCAAAGTTTATTTTTTAAATGTTAAGGTGGGGATGCGTAGCAAACCACTTAACCAGTAGAATTTAGACAGGTTTGGGTTAATATATTAACCTTATCTTTAAGTATTATCTCTAAGTTAATTAGTTTCACTTTTACAATGTCTCTTTGTATTTTTAAATTATATTGTTAATAAACATACCATATACATTCAAGAGACCACCAAGTGGTCCGTTAATGATACAAATATCATGATATAAGTCTCTTGGACGAACCTTAGATTTTTAGGAATTTAATATCAATTAATAATATAATATTTGTTTTAAAAACCCTTTTATGTAAATTTTGACACTATTGAATAGTTGATTTTTTTGAAACTTATAACAGAATTATTACTTAGAAAAAAGTAAATTAAATCAATCCTAATATGTCATAGTATCCTTTAAAATTATTTTAATTCATTTAAAGTATCAAATTTTATTTATTTGGGTATTTATAATATCAATTATTTTAATTTTTCACTATTATGGTAATTACTGCATCATCATTGTGTCATAAATAAATTAAATTATTTAATATGTAAAAGTTATAAATAAACTATAATTATGTAGTAAATATTTTTAGATTTCTATGTAATATTTATAGTCTAAAATCAAACATTTATAACCCTATGTAAAAATTGTTTCTCTAAAAGATATATGCTTGTGTCATTTTTGTATTCATTTTAACTTAATTAAAATAAAGTGTCCCTATCACTTACAAAGGCACCATGGGGTCCCAAAATCGACTCAAAGATTCACATGGTCTAACATGTATCAACCAATATGGTTAGGACACGTTTTAGGGTAATTTTGTATAATTATAATATTATTTTTTAACCCTTATTTACCGGATTTACCTTTTAACCATGGTAAATAAAATATTTACCGAAGTAATTATTTAAAATGTATAAAAATAAAAGTTACATATTTACACAATTTGAACATCCTGATTCAAAATATGGAATCAATTTTCCAAATTCAAAACACATAAGTGTAAGAAATTAATTTAAAATTAATTCCTGCTGTCAAAACAAAAAGCGTGTTTTTAAGATATAATAACTATCAAAAGATTGATACTTGTTTATGTTCGGTTTAATTGTGAAATTATGTCCAATGACCAACATTGTATTAAATGGTAAGAATATATTCTTAATATACTTTAAAACCACTCAAATTCATAATTTATCACTATTAATTATTTCGATTAAAAAAAGTTGTTTTTAATTAAAATTTAGTAATTTTCACTATTCATCAAAATATAAAAGTTATCCAAAAAGTACCAAAATTTCACCATAGACTAATTTCGTTATTCCAAATACAAAAACGAAGTCTATTTTAACAAATTAAAAACATAAAAGTTGAATTTATTAATTTAAAATTGATTCCCACTTTCGAAACCAAAAGGCGTATTTTAAAAAATATAATAACTATCAAAAGTTTCACCCTTGTTTATGTCTAATTTCAATGTGAAATTACTCAAAATGACCATCATTGGATTAAATAGTAAAAATATAACCTATTTATAATTCCAAACCATTAAAATTTATAATTTAACAATATAAATTATTTTGATTAAAAAAAGTCATTTTCAGTTAAAATATAGTATTTTTCACTATTCACACAAATATGAAAGTTATCAGAAAAACACCAAAACATTAATGAAAATAAATTCTTTTGTCCCGATTCTAAAGAAGAAGTTCATTTTTCAAAATTGAATATATAAATGTTTCAAATATTGGATTTAAAAAGGCTTCACCATTAAAAGGCGGTAAAATTTCATTTTTTTAAAATACTTCTTTTATCCAAAAAAATGAATTTGTTCATCAATCATGTATTAGAAACTCATAATATGGATTCTAAAAAAATTTAAATATTATATAAAGTTTTAAAATTTAGTTAATACTATTCATAACCTCTTTTGAACGGCTTGTTTGGTAAGTCATGGTGCGCTTGAACTCGGTGTTGCGTGTAGTGTAAGTTATTGAATTATTTTGAAGAAATAACACACTATGAAATCATGGGGTTTTACATAGCCTCTCCACTCTTTGGAAGGAAAAAAAATATCCTCCCATCCTCACACATCTTGAACCTATTAACTAAGTAAAAGTGATATCCCATCACTATATATCAGGTAAATATAATCTAGTATTTTTATAATCCCTTCGTTTAGATCAATTCATGTCTTTTTTGGAGTTGACATGGAATTACATAGGAGTCGTTCTCTATAAGGGAGATATGAAACATTGTGAGGATAGATATGGCATGGAAAAGTAATATATGAAGGGGATTTATGGAGTTTAATTTTTTATCATAATTCTAATTTTTTACATAGCTTCAATAAGGAGAAGAGTTTTGGTGTAGGTCAGTAGGGCATTGTGGCATCGAGAGTTCGACTGTGAGTTGTGAGCCTTGAAGTTTAATTTTAGTTGATTGACCAAAATTTTAACCTTTATGTCATATATGTAGGATTAATCAATGAATATTAATAGGAAATGGAATGAAACTTATTTGGTGGTTCAAAATATTCCATTGTCCTTCCTCGATTTTGTAGGATCAATAGCCTGGTTTGCAGCATGTTCCTCAGATAAGATTTGGCTGAGAAAGATATGGCACGGTCCATTAGGCTACAACATAGTCCTTACTATGTCATCCCATTCTTCAATGGGGTGTAGGATAATTTTCCATGGTATTTTATTTTAAATACCACCATTAAATTTGAGGAACCCCTCCGATCTAGATATTATTCCATCATTCTCTCTTGAACCTTAGGCACCCAAGAGAGCCGTTCGAATTCCTTTTAAGCCCCTTTTGGAGTAGATTCTACCATGGAATTGGGGTATTCATTATTGGTATTTTCTCTCCAATATTCTGGTAGGATTCTTTATACAAGGTTTTTAATTCATTAATTAATTATTGTTCTTATATAATTACTTTTCTAATAAAAATGATGGATTTGATATCGAGGTTGATTTACTTCATGAAAACCTTATTTCAAAGGGTGATTTCTTTAAAATGATTTTTTTCACACTATGAATTCAATGAGATTAATTAAGGGTTATTTTGATTAAAAAATTTACTTTAATTTATGGAATCAGTAATGATTCACTAAAAAAATGTTTTTATAAATTATGAGCATGATTATCAAATGGTTTTTTGAAAACATAGTACACTTGGAACCTTGGGTTATTTGGAAAATAGACATGACACTCATAGTGTATCTCATACCACTAGAGGTTATATATTAACAAATTTTTATGTTAATCGATATTGGTTTATTTCACACGATTCATGATATTGTTGTTTTTTTATTTTAGAGTACATATTCCCCAATTCTTGAGCCCAAAACTTGTTCTTTGTCATTTATACTTATTCTTAAACATTATGGTATATTTTATAATTGGTTTCTCATTTTCTGATGTTTTCTAAAATTCATTTTTCCATATTCTGTAATTAATTATATTTACTTTTCATATTCCTTATTTGTGTGAACATGAAAGGATTTAATGAAACATAAAAGGTTGTTTTTTAAAAATGTTTTAACTTCTGAAGATGATTTATTAAAAGGTTTTATATTGAATGTTGAGCTATCAATTTCATGGAATTATATGTTGTGTAGATTATTTTCTGATGATATAATGGGGTTTATGATCACACTAGACTTTTATGTTTAGGTATTTAAATATGTGGTTTTATGAGATTCAGGTAATGGGAATAGAGACTTGTTGAACACCAACTTCTCTTAGTTGTCATCACCTTCTTAGTGGGATAGTTTGTTGGAAACTGATGGACAAATGGGGTTTTAGATTATGTATTGTCTTATTTTATAATCTTGTTTATCCCTTAGAAATTTAAATTGCATGTATTAAGGTTTTTTCAATTCTTATACATTTTACACTCTTTGTTTTTTAGTTATAGTTGAAACTTATTTTTTTGTTAAACCTCTCCATGTTGAAGAACATCATTGGTGACTTGTGTAGTTGAACTGGGATGGTTCATTAAAAAATGGTATCAGGAGGATTACACAACAAAAAGTTTTATGAAATTGTATGGGTTTGGATATGGGTCTCTAGTAAATAATAGTTAGTACCTTATAGATTTATGTAGTATATGCAGGAGGGTTCTTAGCCAACTAATTCCCATGTTTGAACCTGAGTTAACCTGTGTGGTAAGAGGATTTTTTTCAAACATGAGACATTGTGATTGAATTTATTTGAGTGAAATTCAATTTTATTTTATTCAAATGGACTTATTCATTTTTTATGGATTTTTTTTCATTTATAAAATATATTATTTCTTTAACATTTTCATTTTTTTATAAAATTAATTTAGATTTTAGTTGTAGTTATTATTATGTGAGAATTTTCTCAAAAGTTTATTGTTTTTTATCTTATATTTAATAGATAATTAATCCTATAATATCACTTTAAAATTCATTTTTGGAAGCTACATGACATATTTTGTTGGAAAATCCAACAATGGTCCATTATTTGGTGGGATCTATAATCTACAATATTTAGACACTAGGTCAGTTGGGTATTGGAAACCAGGGATGTATGTTGGATCATGTCTCAAAATTTAATATGTAGAATCCACCAATATTCCATTGAGAAAATGGGCCTTAGGAATATGAAGTGTGTCTTTAGTGTATTGAATAATTCTTCCCTTTTATGATAACCACTAGAGACTCTATGTTGATGTTTTTAATATATATTATTGAGGGGCAAGGCTGGATATGGTGGGACGCAATATTTTATTTTAATATGCATGATGATATTACCCATAATTATTTGAATAAAATATTCAACCCATATTTTTGTCCTAAAATATTTCATATAGTTAATAAATGAGAATTCCATACCTTAGATAAAGGGGATTGTATGGTTTTGGAGTATTATGTCCATTTTTTTGAGTTTGTGAACATAGAACACCACAATTTTAATAATGATTAATTTAAATATCATAGTTTTGATATGGGAATAAGGTAACATATTTTTTCAATGCTAATTATATTATTACTTGGAGATTTTATTAGTTTCATGGTTAGTGATGAGGCGTCTTCTGTCCAAAAAAAAGGAAATACATAAGAGCATAGTTTTCTTTAGGAAAAGTTTTAGGAGATTATTTCAGATAATAAATTTTTTTTCTATAATTTTTGAAGGGCTGATCATATTGAGGCCAATTCTATAGATATTCCTGGAACTTCACATCATTTTGGAAAACCTGGTTGTCTCATGAATTTTTTTAGAAGGATGTCATAAGGTAGTAAGGATGGATCTACTCTCACCAAGTGTTCATAGGTTCTTTTTATGTTTTTAAGGGTGGTGGGTCTTATACTCATTCCCATGGGGATGATCATATGACTAGGAATGATCAATGAGGATATTAGAAAAATGTATTTATATATCAGAGAATGAAAACATGGAATCTAAAGAAGGCCTATCTACTATTATAGGTATGATTTTTATTTCATCCTCAATTGTGCCAACATTATTTGGAACAAGTGATAATCATTAATTTATATCTTCTAAATTAATTGATGTGTTAAGATTGAATTTATTACTAATTATAGTCTTGTTGGATCTTTCCATTCCATTTGGAATGAGTCTTGAATAAGGTTTCAGATGTTCAGTGTATCGGGTCATGTTAACTGACTTATAAGTGGTTTGGGATTCCATAGTTCTTGATATTGATATCATTTACCTGATTATCTATATGGATTAGATGACCAATGTTAAGTCCCATGTTAACTATTATCATTATCTAGTCAGGTTCTTATCTCCTTATGAAGTCTCTTCAGTCATTTAGGGTGGTAGAGATTCTAGATTTGGGAGAGTAGTGCTTATTGTTCCTTATCCCCGAGTGATCTCATCCTAGATTTCATAGATATTCCTTGAAGTAATTGATCCTTATTTTACTAGTTCATTTCCTAAAGTGGTGACTGTATACCCTAAGGTATTTACAGATTACTTATTTGCGGTTAAAACTATTGATAGAGGTTGAGTTTACAATTGACCATTTTCCTGGTATAATGCCCATTTCTATTCCATGTTATCAAATGGAACCTTCTGAGTTAATGGAATTTAATGTGAAACTGATGGATAATGAGGATAAGGTATTTAATCATACTAGTTTTCACCTTGGGATTCAATTGTTCTCCTTACAAAAAATAAAGATGAGAGCCTTAGAATTGGGATTGATTATCGAAATATAAATCAAGTGACCATTAATAAAAAGTACCCATTTACAAGGTGTAACTATCCTTTTTACCAAATTAGTGTTTTTCATTAGTTTTATTTGATTTAACTCTTTTTGGGGAACCACTAATTGATAGTCCAAGAAGAAAATATACCTTAGATTACATTTAAGAGACAATATAGATAGCTGTAATTTCTATTTATGCCATTTGGTCTTACTGACACTCCTTAGTGTTGATGAATCAAATCATCCCCCAATTATTAGAATCTTTTGTAGTCATATTCAAGGATGACATTTTGGTGTTCTACAAGTTAGATGAGGAGCACATGTATCATTTATATACCATCTTAAAAATCTTGAAAGGGAATCATTGGTATGTTTATATTTCAAATTTGAATTTTAGATACAAGATATGACATTTCTACGGATTTTAATATCTGAGATGGGAATATCAATGGATCCTAAAAATATATTAAAGGAAATTAAATAATTGAATCCCATAATTGTGTTTGAGATACATAATTTATTGGATTTGGCAAGCTATTATAGGTGTAATGTTCATGAATTTTCTAATACTTCATCTCCGATGAGAAATTTTTCCAGTAAGGGTATAAATTTTGAGTGGAATGAAATATTTTAGGGATTATATGAGGAAATAATGGTATGTTTTAATTATGATCTGTATTTTATTTTTCAAAACTAGTTTAAGTTTACTATATTTTCTAAAATGCTTTTGTTTTGATATTAGGGCATGTATTGATACAGGAAAAACAAGTGCTGGAATATAGCTCTATCCTGTTGCAACGTCATTTGAATAAATACACATCCCATGATATTGATTTGGTATTAGTGATGAATGTACTCAAAATGAGTAAATAATATCTCTTTGGAGAGGGTTTATGGAATATTTTCATCATAATAAATTCATGTATATTTTCAATTAGATGGATTTTATGTTTTTATTGAGATGTTGGGTTGAGTATATACATTTTTTTTTATTTTGATATTTATTATACTCCTGTAAAAGGGAATGTGGTCATTCATGAACTAATCAAGAAAATACAGACATACGCATTTTAGGAATCGGTAGGGGAATAGTTTCTGAAGATCTTTTTCATTAAGACGGTATTGGGATTGTAAGAGACTTGGGCGATGGTATTATTAGTGTGGAAAATGATGAATCATCATTTTATTATCATATTTGGATCAAGTATCTGGCATACACTAATTTATTGTGCATTAATAAAATTGTAATGGTACGAAATCCTTTGGATAGTGGTCTTTGTCTCCCATTGGTGGTTTTTTTAGATTCTGAAGGAGGTTGTCGTTCTATTATCTATGACGTAGGAATTCATAGAAAATGGACCCCAGTATTGTTGGGATTTAAAAGTTAGGAATAATAAGATGTATCTTGATTTGAAATGTTGGTGTTTGTGGATGGGGAAGTGATGGTCAATTGTAGACTTCATGACACGATTCCTTACTTTTCAAAGAATTAAGGAGAAAACTCAGAGAATTTTTAGTTCATTAAAACCTTTTCCCATTCCATTAAGTAAGTGGGAAGATATTTCCATGGAATTAATTGTGTATTTACCTTGGACTAATAGTGTTATTGATTTCATTTGGATAACCATTAGATGAATTATGAAATCATCTCATTTCCCTCCTATCATAGAGATCATAAAGGTGGGGTATATTAGAAATTTATATTTTCAATAGGCTGTGAAACATCATGGGGTTCCATATGTGATATTATCTAACATAGATCTACAATTATTATCTATATATTTGAATGGTTTTGAAAAGTTGATGGTTTCCCAAATGAAATTATGAACGAAATACCATCAATAGATGGATGGTAAGACAATGTAATCTATTCAATTTCTCGAGGATATACTCTAAGTAAGTGTTCATGATTTTAGTGGTTGAATTTTACTAAAACAATATTTACTAGGATTTGGTTAAGATGGATCACTTTTATGAATTATATGATCTCTCATGTAGATCTCCCTTATTTAGAGAAGAGTTGGGACATCTGTCCTTGGTTGGGATGAGACTTTTATAAGAGATGACAAGATAGGTGAATTTGATCTAGAAGAGACTATTCATGATAGATAGTAATCAGAAATCATATGAAGACTATCTTTTATAGGTGTTATATTTCTGAGGTTGGTGTTCTGTACATTCTTTGAGTTTCACCTCTCCTAGGACACTATTGGTTGGGTATGTTGGGTAAGTATTCACTAAGGTTTGTTTAACCCATTGATATCATTGGAATAATTGGAAAGGTGAAATATTGGAAAAAAAATTCATCTATTTTTATGAAAATTAATGATGTCTTTCATATCTCCCATCTAAGAGGTATTAACTGGATGCTTCCCATGTGGTCAAATGGGAAGATGTTGATCTTGATCAGAAGAGCATTATGGTTGAGTAACTAGTTCAAATTATGGATCACCATGATAAGATACCAATTGGTTAATGAATTCTCTTGGTTTGTATACTATGGTAGAGCAGGTGGGATATCCATGAGATGTTGGAGTAGGAATTGTTGGTGAGGAAGCAGTGGACTTATCTCTTTGAGAGTCCAACATCTTGAGTAGTTTCTGGTGGGATGATAGCATTTATTATGGGGAGATTGTGGCATCATTTCCTCATCCCTCATGTAATTATAATATCATATTTTTATTATAACTTGGTTTAATCTTTGTTTATTGTTTTTTAGATCCAATGTGGACTTCTATAGGAATATACACCATGGATGGGATCTTTGCGACGTGGATGAGATTGATGTAGTGTGGAGTTCTAGAGGCATATTTTATATTCTACTAATAGTTTCCTCATAGCTACAATGTGGAGTTGAAATTTGTATTATGTTTGTTGGGTGTTGCAGTGTGGAGAGTTCGATTGAGGCATAGGATCCTCAAATATCAATTTGGGTGTTTTTTTTCAAAATTCATAACCCCTATAGCATGGTGGTAGGCTGAAACACTACCTCTAACTTAGTAATGGCATGGTTTCAGGGTGGTGATTTCAACTATGATGTTGTCTTTCCCCATGTTTAGATTATTTTTATTGTTGTTTGTAGCATGTTCCTCGAACATAGTTTGGATAGGTTGGCTATAGTGTTGTCTGTTGTGCTGCTCCATAGTCCCTGATGTGTCAGTCTATTCTAAATCATGGTCTAGGAGACTAAATCATGGTATTATATTATACATACTATCTATTATTACCTGGATCCCATCAAAAAAATATATTATTATATCTTTCTCTCTCTCTCAAAACATAGCCACCCAAAGGATCCATTTGAAGGACTTTCAATCCCTCTTTTGGATCAGATTCCACCATGGTCTTAGGAGTTTAATTTTTGGTAGTTTCTCTACATGAAAGATGAAATTTTATCTATGTAAAGGTTATAATACATGAATTAATTGATGTTTTAGAACAATTACTTTGGTTTGATTGATTAAAAAAATTGGATTTTATATCAAGGTGGATTTACTTCATGAGATCTATGTTTTAAATGGGTTTTTATTTAAAATGGATTTTATAACAGTATATATCAAATGTGATTACTTAAGAGTGGTTATAGTTTAAAATAGAAAATAAAATATGGATTTTTCAAGGATTCACTAAGAATTTGTTTTATAAATTATGAGAATGATTTTCAAATGGTTTTGTAAAAATTAGGACATTAGGAACATTGGGTGCATCAAGAAATGGAATTATCACTCTAAGCACGTGTCATTCCACTAGAGGATATATATAAACAAACTATGATAGGAATTAATATAGGTTATTTTAACATGATTTCTATCTTGGTTCAATATTTTACGTTTGATTATGCATATCCATAATATAGAGCCTAAAACCTATGTATTGTCATGTATACATGGTTTTACACATAAAGGTTTATTTCTTGGTTGGTTACTCACATTCTCATATTATTGTGGATCCATTTTTGTTTTTTATTATTTTATATCGATTTCAATCAGGAAATTGTGATATTAATTATTTTTGTGAGTATGAATGAATTTTATGAAAAACTGATGGATGTTTTTAAAAATTTTTGTACCTTACAAAGAATCTTTATAAACTAGTTTTTTTTGAAGTTAGAGAATTTTTTTTCATGGAATTATACTTTTTATAGATTCTTTGGTGAAATATTACTAGGGTATGTTCTCACACCGTATGTTTTCCTTTGGGTGTTTGTAGTTTTTGTTTTATAGGGATTAGGTAAAGGGAATGTTGTCTTGTAGTTCGGCTACTTCTCTTGATTGTCATTGCCTTTGTAGTAGGACAATTTGGTAGTGATGGATGGTCACATGGAGTTTCATATTATGGAATGATTTTTTTGTTCTAATTTCAAACATTTGTTTTCATGAAATTTATTTTATCATTTATTTTTTATATTCTTTTTCTATGTACTATTTTTTTTAGTTTCACATGAGGCTTGTTTTGTTTTTTTGCAACTCAATATGTGGAATACCGTCAGGGGTGGCTTATCAATTTTACCTGGGTTTTCTCATTACAACCAAAACATACCAAAAAATTCTCTTAAAATATTTATCTATAGTATAAAGGTCCTATAATTAATAAAATCCTTCCCATTGGGTCTTAAAAGAGAGATCCAATGGAGGTTCTTCAAAGAGAAGGTAATCGTCTCAACCGAGCATTTTCATTTTACATATTCATATAAATCCTTCAATTATATCCTAACCATTTGAAACTAATAACATAATTATCTCACATATATTGATATGTTATTATGATAATATAATAACCATATTAATCTCCTTCTCTAGCTTATGAGGAATGAAAACATTTTTCATGCGTATGTGTGGACTACCACCTCAATGATGCAATGTGTTTCATCGTTCATCATCACCTCACAAGGCTAGTAATTATGATATATTTAATAAATAAATATTATATTCATGAAATAATAATTATTATGGATTTAAAATTTATTTATAAACTTCTAACCCTTCCACATGTAAAAAATCGATAACATCACTCATGCGTATGTGTGGAATATGAACTACTTGGACCAATGTGATTTGTTTTTCACATATTATTTTCATGAGTGATTATAAAACTGAATTTTGTGTATAAAAATTATTATTATTTCAGGATTATTAATCTGGATATGATGTAATAATTTCCCATTTTACCCCAACCAACATACCAAAATCATTTTACAATTATGAATAAAACATCCTTAAAATACCCAACGTCAAATTAACCTATTATGTAATTAAATATGTCATTAAAATAAATTAAATAAATTATTTAATGATAAATTAATAAACCTATTGATGGTTCTTAAATAATTAAATAATTAATATATGTTTATTTTATATGAGTTAAATAATGTTCATAGGGAGTCGAGACTTGAGGTAAGGCATTTCATAAATCATTTTATTTTAATTCGGTTATAACACTTATTCATTGCACATATTATCACATAATTATGTGTGAATTGATATATTATTTTATTTATTATATATTTAAAATTCTTTTAGGTGGATTTAAATATTTACAAATTAACAATTTATTTATTAATTATCACTTAAAATGCTATGATATTTTCACGAGTTGTATTTGTCTCCATCTCAATTTATTGGGACATGTTTCTTGTCATGAAAAATAATTTATTTTTTGGATGTTATTAATTTTATTTGAATTATTTTTTAGATATTAATGAATTTAAATCTTGGGGTTTATATATCCATATCATAATATTTCTTTCAATTTGTTTTGATTCACATGAAACTAATGTATAAAGGCTTCATGATCAAATCTTATTTATTTTCGGTATTATTTAAGTTAAAGGTTCTTTACGGGGAAATATTTTAACATTAATTTATTAAAATAAGTCTATATTGTTCCCATATATGTTATTTTTTTATGTTTACATGAACTCCATTCATTTTTAAATATTTGGTACTCTTGATGATCAAAATAATGTTTTTAAGAAAAATTGACATTATTTATCATTTAGGTTAGGAATATTTTCTCTTATATATCCATATCCATAAAAATGTTTTAATGAATGTACTTTTAAAATTTTTTAATAAGTTTTTTAACTATATTTTAATTTATCTTAAATGTATTAAAAATTAATCATTAAAATGTTTTCAAGTCAATTTATTTATGAAATTTTAGGAAATTGGTGAAAATAGTATTTGTTTTAAAATTTACAAGATGAATGGGTTTTTACTGATTTATAACTATTTTTTATTTTACTTTTCGATTATAAATCTAAATGGTCATTTTAAATGTCATAAATTTAAAGATTCTATTTTTATCACTGGATCTGGGATTGCTAGTTTGGGGTTATAATAGTTGGTATCAGAGTAGGGTTTAGATAACCTTTCATATTAGGATGTTTTCATGTGAGGTAAATTTAATAATTATAGATATAATAATAGGATTATAAGTTTAATGTTTATTATAATTTTAATGTAATATAAACACCTTTGGATATTTTTTGTGATTGGAGTACTTTGGAATACATTTATTAAGTTTTATTTTTTTTGGAAGTATATGTAACTCTAATGCTTAACTTATATATTGTGAACATAAGATAAATGTTATTGATAAACTTTAGGGTGAATATGATTTTGATGTTGAGGTAATTATATTTAATTGGTATTAAGGGGTTTTTTAATTTTGTGACAAAAAATTAATAATATTTATAACCATGGGATTGAAAAGTGATTTGTAAACTAAGTGATTTATGTTTTTTTGAAGAATTTCACCATATTGGGAACATTTGATTACTAAGGTAATAGAAATATTATTGAATAATATGGGAGTTTAATTAAGGAATAAGGGAAAAATTATCTTTTGGAAGAATATATGATTTTATTTTGTATTTATTGTGATTCAATTTATTTATGGAAAAGATTAACATATTTTGGAGATTATATGATCATGGAATATACATTATTGTATGTGACATAATGAGTTATTGTTGTTATTTAGAAATTAATATTATGTTTATCTTAGAAGAATATGTGAGCAAATAATTCAAAAATTTGGATTTCTATTTTATTTAGGAATATTTTGAAGTGTTTTAATGTTATATATTAATTGAATAATTTATGTTGAAATTTTGATTTTATTGTTGAGGAATTGAAGATTAATGTAATATTTCATAATATTACATTTATATACATATTGGATATTATATTGTGGTAATTATTTTTGTGATTAATTTCTAAAGATAGGAGGAATAACTTGTTAACCTTTTGAATACCATTTGATCCTTCAATATTTATTTTTAGTGCATCATCAAAGAATAATTCATCCCAAATATTCATTTGTTGGAGTAAGAGGTAAGATAAAACTATAAATACATTGAATCCAAACCATATTCTGAAATTGTTCATTTGGATTGTAAATAAATCAAGTATGTATATTTTATCATGTTATATATCTTGATAGTAAAGGAATACCTCAACCCTTGGAAAATGATATTGAAATAACAAATTTGTCATATTATCTTCATTTCTAATGAATTTATTGTCTTATTATCCCCTACCAATTTATGGTTCTGTGGAAATTAAATTTATCATGACTATGTTCTCTATCACTATCTATTATTCCTTGAAATTATTTTTTCCTCTATGTCCATATTTTTACCACCCATCAATGAAACCATTATATGGGAACCCAATAATGTGTTATTTTAAATGACATTTATATTTACCTTTTCCACTATTTAAAGGGATATTTTAACCCTTTTTACAATGAGGGCCTTGATTTAGTTGTTTTTAAATATTAAAAGGGTTTTCTTTTATGATCTTATGTTATATCTTTCAACTAGTTGAATATATTTAAAAAAAATTCAAACCATTTTTATAAGGAATGAGATAAAATTTCAAGGATGAAATTTCATTTAGGGGGTACAATGTGACATCTAAAAAATTTAGTTTAAAAGAATACTATTCTAGATATCTTTTATAACATGTAACACTGAGCTTTAAGATAATTCCAATATATTATTAAAATATTAATACTTAAATTTGATCATTATAACCTAGCTTTTAAATTAAATTAATTAATAGAAATGTACACCTTATAATATATATATATAAATATTATATAATATATTTATTAATATATAATAACTCACTTTTCGATAAAGTTAATCTATGATTCAAAAATAAGTTTACTTGAAAAATGGTTTTTATATCATTTTTTGTATGGACATTATAATTAATTTCTAAATTTTTTAGAAATATTAATTAATTAAAGGAATACTAATTTTTAAATAATCATGTGTGTTTTATCTTAGTGTGATTTTTTTGGGATTTTTCTAAAAACATTTATTTTTATGTGAATAATGAAAATTTCTAGTTTTTAAAAGATTCATTTATTTTCATTAAATGAAGTAATTTATAACTCCTATTATGTTTTTAATTTGAAATTAATGTAAAATAAGTACCATTTTATTAAATATAATATAAATAATTACATATTAATCAAAATTACACTTTGTTTGGGTAAAAGTTCAATTTTTTGTTTAAAAACACATTTATCAGAAATATTTTTTTTTGTGTTTTATGAATTTATATTAAAATTGATTTCTATAGATTCTATAATTTTAATTTTAAAATATGGTTTTCATATTTTAAATAAATAAATTCAAAATTTTTAATTGTCTCCATTTTATTTTTTGGTCTTTTTGAAGAGTAACCTTAGTAAATATTTGTCTCCTCAATAAATATAAAATATGTAAAACAAGATTGAAACTCTAGGACATGACATTATAATCACCCTAAAAAATCCTTTATTTCATTTAATAAGTTTTTTTCCGACCATAACCATCCATGATTTTAAGATTTTGTAATATGTTTCCACTTTCTATTATAATATTTATATTATTTTATGTGAATGATAAATTCAAAATGTCACTATATTGTTTTTAATATCTATTACATCTTGTGATCGGAATAAAAAAGATATGTTTGGTTATAAATTTTTAATTTAAATATTAATGATTTTTATCATGGAAATTTATTTTTAATTTTTGTTGATGAAATAATTTTCTTAAAATATTCTGTAAAACTGACACAATGCTTGTTCAACAAATAAGAAACTCAATTAAATTATTTTAAAAACATTTCAATTAATATAATTTGTATGAATTATTATGTTACATTAATTTTTAGATATATATAAAATATTAGTGATACGTTAAAATTTAATATTTTAATTCCAGTACTGTATTGAATTATTTAATGTTAATCTTTGTGAATTGTTCATAAAATGTCATTAATTGTATTTTTTGTTAAATAATATTTTATTATATTATTTAAAATTCATAAAAATATTATCTTGTCTAATTTAAATGGATATAGTCTATATTATCATCAATTTCCAATTTACTAGTTAATTTTAAATTTATAATAACTTTTATGACCCTTAAAGAGAAAAACACTTTATTACAAAAGAAACCATTAAAAGGGTTAACAATATTTCAAAATTAAGAGATTAGGGTTAACGCCCCCTAAAAATTTATAATTTTCTATGATATGATTTAAACCCATAGTAGTCAAATATTCCAAATATATCAATTTGTATCCACTTGATCCAGGAAATTTATTTATAATAATTTATTAATCTATGCAAATCCAAGTGTATCCCTCTCCACTCTTATATGAGTACTCTACCTCTCATCTCTTCCTAACAATTCTTGATCCACTTATCTCAAAATCATTTTTTCATAATTGTTCTTAAATTTATTATGTACATTATATAGGTTTTTTCTACATAAAATACCAACCCTAGGTCCTGTAAAGAGATTTTAAAATGACCTTATATAAATAGGAGGTAATCATCTCAATCGAGTGTTTTCATTTAACTTATTCTTCTACCAAATTCAAGAATATCCTTAACATTAAAATATAATAACATCAGTATATAACATATAATTAAATGTTATTATGTTAACGTATTACTCTTATTCATCTCTATTTCTATCCTTTGGGGAACAAAAATATTATTCGTGGGAACGTGTGAACAACCACTGCCACAAAGTGACACATCTCAATTTTCCTCACCAACCTAAAGGATGGTTTTAATGAGTAGTTTTATAAATATATATGATAATAATTAAATAATTATGATTTTTAAATATAATTTATTAATTACCATATTCCCCTTTGACCTATTAAAAAATGATAATTTCATCCATATGTATGTACGGAATACCACCTTCATAAAGTGATGTGATTTGTTTTTCACATAAAAGTTTCATGGGTGATTAAAAAATTTAATTTGATGTATAAAAAATATAATTATATAATTATTATTTCTCTAGATATGATGTACTAATGACCCATTTAACCATGGTCAACATACCAAAATCATTTTTAAATTATGAACTGAACACTCTAAAAATTCATTACTTGGACTTAACTGATTAAGTAATTAAATATGTAATTTAAATGAATGTAATAAATGGATTAATGATAATGTAAATAACTATAAATGGTTACTAAAAAAATCAAGAAATTAACATAATTTTGTTATAAATGGGTTAATGAACATATATATCATGTCTAGACTCGAGGTAAGAGGATTCATAACTTAATTTCCTTTCAATGGGATATAAAAATTGATTACTGTGTTCGTTATACCATAATTATGTGTGAATTGATCGATAATTTTTTTATTCAATATTTTTAATTTTTTATGTGGTTTTACTAATGTTTACAAAAATCACATCATGGATTAATTATCACTTCAAATTTTATGATCTTTACATTAGTTTTCTATGTCCCAATATCATTTTCCTGAGACATGTTTCATGCATGCTACATTATTTCATTGTATGGTGTACTTAATTAACCCTGAATGAATTATGAAATATTAATTCATGTATTTCAGAATATTTAAAGATTTAAATCATAATATTTATTTCAATGAATTTTTATATGAATGTTACCAATGTGGTAAACTATTTATGTTACAATCTAATTTATTTTATGGATTGTTTATGTTCAAGTTTATATTGGGGGAAATTTTATGGCCTTAATTTCATGAACCAAATAACTATTCTTATCCTTTATTTATTTATAAAATTTTAAGGATTCCATTCATTTTTTTCTCTTTAGTAATAAAGCAGATCAACATAACTTTTTAAATAAAAACTAATATTATTTCTCCTTTAGGATGAGAATATTTTCACTTAAAAATACACAACCTTCAAAATGTTTTAACAAATTATATATTCTTAGATTATTTAATTAATTTGGAAATAAATATAAATATCTTATAAAGGTATTAGAACATAATAATTTAAATGTTTTTAGGTATAGTTATTAATGAAATTTTATTAAAATTTTAAATTAAATATATATAATAATATTTAACAAATTAATGTATTTTATTGCCTTCATAACTAATATTTTATTTTTTGATTACATTATAAGTATCCATGGTTTTTTTAAATTTCAATTTTTAATGATTATAATTTAGAAACTGATCCATGAGTGCATGTTTGAGGGTGTTTAGTATGGCTGGAAATATAGAATTGAAATCTTGAATATAAAAACACCTTGGGTTTTGATATTTAGTGTAAATGATAACTAGAATTGATAGTGAGCTGTTAATATAGTAAATTAGTAATGATGATAATGGATCTTGATGCCTATTTAATGTATGATTATATATTTCAGATCCAAAGTTATGAAATCTAGGTTTTTATGTGGGATGTTAGTTTTAATTTGGGTCTTGGGATAAATAGTTTGTCTTAAAATGGTCATGGTCCTTATATGTGTTTTATGTTTTATTTTTTATTCTCCACCACCCAAGTTAGTAGGGGAAGCTAACACACATATTTTTATTTAGCTTTTGTGTGTTCTTCCCAACATCTTGATTTCTAGGGATTTAGATTTCGGATAGTTCCCCCACCCCACTCTTTCTTCGAGATTTAAATTTTATATAGATATATCTAGGCTGTGGTGGGTTACTATTATAAGATATGTTCTCCTATAAGATATAATGAATTTTATTTATTGCACACATGTATATGTGGGATGTGACAACTTAAGGTTATATATTTTACTTGTATTTGGATATATGAATTGTAATTATTATATGTTCCCGTACACATTAGATATGATAGATCAAGAGATTATTGGTATTTAAATTGGATATGATGGTTATCAATATTACTATATATTTATGGGTATATGATGATGTTTTTGGAGTATGTTTACATAAATGTGTAGTATGAGACGACGATGTGGCTAAAATATGTTCCATGAATGTGAATTATAAATTACAGAAGGGATGAGAGAACCAAGATGTTATACGTTGGGGTGTAGGGTGGCTGGTTTAGTGAGAGAGTGGAATCATGGTAAATTTATTATATATATCCTTTAAATATAGAAATAATTTCATCTATATGATACATTGGGAGAAATCCATGGTAATGTTGAAAAATATTCTATTTTATTATGTAATGAGTTAATTTCCTCTATTTATTCACCAAGGATTCAGTAGGCTTATTATACATTTTCATGATAGGTTTCAGGGAGGATCCTAATGACTATAACCATATTTTCTCACATATATATATATAAATTTTAGTCTATGTCTAGAGGCATGAGTAGGTGATTGGGAACAACATTGCAAGTTCATAGATATTATTTAAGAGTTTTTTGTATTTATGGTCTCTACCTAGGTGTTGTTCAAGGTATTTTCATTTGTTTCCATACTGTATGAAATTTAATATATTGGGACTACTTATTTATTCACACTATTTAATTTATTAGTGGATTAATTTTTTATTTTCTTGAGATATGTTGAGAGTAATTCATCTAATATGTTTTCATGTTATACCCTCAGTACTAGTCTCAAACCTATGAACTATTAAAATAAGGATTTGAAGGTTACTACCACCTCCACCACTGGACTATAAGGGATTCAAGTGGAGGGGGAATTTAAAATTTGAATTTTTATTTCCTTGGGACTCCATATAAGACTCAAAAAATGTTATTATAGTATATGCTTAAAGGATAGGAACAATAATATAATTATCTATTCATCAAAAAATATTCGATTAAATACTTACATGGGAATGATTTTAAGAGTTTTTTAATAAAACAAATATACCCATATACCTTCTGAGTGTTAAGGAAAACTAATTTATTTAGTAATATATTAAGAAATTCTATGATATGGAACATGGAGCTGTATTTTCTTACCTTTCTCTCTTTTCAAGTGAAGTAGTGGATTGCAAATTTCTTCTAGAATATATGTTACATTCTGGTCTATGAAATTTGATTAAATATAAGGTTGTGATATTTTATATTGATAATTACATTGATGCAGTTAACGAGGAGATATTTGGGGAATATGACGTTATAGGTAATCATAGTGGAGGGAACACCTTTATCCACCAAGTCGTAGGTGAATACTAAAAAAAGGAAATAAGTGAAGATAGTAAAATTAATCACAAGGTAGTAGATCACAAGATCACCAATTCATGGAATAATTTTCATTTCCTCCACATCATAACAATGGATTTTATTGAATCCAATGTGTATCCTTATAGAACATAAAAATTATTTTTATGACATTACCTTGGGAGAATCACAACTATGTTTGAATGAGACATCTCAAATGGTTTTATAAATATCGTCTGAGTCAAAAAATAGATATTTTTTTAATATGACTAAGTCCTCTTAATAAAAACTAGGATTATCTCATCAAAGTAGATATCACTTTAAGAATAAGTTTTTACAAGGTGATTCCAAGTACACACTAGTAAACACAAGGCACCATCTTAGCATGGGGGTAAGAATAATATGGGAGGGGCTAATCAATAAATTTTTGGCATCAACTATGCTATAGAAAATGAAGAATGATGAACTTAGACAGGGTGTGGTACTATTATTTTTATTCAAAACTAATGCATGCATGTTTAACACTCAAGCATCTGAATGTTTTAATTTTTTATCATGATTTAAATCAAATGGGATTACATGTGGAAATGTTGGCTCATATCATGAGAAGAAACACACTACTTGATAAATGGGAGAGTAAGACATTTAAATATTCTAAATGTTTAATTAACATTAACACAGTCTAGTTTTTTTGGGAGTTAACTATATTAGAGATGAATATATTTGATATTTTTTTGGTATGGACTTGTTGGGAAAATTCAAAACTCATATTGACTATTATTCTCCTTGAGTTACTTTCACATCTATATGGAGTTGTAATTATTTTAAGAAGGGAGTTAGACAAGAAATCCAAAATATTAAGACCTCAAAAAATGTGGATGAAACCATATATTATCTTTTTTAAATAACAATATTTGGGGATTTTTACTCTTTAGAAAGTATATTTATTCTTAAAATTGTGTATTGATAACCTGATGTATTTTTAGTTAACTTATCTCAACTATTGAATAAAATATAAATTGAATTTTATAATAACCTAATGCCAAGAATGATTCTTATTTATCTTCTATCACATAAAATAGGTCCAATAAAATTATATAAACTATAGGTCCCATTAATGGAGTTATAATGTAACTACTTTATTAGACTGGGTGCATTGCCTAGGACATCATCAGTTTTATTCACAAATAAGGTGAGTGATAATCATAGAATTTTTTTATTATATTATATAGAAATTAGTTATAATAAAAATTTATTCTCAAACTAGAATTAATGATTTGTCAAATCAATTAAAGGGATCAAAGTGGTTCTGTAAAATTGATCAATGATCATGATACCACTAATATTGGTATAAGGAGGATATTCCTATGATATACTTTAGACGATACTAAAACTACTACAGTACTCAACCACACCTTTTAGTGTTACCAAATTAATATATATATACTTGTAGTTAAATTAAAATATCATTCATAGGAACCTATACTCAATTTTTTTTTGTAATTTTTTATGATATCTTAGGGAGCTATCAAATTAGGGATGATCTTCAATGGAATATAAATTATTTTTCACACATTTTAAGACCACTATTTGTAGGAAATCTTTTCTTAGTGTATCATTTAAATAAAATAAATTTGATTCCATAATTTTGTAATTTAGAAAAAATTCATATTAATTAACCCGAGAAAGATTAAAGTCATTATTCCTTGGGTGATACCTAATAATTAATTTTAGGTACAATGTTTTTTTGGGATTAGTAGGTCATTATTTCAACTTTATTTATGATTTATCACATCTATCTTTGTTAATTAATACATTAATAATGAATGGTATTTTATTATATTCGATAATCGATTATAATAAATAATTCATGGGGATCATGTCTTGAATTTTTTTCATAAATTCATATCTTTCAAGAACTAGGTGGGGGATATATTGTTTATTTTTTTTCTATTGGGATCAATATTTGATTGTATTCTCATATAGGGTGACTATTTCCTAAATTATGTCTTATAAAAATTTCTGGAACATGAGAAGAACCATCTAATTAATGAAATCGAATTAGAAATGGTGGATCATGTAATAAAAACTTTGACCCAATATATCATTGGTGAAAAGGCCATTTTGTTTATTAACAAAAAAACATGATACACATCGTCTCACAAAGGGCATCAAACCTTATTAAACCAAATTGGTTGAATCACATTCCAACACTTAATTTTGACTTGATTTACATGAATAGGAATGTGAATCTAGTGGACGAGGCTTTAAGAAAATTATTATGAACATTTGGATAAAGAAAGTAAGGATCATATAAACTAGTATGGATAATATCAAAAATGAATTTGGATTCTATTGAGTGGAATGATTTCAAGGATTTCATTCTAAATACCCTTATTCACGACTTTATTAATGAATTCATGGAGGTTCAATAGTTAAACCCTAGTTTAATTACCATTATAAAAAACCTCAATGTGTGTGGGTGAGGACTTTTCATGGTTGTATTATGGTTGAAAATTATATATTTTATTTTCAAGATTTATTTTTTATATTCATATTTCTAGGAACAAATCCTCCATTCCTATTATCACACAAATCTGGTTGGAAATGCATTTATTGGGAAAATATACATGGTAATGAAGTATTTTTTTGTGGTTTAACACGATTATATGTGTAGAAAGATTTTTTTGAAATGTCTCACTTTTCAATAGTGATTACAAAAAACCAATGACCATCTGGAACATTACATTCATTACCCTTACCCATATATAAATTTGATAACATTTCCATGTATATTTTAATCATATTTCCTAAAATTCATTGAGGGCATGAATACTTATGGGATATTGTTTAATAACTCACCATTTTGGAACAATGTTTCTTAATACAAGAGAAAATATTTGTAGAAGAATTTTTAAAGTTATATATTTGGGAAGTGGTGAAGTTACACGGGGTATCTATTTCTATTTTTTTAACTGATATCCTAGATTTACCTCATAGTTTCTGTTGTTCTTGAAAATAGTTTTTGAAACCCAATTAACCAATAGCACAAAATAGAATCATAAAATAGATGGACCGTAAGAACATGAAATCCAAAAATTAGGAGATATTCTCATATCATGTGGGATAGAATTTAATGCTATATGGAAATTCTAATTTCAATTGGTTGAGTTTTCATATAAAAATATCCACTAATCGATGATACATATAGATCTATTTGGATCAATTTAAAAATATCAACATTTTTATTTAATTTATTGGGTAGAGTATGAGGAAAAATTACCCATTAGGCATGGTTATTTGTATAAAATGATCGAGAAAATACAATTAGTAAGTATATTAATTTAAATAAACTGGATCCATTAGAAATATTTTGTAGTTCACCACGATAAACATTTAAATTTCAAATTGTATGAAAATCTATTCCTATAAGTATATCCAAGGATAGGGTTTCTCAAAATGGGTATGAAATGAAAAATAGTTCCTATGTATGTCAATACATTTTAGAATTTTGTCTGTATAAGAGGAGTTTCTTATTGAATTGTTATACCCCCAAAATTTAGTTCGGATCATAATGTTTTCTATATTTACCAACTAATAAAGTACCTGATTGAACCTTATCAGGTGATTAGTTGTGATCAGGTTACCTTCAATATATAAGCAACATTTATCCAGGACAGGTTTTTCATTCTGGATATTAATGAAAATATCTTTGGAGTTTTTAATATTTAATTGGTACATGTACTATGATTTCATGTCTTGATGCATTAATATATTTGGGAATGAGAGAGTTTTCTCCAAGATAAATGACTCGATCTTTTTAAATAAATAATCAATATCTAGTGTTTTAGGACAAAAAAGACCAATGATTTAGAGAATTCAACACTCCAGTTTAATGTATTTACTTGTTGTATTATATAATTTTAGTCTATGAAGAGGTTGGGGTTGGTTTTAGGATGTTCTTTAGTATTTTTTGAGGCTATGAAGGGGTTTTTTGGAGTGAAATATAATTAAATACCATGAATAATACCCATTTAATAATGCATTGGAAAATAAGGCTTCTGGTATGGTGCACATTTGGATTATATTTTAGGAAAATCATTTAATAATCATGTTGAAATGATGATTTTTTAATTTTAATAACATGGTTGGAACATTATTTTTCAAACTATGTAGAATGGGTGATGTATAGAAACACCCAATGTTTTTGTGCATGGTTTACCAAATTGAGAATCCAAAAAATGCATTAAATTTTAAAGTCCCAAAAATTACTTTTTTACCCAATTTACCCCTTAAAATATTCTATTTCTTTCTCTCTTGGTTAGGGATAATGAATTTGATTCTTTCCTTGAGTGATTTCACCAGTCATCTTTATTTTAGTGCTCTGTCTCATTGAATCAAAGACCATTTAGGCTTTGGATCGAGGGTAAGACTCTTATCTCTCCTTCCCCTCTCATATCATGTCTTTTTTCTTTTGGAGAAATCCTATTTGAAGGATGTTATTCATAGATATCTTATTTATTTTATTTTTTGATATTGATTTGGTTTCAAACCATTATAATAGTTTTATAAGAGCATTAATATGTAAGGTTGCGATGGGATTTCATATAGATGAACTTATTTTAGGAAGGTGGATTCTCTCTCACTCTCTATTATTTTAAGAACATGAAGGATTATTGTATTTATAGTTAAAATTTTCAATTAATTTAAATAAAATCGAAAATATATTCTTTTCAAGTATTCTATTATTGTAGACTGGTTTTATAATTAAAGTTGTAGTGTATTACCATCATGTTTTTATTATTATGCATAAGAGGTGATTCCATTTTATAAATAATAATATCTATTGTCCAAAATTTTTGATGTATATTGGGTTGGTGTGTGTTCATGATTCATATTTGTGGGCCTTAATATTTCAAGATTATGTACTAGTTCCAGTTTTTGGGTTATAAGGATTGTACCATCAAGTGATAACTTGGGTCATGGGGGATATGTTTTCACAAATGATCATAGCCAATTAAAAGTACCCATTAGAAAAGTGATTTAATGGGTTTGGTATCATGAATACCAGAGGGGAGGTATTATTGGTGTATCAGGGGTTTGTGAGTTTAGGGAACATGTTCTTGAGTTGTGGTGTGAGTTAAATATGTATCCTATATTCTCTTGTTACACATTTTGTAAACTAATTTTGAATTTTTATATTGTGACATATTTGTTTTCGCTTAGTATGTTGTGTGGAATGTCTTTGGGGGATTAAATATAATATCCCTTAACCCAAACTCCAAAATTTAATGATAAAAATATAATATTTACATTTTTTTCTATGATACAAAAAAATGTGACCCAATTTAAAGCATCCAAAACATACAACATCAAAAGGAAATGTTGGATCACTTACACACCAAAAGAAATTTTAGGTTTAGAGTTTTATAGAATTCGGAAAACTATTAAATTACATCTTGGATATTTGAAAAAATAGTTTATAAATATTTCGATCAATTATAACAAAGTTCTTTACATTTAGTAACATTCTTATACATAACATTCTTAAAACCATTCTTCACAACTTCGGTAAAAGGAAATATAAGAAGACTGAGATAAAATGACCAATAAGGGAAATAATAAGAATAATATATTGAATTTAAAAAAATAAAATAATATTATTATATGTTTATGATGACATAATAAAATTTCCTGAGTATAACATAAGATAATTTAAAACCATAAATACCTGGATCCTAAAAGAAATGATTTCAATGAAAACTAATTAGAGTGCATAGAAGAGTTATGTTGGTTCCTTGAGAAGTCATCTTTATATAACTATTAAAATCACTATTACAATATTAGTAACCATAATGGATAACCTAGAACATAATTATATACAGAACATAATCATTAACCAATGAATTCGAGGGATATAATTGACCAAGATGTCCAAGGTTTATAATGTAACCACCCATCATTGGTTTAAAATAGAACCAACCATACATGGTTTATAATTAACCACCCAGAACCATAACACATTTCAAAGAATCATATCATTAAAAAATTTTATATAGAATTCATTTCATTATAAAACATAAATAAATCATTATTTTTTTTAACATGATTAACATGTTGAAAGGAAACAAGTTATATGATAATCTATTTTAAATTATCATAATGCATCAATAGAAATCATTAGGATGGTATAATTACAATATATCCCTATTGGAGAAAAGGTAACAACAATAGTTTTTGTCATTGGTGAATATAAATACCATTAATATATCATTAAAAACACTATTTGGAAAATACCCCTACAAATTTCAAAATCATATTTAAAAACTAAAAAATTCTAGAATATTAAGAAAAAAGTTATTTGAAAAGAACCATATAAAATTATAAACTAATATTCAAATAATTTATGGTCCATTATTGTGGTAAATTATATTTAATACATAATCATTAAAATAATGATTCAATTCACACTATTGGTAAAAATCACCTTGTTTAAAAAATGAAATTAAAATTATTTTTTAATTTTTTTTCAATAAGTAAAATATATGTAAAAAATGAATTTAAACTATAATCTATTAATAATAAATAAATTCTAGAAAATATTTTATAAAACATTGATATATTAAAAATTTTATCAAACCCAAATACGATTGAATAAGGTCGATATTTTTTAATTTTTTTGGCTATTTTGAGTACTAAAGAGAGGGAAAATGGTAATTTAAAATAAAAAACCTAGAAAAAAAAATAGAAGAAAAAATAAATTGTTTTATAAAATAAGGATCATATAATTTTATTAATGGAAATCGAAGCATTAACAATCCCCATTCAAATTCGTTTGAAACATAAACCCCTTACCACTATGAAAGATTTTGATTCATAATCTCCATGAAAGAATAAATTCAAATGAAATTTTAAAAATGATGAACATGATGAGATTAATTATATAATATTTCAGTATGGTAGTATATACACCTAATAAAAAGATATAGGTGCATAACATAAACATATTTTCCAAATAAGGAGAATTTGAGATGAATTACCCATATAAAGATCACACTATTGAAATGGATTTAATAAATGGAGTGATTATGTATAAAAATTTAAAATAAAAAAAACAAGTTTAAATACGATATAAATAAACCAATTTGAATTTTTATATTATCTTGGAATAATATAATCAATGAATAAGTGATAGAAAAAAATGAAATAAAATTTAGTTATAAAAACCCTTCTTTCATTCGTGACTTTAGAATCAAGAACCCATTAAATTAATTAACATGAATTATAACTTAAAAAAAATTTATAAGAAGGATTAATGATATAATATCTAAAATGGTGATCTTATATACTATATAAAATAAATTTGTTGCATAACATTACAATATACCTTAATTAAGGGAAATTCAGATAAAATACCATACCTCAAGTCTAGAATTTCAATGTACATCCTTTATATAATCTATAATAAGATTATGTAAATTATTTAAATGTTTTGGAAAATATTAATGTATTATTTATTTATCATTAAATAATTAGTTTCTTTTATTTAAATTTCACATTAAGTTACTTAATTAGTTAGGTCTATGTTGAATATTTAAAGGACTTTCAGTTGTTAATTCCAAAATGACTTCAGTTCATTTACCATGGTAAAAGATGTGATTATCCCATAATCTATTGAATAATATTAATTATATAATTATAATTTTCATAAAACAATTATAATTTTAAAAACAATTATAAAATATGGTTTGGAATAAAAATATATATTACAATCACGGAGATCGTAGGTTGTACATACACATGAGTAACATTTTCATTTTTCAAAAGAGAACGATATAAATAAGGTACTATTGGTCGGAGTGGATACTCAAGAGGGGGTGAATTGAGTTCCAATTAAAATTTCTGTTATAAAACATTGTCTTAAAAACCCCCAAATAAAATATTGAATTAAACTGTAGTGAATTTATATCAAAGTAAGGGTTCGGTTGGGTTCTCAAGGGATTGATTATTTCCCAGTTAATCAAAACAGAAAGGTTGATTAACTTTTGAAACCAACTTACTGAATTACAACTGATATAAACACTTGCAAATTTAATTATTAAAGTGACTTTAAAACAGTTTTGGTTTTAAAGAAATTAGCAGCGGAATAAAAGAATAACTTTGAAAGATATAGCACAACAGATATAACTAAGAGGTTCAGTCTCAAGCTGAGACTTAGTCCTCTCAAAAGCATTTATAAAAAGATAATCCACACCCCAGATCGGGGATAACAACAACAACCAGCTATCCAGGTCCAAGAACTCTACCATAGTTATTCGTGGGAACAAACACAACAGCAACCAGCTATTCAAGTCACATGACCTCTACCACTTTATCAGTGGGAAATACAAAATTTAAGAGAGGTGAGTGAGGATTTACAAATCCTACAGTTTGAGTAAAGGAGACAGTGTGTGTGTAAAAATGCAGCATATAACACACACTGCTCAATATGTAAAAAGATAATTCACAGAGCAAATGTTAAGAGTTTAGGAATGGATCTAGTGATTGTCGTGCAGTTCAAGACTCCTTTGATTGATCAGAATTCGCTCTGAGTCCTCTTCTTTTTTTTGTCTGGAAAACAAAGTATCGTCTATTTACTTGATTTCCAGGTGTAAAGATAGTCGATGAAGCTCTTGTATTATGTTCACGTTCTCAACTCCTCACTAGTGAGTAGTGATGAATGAGTTACCCATGTAAGTTCAGTCGCCTCTTTGCATTCACACTTCGTTGTTCTTCCAGCACACCTTGCGGTCTTTGTATTCATCTATGTGTCTCCCACTCTATCAAGATTTGCAGTAGCACATCCTTCCTTTATTTAAAGCACATGCTCCGGCAAAAGAAATGATTTCTTTTTGCAGGTATGAGGTACGGTTCCCTGACATCCAACAACACACATTAAATAAATGACAGATCATTTAACATATTCCTAATATGACCGTTGGTTAGATTAAATAAAGATAAAGAAATTCAAACAGCTATTTATGGCTATCAGTGTGTCAAGTGATCGGTAAGTCATCAGCATCAGAATCAGTGAGACATCTTTGGTGACTCAGAAGATTAGCATTGGTGTGTCATGATCAGTGACTCATTTGATCACCATCGGTGTGTCATCTTCGGTGACTCATTTGATCAGCATCGGTGTTTCATCTTCGGTGACTCGTTTGATCAGCATCGGTGTGTCATGATCAGTGGCTCATTTGATCAGCATCGGTGTGTCATCTTCGGTGACTCATTTGATCAGCATCGGTGATACAGTTGTCCTTTGATATGGATCGGTGTGGCCGTTGTCCTTTGATATGAATCTGTGTGACCGTTTTCCTTTGATATGGATCGGTACGACCGTTGTCCTTTGATATGGATGACTTCTAGAATACTTGTAAATCAATAAAAAAGAGATAAAAACATGATCCATCCAATATACACAGATTCACTAAGAGATTGTGATTATGTATATGAGAAATCCAACCAGATTAAGTAATTGATGATTTGTGATTATTAAAACAGCAATCATATGAAGAATTCAATAATCTTCCAGATGGCTCAACAATCTCCCCCTTTTTGATAATAACAAATCTTAGCCAATAACAAAGTTTAGCAATAAATAAATATAATATAGCATCAATATTAAGGCATAATAAGAATAAAAACATAATGAGATATAAATCTCCCCCTGAATTTATGCCTTTAAATACTTATGCAAGAATTGCAAAAAAAAAGATATAAATCTCCCATAGATCCATAGATATATAGATTTCTCCCATTTCCCCCATATCTCCCATAGATCCATAGATATACAGATATACAGATATCTCCTATTTCCCCCATATCTCCCATAGAACCATAGATATACAGATTTCTCACCCTTTGGGATAATCAAAAAGGAGTGAAAACAGATAAAGAAGATATTAAAAGATGACAACAGTGAGAATAAAAATAAAAGAGAATAAATTTTATAAGACATCACAGTAAAATCACAACAGGGTTCACCCTATCAATAAAAACACACAACTATTTCTGGGGAAATAACGGGGCCTTGCCCTTGTCGGAAGGATCAATGGTTGGTAAGTTGGATGGTTTGGAGGCAGGTTGAATTGGGCGAATTTGAAACGGTGGTAAGATGACTCTGGAGGTTGGAGGAGAGGATGCCAACATGATTTGCTGTGAAGCTGTAGGAGATGGTTCAGAAGATTGCTGAGGAACTGGTCGGAGTTGAGAGAGGGCTTGAGCAACAGAGATCTGATTTAGAGAAACATCAGAGGCACCGAGAGGGTCAGCAGTAGGAAGCACAATGGTCGTGGCTTGTGCATTCAGATAAGGCTTCAAAAGATTTATGAAATTCTGAATAACTTCTGCATCATACTGCATAGCCTTCTCAAAATCATCCTTATTTTCCATGAAACATTCCAAGGTTGGAGTAAAATCTTGCAGCTGTCGAACTTGGGTCTTGAAAGCTTGAGTGACTGGAGGTAGTCTCAGATTTTCAGTTAACACTTTGAAATTCCTAGGCATCTCATGCTTGGTATAGATTTTTGAAAAGTAGTGATCAACCTTTTCCTTGATCTCTCTCTGAGCTTTATTGGAATCTGCTGAATATACTATTACCATCTTATGAATGTGATCATTGTGCTCCTTCATCTTCCTCAACGAGTCCAAATCAAGAACTTTCCTAATAGCAGCCAATTCATCATGCACAATCTACCTTAGATCCTCTATCTCACGAGTAGTGATCTTGGTTACTTTGGCTGTACTGGATTGAGAAACTATCTGAGTTATATCAGCCTTCAACATTCTCAGATCATACTTCTTAAGGTGTTCAATTAGATTTCTCAACACTTACATCATACCAGAGATGGTGGATCTAAATTCATTGGATAATGAAACTAAGCCAGATTGTAGATCCTTCAGAATCTGATTTAGAGAGGCTATGTGCCTGCCAATAAACTCACCAGTATTGTCCAGTTCTAGTTTAATAGCATTTGAAATCTCTTCTCTGACTGTATCTCTCACAGCAGTAAGCAACTCACTTTTGAACTTATCAAAATCAGACTGAGAGACAGTAGAACTAGGTAGATGAGCACCTGCAGTATCAACAACATGAGAAGACCTTGCCTCTACTAGTTGGCTTTCCATCATAACCGCAGTAGATTCTGATTCTTCTTCTTCTTCTTCAGAATACTCTAAACCCAAAACAGCAAAACCAGGGTAATCATCCTAGACAGCAGCACAAAGAGTATATTTCAGTTTATCATAACATTCTTTTCCACTAATTTCAAGAGATTCTCTCTTTCCATTGGCAGCTGTTCCTGGTACAGTTTGATGTGTTTCTGTGGGAGGTACAGCAAGACCATCCACTGGTCAGTTATCACGATCATCATCATTATCATCATCATCATCATCTCCATTCTCATTTCCATTCTTCAGATAAACGTCACTATTAGATACTTCAGTTTCACTAGCTTCTTCATCACCAAGAACTGGTTCTGATTCAGGTAAGGGTAAAGGTGGACTGGAAGATCCAAAGTCTATTCTTCTCTTAGGGCTCACAGTATCAGGATCACTCCTATCATCAGGAGGTGACATACTTCCTTCTTCTGTTTCAGCTTCTTCTATCCCTTGTTTACCAGACTCTTTAGTGTCTTTATTCCTTTCAACATTTACTTCTTCCTCATCATCAGAATAAATTGGCTCCTCATCTGATTTCAAACCAGGGTCTCTCAAACCCTTCGGCCTCTTTCCATGATCAGTGGGATTGTAAGATTCATACAACTTGTCCTCATCAGCAACCCAACATTTCTTCTATGGGTTCCAGTTTATTTTCATCCATTTACAAATTTCTTTATTAACACAATAAGCATAATCAGATTCGGATATCTCATCAGCTTCATCAACACATTCCAGATTCTTCAACATAGCAGAGATCATTTTGGAATAGAACAGGGCAGTGGCTTTCTTAGAAGGTTTCACCATTCCAGCTATGTGCACCATTAGATATCTACACAAATTGATCTTCTCATGGGTCATTAGTAAAAACAATAGACAAACATCCTGGTATCTTACAGTAGCGAAATCTCCTTTCCTGGGGCAAATTTGGTGCTGAATGAACATAAAGAGAAGTCTACATTCACCATCCAGCTCTGAGGCTATGATTCTCCTTGAATCTCTGTTTCTAGTCAAAATCTCCAAAGCTAACTCATAAGAGAAGTATTCAGTGGTTGGAGGAATGTTTCCATCATAATCCTCATACCGACCCTCATGGGGTACATTCAAACATTCAGCCCATTGTTTAGACGAAAAAGATATTTTCTTTCCTTTCACTACAGAAGACATTCTGGAATCCTCAACACCATATAAAGTAACTTGCAGATTTATATAAAACTAATGCACTAGCTTTGGGTAGTATACACGAGTGTTATCTGAAAACCAGGCTTTCCATCCTTGCGAATATAAAACTTGTAATAATAGGGACTTACATGTCAAAAGCCAGGCGGAGCTAACGTCCTTTTCTACAGCAACAATCCGAGTTTCCAGGTTCGGATTTACTGATCTTTGAGTGGTACTACTCGACTCGCCTCGAACACGCTTTGAAGGTACATGACTTTCTGATCCTTTGCTCGGTCTCTTCTGCTTAGCCATTTGACGATTCTGGGGAAAGCAAGAGTTCGAAGGTTCGAAGTGGAGGAGAAGAGAGGAAATAAGGTTTGGCGGGAAAGAAATAAAAGGTCGACAGTTTGGGGAATAGGAATAGTTGCGTATCATTTATTTCCTCATTTAGGGTTCCCATAAAAAAGATAAAAGTAGTTAATTAATCACAACAAATTAAAAAGTAATATAAAGAGTGATCGGTTTCACAGATCAGTTTAACAGATCAGTTTCACAGATCAGTTTCATAGATCAGTTTCACAGATCAGTTTCAAAGATCAGTTTCACAGAGTTTCACATATCAGTTTCACAAATCAGTTTCACAGATCAGTTTCACAGATCAGTTTCAGAGATCTCTCATACACAATTCTTGTTTAATAAAATTCATTCTTTCAGAGCATAATGGCTTTGTAAAAATATCAGCTAATTGATGTTCAGAACTAATAAATTTAGATAAATATCACCTTTCTGATAATGATCTTTTAGAAAGTGATGTATGATATCAATATGCTTAGTCCTACAGTGAGACACAGGGTTCTTAGATATGTTGATCGCACTAGTATTGTCACAGTTAATTAAAACCTGTTTAAAATCAAATACAGAGTCCAATAAAGTGTGTTTCATCCACAGAATCTGTGCACAGCAACTACCAGCAGCAATATATTCTGCTTCAGCAGTAGAAAATGAAATTGAGTTCTGTTTCTTACAACACCATGATATTAGCGATTTTCCAAGTAAATGACATGTTCCATATGTGCTTTTCCTATCTAACTTGCATCAAGCAAAGTCAGCATCTGAATAACTAGTTAGGTGAAATGATTGTCCTTTTGGATAAAACAATCTTAAATTCACAGTATACTTAAAATATTTAAAAATCCTTTTAACAGCCAGTAAGTGTGATTCTTTAGGATTAGATTGAAATCTAGCACACATACATACACTGAACATAATATCTGGTCGACTAGCAGTAAGATACAGTAAACTCCCAATCATACCTCTGTAATTAGTTTGATCAACTGGTTTACCGGTTTCATCAATATCAAATTTACAGGTAGTACTAATAGGTATATCACTTTCCATAATACTATCTAGACCAAAACGTTTTAATAAATCCTTAGTATATTTACATTGATTTAGAATAATACCATCTTTAGTTTGAAAGATTTGAAATCCAAGAAAATAGTTATGCTCTCCCATTAAGCTCAATTCAAACTCAGTTTGCATATCCTGTGAAAATTCTATACAGAAAGAATTTTTAGAAGATCCAAAAATAATATCATCAACATAGATTTGTACTATTAACACATCTTTTGAAATCCTTTATATAAAATGAGTAGGGTCACCTATTCCTTTTATAAATTCTTTTGAGATAATAATGTTTGAAAGTCTTTCATAGCAAGCTCTTGGAGCTTGTTTTAAACCATATAAAGCTTTATAAAGTTTAAAGACATGATTTTGAAAATGAGGATTTGTGAAACAAGGTGGTTGTTCTACAAAAACATCTTCAACAATAAAACCATTTAAAAAAGCACTTTTCACATCCATTTGATATAACTTGAAATTCAGATGTGATGCATATGCAAGTAAGATCCTAATAGCCTCTAATCTAGCTATAGGTGTGAAGGTTTCCTCATAGTCAATTCCTTCTTCTTGATTGTAACCTTGTGCAACTAGCCTAGCTTTGTTTATAATGATGTTTCCAGATTCATCAACTTTGTTTCTAAACACCCATTTTGTGCCTATGGTTATAGTGTCCTTAGGTCTTTCTACTAATTTCCAGACTTTTTTTCTTTCAAATTGATTTAGTTCTTCTTACATAGCCATTACCCAAAATTCATCATTGATAGCATCATGGATATTTTTAGGTTCTAGCTGTGACAAGAAGGCATGATGTTCAACCTGATTTCTAAGAGAAGCTCTAGTCTGTGTCCCTATATCAAGATTTCCTACAACATCATCTATGGGATGATTCTTTAGAATTCTAGTTGATCTAGAAAAGGTAGGGCTCGAGATTTCAGGTTCATCTACAGGTTGAGGATCAACAGAAGCAGGGTCTGGAAAATTTCCAGAACTAGATTTTTTAACTACAGGTCCACTGTTTTTATCATTAAGGTTCAAACCAGAGAGATCATCTTGAAGATTTTCAAGAGAGGTCTTAGGTTCATGTGGATCAGTTTCATCAAATATGATTTGAACAGATTCTTCCACACATTTGGTTCTTTGATTGAAAACTCTATAGGTTTTACTAAAAATAGAGTATCCTAGGAAAATTCCTTCATCACTCTTGGATTAAAATTTGTCAAGATTGTCTTTGGTGTTCATAATAAAGACTTTGCATCCAAAAAATCTGAAGTAGTTAACCTTAGGTTTCCTATGGTTCCACAACTCATAAGGGGTCCTCTTAAGAACAGGTCTGATCAAGACTCTATTGATAACATAACAATATGTATTGACAGCTTCACCCCAAAAGTGAATAGGTAGGTCATATTCATTAAGCATAGTCCTAGCAATTTCTTGCAGGGTTCTATTCCTCCTTTCTACTACACCATTCTGTTGAGGTGTCCAAGGGGCAGAGAAATTGTGACTATAGCCACGGTGTGAGCAGTAAGATTCAAACTCATGATTTTCAAACTCATGACCATGATCACTTCTCAGGGTTTTAATCTTAAGTCCACTAAGGTTCTCTATAGACTTGGAATATTTAACAAAGTAAGAACAAGCTTCACTTTTGTGAGCTAGAAAATATACCCAAGTATATCTAGAAAAGTCATCTACAAGAACATAGACATAATGCTTCCCATTTAAACTAGAAACTCTAGAAGGTCCAAATAAATCCATGTGAACCAACTCGAGAGGTTGAGAAGTTGAAACTTATTTCTTTGATTTGAAAGAAACTTTATGTTTCTTTCCCTTTTGACAGGGATTAAAAACTTTGTCTGCTGGAAATTCAAGTTTGGGTAGGTCTCTAACTAAGTTCTTCCTAGAATGTTTTCTAAGTGAATGCACATTGCAATGTCCTAATCTTCTGTGCCAAATCCAAGACTCTTTATGAAAAGCATTTAAACAAGTAATATTTTTCTTAGCTAAATAATTTAAATCGACAACATAAACATTTTCATTTTTTAAGCAGAAAACACTAAAGAATTTTTAGAATTAAAAACATTGAAAGAATCATTTTCAAATTTAACATAAAACCCATCAACACATAACTGATAAATACTTAAAAAATTGTATTTAAGTCCATCAACAAATAAAACTTTAGAAATTATTACTGAGTCAGTGTTACCAATCTGGCCTAAGCCGATGATTTTCCCTTTAGAATTATCACCAAAGGTGACAAAACCTCCATCAACTATGACTAAGATTTTAAAGCATGAGAATTATACAGACATATGTCTTGAACATCCACTGTCCAAATAAAAAGACTTTCTACAGGAGCTCTATAAGCACGTTCCCTACAAAACAAATTTAGATAGGAAATGATTTTGGTACCCAGATCTTCTTGGGTCCAGACAGGTTAGCAATCAGAGCTTTTGGTACCCAAATTTTTCTTATGGGTCTCATTAGAGTTGTAGAATCAACAGACTTTGAGAGATAAACTTTATTAGATCCATAACTATGAATATATCTAGATGAAGCATATGAAGTTTCAGAACTAGCTACATTTTGTCCAGATTTAGGAATGAATTTAGTTTTGGTAATCTTTCTTTGTCCACGTTGGTATCCTATACCAGTAGTGTATCTAGGTGCTATTTTCTTACCTAGAATTTGAGTAAGAGTATCTTTACCATTTGTAAATTTATCTAAGACTTTCTAGAGTTTCTCATGGTATAATTTTAGTTCACTATTCTCTCTAATCAACTATGCATTCTTTTCCATTTCAATATCATGATCATATTTATTTTTAACAGTTAAAGCATACTGTTTCTTTAAACCTTTGTATTTGTCCTTCACCTCATTACAGGTTTCTTCTAACATATCACAATATTCAAACAATTCAGATTTAGACATGTTATCACATTCAGAATCATCTCCAGAATAATATGATTTAGAAGCAGGAGTTTCTGAAGTTACCTCAGAAGTGTTTGTCATAAAACACATGTTTGCCTTGTTTCTGTGTTCAGTTTCAGAAACTTCAGATTCACTAGAACTGTCCTCAGAAGCACTCCAAGTAGCCTTCATGGCTTTCTTATACTTTTTATCCTTATATTCATTCTTCTTCTTGTATTTCATCTTTGGACAGTCTGATTTTATGTGTCCCTTCCTTTTGCACTCATAGCAGACAAATTCATCTAATTTGTCAGATTTCTTCCAATCCTTTTTCCAATGTCCCTTGTTGTCATACTTAACTTTGTAGTTTGACTTTCTGAAAAACTTCTTCTTCCTATAAAACTTTTTAAATATTCTGGCAATGTGAGCCATCTCAGCATCACTATCAGAAGCACATTCACTGTCTTCACAGCTTGAACTTTCATTTATAGCATGAAGCTTTTCCTTATCCTTATTCTTTGAGGTTGTAGTTTTGAAGGCAACAGACATCCTTCTAGGTTCATAATATTCTTCTTTGTTTACTTTGAGTTCCTCTTCATACATCATCAGTTTTCCAATTAGTTCTTTGACTGGAAGTTCTCCAATGTCACATGATTCTCTAATGGAGACAGAGGTTCCTCTCTATCTTTCAGGTAGACATCTCAAAATTCTCATGATTTGATCCTTTGATGGAACATCCTTTCCGAGAGAAGTCATTGTGTTGAAAATTTCATTGAACCTAAGATACAAATCAAAATTGGGTTTATCAGGCTTCATCTTAAAATTATCATACTTAATAGTATAGGTACTCAATCTCATTTCCTTAACATTAGTTATTCCTTCATGAGAAATAGCTAAGGTATCCCAAATTTTATAAGCAGTTTTACAAGCAGATATTCTATTAAATTCCTCATCTCTTAGAGCATAGTATAAAGCATTCAAAGCTTTACAATTATTATTGTAGGCTGTCTCAGTAGCTTCATTCCATATAGTTCTAACAGTAGTTGGTATTTTGTATTCAGATTCTATAGCAGTCCAAGTATCAAAAGCAATGCTTTCTAAATGAATTTTCATCTTGATTTTCCACTGAGCATAGTTAGTGCCATTGAAAATGGTGGTCTATTGGTAGAAACACCTTCAACTCTATTATCCATGATAGCTTATTTAAGGCACATATTTTAAAGAGATAAAAGTTTAGAAATAATAGAAATTTTAAGAACTTTAAAATACAACTAAAATCACAGTTGATAAATAGAGTACTTTTAGAAAATATTTAAAGAAACCTTTGATACAAATTGTTGGTCGGAGTGGATACTCAAGAGGGGGGTGAATTGAGTTCCAATTAAAATTTCTGTTTTAAAACATTGTCTTAAAAACCCCCAAATAAAATACTGAATTAAACTGTAGTGAATTTATATCAAAGTAAGGGTTCGGTTGGGTTCTCAAGGGATTGATTATTTCCCAGTTAATCAAAATAGAAAGGTTGATTAACTTTTGAAACCAACTTACTGAATTACAACTGATATAAACACTTGAGAATTTAATTATCAAGGTGACTTTAAAACAGTTTTGGTTTTAAAAAAATTAGCAGGGGAATAAAAGAATAAATTTGAAAGATATAGCACAACAGATATAACCAAGTGGTTCAGTCTCAAGCTGAGACTTAGTCCTACAAAAAGCTTTTATAAAATGATTATCCACACCCTGGATCGGGGATAACAACTACAACCAGCTGTCCAGGTCCAAGACCTCTACCATAGTTATTCGTGGGAACAAACACAATAGAAACCAGTTGTTAAGGTCACACGACCTCTACCACTTTCTCAGTGGGAAATAAAAAATGTAAGAGAGGTGAGTGAGGATTTACAAATCCTCCAGTTTGAGTACAGGAGACAGTGTGTGTGTGAAAATGCAGCATATAACACACACTGCTCAATATGTAAACAGATAAATCACAGAGAAAATGTTTAGAGTTTAGGAATGGCTCTAGTGATTGTCGTGGAGTTCTGGACTCCTTTGATTGATCAGAATTTTCTCTGAGTCCTCTTCTGGTTTTTGTCCGGAAAATAGAGTATCATCTATTTCCTTGATTTCCAGGTGTAAAGACAGTCGATGATGCTCTTGTATTATGTTCATGTTCTCATCTCTTCACTGGTGAGTAGTGATGAATGAGTTCCTCGTTTATGTTTAGTCGTCTCTTTGCATTCACACTTCATTGTTCTTCTAGCACACCTTGTGGTATTTGTATTCGTCTATGTGTCTCTCACTCTATCGAGATTTGCAGTAGCACATCATTCTTTTTTTAAAGCACGTGCTCCGGCAAAAGAAATTATTTCTTTTTGCAGGTACGAGGTACGGTTCCCTGAAATCCAACAACACACATTAAATAAATGACATAGCATTTAAAATATTCCTAATATGACCGTTGGTTAGATTAAATAAAGATAAAAAATTCAAACATCTGTTTATGGCTATCAGTGTGTCAAGTGATCGGTAGGTCATCAGCGTCAGCATCAGTGAGACATCTTTGGTGAATCTGATGATCAGAATCGATGTGTCATGATCGGTGTCTCATTTGATCAGCATCGGTGTGTCATCTTCGGTGACTCATTTGATCAGCATCGGTGTGTCATCTTCGGTGACTCATTTGATCAGCATCGGTGTGTCATGATCGGTGACTCATTTGATCAGCATCGGTGTGTCATCTTCGGTGACTCATTTGATCAGCATCAGTGTGTCATCTTTGGTGACTCATTTGATCAGCATCGGTGAGACAGTTTTCCTTTGATATGGATCGGTGTGACCGTTGTCCTTTGATATGAATCGGTGCGACCGTTGTCCTTTGATATGGATCGGTGCGACCGTTGTCCTTTGATATGGATGACTTCCAGAATACTTGTAAATCAATAACAAAGAGATAAAAACATGATCCAGCCAATATACACAGATTCACTACGAGATTGTGATTATGTATATGAGAAATCCAACTGGATTAAGTAATTGATGATCTGTGATTATTAAAACAGAAATCATAGGAAGAATTCAACAATCTTCCAGAAGGATCAACAGGTATTTATAATCTTATTATGATATGCTGATTATAATATCATAAATTTAATATTAATTATTTAAATACATTTATACACGACATCAATGTGGTTTTGTAATGAAAAATGAATCACATTGCTTCGTAGAAATGGTAATCCACAAGTACACACAAATTCTATTATCATTTTTCAATGGATGGAATGGGAAGAAAGTATATGAAATGATGTTCTTATGGAAATATAATTATTTCATAAAAATAATATTTATACAATAAATTTTTCATTATATTCAGTCATCATAGGTGGTGATGGAAAAACATTTACTTCAGTTCATGAGGCGGTAGTCCTCCAAACACACAAACGATGTATTTATTTCCCATTTGATTGAATATGGATATACATATATATGATATTATATTAACATAACAAAATATAATAATATATAGGATATTTTTTTATTCTAAAACGTTTTAAAAATATTTGTAGTAAAAAGAATAAATAAAACAAAAGCATTAGGTTAAAACCTATACCAATTCTTCAGAAAACCTCATTTGATTTACACCTTAATCCCTATAAGGAAGATAAAATACAATACATAAGACCTCTAAAATTTGGAGATGGATGTTGGTAAGATATTTGGGTAGGTAATGCTTGACCCAAATGGTTCTTAAAGTGTTAATAAAAGATGAGAGGATTTACCATTTTATAAGTGAGGGGAGGGGAGTTCTTGGAATTTTCTAATGTATTAGAAAAATCTATAGTTATATTAATTAAAAAATGGTTCAAAATTGATATAAATAACTATAATATGATGACTATTAAAATTAATCTAATCAGATAACATTTTGATTGGTTTATATGATTATTTCACCCTTATATCATTGTTTTAATCCTATGTTTACCCTTTTGACAATTATAATGATATCAATGTGTTTTCACACATTAGGGTTCAGGAAATTTACTATAAAAGGAATAATTTCTCATAAATTGACCATGGTTGATATTTTAAGACATATTAAATTAAAATTTTAGAATATATGATTTTATTAATTTTAAATAATTTAATAAAATATTATTTATAAAATATCATTAATTTCATTTTAGGAAATACATGAAATATTATAATGAAATAAATCCTAACTCATGTAAAATCCATAAAAAACGATATATATTCAAATATAAGTAATTTATGGTCTTAATATAATAATAATGTAAATTTTTAATTTCTCTAGATATCAATTTAATACTTATATTTTTTTTCACCCCTTGGTTAACTAATTTATCCTTAACCATGGCAATGAATTGTTTTAATACTAAAGGGTAATAATTTTAATTATAAAATAACAATTATATCATTAAGGATAAATTTTTATGTTTTATAGAATTTATAATCATAATTTTAATCTTTAAATATTTTATGATTTTTAAATAATTTAATTAAATATATATAACAAAAACACTATTAATTTCGTTTTATTAACTATTCATATATTCTGAATTTGAAAATGAAATGAAAGTAATGGAATTAGAATATAAAAATTTAAAGAATATATAATATTTTATATTTGTTTTAAACATTCATTAGATACAATAACTCTCCCAAAAAAATAGTTTTATATTTTTTAAAATCATTTATTTGATTATTCTACTACTTTTACAAGCACTATGTTAGTGTTATATAATAATTTAATGTAATTATTTCATTACTAAAAATGAAAAATAAATTAAAATTATAAATTAAATCAATAATATTTAAAATTAATATTTAAAATAAAACATAATTTGTTTTTATCCATATAAAAATATTATAGATATTAAAATTAAGAATCTAACATTTCTGACTTTATCTTTTACTTAAATTTTATATATGTAAAAATCATTAAAAAATATCCAAAAAGGTTATTTTTTAGAATTTCATATTTTTATTGATTAAATATTTTCATAAAATTAAATATGGAATGTTTTTTGGATGATTTGGAGGCCTTATCATGTTATTTTTACCATAAATAACCGATCAACCTCAATGACGGTAAAATAAGTTTACTATGGATACTATTCATTATGATAAAAAAAGAAGGGAATTATTTTTCAACATTTTAACATAATAATTCCAAATATGGAATAAATATTTCGTTGTTTAATTTATATAAGTATAATAAATTAATTTAAGATAAAAATGAAAAATTTAAAGAAAAACAATTTTCCAAAAAATGCCTTTTAAGTATAAAATTTTTTATCATAAAAATTCAACCAAAAAATCGATTCAATTGAAATTAATTGAATTAAAAATAATATTATAGAACTAATTTAAAATTTAATCCACTTTAAATAAAAAATTTACTTTGAAAAAATAAAATTTTCAATGAAAATAACTATTTTTTCACTATTCAATGAAAATTCAAAATTTTCCGAAAATTATAATAAATTATCTATAAGATATTCTTGCAACACAATTTTAAAAATATTTATCCATTTTTAAATATTAGTTTTAAAATTTTTTAAAAAATAATTTTAATAGTCATTCACAAAAAATTAAAAAATTGTTTTCTAAAAAAACATATTTTTGAAGAATAAAATGACATTACCAAAAATTGAGTTTTTATTTAATAATAATTAATTAAAAGTTTTCATTGCATACGAAATTTATATACTTTATAATGTGGTCAATAATATTTATATTCACCAATTTAATATCTATGTTATAATATCCATATTTAAATACTAAAATTTCATTATTCGTTTATGCATAGTGTTGCGTATTGTATACGCTATGGGCTCCTGCTCCGAGCTCTGCATAGGGTTTCTTCCAAAAACCCTTTTCCATGGGTCGACGGTTTTCCTGGTCTCTGCTTCTCTTCCTTTTTTTTCTTTTTACCCTATTTTCTTCTCACCCTTCCTTCTTCCAGCCTCGTCTATGCGACCACTTTACAGGATCCTCCCCCTTTTTCTCCTTTATGGCTTGTGAGAGCCTTTTTGGATTCCTCTTTGGTTCCTTCTTCAGTAGAGGCATCTGCATATGCTCGAATGCTTGTTCTATGATTTTTTTGTCATCGTTTTACTCCGTTGGTGGTTCTTGAGCCCTGTCGAAGGATTTTGTTGTCGTAGCTTCTGGCCGCTCAGCATCTACACTGATCTCTTGTCCCTCTGCGTCACTCAAGGTTGTAGCGAAAGTAGTGGAGACTTTGATCTTCTAGGATATGGGGTTTTGTGGTTGATAGTTTTCAAGAAAATCATGAAATAGTAGAACCCCTTTTTGTGCAGCCTTGGAGTTGTTACTATGGTCAGAGAAATTGGCCGCTTTTCTCTACATCGATCCCAAGTTCTGCTGCGCCTCTTCGAGGCATAACAGGAGCAGTGGTAACAATGGGTTTTTTGGATATGTGGATCGATGATTGTTGGCATTTCTATCTCAATGCTCGACGATGGATTTTATCTGTATGGAAACGACATCATCATGGAATGTTTTCTCGACTTTTCAATTGTTTGGTGGTTCTTCCTCTGGATGGAGATGAAGGTTTGTAGGGTTTCACTAATAAGGATGTTTGTGTCCTGTTTTGGATTCTTTTTTGGATATGGTGGTAGTAGTCGGGTTGCTATCGACGTTACCATGTCCTTTGTTATTATATTTTGTGAGATTGATTATTTTGGTGGTCACATGTTTGTTTTGGGATAATGATGACTTGGTAATATGGTTTCTGGTGGCCTCTTCAACAATCTCTAGCGGGTGCGGTGGTTGAATGGTGATGTCGACTATGGTGATTGATGGTGATGACGATATGTTACTCACGATATTGGTGGTATGCAACATGACTCAAACTTATCTTCATGGGTGTCACAATATTTTTGAATTTTGAATTATGAATCTCAGTTTCTTTTGGATTCGGTTATCGATCCCCCATTATACTGGGCATTAGAAAATCAAATAAATGTAGAATTTCAGGTATTCAATATGGAACAAAGTGTTCGGTTTAAAAAAAATTAGGTTGTTAAATTATAACCCATTTTATAAATTTCATCTTATAAAAATTTAACTTAATATCAATAATCAAGTGTTTTAAAATTTAACATACTTATGATTAACTCCCACATCATAAAATGTTTTGATAAATATTCCTATTAAAATGATGTAAAGAGAAATACTAATGTCAACGAGAATAATACAAAACTAGGTTTCAAAATAGTATAAAATTATTGGGAACTGAAAATATAGACATGGAGGAAAATTTAAGGTTGAAATAATTATTTAATGTGATAAATAATTTTAATCACAAAGAATTGAATGAAATTGGGAACGAAAATGACCAAAAAATAGTAAATCAAAGCGGTGTGAAAATGTTCATCAATTAATAAAAAATTAAGATAATAGGGAATCCTTTTTTTCCAAGTTACTTTTCATAGAGTTTAGAAATTACATTACTATCAAAAAAAAAATTAATAAAATATACTTACATGGAAAGTTGAATTTAATCCTTTAATAAATTTCTATATACAACATATATTTGTATATTAACCAAAACAAAAATGTTTAGAAAAAGTAAGATAATATCCAAAATTTATAAATCTTAATAAGATGAAATAATACAATAATATAAAAATATAAATAATAACAAAAAAGGTTCAACATTAACTATTTCATAAATTAGTACCCATATATCTTCGATAACATCATCATTAAATAATTTTTTGACTTAATGTTTATCTAATACCTTTTATCTTACTTCCCAAAAAATATAATAGTATTCTTATGAAATAATCCATCACATAAAACCTAAGAGTTATATTTACTTCAACCAATTGTAAAATCTTCAAAAATATCATTAATCACCATTAAAATCACTATATAATCATATAATTTAGGAAAATTAACCAAAACATCATGGATCATATTTAGATGCGGACATGGAAGATAATACTTACCTTGAGTATAAATATCTCTAAAAATATCACATTTTCAACAAATATTTTTCAACCATTAAAAATATATATATCATACTATATAATATATTATAATTAACATAAAATTAAATTTCATACTAAATAATAGTTTTATTTTAACATTAGTATAACATTCCTCCTAAACCTAGTAAAATGTACAAATCTCCTCAAAATCCCATCACATAAAACATATAAAGGGGTTATGAGGCCTTTGAAGTTATGATCAAACATAAATATATAATTGCATGATGATATAAATAACTATTAGGTTTACCTCACATGAAAACATCATAATGTACAAATTATTCTAAACCCTCCTCAGATACAAACTATAATAGTCCCTGACCCAGACTATAAGATCCATTTCTAAAAACATAATATATATATATATATTTTCCTTTGATACCTATAAATGTGACCCTATTTAATCCATTGAAGACATGAAACATAAAAAAACAAATGTTGGATCACTTACATAACCAAGGACCATCTATTTTTAGAGTTTTGAATAATTATGAAAACACTGACATAACAAATTGGATACACGAAAAACTGGTTCATAATGGTTTATATCAACTCAAACTAAGTTCATCACATCTATAAATATTATTAAGAATAACATAATTCAAACATTTATTCAAAACATGGGGAAAAGAAAACATAGTAAGGGAGAGGTCAAAAGTTTAGTAATGGTAAATATAATTATTAAAAATTGAATTCCATCAAACATAGTAAGATGAGCATAAGGATAACCATCAAAACCTAGATAATAAAACAAACTATTTCTATTAAAACTCATTAGAAAGTAAAAAACTATTTAGGAATGTTCCCTGTAAAATGATACCTATATAAATATTATAATCACTCTTATAAGTGGAATGACCAATATATTAAACATCCATATACTTCTCTAGTGAACATAATCATTACCCATTGCATTAGAGGGACATAACGAACCCACCCATATTGGGTTTAAAACATAACCCCCCATCATTAGTTTATATTGAAACAACACATACATTTTTTATAAATAAAAAATCCATCATAATAAAAAAATATCCAAGAACTATAACAAGAATAACGTATGTAGATATTTGATTTCATTATAAAACACTTAAAAACAATTATTATTACATTCATAACATGATTAAAACATGTAGAAGTCAAAAATTCCAATTATATACCTTTTAAAAAAATCATAATTTATCAAGATAAATAACAAGGATGTTATCATTACAAAATATTCCTAGTATAGTATAAGTAATATAAAGGGTTTCTTTTATTAATTAATAGAAACGTCATTAGAGTATTAATAAAAACATTCTTAAGGAAAATAAATTTCCCAAAATAAAAATCACTTTTAAAAAAAATAAATTTCAAGAATATGAGTTTTTGTTTTAAAGTAAACATTGAATCATCTAAAGTAACATTATAATCATTAAGCGGTAATAAAGGAAGGAAATATTGTTCATATCATAATCATTAATAAAATATTCTATTCACAACTTCAAAAAAATCATCTTGTTCATAACAAAAGAAAATTATTTTTAATAATTTTTTTTAAAATTATAACATGTGTAAAAATTAGTTTAAATAATCATTAAAGTATATCTTAAAAAAATTATTTATTTTTTTAGAAAACATAAATATGGAAGACAAGTTTTTTTCCAATCTAAAGAGGATAAACTATGGTGTAATTTTCTTAAAAATATTTCTAAGACATTTGGAGTACCAGAGAGAGGAAAAATTATACCTCAAAATTAAAATTATTGAAAAAATAGAGAATAAAAATGAAATGGGTATATAAGATAAGGATAATATAATTTCCATAATGGGTATACAATCATGAACACTTCAGATTAAAATGGACTTGAAACATAAACCCCTTACAACTTTGGTAACCTTTGAATCATAATCCCCATGAAATAATACATTAAAATGAAAATTGAAAATTAATTTACATGAGTATATATTTGACATATAATATATATTTGGTATTATATACACCTCATTATAAAATACAAGTTCATAACATAAACATATGTCCCATAGAAGTAAAATTTGAGACGATTGACCATTAGAAAAGTCATATAATTGAATTAATAATTAATTAATGGAGAGATTATGTGTAATAAATTTAAACCAATATAAAAGATGTATAAATAAATCATAAATTAATAAAATATGATTTTACACATAATCTTGGAATAATATTACTAGTGAAGAAGTGATATAGCCTAGTCAAATAAAATTCTGTTAGGAAAACCCTTCCCACTTTTATGGCTTATGAATCAAAACCCCTTGGATGAATTAACGTGAATTATAAAATAAAATACCATTAATTATGAATTATTCATGACATTACATGTAAATGTGGAAAAATAAAAACTATATATAATAAATTAGGTGCATAACATTAATATATTCTTAAAGGAAAGGAAATTGTGATAAAATATTTTACCTCGAGTCTTCAATTTCCATGTATGTCTTTAAAATAATATATAATAAACATATTACATTAATTTAATTTAATAAGAAAATTTTATTGGTTTATTAACATTTCATTGAATCATTTGTTTCATTTATTTCAATAATATATTTTGGTACTTAATCAATTAAGTCCAGATCGGGTATTCTGAGGACTTTCATTTAATAATTTCAAAATAACTTTGGTATGTTTACGGTGGTTAAAAGGATAATTATTAAATATTATAAACAATAATAATAATGATTTATTTATTTTTTAATCATAAATTATACTTTTAAAACTATCCATGATATATTGTTATGAAAAGTGAACTACGATATAATCATAGAGAAGGTTGACATTACGTACGCATGATTAACGTTTTCATTTTTCAAAGAGCGTGACAAAAATAAGGTAAGTATAATTTTATATATAAATGATTATGTTTATATGATAAATTAAATATTATTTATTTAAATACGTTTATACATAATAGAAATGTGATGTAGTGATGAAAAAATAATCGCATAACTTTGTGGATGATATAATCCACACATACGCAAGAATGATTTTATCATATTTCAAAGGATTTAACGATAAGAAAAATAAATTATTTATCATCTTTAATAATAATTATTTCATGAATAATATATATATATATATATATATATTAAATATATCATTAAAATTATCAATGATAGGTGGTGAAGGGAAACAAATTACATCTGTTCGTAAGGCGGTAATCCATCGTACACATGAATGAAAAAATAATTTCCCATTTGATGGAAGAATGAGATTGATATAGGTTATAAAATTTACATAACAACATCTTAGTATATTTAATTTAATTTTTTTTACTATTCTACTATGTTTGAAAAGTATTTTAATGAGCTATAAGAAGAAATATAATTAAAATTTTTTGATAAAAGAAATGCCTCTTCATTAGACAACCACATTTTCCTTACAACTTATACCTTATAAAGATATAATTTTACCCAAAATAAGACATTTATAATGTGGTAGGGGATATTGGAAAGGTATCTGGGTAGTTATTGGCTAAAAACACAATTCGTGAAGGGTGAATAAAAGATCAGAGGAGGTTCCCTTTTATAAGTGTGGGGAAGGAAGTTAATATAATTTCATAATGAATTAAATTAATATAAATTAATTTTCATCCAAAAAATGATAAAAATCGATATAATTTAAATATAAGATGATTTTGTATCTATATAATATCATTAAATAATGTTTTAACAATTTTAGTTTTTTTTTCACCTTTATATCTATTTTTTCACCATTCATTTACCCTATTGACAATTACAATGATATCAACATTTTTTATTATTTAGGATTATAGAAAGTTAATATAAGAGAAAATATGACCCATAATTGAAATATTATTTATATATTAATCCATAATGAATTATCATGGATGAATATATGAATTCTTATGAATTTTAAATCATTTAACAACATATTGTTTATAAAATATATTTATTTTAATTTTTGGAAATACATGAAACATTCTAATATAAGATGTGTCTAAATGATGTAAAACGGTTCCAAAATAGAATTTAATCAATGAAAAAGAATATATAGCCTTAATATAATCATAAAATAATTTTTTTTATAAATTTATATTTCAATTTAATCCATATTTTTTGTTTAACCCCTTGGTAAATATATATGACCTTAACCGTGGTAAGTATTTTTTTTCATATTATATGGATATAATTTTTTTTTTAAAAGTGATAATTGGATCATAAATTTCCATGTTATGAAAATTTTAATCACATATAATCCTAATTTTTCCCATTAGTTATTTTTATATTTTAAAATAATTTTATATATTATATTCAACATAAAACACTTTTAATTACATTTTAAGGATTATTTGTATAATTTTATTTTGAAAAAAACCAGAAAAAATATAATTAAAATGTATATTTTTGAAAAATATATTTTATATCTTATTTAATATATTTTAATAATATTTACATGTCTTTAAAAATATTTCTTTTTTATTTTTTAAAATCATTTATTTTATTTTTCCACTCTAGGTAAAAGAACTATGTTGGGGTATCATAAGTATTTAAGGTAATTACTTCATCAGTAAAAATTAAAAATAAATTACCATGATAAAAATAATTCATTATTATTTCAAATAAAAATTCATAAACAAAATTCAGTTGTTTTTTATAAGGAAAAATTGTTATGGATATTTAAATTAAGAAAGTGACATTTTGGACATTAACTTTTAATCAAATATTATAAAGATAAAAATAAATTTCCAATAGAAAAAGGACCTTTTTTCTAATTTTGGATTACTATAGAAAAAATATACAAACAAAAATAAATACATAGAAGTTTTGGTTTTATTTTGAGATATTATTGATTTATTTTTAACTTTAATTACTTATTTTAGCTATACTAAGGTAAAAAAAATTTACTATGGTAACTATTCATAATAACAGAAAATAAAAGATAATTATTTGCCAATATTTTTACCAAATGATTATAAGAAAAGAATAATGTTTTAAATATTTAATTTATATATGTGAAAAAATTAATTTAAGATAAAAATGTCAAATGGAAAGATAAACTCTTTTTATGAAAAATGGTTTTTTAAGAAAAAACTATTTTATAAGAAATTCAACCATAGAATAAATTATAATGAACTTAATTTGATTATTAATAATTTTATAAAACTAATTTTATGTTTAAACCATTTAGTAAAATGGTTCTTTTAAACAAAAATATATTTTTCAATAAAAATCTGAATGTTTTCACTATTTATTTCAAAATAAAACGTTTCAGAAAATTATCATAACATTTTTTAATGATAATATTTAAATTATGATTTAGAAAATGATATAATATTTTTTAATATATAATTTATAAATGTTCCAAAATTTAATTTTAATATTCATTAAAAAATAAATAAAATTCATTTGTCAAGAAAACATATTTCATGGTTCACTTAAGCATGGTGTTGCATGTTCCATACGTAAAAAAAGTGAATTACATAAAAATAAAATATCAGGGTGTTACATTACCTAGTTTATTTATATCATCATCCCTAGTATATTCATATTGGTGTGTATGAAGATATTTTTCAATGTGATTTAGGTAAGGGGTAGACCTCTTAATTCTCCAATGGGGCACCTTGATGTTGTGGTCTTTAGCGATAGAGGTGGGAGTTTGGAGGAAGATGTAGTGTGGAGAAAGGTGTAGTGCCCATTTTCGTTCCTTATTTACAATTTTTATCACTTTTTATTATAGTATTATCTAAATATATAATAGTATTTTGATTTTGTACCTTCTTTATGTTATATTATGTTATCAGAGCCTTTCCTAGTTGTTCTTAGGCATCATGTTAATATTTTCTATTAGAGTACTTCCACAACATGTTACATATTTCAATGGAAAATCACCCCACACAATGATTCTAACCTAGGAATTCATTTCCCACCATTAGGGTATAGTGTATGCACAAAAGGTCTGTGTAATTTTTTTCCTATTTAATGTATTGGGCTGGGATAGAGATGTAATAATAAAGAACCCAATATTTTTTCTTTATCTCTATCATAAAACATTACGTGATCTAAAATATTAATCTATATCTATTATGGGATGTTAAACACTTTAAAGTACATTAATAATATATTCATCTAAAAATAAATATCATAGTTGGTCATATTTTATAAAATATTCATAATTCATTTTTTTGAATTTATATTAGTTTTGAAATAGTTTCTCTTAAATTAATAATAAGAGTTTATATTCAAGTATAATTTTTTAAACCATCTAAAGAAAATAATTTTTTTATTTCTCTTTGAATATTTTTTTTGTGTAAATAAGGTGATGTATTTTAGTTTGATACATTTTTTAGAGGTATTCTTAAAATTAATTTCTAGTATACTCTGTCTCATTATCCATTATCAACTTATTATAGTAGAACCCCAGTACCTTTTAATATCTATTCTGAATTTTCTGATCTTTTTCATATCCTAAGACTTTCTTTATAATCATGGATTTTTTTAACTCTGTGAAATAATAACTGAATGAAATGTATTATAGATAAAATTTGGTATAATAATGTCTTATAAAAAACATAAATTATTATGAATTTATTTAGGAGGCATTTTGGATTTTTCCTACACTCTCTTGTAACTTCCATCCACTATTTTCAACTTTTTTAAAGTCTCACAAAAAATGATTCATTGATTTTTGTTAACATGGGATGATATCTCATATTTTGTTATTTTAAATTTTTTTTATCATACTTATTTTTTCTATATAATAAATCCTTTTTATTAGATCCTATTACAATTATCTATATTGTAATACTACAAGTCTCTTATTTTCCCAATTTAAAATAGATTACCATAAGTTCTTCTTTACATAATGATAACTCTTCCATCATTGTGATTTTTAATGACGTAATTATTTATCCCAACACTAAGTTAATTCCAATTATCATATAATTTTATAACAATTAACATATTTTGTTTCATCTTATCAATAAATAATAAATCCATAGACTTATATTTCTGATATTTGACCTCATTAGTGGTAGATCTTTTATTTTCAATGAAATTTCATTGAAAAGGGACACTTATCCTCTATCATGAATATTAATATTAATCAATATAATTTTTTCACTAGTAATTTTAGAGGATAATTCACTATCAATAATCTATGGCTTGTCCGTCTTAGTATATTTTATTGAAAACATAACAATACATGCTTTTTCCATTTATCTTTTTCTTCCTTGAGAGAAATTATTTCCACGTTATTTATAAAATTTTTCTTAAAATAATTTCATAAATCCTTTAGATTAATTAATAGCTTTCTTAGACCTTCCAAACAATTCTTCTAGATATTCAAATATATTTTGTGTAATAACATTTTAATTCATTTCCTTCACAACTTTCTTGAATTTAATGTTGTTTCTCACCATTCTTGATTTACCCCCCTAAATATATAAAATATTATACTGTAAGTAAATGAAATATTATTCCATGAAACACTAAATATATTATTATATTCTCTAAAAACTAAAATAAATATTTAAATAATGATATTTTGGATAATATTAATTCTTTGTAGGGTAATTCTATTACTATTGTGGTAAATTTGAGAATATTTTTTACTATGCATTAAGGAAATATTACTTATAAAATTTCCCTAAACTGTTTTTGATATTGGAGTCGTTTTTTCTTTTGTTTTTATCATCCAAAACGTAACTAATTTGTACTTAATAACCTCAATTTTTTTGTGAAATATATTTAACATCATTATTATTCAAATGAGAATGTTTCACCTTATTCACTAGGAAAAGAACACCCACACATTGTGATTATTTTACCAATACATAAATAAATGTGTTGTAATCTTATATAATTTTATTTAAGTGTTTTTAGAATAAAAAATCTTGATTTAAATTTATTTATCGCACATTCATCAGTAATAGATTTTTCATCACAATGTATCATGACTTCATATTATTCTGTAACTCTGAATTTAAACAGCATGAGTTATTCAATACATTCACCTCATTCTTAAGTAAACTAACAATATGTTATCACAACTTCTCACCATCCCTAATTAATAATATATTTTCATTAATTATCATGGTGTTTTTATAAAGTCAATAATCATGTTTTTATTTTATCATATGATTAATATCGATTTATTCATACACCTAATAACTACATGATGATTCTTAGTGCTTTTTATCATGATCTGGGAATCTGTTTTGCCTTTAATTTCTTACATTATCCTTTAAGTCATATATTTTAAAATAATAATACATCATCCAATTTTAAATATAAACATATTATTTGGCTTCAGAATATCTCTTATTACCATTTAATTTTTATTTTATTTTTTCATTACATCGTTTTTTGAAAACCAACCTCATATTCATCATCTTCAATATACCCATTCATATATTAGTAAAATGAACTAAAAAATATCAAATTCCAAAAAAATTAATGGAATTTAAGTGATTCATACCATTATATTCACATCTGCAATTTTTAAAATTATTTAAAAAAATAGACATGAATTTTTATGTTCTTTATTATCTTCCACATCAACATCAGAGTCATTTGGTATATATTCTAAATTATTATAGATTTTAATCATCATCATTACTTTTAATTAATTTTCAATAGTTACCTATGTTTTTTACACATATTATTTCATTTATTTAAACATAAATATCCTTTAAATACATCCAAAGGACCAAAAGGCACAAAGTATTTAGAAGAATAGGTTCCTAATACATCAAAAAGAAACTAAAACCCAATATCATTATTTTATTCTCATTAATGAGATCCTAAATCACATAGAGATATTAAAACTACATATTATAACATATATAATACATAAAAAAATGTAGTGATAAATACTCCCCTATAAGAAAATAAACATGATATCAAAGCACAACATATTTGTAAAATGGAATAACATGATATTATAAAAGAGGGGGCTCAAGAATTATCATAAGGTAGAATAAAATAAGTAACATATTATCACAAGAACATGAAAAAAATGGGGATTTGAAAATAAAATATAAAATAAAATAAACATAATTTAAGGATAACTACCAATAAAACATCACATGGTGGACATAGTCTCATAATGGATAATGTTTACTCCCAAATACCATAAATGAAGTCACATTATAAAACACATGAAACAATGAATTATAGTGATATCTAGCTGCACCCATCATAACATGTGCATTATTACATGTTCCATAAATGTAAATTGATCTTATGTTACAAAACTAAAAATTAACCCTTGAATGTAATGGGATTCATTTGAGAAAAGAACTTATGACATTTACTACTACATCAGAAAAATGTGAGAATAAGATTGTTATATATGTAAGATACATATATAAATAATTTATATGAACTAAAAATCATAAAAGAGAGAGAAAATGTGAGTTATATAGAGAAAGTTCATATTCAAATGAAAACAGACAGTTCAGAGAGATCCCATACCTTATGTTACAAAATCATTCTGCACTTGTGGTTAGTATCCAGAATAATAAAACTAAATTCATTCATTAATTATTTCATAAAAATTTCCATCTATATTTAATTTATTAAAACAAATTATGTTAATTTATAATCATTATAATTATATATATTGATTAATATTTCTTGTCCCGAGGGTGTTTGTTTCATGGTTCCAAGATCAAATAACTTGGAGATAAATTAATGAAGTTATTTTCAAAAGGGACCTAAAATACAAAAGTGAAATAAAATGGTTTTTATATACTTCCATAATCTTAAATGGTCCCAAATACACATATGTGTTTTTATATTGGTATGATTCTTGTTGTAAAAATGTTGTTATTAATTGTTTAGTTCATTTAACCATTTAATTGACCGTCGCAAAGTAGCTACATTTTATTTCGTTAAATAATTATTAAAATATTTAAAAAATTGAAATAAGTTTTACTAAACATATTATAGTAATATTTAACCATAATAATAATAATCTTTTAAACACCCTTTAAGGTGGTGGAGAAAAGAATTGTGTGTTGTCTATGGAGGTGCTAAACATAGAATTTTTTAAACAACAGTTTCATATAAGAAGAAAAAGAAGGTAGGATAGAAAATGTATATTAAATGTACAAAATTAAATTCTGTTATAATTATAATTCTTGTTTCTTTATTTCATTTTGTATTATAGATACTTGGAGAAGATATAAAATGAATAGAATTTTAAAATAGGATGTTTTTGAATTTTACCTCTTGAATTTCATCTCTATAATAAACTCTTTAAGAAACATAGGGTTCTTTAGTTTTTGGAATAACATAGCTTATAGGGACTTAGGTAGATTTATGAGGATATATTTTGGTATAAACAATGGAAATCCTCATTTTTATATGTTGTGAGAAGAAGGGGTGGTATTGATACGAGGAGGAGAGGTGTGTTTTTTTGTATTACATTCATTAGTTTATTATTTTGGGTTAAGACTATTAATAGGAATGATTCTTTTGACTATATTAAAAAAATAATGCATTTTATTTCTAACTATTGGGTGATTACATTATCCAAGACTAAAAAACTCATGTTATTTTGTATAATTCTAAGTACCGTTTATTATCGTATTTCACATTTTATAATAAAATTCATGTATTTTTGAAAAATACCTAAAATTAATTAAAACCATTTTTTGTTTTTTATATTTCCAAAATTAAATTAATTTTTTGAAAATAATTTTCTAAATATGAGAATTTTAATTTTTAAATAAAATAATGATTTAATTGAAAAATAAAAATTTTAACATTATTATAAATTGTATGACCCATTGAAAAATAACTTACAGTATCATAAAATTATATTATAATTATAATAAAACAAAATATTAAATTATAATCCTATTTTATAACGAAAAACATTATTTTAAAACATTATATTTATTATAAAATTTCAGTTAAATAATTATGTTTTATAAAAATGAAAACACTAAAATTTTCATTTTTAAAACATTATTCTTTTGATACCATGATATAAATATTTCATATTTTAATTTTATAACATACTTTATCATTATATTTGTAAGTATTTTTATTTTTCGGGACTGCAATTTCGAGCAAAAATTTGATTTTTTGCTTTTAGATGACTCTAAGGGGTAAAATAGAAATTTCCCTCTAACAGATGATCATGGAAAATTTTTTATGACCACTCCATTGGTAATAGAAATGGGGTATTATCCTAGGATATCATTTTTTTATAATTTCAAGTTGTTAAAATTTTTGTGGAGTAATTAATATTTTATATTTTAAAAATTAAATATTAAATTGTTCATGCCAGTTCGTTGAGATATAACATTTGAACAGTGTTTCAGATTGAGAGTCCATCTTTTCCATTGATTCAGGAATGGGGAGTTTTTCCTAGGCTGTCATAAACATGAGTTTTGAGTCGGGGCTGACCCACACCCCTTTTTTGTTTCATTTTATTTTTATTCATTTTCTTTTTTTTTCTTTTCTTTTCTCTCTTTTCCTCCTGATTCCCATGCATGACCCTCCTTAGGCTTCCCATTCATTATGACCTACAAATACAAATTGATAGGGATAGAAAAATAGAGAGAGTGAGAGAAGAGGGTATCACTATGGTGCTATGAATGTTTTGGATCAATGTTTCCGCGGGTTTTACCCAAACATTAGACTTTTAGGTTTTAAATATATAACCCGAGAAATTTTATGTTTTCAAAATTTAAATCCTTGTTAAGATTTATTATGTCCCTTAGTGGCGTGTTATATTGATTTGGGGGTGGAAATGGGGTTTCAAACGATAGGAAGGAATTTTTTTTCTTGGAAAAACTAGGCTATATGGCATGTGGTTCACGGTGACATGTAGTGTGTTCTTCCCATTCAGGGAAGATTAATTTTTCTATGTACACTCCATATACTAGTGTGTACAAATCATGTGTAGGTTCTCTTCCGTGTATCCGATTAGCAAACCAAGACTGCCTCTGTATGGGAACACAACCGTGTAGAGTACACAACCGGACCCTATAAGCGTGACAAACCATGTAGAAGTACACCTTTAGGCCAGGATGGATGAGGGACATGGGTAATTACCCCATGATGGGTACATAACATGTTCCAATTTAACATATTGTGTACCTAAGGCATTTACATGCCCAGGATGGTAGGAGTACATGCCCTTGTGGAGCTGTGTGGTTACATGCTGTGTATTATGGTAATAGGTTGTGTACTCCTCCCATGTAACCCCTTTTAGGGGTTTTCATATATATTACCCAGGAGTCAGAATTGGACCCATGAGTAGTCCATTATGGGCATAGTTTCATGTATTTCAATATGGTATGACCTGTGAGGTGCTTTGAGGACTCATGTGTTGTTTTTCAGACATTTCCTAAATGGAGAGGTTATTCTACTAGTTGTTCTATTCTGTATCTCATATAAGTGAGATCTCTTATGATATGATCCATCAACAATCTCTCCTAACATATTCTTATGTAGATTTTATTTTGAGTACATGTACCTTGAGAGATATTCCATTATGGACTAAGAATCTATTAGAACAGTTGTTTTTGAGGATCCCTTGTAGGATTGATCTATTTACATTTCAACCTAGAAGATCCTGTGTAGGATTAATCTATCATCTATATGTTTACCAAGGATCCCTTGAGCGATTCCTTTTCATATAAGCTGATCTAGGGAGTCCCATATAGGATACATTTACTTGTGTACCGTTAATAGGATCCCTTTTTGGATTCATCCTCTTCTTATGATATTTTTAGGGTCTTGGGTAGGATCTTATTTCAAAAGTTCCATTCTAAGGATCCCTTATAAGATACCTCCATATGCTTGTTTTTTGAGGAACCTATGTTGGATTCATCATTTTACCATTTAACCTATCGATCCCAATTAGGATGTCGTCTATTGGGTTTAGACCCCAAGGATCCCAAGTAGGATGTTTCTTCACTGTGTTGACATGAGGGACCTAGTGAGTTCCAATTTGTTCAATGACCCATAGTTAGTACATTGGGTATGGGTAGAGTTGGTAGTGGGTATCACCATAGAAACCATGCTAAAATTTTAAGCCCATGGTGTTGTGGTATTAGTATTGTGTTTTTTCATTTGGACACCCTCACACTTTGTTTATCATTCACATATTTATTACTGAAGGTATGATTTTTATGAGAGGTACTTCTTTGTTAGTGGTTGTTGAGACTGACGAGAGATGTCTTAATTTCTCTTTGGGATGCACTGCCATTCTTCATGGGAGCCAGAATCTGAGCCATTTTTTTGGTATTTCCATTGGTGTTTCTTGGAATCAGGCTGTTGAGTCTAACATGATGTGAATAGGATTCCTTGGACATTTCTAGATTCTTGGATCTTGATGACCTATACACCTTATGTGATCATTGGATTCCCATTATTGGAATTCCCTAGATGGATTCATAGGCCTGACGGCTTTTATACCAGGAGGGATACTTGGTTTCCATTTTTTATGAATGACATGGAAAAACTCATAGGATGGTTAATTATGGTAGTGTATGCCTTGTATGATATCCTTGGATAATTATTCCATTAGATGTCTGGGGTGTTTATCCCCTAGATCATGATTAAGGTAGTGGACATGTTGGATGAGTTTTCTACTTGGGTCTTGATTTCATAGTATGCCTTGGTCCTTACTACCCCTTGGACCTGGATTTCTTGGGATTTCATTGGACATGATCTATTGACATGTTCCTTCGACCCCACCCAAGTTTTTACCTAATTTCCATCAAGACTCTCCTAGGACTCAACATGGTTTCCTTGGTCTTTTATACATTAGATCTGGCCCTTCGTTGTCTGACACATGATTATACAGTGTGGCTTCGGTGGATGTTATACCCTTTATTGCATTATATATGTTGATGGGGATGCCTTGATCATTATAACTTTTATCATGCCTTAGGGTATAATATGTGATTACGTGGAATAATCCATAGTAAGTTGCAATGACCTTTTACATGACTGACCATCAAAATATGGAATCCTTTGATTCAGTGATTGGATGTGAGTATAGGAGAACTCTGGTGTAGGAATAGTATCCCCAATGACTATGTAGCTTTCTCACACACATTTTTGGAATTGGAGTAAGTAGGTATATACCAATTGTTATTATGGACCTAGAGATTTATTTAATGATACACAATTTGAGTGGAACTACATCCTATACAATTACCTTGTACATGATGTCTAGTAGATCATGATTATACACCCAAGGATCCACTACTATTGGTTTCATGTTATTTCTTCACTTACACATAAATATTCATATTATATATATTTATAGGTTTTGGACTATACATGTATACATTTATAGATATGGACATCCATGGTGGAACCTGCAAAGTTGGTTGGGATTATAAACATAATTTTGAATATGGTTTTACATTTGACATTACTTTTCTTTAATTGTGCCCCATCTAAACCGAGCACTTGATTTTCCATACACCTATAGCAGCATGTTTTATAGGTTCCTCATCATGGAGGCCTACTAATATTATATCTCACAAATTCATATGCACCTTAGTGTAAGTGTGGACCTTATATCTACTTTTCATGTTGAGCATGGTTTTCTTAGTAGATAGGGATATGACCTATAGTAGAATGATTGAATAGAGTTTCTCAAGTTGGTTCTTCAATTCGAGCTGGTATTGTTGAACAATGTATGGAGACTATGTACTTGGTCTAGCTCATACATAGTAGTAGAGACTATTAATTTTATTTCATATTCTTTTTTACCCCTATATCTGTCTTATCGGCATAGTGGGTGAACTATGTTGTACCTTATGACATAGTTGTTCAAACATTTATAAAATTTTCATTTATTATTATTAAATATTCTATTTTAGTTTTCTTTATTTTTTTCCTGTAGACTTTTTGATTATTTTGTTTATTATAAAAATCTATTTCTACTATTGGTTACTCTAATATGAGGGAATAATGTTCCCACTATCACATCCTAGGCCCTCACTGCTAGTCGATAGCCTATGTTGTTTGGGGAGGCACACATGCGGCCTCATAACCAACTGGCTCGGAGCACTGGTTTAGTGGAATCTAGGATGGGATGTTGAAAAGTGGTATCAGAGATTTTATTTTCAGGGTCTTTACTATTCGAGATAAGGTAGATAGGAGTATTATTAATGTCTGAAAACATGTGTAGATATCATACTGGTTCCCGAAGAAAACTTAATTGATTCTGAAGTCCTGGTTTCTAGTGTATGGGGTTGTTGTTATGGTCTGTGATGTTACAATTTTATGTTATTTTATTATTGAGTGATGCACATGTTGTGTGAATGTTATGGTTTACTAGGTATTTCTAGCCCTTTTCCCTTGGGAAGAGTCCAATGATGGATTTTGACTCATACATGAAAAAGGAAAGTGGCGTATCATGCATTATATATGGAATGTAGGATTCACATCATATAGGAATATTAATGTGTGATTTAACTGATGAATGATTCCAATTTTATTGGGTCTGCATATATTTACATATATGTTTATTTTTTTTCTAATGGAAGGTTATGTGAATTTATGTTGAGGAATTTTCATGTGAGGCTGATGACTCAGTAATCCTGAAAAAGAGGTACAATGACCATTATAGGTCATTTTGGAACCTGATTCCTTTTTCGTCTTATGCTTATTGGGTGTTATATCTGGGGTCATGGTTATATAGTCATAACAGTAAGTATGATTCCAATAGTTACCGGGACATTTTTGTGAACTAGAACTCTAGGGGGTATTACCGCATACGAATACTCTGTGAGTGTCAGTTTAGTATACCTTCTACGTTGGTATCATGGAATCTAGGGAGAAGTTCATTTTGAGGATTCACGAGGAGGATCATTCCCTTGTAGGCTTTGTTTTTGGTTTTGACCATTGTGAGTCATTTTGATCTATACCTTATTTAGAAAGGTTTGATATTTTGGGTTTGGTGGTTGGACCTTGTGACCAAGTTGTTGAGACTATTTTTGTAGGACTAGTTGGGAGACCAAGAGACCCTTTGTTTTGTCTCAGACCCTTGTAGCCTAATATTAGTATTGTTTGATGAAAACCTACATGAGACAGGTTGGACAATGTTTTCAGATTCCTTTTTAGATAGCGATCTTGTTTTATGATTGTTTTGAGAATGATATAGGGTAGGTTCTCGAGTTTTGTTTTATAGGTATATTGATACCTTTATCTTTTGATGAAGCACCTTAGGTGATTGTGTTTTTTTATGACTGGCTTAGAAAAGAATGAATGTTCAGGTTCCTAGCCCTATAAACTAGTACTTCCTCTATTGATAGTGTAGTTAGAGCGTGAGTAGATGCTTGTGATTAGAATGATGTCGGGTGATAGGTGGTCATGGAATAAATTGTGGCATGGGCGAGGTGCTCGATTTTGAAGAGGATACCCAAGGGATATTTTGAATTATGGAAAATGACATGCAATGTAGCATTTCCATCTTATCCTTGTGTTGGACGACTCACTAGAGTGTGATTTAGGTGATAAGGTTTACGTTAGTTTCATGTGATATCATTTTAATATTAATCAGTGAGTGGCTGGGTGAGAGTTGAGGAATGCTATTTTTAGATCTCACCACAACATGGTTATCTAGGAGTTGTGGTTAAATGATGAATATCCCTCCATAATATAGGTTATTTAAGAAATGAATGGGGTACTATAAGATGGTTGAATCGTGGTTGAATCTTGGTCAGGTTCGACTGGATGTGATCCTGGATCAGAGGGAGCTACACATGCCCTTTTGTAGAACCATAGTGTACTCATGTTAAAATTGATCAGGCTTTATCTTGATTTCATCTTGATTATGTTGAGATATTATCACTCCTACACAAGGCTTATTATTTTTTTAAATGTCCACCTTGGTTAAGGTAAACATGTTGAGGTTGTTCTCATGGAGCGGTAATGAAAGCGATATGGTGAGGAGTGCACCATTGACTATTTAAGGATGATAACCCTTGTTTTCAGTTGAAACTAGGTGTTTTCTATGGCCTGTTAGGCTTGTAGTTTGGTTGGTGATGGTGATAATGGTATTCCTATGGTGGGAAGTACCACATCAGTCATAGTTAAAATTCTCCCATGTTGGAGGTAGCTGTTAATACTATGAGTTTGGTCATTGGATAGTTCATATAGCTTGATTTTAAAGATACTTGGATTGAGAGCATGGACTGTAGTCTTACCACCATGCCTCTCATTTATGAGAAGGTTTATGGTGGAGATATTTTAACGAATCTTGTTTTTATAGAATAGAATTTTGAGAATAAATATGAATTTTGGGCTTTCAAATTATTCTATGGGGTAAAATGGTTATTTCTCTTAGTAGATGATCTCAGATAATTATTTTTTCTCACCACAACATTTTTCCGAAATACTGTTTTTTACACTGGGATATACGTTTGGTATAATTTTGAGCAGTTCAAATTTTTGTGGAATAATTATTAATTAACAATTAACAAATTAAATATTAAATTTTTCAACAAGTTCTTTTGGGAATAACATTTTAACAGAGCATCATAATGTGATTTTGTCTCCCCCTTTATTACCAAAATGTGGAGTTTTTTCTATTAAAGACATGAAGCTTTTTTTTTATTTCAGCCATCCCAAACCCCCTTTTCTTTTCTCATTCTTTCTATTCCTTTTCTGTATTTTATTTTCCTTTTATAACTTTTCACATTATTCTTTTTAATTACCCTCCTAAATATCCTCCTTCTCCATGACCTAAGATATAAATGGAGAGGGATACAGAAAGAGACAGAGGGAGAGAAGAGGATACCACCGCAGAGCTCCCGATACGTTAGATCGATGTACTGTAACTGTGGACCGTGGATTTGAGTGAAGCTTCATTGGTTCCCACCCAATGGTAGTCCTTTTTAAAATTTCTATGTATAGCCCCATAGATTTTATGTTTTCAAAATTTAGATTCCTATTATGATTTCTTATGGACCATAGTGGACTAATCTTTTGTTTTTTAGTTGAACATGGTTGTTTTGGGTGATCTAAAGGTTTAATGTTTGGGAAAACTAGGCTACATGGAATGTGGTTCATGGTGTCACAACATGTGTTCTTCCTGTTCTAGGAAGATAATGTTTTTGAAGTACACACTGTATACTAGGGTGTACAGTTCATGTACATGGTCTTGTCCATGTAGCTGACTACCTAGCCATGACTACATGTGTAGGGACACACAACCGTGTATAGTACACAACAAAACCTAGTGTGAATCACAAACCATATAGAAGTACATATCCAGGCCAGGAAAATGGCCAAGCATGTTGAGGGACACAGACAGGTATCCCATGTTGGTACATACCGTGTACCCATTTAACACAATATAAATACGGGAAATTTACATGCCCAGGATGGTGGGAGTACATTCCCATGTGGGGTCGTGAGGTTACATGCTGTGTACCATGGTAACAATTCATATACACCTCCCTTATAATCTCTTTGGTTTTTTTCATATCTTTCTCCTAGGAGTCAAAATCAGACCCATGAGTAGTTCATTATGAGTATCTTTTCACTTAGATCTGAATGGAAGGAATTTTGTGATGTATTGAGGACTATTGAGTGGTGTTTCATGCCTTCCAAGATTTGGGAGGTTCTTCCCATAGTTGTTGTGTTCAATGTCTCCAGATAGTGATAAATATTTTGAGATTATCCATGAGTTGTCTCTCTTGACCAATTCTTGTTTTTCTTATCTTTTGAGTATATCTCCCTTGAAAGATGTTCCCTTATGGCCTAATATGTTGTGAGATGAGTTGTTAGCGAGGATCCCTTGCATGATTCCTTTATTCTCATTTTGACTTAAAGGATATTATTTAGGATGCGTCAATATTATATCTGTTTACCAAGGATCCCTTAAAGAATTCCGTTACTTATGAGCTAATCTAGGAAGTCCCTTATTGGACCTCTTACCTATGTACCATTTTTACAATCCCTTGTAGGATGAATATCCATTTTATTCTATTTTGAGGGTCTTGTGTAAAAATCATTTTCAAATGTATATTTATGTGGGTCCCCTATAGGATACCTCTATATTCCTTCCATTAGAAAATCCAATGTAGTATTCCTCATTTTTATATTACAAATAATGATGCCATATAGGATTCCTTCAATTTTTTTAGACCTTGAGGATCCTATGTAGGATTCTTATTCAGTGTGTTGACTTGAGGTTCCCAGTGGGTGCCCCATTGTTTAACCAACCCATAGTTATTACATCGGGTTTGGGTAGATATGGCAGTTGGTGTCACCTTAGTACATGTGAAAAACTTTTAATCCCATTGAGCTATGGTAGTAGTGTTGATTTTTATCATTTGGACACCCTTACTCATTGTTTATTTTTTATAGTTTAATTATTGATGTAGTGATGTTTACTAAAGTTACTCCTTGGTTGGTTTCTATTGAGACTGATGTGAGGTATATTTCATTATCTTTGGGAAGACCAAACGTTCATCAAGGGATCTGGTGTCTGATCCTGATTGTTTTGGATTTCTATAGGTGTTTCCCAGAATCCGGATATTCACCCTTACCTGACGTATATTGGATGCCTTGTAAATTTCTATCTCCTTGGATACTAATGACATGTACACCGTGAGTGATACTTATATTCCCATTATAGGAATTTCTTGGATGAAATTATAGGCCATATGAGTTGTATTCTTTGAGTGATACATGGATTCACTGATGTTGGAATGCCCTGGATGGATTCAAAGGCTAGTACATTATGGTATTAGATTCCTGGGAAGATATCCTTGGATCTTGATTCCATTGGATTCCAAGTTTTTTTTTCTTGTGGATCTTGATTATATTTGTGGATGCCTTGGATGATATTTCTCCTTGGGTATTGAATTCTTAGTATGCATTGGTCTGTGAAACCCCTTGGACCTGACTTAATTAGCCTCTCTTTGACCATGGTCTATTGACATATTCCTTGGACCCCACCCAAGTCATTATAGAGTTTCCATCGAGATGATCCTATGAATCAATGAGGAGGACTTGGTCTTTTGTACCTTGGATACGACCCTTTAGGGTTTGACACTTGATTATACGACATGTTCATGATGGATTCAGTACTTGAGATTACACGGTGTACGACGATGAGGAAGTCTGGGTCTTTATACCTCAGATCCATCCCTTGGTCTCTAACACATGATTACTTCACATAGGCTGTATTTGGTTGTAATGACCTTTTATTGTATTGACCATCGATACATGGTATCATTTTGAATTAGTGATTGTAGGTGAGTATGGTTGAACCAAGGTATATGAAGAGTATATACCTGTGTTGACGTTGGTTAATTAGATACATTTCAAATTTTGGCAAAGTAGTTATATGTCAATTTGGATTACAGTCTCGAATATAGATTTAATGGTACACAACTTTAGTGGAATTACCTCTAACTCCACACCCTTTCACATGATGTCTAGAAGATTGGGATTATAGACCCAAGAATCGAATGATGTTGGTTTTATGTTATATATTTACATACTCATTAATATTCATATGTATGTGTATATTTATAGGTATGAGACTATACATGTATAAATTTATCATTATGGACATCCAAGGTGGGACTTTCCCAGTTGTTGCGGATTAAGGACCTCAATTCAACTTTGGTTTCAAATTTTGTTTTACGTATCAATTACATTGTGTCTCATCTAGGATGATCACTTAGTTTTTCATAAACTTATAGCATAATATTTTACAGGTTCCACATCAGGGAGGACAACTAATATTATTTATCACCCCTTCATGAGAACCATCATGTACGCATAAAACTTATGTCAAATTTTTAGGTTGAGAATGATTTGAATGGTGGATAGGGATCAGTCACATATATTCATGATTGTGAAGAGCTACATGAGTGGGTTATTATATTCAATATGGTGCAATTATACAATGGAGGGAGAATGGATATCTCGACATGTCAGATCAATGTGTGGTAACTAAGGGCCGTGGATTTGAGTGAAGATTTTGTGGTTACCACACAATGGTAGTCCATTTTACATTTTCTCTGTATAACCCAATAGATTTTATTTTTTCCAAATATAAATTCCTATTATGATTTCTTATGGCCCATAGTGGACTAATATATTGATTTTTCATTGAACATGGTGTTTCTGGGTGATCTAAAGGTTTACTATTTTGGAAAACCAGGCAACATGGCGTGTAGTTCATGGTGACACAATATGTGTTCTTCCTGTTCTAGGAAGATGAAGTTTTTTTAAGTACAAACTATATACTAGGGTGTATAATTCATGTACATGGTCTCGTCCATGTAGTTTAGTACCTAGACATGACTACCCATGTAGGGGCAAACAACCATGTATAGTACACTGCCAAACCCAGTGTGCATCACAAACCATGTAGAAGTACACATCATGGCCAGGAAAACGGCTAATCCAGTTGAGGGACATAGGTAGGTATCCAGTGTTGGGTACATACCATGTACCCATTTAACACAATATATATATCTATATAGGGAATTTACATGACCTGGCTGGTTGGAGTACAAGCCCATGTGGCGTCATGAGGGTAAATGTTGTTTACCATGGTCACACGTCATATACCCCTCCCTTATAATCCCTTTGGGGATTTTCATATCATTATTTTAGGAGTCATAATTGGACAAATGAGTAGTTAATTATGAGTATCATTTCACTTACATCTCAATGGTATGCCTTTTGTGATGTATTGATGAATACTGAGTACTGTTTCATGCCTTCCACGATTTGATAGGTTCTTCCTGTAGTTGTAGTATTCAATGTCTCCAGATAGTGATTAATATTTTGAGATTATTCATGAGTTGTGTCTCTTGACCTATTCTTTCTTTTATTTTCTTTTTAGGATATATAAATTGAAAGATGTTCCCTTCTGGACTAATATGATGTGAGACAAGTTGTTATTGAGGATCCCCTGTAGGATTCCATTATTCACATTTTGAAATAGAGGATATAATTTAGGATGCATCAATATTATATCTCTTTTTCAAGGATCCCTTAAAGAATTCCATTACTTATAAGCTGATCTAGGGCGTCCCTTGTTGGAACTCTTTACATGTGTACCATTTTTATTATCCCTTGTAGGATGCCTATCCATATTATTATGATTTGAGGGCCCTGTGTAAAATAGATTTTACTAAGTACAGTTATATGGATCCCCGATAGGATACCTCTATATTCCTTCCATTATAGGATCCCATGTAGTATTCCTCATTTTTATATTACAACTAATGATCGTATGTTGTATTCCATCAATTATGTTTAGACCTTGATGATCCCTTTTAGGATGCCTCTTCAGTGTGTTGACTTGAGGGACCCAGTTGGTGCCCCATTGTTTAACCAACCCATAGTTAGTACATTGAGTTTCAGTACAGATGGTAGTGGGTGTCACCTTAGTACATGTGACAAACTTTTAATCCCATTTATCTATGGTAGTAGTGTTGGTTTTGAGCATTTTGACACCCTCACTCATTGTTTATTTTTAACATTTTTATTATTGATGCAACGATGTTTACTAGAGGTACTTCTTGGTTGGTGGATATTAATACTGAAGTGATGTATACTTCATTCTCTTTGGGAAGCCCAAAAATTCTTCCTGGGATCTAGTATCTGATCCTGATTGTTTTGGATGTCCATACGTGTTTCCAAGAATCCATCTATTCATCCTTACCTGACGTATATAGGATTCCTTGGAAATTTCTAGCTCCTTGGATCTTAATGACATGTACGCCTTGAGTGATAATTGGATTCCTATTATATGAATTACTTGGATGAAATCATAGGCCATATGACTTGTATTCCTTGGGTGATACATGGATTCACTGATGTTGGAATCCACAATATGGACTCAAAGGCTCGTTCAATATGGTATTATATTCCTTGAATGATATCCTTGGATCTTGATTCCATTGGATTCCATGTTTGTTTATCTTGTGGATCTTGATTATATTAGTGGATTCTTTGGAAGATTTTTCTCCTTGGGTATTTAATTCTTATTATGCCTTGGTCTTTGCTACCCCTTGGACCTGACATAATTGGGCTATCTTTGACTATGGTATGTTGACATATTCCTCAGACCCCACCCAAGTATTTACAGAGATTCCGTCAAGATGCTTCCTTGAATAAATGAGGAGGAAATTGTCTTTTTTACCTTTGATATGGCCTTTTAGGGTGTGACACTTGACTATATGGAATGTTCATGATGGATGTTATACGTGAGATTAGATGGTGTAGGCTGATGAGGATGTCGTGGACATTATTCCTTCGATCTTGACCTTGGTCCCAGACACATGATTACTTGGCATAGGTTGTAGTTGGTTCTAATGACCTTTTATTATATTGACCATTGATACATGGTATAATTTTGTATTAGTGATTTTAGGTGAGTACGGTTGAAACAAGGTATATGAAGAGTATCTCCCTATAGTGATGTAGTTTAATTAGAGATATTTCATATTTTGGTGAAGTAGGTATATGTCAATTGGGATTACGGTCCCGAAGATCAATTTAATGATACACAACTTTAGTGGAATGGCCTCTAACTCCATACCCTTTCACAGGATGTCTAGGAGATTGGGATTGTAGACCCAAGGATCGAATGATGTCAGTTTTATGTTATTTATTTACTTAATCTTTATTATTCATATGTATGTGTATATTTATCAGTATGATACTATACATTTATAAATTTATAGATATGGACATACAAGGTGGAACTTTCCTAGTTGTTGGGGATTAAGGATCTCAATTCAACTGTGGTTTCAATTTTTTTTACTTATCTATTATGTTTTGTCTCATCTAGAATGATAATAGGGTTTTTAATAAACATATAGAATAATATATTATATGTTCCACATTACGGAGGCCAACTGATATTATTTATCACCCCTTCATGAGAACCATCATATACGCATAGAACATATGTCCAATTTTTAGGTGGATCATGATTTGTATGGTGGATAGGGATGAGTCACAATGATTCCTAATCGAGTAGAGCTGCATGAGTGGGTTCTTCAATTAATGCTGGTGCAATTAGACATTGTATGGAGATTGGGTATCTGGGTTAACTCAGAGTTTATACTAGGGAATTTTAATTTTATTTTAGTTATCTTATTTTTTACTTTTTATTACATTGTAATATTTCTAATTATAATTTCCATTTTTAGTAACTAAAATAAAGGATTAAAATATAATAAAAAAATGTTATTGGTTTCATCTGGTGGTGATTGTGCAATATATAATATTTTCTTACTCAATATTATACAACTATATAATTAGAAGGAAACATATATTATCAAAAATTCTAGGTCATTACATTCTTCCCCCTTATGAAATTACACTCTCAAAATTTCATGTTACATACTATAGTTTAAATTTTTGAGGGTACTTCTAATTAAGGTCTTCCTATGGTATCCATGTTTCCTCGTCATTCTGATGGGTTTTCTATAGTGCATAGACAAGGAATGTTTTCTTATTTTATATATATTTATATCTATGTTCCTATATCTTCACTAGTTTCTCCTTATAAGAGACTTCATTTTCCAGATTTACTACCATTAAATTTAGTATATGTGTTGAATCTCGTATGTACTTTCGCAAGGGGGATTTAGGGAATATGTCATGTACTTGAGAAACAGTTGTATAGATCTATATTCAATAGGTCATATCTCGGATGAGATTGATTCAATATAAGGGTTTGATATACCTAAGATTTAAATTTCTATTCTTCCCAAATCTCATGACTCTATTCCATGAAGACATGTGGATGATTATCATATCTCTGACCTCATACTCTCATCAATTTTTTTTCATCATTTCTCTTTTGAAGACTTTGAGTTGCCTTGATGTGCAACAAAATAGTCTTGAACTTTTCTACCATTTTTTAATAATTTCATGTCGTAAAAAGTTAAATTCTCTAACATTATCCAAAATGTAGGTTTTATAATTTTCTTCCCATAAAGGGAATTATATGGATCAATTTAGATGTTTAATTGGAAAACATTATTGTATTATTACTCAACAAAATGAATATATTAATGTCATCCTTCTTTGAAGTTCATCGAACATGCTCTCAACATTTCTTATAGGGTCTATATAGTCCACTCATATTGTTCATCATTTTGGGGGTGATAAGTCATACTAAAGTTAAACTGAGTGTTTAGATCATGTTGAATAATCATCTAGAACATGGAGGTAAATATAAGATCTTGTTAAGATACAATAGATAGTGGTATTCTATGTATGCTCAACAATTTTATGATATATATCCTCACAATATTATTGTGTGATAAGTCCTCTTCAATAATTATGAAATGAGTATTATTTTTAAGATGATCCACCAAAACCCATATAAAATTATTTATTCCTAATTCCTTTATAAGATCAGTGAAAAAGTCTATGGTGATGTTTTCTCATTTCATTGTTGGCATAGATAATTGTTTCATCATCCCTATAGCCTTTTTATTTTCTGCATTCACCTACTATCAATGTAGGAATTTTGATGTATATTCTAGGATATCATTTTTCTTATTTTCCCACCAATAGTTCTATCATAGATATTGATAAATTTTCATTACCCCTGGGATGATAGTTAATGCCTAGTTTTGTGAATCATCCAAAAAACCCTTCCTTATCTCAGGATTTGATAGCACACATCGTCATGAACCAAATCTTGTAACTCCTTCATAAATTTTAATATATATTTATTTACCTTTTAATAATGTTGCTTCCTTCATTTTTATTTCTAAATCATCTCTTTGAGAACCCTTTATCTTCTCCAGAATCGATGGTTGAGAAAACACTTGAGAAATTAATGATGATGTTCTTTTATTTATGATTCCCACTTCCATCCTCTTCAAGCCTAAGAATATTTGATCCTTATCAATTATCATCATTGATAAGGTCACATGATCCTCCACACTTAGAATGTATTCAAATTTATTTTCATTCCAATGATAGATATAGATTGAGAATTCATAGTCCTTGGTCATCCCAAACCATATTAATTTAAACCTATTCATCTCCTTTTGTGTGAATGTATACTTTCGGATCTTATAATCCATATATATTTCAAAATTCTCCCCATAGAGATAATGCTACCTAATTTTAACGTTCAGATCACTAAATCTAAATCTAGATCATATGTTGGATTGTTTTTTCTCATGGACATTCAACATCCTTGATGTATAGGCTACACATTTTAATTTTATATATATAAACAAGCTAATATTTAATTTGAACCATTGTTGTATAAAACAATATGTTCCCCACTTGTGGGAAGCATGCAGATTGGTGTAGTGAGAAGCCTATTTTTAAACAAATTGAATTTGTCTTCACATTTATCTATCAGGACATACATTACTCCATTTCATGTTATCTTTGTTATAAGGTCAAAAAACATGATAATTTTCTCAAAAATAATTGGTAAGACGCAGACAGTCTAAGGAAAAAATGAACCTCCATTAAAAATGTTGTTTTGGGCCACTTCTTTGTTTCTTTTATATTAAATGGGCCTACAAATTTCTATTATCTAGTTATAATATTCCCAATTAATGATAATAACTTTGTCCAGAACTCAAATTTACAACAATTTTCATATAGATTATCCTTTCAAAAATTCTTGAAAAAAATAATTAAATGATCTAAATTCTCTTCCTTTCACTTAGAGTCTATCAGAATATAATCTATAAGGACTACCAAATATTTGTTGAGGTAATATCTAAAGAGTCTGATAATTAAATCCATAATGTTTACTATAGAATTAGTGAGTTCGAAGGGAATTAATATGTACTCATAATCACTGTACCTTTTTTGAGATAATGTTTTGGAAATATATTCATTCTTTACCCTCAAATGGTGATATCTCGATTAAAATTATACCTTAGAGAAATACTGGGCTCCCAAAAATTGTTCAAACAATTCATCCATCCATAGGAAGGGATACATGATCTTTATCATGATTTTGTTGAGCTACTGATCATAAATGAATATGATCATTGACCCATCATTTTTCCTAAAGAAGAGGACTGGAACATTCCATTGTTCATCACTCTGACATATGAAGTCAATTTTCAGATTCTTTTTTTACTAATTAATCAATTCCTCAAACTCAATAGCGGTTATTAAATAAGGAGTCATCGATATGGAAATATATCCAGGTAAATGTTTGATTGATAAATAAACCCCTCAGCCTATTGGAAGACCATGAAACTATTAAAATAATACATCAGTGTAACCCCTCACAATATACATATATTTGAGAATGATCCTCTCCAAGGTCTTAACAATTTTATGTATATATTCTTACTCATATGTTAATAATATATACAATTGGGAAGGATATTCCTAGGGAGATTAATCCTCCTCCTATAACTCATAAATAATTATCAAATGACTCGGAATGTGAAGATTGATATCCCTCTCCCAATAATTGAAGACAAATCAATGTATGTATATACACTTTGGAAGAACATTCTAGGGGAGATTAAATTAATAAAAAATTATAGGATGACTCCTAATGTTAGTTATGATATCGCTCTCCAAATAATTAATGATTAATCTTAGTATTTATATACTATCCATGACATATATAACATCAAACTCCACTAAAATCATTAGGACATGAATTTTTAGGAGGTTCAGTTCACAAACATTGATTGGGGAGGACTTATACTGTTGGAATGAAATAATTGCTCCATTTTTTATTCTCAATGATAGCTCAACCCCAATGATTGAAGGTGGGGTTTTAATTGTTCTAAATGTCATAAAAGATATGATTTAATGTAAAGAACTATAATCATATAGAATAATTTAATTTAATTTAATGATAATAATAATTATATTTACAATTTTATTCTGGTTATAGTCACTTAATATAACCATAATAAACATAGAGATGCAAAACAATTAAACTATTAATCACATAAAATGGAAAGCTTAGAGAATAGAGGGATTAAATTATAAATTCCACATGTATACAAAAAGTTGACCCTCTAGGTTTCAATCTAGGTTATCCTTAGTAATTTCGCTACTAGGATTTCTAAACTAAAAATCAATTTTAGTCCTTTATAATGGGTTTTAAAGTGTTCTTGAATTTTAAAAAATCATATCCCCTAAGGGTGTAAATCTAAGGGTGAAATAATTCCCTCTTGTTGTGAACCCATTATATATGGAGTCAAAATAATATTGCACCCTTTTTGAGATCATTACCCATAGTTTAAATTGTTCTATAGACACATTCCCTTGTAGTATCAGGACATGGATACAGTTTTTTAGAAAACATTCAATATATACCTAACAATAAATTCTAGGATATTTTCATATAAATAGAAGTATCCCAAGAATTATCATAAAAGTATTCTTTTCCTACTTCCCAAAACAAAACAAGAAAATCCTTTGATACTAACTATATTGACCCAAGTATTTTAGAAATACTCTTTCATGTTTTTTATTATATATATCCATTAAATACAACCACGGATGGAATGACCTAGTGTCTTTTGAAAAAAAAGGTTAATAAAAAATAAAAAGGAAATTAAATCACAAAATATTAATTTTATCCTCATTAATGTGATTCAAAATACCTTTGAGTTCCTAAAACTGTAATGGATAATATGGGGATTACATAAAATAAAGGGATGATCAATAAATCCCCATTAGGGAATAAACTTGAATTTGAAGTATAACATATGAGAAAACACTAATAACATGATATCATAAAAGGGAAAAATCATGAAATATAAAATAGGATAATAACATAAATAACATAGTATCATAATATAATGACATAATTAGGAGGTTTAAAAAACATATAACATGGCCTAAACTTATGTCAAGTCGAACTACCAAGGCAACATCACATGGTACACAAAGTTACATAATTTATAAGGTTTACTCCACAATACCATACACGATGTCAAATTGGACAAACAATTATCCAAATTAATTTGGTTGATATATAGTATCACCCATCACAACATGTACATTATTATGTGATCCAAAAAATGAAATCAATTTTAATTCATAAACAAGAATATTACCCCTAGAAAGGAATGGGTTTCATTTGAGAAAGGAAGTTTTGACATGTATTACCCCATAAAAGAAAGGTATAATAAGATAGGTTTATATATAAGAGAAATATATATAATTTAAAATTATTACATAACATAAAATAGATGGGAAATACAAGTTATAAAGAGAAAGGTCATAACCCAATGAGAAATGATGGTTTGTAGAGACCCCCTAACTTATGTTCTACAATCTTTTTATACTTATGATTAATGTATTGAATAATCAAATTAAATTATTTTATTACTTAATTCAAAAACATTACAACTATATTTGATTTATTATAATTTTTTATGTTCATTTATAATCATTTTAATGAGATAAAATGATTACTTTTTTCATTCTTGGAGAATTAATTTCATGGTTCCAAGGTTGGATGACTTGTGGATAATTAATGATGTTTTTTAAAAAGGGAATAAAACTCTATAATTGAAATAAAATGGGATTAATGTAATTATATAAATTTAAATGGTCCAAAATACACATATATATTCTAACATAGGAAAAATTATTTTAGTTAAAATGTTAAAGTTAAATGATTAATTCATTTAGGCCGTTTTATCGACCATCATGAACTAGATTTATTTTATTTAGAAATATAAATATAAAAAGATTAAAAAACTTAATATAATTTATAAAATACTCATAATAATAATATTAAAACATAATAAGAATATTTTTAGAATGATCCATGAATGTGGTGGAGAAAAATGATGTTTGTTGTTCATGGTGGTGGTGAACCATCCATTTTTTTAACAATGATTTCATTTTAAAAATTGATGAAGGGATGGTAGAAGATGAATATTCCATTAAATAAAATAAATTAAAGTATATTTATAATACTATATTCATTAGTTCATGTTTAATTTTTAATTTATAGAGAAGATAAAAGATTAATAGAACTTTAAAAGAGATTGTTTTGGAATTTTACCTCTGGAATATTATCTCCTTGAAAAACTCGTTAGGGAACATTAAGATTAGATTTTTTTAGAAGAAAAACGATTATAGATATGTAGGGATCATTGTTAGGATTCATTTTGGAAGAAAATTGTTCAATATTCATTTCTTATAAGGTGCGAGGATAAGCGGTGCTAAGGGGAAGTATTTATAAGGTGAAGAGAGGGGTGTTTTTTTTATATTATATTCTTTAGATTAATATTTTTCCTAATGATTATAAAGAGTTTTGATTATTGTAACTATATATAGTAATAAGTTCAATTTATTTTGAAATAATGGTTTCATAAATTATCCAGGACTCAATAATTAATTAATTTAGATGATAATATTAAATACTATATTTTACAATTTTTCACTATTCACCAAAATTCAATTATTATATAAAAATATAAAAAACTCAACCAAATTTTTTAGTGTGTAGATTCTAAAAGTGAAATCCATTTTATGTAAATAAAATTTTAATTTTCTGGAAATTTTATTTTTATAAATTAAATTTTTATTTTGTTGAAAAATATAAATTTTAACATTACAATTAATTTCTTGACCCTTTTGAAAATTAAATATTCCCACATAAAAATATATTATCATTATAAATAATAATATTAATATATAAACCCATTTTTTAAAATTAAATTTATTTGAAATAATTATACATATTATAATATTTCAATTATAATGTGTATGTTTTATAAAAATTAAAACACTTAATTTATCATTTTTAAACATTTAATTACCTATACCATGATATAAATATAACATAATTTTATTTTTTAAAAAACCAAAATATTAAATTACACTTCCATTGTTGAGGATAATATTCTAACAACTTGATCGCTATTCCAACTGGTCAAAATAATATTTCAATGGCCTTGTTACTATTCCGAAGGTTAGATTTCTATTTCAATGGTCATATTACTATTTCAATGGTTAGATTTGTATTGTTCATTTTGTTTCCATAATTACCATAAATAACACATATTTAATTAATTATGCATTCCATTATATTTCTCCAAAGGTTACATATTTTCATTTTTAAAATTCATATTAGATCACTAACATTATGCTTCATTTCTATAGCGTAGTTCATGAGTGTGGTTTTAATTATTGATCGGGGAGATCCAAATTTTCATATTATAGTTACTTATTTTTCTATATGTTTCACATTCTAATACATTCAAATTTTATAGAAAATTTTATTCTCTAAATGATGTGTTCCATATATTATTTCAAAAAATTTATGATTTCTTCATGTGGTTCATATGAATTATATAATATTATTAAAGTATATATGATAAAATTATATACTTATTAGGAAAATCACATTGAAAACAATTCTGTGTAGTTACATTTTCCATATCTTATTTGATCTTATATTTTAAAAATAGGATATTTTCTCACCTCATATTCAACAAGTGTATTATGTATCTCATCAAGGGACTCATGATTTTAATCTCTATCTTTAAGTGAGTAAACCTTGGAATAAAATAAACTTGGGAGAATATTTAACAACTTTTTGAATATAGAAGAATCATTCAACGTATCTCTAAATATTATAATATTTATTATAATTTAATTGAATATTATAAACAAGTCATCAATGATTTCATTATCAACCATATCCAAATATTTAAATCCATTCCACCGAAATTTTCAATTTAACATCTTCAACATTAATATTTTCTATATATAATATCATGTTCATCCTAAATATTCTTATAAGTATTTAATCATGTTACCTAGGTAAAAACTCTTCAATATAGATACACCAAGTTTGAATTTCATACCATTCTATCAAAATCAATATATTTTTTATCAATATGTTTCACATGACCATATTTTTCCCTCAACATGAAACTAATTGTGGAAGTGTCAAAAACATCTAGGAAAAGATATATGACAAAAATATTAATCATATTCTCCTAGGAATGACAGTTCTTTCTGTGAAAATTGTGTTTTACTCTATCATGAATTGAATTTTCCTTCCTCATATGATCTTCAGTCATGAATGGATATTTTAAAGGAAACCAATATTTCTTTGATACCAATGGAGATTCTCAGGTTATCAATAAAGGAAAACAAAGGGGGAGGGGGTTGAATCAATGTTACCATCTTTTAAATTTCAATGGGAATTAACTATAATTATATATTAGAGTAAATACCCACTCAAAATTAAAACATACCATCACTTTATACGGTAGATAATTTAACAACAAAAAATACAAGATTTTTACCAGACTAACTCTTAATATGGGTGACTATGTACTTATTTTGTATAATTAAATTCAACAAATAGGTGATCAAGTTATTTCATGAAGTGAATATATAATTGTAAGGTATAATAATTATCCCAATTCTTATTTCCCAATGATAATGTCTCGTGATATAATGTCCTGGATCTTGGAGCCGCCCAGAGGTGCCTCGTACACAGTTGGTAACATGGTCTCATGTGCATTTTCACAAATACCAGAGGCTGCCGACTAGCAGTGAGGGCCTTGGGTGTGACAGTGGGAAAGAAATGCCGTTATTAAAAGAGTAATTAAATAGTAATAAACAAATAATAATAATATAAGTAGTAATAACATGCAATAAGTAAACAATGATAGACTGAATGTAATAAACAATTAGAGCACATATATAAATGATGCCTGATAGATATGTCTAGGAAAACCTCCAAACATGTCACAATGCTGGAATACATTACTAAACCATAATAAAAAAACAAATAAACTATACCAGCATCACAAGCGTCAGCATGGTCCCATGCTCTCCAGCTCCACTACAATCAAGTACCTGAAGTTGAATGGCACATTATCTTATATAAACCTGCAACAATATAATTTGTTTGGGCCCAAAATCAATACCCAAATAGTGTGTGATAAGAATCCCCAAAGGAAACCACCCAAAGATCTATGCCTAATAGTCAGTGAATATATATAGCAGGTAATAAAAAAAGTAGCACTAAACAAGGAAGTAATCAAAAGTAAACAATACTATAGTTTCAATTGCATTAATTTTCACACATCAAGTAGGAAGCTAATTAAGAAAAATTAACACTTTGGGATATAATCACAACCCAACCCTTCTGTTTCAACCAAACAAACATAAGTTTCCCTCTGGGAAGTACTCACAGTCTAACCGCTCTGGTTTATCTTTAGAAAAGACTCTATAGGTAATCCCTCACCGTCAATTCCCCATTTGGTCTTTTGTTGGTAAAATATAAACACTATGTGGAAGAACTCAACGTCCAATTTATCATGTGGTATCGAAACAAGGATCTATTGAATATAAGTGGGAGCACTCACATCCATCCCCCCTATGGTCTTGCATTGTGAAAATTAAGCAGAAACATTGGGGAAGCCCTCAGCATCCATCCCCCCGATGGTTTACTAAGCCAGGTTCACATTTCCCTGTGTAAGTCAATCATGCACCACGATGATAATATCCAATGTAAAACATAATAAATACATGTCTAATTTCTATAAGCATGGAAAACAAACGTTATCTAATATAACTCCATTTTAACAACACTAGGCACGGAAAACAAGCAGCCTAACATGCAAAACTTGGCCCAACGGGAAATATCAGTAAAAACATGGGAACAGACATCCATAGAATGGTAAATAAACCTATTCACTATCAAACAAACTCTAATCAAGCATAAAAGGCATAACATACATTAACAGGGCTAAAATACATAAACACGCAACACCCCATTCAAGGGTATTGGACACCTTTTCACATGATATTCAAAGACTAACTATGGAAAGGCACAAAACACCAACATCAGTGTTGTATGATCGATATACTCCAGCATTGACCCTTGAATTGACCTAGAACGTGGTAGATCTAAAAAAACAATACTTCTCAACATTGGATATCACACTAAAGGAGAGAAATCATGAAATGGGGATCACAAGAAATAAGACATCACCTCAGCAATTCCAATGAAATCGATGGTGGTTTAATCAGAGAATAGATGTTCTATCTAGGGCTCAGAGAAGATTCGTTGGATTTAGTCGCTCCTGGATGAGACATGATGAGAAGAAGAGGTTTTTGTCGATTAGAAGAGACCCCGATCAATTTAATCAATTAAAATAAAAGTACACAACATGTTCTTTAAAAGTGCACGACATGTACTTTTCTTAACCGGACCTATCTTTAAGAAGTTTCCCGGTCACCCACACGGCCATGTACTCGGCCGTTATATAGCTAGTACACGGTCAAACACGACAACTGGGTATACAACATGGAATCCTATGTACATGGTGTTTAGTACTCAAATTTATATATTCTATTGTTTTCCTAAAAAACACCAGAAAAGAAAAACTCATACCTGAAAACTATGTCCGAGTTATTTAAAACATCCCCCCTTAAAGAAATTTGTTTTCGAATTTCCCTCAGAAGGTGGAGATGAATAATAATCCTCAAACATCTCTGGTCACTGTGATCATACATTTTCCTCCCTCTCCCAATCCTTATCCTGTACTCACCCGTCCTCCCATAACACCCATAAAAGAGGAACAGACCGGCCATGGAGAACCATAGTACTCCGATCAAAAATCTAGATAGGATGATCATCGAATGAGGCGTACTCTTCAAACTCAATCTCCTCGGGTTAAAAAACATGAGATGAGTCTGAGAAGTCACATCGTAGCTAAGAAACATGGAATACGTCATGCATAGCCCGATACCTCTAAGGTAACTACAACCAATAGGCAACTAGGCCGACCCTTTCCAAAACCTCAAATGGCCTGACGAACCTTGGAGAATGCATATCCTATCTCATAATACTCCAATGTCCCAACCTCGTTGTTACATGTAAGAGAACCAGATCTCTGACCTTGAACTCCATAGGTCATCTCCATCGATCAACTTAAGACTTCTATTATGACTTTGTAATATTCATTCTCTTCCAAGTCAACTCTATATGCTCTATGGTCTCCTAGACAAGACAAGGTCCCATCATGGTTGCCACTCCTTCCTCAATCCAACATAAGTTTAATCATAATGGCCAACCATACAATCCCTCATAATGTGACATTTAAATAGATGATTGAAAACTATTATTGTAGGAAAACTCTAAAAGAGGTATGTGATTCTCCCATGATCTACAAAATCTAGGACACATGCTTTATGTATGTCCTCCAACACTAGTATTGTATGCTCATCCTGGCCATTTGTCAGGGGATGGTAAACTGTACTTAGATGTACCTCTGTACCCAAATCCCTATGTTATCCCTGTTAGACCCGAGAAGTAAAACATTCATCCCTATCTGAAACAATGCATTACAAAACTCCATGTAAACATACAATATCTCGAATGTACAACCTTCCTAGCTCATATGCCTTGAAGGTATCCCTGATCGGTAAGAAGTGTGAATCCTTTGTGAGTCTATCAATGACAACTCAAAAAATGCGATTCCCTCATGGCGACCTTGGTAATCCTGTCACGAAGTCCTTCATGACATCATACCAGTTGCACTTGGGAATGGGTAACTACTGCAAAATCCATGCTGGTCACTAATACTATGCCTTCACCTATTGATAGGTGGAACATCTCATGAAAAACCCAACAATATCTCTCTTCATTCCTGGAAACTAATACTGATGGTGTAGATCTCGATACATCTTGGTGAAACCAGGATGAACTTCCCAAAATGTGGAATGAATGTCCCACATTAGCCCCTCGTATAGTTTTTATAACACCCATACACACCCACAAAAACACAAGAACTCATACTCGCCTATGATTCATCTAAGAATAGGGTCCTTTGATGATATAATCTTCCATAGGAATAGGCCTTTAGCTTCTGATAGCTACCCCATTCTCACTCAATCAAGTAAAGTAGAGGTAACAACTATAGGAGAAAGAAACGTCTGCCTCTGTATGTCATGGATGTTCAGATGAATCTCATAGAACATAGCCATAAGCTGCCACTCACTACTGTCCTCCAAAACTCCCTGCATCTGAGTCATCCTTCTCGGAGCACCAACCAGTACATTGCCTTTCCCAGGAAAGTAGTCATGCTCAAAATCAATGTACTAATGGTACTCAACCCACCTCCACTATGTCAAATTTAGATCACGCTGAGTAAAAATATACTTGATACTTTTGTGGTTTATGGAAACCTGAAAATAATATCCCAATAGGTAACGTCACCAATAGAGTAAAGAATGTTCAACTACAGCCAAATTGAGATCATGAGTCTGGTAATTCCTCTCATTTGGCCTCAACTACAACGACCCGTATGCAATGACTCATTCTCCCTACATAATAATTTCTCCCAACCCAATACCCGATGCATCACATTATACAATATTTCTCATTCCAAATCAGTAAATAATTGTATATGGGCTGATTTCAAACTCTATTTCATCTCTTAAAAGGATTAATCATAAGAATATGACCACAAGTACTTCACACCCATCTTAGTCAGGCCCATCAAAGGTACTGGTTATTGTGAAACGTCATATATAAAATGTATGTAGCACCCATCCGTCCCGAGAAAACTCCATACCTCCAAAATGATATTAAGTTAATCCTAGAAAACTACTACTATCACATTATTGGTATCTGATGATACTCCTATCTCTGAGATAACATGTCCCAAGAAGTGAATCTGGTCCATCCAAATGTGGCATTTTAAGAGAAAATCATATAACTGATACTCTCTCAGTGTACTCAAAATGATCTCAAAATGTGTGGCATGGTAATGTAGGGTGTGAGAGTACACCAATATATCATCCACAAAGACTACAACCAAATATTCCATGTATGAATTGAATACTCAGTTCATCAGTTCCATGAAAACTACTAGCATGTTCATGTGACTGAATGGCATAACAACATACTCGTATAGACCATAACTGCTCTTAAAGGCTGTAAGAGGTATATCAGATGGTATAACACCGAGATAATGGTAACTGGATCTCATTTCCATCTTTGAGAACACCCGGGCTTCTCAAATCTAATTAAAGAGATCGTCTATCCTCATCAAAGGAAATCGGTTCTAGACCATCGACTGGTTCAACATCCGATAATCCACACAAAGATTGAGGGTATTATCCACCTTCTTCTCAAATAAGATAGGAAAACCCCAAGGGGTAGTATGGGGTTGAATGAAACCCTTATCTTGCAACTCCTCTAACTACTTCTTGAGATCCTATAACTTTTGTGTAGCCATCATATAAGGAGGAATGGACACAGGTGCTACTCTAGGAACATGCTCAATAGAAAAGTCTACCTCTCATTCCAGAGGAAGACCTGAAAAGTCCTCTAGAAATACATCCTTGAAATGATTGACCACTAGAGGAATTTCCAATTGTTAAGTTCTCTGTTCATCCTGATAGAGACTTGAAATCTCGGATTAAATCCTCCCAACCCATGATTATCGGGTCCTTCTCATCTTTACTAGACATCCCATTCACCCTTATAAAGAAACTAACCACCCTCAGTTGTTTTGAAACTCACCCTATGATGATAGTTATCAACAACATCGTGGACTGTAACTAACCAGACCATTCTGAGAATGAAATCATAGCCGGTCTTCTCTATGACCTAGAGGCCCCATAAGAAGTGACACCCACCAACCTCACTAGGAATCTCTTTGCACTAATGTACACTAACCGTTCAGGTTCCCAACAGAGAGTCGTATGTAAAATACATCAGAACAAGTAAATATATAGAGCCCAAGGATATCCACAATAGCAACAAATAAAAAACTATGGGAAAACCCTTTATCGAAAAGTGAAGAAGCTAAAACTGATGAAACTAGGATCGTACCATGAACTGTAGAGGGTATGGTATCCTATTCTTGTAGGTTGTTCTCCACTGCAAAAGTCAGTCATGTACTGCAACCCTGGGACCATGCCTTACCACCTTGAGTTGATCCACTCTATTGTAAATGAAAACCTGCCAGAGGGATACCACTACCATGACCTGCACCATAGCCTGAACGGATAGACGAACTCCAATTCCTAGAAAAATGAGAAACTGGTGGTGCTACTCTTGAATAAGGAGTCATAGAAGAACTTTTGTCCCCAACTGCTGGTTAGAAAAACTGACAGTTTCACTGTTGATGGACTATATTTGCACAAGATTAGCACTCCACTAGGTCTCTCGGGCAATGTGGCCTCATATGATCGCTCTTCCCGCACTATTATCACATCACCTAGACACAAGATAATGTATTCCATCTACTATGATATCCATGTGTAGAATCCATATGATTCTTCTTGATTCCTTTTGGAGGGGTACTAACTCTAGGTGTCGATCCTCCCTAGCTCATAGCCCCAGAATCCCTCATATTTCACTTTTTGATCAGTGTTTGGTTCACAATAGAAGTGATATAATTAAACCTAAAGATGTTAACCCGAGATTATATATCAAACCAGGTACCATAATCAAACTTCCTCACCAGAAACAACTCATCACCTCAAAGGATGGGCATGAAGCGCTGTAGCTCTGTGAAGCAAGAAGAGTACTCCATACCTGAGAGAGTACCTTTCTCTTGGATCATGAACTCTTGGGATCAATAGGCCCTCAAATTACTTGGGTTGAAATAATCATATAAGGTACACTATAACTTGTCCCATGCCATAACCTGCTGGCACCCCACCCATGAGATCACATCCCACCATCTCTTGGTAGAATCCCATTGAATATAAGCAGTGAGATTCACCCTCCTCCCTGGAGGAATCTCTAGATGCTCGAAGATCGACAACATAGATTCTAACCATGACTCAGAAGCCTGAGGTCCTCCAACCACTGAGAAAGTGGGAGGATAATACTACAGAAAGTCCTATGTCAACTCTTTAATAGATGGGGCAGGATGTGGTACTCCCCTGAAGATCTGTATAAACCATATAAATCCCTCTTAGAACTATGCATCAGCACCTATGTATGGAATGTTGGATGGGGCCAAGACCTGCATGATGGGAGGATTTGATGGTAGTCCCTGACCATCCATGTCAAGAGTTGGATCACTACCATGTAACTGGCGTAAAACCAGAGGACGTATCAGTGGATTGTCTCTACAAGGTCCAAGAAACACATTAGATCAATATTAAAAAGGACTGAAACTTAGAATTTTAATAAGAGAACAAGATAAAGAGAGCATTAAATATATCTCGAGGGTGGATACACGGCATGTACAACTACTACATGGCACGTTCCCTTAAGATTTCATATGTTTGTGTACTTTTTTCCAACCATTTTCATGTAGCACCCCATACACTTGACCTGTTGTCCTAGCACTTGACATGTATTTGAATCCTCTTCCACTACATGAGTTCTTATATACAACTTAACCCACACAGTTATCCAATAGCATGCCGACATGGCATGTTTGTGCCAGAAATAACATGTACTAGAAAGAACATCACCGAACCATGTTGTTAGTCACACAACCATCACACATTTGACTATAAATGGCGTGTTTGAGTAGGAAATGATGTGTACTATATGATTTTCATCCATCCATGTCGTTAGTCACATGGTTGGACACATGGTCCTGACAACACTGTGTGTACTTCTGGTACACGATATGTTCCTCCACGTATTTCCCAACCCCATGTCTCTTCCCACACAAGCAGTAACCCAATTATAGAGTACACGGTGTGTACATATAGTACACACCATGTTGTTCATAAAAATAGTTCATTCCCGAACAGAAGGATACATGGAATTTATTCCGCAATACACACCATGTATTCTAGGGTTTTTGGGATAGTAAGCCTCAAAAACTACTCCAGAACCCCTAAAAACACGGAAACGATCATTAAGTTTCCAAATTACAATTTTTGAGGGCCTATACTCCCTAGGAATTAAATTTTGGAATACTATACATGTCATAAACAAGTATAATAGAGTAATGATCCAATACATTCTGATCCATGAGTTCCCATAACACCAAAAGAACCAAAATTTGGAGTTCATTCAATCGAGAACTTACAAAATCTAATACAGAATAAATAACAGTTATTCATTCAATGAATCTATCACAACAACATGAATATCTAGTACAACATCAATCACAACAACATGAAATATTTAATTCACCTTAAATGGCATGTAAATAATGCATGACATGTGATCTCTATAAAGTGCCTATATGATGCAAGAGATTGAATACCCTCATCTAATCAGGTTTTAATTGAAATAGAACCTAAATAATATCATCAATAACAATGAAAAACTTGTGAATCACCCAATGGTGAAATAATATCAACTTTAATAATTGGAAAACAAAAAAAATCAAAATATACGAGGTAAATTCTCTTTTCCATATACACAAGTTAGATACTCTTAGACAAAGCTTATTACGATGCACCTATTCTTTCCAATCCCAAACTACAGGCTCCAATATGTAAGTAAAGAAGAAAATAACTCCTCTAATACCACTTTATAATGTCTCTGTTATAGGCACCACCTAGAGGTTCCCCGTACCTAGTTGGTCGCATTTCCTCAAGCACATTTCCTCAAATGCCATAGGATGTGAACTAGAAGTAAGGGAATTGGATGTGATAGTGGGGAAACTATGCCTTCATTGGTATAGAAAAACATTATAAATAAAGAGATAATAATAATAATAGAGGTAGTAATAAAATACAATATGTAAATAGTGGAAGACTGAAAGTAAGAAACCACTGGAGAACATATATAAATGGTGCATGATACGTATGTCAAGGAAAACAGCCAAAAAGTCAGAATGCTGGAATAAAATACTAAAACAATTTACAATGAAAAAAACTATACTCTAGTATGATCGCAAGACTCATCTTGTCCCATTATCTCTAGCTCCACAATAATCAAGTCCCAAAATAAAAGGGTGTTTTCCCTTATCTATACATGCAACAATACAATCTGTTTGGGCCCAAAAGCATGACCCAAAGAGGGTGTGAGACAAATATCCTTAGGAAACCACCCAAAGATCTATTCCAAACAGTCAATGAATATATATGACAGGAAATAAGAAAAAATAAACAGTAAGCAAGGAAGTACTCAAAAGTAAACAATCCTATAGTTTTAATTGAATTTATTTTCACACATCATGTAGTTACCTAATCAAGAAAAAGAAACCCTCTGGGAAGTACTCAAAATATAACCCAGCATGTTCAGCCAAACAAACAAAAGAAACCTTATGGGAAGTACTAATAGTCTAACCCATTTGGTTTAGCTTTAGCGAAGAATCTCTAAAGAAGAACTCACTGTCAATTTCCACTATGGTCTTTTATCGTTAAATTGTTGACACTCTGGGGAAGCACTCAACATTTAATTCATCCTGTGGTCTTTAAACATGGATCTATAGAAACTTTGAGGGAGCACTCATGTTCACAACCCATGTGGTCTCACAACGTGATTATTAAACAGACTCTCTAGGGATGCCCTCATCGTCCATTCCCCCTATGGTCTACTACACCAGGTTCCCATAGCCCTGTGTAAGTCAATCATGCAGAAAAATGTTCAAAATAAAAATTAAACCTTAAGAAATTCCTGGCTAACAGCTACAAGCATGGCACAAGAATGTCTAATAATATCACTCCATCCTAACAACTCTAGGAATTTAAAACAAGCATACTAGGAGAAAAAACTAGGCCCAAAGTCCAATATCAGTTCAGACATGGGAAAAGACATCCAAAACAATGTTAAAAAAATTATTCACAATATAAAAACCTCTTCTCAGGCAAACAATTCCTAGAAGAAATTAACAAGGCTAAAATCCCTAAACATGCTATACCCTATTCTAGGGTGTTGGGAAATTATGCATATAAGATTCAAAGGCTAACTACAGAATGAAACAAACTACCTACCTTGGAATTGTATGATCTATATAATCCAGCGTTGTCCATTTAATCGACCTAGAACCGAGTAGATATACAAAAATTTCAAAAACGCTCAACCATAGATATGTCACGAAAGGATGGAAATCAGGAAACGAGGCTCTATAAGAATGATTATCTCACTGTGGAGATTAGAAGGCAATCAATGTGGGTTGAATCAGATAATAGATGTTCGATCGGGGGCTCAAATAAGATTTGTCCACTTCGGTCACTCTTGGATGAGACGGGCCCAGAATAATAGGTTTCTTTCGATTAGACACGACCCATGTCCATTAAATCAATTAAAATAAAATTTTATGGAATTTTATTTAAAAGTACATGAAATTTACTTGCCTTAACTGGCCCCACATTAGGCTGTCTCTATGTCACCCCACATGACCATGTATTCAGACACTACACTGCCAGTACACAGTCACCTGTAGCAACCAGGTACACAACGTGTAATCCTAATTACACGATGTGTACTACTTAAATTTCTTGAATCTCACCTTTTAATAAAAAACACCAGATAAAACTCATACCTGATAAGAAGTTCTGGGTTTTTACAAATGGCTATATTTTTATATAAGATAACACTTGGTTATAAATGGTTTTCAAACTAAAATGATAAAATTTTTAGTGTACTCCATAGTGATTCATAATTAGTATAAGGATCTTCACTAATATATATATAAATTCATCATGAATATAAAATACCTCTTCTTAAATAATATTAAAGTCCTAATCATTTAAAAATATTGCAATAGATAAGTGGACTTTCTCAATAATTATCTTTTTTCTTTCAACTCATCTCTATAAATACTCAGCAATATTGACTGGATTCCATGCTTGAATTTGAGAACTCCATAAATTTCTATGATATTTTATCTTCATTGTAATCATTTTATATTGGTGAAAGATAAATTAGAATAGTTTAGTAGTGCTCTATAATATATGGACACTAGTCACATCTTTAAAACTCAATTTATTTTGTAACACACCAAATTTGTACTGTGAATTTCCATTTCAATAAATACATATTATATGTTTTCTAACATATGTTATATGTAACAAAAAAAATAAAATCATCAATTTGGTATTCAATTAAGTTAGAAATTTGAAATCATTTAAATATCAATACATTGAAAGATGGATAATTGAATTAAAATTAGGAAAAATACATATAAAATAACACCGAATGAAAATAAAATTTATACAAGATTAAAATATTCATCATCATGATCTCCCTTGAATATCATTCCTCTGATGAAAACAATATAATAAATATAAAAAAATTTAAATATGATAAAAAACATAATAATTAAATGAAGGAATACAAATAATTATTCTAAAAAAGTATATAAGGTAATAAGTATGAATGGAAAAAAGAAATATCATCATGATATAGTTTTTGGGTGTATATAGTCATTGGGAATATTTGTTCATTAGGCATATATAGTCATTGGTTATATAAAATAACTGGACAGAAGATAAATTGGTAATTTTAATTATATGTTTGAAGTAAACAATATTTGATACTTAATTAAAATAATCAAGAGATGTGTCCATTTAAATATATCCATTGATATAATGGGTATATATTGAAGTTATCTCATGGTGGACCTTAAATATAAAGAGATAATTTAGGGAATAACCCAGTATAAATTTTCCTTATAAAGCCCAATGATATAATCTTGGGAAAGTGATGTAATTTTTGGGGTTTTCCCTTGACTAATACCAAGCTGAGATTCAACATGTATGACTTGAGAAAAATTATTTGTTAGAGAAGTTCATACTCAAGGAAATCACTATGAGACCAAACTAATTGAATCACCACTCGTGACTACCACCATTACTTATATATCCCTTAGAAATTATACTAAGTTATTGAGGGGTTTTTTAATTAATGGATTGGATGATATCAATAAATAATTATTTTTAATGTAAATGATATTTCAGAAATATGTATTTTTATTTTTAGTAATATTATGTGTATTTTAATACATGTCTCATTTTATCAATTTTTATAATCAAAATTAATCATAAAATGTATTTATAAAATTATAATAACTATTTTAATATAAATACATTGAAAAATTAATTATATGTATAGTAAATAATTAATTTCAAGGAAATATGAATAAAATTTGTGGATGTTAATAACATATATTTTTCAAAGAATATTTTTCTATGTGTTGTGTATTTTTATGTAACTAAATAAAATTAATCATTATTAATTAAATCATTACGGAATTATTTTTAATTTTTATATGAAAAGAAATAATTTAAATTCATCTAATTATCATTACATTTCAAGGAATATGAATAAATACATTTTATGCTTAGAAATATATTTATCTAAAATCTATTTTAAACATTTTATGCATTTGAATTTTAAAATTATTTTCACCCAATTTATGAAAATTAATTTAATAAAATTGATATTAAATTTTATATCACTATTCTATAATTATTTAAAAAGATTAATTTCATTTTTTGGTATGTAATTTTATCGAGGTAATGGAGAGTTACCACTGTTAGTGGTAATGTAAGGTAAAAAAGGTGTATGATGGAAGATAATGTTATAAACTATCAAAATTGTTTCTTTAAATGTGTGTATGATGGAATTAATGACCTATCCTCGCTACGTTATAATTATTCAGCCACTTTAATGAGAAATTACAATTTTTATTTAGTAAAGAAGGAGTATTTTATAAACATACACCTAAACTCACATATAAAAGGACCTGTCCTATATCCACATAAAAAACCTTTCTCTATTTTCCCCTTGAATACTAATACAAATTATCTCCCTAATAACATTTTCCCACATTAGGTAGTTTCTTCTCACATGGTTTCCCTAATCCTTCATTTCCAATAGGGTCTTTAAGAGATGATTAAATTCTTCAATATTTGTATCATATTATCTTTAATTATTTTTTCATTATTTTATCTATCAAAAAATTCATAAATAATATTTTACACTTTAATATATTATAATAAAAAGCGTTATTCTTATATGGAATTGATATTAAAAAAATAAAATGATATTTTTTTTATTCATTCATTCTTTATAACATGCTATTATTTGGGCCAACTTTACCACACCAAAAATGATTCTATAGAATTTCAATCTTGAATAACTATGAAAACGAAAATAATGGAAATATTTGATTATGAAAATTAATAAATATGTTTTTATATATATATAATGATAACATTTGTTTGGATATTTGTTAATATAATCAATTCGTTTTATTGATTTATTATTCTAAAAAAAGTATAATTTCGAACATTTATTTAAAAACTATCATTGTAACTTCCATAAAATAATAATTGAACTATATAAATCTATTAAATTCCTATATATAATATTCCTGGCCAGTATAGAGGTAAAAATCCTATCATTAAGTTTTAATTTTTGGAATATCAATATCAAAGGAAGTATGAAAAAAATCGAACAATTAACACCTAATATTTATTTATAACTATAGATGACTAATAAAATATAAATTAATTGTATTATGTAATATAAATATAAATAATTTTATAATATAGGTAAATAATAAAACAATTATTTTTATATAGGATATTAGAGTATTTCAAACCAAGTAGGAATTTGAGGTAAGGTTTTTATTAAGTCAATCTCAATTTCATTTGGTTATAATATTTATTATTTAACAATATTCTTATAAATTTGATATATTCTTCCAATTCTATTTCTCATATTTTTTAGTGTTATTTATCCTGGGAAAATTTAATTTCCATATAAAAATATTCTTCTGTGATTACTTTCTTACTTCATAATAATTACATGTTGTTAAGAGTGATTCTCATCCTTTGTATTGATTGTTTATCCTCCATATCCATATTTATTCTTACCAAAAAAGTTTCTTTTTTTTTAAATCGAAATATTTATTTTCTTATGTGACCTTTATATTTATCCTCATAACAATTCAAAATGAAATTTTATTATTTGTTTTTACATGTTTGATTTCATTAACTATTTTTAAAAAATTCAGAGGAATTTAATTCCGCTTTTATATATTCTCAATATGCTAGTACATATTTCTTTATCTTTAACTTATTTACAAGGTTCAATTATTTATAAATATATAGGAAAAATAACCACAATAATTTTCTTAACATATCAAAATTATTTCAGAAGACACTTTTATGTTTATTTTAAAATAATGCAACCAAAAAATTAAGAAAACACTATTCCCGATTTCTCATAAATTTTCCATTATTTCAATATAAAATCAATAATATATGATGGTTTAATGTCATTCACGTTTAGAAATTTAAATTTTATTTTGATACACTTATTTTGGGTGGTTTAATTTTAGTATCATATGATCTAATTCCCAGTTTCTTATTATGAGATACCTCATAAAACTTTTATGAACCAATTATATTTTCATGGTTTACATAAAAATTGATTTGTAATTTATATAATATTTCAGAAATATGTAGGGTTTATAATTATTTAATGGGGTTAACCATAATTCTGATTCCCTCAAATGAATTTGGTAAAGCTTTATATATCATGATATTTTTATAGGATGTTAGCAATGATTACCGATCCACTATTTTATAGGACAGAAGTGGTGATGCTTGATATAATATTTTACGGGATATAGGTAGCGATACAAGATCCAATATGTTATGATGGTCTTGGTCGTTAACCATTACGAATGTTATGATTTTCTATGCTTAATCTTGTTCCATATTCCAATGTTATGTGTCCATGGATCATGAATATTTTCTACTGATTTCACACTCATATACCATGGTAAATATTATGGTCTGATGGTGATCATTTTGTTGTTTTAAATTATTTTGATTTGATATATGATAATAAAATCATGATTTATGATCAATTTTTTATTATTACATTTATTAATCTATTAACTAGTTGTCTCTCCCACATTTATGTTTTCTAACATCTATATAATATAATGATAAACCCACTTTGACTCATTGTTGTACTTTTTCCCTTATAGAGCATTTGAGATCACTATTTTATTATATTTCCCCATTACATAAGAATACATATACTAACATATTTCTAAGAGGAAATCATGTTTGGGGAATTTTATTGTTGATTTTGAAGAATTATTTTTTAATAATACAATCATGTAGCTAATCTATAAGGACACAAAATCATTAGATTTCAAGTGTGTGTTTTAAATATAAGATATAATGTATAATCATAAAAAATGATGTATAATATTTTATATTAATAATTAGTTCTCTTTAATTAGTATGAGAAAATTTTTCTTAATTATGGGGATTAGGTTGAGAATTACAAGGGAACCAAACACAAACAACCAATGTTGAAATGAATGTTTCACATAGTAATACACATTAGATTTTTTTTCATATTCATATTTTTTTTACCATGATATTATTTTCTAGTACTCACATAAACTTTTTAATTATAGGTAATGGATTTTTCCATTAGTTATTTAGTGAAAAAATTATGCCATGAAAATTGTGATTATTATCCAAAATGAATAAGAAAATGCGATGATAGACAGTGTGAAAAAATTAATGGTTATTGTACCAAATGTTATTATTAATAAATAGAACTATATTGATCTCTAAAATGTAACAAATAATGGTAAAATCACTATCCATTCCATTATGATACACTAACCCCCATCCTCTAGTGGATATTTTGACCCAATAATTGTCAAAAAATAGAAAAATAAAATTGAAATGATGTTCTCTATTCTTAGTTTCTTGAATCAAAAAAAGTTTGTTTTAGATATTTATACTTTGTAAGGATAATTAGACTAATAAATGACCTTGTTCAAAATCAAAAGGCAAAAATGGTAAAATTGAGTTCATGTAATGAGAGGAGTTTAAGAAAATATTCTTCAATATATATTTAACCCAAACATTTAACATCAAAATGTAGCGAGAATCCATTGATCTTAAACAAGGATAATAAATATATTGGTTTATATGAATCAAAATTTATGATAATTTCAAGGCAATCCAATTGTTTTTTCATTTATTTTAAAAGAAAAAACAAATCATTTTTTAATCTCTTAAAACCATGTCTCTAAAAATTATTAACTATAAGGGAATTTGGTAGCTATGTAGAGACTATTTTATGTGTTCATAAAGTGGTAATAGAAATTAGATAATTTCATTATTTAGTTATATTTGTAGATAGTTATAGGAATGTGGAGTTTAATGTATGATTAAATGATAAATAACACGTGGAAACAAAATTCAGCCACCCATATGAAAAAATATCAGAGAAACAACTATGGTGATTTCCTTAATGGATTCATAAGATGTTTTATATCTAGTATCGGATGACCTAACAAATATAAATAAATATGAAGTGTCCAATTAACATAATGGCGGAGAATAAAGTTCCACATAATTTTGAACATATACTTAAATTCTTAACATTTAAAGAGTTTAGGTACTATAGAAAACAATGCTCTAATATATGGGATAATGTGGAAAACTAACCTTCTCATCCACTAAAACTGAGGGAGCACAAGTGTTCTTATAAAACCACTACCATTTAAGTGCATCATAGAAATAAAGTTATGAGTTTACACTTATTTTTCACTAAATAAATATAAAATTATTAATTGATTTAGATTCTTCAGATTGAATTAATTATTCAAATTTTACTAAGATTATTGATTCACCAACAGAAAAATTGGATGTTGAGTTATTGTTGAAAACACCTAATGTTGTGATGATTTCGCCGATAGTATATAACTTTTTACTTGTTGAGATTTCAGGGAAGAAACTTCCTCTAAATCCAGTTATTCTTCCCTTGGTATAATTCAATGTGATACTAGTTATGAATTATATATATATATATATATTTCATATCAATTATTAGCATAGATAAATATAATTTCATATCCTCAATAATCCTACAATTAATTATCAATGAATGGATGAGTATATACTTCCTTTAGAAACTATTTCCATAATATGGGTATCGATAACTAATAATTAAAGACACATGTCTCAAATATATCTTGACTATACTGATAGTGAATATATAACAATTGTATGAGAATATATTGATTAATTTTCTATATAGTTTCATATTCCCCACTAGAATATGATGTTAAGATTTCAATTGAACTCATACCTGGTTCTATTCATATATTTAATAGTCCTTAAAAAATTGCCTCCACTGAATTTGAGAAATTTTAGAAGCATATTTAAGGGAATTTGAACAAGGTTTTTATATAAAAAAGTGCTTCTCCATGGGGTTATCTACTCACATTTGTTCTAAATAATGATGGTCAATGCATCTTTGTATTGATTACACTGAGATTAAAAAGATAATGATCTCGTAAAATTATCATGTACCACATATTGATGATTTTTTTGACAAAATTATAGGGGATTAATAATTATAGAATGCGTATCTTCTACCTATATATCATCTACTATGGATGAAGTGAAAATATATATCAAATACAACCATTCACACATGATATTTACACAATAAATTCATAATAATTCCATTTTGGCTTATGAATTCCCCTTCCATCCTCATGGATTTTATGAATAAATTATTTTGATTTTACCTAGATAAATGTGTGGTAGTATTTATAGATGATATTTTCATATATTCTATGATTATCAAAGTACATAAAGAGAATTTGAGGGTTGTGATAGATACCTAAAAAATGTGGAACTATAGGAAAAGTTCAGTAATTGTGAATTTTGGATAAAAAAAGTAACTGTATTTGATATTTTAATCAAATGTTTTGGTATGTATTTGTATCCTTTAAATAAAGTGGTGATTGAAAAATGTTATTATTGAAACCCACCAAATAGAAATTGGAAAATATTCCAGGGATGAAATACCCAAAACAATGTTATTATTTTCTCCATAGAACAAAGGAAGAGAAGGTGAATAAGATCACACAGTTCACATAAACCCCCAAAATACATGTTGTCACATGAAAATTGGAAGTTTATATGAATGATACACGAACAATGCATGACCTTATGGAGATCGCGCAAAGTCCCTTTGATAACCCCCTTATTCATGCGATGTAATCCAAGACACTCACTGACCATGTAGAGGCCAGAAAATGAGTTAATTTGAGTCATGAAACTTGTCAAACAGAGGATGATGGGAAATCATCTAAAAATTCATTTTAAAAAACGTTAAAATATAAAAAAGTGTAAGAATGATGTGGTCATTTATGTTCATACAATGCACCCATTTGGTTTGAAAGACACTATAAGAGACTTTGCGACATTCCCACATTATCATAGAAGAGCCCACAGGTATGTCACCTTCATCATACAAAGGTTCTATGACTTCTCTATTAGACCTTTCATTTCCACTACAAACTCTAAAGATCAAATAGAAACGTTTTCCAGGGCGATGTTCATGAATCACCAAAAGACCCTTTATTTTTCAAACAACACATCACGAATGATAAAAGTGATTGTTATTGATGACACACACGCAAATTCATGAGATCCATGACCATGGTAAAATAAAGAATGAAATAAAAGTGGAAATAATTGAAGATTCATGACGAATGAGATTCTCTAATCATCATAAGAATGGTGTCATATGCCATGGGAAATCAACATTGATCTGGTGAGGACACCCTTGACAAGAAAACATAGTCTCACGAAGTACCCTATACAATTTTGGCTTTGTCTCCTGGAGAACCATTGATGAGTCATATAAGATCATGTGAAATCCTACAAATAGGCATTCTACTCATTTGAAGACTCCTAGACATGTTATATTAACCTTATGGAAGACACTTGAAATGTCCACATGGTTAAAATAAACACCATTGTTTCGTCTATTTCTAATAAAAATGGAGAATATGGAACACTTTCACAACCATTGATCATCATGCGACACCCCCAAAAGACCCATGGATGGATCATCCGAAGCACATATCACTAAATACCTCCAAAAAATCCACCCAAAATCTATGAGGATGTCTCACACAAGTTAGAATATAACAAGGTAATCTTGTTCTATAAATCCCTCCCCATCCACACAAAAAATAGATTCCATAACCTATGTGTGATCACACATGGGAGAAATGGTGCAGAATTTTCAGAGCGACCATTCACCTAATCCTAAGGTCTTATGACTGGTAAAATTCATGTAATTACCTAGGGGATCACGCATCATGAATATTCACTTCACATGAACACTTTGAAGATCACATGAATGACTTATGGCATGTTAGTCATATTATGTGAAGGAGGTCCCACATGTCATATGGGTCATGAAAAACATGAAATAAACCAACAAATAGAAAAATACAAGGCACTTATGAAATAAAATTATGGAATAAAGACTAAAAAATATAGGTAAATTATGAAGGGAACATATATAATGATCCCCATGTGCTTCGAATGATTCATCAAGAACATGGGACAACATCGTGACCCGTCACTAAAATCATGAGACACTCCATTGAAAATTAGTTTCAATCATGTGACATACCTTGGACCTGTCAAATAATTCCCATGACACCCATGTTGTAACGGCCCGAGTATTGTGGGGATCCTTTACTTTGTGAAAATCTTGTGTTGGGTTTTCTGGTCTGGGAATCACGGTGGTGTAGGTCTATCGGTAGCCTTACACTACTGGTAGCAGTCCTACCAGTAGCTCGGTCTACCAGTAGCCTTAGTCTACCAGTAGCAGGCCTACTGGTAGCTCAGTCTACCGGTAGCCTTGGCCTACCCATAGCCTTAGCCTACCGGTAGAAGGCCTACAGGTAGCCTTGGCCTACCAGGAGCCTTTTCCTACCGGTAGCCGGACCGGTCCATGCCCAAGCGGGCCAGACCTGGACCCGGGTCGGGTCGACCCGGGTCGGTCCGGGCCCGAAACCCCCACTTCCAGACCCCTTTTGGTTTTTTTCCCATAACTTGTGGCTAAAGACCTCCGATTGACGCATCGTCAGTTGCGATGAGATGCTTGGATCGAGAAGCTCGATTTGATATATCACACTCAAGGTTTCTAAGTACTTTGGGTTCGGCCGGGTTGGTTCGAACACGAAACCAACCGGGCCCTCGGAACGGAAAAGATGATAAATTTTAGACCGGACGTCCGTTTAATGAACCGTCAGTGGCGATGGTGATCTCGTTGAGAACGGTCCCTATGAATATTCCCTATGAGAGTTCAGGGTATAGTTGAGATACAAACAGGTTGGTTCGCACACGAAACCAACCAGGCCCCTTGGACGAAAAGGCTAATAACTCACAGACCGGGCGCCCGATTGACGCGCCGTCTATTGTGTTGAGACCCCTATGAAGAGGCGGACTTTTGAGATACTTCTTCGTGGGACTTTGTGATACATGGAGTATCGACCAGTAGCTCGTGGAGCAGACCCTCCCGGAGATGATCGTATGGAGTATGGAGACCGTGTAGCCAGCTGAGACCTGACGAATGCTTGACCGACTCAACTTGGAGTGAGTTGAATAGCCTAGTGGACGGAGCACTACTTTTTTTGGGTGCAGACCCATAGAGGACAGAGCACTACTGAGTTTCGGTGTAGACCCGCGGTACTCGTCCGGAGAGTACTTCTGCAGGCTATTAGGGGGGATGCACTACTGTGTTTGGGTGGCAGACCCCGGCGGGAAGCACTACTATGTTTGGGTGGCTGACCCGCGGTACTCGATAGGAGGAGTACCTCAGCAGTCTTAGGTTAGTGAGCAGTACCTCGGAGTCTTGACAGGATCACTGTACTCGACAGAGACGGGGCTCTTCAGCATTTACAGTTTCGATAATGAAAATCCTGGTTTGAGCTGAGTCTATGACCTTTGTGTTTACCCCATGATTGATATGGGTCACATGATAACTTAATTATATGTATGGGAATATACCTGGGTATTGGTTATCTGTTAATTTCATAATCTTTGTGTTTCCTCATGATTGAGAAGGGTTACTTGATAACTTAGGTATATGTATGTGAATATACCTAAGTATAGGTTATCTGTTGAGATCTTCTTTGTGGTTATACTTGTTGGATTTAGTGATACCATGAGGGTCTCGGGGTCCCTACTGAGTATCATTATACTCACCCCTGCACGGGCTATGCCCACAACTCGTTGTGTTGGTTGCAGACAACGGGTAGCGCTGACAAAGGCCGAGTGTTCGAGGACTGGATGGTACCCGGAGGTGGATCTCACGACGAGTCAGTATCTGGAGGTGGACTTCATGACGTGACGATACTCGGAGGAGGTTGACGGGCGAGTGCGTTGTAGAGGATAACTGTACCTACCCTTCAGGTAGGATCCGTGGTGGATGATCCAGGAGTTGCGCTATCTGTACCTACCCTTTAGGTAGGATCAGAGGAGGGCGACCCCGGAACTGCTTCCATTCATCGAGTTGTTTGTCTTTTTCTACTATACATTCATTTAGTTTTAGCTGTACTTTCAGTTGGGTATGTGTTCTGGCCCACTTAGCCTTAGCCTACCGGTAGCCTTAGCCTACCGGCAGGTGCAGCCTACCGGTGGCTCGGTCTATCGGTAGTTGTAGCCTACCTGTAGCTCGACTACCAGTAGACGTCACCCACCGGTAGACCTCAGCCACTGGTGGCTCTGGCCTAACCCCCCCCCCCCCCCGCGGGTTCTTTCCAGTGGCGTTCCTTCTTTCACAATTAGGGTTTTAAACCATATTTTGACCTATTTGAGCGTGTTTTAAAGACCCGTAACGCCCATAAGAGTTTTAGTTAAATACTTAATGAATTAATGAGTCAGTTTAGACCACTCGACCCCCTTTAATGACGAGTGTGGCCTCATGGTCAACCCATGACCCCTGCTCCTTACGCCGTTTGGCGTTCTTATCTCAACCGTCCGCGAGCCTTATAAATTAAAGGGTTAGTAATGGTTTCTTCTTTCCTCAATCGTGGATTTTCACGAACAACTTTTGGTGCATCAGGTGATCTGAATCGTTATCCGCAATGTTCAGCACCCGGCCTAAGCGTCGATCGTCTATCAACAAGTAGGGAATTTCTCCTTCGCATCTCTCTTTTGTGTATCATGCTGGGTGGTCGTGCTTTTGATTCTGTAGAATTGGATAAACCAGACCCAATTAAAGATAATGAAAGAATTTTATAATGGATGAAGGGGGGGGGCTTGTGATCGTTGATGATGTAATTTTATAATCATCTTTCTGAGTTTTGCTGGCTTACGCATTCTGAAAATCGAGGCCGTAGGTGGTCGTTATTTGTGCACTAATGTACTCGTGGTGTTTTAAATGGTTTGTTTTGTAATTGTAAACTCCTGCTGCGAAAAGTAAAATTGATTAATCACGTATACCGGGCTGAATAAATTGAAAGCACCCGGATCAACCCTTTTGTGATAACTCCCAGCTGAAACTCACGGAATTGAAATCATGGAGTGTGTTAAATCTTTTAAATCTGAAAATACCCGGCAGGCCGGTTGCTGGAGATGTAGGAGGGGATGAGACCCCCTATTTTTATACTCTATATGGTTGTGGAATCGGGGATAACATTCCCCGTTTTTATGGATTTAGTGTTGTGATTTTTAAGACAGGGTGGTTACCTTTTTTATATCACTTATTGGGGTGGGATCCTCTATTTTTAAGAACCGAGTGTGGGTGTTATGGTTGATTCTTGACTGTTTAGTTTCCTGGACTAGTGCCTATGCTTACTAGTTTCTCAGTAGTGCTTAAACTTATTTAAACATTATTAATTAACATGAAACAAGAATGGGACAAATGGGTTTTGTTGGCGAGATTCGTGACTCGGACTTGAGAGCTGTTGTGATATGTAGGTTGTTTGAAGAAAAACCTAACCTTGGGTGAGTGCTTGCTACCTATGTATATATTTGTAGTTTTGTGTTTCTTGTTCACGCCCCACCCAAGTTGATCACTTAGTTCCGAACACCGACATTTCATGGGGGAGTGTGTTTTTTCCAACACTATTATAAGTGGTTGGTTATTAGCTCCTTTTCTGCTCCGTTTCCCAGAGAGCCCAAGTATCTTCGGGCAGGCTGTAATGGCTTGAGGTCCATTATTATCCCAAGAATCTTCAGGTAGGGTAGTGTGTTGGTTTACCCTGGTGTGTGAGGGAGGTGGTTTCCCAAGTGTCTTCGGGATGAGGCCCATGTGTCTTCGGGTGTGGCAGTGGATTTTTCTAGCACAGGTGTCTTCGGGCGTGGTGGTGGTTGTTCTGGCCTAGGTGTTTGTAGGTGTGGTTACATGTGATAGTTTTGGCCTAGGTGTTTGCGGGCGGGATTCGGCAGTGGGACTGCGTGTGGTTGTGGCCCAGGTGTGTGTGGGTGGGTGTGGTAGTGGGACTGCTGTGAGAATGGCGGGATTGGTCTGATGCGTAGGATGTCTCAATAACTAGTGGTAAAGTGGTTCGGGGTACACAAACATCGATGTTCTTTGATTATATATATTACATGACTTGCGTTATTTGGGCAGTGTTCCATGGTGAGGCTTGGGTGGATAATTTTCCTTGATAGGTGTTTGGTTTACTCCTTTTCTCACGGTACATTAGTACGTTCCCACACCTGTGCACGAGAGTCATTGGTTTTCCCTACTGAGTGTACTTGTATGCTCACCCTACGTATATAAAACTGCTTTCTGGTTTCCAGGATGACTTCGGGGATCGCGCAGGACCATACTAGCTCGGACCTTTGGGGCGGTTGTAGTTGCTGCTTTTCTTCTTTGGTACATACCATTGTAGTCACCTTTTTCACTTGTGGCTTTTAAATTTGGAACATGCATATGGGAATGGTTTACTTTTGGATTTACTCTTCTTTTACCCTTGGTGTTGTTGAGTTTCATCATCTTATCTCCAGATCCTATAAACCAAAAAGGGGTAATGCCTTCCACTTGTGAGCAATTTCTCTACCCTTAGTGCTAGTCGCCACTCCGGGAACTATTGAAGGCGGGTCTCGGGGGTCATTATCTATCCTTCAACATAAAAAAGGAAGGGCCTATTAATCTGCTAACCCTTCCCTCCTTTTGGTGAAGACGGGTCATGACACATCAATTGTGAATTCCTCCAGGTTTTCCATCCGAACTATATGATGGACACCTGACATGTTGGACAATTGTTGTGGTAACACCAAGATATGTCATCCAAGTCTCATGACGATACCATGATATGTCATCCAAGTATCATGATGATAATAGGACATACCATCATAGATCACATGATTTCATTTGAAAAAGTCATCCTAGATCAGGTGGAATCCTCTAGACATGTCATCCATCATTACAGGATGGCCTCGAGACATGCTATCTTGCCCATGCAGTGTCATCCGAACATGTCAGCATCGATCATGAGATTTTATTCAAATATTTCAAAATTTCTTTAGACATGTATGGAATTAAATATGGAAATTTAATCACTATTTATGTGATAGACCCTAGATAATACATTCAGATTATGAGAATGTCCTCTGGACAAACCAGCTGAATCATGTGAATGTCTATTGACATGTCTGCTATGAAACTAGCACATGTCCAGACATCCTCAGACAAGTTAGGAAGATAATCAGACAAGTTGGGTAGAAAATTTGTCCATGTCATGCAAGAATCATGGGATATAATAACCTCTATCTAGTGGATATATAAGGGATAACTCACTATGTAATCCCCAATCAAACTGATCTATAAGGAATTTGATTCCTTCCCTTACCAGGAAATGTAGGAAGCCTTCTTAAGGCATGAGCGCTAAATTAATAATTGAAATGGAAACCTTAGTGTGAAATCCTTGATCAAACCGAACTATGAGGACTTAATAAGTTCCATAACCAGGATACGCATGATGCCTTATTTATGACGGACCTCCATATTAAAAATCATAAGGGAAACCCTGATGTGTAGGCCTCGATCAAACCAAACCATGATGACTATGCTTCCTTCCTAAAACAGGATATGTAGAATTCATTTATAAGGCCCTAAATACATATTAAACATCTAAATGGTTTTCCCAGTACATATACCTCACATCCATATGCAGTGAGAATGATTACATACTATCTATTGTTTCTTACACTAATCATGAATCACATGGGATTAGGGATTTTCAATTTTCATATCATCTTCCTTATGAATCTCCACTATCTTGGGAAACCTTAGTGTGTAAGCCCCAGTTTATGAAATGATATAATCTCCCCCATACAAGGGCATCTACATTGTGGAAATTACCAATGGTGTGATCAAACTATGATGACAATGATTCCTGCTATAACGACGAAATGTAGGAATCCTCCCTAAGGCTCGAGCTCAATAGATTGTTCCTAAGTGACTTTACATAAATCCTTTCCACATGACATCAAATTAAACAGGTTTATCGAAATATGATGAATCTAATTCCTATTATAATAAGATTATTTAGGATGAATCCCTAAGTCTTGAGATCAATACTAGGTTCCTAATTTCACTCATATATTTCGTTTCCTCATGATGTTAAATTTCATCTGTTTATCAATCTATGATGAATCTAATTATTATTATAACTAGGATACAGAGGATTCCACCCTAAGGCGTGAGATCTGTACCCGGTGCCTAGGTGAAGTCATATCTGTCTTTTACACATGAAATTAAACTACACATGTTTAACAAAATATGTGGGGTTTTATTCCTGTTAGAAACTAGATACATAGGACGCTTTGTAATGGCACAATCCCATCCTTGAAATATTAATCACCCCCTTGGATGACAAAAAATTCTAGAGTTACAAGTTATACAATTTCAATTTATAATCAGTGAAAAACTTAATGGGATCTGGATGAAGAAACTCAGATACATATAGATGGAATCATTAATAGACCTCCCTTTATTCATGGATATATTCAAAACATGATCATTTTTTGGGTTAACCTATCATGTATCTGGATTAATAAGATATTATCAAACTTATTTTAAATCTATTAGGGAGTATCAGATTAGGAAACAGTTCCCCCCAAAAGGATGTGATGAGACCGACCACCCATCTTCTTGACCAATGTGATTTCCTATGTTCCATTGGGTATACAACCCTAACTAACTACCGTAATTTTGGAATAAGGATTATAATCAGATATAGATGTGGGAAACATTATAAGTTTCTATAAAAAACAATGACATAGAACTCGATGAAAATGATTTCAAAAGACATTGAACCCCCACAATTAATCATCCAGAAAAAAAATGTTTATCTAGTTTTATGTTTTCTGAAAAAACAAAAATAGTCAACTAGACATGAATGATTTCACAATACATTGAACCACCCATAATCAATTGTGAGGACAAAATAAATGATCATGTAGTTGTATATTTTCTAAAAAAATGGTTAACCCGACATGAATCTCTCAAACAAAATAACGATCAATTAACCATACATTGGACCATTTGGATTTTATATCCCACATAAAAAAAATTCATAAAATTTGACCAGGATCGTTCAAAATATGAGGCCAAGGTTCTCGTGAAATATGTTAATCATCACTATAAAGACTCTACAGGAGTAGAGTGTTCGATCATGTAATAAGAAAGGGAAATTTCATTACCCATGAATATTTTATTGAGAATGTATCATGAATATGATATGAACTAATTAGTGGCCTTTATCCTGGTTACCTTTGTGACTGTAGATACTTCACTCACAAACAACACCCAACTGATGATAATTTCATCATTGACTGTTCTAGAAAACAGACTATGATTGCAACCCCTGTGGGTCTTATAATGTCCACACCTTCCTGACACCTTCAATTCTAGGTGAAGAATTAGAAGGTCCAAGAATACCATAGACATGGCATGATCCCGACCATTGAGGAAGCTCGTGAGGGTCTCTAAATTATATATCTGACAAGTTCACATCATCCAAATAAATATGCAGTAAATCTAGTGGCACTCATTAGCACCACCGACCACTTTGGAAGCTTATCCACAAAGCATGAAAATCACCACATTTAGTATCCAATGATAGTGGATCAAGGAGTCCACAATTTCTCCCTTCTGATTCACAAACCACTGTGGAGGGATCTTTTTTTCTCACCTTTGGCGGCTCTATCACACCAGTACCATTAAGTACCCTATTAGGGATACCACCCGACACTCTCCCACCTCGGATAAACATGAATTATAAACAAGGATGATACACTGGGCTCAGAAATATCTGGATAACTAAGAGTGGGATCCTATTCCAACTTCACTAATGAGGCCTACCAATATATTCTAATTATAGATAGTAAGTATGATAATATCCTTTCACCTTTAGAATATGTCTATGAGAATATTCCTATAGAAAACATTTTCGAGGATCTTATTACTACCTCTGTGTTTAAATTCCATGAGTATATTCTAGTGGCACAAGGAGGACCAAAGTGGGTGCATATCCCCACTTCAGTTGAATATAACTATTTGAAGATAGTGGAGATAGAAAATGTATAGGCTTAAATTTATACAAACACTTTTTTATAGTGTCACTACATTTTAAAAATAGCTAAATAACTCACCAAGAATATTTTGACACTGGTTGAGATACATGGACATGTGTATATTCAAATCGCTACATCCAGGGTAGCACAAAACATCCATCATCATGAAAAATTAGTTTCTCTAAAGAAATAATATAATATTACTCCCATCCAAGAGGATTATCAGAATATTATAGTAATGGAAAATGTGCCAGACTAGGCTCATATTCCCGTTCCAACTAGGGATTACAAAGTGAGAGTGACACATTCCTTTAGAGGGCCACATATTCCTGTTGAAAAATACAAAATGAAAAACTCCAAAGGCTCTTTGTGAGTATTTTATCCAAGTTATTATTGATACCCACTGATTAAAAGAGGAACATTCATTGGGACAAGCTCATTTTCTTGCAAGTGAAGATTCTTTACATATTCCTGCAGCTTCTCAGCAATGCACTCATTCTACAAATGGAACCAGATGATTTTCAATATATTCCTGCAACCATGACACATCAGGATCCTATCCATAAAAAATCTCAAAGGGATATTCGACATATTTCAACCATGATGATGAATAAGGCACATATTCTTAATCTTTTCAATGCCAATGTCCTTGAGGTTAAAGGGACCAAAAACTCTTCATCTTAAGGATAAGATGATCATTACCATGATATTCTTCCCCATGGTAGTGATGAGATTGATTTTAGGGGATATATTCGTGGAATCTATTTTGGTCAACCTACCAATGGTCATGAATCCCATGGATAGAGAAATTCTACCCTTACCAAAAAATATCCATATAAAGAGGTACTCAAAACATAGACACCTTCATATATAGAGGTTCTCAAAACATGAGGGTAAACCTTATATTGTTCCCCATAAACTTATAACAATACTCAAATTTGGTAAGTAGGAGGCCTCGAGATGATACTTATATTGTAACACCCCATGCTTCCGTGGTACGCTTCTCTTTGAATAATATAGTAGCGTGTGTTGTACACAACTTCGAGTTCTAACACACACCACAACCAATCGAACTAGCCGTTATGAATAGTAAAAACCACTTTTTGAAATTTTATAAATTTTATCATTCAAAATGGACTTCATTTTTGGATTCAGAATATCAAAATTAGCTTAGGTTGAATTTTTGGTATTTTTTCTGAAAACATTCAATTTTTGATGAATAGTGAAAAAACACTGAGTTATAGTTTAAAACCGAATTTTTATTTAATTAATTATTTATTTTATATAAATTTAGGTAAGGTAAAAATAGATACATAATACCTATATATGTTCAATGCAATTAATTAGAGTTAGTTTAGAATAATTATAGATATATAAAAAGTTTATTAAACTTTTCACCGTCTTTTACCCACCTCCTAGAAGAATTTGGAAATTCACATAAAGCTTATTTTTACCGCTTCTGTGACTGGAATTTCAAAAATTTGAGAGACACGGTTAATATCAAGGAGTATAATGTGGTGCAATAAGATAAAAATAATAATAGGTGAATAGTTACTTTTTACTTTTATTTACCATGATTAAAAGTAAATAGGGTAATTAAGGGTAAAAATGATATTAATATTACACTAACACATGTATTTATTCAATTGGACAAGTGTAGCTCGAACAAAAAAACCTTAGAAATAAAATATTATCATTTAGGTCCACTTGGATTAGATTAGGACATTTATTATTATTTAATTCAAAGAAGAGTTAAAAGAGTTAAAATCAAGGTTTAATTACTGAAACATTTTTAATATAGCGTTATACATAAGATAAATTCTATTTTAAATATTTATGGGAAAGATAAAAATATTTCCTACATAATGGTATTTTATTTATAATTTTTAGATATTAAATAATTAAATTTATTTATGACACAATGGTGATGTAGTAATTACCATATTAATGAAATATTAAAATAATTAATATTATAATTATCCAAATAAATGTATTTTGAGACTTTTTATGAATTACACTAATTTTATAGGTTAATATGACATTTTATTATTTATTTAATTATGTTTTTAGAAGTAATAATGCTGCTATGAGTTTCAAAAAAATCAAATACTAAATAGTGTCAAAATTGACATAAAAGAGTTTTTAAAACAAAAAATATATTATTAATTGATATTCAATTCCTAATAATATATGGTTCGGCCAAGAGAATTATATAATGATAGGTGTATCATTAATTAACCACTTGGGGTTTTCATGGATTTATATGGTATGTTTATTAACTATATTATATAAAAATACAAAGAGATATGGTAAATGTGAAACTATTTATCTAAGAGTTAAATATAAATGATAAGGTTAAAATAGTGAGACAAACTTGTCTAAAATCTATTACATGAATTTATTTCGACCCATACCCACCTTAAAATTTAAATAATCCACTTTGGAACCATTAAAACCGAATATGAATTTAGTATAAAATAATATTTCTAGTTTTTCCAAAGGTTCCCCTCACCCCTCTTATAAAAGGGAACTCCCCCTTCTCACTAATTGACACCTTAAAATCCTTTTGGATCAGCCAACACATTACCAAATATTCTCTCAAATTTAGTTTGATCAGAAATACAACCTATGAAGCCCTTTTGATCTAATCAAAAGGAAGAACCCGATGAAGAGGTAATGTTTTCACTACCCTCTTTCAAGTTCCTTTCTTCTTCCACTTCTTCTTTCTTTTTTATTTCAATTCTAAAAGAATAAATCCGGTATATTCTATATACTTTGATGTTCTTATAAATATGGTATAACAATATTCAGTATTCAATCCATCCTTTGAATGACATGTCACCATACGTGCGTACGTACGGCCTACCGTCTCCACGCCGTGGTGTAATTGTTATTCAAAAAATTATCATTCGGATGGGTATAATAATGATGTGTAATCCATAGAAATAATAAATATAAATGATAATTATTCTGTATATATGATATACCATCCAATTATACATTATTTTAATAATAAAAGAATTATATTGTCCCTCGTGCGTACATACGGATTACCGTCTCCACGAACACGATGAGATTCATTCCCCATCATATCCATTCAAGACTAATTTTCATTTGATGATTAAAAATAATTTTAGAGACATATCATTCTGGATATGAATAATATACATCCCATACATAACAAATATGGCTCACGTAACAAATAATATAAAGGAAAACAAATCCTTTAACACCCTAAACGATGATAATACTAAGATATTATTAACAAATCAATGTTAAAAGATCATATATGAAATCTTATTAATGTATATGATTATTATATAGTTTAATAACAATTATTTCACCATTATACTGGAGGTTAACCTACCCTCAACCATGGAAAAGTACAAGGTAAGGGTTTATTTCACAATCTCTTATTTATCTGATTTTGTTTATACGTAATTATCTACTGGGACCACTTTATCATCCACATCCATGTTTCATAAAAATGTATTTCAAAACATTCTTACTATTTTATAGAATATGGGTAAAATTTGTTTATACCCTTGTTTGAATTTTTATAAGAATTTTATAAAGTTATCTTTCTGTCGTTTTCCAAACAAGGTCATTTTTAACCTTTTCGACAAAATTAAGGTAAGAATGTTGTTTTAACTTATACGGTGAGTACAACTATTTTCTGCCGTTATGAAATCGTCAAAGCATCCCTTACAAGCTTATAAGGATACTTTAAAAGTAATTATTTTATTTTATAATTATGTGACTTTTATATGATTTCAAAAAGTTAGATATTTCTATCAAATAGTTTTGATTTCATCTATGTCAACATCATTTTATGGATTTCAAGATTATTTGAAGTTGATTTATAATGATACAAATCATCCAAATTGTATTGAAGGTTTTGTGATATTTTTGACTATGGATGTGTTATTTTTATACCATTAATGGTTTATGGAGAATTATTGACATTTCGTATTCTAGTTTTAATACAAATGTTTATGTTATGTTTAAACATGTTCATATGAGGAATGCACTGGACTTAATAAGTGACGGGTGGATCCCTCTATAGCTCCTCGATGCATCAGTAGGTCTCATGAGACAAACTAGTGTCTTGGCACAAGGCCTTGACAAAATCTTATTTGTAGTCTTGGCACAAGGCCTTGACTATGTGGTTAGGATAGTCTAACATTATGCATTCCATCAATATGAATGTGGTTATTGATATTGTATGTGGTTATTTGTCTAGTAGAATTTCCATGTGAATAAGTAAATGGAATTATTTAATTTTATCTTTTCCATATTATTCTGAAGATCAAGTTTAAAAGGATTTTGTTTTAGTTATACTTTTCCTTAAAAGTTTATGCTTATTGGTGAAATTTTCCACTATATTGTTATCCTTACTGGGCATCTGAGCTCACCCATTTCTATGTTTTATTTTTTCCAGGATGTGAAGAAGTATTTTATTAATGACCTGTTGGGATAGTATAAGGGGTTATTAGTGTGGAGACAAGATGTTGTTGTAGTTTTCACTTTATGATGAAATGTAACCTTTATGAATGTATCTAGTGATTCAAGGCTACTAAACAAATCGGTCTTTCGAGACTTGATCTTTTGTGATCATGACAATGTTATGTAATAATGAAATAACCATGGGTAACTAAGGTCAGGCCATTATAGTTTGGTATGAGAGGAAGTTTATAACAAACATTGGAATCTATATTTAGATAAACTGGGATTAGAACACATAGCCCTAAGATGAACATTGAGGATTAGTATAGAAAAACTTTCTCAAATTTTGGTATTTTAGTGAAATTTTGAGTTTTTCGAGAAATACATCCCTATCTGGAAATGAGCAGGTAGAGACAGCTCTGTCACAGATTTACCTAGGGGATAAACCCAAAAACACAGCTTTGAGCCAGACTCGAACGAGAACTAGTGCACGACAACGGGCCTTTCTGCACTCTTGGTTAAGACACTCTTAGGGGATATGCTTAGGATAATTCTCATTTTTTACAACCCATTATGAAGATTTTATAAGTATATACTTCCTCAAAGAAATTTGTTTATGATTATGGATTAGATCCATAAACTATTCAAATTATGTTAAGTTTTTTACAAGTGTGGAATTGTGAATTTTGAATCATAAACTGATATAGTTTATGCCATTGTTTAGAAATGGTGCCTAGTAAATGGAATGGAAACTGTATCAATACATGCACTCCATGTAGGGATTTCCCTCCTACTCAAGATAATTATAGTAGAGTTGATGATGCAACTGGTGCTGATCAGCTAATCACCATACTGGGACAACTCACTCTGGTTATGAAGAATAACCTTACCTGAATGGAGCACCTAGATCCACAGTGTGGAGGAACAATGTTATATCGCTTCATGAAGAAAAAATCACCAATATTCAATGGGAGTAAAAATACATTGGTAGCTGAGCAATGGATAAGTTCTATAGAGAAAATATTCCATTCCTTGGGGTGTAGTAAAAGGGAAAAAGTTATCATGGAAGTTTACCGCCTCACTGGAGATGCTGACCAAGGGTGGTCATTGATTCAAAACATAAAGGAAGATGATGAAGTATCAAATATCGAATGGAGGGAGTTCAAATAGATTTTCTTGGAAAAATACTTTCCTCGTGGACATCGATCAGATATGGAAAGTCAATTTCTGAGTCTGAGACAAAAGGAGGATGCGAATGTCGCAAAGTATGAGGATAACTTTACACGGTTAGAAAGGTATGCTGGAGATTATATACATAAACCAACAAGTAAGATTGATCATTTCTTTTATGGGTTAAAAACATTTCTTCATCGAGCATTAGTGTCACAATCGTTCTCTTCATATGAAGATATTTTCTCATGTACTATAAAGACAGAAAAATAATTCTCTACGTCTGTTGGCTTTAAAGCAAAGCAAGAGAAGAATAAATCCACTGATCACTCTGGGAATGGAAATAAGTGGAATAAGGGAAAAGTTGAATATCCATCCTATAGTACATGTAGAAAGAAACACCCTGTTACTTCCTTGAAGGGAATGAGAGTCTGTCACAAGTGTGGTGAAAAAGGCCACCAAGCTCATGATTGAAAGGGGAGGAAAGAAGCTATCGATGTTCAATGATACAAATGCAGGGAGATGGGACATTATGCAAATGAGTGTCCTAAGCATCTGGGGAATTTACCTCAAAATAGGACAAGGGATCAAGGTCAAGATGTTTCTATCACTACAGCCATGGTAGAAGCTCCGAAAGACGTGGTGCCAGGTAATTTAATGGTTTCCTCAAGTTTAAAAAATTCTTTATTTGATTCTGGATCATCGCATTGTTTCATATCTTCCCAGTTTTCTAAAAAAATTAGATATTTCCAAATTGATTTAACAATGGAGTTGTCAATTAAAACTCATAAGGGAAGTATCATTGCTACAAAGTTCGGTGGATCCGTTCCCATTAGGGAATATAAATGTCCATTATCTACTGATATCATCGTCATACCTATGTTTGAGGTTGATATAATCCTTGGTATGGATTGGATTTTGGACCATTATGTTAAGATTTATTGTAAGAAGAAGGAAGTTACAATTTTTGATGATGATGGTAAAGAACACCTTATCTTTAGGGGAGAATCATCACCACCTGATTCTTATCTAGATCCACCCCCAGTAGCTCAAATAAATTCATTTATTGGGGATGAAGAGAATGAAATAACTATGGGTATGGAAAGTAATGTTCAAATAGAGGATGTTCATATTGTGAAAGAATATATAGATGTGTTTCCGGAAGATTTACCTGGACATCCACTAGAATGAGAAATTTAGTTTTCCATTGATTTAATTCCTGGTTCAAGGCCTATATCGAAGACCCCTTATTGAATGACCACTGTGTAATTAGTTGAAATAAAGAAACAACTAGAGGAATTGAGTAATAAGGGATTTATTCACCCTAGTGTTTCTCTATGGGGAGCCTATGTCCTTTTTGTTAAGAAGAAAGATGGATCCATGAGGTTATGTATCGACTACAGGGAGATCAATGCTACAAATTTAAAGAACAAGCATCCCCTACCTCGCATTGATGATTTATTTGAACAACTGGATGGAGCTCAATACTTTTCAAAGATTTACCTTCAATCTGGATACCATCAGTTGTGTGTGAAGAAGGAATACATTCCAGAAAAATAATTTCGAACTAGGTACGGGCATTACGATTTTATAGTAATTCCTTTTGGGCTAACTAATGCACCCTCTATTTTCATGGATCTATTGAACATAATTTGTAAGGAATATCTCAATGATTTTGTGGTGTTATTTATTTATAATATCTTGTTATACTCGAAAAGCTACGAAGATCATGAAAATAATTTGTGCATTATCATGAAGACTCTTTGAAGACATGAATTTTATGGGAAGTTTATCAAGTGTGAATTCTTGTTTCAGGAGATCTCTTTTCCTAGCCATATTGTCTCTAAGGATGGAATCTCTGTTGATCCTTCTAAGACCAAGGCAATCCAATAATGGCCATCCTTGATGAGTATAATGGAGGTACACAGTTTTATTGGTTTAGCAGGTTATTATCGGCGTTTCGTCTAGAATTTTGCCTGATTGGCTAACCCATTAACAAAGCTCACACGTAAAGGGGTTAAATTTGTTTGGACAAAAGAGTGTGAAGAATGTTTTGAAGAACTGAAGAGAATATTGGTAAATTCCCCTATATTGAATCTACCATTAGGGAATTATGGGTTCATTATTTATAGTGATTCATCAACGAAAGGACTTGGTTGTGTCCTTATACAGAATGATAGAGTTATTGCCTATGCATCATGACAGCTGAAAATTCATGATCAAACTATTCTACTCATTATCTCAAGTTAGAAACTATGATATTTTCTTTGAATATATGGAGACACTACCACTATAGTGAAAAATGTGATATTTATACTAAATACAAGAGTTTGAAGTTTGTTTTCCCACAAAAAGAACTCAACATGAGGAAAAAGAGATTGCTTGAACTACTCAAGGAATATGATTGCACGATACAATAGCACCCGAGGGAGGAAAATAAGGCGGAAAATGAATTGAGTAGAAATGATCATGGAGTTTTGAACAAGATGAGAGTTGAGAGGGATCCTATTTTCATGGATCTAGTAAAGTTGGATATGGGAATAACTATGGAAGGTGAAACATCGATAATTTTTCAAATGGTTACAAATCCATCTTCACTAGAAAGGATAAAGAGTTCTCAGACCGATGATGAAGAATTTCAAAAGAATATTAATGATATGAATGATGGGAGATTGAATGACTTTGTGTATGAAGATGGAATTTTGAAATTTGGGAAGAGACTTTGTGTTCCCGATATACCTGATTTAAAAAGAGAACTGTTGGATGATGATCATAGTTCCAATTTTTCTTTACACCCTCAGAGCACCAAAATTTATACAGATTTGAAGGAACATTTATGGTGGGACAACATGAAGAGAGAGATTTCTGATTTTGTGTCAAGATGTATGGTTTGTCAATAAGTGAAAGCTGGAAGGAAACATCCTGGTGGAGTATTGAAACCTCTTCCCGTACCTGAGTGTAAATGGGACAATGTCATGATGGACTTTTTCATGGGACTACCAAAGAATCCTAGAAGGAATGATGCAATATGGCTCATTGTTGATCGTCTTACCCATTCAGCACATTTTCTTGCTATAAGGGATGATTTACCACTTGAACGTCAAGCAAACTATATATTAATGAAGTTGTGAGTCTTCATGGAGTACCCCTATCAATTGTTTTGGATCGTGATCCCCATTTTAAATTAAGATTTTGGAAAAGTCTTCAGAAAGCCCTGGATAATGAACTTCATTTGAGTACTGCCTACCACCCTCAAATAGATGGAAAATCAGAACAGACTATTCAAACCTTAGAAGACATGTTGATATCATGATCACTTGAATTTCAGGGTATGTGGGATCAATATTTACCTCTAGTAGAATTTTCCTATAACAATACCTTCCATTAAAGTATTCAGATGAACCGTATGAAGCGTTATACGGAAAGAGATGTCGCACACCAACCTGTTGGGATGAAGTTGGTGAAAGAAAACTTATAGGCCCAAAACTGGTGGAGGAAATGATGGAAAAGGTAAAGGTAATCCAAAACCACATCAAAATAGGTCAATGTAGGAAGAAGAGCTATACTGATAACCGAAGGAAGGATTTGGAATTTCTGATAGGAGATTACGTTTTCTTGAAGGTATCTCCATGGAAGGGAGTTATACGTTTCGGTAAGAAGGGTAAATTGAGTACCAGGTACATCGGACCCTTTGAAATTCTAGAACGAATTGGGGTTGTAGCTTACCGTTTGGAAATGCCACCAAGTCTCTCCAAAGTTCACTATGTGTTCCACATATCACTGTTGAGAAAATACATGTCTGACCCTACGCATGTACTCACTTATGAGGAATTAGAACTGGAACTCGATCTGTCTTATTGAGAAGAGCCCGTCAGGATTCTTGATACAAGAGAACAAGTGATGAGAAACCGGATGACTCGTCTGGTAAAAGTGATATGGAGAAACCATAAGATGGAAGAGGAAACGTGGGAACCCGAGGAACTTATGATAAAGAAACACCAGAGTCTTTTGATGCTGTAGTATTCTAGAAATTTAGAGGATGAAATTAATTGAAGGAGGGGAGAATGTAACACCCCTGGCTTCCACGGTACGCTTCTCTTTGAATAATACAATAGCGTGTGTTGTACGCAACTTCGAGTTTGAACACACACCACAACCAATCAAACTAGCCATTATGAATAGTAATACCCAATTTTCTAAATTTTATAAATTTTATCTGTCAAAATGAACTTTATTTTTGGATTCGGTATATCGAAATTAGCTTAAGGTAAATTTTTTGTATTTTTCTGAAAACATTCAATTTTTGATGAATAGTGAAAAAACACTGAGTTGTAGTTTAAAACAAATTTTAATTAAATTAAATATTTAAATTATTTAAATTTAATTAAGGTAAAAATAGATACATAATACCTATATATGTTCAATGAGATTAATTGGAGTTAGTTTAGAGTAGTTCTAGATATATTAAAGTTTTATTAAACTTTTCACCGTCTTTTACCCACATCCTAGAAGAATTTAAAAATTCACATAAAAAAACTTTTACTGCTTCTATGAGTGGAATATTGAAAATCCGAGAGACAAGGTTAACATAAAGGAGTAAATCGTGGTTTTATAAGATAAAAATTATTTTTGGTGAATAGTAACTTTTTACTTTTATTTACCACGATTAAAAGTAAATAGGGTAATTAAGGGTAAAAATGATATTAATATTACCCTAACACATGTCCTAATTCTATTGGAAAAGTGTATCCCAACCAAAAAACCCACAGGAATAAAATATTATCATTTCGGTCTACTTGGATTAGATTAGGACATTTATTATTATTTAATTCAAAGAAGAGTTAAAAGAGTTAAAATCAAGGTTTAATTACTAAAACATTTTTAATATAAGGATATACATAATATAAATTCGATTTTAAATAATCATTAGAATGATAAAAATATTTCCTACATAATGGTATTTTATTTATAATTTTTTGACATTAAATAATTTAATTTATTTGTGAAACAATGGTGATGTAGTAATGACCAATTTAATGAAATATTAAAATAATTTATACTATAGATATCCAAATAAATGTAATTTGAGACTTTTTATGAATTCCAATAATTTTATTTTTTAATATAACATGTTAGTATTGATTTAATTATGTTTTTTCTAAGTAATCATGTTGTTATAAGTTTCACAAAAATCAAATCCAAAATAGTGTCAAAATTGACATAAAAGAGTTTTTAAAAAAAATATTATATTATTAATTGATATTCAATTACTAAAAATCTAAGGCTCAGCAAAGAGACCTATATAATGATATTTGTATCACTAATGAACCACTTTGGGTTCTCGTGGATGTATATGGTACGTTTATTAACTATACAATATAAAAATACAAAGAGACATGGTACATGTCAAACTATTTAACTAAGAGTTAAATATAAATGATAAGGTTAAAATAGTGACCCAAACTTATCCAAAATATATTTGTTGAAAGGATTTAGACCCATACCCACCTTAAACATTAAATAATACACTTTTGAGTCATTAGAAACTGAATATTAATTTATTATAAAATTATATTTCTAACTTTTCCAAAGGTGCCCCTAACCCCTCTTATAAAAGGTCACTCACACTTCTCACTAATTCACACCGTAAAAGCCATTTGGCCTGGCCAAACCTTGCCCAAATTTTCTATCAACTTCCCTCAATTCAACCTAGAGGCCTTATATTGATCAGAACGAAAACCTAAGGAGCCCTTCTGATCAAATCAGAAGGAAGAACTTGAAGAAGAGGTAATGTTTTCACCACCCTCTTTCAAGTTCCATTCTTCTTCCACTTCTTATTTCTTTGTTATTTCCATTCAAAAATAATAACTCCAGTATATTCTTTATAATGTGATGTTATTATAAATATGGTATAACCATATTCATAATTCTATCCATCCTTTGAATGACATGTCACCATACGTGCGTACGTACGACCTACCGTCTCCACGTCGTAGTGTAATTTTTATTCAGTACCTTATTATTTGGATGGGTATAATAAGGAAGTGTAATTCATGTTAATAATAAATATAACATGATAATGATTTTTTATATATGATATAACATCCAAATATATATTATTTTAATAACATAATAATGATATTGTCGCTCATGCATACGTACGGATTACCGTCTCCACGAACGCGATAAGATTCATTCCATATCATATCTATTCAATACTAAATTTCATTTGATGATTAAAAATAATTTTAGAGACATATAATTCTGTATATGAATAATATACATCCCATCCATAACAAGTATGTCTCACATAAAAAAATAATATAAAGGAAAACGAATCCGTTAACACCCGAAATGATGATAATACTAAGATATTATTAACAAATGAATGTTAAAAGATCATATATGATATCATAATAATGCATATGATTCTTGTATAAAATAATAACAATTATTTCACCATTATACAGGAGTTTAACCTACCCTCATCCAAGGAAAAGTACAAGGTAAGGGTCTATTTCACAATCTCTTCATTATCCGAGGTTGTTTATACGTAATTATCTACTAGGTCCTCTTTATCATCAACATCCATGTTTCTTAAAAATGTATTTCAAAAAATTATTACTATTTTACAAAATATGGGTTAAAGTCTTTTATACCCTGTTTTAATTTTTATAATAAGTTTATAAAAGAATCATTCTGTCGTTTTCCAAATAAGGTCCTTTTTAACCTTTTTGACGAAATTAAGGTAAGAATATTATTTAACTTATTCGGCGAGTACGACTATTTTCCACCATTATGAAATCGTCGAAGCATCCCTTAAAAGATTATAAGTATATTTTCAAAGTAAATATTTTATTTTATAATTATGTGACTTTTAAATGATTTTTAAAAACTACATATTTCTGTCAAATAGTTTAGATTTCATCTATGTCAACATCCTTTGATGGATTTCAAGCTGATTTGAAGTTGATTAATTATGATACAAAAAATCCATATTGTATTGAAGGTTTTGTGATATGTCTGACTGTGGATGTGTTATTTTTATACCATTCATGGTTTATGGAGAAAGTATTGACATTTCGTATGCTAGTTTTAATACAAATGTTTATTTTATGTTTAAACCTATTCATATGAGGAATGCATTTGACTTAATAAGTGACGGGTGGAGCCAGCTATAGCTCCTCGATGCATCGGTAGGAATCATTATACAAACAAGTGTCTTGGAACAAGGCCTTGAAAAAATCTTATTTGTATTCTTTGCACAAGGCAATGAATTTGTGGTTAGGATAGTCTGTCATTATGCATTCCATCATTATGAAAGTGGTTATTGATATTGCATGTGGTTATTCGGCTAGTATAATATCTATGTGAATAAGTAAATGGAATTATTTCATTTTATCGTTGCCATATTACGATGATGTTCAAGTTTAAAAGGCTTTTGTTTTAGTTATACATTGCCTTAAATATTTATGCTTATTTATGAAAGTTACCACTATATTGTTATCCTTACTGAACATCTGAGCTCACCCATTTCTATGTTTTATTTTTCCCAGGATGTGAAGAAATATTTTATGAATGACCTGTAGGGATAATATAAGGGGATATGAGTGTGGAGACAAGATTTTGTTGTATTTTTCACTTTATGATGTAATGTAACCTTTATGAATGTATCTCGTGATTCCATGGCTACTAAACTAATCAGTCTTTCGAGACATGATCTTTTGTGATCATGAAAATGTTATGTAATAATGCACAGACCTTGGGTAACTAGGGTCAGGGCGTTACATATATTTTCTAAAAAAATTGTGGCATGTAAGTCTAATGTAGAGACTGTAGACATTGATATATAGAGAGAGTCAGCTAGAAAGAACCTCCCCACCATGTTTTGGCCCCATGATACTTCTGACAATGAGATAAAAAATGGGATAACGAAGGAGTGAATTTCATACATACACTAAAATATGGGGGAAACACATAAAATATTTATGGCCAGACACATCCCTTATCTAGGATATAAGGATCACCTTCAGACCATCAATATACTAGGTTTTCAACTAGATCTTGCGGATATCTCCATGGTTTGAGTCCCAAAATCAAAAAATCAGAACCTAAATATATAACCAAATTTCTTCCATTGTATTAAAAATCATTATAAAATTATTTCTAAAACCTCATCATGATTATTTATTTGAGGATGGGGAAGGTATGGATCATTACACTTTAGCGCAACCATGGAACTGTAGAACATCTCAGATTTGGCATCAAATAATGTCATTTCTTCTATGAAATCAATTTATCAGGTAACATGTGATCCATTTGGTCAATAAAAAAAAATTCCCGCACTTCAATGGTGCCATGAACCAACAAATATTGGGAGATGATAGCTTAATGACCATTGAACTAGGTCCATTAAAACAAAAAATAGCAGATTTCAGATATGAAATATGATGTTTAGATCAACCCAATAACTTATCATATAAAATAACTCCCATCATGTGAGGAAATTTCACTTAGAAACTATACAAGCATAGCTGCACCACATCAAGAAGTTGGAAATAGCTGATTCCATAGCAGTTTTCCACAAGAGAACCCAGTCCACCAGGTCAGGGGAATATCTATTGCCTCCTCCACCCCTTAGGTCATAATTCCATGAGAGGATCCATTTAATATTGAAGGAGATTCATACAATACCAAGCCTAATGGGATGAGGGAATTTATATTTCAATCCCCATCACGAGGTTTATCATCCCCTCAAAGGGTACTGGGGAAATCAATGGTGGTTCTAGATCAACCCTAGCCTACTGGGTCCAGGGCATTTATATCTCAATTTTCATCCAAGGATTTATATAATAATCTGATAGAGTTATTGAATCCCCAATAATAGGTTCATAAAATAAAATTTTTTTCCCCAGATGGACCCCATACCATAGGGTTAGTGTATTTTTTCCATCATCATAATTGTAAAGGGAATTAGTCTTCTATAGGATAGGTGGTATATGTCGATGGTTGGAATCCCATCCAATCCTCCCTCCATAATGAAAACCTCTTCTATTTAGGACCCATTCATCAATCATGTCCAAAAAATCCCTCAAGGCTACTACTCATATGTTTCGATGGGAGGATTCTATGGTGAAGGCAATAAAACCCTATTAGGGTCACAAGAAATAATGACAAAATATGGACATGGGTTTAAAAAATTACCCCAATGTAGGAAGTACATAATAATATTATGGCATTAAGTGTAATGGGACAACTACCATTACCCAATACACCTATAATAATTTCATCACCATTAATAAAAAATGTTGATCTAGACATTGATGTTGAGGTAATAAATGTGGAAAATATAATCTAAGAAGAGGATCCAGATGCACCCACTAAGGCTGCATGTACCTAGAACTAGAGAAATATCCAAAACCTAGAACCAATGAATATTGAGTTACTAGCTCTATAGCAGAACACTACCTAAGATAAAGGGAAATGTGTGGAAACAACCCAATCATCACTAAAAATATTCAAAATTCCTTCTCTCTTAGAACATGTGACACAATATGGAGATGATAATCCAACCCTCATGATACTAAATGAGGAGATACTTAGGGAATAAAATCCCATGGGGTATCGTATTCAGACATAGATGAATATCACCCCTCCAATACATCCTGAAAGAGAAAATCCTATTATAATAATTACAGATATGTTTCAAAACAACATTAGATCTAGGAAGTTAGTCTACATAAATGGGGAAACTGAAAATGATCTTGACTTCCCTCGATTATGGAGTTAGACTCTCCCCTATCAGAGAAATAATTCAATTATAGCATTAATTGAGAATCAACAGGAGATGAAAATAGGGCGAACTCATCCAGACCCTTCCACTTTATATAGACAAGATGTGGATCATACAACAATACCTTTAAAATTTATCAATTTCATCAAGTCCCTAGACACTCTATTGTGTTCCCTAGAAGGGAGAAGCACTATTTTATAGAATGATAAGAATACATTTTGTAAATGGGTGGATGAATATTTATTAAAACACAATTTATGAAATCATACCATCTACACCTTTGATGGCATGGGAAACCTAGAATAACATAAAACTCACTTCATGTCATGATGCGGTCCAATGATGGGCCCTCAAGATCCACAAGAGGAAACCAAGCTATGGTGTTTTGTAAAAAACCTAATAGGGACAACATTATTATTGTACAATAGCCTTTTAATAGGATCTGTTGTGGGATGTCAAGACCTTATTCATCAATTACATTAGCAGTCCAGCTCCAGACAAAGGAAAATGAAATTTTTTTACATAAAAAAACTAAAACCAATGGGATAATGAGACGGTGTATGACTTTATAGCATGATTGAAAGTCTTAACCTATTCACCTATCATACCTCTCTCACAAGATAAATTTCAAGAACTCTATGAAAAAAATATATAAGATGAGATATAGACACCTCTAATCCCAATGAAATATCCATGTGGATTCCATGAGTTCGAATAAATGACTTGAAATTTGCAAGACACAATTCAGAGGACCAGAGAAAAATATCAACTCATCACTTCAGTATAGGGGAAAAGTCTCAGCATGGTAGAGAATACAACTATTACTCTCAAACCCATAGATTTTCCCATTCAAGCACCTAATAAGGCCCCTAATCTACAAATTCCTCCAATATAGTAGAAAAAACCATAATAACATCCTTGTACAATGTTAAAATAGATTAGGGTCAACCAATATTTGAGGAACATATGAATAAAACACACACCTTTTAAATTTATATTTTCTCAAGTTACTTCCTTATAACCATAGATAATAAACATCCAAGATTTTGTAGCCCATGAATCCCAATGAGGTTGAACTCACTAAACATCCCATCTACTTCCCTTTCCATAGGAGTTTGGTTCACAACATCTAGGATTGAGTCATCTTCACTGGCATTCTCCAAATTATGGCTAGTTGTGAAAAGGTGATATTGGATAAATTTCTAGTAGAGGTAAACTTTATAATATTTTCCTAGTTAGAAGGAGAAGGTTATATGAGAATGAAGGTTCGATTAGGCATGGGTAGAAGTTACACAATTAGATGGATTATATTATAGTAAACAATGATCATCCAACCCTGATATCACAACTTTTTTTTGACCCACAATAGTCCCATACCCCCGGTAGGTGACATTAGAGATGACTTCTAAAGGAGGATGTGGACATTGGATAAAGGAATGGATAGAATAGAAATATTCATATTCATCATTGATGAAATCTCTGACTCTTGAAGATTTCGTCCCTATAATATCTTAATCAAGGGAACCACCCCAACAAACCAAATCCTTATTAGATGAAGAGATTATATTTTTTTATAATAAAATGATACATTTATAAGAATCCTTCTTTGATGATTAATATACATTTGAGTTTGTATCCCCAACACCCGATCGTGGAATAAGAGGCTGCATGCACAACAACCAATGATACATGGTACAATTTACACCTGATCAAGGAAAATATATTATTCACATCCCCATAGTGTAATTATATGCTATTGATGCGTGTGGGAAATAACTACAACAGTCCCAAAAGTGACATGGTTATGTTACAGGACCCTCCAGTGGTCATCAACACCCATTCTTCTTATATGACCACCTAGCGAGTGTGTGATTATATGATGAGAAAAGAAAATATGTATGGAAAGAATGACCTAGAACATTGGTAGAATATGTTTCCTCATACACTTCAGAAGAACCAGGATGATGAACCTAAAATTCCATATATCTAGATCCACATAAGGAGGAGAAATCCCTAATGTATAATCACAATCCTCTGGCACAAAATTATGACATTTTGGAATAGTTGGATACTATCCCAGTTAAGATCTCAATCTTGAATGAGCTCCATATTTCAAAATAACTTAGGGAGAAACTCATTGAATCCCTCTATATAACATTATAGTTTGAGATATATGTCTCTAAATGAATGGTTTATTTAGAGGAGGATATTCCTATAAAATTCCATGTTTCCATCTCGTTTATAGAGTAGGATCTAGAAGAGGTCATCTATGGACACATTCAAACCCTATATGTTTCATGCAGAATCGATAATGTTGAAATCTAATGGCATATGAAAGAAAATGTTTCTAGGATTAACCTCATCTTGATTAAAAACCTCTAATGTTTGAGATATCATTAAAGGGGATCTATCTCCCAAAAAACAAGTCCATTCAAGTGTATGATAACCATGATCAATGTCCTCTCTAGAAGATCATGACCAAAGATCAGTTTTGTGATCTCACATATAACATTGAAATTATGTTTAACCCACAAGACACTGTAGACAATTTCCTACTCTACGGGACCTAGGTCCATAGCCATGTGGTTGTACTTTCAATGTTTTGTTAGTTTTCTAAATAATTTATTGATTGAGAGGTCATCATACAACAAGGTTAAAATACCCCCTTCGAGACTTGGAAAGATACATATTCTATAACATGTTTCTATAAAGGTAATAAAAATAACAAATGGTGGATTAAACAAATATAGGTTTCATCCCCTAATGGGTTGGGGACTTCCCCTATGAATCCATTGAGTATTCTAAAAAACTACTATGTGATTATTATAAATCTAGATAAGGAAATATTCATAATCCTAGATGTCCAATTATCTTCTTTCTTTATGAGTTCATCAAATAAAATAAAATCTTAGATATTTATTAAATTATTATAGTATTAGGGTATGATAATGTATTTTTTCCATGGACTCTCTCATATTAATAGTGATAATGATGCCCCAAGATTTCCAACATCATCCAAAAATGAATCCACATACTCAGTGGTAGAAAATAAGAGGATGACCTCATTAATACCCCTCCAACAATGTAGGAGTGAGTCTGCACCACCATTGATGACCTTAAGAAGGTAAATATAGGAATAGAAGAATACCAACAACCTATATTGATTAGTTATTCCATTCCTCTCAAGGATAAAATGAGGTAAATCAAATTTCTGATGAATCATAGATATCTGTTCACTTGTAATTATATAGAAATTCAAAGATAGAATATTCTTGTGGCAACACACCATCTCATTTAATTGCATAACCATTGAGGTTTCAAGCATGAATCCTATAGGATGTCACCCAATCATGCAATAATTGAATAGGTACCTGTTGATAAGTGATCAAATCCAATTTTTTTGGAAGTGAAATACACCATATGGTTTTCCAACATCGTCCATGTCTAATGAAATAATGGATTGATTACGGTGTGTATAAATTTCATAGAACCAAATATATATTTCAAAAAGTATTAATTCCCCTTTTTCATCACAAATGTATTCATCAAGGATACTTATAGATTCTAAGTCCTTTCATTTATGGTTGTGTACTCAGGATATAATCAGAAAAATATAGTCCCTAAAGAGGGAGAAGAAACTACATTCAGAGAACCACAGAGGATATTTTTCTATCAGTTTATCCCATTTGTCTTAAAAAATATTGGATCTTCTTATCAATATTCCATGCATCATATATTTATTCCAATTTTCAGAGTATTATCTGAATTTTATGTCGACGACATGGTGGTAAAATCCTAAGAGTTATGTGTTTACTTCACAAATATTCAAATATTATTTCAAAAACAGAAGTATCATAGTCTAAATATGAATCCATTTAAATGATAATTTTGGGGTAACATTATGGAAGTTCATTTTCATTGGGGTAGTCCATCCTGGAATTTAGGTTTGTTCCAAAATAATAGTGATATTTGAGAAATTTCACCCCTTAATATTCTCAAATAAATAAGGGAGATCTAAGATCACCTTACACAAATATTGAATTTCATATCCAATAAGGCCAATAAATATCTCCCCTTCACCAAGACAATGAAGAAGGGAATTTGAAAATTGATTGGATAATCATTTCCAAAAATCCTTTTAGTGTCTTAATAATTTCCTATTACACCCATGGGTCCTCATACAGGTGGTGGAAGGAAGGCCACTCATATTATATATGGAATCCATCGAACAATCTAATAGTTCTCTCCTCATATAGAAAAATTATGCTGAGAATTATAAGAATCTATAATACCTCAGCCGAATAATTTTAGGTACTGATACTTGATACTAGAATGTCGATAAGAACCACCTAAAACTCATAATTGTAGTGAAGAATATGAGGCATTACTTGTAGCAGCATGTATTCCACTTTGTATTTGTATTGATCTTCTTGGGAAAATACTTAGTCATCTCATGATTATAGGGCACATGGACCAATGGGTTGTTATTCTACAAAAATAAGAAATCCAATTCATATAGTATATGTCAGTGAAAGAGAAGGCCCTGGATGATTTCATTATGGAACACCCAAATTCTGACAGCACACCAATGGCACTTGAGAATCAATATAAAGAGGTTTTAGAAACCCATTAAACTCTCCAGTCACAAGATATGTATTTTGATTATGCCTCCAAAATACTTATCGTCAAGATATTTCAAATCCCAAGACACAATCGGGATAGATTTGGGATTTTATTTGTTTTTATGGAAAAAGATATTCTACTATACTTTTCACACTACCCTAAGGCTAAAAATAATAATGAGGCTTAATACTAATCCCTCATCACTAGCTTGGAACTTTCCCTACAGCTACAAATAGCCTACCCAAACATCAAAGTGGATTTAGAGATAGAAATAAATCCTATCAATGTTAAATATTCCACAAAAAGGAAGAATTGTCCCTTATAATTGACTACATAAAATGGATAATGTAATAATTTATTTTAGATTCAATGTTTCATCATGTTCCCCAATCACAAAATGTTTATGAAAATGTGTTAGATAATGTATCCACAGTCCTAGCCATCCCGGAATAAGAGGAAGAAGTCATCGACATCATGAATTAGAGGATGGTCTCATCGATCATCATCTTCCAAATAGAATAAATAATCTAGTTAAACACCACCATAGATCATGATGCTGTAATATACATTCCTAGATGGATGGTGCCTTAAATAGTTTTTATCACAATGGGACTCTCCTGATAGATCAATCCAAAAGGGAACATGTTTAGTGTTGAGTGATAACCTTTACCCTTTGGGATGATAAAAATGAGAAAAAAATCCCCATACAAGCTACTATTGGGCAAAATCCTCCTCATATTCATTGTAGGAAGATAGATTCTTTACATCTTGGAAGAAGGCCATGCAGGTTCTTATAGCACTCATCAGTCTCGGAACAAGATCTCCCACCAAATCAGGAGGCTGAGTTACTACTAGAAAACCATGATATAAAACTATGTGTAATTTACTAGGAAATTCCATTCATTCCATATTCATGAAAAATTAATCCATAAACCCCCTAAATTTCTAAATACATCAAAATATACCTAGTTTTTTTTACATATGGAGAATGGATCTTGTGGGGCCATATCCCCTAGCCATAGCTATGTAGTTTATGTGCATCCTTAATACTACTGAATTTTTTCCAAATGGGATGAGGATATTCCCCCCAAGGATGTTGGGATGAAGAATATCATTAAATTCACGAACTCCAATACCATCACTAGGATCAGAGTCCATTACATGATATTAATGCACAACAACAACAACTTCTATTCTATGAATATGCTAAAATGGAACTGGAGTAAAACATCGATTCCAATCATTCATCACTACAAAAATCACTTCCTAGTGGTGGTTTATTAAAACATGATCTATTTACCCCAAAAAATTAAATCCATTTAAAAATATACATAATATAGTAGTTGTTTTATATAATCTCCCCCCTATTTTTATTATTTTAAGAATTAGTGGAGTTTTTAATGAAACCACTACAAAAAGTTTTTAAAAAACCCTTTAATTATTACCCTCCCCCACTCCTTATGTGTGTCCTTGACCCCTTTCCACCCCTATCTCTCCCTACCTCCTCTAATACATTCCCTAACGATGACCCCAACCCATGAACCTCTCCCCAACCCCTTTGAACTACCTCTTACGGTCACGATGAAGACCCTAACCCCCTTGACAAATCCGTATGATCCTGACCTATGTTCTCCCCTATCACCTCACTCTACCTGGCTCATTGTTCCCCTCCTCACCAGCGATGAATACCCCCTCCCCTCTGACCTCCCCCTCAGCATCTAGGTTTCTCTCTATGGAAGCGATACATGCCCCTATCAGACCTCCCACTCCACAGCTCAGATACCCTCCTCGGTGGCAACACAGACCCCTTAATGTTTTCATCATCCTCTCCATAATCACCAAAAATATGCTATTACTCAATGGGGTTATTTTACTAAAAAATTTCTCATTTATGATTTTTTTTGTATTTAAGGAATATATTACATATTATTATTTATGAGAATTTATTCCATGAATGTTTGTAGAACTATCTATATATATTAATGAATAATTTTTATAATAAATCAATATCTTACATTGGATTGTGAGGTTTCTAATTTTCATTTGATAATCTATGCTTTACGATTTATTTATTATAGATTGTTCCCATTATCATTATTGCATAATAAGTACGTATTGTTATTACAAATGTAATTCAGTACATATGGTTATATTTGATGAATATTTATTGAAGATATATAATTGTACATTATTATTTATTTTTAGATTTTGAGGATTTTTTATGAGAGAGTATAAAACTAATATGTTTAATTGGAAAATGATTCATATAAAAGACATATGTGGTTATCCAAAAATATAACCAGGGTTCAAATTATTTATATGATAATAAAATATGAAAATCATAAACTTAGGAAACTCATTACATTCACTAAATTATCATCCTGCCTATTTAATGAAAAATATGTCTAATAAGTCATTAACTATTAAAATAAAAAAACATTAGTCATTTTTAGAACATCATTTGATGTCGTTATGTATTTTATTGTCCCTTACCAAATGAAAACTATTTACCATTTTTATCTTTCAACATTTCACATAGGTAAAATTTTAATTCACCCTAGGGGGTTTGTTATATGTTTTTCATAATTATAACTATTTCTAATTCTCAGTCCAAAAGTTAATAAATTAGTATAAATATGTAATTACATAATTGATATTCAATTATACATGAAATATCATATTGTAACAAGTTTAACTTCTTAAATAATCACCTTATACTTCCATTATATATTGAAATGTGATATGAATTTGAGAATTATAAGATGAAATATACTACATAATCATGTTGTGGAATAATTATTCTACAATTTGTGTTTTTTTATTTCATTCAACCTTTTCCATTGAACAATGCCATATAATTATAATTTGACAATGTATTTACTTTATATCGAGATGAAAATATTGTGAAGTAATATAAATCCTCAAACTACCATAATTATAAATTTTCATAATTATAAAAACATTTATTTTTATTTTTATTTGAACCATTAATAAATCTATATTTTAATTAATTTATTTGTATATCTAATTATTTAATTCATTTCATCTTTACTTGTGCAAATTTTCATTGACATGAAAAATTATTTTTTGAGTTAGAATTTTTTTGGATTTACACTACTATTTTTGGAATGAGACATAGAATGTTGGTTCTATAGAGTTTGGGTCTATAAGGAGACAATATTTTACATTCATATCCTATAATTCCATGTATAATTAAAATTGTAGAAAAAACATGTTTCTAAATTCATTTTTTTGGTTCCAATTATTACTTCATTGGGGATATTTCAATTAAGGTAAATTTATTAGATGTTCAAATGAAATTTTACTTTAAGTATTTACGGTTAATGAAAAAAATGATATTTTTATGTGAATTTGAAATCCATGACCATTATTTATTATTGATATGTTTCACTAAAGTAATTAATTTGCATACCCTTACAAATATTCCACTATATGGTTTCGTTTATTTTAATATTGGAAATTTGTAGATATACACACTGTGAATTTTCACTCACTCATATCGTGGTTTAATTCCATGTTTACTATTTATTATTATATTTTTTTTATTTCATACTCAACAAATTTTTTATAAAAAATAAAAAATCTAATCTCATTCGATTACACGAGGTAAATATGAGTCACTATAATAGAAGAATGTATTATCTGTTTCAAAGACATTTTATATCATAAAAAATTTAGTTAATAAATAAAAAATTCATTGATTTATTCATAAAACACCTCTGTATAAATTCTCAATCATATTAAATATTATAGTAAAAATATTTATTTATTTGATTAAATTTTAAAAATTATTTTTATTTTCCTATTAAATAATGTATATAAAATATAAATTCTATTTTAGATAAAAATTATCACATTATATAATTATTCTAGTGTATTTTTTTGTAATAAATATATAACTACTATGATTTATGTTGATGTCCATGATAATGATAAAAATATTATTTTCGATGAATTATTTTATTAATGTTATGTAACATTTGACTAGTAAATTAGATTGATTGTTTAAAATAATATATATATATATATCATTATGTAACACTCATATTTTATTGATAATTTTTTAAATTAATTAATAATTCATTTTTTTGTGTAGGAATTAGTCTCACATCAAACCAATACATGATGTGATCTATATTAGTCATTGTGTGTGTTTCCAGTTTAATATGACAATTTAGTAAAGAATAGAAGTGACGTACATAAAACCAAGAAAACACATTCATATTTTTTTATAATAATGGAACATGATCCATATGTCATTTTATAAATTTAGTAATTAGCCTCACCTCAATCGGATGCATGCTATGACCAGTATGACCCCATGTTTGTCTTTTTATTTAAAATTGAAAAACATTTTAGTGAAAAGGACAAATGGAGTACTAACAATTGAGAAAACAAATTAGAAATGTATTTATACATTGAAAAAATATATAATTCCTTTTTGATATATAGGAATCTTCCTCACATCAATATGATACATTATGTTCCAGATATGGATCTAAGTGCATCTTTTTATATAAAATTAACATCAATTTTAGTAAAAAAGAAAAATGACCTACTCAAAAGTAAGAAAATTCACTCATATCATATTGATACTTTAGTATAATGATCCATAGATCATTTATGACATGCAGGAATAAACCCCAAATCATTCCAAATTACAATTTTACCTAGATGGCCGTAAAATATTTTTTTTGTGTTTTAAAACACTAAAACGTTTGTGGAATGGTCCAAACCATATTAAATGACCTCATATTGATGTGGAATCATGGGTAACCACTGATTAATTTTTTTTGACTTGTAAATGAAAAAACAGAACTATATAATGTGTGTTGTGGTTTCAATTTCTACGTAAAAACATCTTAAAGTAAAAAAGCCTTTAAAAAGTGTCATGGGGTCAAAACCAGGAAAATGATGTCAGATTCCTAGAAATCAAGAGACATTGACTGAAGATTTAAATCTAAAATATAGGAATTAGTGTCATGTTATTTCAAATTAAATATTTATTATGATACCCATAGTCATGTTTTTAATTTTTTTTAAACACTAAAACATGTGCAGAACTATCGAAAACAAATTAAATTTCCTTAGATGTATTTTGAAATAATTGGAAAACCACCATTTAGTTTTTTTTGAAATATAGGACATGATGTGATATGAATTTATTTATAATTTTTTTATTTAGTCATGTTCAAGTACACCGTACATTTATTTAAAAATAAAATAGAATAGTTACTCATCCTTTTTTAGTTTAAATTGTTCAGTCTTATCTTAAACAGCTAATTGTATGTTCTAATTTTTTTTTCAATATATATTTTATATTTTATGATAATTTTTATTCTATTTGAATAAAAAAACAAATTTTATGTGCAACATTCTGAATAGATTATTTTTCTTTTTTTTCAATCATGTTTATTTTCTTAAATGTTCTAGTTTTCATTATAGGTGGAATATATAGGCTATAGGCTGGAGGAAGTCCATTTTGATCCATAAAATTCTTTCGGTTTTCCTCTTTAATTATAATTTATTATGTTTAGGTTTTATTTTTATTTTTTTTATAGTTGATGAGATAACGTGGTCAGTTTTGTTTGATGAGGTGATATAGAGGCAGACAGATGCAAGGGAGGTCTTGATGAGGATAATTATTAGGAATAATTTGTATTTGGACATATTTTATATGTATATATAGATATATAGGTTATTTGTTGAAAATTTATGGGTTGATTAATATTCTGGTTATGGCGACTACAAATTTGTGTATATATGCCTATGGATGTATCATGTATATATGATGGGTTTATAATATATTCATGTTTTTTATTTCATGTTAGTTTATTATTAAATAAGTTAGTGGTGGGTTTTAGTAAAAATTGCTAAATATATTAAGTAATTTTTTTTTAGCATAATTAAATTGATACTTCTGCTAAAATATACCACCAATATTTATTCAGTGACAGTTTGGTTCATTTTATTTATATACCCCTAGATTTATAATTAAACTAAAACAAATTCCACTAAATAAATATAAAACCACCACAAAATGTTCCAAAAAATTAAACATAAGAAAAATCCCTGAAATAATAAACTATCACTAAATGGCTAGTGACCATGAAATACACGATGGTTTTATTAACCACCACTATACTATTTGGAGGCAGTTTAAACCCCCTCTATTTGTACAAAAAACCTCCACTATGGGCCTTTTTCTGTAGTGAATCTGACAATCATGTAGTAGAAAATGAAACAATACAGGCCCTCAATAAGTCTATTAAATATACTCTAGAAGATGGTGAATAAAGATAATATGTCCTATCTAGGAATGATTTTCCATGCTTTATAGGCCTACAATACCACCACGCATATTGATACACAAAAAACTCCATATTCAATAGTGTACAAGAAGGAGGGAATGTTTACTATATAATTCAATTTAATCTTTCCTAAAATATCCATTTTTGGATAACTCTTTGATGAAGATAAATCACCAAAGTGACTGGTTGAGTTTGAGAGTCTCGATGAGAACATATTGCCTAAATTGCACAACCTCAAGGCCCCTCAGAAACTAAAAAAACAAGTCTTCAATAAAATGGTTATCCTTTTTTCATTCATTCAATGAGAATGGGTATTGGACTACTGAACTCCAATTATACCAAGAAATAATCCTCATAATATGGAACAAAAATGGGGAGGCCCTTATATCATAAATAATTTATATCATAATGGAGTATACTCATTGGTCACAAGGGATGGGGAACATGTCACACCCCCCCACAAAAGTGAGACTTATTAAGAAATACTTTACATTGGTTCCATAAATATATATCATCCTAGTTTAATGATATTAAACTACACATCATCTCACATACTCCCCACTTGAAGTTAAACTACATGGAATATTTCCTCACTAAATGATGATAAAGTAAAATATCCCCAATATTTCTTCACTTCTAGGTCAGGGGGTCCTCGTCCTTATCAAATGATTTCAAACATCATAGATGATGTCCTCTACCCATGATATTATGATGCATGGTATCCCAAAACTACATGTGGCAGGATTGTTACCATCATAGAATATGTTGTGATGCCAAAACCTCTATTCTTGGGTCTAGTAAAAATAGTCCTCTTCTATAACATCATGTCACATGCGTTCTTATCGTGTGATATTAAACTAAATGTGTGATTTCCTAACAACATGAAACTAAACTACACGGTACTGTAGAACTATGCACAACTTGATTCTCATTCCAATGAGATACGTAGGGATGCCTAGTTCTTATATCTTGGCCAATCGGCCTCATGATACAAAATTCCCCTGCGCATTATGTAATTTCTTCTATGTCAGGAAATGTACCATTATAATTATTAGTTTCTCACACCGATCACATCTCAGTTGGGATTAGAAATTTTGGTAAGGGATTCCCTGTATGACCAGTACATTTTAGTTTACGATTGGGTCATCATGGTCCTGAATTCAAGACCTTAAAAGGCATACTTTAAGTCGTTTCGGTATGATGTTAAACTACATGGAAAATGTCTCTTACCGGACATTAAACTAAAAATTATAATGGGCCTCACCAGAGAGGACTACAATAAATATTTTCCCCTCCTACCACACATCTAATCTAGAACTACATGTTACCTGATTCCTATTATCAAATGATACAAAGTGACACCCAGAACATAATTCTTGGGCCTAGTAACATTATCCCATTTTCATATCGGGGAAACTATTTCCTTTTCTCATGTAATTAAATTTCATGGTCTCTCCAGAAATATGTGATTATTTATTCTTATTATTTCAAGATACATTGTCACACCTGAATCTTTAATCGTGATCCTAGATATAAAAATCAATGGGAATAATTATCCCCATGCGTATGGGTTAGACTTGAATGGATTTATTCCCATTTAAGAACAATGTGTGGTATGAATCTTTCTCACACTTGACACACTATGATGCTCGAACCTCCCATTATTGTGCCTAGTCATGATAAAAAAAATATCCCCTAATCACTATATATAGGTCAGACCTTCGTAGGGAAATTCTATATAAGAACATTGTATGTCTTGATTCTTATCATCACGTGATACGTAGTGATTCCAAGATATTCAATATTGGGTTTAGAAGAAAAATGTGAGATAATAAAAATTTACCACTAACTGCATGTGGGGTAGACCTATAAAGTGAATTCCTTAGCCATATGACATTAAAATACACACAAAAAATTTGCATATACCTCTTTTTTAATAGGGTTGATTAATACTAGCTCATTTTAACTATGCATGAGTCGAATATATGTACAGATTTGTTATAAACATGATTAATCTACATAGTAAGGGTCTATATATATTTCTATCCACAAATAAGAATTAAAACTAAAAATAGATTCTCCCTGAAAATTGTCCACACGGACATCTCGCAAAATTTTCACATCAATTCCCATATCCTCACCAAATGAAGTTAATCTAAAAGGAAAATTCCCATGTCTCATGACATTAAGAATACCTATAAAATACATCCCCACAACATATCATTCCTCATGAAAGTGAAAAAAGAGTCTAACCCTAGTCAACTAGAGTACATTGTTCTTATTCTATATTTTATCCCATCAAACTATAAGTAAAACATCTTATTTTGAATGTCACAGAAAAATAAAAATGTTCCATGGACATTTGAAAAAGACACCAATCTACTAGTGAATATTTTTTTGTCTATTCATGTTTACGTATGGGTTCTCCATATTCTCATAGGGTCATCAGACAAATGTTTCACATTGAGAAAATGTATTTCTCACCCTTGTGACCCCTAAACGCACCATGGTAGAACTCAGCACCTTAGAGTGTTCTCGGAAATTCCAGACATGATTTTTTCATAACATTACTCATTATCTGATAACTTTGGATCATTATTTACAACTTTTTCATATACAACTCATATGTATGTTGTAGAAATATTAGTAATGGTTATCCTAATTAGGTTATTTTGTAACATTCCCCCCATACCAGGCCCACATTCATCATGAAATTAAACTACCACACTTTGATCAAAGCCATACAACCTTTAAATTTAGCCTTTCATGCTCCATATCAAAAGAGATTAAATAGATGGAGAAAGGGAAACAAAATTTTTCAGGTTGAGAACTTGTAAATTGTAGCCTAATCAAACTTCAACAATTTTCTCACTAAAATACTCATCTATAGGGTTTTTGAAATAACCTAGGTGTAAATAAATAAGTTATAAAGCTCATAGGACCTACATTAAGGCCCTAGTAATAGTCTATCCAGGCTCAATGAACCCCCATGTCATAGAAAAAGTTGGAGTAATAACTTGTTACATCCCCTTTATTTGATAATGTGTTTAGTATATTCTGAAAAACCTTATGGTTCTCATACCATTTTGGAATATTTAGTTTTCCCTAAATCACACTTCATGATTTGAGTATCTTTGATTGCCATAAATATTCCATGGACCCTAGAAAATCATATCTGGCCTCAAGATACCCTTTCTTGACAATGAATTTATTCATATGGATCATACATATGAACCTATTGTTGTCAAACAAATGTGTCACTCAGAAGAAAGGTATTTCCAATCCTTATAAGACCCAACATCACTGTTGCATAACTCAATACCTTAGAGTGTTTTGGGATAAACCTGCATGAGTTTCCCATATCATCCACAAGATCTGATCACTTTGGACCATGATTTATGACCTCCATAACCAGACCATTCAAGTGGATTAGAAATGATTAATGTTACGTCACCATGTTTTTTTTCCTTTCTCAAGGATGTAATGTGATGATCCATTATTGAACCTTTTGATGGTCCACACATGATGACTTAAAGTAATAGGGCATAGGTGTCAAGCTTGAAAATTAAGAAATAATTAGATAGAGGGTTCCAAAACCATTAATGGATAGAATTATCCTCATAACCAACTTCATCATCCACATTTTTAGTACTCAAGATTCATTCATGGACATTGAAAAAGGGTGGGGACACCCCTATGTAACCACGATATTGATGAAAAGGGTATTTGGCCATCCAACTGGAGGAATATCCTTCTTGTGGGAAAGGAAACACAATCTTGGTGAGCCATAGTAACACTGTTGAATAACGCAACAATTCAAGGAATTATGGGTCATTATTAGTGCATATTCCATATTCCGTATTCACAGACATAAAATTTTGGGATACAAATTACATCATCCACAATCCAACTATCCAGGAGGACTGAGCTTCCATAGTATTTCACTGTAAAGAAATATTGTGCCCATAAATCATCCACGGACTATTTAAATGAGTGGATAAAACTCTTTTTGAAAATGATATTGAGGAGTAAGGGATTTGACCCACAAACCAGAGGTATCTCCACCTTAGTAGAAAGGAACTCCATTCCTCCTGATCCCTAAAAACACCAGAGTATAACTCAAAAAATTATTGGGTTTTGGGTCATCCCCTGTATTTTTACACATTCTATATTTATAACTAATGTCATGGAAGAAAGAATTTAAACTAAAAAATATATTTATGTCATGGTAAAAAGGCTTTAAATTAAAAATAACTGTACATATTTATATCATGGTAAAAAAAATTGAATATACACAACATATTTATATCCAAGAAGTAAGAATTTAAACTACCTAGAATATTTATATTATATCATCAATACATTATATATAAAAAAATATTTATATCCTAGAATAATGAAATTAAAATGAAAAACATATTAAATTCATGGAAGCATGACATTAAACTAAAGAGTACTAGATGTCCTAGAAACTAGTCCTTAGACTACAGAACATATTTTATGTCCTTATCATATGAAGATAAACAATAAGTTATACATATTTTCCACATTACATTAAACTGCACAGGGAAGGATACTTCATAGAAAATACATTACTAGAAATAGATGGTTTGAGCCATATCACCCTAAACTACAACAAAAAAGGCCCGAGATAGAAGAACCTAAACTACAATAATAAAACATCCTAGCCAGAAGACCCTAAATTACAATAATAGATGTCATGAGACAGAAGAATCTAACCTACAACAATATAACGAATTATCTTGAAGACCATAAATTACAATAATAAATGGTCCTCATTAAAAGACCCTAATCTAAAATGATAAAAGGTATAAGCCAAAATAAACTAAACACTAGAAATAGGTTGTCTGAGCCAGAATAACCTAAACTACAAAAATAAATGGTCTAAGAAAAAAGACCATAAACTAAGGTAATAGAAGGTAAAATCCTGAAGATAAAAAACTATAACAATAGATGTTCTAAGCCAGAAGTCCCTAAACTACATCAACAAAATGAACTATCCAGAAGAACCTAAATAACATCAATTGATTGTTTTAGATAGGAGACCCTAAACTACATCTATAGAAGTTATGAACAAAAATATATTAAACTAAAACCAGATAAGGTATGAGCTAAAAAAATAAACTAAAATGACATAAGGATGAAGCAAAAATACCTTAATCTACAAAAATAGATGTCCCAAACTGAAATACCTTAAACTAAAAAAATATGGTTCTAGTTAGAAGTCCCTATAATATAACACATTAATAGACTAGTTTTCACAATCATAATAATGAACAAAACATTCTATGTTAAAAACCTAGTATGGTAATCTTAGAAACAATTTGAGTTGATTCTCACTAAGCATTACCCTATATGAATAATCAAAAAAAATAGGGAAATATAAATAGAATGATAGAAAGAATTTAAGTCCCATCATATAACATTAGAACAAAATCATTCTATAATCACTAATTCCACAAACATTAACCATAGATAGTGTACTCTCTATGTGGGATGTATAGTCTACCCAAATCATCCTTTTTTTAATCAAGTAATATCATGATTTATAGAGTATATACATCAATAAAAAATATCATGTTTGTGGGAATTCATGAGAATTTATTAATAAAAATTTATTATGTGTTAAAAATTCAAATCAATTCATTTATGTTTACTTAATATTATTTGAAGGATGGGTGATGTTTATGATCAACACAACATCAGATCAATTAAATATTATCTAAATTACGAATTAAGGAAAATTTGGAAAAGAAATCAAAATTTCAGATGGTCTATTCATTGAAAGAATGCATATGTAGAAATATCCACTTATCAAAGTCCCTCTTTTGAATATAAAAGTAGAGGAAAATTCATGAAATTGAAATCCCATCAAAACAAGAGTTTGGAGGATTCATTGATCTCTACATACTTCAGATCCATAGAGGTAATAGATTGGTTCTATTTATTGAAAAATTTGGTTTCTAACTCTTCAATTAGTTGTAGCTCCTCCATCCAGGTAATAATGTAAATATTAGCCTTATCCACCATGTCAAAGAAACCAAATTTCTCTATTACAGTTTTGTCAGATATTTAGAGTGTATTTATAAATATAGATAGCTCTAAATGAAGATGAATTATTTCTAAATAATGAAGATAGATTTTATCCTTCATAACACTGACAACATTGATACACGTTTTCACCTCCAACAAACTCTAGGAAGCATTGTTCACAACCCCATCCAAATTTTCTAATTACTAAATAAGAAGACTCATCTTCAACCACAATTAATTCATGGGACCTCTTATTCTACCTCAAATAGATCCCCATAATATCCTGAGTAACTTCCTAGTGGGTGTTATCAATTCTTGGGGGAAAATTTATAAATTATAATAAGAAAAAACCAAACCACTAAACTACATGGTAGTATAGGATATGAAAGTCCAAGGTCGAATCCACAAACACATTGTCAGGTAAAATAATAATTTAATAAAATAAACCTAATATATTTTATGAAATAAAACTCAATTAATTTATTTAATGATGAGATACAGAATGGTTTTCTTTTAAGAAAATAGATAAATGTGCATGAAAATTGAAAATATATATCCATGATTGATTAGGGTATAATATAGTAAAGTAGTAATCCTAGGGTATCGAAACCATTTTTAGTTGATTCTAATGGTCTTGGTAGACAACCCCAAAATAATTTATGTTCCATTTTAATAATAGTCATGTTACGCTTTTTATTCGATGACATGGAATATTGGATCCATATTTATTCATATAAATTAAAAAACCTAATGGATTTGGTGTGAATCATTTGTTAATCAATGCATTGAATGTATCGCTCCATCACTGATCACAAAATAGTCATGAATTATAGAATAAAGCATATATTTGAGAAATTGGGGTTGTAGAAAATGACCCAACTGAATTCAATTAAAGAATAAAACAACTTAATACAATCAATACTCATCATTACAGTTAAATTTCACATGTTCTTCCACCTAATTATATACAAGAGGGGGCAGGAAAATAAAGATCCTATTTGACACATCATGGTGGTGATGGTCCTCGATCCCAGCAGTGAAAGATTTGTTAATGATCATTGGAGTTGTATCCTAGACACTTATTTAAAAACATTAGTAGGTTTCATGTAGAAATAAATTAAATTTTGGATGGGTTATAAATAGTCAAAGGTTGGTCCTAGGTATCAAAAATTATTAAAAAGTTATGTTTTTCTAAATATGGTCTTTTCACTTCTTGATTTTTTACATGATGTGAAAATAAGACACATCATGTAATATATTAATTTTCATTGTGGGAGAAGGAATCATGAAATTTTTCACAACTCTTCAAAAAAATATCCCAAGAAAACTCACATATTGAAAATGGGATACATGATTCCTGAATACCCTACTCCAGTTTTCTTGCTCCATTATATCCTTTACAAATCTATCATCACACCACATTAAGATGCTCACATCGCGAAGTGTAATTTAGCTAAAACATTCAACTCTTTTAATCCAATATTCATAATTATTTTGTTCCTTCCAAAATTCACAAAAAAACATCCAATTTTATAATGTTTGGTAGGAATAAAAAATTAAATATAAAAATATATATATTAAAACACATTAAAATTTATTCATGGAATACAATCTTAAAATACCCCAACACATGAATTCAAACTTGTACCCAAAGATATAATATCAACTTACTACAAATGAATTTTACACTTCTTGGATTCAGATTCAATTTTTACAATAGAAATTGAACAAATAGAATATTAAATGATCAAAAAACACATGTTGAAAATTCATCAACACCAAAAATTTTAGAGAAACAAATAATCCACGTATTTTAATTTTATCCTTTTAAATAGAAATGCCTCATTTAATTTACCAATTTTTAAATTTCAATTCATTATTATTATGAATACAAATTCTAATTTAACTGATGGGAATTTTTCTCTTCATCATCCAGGAAAAATGGGTAATAGAATTCAATAAATACCTAAAAAAAAGTCACATACCAAAGGCTTACAAGACTATTATCATATCATATATATAAATAAAAAATAACAATTAATCTGGAGGAATTTACAATTTAGGATCAAATGAATCTGAGTATTAGGGCCAGATAGAAAATGATGTAAATAATGTATGGATAAAAATAAGGTTTATATCTAAAGTAAAATTCATGATGATCAAAATAATCTCAATGAAAATCTCCTATTCCCTTATTATATCAGAGAATATTTCTAAGGATGTGAAATATAAACAATGAAACACCCATGTTTATTATTAAATTTCCTTTTATTTTTTTGATAGATTTATCTAGAGAAAATTTTAAAATCCACCACACAACCCTAAATGATCTCCTTATAAAATTATTTTTAATAGTTATAATAAAATCAACAGTTAAGAAATTTTGATTTTAGAATTTCTCTAGACACATCCCATTATTATTTTTTATTTTTTTATGAGGTTGTGAAATAAATACAATGAATGTGCGTTTCCCATATATCATGAAATTTCCCCCACACTTATTCTTAAAAAAATGAAAATCCCTTCCATGAGTCATTGTTTCTCCCACTCTTTTGTTTTATAATCATGAAAATTATTTTGGGAATGGTAGGAAAGGATAATATTCTCTTGTAAGACAACTAATTTCCTAAAAAGTCAATTGATTGCTTCTACAAACACAAAATGTTAATATAAGGTGGTAATTAGGATAAGGGTTAAACAAAAGATGCCACAATCATATTAAAAGTGACACTGTTAAATCATGTCTTTGATACTATGAAAAGAATGTTATATAAGAAATAATTCTTGAGTTCCTCAATATGTATATGATTGAAATAAAAGAAGATATTTTCTCATTGGATGTCTTTGGAATGAGAATAACGGTTGGTTCAATCACTCATGGAAATTTATATCAATAAAAAATCAAGGAATTAATATATCATTAATTTAAATCATGGATAATAATTATAATTATTTCATTTATCAAAATAAAAAATCTCCCCAAAATCATGATTGGTCAAATCCAAATACAATTGAAAATATCTAGTAATTATTTTCCCGAATTTACTCATTCAAATTTATAGAAAAATAAAATAAAAGTTATTTCATGATAATAATTTTGAGAAATTTATGTCTCTTAGTTTATTTGACTAAAGAGATAATTAAGAACTAGTATTAAATTTTATGTTAAATCTCTAAGATATTATCAATGTGGAACATAAAATATAATAATTACAAATTTAAATACTTAGTCCAATTTTAAATTGATTCTTTGAAGTCAGATACATAAATACTTCCTACACTAGATTAACAATGTGTAATTATTATACAACATTTATTCATTGGTCTCCAAGACTGAACGGTGTTCACAGCCTGAAATGTTCATTAAAAATCCAATATCTTTTCTCTTATGTTACTTCCAATACCTTTAATGGACTCAAAAAATATAGATAAACATGTGCAAGAAAAGGAAATTTAAATAATTCTCAAAATTAAAATGGGAATTGAAATTAAAATCTAATATAATAATAAATATGGAGTAAGAAATAAATCTAAATTCATAGAAAGAAATAATAATTTGGTTACCTCTCAAAAAATTCTCTTTTTTAATGATCCCTTAGCTTGACCAGACCCGAGTCAACTGATTGGAGAGTGGTATAATGCTAACCATATCCTTTTTATCCATTTTTGGATTTAAAATCCTCTATGATATTCTAGAATTATTCTAATTCAAATTACCATGAAACTAGTACATGGTTACCAGTTTCTAAAAAATATTAGTATTTTTAACAGGTTGTCAGTATCAGTCCAGACTTCATAAAATTCTACTTCATTAACTGTTAGCTTTATTTGTTTAGTTTCTTCATTAATTGCATTAGGTTGAAAAACCAACTATTCAACATCTTTTTTTGTTGCTTCATCTTTTTTTTACTCTATTTAGTTAGCACAAGGTGAAACTGGTTCTTATTTATCTTCCGTTGATGGACATAAATCTTCTAAAATTTTAATAATTGATGTCGCAACCATAATTTTCTATTATTCTTATTCTTATTTTTTCCTTCAACTATGGTCCTAGTTTTTCATGGAATATTTGTAGCATATTAATATATGATGTCTATTCTTATTGATTGTTTTATTCTTATGATTTTTAATGATTTATACTAAATCATGATTTGGCCTACTCAAATTGTAAAAAAAAGATTACCCTCTTCATTATCATTTAAGCCTAAAAAATCAAGTGAAATAAATTTATAATAGATATCATCATCAAAAGTGTTTCATACCACTACTTTATTATCCATTATTCTTTTATCCCGGTGATCCTTATTGAATTATGGATCTAATATATGGTTTCATGTGTATTTATACCTTGGGTATGCCTGTAGGCTCTCTTTGGACTAATTTTCATCATTATAACCTTGTTGAGAAGCTATGTCAAAACATCCAGAAGGAAAGAGAACCACTCGTTGTTAGTCATTAAACCTTAAAGATCATCTGTAACGATAACAAATTCCTAGTACGGTGAAAATGATACAAATAAAAAAACCCATGGTAATATAAAAAATATAAAATATGTGAGCAACATTTGTCTACATTATTAAATATATAAAATATCTCTTTCTATCACTGGAAAAATGAAAAAATATTTATTCCCCAATGGGAATTGTTAATTCCAACAGATTTAATGAATTTATAAATTTGTAACACCAAAAAACCACTAAACTATAGGGTAGTATAGTATTTGAATTTTCAATATCAAAAACACAAATACCTTGTTTGAGAAAATATTAATCTAACAAAATAATTCCAATCTATTTTACGGAAGAAACCTAAACTAATTTATATATGGAAGAGGTGATGGATAGTTTAGTTTTATGATAATATAAACATGTTCAAAAAAAATTTCATCTCATTTCATTATTGATTACAGTATAATATAGTAAAATATAAATCATATAGTGTGAGAACCATGTTTAATCGAACTTGATTGTCATGTTAAACAACATGAAAATAACAGAAATTCCCTTTCCACAATGGTTATGTTACATATGGTATTATATTAATTGGTAACTTGGAATCATATTTTTAAATACAAAATAATCCACCCAATGGTCTTGGTGTGAATTATATAATAGTAAATGTGTTGAACATATCACTCCCTCCTCAATCACACAATGGTCTTGGATGATTAAGCAAATAAGAGATTTGAGAAATTAGAGATATAGTAAAACATGCAACTGAATTTCATTGTAGAATAAAATACATTAATATAGTAAATACCTCATCATTACAGTTTCTTTTCAAATGGTCTACCCCTTATGCTATCCATGAGGGGGGAGGAAAATAAATATCAATTTGACTCATCATGGAAGAAGCTATCCTTGACCCCAGCAGCGATGAATCTCCAAATGATCCACGGATTGGTATTCTATCATCTTATTTATAGGCTTCCACAGGGATTATGATGCATCCAATTTCATTTATGATGGGTAAAAAATGGTCATAGACATGTTTTGAGTGTTAAATGTTTCCAAAAATTGACGATATGTAAAATCTAACCTTTTTAATCTCATCCTAACATTCTTACATGACATGTAAATATTACACATGATGTAATACTTTAATCATCAACATGGGAGATGGTGTCGTAAATTTGAACATTACTCTTCCAAAAACATATCCAAAAAAACTAATATCATCTAAATAATTAGATAATGTGTAAATTCCCTTCTATACTTTTCTATCTCGGCTATATCCTAAAAAATCTAGAGTCACAACACATTGCTTATATTTCAATGAAATGTGTCTTTTAGATCCAAAATTCATTTCTTTTTTAGAAAATTTTCATAAATATTTTGTTCCTGCAACAAATCACAAAACATATCAACCTGTCCATAATTTAGAAAAAATATTCAATTAAAATCAGAAAAATACTTTTTTAAAACACTCTAAAATAAATGCATGAAATACAGTAATCACTGAGCATAAAGGGTGGTAGAATCAAAACCCTCATAACTGATGGTGGAAAGCATGAATTTAAGGTGATACAGCTTGTCCTTCAGCCCCTCTAGTAGGGCTGTAAATACTAACGTCCAAATATTCCTCCATAGATGATGTATCATTGAAATGTTAATTGATATAGAATTTATACCTTGACCCAATCCTATCACGGGAATAAGAAAATATTTTAAGACTATGTCACTATTTGATGGAGTCATTCCAATGTTTTTCAATGAAGCTGGAAGGGTTCCAAACTCTTTACTGGTCGACTTGGTTAGAGGCATTAGAAAGGAAGTGGAAACTTAATCCTTCATGTTATGAGGTAAATGTACTATAAAAAGGGTCCTAAGGGTTTATCATTTATAGGATAAATTACATGATATCACCAGGTGACCAACAAATATAACTTGTGGTAAAGACATACCTTTCTCAGTTGCTTCCATGGAAAAGTCTGCTTCCATGACCATAGCCTTTAGTGAGGAGGGAACACCCTCTTATGATGAGTGGCTTAGGGGAACCTTCAGTGCTTTATCTAAATTCTTTATTTGTTTACCACCCATTATGGATGTAAGAAAAAAACATGTTCAGCATCATAACTCATATAAAACCATGTGTCCAGCTTCTGAATAAGTATCTAGCTTCTATGAAATGTGCCTCTATATTGGCTACCTCTGTAGAATAATACCTACATGTATCAGTATCCTCCATAATTGTATTCACTTATGCTAGATAAAATCGGATGGCTATTGGGACATTTGTAGTAAGAAACACACATAACTGTGTGGGATCCTTATCCACCTCTATATCTTTACATGTCAGGCCTGATAGTGAAGGATATTCTAAGGAACTAAATGATTTCCCTCATCCGTTGGGGAAGATAAATTATCCTCTATGTTTGATCAGTGAGGAACCTTATATTTTGGGTAAATTAATATGTGTTACGTAAATATTTTGAAAACAGAGAAGAGTGAAATTCTACAAAAACTAGACGATTCTAAGGGAGAGGGCTCTAAAAATTCAAAATTTAACCATTTACTTTTCCCATATAGGGATGGTTTTCCACAAGGCATCAGTTTGAAGAGAATTTTGAGAGATCTCCTACAACAGATTTTTATTCTAAAGGCATCACTCCAGGAATAAAAATAGTTGACATCATTAAAGCTACTTGACTGAGGGATCATTCATTATCCGTCCCCTAGTCACTACTGAGTCATGATACAATAAAAATACTCCAAGGATAATATATGTGGGAAGATAGGGATATATATACTTTTTAGGATTCGTAATATGTTATCCAAAAACACAATAGATTTATTAATTGTTGCGACAACACCATAACCCTTTGAACATGATGTAATATTATCCTTACTGGTATGTCAACAATGGGATAACATTATTTATCCATAGAAACCTCTAGAATATCACGAAACACTATTTGATGAACCAAATTTGAATAACAGATACATACCTTGATTCATTCCAATATCATGTCATGAGCTTAGAGAAAATTCTTAACATTATTAGGTTAATCTTTGAAGGTAATGCATAGGGGATCAGTAACAGTGGAAAATCCTTCTAAAGTTCATTATTCTTAGAACGATATTCCCTTGAGCTCAACCTCTATATTTATTTTTCTCCAATATATCCACTACTAAAATATGATAGGAAATAAATATACTGGCATAACATTACTCACCAGCACCACACCTGGTATGGTCATATTAGTGGGTTCTTATACTACCTGCGAGGTTAATGGTAAACATTTGAAATCCTGATGATTTGATTAAAGGGTTGTTGGTGCACTCAGAACCAACTAATTTTCGTTCCATGGATTGGATTCAATAGTTGATGGAAATTGGTTAGCATTATTTACCAATGTGGATAATTGATAATTGTTATATAAGAAGATCTATACATTTTCATAGCACAGAGACAAACCAATATCTGCATTGTTGGGAGGGAGGCTTTAATCGGCCTGATTCTCCCCCTGAGTAAACATTATCCAAAATTAGTGATCCAACATTAGACATTTTTACATAAAACATGAATAAGGGGAGGAAATATTGACTGAACCCGTAGGAACTAGTAGATAAATCGGAATGGGGATTACCATTCATAGAGATGGCCTATGTCAATATGGACAAAAAAGATACCCTCACAGAGCAACATCACATATTCCCGAGCCTTAAAATTGGACCCATAATTTCCAACAATACTACTAGTGGGTACTAGAACATAGGGTTTTAGGGAGACGATGTATCACAAAGGCCCTGAACCCACAATACATTAGTATAACTAGCATTACCACTCCGATACACAAAAAAATGGTTTGAAGAAGATGTTTCAGATTTTCCATATTCTTAGATACTCATATTCTCCTATATGGGCCCCCATCCAACCTCATAACACATATATTTGGGATATAATTCTATGGTGGAACCTTCCCCTATAAATATTTTGTAAAATGTGGTAAATTGTGGCCAACATTGGGATGGATAACCTCATACGCTACCCTCCTTCCATAGAAGTACCCATCATGAATGTGGGGGCCCAAACATTAACCTACTCTTTTTTTAGTGTATGTACCTACTCAGGAATATAGTAAGGAAACTACCGTGATAAATGATTTGGTCAACACTAGGGATCAAATCCTATCCCTAGTCAATAAATCTACATTCTCCAAATGTAGGCCAATAAGCACACTCAACACTATGAGATTCCTTCCAAGGACTGACCATTGGATTTGTGTCTTCTTACATGGAAAGGTATTTCATCACAAAGTACTCATCCATGTCATGAATGATACATCATCCCCAATGAGTCCTTTGGGAGGGCATTTTTAGCAAGCCTAATCAACTCTTGGGAAAGAGGAAAAGTCCTCTCTATTTTATCCCATGTGGACCATGGCATGGTGGAAACTCATCATACATCACTCCAAATAAGGTTTCACCATATACATGATCAATATCCAAGATAACAATACCTATCTCACTATTTACTAGGTGGAATGTGTTTGTATTTGGGCTCTTGAAATTGAACAGGTACAACATATGTCCCTTGTTATGCCAGAAATTTTTTTGTGTGATCCAGACAACATTATACGTCCTGATCTTCTTCAACTCTATAGAGAAATAAAAAATAAATACATTTCACCCAGAAGTTTCAACCCCATTCCATTCCACAATTTCCCCCGAATTTAATGTCCTTGTTGGAAACCCACCAAATCCTATGGCTAGTGGAGGACTTCCGCATTATTGAGGGGTACATGTGGAAATCCGAATCGGGATTGAGATTATCCCTATTAATGTATTTGGTAATGGATATCAATATATTACCATCTATACATTCAACCTCAAAAATGAAATTTACTATCTCAGAGAAATTATATTGAAATACGTTATGGGTTTTTGGAATATAGGTGAGTGGTATGATTAATGACTATGATAATGGAATGGGGGTGTTATTGGTAAGACCAAACCTGTAGAGAGGAAGGAATTATGAAAGGGGTATTCATTAAGTCCCACCCCCATCCACTTTATCAAACATATTTGTGATTAATCAAAAACACGATGGAAGGTAGGATCCACACATTCAATGATAGAATTCATGCGACCAATCTCTACTTTTCTTTCTTCATTGATGGATTATGGGATCTGTGATGAGAATCGGAAGCCATCTAAATAAAAGTATGTGGCATAGGTCAGAAAAATGAAAAAAGAATATTATAAATTTTAATGCATAAATTTGAAAGAATCATGTGAATCACATGACCCAGAAGAGGATTTTTAGCCACATATGAGACTCTACAATCACCCAACTCATGGATATCTCATGGACCACACAACAAGTGGGAAATATCATGGCCAGAAAACCCTTCATGAGATTTGACAAGGTCATGAGATCCACATAATAGTTGAGTGGTCAAGTTACTGAACCACCATATTCCTTGAAACCATCAATGATGACAAAATATTAAGGAATATGTCAAAAGTTCATGAAATTACTGAAGATATATCACTTCATGATTATAAAAAGTGCTGACGAAAATCAATTCTCATGAAAGAGTTCTCCCAAAATAATCTTGCACATAGGTTACGAGATTAGTTCTTGAGAATGGTCTTGTGAAGGGGTCACACAAATAATGTACATTGAAAATCTCTAAAGGGGTAAATTATCCAAAAAAAGATCATTGTTGTTCTCCCATTTTAATAGGTCACTCTGCGGAATACCCACAGTCACATGGGCGACCAATAGTCACACAAAACTCTGTTTGGAAATAGCACAATGTTTCAGGTAAGAATTTATTTTCGATAGAACAAAGTCCATTTCCCCACGTGCATCACTCATGGGGGGGGGGGGGTCATTTTTTGATACCCATAAAATGAGCATCGACACATACACTAGAAAAGATATACCCAAAACATGGGTATTATTTTCTCCATTGAACTAAGGAAGTTTACATGGCCAAGATAATGAGGATTGTGTTATCCACAAAAATAAATGTGACCGCATGACCTTTGGAAGGTCCTAAGAACAGGACATGTGCACTGTATTCCTAGATAGAGATCATGTGAAGCCCTTTTAAAATCCCCTTATTCTTGTGAAGGCATTCAAGACACTCGCACACCATATAAGGGCTTCCAAATGAGCTCATAAGAGTCACATGACATGTCATCTTGTAGAATCCTGGAAATTATATAAAATGCCATTGTAAAATAAAGGGTGAAAATTTTCAAAATATAGAGGGTTTATACGAAAACAGATCTTCATGAAATTCACCCACACGGTTCATAAGAAAATGTAAAATCCATGGAGACATGTTTGTCTTCTTATGTAAGAGATTGATGGAATGTCACTTTCATTATACGAAGGGTCTGGAACACATACATTAGAAAATGCACTTCCACTTTAAGCTCCAAAGACTTACAGAAGGGTTATCCATGAATTATTTTACAAATCACTGTAGGACCCTTTATTGGAAATGTGATTGATTAAAGATGAGGAAAGTGCTTGGATTCAACAACACTCACTAAAAATCATGAGATCCTCACCCTTTGTAAGAAAAATAATCCAATAAAATTGGAAATTATGTAAGATTATTATAGAAAAATATTTTATAATCATCCTGCTAAGGGTTCATATGCCCCAGGAAATCACCACTGATCACATGAGTCCCCCCTCGATAGGCATACTTGGTCTCCTAAATGACACTAGACAGGCCTTCATTATCTCCAAGATAACCCTATCTTGTTCTTATTAGATCATGAGAATGAATTTCAATAAACATTATGATAACTAGAAGACTCCTTGACCTTTAATCTCGACCTTATGAAATTCCATTGACATACACACATGGTCAGAAAAAAAACTAGTTGACCAGTCAAGGTCAAATAAAAATTTAAAATAAGAAACACTTACTTTGTTGTTGATCATCATGCGAACCCCCAAAAATTACCACAAAATGATCATGAAAACAAGATGGTACCAAATCCATCCAATAAATCTAGACCAGATATTTGAGATACATGCTACATAAGGTGGAATATAACATGGAAAATGATCCCTGTAAATCCCTGCCCCTCATCACTAAAAATAAACTCCATACCTCAAAAGTGATCACAAATGGGAGCACAGGAGCATACATCTTGGTGTGACTAGTCAAGCAATCTACAAGGTCTTCTACAAGGTAAAATTTTGGAAAAAACCGAAAGGATCAGATGAAATGATTAATATATTCATATTATCACTAGATAGATCACGTGAAGGACTTCAGTAATGTTAGTTGAATTTTGTAAAGAGGTCTTGCATGCCGACTAGTTCAAACTAAACCTAATATAAGAAAACACTAGAAAAATATATGACACATATTAAATAAATTCTAGAATAAGTAATGAAAATATGAGATAATTATGTGAATAACATAGAGGATGATCAACATGAGTTTTGTATGACTCACCTAGATCATCCCACAACATTGGCGGACGATGCTACAAACAATATAAATTACCATGAAATACAATTAGGATAATGTGATGTGCATTTTACTTGTCAATAAAGTCACATAAAACCCTAGAGGAATGCCACCCATGTCATGATAAGTCATCTGGTCATTCCACCCAATCATTGCAATGGAATCTAGACATGTCATCCATGTGACACAGTGACACTAGGAAATTTCATCCATGTCTCCTGATGACAAAGAAATATGTCATTAATGTATCATAATGAAACCAAACAAATTCTAGCCAATATCACATTTTTTCGCCAGAAAAGTCTTCTTAGATCATGCGTAATCCTCTAGACATGTCATCCTTCTTCACATGATAGCAACTAAACATGCCATCCAATTAATGAAATGTACTCCAAACATGTTATCATGGATAATGTGATTATATTAAGATATATTCATACATATTAAGACATTCCTTGAAAAAATATAGACAATTCAGCCCTGGCCATGAGATGGCCTCCAGATATTCCAATCAGATTAATGAACATCATCTAGAAAAGTCAACTAAATCATGTGATTCTATTTGGAATTGTTCTCTATTATAGTATTATATGACCAGACATCCTAAAACATGTCATGAAAATAATCAAACATGTAAAGAATATGATCAGTCCATGCCATGAAGGTATCCCATGAAATGATAACACTGTCCAGTGGATCTATATGGGAAACCTCAATGTGTAATAACTGATAAAATTGAACTACGAGGACTCTAATACATACTCTAACCAAGCTAAATATGAAACCTTCCAATACTTGAATATCTATATTAAACATCCATAAGGAAACCACATTGTGTAATCCCTAATCAAACCAAACTATGAGGGTTCTAATTATTTCCATAACCAGGATACATGGGACACCTTCTTAAGGATTGAGATCTATATTAAACCTCATAAGGGAAACCTTAGTGTGTTGGAAGTGATCAAAATTAACTATGAGGAAATTGATTCCTTAAATAACCAGGACATAAAGGATTTCTTCTTAAGAACCTATCTTCATATTAAACAACCAAAGGGATATCTCAACCCGTAAGTCCCACATACCTATGCAGTGAGAAAAATTACATTATATCCCTTACCTCTCAGACTGAGCACAACTCATGCAATCTTAGTGATTTGAAATGTTCATATTATTTTTATTAGTAACATTCAATTTCTATATAAATCTTAGTTTTTAATCTCCAATCATTGAAATGATATAAATTTCCCTATACAAGGGCTTCAACCTTGGGGATAGTGATAAGGGTGTGATTCAACCATGATTAATTTAATTCCGTCTATAACCAGGATACATAGGATGCCTCTTCAAATCTCATGCTCACTACCTAGTGACTAAGTTCCTACATATACATCATTTTCACCTGACATTAAAATATATGGTTTTATAAAACTAAGATGAATCTAATAATTCCTATTACCATGATACATATGATGTATCCCTCAAGCTCAAGATCAAAACCTGGTTCCTATGTGTCCAAATATATTTCATTTCTACATAACATTAAACTTCATGGGTTTATCAAACTATGATCAATTAGATTTGTGTTATAATCAAGATTCATATGATTCCTCCACGAGGCTCAAGATCATTATCCAATGCCCATTTTACCTCATATATGTCTTTTATGCATGATTTTAAACTATATATGTTTAAAAAACTATATTGGTTTTGATTCCCTTTATAAACTAGATATTTTGGGCATATATAAATGGATTAATCCCTTCCTCAAAATATTAATTGAATCAATGGACAACAGTAAATGTCAAAGAGTCTATTTATACAAAATTAATATATAATTACCTACCCAATAAATAGGAAACAAATGATGTAAATTGGATAAATATATATTGAATAATTAGTATACCCCCTTCATGCATGGAAGGATTCAAAACAAGATCATTTTTATGATAACTAGTCTCATATCAGTCATATGAAGAGATTATCAAACATATATTAGATCTAAAATAGTTTCCTGGAGTATTAAATTTCCCCCCTAAAAAGGGTATAATGAGATTGACCTACCATCCCCTCAACCAATGTATTCTCATAAGTTCCATTGGGTCAAGAACCCCAAATATCCACTTACCTTTGGAACGCATGTCCATACTTAGCTATAGAAGTGGGAACCTTTGCGAGTTTCCATTAAAAAAATATTAGTGAACATGATGAGAATGAAATAAAATGATATTTAATCCCTGATAATCTACCACCATGATAAACTAGAAAATCATGTAGTTTTTATTTTTTGAAGAAACAACTATAGACCAAAATCTATAATTTAGATCCCTAGTTTTCATAAATTATTCAGATACCATGGATTCGTTTTGCTATGTTTATCACTATTATCAAATATTTTTAATAATTTGATTCATAATGGATTAATTTTAACATAGAGAGAATAATTTTAACATAAATTCAAGGATATTATGAAGAGGTTGGTCACTGCTTCTACACTCAGAATAAACTAATGTGGAGGAGAGTTTGTGATATATAGTTATGCATCCAAGTCACATGGTCAAAATTATCCAACTCATGATATAGAATTATGAGTAGTATTTTAATTCTATATATATGGTTGAATTATCTTTATGAATAAAAATATTCTATTTAAATCAATCACATGTAATTAAAGTACATATTCCCATAAGAAGAGTTTAACATGAGAAAAAAAATTGGTTATATTTAATCAAGTATTATGATTTATCAATACATTACCACATGAGGAAGGTAAACAAGGTGGTTTATTCTCTATGTATAAAGGAACATTCTACCATATTCATGATGAGTATTAAAAGACACCAATGCTTTCAGGATATACAAATGAATGACATAGAAATCAAAAACAAAAGGATAATGTTTTATCTTTCAAAAATATATTTCTCAACCATAAATATATTTGAATATTAATGTATAATAAGAGGATTTTATGGAGATATTTAATATGTGAATAAATATTCCAAAGTTAAAACTTGAAAAAATGGTTTTATAAGATTTTGAACAAATTTTTTAGTCCCATACCATCTATAATTGAAGGAGGGGAGTCTTTATTATACAAATATCTCATCATTTTTTATTAACCGATGAATCACAAAGATGTATAAATATTTAATGGAGAAATTCTAGATTAATAACATGAAAACATAGATGATAGAGTATATATCTTGATGTTTGGTATGCCTGTATGTCGAAGATGAATGCTAAATCTACAACATGATGATTAACTTTTCACCCATATTTTTTTAAATGGGATAACTTCGCTATATTATTTATAGGTATTACCACAGTCATTAAATAAAAAACCATATATGGTGTAGTGTATTGACTTAATAATTTAGCACAATACATTTTTATACAAGTGGATTTCTCACTCGATCAACTTTATAAGATATTTACAAATTAAGTGGTGAGGATTCATGGATTAACATTTTTAATTAATCCCGATCAATCTAAAATGTTCAAATGTAATTTATAAATAAGTTTTGAATAGACATTAGATATAGTGATTAATTTTACTATAATTATATTTCTCAAACTAATGGTTAAAATGAAAGGCTATAAACAATTTAGAATATATTATAGGATATTTTTCGATAGATTTAAGAAGAGGATATGATAAAAATCCTCCTCTTGTCACATTTTAATATAACAAATATTTTCAGTCATATATTAAAATAGGACCATATAAGGATATATTTTGGAAGAGATATAAAACACTCATAAGCTAGGATGGTGTTACTGAAAAACATTGGGAGTATATCTAGATCCATAAATGATATAGAAAGTTAAAACCATTCAGTTATATATTAATGTTGGGAAAATTTAATATCAGACATATTTTATTAATCAACGATGAGGTATAGGGATTATGGTTAGTGAAAAATTACTCTTTAAAATATCAACATTGAATTGGAAAATGAGATATAGGACGAAGATAATTATGAACCCCAAATACAATTTTATCTTTATGTTCTGTTAGAACATGGTTACTGTTGGTTAATATATAAAACATCCACTAAACATCTCAAAAGTACACATTGTGTTCTAGGTATGGTTTTTGAGGAATTCAATAGAATATCCATCAGATATACCGAATTCATTAGTTATAAAATTAAGACATGATCTCTCCTATGAGGAACAACTAGTGAAGATCATGGATCATAGATATAATTTACTATAGTGAATGAGATATCCCATGATTAATAAGTATATATTTTACATTAATTCCATAATTTAAATATTAAATATCATTGATAAACTCATAAAACCGTAACCTAAATATATAATGCCGTTGAAGATTATATATATAAATTTATTATTACAAATTATTACCTAAAAACATCAAAAAATTCCCCACACATGAAATATTTCTGAACAATTCATATATGTAAATTCCTATGGAAATGAGAAACATAAAGAGAAGTGAGATTACAGTCACATCAAGGGTAATACAAATAAATATGCCATGATGATTTAGTTCATGAGAATGTGAGAAATCATGAGAATATGAGTAATATATGATTAAAAATATGATGGTATCATAAGAGAAAATAATAAGACAAGATTGAAAAATAAATATCACGTATTAGATATATAAGACCACAAAATGATCGTGAATTAATATCACATATACCATGACATGGAGTAATGTGACAGTAATAAAAAACCATAAAATTATAACATTGTAATGTGGAAGAACCATAATCATGAAAATAAAAACATTTGAAAATTTTGAATACAAATAACATACAAACATAGTGGACCATGAATAATAACCTATATCTCATAATATAGTAAATAAGGCATCACTACAACATCCCATAGTGGATAATACACTACAACATTCATCCCATAATTAACACATAATATATCTAATATTTCCCAATCCATTGGAGGGATGTATCAAAATGAAACATTACATATCAATAAACCATATATATATATATGTGACAGATGAAAGTAATTATACATTTGATCTGGAAGAACCCAAAGAATGAATATGGGTTACATAAAATTGTCAAATTTTATTATATAATATTAAATCAGGAATTGATTTGGTTGATACCAAAAATTCAATAATCTAGAATAAGTAAATAAAAAAGAAATTAGAGGATGATTCTCTAAATATTAACCTATAAGAGACATGTTTTTATGATATATGTAGGATAATGGATGTGAATTTATAAAATTTATTTTAATAAATCATTTTTAATATTCTAATATAATGAGAGAGTTATAAGTGACATTTTTTTTATTTTCAAGAAGGTGTTAAGAATAATTTTTGAAACAATATTTTAAAAGTATCCTAAAATGGATCCATTAAATGAAATATATTTCAACTAAGGAAATGTATAGTGGAATATATAAAAATATTAAAATGAAAATACATTTAATTTTAATCTTTTTATGATGTTTTAGAAAAAACCCACATCAGTAAAAGGGTTAAAACATTTATTTTCAAAAAATTGATATAGCGAGATACATAGAGTATAAAATATAATATATATTTAAAATTAATTATAAGAAAATAAGATATCATTCGTTATAAATAATATATACATGGAGAAAAAATAGACAATAAAGAGGATGGGAACTACTATTTAGAACATTATATATTTATGAAGAAAGAAACTCATCAATTAAGATGATTTTACAAGAAAATGTAATTTCCACAAAGGGAAAGAGAAAATAACAAGTAAAATATATAAATGATAGATTATAACCATTTTATATTATCATTACCAAAGAATAATTGTTATGATCCAATAAAAAAAGAATTAAGTCATCCAAAAAAATACACTTTTAATAATATTTTTATTAAAGGGAAATAATTTGTAAAAATATGATAATTGAAATTAATTTATTAAACCATAATAACCTGGATTGCATTAATCATAAATAAAATTAAAGAATATGATAGGAAAATAAAATCATGAAAAAAGTGTTATGAAAAGAGATTCCTTTCACACTTTTTTTGAAGAAATTTAATTCCAATAGAAAATAACCTTATAAAAAAATTAAAGTACAATGAAGGAATTATATAAATAAAAAATTTACAAATAAAAGAGATAAAATAAATTAATTCATATAGATAATGTGTGTATAAATTAAAAAAAAATGATTTCATTGAAAATATTGATTTAAAAGAGAGATTGAAAAACAAACCCTTTCAATGGAATGTTTTATGGTATTATAATCAATTAAAAATAAGAATATGAGAAATAATTGAAAATCCCTTGAAACAAAAGAGGAGTGAAAATATAATAATATAACAAGTTATAATGTACCAAACTTATAATAAGGGATCTTATTAAAAATAAATATAACTCAATTAAAGGGAATTGGGTTAAGAAAAACCATTACCCTTGAATCCCATATAGTATAATGTGCTCTAAAATATGGTATAATAAATTTTGGTTTATTATTCTACCATATTTAATTTATTTCAAATATATAAATAATTTAAAATTTCTAATTACCCATTAATAATATTTTTTTACCATTAGTATTTAGGTCTTAATTTTCCCTTTTGTTTTATGCTTGATTTGGTATAGCGGTTCAGATCTTTTTTCCACGAATATGTGTTTATCACTTACAGAATCTTCATAGTGATATAATTGATGTGTTTGATATATTTATTAAGTCCAATGTTACTTATTTTAATGTTAGGGTTATGATTTGTAATGTTCAGTTAAAATCCTTTTTTTGTGAATATTGAATCATTCAAAATTGATTTTATTAGTGAATATATTCATATTCATAATCATTATATAATTATAAAAATATAAAATTTATCATTATTATTTCACATTACCAATATTATAAGTTTTTAATCATTAATTATATATAAATTAAAATAATATTCATATAGGTCATATAATTGATGAAATCAAGAATGCATTATATTGAACAAATGAATTAGAACCTGTTATTGTGTAGCTAAAATATCTCCTTTATAAAATAATGTTATTTTAAAAATAATGTTTTTAATTTAATATATATTTTTAGATAATAAGTAGATGAATATGATAAATAAGAAATGATTAGGGAGTGAATAATACTTACTTTACAGACTTAAATCCTATAATATAGATCATATTAGAAATAAAGGATTTAAGGATCCATATTGTGACTAGAGGTTAGAAAAAGGTGAGATATGATTATGTGGGAGATTATTTGGGAAATAATTCATTATTATAATTAATGAAATATGTGTGATGAAGTTAGTGGAGGACGGGGAATTTTATATGTGAGCTTAAGTGACATTTTCCAAAATACCCATTCCTTAATGAATAATGAATATAATTCCACATAGAAAGTGGATCCCATATGAAAACATAATTGAGATATGTTTAGTATAGGTATATAATTTCCTCACAATAAAATATAGAGATAATCAGTTGTGATATTTAATGACTTTATCTCTTAATTTATCCCTTTTACCTTATTTTCCTTTACCATAGCAACTCAATTTTTTACTTGGTAATATATTTTTTGACTAAAAATTAAATTAAACTTATAATATAATTTAGATAAAAAGATTCCAAATATGAAATAATATTTTGTAGATCCAATTTCTATAATTGATAAAAAAATAAATTTTAATATAAGAATTAATGACATGGAAAAACATATTTTTTTTGAAAAAATGTATTTCTAAAATTGATTATATATTTACATGTAATTAATATAAATTTATCAGCAAAATTTTATTGATAACAAAATTTCTCATTTAGTTATATTTTTTACTTCAAAATTAAATTTTATAAAAATTAAATATTTAAAAAATAAAAGAAGTAATGAACATATATATATACATATCATTTATTACATTAATAATTACATATTTATATAATCATTAAATATACATATTTAAGCCCTCAATTCCTTCACAAAAATATGAATAGTAAGACAAGTAATGGTGGTAGTCATGGGTGCTGATTCAACATGAATATATATCATAATGATTTCCATGATCTTGAGCTTGTCCCATAGATTATTTCACTCATGCGATACTTGTTACATTGTAGCTTCAGCTTAGTATAGGGGAAACTCTATTGATGCTATCTCATTTTCAATTTAAAAAATGACCCTTATTGGGAATAGATCTACTAATTTATGCTATTTATTACCCTTTATACATTGATTGCATACTCCATTTACTTATATTTATAGCCGAAAGTTCAATGGTTTTTCCCCAATTAACCTAATTAATAAATTTTTACTTATTATTTATCTTATTAATTATTATTATTACTATTGATGATATCAATATCCATATAAGACCAAAATATGGAATGGTCCAATTACCATATAATCCCAATGACTATATAATCTTAATAGTAATATTAGCTGAAGTGTCCTGAGAATAGTATACATAAATATTATATCATTTTATTGGAATATTTAATATATAACATAATAATTCATGACCTATGATTGAAATGTTTTAGTTTATATGGAGGAAAAATATATAAAAATAGTATTTTTATATAATCATTATCATCTAAAACATATTTCTTTATATAAGGTACCCTTCTAGATGCATTCCACTCATAACCTTCCATAACAAATGAGGGGAAAAAATCATTAGAAATGGTGATCTCAGATTCTTAGTAAGGGTAAACATGGGAGGTATCAATCATTTGATCATGAAATTATTTTAAGGGTTTCATAATATATTCATGTACTTGTTATCAATGTTAAAAATTAATATCAAAATAATATTATTTCAAAGGCTCCAAAATCAATTCATTTCGTGAAGTATAATCAATAGTGGTGTCAAAGCATTAACCATCATTCATGATTCATGACATAGACACATTGAATATTAAAAATAAGAATTCATAATCATGTGAAAAAATATAAATAAAATCTTGTTCACACATAATCTTGTAAGTCGCTATAATCCAATCATAATCAAGAATCAAAATGTTAAAAACGGATTTTTTAATCATTTCGATGCATATTCCTATGAGAACTTCTTGAAAAAATCATACTCACACATCAATATGTTATCAAATCTATTCAAAATAATTTATAATCTTATCTTCATAATCACATAATATATCAATATCACATGACCCAATGAATTGGAGGGATTTAAAGCACCCATCCATCATATAATCATAATCAATTCTTATAAATATCAAAATATCTTGAAAAATTATTCATATCATCAAAAAATAACCCTTATAAAATAAATTGTTTTTGTAAAAATATCATCATAATAATCATAAAACATCTAGATAAATAATAAAGAAATTATCATTAGATAACATCTCTTGTAAATAATAATTAACATCAAAGGATGTTATCATAAATACATGATTTCTTTAAAATATATCAATAATAATTCTTGAAGAAAATACAAATTCAATTATAAATATTATATTTTAAAAAAAAAATTCCAATATATTAATTAAAATGTTTTATTTTAAAATAACCATATAAAATTGAAATGGTATCATCAAGGCATTGAGATCTCAAGAAAAATGGAAAATTCCATTCAAGCTGTAGTCATTAATTTTTTTTTAAACATTTAGTATAAAGTACGTTGTTCATAAAATGATAAAGAGAATTTTATAAAACCATTTTAGAGAAATAAAAACATGGTAAAAATGAATTTAAACTATAATTTTTGAATAGTAAAAAATCCATGATTTTTTTGAAAACACGGATATGGTATAATATGGTTTTTTGATCGAAAGCGGAGAAATAAGGTTGGATCAACTCATAAAAAATTACTAAACCATTCCGTGTACCAAAGAGAGGAAACAATTAGATAATGTTAAACATTAAAAAATTAAATTGAATAATATAATAAAGTAAATGGGATTGTTACATAAAAACTTTATAATTTCCCCTATATAAATTCAATCATAATCAATCCCAATTAAAATGGGATGGAAAAAATACCCCTAATCTCATGTATGTCTTTTATTCATATGTGATTAAATCTCCTCATATTAGATATGAATACTTTGGATAACTTATTAAAGAATCTTGTAATTGTAATTTAAGTAGAAGATAACATATTAGTGATGTATAGGGATGTTGATAAGATAACTGCATAAGGGTTGGTGAAACGAGGGGTAGCCTTTTATAGGTGGGGGAGAATATACACTTGGAATTTTTTTTAAACATTAATATATGTATATATAAATCATGTAATGTGGAATCATGGAACAAAAAATTTCAATATAATATGTTATAATTTTAAATAAAGTCAATTAATAAAATTTTGAAAGGTTTTGGAGACATTTAAATCCGTATAACCAAGTTTAACCAGTTTAATCATATTTTAACCACAACTGTGATAACTCAATTTTTTTAACCTAATAACTTTATTATATGAAAATTAAAAGGTTCCTTCTAAAAAATTTAGAAATTAGAATTTAAAATTTGTTATATATGTTATGATATTTAATTTCTATTGTTAGTAGAAATTACACTTAATATAAGAACACAAAACACATGAAATACTATTTTATGAAAAAAACAGGTTTAAGTGTAAAAATAAATTTACCATGAAATAAAGTAATAAATTGGATTAGATTAATTTATCCAGTTAAATAATAAACTAAGGAAGTTATTTATAATTTTAGAGTATTAAATAATTTAACGATATCTTCCTACCTTGATGTCAAATGTAAAGACCCAAGAATAGTTTTAAATTTGAATAAAATAAAACATATCATCATAAAAGACAATACATGGTTAATGATATCTGATTTTTGAATATCTATATTTTTGGGTTTTATATAAGAATTCATTTAATAATAATTGATTTATTAGGACATGTTTTCATGATATTTATGTTTTTTTATTATACATTATTGTAATTCGGAGAATATGATGGAAAATTTGGCAATTGAGGAACATAATGACACTTCGTGTGGCATGATTCACCGGCGACATGACACCAGAATTTTGAGGATGATAATAGAGAACATCCAAATCATAAACGTAAATATTCATGACAAAATGGATCTTCTAGGAGAATAAGAAGACATAACAAGTTGTATAAACATTACCCTGTGGTGAACCAGTGCATGTTGGGGAAGTGCTACAGGTCGGAGAGTGGATGAAATCAACATGCAGTGTAGATTAAATGATTAATGTAATTAAACATATGGATTTCTCCCAGATCTACTATAGGTCTTGAATTTGATACATGTGTTGTAAAATTACACATTGAGTAAATTCCAAACACTGTAGAAAAATTAATATTTTTATGAATCTTTGATGGGAGGAATTACTTTTGATACCAGAAATGGATATTAAAAATATTCTTGACCTGGGGAAGACCATTGATTACCTAAAGTATTATAAATAGAATGTTTTAACAAGGGATTCATGAATTTGATTCGAGGAGGATAGGATCCACTACTGGGAGGATTCTGTAAGGTTCCATCCTAGGTTTCATTGTATAAATGTTTTTGGTTTAATTTTTATTTTCTTGATTTTATGTAATCATTGAATGATTTCTAGTTTTAAATACAATATGATTCCTTTCATCATTACCTTATCATTATTTATTTCTTAATATCCATTTAATTGTTTTTTATTTAATCATCATTGGCGATCACCTAAGGATAGTTAGCTAAAACCCATAGGGGAGAGAAGAATAAGTTAAATTTGGTACATACAATTATTGTTTGATTTTATTCCACCCCTAAATACTATTGTATTTAAATGTATCATTTTGTGAATGTGTGTCTATTTTACTCATCATTTACGCTATGACTATATAACATCAATGATGAACAAACCTGAACATCATTGAGATGATTTATTCATGACCACTGAATGAAATTAATCTTGTACTTTTGGAATTATTAACCTAAGGATATTTAGCTATTTCGATTCATTTGACCATAATGAATTGGGATCTTTTTGTATTCTGATAAGGAGTGACCATTTATGTTATTGATAAACTTGTTTAGTTTTTTAGATATTATATATATTTTTCACCATGTGAAATAGAATTTATTTATTTATTAAAAGCATCCTAGAAAATTGGTTCCCTTGTCTTCGGTTTCCCTATTATAATTAATTTATTTTAATTACATCAGTAGCTTTATAAAATAAATCAGATATTAGTGTGACCAAAATTTTGGTCAATATTTTTCATCTCTAAATTCCCTATCTCTATGGAATTAACCCCATACATTTCCTATAATACAACTTTGTATTTAATATAGTTTGTATTTAACATAAATCAATTATTTGATCCATTCCCTGAGGAATTAACAACTTCTCTGGGTACATCAGTTGACAAGTTTAAAATAATGACTTAAAATACATTATTTAACTCTTTAATCATATCTTTGTTTGAACACTACCCATCTAATAGGATTAAGATAAGTGTTAGAGTGATTTTAAATCATTACCTCATGGGTTTAACTATATTATACCTCTTTTACCAAGGTGAAAATATTTACCATGTTTAATATTCATAATGAACTAAAATTAATATTACCTTATTAAATTATATTAATTATTATTATTCAAAATATTGAATCAATTTTATCAAATTAAATTCACATAAGTTGTATAATTTAACATAAAATTAAACTAGAAAAATGTGATGAATAGAAGTTAAAAAATATATTCCCAAGTATAAATAGTTGTATAAAAAATAAAAGTTAAAATTGATTCAAACAAGAATAATTGGATAATTAATAAAAAATGAACTAATACTTTGTTGCATGAAAAAATAAAGTTTTCAATAAACATTAGATTTTTCTATATTCATTAAAAAATAAATATTTTTTAAAAATATCCTAAAATTTAACCCAAATATATTTTTTATATAATTATGTCCAAAATTATATCATTTTTTATAAAATAAATTTTTTAAAATTGGAATAAATAAATTATAATATTTCCTCTAAAAACGAAATAAATTTTTAAATAAAATGTAATTTTGAAGAATAAAATGATTTTAATGAAAATTGAAAACTTATTTAGCAGTATGTTTACATTATATACAACTATTGTACATTTTTTACTTAATTTTGTTATTCTTATTCATACCATAAATTCAAATAGCATGGTTTTAACAACCATGTTTAAATAATAATATTTATATTGTGGTTTGTTTGAACATGGTGTTGTATGTATATCAAGATTACAAATAAATCAAATTTATATAACAATAAATATATCATAAAATCCTAGGGTGTTACAATATACACCATATAAAATTAATTTTTTTCTCATAACCTCATCAATCCAAGAAAATCAAGTGAGGATATATGGTTTTCATTACATCCTTTGGTTTTCATATACCTTTTTCAAATTTATAATTCCCCTATAAAAATTTAAATAGTTCAGTATTATTATTCTATATCACATTATATATATTATCCATAATTTATAATGGTTTTTATCTTTAATAAATATCATCCTCTATTGGTAAATCCATTGAGTTTAGTACAAGTGAATAATCTAGTCTTTATTTCCCCATGAGAGATATAAGGAACACACCTTGTTTATAAGAGAAGTTTGGTGGAAGAACCAAGTAATAAGATAACATACCCAATAGATATATAATATTAAATGGGAAATATATCTAGGGATCATATTTCCATTATATTTTAATCTCATTTCCTTCTTCCATGAATAAATTCATAGAAATATCTTCTCAATAATATTGAATTCGATATTTCACCGAAAATCACCATCATAAAATCGGTATTGACTCTAAGATACCTAGACATGCTTCTAAACAGATATATCCTTTTCTAAAATTTCATCATCTCACATTGCTTCCAATATATTTCATTATCTAAATTTATCTAAGAACATCACAGTTCTTCACTTCTTTTTATAGAGGTCTTGAAAAAGTGTTATCTAAATGCATGAGTGAAATATATTGTTGTAAGAAATATTTACTAGAGTAAGGTGTTGATAAAAAACAACTTTTCAAATCCATATAAAACGATCTCAATGTATACTCTATGATTTGAATTGTTTTATTAGAATTAAAATTGTTTTTTTTATTATAATGCTTACTAAAAAACAACTCAAAATACAAAGATTGTGGAAAACATTACCAAAACATCAAGGTAAACATAGAATCTAATTTAGATACAATAGAATTTGATACTCCAAGAAAATATACACCATAATTAATATAAATTATAGAAATTTTAGAAAAAATATTCATATTCTCTAATTGAAATAAAGTGTGATGACTTTTTAAGGTGGTTGACTACCTCTCAGATAACATTATGACCTTTATATGTTTTTGGAAAGTCCAATGAAAAAACCCATGATAATTTTTTAACATTTTAATTATTGTATATGTAATTGTTGTAACATAACAATATACTTATATCTATATTTATTAATATGATAACATTCCAAGCATCGAGATACATACTCTACAATATACATTTTCATGTTTTCCAACTAGAAATACACATTAAAATCTATATACATATCTGTACATCGATTATTAATATATAATGATATACTATGAGTTATTTCCATGAACTATTTCCTAAAATATGGTATTCAAGGAATAAAAATTCTTAGTTCTTGAACATTATCAACTTATTCAAATCATAGTTCGTATCAAGAACATTTCTCACCACCTTTATAGTTCTGTATCTTCCATGCATAAATATTTAATCCTCAAATGGATAGATGTTTAAAAATTCATCTGGGGGAGAAAGAATATAAAATATGTGCTTAGGATTTTAAGATATTTTTTATAAAAGTAAATAATTATTTAATCACTTTTAATCTACATCACAGACAAACAAGAATGGTCTTTCCATATCAGAGCATTATCCACCTTGTTTCCCATCTGAGGGAGGTATTGCATTGATAAGTTATAATGTTTAATCAATTACAACCATATTCACTAGTGAAAACTCTACTCTTTGTATATGAAATATAACATATGATTTTCTGATCAATATATATGTCACACCTTTCACCATAAATACAATTCCTCTATTTATTTAACAAATAAATTACCACTTCCCGGTCCAAATCATGAGTCGGGTAATTTGTTTCATGTAATTTCAATTTGAATGATTCATATTCTATCACAATATCATTATGTATGAGGAAACATCATTATAAATTATTTTATGCATTATTTAGGATCAAAAAACCTTATCTACTACATGTTAGTGCGAATATATGTTCACTAACAAGCCTCCTCATCAGATCTTGGAAATTCTCTTCAGATTCAATTATCCAAAAGAACGTACCCCATTTTGAGTCAACAAGTTGAGTGGATTCAATAGTTGTGATTGATATCCCAAAAATCATTACAAATATCTATTCAACACAAAAAACTATGGATCTTAACAAACATTTTCAGTCTCATCCATTTATTAATAACTTATAACTTTTAGTAATTAACTAAAATACCCTCACTTGGGATTATATAACTCAAGAATGAAATTTTATGAAGCCAAAATTTACAATTGGTTAATTTTTCATACATCCTATCCTATATCAGGTTATTTAGAACAATTATTAAATTATATTCCTGATCTTATTTTCACTTATAATATATAAGAATTCCATCTATAAATAATACATAAATGATCATTATAATATCTTAAAACTATATTAATTAAATACACCTTGATAATAGGATAATGTTTAAGTAAAAATGGAATTACTTAATATTAATATTGATTATACCTAATATAGATGTTTTTCTAGGGTATATTATTCTTTTTTATGCTCAATTTATGATATGTTGAACAGAAAATTATTGAGCTTCATTTAATTGATTAAATAGAGCATCAATACATGGTAGGTTATAATTGTAATTGATATTGTTACTTTTATGTTCGTAATAATTAATGAGAAGATGCATTGATAATCTTAAAAAAGAACTGGTGCACCCCACGGTGATTCACATGGGTGTATAGATCCCTTGTCAATATTCTTCTGGAGTTAATTAACAAATTCTAGAAACTCAATCTGGGCCATTTTGTATGGGGTTTTTGAAATAGTTGTAGCATCATGTATGAGTTCTATTGAAAACTCTACTGTAAAATTCAGGAATAGAAATGGGATGTCATTAGAAAATAAATCCTCATAATCCCAAAAAATATTTATATCATTGATTTTGAGTCTCTCCCCCAACATCTGAGATAAATATCCTCATTAATAGGCATCAAGACACAAAATAGATGTAACTTCCCCTGATGTTCATATTTATCCGCAAACCAAAAGATAGTCAAGAGTTGGATCAGAATATGAAATGTGACTTCCCTTCCTAAAAATTGATATAGTATATATATCATGAAATATAATACATTCCCCAAATAGCATCAAATTCAACTGGAGTGGGAATTGAAATATTTATAGGAATCACATTCCTGTAAAATTCTATTAAATAAGTGTTATATTCTTTAGATATGATCATCGTACCATTAATTGTTTTTAATAATAACTCATTATATAATCAATGAGGTTATTAATAAACATCCATAAATATATTTCATTATATAATGAAATTCAAATGACAATGCTAAATTAATATAGATCAATATTTGAGCATTCGTATCACCACATCAACATCATTGTTCTGTCTACATTCCCTTACTAAAACTAAAATTGTTATCATAAGCACCAAATATCATAGTGATAAATCATTTAATCATGAAAAATGAATCATTGGATGAATATATAATGACATATTATTTTTAATCATTGACAACTTACGTTTGAACTATGTTATATTTTTTTATCATCTATTAAATACATTCCAACGATTCATAATAAAATTATGAGAACCCATGAATAATCCCTGAGAGTATAAAACATTATATATTGTAAGGGATCACTCATAATGAACAAGAATGGTGGTCAATATATAATTTACCAACTCTTTTTAGGGTTATTACACCTATATTAATCATTCTAAAACCAAACCCACTTATAGTATCTATATATGGATGTATTGTAAGAAAATACATAATTTATCCTTTTCTAAAACATTATTTAGTTATCCAATAGATAGAATTATCCTATTATTTAACAATTTTTTTAATGATAATCCTTAAATATTATCAAAAAATTCCTTTAAAACAAAATATAGTGACCTGAGCATCATATACATAAATATTATATCATTTTAGAAGAATATTCAATACATTACATAATAATACATGAATGAGGAACGTAAAGGCTTATCACATTTACATACTAGATACATAAATATATTATTTAAGCATAATCATCAGCACCTAAAATATATTTCATTAAATAAGGTACTCTTCTTAACACATCACACATTGATCCTTCCATCAAAACATGGGTAATGAAAATATAATAAAAGGTTAGATAATATACCCAGTAAGGGAAAAAATGAGAGATATCAATCATTATAGAATGTGATGAATATAAGTGTATGATAACATTTTCACATTCATATTCTTAACATGAATAATTCATATACATAAGAGCATAAATCAAAAGCTCTGAAATCAACTCAGTTCTTAATGAATGATCAACAAGGTTGTTAAAATTTTCATGATAATTCAAGATTCATAAAATAATCATGTTTGATCATAAGCATAAGAAATCATAATCTCATTAACATAGATAAATGAGATAATTTTAATTCATAATCTTCTGAGAATAACTAGATATCGATCATTCTCACAAATCAAAATGTGAATAAATCTATCCAAAATTATGTCTACTCATAATCTTATAGTAAATTATATATGTAATCAAACTAACATATCAAAACCTAAAAAAATATATTCATAATTATATAAACTCATATTCCTATGGGAATTTCTAGAAGTAATCATACTCACCCATAAAATACAAAGATTTCCAAAATATTATTGAAAATATTTTCTTTGAAAATAACCATATAAAATTATAATGTAAGAATCAAATAACAGATCATTAATGATATTGTTAAATTACATATATGTTATAATAATTAAAATAAAGAATTTTCCAAACAATTGTCAAAAATTTCCATATTAAGATGATAGTAGGAAGACTCTTTTAAGAATTTTTGTCAGTAAAAATCCATTCATGGTAAAAATGAATTTAAAAATAATTTAAGAATAGTAAATAAAATATTAATGGAAAATATTTATAATGCAATCATATTTTAAAAACTATTTTTGGACTAAAAGTTTAGAAATAAGTTCGTATCTTCTTAAATATATTTTCCAAACTGTATTTTAAACCAAAAAGTAGAAAAAAAATACATAAACATAAAAATTATTGAAATAAATAGTGGAGATGAAAATAGTAGAGGGTTTTATCAGATAAATAATTTTTCTCTCAACATAGATTCAATCATAAAAAATTACAATTAAAATGAGATTGAAACATAAATCACATATATCATGTCTCATCATTCTTTGTACAAGTTAAAATGTCCACTTCTTCTGTATGCCTCCATTAGATCCATCATTAAGGACCAGAAGAAATGTATTTAAAGAATACCAACATCTATATTTCATTGATATATATTTTAATAAGATAATTTGGAATGGTTTGGTTGATATATATGGCTTAAATTGGTTTAGAGAAGAGAGAGGAAGTGATTCCTTTTATAAGCGGGGACATGACACACTTGGAATTTCTTAAATGATCAAATAAGATATATATTATATATCTATATATTGTAATCACATCACGTGGAACCAATCTAACAAAAATTCAAATATAATTTGTTATAATGTCATAATAAACAAAACCAATAACATTTGGACATGTCGTGGATACATTTTATGCCTTATCTTATAGTTAAACGACATTAAATTCAATTAAACCATAACATTGTTAACTCATATTTTTACGATTGTAAAATAATTATATGAACAAATAAAAAAGGGGAATCATAATTTTATAGAAATTCTAATTTCAAATTCGTAATAATTTTATCTAATTTAATTTCTATAGGGGGTATAAATTACTTACTTACATGTGTACACAAAATGCATGAAAAATGTTTTTATGGAAAATTCCAATTTTAAGAGTAAGAGTTGTTTTACCTTCAATAAAAAAATAAATTAGTTTCCATGAACATATATAGTTAAATTAAAAACTTGGGATGCATTTTATTCATTTGTAAAAATCCAAAACACAATGGAATCTTCCAACCACACTATCATATGTAAAAACCCCAAAAAAGTTTTAAATTTAATTAAAATATAAAATATTTTCAAAAAATGCAAAATAGGTTACCAAAATTCAAAATATTTCTTTAAAATAAATTATTTGACTCCTTATACTTATATTTGGTTGAACACTACCCATATAAAAGAATAAATAAAATTGATAGATATATTTTATTACATTATCGCATTGTTTTAACCATGTTTTATCTCATTTACTATGGTGAAAAATATTTACAACGATTACAATTTATAATGAAAGTAAATTATAGTTAATTATTAAATATTATTAATTATTTTAATTCGAAATATATAATCCATTTTTACAAATTTATTTCATTTTAGTGGTAGAACTTAATTGAAAAATAATACATCAAAATGTGATGAAATCTGGTTTTCCAGAAAACTACCTCGTAAGTATAAAATGTTTTTTAGAACAAAATAAGAATTAAATAGATTTTAGTGAACTTAATTAGATTAATAATAATAAAAATCAATGAATTTATGTTTTTCTTTAAAACAAAATGAAACATTGTAAATTATCAAAACAAAAAGACAATTTTTCTATAAAAATCATTTCATTTCATTATTATCTCTAAAATAAATCTTTTTAGAAAATTAAAAAATATCATCGTAAGACAATATTAATATTCTAATATAAAAAATGATATAATTGTTGTTAAATGAAATCTCCAAATGTGGTATAAATTATTTGTAATATTTTCCCACAAAAACAAATAAAACCCATTTTTTTATGTAAAAGTATTCTATAAGAATAAAATTATTTAAATCAAACTTGAGTAATTATTGATAAATTAATTTAAATTATATAAAACCAATTTAAATTTTTTCCTGATTTGGTTATTTTTATTCATATATACAATTTTAGAAACTTGGAGATATAATATTGTTTAAAAAAATTAAATTTATATTATTATTTATTTAATCACAGTGTTGCATATATATAAAGAAACAAAAAATAAAATTTATTTAAATAGAAATATATCACAAAATATTAGTTTGTTATATAAGATGAATAGTAATATTACATTACTTGATATAACCGCATACATTCAATGAAAATCTATCATTTTATTCTCTTAGTTATATTCCATGTATGTTTATCATCTATCTAACTTGTTGTATTATTTCTATAGTTGTGCCATCATTATGATCTTTAAGGAAGATCAGGGTGAGGAATATTTCAATATTTCTATATCTTTTATTTACATGTTGTTTTATTTTGTTTATAAATTTTTTAATTATGCTTCATTTATCCCACTTTTAATGTGTTTCATTTTGTATTATAATTTTACAACATAATGAGATATGCCGATATTTTTTTGTTCAATATTGTGTATTAAAAAGTCTTCATAAATTTAAATCAAAATTAAGTATTCTAATTTTTTGGTAATATATTTTACCACCCATAAAAATATTTTTCCATCAAAATGTTTCTGAAAGGAAAAAAATGTGGATAATTTTGTCTTATTGCATATTCTTTTACCCACAAAGAATCCCCGAACATTTGATTTGTCCGTAGAAAATTAACCTATTGGGTGGTGTTTCTTGACATAACCTTATCCCCTTTATCCAATAACTCCACCAATTATTCCTCATAATAGTGATCATGTTTCAATTTCATAGCTTCTACGTTCAATACATGTGATGGATCAGGTATATTCTCCATTAAAAGTGATACATGGAACACTTCATGCATATGTGAGAGGTGTGGTGAGAGATATTCATAATTACCTACACAATCAAGAATCTATACGTGATTAAATCTCGTAAACCTATTCCAAGGATACATTTAAAGAAATATTTATCACCAACTTCAGACTCTAGTTCTTGTAGATGATTATAAACATCATTTTTTTACCACATTTGTGTTTCTTTGATATGTTTCTAAATATATTGAACATTTCATTTCATTTCATGAAAAATATTGAGTCATAATAGCTTCACCTCTCTATCTCTAAAACAACATGTTGGAGTTCTATATATCCTCCCATAAAGTGATTCATATAGTATCTTTTGGATTATTGAGTATATATTATTATTACATGATAACTCCACCAATTGAAGATAATGACACCTCTACATTTTAAATCTAAAAAATATGTTCTTATATTATCTTCCAATGTATTAATGGTACTTTTAGATTGACTACAAATTCTTGGATGATAAACTTTACTAAATGTGAGATCTATATACAATTCTTAATGGATATTTCTCTATAATTTTTACGAGAACCTTAGATATTATTTATATAAAATTAATAGTGGGACTCTATATAGCCTTAACACATCCATTATATAAAACGTGGATATTTTTTTGACTGATAAATACTCTCAAATGGAAATGAAGTGTTCCAAAATTTTAATTAAATCCATTAGTACCCAAATTAAATTGATTTCACAATAAGTCTTAGGAAGAATAATGATGAAATCCATGGTGATTTTCTCCCATTTTTATATGGTAATAGGTAATGGTTTCATCATCCTATTATATTTAAGATTTTCATCATTTACCTTCTAGCATACTATGCATCGATATATATAGTCCACAATAACCCTCTTAAATTTCCCCACTAGATCCACTACTTAAGATATCTATATATATTTTCCCTAATAGGTGAATATAAAAGGATGATATATTTACACCATCAAAAAGTTACTTTAGTTATGGTATTAATGGTACATATATCAATATTTCAAATATTGTAACTCCATCTATATCAAGGTTGAACAAAAAATTTTTTTTACCTTCTTCTATAGATCTATATTATATTTTTGTGCCTCCTTGATCATCACATAGATGGATAATTGCATAATAATTTGGGAGTGGAAGGATTTCATCCCTTTTTTTATTATTTCCATATCCATTTTTTTAATTTCCATAAATATTGGTTCCCTTCAAATCATCATCATGGATAGGGTATCATGATCCATTATACATAGCTCATCAACCACCTCATTTTCCTTCACAGGATAGAAATGTATTGACAAATAATGGTCTTTTATTAAATTTATCTATCTCTTTTTTCACATGCTAAACTCCTTCAATTTGAATATGTACATTAAAATATTGTAATAAATATATATATACCATACATTTCACCATAGAGATAATGTATCCAAATACTTAATGTAAAAATGGTTTCTTCTATCTCCAGATCACGAGTTGAATGATTTTTCTCATGGTTATTTAATTTATGTGAAGAATAAGTTATCACCCCTTAATTTTGAATAAGTAAACATCGCAATCCATTATTTTATGAATCAATATATTCCCCAAATCCTTCTCCATTATAGGGGTTTTTTAGTACATGTGTTGTGACCGACCTCTTCATAATCACCTTTAGGATGTCTTCATATTCATTTATCTATAGAAACATTACTCTATTTAGTGTTAACGTGTTTAATATGGTTTAATATCTTGATAATGTTAACAAAAAACAACCATGGCATCCAAATAATACTTACAAACTATCAATATCTATCGTAGTGTTTATTCTAGTCTATAATACCATCACCTATTTCATTAAAATATCCATATATATACTATCTCTTCTGATATCTTGACCATTAAGGATACTTTTTATAGAAAAAATTCATACTTAATTATTTTGGAATAAAATTTCCCCTTTCATATGGTCTTTATAAAAATCCTATAATACTCTTTAGGTTCTTCTATTATATTAAAATATGTTAGAATATCATAATAAAGAATGAAATAAAATTTTCAAGGTAATATATGAACACTATATTCAATAAATTGATTAAGATATATGGGGAATACTTAATTTTCATTGTAATCACTATGAATTCATAGTGTCCATAACCTATATAAAAGGTTTTATTTGGTATATCTTTTATCTTTACAATCAATTTATGGTATCTATATTGAATATATTCCTTAGAGATGTATTGATCCCCTCTATTTCAATACAAAAAGATCAATATGGGGTATACAATTATTATTCTTGATCATGATCATATTTTGTTCCAGTTAATCAATGAAATGACATATTGAACCACCCTTCATTTTAAAAAAGTGTATTAGTACACCCCATGTTAAAGCACTAGGAAATATGAAACCCTTTTAAAGAGTCTCGTTATGTTTCTTCTTCCATTATTGAAATTCAATTGGGGAAATTTTATAAGGAATATTTGATAAATGTATAGAAATATGTATGATTTTGTTTGAGAACTCAACCTTACATTCTAGTGGAATACCAAGTTACTCATCTGTAAATACATCCACATATATCTAAAAAATTATAACCTCTTTCACATTTGTCCTTCCCAATATTTAAATCCAAATATCCCTAAGTATTTTTAACCAACACCCATACTACGGAATTTTTTCCATGGTGTTCCTATCATCATACCTGAAATTATATTTTATTATGTGTTGATTTAGGATATAAAATGAGATTTTCGTATCCCAAAAATTGATAGGAGTTCTTTATTAGAATATCAAATCAATGTCCTATATCACATAAACATATACCAAGGGGATAATAACAATGTTTACAAGAAGTATCTTACTACAAACATAAATTGGAGAAGTTCTAGATCCCTTGAATGAAACCTTTGTACCAGTTGGTGTTTTCATCAAGAATTCAATATCCAATGTTTGTGGTGATGAATCAGTATTTTTATTAAACATGCATTATATTAAAGAATATGAAAAACCATAATAAGATAATACATTCATAGTTCTTAAATGGATAATAAGTATACCTTTTAACACATATTTTTCGTTATCCACTTCATCTATAGTTTTTGTATATGCACTTCCTTTTTCTCGTGGTCTTAGTGGGTGAAGATGATTATTATCTGTATTAGCCATTAAATCGGGACATTGATTTACATAAAACCAAACTTATTTTATTTTAATAATTGAATTATGGGTGGCGAATTTGGAAGTTCCTTCTTATCAAATATTGTGTAAATTGAATTTTTTTAGTTTCATAGGTAGTTGTGTTCTTGGTGTCCTAATCGTCAACTTATAAAACATCACCCCAAAACTTTGGTAAATTGTTGGGTTTTTACTCTTACAAATTTGTAATATATGTTGTTTACTATTATTTTCATCATTTAATTTATCAATTGACAATATATGAAAATCTATTTTCTTTTTGTTCTCTCTAAATCATTGAGAATAATTCTGGTATCCAATTTTCATTTCTACCTTATGTTCATATTGATCAATATCATAAAATCTTTAAGTTATCTTATAGAAAACTCCTTTTTAATTCCTAGTATTGGGCCACTAATAAAATGATATATATTTATTTAAGGTCTAATAAGAAAATTGGGTGCAAAAAATGTCTGTTTTTTAATTTTTTAATTATATGATCCAATAGATTCACCCCCTTTATTTCAGATCTATGAATTATCTATCTAATTTAGCATGAAGAGTTCAAAGGAAATATTTATTAATTAATATTTTCTTAAACTAATCTAATTACATAGAGTAAAATTCTACCTTTTTCCTTGTATTTTTAATGTGATTCCATCATTTTTTCGATTTACCTTCAAAGATAATCAACTAAAATAATAATTTCATGTTCTAATAACCATAGAATGAAAAATATATTTTCTATTTTATAAATCTGCTTCAAAAAATCTAGTTGATTAGTTGTACCACTAATGGAGGGAGGATGTTTATTCATTAAAGAATCAATGTAAAGTTATTAATTCCTTGTTATGTTTGGGATTTTATCATGGTTTACAATACTGTTCATTGTTTGAGAAAGTTGGGTGAGCATCACCATATAATTTTATACTCCAACTCCAATAATATTTGGCTTCTCATTGGGAAAATCACTAAATTTTCAATCATACACATTATCAAATTGATTCCTCTTAGATTAATACATTAATAAAACTCAAAGGGTTAATGTTTCTAAAAAACAATATCTTAATATAATCACTATAAATAACCATATAAAATGTCAAAATTATGATGCTTAAATATATTGAACCTTCATATTATCCTATGGAACTTTTAGTTCCACCTTGGTTCCTTTAATTTAGATTCTCTTATAATTCTCTAGAAAATCTATAAAAATAGTTAAACCCTGATTTGATACCAAATGAGATTTAAAAATCTTAACAAGAATATATTTTACAATAATTCTAAAAAAAACTATACATCTCATAAGTAAATGAAAAACCATGATATAAAAGGATTATATTATTTTAATAATGACTAAATAAATGTTTTAATACATATTTTTTCATTAATAATCAATTTTTTTCCACGCATGAATTCTTTATAATCTTATTATTATACGCAATTACATTGAAAATTCAGAAGCATAAAAAGAGTGAGATAAAATGATTAGAAATGGTAACACATATCAATGTTTAATTAATGTACTGCATAATAATGTGGTAAAAAAATATAATGGTATAAATATTTGATTAAATTGATCATGTGATTATAAATTATAATTATATTAAATGGTATAACACTGTAGATCATGGAATGGGAACATAATACCACAAATGAAACATCATGAATGAATAATACATATCCCATGGCATGGAATAATTTGATAATAACTATGAAAAATTGAAATATAATACAGATGTTTTGAAAAAACATAATCATAATAATCATACAATATATTAAGGATAGATACCAAGACCATCATAAAATAGTGGATTAGTAATAACAACCCATGTCCCAAAACCGATTGTATTAGAAATCAGTACCTGTAGACCATAATAGCATGGACTATGCGTCAGTTGATAAAATTACTTTAAAATTTCTTATTCCCAGTTATTAATCATATTTTGATAAAATTAATATTTTGACGTCAATTGTACGGTTTGTTTTATTCTAGCTTTGATATAAGAAGTTAAAGTTTTTATCCTTTCATATGTGTTTATTTCCCCTAGAATTCCCACAGTTGTCAAATTGGTGTTTTTATATGTTTATAAAGTCAAATTTCATTTTTATGGATGTTATGATGATTGTTTTTTAAGAAAAGTTCACAATTTTTTTATGATAATTGGTTCAATTAAAACAAATGATTTTATAGATGAATATAATCAAATATATTAAAAATAAATAATTAACATAAAATATAATGTTTATAATTATTACACAATATTATTGGTATTAAATTTTTCTTAATTATTCAAGATATTGAAATTATAGGACCGTTCAATTAGGTGTTAGGAATGACCGTGAAAAGAATGCACTATAACAAACAAATGGGTAATAACATATTATTTAATAGCTATAATATCAACATTACAAAATAATAATGGTTCTAAAATATATTTATTAAGGTGATAAAACATATTCGATTTGAGTTAGATGAAGAATATAAATAAGAAATGATAAGTGAGTGGATAATTATTACATTAAATACATGAATCCTATCTTAGAGAGCCTCATGGAAATAAAGGATTTGAGACTCCTCATGACAATGGGTTACAAAATCCGTGATAGTATTTATAAGAAGAAATTTTTTTTCTTGAATTCAATTGGAAACTAAAGGAAATGTTCATGATGAAGGGGGAAGAGGATGGTTCATTTTATAGGTGATGTGGAGTGGCATTTTCAAAAATACATGACATATAATATCTCATGCAATTTGGATCCAAAGTGGAAATATAATTTAGATAAGCTAATGGTTTATCATTATTACCATTATCAATAGTTTTAGAGACATTTGTTTATATTTAACGAAATTACAACCTAATTTAATTATTTTATCTTATTTTACCTTTAACATGGTAACTTAATTTTTACATTGATAAATTATTTTTATGCCAAAAAATAAAATTTACCTTATTAAATAACATTTACATGTTGATCCAGTATATAAAAGAGATTTTATTATATAAAATTTATAAAATTGATAAAAAATAATTTTAATATATGACATTTTTTTGAAGTATGCGTTTAGGCCTAAAATGAATTTATTATTATTACTTACATAGAATATATAATTATAAGAATTTCAATATATATTCTATATATATTATCAATTAATTTAAATAAAATAACTCTTCAGTGTTGGTTAAATTATTTATTAATAATATGTTATTTATAGTAAAATTACTTAAAAAATATTCATTTTATCATTAAAATATTTGTTCATAATTCATTAAAATTAATTATTTATTTATTGACCATTAATTTAATTTTAACAATAAATATTTATTAAATGAAACCATTACATTAGTTAAATTCATTCATGAATATTTTATTTTATGAAATTCTAAAATGTATAAAATACATATTAAGACATATATATATAAATATCTCATTTATTACATTAATAATTACATTCTTATATCACCATATCATATACATAAGAAACCAATAAAGTCCCCCACATTTTACATAAGGGTATTATAAGAAATAGTGGCTGGTGTGGGTGGTGATTCAATTTTCATGGATCTCATTGTGATTCCCAAGAGCTTAAAATTCTCCTGTATATGATTTTTCTCAAGCCCTACTTGATTATATTCACCATGGGATTAGTATTGTGAAAACAATAGTAGTGATATATAATATACAAGATTATAATAATTAGCTTCATAAATAATTCATCTATTAATTTATGCCATTGATTCTTGTTTCTCTAATGATTTCATAATGTAATTACTCTTATTTATACTCTCTAATTCAATGAATATATTATAATTTTTATATTTTATTAAAATATTTGTTATATTTTATCTTTTTAATTGATCACATGTCTAATGATGGAATCAATATCCTTAGCATCCAAACATCAATATAATCCTAATGACAATATATACCCAATGACTATATAAGAATAAATTTCATATTATCCCCACAGTCATATAATATTCTCTTATATAACCACACACAATTTATCAAAATCATTCATCTCATTCCCCCATATATATTAAATTTATATTTATCGTATTTTTATCTATTTATTTTATTTCCATCATTATTATAAGTTTTACGATCCTTAAGGATGATCATGATAAAGAAGATTTAAATCTTGATTTATTTTTATTTACATGTGATTTTATTCCTTTTTCTAATTTTTATAATTATGTTTCTTTTATCCATCTTGTAATATATTAACATTGTTATTATAATTTTATTCATTAATGTAGTTATTCAAATATAATTTTCATATGATTTTGTGTTTTAAAAAATATGTTATAACATTATAGAGAAATTTGACATTATATGTTTAGGGTGTTATAAAATAAGTGTACACATTTGGTCTAATATATGAGGATAAATTATATTTACGAGGTAGTAATGTGGGGACCAAAAGATTTAATGAGATAGATTAATCCTCAGTTTATTTCATCCAAGTAATGAAATTTTAATGGGATTTTTTTAAAGGAGGTAAGAATGTAACAAACCAAATTTCATGTACTCTTTTACATTTATGTAAATAAATCCTGAGTGTTTTATAGCTTGGGATACGTGGAACAATGAACTAAAATGGAAAATTCCTTACTCCATTAATGTATAAAATTAAAATAAAATAATATCAATACATTATAAGATCTCTAAATGAAATTGAATTATAAAACATATAAAAGGAATAAAATGACATGTAAATAAAATAATAAAATATATAAATATTCATTATCATGATGTACCATAAAGATCATTCATATAATTATAACTATGAAAAAAATACAACATGTTATAAATGTGAATAATAATTAAAAACTAAATGATGGAATTTGATGATTTATTTTAATAAGGAATGTAAGGTTATATATATGAATGGAAAAGGGAAATATAGACATTATATTGATATTGAAAATATATAAACATTGGACACATATGAAAATTTGGAATATACATTCCTTAAATATAAGAGTGAATAATAAGATAAATTACATAGATAGTGGAAATAATATTTTATACTCTTGTAAAATAATCCTGATATGTGACTGTTTGAATTTTTTCATTGATATAGTGTATATTTATAGATGAAATTATATGTTGAAATTTATATAAATAGAGAGAAGTTATAGAATCTGGTCATATAAGCATTATACATGAGGCCAATTTTTCCAATCCTCGGAAGCTATTAGCATCACAAGTGTTTTTACTTGACCAAGACCACACCAACCTTCATCAAGTATGAATTGAGTGAAATCATCTACAAGATAAGTTCTATACCACTGATATTACTATGAGATCCATGATATCAAAATCACCATGTGTAGCTAATAATATTTATATATCACCTTTAAATATCATTAATAGGTCTTGAGGGGGTCTATAAAAATAATTTATAACTATATATATATGAAATTATTAATATAATAAACATTATTTTATAAAATGGAATTTTAATTATTTATAATATTATGTTAATTTTAATAAATCTTATCATTTAATTTTTTTTTGAAAAAATCACCAATGATTAATTGTATTTATATTGGTCAAAAAATGATTTGAATACAAAACTATTGATAATATTAAATGAATGTTTTGGAGAATAATAATTTTAATGAAACATGACTGAAATTACTGAATGTTTAGAACAAATATTTTCAAAGAATTTTTTTCTATGTCCTAGATATTTTTTATTTTATTAAATTAAATTTATCACCATTAATAATGGTAATAATTAAAATTATTTTTTATATTTGGAAAACAATGAATTAGAAATAATATAATTAGGATTACTTTTTATAGAATAAGAATAAATACATTTTTTTCTTAAAATTATATTTTTATAATTTATATGTAATTTTTTTTGGATTTTAATTTTAAAAAAATTCATTACTTTTAGAAGATTATTTTTATAAAATTTATTTTTTATTTTTATTCTACATGATAAAATTATATAATATCGTCAATTTCAATTTTTAGAAAAAAATCCACAAATGTGAAAGAGTGTTACCACATTAATGTGTAAATAGAGGTAAAAATTTGTAAATCTAAAGTTAATATCATAAAATATCATTTAAAATTATTTTTTAAAATGTGAAAATAAAAATATAAAATATCATATTAAAATGAATTCATTCATTTTATTATATTTTTTTGGGTCAATTTTACTACCTAAATAAATGATGTTATAAAATTTTTATCATGAATGATTAAGATAAATTAAATACAATAAATATGAGATAATACTGAATAATTTAAAATGTTTTTATAATTATTAAATGTTAATATATGTATTCATATTTGTTAATAAAGTCAATTTATTATTGATACCTTATTCACATAATAGAGAATCTCATAGAGTTCACTAAAAATAATCTGGTAACATCCCTGAAATAATAATGTAACTTTATAAATATATAAACAATAAATATCATCTCTATGTACATTCTATAGATTATGAACATATGAGAAATGCTCAAGGATATTGACCTCCATTCTGAATACAACATAGAAAAATGGAACAATTAACATAAAACCTGTAATTATAAATATATATGATAAATAAATTTGTATTTATAAAATATAAATAAATGATAATATAGAAAATAAAAAATAAGGATTTATAATAATCTTAAATTGATAATATAGAATTTTAGAAGCTGTCTAATCAAGATATAATCTTATGAAATCATTTTTGGCCAATAAATCATTATTTAATTGTGTCATACACTTTCTCTTTAAACAATATTATTCTAAATTTTATATATTCAACCACTTATATTTGTCATATTATATTTTATATTTCTTTTACTATAGGAAATTGCATTTTTATATAAAAATAATATTCATTTATATATTTTTTTCTTTTTAAAAATATGTTCTTTTTAGGTGTAATTATTATTCTTAGTATTGGCTATTTATCTTTGAGGTTCATATTAATTCCCATGAAAAATTATTTATTTAGTTATTTTGAAAGATAAATATGCATTTTCCTCTATACCATTCAAATTTATCAATATTTTTTTTAAATGAATTTATTAATTCTTTTTTGAATGGGGGATTTCTTAAATATTATTAAAAAACATTACAATGGAATTTATTTCTACTTACCTATATTTAGGATATTCTAATCCATATTTTGTTTTATACTATTTCGAAGGTTATATTATTAAGTCATTTATTAATAAAATATTTTCTTGAAATTATTTTTATCAAATTTTGAAATGATTTTGTAAGTGAATTTTGAATTTTTTATGATAATGTTACTAAAACATAAAGAAAATTATTTTATTATTTTTCTCATCCATTTTCCATTATTTCTATGCAATATCTATTATATTTTAATATTTCATAGAATTCATGATTCTCACTCTACATTATCTTAAAATATGTTTCATTTTGGTAATTTAAATTTTGTTATCATCCAATCTAATTTCTTATTAATTTTTATGTGATAACTCATAAAAATTTTATGAAACCATTTTATATCCCTAGGATACATAAACCTTGATGTATGATTGATTTCAAATATCAGACATATGTATGTTTAATAATTATGTGATAAGTGGCCTTGGAAGTTTATATCCCTATAATATACTAAATAATGTTTTATATAAAATGAGATTATTATAGGAGATAAGTAGTGATTCCTGATATAATATTTTATGGGACGCGTTTAATGATTCATAATACATTATTTTATGGGATGTGTGTAATGATTTCTGATTAACTATTTAATGGTCAAAGTGGTGGTTATCCTTTTAATATGTTATGATTTCCAATTTTTATACTCATGCCACATTCCAGAATCTAATTTCCATAGCTGATTATTATGGTCAAATGAATTCACACACTTATGCCATGATAAAGTTTTTCATCATAATGTTTCTTTTCTGGGTTTGTGTTCTTATATGTTGATATATAACCATGTAATCATAATTTAAGATCAATTTTTATGATTCCATGAGATTATTCCATTACTATGTTATTTCTACCATTTTCATGTTCTCTAATCTATTTTTTATCTAATGATAAATTCTCTCTATGTCATTAATGTTATTTTCCCCTTATTGAGCATTTGTGCAGACTATTTTCATATGTTTCATCCTTCCCTAGGGACACGTATATATGAATCTGTTTTGGAGGAAATCAAGTGTGGATAATTTGGTTGGATATTTTGAAGCATTATTTTATTATTATATGGTCGTGTATCTAATCTAAAAAGACACTAAACCATCTATGTAACACCCCATACTTCCACAATACGCTTCTCTTTGAATAATACAATAGCGTGTGTTGTAAGCAACTACGAGTTCTAACACACCACAACCAATAAAACTAGTCGTTATGAATTGTAAGACCCAGTTTTTGAAATTTTATAAATTTTATCTTTCAAAATTGACTTCATTTTTGGATTTGGAATATCGAAATTACCTTAGGGCGAGCTTTTGGTATTTTTATGAAAACTTACAATTTTTTATGAATAGTGAAAAACACTGAGTTATAGTTTAAAACTGAAATTTTATTTAAAAAATTATATATTTTATTTATTTTTTTACATCAAAATAGATACATAATACCTATATAATTTCAATTTAATTAATTGGAGTCCGTTTATAATAATTTTAGATATATAAAATTTTTATTGAACTTTTTACCGTTTTTTACCCACCTCCTAAGATAATTTGAAAATTTACATAAAACATAATTTTACCACATATGTGAGTTGAATTTATAAAATCCAAGAGGGGAGGTTGATATAAGTATGTAAAATTTGGTTCAATGAGATGAAAATAATTTTTGGTGAATCATACCTTTGTACTTTTATTTACAACAGTTAAAAGTAAATAGGTTAATTATGGGTAAAAATGATATTATTAGTAACCTAAGAAATGCCCTAATTCTTTTGGATAAGTGAAATTATACCAAAAACAACCTTATAAATAAAATATTATTCTTTAGGTCCACCTTGATGAGATTAGAATATTTATTATTATTAAATTCAAAAAAGAGTTTACAGTGTTAAATTCAAAGTTTAATAACTAAACCATTTTTAATATTGGATTACAAATTAGATAAATATGACTATAAATATTCATTATAAAGGTTAAAATATTTTCAAATTACTGGTATTTTATTAATATTTTTTAGACATTAAATAATATAATTTATTTATGACACAATGATGTGACAGTAATTACCTAATTAATGAAATATTAAAATAATTAATATTATAAATATCCAAATAAATGTAATTTAAGACTTTTTATAAATTTCAATAATTTTATAGGTAAATATTACATATAATGGTTGGTTTAATTAATTTTTTTCGATGTAATAATTCTGTTATGAATTTAGAAAAAACAAAATACCAAATAGTGTCAAAATTGGCATAAAAGAGTTTTTAAAACAAAAATTATATTATTAATTGATATTCTATTCTTAAAAATATACTATTTGGAAAAAATACTTATATAATAATAGGTGTATAATTAATGAACCACTTGGGGTTTTCTTGAAAGTATATAGTATGTTTGTTAACCATGTAATATAAAAATACAAAGATAAATGGTAAATGTCAAACTATTTAACTAATAGTTAAATCTAAAAGATATGGTTAATATAGTGTCCGAATCCTTTATAAAACCTATTTTTTGAGTGTTTTTCAACCCAAACTTACCTTATACATTAAATAATATATTTTTGTGCCATTATAAACCCAAAATTATTATATTATGAAATAATATTTCTTGTTTTTTCTAAGTTACCCCTCACCCCTATTATAAAAGGGAACTCCCCCTTCTCCTTAATTCACACCTTCAGAGCCATTTTTCTGGGCCACCCCCTAACGAAATACCATCTCAACTATAGTACCATTATCCTAGATTCCATCCTTTAGTCATAAATACAACCTATGGAGCCCTTTCGATCAAATCAAAAAGACGAAACCGAAGAAGAGGTAAATATTTCATCACCTATTTCATGTTCCTTTCTTCTTCCACTACCTCTTTCATTGTTGTTTCCAATAAAAAATAATAACTCTATTTTCATCTATATAATGTGACGTTATTATAAATATGGTAAAACCATATTCGTTATTCTATCCACCCTTTGAAAGACATTTCACCATACGTGCGTACGCACGGGTTACCGTCTCTACGTCGTGGTGAAATTGTTATTCAATAAATTATTATTTGGATGGGTATAATAATGAAGTGTAATTGATGTAAATAATAAATCTAACATGATAATGATTATTTATATATGATATACCATTTAAATATATATTATTTTAATATCAAAGTAATGATATTGTCGCTCGTGCGTACATACGGATTACTGTCTCCACGAACGCGATGCGATTCATTCCCCATCGTATCCATTCAAGACTAATTTTCATTTGATGATTAAAAATAATGTTTAAATAATTGATATAATACTTTATATTAATAAGATACATCTCATCCATAACAAATTTGACTCACAAAACAACTAATATATACGAAAATGAATCCATTAACACCTGAAAGGATGATAATACTAAGATATTATTAACAAAGAAATTTTAAAAGATCATATATGATATCATATTAATGTATATTATTATTGTATTATTTAATAACAATTATTTATCCATTATATAAGAGGTTAAGATACCCTCTACCAAGGAAAAGTACTAGGTAAGGGTTAATTTCACAATCTCTCCATTATCCGAGGTTGTTTATATATAATTATATACTGATACCTTTTTATCATCCACATCCATGTTTCATAAAAAGGTATTTCAAAACATTCTTAAAATTTTATATAATATGGGTTATAGTCATTTATACCATTGATTGAATTTTATAAGATGTTTATAAAGGAATCATTCTGTCATCATTCACGCAAAATACTTTTTGACCTTTTCGACAAATTTAAGGTAAGAATGTTTTTTTTAACTTATTCCACAGCTACGCCTATTTTCCACTGTTATAACATTGTCAAAGCTTCCCTTAAAATCTTATAAGAATATTTTAAAAAATAAATGTTTCCTTTTATAATTCTGTGACTTTAAAATGATTTCAAAATAAAAAGTGATATTTCTCTAAAAAGGGTTTGATTTCATCTATGTCAACATCCTTTGATGAATTTTAAGTTTGTTTGAAGTTGATTTAATATGATACAAAACTTCCATATGATATTGAAGGTTTTATGATATGTTTGACTGTGGATGTGCTATTTCATACCATTTATGGTTTATGTATAAAGTATTGACTTTTCTATTGCTAGTTTTGATACGAATGTTTATGTTATGTTTAAACCTTTTCATATGAGGAATACATTGGACTTGGTAAGTGATGGGTGGAGCCCGATATAGCTCCTTGATGCATTGGTAGGTCTCATGAGACAAACACGTGTCTTGTCACAGGGCCTTGACAAAATATTATTTGTAGTCTTGGAATAAGGCCTTGACTATGTGGTTATGAAAGTCTTCCATTATGAATTCCATCATTATGAAAGTAGCTGTTGATATTGCATGTGATTATTCGACAAGTTGAATATCCATGCGAGTAAGTAAATTGCATTACTTTGATTTATATTTTCCATATTATGATGAATTTTATGTTGAAAAAATGATTTTGTTTTAGTTTTATACATTTACATAAATGTTTATGCATATTTATCAAAGCTTCCCCTATATAGTTATCCTTACTGAGAATCATAGGTAACCCCTTTCCGTGTTTTATTTTTCCCTGGATGCAAAGAAGTATATTATGACTATCCTGTAGGGATAGTATATGGGATCTGAGTGTTATCTATAGAATTAATATTTTTTTAGTTTTACATTTTATGACATAATGTAAACCTTATGATTGTATCCAGTACTTCCAAGGCTACTAAACTAATAATTCTTTTGAGACATGATCTTTTGTGATCATGACAATGTTATGTAATAATGCACCGACTCTGGGCTCCTAGGGTCAGGGCGTTATAGTTGGTATTAGATGAATTTTATTAAAAACCTTGGAAACTAGATTTAGAAAAACTTATATTAGAGCTCATAGTACTAAGATATACATTGAGGATTAGTATAGAAGAACTTCCTAGAATTTTGATATTGTAGAGATTTTGTGACTTTTCCATGCAATACATCCCAGTCTGGATACGAGTAGGTAGAGGCGGCTCTAAAACAGATGTACCTATGGGTAAAACCTGAAAACACCGCATTGAGATTGACACGAATGGGAACTAGTGCATGACAATGGGCCTTGATGCACTCTTGGTTATGACACTTCTAGGGGATATGCTTAGGATAATTCTCATTTTCATTACAAAACATTATGAAGGGTTTATTAGTATATACTTCATCAACAAAACATTTTTTTTATGATTATGGATTATATCCATAAACTGAACAATTTAGGTTAAGTGTTTTACAAGTGTGGAATTATTTATTTTCATTTATAAACTAATATATTTTATTAAAATTGTATAGAAATGGATCCCAGTAGAAATAATAGAAATTGAATTAATGCACACACTCCATGTATGGATTTACCTCCTACTCATGATAATTATTGTGGAGATAGTGATACTACTGGTGTTGATTAGCTAATCACCATACTGGGACAACTCAGTCAGGTTATGAAAAATAACCTTAAAAGTATGGAGCACCCTGATCCACAGCGTGGAGGGTCAATGTTAGTTAGCTTCACGAGGTAACAACCAACAACATTAAATGGGGTTAAAAATCTATTAGTAGCTGAGCAATGGAGAAATTCCATGGAGAAAATATTCCATGCCTTGGGGAGTGGTGAATGAGAAAAGGTTTCCATGATAGTTTACCACCTCACTAGAGATGCTGATTAGTGGTGGTCATTGATTCAAAACAAAAAGAAAGAAGATGAACTATCAAATTTATAATTTAGGTAGTTTAAATAGATTTTCTTAGAAAAATAATTTCCTCATGACCATCGAGCATTTTTAGAAAGGAAATTTCTAAGTCTATGAAAAAATGAGGATGAGAATGTCGCAAAGTATGAAGCTAACTTTATAAGGTTAGCGAGGAACGTTGCAGATTATATAGATAACCCAAGAAGTAATATTGATCATTTAATTGATGGGTTAAAACTATTTCCCCATCAATCATTAGTCTCACAATCCTTCTTGTCGTACAAAGATATTTTCTCATGTGCTATCAAGAAAGAAAAAGAATTCTCTAAGTCTTATGAAATTAAAGAAAATCATGAGAAGAAGATATCTAATGAACACTCTGGAAATGGAAATAAAGGGAAGAAGGGAAAAGTTGAATATCCATCATGCTGTAAATGTGGAAAGAATCACCCTGGTACCTTCCTGAAGGGAATGAGTCTGTTAAAAGTGTGGTGAAAAAGGCCACCTAGATCGTGATTGTAAGAGGAAGAAAGAGGCCGTCGATGTTGATTGCTAAAATTATAGAGAAAGGGGGCATTATGCGAATGAATTTCCTAAGAGTTAGGGGAAGATCCCTCAGAAAAGGACAAGGGATCATGGCTAAGCTTATACTATCATTACTCGTGAGGTTGAAGCTTCGAAATACATAGTGGAAGGTAATTTAATGGTTTATCCATGTTTAGAAAACACTTTATTTGATTCTGGATCATCTAATTGATTCATATCTTCCTAGTTTTCTATGAAAATTATATATTTCCAAATTGATATAACAATGGATTTTTCAGTCAAAAATCATAAGGGAAGTTTGATTGCAACAATATATTTTGAATAAATCCTCATTTGGGAATATAAATGTTCTTTATCTACTAATCTCATCATCATACCCATGATTGAATTTGATATAATCCTTGGTATGTATTGGCTTTCAGACCATGATGCAAAAATTTACTGTAAGAAGAAGGAGATTACTATTTTTGATGATGATGGTAAGGAACACCTTATCTATATAGAAGAATCGTCACCAACAAATTCTTATCTAAATCCACCCTCATTAGCTCAACTAAATTCAATTATTGCAGAGGAATCAAATGAAACAACTATGTTTGAAGAAAAGAATGTTCAAATAGAGGATGTACCTATTGGGAAAGAATATGTTGACATGTTTCCAGAATATTTACCTAGAAATCATCCAGAATGAGAAATTGAGTCTTCCATTGATTTAGTTCCTGGAACAAGGCCCATATCTAGGAACCCTTATAGAATGGCCATTGTGGAATTAGTGGAACTAAAGAAACAACTAGAGGAATTGAGTAATAAGTGGTTTATTATCCCTAGTCTTTCTCTATGGGGAGCCCCTGTTCTTTTTGTTAAGAAGAAAGATGGATCTATGAGGTTGTGTATTGACTACAAAGAGATTAATTCTATAACAATAATGAACAAGTATCCACTACCTCACATTAATGATTTATTTGACCAACTTCATCTAGATAAATAATTTTCAAAGATTGAACTTTGATCGGGATATCATCATTTGTTTGTGAAGAAGGAAGAAATTTTGAAAAAAACATTTCCAACCAGGTACGAGCATTATAAGTTTACAGTAATGCCTTTGGTATTGACTAATGCACCCTCTATCTTCGTGGATATAATGGATAGAGTTTTAAAGGAATATCATGATGTATGCGTAGTGGTATTTGTTTACTAATGTCTTGGTGCACTCCAAAATTTATGAAGATCATCAAAATCACTTGCGCATTATCCTGAAGACTCTGAGAAGACATGAATTATATGAGATGTTGAGAAAGTGTGAATTCTTTCTTAAGGAGATTTTTGGTCTTGGCCATATTGTCACTAAGGATAGAATCTCCGTTGACCCATATATGACCAAGGATGTTCAAGAATGGCCATCACCAACAATTATAATTGAGGTATGCTGTTTTATTGGTTTAACAAGATATTATCGACGTTTTGTCCAGAATTTTGCCCGGTTGGATAACCCATTAACAAAGCTCACATGAAAAGGGGTTAAATTCATTTGGAAAAAAGAGTGTGAAAAATATTTTGAATAATTTATTAGAATATTAGTCATTGATTCTAACTTGACTCTATCATTGGGGAATGATGAGTTTGTTATTTATAGTGATGCATCTAAGAAAGGACATGGTTGTGTCCTAATATAGAATGATAGAGTTATTTCATATGAATCACAATAACTGAAAATTCATGAGAAAAACTATCCTACTCATGATCTTGAGTTAGCAGCTGTAATCATATCTTTTAAGGTTTGGAGACACTATCTCTATAGTGAAAAATGTGAGATTTTTAATGATCACAAGAGTTTGAAGTATATTTTCTCACAGAAAGAACGCAACATTAGGCAAAGGAGATGGCTTGAACTACTCAAGGATTAGGATTTCATGATACAATACCACCTAGGGAAGGAAAATAAGATGGCATATCCTTTTACCAGAAAAGATCATGGTGTTTTGAACAAGATGAGAGTTGAAAAGGGTCCTATATACATAGATCTAGTAAATATGGATATGGTAATAACCATGGATGGTGCAACATCAATTCTTTTTCAAATGGTTGCCAAACCATATTTACTAGAAAGGATAAAATGTTCTCAACCTGATGATGAAGAGTTTCAAAAGAATATTAATGTTGTGAGTAATGGGAGATTTAGTGAATTCGTATATGAAGATAAAATTTTGAAATTTGGGAAGAGACGTTGTGTTCTCGATATACCTGATCTAAAAAGTGAATTATTGGATGATTCTCATAGTTATAATTTCTATATAAACCCTGGGAGAACCAAAATGTATAGATATTTGAAGGAACATTTTTTGGTGGGACAACATGAACAACGAGATTTCTGATTTTGTGTCAAGATATATGGTTTGTCAACAAGTGAAAGATGGAAGGAAACAGTCTGGAGGAGTCATCCAACCTCTTCCCATACCTATGTGGAAATGAGATAATATTCTGATTGACATTGTCATGGGACTACCAAATACTCCTAGAATGAATGATGCAATATGGGTCACTGTTGATTTTCATACCAAGTCAGCACATTTTCATCCTATAAGTGTTGATTTACGACTTGATAATTTAGAAAGACTATATATTAATGAAGTTTTAAGACTTCATGGAGTTCCCCTATCAATTATTTCTGATTGGGATCCCCATTTTACATCATAATTCAAGAAAATTCTTCAAAAATATTTGGATAATGAACTTAGTTTGAGCACTTCCTACCACCCCCAAACTGATGGACAATCAGAATGGACTATTCAAACCATAGAACACATGTTGATATCATGATCACATGAATTTCTTGATATGTCAGATCAATATTTAACTCTGGTAGATTTTTCCTATAACAATAGCTTCCATTCAAATATTTAGATGGCACCATATGAGGCATTATATGGAAAGAGATGTCACACACCAAACTGTTGAGAAGATGTTGGTGAAAGAAAACATACAGGCCTTGATCATTTGGATTAAAAGATGGAAGAGGTGAAGGTAATCCAAAACCACATCAAGGAATCTAAAAGTATACAGAAGAGCTATGCTGCTAACCGAATGAAGGATTTGGAATTTCAGGTAGGAGATCTTGTTTTCTTGAAGGTATCTCCATGGAAGGGTGTTATACGTTTCAGTAAGAAGGGAAAATTAAGTCCCTAGTACATTAGAATTTTCTAAATTCTAGAAAAAATTCGGGTTGTAGCTTACCATTTGGAAATTCCTCCAAGTCTCTTCAATGTTCATGAGGTATTCCACATTTCACTGTTGAGAAAATACATGCCTGTCCCAACGCATGTACTCACCAATGAAGAATCAAAACTGGAACCCAATCTATATTATTACGTAGAGCCTTTCAAGGTTCTTGATACAAAAGAACAAGTTTTGAGAAACCAGATGACTCATCTTCTAAAAGTTCTATGGAGAAACCATAAGATGGAAGAGTCAATGTGGGAATAATACAATAGGTTGGGTTGTACGCAACTTCGAGTTCTAACACACCACAACCAATAAAACTAGCCATTATGAATATTAAAAGCAGCTTTTTGAAATTTTAAAAATTTTATCTTTCAAAATGTACTTCATTTTTTAATTCGGAATATTGAAATTAGCTTAGGGTGATTTTTTGGTATTTTTCTGAAAACATTCAATTTTTGATGAATAGTTAAAAACTAAGTTATAGTTTGAAACCGAATTTTTATTTAAATAATTATTTATATTATTTAGATTTATTTTAAGTAAAAATAGATACATAATACCTATATAAGTTCAATGTAATTCATTGAAGTCAGTTTATAATAATTTTAGATATATAAAATTTGTACTGAACTTTTTACCGTCTTTTACCCTCCTCTTAAAAGAATTTGAAAATTTACATAAAACATAAATTTACCACTTCTGTGAGTAGAATTTCGAAAATCCAACAAATATTGTTGATATATGTAAGTAATTGTTTTTTGAATGAGATGAAAATAATTTTTGGTGAATAATAACGTTTTACTTTTATTTACTACGGTTAAAATTAAATAGGGTAATTAAGTGTAAAAATGAAATTATTAGTACCCAAGAACATGTACTAATTATTTTGGATAAGCGGAATTCGAAAAAAAAACATTATGATTAAAATATAATCCTTTAGGTCCACTTGGATTAGATTCGGACATTTATTATTATTTAATTCAAAGAAGAGTTTAAAGTGTTAAATTCAAAGTTTAATAACCAAACCATTTTTAATATAGAGTTACACATAAGATAAATTCGAATATAAATATTCAACAGAAATATAAAAATATCTCTAACATAATGGTTTTTTATTAATATTTTTTAGAAATTAAATAATTTAATTTATTTAGGACACAATGATGTGACAATAATTACCTAATTAATTAAATATTACAAGAATTGATATTATAAATATCCAAATAAATGTGATTTGAGACTTTTTATAAATTAAACTTATTTTATAGCTTAATATGACATATTATAGTTGGTTAGATGAATTTTATTCTATGTAATAATGATATTATAAATTCAGAAAAAACCAAATACCCAATAGTGTCAAAATTGACATAAAAGAATTTTTAAAACAAATATTATATTATTAATTGATATTTTATTAGTAAAAATCTAAGGTTCGTCCAAAAGAATTATGTAATGATATTTGTATCATTAATGAACCACTTTGGGTTCTCTTGGAAGTATATAGTATTTTTATTAACCACATAATATAAAAATACAAAGAGACCTGGTAAATGTCAAACTATTTATCTAAAAGTTAAATCTAAAAGATAAGGTTAATATAATGACCCAAACCTATCTAAAACCTATTAGTTTAGTGGTTTTAGACCCAACCACACCTTATACTTTAAATAATCCATTTTTGTTCATTATAAACCGAAAATAATTTTATTATAAAATAATATTTCAATCTTTTCCTAGGATTCCCCTCACCCCTCTTATAAAGGGGCACTCCCCCTTCCCTCTAATTTACACATTCAAAGCCATTTGGCTCCACCAAAACCTGCCCAAATACCCTCTCAACTTTTCTCCATTTATCATAGAGTCCTTACTTTATTTCATAAAGCCATCCTAAGGAGCCCTTTTGATCAATTCAAAAGGAAGAACTCGAAGAAGAGATAAATATTTCATCACCTCTTTCAAGTTCCTTTCTTCTACCACTTCATCATTCTTTGTGGTTTCAATTCTAATATAATAACTCCAGTATCTTCTATATACTATGATGTTATTGAAAATATGTTACAACTATATTCATTATTCTATACATCCTTTGAATGACATGTCACCATACGTGCATACGTACGGCTTACTATCTCCACATCGTGGTGTAATTGTTATTCAATACAATATTTTTTGGATGGGTATAATAATGATTTTTAATTGATGTAAATAATAAATATAACATGATAATTATTCTGTATATATGATATAAAATAAAATTATATATTATTTTAATATCAAAAGAATGATATTGTCGCTCGTGCGTACGTACGGATTACCGTCTCCATGAACACAATGAGATTCACTCCCCATCACATCCATTGAAGACTAATTTTCATTTGATGATTAAAAATAATGATTAATGACTTCATATCATTCTGTATATGAATAAGACACATCCCATACATAACAAGTGTGACTCACATAACAAATAATATAATGGAAAACGAATTATTTAACACCTGAAACGACGATAATACTAAGATATTATTAACACAACAATATTAAAAGATCATATAGGATATAATATTATTGTATATGATTCATGTATAATTTAATAACAATAATTTCCCCATTATAGAGGTGGTTAACCTACCCTCGATCAAGGAAAAGTACAAGGTAAGTGTTAATTTCATAATCTCTTCATTATGCACGGTTTTTTATATATAATTATCTACTGGGACCTCTTTGTCCTCAACATCCATGATTTTTAAAAATTTATTTCAAAACATTCTTACTATTTTATAGAAAATGAGTTAAATTAATTTATACCCTTTTTGACTTTTATAATATGTCTATAAATTAATATTTCCGTCATTTTCCAAACAAGGTACTTTTTGAAAAATTTAAGGTAAAAATGTTTTTTAACTTATATGGTGGGTGCGGATATTTTCCGCCCTTATAACATGGTCAAAGCTTCCATTACAATATTATAAGTATATTTTCAAATATAATTTTTTTTATAATTATGTGCCTTTTAAATGATTTCAAAATAGAATGAGATATTTCTCTAAAAAGGTTTGTATTTCATCTATTTCAACATCATTTGATGAATTTTGAGTTTGTTTGAAGTTGATTTATTATGATACCAAACTTCCATATTATATTTAAGGTTTTGTGATATGTTTGAATATGGATGTGTTATTTCATTCCATTAATGGATTATGGATAAAATATTGACATTTTGTTTGGTAGTTTTAATACGAATGTATATGTCATGTTTAAACAATTTCATATGAAGAATGTGTTGGACAAAGTAAGTGACGGGTGGAGCCCGATATAGCTCCTCGATGTATCGGTAGTTATCATGAGAGAAACTAGTGTCTCTGCACAGGGCACTGAAAAAATCTTAAATGTAGTTTTGGAAGAAGTCCTTGACTATATGGTTATGGAGGTCATGAATTATGCATTCAATCATTATGAAAGTGGCTATTCAAATTGCATGTGATTATTAGACTAGTAGAATATCCATTTGAGTAAGTAAATGGTATTATTTTGATTTATATTTTCCATATTATGATGAAATTTCTATTGAAAAGGCTTTTGATTTAGTTTTATACATTGGCTTAAATGTTTATACTTATTTATGAAAGCTTCCGATATATTTTTATCCTTACTGAGCATCTGATCTCACCCCATTCTATGTTTTATTTTTCCTAGGATGTGAAGAAGTATATTATGAATAACCTGTAGGGATAGTCTATGAGATCTCAGTATTGTCTATGGAATCAATTTTGTTAATGTTTCCCATTTTACGATTTAATGTAAACCATATGAATGTATCTACTACTTCCTAGGATACTTAACTAACCAGTCTTTCGAGACATGATATTTTGTGATCAGGCCAATGATAGGTAATAATGAACCAACTCAGGGCTTTTGAGGTTGGGGTGTTACAATCGAGTTATGGGAATGTATTTTGATTTTAATTTTTAATGTATAATTAAATTAAATGTTGTAAAATATATTATATTTCTCTTGTACCATATCAATTATCCAATTTTATGGGATATAATTTATCTTCAACACCAAATATATATTTATGGTTTGGGGATTACATATTTCAATAAAATAATCTCATAAAATCTTTATTGGTATTCTTTGTTTGAATCCCTAAAAAAATACCTTGAATTAAACTCCAAAATCCTAAATTTATAGTGAAATATAATTTATATTAAATTTGATTAATGTTAAATATCCATTGAAATCACATACATGAGATCCATTATTTTTAGGCATGACCATGTTACTATTATGTGATCTTTATAACATCAAACTTAATCTAACATAGACTCAAATTTATTCATACATAAGATCAAAATAATAATACATTTATTTTGATACAATTGATTTACTAATAACTATGAATTATATTACTCATATGTAATCATTGGGACTTTATATATATTCTTCAGTTGGTAGAAAAACATCCTCTTACACTAATGGAACAAGATAATCACCAGACTTATTCATTCATGGGATTCACTTCACTATTAAGTGTGCTTTATAAATTCGTGTTTAATCATACGAAGATATTATAAAAACATACTAATACATGCACAATTGTTTTTTTAATATATTTTTTGAGCCCATTTAAACTTATCAATACCTCTCAAACAATCTCAGAAAACACCAACTATATAAATTAAACTCAAAAAAATTCTCAACCAATATATAACACTTCTAAAATTATTTTTAAAATCATAGAAAAAAAATTAAAAAATTCATTGGGTTATTCATATGATTATAGAAATATTTTCATATCATAGAGTAAATAAATATTGATGAGACCATTAGATGAAACATGTCATTACACACCCCCATTAGGAAGGTATCATAGGACTACATCAAGGATACAAGTCATCCTTGATGCCAACCTCTAATTGGACTCTTGTTTGAAAAAATAATTTATGGTATATAACATATAAATGGGTATAAATAATATTATAACTCCCAAAAATATAATTATAGAAATACACTAATAAAAACCATGATATATAATAAAAAATAGAAAAATAATCAGAAATTAAGGATATGTCCTAAAAATAATAGTCTCTAAATAAAAATACCCCAATAATGTCTTCAGAATAAACTCTATAACCAATTCGAAGCTCCAAGATAGTATTTTCCAGATCGGTCCTAAAATTCACCTAGGAAACCTAGAAAATGTTACATATATATATATGCATGATAATTACATATATAATCAATAGGTTCATACTCAGGACCTCTCATGAAAATTTCGATGAAGAATAATAACTATTCAATGAACAAACTGTAGAAAAAATAAGTACTTATCATGTAATCTACAAACCATCCTCAGTAGGGATTAATTGTCCTATAATGAATCATAGAATAATGAATTTAAATATGCATGATAACAAAAATATACCCTAAAACCACTTCTTCAAATTTTTTTCACTATCACAACCAAATTTCATACATCTCATTATCCCAATCCCTTATATAACTGTGATATAACACACTATATTGATCCAATCACATTTTATATCGGTTATACTATAACCCTATATAGAAAAACCTATAGAAGTGTCAAAAAACTCATATTGTATTTATTCTAACCCTATCTTAACCAAATTCTCCATTATATATCTCATATACACATCTTTACTGCACATCACAACCTCATAATATATTTATCTTAGTAAGTACTCATGAACCTGATAGAAATCAACCATGTTCCCTCCTCCAACCATGCAAGACCCCCAAAATTCATCATCACCACATCCACATAACATGTCAACTACACAACACCTAGAATTGAAATAATAAAAGAGAGTATATTTATCCACTAGTTCTCTCAACAGTATGGTGGTTTTTAAAAAATACATAAAGCCCAAAACATTTGGGAATCAACATGGTTATCTATTTCTATTTTGGTCTATATTAAATAATATAAACATAAAATTATAATAATCCATATAGAATCCAAAACTTGAAGGTTCATACAAAATAAAACCTACCACATCCCATAAACATCACCATATCTCCATCACCGTACACACCCACCACTGTTAGCTGTAACTGCAAAAATTGGACCAACATCCTATAAAAAACAATCAACCAAACCATCTAATTTTTTTAATATAATTCATGTAACCAACCAATTATTTATTTAAAATTTAACATCCGTTTAAATCTTATTAATTAATTCTATTCCAAATTTATTAAAAAACCACTTATTTCCCTTACCCGTGTTTATTTCCAACAGTTACCTATCATTTTCAAGAATTATTTTTTATTTACAATGATTGTTTTTTCAATTCCAAAAATACCCATTTTTATGTTCATCCATACCAGTTATATTCCTATACTACTGAGAAACTACAAAATTTGCCCATGTAAACCAAAAATGACATCATCCAACAATAACCTCTATATTCTCTGGTTCCAACCATATAAAGGTAGCGATAACCCCATATCACAATCAACTACAACAACCCAACCACCTGTCACTAAAAACATTCACTATGCATTTTTTCCAAAAAAACATCATAGTCCAAAACTTCTCATTATCTTGAAAACAAATATAAAAAACATCCAACCATGTCCACACAACCACAAAAAAAGAAAAATAATATTTCATTAAATTTCATTCATATATTTTACCAAAAAATACCATTATTTATATCTCAAGTAAATCATCATGATTTATTCACCTTTGATTATATTAATGATAAGACATTAATTTATAGATTTCATATAGATGGACCATAAAAATCTATAATGTATTATACATTTTAGGAAAGCTAATTATAATCATTATTTTCATGTTACCACACTCAATTTATATATACAAAAATGATTTTCATTAACAACAATATGAATTCATCAAGTACATGAGAAACATAATGTAATTGAGTAAAAATTAGAAAAAAAACCCCATTACAATCATTTTAGTTAGGTATGGTTCATTATTATCATTAGAAAAATCCATTATATCCATAAAAAAAGTGAAAAATAATTATAGATAAAAATTATTGACAAAATAGAAGAGAGTTATTAAATCCCCATCTACAAACAGTGCTTCTAAAGCCACTGTGTAATGAATAGGGAAAGAGAATACCAAAAAACCTCACTAAATAATTTAATCCTATGATCATCCAATTAAATAACTAACACCATAAAAAACATTACCCAACATCACAAAATACAACCCCTACCCCCCCTTCAACTATCTTTTAAGATTATTAATATAATGAAAATGAAAGAGGAAGAAGGGAAAAATCAACATCACTACCAGTTAATATATATATGTCGAGGGATAAATCCAACTAATGAAGGATCAAACAACCTTAAAGATATACCTTTGATAAATAATTTATTATGATAAGATAGTTGAAAGAAAAGAAACATGAAGGGGAGACCAATTTTTATATTGAAAAGTAATTGGGTGTCAGGGGTGACAAACCCTCATCATGTCGAGATGGGTTGAGTCAATCAACCATCAAAAAACCAATTGAATAATTCCCCTAAAATATATTTTATTAATGTATTGTAAAACATTAAAATTATATAAGGTCATTAAATTTTCATGAAATGAAATTTTTTTGGAGCCCTGATGTTTTTATTGGAAGAACTACCGATGCTAAGCTCCCAGCCTACATGCTGAGATGAACATGACGACATCATAAAGAGCATTAGTGAATGAAATCCACCACTTCTAAGATATATGCTGAGAAAAATTAACTTTTAATTCCATAACTAACCTCATAATATTTAATCCAACTCATGTAGCACACTCTTGATGTTCATGACTCCACCACCACACCATGATCTTCCAATACCAACTTTAGACCTATACTGTAATAAACCCTCTCACATCACGACCTAAATGAACATTTTATGACCACCTTATACCAATTAAAATTGTGTCTCTAATCAAAACATTTATTCTTCCTAAATCCTTCAAACTCCTGCAATTGCTAAATATCACAAAGGAGTGTGCCTCTCTTCATCATGATTAAGATAGTATAATAACTATCTATAATCCACAGTGTAAACCCCTCTCATATCAACGTTATTCTAGAATAAGTAAAATTATCAATTTGAAAGGGATGGGGAACATTTAAAACCTGACCAGTGTCAAAAATATTCAAAGATACTCCATCCAAAAGCCCCAAGACCTCAGTACCTAAAAAACACACATTGATGAACATTGCAACTCCATGAATACTATGAGTGAAATAACTCCACCACATCCAATAAACATCACCTAATGAGCTAACATGTCATTCCATAACTTAAATCCCATTAAATAATCAATATTTTTTGGCTCACAACTCAATTATATGACTCCTCTTCATGCCATGAAACTCCAATGAGAGGTTTAGTCCTCTAATAAAACAAAATCTTTAACACTATGACCCAAATAACCATGTCGTGATCACGTACAACCTACTAAAATTTCATCTACGATCAACACCATAGTTTCACTAAAAGTTTACCAACACATAAATCAATTTAATCTCAGAATGAAATGATTTGGAAAGGTAGTTTTCATTAAAACATAGCTTAGGAAACACATCAGGGTTTTTTTGATAACATGACATTACTAGTTTAAAATGTCATTATTCATGATAATGTTTTAAATATGAGTTTTATATAGTTACATGAACTATATATTAATGACACATGATATGTTCCTTTGAAAACACATCATGATAGATTTTTCTTTTATATTTTATGAAATTAGGTAGTATATGTGATGAAAATGTCATGCTATGGTTTTATAAAAAAAATTCATAGAAATATCTAGAAACATTTTGTTATTTTTTTTGAAAAAATCATGTTTTGTATTAGATATGTGAGAATTTTATTGGTTAGGTAGTTTTTCATTCCGAGTGTGGGGAATCAAAATATTTTATAACATTTGGATCATATGTTTATTGAAGGAAAAATTCCATTCTTTTAATTTATGTTTCTTGGTTTTGGTAGAGATAGATTAAAAATATTATTATCATCTTGACCCTTATTTATTTTTTATGGTGAATTCACCTCATGAATAAAATAGATTAGAAATTGACTTTGGTGATATTTCTAGAGATATCAATCCTCCATTGATAGTTTTATTTATGGGAGTGGTTTGATAAGAACACTAACCACTTGTTATTGGAATTCATGACTTATTCTAGTAAATTCTTGGTGAATCCTTCTCTACATTTGTTTTTCTTTGTATGATGGCATAAGTAGATGTTGGATCATAGTGATAGTTTATTGTAGATATGGAATTAAGGATTGGATTACCAAATTAATGAATATGCATCAATGTAATTGAATAATTGATGATGTAAGTGATTTAAATGATCTTAATTTTATTTGGGTCCTCATATGGATTTATCATTCTTTTGTTCTTATGGGTAGATAATTTAATATTATTTTCTAGTTAGTATGATGTGGATTATAATTTACTGATAATTCTTGATTATTTTTATTTTTTTTATTAAATTATAATATATTTATGTGATCACTATAGTAAAAAACTCTAGATATAATATGTGAATATTTAGACGGATATTGTATTATAGATTAACTAATTATATTTTGTATCCCATAGAGGTGAACAGATGTAGTATTTCAAATGACATAAAAAAGGACACAATTTTAATGGGTGTTAAAATTTAATCTTCAAAACGTCAAAAATGGATTCATTACTCAATTATATATGGAAAATAGTTTATTTTAGGAGATTAACATAATGTTATATGGAGAAAGGGTGATCAAATGTATTCTGAAGACGTTCGGGTGAAGTAATGTAGAGTTGAGAGGCTATGATATATTGAATGTTGTTATTTTTATATGTAATGTAGGAAAATGGTCATTAAAAGTTATTATTGAGATAATGTGACGCTATTATTAGTTTTTTAAATCTCAAGATATGGAAAACTTATAATGAAATTTATAATAATCCTTTTAATGTTTAATATGAATTACATGTGATTATTAATGCAAGTTGATTTTGTAGTGTCAATTATGTTGGGAATGGAATGTAGTTGAGGTGAATAGAAGAGGCCCTATGCTCATCTCTATTATTAGTATATCATTATATATTTTATTTTTTTATATCGATGATGTGGTAATCTCCATTCACTACATGTCCCCAATCAGAATGTTTCTTTATAAGTGACAATGTGATCGTTATATTTGATTTTAGGTGGACCCCAACATGAATATTATATTGGATGACCATTTTTGACCTATAATTCCACTCATATATGATATTATATTCCCAGGGATGTTGGATTCACTCATGAATGTATTATTACCTTGATATATTTATTTACAAGATATTTTATTCCCTAGGGATGTTTTATTTCAATAAAGGAATATTTTGTAGAATGTAGATTATTGGGCCTTATTGATATTATTTATTTTGATGATGATTTTATACCTAACTAATGTCTATTGGTTCTGTTAGAGTACAATTAACTTGTCATTAGAAGTGTTGGAATTACCAGGGGTTATAATGGATTTTTTTACCTATTTAATTCAAAATGGTTTTGAAATATTTCCTCAAAAATTAACTGAGGGTCTCTTGGGATGAATATAATGATTTTTTTGTATAGTTGAACATAATTTTATCATTTATATATTTCTAGGATTCAGTTAAATATTATTCTAGGATGAATTATCATGGATCAGATGGTATATAAATAGTGTCTTCAGAAGAGTTTCGTTTTATTTTATTTTTTATTGATGATGTTGAGGATATTTTTTTAGTGTTTTACACTATTAGATTTTTTTTTCATATATTTGGGATGCAAGATATATAATTAATGGTTAGTTCAATATATCTATTGTAACACAATAGGTAAATAAAGAATATGAAATTTTCATATTTATCCATATTTGTGAATAAAATATTAATATGACTTTAAAGGGGACGCTATGCTCAATGGCGTACCCAACACGCAACAACGAGTTTCATGGGAATCTTACGTTGCACTCTAATAATAAAATAATATTATTTTAAATGGTAGTTAATATGTAGAAGTTGTATTGGCGGGAATGGATAGAAATAACTAAAATATGATTATATATGTTTTTAAATGTTTTTACATTTATCCAATAAAAGATAAATGCATAAAATACGGAAATAATTCAATTTTAGGCGTATATGCCCTAGTTTTCACTAAAGGTTCACTTATCGCCTTTTGATGGAGAACCGTCATTAAATATAGTTTTGTTCACCCTTATAAATCCTTTTGGACCAAATAAAACTCTTCTTAAGAATTGGGATATCAAAATTTACTTTGTGTAAATTTTTCGTATCTTTCTGATAAAGTTCATTTTTTTAATGAATAGTGGAAAATGTTGTATTTTAATTAAAAACCTCTTTTTAATCTAATTTATTTATATGATTAGATTATCTTTTGAACTGGTTTTAAAGTTAAATTAGAATATATTTCTACCATTAAATCCAATAGTGGTCGTTGTAATTAATTTCACTTTGAAATCACACTTAAACTAGTGTCAATTTTTTGATACTTATTGTTTCATAAAAACATGTTATTTGCTCTGACAGCGAGAATTAATTATTAAATTAATTAAAGTGACTTATATGTTTTGAATTTTTTAAAATATACTTCATTTTTGAATTCGGAATATCAAATATAGCTTAGGGTGAATTTTTGGGATTTTTCTGAAAAACTTCAATTTTTTATGAGTAGTGAAACCACTAAGTGGTACTTATAAAAACTGATTTTTTCCGTTTAAATGAAATTTTTCCATCTTTGTGTTTTAAATTTCAAAAATCCGACATACATGGTTGTCATTAAGAAGTAAAATGTGGTTCAATGGGATAAAAGTAATTTTTTTTGTGAATAGTAACTTATTAAGTTTTTAATCGCGATTAGAGGTAATTAGTGTAGTTTAAGGTAAAAATAATGTTTTAATAATATGAAATGAACTTGACACATGTCATAACCTCATTTTATGTGTCATGGAGGACCGAGACAACCCATGGGTCAACTTGGGGACCCCATGAAGCCACATTGGTTGGAAAATGACATTAATATCTTTTTATTTAAAGTTAAAGTAAAAATGAGACAAACATGAAATGGTTTACTAAAACAATTTTTACATGGTGTTATACAAATCAGAATTTTGACTATAAATATTAATTGGAAATATAAAAAGATTTCCTACATCATAGTAATTTTTTTATAATTTTTAGACATTAAATAAATTAAATTATTTATGACATCATGATAATGCAGCGATGACATCATTATTTAACGATTTAAATAAAATGGAATGATAATGTAATGTCTAAGACCTACACATGTCCAAAACCTATTGGATGAGTTTATTTTGAACCCTTATCACCTTAGCCTCGAAAAAAATCAATTTGGGACCTCTTAAATCCTAATACCATTTTAAAATAAAGTGACTTTTCTTTACCTTCCAAGAGTGCCCCTCCTCTCCTCTTATAAAAGGCCCCCAACTCTACCTCATTACCCACACTCCCAAAGCCTTTTCCTCGGCAAACCTCTTCCCATTTTGTCTCTCCACTTCCCTCTATTACTACTTGAATCCTCACTTTGGGCAGAAGTCTTCCCAAGGAAGCCTTTGAGCTCAAACCAAAGGGAGTTACCCGATTTTAAGGTAATGTCTTCACTTGAGTCCTTTTGTTTTATTTTGCTTCTCCAACCCCCTAAACTCTTTTTATTCATTTCTTTTATAAAAAATCCAGTATCATCAATATACTAGGATGTTTATATAAGAAGTATTAGAGATACACTTTCACACACCTACATCTAATGGTTAAAGAACATACTATTCCTGTGGATGGCGAATTTCGGCCTCCCGAAACGATGATTGTTCAACATTCTTTTAACAACTTCAAAGGTGTCCATTAAGATGACACTATATTTATATATGATATATAATATGTTTTGGTTTTCCATAAGATTCTGTATGTTTCATTTTGGGCATACCTTTATGGTTTCCATTATGGCTAAACGCGATATCTTCATTTAATGAAGTACGGACTACCGCCCCCTCAAAGTGATTTGATTCGTTAATACCATATGTGGTATGTATAAAGGATATATTTAATGATATTATATATGATACCATACTAGAATTAAAATAATATTATGTATCATTATGTTTTAATTCCATTAAATATGGAATAGAAATGGAAGTAGCCTTCATGCGTACGTACGGCTTACCGTCTCCATGAACGGTACATTTCATTTCTTATCTCAAAATGTTATGTAATATTATAAGTACATATATATAATGGATATATATGTAATATATTACATCAAAATTATGGATATCATTCTGGAATTATAACATATATATATCTCTCTCATTTTGTTTTAATTCCATTAATATGACAAAAAATGAAAGTAGCGTTCATGCGTACGTACGACCTACCGTCTCTATGAACAGTGCTTTTCGTTTTTTATCTCCAAATGATATGGAATAGTATTAAATGAATATTTACTAGATATATATGATATTTTAATCATTAATAATACTCTGGAAATTATTAATTATAACTACATGGGCAATCTTTTTTTCAAACAAGTTCATTTTTGACTCATGTACCAAACATCGACAAAAACGTCTGATATGAACTAACATTATTAAGCAATTATTATAACATTATAATATGTGATATGAAATGAATAATAATCTTTAAAGGAGGTACTTAGGCAATTATTAATTGACCAATGTTTATTATTCAGGAATATAAAGAAACGAACAAGACAAGTTAGACTTGAGGTAAGGGATCCTACTCCTCTCTTTATTTTTAAGTACACTCTTTTATGTCATTCCTTCTAAGATCGTCTTTCTTGTTATCGGGATGTTATTTTATATTACTATTACTGTAATTTTTAATTTTCAAATGATGAGAGACCCTATTCTCTCTCATAAATCCATTTTGGATGTTTTGAGTGGCGCCGTTAGGCTGTGGAATTTTTATAAGAGATCTAACCTCTCTCTTTCTCTTTAAGTACTCCCCTTTATGTCACTTCTTTTAAGATCCTATTTGTCATGATGGGGGATGTTCTTTTATATTACTCTTTCTGTACATTTTATTTTAATGTGATGAGATACCCTATTTGATCTCATCAATCCATTTTTTGATGTTTTAAGTGGCGCTGTTAGGCTGCCGAGTTTTCGTAAGGGATTTTTCATCTCACTTTTATTCCCCTGAGATTTATGCTACATTTGACACAATTTCCTTTGAGTGGTGTATGTACTGAACATTATTTTACTCATTGTGTAATATTATTTCATTTATGAGTATTTACATCACTGATGTATTGTCCTTCTTTCACGGGGTGTATGTTTCGAAAGATACCCATGTCGGTAAGGGAACCTTTCACCCTCCACTTTTTAAAAGACTTATTTTGTTATGTCTTTTAATTCACATAATATTATTTTGGGATATGTTATTATATATCCTTATTGATGTAAATTTTATGTCCAAGTTATGAGATACCCTTTTTATCTCTCATCAACTCTTTTTCTGAATTTTGAAGTGACGCTGTTAGGCTGTCTAATTATTGCAAGGGAACTTCTTAACCTAATTTCGATTATTTGGGATAAGCTTGTACTCCTTGAATATGCCGTTCTATGAATATGTGTGAATAACCTCTGATTGTTTTACACTTAATATCCACTTATATTTGGTGTATTAGTTTGTCACATATAATTATGTAATTGATTTATCCTTAATCCAAGGATACCATCTTTGTATGGGACTTCGTCTCAATCTCCTTTCATTGAGGCATATTTTGTTTTATACACAACCTTCTTTTATATGGTGTATAAACCCCTTTTACTTTTACGTTTATCAGAAAGGAATCTTTTTTTATACAAAGCATTTTACTAAACGACAAAAGGGAATGTTTTTGTCGTACATATGCGGCGACAATGACTTCTCTAACGCCGTGACCATTATTTGAGTTTCGGCTTCCTCTACAAGCCATACCTTTTTTTAAAAGAAAAATAAATACCATGTTTTACTTTTCTTTTATTTTGGTATTGATAATGGTTTTCATAATTTTTTTATATCAATGTGTTTTATTGATATCTTGTGATTGAAAAGTGGAAATGTTATGTTTCCTTTATGCATGTTTTATGTGATATGATTATGTTATGGTTCTTGGGCATTATTATGAAGATGGGTGGTTCCGTGATAAACTAAGGGCGGGTGATCCCGATATAGCTCTCCAATTCATTGGGTAACGCGAAGGAGTGAAACGTTAAGGTTTCTCCAAAGATATTTAGGGAATATACTGTGATGGGTATTCCAAACGTAACCAAGAGAGTTACTCCCTACGTAAGAATGTTATGAATTCCTCAAGTTACCTTTATGTCTTATGATTTATATGATTTATTCATGGTTTGATGAGGTATGTTAAAGTGCCTATGTTTTATGGGTAAAGTAGGATTTTATTCTTATGTATATATGAACTCATGTTTCCTTACCATATTTTTATAACCCTTACTGAGATTTTTATGATCATCCCATGTTTTTGAAATGTTTTTTACAGGTCAAGGGAAAGGTACATGATGTGATGATAGTGTCAAGGATGTGTCAAGAAAGAATCCATGTTTTATTTTCAATATGTTTCCGTTGATGGGAAGAATGAATACTGTCTTTTATGTGACCACTTTGTTTAAATGTGGAATGTAATGCAAGTTTCATGATCTAATTCTCTAAAACTCTAAACCTGAAAAGATCCTCAATGTGTAATCTTGTAATAACTGAAGATTAAGTAAGATTTAAGGCTGGGGCCTTATATCTATTCTATATTGTTTTTGTTGTTGATGTAGATTATTTTATGTAGTTATTTCTGTATAAAAAATGGTAATGCATGTTATATAGCAAAAAATTCCCTTAGTTATAGTAGACATCCAAGGATTATTAGAGAGGGTGTTCGATGGTCACTCTCAATCTCAAGGAAAAATTAGGAAGAGCCATAGGGGGTTTCATACATGACATAATGGTATAAAAGTGAGGATAAAGATGGATTTTTGAGTAGGAACTTGTGAAGAATTAATTGGGTTGATAAGATACCAATATTCTAAAATATTTAATGTGATATATACTAGTAATCCAATAATGGGTGTGGTAGCTAACACATTTCTATACTTGGGTGTTGATTTTCTACATATTATACCTATATAATGGTTTAATATATATAGGGTACTATGTTATGTTGGATGGAAATCCTATAGTACTAGGTTATTCATATTTTTCATGTGGTGTTTACATTTTATTAATGCATGAGGGGATTTGGTTGTAAAATTAAAAATTTTCTATATCATTGGGATTACATATTAATTAATTGACATTCTAATGCTATTTAACTAGAGGTAAAATTGGGATAATTCTCTGATTCATTGAAGGACAGACCTAAGGGATGAAGAGACTAAGAGGTACATCTTATAAGAGCTTTAGTGTTATAGATTAATGTGTTGAGAGGTGGATTTTATAGGAAAATCCGGAGGTGGGTATTATTAGCATGAGAGTTGGATTCCAGTTGTGTTTAGTTTACTATCTGGAAAAGATCAATAATAGTGGATTCCTTAGCTGGGTGATTGAGATATTAATAAACTATCATGGGTTTATTTCCAAGGGTGGTTTAGATGAGATATGAATTCATTAATTATTAGGATATATAGATAGTAAAACTTGTTTGTTAATTGATAAGGGCAGTCTATAATACCCAAATATAGAGTCTTCTTTGTAGTCTTATTATGATATTTAATGGATTTATTGATTGATGAGTAGATAAGAGAATTATCATTTTATAGGGACGTAAACCCAAATATTCAGTTCTAGGTAATTAATTTCACCTTTATATATTTGATGAATTTGATGATGTAATAAGAGATGATAGATAACAATTTAGATTAAATAAAAATTGTTAAAGATTAGATTCATTATAGTTCTCGACAGAGGAGTGATGGTATGAATTATTGTATTATGATACATAATTGATTAAAATTTATGGATTGATATCATCAACCATATCTATCATATGTTTTTTTTGAATAAATAAGCTCATTATCATATTTTTGGGGATAATATATGGTATGAGCCCTCTTTGATGTGTGAGTACATGGAATGTTTTTATTATCATCATTTTATAGTGGATGGTGTGTTCTTGGTAGTTTGTTACTTAATGGGTGTTGTTATTTTTTTGGAACCACTATAGTGATTGTTTCATCCTTGACTATACATGTAGTAGTAAGATCAATGTTAATTACGACTGCTTATATTGGGTGGTGGGGGTGGGGGTCCATTGAGAGATATTTTATTGCTTTGGGAACCTTGATTATAGTAGATTTTATGTGGTGGTAAATATTAGAGGTTAAAGAATATGAAATATGGATTTTTTTCTTCATAATGTGACCATGTTACCCTCCCATATGGATCAGAATTAATAAAATGTACCATATGAGTTTACTGTACATTTTCATCTATATTGACAGACACTGCATATTTTTATTATTTTTTCCCCTTTATATGTTTGTGGGTATAGCTCAATATAGAGATACTTTGTAACGCCCCGACCCCAGTTACCCAGAGTCGGTGCATTATTACATAACATTGGCACGATCATAATAAAGATCAAATCTTGAAAGACCGATTGGTTTAGTAGCCTTGGAAACACTAGATATATTCATAAGTTTTACATTACATCATAAAATGAAAAACTACTACAACAACATAATGTTTCCACAATCCACACTATTAACCCCTCATAAAATCCCTGCAGGTCATTCATAACTTACTTCTTCACATCCTGGGAAAAATAAAACATAGAAAAGGGGTGAGCTCAAATGCCCAGTAAGGATAACAATATAGCGGAAACTTTCATAAATAAGAATAAACATTTAAGGCAATGTATAACTAAAACAAAAGCCTTTTAAATATGAACTTTCAACATGGTATGGCATAAATAAAATGAAATAATGCCATTTACTTATTCACATGGATATTCTACTAATCGAATAATCACATGCAAAAATCAAGGCCTCGTGCCAAGACTAAAAATAAGATTTTGTCAAGGCCTTGTGCCAAGACACTAGTTTGTCTCATGATACCTACAGATGCAATTTTTTTAGAAGATACTTACGTTTAAATTTACTCAAATATACTCCAGTGTTTTTATGAAAACATTATGCAAGCTTGTGAGAACAAAATAACTAGTTCTGAGACTGCTCGACTAATTACAGGCCATGATGGGTCCACTCCCAATCCCTTCCTTTCTAGCACACTCGAGAGTCGGGTTTTCTAAAAACATTTTGGAGCTTGCGTTAAATACGTATACATTTGCACTGGATTTTCATATACTTGATAGAAATATCTCTTTTTTTTAAATCATTTAAAAGCCACATAATTTTAAAATAAAACATTTAATTTTAAAATATTCTTATAGGCTTGTAAATAAAGCTTTGAAGATTTTATAACGGCGGAAAATAGCCGCACCCGCCGTATAAGTTAAAAAAACATTCTTACCTTAATTCTGTCGAAAAGGTTAAAAAGGACCTTGTTTTGAAAACGACGGAAATATTCTTTTATAAACCACTTATAAAAGTCAAAAAGGGTATAAATGAATTTAACTCATATTCTAGTAAATAATAAAAATGTTTTGAAATACATTTTTAAGAAACATGGATGTGGATGATAAAGAAATCCCAGTAGATTATTACGTATAAACAACCTCGGATAATGAAGATATTGTGAAATAACCCTTACCAATTTGGTAACTTATGAAACATACAACCCATGTAAGAGGTATAATACAATGAATATGTAAATACACATAAATTAGAGTGTATTACATAGAGAATATAATTATGGGCAGTACATACACCACACAAAAGGTGATGGTGGCAATATGGCATGAATCTCACGAAAATAAGGAGTGAGATGAAAACCCCTTACCTTGTACTTTTCCTTGGTTGGGGTAGGTTAACCTCCTGTATAATGGTGAAATAGTTGTTATTAAATTATACAAGAATCATATATATTAATATGATATCATATATGATCTTTTAACATTGATTTGTTAATAATATCTTAGAATTATCGTTGTTTCGGGAGTTAACTTACTCATTTTCTTTTATATGTTTTGTTACATAAGCCATGGTTGTTGTATCTTATTCATATACAGAATGATATCTAGTCCTTAAACATCATTTTTAAATCATCAAATGATAATTATACTTGAATGGATACGATGGAGAATGAATCTCATCGCGTTCGTGGAGACGGTAATCCGTACGTACGCACGAGTGACAATATCATTCTTTTGATATTAAAATAATATATAAATGGATGGTATATCATATATACAGAATCATTAACATGTTATATTTATTATTTACATGAGTTACACATCATTATTATACCCATCCAAATAATATTATATTGAATAACAATTACACCACGACGTGGAGACGGTAGTCCGTACGTACGCACGTATGGTGACATGTTATTCAAAGGGTGGATAGAATACTGAATATGGTTGTACCATATTTATAATAACATCACAGTATATGTGAGATACTGGAGTTATTATTTTAGAATGGTAAGAACAAAGGAAGAAGAAGTGGAAGAAGAAATGAACTTGGAGAAGGGTGGTGAAATCATTACCTCTTCTTCGGGTTCTTCCTTTTTATTTGATCAAAGGGGCTCCTTAGGTTGGCTTTCTGATCAAACTAAGGCCTCTAGGTGGTAGTGAGGGATGTTGGGAGAGTATTTGGGCAGAGTTTGGCCGAACCAAAAGGCTTTGAAGGTGTGAAGAAATGAGAAGGAGAAGTGCCCTTTTATAAGAGGGGTGAGGGGAACCTTTGGAAAAGCTAGAAATATTAATTTATAATAAATTCATATTCGGTTTCTAATGGCTCAAAAGCTTATTATTCAAAGGTTAAGGTGGGGATAGGTCGAAAAAAACTCAACCAATAGAATTTAGACAGGTTTGGGTACTTATATTAACCTTATCTTTAAGTATTAACTCTAAGTTAATTAGTTTCACTTTTACAATGTATCTTTGTATTTTTATATAATATGGTTAATAAACTTACTATATACATCCAAGAGACCCCCAAGTGGTACATTAATGATGAACCTATCATGATATAAGTCTCTTGGCCGAACCTTAGATTTTTAGGAATTTAATATCAATTAATAATATAATATTTGTTTTAAGAACTCTTTTATGTCAATTTTGACACTATTCAATAGTGGATTTTTGTGAAACTCATAACAGATTGATTACTTCGAACAAAGTCAATTAAATCAATCCTAATATATCATATTATCCTAGAAAATTATTTTAATTCATTAAAAGTTTCATATTATATTTATTTGGGTATTTATAATATCAATTATTTTAATTTTTCACTATTATATTAATTACTGCATCATCATTGTGTCATAAATAAAATAAATTATTTAATGTCTAAAAATTATAAATAAAATATCATTATGTAGGAAATCTTTTTATATTTCTAATGAATATTTATAATCTAAAATCCAACATATATAACACTATGTAACAATTGTTTCTCTAAAAGATATATGCTTGTGTCATTTTTGTATTCATTTTAACTTAATTAAAATAAAGTGTCATTATCACTTACAAGTGGATCCATGGGGTCCCAAAATAGACCCAAAGATTCCCATGGTCGACAATGTAACAACCAATAGGTTTAAGACACGTTTTAGGGTAATTTAGTATTATTATAATATTATTTTTTAACCCTTATTTACCGGATTTACCCTTAACCATGGTAAATAAAATATTTACCGCAGTAATTATTCAAAATGTCTAAAAATAAAAGTTACCTATTTACACAATTTGAACATCCTGATTCCAAATATGGAATCCATTTTCCTAAATTATAAACACAGAAGTGGCAGAAATTAATTTAAAATTAATTCCCGCTGTCAAAACAAAAAGCGTGTTTTTAAGAGATAATAACTATCAAAAGATTGACACTTGTTTATGTTCGGTTTAATTGTAAAATTATGTCCAATGACCAACATTATATTAAATGGTAAAAATATATTCTAAATATACTTTAAAACCACTAAAATTCATAATTTATCACTATTAATTATTTTTATTAAAAAAGTTGTTTTTAATTAAAATTTATTAATTTTCACTATTCATCAAAATATGAAAGTTATCCGAAATGTACCAAAATTTCACCTTAGGCTAAATTCGATATTCCGAATCCAAAGATTAAGTCCATTTTAAAATATAAAATATATATAATTTTAAAAAGTAGGTATTACTCTTCATAACGGCTAGTTTGATTGGTTGTGGTGTGTGTTAAAACTCAAGGTTGCGTACAACACACGCTACTGTATTATTCAAAGAAAGTGTACCGTGGAAGCTTGGGATGTTTCATTTTAAATTTTTGATGTCCCCATTTAGTCAAAAAGTTTAAAATATTGTATTTAAAAAGGGTTCACTATTAAAAGTTGATAAAAGTGCAATACTGAAAATGAATTTGTTCTTGCATTATATCTAAGAAACTCATAATATGGATTCTAAAATTATAAGGATTATATAAAGTTTAAAATTTAGATAATACTATTCATAACCTCTTTTGAATGGCTTTTTTTTTGTAAGTCATGGTGTGATTGAACTCAGTGTTGCGTGTAGTGCAAGTTATTGAATTATTTTGAAGAAATAACACACTATGAAATCTTGGGGTGTTACATTCTCCCCTCCTTCAATAAATTGCGTCCTCGCAATTTGAAATTGTTCTTCGAAAATAAAAGGTTGAAAATAGAAAATATATTTGTGGGAAAACCCACATCGGAAATTGGGTTACTAAAATTTAGTCTTAATATGAGGAAAAGAGAAATGAAAGGGTCACCACCAAATTATGATCTTGATTAGGAGAACATTGGTGGAAATTAGAGACATATAATTGGAGGAAAAACGTAAATATTTATAGGTAGTGATTGAGGTCATCAATCACAAAAAGTATAAAATTGAGGTCCTTAAACTCATCAATCTATGATGATTTGAAGTACCATCGGTTCAACAAAATATAGGGTATTGGGATAACACATTTTTGACGTTTCAAAATATCTTAGTTGAAATCCCACATCGAAAAATGAATTAATGAGGCCTCTATTTAAAATAAAGAGTGGAAAGTATGAAGATTACCGAAAATAACACATACTAGGGTTCCATGTAGGAAAATATGGATATGGAAGAGAAATATAACCATCAATTATCTGATGGAGAGTGGTAGAGAACATGGCTATGAAAAGGCCAACAATCCCATAGCCATAAATTAGTGATGATTTAAGGTACCATCTAGGGAAACATTTTTGTTCTAAGTTCCTTTTATTAATGTTGAGGAATTTATTTATGAGATTGGCTAAGATCATAAGGAGATATACTTACTTTATAATCAGAGTTTTATCCATTAATAAGTTTCTACCACAAACTCATCTTTCACTCTAAAAGATAATAGAATGTAATTTTTTATTTATTTATACTATTCGTACAGGGTTCCAAAATAAATGAATTTATAATTCATCTACCAGATCTTTAAAAAAAACAACATTATTTAATCCAGGACATCTCATGGGCCAGTGGTAGGTGATACACCCTTGTCGCCCTTCAGTTGCGGGTTCAAGTCTCGCAGCCTTGCCGGACGCGACGGGTTGCCGCCCAACCTCCGGGTTTTCCTTTTATGGTAATCCAAAATAATCCAAACTAGAACTATCCAAAATACTTCTGTCCAAACTCACAGTCCAACATTTATAAGGAAGGTAAACATAATATAGATCTTTTTACCCCGCAATAGCATATGAATACCTTCATCTTGTATTCTTTTAATAAACTGAAATATCTTGAATTACCATATTCCTTATTGATTACATTCATGCTCCCCTATTCCATATAGAATGCTGTATATACTTCATTAATACAAAAATGTTTTAAAACCCAACAATGATGGAATATACAAATCATTAATCAGCTTCAAGGTAGTCAATAATATCCAATATAATTTATCCAAATCAATCATGTATTATTCTAAAATCACCACCTCGGTATCTGAACCATATTATGGTTTATCTTTCTCTCAACCATATATTTTCCAAACATTTAACCTGCTACTGAGTCACTTTTCTTTGTTCCACACCATCTCAAGTCCTTAATGAAATAGTACTGCAGTACAATCCTTATATACTCCATAATTATTATAACAAGTACATTATTGATACAACACTCAATTGACATAATCAACATAAGAACTCTAATCATTCCTCTTCATCTGTGGTAGTATCATAACTTGATTATTATCCAATAACATCATTTGCGGCATAGTCTGATGACTGGGACATAGGCTCGCGTAGTGTCCAAACTCCTTGCAAATGAAGCATTGTACATTTGAAACCATTTTCTTACCCTTGCAGTCACGTACTTTGTGCCCTTTTCCTCCACACTTATAACAAACTCCCATTCCTTTCAGGCAAGTTCCAGGGTGTTTCTTTCCACAGTTACCACATATGAGAAAATTCTTCTTTTCCCTCTTCCCTTTATCCATCTTTCTCTCTTCCATCCTTTTCTTCTCTTGCTTCCCTTCAAAGCCATATGACTCAGTAAACTCTTTACTTATCTTATCAACACATGATATTATTTCTTCATATTATGATAATAAATGGGAGACTATTTCTCTTATAAATTCTATCTTAAGACCATGAAAGATATGATCCTTCCTTCTCTTTGGATCATGTCCATTTCTGGAGTTCTCATTCCTTCTACTGGGCGCCATTTCTAAACAATGGCATACACTAGATCAGTTTATGAATCAAAATACATAATCCCATACTTATAAAACACTTAACATAAATTGAACTATTTATGGATATAATCCATAATAATAAGAATGTTTTCTTTGAGGAAGTATATACTCATAATCCCTTCAAAATGATTTGTAAAGAAAATGAGAGTTATCCTAAGCATATCCCCCGGGAGTGTCGTAACCAAGAGTGCAGCAAGGCCCGTTGTCGTGCACCAGTTCCCATTCGAGTCTAGCTCAAAGCGGTGTTTTCGGGTTTTACCCCTAGGTACATCTGTGCCAGAGCCGCCTCTACCTGCTCGTATCCAGACAGGGATGTATTGCTCGGAAAACTCACAAAATCTCTACAATACCAAAATTCTAGGAATTTCTTCTATACTAATCCTAAAAGTTAATCTTAGGTCTACGTGCTCTAATCAGAGTTTATCTAAATCTAGCTTCCAAGGTTTGTACTAAACTTCCTCTGATACCAACTGTAACGCCCCGACCCCAGTTACCCAGAGTCGGTGCATTATTACATAACATTGGCATGATCACAAGAAAGATCAAATCTCGAAAGACCGATTGGTTTAGTAGCCTTGGAAACACTAGATATATTCATAAGTTTTACATTACATCATAAAATGAAAAACTACTACACCAACATAATGTTTCCACAATCCACACTATTAACCCCTCATAAAATCCCTGCAGGTCATTCATAACTTACTTCTTCACATCCTGGGAAAAATAAAACATAGAAAAGGGGTGAGCTCAAATACCCAGTAAGGATAACAATATAGCGGAAACTTTCATAAATAAGAATAAACATTTAAGGCAATGTATAACTAAAACAAAAGCCTTTTAAATATGAACTTTCAACATGGTATGGCATAAATAAAATGAAATAATTCCATTTACTTATTCACATGGATATTCTACTAATCGAATAATCACATGCAAAAATCAATAACCACTTTCATAATGTTGGAATGCATAATGCCAGACTATCATAACCACATAGCCAAGGCCTCGTGCCAAGACTACAAATAAGATTTTGTCAAGGCCTTGTGCCAAGACACTAGTTTGTCTCATGAGACCTACCGATGCAATTTTTTTAGAAGATACTTACGTTTAAATTTACTCAAATATACTCCAGTGTTTTTATGAAAACATTATGCAAGCTTGTGAAAACAAAATAACTAGTTCTGAGACTGCTCGACTAATTACAGGCCATGATGGGTCCACTCCCAATCCCTTCCTTTCTAGCACACTCAAGAGTCGGGTTTTCTAAAAACATTTTGGAGCTTGCGTTAAATACGTATACATTTGCACTGGATTTTCATATACTTGATAGAAATATATCTTTTTTTTAAATAATTTAAAAGTCACATAATTATAAAATAAAACATTTAATTTGAAAATATTCTTATAGGCTTGTAAATAAAGCTTTGAAGATTTTATAACGGCGGAAAATAGCCCTACCCGCCGTATAAGTTAAAAAAACTTTCTTACCTTAATTCTGTCGAAAAGGTTAAAAAGGACCTTGTTTTGAAAACGATGGAAAGATTCCTTTATAAACCACTTATAAAAGTCAAAAAGGGTATAAATTAATTTAACTCATATTCTAGTAAATAATAAAAATGTTTTGAAATACATTTTTAAGAAACATGGATGTGGATGATAAAGAAATCCCAGTAGATTATTACATATAAACAACCTCGGATAATGAAGATATTGTGAAATAACCCTTACCAATTTGGTAACTTATGAAACATACAACCCATGTAATAGGTATCATACAATGAATATGTAAATACACATAAATTAGAGTGTATTACATAGAGAATATAATTATGGGCAGTACATACACCACACAAAAGGTGATGGTGGCAATATGGCATGAATCTCACGAAAATAAGGAGTGAGATGAAAACCCCTTACCTTGTACTTTTCCTTGGTTGGGGTAGGTTAACCTCTTGTATAATGGTGAAATAGTTGTTATTAAATTATACAAGAATCATATATATTAATATGATATCATATATGATCTTTTAACATTGATTTGTTAATAATATCTTAGAATTATCGTTGTTTCGGGAGTTAACTTACTCATTTTCTTTTATATGTTTTGTTACATAAGCCATGGTTGTTGTATATTATTCATATCCAGAATGATATCTAGTCCTTAAAAATCATTTTTAAATCATCAAATGATAATTATACTTGAATGGATACGATGGAGAATGAATCTCATCGCGTTCGTGGAGACGGTAGTCCGTACGTACGCACGAGTGAAAATATCATTCTTTTGATATTAAAATAATATATAAATGGATGGTATATCATATATACAGAATCATTAACATGTTATATTTATTATTTACATGAGTTACACATCATTATTATACCCATCCAAATAATATTATATTGAATAACAATTACACCACGACGTTGAGACGGTAGTCCGTACGTACGCACGTATGGTGAAATGTTATTCAAAGGGTGGATAGAATACTGAATATGGTTGTACCATATTTATAATAACATCACAGTATATGTGAGATACTGGAGTTATTATTTTAGAATGGTAAGAACAAAGGAAGAAGAAGTGGAAGAAGAAATGAACTTGGAGAAGGGTGGTGAAATCATTACCTCTTCTTCGGGTTCTTCCTTTTGAGTTGATCAAAAGGGCTCCTTAGGTTGGATTTCAGATCAAACTAAGGCCTCTAGGTTGTATTGAGGGATGTTGGGAGAGTATTTGGGCAGAGTTTGGCCGAACAAAAAGGCTTTGAAGGTGTGAAGAAATGAGAAGGAGGAGTGCCCTTTTATAAGAGGGGTGAGGGGCACCTTTGGAAAAGCTAGAAATATTAATTTATAATAAATTCATATTCGGTTTCTAATGGCTCCAAAGCTTATTATTAAAAGTTTAAAGTGGGGATAGGTCTAGAACAACTCAACCAATATAATTTAGACAGGTTGGGGTACTTATATTAACCTTATCTTTAAGTATTAACTCTAAGTTAATTAGTTTCACTTTTACAATGTCTCTTTGTATTTTTATATAATATGGTTAATAAACTTACTATATACATCCAAGAGACCCCCAAGTGGTACATTAATGATGAACCTATCATGATATAAGTCTCTTGGCCGAACCTTAGATTTTTAGGAATTTAATATCAATTAATAATATAATATTTGTTTTAAGAACTCTTTTATGTCAATTTTGACACTATTCAATAGTGGATTTTTGTGAAACTCATAACAGATTGATTACTTCGAAAAAAGTCAATTACCTAAATCCTAATATATCATATTATCCTAGAAAATTAGTTTAATTCATTAAAAGTTTCATATTATATTTATTTGGGTATTTATAATATCAATTATTTTAATTTTTCACTATTATATTAATTACTGCATCATCATTGTGTCATAAATAAAATAAATGATTTAGTGTCTAAAAATTATAAATAAAATATCATTATGTAGGAAATCTTTTTATCTTTCTAATGAATATTTATAATATAAAATCCAACATATATAACACTATGTAACAATTGTTTCTCTAAAAGATATATGCTTGTGTCATTTTTGTATTCATTTTAACTTAATTAAAATAAAGTGTCATTATCACTTACAAGTGGATCCATGGGGACCCAAAATAGTCCCAAAGATTCCCATGGTCGACCATGTAACAACCAATAGGGTTAAGACACGTTTTAGGGTAATTTAGTATTATTATAATATTATTTTTTATCTCTTATTTACCGGATTTACCCTTAACCATGGTAAATAAAATATTTACCGCAGTAATTATTCAAAATGTCTAAAAACAAAAGTTACCTATTTACACAATTTTAACATCCTGATTCCAAATATGGAATCCATTTTCCTAAATTCTAAACACAGAAGTGGCAGAAATTAATTTAAAATTAATTCCCGCTGTCAAAACAAAAAGCGTGTTTTTAAGAGATAATAACTATCAAAAGATTGACACTTGTTTATGTTCGGTTTAATTGTAAAATTATGTCCAATGACCAACATTATATTAAATTGTAAAAATATATTCTAAATATACTTTAAAACCACTAAAATTCATAATATATCACTATTAATTATTTTGATTAAAAAAGTTGTTTTTAATTAAAATTTAGTAATTTGCACTATTCATCAAAATATGAAAGTTATCCGAAATGTACCAAAATTTCACCTTAGGCTAAATTCGATATTCCGAATCCAAAGATGAAGTCCATTTTAAAATATAAAATATATATAATTTTAAAAAGTAGGTATTACTATTCATAACGGCTAGTTTGATTGGTTGTGGTGTGTGTTAAAACTCAAGGTTGTGTACAACAAACGCTACTGTATTATTCAAAGAAAGTGTACAGTGGAAGCTTGGGATGTTTCATTTTAAATTTTTGATGTCCCCATTTAGTCAAAAAGTTTAAAATATTGTATTTAAAAAGGGTTCACTATTAAAAGTTGATAAAAGTGCAATACTGAAAATGAATTTGTTCTTGCATTATATCTAAGAAACTCATAATATGGATTCTAAAATTATAAGGATTATATAAAGTTTAAAATTTAGATAATACTATTCATAACCTCTTTTGAATGGCTTTTTTTTGTAAGTCATGGTGTGATTGAACTCAGTGTTGCGTGTAGTGCAAGTTATTGAATTATTTTGAAGAAATAACACACTATAAAATCTTGAGGTGTTACATACTTCATATAATATTAGTTTTTTATACCCCATTGGGAGGTTAAACTATGTTTGTGGATGTTTGATGTGGTTAAGAGATAGTGATGGAAATAATTTATTTTAATAGGAATTTGATATCACTATAGATAAATCCATATTATATCATTCATTAAATTTATTGTAAATACTGTATTCTAAACATCCTAGGTTCAATTGATTCAATGATATTTTTATTGAAATGGATGGTGATGGTTAGAATTCCAAAAAGAGAGTGGGATAATGGGTTAGACCATCAATACATAAATACAATGACATCATAACTGAATATATTGAAATTGTTTTTGTAAGAGATATGAAAATAGGATTTTAGAAGATTTTAGTGTATTTTAATAATGGTTTTCATGAGGAGGGTTTTTTAACTCATTATAAAAAAATTAATTGTAAATAAATTACAATCAGATTTCATGATTTTTTCTACATACTAGTTTTTTATGGTCGATATGGTGTTTCAAGAGAAATAGTTTAAAAATTATTATTTTATAAATAATGGTTTGATTCATCCTAGTGTTTATCCTTGAGGATCATCCATTTTATTCTAGAAATCATGATGGTGGCTTAATTTTTTTTAAAAATTATTAACATTTGAATAAAGTGAGGGTGAATAACCGATATATTTTTATATGGATTAATAAATGATTTTATCAATTAAAGAGAAATAGTTTTTCTTGAAATTTGGATGTATGATTATGATAAAATTTGATGAGGGTAAATGATTAATATATTTTGAAGATGGAATTTTATATGGGTGTTGGATTTCTCAATTTTATTTATTCAATTTGGGGATAGAAATACAAGATTTTTGTTATTGGTATTGATGCATATTATGTTTCATAGATACATAAAATAGTTTTTGGTAGTATTCATTAACAATAATTTTTTATTAGATTCTTGAGGAAGAGTATACATAACATTTGGGGATGGTTTTGAGACTTCCTCATGAACATCACTTATATAGTAATACATCCATGAAAAAAATATAATAAGTTATATTAATTGTATTTGTTATTTTTTAATGGTTGTTTTTAGTGGATATATAAAATACAGGGCTATTTTTCTCTCTATAAGTTAAAAAAAATGTGTTTGAGGTGCACAATTTTTATGGATTAACATGTTTTTATAGGAGATTTATGTTGTAGTTTTCTCTATTGTAACACATATAACTAATTTAACAAAGAAAATTATGAACTTTTATATATAGAGAAAATTTAGAAAATTTTTTAGTATTTAAGGGATAATTATATTGGATATTATATTCTTCAGCTACCATAGGAAGAAGTTTTGTTTGATGTTTAATACTATAAATCTCGTTTGGGATTTGGAAATGTATTAATATAACAATGGGAAGTCATATCATATGTGTCCTATAATACACCATAATTGAGTTGAATACATAAATAAATTATATCTTTTTAAATAGTGATTAGTAGTATTAACTAGCCACAATGTTCTACCCAAATAGATAATATCTCCTCAACCTAAATTTAAATGAAATGGCTATAAGGACAAGATTATTGAAAAAGTGAGTTGAATATATGCCCATGTAAATGAGTTAATTTTTCTATGATTTTGATTATAATATTTAATATAATATATGTTATGTAATTTGGTAATCAATGAATTGAACATGAGGACTAATGAAGACATTTAATGAGAATCAATTATAAAATGGAAGATGAAGGAGAAATTTATATCATTGTAGTTGTATTTGGATGATGTTACTCGTATTTGTTTTTGATATAAGATAACAATTAACTCCACCTTATTTTGGTAAATAGATTTGTATCAACAATGATAACACAATGTAGATGTATAGATGCACCAAATATCCATTGGATATTATCTAGATAGTTGTATTGAGGATTTGAAAAACCATGAGTTATTTTATAGGTAGAGTTATATTAAAAAATTCATACAAAAGATTATTTTGCATGAGTTTCAAAAGTCACATTTAATGGTTAATTTTGTAATTTGGAAGATGTTACATACCCTAAAAACAAATTTTTTTGAATCCTTTGATAATGATATCGATGGTTATATTTTTATTAGGTTTTTATATGATAATATGTGAAGGAAAATCATTAGGTTCTATTCAGTTTGTTTTAATATTTGAATCTTACAATGTTGAGATAAGAATACGCCACAATGGATTTTACGATTAGGATTCCTTATCAATTAAAGGTAAAATATGATATATTAGTAATCATTTATTAATTTATAATTTTTTTCTTTTTTATTTTGGATTAGATAATCCAGATCGATGGAAAACATGGTAAATAATTTTGTAGTGGAAGTGGTAATGATCCATGGAATCTAAGAATGATTTCTTGAGACTATGTGCCATAATATATATCATATTTCGGGAGGGACTTCAAACATGATTTTGGAAAAAACAATTAGTAATTGAAGTAATATTTCACACTTATACAAATGGATAGAACAATTAGATTATTAAATAGTGGAATATATTTTGAGAATATGAATTCTATATTTTGGATGGTCTTGGGATGTGCATCTTCCAATTTTATATTTTTTATATCATTATATTTACGATCTATCCATTAAAATGATTCCATTAAAATAATTTTTCTTGGGAATCCTTGTTGGTAAGCTTTATATGAGAAAATTTTATTTGAATCATTGAATATTGGGTAGTATAAAAAGTAATGGGTGAAAATTAATTAGTAGTGGATAAAGACTCTGTAAGATATCTGAATGTCATATATAGATTATTGAAGGAGACTTTTGAAGTTTTTTTAGTAAAAATGTATTTTTAGAGGTCTTACCTAGGCCAAAAAATTCGAAATTATGTAAAGGTAACAATCTATCGCTAAGGATCATTTGAATTTTCAAGATGTTTGAATGTTTTGGTGAGGTGGAACATCATATTACTCATCCAACCAACTTGATGTTGATTCATAATATTTCCAATGAGTTATAATTTTTTGTTTAATTTCATGATGGGTTTCAAATATTAGATTCAGAAAAGGTTTATTCTTTAAAGGATGTGGTATTTTTTGAGTGACCAGTTGGAATTAATGCCCATTAAGAGAAGGTGTTTTGAGGAAGAGTCAATTCCTTTATATATGATTCAAACAAGAATAGTTCTTTGGAAAAAAATAATCTATATGAGTCCCCAATGAATGATCAATATCTGATTTTATTTAAAACAAAATTTCTTATAACATGAAACATATGTTTATATTTTAACTTAAATTGTGGTTGGGTTTTCTTAGTTAAGTGAAACTTAATAGGGGTATCTTGTGATGATTGGTTTTAGGTGATTAAATTAACATATTTTTAAATTATATGATATTTAATTTTTATGAAGAAATTTATTTAATATATATCTAATGAATAATCATGTATTGTTTTGTTAATTTTCATTTATTCATGTAATGTGTGTTAGAGATGGATGAGAAGAGGAAATTATAGAGTTGATAATAAATTCTATTTGAACTGAACATCATAAATTTTTGAAGTAAAAATTTCATAAATAGTAGTGGTATTTAATGAATATATTAATGTGTTCATAGTTTTTTGGTTTATAATATTGAAGAGGTGGTTTGTAATAAAACTTATAGAAAATGTCATGGTTTATGTGAAGACATCATGTTTAATGAAAACATTAATAGTTATTAGTGAATTTTTAAAGAGGATTTCAATAAAGTTATTTAATTTTGGAAAATATAACAAAATATTTTTATTAAAAACATTGAATGGTGTATTTTATTGAAATATATGAAATTTATCTTTTAGAAAGAAGGAAGGGGATCTGCCTTGGTTTTATGAATTTTTTTTTTTAGTGAATTCATTAAAAATATCATTGTTTTATTCAACATGTTTTATGAATAGATATATTAGAATTTCACTTTTAATTAATTATGTTTTTTGAGGTATGGTAATTGAAAAAATAATAACTTTTGAATGAGGATTTAATTGAAGGAAGCGTGACATATATTGAATTAAAGAACTTTGGTTTTTTAAATAATATATTAAAAATATTGTAAACCACCCGAACCCTTCAAATATTATCTTACGACTTATCATCAAGAAAAAAATAGTCCAGAGAGAAAATATAGAAATATATCTATAAATATTGGAAAACGGTTATCAAATTTCTTTATAGAAGTGATCAGATTAACAATTCACTCATCAGTAAGTGGAATTATTAAATTATTCTTATGGTGGCTTAGTGAATCCATCATTACCTCTATTCCTATTAGAGGGATTAAATATATGGGTGATGTATTATATATATTGTTTCCTATATATTGTGATTTAATTATTGTAATATATAATCAAAATATATCTTTGAAGGAATCTAATATTCAACATGATATGTTATCTAGATAATTATTCTCTTATTTATACACTTATATGGATTCTTAATACTATAATGATTATGTATGGATAACATAAATTTCATTATAAATAATATGGGAGTGAGATTAAGTGGGATGTGTATATGGATATTGATTTATTCATTTTTGAAATAAATATTTTTTTATGTGATTCTCACGGTATGGATGTGGAGGAATGTGATAGGAAATTTTAGACAAAATGATTCATTACAAAATAACAAATCCAATGTTATATCATGGGGAGGTGAATGAATATATAATATGTATAAAATTGGTGAAGATGTAATTTTAAAGGGTATTAAGATATTATATTATTATAGTTATGAATAAGTATATTACATTAGTATATATTAATGAATACAATATTTTGATGTGATAAAATTGATGGGGAAAAGGGAATTGGTGATCAAATATTGTAATCAAAATATGGTTGGTCAAAGTAATATATATTTGAGTGTTTGTGATATAGGGAATATATGGATTTAATATATTACTTTGGGGAAGTATTTATGTTGAGTTTTTATATTATTTTTAGCTTGTTCTAAATCCATGTATATGTAAACCTTGTAATAAAATCAATGAAAATAATTTGAAGTGTACAGTTCACGATATTTGATGATTCAATCAAAATAACTGTATAACACATATTCATATAATATTGAAATGTTATAGTAATGAAAATAAGAGACCCAAGGGTTGGGACTATTATTATTATATAATTTCATATTTTATTATTTCAGTAATAGTTGATGTTCATTATTTTTTCATTGTGACATCACAACCTGAGTTGAATATTATGAGTGACTACGTCCAGGTTTTATGATATTTACAGTGAAACATAACATCTATATTCTTTGGGTGGTCATCTACCAATGAATAATGATACTTATATGGTATTATTTATTCCTAGGGATTTTGTATCCCATCTTGTTTAGTTTATTCTACCTGTATATTTATTTACAAGATATTGTATTCCCTAGGGATATTTTATTCTTCCAGAGGAAGATTCAATGGGAAAATGTTATAGGGAAATATTGATATGATTATTTTGAATATTATTTTATACCTATATTATTTATATTTATTCTAGTATAGAGTTATTTTGAAAAGATGAATTGTGTTTGAATAACTTAGGTTGGGGAAAGATTATTCATTTTTTTCATTTACAATGGATTTAGTATTATTGATCTATATTAATGTGATTGTTTCCGAGGATAAACCGACTTATTGTTGTGGTATATTAACTCTTATTTTCTTTATTTTATTATTTCCATGTTTGGGATAGAGATTTCATTTAAACATATTATCTCGAAGCACATGGGGATTATCAACGGTTGGAGGAGTTGCTTTTTTTCATTTACATAGAGTTTGTTAAGGATTACTATCTATGTTTTATTTACTTTTTATACCCTTTCTTCAGTTTGGGTTGTATGGAATTTCTTGAATGATTAGTTTTATATAATTGTGTTGAAGTGTTATGATTGTTGATGTTGAAGAAGGTGTGTGGTTATTTATAAATGAAATAAGAGAAATACATCCCATATAATTAAATATAAACACAAGGTGATAATCACTACCCTATGATGTATTATAGGTGAGCTTCATGGGTTACCCTTGAAGTAATTTTTAACTAATGAGGAGTATTTCTAGTTCAAGATGTTACATTATGTATACATATTGATTCCATTCTATTCACCTTGTATCATAGATACTTTTTTATATAATACTAATGAATATAATAATGAATATGATAATATTTTATTCTTTGTTATCAAATTTTTAAATACTCGATTATTCACTATAAAAAAAATTGATTAGATAAAATCAGAAAAAATAAAAAAAATTCATGTGCTTATAAAAATTATTAGGTGTTAACCAGAATAATAAATGTATGTAAACATTTTACCCTAATAAAGGTTATAATTCCAAATGGATGATGTTTAATGTTATGCTTAAGTAATGTTATACCACCCATGGATTAAATTATTTTATGATGATTTTAATAGGTTAAGGACACATATATATTATATTAATTTCATAATTATTTTTTCTATGATAAATCGATTTTTATCTCACTAGCTCTTAAATTTTATATTATTTATATCTAATAATATGATAGAAACAATAATCCTTTGAATTATCCAAAATAAAATTTTAATGGTTGGGAGATGATTTTTGGGTTATAATGGAATTTCTAAAACTCAGAAATCACCATGGACATCCTCATCTATTGAAAATATAATAAAAATTATTATGGTAATAGAGAAAACCCATTATGGGTACTTTTATGAGATACTTAATGATATAATCCTTTTTTAACCCCTTATAGCTAAATTCATTCATTCCACCAAGGATTATGATATCAATCTAATGGATAAAATTGAATGTCTTTAATTATTTTATATTAACTTTAGATCCCTTGGGTATTATATTAATGACTGTCAATGAAATCTATTTTTATTTATTATGTTACTTTTATTAGATGCAAGGAAATGAGTAACCGACATGCAAGAAAATAAAAAATCATGAAAATGATATAGGGAAAAAATATCAATAAGAGAAGAAGGATGAAAAAATTTAAAATACAATTATATGGTCATATCATATATTTAAAATATTAAAAACCAAAAATACTTGTTGTTATTTCCACTTTGGATTTGGAAAATACTTTAGAAATGTATAAATAGTCTATTCAGATTGAAAATGTTATAGATGAAAATCAGGGAGGGGATAATCTTTAGAGCTTCTAAATAATTCAATTAGAATGAGTAGTAACATAATTAATGTTCTATAATATTAAATTCATTTTTTTAAAAAAAGTAACACATTTAATGATCTATCAAATCTTGATTATGATAATGATAAACTTAAAATTGTTATTTCGGATAATGAAGTTGAAATTGAGAACTCTAAAATTATATTTCAAGAAAAAAGGTGGATTGAATTACAAAAATATTTAAATTACAGTGTATTAATCATCCTACATTAATTTAATTTCATTCTCAAAATTATTATTTGTTAAGAAAAATTTAAAAAATTTCATCCCTTTTCAATCAAATTTACAATCCTTTTGTTGTATGTATAATAGATTCTATGTTCAATTTTTTTATTTTTTTTCTAGTTATTAAATATGGAAAAAAATAGTTTAACCTATTTTTAGTGAGGTTACCATGTAAATCTTCCTGGACTTGTTTCATGATGATATTGAGGTCTTATTTTTTATTTTTGATAAATTTCTTATCACTATAGATGTTTTTAATAGCAATATATTTTTTTATCATTATTTAAATTATTATAATTATTAAATTTGAATAATATATCCATTAGTTGAGATAACACACTTTTCATAAAAGAACAAAAATATTTGAATCATGTTTGATTACATTTTATCAGTTCTATGTTGAATTGATTTTTTTAATTAAAATTATGGCTGAGTAATTTAAATAATTCCTTCATATTATTTTCATTTATATGGTTATGATGATAATATTTTAGTATACATGGGTTATGAATACATTTAAGTTCAAAATATATAATAAAATCTATATATGGTTTATATAAATTGATGGACATGTAAAGGTTTCCAGTATCTACTATACAACCTTTACCACATTCATTTAATCATTAACTTGTTTTTATGTATTTTAAAGAATATTATGATAGGAATATTCATATTCCACTTAGAGTTAAATATTAATGGGTTTCTATCCGATATTGTATAGGGTTTTTTATTTTTGAAAGGAGTTATAACGACTATGGATTTAACTTCCAACTAAAAATATTTAATCTTTTTCGAATGATATGAAGAAAATAAATATTCAATAATTTATATTCTAATATAATGGATTTTGAAACCAAATTGTAGGTGATTTATAAAATAAAAATAAAATCTATTTACCGTCATAATAAGAACTATAGTTTCAAGACAAGCATGGTGAAATTATATCTCTCAATGAGAAATTAATTAATGAGTAGTGTGGTGTCAAGTGGCTTACTAGTAGTGACAATAATTAAATATTTTCAACTTTCCATGTAAAAAAAATAAGTATAAAATGTATATAAGATATAAATCTATTAATATAGTTATATTTAATACTAACAATGGCATTATCTTTTTGATTACATTAAATACCTTTTAAATGTTACATTATCAACATTGAATTAAGAAATTTTTCTAAATTTCCTCACTGAATAGGTGTATAGCCCTAAAATTGAAATTTTCTAATTATACTTAAATATAAAGGAGGGAAATTCATTTTTTTTCTCTTAATATAGACAATACATATTGGATTGATAGATTCTCTGATATGGGTTTAATGTTTTATTGGATCATTTTTCATAATGTTGTTTTCAATGTTGTTAGAGAGTTTTTAATATTTATTTATCTACTTATGGGGTGAAATCTATATTAAAATGTATCATTTCTAAATTTTTTCTTGAATTATAAATTATGTAATTTAGACAAATTATAATTGATAATATTATCCAAAAAATATTTAGTAAAATTAGGTTGATCATATTGGATATCATTTATTCCAAAATCAAAACTTCCAATTAATATGGATGTATTCAAGGAAATAATATTTTTGACTAATTATATAAATCAACTATATTAATTAATAATTTGTAAAAAAAATCATGGGTGGGGGGAGAATTTATTTGAATATGTATATATCCAAAACATTTGATATAATAAAATAATAATTTACTTTAACTATATTAAAAATGTACTAATTGTCTAATTATTTAATCAAATTGGTGGTCACTAACATAAAATGTTAATTTTTTATTATGATAAATAGTTTATCTGAATGATTATTTAGTTACATAATAGGAGTTATACATGAAGATTCACTCTCTACTCCCCTCTTTTTATTTATAGAATATTACTTTACCAGAGGCTTAATAGAAGTTAATCATGTCAGCTTTTTGAAATATGTAAGGGCTGGGAGAACTATTAATGATATTGAACATATTTTTTATATCATATATTTCTTATTTTTTGGAGAAATTATTTTGGTCATTTTTAAATCCAGAAAATATATTTATTTACATAATGAAAAATTAGGTTTCCTGTGAATTATTTGTAAAAAATCATTTTAATTTTTGGAAAATTAATCTCTTTTGATATGAAATATCATATAATTTATTTTTTAAATGTTAAAATTTTATAATTTCCTTTCAAGTATTTTAGAGTTCCTATTTTGGTCAAAGAGATTATAATTTTTTAATTTATTGTAATATGTTTTAAAATCATCATGATTGTTTTTATATTAAATGGATTTTTTCCGACGATGGAAGAATATATATAGTTAGCTATATTATCTCATTGTTTTTTGTGTATACTATTACATTACTTAAATTGTATTTTATTTTGTTAATGATACCCTTGTTAGAAATGTTATATATACTAGTTGAACTTATTTGATGAATTCAGTTATGGTTTCCTAGAAAAAATAAATTAATACCATTGAAATGGATGAAATTGGTTATTTTTTTTACAAATACAACAGTAGTTTAATATAAAATATTTTTGTAATATTTATTTTGGTGGGGATATTTCCTCCAAAATTATAAAGACTATATTTAAATCAGGGCCTCATTTGAAAAAAAACACTTAATTAAACATTTGTATTTTTAATGATTTCATATATTCTTATTTTGATATTGTGTTTCAGCCATAAAGGATTCCATGTAGGTTATCAATGATAAATGTTTACTTTCTAAAATGTTTAAATATCTCTATTTTTATATCATGAACTATAATCAATATGTATAAAAACATAATTTTTTGAAATTATATAGGTAATTTAAATTATATATCTTATATTATTCCAAATGAGAAAATTTTTAAAATAAAAAATTATTAAGATATATAACATGATATTTATGGATTTTAGATTTGAAGTTCCCAACACAATGTTGTGTATATATTTTTATGGAAATCTTGTAATACCACCAAGGTGTATTTCCATGTTTAACGAATTTTAAATACTATCAGGAAAAAATTATCATTTAAAAAATATAAAATGATATATTTTCACATAATAATTTTTTTTCAGCCCAAAACTTATCAGTATATTAACTCCTTTTTCTTTTATACATTATGATAGGGGATAGAGACTAACATTGATGAATCTACACATAAATGGATATATTACCACTATTAAATACCTATCCTTTAATATATATGTCATTCTAGATGTATTTTTTTATATAATTAATGCCTTTTATTTATGTGGGGATATCTCAATTGTAGTTCATAGAAAATGTCCTAGTGGAGGTGGGTCTGAGGAGTTCCAGTAGTGGTATGTCAGGAAATGAAATATTGGCATGAGAGCTTATAATGAATATTTTAATAGTCACAACATGGGGTTATGTTAAGAAAAATTAAATAAAAATAATAAAATAATATCATTTCACTATGTCTTGATATGATATATCTATAAGGGGCATGGGTGGGTTATATACTTGTTGGCGCCAAAATGTTGCACGAAAGGAAGGACCGAAAAAGAAGCCCCGCACGCTGCCCCGTGAAGCACCGACGCGATGCACCCCCGAGCATCGCAGTCCCACGAAGCACTGGAGGCGGGACCTCTCCGCGATTGGCCTGACGTTCGTGAGCCCTCCGTGGAGCACTGGAGGAGGCACCTCTCTGTGAACGGCCTGACGTTCGCGAGCCCGCCGTGAAGCACCCGAGGCGGTACCTCTCCGTGAACGGCCTGACGTTCGTGAGCCCGCCACGAAGCACCCGAGGCGGTACCTCTCCGCGAACTGCCTGACGTTCGTGAGCCCACCGCAAAGCAACCGTCGCCCCTTCGCGCCGCGTGAGTTCTGCTTCGTGGAACCCCTTGCCTATAAATACTGGGTTCCCCCTCAGCCCAGGGGACAGACAATCCGACCTTTCGGCTTCTCCCCTCCCGAATCGCGAAGCACCCTTTTCCCCAGGAATCATGAACTCTGCGAGTTACTTCTCCTTCATGTGACACCTTCGCTTTGTCTCGTTTTGAGCCCCTCTTCCGATAGGGATTCCCTTCGCAAAGCTCAAGGGAATTCGTGAAGGAGGTGGATTCCCAAGGGAACCCGAGCAGCCGCGGAGCGTTTATGCTTCGCAAAACACCCATCCTGGACTAGTGATCCCCATGCTATGGCAGGATTACTACATATCGCGAAGCACACTGCCTCGCGGCACCTTGCTTTGTGAGGCACCTCTTCTTCATGAGGCAGTGCTCTGCGAATACTATTACAATTCACGAAGCACCCCCCATCCACACCTCTGCCCCAGGCTATGGCCAAGGCACTCCACTTCGCGAAGCACACTCCTCTTCTTGGAAATTCCTTTTCCCGTGCGACCCTCTAGGTTTGCACGATGTGATTTGAATATCCCACGGACAAAATCACATGTAGCGTTGCTTTTCCTAATGATTCTTCGCATAGGCAGACTAACGGCTATCGCTTCTTCGGATAGACATGCTAACATGGACCCCTCGATGGTTCGCTCTATGACCCCCCTTGACCACGACCTTACTGGTACCTTCCCTCCCCCAAGGAGCAAAGGGTGCCGGTCATGTAAGTCATTGGGGTGCAGAGTAAACCCACTTCATCTGAGCTGTAGGACGTTAAACTGCCAAGTACCTCGTCCTCAACAAATGACGTTAAACTGTGATCTGGCCCCGTACTTCGCACGCAGGGTCCCCCCAGCTCGGACATTTTTTACGCCACCCGTCTCTACAGAGACGGGGTCACCCCCTCCACAAGGGATGAAATCCTTCTTCTCGGGGTAGCGTATGTCCATGGGAGAAGGGAAACCACCTTGGTGTAAGCCCCCTAGCCCCTCTTGCGGATGGTATCACCCATGCACCTCCGTATTTCCTCACTGCCAAGGTCAGTGGAGGGCACGATAGGGAATGAGGCACCTCCCATCATTGGACCCAAATCCCTCTCTCGCCGCGCTTTTCCGCACTTTGGGCCTCCATCCTGGAGTATGTCCCAGCACCATGGGCCGCCTAACACATAAGCCCCTCTTCGCTTCTCACGGACGCACCCTTCGTGACGTAATCGACAGGTCTCTACTGCCTCTTGTTTCTCACACCGAGCATGACTCACGTGGGCTTAGAGTAAGCATTGGCCATGAAAACACCTCGTCCAACATGACGTTAAACTGTATGCCTTTGTTCCGTATGACATTAAACTACACACCCATTGAACTACGTGGTCTTTGATCCATGTCAAGGCATGGTACGTAGGAAACCTCCTTGAGGTTCAAGCCCACCCATCATTCATTCATGTCGAGTTCATCCTCATCCCGTAAGATGTTAAACTGCATCCCAGTTCGACGGAGAACTGTTCTGACTCACCCATTTTAACTACGAGGACTTTGATCCATGTCAAGGCATGGTACGTAGGAATCCTCCATGAGGTTCAAGCCCACCACCAGAACTACATGGTTTTTGATCCATGTCAAGACATGGTACGTAGGAAGCCTCCCTGAGGTTCAAGCCCATCTCCCATCAGACCAAGGTCCTTTCTTCATGTCGGTTTGCCGACACCCACCATCCCGAACTACGAGGACTTTGATCCATGTCAAGGCATGGTACGTAGGAAGCCTCATGAGGTTCAAGCCCACCACTAGTGGACCCCCGGGTCTACTTTAACGTCGGTTCTCCGACGAAAATCATTGAACTAAGGGGTCTTTGATCCGTGTCATGGCATGGTACGTAGGAAGACTCCCATAGGTTAAATCCCACCACCCTTTGGTCACTCCGACCTTCTTCACATCGGTTCATCAACACCCGGGCAGCCTAGTGTGTAAGCCCCACACCATCTGGACCAAGGTTCTCACTCGCGTCGGTTCACCTACACACCATTATGAACTACGTGGTATTTGATTCATGTCAAGGAATGGTACGTAGGAATCCTTCATAAGGTTCAATCCCATCACCCAGTCGTTCCGACCCCACTCACGTCGGTTCACCCCCATCCCGCATGACGTTAAACTGTGTTCCACATTCCATCTGAACTACGGGGACTTTGATCCATGTCAAGGAATGGTACATAGGAAGCCTTCACGAGGTTCATGCCCACCACCAGTGGACCCCTGGGTTTACCTTCACGTCGGTTCGCTGACGATGCCCATCAGACCAAGGTCCACCTTCACGTCAGTTCGCTGATGACACCCATCAGACCAAGGTCCACCTTCACATCGGTTCGTTGACGACACCCATCGGACCAAGGTCCACCTTCACGTCAGTTCGCTGACGAAACCCATCGGACCAAGGTCTAGCTTCACGTCGGTTCACCAGCACCATCCCGAACTACACAGACATTGATTCCCGGCCACAGGGATACGTAGGAGGTCTCTTTGAAGCTCAAGCCCAACTTCACCATCACCCTTGCGATGGTCCCTTGTTATTCCCCCTCCACTTCATTCATCCATCCATCATCCACCCTGATTCTCACCCGGACCGTCATATCCCGGTGAGATCATGTCGTTCCGCTCCTCTTCACAACATTCATGTACCCTCCCATGGGTCTGGCCCCGATATCGTCATCCCTTCAAGGGAAATTTTTCAATTTTATTCACTCCAGCTAGTGTTTTGATCAGGCTTGCCCGTCTCCGCTGGACGTTAAACTTGCGACCTACCTCGTGATAAAAATGAGATGCCTAAAGAAAGCCTCGGATGTCACGCCTTTGGCATAACCGTCTCCGCTGGATGAAAAACCTACGGCATACCCTGTGTTAAACACAGGAAGCTGAGGAAAACCTCAGATATATGTCTATGGCATATAATTCCCCGTGCTCGATGTGGGATGCCTCGGGCTTCCACACCCTCGAGAAGTCCCATGACAAGGGACAAAAGACAGACACGCCAGTTCCCCAGCATCCAGACACGCTACGGATTCCTCGACGTGACTACTCCCCTGACTGAAGGTTGCTGCCCTGACCAGACCCTTTAGAATGTCCCGACAGAAGCAGTGTAATTAACCGGCATCCATGGAATCATGGCACTGGGAAGAGTTTCATGAGCAACGTATTAAATCTATGAGGGAGACCCGGACTAGGTGATGAGTTCCGAGGAGGAATCCACGGAAGGAAGAACCGACATCCCATCATCCCATTTCGGTCAAGGAGCAGACGTCCCTGAATAAGGAGTGAATGCCGCCCGCCTTTGGAAAGCGGGAATGCGGGGAAAAAATGCAGCGCGTCCTCCTCCGAAGACGGATGGATGCACGTGCGCCCCAGTGAAAGCGTCGGAAACAGAAATGGTGAACCCGACGTGAAAATCTTCTCCTAAATGTGGAGATTAGTAGTATTCAAGACACTAGTAGATTGACGTGTCGCCGGATCCAGATATCCAGCGCCGGGTCCCTCCAAGAAAATAGCGGGCCTGTCATGACACTCACCAAAAATTGAGGCAGTAGAACGTGGGGCATTCCATTCTGCAACGTGTTGGCATGGATCCTTCTTACAGACATGGAGAATGGAATGACGTTGGGGCACTGGTTGTCAACCCTTTTCCACGTTGTGCTGATGAGTTGATCTCACTGTTTCCCAGGAACCAGGTTGCTGCTATGGAGACGCGATCACCGCCCGCTCGCCTACGCAGGGGCAGGGGCAATACCGGCACAGACGCCCCACATGGCTCTGCTGCCGCCACTACGGCCTCTACATCCGTGAATACGGAGCGCCCATGTCCCCTCTCCCTGTCAGATATCATCTAGTGAAGGGTGATCAACAACATTGTACGTAGGTACGAGGAGGAAGGGGTCATCCCAACTCAGGATATAGCGCACCTGGACTTGGAGGCATCCAGGCCCCGCCATCAATGCCACCCTAACAGGCCACCCAGGGAGCCCCTACTCCCCACCCCAACGTTCAATCGTTTCGGGAGCCTGTCCCCGGAACACCTTGATGACTCCTCGCATTATGCTGATGAGACGGGTGATGTTTGTCTCGGCCCGCTCAGAGTCCCAAGTCAGGGGCTCCAAGCCAGGGCTCCCACCCGGATGCATCAGCGCCGCCGACCGGCTTCTCCAGATGAGTAGGTAGGCTACGCCCCTGCACCACCTGCCCCAGCCCATCTGACCCGACGTCAGCACCGGGCCCGAGATGAGGACGCTCGTCAAGGTGCGTCGACGTCAATAGCTACTGTGGACCAAGCCACCGCCGACGTACATCATGGAGTTCCTACATACAATGAGCAGGGGCACTCCTTCACCCGACTGGGATCGAGGCCTTAGCCACCCCACGGGCAGGCTGGGTTGACTCTCGGGGTCGCAAGCCTGAGCGATGATTGCCGCAAACCAATCTGCGGTAACTTCACTCCATATGAAGGTCCTCTCTATATCACCATTCCACAGAGTGTGGGCTTTCCACGCTCCGAATCTCGTCACGGAGGTATGCCTCGTGCTACCCCCATCCTGAAGGAAGACCCGCCCCGCGGCAGTGACGCTCGGCGCGGAATCCTCTCCTGCACCCACTATACAGGTTATGGAGTCCCCCCTCCTGCCCCCGACCACCGATATGAAGGCAATGTCCATCTGGTCCTTCTTCAAAATGGGGGTCCTCCCTATGTCCTCTCTGCAACTGGTGAAGGTCCTCCTCGCCCCGGCAACTTGAGGAGTGAAGGTCAGCCTCTCTCTTCCCACAACGTCCATGGTGGTCCTCCCCATGTGCCATTCGACATTTTCCCTGGTGCCCTCGCACCCCGTCCACCTCGAGCGGGGGACCTCTCTGCCATGGCGCCAGCGCCGCCCCAACACTACATATTGAGAATCAGCCTTGTCCCAAAGAGCCACCCCGGGGTAGAAGAGCGGGTCGTCGCCGCCACAAGAAGAGTCCTGGGAAGGCCCAGGTGGAGATCAGACCTGCCCATTTCTCGGACTCTTATGTGGATTGAGGCTTAGTGATGGAACCTTCTCCCCACTCCTTCGTGTCAAGAACTGGGGCAGGGACAAGGCGCGTCAGCCTCATTTTCCCAGAATGCGATGTCCACCGGATTCCCACCTCCCTTCTCAGGTACATCTTGGAGGACGAAATCGTGGAAATTCTGCAGGTCCCAACTGTGAAATCACCACCGTCATCACCAGAAGCTCCCTCTACCTCTACCAGAGATCACAGGGAGCTGTTTTGGGGACCAACAACGGTAGAGAAACGACGTAACCCGTCGTCGGTGACCGCGACTCCTGCGCATGAAGCTGTGGCTATCCATCCATCGTATCGTGATATCGTGGTCAAGTCACCTCACTCTTCAGAGGATAGCCCGAAATTCGGCGGCCAGTCAGCTCGTTCACCGTATTCTCCGCCGCCAAGTTTACTGTCCCAGCGGTCCGCCTCGATACCGCTACCGGTCCCTCAGCCACCCTCGGTTGACGAGTGGGGAAATACAAGGCCAGACCCCAAGTCCGAACCTAGGATCTTATGGAGCATTCTCGTAGCAGATCACATCCTGGAGAAGTTCTGGCTGACGGCGGCACCTAACTTTCGCGCACCAGAGTCCCTTACCCCAGAAGAAGTGGGGTGCTTTTGCTGAACCCTATGGGAGACAGACTTACGCCTTCATTACGAGCGGGTGATGTACCCCAGAATTTGAGAGCACTTTGATGAAATCGGCGAGCAATGTCGCTTGATCGATTTGGCCGCACTCCCTGTGGCCCAACACCCTGAGTCACCAGGCCGTCAGAGCACCCTTCAATAGAAATGTGTTCAGTGTTTCAATGTACTCCGCAGAGTCATCAGGGAAGCTACCCCCCATGTGAAAGTCTGTGGCTATGGACACTATGCCGCTCTCCTCTTCAGCCCTATCCAACGGCAGCCCGATTCGTTATGCGACATTGAGGACAGGCCCTCGAGAGGGGTCGCGTTCCACATGGCTGACGTAGTGGACAAGGATGACAAGCTTGAATTTCTCGATGGAGACTTACACTCCGAGGGTGTACCGCCACTACTGGACCCATCAGGGAGGGTTACCTGTCAGCAGAAGAACCTTCTAGGCCTCCCTATACCCACCGAGTCGCTAGTACTCAGTCGAAATGCCGGTAAGGCTAAGGAGAACATCAGAACTGTCAAGAACTCTGACTCGTCCACCTCTGTACAGAAGAAAGACGAAGATCCCGAGAAGGCCACATTACGACAAAAAATTGCTGAGTAGAAGAGGCTGGTTGAAGAACTCTTGGTCGAGCGCACTGTAGAGCGGTGACCCGACTATGGTAATCCCAAGCCGGGGCAGCAGGGGCAAGAACAATTTCCCCCGGTGAGATGCCTCCAGGAAACCCCGATCAGGCTACTTCCGCAGACCGGGTAGAAGCCGGAACATACGGAAAGAGGGCATGATACGTCATTCCATACCCTCCTGAACGACGGGGAAATCTGCAGAATCCAGTCCGGGATCCCCCGGTGGCCCCATATATCGTTTCCCCAGTCGCTCCATGAGACGCTGATGACATCTTCTGTATTGAAGAACTCAACAACACAATTGTGAATAGGGATCCCCGTCAAGACAGGGACCCCCACCCGGATGATCTTATAGCAGCACTCATCGCCCGCCTCGAAGAGTTGGAAACACGAAAGGTGGCGGTCCCACCGGAAGACAAACCATATCCCGCGTGGTTGGATGATATGCCCGCACCCCCGGGTTTTCGGAATCCCACTTTCTCACCCTTCAACAGGACATGGGACCTGCCACATCATTTGGCCCACTTTTCTTCCAGGTGTGGACCCATGCTGGGGACTCTGGCCCAGCAAGAAACCGCCAAGCTTCGATGTTTCGTGCAAACATTGGAAGGTCCCGCATTCGTCTAGTACAAAGAGCTCCCTATCGGATCGGTTACCGGTTGGGAGGATCTCTGCCGTCAATTCCTATACCAGTTCAGCTCCACCATGTGGAATACCAGAATTGCAGACCCCTTCAAGTGCATGAAAATTCCTGATGAGCGAGTCGCGGATTTCATCGCCCGGTGGAAGGGACTTACATACTCCCTCGATATGCCACTGACTCAGGAGAAATTACTGACGATGTGTGTAGGGAACGTTAAAATGGAGCTGGTACCTTCCATGATTACCCAGAACTACCCTAGAGGGTTCTGGGATTTCTCAGATAAGGCTCAGCGCCTTAAGGAGGCTCTGCAAAAGGCTAGTCAGGCACGTTTGTTGCCCCCTATGATCCCAGCCAAGAGGACTGCCAGAGACGAACCCACCGCGGTGGCCCAAATAGAAGCCCCCAGGCAGCTGGAATTACTGCCAGCGGCACCAGCCGTGCAACCCCGCGGAGGTCCTCCACCTCAAGCACATGCTCCTGCCCAGCAGTGACCGCGTCAGAACTGACAAGTTCCCCTACGCAATGCGCCACCCCCACCTAGGCGAGACGATCAGGCGCCGCCTCCTCGGCAGGCCCCTATGGCCCCTCATCAGGGCCAGGCCCCCAGGCCCCCCTATCCAGAAATAAGACACCGGACTTATTCGTTCAACGAAAATCAGGTCCCTGGCTACTTCATAAGTGCTCTAGAGTAATGGATTGTGGGCCTGCCCAAGTGCAGAAGGCTGGCAGAGGCGAATCTCACCGATCACCCCAACTACTGTCCTTATCGTTGGATTCTGGGGAACACCCTCAAGCAATGCTATGTGTTTAAAGACTGGATTTAAGACCAGGTCAACAACAACATAGTCAGGTTGGGCCTGACACCAACCCAAGTAGCAGGTGTCTTTGTAGGGTTAGAGATTGGTAGCGACAGCGAAGGCGAGTGGCAGCAGGTTCCCATCCGTGGGTCCCAGAAATATGATGACAGGACGGCTCGAAAAACCGTCTCCCGCACCCATGGTATCATCTTAGCACACCTGAAGTAGCCATAACCTTCAGAAGAAGTATCCAATACCTCTGCATCGCCTTCACCGTCGACCTCTTCCCAAAAGGGTAAGCAACGACGACGCAAGAAGAAAAAACGCACTCCTCCAGTGCCGTCATCATCCTGCACTCTTGGAGACTATATACCCCCCGAAATTGGGATTCCTCCTAGAATCCGCCCAGTAGTGGATGACTCGTCGAGCGACAGCCATAGGTACACTTCGGTTAACACCGTGCAGCTGGTAAAGCCCTATATGACCCCCGATGAGGGGGACTGCCAGGTAAACCCCCCTAACGTTTCCAGCCGACGTCAACGTCGTTGGAAACACAACCAAGCCGGTCGTCGATGCACATCAGCGGGCACTTTCAGTCAGGCTATGCACGCGACTGAAACCAGACAGTAGGCTCAGTACAGAGCTCAGCACGCGCAGTACCATCTAACACTCTCAGCTCCACCTCCACCGCCGTTTGTGCTAGTAGATCAGGCATGGCTGCCTCGTCCGCACCACAGTCAGTCTTGCCCAGCTAAGGGACAGTCTCCACTGTCTGATCCTGGTCTGACAACTACTCTCCAGGCTTCAACTAGTAGGTAACGGGATATGCCCCGCACTAGAAAACCGCTGGTTCAACCTGTAGGACCCACTATGCCCCCAACTGCAGAATGACCTCCTGTAAGTAGAGGCTCGCGCATGGAACGAAAGTACGATGTCCTGAAGCACCTGGCTGACATTCCAGCAAGGAATTCTATCATTGAGGCCCTTTTCCTATCATCTGAAATGTTTGACGCACTTGCCGAGGCCCTAAGGAGCCCCCTCCAGTTTGAGACGGAGGTGGCGGCCAAAGAAGCCTTCCAGGCCGAGGCAATTGAGAACGCCGAATATCAGGCGGTTATCTCGTTCTCCGGTGAAGACGAGGACACTCCTATACAGGGGCATATTTTCCCGCTGTACATCACTGGCCACTTCAATGGTGTTGAAGTCCGCCGCTGCCTTGTTGACACGGGTTCCAGAATCAACCTAATTCTGACTCGGACACTGCGAAAGCTGGGTCTGTCTGAAGATGATTTAACTCCCTCTGACCTTAGAATCCAGGGATACGACATGACCGAGCAAACCCGAGACGGCAGGATACGCCTCAAGACTCAGTTCAGTGGTTTAATTGCCAGCACCGAGTTTATGGTCGTCTCTCAGGACACCGCCTACAACGCATTGATGGGTAGGCCATGGCTCCATCTGCACGCAGCAGTCCCTTCGTCGTATCACCAGTGCCTCAAATACTCCCTCAATGGTCGAGTAGGCATGATCCAGGGAGATTCGTCTCCTTTCGCCTCTTGTGAGGCCCGCTATCTGGATGTTTATTATTACAAGAGTAAGGATAAGAAAATCCTTGTAAGTGAGGATGAACCTGCCCTGGTCACATGTGATCCCTGGGAAAGCATGGATGATGCCTACATCCTCCCGATCCACCGATTGGAGGCCATGACCCCCGACATGGAGAAATGTTTTGTTATTTGAAGTATGAAAGGAATGAATGTTCCCATGTCCAAGCGATGGATAAAAATCACCTAGTAATCCTACATCAACCAGGATCAGGTGATCTCAGAGCCTCCTACCCCTATGCGGTACCGAGATGTCAAGCTTATGACAACGGCAGTACGTCATACATGTCTCTTCCACTGGGCTGGAATAAACTGACTCAGGCCGACGCGTCACCACTGCTTTGATATCATCAAACGTGGCCCCTTAGGTCGAAGGGCAGATGGGATAGGGTCGACTGCCTTAATTGCTATGGTCTCAATGGCGAGTGAGTCTCCTGATATGATGACCACTATTTCCCAAGCAGGAACCAACTACACCTCAGGTTTTGATAGCCCAGAAGTATCTCCCGTTGCGGGAAAACCTACCACGGGTGGAGAAAAAGACCTAGAGGATTCTCCCCTACCTTTAAAGAAGGTGTCTCTACCACGGTTGATTAACTGGTACAGGTGAACCTTGGTAGCGAGGTAGATCCGAGACCCACATTGATCAGTGAAACCATGTCCCCCAAGGAGTGACAGCGGTACATAGACTTTCTCAAACAACACAATGATGTGTTTTCCTGGAGTTACGGTGAGATGCCAAGACTAGATCCTCAAGTAGCCATTCACTATCTGGGCCTCCCGGAAAACCATCGTGGGTTTAACCAGCCTCCCAGGAAGATGCACCCTTCTCATGGTTCTATGGTTGAGGCCGAAGTTTACAAACTTATCAAAGCCAAATTCGTTAAGGAAGTCCAGTACCCCAAGTGGCTTGCTAACATTGTGCTAGTTAGGAAGAATAATGGGCAGATCAGAGTCTGCATCGACTTTCGCGACATTAATCGCCACAGCCCAAAGGATGAATTCCCCCTCATGGTGACTGAGTTATTGATTGATTCCACGGCCAGGTTCCAAGATCTCTCTTTCATGGATGGGTATTCCGGGCACAACCAGATCCGGATGGCCCCTGAGGACGAGGAGTCCACTGCCTTTAGGGCTCCCTAAGGTACCTTTTGCTACCAGGTTATTCCCTTCGGCTTGAAAAATGCAGGTGCCACTTATCAGAGGGCCATGCATCACATATTCAAGCCAATTCTCGGGACACTGGTGGAATGCTACATAGATGACCTAGTGGTAAAATCATGCCAGTGCCAGGAAAATATCAAAGACCTTGAGAAAGTGTTCGGTTTCCTCCAATCCCATCACCTGAAGATGAACCCGTTGAAGTGTGCCTTCAGGGTCACCTCTGGGAAGTTTCATTGATTTTTTTTAGATACCGAGGCATTGAAATCAACCAAGAAAAGATCAAGTCCATCAGCCAAATGCCTCCCCTGAGCAATATTCGGGAACATTGATGTCTCCAAGGCCACTTAGCCTATATACGCCGATTCATCGTGAATCTTGCTGGAAAGTGTATACCCTTTTCCCAGCACATGAAGAAAGGCGTCGCAAACGAATGGTATGAAGAGTGTCGGACCGTCTTCGAGTAAATCAAGCAGTATCTACTATAACCTCCGGTTTTGATGCCACCTGTTTTCGGAAAGCCGCTGGTCCTTTATGTGACCGCCCTAGAATGGTCCCTCGGTGCACTTCTCGCCTAGAAGAATAACGAGGGTACTTAGAACAGTCTCTACTATCTCAGTCGCATGCTTCTCGATACGGAGGTCAGATACTCCCCTATTGGAAAGAGCTGCCTTGTGGTCGTCTTTTCCGTACAGAAGTTGCGGCATTACCAACAGCACCATGAGGTACAATTAGTCTCTCAGGTATACCCACTGAAGTACATCCTGAACCGCCCCATGTTGACCGGCCGACTAGCGCGGTGTGTATTGATTCTCCATCAGTTTTATATAAGGTTCGTACCTCAGAAGGACATTAAGGGACATGAGTTGGCATGCTTTTTAGCTGCCCACCCAACCTCTGTGGATCAGTCCTCGGACCTGGATTTTCCTGATGAGCCGATCCTCTCAGTCGATCATGTCGTCCCATGTTGGAAAATTCACTTCGACGGTGCCTCCTAGAGCCCCACCGGTAGGAGGCTCAACGATCCTAAGCTCAACAGAGTGGGCCTGGGTATCGTCTTCATTACCCCGGTGCAAGCCATCCTACCATACTCGTTCCTATTGTCAGAAGGTTGTACCAACAACGAGGTAGAGTACCAGGCTCTCCTCACCGGCCTCGAGTTGGCCCTTGAGATCGACGTGCCCCATCTACATGTGAAATGGGATTACAATCTAGTAATCAAGCATGTCAATGGAGATTATGTCGTTAGGAATCCGGAGCTTGTGCCATTGCTGAAGTGCACCCTCCACCTAATATCCCAGTTCCCCTCTCGGCCAGAGGTCACCCATGTCCCTCGGTCACAGAACGGTCGAGCTGACGCTTTTTCCAGCATAGCTGCGTCGCTCGTGGAACCCGAGCAAAATGATTTGATCATACATGTGGCACACCGGAGAGTCATTGCCCCCGTCACCCAAGAGGGAAATTATGGCCTGTGGGTAAGTCATCTCACTGCCGAGCCCTTTACGTCATGGGTCCTGGGTTCGTTGAACATAGTGGTTGAAGTCACTCCCGACTGGAGGGAACCTTTTGTCGAGTATCTCTAAAATGGTTGCCTCCGATACAACCGGGCCGAGCACGTGCGAATCTGACGCCGCGCTCTACAATTTACCCTCCAGAGTGGTCCATTTCTTGAGAAGATCCTCTATAAGTGGATCTTCGTTGGCGTTCTCCTCCATTACATTCAAGGATTAGAGATTCCTCAAGTTTTGCAGTAGGTCCACGCCGGTTCCTGTGGTGCCCATCAAGCCAGGCCAAAGCTGTCCCATCAAATCCGAAGGTTGGGGTACTTCTGGACCTCTATGATCAACGATTGTATAGGGTATGCCAAGAGATTCCACACGTTCCAAGTACACTCCAACTTCCTGCATCGGCCGCCAGAGCCTCTCCACCCCACCAAGTACTCTTGGCCATTTTTGGTATGAGGACTTGATGTAGTTGGACCATATCTACCGGCAACAACTCGCCAGTGTAGGTTCATCCTGACTGCTACATATTTCTTTTCCAAGTGGGCAGAGGCAGTTCCACTCAAAGAGTTCAAGGCCCATTCCATCGTCGACTTTGTGAGCTCCAATATTATCCACCGGTTCGGGGTCCCTCACGCTGTCCTCACCGATAATGGTACCAACTTCTGAGCGGCTGAGATGAAAAAAATTTACGCCAAGTATTACATCCGTTCGAACCATACCTCCCGCTATCACGCATAGGCAAATGGACAGATTGAGGCGTTCAACAAAACCCTCTCTAACATTCTGCAGAAGATGGTTGGTCAAAACAAGAAAATTTGGTCAGACAAGCTCCCCAAAACCCTTTAGGATTATTGGACGACGACTTGAAACTCTACCCAGGTGACCCCATATTGCCTGGTGTATGGGGCTGAGGCCGTCCTACCCATTGAGATCCAGCTGCCATCGTTACGCACTGAAGTCTATGACCAACAGTCGCCATATGAGGTGGCCGAAATCCGTCTAGATTAATTAGAGGAATTGGACGAGAACCGGCTTCGTGCCCTGCACAATCTGGAAAGGCATCAGAATAAGATAGCAAGGGCCTTCAACAAGAATGTTTTCCTCTGTTATTTTCTACTGGGAAACCTAGTGCTGGCCCTTCGAGCACCAATGATCCCCGGTAGGAAACCGCCCAAGCTAGAACCCAAAAGGGAAGGACCTTATATCATCCATAAGGTTTAACCCAACAGGGCGTACTCCTTGGTGACCACAGATGGTGAGCGCGTAACTCCTCCCACAAATTCCAGGTTCCTCAAGCAGTACTTCGCCTGATCCTATATGGTCCAGCACGACCGTAAACTGTATGGTCCAACACAACCTTAAACTGTATGGTCCAGCACGACCTTAAACTGTATGGTCCAGCACGACCTTAAACTGTATGGTCCAGAACGACCTTAAACTGTATGGTCCAGCATGACCTTAAACTGTATGGTCCAACACGACCTTAAACTGTATGGTCCATCACTACCTTAAACTGTATGGTCTAGCACAACCTTAAACTCTATGGACCGGTATGACCATAAACTGTATGGTCCAGCACGACTTTAAACTATATGGTCCCGCATGACCTTAAACTGTATGGTCCAGCACGACCTTAAACTGTATGGTCCAACACGACCTTAAACTGTATGGTCCTACACGACCTTAAACTGCACCGCCATCCTGTAGGATGATGAACTGAAAAATGGTCCGATCTCTCTGACCTTAAAATAAGATCTCCCCCCGTCCTTACTGCAAGACGTTAAACTGCAAGCCAGTCAGGCCTTCCTGACCGAGCCCCAGCCTCAGGCCCCTTGGCCTCCTCGATCCCCCGACCCCCATCCTTACTGCAAGACGTTAAACTGCAAGCCAGTCAGGCCTCCCTGACCAATGCGCAGCCTCGGGCCCCTTGGCCTTGGCCTTCGTCGACTCAGACTCTCCTATGGGATTGTATGACATGGTGTGGGATTACATCCTCATTCACGTCGGGTTACCCACCGTACCGTACATATAACCAGTTAAGACACAATTCTCATCCAGAACAATGTTGAACTACGCTTCGAGAACTACATGTGGCTTGATTCCCATCTTAATGGGATACGTAAGAACGCTCGGACGCCTCGTCTTGAGCCCAACCCCAAGGTCTTATCTCCCACTATCCCCCCTGGGAATAGTTTCCTTGGGGGATCCTTGCATAGCGAGGAGTGGGCTTTCTTATCCCCACTCATACAGCCCCGCTCATACAAGGATTGTAAGGGTTGCACCATGTGCCCACTCCCGTTCTTCTATTCCCCCCACGTCCTCACCACATGACGTTAAACTTCATGGATTTCAAGAACTACATATGGCTTGATTCCAATCTTAATGGGATACGTAGGAACGCCCAAACATTTCGTCCATTGGCCTAGCCCAAAATCCAAAATTTTCCCCTCAGGTCAAGACATATGGCAAGGTGCACACTTCCACCCCAACTCACGTCAAGCAAGTATCGAACCGGCTGCACGTCCCCCTGGAGATGTTCGCCTCTTTTGTGGATGGATACAGCTATGGTTCACCAACTCCTTGACTGGGATTCCATCATCTGTCACACCCGGAGGGACCCCCAAGAACGGCCTGGATACTACGCCCAAGGGCTCTCCTACCGATACGAGCCAACGCCCCAGGGGGTTTCCGAGCAACAAGATGATACAAGTCCCGCATTGCGAATTTGGTCAACGGTCAATGCTCATTTGTTGCTCCCATATCGGGTCACCATAGGGACGCTGTGTTTTGAAAATGGTCAACAGTGTCCTGGATCTTTGGGTCCTCCCCGAGATGTCCCAGACATCGAGTGCAGTGATTCATTCTACCCCATCCTGAAGTGACAAACTTCCCTTCGGGTGGTGCCGGCAGTCGGTCCCACGACCCCGACTCCCATATAAAAGAGTGTACGATGTGGTGTGTGACTATTTCCTCATTCACGACGGGATCATGTACCATGCCGTACACATCCCCTCATGAGGCCCAGCCTCAGGCCTCTCGGCCTTTTTGGGCCCACGACCCTTGTCCTCACTGTAAGACATTAAACTGCAAACCAGTCAGGCCTTCTTGACCGAGGATCAACCTCAGGCCCATTGACCTTTTCAGGCCTCGTCACCCAACTTCTTACCCAGAGTGTATGGGGTTGTACGCGGTTATGCTGTCCTCCACGTCGGGTTGTCCGTCGTATTGTACACTTCCCTTTCCTTTTCCTGGGGGTATCTTACTCCCTCACCCCATCCCGCATGACGTTAAACTGCATCTAGAGAACTACGTATGGCTTGATTACCATCCTTATGGGATACGTAGGACAACTCGAATATCTATGCTTCGGGTCCAGCCCCATATCTGGGGAAGCTCTATCCCACCTCGGCTCCTCGGCCTACTCGTCCTCCACGAGGGGATTATATGGTGTGGTACAGGATTATGCCCTTATTAACGTCGGTCTTGTAATGACCATGTCATGTACCTCTCATTATTGAGTTGTTTCATCAACCCTTCTCGATGGTTCGCCAATGTGCCTATGGGTACTCTAGTGTATTACCTGGAATGCCAGACATTACTCGGAAACATCCACACCTGCTTTCCAGGCATTGTGTATCCCTGCATCAGGGCTTCCATCATCTTTCACACCCGGATGGACCCCCAAGAACAGCCTGGAAACTACGCCCAAGGGCTCTCCTACCATTACGGGCCAACGCCCCGAGGGTTTTGGACAACAAATCGATAAAAAATCCCGCATTGCGAAATTGGTCAGTGGTCGATGCTCATTCGTTGTTCCCACCGCAGGCTAACGCGATATGGAGACAGCGTTTCCTCCACGGTTAACGTTTATCCTCCATCGCCACACCAACCCCATTATGCCCAAAATTTCTGTTACACGATTCACATCCTTCTTCATTCTCATCATGTCCAGGTGGAGTTTCAAAACTCTTGGTACTATTCCTCTGTGCACGTCTGCGCGTAAGGGGAACGAAGTCGTGTCAAAGGCATCTTTCGGGGCTCTTCATCGAGTCCCCCTAGTTGGATTTTTTGGGTATTGCGATAAGGATCTTCCCCCCTTGTTTCCCGCATTGAGTTTATTTCCCGTGGGCTTAGGGATCGGGTCGAGGTCTGCGCTTACCTGGAAAGGTGTCATCCAACCATGGTACGAGCTCTAAAGACCATAAATTATGATCTCTGAAGAACTACGTCCAGCTTGATTCCCATCCTCATGGGGAACATAGGAACGCCAAGACCTCCTGTCATTGGGTCCAGCTTGTGTTCAGCGTCCTGCCTTCAGGACCCTGACTACGGGACTGTGTGGTGTGATTTGGACTCCAAGTCCTCATCCACGTCGGTTATGTCACACGACACCATACATTCCTCTCCTAGCATCGTCTCTGCTACGTCTGTGCTGCATGACGTTAAAATGAAAGCTTGGTCCTATCATACGACCCTAAAACTGTGACATTATCGTCCTGGATGCACGACGAAAAAATGGCACTGCATTGTGATTACCTCATTGTAGAGGACATCACGCTGTGTATTGGTCACATGCCATGCCATTTGTCAATGCCTATCACGGCTTGATTAATGTGGCGACACCAGAGATTTCTGACCTAGACATGTTGCTTCACAAAAAAAACCACTCACCTTAAAGGAAAAACAAGATTTATCAAATTCCTCTTCTTTTAGTGCAAGGGCCACGCCCACACTCCCCTTTTTCCCTGGCACTGGTACCTTACCATGCCACCTTTCAGAACTATGTGAGGCTTGATTCTAATCCTTATGAGATACGTAGGAGCGCCCGAGCACTTCCCCGCAGGCCCAACCCAACCTTCATGTTGGGTCCCTGGACTCGAGCATTTCCCGAGAGAACACATGGTAAGTAGGGCTTAGGTCCTCATTCATGTCGGGTTTTGTAACCACCTTGCCATGTGTCCCCTACTCCCCTTACCCATTCATGGTCCGAATTCTATGACCCTAAACTAAGATTTCCCTATAGGGAAGGACACTGCTCCCCCTATCTAATATGTCTCATTGTCGTATTCAGATGTGTTTCAACAAAGAGCCCAAAGTGTGGGATTTTCATAGGGACATTCCCCTCATCCCATGACCAAGCTTCATGAGGTCGCTATTTGGATCCTCATAGTCTTCCACATTTAAAAGGACCGTCAGACGACATGGATACTAGGCTTAAGGGCTCTCCATGGATGCTGGACCTAAGGGACCCCCAATCGTTTTAGGCCAAAATCCCTACAGATCATTGAAAACATTTGCGACATGGTCTCGTGTTTCGAACATGGTCAACGGTCAACCCTCATTTGTTTATCCCCATTCTAGGCTAATGCGATATGGACACTGTGTTTCCGCCACAGTTAACAGTTATCCTCTATCGTCACACCACCATCATTGTGATCCAAATCTTGAGCGTCATGATTCACACATTTTCACTTCCTCATGTTCAAGTGGAATTCCAACATATACGGCTCTATCTCTTCGTGCATCTAGGTGCGCTACATGGTTGTGTTGGTGTTTTTGGGCCGGTATTCACCGAGCGTCCCTTCGCCCTAACCTACCCCCCCTTCTGTGATGGGAAAGTCCCACCACTACTTCTTTTTTCCCACACAAAGCATGACTAACGTGGGCTTAGTAGTTTTGGCGGGATGTGTACCAACATGGTTAGGATACTCCTCGTCCCGCATGACGTTCAAATGTTCTTTTAGAACTATGTATTGGTTGATTCCCATCCTCATGTGGTATGTAGGAACACCTGACCACTCTGCTTTGGGGCCAGCCTAATCCTCACTCTTGGTCTCTCGACCTGGAGAGTTTCCTCCGGGGTTATGTGGTGTGATTCAGACTCCAAGTCCTCATTCACGTCGGTTTCATAACTACCACACCATATGCCCCCTGGGCTCTTCTCTTTCACTCCACGTCCTATCGTATGACGTTAAACTAAAGGAGTCCATATGTCCTCAACGCATGACACTAAATTGTGGTTCTACCCTGAACAAGTTCAGGATGCCCCATGTTAATCATGGGATGCACTAGAGCCTCTGCCAGAGAGGATTTCACCTATCAGTGTTAGTCTATGACTACATTGTGCCTTCAGAACTACGTGCGGACTGATTCCCATACTCATGGGATATGTAGGGACACCATGGAATTTTTCCTAGGGCCCATCCCATATGAATCATTGATCCTATCCTTCCCCTTTTCAGCCCCCCTGGCCGGACCCCTCGCTAGAGAGACCTGGTTCCAAAGAAGGAAGGATTCATAACCAAACCGACACACCTATCTTGCATGTTCCCGCTACGGCGATGTAATTACATGAGTGTTGGATTCTGTTCGGAAAAACCATCACTCCATATTCCACTCTTTGCGTACCCCTTATTCGGACCCTCACCCCCTTTCATGTTTGAAGGGACCCCCTAACAGCCTGCTCTCATGCCGCATCGGCTCACTTACCGTCCTGGGCCAACATTTCGGAAGACTGGTCATGTTTGGAGGGACCCCCTAATAGTATGGATGCTCAACCCAGGGTCTGCCAACTCTCCTGGGTCAACGTCCCGAAAGATTGACCGACAACATTTGTGAAATGGTCCCGTGTTTCGAACATGGTGAATGATCGACCCTCATTTTTTGTCCCCATTTCAGGCAAACACAATTATGATACCACTTCTCCTCCATGGATAATGGTTGTACTTTATTGTCATGCCATCCCCATAGTGCTCCGAATCTTGGGCAACGTAATTCCCGCTGCCCTTTTCCATCTGTTCGGATCAATTTCAGTTCCCCTGGCGTTACACCGCTTGTGTATGAGGGCACGCTGAAGAAACAGTAATTCGGCTGTTTTGAGAGATTTCATCTCCGGCCAAGCTTCTCCCATCATTCAGAAATCCGGACTCATAATCCAAATCCTGGATGCCCGGAGCTTGGTCTCCACTCCTATGTTAGGTGGGACGAGAAGGCAACTATCTCATGTTTCTCACATCGGGCTTGAACCACGTGAGCTTGGGGAATTATCTCCAAACGTCCCGCAAAAATTTTAGGGATGTAACAAACCGATTCAAATAGTGGAAATCGTGCATGCTACGGCATTCAAAACAATGATGGATGAAATTGAAGCGCGAAATTAACAATAAATGTTTTTTAGTTTGTTACAGTACCCGGGGGTCGACTCCCCACATGGACGGGTTAACCTCGTAAAAAGAGCATTGCAGCTCCACCACCCTTCAGCTTGTGGCATCCAAGACTTGCTGCCACTGACTCAGCTCCGACTCCCCCTCAGCAGCAGCGGGGCGCGGTTCGTCAGCCTTGGCTCTGGCCCTCTCTACCCCAGCATGAATGGCAGCCATATTTCCAGAAGCCTGCCTCATATTCTCTTCTGCCTCTGCTATCTGGGCCTTCAACCATGAGATAAACTCATATTATGCATTAAGAGAGGCTGAGTGCTCATCCGCCCGGGTCTGCAGCTGTGGAACCTCGCTTTCAGCCTCCTAGAGCTTCTTGATTTTGTCGCCTTCCTCCACTGCCAGCCCACGCTGAGTCCACGATCATGCTCCCTGGTCTTCTCAGCCATAAGATCTCGGATGAGTGCATGAGGATGTTGGGAATCCACTCCCCCAACGCACAGTTTGGGTAGCCACGAGCGAAGTCTGTCCATTTCGCCCATCCATAGCGCTTGGGCGTGTCATTGATGAAGCGCATGATTAGCTTCCACGACCGGCGGCGGACTATGCTGCTGTCTTCCTCGTCGGAGGCCGTTTCGTCCCAGTCTCTGTGATTGGCAGGCTCGTACGCAGGATACGCCCACAGGAAGTCCTCGGTAGGATCTTCATCTGGCATTGAATCAGGCCCGACATCTAGCGCCGAAGCAGGCGCGACAGGACTAGGACTGCTCGATCGATCCTCTTCATCGGAGTCCACCTCAATGACCTTGGACACAACCCTGCTGGTGGCCCCGCTAGTGATGATGTGTGTTGCAGCTCGGGGAGGTGGGGGGACTATCGCCACCATCACCAGCATGCCCCTAGGAGGGATGTCACCATACATCTCGAATATCCTTGCCGCAACAGCCCACGCCAGTCAGAGAACTGTACGACAGAAAGGGACATAAACATTAGTTGGTATAGTCTACATACGATGACAAGGAAACCAGTAGAGGAAACATACAGACATCGACCTCCTGGTGCTTATTTTGAACCGATACTGACCGGACCCCGAGGCGAGGCCCTCCATATACTTTTGGAAGGTCTGGAGATTATAGAGGAGCCACCTCAGGTGCTCTGGTCCCACCAGACGTGGAACTGGCCACAGCCATAGGCGTGGGTTTTGAAGGTCCTGCATCATCACCCGCCGAGGGGCGAGAACGAGGCCTGCAAACAAGTTCCTCCTGCATGGCTCAAACATCGGTGAGAAGTCCATAATGGCCCAAGAACGGACCATGAGGAAAGAAGTTCGGAATGCTACCTCGAGAGCCTCTGCGAAATCGCCAGAATCTGAGCCTTGATCTCCGACCTAGCCCTCCTCCAACGGGCTCCCTCCTCTAGCCTCATCCTCTCGAGAGGAGTCCTCTGATTCTTCTGGAAGGGGGAAGCGCTCCCTCAGATCGGTAGCTGACAACAATGGGGGGGACCGTTTGATCCAGCAGTACCCTCACCCGGTCTGTCATTGGGCGAGGGACACCACTGGAGTGAACATAATCCCCCAGCTCATCCAAGTATTTCTCTGCCTCCACCGGAGATGCCCTGAAACCAGCCCGGACTAGGCCTATACCCATTAACTCCATCCTGAGGTGATTAAAGTGGGCCCATATCTCGGGTGGACTGAGGAATTTCCCGTTGACATCACAAATGTCCTAGGCCTCCGGGAAGACGACATCCTCTGCCATGTCGATATGACGCAGCCGCTTCCCCTATGCCTGAGTGGATATCCTATGAAATCCCCTCGGTGGTCTCCCCTCCAGATGGCCCTGCTCTTCCGGAATCACCGGATCCTCCGCTGCTGCCACACCCTCAGCCGGTGCGGGTCTCTCCGCCACAGCAGCCCCAGCACCATGAGATTCCCTAGCTACCCTCCGACCCAATCCTCGGGATAGAGGAGGCCCACTGCCGCCAACCCGAATAGTTGGTTGCTTTAGTATCTCCCCTTGGTAAGCAGCCTCCCAACTAATGGCATAATCCCTCACCAATCCGAAAGCGGCGGTGGATGGAGGCAATGTAATTCGCATCTTCCTATCTTCCAGTGTGAACACAAGACACAACTGCCTCATCACACATGGGTGCTCCTCGTGACGCACCTCCCTGTAGACCTACGGGGTCAGCTGCTGGAGGCACCGGAACTAACTCGCAAACTTATGCGGGGTGTACGGCTCGCAGAGCGGCTCACGATCCACTAGTGACACCAAAACTCTGCCTTAAAAGGCCAGGAGGTAATCCCTGTGCTCTTCCGTTCCCCGCCCGTCGTCAGTGAGTATCCCCGTCGGCAATGGGAAGGGGTGGAAATTAAACTCATCCACCCTCCGCACTCGATTCAGCACCGTCGACATGGTTAATTTGAACGGGAAGATCCTGGCCGCATTCAGGATGGAGGGGGGGAATTTTGATCCCGACGGCGAGATAGGGTTTGGATATTCATAGATCCCCCTGATGTTCGCCGCAACCCACCCATATAGGAGGTGGAAGGGCCCGCATATCCTTGGCGGCTTCTTGTCCTTGCTAATGTGCCACAACATTCTGTACAGCGTGGCGAGCGTGGGAATCCCAAGATTGACCCGCTTCCCCATGGCCAGCATGGACGCCATGATAAACGAGTTGGGCCGCACCCCCATGCTGGTATCCCTCACTGGTAGGATCCAACCTCAGATTAGAGCCGCAATGAACGTCGCCAGCCTGACTATCGGTTTTTGTTCAGTTCTGAAATTGAAACCCGAAGTCTTCTATTGGCTGTTCTCCAAGACCCGCCAATACAAGTGCTCCTTACCCCGTTGGGCCACCCTCGGACTAGTTCGAGGCCTCGTAGGTAACTCTCGATTTTCTGGGAAATTCAGGAAGCGCCTGAACCACTTCTTAAAGTGGAAATCCCTCACTGCCTCCTTGTCCTCTCCAGTGACGAGTGCCATTAGCGCCGACGCCAGTCGCGGCATTTTCTCGGTATCCTCCCATGCACTCTTGATAGGGAGAAACTCATCATACATGGCCCCCAAGATCTGAACCCCTGAAATCTGGTGGACATTGCACAGGCTGATATCCACTTCCCTGTGGTGTAGGTGAAAAGTATTGGTCCTAGATGAACATCTTCTCAGCAATTCCGTCATCAGTTGTTTCGGTTGGTAAATATGGAATTGGGAGGCCCATGCCGCCTCATATAAACCCACTCTTCTCAGCTCGTCCCCAAACTCCTCGCATGAGGCACCTACCCAGTAGGCCCAGGCCCAATCATCAGTAAATTTTCCGCCCTGGTGCAGGTCCCACTCATCGGACCACCCATTCTTCGGATCCTGCAACGCAGCCTTCAGCATGGTATGATACAGAGGAGGGGATGTCTCCAGTTGTAGTGGCTTCCCGTCAATATTGTTCACATGGTTGTAGAGACAGTTGGCGGTGACGGGTGTGAAGTCCTCCCACGCATGACCATCGCCCTCCCTGAACCATTGGTGTTGATATGCCGTCCTCCTAAACCAGCAAGTTGGTTCGTCCCTACTCGCCTCAGAGATGAAGACGTCATCCATCAGCCCGAAGCCATACAAGGGTAGTTTCTTGCACTGTGGATAGTTCTTCTAACACTCCGATAGAAGTTCTGTCAAAGAGGTATGGTCCGAGTGGCTTCGGAACATCTCCCCAAGGCCCAGACAGTTGGCCATATCATCCCTCCGAGCGGCGTCGACAATCACCCCCAACACAGATTCTCGATGGGCCATTTCGGTTCCGACACTCAGAAAAGAATTTTTCAGAAAGGATCACGAAGCTGTGTCGCGAAGCCGGCTCGTGAAGATCTCTCGTGAAGATTGGTTGTGAAACCAAGCCGTGGTGTCAGACCTAGGCTAACAAACATGAGTTCTCTTGGTGCAGTGGCGGAGTCGGAGACCCGCAATTCGCCGCGAAGATCGATTCGCGGTGAGCAGGCGCGGAGTATGCAGAGCTTCGCAAAATCGAGAGAACAAAAGGAAAAGAAAATCGCCTGAAGAAAAATCAGGTCGGCCCCCTATTTATAGGAAGCGACCCTAGAGCTTCACGGCACGCGCCGCCCGCACGGAGCGTCGTGGCACGTCCGGATCCCGTGGCCACAGTCAGCACCGCGTGCCCCCTTCGCGAAGTCACATCGCGAAACCGCTGACAATTTTGGCGATTTTCCCTCAGAATTCGACCCTGCATCCCTCCGCGGATCCAAGTCTAAGGGGGGGAATTTTTTGGCGCCAAAATATTGCACGAAAGGAAGGAGCGGAAAAGAATCCCCGCACGCTGCTCCGCGAAGCACAGACGCAAAGCACCGGAGCATCGCGGTCCCGCGAAGCACCGGAGGCAGGACCTCTTCGCGAATGGCCTGACGTTCGTGATCTCGCCGTGGAGCACCAGAGGTAGCACCTCTCTATGAATGTCCTAACATTCACGATCCCTCCACGAAGCACCCGAGGCGATAACTCTACGTGAATGGCATGACGTTCGCGAGCCCACCGCGAAGCACCCGAGGCGGTACGTCTCTGCGAACGACCTGACGTTCACGAGCCCGCCGCGAAGCAACCACCGCCCCTTCACGCCGCGTGAGTTCTGCTTCACGAAGCCCCTTTCCTATAAATACTGGGTTCCCCCTTAGCCCAGGTGATGGAAAATCCGACCATTCGGCTTCTCCCCTCCCGAATCGCAAAGCACCCTTTTCCCCGGGAATCATGAACACCGCGAGGTACTTCTCCTTCACGTGACGCATTCGCTTTGTCTTGTTTTGAGCCCCTCTTCCGAGAGGGATGCCCTTCGTGAAGCTCATGGGAATTCGCGAAGGAGGGGGATTCCCAAGGGAACCCGGGCAACCGCGGAGCATTTATTCTTCGCAAAACACCCATCCTGGACTAGTGATCCCCATGCTAAGGCAGGATCTCTATATATCACGAAGCACACTGCCTCGCGGCACCTTGCTTTGCGAGGCACCTCTGCTTCGTGAGGTAGTGCTCCGCGAATACTATTCCACTTCGCGAAGCACCCCCCATCCACACCTCTGCCCCATGCTAAGGCCAAGGAACTCCACTTCATGAAGCACACTCCTCTGCTTGGCAATTCCTCTTCCCGTGCGACCCTCCAGGTTTGCACGATGTGATTTCAAAGTCCCACGGACAATATCACCCGTAGAATTGCTTCACCTAATGATTCTTCGCGTAGGCACGCTAACGGCTATCGCTTCTTCTCATAGCCACGCTAACATGGACCCCTCGATGGTTCGCTCTACGACCCCCCTTGACCACGACCTTACTGGTACCTTCCCTCCCCCAAGGAGCAAAGGGTGTCGGTCATGTAAGTCATAGGGGTGCAGAGTGAACCCACCTCATCGGAGCTACAAGACGTTAAACTGCCAAGCAACTCGTCCTCAACAGATGATGTTAAACTAGGATTCGGCCCCGTTCTTCGCACGCAGGGTCCCCCCCAGCTCGGACATTTTTTACGCCACCCGTATCTACAGAGACGGGGTCACCCCCTCCACAAGGGATGATATCCTCATTCTCGGGGTAGCGTATGTCCATGGGAGAAGGGAATACACCTTGGTGTAAGCCCCCTATCCCCTCTTGTGGATGGTAGCACGCATGCACCTTTGTATTTCCCCACTGTCAAGGTCAGTGGAGGGCGCGATTTGGAACGAGGCACCTCCCATCATTGGTCTCAAATCCCTATCTCGTCGCGCTTTTCCACACATCAGGCCTCCATCCTGGAGTATGTCCTAGCACCATGGGCCGCCTAACGCGTAAGACCCTCTTCGCTTATCAAGGACGCACCCTTCGTGACGTGATCGTTTGGTCTCTACTGCCTCTTGTTTCTCACACCGACCACGACTCACGTGGGCTTAGAGTAAGCATTGGCCATGACAACACCTCGTCCAGCATGACGTTAAACTGTATGCCTTTGTCCCCCATGACATTAAACTACACACCCTTTGAACTACGTGGTATTTGATCCAAGTCAAGGAATGGTACGTAGGAAGCCTCCCTGAGGTTCAAGCCCACCCATCATTCATTCACATCGAGTTCATCCTCGTCCCGCAAGACGTTAAACTGCATCCTAGTCCGACGGAAAACCGTTGTGACTCAACCATTTGAACTATGAGGTCTTTGATCCATGTAATGGCATGGTATGTAGGAAGCCTCCATGAGGTTCAAGCCCACCACCCGAACTACGTGGTCTTTGATCCATGTCAAGACATGGTACATAGGATGCCTCTATGAGGTTCAAGCCCATCTCCCATCGGACCAAGGTCATTTCTTTACGTCGGTTCGCCGACACCCACCATCCCAAACTACGAGGACTTTGATCCATGTCAAGGTATGGTATGTAGGAAGCCTCACGAGGTTCAAGCCCACCACTAGTGGACCCCCAGGTCTACTTTCACGTCAGTTCGCCGACGAAACCCTTTGAACTATAGGGTCATTGATCCGTGTCACAACATGGTACGTAGGAAGCCTCCCAAAGTTTCAAGCCCACCACCCATTGGCCACTCAGACCTTCTTCACGTCGATTCATCAACAACCGGGTAGCCTAGTGTGTAAGCCCCACACCATCTGGACCAAGGTTCTCACTCGCGTCGGTTCATCGACACACCATTATGAACTACGTGGCCTTTGATTCATGTCACGACATGGTACGTACGAAGACTCCATAAGGTTCAAGCCCATCACTCGGTCGTTCCGACCCCACTCACATCGGTTCACCCCCGTCCGCATGACGTTAAACTATGTTCCACATTCCATCTGAACTACGGGAACTTTGATCCATGTCAAGGCATTGTACGTAGGAAGCCTTCACGAGGTTCAACCCCACCACCAGTGGACCCATGGGTTCACCTTCACGTCGGTTCGCTGACGATGCCCATCGGACCAAGGTCCACCTTCACGTCGGTTCGTTGACGACACCCATCGGACCAAGGTCCACCTTCACGTCGGTTCGCTGACGAAACCCATCGGACCAAGGTCCACCTTCACGTTGGTTTGCTGACGACACCCATCGGACCACGGTCTTCCTTCACTTCGGTTCACCGGCACCATCCCGAACTACGCGGACTTTGATTCCCTGCCACGTGGATACGTAGGAGGTCTCTTCGAGGCTCAAGACCAACTTCACCGTCGCCCTTGCGGTGATCCCTTGTCATTCCCCCTCCACTTCATTCATCCATCCATCATCCACCCTGATTCTCACCCGGACCGTCACATCCTGGTGAGATCATGTCGTTCCACTCCTCTTAACAACATTCAAGAAGCCACCCATGGGTTGGCCCTGATATCGGCATCCCTTCAAGGGAAATTCGTCAATTCGATTCACTCCAACTAGTGTTTTGATCAGGCCGGCCGGTCTCCGCTGGACGTTAAACTTGCGACCTACCTCGTGATAAACACGAGATGCCTGAGGAGAACATCGGATGGCACAACTTTGGCATAAGAGTCTTCTCTGGACGTTAAACCTATGGCATACCTTATGTTAAACACAGGAAGCTGGGGAAAACCTCAGATATATGTCTATGGAATATAATTCCCCGTGCTCAATGTGGGATGCTTCGTGCTTCCACACCCTCGAGAAGTCCCATGACAAGGGACAAAAGACAGACACGCTAGTTCCCCAGCATCCAGACACGCTACTGATGCCTCGACGTGACTACTCCCCTGACTGAAGGTTACTAACCTGACCGGACCCTTTGGAATGTTTCGAAAGAAGCCGGGTAATTAACCGGCGTCCATGGAAACATGGAACCGGGAAGAGTTTCACAAACAACGTATTAAATCTATGAGGGATACTCGGACTAGGTGATGAGTTCCGAGGAGGAATCCACGGAAGGAAGAACCGACATCCCATCATCCCGTTTCGATCAAGGAGCAGACGTCCCTGAATAAGGAATAAATTCCGCCTGCCTTTGAAAAGCGGGAATGCAGGGCAACAATGCAGTGTGTCCTCCTCCGCAGACGGATGGATGCGCGCGCGCCCCTGCGAAAGCATCAGAAACAATACTGCTGATTGGTATTAATATTAATAACAAACAACCATGAATCTTTAATTGTGTGAATATTTATAATTTAAGTCGAAAAAATGAAACATATAATTTTAGATCATTATCTTATATTTGAAAGTAGATTTCTTGAAGTCAATATGTCTGAATTGCACAAATAATACTAATATTTTGAACCTCGTGTTGTAACAAAAAATTTCGTTTATATAGTTATTAGTACTCCACATTAATGATTCAGAGTCAATATAAAGAATCTATGTCTGCACATTAGGATCCTATTTTAGTGATACAATTGGATAATGATATTATTTATTTTCAAGGAGATATGGTTCATGGAAAAGATATAAGGAAATAATTAGCATTAGATTTTTAATGTTGAGAGGAAAAGAATAAAATACCCTAGGTACCTTGGAAATATAGAGAAATGGATGAAGTTATATTCAATTATGGGAGGGAAGGTGATGAAACACTTATGTACTTCCAAAGGAAATAATTCCTCATATTTTATGGTATATATTATAAACATGGATCTGAGCATTGGATTATGGAGTTAGAGTCTTCATTTTTTCTTGTTCACTCACAAACAAAAAACTATGGGATAATTAAAAAATAATTTACTTTGAGATGATACATTTTCTATTGTATTATTTTTTATGGTGATTTAGATGATATTACATATTCATGGACGATGTTTTTGAAAATCTTACACTAAGACTATTTGACTGATATATTTTAGTTAGAAAGTTATTTTAATGGCTCATCTGGGTGATTCAGCTGTATTAGATCTTACCAATCATTTAACATACTTAGTCTAATATTTTCCAGATATGATATTGAATTAGTAACCAATAGTGATTCACATTAAATTATAACTAAATATAGATATCTAGTGTAAGATATGAGTATATAATTTATCAAAATATTCAGTATTTATGGAGATTATAATAGTGGTTGATAGACTACTCATGGGGATATAGGAGAAATAGAGTAGTGATTAGAGGAATTATAATTGTAAATCGGGTTAGGGATCCATTTTAACAAGAATAAAAGGGAATTATTCATCACTAAATGACCCAAGGGGAGAGAACTATCTTATAATGATGGACCTCTAATATAGGATGAGAAATTTATACCCTATCACCAAATGTTGAGAACCAGTGGAGGTCAATGTATTTATGTATACGAAAATTACAGAGAAAGTGAGGGACCACCATATTATGATATCCATCCAAAATTTACACTAGTGGTTTTGTTTTAGGGAGTAGGATAAATAAAAGATGAACAATTCTTATATGGTAGAAATGGTGTATATTTGAAAAATAATAAATAGTAGAATATAACCAGGGTATCCTAGGAAAAAGAGCTGGTGGTTAATGTGTTTATCAGAGATGCCGGTACTGATTTTTCCAATATATATTTTATCTTAATAGTTATATGCAATTTAAATTCTTTTATTAATTTGGGTATTTCAAAATAATAGGAAATTTCCTTTATGTTGATAGAGATTCATTTAACGAGGTTGAATCTAGTAAATGAGAGTTTTATTCTAACATAGGTTTTCTAAGATTTTGAAATAGTTATTGGTGTGTTGGGATGACATGGGATCTCATTTTATTAAATATTAATCCATATTATTTTATCCATAAAAATGAATGGTTAACATATTGGTATATTTGTTTTTGATTTTTGATAGGGCATTACCTATGCCAGCCCTAGTATAGAGTTATTAGTATTTACTAATGATATAAAAAATTTATTTGACATAAGGCCCAATAAGAGATAGACTATTCTCACTATATTGGTGAGTCTATTCTTATATTTTGTTGTGGAAGATTTTATGGATATTCTAGTGGTAGATAGAGAGTAATTAGATGTATATACTAATTAAATAGTAAATCTATTTCATTATGAAAGGGAAACATATGTATTAAATTTTTATAGGGTCACATCTCATCTATATGGTACCCTATCAGATAGAAGGAGCTAAGCTTCATCAGTTGAGAGTTTAAATAGAATATCTTCTTTAGAATGGGTATATATGACCTAGTGTTTCAGCTTGGGGAACTCCTGTCATAATTGTGAATAAAGTTGGTATAATTTCATAGCTTATCCTAAATTATTAGTGATTTAACCATGTGACCATGAAGTAATAGATCCCATTACATCAGTTTAAGGATCTTTTAGTCATGTTATTGGGGTTTAGGTAATATTTTTGATTGATATTATGTTTTGGTGTCACCGACTATGAGGGTGGGAGTAGTATATTGAGAATATAGCTTTTGAATGTTAGTAAAACAAATATGCGTTTTTTTTATACTATTTGGGGTGATAAATTCCCTCTATATGTTTATGGGATTATCATCAGTGTTTTAACCCCACCATGATTGATTTTCTTGTATTAAATGGTTAAATTTTTATTTAATCTCAAGTTGATGAGGGATATGTCGATCATTAATGGTCATTTTTAAAGGCCTTAAGAGAAAATAACTTATATGGAGATCTATTAAAGTGTAAAATATGGACTAAATTGGTTCATTTCCTAGGTAAATTCATATTCTAGGAAAGTGTTTTAGTTAAACTGAAGAATGTATAGAAAATATTTCATTGGGATACTGTAACCACCAAAAATTTCATTAATGAAAATTCCTCTTGGTATATTTAAATATCTTCTTATGGTTGTGTTGAATTTGTAAAATTATTTGGTTTTATATTATTAATTATAAAATACCAGTAAGAATTGTGACCATTGCTAATATAGTCATTGAACAGTGATCACATGATTAGTATAAATATAGGGCTTTACCAAATATAATTTACTTATAAAAATGAAGCGATGGCCTCATCCAGTAGACTTTCACCATATGAAGCTCATTTTTCTGAGCTCGGAAAGGAGGTGTCGTCATTGGGCTTTGCTCCAGACCAAGCCCAAGCTGAGCTTGAACACATTAAGATTGAGTGGAACCAACTACGAGAAATGTGGAAGTTAATAGATATTACCACCCAAGCGATGTTATCCAAGCCACCCTAGAGTCTGTCACCATCACACACCTTAACCTTTAGTCTTATGCTAGTGTTATAAGAGGTTATTTAATGTGACCCTAGCACTATGACTATGTAAATTACTTTTGTATAAATAATTTGCATTCATTTTATTATTGTTACTTTGTAAATATTTTTAAAGCGAAAATAGTATTTTCATTAATATTTATCTATGTAAACTATTATCAAGAATTAATGGATTTTTTAATTAAATAATATTATAATAAATTATTATTATTATTATTAAAATATATTTTAATAAATATAAATGATTTTATAATTTTTTAAGGCAATTTTAATTTTTTTAAAGTTTGAATGCTGTTTTTGTCAAAACCCAGGAATTTTTGGTAAAGGTCAGTTTTTACATTTAAATTAAATATTCACATATTCATAAAATTATTTATATAAAATGAATATTATTTTTTAAATCAGGACATCGAAATTATCCAATGGTGAATTTTTCATAATTTTCTGAGACAGTCGATTTTTTTGGTAAAAATTCAATACAGTTTAAATATATAATGTGTTTTATGACATCATAAGGACCCATTAGTGATGTAATAAAATAATCTAAAAATTATTTTTGGCCAATATAAGATAAAAAATTATAATAATTTTATTTTGGGTTAGTTATATTTATTTTACAATTGTTTAGTGGACCCTTCTAGGCTTATAATCCATTTTGTCTTTCTAAATTCATCTCCTTGAGATTGTGATCACCTACACATAAGAAATCCAATTATTTTATTAATTTAGGCCATTTGCGTTATAAAACATTTTTTTACAATACCCTTTGGAAAAATACATGGGAAAAACCATGGGCTGGTTTTTGGTTTTGATTAGTTTAATGTGTGGGGACCCAAACATAAATAATAAAGAATTTCCTCTCCTTTCCTATATAAACCCACCCAATCTGCCACTTCCTCTTCACTCAAAGCCTTTGGAGTTCGTCCAACCCCAGACCTACTCTCTTTATAATCCTCCCAAGGTTCCCCAAGATCCCAATAAGCCCCTCTCAATCATCTCCTAAGATTTTGGGATCACACTTCCAGATAAGGGGTTTCTTCCTTTCTCATTTTTTCCAACTTCCTTTAAGTTGTTATACCCTCCTGTTTTCAATTAAAATTTTTTTGGTCTGATTTATAACCTTTCCCATACTGCCCTATTTATGTTTGGGTTATGGTAGACTCCTTTATCTCTAATTAATGCCTCCCATGTACACATTTTACCATGCCGAAATTTCATGAGGGATTTCTCCCTCCTCATTTACATCCAATTTATTATTTTGCATCATGCATCTATATTCAATTAATTTTTTTGGGGCAGGTATATATATGACCCCTAACATTACATTTCATTTAAATATGATGAGACACCCCTTTCTCTCTCATCAATCATTTTTATGATTTCTTATCTCATGTTGTTATGCTGCCGAAATTGCACTATGATTTTCCAAGCCAATGTCACTATGTAGTGAAAACCATGCCCATTTCACTATCAGGGGTATTCACATTTAAGAACATTTACTTATTGATTATAAATATTAATGTATGTATTCCACATCCCTTTATCATGGAATAAATGATGATTATTTATTCCATGATGTATGATCCATGTGGAACACATATGAATGAAATGAAATATTTAAGAAGGGTGAGACCAAATAGTGCTCAAATGCATTAGGTTAAGTATAGTATCATGGTACTTCATGTGATATGGGTGTTCACTCATTCTAATTCATGTGCAATGAGGTTTTACTCGTGATTCAAGTACAATAAGGCTTTACTCATGCACCATTTTCAATGATTATTGGCATATGCTAATTCCACGTTAAGTGTTTTTGCCACATTACCATGTTATGATTATCATTCATTATGAAGCCATTATGATCATATTTTTCTTGTTATTAATTGATATTCCTATTGAATAACATGTATTTTATTCCTCATGTTATTCTATTTTTATTCCCTTACAAGGCATTATAGCTCACCATTTTCTTATGCATGTCCTCTAGTTATCCCATGAAATGCTAGGTACGAGGGAATTTAGTTGTCATGTAAAGGATGTTTTCAATAAAGTTGTTTTATTTCATGTTTAAAGTTGTTATGTAATGATCCAAATTCCTAAAGTCACTATACCTCTCAACCATCTATGTCGTATCAAGCGGTGTTTTGGTAATAAATCAGGTTTAACTATGTAATAAAGAGAAGGATTGTTATAGATGGTATCAAAGGATAGGTTTAGTTATTTTTGGGATTAGGATTAGAAAACCCTAGTGAAGACACAGACATAAGAATAATTATAATAAAAACATCCCTAAGTATTTTTCAGTATTTAATATGGGTTTTATCAAGAAAATACAACCCTGTCTTCATAAGAGTAGGTAGAGGCGGCTCTGGCACAAATGTATCATTAGGGTAAAACATGAAAACACAGCTTTGAGCTTGACTCGAATGAGAACAAGTGCACAACAATGGGCCTTGCAGCATTCATGGTTTTGACACTATGGTGGGATATGATTTGGTAAATTCATAATCTTTGTATGAACCCATATTAAGGGAATTAAAAAAATTCCCCTAAGAACATATGTTGGGAAGTAGATCATAGAAAACATAGATTGAAGCCTATAAATTCGTAATCTATGGAAATAAATGGAATTTTAAGATATCTCTTTTTGTCTTTGGATTCCCTTTTATGTTTCTAATATTTTAAATTAAAAAATCTTCCCAAACTATTTTTGGATAAATTAAATGAGTAGAACTAGAATAAAAAAGTTTAATATAGGGTTATCATCCAAAGTTTTACACATTATTTTATATCCCAAAAGTTTAGTAGAACAATCCCAACACCACCCCAAATCATGGAAGTGATGATGTCGGTGAGTATTGAAAATGGGTAAACCATTGAATCCCATGAATAAAACTCCTCCCCGATCATAATATGTGGATTGAACTTCTAGAAAAAAACTTTTCATACTCCCTTTGGTGGAATTTGAAGAAATTCATATCATGGATTGGATTTCCTTATATAGAGCCAACAAAAATTGCAGTGAGAGGGAAATCACTCTCCATGTGGAGAATCAACCTTTGATTCTATTAAAGTTCAAGGAGGAAGATGAATCTCCTTTAGCACCATCATCTCAAGTGTCGATATTACTGCCCAATGAGCATGCGTATCTGGATCAGATGATTGAGTCTATAAAGGCAACCATCCTTAAAGACATTCCTATTTTGAGGGAATTCACCGAAGTGTTTCCCGAGGAATTTCTTGGTCTTCCTCCTAGAATAGATGTTGAATTCTTAATTGATCATATTTTTGGGTCATTTCCAATATTCAAGACTCCATATGGAATGGATTTGGTGGAGCTTGTGGTGATGAAGAAACAACTACAAGAGAATCTAGATAAAGTGTTTATAAACCCAAGTGCTTCACCATGGGGTGCACTAGTACTCTTCATCAAGAAGAAGGATGGGTCAATGTGCCTTTAAATCAATTATCATGAGCTGAAAAAATCACGATAAAGAACAAGTATCATCTCCCACGAATCAATGACTTGTTCGATCAGATACATGGAACAAACTACTTATCCAAGGTGTATTTTTGGTCAAAATATTATCAAGTAAGGGTGCATAAGGAAGATATCCCCAAGACTTCTTTTCATACAAGATATGGGCACTATAAATTCATAGAAATTCATTTCGGACTCACTAATGCTCCTGTAATATTCATGGAATTGATGAATAGAGTCTATAGGGATTAACTCAACAAATTTGTTGTACTATTTATTGATGATATTATGATATACTATAAAACCAAAGAGGATCATGAGGAGCATCTAATAACTATACTAGAGACCTTTCAGAAGGATAAGCAATATGCATAGTAGAAAAAGTGTGAGTTCTGGTTGAATGATGTCTCATTCTTGGGTCATATAATCACAAGGATTGTGATATCTGTGGATCCCTCCAAGACAACTGTAATAGAGGGATGGTCGAGGCCAACATTGTTAACAGATATACGTAGCTTCTTTGGGTTAGATGGATATTATAGACGATTTGTGAGAAATTTATCACAATTTTCCAACCCTCTTACCAAGATAACTCGGATGGGAGTAAAGTTTTATTGGAGTGATGAATGAAAATAATTCTTTAAGGAGTTCAAAATGAGGCTTATCACTGCACCTGTGCTCACTTTACTCACAAATGGAGAACTTTTTGTGGTATTTAGTGATGAATCGAATTTGGTCTTGGGATGTGTGTTGATGAAAAATCATAAAGTCCATGCCTATGCCTCAAGGCAATTGAAAGTTAGTGAGAATAATTATCCAACACATTATTTGGTGTTGGCTGCGGTGATCTTCTGTTTAAAAATTTGCCTCATTAACTATTTGGGGAGAAGTGTGAAATATATTTGGTCCACAAAAGCCTCAATTATATATTCACCTAGAAATAGTTGAATATGCACCAACAAAGATGGTTAGAGCTGATCAATGACTATAACTACTTAATCCATTACCACCCTGGGAAAGAGAACAAGGTGGAAGATGCTCTATGTAGAAAGGGCCTAGGGATTATATCATTGATGAGAATTAAAAAGGATACAATCTTATTTTATTTGATTAATATTAACATGCAAATCATAAAGAAGGGAACATCATCAATATTTTCAAAAATGATTGCTCAACCGTCTCTTTTGGAATAGTTAAAGTATCCTCAAAAGGATGATTTCAGAATTCCGAAGAATGTATAAGCTTTCAAAAAATTTATATCCTCGGAGTTCAATGTTAATGAAGATGGAATTGTGAGATTTGGGAAAAGACTATGTGTTCTATCAAGTCTGGAGCTGAAGAAGTAACTTTTGGATGATGCGCATAGTTCAAATTTCACTGTTCACCAAGGAAACACAAAGATGTATCAAGGTATCCAAGAGCATTATTGTTGGGATAATATGAAGAAGGAGAACACTGAGTACACATTAATGTGACTGCTGTGTCAACAAGTGAAGGCATAGGGGTAGAAGTCTAAGGGGATGATGCAACCATTTCCCATACCATCATGAAAATTGGAGAAAATCACCATGGACATTGTCACCGGAATTTTGAAAACATCCAAAGGAAACAATGAAATTTGGGTTGTTTTGGATCATCTTACAAAGTATTCACACTTCATTTCAATTCGGGAGGATTTCTCATTAGATCAACTGGCACATATATATATTTGGGAAGTGGTAAGGCTGCATGGAGTACCAATATATATTATATCCGATCGAGATCCAAGATTCACCTCTATGTTTTGGACGAATATTCTAATTTCTCTAGACACTAAAATGAACTTCAGTACAACCTATCATCCTCAAAATGATGACCAATTAGAGTGAACTATTCAGACATTGGAAGATATGTTAATATTATGTTCAATGGACATTAAAGAAGGATGATATCAACTTCTTCCTCTGATTGAATTCTCTTATAATAACAATTTCCACTCAATCATATGAATGGTAACTTATGAAGCCCGGTATAGGAAGAGTTGTGGGACACCGTCATGTTAGGATGATTTCAGTGAACATAATCTTCTAGGACTAGAAATGTTCAAAGAAATGGTGGAGAAGGTGAAAACAATTCAGCAGCATATCAAGGCAGTCCATATTCGACCAAAGAGTTATGCATATAACTATCGATCAGACCTTCATATTAAATTTGGAGACATGGTATTTATAAACATATCTCCATGGAAAAAGATCATGTGGTTTGGAATGAAAGGGAATTTATGTACTAGGTACATCATCCCCTTCGATATTCATGATCGTATTGGGCATGTGGCATGTTGACTAGCACTTCCACCTACAATGGCCAAAGTACATGATGTATTTCATGTATCCCTCATGATGAAGTACATAAAAGACCATTCCCATGTACTCTCTTCAGAGTTAGTACATCTAGAGTATGATCTTTCATATGAGGAGCAAATAGTGATGATCTTAGATCGTAGAGAAAATGTTATATGAAATAAAACAATTCCCCTCATCAAGGTGTTTTGGAAAAACCACAAGTTTGAAAAAGCGACATGGGAATCAGGGTAAATGATGAAGCAGAGTTACCCACATATGATTTAGTGTGGTAAAATGAAATTTCTCTTGAAAATTTTCTTAAGGGGGAATGATTGCAATGACCCAAAAATTCTTTACTGAAAATTCCCCTTGGTCCATTTAAATGTATTCTTAAGATTGTGTAAATTTAAAGTACTTAATTTGTTTTATGTTCGGGATTTTAAAATACCATTATGAATTGGGACCATTTCTAATATAGCTATTGAACAATGATCACATGATTAGTATAAATATAGGGCTTTAACAAATCCAATTTTCTCAGAAAAATGAAGCGATGGCCTCATCCATCAGACTTTCCCTGTACGAAGCTCATTTGTCAGAGCTCATAAAGGAGGTGGTGTCATTGGTATTTTATCTTGGCCAAGACCAAGGTGAGCTTGAACACATTAAGCTTGAGCAGAAATGACTACGAGAGTAGTGGAAGTTAATAGATATTACCGCCCGAGTGATGTTATCCTAGGCACCCAAGTGTCTGTCACCATCGCACACCTTACCCTTTGGTCTAATGAGGGTGTTATAAGGGGATATGTAACAAGAATCTATCACTATTACTATGTAAATTATTTTTTTTATAATTGATGTGCATTCATTTTATTATTGTTACATTGTAAATAGTTTTTAAAGAACAAATTTTATTTTTAGTTAATATTCCACCAAGAAATATATTTTGACTATTAAATAGATTTTTTAATTAAATAATATTTTAATAAAAAATTATTATTATTATTATTAAATTAATTTTTATTAAATATAAATGATTGTATAATTTTATAAATGCAGTTGTCATTTTTATTACGGTTTGAAAGCTAATTTTGCCAAAACCCATGAATTTTCGGTAAATTTTTTATTTTATTTTAAAATAAAAAAAACATATTTAAAAATTTATTTAGATAAAATGAATATTATCTTTGGAATCAGGATGTCAAAATTATTAGACAATTTATTTTTCATAATTTTCTGAGATAGTTGATTTTTTTGGGTAAAAATTAAATACCGTTAAAGTATATAAAGTGTCTTATGACATCCTAATGACCCAATAGTGATGTAATAAAATAATATAAACATTATTTTCGGACAATATATGTCTTAATATTAAAATAATGTTTTTTCGGGTTTGTTTTAATTATTTTACAAAGCATTAGTGGACCCTTCAAGGCTTATAAAACGTTTTGACTTTTTAAATTATTTTCCTTGATAGTGTGACACACCTCCACACAAGAAACCCTATTATTTTAATATGTTCGGACATTTCCCTTATAAAATATTTTTTTCCACTACCCTTTTTCAAAAACCATGGGCTGGTTTGTGGATTTTATTAGTTTAATGTGTGGTGACCCAAACCTAAATAATAATGAATTCCATCTCTATTCCAATATAAACTCACCCAAGCTCCCGCTTCCCTCTCACTAAAATCCTTTGGAGTTCGTCCAAACCCTTTTCTCTTCTCTCTATAACCCTCCCAAAGTTCCATAAGCTCCGAAAAATCTTCTCTCAAGCCTCTCCTGAGCTTTTGGGATCATACTTCCATGTAAGGGATTTTTCCTTTCTCATTTTTGTCCAATTTTCTTTATGTTGTTATGACCTTTTGTTTTCAATTACAAATGTTGGTGTATGATTTATCACCTTCCCCATACTGCCCTATTTATGTTTGGAGATGGGAGACCCATTTCTATCTCATTAATGCCTCCCATGTACATCTGTTACCATGCCAAAATTCCAAGGGGGATTTATCTCTCCTCAATTACATGCCAGTAATTATTTTGTATTATGCATAAAAATTTGATTAATTTCATTGATACATGTATATATATGACCCCCTTACTTACCATTTCATGTTAATATTACAAGACACCCATTTCTCTCTCATGATCTATTTTTTATGAGTTCTTATCTCACACTGTTATGGTGCTTAAATTACACTACGATTTTCCAAGCTAATGTCACTATGTAGTGAATACCATGCACATTTATCTATCAATGGTATTTACCTTTATCCACATTTTCTTATTGATTACAAATCTTAATGTATGTATTACACATCCATTTATCATGGAATAAATGGTGATTATTGATTCCATGATGTATGATCTATGTGTCACACTTATACATGAAATGAAATGTTTAAGAAGGGTGATCCCTGATAGCGCTCCAATGCATTGGGTAAAGTGTAGTATCACGATAAGTCATATGAAATGGGTGTTGAATTAGGATAATTAAATTTCAATGAGATTTTACTCATTCTTAATGCATAATGTGTGTTTACTCAAGCTACATGGGCAGTGAGCCTTAGCTCACGCTAATTCCATGCTATGTGTTGCCACCACATTTCCATGTTATGATTATCATGTTGTATCAAGCCATTATGTTCATGTTTCTCTTATAATCCATTGATATTCTTATTGTCTAACATTTATTGTATTCCACATGTTAGTCCATTTTTAATCTCTTACTAATCTTTATAGCTCACCCCTTTCTTATACATGTCCTTAGGTTATCCCATGCAATGCTATGTACGAGGGAATGTTGTGGACATGTAATGGATGTTTTCAATAAATATGTTGTATTTCCTGATTTAAGTTGTTATGTAATGATCCTAAGCACTAAAGAAACTAGACCTCTAAATCTTCTATATTGTATCAAGTTATTTTTATGTAATAAATCAAGTTTATGTTCTTAATAAAATTAGGGTTGTTATAGATACACGTTAGAGAAAAATTTCAGTTTATATTTTACTGAGTTATAATGGTTATTATCTATGTTAACTAATCCTTTATCATCTTTGAAAAATAGGGGACACATTTTTATTTGGATAGAAGAGTGTCCTACAACATTTGATATTCTATAAGTGATGAAAAAAAGTGATCCTATTCTTCAATTTCAAGATGAGAGGATATATAATGAGGTATATTAGAATTATTCTTGTTCAATTATTATATGTGTGATGAGGGGTTATTATGTAACTATTACATATAGATGAAGAAACATACATACAAAAGAATGAAAATTTTCTATTCATGAATTAGAGATGTATGTAGTGGTTTCTTCTCTTATTTACTATATAAATTACTTTCAAATAGAATGATTTATTGAATTCATAGGCTATAAGATTATTCATTATACATTTTCTAAATGGGAATTGAATTTTTGAAAAAAATTGATCCATAAAATTCCATTGAGATTATAAATTTAAGATATATTATACTCTATGAAAGGACAATACCATTTTAGATTCTTTTTGTAGAAAGAATTATCAAGATATGGATTAAAATAATTTAGATGAGTGTAAATATATAATGTAGTTAACTTATTTACATCAAGATATTAGAGTGGTTGATGAATAATGATGTTTGTTTCTAGTGATGGTGAGTCATACTCTCATTTAATTGATTTATAATACATGGTGTTCTGACCCTATCCTCAATCTATTTCATGAAATTATCAATCATAGTGGGGAAATATATTGTTTTATAATAGAGTGTATCAACAAATTTTGTTTCAGGGGATTTTTTTGTTCCCCATATTTTGAGAAAGGTAGTGTTGTGATGGTTTTATCATCCTTATTTTGGAAATTTATCCTAGTGTAAGTATGATTTATCATGAAATGTCTCAACCTGAATTATCATCAAACTAGTAGCCAGACCGGTGGGTCACATGACCTAAAACACATCCCTCCATAGACTAACAGTTATTGATTAGATGGGAGTTTCTCAGGAGGTGATTGTGGGGATATAATACCCTCTTATCCATGCTTCACACAAGTATTATCAGATAGTAAACAACATACAATAACTTAAGTAGTATAAAGAAATAAAAATGAATTAGAAGACATATTTATATATATATATGAAAATGTGTCCAACACCAGTTTATACAATTCATGGGGGATGGATGATGAATAAGTGAACGAATTAAAAAAATACATGATTAAAAATATAGTACAAAAATAAGGAAAAGACTACAAGGACCCACATGAAATCTCCTGGAGCATCTCAAGATCCATCTTAGTCCATTTCACATGAATCCTAGGTAAAAGCAATACCACAATCAAACTGGATCCTAAAAATATGTGGTGTACTCAGGTACCAATGGTACCCAAGAAGAGAGGGGGATAAAATCACATTAGGTCAGCACCCACTATTTCAAGCCCAATCCAGACAGTGCAGTAGAAATAAATATTTGTTCGGGTAATGGGAATTTAATAAATAGGTCTCTATAAATAAATAAACACCCATCCAGGTTCCTAAGGGACGCCTAAAAACTATACCATCTTTGGCTAATTTTTAGGATAAAAGAGTGATCCAATCGAATTTTTATATATTTATATAGTAGGAATATATATATATATATATATATATATATATGTCGGGGTTGATTAGGATGTAGCACAGCCACCCTATTCCTGGGGAGCACTCACGATCTACCCGTAACCCAATTCCAAGATCCCTAATAGTTTCTTGGTCCTCATGTATTAGATATATATTGTGGTGGATCGAGATGTACCACCACCATCTAATTCCATGGGAACTCTCCTAGTCTACCCATAATCCAATCCCATGAGCCCTCATAGTCTCTTATCCTTCATGAATTTGGTATATGTTGGGGTGGATCTGGGTGTACCACTACCATCAAAAAACTAGAGGAGCTCATATGGTCTACCCTTAACCCATGCCCAAGATCCCTCATAGTCTCTTGGCCTTCACACATTAGATATATTATTTGGTGGATCAGTACATACCACCTCCATCCAAAATCTTGTTGAGATCTCATGATCTACCCTTATCCCAAGACAATGATCCCTCATAGTCAGTTGTGCATCATGTACCTACATGGTATAATCATTCAATTTATTTAATGCATGAGGCACTAACCTCTAATAAATTCCATCAACCCATCTCCGTAATGTATAAGATGTGAAGCTCAAATTTATACATAAGTCAACCCAATGTAATCATTTCAATCAAGAAATTAACATATGATTGATCACATTCAATTCAATTACTTTAGGAAAGGGACTCCCTTGCATCTCATTATCAATATTTAATTCTATATAATATTTTAAAATCCAGTTAGTGTGAGCCATCCTACTCATGTTCTTCTTAGTCAATTTTCCTAAGCATAGAAAATTGATTAACAGTAAAATTTTCAAAGGCTTCATGTTTGTTACCCATACAAGATGCTACCCTCTTGCATAATTCATTATAACCATCCCATTTACATTATCCATTTCATTTAACTCATTGAAATGTAAAAACTAAATTAAAATGGTTCAAGTGTAAAGGAGTGGGGTCATGGCAACATGGCATGTTCCCACTTGGGAAAATGCAACAAAAAGAGAAAAATAATATAAACATGCCATTTAAAAATTATAACCATGGAAATATAAAAAGGAAATATTGAGAAATCATAAAATCATAATCATTACTTTTTAGCATGAATATAGAACACCTTCATTGGGATTTTTTATTAATAAATCATGACATTTCTTATCAAACAATAAATAATCACATTTAATAATTTTATTATCTTCATCAAAGAAGGAAATATAGAATTAAATACCGTACCTAGAAAATCATTAAATAAGATTGAAATTAACATGCAATAATTAATTAATGATTTCTTAAATTCAAAGGGAAATGAATGGGATATTACCATAAGTAGTAGACCAAGCTAATACAAAATTTTGGCTCTAGATTCATTTAAACTAGAAGCTACTGCTACCCCTTCGAGTATATGCACTATCACATATATATTAAGTAACATATCCTCTATGAACCTATTTTCATCGCCCAAGAATATTTGAAATGGGATCCTTTCATATATTCACACATTTATACACCCATATGTACTCACATGCATATGAATTTTCATATTATATGTAAGCACAACTAGCCCTATATATATATATTCACTATCATGAATGAAAATACATATAATAGTGGAAATTACATATAAAGATGCCTATAGAAGTATCTATAGTGAGTCACCTTTGACTTTAGTGACATTAACCCACAACATGGATGACCAAATAGAATATAAAAAACACTGGGGTCTCAAAATCACAGCAGAATGATTTAATTCACTTAAATAGAATTACAAGGAAACCATAAACCAAAAAATACCCAATTATAAACTATCAAATAAAGGATAACATAGAAAAATCTTAACCCAAATTGATCATGGAAGAAAGAGATGACCTGGACCACTTCACCTATGTTGATAGTAGTTGGAATCCTCATGAACGGGCCAATAGAGACCCTCCGTACAACCTACAACAAAAATAAAATCGAAAAATATAGGCTATCCTCAAACCTTAGGATCACCCACACCTCACTGGGTGATGGGAAGACCAAAAATATGGGAAGATAAAGAGAATATGATGTGTGGACGAACATATATTGTAGATTCAGATGAAGATCGAGACAAAATCCTTTGAGAATCAAAGGAAGAAGAGGGATCCAGAGTGGGGTTCATCACATAACCAAGGGGAACTCCCAGGGGGGTTCTAAATGAGTGGGAGGGGATATGGGTGAGGTATTTTAGGACTTGGTTTTATAATTTATTTTAATTTAATTTAATATATTTAAATAGGGTATACTACCAGGTTTTCCCTATACAGTTTTCCAACCCGTGTGCAAACCTTGCGGTGAATTGAACAAGGCTACTGCATCTAAAAACACACCGTGTGTGCTATACATGTGGTTTTAAAATCTTTTCACATACCATGTGCACTGCGACCTCCCCCCTTTGAAACATGTCTTCACAGTTTCTGGTAGAGGGCTGCATGATTTTAGACAAACCATGTTCCCTCTACGTCCTTTGAAAATAATGATTTTCTAGCTTGGAATATCATGAAACTCCCCAAGCCACCTAGGAAACCTTTCAGTATTTTAGATATGCCCAAAAACATCAATTTTAATGTTTTTATCTCATGAAACTCAATTCCTAATATTGGTATTAAAAATTTCCCATCTATTAAACCAAATAGTTCATAATCCATTTCATTTTCATCTGGTTCAAAGAAAAGATTGTTAAAACCTTCCCACCATAGAAATTATCATCAAAGAGAAGCCTCTTGGAACAATGTGAACATCACCATACCTAATATGGTCATTATGGTTATTTCAAATGTCCATGTTTGGTTTATAAATTCCCAATGCACCTACAATCATTCATTTAAGAACAAGGCACATTACCCATCAGACCACAAGCCAATTCTAGTTTTCCATCTAAAACACAAAAATAAACCATACCGATGCCCATTTATCTAGAGACATTATAACATTGTCATTTCATCATGAAAATATATAAAAGGTACTTACCACCATAGTGTTTAACATTAAAGAGGGCCAATTATGAGCCATTACAATTCCCACTCTCAGAATTTCATTTCGAAGCGCTGTCATATGCATTTTAACAAAACACATAGAATGAATTTGAAACAAACCCAATGGAAAATTACCCTATTGACCTAAAAGCACGTGTTGAGACATATTTTCATGAAAATAACCTGATTATACACAACACACTCATATCCACCTGAATATGTGCTCTATGTCGGCCCTTCAATGATCGTTACATATAGAAAAAGGTAGAAAAGTTGAGCCACTAAAACTGATCATTCATGAAGACTCTTGTTTTAGATGACTGGTCTTTTACAATCGAACCTTTGAGTCCTTATCCAAAGTCATCTAGAATTTACATGGTGGGGTCCAATGAATCCCATACCAGACTTCTGATAATGTTCTTGACCAAACCACGATGGAAACCATGCATCCAATGCGCAACACCAAAAAAGAACAACTCAACAAGATAAAACGGATTTAATTATTTAGCATGACATAAGAATAATGCTCTCTTACTATGTCTAGGATGATTTCAAGATAGGGAACATTCTTATTGCTTAGAATAATACCCAATGATTATTTTAAAGATTTCCAAGTAAATCAGTCGAACCACTGTTGGTCGACTTCAATGTGGAATCATAGCTTTATATTACAACACACCATCATTAACTGAACACATGCCATTACCACCCCAATGCATTCTACATTCATTAAAATTTACCACTGAAGTATAATTGTGGTCAATGAAATTATTCAAGGGATTCCTACACCACCAACATCATCAATGTCCAGCTTCCAAGCAAGAATCAACATTTTAAAAACCCAACAGCCTAACGAGATTTTATACACGATCAACCATTTCGAAATTGTCCTTCTTGGTGAGTTACTTATATATTGAAGAGAATATAACCACCGGAACAGATGTGATTCTCCCCATATAAAGAGTGTCCAAGTAGAAAATAATGAAGATAAAATAGCCACTCCTAAGAATCGCAGATCAAAAATACATTAAAAGAATATGTTAGGTTCCACCAGGCAACTCTAACGTAAGTGATGTCATATAAAGATAGACAAACTGGACTAATCAGCATGTCAAAACACCTGATTCCTTGAAACATCATCCTATGCATTGGGAAAATTTTGATTCTTTAACACAAAAGTCACTCTACTTGGAGTTGACCCGAGACCATACTCAACATCAGAAGTGGTTTATCCCATTGGTTTATTGTCATATACGACTATTCGGTTGGACATCTATGTACCACATCATCCACTACAAATGAAACGTTAGTGGTCAAATGACCAATGACGCAATTGAACTTGCTTGAGGAATGTCTTAGCCACTCAAACTGATTATTTCTTGATGTTCAATCCGGAATAAAGAGTCAAATAACCCATGACCAACCATTTACAAAAGGTTTTCATTTAGACAAAAAAGACAAAATATGGACAGCAACACCCTAACGACACCAAACACCATAGAATACAGGAAATTTGCATGACATAGAATCTCTATGGTTTATACCTATAATTGGATAGACCGTTATGAAGATAAAACACTAACCATATCACTAGGTCACGTAAACTAAAGTAAATAGCCTCAAAAGATGATCATAAATCCATTGCTAAAGGAAATAGCACATACGGAAAGTGGGTATGGTTCCATTCCGTGGAAACATATAGGAGATTTAACTACCCTTACATGAGTTTTTACCAAGGGAACCACTACAGGTTCAATTTTCCATCCCAATTCAATTAATGAAATATCATATTCATTCATCAGGAGAATTAATAAAAACATCAGGAACCATTTTTCAAAACAAAAAAACAAGGTACCTGATCTTAAATAATTCCTAATGGGGAAAAGTGGCATGTTTCATAAAAAATCATTTCAAAGCATTAAATATTTATTATTAAAATTTTCTATATTTGTAGATTTATCACATAACATACTTTCAACATATAAGGAATCCTACTAAGTTCCCATTTTAACCATACAAGGTTCTTCAAAAAGCAACCCAAAGGGGGTCATCTTAGAAGTTTCTTGACCCAACAAACCTACATCAGTCCATTTGTACATTTAATAGTTAGCTAATTGATTTCAAATTTTATATGACCTAAACCATAACATTTATAATAATTTGACAATATAACGTAGTCATCGCAATTAATATGGGTTCCCAATTCCCAATTTCAGAAGTATCCACACACTCAATAAATTTAGAATTGACTTCTATTTATCAAAATAAAATTCCACTTCATAATATAAAATTCGCATATACAATGAACGAATTATATGGGTGGCCATATAACAATATGTAATGTACCCATTCATATTAATGTTTGGAATTTGGCTCTATTTTAATCAAAACCAATCTCACGTTAGCATTTAAACATAGTATACTTTACATTATAACACTATAATTAAAATGTGTATATATTATGCCCAAAATGTTTTGAATATACGAGTTACCCTTTCTCGGTTATAATGCACTGATACACCAAAGTATCGAAAATTGGTTCCAACATATTCACAAAAAATTTATTTTTTCCCACACAAAAAAATAAATATAAACAAAACATATAATTTTATCATAAACAGTAACTCAAAAACAATATATAACATAGAATAATGACATATAAACACTAAACCATGTTATATGAATAAGATTGATAATTAATAAAATTCATGGAAATGTATATAATAGAAATTCTACAAATTCAACTACATGGAATGGCACATGAATGGCATGTTATTTTTTCTACTATCCAAATAATAATTCTTCCAATGCTTTATCCTCACTGAATGAGTCCATGTCTTAATTTACATAAAATTCAATGAATCATTAGGAAAAAGAAAATACTCGATTCAATCAAGGTGAAATCATATTAACTGTAATAAAAAATATAAATGATCAGTATTCTCAACATTAATCACTTGATCATTTAACATATGTTTGGTGATCTATACAAAGATTTCCATTAACCAATCACTGACACATTCCTTGTCTTCTACCTACCAACGCAAAATAGTATAAAATGGAAAATTTTTACCACATATCATTCCACTTTGAAATGTCCTGACCCGAATTACCACTGAAAAGGTAGCTGAACTGGGGGATCACATGGCCTCTCACAAATTTCCCAGTATTCCAAAGGATGCCAACAAGAAGAGAGGGTATAAATAGGTGTTATTGGGGAGACTACACCCAATTTTCATAGTTTCATAGTGGTATAATCTTATAGTAAACAACAGAAAATATTAGAAGCAGTATAAAACATTAACAATGCACCAAAAGAGAAATTTTTCTATATAACAAAGACAAAGTTTCCAATTCTAGTTTATACAATGAATGGGTGATGTATGATACATAAGTGAAATCAATAAACGTAAAACACGATTTATAATAAAGTACAAAAATAAGGAAATGACTAAAAATCCCCACATGAAATTTCCATGAGAAACATAAGCTATAGATCGATCATTTTCTCCAAACTCCCAGGTACATGAAATATTGAAATCAATCTAGATCCATAAAATATACGGTCTAATCGGGTATGAAGGTACCCAAGAAGGGTGTGACATAAAATATAAGTAGGCCACCACCCACAGTGGGATCACCAATCTAGATAGTGTAGTATAAATGAAATAGTGTTCATTTTTTGGAGAATATAATATACATAACCATATAAATAAATAAAAACCCATACATGTTCCTAAGGGACACCTGATGGATATATCACCTACGAATCTTTTCAAGGAAAAGAGTATGATACCCTCAAATTTATATATATATAGTAATATATATATATATATATGTTGGGGTGGATCAAGACATACCACTATCATCCAATTCCATGGGATTTTTCACAGTCTACCCCTAACCCATGTCCAAGATCCCTCACAGTCTCTTATCCCTCATGAATTAGGTATATGTTTAGGTGGATCAATATGTACCAACACCATCCAATTTAATGGGATATATCATTGTATACCCCAACTGCATTACCAATAGCCCTTATAGTCACCTGGAAATCATTTATTAAATATATGTTGGGGGGGGGGGATTTGAATGTACCACCCCCATCCAAATTCTATGGGATCTCTCACAGTCTACCGCTAACCTAGGACCAAGATCCCCACAGAATCTTGGCTTTCAAAAATTAGATATATTTTGAGGTCGATCGGGATGTACCACCACCAACAAAATTCTAGGAGAGCACTCACGGTCTACCCCTATTCTATGACCAGGATCCATCATTGTCTCTCGTCCTTCACATGACTACATTGCATAATCATTCAAGTTATATAATGCATGAGGAATTATCCTTTCATTCATCCCATCCACCAATCTAATTCACATGTAAGTTGTCATGCTCACATTTACTATTAAGGAAACCCATCTTAATTATTTCAATCAAATCATTATCCTAGGGTTGATCACATTCAATTCAAATAAATGAGGTATGGGCCGACCATGCATCTCTCTACCCATAGTAAATTATATTTAATATAGGGTTGGACATTTATTGTCATTCACCCCACTCAAGGTCATGTCACTCAATTTTACAAATCATGGATAATTCATTCAAAGTTAATGTTCCAAAGGGTACATGTCTGTTACCATTACATGATGTTACCCTCTAGAATAACTCATTGTAGTCATTCCATTGACCTTATCCATTTCATTTTACTCAATGAGACATAGAAACTAAAATACAAGTGATCATGTGGAATGGATATGTGTCATGGGAACAAGGAACATTCCCACTAGGGAAAATGCAACAAAAAAGGGACCAAGAACCCAAACATGCCATTTAAAAAATATAACCAAAGAAAAAAAGAATAAAGAACCACCAATCAATAGGCCATGAAAGAGGAAAATCATAATCATTAAAATTTAGTTTGATCATAGTGAACCACCGTTGGAGGGGTTTTATTAGTAAATCATGACATTCCATATAAAACAATAGATCATCACATAAAAGCATTTCATTAGAATTATCAAAGAATTATCATTAAAATAAACTTCTATACATGGTAAATCCTAAAATAAGAATGTGTAGAATGTTCAATTAATTAATTGATTCCTAAATAAATTAAATTGGCAAGTAAAGGGATATTAAAATAACACTTTAGATCTTGACTACTTCTAACTAGAATATTCTACTACCCCATTTCAGACTTACACAATCACCTATATATAAGGACACCTTTCCCCTATGAAACTGTTTTCATTTCCCATGCATATGTGCAAACAGATCCTTACATATATGATTGCATGCATACACTAATCACCAATCACATTTCTATGAATTGTAAAATTATATGTATGAATGCCTAGACCTATATATATATATTCACTTACATGGGTGAATATACATATAATGGGGGAACTAAGGTATAAATTTTCCTATCAATGAATCCACATCGATTCTCCTTTGACTCTAGTGACTTGAACCCTTTTCAAGGACAACCCAACAAACTAAATACAACCCTAGGGTGTCAAAATCATTCATAAATGATTTAAAACACTTCAAGAGAGTTACTAGGAACCCATAAACCACAAAATCCCCAATTATAAACTATGAAAAATAAGAGAATAGATGTAAATCATACACCAAATTGGTGAAGATAGGAAAAGATGACCTGAACCACTTATCCTATGGAGGTGGTCACCGTAATCCCCATGAATAGGTATAGAAAATCCCTTGTCACAACCTACAACCAAAAAAATATAGGATATCTTCAAGCCTCAGGTTTTTCTACACCTCACTGAGCAGTGGGGAGATTGATGAAATGAAAGAAGAATAAGTGGACATACCTCAATGATTCTGACAAATATTCTGAAAATCTTTTCTGAGAATCAAAAGAAGAAGATAGTGCCAAAGTGGATTTCAACACATGATCGAGGGGAACCCCTTGGGCTACATCGCAAGTAATAGGGGAGAGGGGTGTTATATTTTTGGTTTATGTTTTTAATTATTTATATTTTAATTTCATTTAAAATAATAAGATAGAGTATATTTCATGGAATGACCCACATGGTTTTTCAAACTGTGTGCATACCATACGACAAACAGTTCTAGGATACTTGCTCTAAAAGTACACTATGTATGCTAGGGGAATGGTTTTAAAAACATTACGAAGCCATTAAGCTCCGCCACTACCCGATTTCTAATAAGGATACATGGTATCCTATATTGGACCACATGGGTTCAGACAAACTGTGTGCCCTCTACAACCTTTCAAATCAATGATGATTCAGGTTCGGTGCCTTTAAAACTCCCCTAGCCACCCGAGAAACCAATTAGGACTTTAACCATGTCCAAAAAATCATATTGAAAGGTTACAACTATTAGAACTCAATTAAAAATATTAGTTTTAAATATTAAACATCCAATAAATAAAAAAGGTTCAAAATCCATTCCATATTAATTTGTTTCAAAAGAAGGATTGTTAAATATCCAAATTATAAGATTCCTTAATATGGTCAGTATGTACAGTCTAATGAGGAGAAGTTTATAGTAAAATTTATCAATTTTAATAGTGTTTTTGTGGATCATCGTGTTCAAGATGATTTGATTCGACTTCTCAATATTCGAGTATATGTGGAATAAAAAATCAATGGATTTTGTGTCTATTATACCATTTATAAATAAGTTTTGATACCATATAGTTTATTATAAATTATCTAATTAATTTATACCATTTCGGGACTATTTTATCGTGTAAATTTTTGGATTAGTTTTTAAATCTATATACTTATTAAAAAGTGAATATGTATAGGGTATCTTTAAGGATAATTTCTATTCATGATTCCGGATTATATTCACAACTATGGGATGACATAAAACATGCATTTTACATAATATTCTGTCCAGGAATATATTTTAATCCCAATTAATATGGAAAAATATAGATGAATATATTTACATTGGAGGGAATGAAATCGTAATCTATATTGGATTTTGAAGGTAAGTGGACAAACCATCAGGTTTTTCAAAAAATAATAACTATCTCTATGCTATTTCCATGGAACCATTTTACTTATTTTTATGGGAAACCATGTATATCTATAATGTTTTGGGTGAGGGTCAATGATTATTCTATTTTGGGCCTTAAATTAGTTCAATGTATGAGGGATAAAGTTGGGTTGATTTATGGGTGTTTGAGGATTTCTCATAATTGGTATAAAAAAATATGTTTATTATAGTCATATACTAATGAAGTTTTACATTAGTCACAGTGTGTTTCTAAAGGTTTATATACTCAAAAGTTTGTATATTTTAAAAAAAAAATACTTACATGATGTTTTTAGGTATATTTAATATTTTCTATAGATTAGGAGAGGTGTATTATCATATATAATTATGATATCAACTGAAGAAAGTACATAGTGTATTCTGTATCACTTAAATATTGAGATATCTCAAGATCCATCATATAAGAAATATTAGGCATACTGGGATTTGGATTAGGATGATTCTTTAAATTATAATCCTATATAAATACAATATCATTATGAGTATGTGTTATATGGATGAATAATTTCCCTTTTTATTATTTTATGGTGGCATGGAGGAATATAGGTGAGAACTTTGGAGATAATGGAGAATATGTGTGATTAGAACCAATATTATTTAAATTTATTTATTTATATGTATAGTTTTCTCTCACTTATACATTTTTATTCTGGGATAAAATGTTTTAAAGGTGTCTGAGTGTAATATTTAAGGGTTATCTTATATTAATATTTTTATATAAAATTTTATGCACATTCTTTTAATTGGTTTATTTTTGATTCCTATTGTTTTAATGAAATGAAATAAAAGGATTGAAATGAATTAACTATGATTAAAATGATGGTTTAAAGGATTTTTTCTATTTAAATATTTAACCCCTTAAAATGGTAAAATAGTAATATTACCACTTTCTTGGGTGTCAAAATTTAAAATAGAATTTTTATTTGAATTAAAAATGTTAGTTTTTTTTTCTGTAATTTCGGAAGATTCCAACATTATAAGAATATTGGTCAATTTATAGGGAAGTTAAAATAATAATAATAATATATTTATTAAAATTAATTATAGTTTAAAATATTTAGTTTTTAAGGGATTTCATTGAAATGAAACCCTTTCACCCATATTCATTATTGAGTAAGGCATTCCAATGAATGATTTTCTTCAAGAGTGATAGTAATTTTCAAATAAAAAAGATGTGCTTATTTAGTTTTGATGCAATTTGTTTATTTATATAAAGCCTTTAAATCCTATATCTTATTATACCTTCTGTTGTGCCCCTGTGTTTTCATTTGTTGTCAATAACCAGTAAATGAGTGCTAACTGATGATGTGGTCTTGAAGAGTGATAAAGCTTGAGGTATGATTGTTGAAGAAGCTTTACAGAATTCAGACGATTGTAGAGCTGATCTTATGTTCAAAGCACTTGTATCAAGAAGATACAATGTCACAACATTGTTAGAAGTCAATGCATTATCTTCACAATGCATGAGGAGAGAAAGGTGATCTAGACACAACCTCCAAGTGGATGAAGTGGTTTGAAGAAGACCATGCACTATCTCTTAGTAAATGAGGATTTTAAGATGATACAACCACATCTATGTTTGGATCAAAGAATAACATTGAAGATCAAGTGATTTATGATTAATTGTTGATGAAGATACTTGAGAGATTCATGGGTATTCCATCTCCTAATAGGAGATGGAGAAGATATTTTAAAGAAGATAGATGGAATTCCAATGAAGAATAGAATGGCTTGATGTAGTCTTGTTCCTACTTGGTAATTTAACCATGTATACTAGGAGGGAGAGGAGCTTATGCAAAAAATGGGGCCAACCCACGAGCTGGCTACCCATGCTTCAACCCCAGGAACATGTGGGACTAGGTCACCACGCCTATGAGGAGGCCTAGGCAGAGCCATCTCGCAGGAGGCTGGGCCGTGTGTAAGCCCGAGCCACACGGAGGTCAAGCCTGCGTAGTGTGGGCACCAACGGCGTGCCCGGAGGAGCAGAGTGGGCGCTAGAGCGTGCTCGCAGGAGAACCGGTGCGGGTCGGCACCAGAGGGGGGAGAGGAGATTTCTGAGATGAGGATGGGAGGCGATGGTTGTTAAACTGTGGAAAAACCATGGCGCTTTTATAATTGGGACGAGTTTTTTGAGACGCGGAGCTGATATGGGCCGTCTATATGATCCGCGTGTAATCGCAGCTGTACGATCCATCCGTGGAACCATGTTCTAATCTCGACAGTCTAAGATCATTTAATGCCGATCCAACGGCCAAGGTGACAAACCGAGGTTGTCTTCAACTCTGGACACCCGAGCTCCACCCGACGTGAACGAGATCACCATCGCCACTGCTGATCCACCATGTTTGAATCCAGACCACTATTGAAGCTCAAAACAATTGCATGGTGATCGTCTGGTCGAAACGAGACCATGCATGCAATCTACGTCTTTCATGCATGAGAAATCTCGAGGAAGAAGGAACGACCGAGGAAAATGGAGTTGCTGTGGCCACAAGGATTCGTGCGAGATTTATGCACAAGAATCGGGTATATGATCATGAATCCATACACGAAGATTGGATCACACGTTTGGAAAAAGGAAATACCCGAGGTATCCGGAAAATCATTAATGCTGGTTGAATGTTTTTTTAAAGAACCGAATATCTCAGTTATTTGGAGGAATGAATCTCGGACGATTCATGGATGTATTTTGAACGCATTCTCTGTTTATAAAAGGAATAGTCCAAGCCGAGAAGAGGCTGCTGCCTCCCGGACATTCAAGTGCTTCGAAGGAGAGCTGCACATCCCTTGTGCGAAGGAAGAGGCAGAGTAGGGTCACCCTGCGTGCTCCCCTGCGCGATAGGGAAGAATCTAAGCCGCGAATTCGCGCTCCCACTGCCTGCATACTTGCGCGGTAGCAAGTGGCCGCACTCGTACGTCCTCTGGTCCCATGAACACTTGTGGCAGGATGGAACCACCGCGCCACCTGTGCGGTAAGAGGAAGTTGCTGCACTTGAGCGGTTGTTGGGCTCAAGCACCTACGCGGAAGAGGGAGTTTCCACGCCACCTGCGTGGTTGAAGGCAGGAGGTGGCCGCATAACTTTCGCGCCCTTCGTTGGTGAGGTGTTCGGTGCTCAAGTGGAAGGCCAAACGTTGGTGTGTGTGTGCAAACAAAGAAGGCCACACCATCTTGGTTGTGAGGGTGTGTGAAAAGAAGTAGGCTGAGGATTACACTTATTTGAGTGAAATTTGAACGGTTTGGGCGTGTGCACAAGTGAAGAAGAAGGGATTGAATGTATGTACATGAATGCATATTGAATAAAAGTATAAGTGAGAAAGAACGACAAGTTATTCTTGATCTTGTTTAATCTACTTGAAGAATTGAACAACACATTTGAAGAAGAGAAGTGGAGCTGTGAAGAAGACGATGCTATGGAGTTGGGGGGTTTAAGAAACTTGTAATTGGGGGGTAGAACCAATTACCGTGTAAACATCTTCTGGCATAGTGAAGAATCCGTGTTGGGGAGTGTAACCAACACGGAAAGGAGTAGGTCTTTGTACCGAACCTTGTAAATCCTTGTGTTCTGTGCATTCATTATCATTTCTCCACCAAAAGAGTAGATCTAGGCCATAACCAGCCATAGAGGCTAAATTGATCATTCAAAGGAAACAATTCTTAAAAATAAAAAGTTATCACTGATTCACCCCTCCCCTCTCAGTGATCAGAACTCATCCGGGCATTTCAAGTGGTATCAGAGGGAGGTTCCCTCTGTTAGGATATACTTCTGATAAAATAGACAATCTGAATTCTGTTAATAGTAGGGGTGTTCCTATATTCGATGGAAAGAATTACCATAGCTGGAAGAATCGAATGTTACCCTACCTTCTATCTGTCGAACTTGAAGTTAGAAATCCAGCCTTATTTGGATTCCCAACTCTTCCTAATGAAGCTGCTATGACACTGGATGAGAAAAGAAATATGTATGTTGATGGTAAAGCTCAAAATTCCATTCTTATGTCACTCTCAGAAATGGTATACACAAAAGTCCTGGGACTCAAGAATGCTATAGAAACTTGGGACAAATTGGAAAGCAGTTATATGATGGCAACATAAAAGTCAAGGAAGATAAATTAAAAATTTGGAGAAGCAAGTTTGAAGATATCAAGATGGGAGAAGAAGAAAATATTGATTATTATTTCACAAGATTCAACAAAATTTCCAGTAACATTCGGGGCCTTAGAGAAATGTTGGAGGACTCAACTATCGTTAAAAAATTAATGAGAAACTTTCCTGACAGGTTTGACCCAAAATTCTCAGCATTAGAAGACATAGATGATATCTCTCTTGATGAACTACACAACATTCTCATTGCATATGAAATGAGTAAGATCCCAGTATTACAAAAGAAGATCAAGGATGAGATGGCTTTTGAGGCCATGAGACAACTCAAGATAAGAGATGACGAAGTCCTAGAATCAAGTGAATCTGACAATGAAGAAAAGGATTAAGACTTCAACAAAATTATTTCTCTTTGATCAAAAAGGTTTGGAAAAGTTAAATTCAATGGAAAAGGGAAATTACCACCGAGGTGTTTCAATTGCAATAACATCGGACACTTTGATGTTAACGGTCCCAAGAAAATATTTAGTGCTCCAGAAGTTGAAGAAGAAAAATCACAAAAGAAGAAATGGAGTAGAAACCCAAGATAAGGAAGAAAATTTGGTTCAATAAAGAAAAGGTACATTCCAGGTGAAAGAAGAAGCTATGTGAGGAAAGAAGAAGAATCAAACTCCACTTCAGCCAGTCAATCAGAAGAAGAAAAAAATTTTATGGCTCATGTGGAAAAAGGGTTTGATATCTGCAGTAGTGAAGATGATGAATGTAAACGAACAGATCTTGAAAACATGTCCAAATATTAATTAGAGGCTTTCCTTGAACAAAACACCAAGCTCAAGAAAGATAAGAAATTTTTACAAAAGGAAACGAAATGGATGACTGAGGAGTTGGAAGAGTGTATGAAGAAAGAGACACTGTACATTGATGAAATAAAGAGACACAAACTATAGACAGCTGAGCTGGATAAGATAACAAAAGATCTTGAAGAGAAACTTCACCTCAAAGAAGAAGAGAAATCAGTGACACAATCCAAGTGGATTGAAGCACAGAATAGCTTGACAAAGATGAGAGAAGTCTTTAACAAGGATTTTGAGGTCAAGGAATAATCATCTCATGTTGGTGCTCAGAGGCAAGTCAATTTACCACTAAGTGAATCTCAAAATAAATCCGTTATCTCTAACAATGCAGGTCCAAAGATGAAATTGAGACAAACAGGGAATACAAAAACTTGTGAAAATTCATCTTCAATGGAAGAAAGGAAATCCCCAGGAAGGACTACTCAAATCTTGGACAGGAAATTACAACATGACTCCCATTAGCGGAGAAGTTCAAGGTTTAGAGGCTACTGCGGGTGTTGTGGTGTGTTTGGACACAAGTCCTATACATGCTGGTATAACATGTCTCTTCCAAGTATGAGGCATGATTCAAGGGGGAGATATCCTGAAACCCAGAGTATATTACATAAAGCCTCAAAACGTCCAATCCAGAACAAATATGACTCCCTGGGTGAAGCTTGTGGAAGATGTGACCAACAAGGTCATAGAGCTGATAAATGTAGAACTATTCTTCCTAAACAAAGAGTCAAATACATGAAAGGAAAAGGCATTCAGGAACCCTATGAAGAAATCACATGCTTCGCTGAAGTTGCTCTAAAATCCAGTAGTAAAACCAAGTCATGGATTCTTGATAGTGGATGCTCATCACATATGATTGGTGATACAAAAATTCTAAGAAACATAGAAAGTCATGAGGGAGGAACCATGGTGTTTGGAAATGATTATTCTCTGAAAATCAAGGGTGTTGGAAAAGCTATGATTGAAACAACAAATCTAAAATCCAATGATGCGTTGTTTGTTGAAGGATTAAAGCACAACCTGCTGAGTGTAAGACAATTATCTGATGATGGACATGAGGTGTTGTTCCAGAAGGATTCATGCATTATCAAGATATCAAAGGATGGAAAATCATCACTCAAGGATGAAGAACCACTGGAAACCTATTTCAAATTGGTGAGTCCACCAATTCTTGTTATCTTAGTTCTAAAGATGAAAACAATCTCTGGCACAGAAGACTTGTCCATCTGGGTCAAAGAAGTATGAGTAGAATTCTAAAGTATAACATTGTACGAGATCTACCAAAATTAAAGAGAGAAAGAAATGAAATTTGTGACACATGTCAGAAGGGTAAACTGACCCATAGTTCACACAAAGGAGTAGATATCATGTCTACTGGGCCTCTTGAACTCATTCATACAGACATATGTGGACCAATGAGACAGAAGTCTACAAGACTAGTTCTCTATTTTATAACCTTCATTGATGACTACACTCGGATGACCAACGTCATGTTCATGAAACACAAGTCAGAAGCAATCACAATGTTTAAAAATTTCAGGAGGAAAGCTGAGAAAGAACTAGGACTCTCTATCAAGAAAGTGAGATCAGAAAATAGAAAAGAATACACTTGTGATGCTTTTGAAAGCTATCTGGTCAAGAATGGAATCATGCATCAATACAGTACACCATATACTCCACAACTAAATGGAGTGGCTGAAAGGAAGAATCGAAGCATAGTCGAAATGGGGAGGACTATGTTTGCAAAGCATAATATCTCTATGTTTTTCTGGAGAAAAGAAGTATGCACAGCTATACACATACAAAATAGATCTCTCCTAAGACTAGAAACACAAACAACAGCCTATGAAATGTGGTTTATCAAAAAACCAACTGTTAAGTACTTCAGAGTCTTTAGAAGTCCTTGCATCATCATGATTAAAAACATTAATCTGGGAAAGTTTGAAGAAAAAGCAGAAGAAGGAATCTTCATGGGTTACCTACCCGATGGAAAAGGATACAGATGCTAGAATAAGAGGTTGAACAAAATGATTGACTGTAGTGACGTTAGAATAATTGAAAACAACACCAAAACATATCCTTGGGATAATGATGACACAAAGAATGACACAACCTTGGAACAGAAGAATGAAGAATTAACTGAGCCAACACCAACTGCTGGTGAGATCAACTATGAACACACCAGTGATGAAGAGGAAGTTAATGAAGATGGAAGAAGGAGATACAATAAAATGAAGAAACATGTCGACACAGAAAATGTCCTTGGTGACCCACAGTCCTCAGTAAAGACTAAAAGAAAATTGAGATTGGAAGATCAGACTGCACTGGTTTCTCAAGTTGAACCTCACACAGTGGCTGAAGCAGTTGAACATGAGGAATGGATACAAGCTATGCATGAGGAGCTCAATCAAATAGAAAATATCTCCACTTGGGATGTTGTTCCAAGGCCCATAAATAAAAATGTAATTGGGACAAAGTGGGTTTTCAGAAACAAACTCAATGAAAAGGGGGAAGTTTCCAGAAATAAGTCCAGACTTGTATGCAAAGGGTATTCACAAATGGAAGGAATCGACTATGAAGAATCCTTTGCACCAGTTGCAAGACTGGAAACTATCAGAATGTTCTTAGAAGTTGCAGAACACAAGCAGTACAAGGTATATCAGATGGATGTGAAATATGCATTTCTTAATGGAGACCTTGAAGAAGAAGTGTATATAGAACAACCAGAGGGATTCGTGCTGGACAAAGATGGAAGTATGGTATGCAGATTGAAAAAATCCTTGTATGGGTTGAAGCAGGCCCCTAGAGCCTGGTTCTCCAAATTGGATGGTTGTCTCAAGAGCATGAAGTTTGTCAAAGGAAAAGTTGATAGTAATATCTATTTCAGAGAAATGGCCACTGGTACTCTCATAGTCATTATCTATGTGGATGATATTATTTTTGCTGGTGACAAGGAAGGATTATGTGAAGAGTTTGCTGAGCAGATGAAGAGAACCTTTGAAATGTCCTTTCTTGGTCAAATGACATATTTTCTAGGATTTCAGGTGGAACAACGGAAAAACTCCATATTTATTTCACAAGAAAAATATGCAAGGGACTTAGTGAAAAGGTTCGGTATGGAGAGTGAAAAGGATGTCTCAACACCCATGTCTGTTGGAACCAAGCTATGAAAGGATGAAGAAGGAAACAATGTTGATCAGAAAGAGTTCGGGAGAATTATTGGCAGTCTCCTCTATCTCATGGCTTTAAGGCCAGATATAACATATGCAGTGACATTGTGTGCCAGATTTCAAAGTGACCCGAAAGAATCTCACTTATCAACAGCTAAAAGAATCTTGAGATATGTGAATGGAACCCTCAACTATGGACTCTTATACAAGCACAGTACAAACATAATGTTGTTGGGATTCATAGATGCTGATTGGGATGGTGATTGTACTGATAGAAGATCCACATCTGGTGGGACCATCTTTCTGGGAGAAGGATGTGTTAGCTGGTACAGCAAGAAACAAAATTCTGTAACATTGATCACAACTAAAGCATAGTATGTGGAAGCTACACTTGCATGTACACAAATGATTTGGATGCAGGTTCAACTAGCAGATTTGAGAATTAAAGCTGAATAACCATTGAGGATCTTATGTGATAATAAAAGTGAAATTGGATTGTCTAAGAATCCTATACAATACTCCAGATCCAAGAACATTGATATAAAATATCATTTCATCAAAGAAAGGGTTGCCAGTGGAGACATCAAGTTAGGCTAAATTTCTACTCAAGATCAAGTGGCATATATTTTCAGAAAAGCTATGCCTACAGAAAGATTTGTTGAGTTAAGGCTGAAACATCATGTTCATCCTTCTCCACTCATTTGAGGAAGAGAAAGGTTCCTCCTTATCCCCTAAATTTATATGATTTTGTACTAACATGCAGGGAATTGAAGGAGATGAGTGCATCCCTTGAGGGGGAGTATTGGTTGCTGAGTCAAGAAGTTATGCATTCTGGGAATGACTTCCCATTTATCCCTTTGCATTTGTTGGCCAATAAGGGGGAGAAATCATCAAGAACACATTGTGAAATTTTTTAAGTGTGCTTAGGAGTATTGACAACCAAATACAAAGGGGGAGATTGTTGTGCCCAAGTGTTTGAATTTGTTGTCAATAACCAGTAAATGAATGCTAACAGATGAAGTGGGCTTGAAGAGTGATAAAGCTTGACGTATGATGGTTGAAGAAGCTTTACAGAATTCAGAAAATTTTAGAGATGATATTAAGTTCAAAGCACTTGTATCAAGAAGATACAATGTCACAGCATTGTTAGAAGTCAATGCATTATCTTCACAATGCATGAGGCGAGAAAGGTGATCCATCCACAACCTCCAAGTCGATGAAGTGGTTTGAAGAAGACAATGCACTATCTCTTAGTGCATGAGGATTTGAAGATGATCCAACCTCATCTATGTTTGGATCAAAGAAGAACCTTGAAGATCAAGTGATTTATGATTAATGGTTGATGAAGATACTTGAGAGATTCTTTGGTATTCCATCTCCTAATAGGATAAGGAGAAGAGATTTTAAAGAATATCGATGGAATTCCAATGAAGAAGAGAATGGCTTGATGTAGTCTTGTTCCTACTTAATAATTTAACCAAATATATAAGGAGGGAGAGGAGATTATGCAAAAAATGGGGCCAACCCACGAGCTGGCTACCCAAGCTTCAACCCAAGGCAACTGTCGGACTAGGGCACCAGGCCCATGAGGAGGCCTAGGCAGAGCCTGCCCACAAGAGGTCGTTCTGTGTGTAAGCCCGAGCCACGCGGAGGTCAAGCCCGCGCAGCGTGGGCGCCAACAGCGCGCCCAGAGGAGCAGAGTGGGCGCTAGAGCGCGCCCGCTGGAGAACCGGTGCGGGGCGGCATCGGAGGGGGGAGAGGAGATTTCTGAGTTGAGGATGGGAGGAGATGGATGTTAAACCGTGGAAAACCACGGCGCGTTTTGATGTGGGATGAGTTTTTTGAGACGCGGAGCTGATCTGAGCCGTCTATCTGATCCGCATGTAATCGCAGCCGCACGGTCCATCCGCGACGCCATGTTCTAATCTCGACCATCCGAGATCATTTAACGCCGATCGAATGGCCGAGGTGACAAACTGATGCTGTCTTTAACCTCCGGAAACCCGAGCTCCACCCGACGTGAACCATCTCGCCGTCGCCACGGCTGATCCACCATGTTTGAATCCAGACCACTATTGAAGCTCAAAACAACTACATGGTGATCGTCTGGTCAAACCGAGACCATGAATGCAATCTACGTCTTGCATGCATGAGAAATCTCGAGGAAGAAGGTACGGTCGAGGCAAACGGAGTTGGCGAGGCCACTAGGATTCATGCGAGATTTATGCACAAGAATCGGGTATATGATCTTGAATCCATACACGAAGATTGGATCACACGTTTGGAAAACGGAAACACCCGAGGTATCTGGAAAATCATTAACGCTGGTTGAATGTATTTTTAAAGAACCGAATATCTCGGTTATTGGGAGGAATGAATCTAGAACTATTCATGGATGGATTTTGAACGCATTCTCTGTCTATAAAAGGAAGAGTCCAAGCCGAGAAGAGGCTGCTGCCTCCCGGACATTCAAGTGCTTCGAAGGAGAACCACGCATCCCTTATGCGAAGGAAGAGGCCGAGTCGGGTCACCCTGCGCGACAGGGAAGAATCCGAGCCATGAATTTGCGCGCCCGCTGCCCGCATACTTGTGCGGTAGCAAGTGGCCGCACTCGTGCGTCCACTGGTCCTACGAACTCTTGTGGCAGGAGGGAACCACCGCGCCACCTTTGCGGTAAGAGGAAGCCTCCGCACTTGCGCAGTTGTCGGGCTCGAGCACCACCGTGGCAGAGGGAGTTGCCGCGCCACCCGCGTGGTTGATGGCAGGAGGTGGCTGCATAACTTCTGCGCCCTTCGTTGGTGAGGAGTTCGGTTCTCAATTGGAAGTCCAAACATTAGTGTGTGTGTGCAAACAAGGAAGGCCAAACCATCTTGGTTGTGAGGGTGTGTGAAAAGAAGTAGGCCGAGGATTACACATATTTGAGTGAATTTTGAACAGTTTGAGTGTTTTCACAAGTGAAGAAGAAGGGAGTGAATGTATGTACATGCATACATATTGAATAAAAGTATAAGTGAGAAAGACTGACAAGTTCTTCCAGAGTTTGTTGAAGCTACTTGAAGAATTGAACAATACATTTGAAGTAGAGAAGTGGAGTTGTGAAGAAGAAGTTGCTGTGGAGTTGGGGGGTTTATCCAACTTGTAATTGGGGGGTATAACCAATTACCGTGTAAACATCTTCTGGCATAGTGAATAATCCGTGTTGGGGAGTGTAACCAACACGGCAAGGAGTAGGTCTTTGTATCGAACCTTGTAAATCTCTGTGTTCTATGATTTCATTATCACTGCACCACCAAAAGAGTAGATCTAGGCCTTAACTAGCCACAGAGGTTAAATTGATCATTCAAAGGGAACAATTCTTAAAAAGAAAAAGTTATCACTGATTCACCCCTCCCCTCTCAGTGATCACAACTGATCCAGGCATTTCACCATTTTTAATATTTTATTGAAATAAAATTAAAATATGTTATTTTATAAATCTAAATAATGATAATGGAATTTTATTATCCCAAATATGATAAATTTATGTTCAAATTATAGAAAAACCAAAAACCTAATATTATCCCTATGTTAGGAATGATTGAACCTAAATTACATGAAACATGATTTATATTCCTTAAATCTGTTTTTATAATTATTATAATGGAATAAATTATATAGAAATATATATTTTTTAGTGAAATATTAAAGATAATTTTAGAAATATTTTTGATTTAATTGAAAATTAAATCAAAATGGATACAATTATAATGATAATGATATAACAATAAGTATATTATGATAATAACATCCAATGATACCAAAGTAAAATAAAATAAAATCGGAATTTGAAGATAGTAGAGAGATAATTTTTCTAGTTTATTATATTACATCCAAGTTATGTATGATTATTTATGAGATTTGTCGATTAAAATTTACATTTCTATGATCCCCGTAATGACATGAAACCACCATATGATTTTTTATAATTTTGGGGAACTTTATCCCTCTTGAAGACTCTATAAATGGTAGTGGAAATAATAAGTTTTAGGTTCATGGCCATCCAAATATTCATCCGACTATAATATTATGGAAATGCTAGCTCTACCCATAGGCATTGATAGTGGATTTTTATGGTGTGGTCTGCACCTCATACAATTTTTAGACCAGTATGATTAGATGGAATCACATGTTATGTTTCCAAGAGTAGTAAAATAATTGATACTTATCAGGTCCATCTGATCAATATGATTAGGTCATAATTAATGTGGTCATGTCATCATGTAAAACCACGACATGGTTAAATCCTGTACAAAAAACAAATCATGATTGATCAATGATTACATTAATATGGAGTCTTAGAGTAATGGTTTAGTGTAAGAGAATAAATGTTTGGTTTTAGCTTGCATAGGGGGACATGTGGGCAATACGGTATCCATTGATTAGAATGAAACCAAATAAGGACCATGGGGGTTCATAAGAAGATATTTTTTTACATTAAAAAATTTATTATACTTTTTCAAAATTGTACACCTATTAATATTCCCTCAGACTATTTTTAGTAATGTTTTGATGCTCAATATTACTAAAAACCACCAAAAAGGGACTTCTGATATTAGGATAATTTAATTATATTACCTGACACCAATAATGTACTTCCTAAAAAATAAATATAGTTATAGTTATGAAATTGGATTAATTTAATAAAAAATTAATTATTGTTTAGTCATATTTTTATTATTGATTATAATAAAAAAATATTTTATAAATATTTTATTTAAAAATATTTTATCACGTATTTGGTGGATCATTAATATATGAAAATAGGAATTTATTTTTAATTATTTTATGGGGACTATTGATAATTTACATTGTATATGTGAAATATAAATAATATGATAAATAATTCATTGGTTGACAATGTACTTTTATTATATTGATGTGGATAATTTATATTAATGATTGAAATTTTCATATGATTAATTATCAGTGTAGTTAAAAATTTATTTGGGAAATTAATTGATATGAAATAAATATATTTAGGATGTGTAATATAAATGATATTATATGAGTTTGTGTTTTTAGAGTTATTTCCCATTATGCGTGATAAAAATGGTGGATGGTATACATTGATAATGATAATGCACATGTTATTACATTAACTAAACACCCACTAAGTTGTATTAGTGTGGGATGATGAAACTTATTTTCCAACCACTAATCACAGTTTGAGGTAGTATAAATATAAAAATATTACTTTATTAGAAGATAAATGATGAATTCCATTAAATGGGTAAACAATTTCTCTCTAACATCTTTGAGATTTGGGAAGAAAAATATTACCAAGTACTAATTTTTTTATCCCACTACTCTATGTTTGAGTAAGAATATATATATATATATATATATATATATCCATTTCATTAGTATGAGATTTATATATAGGGTTTTCTATAGAATATCTTGATGGTGAATTAAGGGTGAATCCTCAAGTGAGATAAATTTGATGATATGTGAGATATAATATAATATTATTTATATATTATTTTATTTTATATAATACCATCCATGTGTGGGGTGATGGGTTCAAAAATTCTTAGGGGAATGTGCAATTATTCTTTCAGGGCCTAGAGTGTAATGATAAATACTCACATATAAGTAAATCAAGAGATGGATAACATCACAATGGGACTTAGAGTATTGATATTATTACCTCACTCTATGGGTATGATGTTTATATTTTTAGATAATTAGTCTAGGAGACTTGGAATATACTGGCCCAAAGAAGTTCATATCACATAGTGGGGCCTACAACACCCCGACCCAGGTCCACTCATCTATGTACTAATTGGAGAAATACATGACCACATGTATTCCTCCCTATGTACTAGAGACTACAGATTTGCAGAGAGGATATAAGGTGTTACAATGGGTATACTATACCCTTATAATAGAGTAAAACCCAATGTAAGAATAATTAAACAATATCCATAACATTAATTCAAGTACACATAATAAAAAAAATGATTTTCAGTATAAAAAATAAAATCCCTTCATACAATAATATATCCCAACTAATCACCCACTAGGATGATCTCATTTTAAAATAAACACATTAATAATTTATTAAGAGGTTCAAGAGTTTCTTCTACAATCATCAAGAATAATATCATCCATCTCCTGATGCCATACATGATATACAACTAAACGATCTAGTGATAAGCCTATAACCTACCTAGAGTTATGAACAATGAGACTTTCTCAGGTAACCTTTTTCCAAGAACACCCAATAAGAGTGTGAATAAAAATATGTACTCTATTACCTATGGCGTCCTTAACATAACCAATAAATTATCTCCGAAATATGTGATATTCTCAAAATTAGAAAATAAATAAATGTTGATGAGTAATAATATAATGGTAGTGATCCTCAAGTTATAAGGTGATTTCTAAGTTCAATCATACTGACTTCCTCCTATTACGGATGCCTCATAGATTGTCTCATAAGCATTAGGGGAAAACAAGTCTAATCCCAATATCACATTTATATATATATGTATATAAGATCACATAGGGGGAAGGGTTATTCCACCTAAAATATCTCATTAATAGAATAATTTAGGTGAAGAGAATCCCCACCAAGATAATATATCAAGAATATTGGAGGAATGATTCCCCAATCAAAATTTAAAGAATACATGAAATTTGGGGGAAGAGTATCTCCACCCGAACCTCATTGAGGGGAAAAGAATGCACCTCATAATTAATAATGATAATACTTTGTTAGGGGGTATATCAATCCCATAATATCTTATGTAATAATAATTATAGTTCATATGTTCACCTTGTATCATCTCATAATAACAATTGGGAGGCATTTATTCACCCCATAATATCTGCTAAAAATAATAAAGGGTCCAGCTTTCACATCATAATATCTCATAATAATAATTTATGGGACAACATCAACCCCAATCATATCTCGTGTAATAATTATTAGTTTTCCAACAACAAACTCATTATATCCCTAGTAATAATAACATGGGTTTACCAACAACGTCGACCGCTTACAAATAACCAAGTCAAACCTCTCATGTAAACAACCAATCACCTCCACTATATCCATGCTAGGATAAAACTATTCCATCTTCACTAAACTAGCCCTATTAGGGGTCAATATAATACTATGAAACCACCATGAATTCTTATGTCCCATGATATTCCAAACACCCTACCTGGGTTTATCTATCTCATTCCGAACCCTATTCAAAAGGAATTATATTATAGTGAATATAATCCCTCAAAAAAACCATTATTATGTCATGAGAAATTATGAATCTTTCTTAACCTAGTATTAGATTCTCACATGGGAGATGTCATAAAATCTATCTCACTTCCATCATCAGGATAGGTTGGATATTTCTCACCCAATCAATCTATAAAAACTCTCCAAGATCAATTATATTTGTTATACACCTAATTATGGGTATAGAACACTGACCCCATGCACGTTCAAAAATTAAAATGGTTATATGTAATATAAGGATCCTTGTGGCATGTAACTAGGACAATAATTTTCAATCCACACTACCCCTTACCCAAAGGGAATAATATCACCAATATCAAGGAATACTATATTCATTCCCTTATTTTAGACCCTTATATGGTACACATGTCACATGAATTCGAGCATGGTCATGTCCTCGACTAGCGATGCCTTAGGCATCAACTAATGTTCAAAGGTCTATCTGGATCCCATGACACCTCTTTTTTTAATGATATTTTAAATGAATTATTTCATTTTATTTAAAATTGGTGAATCATTAAAATGATCTATGGGAAAATATGAAATGTTATATAAAAAATTTATATAATTAGTTTGATGTTAAAGAGACCACAAAAATAATTCTATGGATTTATTCTCATTAAATAAAGATTCAACACCCTCATTAAAGCCCCTATATGCCTCTCCGGAAACCCTCCATCAACATTTCCTTATCTCCTTCAATATATCTTCCTAATGAATTATAAAACCACTAAAATTAATTTACAAAACACCCCAATATATTTTAAGAAGCATTATATTTATAGCATAATGAATAATTACTCACTATCAATCTACCACAACATAAATCACTCTGAAAAGGGGTGTGCACCACCCATAACATCTGTCCAAAACATATAACAGGAAAATACCCAATTTCCTATCTTAATCAACTAATTAATTTTACCAAAAATTATGGAAACCATAAATAATATACAGTCAGTGACATTAATGGTGGAATAAACAAAAAAATAGTGTGATAATATTCTAAATATATCTTTTGTAATAGTCTTTAAAAATACCCTTCATATCTGGATTATTTCACCATCATTTAGTGGAACCAACATCCAAGGCCTAATCATGTCACAATAAATTAGTATTGATAAATACTGGCCGAGTACAAGGGATAATATATGTTGATTGTTAGATTAACCTCATAAAATATCCTAGATCAAACAATAGACCAATATGTTAAGAAATTAGGGAAGTCACAACTAAAGATGATGATCTAGTGAAATGGGGAAGATATATATTTTGGTTTATCTCATAGTGAACTGGTTATGAAACACTATTTATTACCATTAATATTCATTATTAACATTTATTTAAATTTGTGAAAATTCACGAAAAATTCATCATTCTATAATATTTGAAATTTTTTGTACATTTATAGAAATATGAAACACCTCACCCCCCATGAGTTAATATGTATGATATTATATATCATACATATGGGGTGTTTAATAAAATTTGGGTCTCTCAGTTAATATATAATATATTTAGATAATACATAATTTTTTTTTCATTTTTAAAAACTCAATATGTAATGTTTTTACCACATATGTAATATATTAATGCCTTTTATAAACATATTTCTCCCATGTGTAAGGTTTTTCCTTTGGAAACATTTTATCTCTAAGAAATTCATATTAGATATGGATTTTCCCATTTTGGAAAATACTAAAAATAACATTTTTAACTCATGAATATCAATTTTATATAATATTTAATATTTTTGAATTCATATATTATTTATTTTTCATAGAAATAATTATAATGAAAAATATATTTCTTGTGAAATATATTTTTTATAGAAAATATGAAACATATTATATATTAGATAATGTTTTGTTTAGGGAAAAATTTCTTATAAGAAATATATTACTTCATACATAATATATTTGTGTAATTAATTTTTTTTAAATAATATATTTTTATATGTAATATGTTATACTAGAAAAAATATCCATACATACCATATTCATTGAATAAATGATATATTATTTCCCCATAAGTTTTTTTGTTAATAAAAAAACTGTGCATAACATATTATTTTTATGTAATATAATTTACTTATATGAAATCAAATGCATATGATATATTTCATACATATAATAATTTAATTAGATACATATCCATACATAACATAATTATATCCTCATGTAATATATTTTTCATATGTAACACTTTTCCCTTTTGGAGAAACCTTTCGTAATATATATTTTAAATACAAAAAATTTATAACATAAGAAAATATTCACACATAAGATATTTTCATCCGAAAATACCATAATTTTCCATATGTATGATAAGATTTCCTCTTTCTGGTGACGTGTATGTTTCTAAAAAAAGATAAAAATTTGAAAAATTGTCAAAACTTAAATATATCCAAATTATTCAAAAATTCACTCAAACACCTATTCACCTCAAAAAACTCTAAAAAAATATAATTTTTTAGAGATTTTACAAATTAAATATTCCCAATATAAATCAAAATACTCAAAATGTATCCCTCTTTAGATATAACAATTTTAAAAATAAAATAATTTTTTTTATATTACCAACCTTTATAGACACAGGTCTTTACAACCTCACACTACATAGCTTATCATCTTAAAAAAGTATTATCTTCTATCCATTATGAACCATTCTAGTAATATATGTGATTCCCATAACACTATCTCCAAGATTAGATGATCATAAAAAGATACATTATATTATTTTCTTGATACTTATTATAAAATAATAATTAGTTTGTAAAAATAACTATCATATCTGTTACATCTAAAGGATTTAATCTGGTTTAGATCTCTATAGAATTAGTACACAAGAAAAGTAGAAAGTCTTATTTTATTTTTATTAAATGGATAATTTCCCATTATATTTGAAACAACCAAAATTCATAATAAGTCCTAAAAATATCCCAAAATTTCTTCCACAAATTATATCCTTCTAAAAATGTCATGTGTACTAATATTCTCTATAATATGGGGAAATGGAAAACATAACATGTGGTGTGATCAAATTCTCCATAATTGAATCACATAGCTGAAATAATCATGACCTAAATATTATAGTTGGAATTTTTAAACATCATGATACCATATTAATCATGATACTGGATGAATTATCTGTCTATAAAAATATTTTAATACAATTTTATCAATAATTGTTGTCTCATACTCATGGAATAAATAATTATGGACATCGAAGACCAAATTTTAAGGCCTTTTTATAAGACATATTAATTATCGTTGAGAGTACAATCATTTAATAATTATATTAAGAAATTAGTCCAATACACTATCCTATTATGAGAAGATACATACACTAAAACTAATCCTGTTTTTTTCATGAGACATATCCATGCATCGAGGGTCTATATAATTCCAAACCCACCCATCAATTATTTAAGTCCAATTCATTCACTATATGTGTTGATAAAAATATTTCATATCATTCCCTAAAAAACCTTTGGAAAAATAATAAAATTGTTATTTATAGAATAATGAATAAAAAACATCAATACCTGATCAAACTATACAATCAACCAATAACCATCAACTATGTCAATACATTTCCCCATGTCAATCAATGGATAACATTATTATTACCCATCCCAATAATGAAAGTGGATGGTCAAACAATACATAGTAAAAATTAAAATAATCAATTGTATTTGTATAAAAATATCTAATATTCAAATAAATTTATCCATTATAATAGAATATCATAATTTTTACGTGAACATCATCCAATCTAATTCAGGAAAAGTGTGATGTTCACTGATTATAGAACAAATAGTATATGGATAAGTAAATACGTGAAGAAAAATAAAATAATAATTACAAATATATAATGTTGATGTTTTTAAATGAGTATATTCATAGTGTGGAAAAAAAATCTTTAATGATATCAAGAAATATGAAAAAATGCCATCCCAAAATAATACTTGACTGATACTATACTAGAGGGGGTCATAAATTGGATTATTTTGTATCGTGAGTCCATTTCCCCCAATTGATTATATATATATATATATATAAGATGAAAAATATTGAAAAATGAAACATATTTGTTAAAAAATATTTGAAAATTCAATGGGAAATAAAAGGGAAAATATAAATTAAAATTTAGAAAACTTTTTTAATATTGATGTAAAAGAGGATGTTGTGGTTCACTTACAAAGTATTTTCAAAAGGTGAGGTAAACAGTCACTTTCAAAATATAAATTTATCATTTTTTCTAATAAATTATCTTTGAATATGAAATAATATTTTCTTTATGAAATTGGTTTCCAAAACATTGGGTTGTGAAAGAGATATTTTTATAACACCTAGAATTTTCTTTTTCAAAAACCCATATTGTAAGAAGAGTAATAATTTATTTTGAATTACAATTTTATTTCCCTAAATATTATTTTAGAATGTTATATAAGAAAATATTTACTGTTGGATATCCCATAAATGGTATAATAATGTTCAAGATAAATCACTATAACTCTAAAAATGGGATTGGGGTTACCAAAAATATTTACTATTAAGAAACCAACTAGAACAATATCCACTTGAAAACATGATTTTTCAAGTAAATCAAATTAAATTAATGGATTATTATATAAATATATCCTAGAGTATTTAATTTACCATTAAAATAAAACTGGGTTCATAAAATGTACTATATCTTAATGAATCAGAATTTTGACAATGAAAACCCTTATGACTTGAGAACCACTTTAATAAAAACCCATTGAATGATAAAGATTATAATTGAATATAAAATAAAACTATTAAAATATAATTCATTATATTATATCTCAAGTAGGTATTATATTCATAACATAAATGAAATTAGTTCGATAAATGCAATACTTGTCTTAATGATGTGAAATTGAGGTTGAAACCCTTCATTCTTATCTTGAATTTTTAGAATGTAATTTAAAATATTGTATAGAAAATATATCTACCATAATAAATTATTTTATAACCTTATACAAATCTATTTTCATTCATACTCATCATAAATAATCATTCTCTATAATAATTATTTTAATATTCCACATCTGTTGTTTGTAGTTTTGATCATTATTACTAGTATTATAGTAGATCTATCCAATTTTATTATTATTTAAAACTTAATCATTACCAGATCATATAATATAGTGGAATATATGTTCCAATATTTATTATAAATTTATAATTTTATTCCATGTTATTTTTTGTTATTAATCATGATGATGAAATCGATGATAATCATATTTCGATGATTCTTAAACAATGAATGGTTCTTTCTTAATTAATGAGATAAATGTTGATTTAAAATTTTCTAAAAGAAATTCATAATATAATAATTTAAATCATATTTCACTACTAAACAATTTTTCATATTTATTTATGATATTAAATCATATTATAGTTAAATTTGGTTATTATTCCAACCCAAACATGAACATACCCGGATTTAATGAATGATTTTGTGGTGGTATTGTTTTAATACCATTATACCAAAATAATAATGATTATATTGGGTTATTATTAGTATGATATATTATAACTATAAAAAATTATAATAATAATTAGTGGGTATGAAAAAATTACATAATTTGAAAAAAAATTATCCTCTTAGGATTATTATTTTAAACGATTAAATTAACGATGATAGTTTATTGATCATATATATAATATGTTATCTAATTGGTAAAAAAATAACATCTTTGGTATGTAAAAATAATATATAAATTTATGTACCATCCAATGATCTAACCTTATGATGTGGTAAAGGAAAACAAAACATGTAACATCATGTAGGTGGTAGTCCACAAAATGCAAAAATATTGATTTTGTTTTTCTTAATGGTTAGGTTATATGAATAATGAATGATAATAGACTTACTATAATCAAATAAAGTATATAAATGATAATAAATTCATTATATTAGAATGGTTATCGGAAATTATAAAGAATAAAATTATGAGGAAAAACATAGTAGTTAATATTACTAACTTCGAGGACTTTCATTTTTATTGTAAGCCTTATTTAATTTGAGGTGCAAAGGCTAAAAATGATTGAACAAGGGATTATGTTCCCTAGATAGGGTTCTAGAGAGTGTAATGTTTTATATTTTTAAGGAGGTATTTTAAGGTAAGGTGAGTCTTGATGTTGTTAAAATTTAACCTTTTTAAAAGTTAATGAAATTTTAGTTTAGTGAACTCCTATACATTTTTCAATAATTCTATGAAACTTTTCATAGATCAATTAATTAAATACTGGTGAAAATCTTGGGGAAAAATTATTGGTCATAAAAAATATCAACCATTAATATATTTCTATTTATTTAAAAAATTTATTTCTTACACTTGGTTAAACTCAATTTACCCATTTTTTACTATTACATTGGTAATTAATTTCTAACCTTGGTGATTAATTTTAATGAAAAATTAATATTAAACATTGTAAGTAATTTTATAAATATAATTTTAAACATTCAAATCATATTATCATATAAATTTGCTAAATTTTGAAAAAATAAATTTGAAAATAAGAACACTTAATCGAATGAAAATAGTTTTTAGAAAAACATATTTTTTAGGATTTTAATTTATTTATAAAATAAAATAATCAGAGTTGATTATTTTAATGAAATAATTTTTTTATTATGTATTTTATAAAAGGAATGAGTATTCCAAGGAAATCCTTAACAGAACCTCACCGTAAAAATACCAGATTTAATGGAAAGTGTGAAAAGAATGGTTAAATGAATGTAACATTTTAATTTGATATAAAACTATTTTCCACATGTTTTATAAGTTCAAATAAAATTAAAAATGAATAATTTTATTCCTCAAGTACATCTTCAATTACATATATGTTTTTTTAAAGTCTTCGATGATATTCTTACATAATTATAAAACCATGGAAATTATATTTTTCATATAACTCCCAGGTTTTTTCTAAAAATAAACCTTTTTAGAAATATCTCTAAATTTCATATCAAGTCAATTTTGATATTAAGAATTAAAAAATTAATTATATTTTTTAAAATTTCAAAATCAGTGATTTATAAATTTAGTCTTAGAATAAAATCATAAAATATAATGGAAAACTATTTTTATCAAAAAGTAAAATTTTAAAATACTAAATATCTATAACTATTATTTCACATCATGTACCTACTAAATTAGAGTTATTTTTTTTAAAAATTAAACACAATTTTTCATTAATAATATTTTTCTTAAAATTGAAATGTGTATCTCATAAAATGATTTTTGTTTGAAATATTTCTAAATAGTAAATGATCTTATTAGTTAGTTTAGGAAAATTAATCTATTTTTCTTTATATTAAAAAAAGTTTTTTATTTAAAATATACATAGATTAAATGAAGTGGTTAATCTTATATATACCTTGAAAGTAAATTTATTGGTTTTAACAGTCCAACTCAACTATTTAAAATTTATCTAAATTTATCATTGTTTCATTTATGATGTATTTTATGTATAATGATAAATATCCAAACAATTAACCTATTTAAGGTCAATTATACATTATAATTTTATGGTGATAAAACCAAGACCCAATGCAAGACCCAATTCACATATTTTCCATTAATATTGGTCATTCCAAAACAACATCAAAACTAAATTGACTTATGAAAAACAAAACATCCTTCGCATCACCACACTGATTATTTTCAACATTTCCACAATGATTCCCCACATCCAGTGGAATTTTTGAATTCAAAATTCACTAGTTTTTCACCAATCATTTGAAAAATATTTCTACATTATTTTATCACTATATAGACATCACATATGAGAGTAACCCACATATTTCCACTAGAATATAGGGTCTCACAACTAAGATGACATCCATAGAACAAAGAACTTCCTAGTTTAAAAACACCATTTGATACCCAAGAGGATCCATATTTACATTTTCTATGTCACAAACTTGTTTATAATAGAAAATATGTATCCTATCAAAACACCCAACTATCAGTCTAATCTAAATGGACATCTGTAACCACATGTACTGACCTCTGACAACATGCATCGAGTGATACCACCATTTCGGAATTTTCTATTTAATATACATAACTGCGCTGTATACACCCAAGCACAGTCACATGACTAAAACAAACACATAATTTGTTCCAATATCATGTTTATCCTGAAATTAACTAAACCTAATTAATATAATCACCACTCACTGAAGTCACCTATCTTGGGCTCTTACCATAATACTTTCATAAACCTCTCATCAAGCATAATGATGAATAAATCCTATATTACATTCATTTTTATACTCCCTATCCATTCCCATCCATCCAATTAACCGCTATAATAAATCATTGTTGGATAAAATATTCCACAGTACTCCAATAATAATAATAATTTTCTCTTGATCATATACAATCATGCACATATCATATAAAAAATGGTACCTAACATGATTTAAGAACTCAATCCTATTTCCTCTAAGTGAATAGAGAAAAAACATAACAAATTAATATATCAAAAAAATAAATAAATATTTTACAATGATAAATTAAATTATAATTGAAAAACATGGAACATTATTTCCAACTCCCAGGTAACATGGGATTCAATATTTTTTAGTGCTGGACCAGAACATGACATAGAATCTAGAACAACTTCTAATAGGTAATATATCATTTCTACTATATATAAAATAATAAGATAAATAAAAAATATTATAACACCACTTTATAGTACCCTATCCTAATACCACCCATTTTATTCAGGAATAGAGTTTTATTTGACATCAGGCTTGCCATCCCATATGTTAGGGGATAATGAATAGTACATATTATCTTTTGTGTATCCATGTGGAGTATAAACCCTCATTTTATTTTAAAACAAAGTGGATGAATAAAGAAAAAATAGATAATAGTAATAATAATAATGAGTATGAATAATCAATAAATAAGAATCATTCTCTAACAAATTAAATGAAATCATATAATTATATACCCCAATTGATCTCCTAATAAGTTGATCACTCATAAAAATAACAAAATGAGTAATATATGGAGGATCTACTAACATCCCCAAGTATCATCTCATTCATCAATAGAATCTATATGATATATCCAGATAAATGATCAAGTACTCAGCCTCTTACCTATCACAACATATAGACATTCAGGTCTACCCAAGATTACCAATTCCACAATCACCCGAGCATGGTGTGAGTAAAACATAGTAGGAGACCAAAAAACGATCCCTTACATAACTAATAAATTACTGTATGAACATATGATATTATATAAATTAATAAATAAATAGATATAAAGTGAAATAATATTATAAATATTTATCCACAGGTTCTATGGTGATACTTGATATTGACCATACCTATGTCGTCTAGTTACAATTATCTCTAAGCATGCTACATAATAATTGGAAGTAAAGAAGATACTACCCTTAAATCTCATATATATATATATAAGTATAATTAATCAATAGGGGGGAAAGGTGGCCTTAATATATTCTCATATATTTATGTTGCCTAGGGGGATGAGTGACCCCACCAAAATCGTATATCTTGCACTTGGGGGGAGTAGATCCCCGATACGGAATATATTGGATACATATAACATGTGGGAAGAGTGTTACCACCTAGAATATCATTGCTAGGAAATGAACCTAGAATATAATATCTCATAATAATAATAATCTCAGGGCTAGAATCAACCTCATAATATATCATGTAATAATAATCTGGGGATATCATCCACCTAAAAAATATCATAATAATAATCAATTATCTAGAATCTACCAGATAATATCACATAATAATTATCACAAGGACAACAGCCACCCTGTAATGTATAATAATAATAATTTGTGGGCCATAATCCACCTTTTAATACCTCATGTATTAACAATCAGGGACCCAACATCCACCCCACACCATCTCATCCAAAAATACCATGTGTTGTCTATTTATCTGAAATTTCCATAGATAAACATTGTTATCCTATCAAGTACAAAATTTATTCCCACCACTACATCGATACAAGGCCAAAACCTAACTATCCACACTTCACTACCCCTCTTAGGGGTCAAAACAAGATCAGGTCACCCTCCATGGCCCCCTAAGACACATCATTGCTAGACACCCTACTTGGGGTTCTATATCCTATTTCATATTCCTTACCTATGAATATTACTAAAAGGGAATAACATCCATTTAAATAACCATGATGATGTTATAGCATAATAATAATCAGAGGGAAAAAATATCGAACTCTACCTTGGGAAATGGTGTAAACCCATTCTCACTTTCATCATCAATATATGATTGTTACTTCTTCCCCAGATAATGAATACCAAATTTCCCATATCAACCATACAGGGTACACATATTTATTGGGAAGGAACAATCACCTAAATATCTCATCAATAATCCTAGATTCTCTAAGGAATATCGATGTTCTTTATGTAATGTCCCTTACACATCCAATTTTAATAACCACCCAAAATATGAGGGGACTATATGAAGCTATATCATGGTATAGTATATTTATTCACTTCATTTGGACTCTTCTTGGGTTTATATATAAAATAAAATTCAGTAATGATTAATCCCTCAGAAATTGATGGCGAAGGGATCGACTAATGGTCAAAGGTTAATCTTGACACACTGACACATCATTTGTATCATATGTATTTGAAGAAAACATTCCACTTTAAATAAAAGGTATTTTCACTATAATGTGGTAAAAATTCATATCAAATTATATATAAATAAAAATAAAAATACTTAGGGTGATGTCCAAGGTACCACCTACAAAATTTTATGGATTTTTTCCCATTAAGGAAATCTCTTCCAACATCAATTAATCACATTAAATCCTATTTGACAATCATTCATCAACACAAGGCATTAAATGTATGTATCTATCATCCAAATTAATTATAAAAAAATATATTTTATTTATAAATTATACTATTATTAATTCCAAAACATCAAATTAATGGAATAGTGAAGAATCACTCCCCAAAATTATTCCGCAGTATAAATATTAAAGGAAAGGGGTTATACCTCCCCAACATCCATATTGGCCTTTAACATGAAAAATAATTAATTTATTATCTTAATATAAAAATCCATTTTACCCAAAAAATGCTATCCCTAACTAATTTAGATTATTGAAAACCCAATTTGAATCCACAGAATGAATGGTGTGATCTTCCACTCAAGATTTATTTTTGTTAAGACATCAAAACACCCTTGATATCAAGATGAATCTATCATTCACTAGTCTAATCATCACCCAATCCTTTGATGGATTGTAATAAATCAATGGTGAGAATCCATGCAATAAATTAATCAAGAATCAATACATTATTTTAGATTTACATTAGTCAATATTTGGAATCAAACAAAACTCAAATCTATTAAGAAATGGGGGATATCTCACTCAGAGATGAAGAAATGGGAGATATTTTACCGATATCATAGTGTAATGGTCATAAAATACTAAATTTATCATTAAATAGAAACATTTATCCTATATTTTAAATTTTATAATTTTTTTACTAACACTATATTTTTCAATATTTGATAAATGCCTGACCTTATTAAAAAAATGTAGGACTGCTGGACGCCCTGAGAGGGGAGGGGTGATGAAGGTGTCAAATTTTTCTTTTAAAGAATCTGATCTTGTTCCCACAATTTTTGGAATGTGTTAATCCTATATGAAATATATGAATATAAATTAAATAGTCACATGCAATGATACCACACAACACTTTTACTTTTTCACCACAAGGTTCTATATCCATGGAGGAAACACCGAAAGTGTTTCTATCATACCAAAATCCACTAATCTTCGATAGTTGTGGAGTACAAGAGTCCAGATACAGTCTCATAGTGCAAATAACAATGCCTTTACAAGAATTCAGAGATAGCTCACTACCTCCCTAAAAACACTTCCATGGACTCCCCCTTGCTCACAGCCATGGGAGATGTCTTAGTTAGTTTATTGACCTGAGGGTCTCTTCAACAGATTTCCATTGAAGTCTTTGTCTTAGTCGATCATGAGATACTTCTCAAATAGATGTCTTGAATTGATGCACAAGAAGTCACTTATCACCCAAACCTGATATTCAAAATTGTTTTAGAATCATAACACTACATTTGCATGAAATACCTAAACTTGCACGCAAGATTCGAGAATTGCCACAAAAAATGAGTTTTGCGTAACCCCTACATTCCTCAAAACCATTATAATTCATACAACTGTACCGAAGGGTTCAATTTTTCTTTTCATAGTAAAGGAACACCTTGCATAGAAGATTAAATATCTACAATTATTTCACATGCAAATATTTCATGCAAAAAAGCAACAATATATTTTTTTGGAAAATTACTATGTTATTCATTGTGGTAGCTTCCTATTTATTGGCCTCAATGACACTACATGCATGTTTCCATCACGTATTTGGTGGTGTGCGCAATAATCTTCATGTGCCCACAAAATCCATTTTGACATCACATTGGGAGTGTAAGATTCTTCCACACATCCCCATATTTCATGCACATTTAATTCTTGCACACAATTTCTTCCATTTCCATATTTTTATACACTAATCCCAAATAAATCCATGCACACAAATCCCTATACCAAAATTTTTTTCTCGATATTCCAATTTTTTGACCCATTAATTAGGAAAAAACTATAAAATGATACCACCATCAATATTGTTGCCCACAAAAACTATATAATCCATTGACATGACAACATCTAGAACATCTAATGGGGATTGAAAATAAACAAAAATCATACACCATTTCTTGCAAAGAACAGTTTTGTTTCCAACAATAACCCCCCTGTGGGTTTGTTAACATTCTCCAGAAAAATTCTGTAGAGCACCAACCAATTATCAAAATCTAAAATGAACGAATCAACTCATCCAGAACTGTACTTCTATTTGAGAAACTCTCAGTGTAGAAAACAATAGGGAATATTGAATTGGGTTCTTCTATTTTTGAATTCTTAAAGATGCCCAATCTATTCTCTTATTATATCATAGAATAATTATATGTCATGAATTTATTTTTTATCCTTATAACAAAAAATTATCATCATGTCAAAAAACTATTACATGTGTCATAAAAGCATTCCATGTTTTGAATGTATTCCTTTTTCTCCTGACACCAAATTCGCATAGTTTCACAGATGCATTACATGTCCTAAATTTATTCCTTCTCCCACATTAACATTAAACCCAAAGACTGGTACTTGTTTATTGTACATCACAAAGTACCCCTGGATAGTATCTCCCAAATTAACATTATTATGCACTGGGAGGTTGGTGAACACTAAGGTTCAACCGATGTTTCTCAAACGCAGCCGCTGACAGTGGCTTAGTCATGATATCATCCACTTTCTCAATAGTTCCCACATGATACATTTTAATCACACATTGTTTAACTATTTATTTGATGAAGTGATATATGATTTCAATATGTTTAGTACAAGAATGATTAAAATGATTCTTCGTGAAATAAATGTTTCTCTTGTTGTCATAGAAAATCACTATTTGTTATTTCACTTCATCCCCACTATCAGTCATTTTCTGTTTCATCAAAAGTAACTGAGTCCATGCCATTGTAGTGGATATATATTCAGCTTCAACATTATTAAGAGGTGTACTTTTTTGTTTCTTGGTCATCCATGCCACACATTTCTTCCCAAAATAGAATGCTCCACCACTGGTGGATTTTCTATCCACTACATCCGTAGCTCAGTCAACATCTGAAAAAACAGATAATTCACTATATTTTCCTAGAGCAATGTAGAAGCCATAATATTTGGTACCTTGAATATTCCACATGATTTGTTTATCAGCTTCCATATTTTCATCCTTTGGATTAATTTGAAAATGGGTCACTAAACATATTTCAGACACAATATCCGGCCATGTCGTAGTTAGGTATAGTAAGATTCCTATGATTCTTATATAAATTGATGGATCCAAAAACATCCCATATTCATATCATCTGAGATTTGTTCCAACATCAATAGGAGTCCCCACTGGTTTGGAATATGGCATATTTAATTTCTTCAATATATCTTTAGTAAATTTTTTTTTGAGAAATGAAAGTGTAATCCTTATTCTAAATCATCTAGATCTCTATGATGTATGTGAGTTCGCCAATCATAGACGTTTCAAATTCTGAGTTCATGGGATTAGGAAATTCTTCAACTAATCCTTTCCTTCTACCACAGAAAAATAATATCGTCCACATATACCAATACCTTGAATAGATCCTTTTGAGAAGTCTTCACATAGAGATTTAAATCCACTCCTCCTCTTTTAAAATCATGATTTCACAGATAAGAGACCAACTGAGAGTACCGGGCATGTGATACCAATTTTAGGCCCCATAGATATTTATTTAATGTTCTTACCTTCTATTCATCATTACCAAGAATAAACCCCATGGTTTGATCAATGTATACTTCTTATTCCATGACTCCATTTAAAAACAACGTCTTTACATCCATTTGATACACTTAATATCCTATTTGGATTTCTATGGAAAGAAATCACATAATTTTCTCTAGTATTTATAGTGGAGAAAATGTATCCTCAACATCAAAACCTTCAATTTGTGAATATAATTTATAGAAAAATTGTGCCTTATTTTTTATCACATTTAATTGCTCATCAAATTTATTCTTATAAATCCACTTTTTACCAATCATATTATGTATTTTGGGTCTCCTAAAAAGAGCCCATGTTTGATATTTTTTCAATTTGATCTAACTCACCATTAATTTCATACCTCCATGAATCATCCTTTGAAACTTCTTCAGATGAGGATGGTTTCACAACCAATTGAAAATCATATTGTGCATTATTTCTCATTCTCCTTGTATATGTAGGTGCATTCTGATCCCTGATATTGTTGGAATGATCAATCTCCACTCTACGATTTCTTATTGGGGGTTTGATCAAATTCTCCATAGGTATGATTTTCTCTTTTGAATCTTCTTCTGAGTAAAAATTATGATGTGGCTATTGAGTGTTTTGTACACCTTTATCATTCTATGTATTAATATTTGTTCTATGTTCATATTCTTCCTCATTTTCTATCAAATCAGCATAATAATTCCATGATGCATTCTTGGTTTGTTCTTCAGAGATCTTATCATCACTCCTTTCCAAAATTCATCCAAATAGCTTATCGAAACACTTGTAGGATTTTCTGTTCATTGAGTATCGATGAAATATTCCTTCTTCTGTATTGACTCCATACTTCAATTGATTTCCTTCATTGTTTTGGATGAAACATTCGATTCCAAAAGCACAAAAATATTTCAATGTGGGATTCCTTCCATTCCAAAATTCATATGGTGATTCTATCTCACCCATATATTTCCATGTTCGATGTATAATATACACGACATCTGGAACTCCCTCTTTTTAGTAATGTTTAGGAATACGACTCTCGTTCAGCATAGTTTTGTATATATTGTTTACCTATCGATTTTTGTTCTCAACAACGGAATTTTGTGTTGGGGTTATCAAAATAGCCACCTCATATTGTTTTCCAGGTTTCTATAGGTAATTTTCAAAATTCAATGGAAGATTATTCCCCTCTATTATCTGACCCGAGGGCATTGATCATTTATCTAGTATCATTATCGATAATTTGTCTATAGGTTTTCATGAAATCAAGCACTTTTCGCTTCATCTATATAATGATCACAAATGCCATTATTCAATAATCGTCTATGAAAGGTACAATGTACTATTCTCTATGTGTTCCCACTACATTTATTGTCCCACATACGTCTGTATGAATGAGATCAAGGAGATTAGATGCTATTTTCTAATTTGTCCAGTAGGAACTTCATTCCATCTTTCATCGCATTCATGCATCACCTATCTTTTCTCATTCAAAATTTTGATAAGGGATATATAGGACTATCATCATCTTAGATATCATTTTAATATCCTACTTATTGATGTGATTGAATCATTTATTCCACATATTGATTTCCTCTTCAACTGTTAGGTATCAAATGTTCTCTTTTCAATCGACCTAATATAAGTTTCCATCTATTCTACAACATTTTATTAGAGGATTCCCAGAATTTCCTTTTATAGTACAAACGTTTTGATTGAATGTCACAAAAATACATGAGTCAAAAAGCTGACTCACACTCAGAAGATTATGATGTACACAATCCACATAAAAAACATCAGTTTCTTTAGCTCTCAATTAGATATCATAGTAATTCCATAGCATTTTATCTTTAAAGAACCATAGTCACCAAACCTAACTATTCCATCAATATTTTTCATGACATCCGTTAATAGGTCTTTATTACCCATCATGTGGGAAGAACAACCACTATCATGAATCCAGGTACTGTTATTTTATTTTTTCTTGAGGGATACTTTTTCATGATGTAAATTTTAAATTTTCCTCATTGGTTTCCACGAGTTATTGTGTTGAGAATAAGTCATTTATGGGATTTCACATCTCTATTACATGTACATGAGAACTTTAAATAAATTATCTTCTTCTGGAGGGGAATACATGTTTGAATGAGAAACACAATCATGTGGATGAACATTCACTATTATCTGACATTGATATAAGGTGTCCATTTCACTCCTCTAACTGTAATAAATAGCTTTATGGACAATGTTAGAACAATGAAAAAAACATCGAAGGAAATTGTTTCTTCTAAAGGAATTAGGATATGAATTTATTCGCCTTTGTGGAGCTCCCATCTCTTCTCCATTAAAATAGATCCATGATTCTTCATAAAAAAATATGGTATGGCCCAGATATCCACATAACTGACACTTCTTGAGATTAAATGTCTTCTGAATACTATTTATCTTCATTCCTTCTTATTTGGAATTATATTTTTACTATCTGTTATTCTAGGAGTCTTGAAGATAGTCGTTTTCTTCTTCTTTGAGATTGAATTGGGGATTTCATTTTCAGCATGTCATGTTACTTTTCTACATGATCCACTTTCAAATTTCCATTATTTTGGTCACCTTTTTTACAGCATTCAACAATTTGGCTTCACAACAGATTCTACTGTTTCCCATGTAATCATGTCATTGATCATTCAATATATTTTCAACACCAATAGAACCACATTTTTCTCTCTCCAGTAGCTCAACATCTGAGAACCATTTGAATTTTATTTTATTACTTGATTATTTTTAAATTGATTCACTCTTAAGATTACTTTTAAGAGTAACAACTCAATATTAAAGACCTTCAGTAGTCTTGGAATTTTATTCTAGTCTAGAGGTGTGGTCATTGATGATATTTTACTTCTCTTAAATTCTCATCTTTAGTTACACTACATCAAAAATGATTTCAATGAATTTAGACTAAATAGTCACAAATATTCATAGTTGTTCAATTTCAACTTCATGCTGGTCAACATATTCAGATGATTCTTCTACAATTGATATCCACTTATTTTAACTCTTGAATTTGATCTTAATATTACTAAAATAATCCTAATCATACAGCTCGAGATTGGCATTATTTATCAACTGATTATCTCAACCATTATATTTTGGTGTTTTTAAATTTTCAATAGTGTCCATCATGGAAGCATGTTTTCCAGATTTAAATTCTGGGTCCACTTCCACATAAAAATCAATATCCTCATCATTTTCCTCCCACAAAAAACTATTTTTTATTTTTTTCATGGAAATGTTTCGCTTATTAAAGAGCATTTTCTGAGGCTTCTCAATGTTTTCAACATCCCTCTCTTAATCATAAAATTTGATTGAGCACAGAGAAGATATTTTGGAGAATTTGCCACAATGAAAACATGACAGAGGAAGCTTGCCTTAAAAATTTCATTTCCCATTTTTAAATTTCATGGAAATTAGAGAATGAATTTCATTTTCCTCATTATATTCACCACTAAAATCTTCGGGAATTTTTGGTTTTTCTATAGGACTGAGCGCCATTTTTTACTCACACTAGTCGTAGGATCTTTCGGTTTGACTATATTTTCATATGACACATGGATACTCAGCAGATCATCCAGAGTGAGATTAGAGATATCTCTTTCCTCTAGGGTTCACATTTTTTCATTGTAATGGGGTGGAATTCCTCTCATGATTTTCTTTATAATGTCAATGTATTTGATTTCTTCACCCATTCCTTGAATTTCTCCTACTAGATACGAAATTTAATAGAAGAAGGAGTATGCATTCTCATCAGGGTGCATCTTCAAATCATCAATCCTTTCGATAAATACTTGATGTTCTTCCTCATTCAATTTTATATCTATTTCATAAATATTTTAACGTTTATCCCATATAGATTTTTTTGAGGCACAACACATCACCTTTAGATAATTCTGATATGAAAGAGCTACATCTAGATAATTCCACACTTTAGCATCTCCATCCAGAAATTTCCTATCTGTCTAAGTCATAACCATACATGATTGATCAATGACCTGTATTCTATACACAATAGCATATAGTAAATCCATTACAAGAGATAATTGATGATATCTCATTATGTTATTCCAAATCTAAAAATTACACTTTTCAAAGAGGGGTACTCCCCTGACAAGTGAAGAATTCTCCATGACGATAGCGAACAAATATAACAAAATAAAACTACCTCGGTTACCTCTTTTTGGACCCTAGGACACCCTAAAAGGGGAGTGGTGAATAAGGGTGTTAACTATTTCATTTAATGTATCTTATCTTGTTTTGATATTCCTAGGAACGTGTTTAACCTGTATGACATAAATTAACTATAATTAAACAATCACATGCAAAGAGACCACACCACACTTTTACGTGGATCAAAATAAAGGGATACATCAATGTAAAAGACAACAACAATGTGTCTATCATACCAAAATCCAATACTCATAACTACTTGTGTTTTACAAGAGTTTTGACATAGTCACTTTGTGCCGACCACTCCCCCATTATAAGAATTCAGGTATAGCTCACTATGTCCCTTAGAACCCATCTGTCGACTCCCCCTTGAACACTACCATGGGAGATTTCATACTCATTTTATTGACATGAGGGTCTCTTCAACAGATTTTAATTGAATTCTTTGTCTCATTCCATCACGAGACACTCCTCTCATTAAAGTCCAGAATTGATGCATAAGAAGGAACTGATCACACAAATTAGATCTTCAAAATCCTATCAGTATCATAACACTACACTTACACATAATACCTCAAATTGTGTTCAATATTTGAGTATTTTTGCGAATGATGTCATTTGTGCAACCCCTAATTTTTGAGAAACCCTTATCTTTCATGAAACTGCACCGACGGTCTGACATGGTATTTTTAGATTAAAGTAACTCCTTTCAGGGAAGATTAACATTCTATTGACAAATATTTCAGGCAATAGAGAAACTTGATTTTTGTTGGAAAATTCATAAGCCTTTCATGGGGGTAGCCACCTATTTATAGGCCTCAATGACCCTATGTGATATTTTAGGACTCATATTTTCCGGTGTGTGCATGATTGTTCATTAACGAGCAAAAAACCTTTTGAAATCGCATTGGGAACGTATGATTAATCTGTGCAACCTCTTCTTTCAGGCACATTTAATTCTTGTGTGTACTTTCTTCGTTTTCCATATTTTGATTCACTGATCCCAAATAATTCCATGGATGCAAGTTTCTAAACACCCTTCAATCTTGTGCACCAGTCCCTTTGCCCAAAAAAGTTTTCTCCATATTCCAATTTTTGGACCCAAATATTTGGAAAACACTAGAAAACAATTCCACCTTAAATATTGTTGCCCCCTGAATGGTATGATCCCTTTTATAGAAATATTATTAATCTTCTTAATGAGGAATGACGACAAACCAAAAATGTACACCATTTCCAACAAATAATAGTCATGATTCCAATAAAAATATCACATGTATCTTCCCTGTGAGTCCATATACAAGATATATGATATCTTTAATATGAGATGTATTCCAAAAATCTATTTTACTAGTTCATAAATAATATTTTTAGATCATAAGAATATATTATGGTTATGAAAAATTCCATACCTAATGTTATTAACCCATACATAATATATTTAATAAAATTATAACATATACCACCCACATGTAATGTTTTTATTGTAGGAAAATCTCATCAATCACATATTTTTAATATGTATTGTTTTAACATTTATATAAAAATAAATATAATTTTTGTATTCAAGTAAAACATTTTTATATAATAGATACTATATTTGAATTCATATGTAACATGTCTTCCTTAAACATATTTTCGGTGAGTAATATATTTCATATATATTATATTTTCCTCATCCAAAACCAAATAAAATATATATTGTATAAATACTCAATGTTTATACTGCAAAAATATGTAGACATAATATATTACTTCTTATGTAATATATTTTACATAATTTAATCTTGAAATTTAATTTCTTATATCTGGCCAAATTTTAGTACCAAACTTGTTTATAGAATACATAACATATTTTTACATTATGTAAGGTTTTTTCATTAATCATAAAAACTATACACAACATATTATTCAAATATAATATAATTTAATAATGAAAAATATTTTTATTATGAAAATATCCATAAAATTCAAAATTTAATCGATTTATAATATAGTTTTTAGATGAAATGATTTTCCCTTTGTGAAAACCTTTTGTAATATATATTTTCAATTAAGATCATTTTAATATAGGAATATTTGTATATGTAATATATTTTCATAAATTTATAAGATAATTTTTAATATTCATGATAAATTTCCCCCAACCCTATAATACATAAGGTTCTATACATAGAAATATTTTTCAAAATCAATCAAAACTAAAAACATTCTAAATCACACAAAAATTAAGCTGAGCACAAGAGGCACCAATTCTACCTCTGACAACATCATTAAAATCCTTTAGTGATGTTGTATTCCACATGTTGACATTTTTTTACTTATTAATTAATTATTTAGTTAAATAGTTTTATCTTTATCCATGGATTTTAGGGTCAAACTTTCATGAGTTTTTTGAAATTATTTTGATATAGTGTGTAGAGAATGGAAGGCACCTGATTTATTTCTAACCATGTGGAATCCATAAAAAACATAAAATTTATTATTAGTCGATATTTTGGTGGTTTTATAATTATTTTCCTAACTGTGTGGCTTTCTAGGTGTGTCCAGTGTGGGGAACTATGTTTGGTAAACTATACAACCAAATTATAAAACCGATGAGAGTTTTATAAAAATCATGAATTTCATCAAATATCCTCCACCAATTTAGCCAACCTCGTGCTCTGACTTTTTACTATTCAAGTGACACAACCATGGTGGATCTATAGGGATGTCTCCCTCCTCACCTTAATTCAATTATTCATTGTTTACTTTGGTTATAGGATAATAATTCAATGGTAGGGGTTCTCCTCCTTGGTTCTCTCCCTGTCCTCATTGTTTTTACTTCATATTATCACAGAGGGGCCGTGATGTACAAAAACTTGGACTTGAATTTTTAAAGCTTGTGGGTTTTGATGTTTCGAGATTATAGAGATCATCCTCACCCCTTTTCTAGAATTGTTCAACTAATGTGACAAATTTCTATTGGTTTGAGGTTAGTTTCCTCTATGACTAGTTCTTTTAATTTGATCTATGATTTTTTATATTTTATAATGTTTGTTTTAAATTATTTATAATCCTTATATATAGTTTTTATTATTTTTTTAAAAAAATTATTTTATTTTGATTTCATTGAATATGATAGGGTGTCATATTTTAATTTAATATCAAAAACTATTTGATATATTCCAAATCCACCTTTTTAATAATTTAATTCCCATAAATGACAAGATATGTAAAATAGGAATTTATATTTCATCTAGGTATCAGTGATGTCATAACGATAATATGGAATTAGTGGTTCATCTTTTAATTAAGTGTAGTCGGGCTTCAAAGATGTGAAGATACCTTGGTTCTGTGATGGGACTCAAATTGCTATGATGATATGAATGTTTCTTCCCTATGATGTCCATGATAGGTTTAAACATCTATGATCATATTTTCACTTCTTGGACATTTGTAGTCACTATGGGAAGCTGGAAAATATAAAATTCATGGAAGGATGATCTAATGGGATGTATTTATAATTCATCATTGAAAGTATGTGTTTGTTCTAGGTATCTTGTGGTAGAACATTCACTATTTGTTAAAAATTGGGATAACATCTTCCCCTTTAAGCTATTACGTTAATCACTGGGAAACTATTCAACCTAAGGAATCTAGGTGTCTTCGAGACCCTGGGAATTTATTTTTGGTGACCTCCTACCAATTTTTTTGAAACAAAATATTGATGGTTCCACTAATATTTATATAAATTTAGTTGGAGGATTAGTTCAAGACCATAATGGTTATGTGAAAACAGAATTTAGTTGGTTTTATGGAAAGGGGAGATCAATTAAGGTAGTGGAAAATGCCATGATTAAAGGGTTGGATGTTTTCATTTCTAATAAAAATATATTCTTGATCATTGAAATTGCCTCAATAATTATCCCCAACTCTATCCAAGGCAGAGCGCCCACTCCCTGGTCTATTCATTATTTTATAAGGTATTATCGGGGGCATTTTCAAACAAGGGTTTAGTATCTCCACACATGGAGAGAGGGAAAAAAGAGGCAGGCTTCGTTGCCATAAGAAGATTCCCAGATGATCCTCATATGATTTTCTCTAGTGTTTATAGTCTTCCTCTAGAATTCATGTATTTGGTTCTAGATAATCCCATTAACCTTCATTAGTTTAGACCTCCTTAGACTTTTCTCATCCATGCATTAATTCTTGGTAATGGGTTTTTATGTCTTGTAAGTGTAAATAAAAGAAAAATATTTTTTTTTGTAATGAAAAAGGTCCACACCCAACTATTGTTTTAATAAAATCATCATTCTCTCTTTAGGAATTATTTTTCAAATTATACAATTTGAAATTTATTTCAAAACTAATATGAAATGATTGAATCCTAAAACTGTGGTTGTGTTTGACATATTTAATTAATACCTTGTGATTCCTTGAATTTCATGAGATACATCCTGGGGGTTTAAATGATTTGTCCCTAAATGTTTTTATTATAGAAATTGATTGATGTCTGGGTTCATTATTTAATGTATTAGATGTGTTTATTATGGGATTGGTGTTCATTTTAGTTTGAAAGTATTTTTTTCAAATTATAGAAGCATATTTTTTTAAAAAGTACTTATCATGTTTTACTACTTGTTAGGATGAATTTATGCTTTATTTAAATAAAATATTCAGAATGTGCCTCTTGATCTTTTTTCCAAAGAGGTATCATGTGTATACTTTTAAAAATATAAAGGTGTTTTGGAATTAGGAATTTTTCATCACTTTTTCAACCATTGTTTACATATAGTCCGGGTTTCATTTTGGTGAAATGTGTCTTGTTTAGTGAGGGATTTATTGTAGTGTAATTTAAAGTGTGGGGGGCGTTAAAATGTATTGAAATGTTATTTATAACCTATCTTCTCAGTTCATTTTTGTTTATCATGGGAACAAATGATTTTTTAAAGGAAATATAGGAGAAAAATTATAGAAATAGTGTGTTTTAACTTGATTTAGACTACATTAAACTACTAAATAACATTACAATGATTTTTATTATGGTCTCTCTATATGGCGTGTAGTATTTGATTGACTATTAATATTACTCTCCATAGAAATTGAATGCAGTTGATTCTGATGTGTTGGTCACCAATATAGTAAATGGTTCAATGATACCATTACCTTTGTTTTCATTGGACCACAAAAATGATTTCATGTTATTTAAATCATCTTCTAATTCAATCATATAATATATCAATTTATACATGTTTTAATTTACTTTCAAAATGGTTGTTATAACTAATCATATTTAGTTATTGTTTCCTTTTACATATGCTATGACTATTATTGATTGTAATCTATATTTTATTATCCTTTATTGATTTTATTATTTTTCTTAGTATGTATATTTCATGTCTTTAGTATCATTAATTTTTAACAATTTCAAGATCATTTCATCAAATTATTTTAATATAAAGAAAAGATAAGGGTTTATAAATAAAACAATTCACCTCATTTGGTTTTTAATATCATTTTTTTGTTTAAAAAATTTGCCATAATTGATCTTTCTTGAAATTTATAGTTGTAATTAAATAAATTCTTTTGGTTTAAATATAGATAAATTCATGGTTTACTTATGATATAATGATTACTTTTATAAAAATAAATTATTTCCATCAAGTATATTTTAAAACTTGTATAAAATGATTTTACATTCAAAGGATATGTGTATGGTGTCGGGAGGTTACCTTTTAGTATTTTTTCTTATATAAATATAAGTAATTTGAGTTTAGGGTCATGTTAGTGGAGAATATTTCTTTTGTGAAATTTTTCGTTGGGGTCACTAAAGGGGAATATCATATCAGAACATTTGATGGAGACCTGTGGGTAATGTGGGGATTTTTATTTCAAAATTTTGGATCCAGTTAGTACCTTATTCCATTTATGTATAAATTATTTTTCCTTCGTTTTATTCTCATAATATTTTGTCCATTATTATTCGATCTCATTTGTATTATGTGATGAGTTTTAATGTTTCATTTGACTCCTGTCTTTTTTATTTTAGTTTATGTTTTGGAATGTTTTTTTATTAGACTTAAAATATATGGATGCATCCTGAAGAATTACTTGTTAGTTTTTGCATGGTATATAGTTTTTTTATTGGGATTAAACATTGAAAAGTGTGATATATTTATGCCCAAGAATTAGTTTCCAGTTCATGGTGATCAGAAATGCCCTCCAGAACAGGGAATAAGATTTCATTGGTATCAAGTCAAGATAGATTGGATTGGGTCCTGGGATAATTATACTAAAACCACTATATTATTTGAGCTTTTATTATATAAATAATTTATTAATGTCAACATATAAGAGGTAATTATGGGGGGATTAGATCTATATTGTTCACATTTGAACCCTCATGTTTCCATAGAATACCAGGTTGTGTGTCATGATTTTGAGTTTTTTCCTCATTTATTTCAAGGATAAATTTGTTTTAATAGATTATTGTTTGAATTTTATTGATATTATATAGGGTTTATTTATAGTTTTCTCATTTTGTGTATACATAGTTAAATAACCATATGCTCTCAGTCCTCACACATGGTCTAGAAATCCATGTTGTTCCCAGGTGAGTGGTTCCTTTTTTGGATCCCATTATTTGTTTCACATTTTTCACATTTTATTATAAACCATGCAATAAAACCATTCACAAAAACTAAAACTATTTGGATTTTTTTCAATTAGACCCATGCCATTTCATCTTTGTTTTGGTAATAAATTTTATTAACTATGAATGAATTAAAAAGATATTTTTTTTGGATTTTTGATGTTGTTTAGTTATATTTTTACACTATATATTCAAGAAAATAAGAAATGGTTATCAAAGGTTTCATAGAGTTATAAATTAATCGGAATGACTGACTAGTTGTATTTTGATATTTTTTATATGATTTCAATTTGATTTTTCCTAAAACTTTTTAATATTAGAGATGAATTTAGTGTATTTACCTATGGTGTTTTCATATTTTAGTTATGTTTGGTTTTATTTACGCTACTGTGATCCTTGTATATTTCTTCTAAAACATAATGATTTTGTGGAGGTGTAATAAATTTTGATTAAATTAGAATTGAATTTAATTATTCATTCAATTGAAAAAATGGGATTTTACTAGAAAATGGGTTACATTTTGAAATTTATTTTTAGAATAATCATTTTTGTTTTGTGAGGAGGTTGTAAAATAGAATGAGACTCACATAAATTTAATAATTACTAAATATATAGTATTTACATCAAATAATGACTTATTTTTATGTAATCCAAATTAGAAAAAGATCACTGGTTCATTTTATGGTATTTTTTTTTTGTTTTAAATTATGGTTGTTTATGTTCCTAGACAACGTGAGTACAGACATGGTTGGTTTCCATTTGATTTTCCTTCTTATTATTTTCTCGAATAAATAATGACACTCTGGTGTTTAACATGGAATTTTAACCTTTATGAAGTTGTAATTTTTTTAAAATGGGTTTGACTAAACATGTAGTAAAATAACCATGTTAATTAATTTTTTTATTATTAGTTTATCAATTATAAGAAAATATTTCAAGTTTATATAAAATGGGGCTATGTGTATATTATTAGAAATGATTATATTGGGTTATGTGGGGTAAATATTGAATATTAATGTCTTAAAGTGGAGTTATGTGTGTTATGACCTCATTGGTTGTCATATAAGAATGCTCATTATATGGAGTATGAAATTATTTTTATAGATATTGTCCCTCAATTTTGTTGTAAATATTATATATGTTAAGAATGGTTTTCATTTTCATGAAAATGTTTGTTCAGGTAATGTGTCATGTTTTAAGGTAGATTATTATTTAAATTGGTTACTTTATGTTTTATTTATCCTCTATTAGTGAATTTTCATTTATTTGGTTCCCATTTTGATTAATTTTCAGTCATGGTATAATGTTTTGGTTATCAATTAATGATATTTAGTTTTGGAATTTGGGAAGGTCTTTTATAGTTGGGAGAATTGTCCATTAGGAATACCGCAACTATTTCTGAGGATGTAATTTTATATGGAAGGGATAATTATAACACCTAAAAAATTATTTTCATTGTCATTATATTAAATTTTTTATTGTATTTCTGGGTCATGTTTTCTTGAGTTTTCAAAAATTATCTAGGACACAGTGCAATGATCAATATTTTTTCATGGTTAGTTAGGACGATGTGACAGCCACAGAAAAAAAATGAATTCTATATCAATAGGTATTTTCATGCTTGGTTCATGGTTTTCATAATCTATTGGAAAAAATATGATACTTCCTATAATAGAACAGTGAGGGTCAAATAGATGGAACTTCTTTTGGAAAACTATGTGTTCAAACCATGTGGCTTGTCTATTTTTTTTAAAAAATATTGAATTTTAAAAATAATAATCACCCCAATTAAACGCCAAAGATATCATATTTTGTCCTAGATGTTTGAAAAAGATCGTTATGATCCTTAGGAATGATTCCCTTTCAATCCTCCATCAATTCATGGTCATTTCAATGGTTCCAAGCATAATCATTAATGTTTAAGGTGCTTATCCTTCCTTCCTTTACACCCCTCATTATTTTTAGTATACATCTCTCCTAAGGGATATTATGTATAAAAACTAGTTTTTTTTATGATTGTGGGATTATATTTCTATGTCTTAGGGAGCTTATCTAGGGACCCTTATTTTTATATTTTATCAGAATCGAAACATTATCAATTTTCTGAGTTTGGTTTCTACCAAGGATGACGCATTGAATTTGGAACCATAGTTTCTTATGATTTATAACATATTTTTTGATTTTTCTATAAATCTTATCATTAACATTTAATGGATTTATTTAAAATAATATATTTTTTTTGGATTTCATTGAGTTTTATAGTGTTCTTATTATATTTTATGGTTCAAACCTATTTTGAAGGGTCTGTTCCCACATATTGTTAAAAAAATACCTCATTGGATATTTAAGGAAGATTATAAAAATTATGAAAAGTGTATTTATTTAACAAATAACATAAAATTATTGAATCCTGATACATGGTGTGTTATTGAATAATAAATATTATATAAGATTTCTACAATTTCAAGAGACACTTCATTGGTCTTTATGTGTTTCTGTCCTTAAAGATGATGTCAAAACATTGTATTAAAATAATTTTTCCATTTATTATTTATTTTATGATTTTTTATGATGGTTTTGGGTTTCATTTAAGTTTTAATATATTATTAACAATATTTAACAAATTTTTTAATGAAATATTTTGGTTTTGAAAATCAGTTTGAAGGATTTATGGCTATATTAGAAAAATGATAAAAATAAATCATTATATTTATTTTCCTAATGAGGTATTAAAGGAATGGTTGGGACTTTATAAATATATTTTTTCTTAATCCATTGTTTATCCCTACTCCAAGATTAAGGGTTATATTGAGTGGGTTGGGTTTTGTTGAAACAAGGTTGTTTTGCGAGGGAATACTTTGAGAGCAGGCTAGTAGAGTTTTTAAATGTTTTGAAATTTTATTTATAACCCATTACCTCACATCCATTTGTTTTACCATGTTAAATAAAAAACATAGGTAGGTAATTCTAGGATATAAATTCTAGTCATGGAACATAATAAGTAACAATGTACTACATTAAAATGATAAAAAAATACTATTATATGTGTTAGGGTGCCTATTTCTTGGGTGGAATCATTGATAGGTATTGAAATTAATCTCCCCATATATTTCATGTAGTTGATTAAATTGGTTTTATTCATAACATAGTAAAATCTTCTATGTTAACATAACCTTAGTTTCCCTAGGCCCACTACCATGATGTAATTTTATTTCAGTTATCTTCATCTACAATTAAATCATATCACTATTTGTACTTGGTTTTATATAATTTAATAGGGTATTATTACAATTATTTTATTATATATTTATTAAATTTTACCTTACCAACATCTATTACTATTTATACTATTTGTTTTATTATCATTAAATGGGTGGATATATTTTACAATTACATGTATTTCAGGCCTTCAGTCTAATAACTTTTTAACATTTCAAAATATTATTATGAAATTATTTCTAAAAGTGAAATATAAAATTAGTATTTATTAATCTGGATATTGTAATCCCCTATATTATGATGTCATTTTTTTCTTTTAAAAAGGACCTCAAGTCAACTATCTTTAAATTATTGGGTTCTATTAAATACAGTGGTTTGGTTCTCAAAGTGGGATTGTCTGGATTTAAATTTGCAACATGATTTTCTTAAATTCCTATTTTTATTATTTTCATACCATGTACATTAAAACCAATACGAAAGGGTTTTTTATTTAAGATTGTTCATAGGGGTTTTCAATGCTACCCACTAGGATTTTCACTCATGTAAAGATAAAAATATTAGTTTTGGGATCATATTTTTTAAAAAGATCTATTGTGCGAACTTCTAGGATTTGGACCCCCCATATAACTGATTTTCTTTGGAGGATATATAGTGACCTCGGGGTCCCATGAATATTTTTATTTGGTATTTTAGGATCTTTTTATATCTTATTTCATTTATGTATTGGCCATTTTAACTCTATTTTATTCTCGTAACATTTTTTTGAGTCATGGTGTAAGTATTTTATATTATGATGTGTTGTTGGATGTTTATTTTATGTTATGGATTTTTAGTTTTATTTATTTTTTAAAAATACTATTAGATCATCATAGATTTATAACTTATGGATGAGTCATTCTGGATTCTTGATAAGTTTCCATTATATACTAGTTATGTTTATTGGTTGAAACCATTCCTAGGTGTGATTCCATGAAGTCTAGACACTCATTGCAAACCTCTGGGGACTGAGAATTCCATTTGGGGAATTCTGTAGGACATATCAGGTATTAGGTTAGTATATACTACATTGATTTTTAACATTATACCAGTTAGATTACCAATCTGATTACAATTCTCAAAATGTGTCACTCTCTAGAACTAAAATTCCAAAACTAAAATTTAACGTGATATTACCATCCCGTATGGATGTAGGAAATTATAGGTCACATGCCCTATTTTTATATTTTTATTATATGTAAAAATATACTGATGTGAAAATATTTATATTTAGTATGATTTAATGAATGAGAAATCAAAAAAATAAAAAATAAAATAAAAGATGAATCTCATATAGTTTTTTGGAACATAATTATGATTACAATAAGACATTTCAGGTATGTTTAGTTATTTATGTGTATTAAGGAATAATTTTGGATGTCCATCTTCTGAAATATTTGTCACCACTATATACACCCTTGTACATTTTCTTTTTGTTCCCACATAAACTGGTAGAAGTAGATTGTAGGTGCTTTGGGATTTTAGTAGACTGGTAGAGAAAAATTCGTAGGTTTTTTTATACGGAGTCGATATAGTATGGGTTATTTATTTTATTTACTTATAGGATAAGAATTGGAAATATTATTGGGGTACTCATTTTAAATTTTTTGTAATCCATGGTTACTTTTTCATAATTCATATATATTTATGTTATCTTTTATTAAATATTATTCCAATAAGATATATTTCATAAGAGATAAGATTTTTGAAGAAGAAATGCTTCCATTTTTATTTGGATACCTCAATGATATTCACTATTCATCGAACTATTTGATGTGGATCTATTTAGTTGACACCATAGTAAGTTGGAATGTGACATATCTATAGATAACTGGATTCCAGACTATATTAGTTTAATTTTTCTTCTTTAATTCTGAGTAAAATTCAATAAATATTTTAATTTTTTACTACTTTACTATTGTAATGTATTATTATAATATGAACCTTTTTTATTTCAATATATGCTTACATGGATGCTTTAAAATCTTTGTGTCTATTTTTTTCATTATCATTAACTAAGAAATTTAAAGTATTTTGAATGATGTAATTTATATTAGCTTATAATTCATTTGGAGTGAAATGAATGATGTTATTTTTGATTAAATTGATTTATCCATTAATTTTTTATGTGTATAATTCTGAAAAAATCTTCTTTCATTGAATCTATAAATAGTTATATTGAATAATTTATTGTATTATATGATTACAACTCATTTTATTATGGTCAATTCGAATATAACATCATTTTTATATTTTAGGTTTATTCACTAAATTCCACCCCTTACTTCATGTATTAAATTCAAAATAGTTGTTGTGGTTTTGGGAGATCCAATAAACTCTGGAAATCATGGAATATTACATATATATTAAATTTTATTAAAAGGGGTTTTATCATTATATTGTTAATTGTGTTGACGTTTATTCCCAATTATTTGTAGTGATATATGATATTATATTTGATAATTTTTTTGGATGAGATATGTTATGTATTGTGAGTGATTATGTTATAGTTATTAATATTCCCATGTAAATATTGTTAGACATTTAATAGAATATTATGAAATAGTGGATCAAAAGTTTTCAATTTGTTTTGGAATATTTAACTTCATGTTTCAGAAATGTATTGAGTGGGAAATTAGGTGTAATATTATTTTTACCAATAAGAATTTAAAATATAATTGGTGAAGTTACTTAATCATACCCATGTAGATAAACTGACACTACCACCTGAAATGGATAACAAAATCATAAAATGGAGATAATCATGGGTCAAACCCCTGATGAATTGATGCAATTTAATAGTAGTTAACAATTATAAAAACTGAACAATTGCATAATAATAATTTATATAGGTAAAAAGGGATAATAAATCAATGAAATAATACATATAATTGATGAATAACTAAACTAGACCTAATCACTCCCCTATATGTTGACCAATGTCCAAATTACCTAGACACATTATAATTGGAAAAATGTTCCAACCAATGGTAGGTTGTTTTCCTTGGATGTTTTCATCCACAAGGAATCATGCAACATGAATGATGAATGTTGCATATGAATGCTTGGTTCCACCAACCACTTTATCATAACACTATATCCATGCCTTGAATGAATCACTCACCACTTATAGAACTGAATTCACTTCTAGTCTCATAATCCCTCCCATGATGTCCACGTTTGAGATATCCCCACCATCTCAGTTTTTTTCTTGTGCCCTCCCATTTCAGTAAGGAAGACCAGATACCCCCATTTCCTCCAGAAATAATAATAATAATAATAATAATAATCATCATAATATTTATAATAGTGATAATTTAGATAATGATATAGATAAGTATAATGATATTGATATTGATAATGGTAATGTCAATGATAATTATAATGATAATAAAAATGATAATGATAATCCAAATGATAATGTAAATGATAATTATAATTTTAATCATATTGAAAATCTAATTGATATTAATGATGATGATTATGGTGGTGGGGGTGGTGGTAATGATGATGATGATAATGGTGTTGAAATTGATAATGATGATGATTATAACATGTGTTCTCAAACAAGAGTATATTAATCAATATTTAAATATTTGTTATGAAAAAAATATTCCTTTAGAATAAAAAAAGAACACAGAAACATTTGAGTATCACCTATCTTCTTATAATGAGAATATGTTACTAGATTACATTCTTTGTATATGTGAGAGATAAACAATTACATGATATTAAATATCTTATTATACTTATATCATATTTATGATCATGATCCATGAAATAGTACATGTTCTATTTAGAATAACATTAACCCTAGAAGTAAATTATAGTTTGAATCAATTTATTATTCATGAAATACCTCTTAGCAGACTTTATTTCAAGTATCACGACATCGAACTTGACCAAAAATGAAATATATAGACCAATAACTATATTACAAAATAATTCATAAAAACCATTATATATTAATAATACTCCACCATAAAAATATAATTGTTTAGTTCGCATACCATAACCATTAATATTATCATTATTTCATGATGTTCGATGTATTATTCATGTAAAATGTTGATAATTATAATAAAAATGATGATGATTATATTGGTGATACTAATAGTAATATTAATATTAATATAGGTAATAATAATTATTATATATAGTTAAAGGGAATTGAAATCCAAAAACATTTACACACCTAAGGCACCCATGTGGGTCAAGACTCCCCAGACCACTTAATTATTTTACCAACACCCACCTGAATCCTTATTATTTATATTATTATTATTATAAATATTTTAAATGGAATTATAAGGCCTGTATTTTTATATGACTTTTTCTTAGAGTTTCCTTCCCTCCATCTCACTCCCAGTCATATTCGATGACTCAATTTCACCAACCTCTTTTATCATGCCTTTATCCTCCAATGCTAGTAGAACTATTATGAAATATTGTCGAAACCCACTTAAAACAACCCCTTAAACATTGATGATGATAATACCCAGGTCACCATAGTGAACAGACATCCCCCAGAAGATTGATGCAATTATTTTTGTATCAATGACCCCATATAAGAAAAATATAGACCCTCCAAGGTTTTTTTGTTGATGCGACACCCCATTAACCACATAAAAAGATTCAATTATTCATAAAACTGGGGAGGTAATTAGGGTTTGATCAACCTATAACATAGATTTAAATCAATATACTACAAAAAATATTTATTAGGTTTTCACTAACAATAATAATTTTATTTTTAATAAAAAAAATAAAAACATTATTGGTTCTTGGTAAAAAAATCCAGAAATTTTTTAATGAAAAAATATAGTTTAAAAAATAGAGTATAAAATATAGGTATACAACCCACCTTTTAAATTAAAAATTTAAAATGTCAAAATCAATAATTATATAGGACCAAATAGATTCTATAGAGTGTGATAAAGGCATTGAATGAAAATAAAATACATTGTCTCTCTCATTACACATATGTGAGATACTATAATTAATATCTATATAGTTTTCCATAAATTTAATACACTGTGTTAGAGTTCTCAATATAAATTTAAAAAATATTCCATTGGGAATAGTAACTATTAAAATGTAATTACTCTACGTCTATAACATATTTCATGAATTTTTTTTATATATAGAATAATACATTATAGTTTTCATAATTCTTTCTCAAAAGTAATAAAATTATCATGATAGTAATAAAAAATCAATAACTAAACACCTGTACGTATAGAAAAGTCCACCACATCCAAAGTTCCTTAGATATTCAAGTGATGAATCATTTATGTAGACTTTATTTAATAACTGAAGGGTTAACATCTATCCAATAAACATTAAATTATAATAATTATTCATTGTAATATTAAAATAATAAAATTATTATAATTAATTAGTTTATTATATTATTCATTTTACATGTTTGTTACATCACCATAGGGATTTTTTTATAAATAAAGACAATGTTATATTTAAAAGGGAATCCAATTATATTAAACTAAACACTAGTATACTTTTCCATTTTTGGTGAAAGAAATCCAATAGTGATAAAAACCATTAATATATTTTAATTAATTTAATTAGATAAAATTTATTTTTAGATGAAATGAAATATTCTATTTTTATATTTAATTACAATTTTTTGGGAAATATATTACCATTATATTCCTAAATTAGATTTCTAATATATAAATGTATGAAAATGTATTTAAAATTTTATCTAAATTGATGCAAAAATGAATAGATCAATAAAAACTAGAATATCATAATTTAGAGTTTATCATCAATATAGAGATTGTTTTTATATACTATTTAGATGATAAAAAATCATAAATATATTGTGATGAAATTTCTGAATATGGGGAATATTTTTTGGATTTTTAAGGTGAAACATAGAAAATCATAAATTATACTTTCGAAAAATATAGATACATATAAATAAAACTATAATTGTTTATTTTAGTAAACTGTTCTTTAAGAATTATATAGTAAATCAATTACGAATTATATATGAAATTTCAATGGTCATGTTTTTAACTTTTCTAGGGAAAATCATGGCTTAGATAGGGGTTTGTAAATCATTATAAAATAACACATTCATCATAGGATTGCTATATGGAATTCAGCATTAGTAAAAAATAATCTCAAAATAATAATATCTAATAGTATACAAAATTGAGGAATTTAAGTAATAATTATTAACCATTTGAATCCATGACATATAGAGACTCTACAAAATTTATGAGGATGAGTCAACACCATAAACAATATTCCAATTTTACTTTGTATTAAAATTCATTTTTAATTTTTCTGTATTTGATAGCAGTCACACCCATATCAAAAGGCCTATTTCATTTACTCAATGAATTTAATAATAGGTGTATCTCTTATATACTAGAAGACCATATAAAATTTAAAATCTATATAAAACAAGATCATTTTTTAAAATAATAAAATAAAATACTATATATTTCAAAAAAAAGTTAACTAAGGAAACTCTAACATCTTAAGATAACTTTTCACCATTCCACTTGTAAGCTTCATAATGATTTTATAATTAATTCCTTCATGCTAATAATTTTTTTATGTCCCATAAAAGGAGGAATCTGATATGATTAAAAATATATTATCCCTTTTAAACCTAAAAAATATGAATTATATGATTTTATTAGTAATATAAAATACTTTAATAATATAACTACATATTTTCTTACAATTTATATACTGACTTAAAAAAATTTATATTACTAAAAAATAATTTTTATTCTTTTAATAGTGATATATATCCTTTCTTTTATTTTTATATTCATTTGATACATATTTACTATTAATTATCCTAGTAAAAATAACATCATTAATAACCAACTCATAGAATTAGCCATTTTCATTTCTAGAACATTTCTCTTTATTAAATTTATTTTTGTAAGAATATTTTATTTTCTATTTTCCATTTTTATTGGTGAGATATATAAATAGTTTTTTACTTTGAAAATATAATGAAAATAATTTCAATCCTTATAAATCAAAAATTACCTATAATTTTCTATAGGAGTAAATATTAAAAGACACATATACCGAATTTTATAGTTACTTAATACCATTATATAGAGGTGTATTTAAATATTAATAATATACACTTTTATTCAACCAATTTAATATTTTTAATAATACCAAGAAAAATTACTGTATGATTTTGTTTTAATTATTCATGTAATATTAATAGAAATTTAGCATCGAGGATAAATTTTACCTATTATACATTAGTATATGGAATAAATAAAAGGCTATATATAATAATAATTCATTGACTAGTAATATAACAATAGAAAGTGATAGAATGAATAATTTAAAAATTCTAATCACAAATCCCCCAATTTAAGAAATGTTTAAATTGTTTTAAATATAGATAGTAAAAAATAAAAAATGTGTCCAAAAGTAAAACAAAACTATGCATGAATAAATAAATAGAATAAAAATTTATCTTAAATATATGATAAATCATTTATAGTAACAAAAATAAAGTAATGTATTGAAGACAACCATAATGATAAAGAGGTTAATTATATGTAAACCCTACAACACTTGTTTGAAAACTATTTTGATACATAAGTTTTCAAAAATCAAGACTATTTCTATTTTTATCTGGAGGAGGAGGATATAATAATAGGTCAAAAAATGGATAAAGAATAATGATTAATTATAATATTATATCAAAAAATGAAGTATTTTATCAAATAACACAATTTTAAAATAAAATAATATAAAGAAATTCATTTTTTGTTTTAATTAATGTAAAAAACGAAAATTTAATAGAATAAAAATGTAAGGTGTAAAACATAATAACATCATATATTTCAAAAATGATAATTATTGAATTATTTTTTTCATCATATTATTTCCCTTTTTTATAAATGAATAATAAATTACCATTGAAGTTTCTTATATTTTAATCAAGGACATAAAATATCCTCTAACTATACTTTGATTTTCATAAGAAAAAAATATCAATACGACTATAATGAAATAAGTGAGATTATAAAAATGAGTAATAATTTGAATGTTCAATTGTTAAATCTTCCTATACATAACTTTTTATGCTGCAAAATCTTGTTGAAAATCATTCCCACCATTACTATTTTTAGTACCACATAAAAATATTACATTCCAATATGTTCTTATTTTTTGGTATTCTTTAAAATATTTAGCTTTCTAGTTTAAATACAATTATATTGGAATTTAAATAATATATAATCAAGAATGTAAAGAGAATATAATATTTGATTTTATGTTAAAATTCATACATTTACTTATAAATGAGAAAATATTAATGTTTAAAATTTAAAAATATAGTTATTTTTATTGTAATGGATTGAAATAATTGATATATATGTTTTGGTTTAGATAATGAACCAAAAATATGTTACTATTAACAATAAAAATTCATACAAAGATAATTTACAATCAATAAAAAATATATTCTCAAAATTGAGAGAAACCTTATGTTGAATAAAAGTATCGACTGGAGATAGAACTTTTTGTTAAAGGTACCCAACCTCTATACAAGTGTACAAGATTAAAAAAGACATTAACTCTGAGTTTCCTATATTCATGTCAATATGTATGATTTATTCAATTAACTAATCATTTTTACTAGTGTAAATACATGGAGATAATTTTTGGTGCTTTTATAAATTAGAGAGGTGACATATATCATGAAATAGACTGCAAATAACATGCTAGGATGATGTGAAAATCATCATAAGAACATATAATGTAATGTTTTAAGAATCAAATGAGAAAAAATTGTGGTTTTTGGATTATTTAATTTATTCATGATTCTTATGAATGAATTCTTTGGTCCTCTAATAGATTACTCGCTCTTCCTTTTCATGAGGCCTATCAAGTCACTCTTCTACTTCTTGGTTGAGTCACTGGTCCCCATGAGGTTGTCTATACTAACAACATAAGTGAATTAAGAACTTATGGTCATTGTTTACTGTATACCAGAGATTCATTAGAAACTATAATGATTTGTAGAATTAGGCCCCTACTACAAGTTTATGAAATTATATTTCAACTCTCATTTCTTAATCCATGACTCTATGTTCATCTACAAAATTTTCAGGATAGATTACCACTAATAATTGAAGCATAAGAAATTTATAATTTAGTTCATTCATATATTAACAACAATTCCTAACTACAGCTCTCCCTTCCCAACATTGTGTGTTTCACATGTTCTTAATGTACTAAAATATAAATTAACTAGAGAAAAAGATGTTTCTCTTGTGATAATGGGGTTTCATCCTCAAATGGTAAAAAATTATCTATTTGTATCCTCAATTACTTATTTTTAACACATTATAAATTGAACTATTTCTCATTATGTTGATTGATTAGTGGTTATGGGGTACACCGGATGTGATTGGACAAGCACCCAATAACGTTTTTCATCTATTTGAATGGATGAAATCCAAAGTACTTGATTATAAACTACATGGAATCTCTATAGAGAAAACATTTTCACATTTAATTTATGAATAATTTATAAAAAAATTACATAATCCTAAAAATTTATTCATTTCCATTACTAAAATCATTATATACTCATGTAGTCCTATAATGGTGACAGAAAATCCAATATTGGATCCCTCTAGTTATATCCACATGTACTGTACTAATCTCAGAACATCTCTATTGGTATTTTGGGTACCAGAATGGTAAAACCAAGTTCCATACATAATTCACCATAGATCAAAATAAGAAATATTTTTGGAATTGAGAGGGATAAGGATGATTATCTTTCATTATTGAAAGTGTTCATAATAATCTATTTCTATCTCTTTCAGATAATAATTATAGGATAATCTATTGTTCACAACTCTTATACTATAAAAAAATTATATAAATAAGATTATATGTATAGGGTTAAAAAAAGGAATAATTACATAGAGTCAAATTATTTAATTTTAATTTAATGTCACCCCTTATCGAATAATAATAAAAATATTATTATTATTATATTGTATTACATGAACTAACTCATTGATATTTAAGTATTAATTGTTAAATATATAAATAAAAATTTATTAAAATAATATTATATAAAATATATCATTTAAATCAGGTCCACTACTTATACCATCAATCCTCCTTAACATTTATTAATTATAGAATAATAAATATTCATTAAAATAAATTATTTTCTTCAAATTATTTGTTAAATAAATAAATAAATATTACATTATCCAATGTATTTTAACATGACAATTATTAATCCATATGTCTACAATTTTCATTATTCTTCACATTAAATTAAATTGTAACTTAACTAATAATATAGATACAGTTAGTGGGTGACCTTATAAGCCTATTTCTTAGTGGAATTTGGTTAAATTTACTATAGTAAATGTTCACTATCTATAAACATGTGAAGGAATCCATACATACTAAAGTTAGTGTGTTGTTTAAAAAAATATATTATGAATTGTATGAGGTAATATGACCCATTTTTATTAAAATATCCTCAACAATGTTGAATAATTTTATTTTCATCCAATATGGCTAATATATATTTCTTTTTAATATCTAAAAAAACCCATTGATGAACTCCTTGACATTGATTTAATTATATAGTAACATTTCAATCAATGGTCATAAGATATCTTCTTCAATTATCTAGGAAGCAAAAAATAATTTCATGACATATTCATCTAATTTTATATCACATATTATCCACCCAATGTATAGTAACATACTATGATCATATGTCATCACATTTTTGACTAAGACATCAAACTATATGATTCATGATAAATATTAATAATAATATCTAGTCTAAATACCAATAAACAAATCAATAGATAAGAATATACCATGATGTATATATGATGTGGAATTCCAATTGGAGAGTATTTCCTCCAATCCTACCTTCGTAGAGATCACCAAGTGATAATTTAATAAGAAGAAGTCTCAAATAATTTTATGCCTCAAACAATTGATAGAAAAATATCATCTATATACCATCAGAATAGTTCATCTAGACCATACGATGTGACATAAAATTCGAGGAAATTATCATATTAATTTTATCTAAAATAAAATTCATTAAGTTTTTACATAATATGTAATATTATAGTAATCAATAGTATAATGTTATTTGGTTTTAGGGAACCGACACCAATTGACTACCACTTTCACTAAATCCAAATGCTAAAAAATTCTAGTTCACTAGCTCCCACATGAAATTAATGATTCTACTAATATCGGAATTTATTCCATCGGTATTACATATTCTATTCAGTAGATAGTCTACTTACTGTGAACACACCCCTCTAAGAAAAATACCTCAATGGGGGATAATTATAAAGTATAATCTCCATTAATTGATGTGAACCTGTATTCTTGGATGGAACCACACCATTATAACTTTTAAAATTTAGGATGATAATATATTTAATGGTAGGTTTAAAATTAATCTTCTAGGTAATGTTGTGACTCTAAACCACATATTCAAAAACATCATAGTCCAAAAATTTATATAGACTCTTCTATAGAATTGATGACGAGTAGATTATTATAACTATTATAGCTAATAAGTCACCCATTAAGGAAGAAACAAATCCCAAATATGATTTCAAATCATTATGATATGTTTTGAAACTATAATATTTGTATCCAATGATCACCAGTTCCTCAGCTCCTCCATTACATAGTAACATATACTCTATAAACCATGGGTACATCAATATATTCAATACATCCATAAAATTAAGTTCATATAGGTCTAATTGATATCTTTATTCCATGATCAAATAATAGGAAAAATAATTCCTAGTACATTACATGACATACACGATAGATCCAGTTAGTGAAGTAAAGGGTATTATTCTCATTCTCTCTAAATTATCTTTTTTTTGGGAAAATTGTTCCTTGGGGTACGTGTACCACGATATATTTGAATAATTCCTCCCTTATATTATTAGATAAAAAAATATTTTCAATACCTTTTTAATGTATACACATTGACATAGTCTTATTATCATTTTAGATCCATCATTATGAATCTTAATAACAAGATTATATGACCCTTCACATAAGTCTTTTATTAATATTTATTTGTTTATAAAAATCACAATTTACAATAATATAGGTTTCTAATTTCCAATTAATAATATAAAATAAATATATACATATATAAAAATAAATTCACACACACTAAACCATTTATAAACATAGGTGTCACATTAATTATTTATGAAACCACATTTTTTAATGGAATATGAAATGACCAAGAAACATTAAATGATATAGTGTTCCCCAAAAAATGTGTTTTATTTCATATTACGAAGAAAAAACATCTCTTTAATAATGAAGTGGATTTTATATAATTTAATGGGAATTGTGACTATAAATATTCGTCCATTATATGATTGTTTGTCAAATATAACCATGGGTAAATATTGCTATTGGGAACAATACTCAACAATAATTTTAACATTATAATTCGTGTTTATAATTGGAATTGACAAAGTATAATTAATGTAGAAAAGAGAAGATATTGACTCAATTAGTAGATTCATGTCATATAAAGAATGGTTTTGAGAACATGGGAGGTAAGTATCAAAACTAGGGTTCTCCCTTGATAAAGCTCGATCTGTGCTTCAAAAATCGAAGCTTGAATGAAACTGTCCTCGGGGGAAGTTGGTGTACTTCAAAATTACAACTCGGGCGATATTATCCACGGCACACCAGGAATCTATCACTACAATAGACCTTATACTAAAGTCGTACACAAGTTTTATTAGGGGTTATGTGTCAATGAATATATTTCTTAAAGTGTAATTCCATTATATAAATAAAATTTTCTTTTCCATATTTTATTTTATGAAAAAATTTTCATCAATATGAAGAATTGGAAAAATTGGTTTTTTAAGAAAAAATTGTACTATTTGGAATAGATGTAAATTTTTTATAATGAAATATTGTATTGTGAATAACATTTATTTTAATTAAATAGTATTATAAAAACACATTTTTTTAAGTAAAAATGTTAAAATAATTTTATTATGTCATTGTAAATTTTTATGTGTTAGAAATTTTACAATGAACATTCAACACGCTATTTTAAAAAAAATTAAGGATTTAATAATTAGGAAATTATATTATCATACATAGAGAATTATTACGTTAAAATAAATTGAATTTTTGAAATAATCATGTCAATTTTATGTTTGTGTTAATTTATTTTAATTTTCTAAAATACATTTTCTTTCTATGAATAATAAAAATATAGTATGGATTTTTCATTATTTTTAATGAAACCATAATAAGTTCATAATGATGTAATTATTTATTAACCAAAAAATGTGACCTGAATTTTTTTTGTTTTAGTAAAATTATGTATTTTCAATATATTTAATCAGATTCCAATCCAATAAGTAAATTTCTAAAGTTAAAAATAGAGACATTAACTTCGAAATTGTAATTTTTTAGAAACATAAATTTTCAATGTGAAATGAAGTAATATAAAATGATGATCAGTTCTTCTATGTTAAAATAACTTAGAATATGTCCCAAATGACCACAAACATGGGAAAACCATGGGAAAGATCATGGTTTTTATTTTCCACAATGATGATTTTGAATGCCTATATTTGGAAATTATTAAACAAATCCTCTGGGTTTTCTATAAATACCCACCCATTTATCCATTTATATTTACTAAAAATACATCATACATGAATATCTCATAGTTTTTTTCTCCCATATAGTCCTCCAAGGTGTCCTAAATACCTCAAGGTTCCATTCATTAAGATCTAGGACTAACTCTTCAAGGTAATAGAAATCTCCACTTCTCTTTTAAATTAATGTTCCATTTTTATGTTGTATGTCATCCAATTTTCAAACTATGTTATTTTTTCTAGATAATTTTATCTCATTACTATAATAAGTTAATTTTATGAATGGAAAAACCTTTTCCCCTTTCATTATAACCACATAAATAAAAAAAATTAACTTTTAGGCGGGCAAATTTACTTCTCAAAATTTCCCAATTCACCTCAAGATATTATCTTTTATTTTTATCTTGTGAATACCCAAGAATTTTCATTTTCCAGGGGTATTAAAAAAAATTAAAAAAGATTTTTTTGGATATGGGAATAATATACATGAAACCCTTAATCCCATTCCATTGGTTTAAAATATTAAAATGATAATGTTTTAAGCACTTTTAATAATCCATGACATTGATATGAAAGGAATTTTTTATTCTCCACACATTATTCAATAAATATTTGATTATGATATATTTGGCCCAAATTAATTAAAACATAAGAATAATGATCCAAGATTACACTCCATTTCAGTGGGTAAAGAATTTAATATTTGGAGATGAAATTTTTTACGATACCTTCTTGGATAACCTTAGTAATTTAAATTTATGACACCATATTGAAAAACCATTATGATATTATTATAAATGTAAAATATAAATGTTGTAGCCACATTTCCATGTTACGATTCATGTTATTTTTTTATTTATTTCATATTTTCCTTTTCTCATGCATTATTGTCACTCCTTATGTTTTTATTGATATTCATCATAATAACATGAAAACTATTCTCCATTATTGGGCCTCATGATCACCCCATTCACTTGATGTTTCTCCATAAGATATGATATGCATTAATTTTACCTAATATGAACCCATGATGATTTTTTAGGAGGATTTAGAATAATTTATTGGTATTTCATGTATTATGTACCTTATTTCCAATAAACCAATCTTTAAAAGATCCCCTCTTTGTACCATTTAAATGAAATGATTATGTAATAAAAAGGTGGGATTCCATAGTTTGTATTAAATGAAGGATTAATTATTTGTGTGAATTAGGATTTAAAATATTTCGAAAGAAAACTAGATAATGTTATAAATATTGCAAAACTATTTATTATTTTGGGGAAGTATTAAGTATGTGGTTTCTAAGTAACAAAATCTCTATCTGGATATGAATAAGTTGATGTGGATGTAATGTAAATGTATTTAGGGGTAATACCGGAAGACACCACTTTGATATAGACTCGAACATGAAATGGTTCCTGACCATGCGCCTTGTTGAACTTCTGGTATGACACTCCTGGGGGATATGTATTTTTTAATCACAATATATTTATCAACCATTATAAAGGATTTATAGAAAAAGATTTTATAATTAAGAATAAGATATTTAAAAATTATGTTTTAAGACATAATATTTATTCATAATTATAAGATTATTAAATGAAACAAATTTCTCACTAATGCTATCTTCTTTTAGAAAATTGAGGGAAATAAGAGGAATAACATAAACAGTGAGAGAAATAAACTATGCATTAAAGACCATCTGATGGATGCTAGAATGGATAAAATCACGAGAATATTGAATCAAATAACACAAGTTATACACAATAAATCAGATCAAGATGAGAGACATGATTCACCTCGAAGTGAATGACTTTCTATTGTATCCTTTATATTTCAACTGCCACATTATTTCAGGAGATTTATTGGAAAATTTATAGCTTAACAATGGATTATATTTATTGAAAAATATTTTTAAAACACTGATTTTTGGAACACGATAATTTCACCCTCGCTATATACCACATAGAGGGAGAAGTAAATTTGTGGTGGACACCCATTAAAAACATGGTTCCAAGAAGGGAATTGATGCTATGGAGTGGGAAACGTTCATGGTATCCTTTTTCAATAATTACTTCCCCCATTTTATGTGAATAAAATGGACAAGGAATATATATAGTTTAATTATTAAGAAAATGAATTTATAGAATACAATGAGATTAAATTTAAAAGACTATCCCATTACACATCTATCATTATTATGGATCCATGTAAAAATGTTGATAGATTATTAAATGGAAGAAGTCCCCATCTATGGAGGTATTTATCCAATAAAGACTATGAATGACTTGAGGAGATTAAAAAAGTGTAATGAAGGTTGATATACAGTTTGGAGAGATGCATTGGTAAGAAAATCAAATGAAAATAAGGGATCTTTAGATTCAATCTTATAGAGGAACATTGATCATAGGAGGGGAGGAAATCAAGTGAAGCTTCCTACATGAAAAAATCTGGGAAGAAGAATTTGGGGTACTAATCTCTCCAGAGTAGAAAATGTTAAAATTGTGGAATAGATGGGAATATATATTTGAACTTCCTTGTTGAAGTGAATCCTCAACTTCTCAAAAATAACCACAAAGGTAATTTTGTGCATGCATAGCCTAGAGTCCAACGCTTCCAGTCTGGAGAGCTTGGGTACTTTTCCAATAACAATCCAAACCTACAAATAATGGATGAAAACATCATCAATATTATCATAGTACAAGTGGGAAATATCATGATTTTTCTATCAATATTGATGAAGTAGAACCTGTAGATAATATTGTTGTTCTCTAATATATATGAAGTACTTTTTCGGAATCTAGTTCAACATATTACATTATTTCGTATAATTTTTCAAGGAATATAGAATCAATCCATGAACTTAAAGAAGTAGAGTTATCAGTCAAGTCTCCTAGAGTGATTATCCAAGCATCAAAATTGTATAGAAACAATAGTATTGACTGAGGAGGTAACAATATCATCACAAATATAGTAGACATTTCCATGATGTAATTTGACAATATACAATGTATAGACTATCTCCAAAAGTAAATTATAATATAAATAAATAGAAAAGTATATTTTTGAAATCTTGAGTGGAAAATATATAGTTATTTTCAATGGGGAGATATCATAACCCAAGATGTTTCTAGAAGCACCTCCCATAACCTTCTTTATTGATATGAATGGCGAAGTGGAAGAAATAAATAAAAGTATATAAAAAGAAAATGGTACCATATTTCATGAATAAACTAAAATATTTTTTGAATAGTTACCAAGACCTCCACTAGATGAAGAGGTAGAGTCATCTATTAAACTTATACCTTGGAACAAGATAATATAATATACCCCATATAGAATAAAAACTGTGGAGATGGAATAAATAAATTAAAAACATCAGGATCTTTTGGATAATGGGTTTTTCTAAATAAGTATGTCTTCTTAGGTAGATCATGTTCTCTTTGTGAAAAATATTGATAGATAAATGCATCTATTCCTTTATTATATAGAACATAACATGATTATAATGAAGATAAATTACACACCCAACAATTGATGATATATTTATCCGTATTTGTGGGGCTCATTATTCTCCTAGAGTGACATTTTATTTGGTTATAAACAATTGATGCCGATGAATGATGATGTTAAAAATACCTCCTTCCAATCAAGATATGGAAAATATGAGTTTTTTTTGTAATTCCAATTGGTTTGACTAATTCTACTTTTATATTTGTGTATTTTATGAATATTTTATTTAAGGAATACCTTGATATATTTACTGTATTTTTAATTGTGGATATTATGATATCTTCTTAAATGTTACAAGGATCATGAGGATCATTAAAGAGTAATTTTTAAAACTCTGAATAATGATAGCCTATTTGTAAAATTTAGTAAATTTGAATTTTTTCAACAACTAGTGTCTTTATGGGGGGAAATTATAACCAATGAAGGAATAACATTTGACCATGCAAAGACAAAGGATGTGGAGGACTGGAAACTTCATACAAAATTAATAAAGATTCATAGTTTTCTTTTATTAAATATATATTATATGAGGATTTTGAAAAAAAAAATCATGACATTCTAATCCACAAACCTTATTAATTCAAAAAGGGTCTAATTTCATCTAGGACAAGAACTATGAAATAAATTTCCCAAAATTAAATAAGAGATTGTATATTGAACCCCTGTTAACTATAGCCTCTATCAGTGAAGGAATTGTTCTTTTTAGTGACGAATCTCTAAAAGTTAATTGGTTTTTCCTCATGAAAAATAAAGAAGCCTATTTCTTATACATCTCGAAAATTAAATCATAATGTGTAGAATTATCCAACACATGACCTAGAACTAACTGTGGTAGTTTTTTTCTCTAAAATTATAGAGGCATTATCTTTATGGTTTGAAATGTGATATATACAAAGACAAAAAATGTTTGAATTATATATTCACAAAAAAAAACTGAACATGAGAAAAAAAAGACAGATTTAAACTTCTAAAGACATTGACTATAAAATTTATCATTATTTATGAAGAGTAAACATTGTAACTAATGAATTAAATAATAAATTCTTTATTGTTTTGTAAATAATGATAATTCAAGAAGATCATCTGATATGAGATCCAGTAAAACTCAAAATTATAATTATAAGGGATGTGTCATCATCAAACATATCCCAAATGATTTCTCAACCATCATTAATAGAGAATATCAAGAAATTTGAAAGAGATTAACCCTTGTAATGTTTAATATTAATCATGAAGGTGTATAGAAATTTTATACAGGAATATGTGTTCTATCTATTTAGAAGATAAATAATGATCAAATGGTTGAAATTCATTGATCTATATTCCTTATTGATATTAGTAGAATTTTTTTGGGACCTTGATGATCATTTTTGGTTGGATAATTTTAAAAAACATTATCCAAATATACCACAAGGTTCTTGGTATGTCAGTTGGTGAAGGTGGAGTGACAACTTCTTCAAGGGTCATTGCAACCACTACCCATACCAATTTGGATGTGGGATAATATCACTATAGACATTCTCACTATTATACTAAGAACATAAAAAGGAAACAATGTGAAATGGGTTATTATGGATGGAGTCACCATGATTCCCATTATATAACTATTTAATAAGATCTACCTCTTTACCAACATAACAATATAAACATAAAGGAAGATGTGAGGTTGCATGGTTTTCCACTTTCAATCTTTTCTAGTCATAAACCAAGGTTTACATAAATATTATATAGAAGTATTAAAATTTATCTATGTACCAAATTGAATTTAAATATGGCCTATTATGCCAAAATTGATAGGAAAACTGAAAGGATTATTCCGACACTCGATTCCCTGATGAGAACTGCTCTATAGAATTTAAAGGTGGATGAGATAAACACCTCACAATAGTTTAGTTATCATTAAAAAATATATTCCAATTGATTATACAATTTTCACCATATGAAGCTCTATATGGGAAGAAAATATATACCACCTCCTTGTTGGGATAAATTTGGTGAGTGAATGATGTATGGGCCTGAATAAGAGATGATAGAAAAGTTTCATGAAATCCAACAATACTTAAATGATAGTCAATTTCAGTAGAAGAGTTGTGCTGGAAAACTTATAAGGTGCATGTATCTTGATGTTTTTGACAATTGTTTCTTTCAAATATCACCTTGGAAGAGATTCATTCAGTTTGGAAAGGGAATTCTAGCCATAGGTACACTGTACCCTATGAAATCATTGATCACAAAGGAGTAGTTCTTACTTGATTAAAATTACACCAAATCTAGTTTAATATCATGATGTGTTCCATTTATCTCTCTTTAGTATGTATAGACATGATCCCCCACATGTAATAAATATAGGGGTCATATAATTGGAACTTGAACTCTCTTATGAGAAGCAGCCGATAGAGATCTTTGAAGGAAGAGAAAAGGTTCTATTCAATAAGACTAATAACCTCATAAAATTGTTGTGGAGGAACCATAAATATGAATAAGAGATGTGGTAACTAGGGTAGAAAATGAGATAGATGTACCCACCCATTTTCTCAACTGATATAATGAATAGAAAATTTCAAGGAATAAAATTCTTAAGTGGGGGGGGGGATGTGATGACCCTAACTTTTTAAATGAATTTTTTTTTCTAAAAGTATGTGTTATTTTATATTAAACAACCAAACAATATATATTTAAAAATGAAGATGCATTTATAGAATATAAATGGCAATTTATCCATCAGTATTTATCATTTATGTGACCATTTGAAACAATACTCCTGGTAATAATTTTGGCGTTATAATTAGTGTTTATATGTTGAAATGACAATGGATAATCAATGATGAAAAGAGAAATGATGTCCTAAAACATTATATTCATTCCTTTGGAATAATATTTGTTAGAGAATTTTGGTGAGGTAGCATATATTTTTTTCTCCCATGACATATCCCAATTCGAACATCTATAAGTGAAGTTTGAGTGAAATCGTCGATGGGGGAATCCCACATTAGTGGAAATTACCACCTGAACAATGTTAGTTGAGCCACCCCATGAATTAATCACTATAACACACCTTAACCTTTGGTCATATGTGGGTGTTATAAGTGGTCACATGTCCAATATTCCCTTATATAATGTTTAATCCAATTGAAAAAGTAAAATTGTCCTTCCTTCAATTCCATTTTAACTCTATTTTTTCACAAATATGATGAATTTGATAAATAGTTTTCAATAATTTTTATTTTCATTTTCATAAAAGAGGTAAAATTTTTACAATAAAATAATATAGTATGAATTTTATTTATTTTAATGAAATAATAATAAAAAAATAGTCTTATATAAATATATATGATAAAATAATTTAATTATGCCATTGAAAATATTTAAATGTCAGAAAATTTACTATGAATTAAATCTCACTATTTCAAATACATGTGGATTTTTATATTTAAAATATAATACTCTCATACATAGAAAATTTTTGTGATATATTACATAGTACTTTTTAAATAATCAAGATGAAATTTGGTCAGGGTGAATTTAGGATAATTTTCTAAAATACGTTTTTCTATGAATAATAAAAATACATTTTGGGTATTAATAGATTTTTATCAACTTCCAAAAAAATATGTTACATTCCTATGTCTAAAATAAAAAAATTAAAATTAAAATTCTTATTTCATGGAATCTTTAATTTTCTATGTCATAATTAGTAATATAAAATACATTTATAGTTCTTTTGTGTTGAAATAACATAAAAACTTTCCCAAATGCTCATAACTTTGAGAAAAAACCAATGGAATTCCCATGGTTTCCATTTTCCACAACATAAATTTCCTAGGCATATATTTGGAAATTATTAAAAAATTCATTCACTTTTTAAATAAATACCCACACATTTTTCTATTTCCATTTACTCATAATCCATCTTAATTGAAGATATTGTATTTCTTACTCCAAATTAGTCCACCCATGGTGTCATCAAGCCTCCCAAGGTTCAATTCCTCATGATCTAGGTGTAAATAATCAAGCTATGGGAAATTACCACATCAATTTTCAATTTATGTTCCCTTTTTTGTGTTTTATTTCTTCTAATTTAAGAACAAATTTATTTTTTAAAATTTATTTTTTCTTATTATTGTAATAATATTATTTTATGAATGGTATACCCTTGTCCAATCTCATTTTACAATTTTATAAAACCCCGTTTCATAATTTTTTTATGCCGAATTTACTTATTAAAAATTCCCTCTTCTCGTTAAGAAATTATCTTTTTTCTTATTCATGAGAATACTCAGGCCTCTTTAATTTAAAATTTTATTCAAATAAATTAAAAAATTAATTACGTGATTAATGTATTAATATACTTGAAACCCAAATTACAATATAATGGGTTTAAAATAACATATTGATAATTCTTTAAGATATTTTGAAATGATGGGATTTCAATATGAATCCCATTTTATTATTTTCCAGTAGTTATTTATGAAATGTTTGGTTATGATAATTGTGGATCACATTAATTAATAAATATGAATTAGGTTCCCTAATTGTGCACCAATGAATTTAGTAAAGAATTTATTCTCTATATATGACATGTATTATGATTCCATGGTTAATAGCCCTAGAAAATTACATTTATAACTCTTCAGTTAAAAAAACATAATGATATTCTAATGAATGTATCATTTAAATGTGGAATCAACATTTCCATGTTTTTATTCATATTATTTGTATTATGTTAGTCCTTATTTTCAATTTATCAATCCATGATGAAATTCCTCATGCTCTAATTTATATTCTTGATGATCACATGTAAACCTTTTTCCCTTACTGGGACTCATGCTAACCACATTACTTTCATGTATGTACTTAAGATATGAGATAAAATATATTTACTTTATATTAACCCATGAGAATTTATTCATGTTGATATAGGATAATGTATTCAGTTTTCATTTATTATGAACCATATTTCCAAGAAATTAATATTTAAAATATCCACTATGTTTACCCTTCAATTAAATAGATTATGTAATAAAAGTTAGGGTTCCTTATATTAATCAAAATGAATGTTCCATAACCACGACACTTGATTTAACCCATAAATGGATCATTGAAACATACATAATTTATTCGTATTAGAGTCATAAGCCCATATTATTTTGTTATATAGATATCTTGAAAAAGGTTTTCATTGAGGACAGATAACCTGAATTATATTTTACAAATCTGATAATACTAGTAAGATATAATGGAATGTAGAAATATAATTAATTTCATTATAGATACTAGTGAAAATGTTTTTTATAGTCTATTCGATGAAATTTCTTAAAACGTTCAGAAACATATCATTCCTTATATGTAATATCATTTCAACATATTTCCATCATCTTCTTGAATACCTATTTTCAACTAGTAGGATTTATATTAGAAAAATTATCTCACAAAATCTAAAATAAGTTTTGGTATATGAAATACAATTTATGATTTATGAATTATTCACTCTTTATTAATTTTATCCCTTTACTACTTCCATGTATAAAAATTATTCCATATTTTCAATAAATAAGGTTTCACCTGACTCAATGACTATAAAACTACATATCTATAGTTCTCTAATCACTGTGTTTCTTCTATTAAATACTTGTTTCGTTGGAAAAAATTCTTCCTGGGACATATGGAATTTATTCCACTATAAACTGTTGTACATATTGTTCTTAAAATTCAACAAATTATATCATTATCTAAATATCAATTTTAAATATTTGTTCCCTTTTAATTTTTTTTGACATTTACTGACCAGAACTCTAATTATAAAACCTAAATATCTATTATAGTTTGTAAACACCATTTCCAAAATTATCACACAATGAATAATCTAATAATATTTTATTTATTAGTATATTTAAAAGTTTAATTTCTATATTCTACGAATTTATTTTATAAAAATAAAATTCACTTTTTAAATCTTCAAAAATTTAATAACATAAGATTAAATTTTGGGATTTTTTAGAAAAGATTAATTTTTAGGTGAATAGTGAACTTATATTTTGGTTAACACTGGTAATTGTTTGTCATCATTAGTATTTAATTATTAAATAAAACTTATAGAAACATTTTATAATGAATTTTTTTCATAAGTAAAATTACACAGTTTAAAATATTATTTTTAATTTATAAACTCCAATTTGATATTTTATTATTTAAGACACAATATTCACAAAAAATATTTTAAATAATTCTACATTTACTATTATAATATTAACTTATATCAAATTTAATAATGTGTGCTATTGAATATGATTTCATATTTGGAATAATTATTTTCAAAACATGTATGTATGATCATTTAATTTTTAGGCATAAAGGGTAAATTACTAAGGAAAAAACTATATACATATCATTGTAAAAGTGGTAAATTTTATTGAAAGGAGTTGAAATAATGTTTAAAAAAAGTGTTAGATTTAATATTGAAGGATTTATTCACCTTATATATTCAACATTCAATTAATTATCAATTTTTTATCCACTATACATGATAGTGACTTCCCAATATAAAAAATATATTGGTATTTTAAAAAATGTCATCCTTTATCACTTATAAAAGGGGCATCTTAACAACCAATCAGTTACAATAATAAAAAAAATTCTACTAAAAATACATCTTTTCCTTCGCCTTTAATCATGTGATTATTTCATTATATTTTGGTGTTAATAAATTTTCTTAAACCCTCAATTTCTTAAGGATCCTCTAATGAAATCTCAAAAATGATCAACGCCACTAGTCCATCATTACTTGAATTATTTCCCCTCTATCATACTTTGAAAAGTAGAATTTTATTAACAGTATATATAAAATTAGTATTGGTTATATAAAATATGTTATTTTTTTGATAATAATCATTAACAACCTTTACCCTTTACCATATGAAACAGAATAAAGGATTCATGTGTATGTGTAGACTACAACCCCTACGATGCAATGTGTTTTATTTTCATTCATTGTTTAACAAGATGATCCAAAAAGATAAATTTATAACTAATTATTATATATATAAAATTTATATGTTTTAGATATACTTATGAATGTTACTCCTTTATCCATTCTATGTGAGAAAATCAATATCCATGTCTACATGTGGACCGCCACATCCATGGAAGAATTTATTTTGTTATTTTATTACTTATTTTCATTGATTATGTTAAAAAAGGGTTTAAAGGATAAATTTCATATTTATCTCAGTATTAAAGTTATATTAATTTATATTTAAAAACCTATTAATCATATTGAAAATAAATAGTTATTTTCAAAGTAACCATCATAAACATACATACAAAGAGGAAAATCATTTTATTCATATTAGATAATATATTCATGTCCATTAATTCTTCTAAATATATTAAATTATAATATATAACAAGTATAAACACTAAATATGATAATTATGATTTTGGCATAATGATATTACAACTAAACCATCTAATAGCCATTTATTAAATCATGGTATATTTATGTTTGGGTATCTTTGGACACATACATGAACAATACTATGAATTTATTTCACGAATGACTTTGGGAACATAATTATAGGTATAATATGAGAGAAAAAAGAAAATAAGTATTATTATTGGTTCTAGATAATTTCATTCAATATTTAATTCCTATGTTTTGGAATCACCATTTGATCATCAAAAATCATCGATATATACATGTTGAATTCATCTTGAATTAATACACCCAAACAATTATAAAAGTAATTTGAAAAATTTTATGTTTTATAAATCATTAATAAAATTAAATTTATCAAAATGTTAATGATGTAATCTTTTTAATAATAAATATAGAAACTACTATCACAAAACTAATGAAAATGACCCAAAAAATAAACAAACAATGTGATAAAAATAGATAAAACAACAAACATACATTCTTGTAGAGAATGATTCAATATGAAGTGTATAAGTGATTATTGATATGATTACGGATCTGAATTATGTGATTAAGATTAATATTTTTTGGTATTGGAGGCAAATGTATATTCCTATAAGTCAAGAAATGATGTATGGGTTTTTGTATCAAATTATTCTCTTTGATACATTTTTTTAATTATTCCCTTTATTTAAGTATATGATGTACCTAATTTCTATTTGGGAGTTTATATCATGAAATTAATTTTATTAATATTGTTTTGAGATCAATTTTATGCCCACCTTTCCAAGTTGCTTTGAATGATTTTCTCCCCAATCTATAAGAGGGTTTCTCTATCTCAATTTTCATTATTTGTGACCCATGCTATATTCAATAATTATTTCCATTTTGGAGGTGTATTCATTTATATACGATTAATTTGTTCCATATTCCTAATTAATTTCAATGGATTTAAGAAAAAAAAATTTATCCCACAGTTAAATTGTTTTTATTTATAGATTTACCTAAACTGTTGTAGAACTAAATCTTTTACCTGGTTTAAGAACTATATGATGATTTAGTAATGTAAATGTGTCTGCAGTTTTCTGGAAAATTCATCCCCATTTGGATACTAGAAAGTGGATTTTATTATGGTATTTATTAACCTAGGGGTAATCGCCACCAAAATTGTTTACTGGGAATTGAATAAATCATTAATCTGATGCCTGACGAGTGTGCCTAAGAATTAACACCTATATAAATAATCCTGAGGGATATAAATTGGAATTATCACATGGGTTTTATGAACCATTATATAGGGTTTTTCATACCATTACCCTGGTCTCTAACCAGTAAAAATTATTATACCCAATTATTATCTTTTATGTATGGCTGGATGCATTTAATGTACGATCACCACTATATTTAATTTTTAATTCTACTTACTATTACTTTTATGATTCCCTATAACTTTTTAATATATTAAGAGATATTCTTATAGACATAAAAACAATTCCACTAAATAGAGATGTAATGATTTTTTATATGCTTCATTATAGGGAAATATATGATTTTATTTATCTGGGGATTACATATGGAATGGTATGAAATGTTATGTTAACTCCTTTAGTTAATGTGTTTGACATAAACAAGTGATAATTAGGTCCTATAATTATATATCCCCTTGGTTAATTAAATGGTAATATGGGGGAATAAATCTTCGGTTTGGGTATATACATATCTGTTTATCCGTATCGTGTGGAATAAGGCCTTTGAAAAATATTTCAATGTTTGACCTTATAAATTCTTTCAATATGATCTTGATGATTACTATTATCCATTTTTTATAATTTTTTCATGGATATAATATTCCATCCATTTTAGTTGATTATGGATTAATGATGTTTATTTATTCCTTCCACATCACTTGTTCCAATATTATATTTTGAGGGATTCCCCTTATGCAAACCCTTTTTAAGAATTTAGGCTAACTCTTATTTGTTTTAATTTTCCAATGAATCTATTAGGATAATTATGTGTAATTTTCAGGCACATGGTTAAAGGAAAAATAATTTTCTTGAAATGTGTTATTGTTGTATCTTATAATTTAAAATGTAATGTATGTATGTATCTTTTATTACAAGATTACTAAACTATTTATTCCTTTAGGGAATCATTGATTCTTTACCAATAATGTAATTTAACTACCATATATATGTTTCTAGTGTTTGGGTTGTTATAGTAGGTATTAGAGGATGTTTAGAAGAAATATCAAAGTCTATATTTAGAGGAACCTAGATTAACATAACAATTATTATGAAAAACCATTATGATTTTATGGATTGTTTCCCTACAAAACTAATATTAATTGTATTATACAATTCAACATCATGATTTTTTTATAAAGAACATCGAAACATCCCATAATTTCATAATAAAATAGATTGTAGTTATGATACAGAATAAGATTATTATTCCAAAGAATATTTACCAAAAAATATATATTTAGAGTCATTGATATTTGTTGGTGAAAAACATGATTTCAATATCTATGGTTAATGTTGAATCAATACATGGTATCAAATGTATCTAAATGTAAAATTCCAGAATTTATTGATGACATAAGTTGAATAATTTTTGAAAAGAGGTCATATAATCCTTTTTTCAATGTAGAAAAATCACCTCCTAAGTCCTCTCTAGAACCACCACTAGTAGATATCCTTGACGATACTCTAGGAAGATAGTATGATTATGCATGATCTATTAATTTGGAATATAGCCACCGAATAGAGGATGTTCCCTTGGTAAAAAATTCATTGTTGTTTTTATGATGTATTACTATGTCATATAACTTATCAAGATGTTTATTCTCCATTGAACTCATTTCAAATAAAACAAATATCTAAAACTCCCTATAGAATGACACTTATATTGTTGGTGGAGTTTGAGAAAAATATCTTGGTGTTTTTTGATATTGGATTTATATTCCCTAGAATTTCACCTTTGGGATCCCATATATTAATCATGGAAATTAGGATGAGCATATGATATTGTGCATAGATTATTGAGAGTTCAATTCCTATACTATAAATATTAAATATCATTTACCAAAAACTGATGAATTATTTGAAAAAATTATTGGATCCTAATTTTTATCAAATATAAAACTTCACATTGGTTGTCATCAACAAAGGGTGAAAAAGAATTTTTTAACAGAGAAGGAATTTTGAAAAAGGTGTGGACCTTATTAGTAAATAGTAATTCTATTTGGATTGACTAATTCAAATTCATTTTTTGTGGATATTATTAATAAAATAATCAAGTATTATCTTGATAACATTTTTCTAATATTCATTGATGAAATATTTATATAATATAAGAACTATAGAAATCATGGGCATCCCCTGTGAATTATTCACACGACCCTAAGAACAATGAATTATATTAGAAATTTAGTAAGTGTGGATTTTAGATCATTGATGTTTCTCTTTGGGCCATATTGTCTCCATGTATGGAATATTCATCAACCCTTAAATAATAAAGGTATTCATGTAATGACAAACACAAAATAACATACCTCTGATTTATAGTTACTTGGGTTTACTTGGTTGCTATCAGATGCTTGTTTATGATTTTTGAAATTTAGACAAAACATTAATCAAGTTAACATATAAAGGGGTTAAATATAGTTGACTGAGTTTTTCATAAATAAAAATTACATCTATTTAAATTAATATTCAATACATAAAAATATGATCCATCCAATAACCATAATGTTTTTGAGTCATTTTAGACAAGATATAAAATATTATTATTTTATGAAAGAACATTAATATCTCCCCCAAGTATCTTTGGTCATAGTAGACATCATTGGAATTCCCTACTAAAAAAATTCAATATAACATGGGGAAATGAAACATAGGAAAATAATGAACTCATATGCTCAATGATGGAAAATGTGGTAGATATTAATCGGTGATCTTGAGAAATAATAATAAAATAATAAATGTAGGTGATCATCACCAGAACAAAAATTTTCATACGAAATATAAAAAAATCATAAACTTGATTTATGGAAAAAAAATTTATCATTTCAAAAGACATGAATCATATGAAAGAGATATCATTATTACTCAGTAAAAAAAATAAGATCATGTCATAAATGGTTATATCACTATCATAAGTATATAAAAAAATTTAATATGTCATGTTTAACTATGAATACCATTATATTATCCCTCCAATCCTTTTTATCATTGTGTGTCGAGAACACTAACTTGTTTCCCATACCGGGTCAAGCATTTTGACTTGATTCCCCTAACACATCAAGCACATAAAATTATTTCATGTAACTATATCATGTGATATAATTCAATATTTAATGTATTGAAGGGTGATATAGGACCCGAACATTACGTAACAAAAATCATATTTTTGAGTTCTAGAAGATTATAAAACAATCACCATATCAGAATTCATGAAAACAAATGCGTTTCATAAAAAAATAATAGTAGAATAACCCATGGAAATAGGTCTCACAAACTTTTTATTAATAAAAAAAATCCATTGAGGAAAATAATAAAGATGATATCCTTGTATCATAACCCGAGTAAATTATTATCTGAATAAAAGTTTTTTTAATTTATGGATAGATATACCCCTAAAATATCATTAAATATTATTGTGGAAAATAACAATTATAATAAAAAATCACTTTTTAAAATATAAAAACCCTGAAAAAAATGATGAAATGGTTTTACTTGAAAATAAACTTATATTGTTCTTAATTAATATTCAATGACTATATATTTCATGACTTTTAGAAATTATATTAATTCTTTATAATTTAGAAAAACATTCTTTCCACACGTTTTTGAAAAAAATCCACAAAGTACCTCATTTGGAAGACAAAAAAAGATTATATTCAGACCATTTTGTAAAAATGAAAACATGGTTTATAATAAATTAAACAAATTATAGGAGAATAAAAAAAATTATTTAGAAGACTTTTTAAAAAAATGGATATTGACCAAAAATATTCCCCAACAGAATCTTAATCATAAACAATACAAAAGTTTTGTGAGATGGTGAAATAAAACCTTTTCCACATTGGTTACTTTTTAATCATAAGCGCTATTAATGAATTAAAGTTATATGAATATGAATATATAATTATTTTAATGATAAAAATAATAAAATTCATTCATGGGATGCATATAAACCCCCAAAAAAATAAGTGGTGAATATGGTATGTGTTCCACTAAAATAAAAGTGAGATGAAAACCCCTTACTTAAAATCCCACATTTCTGTGTTCATGTTCAAGAATCTATTATAATAAATAAATATTTGTTATAATTTTATTAAATAAAAATATTCAAATCTTGAATACCATGTATGACTTATTTATGAAAACTTATCACCTGTTAATTAATAATTTGTTATTAAAATAAAAATTCAATGTGATAATAGATTCATTTTTCAATAATATTTCTATTCGGAAGTCCAACTATTTGGAAATATTTAGTGGATAAATCAATTAATTTTTTTATTAATTGTATAAAAATCATATATATTCCTTATATTCATATTTAAAATCATTTAAATAAATCACAGAGTGAAAATGTAATTACACTGTTCATTGAGACGGAAGGTCTAACACAGGCTTGAAAACTAATTTTATTTTTCAATGGATAGAAAAAAGAAAGATAAATAATAATTCACCTTTCCTAAATAATCGTAATATCAAATATAAGACATATCATCATCATATTCGTCCAAATTAACATCAAATTAAAATATAAATGGAAAATGAATCATATCGCTTCATAGAGGTGGTAATCCACACATACGCATGAATGACCCTACCGTTTCCCACTGGATTGGAAGGTGTGGAGGTATATGTTATATTAAAATTACAGAAGTGAATTATTTCATATTTATCATTTATGAACATTAATCCCATTTTTAAAACCATCTATGAAATTTGGAGAATAAAAAATATTTGTCTCGGAATGTGGATATGCAAAGGCATACTAAGGAATGAGGGATACATTCACTTCTCATTTTATAGGAAAGAATTTATATAATTTTGTTTCCATAATAATAATTAAATTTTAACATATTTAAATAAAATATATTTATTGAATCCATGGAATTTTATAAAATATTATGAGTAAATATGACAACTACCTATTCTTTGAAACAACCCATTTAGATACCAACTAATGGGATCCAGGGATATACTTTTGGTGTATGATCCCAGAATTCATGAAGGTATTTATCTGATTATTTTTTTCTAAATATATTTTTTTGGTTATTGATATTTTTTCCTATAGTAGGAGGGGATTTGGGGGTGTTCAATGGTTTTGGGACAAGAATGTAATGAAAACCCAACCAACCTTGTGCAAGGCGCATAGTTGCCGCTTGGTTAAGTAAATTGTGTGGCCTTCCTGTGAAACCGTGAAGCCTTGGAAAATTTCAATTTTCCTGGTTAGTACATAGTTTAAAAAATTCCCAAAGCTCACTAGGTAATTGTGAAACCTCACTTACCTTATATTATGGTTGCCACACAGTTTGTTCATGGTTTTGATAACCATGAGACCAAACAATGCACCCCATTAAAAGTTATGAAATTTACAGTTTTTCCATCCTATGTTTTTTATGTCCAACCTATGTTTCTCCCCTTTCTCCCAACTATAGAACATATTATGAAATAACCCCCCCCCCCCAATATCTCCTATGGACCAATCCCCCTCATTTCTAGGTCATTTGGAGAACCTTTCATTGTGAATCGAGGCTCTGGGTAAGTCTAATTGTCTCTTGTCTTTTATTTTACGGGTTAGGGTTTCTCACATGTTCCATATCCTTATAAAGACCTAAATAATTAGTTTAATCAAGGTTAATGTTTCATAGGGTTATTGAATCTAGATATAAGACTATAATTAATAGCGTGTTCATTAACACATTCTGGGTAGGTTTCCTACTAGTTATATCCCATTGTTTTAAATATGGATTTGTGCATGAGTGTTGTGTTCTTGGTTCCAAATTATTTTGCATTGATTCAATTAGGGATATTAGTTAAAAATGAGCATCTAAATAGTAAACTGAACCACTCATGATCCCCATGGGATGTATTTAGGATGATTCGAATGATTTATGGCCACCCCTGGTGTGCACTAATTTTTTCGAACATAGAAATTTGTAGTGTTAAGTGTATAGTTCCCATGTTATAAATTAGAATCCTTGATGAAAATTTAAAAATGTTTAGTTGAGTTAAAACTATAATATTGATTGTTTATCTTGTTTTTTATATGGCTTCAGGGTTAGATTGGAATATATTTATAATGGGTTAATTGGGTTAAGGTGGGGGTATATAAAATCTATTTTAAAATATGTCTAAGTTCCTAGGAAGGAATGTATATATAAATTGGTCAATATAAAAAATTGGTAATTCCTTGTGAATTGAGAATAATGTTAAATTAGTTTTGAAAAGGTCATTAATGTATATTGTATGAGTTTATAAAGAGGGAATTATTGAACATGAGTAATAGTTTGGGGCATCTGAATGAGAATTTGGTAAATGGGAAATTAATATAATTGGAAAATTTGTTAATGGGTCATGGAATGATATTAATTCCCATGAGATTATTATGGATTTTGATTGATATGTGTATTGATTATGAATGGTTTGTGAAATGGTACGTGGTTAATGGATATATATAATGTATGTGCACATGGAATTGTAGTGTGGGGTATTGATTGAGGTTCTACACCCATGGGTCGAATTAGTCTGAGGATCTAAAATCTTACCCAAAATGCACATGCGAGGGGAGTGGATAAAGATCTATTACACTAAAAGTATCATTCAACTCATACTGAGGATTTTATTTGAGGATTATGTATTTTTGGAAATGTTTTTATCCCTAGTGAGATAGAGACTTGATTTATCCCCTTCCATATAATGTTGACAACCTTGACCCCTATGTGAATGATGTAAATTCCAAACCCATGGAAGAAATGATGAGACCAAATTGTGTAATGAAAATTATGTACATGATCAAATTGTTAACAATGATAGAAATGGGAAATGAAAATTTATTGAACCTTTAGTATCCACATTCCCTTTTTTACTTTTCATTTAGTTAACTATATTTGGCCCTATCTATTTAGACTAGATATTATTTATTCACCTATGGAGGTTTCTTATTGAGTTTTACGTACACAGTACTCAGGTACTGATGGAACCCGATAATATTTCATTGTTGTAGGTTTGGACAAGAGTAAAGGCCTTATGTGATGGTGTTTAGTTGGGTATATAACATGAATGAATGGGTTTTTGATCTTTGAGAAAGATTCATTTGGGTATTCAGTTGTTTTTTTATTTTTTGGTTTATTTTCCATCATATTTTGGCACTCTTAAAATGAAATATCATATTTATTATTTGTTGTGGTTTGTAACCAGTTTGGGAGATTTCTAATTATGAAAGTTCTTTGGTTATAAATTTTTTCCCACTATTTAAATTTTTATTTAATATGAGATACTCTAGTAAAGAGGGTATAGTCTCCCCACATTACTTATGAGACCCCTTTCAATATTCAGAAACCTATAGCGTATGGGGAGGTGCACATGAGGTCATGTGATGACCTACCTTGATGCACCAATGTGGGGATTTCAGGTTGAGAACATTACAAAGTAGTATTAGAGTGGTTCATTTATATGGTCATAATTTTTGGGATTTTTAAAGAAATATTGGGATTTGGAAGGCCTTGGAAATGATCTCACAAATGAGATTAACTTACCCATATACGAGGGAGACCCAATGTCACCCAGGGTGAGAATTGTAATTTTTTACGTGCACTGTGATATTTGATGATATTTCCTTATGGGGTGATGAATTTATTGTGTGATGTGATAGTTTCATGATATTTTTTCCATGGAAAAAATGATATGATGTTTTTCATGCATGCATTATTTTATTATTCTAGGGATATAAATGACATGCATCACATTAGGCACGCATGGGTTGGGTGTGTAGGATGTGAAAATTAGAATGCACAAATCTTCACGAAAAATTGAAGAAAATGGTGACTAATAGTATTATGTAAATGGGTACGAATGGAATTTTTTTAAATAATTATTAAATAAAAATGATTAATGAAGGGTTTTATGTGAGTTAAAAATGATAAATTCAACAAGTAAAAATAGGGAAATGTTCTTAAGAAGAATGGTTTACATTTTGAGTATGGAAATATTTTATAAATTATGACCATTGTAAGGTTATAATTATTTAATTTAGTTTAAACCATGATTACCCATGTCCAAAAATAGGTATTATTGATGATAGAATGTGGGATTTGAGGATGAAATTTGGGATAGTATATGTGAATGTGTTGTTTATGGATAGTAGAGTGACTCGTTTTATATGAACTAAGGAAGCATTAAGTTCTATGTTCTAAAGATCATGCTTTGCATTATAGAGAAATGACACCGTGAAGACATGTGCCAGTTGGATGGAAAGAGGATGTCACCGAGAATGCGCCGATAGTATTAAAGTAAGAAGTTATAGAGCTCCAAGGTTATAAGGAAGAGCTGTTCGATGAGAACATTACTCAGTTCATAGAAATGATGGAATTAGACCTTGGGAGAGTATTATAGACTATGTTCGAGCTAATGATAGAAATTACACTACAACAACCATTTACCATTATAATTGACGGAAGACTAGAGGTATTCAAATTTTGGTTATAGTGTAAGAAAATAATTTTTACCATCTAGAGACTACTTCTGAGAAGAATGTCATGTTTGTGGCCTATATGTTGTGAGGTCAGGAATAGCGTTGGTGGGACATGATGATTCAAACATAGAAAAATCAAAGAATGATATGGAAAATTTCCCAGATATGATTCTAGAAGGATTAAAACCATATAACTAAAGTCAAGATAAGTCTATGGATTTTATGAGTTTGACCTAAAAGGAAATATCACTGATGGATTACACTATCCATTTCACTGACTTGTATTTCTTTGTTCCAAAATTACTATGAGACATGGCCGCTATAAAAAAAATATTTCTAGGATGGGCATAGTCATGATAAAATTTCCCAAGTTAATATATTCTATTTGAAGAGGTTTATAGAGGTACTGCATCCAACCCTTATATCGGAAGGGAAGGTGATGGGAGATTCAGGTAGTGGGCTTGTGGTACTAGATGGTCATACAAGTAGTGAAACCTTTTAGTGTAGGAAGAATTGTTTCAAGAGTATGCATCCATGTGGAAGTGCACATAGTAGTGAGAAGAGAGGGCCATACTCTTATGGTGGTGATTATGTTTTCTATTAATAGTGTTGTAGGAGGAGGAACATGTGTGATCAGTGTCCATGATCACCAGTTCAGTTCCAAACATTCAATAGGTTGGGGCACATACATTGGTTCTATATGAACCCTCAAAAGATGGATATAGATATAGGTCATAAGAATATCAAATATTTAGTCAGGTGGTTTGTTACCCCATATATGCCAGGAAGATGGAGTTCTAAGGGACTTATCTATCGGGGTAGTGAATCTTGTAATTCGTGGAGAGAGTATCCATACCATCAAGGCAATGTAGTGCAGGGTACATAGTCCAGGGTCTAGGGATGTGGGGTTAGTCATCTTCATGTAGTTCAGCTTATACATTGAGGTGGCGAGTCTAGAATACCTACAATTCAATGTGTGATCCTTATAGAATCCACACTTTCTACTATATTATTTGAATAATACACCACACACTCTTTTATATCTACTATGTTTGATATTGTCTTGGGCCTAGAAGTGAAGATTGTGTGTGGAGTTATTTTGATTAATACTCTATAGGGGGTTAGAGCACACGATATCATAAAATTTAAGGGTGGTGGTCTAGAGGTTGGTGGGATTCATTTTCTATGGAAGTTTTTCATCATTGAGATGTCACTTTTTGACCTATTTTTGGGAATACATTGGTTGGTGTTATACCAGGACCATATTGACTTGTACCAGGATCATGTTATGTTCATGTAATTTGAGGGAGACACTTTTTCATCCATTGAGAGTTTAATATTTTATAATGATGTAGAATCCTATTTTTATAAAAATTGTGAGAGCGTCTATCCCTTGTGGATTAACCTATGCTTGTTGATGGATGAGTAGAGATATATGTGTTTCCTTCTATGGTGGATTAATTTGTATTTTTTTCCTATATAATTATTTGGGATTCCTCTTGTTAGATATATTTAGTTCATGATTGAGGTTCAAATGAGATAATAGTTAATTTTCATTACTACATTTATAATAGAACTAGTAGAACTTCTGGAGAATAAAATCTAGTTGAAGGAGTTGAATAATAAAGGAATTACTCATTCTTGTATGTCTCCTTGGGGATCCACAAAGCCTTTTTCCAATGAGGATGATGAGACATTGTGGTTGTGCATTGATTATAGAAATATGAATCATATGAAATCCAAGAATAGATATCCTATCCCATAAATTGATGATCTACTTGACCAACTGAGAGGTGTTTCAATGTTTCTATGATTGATTTACGGTCTGGATATCACCATATGGGGTTTAGGAATTAAGATATACTTCATACATTCTTTAGGAGAAGATTCACCTTGTATTGTTTTGTATTGATGCTGTATGGATTTACCTATTCACCATTAGTGTTTATTGATTTATGGTATCTAATATATCATGCATTTCTAGATAAGTCCATAGTTTTCTACAGTTATGGCTTCTTGGTGTACTGTAAAACTAATGAAGATCATGACAAACATTTTGACATCATCCTTTGTATAATAATAGAAAATAAGATATTATCCAAGAAATCCAAAAGTCAATTATGAATTGATAGGTTGAATTTCTTGGATCAAATTATCTCTAAGGAAGCTATGTCGATGGACTTAGAGAAATTACATGAAATTGTGTCATGTGAGTAGCACAAGAATATTTAGGATGTTAAATGTTTTATGGGTTTTGTACGCTACTATAAAAGAATTATCAGAGTTTTCTCTCATTTGGAAGCACCAATTTTTGGTGTGACCAAGAAAGGTATTAGGTTTGAGTCATCAGAGTATTATGAGAATGCTTTCAAGGATATGAAAAAGAGGTTGACTATGACACCAATTCTGATCATACCTAAACTAGGTAAGAACTATATATTGTTTTGTGATGTGGCTATTGTCGGGAATGGAGCAGTTTTAATGCAGGATGATCAGGTTTTTTTATATGGTTCATGGATGTTGATTCCTCATGGATGAAACAATCCTACACATTATCTTTAATTGGATGTACTGGTTAATGTCTCAAAATATGGGCATGATTACTTGTTGGGATAATGGTTTACAGTGTATTCCAACCATTCAATTTTAAAGTTCATTTTTTCTCATCATGATTTGAATATGAAAAGGTGAATATGGATTGAGTACAAGAAATGATTTTCTTTTGAGGTGGTTTACACACAATGAAATGGAAATAGTTTTGTAAATTCTTTGAGATAGAAAACTCAACATCCTAATTTTTAAGAGTTTAGCTACAATTGGAAGATGATGGCATTGTTTATAGATATTCACTTAGAGGTACGATATGGAAAATTAAAGATGAACCTTGCATCTAAACTAGTTGATTCAATGTTTTTTCTATGTCATGGAGTGACATATTGAGTATCCATAGTTTCTGGCCGTGAAAGAATGTTTTGAAGTTGGGGAGTCAACTTCTAGATGGACAATTTGTGATGATTTTTCTATTCATGTCCATGGCCATGTTTTGGTTCCAACGGGTATGCGATAAGAGTTTATGCATCATTTTCATCCATTAATGTGGCTATTTCATCCTAGATTGACTAAGATGTGTCTTAATATTCATAGGAAATACTGGTGGCCAAGATTGAAGAAAGAGGCTGCATGTTTTGGTGTATGATTCCTTACATGTTAGCAGGTGAAAGATGACTATCAGTTCTCATGAGGTTTTTTATAGCAATTTCCCATTTCAAAATGGAAGTGGGAAGTGCTAACGATGGAATTCAAAGTGGTTATTATGAATATTACTATGATGTGTGATGAAATATATATAGTTGTGGATCGATTGACTAAGGTGCCCAATTTCGTTCCAATCAATGATACTTTCATTACTGATTTGATGGGTGAGTTATATGTTCATGTGATAGTGTAGTTTCATGGTGTATATAGATCCATAGTATGTGATCATGATCCATGTTTCACATTGGTATTTTGGAAGGTATTGCATAATGTGCTTGGTACCTGTGTCTTTTTTTAGTATTAATTTCACCCGTAAATTGATGAACTATCATAGCATATGATTCAGGTGTTAAAAGAAATTTTGGGGTCATGTGTCCTATATTTTTGTGTTTCATGAAAAAAAAACATTACTCTTATCGTGTTTTGAAAAAATATTGTTTCCATAATGTGATTAAAATGGAGCCATTCAAGGGAATCCATGGTAGACTATGTAAATCAACACTCTGTAGGTTATAAGATGGAGAGTCGGAGATATTGGGACTGAGTCTCATGCATAAGATATCAGAGAAGGATTAAATAATTCAGAAAATTATGTTAATGACTCAATGTATACATATGTTTTATATATATAAGCATCATCATCCTCTTGAGTTTATGGGGGTATGATCTTGTGTTTCTTGAGGTTTCATAATGGTTGGGTCACCGTTAGATTCAAAAACAGGGAAACACAACACCCTTGTTTGTGGGGCCGTATGAGATTGTGGTGAGGATTAGACTGGTGGGTTATCAATTGGTTCTTGCATAGTGGTATAAGGGCATGAACTATGTTTTTCAAGTTTCATAGCTTCTGGAATATCTCCCTGATCCGTATCATGTGGTTAACATTATGGATGTAGAGCTTGGGGTTGATGTATCTATTTAGGAGAACCCGATATGTATCGTGGATCATAGTGATAAATTCATCTAGGGAAAGGATGCGACTTTAGTTCACATAATGCAGTAGCATATAAATGTTAAGGATGTAACATGGGATCGTTAATTAGATCTGTGGGCCTAATGGCCCAATATCTTTTCATTTAGAACATATTGATTCCTAGAAGCACAACATGAGGATGGGTTACCATTTTAGGGGGAGGTTATAAGATTATAGACTTCATGAAAGAATGTATTTGATTATATTACTATTTAAATTTATATGTTTTTGTCAATTATATGTTTATCAACAGTAAGAGGAGTCATCGTGGTGTCCTAGGGGTTCGAGATACAAAATGAAGGAAAACTGGGCCAACCTGTGCTTGGCGCATGGTTTTCACACAATTATGTAAAATGTTAGGCCTTCCCAGTCACACCATATAGCCATGGAGAGTGGCATTGTGCATGGTTAGCACACATCATTCAATCCATGTGGATATACAAAGGTATACAAGAAATTTCACAACTCTTAGATGGTGGATATTTTACAATTTACATATGTTTTGGAAAACCATGAGGCCAAACCAAGTGCCCCATTAAAATTTTAAAATTTAACAGTTTTTCCATCATAAGATTTTTATGGCCCTCCTATTTTCTCCAATTTCACTTACCCCAATCTCTAGTGATGAAATAGAACCCTCAAGATCTCCCAATGATCTATCTCTCTCATTTCTAGGTCATTTAGACTGTCATCGATTGTGGATTGAAGCTCTGAGTATGTCTAATTTTCTCCATTCTTCTATTTTCTATTTTAGGTTTTGTAACTTGGGAAATCTAATTAAAAATCCCTAAAACTATTATTTTATATTTTTATCTACGATGAATCCTCAAAAGTGTTTTGAATCCTGATCTAAGGCTATGATTAACAATGAGATTTTCAATTGATTTGAGGTAGGGAGTCTCCAAGTTATATCCAATAGTTTGAAATGTGTATTTTTTCATGAGTGTTGTGTTCTTGGATCCTCGTTAGTTTGAAATGATTACATTACTTATATTTGGAAAATATGATCTCATAAATAATGAATTTAACCCCTAATGATACCCATGGGATGAATTGAGGATGATTTGGATGATTTAGGTCCATCCATGAGGTGTGGTAATTTTCTTGAACATAGAAAATCATAATGTTAAGTGTAGAGTTGTTGTGTGAAAATATAGATCCCTTGTTGAACATGTTAATATGTTTTTTAGTTGAAAATATAATTTTGATAGTTATTAATTGTTTTAATATGGATTTAGGGGTTGTTTGGCATAACATGAAAATTGATTAATTGGGTTTAATTGGGGATGTGTATAATGGATTACGAAATAAGTCGAAGTGCCTAAGAAGGAAATTATATATAAAATGATTAATATGGTAAATTTTTAATGCCTCGTGAATTGAGAATAAAGTTAAATTGATTTTCACAAGGTAATTAATTAATAACTTAATACTAGATAAAGAGGGAATTATTACACATTCCAAATGTGTTGAGACATGAAAATGATAATTTGAAAAACGACTATATAAAATAATTTCAAAATGTGTTAATGGGTTATGTAATGATATTAATTCCCATGTTGTTGTTATGGATTGTGATTGATATTTGTGTTTATTTTCAATGGTTTTTCATATGGTTTGTTTTTAATGAATATATATAAATCATGTGCACATGGGTTTGTAGTGTGGGGTATTAATTGAGGCTCTACACCCACATGTCCATTTGGGTTGAGGCTCAAAAATCTGCCCCACGATGCCTGGGTTAGGGAAAGGGACAAATTTCTATTCCCATAATAGTTTAATTACACCCATAATGAGGATTATAGGTGAGGATTATGTATTTTTAGTGATGTGTGTATCTCTATTTAGAGTGGGACTTGATTAATCCCTTGAAATTTAATGTTGACTACATTAACCCTTGTGTGAATGATGTAAATTCCTAACCAACTGACAACATGTTGATACTGTATTATGTAATGAAAATTTTTTACATGATGAAAATGGGAACTATTTTTTAAATGGGTAAAGTAATGATTATTTACCATTGGGAACCATTTTTTCTTTTTTCAAAAAAATTAATTTATTTAATATTTAAATAAACAATATATTAAGACTAGATATTTTGTAGAAACTATTAATGGCATCCTATTGAGTTGTACTCACACCGTTGTTGAGCTTCATGGGTACCCACAAATTTTTAATGGTTGCAGGTCCGGACAAGGGAAAATTCGAAATTCATTGATTTTAATTGGGTATGGAACATGCATGGATGAGGTTAGAGACTTAGAGTGTGGAACCATTTATTGATTTAGATATTACCTTTATTTTTGGGTGATTTTCATCTCATTTGTGAAATCTAATCATGACATACCTTATTTATTATTGGTTGTTGTTTGGACCCAGCTTGGGAGATGTCTTATTATGAATGTTATTTGTTATTACAAAGTGTTTATTATGTATAAAGTATTATCTTATTTGTATCAATTTGGTAAATATGGTATGGTCTCCCCACGTGACTTTTGTGACCCTCACAACTATTCGACAATCACTGGTGTATGGGGAGGCACACATAAGGTCATGTGACGACCCATCACAAAGAACCGTTTAATGGATTCTATGTCGTGGACATTACATTTGGGAAACAAATACCACAATGATGTGGATAGGTAATTTTATAAGGTAAATTGGTAGAGTATGATTAATCTAAAAGGATCTAATAAGTGTAAATAAGTGACGGAGGAGGTTCCCTTTTATTATTGAGGTGATGAGAACCATTGCAATTTCAAAAATTATTAAATTGTAATAAATTCAGTCTAAATAAAATTCCCACCAAATGGTTTCTGATTTTAACATAAAGCATTTTTTAGTTGAAATAACAAAAAAATTGAATTTATACAATTTATTTGTAATTTTAAACCATTCCATTTTGAATAACCCTTATTTATCGAATTTTAATTTCAACCATGATAATAACTTTCCTAAAAATAAAGGTATGTACTATTTACATATAAGGTTAAAATGGGACCATAAAAGGTAAATTTATGAAATTTTACACCATATCATAACCATATTGTCTTATTTAATTTGTTACTATAATTTTTAAACAATTTAATAAAATATTAATTTGATAAAATATTATTATTGAGAATTTTGATTCAATTTATCTAATTTAACAATAAATACAAAAATACAAAAGGGTAATTTGAATTTAATTCTTTCACACAATCCTAATATTCAATATATATCTTGATACTATTTGGTTAACAATAACACATTCATATTATATAAATTTTAATATTTTTAAAATCTTTTATTTTTATATTAATTTGAGAAATAATGCATCATTGTTTCATAATATATTCAGATAATTATATAAATACAAAGAATAAAAAATAAATTTATAATATTAAAATAAATTTATATAATGAAAATACATTTAGTAACCTAAAAATTGACTCTTATATTCACTCATAACATACTTTTTCCCTACGTGGATAGATAAGAGGTATTTAAAAAAAAGAGTGATATATTGTACAATTTTTTTATATAAATATCATATAGGTTTTTAATGGTATAGTGTCCATTAAATAAAATAACCTAATGTGTTAAAGGTTGAGTAAACTTTATATAATAAATTTGGATGAAATATTATGGCCATATCATTTATTATCATTATATATTAAATTAATTTTTCCTTTACTATGGACGTAAATTTTAGCATGATTAATATTCATATTGACGAAAAATAAAAGGGGGATTATTTACCAAACATGAACCTACTAGTTATAAATATTAATTTCATTTTATCTAAATTAATACCTATAAATTTCATATATTAATCTTAAATGGTCTGTGTAAAATGTGATAAAAACGTCTTTTTACTAAAAACATATTTTTAGGCATACAACTAGATTCAATATTAATATTTTCCTAAAAAAAGTATTTTTTGTAGTTTAAAAAATTTATTTAGTTAAACTTTATTTAAATTTCATAGAAATTATTTAAAAATAGTTATTAAATTATTTTATTAATATAAATATACATTACATGCAAAAAAATCAACTAAAAACATTAATTTATTTTATATTTTTTCATTTCAATATTGATCATTTATTAAATAATGAAATCATTTTATAAATGTGCAGACTATATGTTTTTAATAATTTTTTAATTTGGATTCATAACTTCCAACCAAATCGTAATGAAATAACATATACAGAATATTTTAATAATTTTACATGATTTATATAAAATTTATGTCTCATGTAATGAATTCCATTAAAAGAATAACATTTTTTAAAGATAAATATTTTATAAAATCTCATGGTATAAAATAATAACCCCCTTAAAATTAAGTTTTCTCTAAAAAGTAATCACCATTATACAAATAAATTAGGATGTTTCATTTTCATTACATCCTCCGGTTCCCAAGTATCTTCCCCAAATTTGTGGTTTCTCCAATGAACATTATATTGGTGAGTAGTATTTTTATTTATGACAATTTATCTATGATCTACGATTTATACAAGTTTTTTATCATAGGAAAGATCATTATCTAGTATTTTAACCTCTCATTTTAGTACATGTGATCTATTTATTATGTACATTCTCATGAGAGATATGTGAAACATGTAAGGAACATGAGATATGTTTGGTGGAAGGGCTATGTTATAATAAAACCTACTTAAATGATAAGAAATATCAGAGGGATAAATATACATAGGGATCACAAATCTCATAAACTTATTCCATATTAAAATTACTAGAAAAAACATTCAACCAAATTTAAATTCCAAACCATGTAGATGATTTTTAGTAAATATATTTTTTCATTTCCTAGCTTCCTAGATGTAATTCTGAATAGGTTGAACATTTTATTCAATTTTCTCTTCTATATCAGATGAAAAAAGATTTATTTTTCCAATAATAACCCAAAATTTTGTATTTGTAAAATTATTTACATTGATGTAATGATAGGGTGAAATCTTAATTATTGATTGAAATGTATTACTATATGAAAAAATGACTACATGAAGGTGTTGATCCAGAATACCTTTAAAATCTATAGAAAATGGACTATGAATATCCCATATGGTTTAAATGGATATCTCAAAATGACTGTCTATTTGAGGATGATATGCTATACTAAAACTCATGACTGTATCAAGATCCTACTGAAGACTTTTTTATAACATCAACGTAATCCCCGTGCACTAATTAGATACAGTGGAAAGTGGTACTCCATGAAATATTACCACTTATATATAACATTTTTTTGGAAATATGCTCAAGAGAGAAATATTTTTCTATAGATATTAATTGATCTGATTTCATAAGGAAATCGAATAAAACCCATTTATCATTTTTGCCTTTAGGTGTTTTGGGGATTATGATGGAAAAATATATGTTTATGTTTTACCATTTCAAATATTGTATGGTTAATGTTTGTAACATCTCATTAGACTTATATCCCTCATCCTTAACAGTCTTAAAAAGCAATTACCCAGAATCAAATTCTTTAGTAACTCTTTTTATGCTATCTCATAATAAATACTAATTCAGGTCTCCATACATATTTTTAATTCCCTGATTAATATAGAATGATAAATTATGAGCATCATCCAACAACTAATTATTAAAATATAGTATGGCTTGGACATAGACATGGTTTTTGAATATTATTATTACATCACAATCAGTGTTGAACTCAAGAAAATTTATCACATTCTTTTGTACATGGATATATAGTTAACAATTCAATTGAAAAATATGATATATCTCCCCTCCCTTAAATATTTTCATATCCATCCATTATAAAATGAAAAATATTGGATCTTTTATAATCTTATTCATTGATATGATACGAAGGTCCTTTTGACATAAAGCACCTTTAGTCTTGTAAACCATCCCTGGGTGGTATTGTTATAAGAATTCATAATCCTTAGTCATCCCCAATCATCATCTATGGATCTTGTTAATATATTTTTGACTTATAATATAATTCAAACCTGAGTGATTAGAATATATATTAAACATATCTTCTTAGATATAATAATCCCATTTCTTTAAAAAACACTGTACTATGGGAATTAGTAAGACCAAAAGGAATAACTATAAATTCGGTGTCCATACAATTTACAAAATATTTTTATGGGTATAACCTCTTTCATAACCCTCTATTGATGATATCCAAATTAATGATTAGTCATGGAAAAGTATTTAACTCCACATAGTTGATCAAATAAGTCAGTAATTTGGGGAGAGGTAATTTTTTGTTGATGGTGATCTTGTAATGTTTTAGATAATCAATGAAGAATCTCATTGATCCATATTACTTTTTAACAAACAAAATAGAAGCACCCCAAGGTGACACTCTAGGTAAAATAAATCCCTAATCAAGAATCTCATATAGTTTATTAATTAAATCCTATTAATCAATAGTTTACATTCTATAAGGAGTCTTTGAAATATTAATAACACCATGTATTATTTCTATTGATAGCTCAACATCATGATTCAGTGGAAGACCTGAAAATTCTTATAGAAAGACATAAAAAAAATATTATATTGATGATATATCCTTAATGTTCAATTTATTTTCAACCTTATGAGATAGATAACATTCATGTATAGTAATTAAGACCTATAATGTCGATATAATTTCAGTTAGAAGTTCATATTAATCCTCTCAATTATAAATGATCATATGATCCTTTAGAATATAAAATTTTACATTTATTCCTTGTAAATTGATAAGGGATCCATATAGTGAAATAAAATACATGCCAATAAAAAAATCAAATTTTTGTAAATGAGAATTCACATGATTTTAAGGAATAAAATTCCCACAAACATCAATATAAGAGAAACTATAAGTTTGAGATGAAACCATTGTTCCATGAAGTGTTTTCATTATTAAAAAACACCTAATTACTGAGGTGATATTGTGGTACCATTAGAAAATTCATTATAAATAATAGAGTTACCGGATCTAGAATAAAACATAACATTACATATTCTATATTGGATGATAATTTTACCTTTCACAATGTTATACTTGTAACCCACATTGGCAGTTGTGATCACATAAGATTTCACTCCACCTATGGGATTAAGATATTGTTGACATTGATCCTAAAAAACAATCAAATTCATAAAATTGTTGGAATAATTCCAATACACTATTCATTTTAAGTATTGGGCCATAGATGGTAAAATAGTAAGTGTCTTATTTTCCTTCATTTCGTTAACTAGCCAATTAATCACCTTTCAACATTCATGGGATTTATGACCCACTATTCGAAATTTAAAGAACCCACTAGTTCCATTCATAAAATTACCTTGATGTTTATTCCCATATTATAAAACTATAGATGGCTATAATTTTCTTGAACAGTGTTATTTATTTTTGTTTTCTTGTGAATAAGCGTTTATTTTCTTTTCAAAATGTTTGTAACGGTTTACATATTTAACATACACTTAAACTTTGAGTGCATATTGAATGATTTCCTCATAGCTATAGGTATCTATAATATATAACCCCATTTAGATAATTGTTCTTAATCCACAAAAGAATCATTAATTTTTTCATTATGGGATAATAATTAAACTATATGAATACCTTTCCAGAATGGTAAAATTTTCTTTATAGGTACCAATTGATTCATCACCTTTTTTCTTTATGTTATGAAATTGTTTCCCTATATTTTTGTGTAAAATATGAGGAAGGTAATTACTTAATAATATCACCCCAAAAAATTCCCTTCATATGGGTTTAATTTATTCCTCTTACATATAATATTCCACTATTGATCTGCAGTGCTTTTTAGATGATTAACAATTATGAAAACCTTTTCACGTCCCAAAAATTACAGTTGTGAATTTTTTTCCACAATGGTATTGATCAATCTCTTAGCCACTAGTGGATCATATGATCCAATAAAATAAGTTTGATGTTTCTCCATGAAAGATTAAACAATTAAATTTTTCCTCCTTTGATCATTTAGAAACTCATCATGATTCATATCTTAAGAATGATGCATGAGTAGAGTAGTAAAATTCAATATCTGATTTCCCCTAAAATTTAGTCTCTCAGCTAGAAATTCATTTCATTGTCCATAAAATTGACGAAAACACAATTCATTTAGGTTATATACATTGAATAAAACCAAAAATAATACTTTTATAAATAGTATTCATAATGGAAAATCACATAATATGGAAAAATCATTCTTATATGTCGAAATTGTGACACGTTCTTCAATAAAACATTATGTTTAATTGAGGTTATTCATGATCATTTCAAAAAAAATAAAATCTAATCAAATAATTAAACATATACCCTTGGTTTTATAACATTTTTCTAAAACTAATCTATAAATATTGAGTAAACCTAGATTAAATGCCAGCTATAGAGGCTAGCTCTTTTAATACATAAATATTATATCAATTTAGGTTAAAATTCAATACATAACAATATAACACACATAATAACTAAAAATGATTAGATTATTTAGATACTAGAAAAAAATATTATTATATTATAAATTATCTTTAACATCTATCATAATGTTTATCCCTCAAAATAATATTTATAGGAATACCCTTTTAAAAATATTCTTCATAATAAGTGGAAAAGAAACATAATTATAAGATGAGCTCAGATGCTATGTAAGGGTAAAAATGGGAGATATTAATATATTATGATGTCAACGAATAAGATAAATATAAAGTTATGATATTATGGACACTCTTTAAAAAATTAAAACAAAATATGAATAATATTTTATACCTTATTTAAAAAATTAAACATTTGGTTTTAAAAATTTGTGAATTGCAGGAATAAGATCTAAAAATTACACAATCATGAATTATATGTTCTTATTATAAACGTCTTTGGAACCATCACAAGTATAGAAAAAATTTAACATGTCATGGTTAACCACCATGACTATCCAATAAAGAACCAAAACCTATTTCCAATTATTTATCTACTACATCAACTTGTTTTCAAAACAAATCAAGTACTTCGACTTTTTCCCATAACAGATCAAACACATCAACTTGATTCACATAACACTATCTTAATATATAATACTTTAACCAATGAATTTGGGTCATGTATAGGCCCAAATAATAAAGTATTGAAAATAATACATATGAGTGCACAAGATTATAAAAATTTAATATATAATACCCATGAAAAGAAATGGGTTTCGTAATCATTTCATCATAGCATATCCTATAGAAATGTGTTTCATAATCATTTTCATCATAATCATAATCCATTCAGAGAAATAATAATTTTGGTATAAAAGGATTATACCCTAGTAAATCATCAGTATAATCAATGGATATTGAATTTTATTAAAAGAGATACCTCTAAAATATTATAAAAACTATCTCTAGGAAATTACACTTTGAAATTATAAAAATAAAATATTAGAATCTAAAACTAAACATGTAATAAAGAATCCATTTTATTTTAAAAAAGCTTGTAATATATTTAATTAACATTCAAATCATTGAATCATTTTTGTTGAGATAAATTCTGTTCATACTGTAAAAGATAAAAAAACAATATCTCCATACTTTTTTTTTCAAAAAAGTCACAAATTTACTTACTTGAAAAAAAAACTAAAAAATTCTTATGAAACCATTTTATAAAAATTAATATATGGGTAAAAATTAATTTATATAATCATAGGAGAATAATAAAACAATCCTTAATTTTTTAAAAATAGTGATATGGATTAAAAATATTCCCTAATAGATCCTTAAACATAAATAATCTAGAATTTTGGTGAGATTATTAAATAAAACTCATACCACATTCATAAATATTCACTCATAAGCACCATGAAATAATGAATCATTGATATTTATTAATATATCATTATTTTCATGATAATAATTTTAAAATACTATCATTTTTACTATATACACCACAAAAAATATGTGGTGAGTTTGGAATGTGATCCATTTAAATAAAAGTGAGATGAATATGCATTTCCTAAAATATCAACTCCCATTATTCAAATTCCAAATTTCTGTATAATAAATATGGATTTATTATACATGAATTAAAAAACAAAAATCATATATTTCATACCATTTATGATGAATTTAGGATATCTAATCACCTGTTTATTAATAATTTGTTATTAAAATCATTGTTATTGGAGATAAATCCTTCATTTTCCAAGAATGTTTTAGATTAGTAGTCCTAGAAATCAATATTTTATCATAATTATTTCATTTAAATAATCATAATAATGGAATAAAATTAATATATATTAAACACATACCAAATTATTATCTCTCATTAAAAGTAGAGATAGAAAAATTAATTACACTGTTTAGAGAGACAGGAGGTCGTAGTACTCATGAACACTGATTTAATTTTTCAACGGGTGGAATAAAAAAAGTGAAATAATAAATATCTATAAATTAATTTATATTGATTCCTATTTATCTTATATATTCATAATATTTATCATTAACACAATTTGAGTAAAATATGAATGGAAACCGAATCACAACAATTTGTGGAAGTAGTTGTCCACATGTACGCACAAACAAAGCTATCATTTCCCAATGATTAAGATGTTAAGAATTTAGATGTTATATAAAAATTAAATAAGTGAAATTGTTTTATAATTATCATATATATACAATAAATCCATCAAAATACAATCCATAAAATATGTTGATGAAAAATGAATTTCATCGCTACGTGGAAATAGTGAGACATATCTACATATGAGAAGAATGTTCCCTTCCATTTTATTGGAAAATTGGGGGTATAATTGTGTTTTCAAAATCATAATAAAAATTCATAATATTTAGGAAAATTAATTTATTATTTTTGTGAAAAGAACATATATTTATAGGTTGTAAAAAATAGTATTATAGAAATTGATCATTTAATGTGATTAAATCTTCTTTGAAATGTATCTATTATATCTCCTCTAAATGAAACATAAGTTGTTCTTTTAGGATAAACAAAACCTCAAAAATGTGGATAGGGAATTTTATAAGTGAACTTTTTTGTGGTTAGTTGAAATAAAATAATACTAATTGTGTAAATAAGTGAGGGTGGTGGTTCCCTTATCTAATTGAGGTGACAAGCACTTTTGGAATTTCTTAGAACACTAAATTATTATAAAATAATTCTTAAGAAAAATTCCCCCAATTGGACATGGATTCGAATATGAGATAGGATAAGATTGTAATACCATAATAAAATATAATTTATACTCATATTGGTGTAAATTTAATACATATAAATTTTATTAACAATTAGACAACTATTTTAAATTTTAATTATTGTAAAAACTTTTTTAATAATAATGGGTTTTAAAATTTACTTATAATATGAATATTTGACCACCAATTTCCAATTTATTTCATTTAAAAAAAATCATAATAAAATTATATTATTTCAATACGTTTTAAATTTTTTATCAAAAATACTATTTTTACAAAATGTCAATTTTTTATAAATTTGAAACTTTTTATTAAATTTAATTTTAAATACTTCATGATAGTGGAATAATTAAAATATAATTCATTAAAACACAGAAATATTTTCTATTGATCTATTAAATATTAGTAAATATTAAATATATTAGATCCTGACAATTCTAGATAGGTATTATACTAATTTTCAGGTATTTTGTTACCTATGTTTTGAATTTATGTTAGTTGGGTTGTTTTTCTATTGGGGTGGTTTCGAGTGTTTTTTTTAAAATTTAATCCCATGGGGATATGTATTGTTAGAAAATTGTTATGTAAAACCATTTTTCTTCACTATGAACATGTGTGACCCTTTTGGAGCCATATGAGGTGGCTAACGGTTTGACCAAATCGTGTGGCCTACCTCCCCAAACTGTGCATCCTCAGATAGAGATGGTTTTCACAGATGGCGTATGGTTTGGAAAAAAGTGTGACCAACTAGAAATAACCATGAAACCCATAAGTAGGGGTTTATCATTATGAAACATAGTTTTTAAAACCATAACCCCTCCCAAGAATCCATGGAAGAGGGAATTTAAACCCATGAAATATTATTTAAAAATTACTGAACCCCTGGATTATGTCCCAGATAACATTATTACAACCTATTTCGATTTTGGTAAATTTTGGAGGCTCTATATTGAGTTATATGGATAATTTAATGTCTTACTTTAAAAATCAAAGATCTTATGGAAGGATCTATCTCTATTCTAGTATGAAATATCTTCATATTTGGCACACTGTATCTCCCGTTACCATTCATACCCTTAAAAGAGGGATGATTTTTGTAACTTCATGGATCCGGGTGCCACTCAACGGGTGCCCCAAACCCAGTTGGTCACATGGCCTCAAACACATTTCCCCAAATTCCAGAGCCTTCCAACTAGCAACGGGGGCCTAGGTCTGACAGTGGGGAAACTACGTCATCATTGTGTCAAAGAGTAGCACAATGGAAAGGATAAATTTCCTGCAACATCGAATGCGGTTAACAATATTTAACTGAAGTGGATAGCTGAAGTAAAAGAGAACCAACAGTTATATATATAACAATGAAGCATGTATCTATTCTATGAAAGTAGACAAAACAAGTTACACTGTAATACAATACAATACAACAAAAGTACCAGTACAGAGGAACAACACAGAATAGTCAGCATCATCGCAATCCTATGGTCGGTCCCATGCACTTTTACTCCTCAGAAACAATCAAGTACCTATACAGGGACTCTTTCCCCTATCAACACCTGAATCAATATAATTTTTATGAGCTGAATACGTTACCCAAAGAGGGTGTGAGAAATAAATCCCAGTAGGAAACCACCAAAGGCCCATTCCCAACTATCAGTGAGAATGTGAAACAACAGTGTGCAAAAGTAAATGTAGTAATGTAGTAATTAATCTAATATAACTATTACTACCAGTTTCATTTCCATTTAAATTATTACATATCAATTTGATATAATTGAATTATATTTAAAAATAACCTTACCCTCATGATAAAAAGAAACTTGCCTATAGGCCATTCAAAACCATGCCCTTAGGCCATTCCCTAAGTTGAAAAAGAATCTTTCCCTTAGGCCTTTCCCATAGGGGAAATAGTATCTTTACCTCAGGCCTTTCCTTCCAGAGAAATAGTATCTTGTCCTCAGTCATTTCCTTCAGGTGATTTCCCTCATGCACGGAAGTATTGTCCTTAGACATAAGAAACGAATCCCTCAGGAAAAACAGAATCTTACCCTCAGGCTAACAGAACCACGACCTTAGGCTAATTAGAACCACGCACTCAGGCTAATCAGAACCATGCCCTGAGGCTCAAGTAATCAGGCTGAGCCCAACATATATGCATGAAATTTTATACAATTACTCTCAAGGCAATTTAAATCATGCTATATTTATGTATACACTCGGGTAACCTGGCTAAATGGTTAAACAGAGGAAGGAACCCCCGGGGTGGTCTTAGATCCAAGAAAATATCACAAACATCAGGTTATAATTACATTCAAATACCTATACAATTCTAGGTATATAATTATTCAAGGATTCATCTATAAAACACCCCATTCATGTGAGTGTATCACAACGGTACACAAAATCACCACTATAGTTGGAAATAAACACTAGAACATCTACCTCGATCACCTCTGATCGGTACATGTACATGACGCTTCCAGAATCTCCCAAGAAAGATGTTGATCTGGGAAAAACAACAACACGTTCAAACCTAAATAACTTCCTTTGAAGGAAGAATAGGTAAGAACAACGTAACGGTAATGAAGGGTATAACCATATGGTCCCAACGAGATCAATGGAGGAGGAAACAGATTCCTGACGTGCAAGCGGGAGATCTCCAATGCTTCGACCATCCTCCTGAGCTCCTACTGCGTTATAAGCTTGATCTATGAACAAAGGAGTATACTTCCCATTTTATGTGCAAAAGAAAAAAATACACGGTGTGTATACTTCAATACCCGGTGTGTACTTTCCATTTTTTAAACTATTCCTCTAGTGACATCTCTCCAGCACTGCACTATTCATCCATCGACGTGAGTACACAACATGTATTACTAATTACACGACGTGTGCTATTGCTCCGCTGGAGGCTATCTCCACCATCGTAATGTTCACTTGTCGACTGAATAAATTGCATGTGAATACCATATACACGGCATGTAGTCAGGTTTTACACCCTTCATTGCTGACAGGCCTACACACCCTGTGTACCGATCCCACATGGCCAAAGTACATGACGTGTGGAAAAGTACATGGCGTGTACTTCCAAAAATTGGGTTTCCCCCATTTTCTGTAATTTCTCAAAACACATAAGATAAAAGGAAATAAAGAAACCTATACATAAAAAAGAAGAATATGATTCTTACAAACTTCCCCCTTTAAAGAAATTCATCTTCAAATTTCCCTTCCAAGGGCGGTGAAGATAAAGCTCAGATCAACTCTAGACACTGAGCACGTATGTCAGTCACCCGCTCCCAGTTTTCATCCTGCACTCGGCCATGCTACGAAAACACTTGTACTAGAGGAACTGACCGGCCTCGGAGAACCATCTTTCTCCTATCAACGATACGAATCAGATGCTCCTCAAATGACCCATCGACATATAGCTCAACCTCCACATGCTGAAAGAGGAGAGACGAGTCTGAATGATAATGGTGCAGCTGAGATACATGGAAGACGTCATGCATGGCCCGATACCTCTGTGGTAATAGCAACCTATTGGAAACCGACCCAACTTTCTCCAGAATCTCAATAGCCCCAAATACCTCAGTGAAAGTTTACCCTCTCTCCTGATCCGACTGTGTCCCAACCTTGGAGACACACGCAAGAAAGCCCGATCCCCATCCACGAATTCCAAGGGTCGTCTGCAGTGATCAGAATAATATTTTTGAAAAGACTGTGCAGTAGCCATCCACTTTGGTTTCAACTGAACCTACTCTGATGTCTCCTACATGAGATGTGGTCCTAGTAAAGCTGCCTCACCTGTCTCCAACCAGCCCAGGGGTGATCGACATAGGCTACCATATGAAGCATCATAATGGGCCATCTCAATAGCTTGATGAGAACTATTATTATATGAAAACATGAACAGGGGTATATTATTCTCCCAAGATCCCCCAAAGTATAGGATGCATGCACGTTTCATTTCCTCAAGCACTTGTATTGTACGATCTGACTGGTCATCGGTCTGAGGGTGGTAAGATGTTCTTAAAAGCACCTTTCTACCAAGTGCCCTCTAAAAACTCTACCAGAAACAAGATAGAAAATGGGAATCCCGATCTGAAATGATAGAAAGTGGGACCCCATGGAGACATACGACCTCTCAGATATACAACTTTCTCAGATCGTCAACACAGAAGGTCTCCTTGATCAGCAAAAAGTGAGCTACCTTCATGCGTCTGTCCACAACAACCCACATGGAATCACTGCCTTGAGGTGATCTCAGCAACCCAGTCCCAAAATCCATTGCGACATCATCCCATTTCCATTCTGGAATAGGTAACTACTATAATAGTCTAGCTGGCATCTAAAGCTCCGCATTCTCCTGCTGACTGGTGGAATATCTAGTAACAAAACTAGAAACTCCTCTTTTCATACCTGGCCACCAATACTAACTTCTCAAGTCATGATACATTTTGGTAACCCCAGGATGAACTTCCCAAGCAGAAGCATGAAACTCCTACATCAACTCATCATGGATGTCTCCTGGAACCCACACTCGTCCATAGAAACATAGTAACTCATCATTGCCTATTGCCTAACTAGGAAGAAGGTCCTCACTTTCTACCGACTCCCATATAACTAGGCCTTCTAAATCCAATAGTTTTCTCATCCTCACTCTATCTAGGAGTTTATATGTCACAACTATGGATGAAAGATTGGTTTTCCCCCTACTATCATGCATCTCAAAATGAATCTCAGAGAACAAAGCCATAAGCTGCCACTCACCACTGGCCTCTTGCACTGCCTGTATCTGAGTCTTCCTACTCAGTTCATTAGTAACCTCATCACCCCTACCGATTTTATAGGAAAGCTCAAAGTTGAAGTAATGAAGGTATTCAACCCACCTTCGTTATTTCAAATTTAGTTCATACTGATTAAAGATGTACTTGAGACTTTTGTGGTCGGTGAAAACCACAAAATGCTCTCCCAAGAGATAATGTCTCCAACAACGTAACGCATGAACAACTGCAGCCAACTCGAGATCATGTGATAGGTAATTCCCCTCATGTGGCCTCAACTACCGAGACCCATACGAAAGACCTCGATCGCCCTGCATCAACAACGCTCCCAGACCAATACCTAATGCATCACAGTAGACTGTATATCTCTCCCCTTGCTATAGAAGTATATGGATTGGTGCTGATGTCAACCTTCCCTTCAGCTCCTAAAAGGCTATCTCGAAATCCTTTGATTCCAAATTGTAATGTCCCAGATCTAGGTGCCACTCAATGGGTTCCCCAAACCTAGTTGGTCACATGTCCTCAAGTGCATTTCCCCAAACGTAAGAGGATGTCGACTAGCTACGAGGGCCCCAGTATAATAGTGGGGAAACTGTGCCCTAATTGTGTCAAAGAGTAGCATAGCAGAAAGGAAAAATAACCTACAATGGTGGAAGCAGTAATGAATATTTAACTGAAATGTACAACTGAAGTAAAAGGGAACGGTCAGTTATATATATAACAATATAGCATGTCACTATTCTATTAAAGCATCCAAAACAAGTTACCCTAAAATAAAATAAAAATAAAAAAATGTACAAGTATAGTGGAACAACACAGAACAGTCAGCAACATCGCAAACCTAAGCTCGGTGCAACGCTCTTCTACTCCTCAGCAATAATCAAGTACATGTATACATAATCTTTCCCCTATCGACACCTGCAATAATATAATCTGTTTAGTCCGAATACATGACCCAAATAGGGTGTGGGAAATAAATCCCAGTAGGCACCCACCAAAGGACCACGTCCAATTGTTAGTGAGAATGTGCAACAACAGTGTGCAAAAGTAAATGTAGTAAACTAGTAAGTACTCAAAAGTAACTATTACTTGCAGTTTAATTGACATTTAAATTATTACTTATCAATTCGATATAATTTAATTATATTTAAAATTCACCATTCCCTTAGTATAAATATAAAATTTCCCACATTCCATTCAGAACCTTTCCCTCATAAGAAAATGAATCTTTCCCTCAGGCCTTTACCTTAGGCGAAATAGTATCTTTCCCTCAGGTCTTACCCTAAGGAGAAATAGTATCTTTCCCTCTGGACTTTCCCTCATGCAATTTCCCTTAGGAAAGGAAGTATTTCCCTTAGATATAAGAAATGAATCCCTTAGGTGAAACAGATTCCTTTCCTCATGCTAACAGAACCACGCCCTTAGGCTAATCAGAACCACACCCTTAGGATAATCAGAACCACACCCTCAGGCTCAGGTAACTGGGCCGAGCCGAAAAAATAATTAAGAATTTATTTAAAATTCCTCTCAAGACAATTTAAAGCATGCCATATTTATGGTATAACCTCTGGTAACATGGCCAAATGGCTAAACAAAGGAACGCACCCCCAGGGTGGTCCTAGATCCAAGGAAGAATCCCAAACATCAGGTTATAATTACATTAAAATATGTATACAATTCTAGGTATATAATTTTTCATGGTCTTACCCATACAATACCCCATTCCTGGGCGCGTTTCCCAATGGTACACAAAATCACCACAACAGTTGGAAATAAAAAGTAGACCACCTGCCTCGATCGCCTCTGATCGGTATACGTGAATGAAACTTCTAGAAAGACCCAATAATAACTTATAAATGGGAATACTAAAACATGTTCATACCTAAATAACTTCCCTTATAGGATGAATTGGTAAGAACAATGTAAGGTGATGTAAGGGCTTACCCGTGTGGTTTCAATGAGATCGATGGAGGGAGAAACGGATTCCTGACATTCTAGCATGAGATCTCCAAAGATTTGTCTGTCCTTCGGAGCTCCTCTGGAATTCTAAGCTTCCTCTATGAATATAGGAGGCTACCACCATTTTTTTGTGAATAAAAAATACACGGTGTGTACTCTCAAGTACACAGCGTGTACTTTAAATTTATTAAACTTTTCCCCTAGCAGCTTCTCGCCAGCGCAACACTGTTTATCTGTCGACATGAGTATACGACGTGTATTACAGATTACACGGTGTGTGCTATCTCTCCACTAGTAGCTGTCTCAACCACATTACTATTCACCTACCCACTGAATACATGATGTGTAAATACCATATACACTTTGTGTAGTCAGTTTTTAAAACCTTCATTGCCGATAGGCCTACACGCCCTTTGTGCCCATCCCACACAGCCAAAGTACATGGCGTGTGGAAAAGTACACAATGTGTACTTCCAAAAATTGGTATTTTCTCCAATTTTACTTATTTTCTCAAAAACACTTCAGCAAAAAAGGAAAAGAAGAAACACGTACCTCAAAAAAAAGAACCATGTTCTTAAGATTTTCCTCAATTAGAAATTACATTGGATCTCAATTTTAAAGGATATAGTTTAATTAGATCGTGGTTCTATGTTTTGATCCAAGATATCCCAGTCAATAGTGAATTCTACTAATATACAACAAATTGAGATTTATATTGTGTTGAGCATTCGTCAATGATCATGAGGCATGACGTATAATTTCTAATTTCTATAGACATTATTGTAATCATGTGTATTTAATTTTATCATTTTGATTCCATGATTATTAATTTTATTAAAATTGAAAAGTTGAATTTTAATTCATAGAAATTGGGAAACCATTCATGGATCCCATTGGACCTTTTGTTGTATTTGAAACAAAAAATAATGGGAACCCATGATGTGTACCAATATCTCTATGAAAATTATTTATGGAATGTGAAAAGGGGAATAAAAGGTAACATTAATTGAATTAGATCATATTTCATGTTAATAATAGGAATTATAGGGCTGTGTGGATTAACCATGAAAGTATACTGATTTTTGTGTTTAAATGTTGATGATTGGATTAATGGTGAATTGATTTTATTATACATTGGAAATAATGTAAATAACCATGGATGTGATTGATAATTGAAATGATGATCCTGGATGAGAATGATTTATCAACAGGTTAAGGACTTTTAACCTTGAAATGAATGTGGTATTTGTGATATTTGTGATTGATTAATAAATGGGGTGTGGGTTAGGGATTGATGCTCTAAATTCCCATAGGGTAAAAGAATGATTCCCCAAGCATCTAATGAATTCATGCAAACCATGAGTTTTGGGATAGAGGTTATTCTTCCAAATACTCACAGTGTGCTCAAATAATGATCTTTTCCCAAAATATATTGTCATTGGACTGATGTTCGATGTGGTGGGGATATGTTACATGGACTGGTGATCTAATTTTACAGATATGGAATTGGAATGAAATGACTATTGGAATCATATGAATAAAGAATTGTGGTATATCTATGGTTAATGGTTAAGATTATAGAATGATTTTAAGCTGATATGTTATGGCGGATTAAAAAATAATATATGCATAACCAATTTACATTATATTTTGATATTTATTCTATATACAACTACATACATTGTTATAGACAAATATATTTGTTTACAAGTCATTGGTGGTTGTCTACTGAGTTGTACTCACTTGTTATTCGGTAATCCTGATCAGTACTTGAATAAAAATTACGTTTGTAGGAAAAGATAAGGGAAGGAGAATTATGATTGATGGACAAGATTGTATTCAGGATGGAGCATGGATGATGGAACCATACATGATGTTGAGTCCCTCTTGGGGGATGTTTATGTGTATTTATTTTTAGTTTCCATTAGACACATGAAAATTATATGGCATTAAATATATACTACAGTGGTTTATGGTCATTCTCCATGTTTTGGGATTATCATGTGATGTTGGTCTTTTGTTACTGCAGTATTATCTTAGTTATTATTTATTATCATTTTGTTATTGTATATTGATTTACATTGATGAGATACTTTGATAAAGCAGAAATAGTAACCTCACATTAAATATTAGAGCATTGTTGACATTCAGCAGCCTATGGGAAATGGATAGGTAGATTGGGGGTCACGCAATCTACGTGCACTAGGAAATTACATGTGAAACCTTAGTTAGGATGTTACCACATGCTATCAGCGGAAGTTTTATTTTATATTTTTTTCAATAATATTTTAGAATGGTATATACATAACTAGTATGAGTCAGTCATTGGACATGAAATCATGCATGGTTGTATCTTACCCATATGTGGTGGAAAACCCATGTATCCACTGAGAGATTTATGTTCTTGAATTTATTTTTACATATGAATGTTATATCACCTTTAGTGTGCGCTTTTTATGTGATTTTAATAGTTTTTGAGATTTTTCACCTGGTCATACATGGAATGGGAGATGAGTAAACATGTATTCTTCTTGGTACACATTAATTTTGGTGACATGAAACATTTGAGGCACACATGGAAAAGTTATGTTTTTGTGAGTTATTGAATGGAAAAATATTTTATTCCCTTATGTAATTTAAAATAAATGGAACCAAATGATGAATTTAATTTGTTAAAATTATTTTGAATCTGTTAATTTGATATGGAAAAAATCGTGTCCAATTGGAAACTTACATTATGATTTTTTACCCTATGTTATCCATAGCCTAGATGTGTGATGTTTAAGGGTAGTGGTAGTCCCTCATTTTTGATGATTTGTAAGGCTATGGGGTACAAATTTTTATATAATTATTTGAATCCCTCTTCTATAAATATGGTAATGATGTGTTTTGTGTCCTCAGAATTTTTTTTGAAATTTTTGATTTATTCCACTATAGTGATGTTTTTTGATAGGATGACATGAAGACATTGCTGGAAATAATACTCTAGTAGTGGGACATGAGGACATGATAGTTTTGGGTGAAGACGATATTGAGTAGTTCCATGATAAATTTGGTCACATTAAAAAGCTCATGTATAGGGACCTATGGTAGGATGTGTGAAATATGTGTGACTTGAAATGGTATGTCTAGTTTCAGCACCCTCTGACCCTCCCTAGATAGGGTAGAAATACGGCAGATGAGTTTATTATTGAGTCTATTTTGAGTATTCATAACCACATAGACACTCCTATTATAAATAGAGTCATGTGGAATTCTTATATGTTGTGTGGATTAGTGAATTTGTGGTTGGATATTAGGGTTCATGATGAGAATTTGGAGGGAATTATGTGGAATTAATTCCAGGAGAAGCTCTTCATACACTTATACTTGGGGATACTCATGCAGGGGAGATAAATATTGTTTTTGAGGTTGAACCAAGGGTGTAAGTCTATTATGGACTATGTTGGTCTCTATACTATGTTTCAGTGCTTTTTTATAGTGATAGATGGTGATAAGGAAACTATGATATTTTTCTCTTAGGATAGACATAAATATTAGATTAAGTTTAAGGTAAATATATTTCAGCTATAGAAGTTTGTTAAGGTAGTGAATAATTCTATTATTTCTGTGGGTAAGCTTTAGGAGGATTTTAGTGGAGGACATGTGGATTCTATTGGTTGAGGATATTGTATGTATTCATAGGGTAGGAAGAATTTCTATGAGAATTTTATAAAGATAAATGAAAAGAAGACTAAACTAGAGTACGAGAAGTGGTTCCTCTACACAATACTAGTCTAGAAGTAGGAGTTATACTGGATGTGGTGGTGGATGCGGATTACAAGGTACTTGAGGAAAAAATAACACATTTCAATAGAGTATTATGGAACATTGACCTAAACTACAACACAAGTAAAAAGGATGAGGAAGTTGTAATAAGTTTATCTAGTAATTGTGGATATCGTGGTTGGACCATCGACATCATATGTACTATTCTTATATATTATATAATTTATAACACATTATTCAACATAGGAGCCTAACATTATTTTCTATAATCTAATATTGTGAATGGGTTGAGTCTGATATTGATGTTTGTGAGTGGTTTTATGATTATTTACACACCATTGGGAGTATGGTCAGTGGATATCTATTTATAGAAGGAGTGTTCTCTCATGGTTGGTGGGTATCATTTCCTATGGTACATTTAATTACCTAAAATATGAGTTATAAAATTTATTTTGGTATGAAATTTATATTATCACAATAATACCACAACAACTGATTCTATATGAGAGTATCATTTTTTTCTCCATAGGGTAATGATTATGATCATAATTTAGAGTGGGATATCTAAGAAGGCCGTAATGGGGAAGTTCATCAGAAACAGAGGGAGATCACCACTGAGTGTAGAGACCCGAAGCTTAATGTACAAGGACATTACATTACTTTTTTGGAATACTTATTACATAACAAAAACACATACACAAGGACCGTAATAGTTTAGTGTCTTTGGAAACACAGAACGTAATCTTCTAATCATGGTGAAAGATCTTCAACATCTCCCATAAAGATCTTCCCTTTTTTTTCTTACCTAAAACCTTTCTTTATATCCTAGGGAAAAGAAAAACTAAAAGGGTGAGCTCAAATGCTCAGTAAGGGTAAACAAAAGAAATATCAATCACATCATATTCCTATGAACATAACATTTTGGAAATCTTAACCTCCAAAAGAGAGCATAATTTCATAACATGGGATAAATCATAGTAGTGAAATGTAATCCCAATAATCATAACTTAAAACATGAAACTTTTTGGCATACACACATAATCATAGAGAATCATTTCTTATTAGTCAAGACTCATTGCCAAGACTATCTTAGTGGACAAAGTCCATTTCTGAACCGAGCCACCCTCGTTTCAGTCCTGTTTTACTAAACCGGTATAACCTACCATTCCAGCCATGTCTATCTCATGGGATATAAAATCTTTACCCAATGAATTGGAGGGAGATATAGGCCCCACCCATCTCATAATGATACCATTCTTATGTGTGCCACAAAATCATAAATCATACATCATTACATAACCCATGTAATAAAAATGGGAATCCTAAACATCTTGACATCATAAAACAATTCATATAAGATAAAGGAATTCATAAAAATAATTCCATCACAACATAGTCAAATCAATGTAATAATAGGGATATAAATATAACCCTTTATTATCTTATATGGAAAATAATTTTTATAAAACACTTGAACTCCATTCTTGAGGAAAATATCCTTTCAACTTCAAAAACACTTTTCCTTTCTTAACATTTCATAAAATTATATACTAAAAGAAGTTTATTAAAAATAAACTTGAAAAAATGTAAAGGAATCTTCTTGGAAATAATGTTTTAAAAATACATTCAAGCCGTATATGTTAAAAAAACATTCTTCTCGTACTTTTGTCGGAAAAGTCAAAAAGTACCTCATACGAAAAACGACAAAAAATTCCTTTCATATCCTTTACTAAAAACTCACCGAAGGGTAAAAATGGATTTAAACAATTGTAGGTGGATGGAAATAATATTAAATATTTATGAAACATGGATTTGGATGATTAAATACACCCCAGTACATAATTACGAATAAACAATCTCGGATAAAAATGAGATTGTGATATTTCCCTTACCTTAGGTCTGATTTGCTTCGTAATTGTCCGAACCTCCTGTATAATGATTTAAATAATGTCATTGACTTATTACAGAATCATATTCATTCTGATGATATCATATATGGTCCACTTATAACTTTATATTACCCGTTCTTTTGTAAATTCCATGTTAAAGAGCGTTTTGGGTAAAATTGTTTCATTTGTCGTCTGTGTATTGACTTGTAATTATTCATATGATTACTTAGATCATGATTACTTAATTCCAGAATATAAAACATGATTTATATATATATATATATTCAGAATATAAATATATATAATAAATCAGTAAATGGAAAGAAATACACCGTTCATGGAGATGGTAGGCCGTACGTACGCATGAACGCTGTTTTCGTTTCCTTATTGAATTGAACAGAATTAATTAGATGACATACATATATATACACATAAATCCAGTATCATTATTATGTCTTATATTTCAAGATTAATTATTATATATACTTTATAATCATTCATGTATGGTTAAAGTGGAGAATGAATCTCATCGCGTCGTGGAGACGGTAGTCCGTACGTACGGATGAGCGATGATATCGTTCTCAGGATCGTGGGACTGTATTTCAGTGTATTTATACTATTTAAGAATCAATATCACTTTAAATCAATAATATATAGTTATTATTTACACCATTATACCCATCCAAGTAAGGTGGTGGTGGAAAATAGATTTCACCACAGCGTGGGGACGGTATTCCGTACGTACGCACGCGCGGGGATTTCGTTTTCCGTAGGATGGATAGATGGTGAAAAAAGGATTGTTTCATAATTCTAATAACATATCAGTATATGAGTGATACTGATGTTATTACTTCATAATGAAACAACCTAATAAGATGTAGTGGAAGAAGAAATAAAGGTGAATGAATCGGTAACGGAAATTACCTCTTCTTTGAAGCGCATCTTTGAGACCTCCTCTTAGGGCACTAAAATTGGTCTTTGAGGAACACCAGAACCTCTAGGATGTTTATAGGGAAGTGGAGAAGAGAATTTTTCAGGGGTTGGCCGAGCTTGAAGGCTCAAAGATGTGTGAGGAAGACGGGGAGGAGGTGCCCTTTTATAAGGGAGGAGAGGGGCATCTTTGGGAAAACTAAAAATATTATTTTATTATAAAGTCAAGTTCGGGTTTAAATAGCTCCAAATTGATATATTTCGAAGCTAAGGTGGGTATGGGTCGAAATCCATTCATCCAATATAATTTAGACAAGTTTAGGTTCCTATTTTAACCTTATCATTTATATTTAACATTAAGTTAAATAATTTTACTTTTACCGTGTCTTCTTGTGTTCTTTTACTATAAGGTTAATAAACTTACTATATCAAGCAAAACTAACCCCAAGATGTTTATTATTAATATATATAACCTTATCTAAGTCATTTGGCCGAACCTTATATTTTTAGGAATAAAATAACAATTAATAATATAATATTTGTCTTAAAAAATATTTTATGTCAATTTTGAAACTATTTAGTAATTGATTTTATTGAAAATAATAACAGAATTATTAGTTCGAAAAAAGATATTTTAAACTATACTAACGTGTCATATTAACCTATAAAATTAGTGGAATTCATAAAAAGACTCAAATTACATTTATTTGGGCATTTATAACATCAATTATGTCAATATTTCATTAATAAGACAATTACTGCATCATCTTTGTGTCATAATAAATGATAATTATTTAATCCCTAAAAATTATAAACAAATTCCTATGATGTAGATAATTGTATTAGATTTCTGGATACTATTCATGTTTGAAGTGTCATGATGTTTATCACTAGATTAAAATTATTATACTTATAAGATTTATGGATGTGACATGTTGTCACATTCTTTGGTTTTAATAATAATTAAATTATTTTCATTGAAAAACTTTAATTAAATTTATCTAATCCGACCATTAGGTGATATTGGTCGACTTTTAGTCATCTAATAGGATTTTGACATTTTTAGGGTAATTTTAAAATATTATATTTACCCTTAATTACCCGATTTACCTTTAACTATGGTAAATAAAATTTACCGTTGTTACTATTCATAATTCCCAAAAAAAAGTAGCTTATTAACATAATTTGGATCCACTGATTCCAAATATGGAATCCATTTTTCCAAATTCAATACAAAAATTTTGCAGAAATTAAATTAAAATTAATCTCGTTGTCGAAAGAAAACATGTTTTTCTTTAAAACATTGCAAAAGATTGAATTGATTTAACCTACGAATTCAAGGTAAAATCAATGCTAATGACATACATTATATTAAATGGTAAAAATATATTCTATTTATACTTTAAAACCAGTCAATATTATAATTTAACCACATATGATATTACGATGAAAGAAGTTGTTTTTAATTAAAATATAGCGTGTTTTTACTATTCATTAAAATATGAAAGTTTTCAGAAAAATATCAAAACTTTATCTAATGTAAATTTTTATTTCCTGATTCAAAAGAAGAATTTTATTTTGTCAAATTGAACATATAAACATGTCAAAAACTAGATTTAAAGTGGGTGCGCCATCAAAAGGCGGCAAAACTGCATTTTTTTAAAAATACTTATTTTACCCGAAAAATTTATTTTGTTCTTATACCATGTTCTAGAAATGTGTAATATGAATAATAATGTTATAAAATTCAAAATTTAGTTAAAACTATTCATAATGGCTAGTTCATAATAATATTATAATAATATATCGTTGTTTAGTAAAACGCGGTATTGCGTACAACACACGCTATCGAGGAAGGTTGTGATTGCGTGTAATACCAGGCAAGTCAAGGATACGTGTTGAGCAAGATCCTTTTGATGTAGAGTACAACACAAGACATTAATGAAATTAATATAATATTTTTCATAAAATCTCAGGTTGTTAAATTCTACCCCCCTTAAAATGAATTTTTCCCTCGAAATTCTTTTGGGTTATAAATGGTTTATTACTCAAAAATTTGTTTAATAGAAACCCACATCGTAAAAAGGAATTCCAAAACATGAATTTTAAAAAATAAAGTATGAAATGTAACGGTTACCCAAATTAACTCATCACGGGGTTTCCACGTAGGAGAACATATGTGAAAATATGGATATGGAAGAAAAATCTAACCATCAAGTTCTGATGGAGAGTGGTAGAGAACATGGCTATGAAAAAGCCAACAATCACAAAGATATTGATTTGTGATGATCTAATGTACCATCTGATTAATCGGATATAAGGGATCTAGGACAACATTTTTGGTTTTTAAGATCATTTCGCTAATGTTGATGAATTAAAAGAAATACTTACATGATTTTGGTACAATCTCACTGTTTTTTGTGAATTGAACAATTTCCACTTCATCCCTTAAATAAATGAAGTTGAATTTTTTATTCGTGATGTGTTATCAGATCATGTGATAGAATGATGGGTCATTCCATCTCTTTCAAACAAAAGGTTAGCAAAAGTTATAAGTCCATCTTATGGTTAGATTAATCGTATATGGTTCCAAAAATGAACTTATACTTCATATATCATACCACTTAATAAAATAAAACTAGTTTATACTAACCAGGGACTTCCTGTAGACCAGTGGTAGGCGATAAAGGCCAGTCGCACTTCGGTTGTGGGTTCGATTCCCACAGCCTTGTCCGACGCGATGGGTTGTCGCCCGTCCTGCAGGTTTTCCTTTTTCTAAAACTACATTACTATATCAACCCATCAATAATATCGAAAACAGGTTCTATCCTTAAACAATACGTACTTATGTCCAACATAATCCATTCCAATCATTAGGCTTATCCAAAATACTTCGGTCCAAGCTCATAGTATAGAGAAAATGATCACATGAATGCCATCATTTATCCCTCATATATCTTGTTCGTCACATTCCAGTCATGTGATTACCATAATCATGTAATCTCTTTGAAAAATGAATACCCATAAAATCTTAGTAAAAAAACGAGTGTTGTGAAAAGTTAACACATTCCACATACCAAAAACCCAAAATTCTATATACTCAAACCATGATATAACTATTTCCTTATATCAGTCATGAGCTCATGAATACTATCAAACATTTAATTTTCTCCTTATCCCTTCATTATGCACATATCATCTACATTCCAAAAATATCTGAATAATCCTTCATGGATACTGGTACCATTAATCATACACTTTCAAAACTCAAGGAAAGACAACAGTGTAACAATCCTTAGATGTCTCTTTATTCCATAGTACCATGAGATTACTTATACAACATTACACATGATAAACATGTAATCATTACACTACATTCTTAAACCATTGACCAAGCTTCAACAATTCTTTCATCTCACATATCATTTGTAGTCTCTTCATCATCATCAAAATAAATACTACCCATACGACCATACTGATTCTCTTCATGAGACTTTACCTTAGGGCATTGGTTTTCATAATTCTCATTCATTCCACATTTAAAACATTTAACCAATGTTGATGTCGTAGAAATACCATTATCCTCATCCCTGGTGTTAACTGAACCTTTTCCTTTTCACTTACTGGCTTTGTGTCCTTCTTTTCCACACCCAAAGCATCTTCCAGTTCCTTTGAAACATTCTCCTTGATGCCTCTTCACACATGATTTACATAGGGGAAATTGAACATACTTTCCTCTATGATCATCATGAAACTCCATATTTCTCTTTTTAGCCGAGTCAGGAAACTTACCAATTTGAGTTTTTTGATCATATTATGAGATTTCTTATTCGGTATAATAATGATGGTTGGACTTCCAAATCCCATTTCATTTGGTTTCTCATGAATAATATCATTCCATTGTCCATCATATCCTCCATTATCGTGAATCATCTTGTTTCCAGCTATTTTCTAAAACCCAAAAATAATAGTGTTAGAGGAAAAAATCATAATAAAGGGGGAGTAACTTCAATATCTAAAATATTAGGTTAAATTCTAAGATCGTTACCATAGTTCTAGGAAAATATCCTATACGTATACTTATCCTTAGGGACATCCCTAGACATACCTTAGAAATATCTCTAGGGATCTCACTAACGTTCTCACATCCTAGTTTCCAAAGGTTGACTAAACCTTTCCTCTGATACCAACTGTAGAGACCCGAAGCATAACGTACAAGGACATTACATTACATTTGAAGAATACTTATTACATAACAAAAACACACACACAAGGACCGTAATAGTTTAGTGTCTTTGGAAACTCGGAACGTAATATTCTAATCATGGTGAAAGATCTTCAACCTCTCCCATAAAGATCTTCCCTTTTTTTTCTTACCTAAAACATTTCTTTATATCCTGGGGAAAAGAAAACATAAAAGGGTGAGCTCAAATGCTCAGTAAGGGTAAACAAAAAAAATATCAATCACATCATATTCATAAGAACATAACATTTTTGAAATCTTAACCTGCAAAAGAGAGCATAATTTCATAACATGGGATAAATCATAGTACTGAAATGTAATCCCAATAATCATAACATAAAACATGAAACCTTTTTGGAATACACACATAATCATAGAGAATAATTTCTTATTAGTCAAGACTCATTGCCAAGACTATCTTAGTGGACAAAGTCCATTTCTGAACCGAGTCACCCTCATTTCAGTCCTGTTTTACTGAACCGGTATAACCTACCATTCCAGCCATGTCTATCTCATGATATATAAAATCTTTACCCAATGCATTGGAGGGAGATATAGGTCCCACCCATCTCATAATGATACAATTCTTATGTGTTCCACAAAATCATAAATCATACATCATTACAAAACCCATGTAATAAAAATGGGAATCCTAAACATCATGACATCATAAAACAATTCATATAAGATAAAGGAATTCATAAAAATAATTCCATCACAAAATAGCCAAATCAATGTAATAATAGGGATAGAAATATAACCCTTTATTATCTTATATGGAAAATAATTTTGATAAAACACTTGAACTCCATTCTTGAGGAAAATATCCTTTCAACTTCAAAAACACTTTTCCTTTCATATCATGTCATAAAATTATAAACTAAAAGAAGTTGATTAGAAATAAACTTGAAAACTTGTAAAGGAATCTTCTTGAAAATAGTGTTTTAAAAATCCATTCATGCCATATAAGTTAAAAAAACATTCTTCTCGTACTTTTGTCGGAAAAGTCAAAAAGTACCTCGTACGAAAAACGACAAAAGATTCCTTTCATATCCTTTACTAAAACCTCTCCGTAGGGTAAAAATGGATTTAAACAATTGTAGGAGGATGGAAATAATATTACATATTGATGAAACATGGATGTGGATGATAAAATACACCCCAGTAAATAATTTCGAATAAACAATCTCGGATAAAAATGAGATCGTGATATTTCCCTTACCTTAGGTCCGATTTGCTTCGTAAGTGTCTGAACCTCCTGTATAATGATTTAAATAATGTCATTGACTTATTGTAGAATCATATGCATTGTTATGATATCATATATGGTTCACTTATGACTTTATATTACCTGTTCTTTTGTAAATTCCATGTTAAAGAGCATTTTGGGTAAAATTGTTTCATTTGTCGTCTGTGTTTTGACTTGTAATTATTCATATGATTACTTAGATCATGATTAATTAATTCCAGAATATAAAACATGATTTATATATATATATATATTCATAATATAAATATATATAATAAATCAGTAAATGGAAAGAAATACATCGTTCCTGGAGACGGTAGGTCGTACATACACATGAACGCTGTTTTCGTTTCCTTATTGAGTTGAATGGAATTAAGTAAATGACATTCATATATATACACATAAATCCAGTATCATTATTATGTATTATATTTCATGATTACATATTATATATACTTTATAATCATTCTTGTATGGTTAAAGTGGAGAATGAATCTCATCGCGTCATGGGGACGGTAGTCCGTACGTACGCACGAGCGATGATATCGTTCTCATGATCGTGGGACTGTATTGGAGTGTATTTATACTATTTAATAATCAATATCACTTTAAAATAATAATATATAGTTTTTATTTACACCATTATACCCATCCAAGTAAGGTGGTGGTGGAAAATAGATTTCACCACGGCGTGGAGACGGTATTCCGTACGTACGCACGCGCGGTGATTTCGTTTTCCGTAGGATGGATAGATGGTGAAATAGGATTGTTTCATACTTATAATAACATATCAGTATATGAGTTATACTGATGTTATTACTTCATAATGAAACAACCTAAGAAGAAGAAGTGGAAGAAGAAATAAAGGTGAAAGAATCGGTAACGGAAATTACCTCTTATTCAAAGAGCCTCTTTGAGACCTCCTCTTAGGGCACTAAAATTAGTCTTTGAGGAAGACCTGAACCTCTAGGATGTTGCTAGGGAAGTGGATAAGAGAATTTGGCAGAGGTTGGCCGAGCTTTAAGGCTCAAAGTTGTGTGAGGAAGAGGGGGATGTGGTGCCCTTTTATAAGGGAGGAGAGGGGCACCTTTGGGAAAACTAAAAATATTATTTTATTATAAAGTCAAGTTCGGTTTTAAATAGCTCCAAATTGATATATTTCGAAGATAAGGTGGGGATGTGTCCAAATCCTCTCATAAAATAGAATTTATACATGTTTATGTTCTTATTTTAAACTTATCATTTAGATTTAACATGAAGTTAAATAATTTTACTTTTACCATGTCTTCTTGTGTTCTTATACTATAAGGTTAATAAACTTACTATATCAAGCCAAAATAACACCAAGTTGTTTATTATTAATATATATAACCTTATCTAAGTCATTTGGACGAACCTTAGATTTTTAGGAATAAAATAACAATTAATAATAAAATATTTGTTTTAAAAACTATTTTATGTCAATTTTGACACTATTTAGTAATTGATTTTTCTGAAAATCATAACAGAATGATTAGTTCGAAAAAAAGTTAATTTAAACTATAATAACATGTCATATTAACCTATAAAATTAGTTTAATTCATAAAAAGTCTCAAATTACATTTATTTGGGCATTTATAACATCAATTATGTCAATATTTCATTAATAAGACAATTACTGCATCATCGTTGTGTCATAATAAATGATAATTATTTAATCCCTAAAAATTATAAATAAATTCCTATGATGTATATAATTGTATTATATTTCTGGAGACTATTCATGTTTGAAGTTTCATGATTTTTATAACTATATTAAAATTATTATACTTATATGATTTAAGAAAGTGACATGTTGTCACATTCTTTGTTTTTAATAATAATTAAATTATATTCATTGAAAAAATTTAATTAAATGAATATAATCCGACCCTTAGGTTATATGGGTCGACTTTTAGTCATACAATAGGATTTTGATATTTGTTAGGGTAATTTTAAAATATTATATTTACCCTTAATTACCCGATTTACCTTTAACTATGGTAAATAAAATTTATCGTAGTTACTATTCATAATTCCCAAAAATAAAAAGTGTCTTATTAACATAATTTGGATACACTAATTCCAAATATGGAATCCATTTTTATAAATTCAATACACAAAAGTTGCAGAAATTAAATTAAAATTAATCCCATTGTCGAAAAAAACGGGTTTTTCTTTAAAACATTGCAAAAGATTGAATTGATGTAACCTACGAATTCAAGGTAAAATCAATGCTAATGACATAAATTATATTAAATGGTAAAGATATATTTTATTTATACTTTAAAACCATTCAATATTATAATTTAACCACTTAAGATATTACGATGAAAAAAGTTGTTTTTAATTAAAATATAGCGTTCTTTTACTATTCATTAAAATATGAAAGTTATCGGAAAAATATCAAAACTTTATCTAATGTAAATTTTTATATCCTGATTCAAAAGAAGAATTTTATTTCTTCAAATTGAACATATAAACATGTCAAAAACTAGATTTAATGTGGGTGTGCCATCAAAAGGGGGCAAAACTGCATTTTTTGAAAAATACTTATTTTACCCGAAAAATTTATTTTGTTCTTATACCATGTTCTAGAAATGTTTAAGACGAATAATAATGTTATAAAATTCAAAATGTTGTTAACACTATTCATAATGGCTAGTTCATAACAATATTATAATAATATATCATTGTTTAGTAAAACCCGGTATTGCGTACAACACACGCTATCAAGGAAGATCGCGATTGCGTGTAATACAAGGCAAGTCAAGGATGCTTGTTGAGCAAGCTCCTTTTGGTTTAGCGTACAACAGAAGACATTAATGAAATTAAAATAATATTTTTCATAAAATCTCGGGGTGTTACACTGAGCTTCCAAGTATTTTATTAAATTATAGGGGTGTAAATCATGATGTTTTTTCACCCAATGTGGATCAGGTTTAGTATTTTTATCTTAAATACTTATCAAGGATTCCACCTCAGATATATGTTTAGTTTGAAATTGAGTTCATCATTGGAGATGAGTTAGTTTACATTCCACTTTATATACTGAAACAAATAGATATTCAAGAGCATAAGAATGAAATGGAAAAGTTGATGGATAAGGTATATATACATCAGAGTAAATTGATATAATGATATATTGTTTTATTTTCTAAGAAGGATGATTTTATGTTTTTGTGTGTGTCGATTATCAAAATTTAAACTAGATGAATGTTATGAAATGATATATTATTCCATGTATTGATGAATTATTTTAAAATTTTAGAGGAGATTGTGTATTCTATAATATTTAATTGAGTTTTTGGTATCATTAGTTGATAATTATACCTTACGATACACCATATAATTATTTCAAAAGAGGGTATGTCTTATACAAGTATTTCCTGATTCCATTTTTGAAGATGAATGCTATTGTGGGGATCAAGGAAATGATGAGACAAATCATTCATATGTACCAAGATTAGTTTGTGGTTTTTTTGTAGAGGAAATCTTAGTGTACTCCAAGACTCTTGGAGACAATGCATAAATCAGGACATAATCCTAAGTACACTGTGAGAGAATCAACTATACGCCAAGATATCAAGTGTAATTTTTTGATCGACAATGTACATTTCTTGGGTCACATCATCTCTGATGAAATTATGTCCGTGGAACTATGGATTTTTCATGCATTGGTTTTTTGGGATCAACCCAAGAATGATTTTAATGTCCAATTATTAATGGGGTTGGATGGTATTTATCATTTATTTTTCAATGATTTTTCAGGTTCAGATGTACCACTTTCAGGATTTACCAATAATGGCATCATGTTTTAATGGTATATTGTGTGTGATATTTTTTTCTAGGTGTTGATTATGCTGTTTTCTGCTACACCAATTTTGATCCTACCCAAGATTAGTGGGGATTATACAATGTTTTTTAATTCAACTCGAGATGTTAATGTGGTAGTGTTGTTATAGAGGGATTGAATTGTGGTGTATGGGACATGACATCTAGGAGAACTTGAAGGAAATTAAACTAAACATGATCTCAAGTTAACAATAATGATTTATAATTTAATATATTTTTTACATTACATTTTGTGAAACAAATTTACCATGTATACCAATAAAATAATCACAAAATACATCTCATCACATTGAGATTTGGCCATTTAGCAATGGTGATGGGTTCAATGTATTCAATCATTTGATTTTGAGTTAAACTATAAAACCTGGAATGAAAATAGTTTTGTTGATGCTTTGAGAAGGATGTCATAGACTTAGGCAACTCAGAAGTCCAATTCTATGTGGATGATGAATAACATTCTATTTAAAAGACATATTGATGTTTAGGAGGGCCAGATGCATAAAACCCTCATATATTTTTCAGTTGAGTCCACAATTATTAGAAGAAAAATTGAGAGGATTTTTACGGCTCCTAACTATTTGGACTTATGGGAAAACCATGGTGGTAGGGGGTCACCTCCAGATTTTACTATACGTGAAGATAATATAAAAAATCTATAAAACAGTGTTTTTGTAAATATATATGTGTTTCAGGAGTTGATGCATGAGTTTCACAGATCAATGTTATTGGTGCCCAGAAGTTTACCCCAAATTCACCATGACCTTCAAAACCAATATTGGTGTCTGGTGTTGAAAAATTAGATTTTATGTTTTTTGATATGACGCAACACATATTAGTTGGTTGAGGCCAAGCATCGATGACATAGTGCTTTACGACATCCATTCCAATCCTATAATTGAATAGGGATAGAGTTAGCTTGGACTTTTTGGTGGGTCATATGGGGATCCCATAGAATAATGACAAGATATGGGTGATTGTTGATAGGTAGAAAAAGGTATCTCATTTTCTTCCTATTTGGGATGATTTAATGGTTTATTAGTAGGGAGAATTTTATGTAAAAAAGATAGTCTATTTTCATGGTGTTATATAGAGAATAGTTTCTGATAATGAATATCACTTTTATTTACTCTTCTATAAGGTCTTACAGAGGGAACTTGGTATTCTTAGGTTTTTTATTATGAATTTAAACTTGTAGAGAAATGGGAAATTAGATTTTACTATCCTGGTGCTAGAGGACATACTAAGAGATTTAATCCTTGATTTTGGAGGGCCGTAGGAGAATAACATAACCCTCATTGAGTTCTCCTATAATAATAATCAGTAGGAGGGTATTCTTATGAAATACTACGTGGTGATTTACAGATGTCCATGAATATCACTTCTATACTAGATTGAGGAAAATGAGAATAGAATTTTGGAATTGTGTCTCATTCAAGAGATTTTGAAATAATTTTTGTTCATTAAAAAATGTATTGCGATGGATCAGAGAAAAAAGAAGTATTATGTCAATCGACATCATCAACCTCTTGAGTTTACAGTGGTATGCTTGGTATTCCTTTGGGTATTGTCACGATTGGTTCACAATAATATTTGGAGTTATGGAAAATTGCAACCTGGTGTTTTGGACCATTTGATATTGTAGAGAGAATAGGGCCAATGACATACTAATTGGATATTTGGAAGAGGTACAGTGAAACTATCAATGTATTTCATGTTTCATAGCATCAGAAGTATCACCCACACCATTTCAATGTGATCAACAACGTTGATGTTGATATTGAGTATGATGTGTCCTTTTTGGAGCAGCATATTCATGTTGTGGATCACAGTGAAAAAGTGTTGTGGGAAAAGATTATTCCATTGGTCCAAATGTTGTAGATAAATGGCCATGTTCAAGAGGAAACAAGGGAAAGTGGAGTAGATATGTTGGCTTAATGGCCTAACCATAATAACTCATTATCATATTATCTCATGGGACTCATACATATTGGTGAACTATTATATAGTGGGAATATTGCAATATCACAACCTTTCTGGAGATATATCAAACTAATTTTCAAGTATTATTTGTCACTTATTTTGAATTTACCATAATATGGGTTTTCTTTGGGTAATTTTTAGGTAAATTTTGAAAACTATGGATACCCCTAGGGATATACACAATTTTTTATTATTTATTTAAAACTATGTGTTTTTTCAAAGAAAATTGTGCACCCTTTTTGGAGACATGGGTGGTGGTGCATGATTTGGAAAAACCGTGATGCCTCCCTCAACAAACCTTACACCCTCAGAAATAGGGGGTTTCAACGTAGGTTCAGTGTTAAAAAAATGGTGTTCCCACCCTAGAGTAACCATTCTCCCCATAAGTAGGGGCACATAGTTACAGAGTGGAGTTTGAAAAACCATGGCCCCTTTTAGAAAACAATGTGTGCATGATTTTAAACATCTTAAATTTTATTTAAAAACTTATAAACACTAAATTTATATCCTTAATCACCCTATTATGGAGTAATAATATTTCATTTGATTTTAGAGGTTTTAGAGAGGGTCACATGTATCGTTGAACGTCTTCATTTTGAAATTAATGATTATGTGGATGTATCAACCCCTCATTTGGTATGTGATCTCTTCCTATTTCATTTCTCTCTCTCTCCCTCTCACATATTTCTTACCCTTTGAAGGGGGTTGATTTTCCTCTATTAGAAGTTTTTTTATCATGGTTTTGATGGATCTTGTTTATTGGGATTTTGGTCCATGTTTTTGATCCAAAATCTCTTTGTCCATTATGAATTTGATTGATCTACATCAAATTGAGGGTAACAACTTGGTGACAGTTCATCACTAATATAGAATGAGGTTGTCTAACTATTAATGACCATAGTTTTTTCAAAAAATCATGTGTCTATTATCATACCATTGTGTTTCCAAATTGTTTCATTGAATTTATATTGGAAAAGAGATTATAATTTTATGAAATTGGGAAACCCTTTAAGGATCCAATTGTACCCATTGGATTTTTTGAGAACAGACATGATGGAAACCCATGGGGTGTTCCAATATATATATAATTATGATTTATGGAATGTAAAAAGAGTAATAATGGGATATTTAAATTGAATTAAATACTTTATCATGTTGATAATTGGAATTATAGGGTTGGTTTACTTAACCAGGAAGGGTTAATGATTTGTGTATATAAATTTGGATAATTGGATTAATGGTTAATTTTTAGGTTTTTCCTTGGGAATAATGTAAATCTCCATGGTAGTGATTAATAATTAAAATCCTGTACAATGATGAGAATGATTGATTAAATGGAAAATGATGTTAAAAATAGATATGAATATGATATTTTTGATATTTTTTATTGATTGAAAATTGGGGTTTGTGTCAAGGTCTCATACTCCAAATTCCCATGGGGTGCTGGAGTGATGAAATATGAACCTAATGCATGCATGGGATCAATGAGTTTTGGGAAATGGATTAATGATCCAAATACCCATAGGGATCCATACTGATGTTCTATGACCTCCAGATATTATTATTTGAATTATTTACCATGTATATATGATATAGTAACTTGAGAGATTCTCTAAGGTACTAGATATGAAATTGGAATTATATAAATAATGATATACCATTAGATATTGAATTATAATATCCCTATGATTTATGGGTCAGACTATGGAACTGGCTGATGATGAGATTATGTGGTTGATTATATAATTATAAATGTTTATCATGTCCACATTTATATTAAATAATTATTTTTTTAAAAAAATTCAAACACTTTTATAAACTAGATATTTCTATATACTCTATTGGTGGTGGCCTACTGGGTTATAATCACACCTTACTAGGGCTACGTGATTGGAACCCAAATACACTTCCTGTTTCTAGGATACAACAAGGGATATAGATCTTTGTTAAATGGATGTGTTGGGATTCAATATTGAGCGTGGATGGGGGAGCAAGACATCATGTAAGGACATTCATGGGAGATATTTGTGTCCTTATGATGGGTTTTCATTATAAACATGATGCTTATATGGCCTGACATATCTACTACATTGGATTATGATATTTTTCATTATTTTGTGATATCATGTGATGCTAAACATTATTTATTTTGGTATTATCTTATTTATTGTTCATTGTCATTTGGTTATTTTATATTGATTTCCATTTAAGTAATTCTTCGATAAAGATGGCATACTCTCCGTATTGTACTCATTAGTACATCACCACCTGTTGATAACCTCTAGTATACCAGTAGGTACAACTGAGGTCATGTAAAAAACTAGATTGGGGCAAAAACAAGTGGAACCAATGTAGATAATTGAAAAACTCATTCAAATTATATAACTTTTATTATTTTTAAAATCAATTATTATATTTTTTTTATTTATTTAACAAATATTCCATCAGTGTTTCATAAGAAATTAAAAACATTATATAATTACTAGAAATTGAAAATTAATATCTATAATAAAAATAATTTTAATAATCTCAAAATAGTTACTTATATTATTTGATAACATACCTTTGTCACAATGTGGACTCATAAGAGATATTAATAACAAAAAGAGTGACATTTTGTAACTTTTTTTGATTAAAATAATATAGTAGTAATTTTTTAATGGAATTGTTTCCATTAAACAACTAAATTTACAAATAAATGTTGTAAGGGTAGAATTACATTCATAAAATAATAATTAGGATGAGAAATTATCACCTTATAACTTATTTTTAACCAAAATTAACCTGATTTACCTATTGTGGAGGTTAAAAATTGTACAATGGTTATCATTCATATTGACAATGAATAAAAGGTTCCTTATAAAAAGATTTGAACCCAATAATTCTAAATATTTAATTCATTTTATGTAATTAAATACCAATATATGAAATAATCTAACTTTAATGTGAGTGTGTAAAATGTGATAAAAACTGTTTTGAGAAAAAACCTATTTTTATTTATAAAAATTGATTTATTCGTATCCTAAGCCAAAAAATAGTAATACATATTTTTAATTATTTAATCAAATATATAATAAATAAATAATAAAAGTTATTTGAAAATAATGATTAGTTAAATTTATTAAAATAAAAATATATTTTGGGCACAAAAACAATTCTCTTAAAAAACCTCAATTTTATTTTCAAATAATTTTTAATTTTAATTCAAATAATTTTTTAATAAATGAATTAATTTTATAAATGGGTATACCCTATATTTTTTATAATTTTTTTAATATAGTTCATACCCACTAATCCATAACTAGATTATACGAGACATACAATTTTTTAAAAATGTTATGTGTTTTTTCTGAACTCTATTTTACTTGTACCATTATCCATTGATGAAATAAAATTATTTAAATATAAATATTTCAATATATATTTGGGTGTAACATGAAATTCAACTGTTTAATTTATTTTTCATATGTTTCTAATGATCTGAATAGAAGAATTATTAATGCATCAAAACATACATTACTTTAAAGAAAGGAATAGTCTATAATATATTTTGATGTTTCAATGAAAGGACTGGGATATGTCCTTATATTGAATGATATTGTGGTCCTGTATGCATGAATAAAATTTATAATACAAAAATTGAACTATCCAACTTATGACCTGGAGATTCAACAATAATATTTTATTTGAAAATATATAGACACTACATCCATAGTGAAAGATGCAATAAATATATATATATATATAACACATGATTTTGATGTATTTGTGCTCTCATAAAGAGAAAATCATGAGGCAAAGAAGATAGTTGAAATACATAAGGACTACAGTTTTTTGATACATTACCACCTTTAGAAGTAAAACAATGTGGATGATTCATTGAATAGGATGGACAAGGAAATTCTAACCCGGACATTGATTAATAATGATCCTATATACAAATATATGGTAATGATAGATATAGTGGTTTTTCGGAAAACAGAGTCAAAATTATTTTCACAAAAAACCACTAAACCATCCTTATTACAAAATATAAAGATGTATAAATCGGATGATGTGTATATCTAAAGGAATATTAAAGAATAAAATTATGGAAATTTTTGAGGAATCTTTTATATATATGGAGTGTTGATGTTTAAAATGAGGTTATGTGTTTAATCAATTCCAATGTTTAATGGGTATCTTCAAGATAAATAACATATAGAAAATATTTTTATACACATTGGTGGCACATAGATGTATTTGGATTTATGAAAATATTTTTTTGGGTTGGTATGAAGTGGGTAATTTCATACGATGTGTCCATATGATTAATATGATAGTAGGTAATTGAAAAAAGAAATCATCCTAATGGAATGATGAAATATTTTCCAATAACTATTTGGAAGTGGGAATATTTTACAATGTATTTTTTCATTGAATGTTTGATGACTTCATGGAATAATGATGTTATATGGGTTCTTATAAATTGCTTTACTAAGACTGTATATTTCTGAGTGATAAGAAAAGTTCTACCACTATGTCCCATAATTGGATATAAATCAATGAAATCATGATACTTCACATGGTACATATATCAATTTTTTATCATGACCCTTTTTTTAACATCCAAATTCAATAATTGTATTCAAAATGGTCTCAAATATAAGATATATTTGATCACCTCCTATCATCCCCAAACTGATGGGAGATCATAAAGGAAGATTCAGGTCATTAAAGGCATACTAATATCAAATTCTCTAGAATTTCATGTTATATGTGATCTGTATTGACATTTAGTGGAAGTATCATGAAATAATAACTTCCCTTAGAGAATCTAGATGGCACCATTCGGAAAATTGTAATATAAGAGATGTCTTAATCCAACATATTGGGAAGAAGTTATGGAAAGAATGCTATTTAGTCCAATGTATCTGGAGTAGATGAATATTAAAGAGTGGACTCTTTAGGATCATTTTAAATAATCCTAGATTATATAAAAGAGAACTAATGACAATAAATGGAATGAATTTGAATTATAAGTGTTGGATAAGGTATTATTGAATATTTATCATGGGAAGGAAGTTATAATATTTTGTATAAATGGGATGTTAATGTCTTTGTAAATTGATGCTTTTGAAATACTAGAACAAATTAGAGTTACAGATTACTGATTAGCTATGCTTCCCTACCTTTCTATTGTAAAAAGTTCATTCCATATTCCATTACTAATGAAATAGATTACAAATCTAATGTATGTTATCAAATAAAGTGGGAGTAGAGTTTGTGCTTGACTTTCCATATAATGAAGATCCCACATAGATTCTTTACACCATTGATAATGTGATGTGGAATCAGAAAAATTTATTGGTGAATGTCCTTGGGATAAATCATTAATTAGAAGAGGTAACCAAGTGTCCCCATTAATCTATGAATATGGAATATGCACAAGATTATAATAGATTATATATACTCTAACTTCATGTAAAAAATTATTTTATCCGGTGAGGGTGAATGTAATAATTGAGACCCTACTATAAAAAGTAAACACAAAATCTTGAACTATCACATAATGTGTATCTAAGGATCTATTATTAATGAAATTGTTTAATAAAATATATTTATGAGTAAAATTTTTTTATTTTAACAAAAAATATTTTTTTTAATAAATTCATAATAAAAATATTATCTTAATATGAAATTTTTTTATTTTTATAAAAAGATTTATTTTTAGGCAAATTGTTGGAATACAATTTTTATAAAAATGAATACCATTACGAAATCACTAAGATATAAACAAAAACTTAAACTCAAAAAATACCTATCATAAAAACATAATGTTTATAGTAAAATTATACATTTTAAAATATTATTCTTAATTTATAATTCATATGTTTGATATTTTAAAACATAAGTAACATTTTTCATTAAAATGGTTTTAATTCCATATACATTTACTTTTTTAATGTTAACAATTATAAAATATGTAAATTTAATATTATTAAATTTATTTTAAAATTTTGAATATGTAGGTCAAACTGTGGTAAATGGACTATTTTCTTTTTTAGTCCTAATGAATAAATTAATAGAGTAAAAACTAGTTACAACACTAAGAGTTAAAATGTTAAGAGTTAAAAATAAATTGATAAATAGTTTATTTTTAAAAAAATCTGTGCAATTGAATTTTATAGGATTTATCAACTATATATCACAGAAACTATATTATTGTTAAATTTTTGAGTCTCATTCATTTAGAGTGAGTTCACATTATTAAAAATTTATTGGCATTTTCAAAAACAAAATCATCACATATCACTTATAAAATGGGATTCTCACCACCACTTCATTACCACACATGATAATTTATTTCCTATTGAAACCATAAAAATTTTAATTCCCCTTCAATCCTCTATTTCATACATTATCTTCTAATCTATAAGATTTTATTGTGTGTCCAATATTTTATGGTGACCCTCCAAGGAAATATAAAAGTGTTCAAAATGAGTAATCCCTTTTACTTAAGTTAATTATTTTCTTTCCTAAATTTAAAATTATTATTTTATAACCACTTTAAATTAAAATAATTATTTTTTATTTTATGATTATTATTTTTTAGGGAATAATATGGTAAAAGTTTCCCTTTTCATAATGGAAATAAAACAATTTGTGCATATGTGAAGACTACTACCACAACCAAGATACATGTTGTGTTTTCATCCACAACATAACATGTATAGACAAAAGGGGGAACATATTATTTAGTTATGATTTATTTAAAATGTTTATGTTTATCATATAATTAACCATTTTACTCTTTTTCATTCCAAGGAAAATGAAATTGCCATTCATACATATGTGTGTACTACCATCTTCATGGAACAATGAATCTGACTTTTTTTCATTACTAACTATAATGGATCAAATTAAAAATGTGATTAGAGATAAATATTCTTTTTATGCAAATATTACAGTTATATTAAGAAAAATTCAATGAAATATAAATGAAATAAATAAAGAACCACCATTATCAAATTATCTATCTTTAACAAGAACACTAAGAGTAAAATCTAATAATTTATATTATATAATATTTTCACATCCATTACTTGTTCTTATAATTAATTCCAATTATAATATATAACACTAATAAAATCGAAATAATATATTTATACCTCTACTATAATGATACTAAACCATATGAAAATCATTTATTAAACAAGGGGTCCTTTCATGTTTTCTTCGATTCAACCGCCTAGTAGAAGATACAAAGAATTTATTACATGAATGACTATAGAAACATAATTATTGATATAATATAATATAAATTGTCAAATATTGATTATTTGGTTCTAGATACATTAAATTTAAAATATATTTAATAATAAATAAAACAACCATCAATTGTCAAGAATCACAGAAAAATTATTATTATACATTACTTATTTATATATATAGATAAAACCATTTGAGAAAAATTTAAATCACTATAAATAATTATAAATAATATGTATTATAAATTTTATATCCCTTGTAATGATGTAATTTTTGTGTACAAATAAAATATACTTTAATATTATGAAAAGAATTCAAAAGATAAAAAATATAAATACTTAATGTGGGAAAAATACGTAAAAAACTAACTTGAATTAATGTAGATAATGACTATATATGAAGATTATAAAGAAAAATTTATATGAGTATGGTAATATGTTATTAAGATAAATAATTTTTTGATAGAAAAAAGGTAAATTACATTTTTGAAATTTAGTACTAGATGTATGGTCTTTCCATATCAAATTCATCTCTTTGATAGATATTACATATTTTGCACCTATTTTCATTTAACTCATGTTTATACTACCTATTTGAGATGTTATGTCATGAACTAACCAACTGGGGCCTTCTTGACTAGGGAAGGTTAAGCTAAGACAACCCCAAGCCTTCCTTAATAGACCAGCTGCTAGCGATAAGTACTGGAATGGAAAAACTCATATGCAAGGAATTTTACAAATGTACCAATATTCATGCACCAAACATTATACATGAAAAAGTGAGAAGGAATAATAACAAAATAATGTTACATATAGAGTAAAAACCATGAATGTAATAGCCTCTAAGGAATATAAAAGAGTGAGATAACTAAATCTCAAGAGTAATGGAAGAAAATGCACACCCAACTAGAATATATGTACCAACCTAAAAAAGAAAAAATAATACTACAAGAGACCAACTCGAGATCTCCTATATCCGAGCACTATATGTGGTCAAATGAACCCGACTATCCCTTTGCTCTTAAAAAATAACTCCCACATTTCCATAATTTAAATAATATAAGGAATGTGTAAGAAAATACCATGTAGGTTTGAGTATATAATTACATAGTAGGACACCCTGAAAACTAGAGGGGAGAAATAGGATACATGACAGAAGTAGACAGGTCAATCAAAAATAGAGAGGCAAAAATCCAACAAAAATTAATATATTCTTAAATAAACCTTGATTATGGATAAATGGAATATCTATATCACATCTTGATAGAGGATAATATGTATGCATTCACTTCCGAGGGTCCTCCATTGATCAACAACAACTTACATGAATATTCGAATACATCATTAGAAATACCCAAAACCCACCATTGTTCTATATAATCTAGGGAATACATTCTACATGTGGAGGCCCATGCCCCATTACATTAGGGGGTCCTACTAAGTTGATTGAGGATCTGAACCCTGGCATTATAAGGTTATTCCACTCAACAAATAGAGGACCCCCACCCTAATCTGTTAGGGGGTGCCACACATTAGATTGGGGTTCCAAGACATTATATGATAGGGGGATTCCACAAAGTTCATATTGGACCCACACCCTATCCTGATGGGGGGTACTATAGAGTAGATGGAGGACCCTCATCCTACACCATCAATGGGGCACCCCTCAGTAGATATAGAATGCACAACCAATTCCTTCAAGGTGTACCACTTAATAGGAGTAGGTGTATGGGGGATTCATGACCAGATACAATAAAGGGATTTCTAGTCCATACCACTATCTAATTATCATAAATGATCACTCATATCACTGAACTCCACATGATGACAAATAACACTTGAAATATCTTTCATCAAATCTCAAAGGCCACCATGAAGGCCACTATGGTGTTTTATGGGGAAAAAAATTAGATTGACTACTCGTGGACCAGAATCTGAGTCAAAATGAAGGTGATACAAGAGGTAAAAGGCTCTAAATATGTATATTGTGAGTAATTGGGTCCACAAAACATGTGGCCCCACTCATATACCAGGTCCTGTCCTCGCCAACATAAGGATATATGGTCACTATTATTACATTGTTTGTAAGGGTACTACAAATCATGTCTCGACCACTCAGGGAATGAATGTGTGATCCTAGATGCGTCCTTTTACCTAGAAATTTTATAGTGTATTATATGTTCCTAGATGTGTCTACAACCATGTAATCCCACAGTATATGTGAGGCCTCCAGCACCGAGTCAAACAGTGTGTGGGGGTCTCACATGGCATGTGATATTTATCTCCCCCAGAAACCCTAGATGCCATAGCCAGGGGACTACATGTCATGTGTTTTTTAGAATACATGGTGTATAGTTTGGTTTCTAATATAATCCTAAAATCCAATTTTACATTCCAAATTCCGACTTGAAACCACAAATACACCCACTGACTGCCTGAAATTGGTGGCAAACTCCTCAGTAGTCGACTATGGCCCTCCGGTGGCCGAAAATCATAGTTCCAAACTTACACGTAAAGCCTGAATGTGCCTCATAAACATTAAATTTCTTACACACAATAAAATATATAATATTCATGGAATTCATTAACAGCATCACACAATAATTCCCAGTATGTCCTTAAATTGATAGTTCATTCATCACAAACAAATCTATCATGAATCTGGGGGATCGATTGCGTTCAAACCCTCCTAGAAAAGTCAAATTGCATCCATGTTATCCAATTGTGAAAAAATAAATATTTATAGGGAAAATAAACCTAAATATGTGATAATAATAATTGGACTTGATTATTTATACAATTATTTTAGGAATGAAATACAGTGTGAGAAACAAGGCCTAAGAATATAAAATAAATCGAATAAGAAATTTATTCATCGCTAGGTCTAATGCTAATGTTTGAAATTTCAATGAAATAAAAAAATATTCAATATTATTGATCAATTAATTAAAAAGTGGGTTAAAACCAAAAAATTGTGTTCCCTAGCTAGATATTTTATCATCAATTGTGGAAGAAAACATTAACCAATGAAGGTGATGCTTTGTTGTGAGCATAGCTTTCCAAGAAATACTGATCTGGATGCAGATCATTATCTGATCTCAATTATCCAATAAATGATGTTGAAAATGGTTCTTGACCATATCATGGTTATGTGGTTAAACTTATAGGTTCAATATATTATTATACTTATAGTGGGGACTAGTTGTTTAGGAATTAAATAAATTAATTATGTAATTTAATTAATTAATTCACATAACATACCCACCAATGGACGGGTTATCCTAATGTACAATGATGAAATTGGTAAAGTCATGATATGTTTAAAAACTATTATCTAGATACATCCTTGATATCCAATTTTTTATCTGAGAATCCATTTATAGATATTCTATTTTCTTTGAAAAATTGTTCCTTCATGACATAAAATATATTTAATATTTTGATAAAACTTTTTCTGGGATTATAGAGCCTCAGAATCAACCACCTTCATAGAAAATGGATTTTAAAATACATCTTAAAATATTTTAATGTCATAAAAAGGAAAAATAGAGTCTCTACATTGTTTCTTCAATCAATATTTTGTCCCTAAAATGAACACACTAATCAAAAAGGCGAGGATCCTATTCCTAAAACTATTGGTCCCACTCCTAGAAGATCGCATGCATGCTATAATTCTTCTATGTAACATGAAATAACAGAATAGTTCATTCAAATAGGATCACCTTATATGGGTCATCAACCTCCATTGGGTGCTCTAGTAAGGTGCATCCATCTTCAATGTTCAGCTCACCACTTTAAATTACGTGCCTATGGCCATGCACGTCATGCCCCGAATACAACTTTTGGGGTTTGGGGAGGTGGTAAGAAACCTCAACTACCCTCTAAAATATATCGGATGGCCCAATGCACCTTGAGTTTAAATTGCATCCTTGGATGAATTCTCTACAATCCTCATCATGGGGAGACTATTATGAAAATGGTGTCTCCCTATTTGTACTCCATGTGCCAACTATGTCGATATGAATATAATTTATGTCTAATTTAGGATTTCCTCATCGACACCCAGATCACATGGACCTTATATATCATTTCATACACAATCTATGTCTTGATAATTGATGTTTCATTGATCATAGTCTAGCATAAGGGTGACCTTTAGGGTCTCCCATATAGGGAATCGAATGGTTCCATGATGATTGTGTAATTTTATATATTATTATAAGAAATCTGTAAAAGAGTTGAGCGATCCTCCCATAATTTTTTAAGTCAGTCATTTAATCCCTTAGGAAATCGACTCACACTTGGATAGTGTACATGGTCTACCCATCTGTCTGGGGTTGAAAAGTTGTACTAATCCCTATTTGTGTCTTGAATGCCTCTTGAAGGCCTCTCAACAATTTTCATGTGAAATATTTATCATATTTTGATATGCTCATGATGTGAAACCCATTAGGTGTATGATCTATGATTTCAAAAACATCCATAAAATCTCCATCGAACACTACTCCCTATTGATAAAGAAGTCCACCAAATTGATATATTGATAAAAAATCAACCAGATGGAATGATGGATTATCGATTTCGTAAGAATCCCAGTCAAAATTTACATGGATGTTCCCTCCTATTTCAAATCTAGGATCCCATGTGGTCTCAATAAGAATTCCAAAATTTGGTGCTCATCCTTCACGTACAGACATGTGTGACACCGAGAGATGAACTCGACCACACTCATGTTGTCACAAGAAAAAAAGACCATTTAATTTTAGTTTACATCTTCCCTATACAATATGTATAACCAAATGAGAAGGGTAAAACACCATCATCATCTCCTCTCACTTTGTGATCACATCCACCATTTCCCCCAGAGAAGGATTCCATGATTACCTAATTAAGATAATCAACATGAAGATTATCCTATGGAAATGTGGTCATGTTGGAAATCACAGTCGATGGATAACAACTAAGACTCCCTCATACACTGAAGAAGTATAAGGGTCATCAACATTAATAGATGAAAATACACACCCACATACTCAAATAGGGTCAACTGAAAGGAAGCCAACTGCTTAGATTCCTCTTCAACTGGGTGATAATGGGACATCTTACTAAGGGAATCTTCCACCATGTTTTCCATCCCAGGAGTATAGAATACTTCAAAATCTTCATCCTAAAGGACCTCCAACAAAAATCTCTTTCTCTAGTTTAGATATCTCTATTTGAATACATAACAAAGAAAATGATGGTCTGAGTAAACAACATATCATTTTCCACAAAGATAGTTCCTCCAAATCATTAGAGTGAAGGCTACCACTGCTAAAACTAGGTCATGATTTTTATTGTTCTGTATGGGGTGTCTCAACTTCCTCGACTCATATTCCATAACTTTTTACCTCTACATCAGTACAAAACCAAAACTATCTCTAGAGGTGTTAAAATAAACTATTTATTCCATACCCTCTGCCTATAATGTAAAATTTGGATCAGTCATCAGACTTAGTGTCAACTCCTCAAAGTCTCTCTCAAACTACTCAGTCTTGGTAAAATGCTTCCCATTCCACCTCAAGGTGTTCAAGGGTGATGAAACTCAAGATATGTCTTACATGAACCCCAAGTAGTACTCTACCATGATAATAAAACTATTTACCCATGACATGATATTTGGTGTCTCCCATGAAAGTATTTAATCAATGATCTCTACATCCATAGATAATTCATTAATAGAATTTACGTTCCCAATATAGTGAACCTTGTGGATCCAAAACATAAACTGTTAGAGAATTTCATAATTTTTTTCCCAATGTGTGACTAGGAATATCATCCGGTTCTTTTCAAGATATTTCTCTAACTTATAGTTGATGAGAATATCTTCATTGAAGAAAAAAATATGTTAATGTATGGATGGATAATACAGTTCATCGAATCGATAAACACTGTGAGGGAATTCATCACACCAAAAGGAAACACCATGAACTCATAGTGTCTTTTTTGAAATAAAAATTATAGCTTTAGAATATCAACCTCTAAAACACTAAACTTTTGGTATCCATACTTGAGATAAATCTATGATATCCATATCACTCCTCTCAATTAATCAAAGAGGATATCAATCCTTAGTAATGGGTACTAATTCTTTATCATGTTCTGATTCAATAAATGATAATTAATTCGAATTCGATGTATCCCATATTCCTCTTCCATGAGGAACACTGGAACCGCCAAGGGGACATGCTGGGTTTGATATTATTATACTCACAATGGTCCTCCAATTGAACCCCAACTATATAATCTTGGTAGGGGCCATCTAATATGATGTAGATGATATCAGATGGTCCCAAGGTGGAAACTGATGAAATAATCTATCTCCCACCTCAGAGGTATTCCCATATCATTCCTGAGGATGACATCTATATAATAATCTATGGATGAAGTAATACAGATTCTTAAAGAGCTCACTTTATCGAGGGATAAACTCACAATCAAATGGGTGATGGGTTTCAGCTTCTTGCTCAAATGAACCATTCTCTCTACCATTAGATCTCTGTCACAACCTAACCCTTGATAGAGATCATGTTGTAATTACCCCCACGCATGCCTCCATAGGCTAGTTGATGGTGACTTGTGCTGATGTCTTAATGAAACATAGGGAGGCCTTTTCCTATGTACATATACGAAAAACACAACCATCTTAATGAAATAATACAGAGGGAAATAGTAAATGATGAAAAAATGAAATTAAATAAACCAAGCATGGATAACCACTTTGGTGTAATAGAGCATAAAAATAAAAACTAAAATTTAATGGAAACAATATGTGACTAACTGGATAAATGGCCCAAAATAAAAATGAAAATGAAATTTTAAAATATATCCCTACTCAATACCTCTAAGCTATGTCCACAACACATGGTCCAAATTAACCAATATCCCTATGCTTTTATATAGTCATGGTCGACCAATCTGCCAACTTCCTATCAAATGACACGTGGGAGGAAATCCCCTGTGGGGGTGAGTATAAATATACCCATTAAGATGCCCATATAGACAAACGGGGATCAGTAATAGATACATGATTAGTAAAATTATTGTAGGTGCACGATATAGTCAAAGAGAATAACTCAACCAAACCAAGAGAGTAATTAACCTCATCCAAAAACAAGAGACATAAACCAAAGAGTGAATGATCTACCAATAGAGTTGTTTCCATCTATAGTTTGAGAGTAGTCCCATCTAAAAATAAAACGATAAACATAAAAATCATGTGGAATACCCCACACATCATCACCTATCATGGAAGGAGATTATCCAATTACAATAGGTGGATATAGATGAATATATATATGTTTATATGCTCAGTCAAAGTCTCCCAAATGAGAGAGTAAGGGGATCCCTATCTCATAACTCAAGTTATGAATATGTGTAGACAATAGTTAAAAATTCCAACAATGATTCCCATCATCTCACACATTTCCCCATAAATTAATTGTCCATGTTATTTCATTCCTCATCCTTATTCTTCCTAGTAGAGGGGACACATGCTTGAAATAGAGGAAATATACCATAGTACAATAGGTGGTCCCACTTTGATATATATCGTGTATCTCTAGTACCCTATGTTTTTAGATGGTATCTATAGGAAAGGCCATCAGCTACCCCCAATTCCCATCCCTATTGGAGAGTACTGCTTGAAAGGATCACAGAGGAACTCCACAACCCAGCCCCACTAGAGGGTACTACTCATAAATTTCATTGAGGAACTCCACTACCCTGGCCCCACATAGGGTACCTATAGGAATGGTCATATAGGAACTCCGCTACCCAATGCTACTAGAGGGAACCAATTTGAATGGTCCTTGAGGAAATATACTACCCACCCATGAAGGAGGGTACTGCTCGGAAAGGTTGTATAGAAACTGCATAATAACTTCCATCATCAAGAGTTTCCATATCATGTGTTGTGTTAATAAAATTTCATATTATATTTTTAAATCTAAAATAGAGGGAACCATCACATTCCACATTGAAAAACACATAGGATATGCTACTCACAGGCCAACATATGAGTTTAAACAAAGTAGATATTGATGATTGATGTTTCCTCAGAAGAGATCAAGGGGTACATAGTTTTTGAGCGGTCCCACATGGTGCACGGTCACGCTCCACTGACTGGACATGTCCTTGGACAAAACAGTTCCCCATCACATGTAGTAGTACATGTCATATTCGTGGACTACACGATGTGTCCATGATATCTAGGATATAGCTGTGTAATGTTTTACATGTCTGTGTACCGAACCCCATGTTTGTGTACTCTCTACATGGTGTGTTGCCTCAAACGAGTTGCCACCAGTGTGTCCTATCAATTTCCATGTACTCATATACATGAATGTGTACTAATCCGTGTACTCCCACATTGTTTCTCTCCTGTTTGATGCTCTACATGGATTTTCAAACCATGGATGGGGTACACAACATGCAAGAGGGATATAGGTCATATAATCCTTATCATCTCCAAAACCCTAGCTGCCACCACCGTGGGGTATAAATAGCATGTGTTTATCCCTGTAAATGGTTTATAGCTGTGTCTTTTCCATATTTCTAAATATACATTCCTCACACCAGATCTTAACATTTTGGTTCTTTTAATCTTAGATCCCACTTCAAATGCTTTTTTAATTAGTGGATCTGGCAAAAAATCATGATATTTTTTCACTTTTCACCAGAAAATAGTCACCATTCATCCATGAGAGGTCGGTTGAACGTCCAACTCACCACCATATCTACGACCTTTTATTAATTGATCTAAAATCATCGAAACAAAAATCTATTCATTTTTACAGTCCGATATTGAGTCTTAGTTCATCAATCCATTCCCTATTTCTTGATCTATCATGATTCCAGTGGTCTGAGGTGGCTCGATACCACCCAACAAAGAAAAAATAGGATCATGGGGTCTAACCAATAAAGAAATTGAATAATATTGGGAGTAAAAGAACCATTTTTTAATCATTTTCACCAATTTTATATTGGTAATTGATAATGATCAATGATATAGAGTTAGAAAACATTGAAAATAGATTTAAATCAGGTATGCGGGAAGAAGAAATGGTCACAGTTGGACAAGATCCAATAATATAGATGGATATTGTTTAATAATTTAATGAATGGTGTAAATCAACCATTTAAGAGTTATACCACAGTTATGGATCATTTTTTTATGAAGAACATGATATCTAATGATCGGGAGGAGTTGTTGTGTTCAATGTATCCTGATCCGATCTGATCCCACATTTCATTGTAATCCAATTAGATTCACCAGTGGTGGAGGAATGATGTGATCTATAATTCTCTTATTCTTTATGTGGTTAACCCTAGACAATTCACTATTAATGTAATCTTATTGAACATTTCACTTCATAAAAAATGAAACAATGAATGAATGAATGAATTATTTATTTGACATATTATAACACCAATGAGAGAGTTTTCCAAAGTCCAAAGACTATCCCTTTTTAAGTCACATATAGGGTGAAAACTACATTTAAAACTCAATCATGGTCTCAAATTTCTGATTTGATATTCCATTGAGGATTTTCCCATTTTCATAAAGAATTTGTGTGCTCAAAATAAAAAATATAATTACATTTTTTATTAAATAAATTCTGGGCACACTGGGCCTTATAATCAAATTCCATATTAGTTCCTAGGTTTGGAAGTATATATATGAAACAACTCAAATTATTAAGAGAGAAAATCGGGTCTCTATATCCTTATCTCCATCAATATTTTCATACAAAAACAATTAAATCAACCAAAAAACATAGGATACTGAGCCTTAACTTTTCTCCCCATATCCTAGGAACTCTCATGCATGTTTTTGTGCTACAAGAACACATGAAACAAGTGGATGGTCTATCCACATAGAATCCTTTACATTCAATAATTGATTTCCATTAGGTTCTCCTCAAAGGTGGTTCCACTCTCTTTTTTATTCTTTCCTTAGTTGATAACATTTATAGTGTCAATCACGTATCTCATTATCTATGAATCATTTAAGTCTTTGTGAATTCACTCTTACCATGGGGGTTAGGAGAGGCTATACGAAACCCCACCAACCATATTCATGATCTCAAATGGCCTGATGAACCTTGAGGATAACATTTCTCCCAAAAATAACTTCTATAATATTCATTATGTAGAGACTCTCAGATAATGTGGTATCCCTAATGGAACTCTAAGGACTAATAATAGTAATCTTCATAAGATATCAATCTGCGCTGGGCTGTCCACTACTACTAATAGATGACCTGGATTTTCCCTATCGTCACCTACAAAATCTCTTGTCCCATAAGAGATGTATCATTAATATCTACCCTAAATAGGGTTGACCTGCAATTTATACCATAAAATGAAAGAAATGGTTCTATGTTGATGGTAGAGTGGTAATAGTTGTTGCACAAAAACTACACCAAGGTTTTGTCATCCTCTAATATCCAACCCAGGTCAAACATGCATGCCACTAGAATATCCTCCAACACATAAATAATTAACCAAATCATCCAATATTTTTTGGGGTGTAAGTATGTATGTATCCTCATCTGAGTACCAAATTCATCAGACAAGACAACACACAGTCAAGATGTAAAGCCCACATTATGGTGGAATAAAATCATCAAGGGTACCCCATGATTGAAAAAGTTCTCCCATATGTACAACATCCCCAAACACGCAACCTTACACTTCAATGTGATGGAAATTATGTGTGATTCATTAATGATCCGATCAACTATCACCCATATTGAATCATGGATATTTTCTATACATGGAATCCCTGTAACAAAGTCTATGGACATTCCATCCCATTTTCAATTTATGATCTCAAGGGGTAGTAGTAAACATAACGAATCATGGTGTCCAACATTCAACTACAAATAGGTGAAGAACAAATAGATGAACTCATATTCTCTTTTTCTCATTTTATACAACCAAAACATCCACCAATGTCCTTTGAAAATATTCCCTACATCGGGATGTATAGCTAGGGGAGAAGTGTATAACTATCATATCACCTCCTCCCACTACGTGAATGAAACCAGTGTCTATCCCTAAAAAAGATAACATGATTCCCTCCGTTAAAATATCAATATGGTGAGTTTTATGTTGATATATAATTATAAATGAAATTATAGGAGACACATCCAAGATACTAGTATTAGTTCATCAATTCTCTATAGCCTCTTGCTCTATAATGTTCCATTGTGTGGTGGTTAAATACTCTGAAGCCTCCACCACTAAGTAATATGGAGACATCCTACTAAGGGAATCTGCTACAACATTTCTGTTCCCTAGATTATATACTGTCATTATGTCATAGTGCTGCAAGAACTCCATCCAGTGTCACTATGTACGGTTTGTGTATCTCTATGTTAAGACATATCAAAAACAATATTGGTTAGTGTTATCAACAATGTGGTCCCCTAGAGGGTAGTGCCTCCACATACTCATGGATAATATGAACACAAATAGTTTTATTTCAAGAGTAATGTAGATATTCTCATGTGTCACAAAATCATTGACTTGTCTGAGATAAATATCTACCACTGCATCAACACACAACAGATCCCAATACATGATGCATCATAATAAACTATGAACTCTATGCCTTCCTCTGGTAGTCTTAACACTAGAGTACTCACCAACTTCATCCTCACCCACAACACCTCAATGTCCCTCTATCTCTTATCACTCTAATTAAGTGGTTTCCTTTCATTTTTATGGTGGTCAAAGGGGGAATATCTTGGGAAGTTTGTTCCAAAATTACTTCTATACCCCCATCAAGCCAAGAAATATTTACAACTCCAACACACTCTTGGGTTTCACCCATGTAAGCACTGATCCAAACTTCACTGTATCAATTTCTAAAACATGATCATTGATTATGTGCCCCAAAAAGTAAACCTCATGAATCTAGAACTAGACAATTAAGAACATTCCATAAATTTGGTGCTGTAGAAGAATATGTAGGACCATCCTCAACTTCTACGCATGATCCACCTTTGATGAAGTGTAAATTAGAAATTCATCAATGAAGAAAAAATAAAAATTGTCTAATTATGACTAGAAGAACTGGTTGATCAAATCCATAAACATGGTTATGGTATTAATCTCCCCAAATGGATTCACTAGGGACTCATAGTATTTGTTGCAACCTCAGAATTCTAGATTTAGAATATCATCTTTGTGAACCCTCAATCAGTGGTATCAGATCCTGAGATAGATATTCGAGAACCATCCCATTGCTAAAAATTATTCAAAGAGTTCTTCAATCCATGGAAAGTGTTACTTGTTATTTATCATGGTCTGGTTCTGTTGACGATCATGCAAACAAATTAGAATCTCACGATTTTTTATTTCACTAACAGCACTCGGTCTTCCATGTGGGACACCCAGGGTCTGAAGAATTAATTTCTATCCATGGTCATTAAACTAAAAATGTAGATCCTAGAGCTTGGTTGGAGCCATATGATATGTTACAGAAAATATCAGAGAGCATTAGGATGCACTTCAAGTGAAAAATCCATCTTCCACCTAAAAGGTAGTCCTAGAATTTCCTTGTGAAAGATATCTATATAATCCTCCAAAACTAAAGGAACCTGTATATATAAAGATATTTATGAACCATTGGATATACTCACTATTTGATGGGTGATGGGATGAAACCTACTATATGTAGTACCTACTTTCCCTTCCATGAGATTTATCTCACCAGAAAAGGATAATATCTTCTCATTATTGCATAAAAATATGACTCATCTATGGTGATAAAAAATTTGGGCTTAGAACATGGAAAACAAATCCATACCCAAGATGATGCTACATGGATCCATTATGACAACTAGAACATCCCATACAACTGTCTCGCCCACAAGCGATAGTTCACAAAAATGGTAGATAAATGATACATAAGAAGTGTTCCTAGTAGGAACCTCTAGATGAATCTCCTGGGATTGTGCCATGAATGGGACGTCTAGTTCTCACACCATGTGTATAGAGATAAAGGAATGACTTGAAAATCTTTCCACTTATACTGAATCAAATATATAATAACCACAGATCATACCTCTTATCATCTCGCACAATGTGTGATCAAAGCAATCCAAATCATACAACTATATGTTGTCCCATCCTATAGAGACCTAAGCCAAAAGTGGGATTCTTGGTGATGGTGGTGGAAGGATCTCATAGCTTCTCCACAACCATGGGATCCTCTTACTCCTCTACTAGATCCTCCACCCTGGAGACCACCATGACCTAACTAGGGATATCCATGTTCATGGTGATGTCATTTCCATGACCATCAAAAATAAAACACCACCACTCTCTGGTCATCCCTAGAGATATGTGATGTCTTCGACCATGTTTCTATGTATGATCATGGGGTGGTATCCTACCATGATACACTGGCACATAGAATATGATTTCTAATACATATGACTCAGTTCTTTGGTTCCCACTGATTATTCCAGCTATCTAGTGTCCAACAAGAAGAGATATCTACTTAACTAGTTCCTTCTCAAACACCCTTCTATATGTGGGGATACACAAGGGTGTAACGATGTCTTAGATCTCTCTACGGAGTCCCTGATCAAGCTTCTGTGGGTGGAATTATCGATCCCAAATCATGTAACGAGATTACCATCTACGTTATATCAAAAAACATTACATATAAACCACCATCATACCTCCCTACTGCATCTCCATACTCTCCTAGATCTACACTGAGCACATGCATAGGGGTATTACTCAACTGGAACAAATACTAGAAGTTAGTCCATGAGTGGTTTAAATCATCATGTATCTATTTAACAAGGAACCAGTAGCATGTAACAACTCCTTGGAAATTAATACATGTTAGTGCAACAACCAAATCCATCAGGGAATGAACAATCATTAAGATATGGACCACTGACTCTTTCCCATCCTCTACAACATTAGGATTTTGCTCACCATAGAAAACCAATGGAATATGACAGTGAAACTCATAGAGTGCACTATGGATTCATGCATCCTAGACATCGATGCTAGAATAGTCTACTGTAGAACATGTCTAGGTTCTTCTACAAACCCACCTATTTTAAGGGGATCACATGATGGACCCTAAAATAAGGTTTCATCGCTCATCAGATCATCATCATGAACTGGAACTTGTATGCTGGATTGTTATCATTATAGATGCATCCTGAGATTTATCAAGATATACCATAGTTTGATGGAAATATATATATATATATATATATATCAGTAATAATAAAAAGAAGAATCAAGAAGGATAGTCGAATACTGAATCCTATATGATTCACATACCATAGGAACTAGGGAAAAATTTCTCGAAATGATGGGTAGAGAAACAAGTTTTCAGGGTCTTGGGGAATGGTTATGTTGGATGTTCACACCATAAATGGAATCACTAGAATGAGATCAACACTTTGGACACATTTTAATAGTTGAAATAGACCCAACCAAATCCTCTTAAGGGGGATAATACGAACAATTTCCAAATAAATTAATATCCTCTAATACAAATCTGTCATGACCCGGCCAAAGCTGGGGCTCGAGGTGTAACTTCCCCAAGCTCACATCTATAGGACAAGGGAAAAAAATAGTACCAAGGCTTATTTTTTACTTGGGGACGCCTTTTCATAAGTACCTATATTTGCATACATAAACATATCAAAGAAAAAGTGTACGGAGAAAGGGCAAAAGATACATGATTTCTATAATGTAAAACAAGATGGAATAACCTCTCGGGTTTATAGGAGTACGATAATACAAATAGAAAATTAAAGTGAAAAAATACACTTCAAACTATAAATATTTCCTAACCTATAAAATGGGAAATGAATTCTTTTGATAGATCCATTCTCGATACCTCCATGTTATAACAACCGTATGCAGTTCAAAGCGCACAATATCCCTAAGATCCTATATAGTCATTTAAATATGTTCTTCATCAATAAAATACACATCATGTTTAGGAAAATACAATGTATGGGTGATTATATAAAATCCTGGTAAGATTCACTAAAGGATAAAGTGGGGCAGTAAGAGATTCAATAGGAATATAAAGAATGTAGGTGCAAGATACAGTCAAAGAGAATAAACCAAAACAACCAAGAGTAAAAGTAACATCATCTATCTATAAGGGGTTCATGAGATTTAGTAGATGAACTACACATTGAGTTATTTCCACATATAGCAGGATAGTAGACTCATCCAATCAAGATAATCTAGTCATAGAAAGCAAGTGTCATACCCCATGCGTCTTCACCTCTCTTGGAAATAGAGTAACCAAATCCAAGTTATGAAGATATAAGAATATATATATATATATATATAGGCATAGTCAAATATATCTAAATGAGAGAGTAAGGGGATCTCCCTCACATAGCTTAGAAAAAGAATAAGTGTATCCAATAGTTCCAAAATTCCAACAATGATGCCCATCATCCCAAACATTTGTTCAGAAGTAACTATCCAAGTCATGAAAAACTTTATCACTAAGGCACAAAATTGTGGGGACACATACTTGAAGTATAGGACTGATGAACTCATACAATAAGAGGTTCCCACTTTGATAGCCATTGAGTAACTCCACTATCGAGCCAATCTAGAGGGTACTGCTCAGAAAGGTCATCAACGAACTTCACTGCCCTATCCTGCTAGATGGTGCCACCTAGAAAGGTCATAGAGGAACTCCAATTCTAAGCCCCATAGGAGGGTTTCACTCGGATAGGTCATTAAGGAACTCTACTGCCCAACTTCACTTTAGAGTACCATTTGAAATGGTCATTGAGGAACTCCACCTCCTAACCACATGGAAGGTTACCACTTAGAATGGTCTTTAGGGGAGTCCACTACCCATCCCTACTAGAGGGTATCACTCTAAAAGGTACTCATGATCCAGAATGATCACTATCATTCATGGGAATTCTCTCATCACGCAATTTTATTAGATCATTTCACATTGTATCTCTAAAGAACAATTTGAAGGTTCTTTCACATTCTACATGAAAAAAACTCAAGATATTCTACTTACAGAAAAAATTATGAGTTTAAAAATATGTTTTACTGATTATTGATGTTTCCTAAAAAGAGATCATGTGGCAGACATTGTGTGTGGGTACCCACATGATGTGTGGTCCTACTCTACCTACAGGATGTGTACCAGGATGACACACATCTCTATCACATGTAGTAGTAAATGATGTGTAGGTGGATTACATGGCATGTCCAGGATAACCAGTACAAGGATGTGTCACATTGGTCATGTCTGTGTACCAGACCCTATGTCTCTATACATTGTACATGTCATGTTCCCTCACACTAGGTACCTCCAATGTGACCTGGTCATGTATGTCTACTCGGGTACCCAACCATGTACCTCGACATATGCTCCCACAAAGGTTCCCACACATGTTATCTTCCTCACAGGTTTTCCAACAAGGGTAGGGGTACACATCATATAGGAGGGCTACACCCCATGTCATCCTTAACTTCTATAAAATCCAATAAACCGCCACTAAGGGGGCTACATTCCACGTGTTTATCCTTGTACATGGATTTTAGTTCAGTTTTTTCCATATTTACAAATCATTAATCTGCCTTCTAGACCTAACTATTTATCTTTATTTCATTCAAGATCCCACCTAAAGTCCATTCCATAGGATAAAATATGGAATAAAATCAAGGTCTTCAGCCGACATTCATTAGAAAATGGTCACTATTCATCTAAGGGTGGTCCATCTCACATCCCTCTCACAACCAAGACTTCCACCATAGATTCTTTGATCTAAAATATTATAAAAAACATCAAATCCATGAAAAAGTAAAATCACACTCTGTACTACCTGAAAACTACTAATTAGGTCTAGGAGACCACTCAAGTGAAAAAGGAAAAGAATATTTGAGATAAAATAACAACAAGAGTTAAATCATTATTAGCTATGTGTCCTTTGACGATGATCAAGAATAGTGATACCGATTCATAAAAATATAATAATAAAATTTAAATCGTGTATATACGGGAATGAAAAGGCCCCAATTGGAAAATATCAGTGAAAAAGAATGGATCTACAGAGAAAATTTGATGAAAGGGATTAAATTACCAATTTTTGAGTACTATAAATTATGGATAGTTCTTTAATGATGAATTAACTCACTAGCGATCAAGAGAAGTCATTTCTTTCATTGTGTGCTTATCTAATACGATCTAGATTAACATTATCATCTAATGATATTCTCTAATAGACTAGGAAAGAGGATATCTATAATTATCCTACGTTTTATGTGGATTATCCTAGAGAATTTACCTTGAATGTAATCTTATAGAACATTTCATTGTGTCACAAATGAAACAATTAATTATTTATTTATTTATTTTTCACTATACATACCACCGAGGAGAGAGGGATATGAACACCCCATACTGACAAATTTATGTTCACATAAATAATAAAAACCACGTTATGGTCTCAACTGTGGTCACATATTATTTATCTGAGTTCTTGTTTAAGAGTTATCTCATTTTTCATTATGAATCTTCATGCATGCAATATTGAATATGTTCAATATTTTTTATAAAATTATTTTTGGACACACAAGGCCTCTTAGTCACACTCTGTCTGAGTTGAAAACTATGGAAATATAAATAGAAATATTTCAAATCCATAATAGGAAAAAACATTTCCACTAGAATCTCTATATAACACATAGGATAAAATTGTAACATTGTTTTATATGAATCTAAATCGTCTACAGTTACAGTCAATCTAGGATGAGGCGATGGAAAAAAATCCATAACAGATATGATGTCATAGGGTTTCATGATGATGAAAAATAGTACCTAAAAGGAACTACCCCACCATGTGATAGCTGGTACATCCAAAAGATGAACACTATCAAAGAAGTGTTCCTTGTAGGAACCTCAAAGAAAAGATATTGGGATAATTTCTCTATTAGGAGCTTAAATTATCTCACTATAAGTAATTAGATGAATGAATCAATAACATATATGTCTTATAGTACATAATAATGTGTTGAATAAACATAGATCACTCCTCTAATCATATCATGTGTTTTCGGATCATAAGCCTCTTTCACATGAAGTTACACGAGGACCCGTCTACTAGCCCCCTATTTTAGAGTGGGCATCCTAGTGAAACTGTTGGAAGGATATAATAATTCCATTCACCACAAAAAACTCCTCCATTGAGATCCCCACATGCTCCTCTTATAGATCCATATCCCTTGGGTATTCCACTGACTCGCCTAGGATATCCAAAATCACGACACTATCTCTGTCATGGCGGTCCATTTTCTATCTATCTTTCCTCCTCAGCATGTTCCCTGGGAAGTAACATTCCTTGTAATCTCTCCCTCCACATTCATAACACTTCCCCTCTCCGAGATACCTTATTCATATGTGTGGTTCCAGATCCGCATGACCATATGCCTGAGTCTGGTCTTGAGGATGTCTCCTATGTTGAGACCATAGAATCATGTGCCTTCTAGCTAGTATATATGACCCAACCCTATGATATGCACTTCCCACTCAATCTTCATGGTCTCTATAATATAAGAGCCTCTTGATCACTAACACCAACTTCTACACTCAATTGTATGTCGGAATTCATAGTGGTACCACACTGGAACAAATTTCTCTACAGAGACCCAACTTGTAGTTCCATTCCTAGAAGTAAACATCCCTAATAATGTTAAAGGAATATCACATAAGGTCAGTGAACCTCACATCATACTCATATACTATCATCCATCCATTATACACCTATATAATATGCTGAATCCAAAATGAGCACAAGGAAAAGGGTCTATTCTCCTAAAATTCACATTTTAACTCAAAAAATGAGAGTCCTGACTCTTCAGGTGTCTATGTGACTAGGATTCACAACTTCCTAGTAGCTTCATAGAAAATTATAGATTGAAGCATAACCATATGAATAGTTGGGGTCGATTAAATCCTAAAAACATGGATAACTGACTCAATCTAGTCATCTACACCCTAGGGATTTAGATCACCATAGAACCATAGTGGCCACATGAACTGGAACTCATGATGTAGGATAATCCTAAATTCATTCTCATCCTGTTTTTCCAGTATAATTGTATCCATCATATGTGGAGGTGCTTATACCTATCTAACTGGAGGAAAGATCTCACATGATATCCCCTCAACTAACGGTTCATCACTCATTGGACAATCATTATGATATTTAAGTAGTAACTATGATGGTTTTCATTATAATGCATTCAAAAAATTTAATCAATATGTACAACAGATAGATGAGTATGTATATATGGGGAACTGACACGAGAATTAGAATAAAAGGAATATGTCCTAAATGATCCATATACTAATGTTACCTATAACTTGTATCTAGATTTGTAGTGTCAAAAAGTTGGTAGTCAGCGTTTTGGTGAATGGGTATATCATACGCCACACCAACAATAGATTCCAAAGCTAGAGATCCACACCGGAGACACAATAACATCATTTCCAAAAATTCCAAACCAAATATCCAATTGAAAAAAACACCGAACATTTCCCCAAGGTTGAACCTCACTATGATACCAATCGGTCTTGACCTGAACGAAAAGGGCCTACCAGGTTGATAGAATGCTAATAAAAAACTAACCCAATCCTACCAATATAGTCTAAGGGATATCCAAAAGTTCTAGAAATATATAACTAATATGAGGTTTACTTTTCCAAATTCACTTGTACACACACACCCATCGAAATCATTGCAGAAGTGTAGAGGAATAATAATAAAAGTCTATAACATATAATATAAAATAATTGATTTTAATAACCTATTGGGAAAGAAATTGTGTGTAAATTCATTCTAAAACATAAAATGGGAAAATTACATACCCAACCACAACATATCTCTATACCTAAAACGACCAGAAAAGAAATTATGAGAGATCCCGACACTAGATTTCCAAACCACAACCACAATATGTGGTAAAATACTCCCATGTGTCTTTATGCTCCCCAAATAACACTATAGACCTTCCAATAATCTACAAAATACACAACCTATGAGAAAACATTCCATTCCAATTTGATTATTTACATACCCAGTAGTATTCGTAGAAATCTGGATGGGGTGTTAATGGGATATATTATAGACGAAGTAATATCAATACCAAAGAATGAGGGAATAAAAAACAATCCCAGTCTAAGATTATTATTATTCCTATAGATACAAGGGTATATAATCAATGATCAACATCTCATATTTCTATCCCAATAAGTTGTGAGGAGGAGACACACCTCACCAGTGTGTCTGATAATAGATGGTGAAAAATATGCATGTAGAGGACAAACTCCCTAGTGCACCAAGGGGGTTATACTAAGTGGGTTGTGGATCCACACCCTAGTATTAAAGGGGGATTGAAAAATGTGTATGGAGGACCCATTCAATATTTTTTAAGTGTGGTACTACTCATTTGATAGAGAATCAGTTCCCTATTATGATAGGGATATTACACATAGTGCTTGGAGGATCTGTGACCTAGTCTATCAGGGGGTACATCTTATTACATTGAGGACATATTCCATACTCTATCACGGGTACCACTTATTTGAGGGTGGATAGAAACCATAATCATTTAGGGGTACAACTTGATATATAGAGGATCTAATTCATTATATATTATAGGGTACAATTTTGTAGATAATGGTGTATGGGGGATCCAAGCCCTATTATGACAGGGGGATTTCCAATCCCTGCCTCTATCTGATGATCCATCATGATCAATGCCATCATAGGCCATCACATGATGAGTCATCAAGATTATGTCATCATATATCATATCTCAAAGGCCAAAATGACCTCCACCAACTTATTCAATATGGAAATAACCCCTAGGATTGGCTACTCACAGACAAAAATACGAGTCAAAATAGATGGGTTATGAGAGCTAAAATAATCTAAAGTGGTATAATGCTTGAAACGGGGTCCACATGGAATTTTTACCCCTCCTTTTCTGGACCATTTCCTCACCAAGTCATGGGTCAATATAAATTTATCAGTATATAATGTGTAATAGTACTCTATGCCGTGTCTCGACCACCCAAATCTTGCCTATGTGATTCTAGATGTGTCACTATTCCTAGCCATGTGCCAGTACATGGAGTGTTCCTAGACATTTCCAATTTGTGTACTCTCATAGAATACACAAGGCCCCTAGAACTGATTCATGTGGTGTTTGTGGATCCCACATGGTGTGTGATATTTAACACACATGATATACTTTTTGACCTAAGCTAAGGGACTCTACATTGTGTTCTCTTCAGACTACATAGAGTGTAACCTATAATTTGATAAAATATCTAGAATACATGTGCAATTTCTTGAACTGGACATTATGACACAAAATCAGAACATTAACCACTGGAAATCATTTGGAAATCTAAACTGTTAGTCTATTTTGTCCATCTGGTGGATAGAATTGGGGTTCTAATCCTCATCTGAAATCCCCCACTGACCAAGGGACGTCCCATCATTGGCAATCAGTCATAGATCCACGATTCAAGGGGTTCAAAACTTAAATAAAAGAATATATCCTAATCCATCTCTAAATTGACAATTTATTCATGACATCTGAATCCTTAATGAATCTAGAGGTTAAATCATGGAATAACCTTACTATAAAAGTCTAAATTCCACCCCATAGGAAAATGAAAAAAAATTATGTATTAAAAAATCATAAAAAAAGTGATAAAAATAATTGGACAAGTGTTGTTGGATAATGATTGAAATTGGGGAATCCATGGTGAGAAATATGGTATAATAAAAGATAATAAATCAAATATGAATTTTTTTAATCAATTGGTCTCATGTTAAAGTAAGTTATTACCAAGAAATCAATGAATAATCATGTTTCATGTTCAATTAATTAAAATGAGGGGAAATGAAATTGGAAAAACCTACATTAATACTATATCATTCTATGAAAATGAAATTGTTATCAAAAGATGGGGATGATCCACTGCATTCATTATTTGTTAAACAAATTCAAATTTTTCCCCAATGGTCGTCTATTCTCAACTCTCCAACAAATGATGATGGAAAAAACTCTAAATTATATTAGGGTTATGTAGCTAACCTTGGTGATTTTCCAAAAAATGATATTTATTATGTTCATACGTCTTTATTGAGAAAATTTGTTAATTAAATAATTTCATATGCTAATCACTTAATTTACCCACTAATTGGTGTCGTATTCCAAATTTTGTTGCCAACTAACATTAGATCATGTATAGGGAAAATCCCATGAACATGATTCAACCATTGTATTCGATTTACAATCTGGGACATCATTAAAATATATACAATTTTAAATGAAAACATTTACCTCCATGATATAAATTATATTTAATAATATTATAAAATTATTTATGGGATCTAGGAAGCTCAGAATAACACACCATCTTAGAAGATGGCTCTGAAAAAATTTAGTAATTTTTTTCAAAGTCATATTAGGAAAAACCAGTCCATTTTCATATTATATATTAAAATTAATTTTATTAAACTTATTATATGATGAATTTAAATCCCCCCTATTTCAAGTGTATTTAGTTAATTTCTTTGCTATCAATAATTGGGTTCTTTACTATCAAATTTCATTCATTTGCGATCTTGGTAAATTAACCAGTTATTTATCTTCATCATATCCATTTTCTTCTACCGCTTGATCTCCATCATCAAATTTTTAACTAATCTTGATCTGTTCTTCTATAGAAACCACTATTTAATATTCTTCACATCCTGACATTAATATATTATCTCTTTGGGGAGAGACCTAGGTAGACATGGTGCTCTATAGGTAATGGTAGGGGATTATCATAACAAATCAGAGTCACTTCCATCATCCATTAGAAATTCCTACACTTCTTTTATGAAAAAAACACACACTTCTTTCTATTTAGTAACAAAATTTTCAACTACGTAATCTGGTGTGAAAATAAGATAAATAAGGTATATTATTCTTGAAGGATGGTCAATAGTTTTGAATTAAACAGATATTGTTTCATCATAGAAAACCGATAAAAAATTTTCCACACTCACCATCTTGCCCTGATGTAATTGATCTTAGAGATAGTCTATAATCAGTTAAATTAATCGGGGAATATATATTAAAAATATCACAATAATCATCCTGAATTATTACATTCTAGTCTGGTGATAATCCCTCATGTGGTATTCTATGGCACAAATCTCGCTGTATTGAAGAAAAAATAGCATTTCACCAATTTATTCTATTTATCACCAAGTCTTTTTTATCCTCAAATCGATACTCCCAAAATGGGTAAAACTTTTATACCGACATAATATGGAAAGGTATCTAGTTAGAAAAGAGCCAATCAACCTATCCATGGTTTCAACAAACTTGAAGCAGTAAATTTTTACTCGATAGCAACCACTTAGCGTGAATATCATTATATATAATGAATAGTCACTTTGCTTCCTCGAGATTTAATGTATTTAAGGGAATTGATTAAACAAACACACCCTTCTATTTAATAGTAGGTCATGACTCATTAGGAGAATACTCTAATTATCTCTTTACTCTGGCCATTGAGATCAGCTTGGTTGATTTAGGAATAGCTGAATAAAGGATGACAATAAGTATGCAATTATTATCAATAGGATTTTCATGAGATAAGTGGGAACTGAGATTATAATGATTCGAATTTATATCAATAAGGAATTTCATGATTTGAAAATTGTAAATTGGGATAGAAAAATGGAAAATCAAAAATCAGAATTCAATTTGAATAAATTAAAAATTTAAATAATTTATAATGAAAATTATTAATAGTGACAAAAAAAATAGTCATGTGAAAAATAAAATGTCATGAAGTTTTAAAGTGACACATCCATTGGTAAGAATTCACAATATTTAGGCATTAATAATAATGATAAATTCAAAATGTTGAGAAGAATCATATTTTAGAATAATTAATTTTGAGACATTAAAAGTTGTGAGAATGGTCATTATTGAGAAGTATCAACTATGAGTCATTAACAATTGTGATACATTCACAATGGTGAGAAATCTCAATAGCGATATGCATCGATGGTTATAAATATACAATGGAGAGAAATTTATAATGGTGAAAAATCATCAATGGTGAGATATATTCAACAGTGATAAATCTACAACTATGAGAAATCATCAATGATGAAAAATATTCAATATTGAGAAATCATTAGTAGTGTTAATTATATGAATGTTAGTTCTAAAAATTTTAACATAACAAAAATTAATCATACCTAATTATTTTTTGATATTAATCATTCCCTTATAAATCATTGTATTAATTAAAATATCACCAAGATGTTGTTATGTACCCATGTATTGAAGTGTGATATCACCCTTCAGAAAATGATCTCTAAAAAATTAATTTATTAAATCAATATGTTTTGTTATTTAATGTGAAATAGGACTCATATAGATATTTATATAACTATTTTTGTCATAGTTTATAGAAACATGTCAAAATTTATATTAATAGTCTAGTATTGCGTGTTTCATATACAAATGTTTTTTACATCTGCTACATGTCTCTATGTATTCAGTTTCAGCATTAGATGGTGCAATAAAATATTGTTTCTTACTACACCAAGAAACTAGATACTTGTGTAGATGGTGACATGTAATAGAGGTTTTTTTCTATCTAACTTACATTCACCTAAATCACCATTAGAATAATTAAAATTATATAAAAATTTCCTCTTTGATAGAACAATCCAAAATTAGTAGTACATTTGTGGTATTGTAATTTTTTTTAGAAACCCATTATGACACTTTTGGGTTTTCTTGAAACAAAAAACACATACAGACAATGAAAATAATATCTGGTTAGCTATTAGTTTAATATATAATACTTCCAATCAAATCATTATAACAGGTTAGATCCGTTTTTTCTTAGTTTTATCAAGATCTAACCTATAGCTAGTACTAATAAGAGTATCACATGATTTATTGTTATCCATTTTAAAATGTTTTAAAATATCCTTATTAGATTTTCATTGATTTAACATAATAAATTCTTTTTTTTGAAAAATATTAAATCCTATAAAAAATTTAGTTCACCTATAAACTCATTTCAAATTAATTTATCATTTTTTTTAAAAGTAGTTCATAAGGATTTTATGAAGATCCCAAAATAATATCATCTACAAAAATTATTAAAACAAAAAATTATTTTGAAATCTCTTTTAAAAATGGTGGGATCAGCAACACCATTTGAAAACCCTTTTGAAATATGAAATCCGTTGATCATATCATACCAAGCATTATCCAGTTTTTTCAAACCTTATAATGCTTTTTCAAATTTAAAACACAATTTTGAAAATGGGGGGTTTTATCACTAGGGGTTGTTCAAAAAATACATACTCAAATATAAACCAATTTAATAATACGCACTCGACACTAATATGATAATGTTTGAAATCATGAGGTGATGCATATGCAGGTAGTATTACAAAGGGTTCATGTTTGGTTAATGGTGAAAATTACTCTTCATATTTTATTCCTTATTCTTGATTATACCCTTGTGAAAATTGTGTTTCCTTATTCCTTACTATCATTCCTCTTTCATAAAAATTGTTTCTAATCACCCATTTAGTTCTTATAGACGTTTTTTCCTTTGTTATGGCCACATGATCATATACATTATTTATTTAAAATTTATTTAGTTCATCTTGCATTACCATTACCCAGAATTCATCATTAATTGCATCATATTTATTTTAGTTCAAGCTGTGACAAGAAAGATTGATATTCTAAGTAATTTATTAGAGATACTCTATTCTATGTACCTCTATATAGGTCTACGAATAAAAAATATAAATGATGGTACCTAAGGGTCCAAATAGATCTAGAAAAATAGGGTCTAGTCACATTAGGGATCTCTGTTGGTTCGAGTTTATGATCTTAATGATCATCGGAACATGCTGCTTTTTTGGATAGCATCATAGTAAAATTAGTAGGTTTGGATTTTATTTTCATTGAAAATAAACAATACATAAGGTTTTATAATGATTTATTATGATCAAGTTGATATTTATTATTCAAATTGACCAGAAAATATTCTTCCGAAGTGTTGGTCAATTTAATAAAAATTCTATAAGATTTTTTATAAGTTGAATAACACAGTAAAAATACTTTATCACATTTGGAAGAAATATTTTCCAAATTATCCTTAGTGTTATGAATAAATACCTTTCATAAAAAACTATAATATAATAAACTATAAGATTTAAAATATTACCAATCTCAAAAGGGGTCTTCTTTAAGATAGGTCTAATTATATCTCCGTTGATTATATAACATAATGTGTTCACAACCTCTTACCAAATTTAGATAGGTAATTAATATTCAATTATCATAGTCAGTTGTTTCACTTTAAGTGGTCTATTACTTATCTCTATAAATCCATTATTATGGGGGGGGGGTACTAAAAATAGATAAGTAATGACTATAACCTTTTTTAGAGAAAAAATATTCTAAATCGTGATTTTCAAAATCATGAGAATGGTCACTTCTTAAGGTATTAATTATAATTCCACTTCCATTTTCAATAGATCTAGCATAATTGGTATAATAAGAATATTATTTACTTTAGTTATCTTAAAAAATACCCATGTATATATATAATGTTTTTCTACTAGTACATAAACATAGTGCATACCATTTATACTAGATACTCTGAATGGTCTAAATAAATAAATATGACCCAACTAAAGATGTTTAGAAGCTGAAAATACATTCTCCAGTTAAAAAGAACTCTTTTCATTCTTCCAATTTTTATAGGGTTTATAGACATTGTCATTTGGGAACTATTGTTTTTGTGGATCCTTGACAAACCCATTCATTGTAAGCTTCAGAAGTTAGTGAATATAACAGTGTACTAGTCTCTTATAAAAAATACTATATTTTTTTTGAAAGGAACTCGAGAAAGAAACATTTCAAAAAATAAACAAATTAAGATCAACTACATAAAAATTTTTATTCTGTAAACCAATAAAAATTTAATAATATTTTATATAAAAATTATTAAATTTATTTTTTAAAATATTAAATTAAAACCATCATCACATAATTGTGATATTCTGATAAATTTATGCATCAAACCATCAATAAATAGTACCCAGGAAATTAAAACTATATTAGTGTTAAAAAATTGGCCATGGAAGATGATTATCCTTTTTTCATTATCATTAATGGTGACATGAAGACCATCCATCATTATTAGGCTCTTGAAACTTGAGTATTATCCAATAATATTTCTTGAACCTCTATTATCCAAGTACTATAGACATTTAATGGAGGGTTTCAATAGTTGTTACTAATTTTTTTTAAATGGTATGACTTTGGTACCATGATTTTCTTGGTTCCATATGTGTATGTACTCAGGGACTTATGAATCCACACTTGTTTAACAGGTCACTTATAAACAGACTATAATCATTTTAAAATAGATGACTTTTTTAGTCTATTATAAAAATAAATTACAAACAAAATTTTAGAATTAGACTAAGATATAAATTTAATGTTAACTATTATTCTTTGTCCAGGTTGATATCCTAGACCTGCAACATAAATCAGAGAAATTTGTTTACCTAGAGTTTGTTTCATTTTCTACTCACTATTGGTAAAATTTTATAAGTCCTTCTAATTTTTTTCATTGGATAATTTAAGATTATGGTTTTCCTTTAACAAGTTAAAATTCTTTTATTTCTCTTTTACAATGTAAAATTTATCATTTACAGATAAATATTTCTATTTTACAGATAATTATATTTATCTTTATGTTTATTGAATGTGTCCTCAGGAATTATTATGTATTCAAAAAAATTAATTTAGATGTATCATATTCACATTGTTCACAATTAGAGTTATAAAAATTAATAAAAAATATTGTTGTAGATATATTAGGCACTCTAATGACATGAGTCATGAAGCACATGATGGATCAGTCATATTTCTATTCAAGAGTAGAGTTTGAGTCCCTAGAGTAGTCCCCAGTGGCACTCCAAGTTTCATTTATGGATTTCTTAAACTTTCTCTCCTTTATATTTCATTATATATTTAAATTTTGGACAATCTTCTTTTACTATTCCTTTTTTCTTGCATTCATAGAATGTTATCTCATTTTTAGTCACATTTTTTCCAGTGTATCTTCCAGTTTCCTTTACTATTATAATTTCATTTATAACATGGTGATAAGATGAAATCAAATATACATTTTTTTAACTTTATTAAAAAGGATCAATGATTTACAAAATAATGCACCAATATATGTTGTTTGTTATATGAAATATATATTTAATGTTTTAATGGAAAAAATGAAAAAAGAACCAAAATTGGATATTACGCATCTTAAAATATCATTACATGGTGTGTAGTAGCATTTCAAAATAGGCTTCAAGTTGGGAATCCTTATAGTGAATAATTTGAGGCCCTGAATCCATTACACGACATGATTCACCATTACACATCATGTAACCGTTGAATTAATTTACCAATATTCCTGATAAATCCTAGAGGAAGATAGATGTCTTGACACACAGATACATGTTATTAATGGAGTCAAATTTCCAATTCTACAGTCGGTAGTCGAATAAGATATGTGAAGATTCAACAATTAGGGATGAAAACTCAGATCATAATTACACGACATGAAAAAACATTACACGTCATGTAATATCCTGATTAATTACCTACAATAAATCACTAAATAAAGAAGGGATGTCAGATTTTGGAGTTCTCTCATTTTCTCAATTATTTCTATGGATTCTACTTCAACCCCCTCTCCCAAAATATAAATTTCATCAATTTAATTCATATTTTTAATATAAGAACTTTTTATTTATTTCGATGTCTCTATTTATCTTCTTTTGCATCACCAACACAATTTTGCGTGCATTCTTCAACTCCTCATCAATCTCCACTAAATTTGTGTTTCACATTATTATCATTATTATTTCAAGTATTTGATTGTACTATGATAGTTTCAAAGATTATAGACTTAATTTCAATTTCATGTTGACTATTTGGTCATTCCAAATCAATTCACGTTTTTCAATCATTTAATCTCAATATCTACTTCCATGTTAATCATGATTACAATTTCATATTAATTTATAATAAATTATATCAAGTGTAGCTAAACATTCTATTTTATGGATAGAGAGTATGAGTGATTGAATAAAGTTAGTCATCAAATTCCTTACTTGGTAATCTTGTGGAATAGTATTCAAGATAAATAAAAATTGTTAATCCAATTCATTTAAGAATCCTTAACAATAGGGACTCTTTAGTGGGATTATCTCGAGAACAATGAATAATTTCCCCCTAGATAGATCTAGATGCTCTGACTATGATCAACTACTAACATGTTCATGTTCTTATTATAAACCTTATGATTATTCCAAGTAAGAATTTAAGATCATCATTTCTCTAGAACCTCTAAATTGATATTGATTCCTTCCAACTCTCAAATAAATATCCATAAAACATCTATCCTTAGTCATTTTCCGAAACTCAATCATCTTGATAGGAATCCTACCTCTATGTTTAATGAGTCTAGTTCCTCAAATCCATTCTAAAATCCATGTGGGGATTACCCCACACAATCATTATACTATTCCCTTGTAACAAATATATTTTGGAAAACATAAATCTAATCCGACTATAACCCGCATGAATTATACAAAGAATGAAGGCACATAAAATTTTGGAAGTATTTCTAGGGATCCAAAAAACTATGTGATGTCATTAAACCCTACAAAAAATAACTCTAGGATAACCTCTACTTTTCCAAATTTACATTTTTTTATATACCACTATGTCCTTATTTTTAATGATTAGAGCATGAATTAGAGCCCTATGACTCGATCTAGGATCTTTTATGAAAAAAAACATCATGACATAGAACCAAAAATCAATAGGTTTATTTCTACATGCCACTTTTTACAAATGGTTGATCAAAACTATCCTATAGGTCTGACTCAACCCAGCCCAGCCATTATGCAACCGTTAGATTATCGAGGGAATCCTAGATAGCAAGAAAACTTCATCCTGGGTTATATATTTCCCCCAATACATTCTACTAAGCCATGTATTTTTAACATTCCAGTTCCATAAAACACAATCAAAAATCAAACCTAGATAAATTAACTTGATTCGGAACATTGGAAACATTAGTGGGATTCAATGAAAATATCCCCAAGAACACATTTCAATCCTCTTAGTAGTATGTGATACCTTCCATAAATAGGGACTATCTTATGATCTAATAAGACTATACTTCCTTCCATTATCTCTATGAGACCAAGCCATAGATTGGATCAAAATTGAAGAACATGAGTGCCTTAAGATGTGGGGTGATTTAGCCAAGAAATGTTCAGTCAAATACATTCCACATATCCACACATGGATATTGTCGAACAAAATACAATTTTTTTCCAAAAAAGATAATGTTTCATCATTGTAAGAATGAGATCATTTTAAATAACTCACCATGATCTTCCCACATCATGGAATCGACATATGGATCAAGCTCCATAAATTCCATCTTGGACATCAACTAGATTCTCTCATATTTTTTGATACTACGATAGATGGAGGAATGACATTAAAGACAGCTATGATTGGAAAATCAAATCAAGATGTTGTCTCTCATAATTCTAGCTTGTGGGAAATTATTCTTAGAACTCCTCGAGGAGGTATCCACCATGTTGAGGAAAATACCATACAATCCCCACAAGTAGATGCCTGGAAAAAATCATTAATCCTTTTATATACTTTCTGCACCACCTCCCACTACTGCTCTAGTAATGGTAGTTCTGTCTGGAGAAATGTGTGGTGACCTACATATATATCAAGACTGTACATAAACTATCGATGAAAAACCATACCATGTTTTTAATTCTGTAAATTACAATCAACAAGATAAATAGTTTAAACAAACAAAAAAAATTCCGAAAGAGGCCGTTACAACAACAAGATTAGAATAATCATGGTTATTACCAATAAAGAAGTGATTAGGCACCTTTCATTAAATATTTATGACCATTATATCCCTTAGTGAATCTTATACCCTGACTACAAAAACAAGAATTTCTATAATCATCCCTCTAAGGGAACAAAAAAAATATCAGCTAGCCCTACCAAGACCTCAACAACTAGATTTACTTCTTAAAAAAATGTAGAAAATCTACTCTCAATATTTTCAAGTGGTAGGTCAGTGAATTACCATCAATGAAACTTAAATGAATAATAAAAGGTAGGATCTTTGAAACACTAAGCATTACATGGTTCATATCTCCAATACCTTTTTAGGCAGATTACCAATAATCCTACATGGTAAAACAATATATACCAAAGGTAAGAGGCCATGTATGTGGTTCTTATGAGTGGAAAAGTGCTACAATTTTAGAAACCATGCGAAATTGAGGAATGAATAGATAAGGAACCCATGAAGTAAACACTAGAAATAGGGGAAGAATTTAATGGGAAGACACAGGTAATAACCCAAGAGGTTCCACAAACCACAAATACCCAAACACATGAGTAACCAAAATAGAAAGATTATGTTTCACCCCACCATATAAAACACACCTTACATTTCCAAAAAAGAGAAAGCAAATTAATAATTGATGGGAAATATATGAATTTTATGGAAATGTTCATGAAATTTCACTCTAACATTACATTTTTAGAGGTTATTCCCAAATTCCCATATATAAAATATTCCTAAAAGAAATCAATTCAAAACAAATGGATGACCTAGGAGTCATTTAATTGAATGAAGAATTATATGATATTGTTTAGTAGAAAATTCAACAAAAAATGTGTGACCAAGGTACTCTCACAATCCATTAAACAATAGGAGAATGTATCTTTGGAAGAACATTGTTTGATTTATGAACCAACATTGACCTTATGTCGATGAGTTTATTCTATAAGATAGTTCTTGGAAAAGTCAAAAAAATAGTGTACAAGTACATTTGGCTAACTAATAAGTCAAATATTACAAAGGAATGGTCAAGGATGTCCAACTCAACATCAGAGAGATCATTTATCTAGAAAAGTTTCTTATTTTGGATATAAAATAGGATTGATATGTTCTAATCAATGTAGACAGGCCATTCCTAGTCTTGTGGAAGTAAAAAAAAATGATGTGAATCAAGGAATAATTATATTATTAGTTTGATAAGAACATGTTGTATTCGATCAATCAATGTTAGAATGAAAAATAGATGATTGATTTTATTCCCAAGTGATCTCTCTCACATACCAAAGAGAAGCTTACTTACCCATGGAAGAAGATACTGATGAAATACCACTTGATTAAAATGAGGAACAAAACATTGAAAATTCTAACTAAATATAACATCTTTCAAGAGATAACATTCCACTTTTGAAACCCTCATTCATTTTTCCACACGAACAAGAACTAAAGTCCCTCCCTAATACACTAAAGTAGTCCTTTATAAAGATTTATATTGAACATCCAATTATCAAAAACACTGAACTATCATAGTCATAGGGGAAAAATTGGTTGATGAATTGAAAAGGAATAAGAAGTCAATTTCCTAGGGAGAGTATTGCATTAATGTAATAACACCTACTTTATCTACCCATGAAAATATACTTGAGGAATGTATAAAACACAAACACCCACCTTAGTGGAGACTCACACCATTGATGAAGGAATTTGTTATAGAAGAATTACTGAAACATAAAGATACTAGAATAATAATTTCAATCACTGATAGTGAGTGGGTTAACATGCTATAAGTAGTTGCTTTGAAAGGTGGTATCATATTCGAAAATAATGATAATGATGAACTAATCTCAACTCACACCATCACTTGATTGAGAGTATTTTTAGAATATAGAAATCTAAATGAGGTAACACATGAAGACTATTTCCACTTTCAATTTATGAATTAAATGATGGAGAGAATCAAATGAAATGAATTCTATTGTTTTTTACGGATATTTATGATATAATATTATTCCAGTGGTCCTAGAAGATTATTAAAAAAATATTTTACGTGTCCATTTGGCACCTCCTCCATCAGGTGCCTGTGGTTTGATATGTGTAATTCACCAATTTTGTTTTTCAAATGTTCATTAAAAATATATTATAGGACATGGAAGTTGATTTATTATAAATTTTTAGGGACAATGTTTCACTCTATGGAATATCCTTTGAATTCTAGCTATGAAATATTGAGCTTTTCCTTCAACACTATGAAGAGGAGTTTCTAGTTTCAAACAAGGAAAAATATCACTTTTTGGTTCATAGAGGGATATTACATGGACATAAAATTTCCATTAATAGAATGGAATTTTATCCATCAATGATAATAACTATAAAATATTCACTAGAGGATTCAACAGTCAAAGGTCTAAGGAGATTTATTGGCCATCCAAGATTCTATATGTGATACATATAAGACTTTATAAAAGTTGACCACCCTCGGAATCACCTTCTATAAATGTAAAATCCATTTGAATTTTCTGAATAATGTCAATGGTAATCCAAATATTTAATGAGAAGCCTAATAGCTGCTTTTGTAATCACTTCACCAGAATGGAATAAAGAATTTGAATTGATTTGTGATGCCAATGACTTTGTTGTTGGTGTTGTCTTAAGATAAAAAGTTGGTAACATATTTTGTCTTATCTACTACTCCATTCACACTCTAAATGAAGATCAATTAAACTAAAAGCATCAAATAATGATCTACTTTTTGTTTTTTATGATTTCAAGATATTTTTTCCTATTTGGTTTTGTCCAAGGTGAGTGTGGGCATTGATCATGCTTCCTGGAGTTATTTGATTAATTTAAAAGATTTTACGAGAATAATGATAATACAGATCATATTTCTAAAAGATTCTAATATCGTCATCGAGGAAATAAATGGAATTGGAAATCTGATCATTGATCATCTATCCCTAATTCCACTACCTATCATAATGGGTGACGATGATATCATCATCAAAGTCGACTTTCTTAATGAATCCCTTTTCATTAAAAGGGTAAACCAATGTTTTCTAGATATTAAATATTAGAACACAATAGTATTTTATAGAAATACCTCTTCTACTAGAGAAGAAAAATATTTTTAGCCAACACATCAAAATAGTACTAGGATGAACAACTCCATATTAAGTGTTTTGTTGATGTCTTGTTGTGACACTTCATTGTCGAAGATGAAATCCTAATTGTGTAAGACATGTGTCATACATCAGTATGTATAGGAAATAATGTACTAGAATTCTTTGTATTAAATATCCAAAAAGTTGAATTTTCAATTCCATGCAACACCAAGGTGAAATGGATTGTTTTCAATGATATGATAGCTTCTAACGAACTGTAACCATTGGAATAAGAATAAACATGACCTTAAACCCAATTATGGATGTAAAAATCATTGACGTAATGTGAATATATTTTTTGGTATTGTTTCCCAATTCACATGGAAAATCTGACGTCCTTGTTGGCATTTACTACATCTCCAAATGGGTTGAAGCTGAGGCTACAACACAAGACAATTAAAAGTGGTCATGAAATTCATGAAAAAATGTATTTTAATGATTCATAATTTTTATATTACTCATTATTGATTGGGTAACACATTTTAATAATCATTATTTTAAAGGAATATTAGAGAAATATTAAATCTGGTATAACACATGAACTCCTTACCACCCACAATCAAAAGGTAATATTGAATTGTCAAATAGGGAAGTAAAAATGATCTTTGAAAATAATTTTCACATAATTAAAAGTGGTTGGAGTCTAAATGTAGATGATTAACTATGGGTGTACCACACTACATACAAAAATTCAACATGCACTACACCATCTTGATTATTTTATGGGAAACCTTGTCATCTGTGTGTTGAATTAAAGAATTGCTTGTACAAGGAAATTAAGAAGAAAAATTTATATTCTCAAAAAGTTAGAGAATCTCGGATGCTGAAATTTGATGAATTTGGATGAAATTATTAAATTTTCTACAAAAATTTCCTTGATCTAAAAAGAAAAATAATTGAACTGGCAAGAACAACAGATTTAAAGACACATCCTTCCCCCCGAAATAAGGTTTATTTGATCAAATCATGATTATAATTTGTCCCTCACATGATAAAATTTAGATAGTAATGTTCTTTCCCTATCCATTAATGTATTTAATTATGGTACCATTTAAATTAATTAAGAATTTATACCTCCATTATAATTAATTTTTCAGTAATTATAAATCTATCAAGAACCCATCCATTAAGGTTCTATTGTGAGTTTGAAACTAATCTGAGAATCGAAGCATTAAGGTCTCGAAGATAAATGAAGCTCTAGCTAATAGGAAACCTATGATATGTAATATTTGGAAAGAACATGTTATAATAAGACTTTGACAACTTTTGTATAAAGGGGTTCATAAGATCATATTCTACTTTTAATCTGAGAAAAATGAAATATTACACATCTCTTACTTGTATCTTGAAATGTGTATTTTCACGGCCAGATATTTCATAAAATTCCCAAATAAATTACATGAAACCATGTTATAAGTAGTTTATTCCTTCAAATACATTTTTTAAAATATATCATGTACCTAGGTTTCACATAAAAAACATCCTGGAATTCCCCTACATCCCTCTCTAATTGCTACACACCCATCCCGCCTTCCTGATCACCCCTGAATCCCCCTCCTTCCTTCCCTCTCAGTTGATCACCCCTCCATTCGTATCCTTTTCCAAACCCTCCCTACCTCTATCCCAGAGAATGAAAATGGCTCAATCAAAGAACATGGACCTTGCACCTACATATTCTACATTTGATCTCAATGATCCACCTTCGTTGATGATTTGAGGAGGTACTACACCACCCGCATCACCACCCCCTCCCACAGAATCTCCTTCCATTTTTGTTACAACCTCTGAGAGAACCACCACTTAAGAGAGACCAATTATACCTCTATTGTGTTGTGTGGTTACTAAACCCCTCATTTTCACACCATTATCCATTTCTTTTCCCCATGAAACATGTACCACTCAAATGGGTGTATGAAAATCCATTACAACGAAACAAAACCATTGACCTGGTTATCCTCGCTATCCTGGATATAATCCAGGAGGTACCCCGAATCCTTGAGCACCTCCATATTTCATTCATCATTAATGTGTGTGAGGAGATATAATAGGATCTATTTTTGGATTTTTTTTTCCACATTTGACATTTCTATTGATAGCCTTATATTCATTCATAGAAAACAAACTCATTTTCACAAATTTAGGGAATTTGGGACTTGCATAAAAATTTACACAATGAATTTCACTATGACCCAGGTGTTCTATACAATACAGCTACAGACATCACAATCAGTTTCAAATAGCCTCTAGAAGAAGATATCCCAATATGATCACACTGTGAATAATCCAAGGATCCCTAATTCAACCAACTATAAGGCCATGCACTATGTATCTTGTATAGATCCCTGACACATGCCCAGATCTCCTGAGTTGAGTCTCGTGAAAGTGTTAGTAAGATTGGATTCATTACACTCCTGAAAACCATAAAAAACCCTACCATCACCATGGAATCTCAGTTCAAATTATATTACTGTTCCAATAATCCAAGGATTCATCGCGCACTGATGGGGGGATATTTTATTATAATCATATCCCATAATCTCAGCGTTCAATGGAAATGACCTACCCTTCACCACCCATGATCCTATAGAGTCTAATGACATTAATTTTCTTCACAAGATTTATCCCCAGACCAAGGATAATGATACCTACCGATGAGAAACAGGAATTATGGAGGATTTAGATGAGGACCTAGGAAATCATACAGTATACCCTACACATACTCCACCCACCACTTCACCTCCATCCCCTAAAACCCATTTTCTACCCTCCAACTACACTTATCATACTACTCAATCCCCCCATAATATCTTATAGATCTTTAGGATATGCACCTCTGCATCCTAGAGAGTCTTCACTATATCTCCAAGAACCTCTAGATCCCTTTTGAAGAGTTATCCCAGCTCTATACCGCTTCATAACCATCACCACCCACTACTGATCCATCCTCACCTACCACTATTTCCCCTTTCACTACCCGGACCGACTTACCAATAGAGTTGAAAGTACCTTTTTCCTAGCTAGAATATCTGGTAGAGTACGCCCATAGTAGCAAGGGACCCACAACCCCTACATCAACCATTGTACCCTTTTTGATCGCACTGTCGGGCCCATATACACACTACAGATATGTACCTTCTAACCACCCAACACTGATATACCTTCCACCACCATGACACCATCATCTATAGATAACCACCAAACCCCTACTCCCATCACAACAAATGGAATGGTGGTGAATTTGTAGCCACACTCCGTATTGTGAGATCAATAATGATTATGTCATTGTAGACATTGATTATTTATTGTTTACCCAAGTACCCTTCCCATGTCTTTGGATGCAACTAATCGATGATAATTTTTTATACTTATACTATTTCCATTAATTATTATACCACTACACTTTTCATATATTGGATACTGAATTTTCCATATTATTAATAGGATTAATTTTCCTAAATTTACAATTTTATAGTATCCATGTCTAGATCCTTTATTTCCTCTATGGTTGTCGATGAAACTGTGCCACCATCTGTCTGTGGTTGACAATTGACTCAACACCTATATGTGGTCGAGTGTCAGCTCTATGATCTATCCCATGTCATTCATGCTACACATCCACTAGAATATACACATATACCATTCCTTCCATATAATATACATTCTAATAATGGGTCCAATGTGAACAATCCTACCAAATGACCACATGAACAGTAGAAAAATATCATTTGTAGCTATAGACGTCATACGAGTGACTAAGATGATGGACGATATATTCTGATACATTGTTCCATCCATTTGTCTAAAAATGTAAGATGATTGTGATTTATAGGAGGTAACCCATATTTAATCTATTTTATCATTAAATATATTTATTCTTTTTAATGGTTTCCCTTTTATTCATTTTTTTCAATTATTTTCATGTCTCACTATGAGATTTATTATAGACACCTACCTATATTTAAATAAAATATATTTTATTTAATTTTATAATGTCCACAAACCAATATTTACGATTTAAACATTATTCAAAATAGTGGACTGACATTTTATCATAGTGCATGATTTATATTTCTAAAATATTTTTTATGTAACCCAATTCGACAATACAAGAATACTCAACATTCTCCATGGAAGACCACTATATACATGGATCTCTCAATTTATTATCATTTAATATTTCAATTTCTAGTTCATTAATATGAGCTTTATCTTCCATAACCTCCCCACAATACATCCATGGGTGGTGCTGACACACATTCCTTCAATGTGAGGGGTATTTCTTCATTATGTTAACTTTCAACAAACTTGATTTTATCGTATTCTCATTTGTCTCAGATTATTTTTTCCTTTGGAAGAATGTTTTAAACCTGAACATCATTACACCCATTTATATTAATAGAAAAAGATAAGTTTGAATTTGTTGTAAATCCATGTTTTATTCATGTTTAGATTATTAGAATTATTTTTAGCATAATAATTTAATTAAAATGAAAAATTATTGAAATTACATTGAATGGAATTATTACTTTGTTTTATACCCATACTTATTTCTAGTTTTATTTATTTATTCCCATTCTTGAGAGGTTAATGGGCCTAAAATTACATATTCATTTTTGAGAACATTTCATGAGTGAAACTTTGAATATATAAACCTATCAATACCTGAATTGAAATATTATTAATGTTATAACTAATAATTATAATTTTAAAATGACAGGGTAAATAATTATTGAACTAATTTTTCCTAAGACCCTCCTTACATATTTAGTTCATTAATCTCACATTTTCCATGAAAGAGCATATAAGATGAAACTATTCTAATCTGATTATCCATTCTTACACTGATCCTTGTATAATGCACATCCTTTGATTGAAAAAGTCTGGAGGAATTTTCATCCAGCATGAGATTATTTTCATTATATATTATCAATTAAATATATATTAATTGATTAATCTGAATTGTTACTTGATTTTGAATCATTTAATCACAATCTCTATTTCCATGTTAATCTTGATTTATTTTACTTGTCAATTTATAATCAATTATTCCCTGAGTAGTAAAACTATTTATGGTGGGAATCGAGAGTAGGAGTGATTGAATCTAGTAAATCTTTAAAATATCAACTTGATATTCTTATGGAATATTAATGTGGATAAATATCAATTGTAAACCTAATTGCATGAAGAAAACCTAACTATGTAATTTATTAATTAATGAAACTTTCCTGATAGATGTATAATAGGATATTACCAATATCATATGACCCTTTTTGTCATATAATATATGAATAATTCATCAAGGTTATAGTTATCTCTAGACCAAGGAATAATTTCCTCCAAGATAGATATAGTTGGTCCTAACAAAATCACCTAGTGACCTCTGATTGCTTCACAACCTAGACCATAGAATCATAAAAATATAGGATTAAATATCAACCTTTATTATTAACTACATAATATATCTCTATCCTATTCTAATCATTGATCATTATCCATAAGGATCTTTCTATTATTCATTTTCACAATCTCAATCATCCTGATATTAATACTTCCCCAAAGGGTTCTATGCCTAGTTCCTAATAACCAATCCAAAACCCACATGGGATAGATCCCATAGTATTAGTATTCCAAATCCTATTAGCATGATTAGTTTTGGATACATTAATCTAATTTGATCGAAGACCATGTGATTTGAATGACACATGTGGGAACATCCATAGTATTTCATACAAAAGTATTATAACTATTGAAATTCTTAAATATTTTTTTATAGATAGCCATTTACTCATCACTATCAGGTGGTGAATCACTATCAATAGATTTTTCATCTTGTGTATTTTCATTAGCGTTAAATTTTGATGTTGTAGACATGAAGGCTACAAAATTTATTTTCAGCTCATCATCCTCTCCTCTATTGAAATTTATTTCATCTATATATATCATAAACATTCCAAATATTTTCTTAACTAGTATTTTTATAATATTTCACAAATCTATAATAGAAACTAAGGTCCCTCTCCATCATTTAGAAATACATATGTGTAGTATAATAATCTAATCCTTGTCAGACACAAGATTTTCCAAGGAGAAAATAGTATTCACTATTTCATTGAAATTGAGATACATTTAAAAAATTAATTCATAAAACATTATCTTAAAAGTATTATAGTTAATATTATATGTATTTAATATCATTTCATTGAAATTGTGTTATTCATCATGATAAAAAAAATGTGTCTCAAATTTCAAAGGATATTTTACGAGCATAAATTTTATTAAATTCATCCTGACAAAAAGCACAATATAAGGAATTCATAGACTTGAAATTATTATTTTTTTAGTTTTGGGGCATCATCACATGTACTCCTAGAATTATTAGACAAATAATACTTATCTTTAATAATAGAAGACATCTAAAAAACCCATTCTCTTAATATGCATTTTCATTTTGATCTTCTAAAGAGAATAACTTTTACCATTGAAATATTGGGGTATGATAGTATCAGAATATTCTTGTATATTATTCATTTAGAGAATTAAATTTGTAACAAACAAAAATTTAATATGTTTAAAGAAAAACTAAAATCATTATTGAAATTGTTTTGAAAAACATTTATATTATATCTTAATCATCTAATAAAAATGCTAGTTAGAGTGATTATCTTAAGAGGGGTGAAATGAGTACCCATATTATTTTTTGATTAAAAAATGATTAAAATAAATTCCTTAATTAATTGAATACATTAAATTTAACAAAAACAACTGATCAATATAACACTTTACCTTCCAAAATAATTCTAAATGATTTATTAGGTCTTTATTAAAACAATAAAAAATATTAATTTAACCTTTCAAGTTATTTTACTCAATAAAAAACTTAAATAAAACTAAGTAAAGATAACTAACAATGTAGTGGGTTTTTGTTAAGTTTAAAATAAATTAGTTTTAAGTCATATAAATAAAACAAACAAATAGGAAAAAATAGAGTATAAAATGAATAAAATAGGTTTAGTATAATGCGGATACTTAGTCCTCTCCACATAGAAATAACCAACCTCAATAATGTTTAAATAAAATAATCATTAATCTGAAACCTCGATCAGATATACAATAATATTAAAACTCTCTATGTCACATAGAGGCCTATTTTATAGTAATAGTGGGAGTGCAGAAGATAACATGCCACACATAGACCACTTCCACAGTAATCATGGGAAACATGAGTTAAAAGTATTTTAGAATTAATCCTAATATCTTCGATTAAAAAATAGGAGATATTGTGTTTGTTTCTGTATAAATATAGTGTATACCCACTCTTCTTGTAATGTATAGACAAATTAAAAATATAGGAATTAAAATATTTCGAATGCTCTTTTTTCTCAATATATTATTCTCATTAGGTTATGACACATTGAGTGTAGTTCAAAATGATGATAATGTTGATTTTCTAATATTTATTATGGAACAAAGTGTTGTAAACTCCTTCTGTTCTGATTGTAGAATCTCAATGTTTATTATGATTCACTCTTAGAGCCATGTTCAAGAAATGAGAATCATTTTGGAACTCTTCAGGTTATTGTAATCAAGATCATCTTACATAATATGTTCATGTATATTTCATGTTTATCACAACACATGTCTTCATGGGAAATTATAATTGATCTTTTTATGAGCAAATATAGTAAAAAGAATCAAATAGACTATCTACTCCTTGTACTATATCTTTTGTCAAAAAATTTAATACATCTCAATCATGAAATTAATGAACAATAAAAAAACGTAGGGCATTTTATTCCATAAAATATATGTTAGATATATTTAATTTAAAATAAGTTTAAAATAGTAGCACCATGTCTTTAGAATAGTGACACAGTCTAATGATGTTTTGAACTCGTGGTGAATTGATATAATGGTGAGATGTATATTAGAGGTGTTTTGATCTGGTTGTGAGACACATTCATTTTGTGTCTTGATCTGGTGGTGAATCGATATCTGGCACTGAATCATTTAAATGGTAGGGGATTGAAACATTTAACAACATTTTTTATCTAGAGGTTAATAATCTTTGATGATGAGTTATCCCATACATTAACAAAAATCAATTCTGGTTGGGGAACAACTCCGTGGTAGATCAATTTCTAGTGGTGTGATATTCTTTTCTAGTGAAAGAATTCTCAATGGTGATTCACTATCAAATAGTGACTCCAAAATAAAAAAATTTATACAAATTTTCTAAAATTATATATTGATAACAAAAAATATGAAAGTCATTAGTTTTCATAATAAACATGATTTTGAAATCATTAAAACAATGGTGTCAACAACCTCATCAGAGGTTACAACACTAACAATTGTATTTTAAATTTAATGTAAAATTGATATTTTGGTTTTAAGGACCCATATAACCATTAACATAATATTACCTATAGACATAGAAATTACTCAAAGGTAATTAGGCACACGAGTTTTCTAACTCCATTATCTTAGAGTTCCTTGATTATTTTAGTGGAATCCGCAATTATGAAATCCTAAAATGTTATTTATTTTAAAATTTATCCAAAATATATAAGTTAGACTATAGAAATTATATTAATTAAATTTTTTTATTTTAACAATTTATCTTAGTCATGATTCCATAATATTTAAACGCTTCCTCAAATATTTATTAAATAACATTTTAACTACAATTTCCTTTTAACACAAACAATAGTAAATTATTACTGATTCAATATTTTATTCGAGGTATTTTTTTATATTTATGAAAAAATATTATTTAATTTATACATTATGTTCTTTTTAAAATTATGTGGATTTTAAATAATAAGTTAAGTGTGTCTATTAAAATAAATTATGCATAGTAATTATTTTTTACTTCATCAATGATGGTTTATAATTTATTTACCTTATAAGATTGAATTTAATCATAGAATAAACATGAAAAAAACTAAATAAATAAAAATTCAACAAATAAATTAAAAAAATATTTAAAATGAACTAGATCTTTTACCTACTAGTTGTTCTATAAATGGAATGATAAATTGATGTTTTTTTATAATGGAAATGAATAAATTTTTTTGAATGTAAAACAAAATATTTTATCTCCTTATGAATTTAAAATTACATTGCCTAGGCATTGAATGTTTTTATACCGAAAATCATTGATTTTTTATTGGTTCTAAAATAATTTTTTACGATGGATGAAAGTGACATATTAAAAAAAGTGGTATACTTCATGGGATTATAAAAAAATGTGATTGTAGTGATACTTGTTTTCATTATGCTTGATAATGGGGAAATATTTATTTTATAAATTTTCTTTAAACTTTATTTTATGGAAATTAATATGAATAGAACTTCATGTACTCTTTTCTGAAATTGTATTCATCATTTTTTGGATCACACATTGCATATACACTATTTTGTATGTGTAAGAATTTTTTTAGGTTCCCAAAAAATTATCCAACCTATTGATTGTAAATTTAGTTTAATTATCAATTTTTTAGGTAATGGTATGTGATCTTAGGACACCTAGAGGTTTTTTTACATTTTTATGGGTTTTATTATTTTGGGATGTTGTATTGTACAATGTGACTTTTTTATTTTATATTTTATATTAGTTTTATTTTATGAGGAGATCGAGTTGAATGAATTTTTAAGGTATGTTTTATTTATTATTACATGTTAACATGATAAATTATTTGTTTCAACATTGTTGATTGGTATTGATTTCAAAAATCTGTATAGGTCATACACGTTTTTTAATATTTCTTGTTTTTTTATTTGATATGAGAGTGTGAAATCATTCCCAATTGTGTATCATTGAGACCTAAGCACTAGTTTCCATCCTATATGTTTCTGGAATTCCCTTCAATCATAGTGGTAGGATGAGTTGAGTTATAGGTCTTGTCATCTCAGGTCGGTAACCTACATATATGCTTGAATAATCTTACCTGGAATCCCTAAAATGAACTCTTGAATGGACTACAATGGCCATTGATTTAATCAAATATTCAAATTTCAATAAATGAAATTGGAATATCTTCTTCTAATATCCCATAAGGAAAAAATAATTTCATTATTTTCATATCACTTATGATGAACCAATCATAAGATACATCAATGAGAATATATTCTATCACTATTTTCACTGATACATCAAAGTATGTGTTTTGTGATATAAAATAATAGAAATATCAAGTCTAAATAAAAATAATAATGTTCATAAATATGAATTTCAAATGAAATTTATAAAATGTGAAATTACTATTAGTGGAACCTTTATCATATCCAATCATCTAAAATATTATCTTGTGTAAAAATCATTAGAGGAAGTCCCATCTTCATTTGAGCCTCAAGGAATAGATAATAAAATATCATATGTGTTCCATCAAACATATATCATATAATGAAATTAGAATATGTTTAGTTATTTTATCCTAGTTCTTTAATGGTTCTCATTATTGTGGGGGACTACATAACCTTTCTATGAAATAGTTTCCAAAATTAAATTATCACATTAATTTTAGGAAGAATAACAATAATCATGAGATAATATATTAGTTCATATTAATATTCATGTAATATTAAGAAAGAATAAATTTTTTCTATGAAAAAATAACCATCATTGACATTATCCAAGTACTAATTATCATTAATATTGATCATTCCACATGGAAAATGAGTTATGAGAGATATATTAATTGAAACTAATTTGATTTTAATCGATAAAGATTTACTATCCTTTCACATATTAACTATCTTATATCTTCCAATGATCATTACCATATGTCATGAATTTTAATCTATTTACTTGTTATTTTATATAATAATGATCTTGAAATATTATATCACCATGATAACTGCATGTGCTTCACATCGATTATCCAATTTTTCAAGAAACCCCAACTCCATATTACTCAACCTTCCATCCTAATTAATATTATGGAGATGTTTTCAAGTTATTTTGGACTATGTGAAAAAAAATTTGGCAAATTATGACACCTCAACAGTTTATAATAAAAAATTATGTAATTATAAACCTAAGACTATTTTGTAGTCATCATAGCCTACGTTAGGGCATGAAATTTTATAGGTTTAACAACACATTATAGAATTGCCTCATCTTGATATTTATGGAATTTGGGAATAACATTTTATATTTCATATCAATTAATTTGGAATAAAATGTAACCTTAGGGAGTGTTGTTGGCCTATTTGGTTCTTGAATAATCATAGTGTGTAACATAATATTTTTTTGGATTGACATTGTAATCACAACCCACTAAATATTCCAAAAATCAAAAAATAAATCATCATAATTTTGATTAAATTTCCTTGAGTTTATATAAATTTATTGTCCCTCTATGCTATATTTTATCTCTTAATTCTTATGTGATTCATTTTTTAAGGATGTTTTATAGGAAACAACACCTCATGTGTTTCCCCCTCATTATTGTAAGGATATGATAGTCCCGGTAGGTTGCAAAAATTGTCAGTTGATGAGTCGATATTGCCCCACATTAATGATTGTAATAATTTGTTGGAACACTAATGTACTCTCATGCTCTTATACTAGTAGGAAATCAATTAAACAAAATTTTATGTTTTTATGAAAAACTAGATTGGTGAATTACCATCCTCTAAACATAAAATGTAATATTACATTGGAAATAGGTTTTTTTGTAATTTTACCATCACATATTACATTTTCCCCAAATCATAGAATTAACCCCAAAATATTAATCTTGCATAGCTTTGTTTTTTTACAATTTAATAAAATATAGAGTTTTTTATTCTTCCAAATCACCATTGTTCTTTAAATTTATGTTACTGAAGACATCTCATTACAACAATACAATTATAAAAATATGTTATTCACCTTTATAACAACACAATTCTAATAATGGATCAAAAGAATTAAAATTTATCCATGAATGTCCTTGATTAAGATTTTATGTTAGAGTTTTATTTAACATAACCTATATAATCAAAGAACCTATTAGTAAATATAGATTAACTGCTGGAATTTTCCACTTGATTTGTATAGGTCCATATTTTCAAAATGTTCTTCAATTTTGGATATAAAGTTTACTGTTTTCTAGTATCAATTTTGTAATTACAGTATATGTTTTAAAAAATATTTTTTAATCTATAAATATGATTTCAAATGGTTTTAAAAATTATGGTTGTAATTTCCATGTTTTAAATGTGTATTTATAAAATTATTTTGGATGTGTTTAATTTTATTCTAATTTTTTTATATTTTTATAGATTTTGGAAGTGATAATATACCCATTTATTAAATATTTATAAGTTATTCTATATAAATGAATAATAATTTCAACGAAATATTTACCTTTACGCATAAAATTAGATTTTCTTAAAGGCATTCAATGTTTTTAAAAGTTAGTGTATGGGTATGTAACCCTTTTCCTTTGTTGTGAATTGGTGGTAATATAATTCTAGAGTTCCATTAGGGTAAGCCACTAATCCATAGTACTGAGTAAACATACCTCCAGAGTTGTGCAATGGTAACCCACACGTTCTAACCTCGTGTAAAGGTATTCTAAATCACATGTAACGGAACGCCTACTCATATATTGCTTATACACCCACAACACTAATTGAATATACTAAATCATATAATGTTTAGCTGAGTTTTACAAAATTATTTGTAATAGTGGTAAGCCATGTTAGGGTATAACCAACACAACATTACGCAGTGCTATTTATTTTCATATGGGTAGAAATTATTTTCCTTTTTTGGTGGGGAATACTCTTATTGAAATGTGAATTAATTTTTTCATTCTTAATTACAAAAAAACATTTATTTATATTATTTTAACCATTTAAAATTATATAAAATGATTTGGAATGACTTAAAGAATTCCCAATCAGGTTTTGAGATTAATAAAAAATAAATATATTTTTAATTTGTCTTAATAGATAATAAATATCCATGAACCTGGGAATTCTAAAATAATAGATCATTATAATTTATCCCTTGGTATCTCATGTCTTGGAGAATAAAAAGGTTAGAATTTTAATTTTTTAATCTTTTTTAAATCATCTGAGGATTATCTTGCCTCTGGACAAATGATTTTTTAATTTGACAAAATATTCCTTTATCATCAATTTTTGGTGAAACAACATACATGATTAAAATGCTAGGTATGGAATATTATACCTATCCTTAAGTCATAACACATAAATTTTTAATTATCATGCTTTATATTCCTCTTCATAGATGAATATGACTGACAATAATATTATAATAATCTAAAAAATAATCTCATGAGGAATAAATATGTGATAATGTGGAAATTTTTAAAGAAGTGGTTAAATTACTTTTTATGTTATTTTGTTGATTAAAAATTGTTTATTATAGAATATTGAATGGTAGTTTAATTTATACATTACAATTTTCTTTTCTAGTAATATTTGAATTTTATGCATTTTAATTAATAAGTTTATTTTAATTCTAGGAATGAAATATATCAATATTTCATCATAAAAATGGTTATACTATTTTTGTTTAATTTAATTAATTCAATTAAATATTATATTTCATGGTAGAGATAAATAAAATTTTCATGAAATCTAGAAACTTATTATTATAATTTATGTACAATAAATATTATTGATAATAATTTCAATAATAAAATTAATTATATAATTCCGGAACTGGAAAAAAATAATTTACTACTTGTAAGATTAATTGAAAAAAGGTAAAATTTGTATTCTCATGATGTAGAATAATAATAAATATTATTGAAATTACCTTTGAGAGATAAAGTGATAATTATAAACCTTAATCTAATCAATATTTGATAAAATTAAAATTAATGAATATCTAATATTTAATTTTTTAAATTATATTTATATATTTTTTTCAATAATATTATATATTAAGAAATTTAAATGGGGAATTTTTACAATGGATATGATTATTATTTTATAAAATAATATTATTTCATGCATAGATCAATAATCAAGATTACATATTATTATCACATTATTTTAAAAATTGATAATTGGGGAATTATTTATTATTTTTTGAAGATTAATATTATTTTTTAAAATATTTGGGATAAGTAATTACTTGTTTTTGTCCAAAAAAGGATACATGTGAAATATACTTAATAGTTAACAATATACTGTAATAATTACTATGAATGGTTCATATGCTTGTATATTAAATAAAAACATAAAATTGGTAATGCACTGTTATAATGAAATATGAATATTGAAACAATAGTCATCATGATTATTGATAAATGAAAAAAAATATTAATATGGAATGCTGTATTAAATAATAAATGTTAACAATGAATATTTATATAGTCAATGTTATTGGGGTTTATTCATAATAATCTTATAAATAAGGGTAGTTATGATAATTCTATTATTGATTAAATGATTTTGTTGGGACTATGCTAGCGTGAAATTATTTTAATAAGTTTGGAAATCCATTTTTAATTCTCCCAAAGTTTCATTCAAAATTATGTGGGTATAATAAATTTAATATGTATTTAATCTCTCTAAATTTAAAGAATTTATGTGATTGTATGCCAACCTTATGCGATTAGAATAATGGGCAGGGATTCTAGGGGCTATGATTTTAGAATGTGGTTCTTGTTTTGTTGATGATAATGGATGGGATGCCCAAGGATGTTGTGGTGGAAATAGGTTTTAGTTATACTGATGATGTGGGTGGGGATGATTAGTGTTGTGATAGTGGAACATGGTGAAAATTATGTTCTATGATTTTCCATAATAGTAACACAATTTTTTGGATCTGAGGGCTTAAGGTTATCAAATACCCTTGGGATGTGTTTCATTTCGGTGTTAATTCACTAATGGTGTTGATTGATGAGATGATGTGGTGGTTCATAATGGGGGTAGTTCATACAAGGGGAGGAAAAAGGTTGATGCTGTACATATTCATGATAATCTACTATATATTATGAGATAGTGTAGGTGTGTGTAGTACATGAAAGGAGGATGTAAAGAGGATGATTTAATTCATGTATATGTTTCCCTATCAATGGATGGTAGTGAAGTGGTGTTTTTTGGATATTTTGTGAGGTAGTTGAAAATTTGTGATGGTGTGGAGGTGGATTTTTGAAGATATGGTTATTTTTTCACAAATGCTTGATAATAATGATGTGGATATGTGTATAAATGGTGATGTGGTTGAAGATATGTGGCATTATGGATGATTATATATTTTCTATAAGGTTTTATATGAACATCCCAATGCTTATCAGGGGGTGATCTTACTGGATTACTACTGGTTTGAGTGGGAGAGCCATTGAGTTTATAAGTTGGAGTGGAGATGAGTATATTACATGACCCAGGATGTTGAATGATGTTGGTATTCTTGATAGTGGTCATGAATATAGTTATACATCAATTATATTAGTAATAGGGATCGATGTTACAATATTAATGATATTGTTGCTTATGCATTTCATGCTTATTTGTTTATGATTACTCATTATTATTATTCCGGTTTGACTCGGTACATGTTTATTTTATTTTATATATTTTATGACTATACTCATGATTATTATTGGAATTTCATTGTGAAAGGATGTATATTTTTTTAAAGTGAAGATCCTACCGAGTACTACTATGTTCTTTGTAAGTCACTGTGTTTTTATTAAATATTTCTTTTCAAATAAATTTAATTTCATTGATAGATTGAGATATAAGAAACCATGATTCTAAAATAACGTTAATATTTTAAAACATTATAATCGATGCATTAAAATGATTGTATTAATCAGAATAATTAAATTTGAAAAAAATAATGGGTTTTGAAAAATAATATATATTGAAAAATAAGTACGAGTATTTTATTAATGTCATTATATTCTTTAAAAATACATTTTCCATAAAAATTTGTCTTATTATCATCAGTAAAAAAATAATATAATAAATTCCTTCCAAATTTTTAAAATTTATATGAAAAAATAAACATAATTTTTAAAATATTTATGTCAATGTTATTTTAGTCTAAATTTTTAATAATTTTCTAAAATATTGAATTTTCAATGAATATTAAAAAATAATAAATTTTCAAGAAATTTGAAATCTCATATAAACAATAAACAATTTAATATTTGTAAAAAAAATTTAAAAGAAAAAATTTAATATTTATACTACTAATAATCAAATTATCGTCATTGGAATGAGTTTCATAATGGATTTTGTTATAAAAAATTTTGTACATAAGAGAACAAATTTTTTGGAAAACATATATTCATCATGTTATGCAGTTTTAGTTTTAAATTAAATTATATGAAATTTATGAATTTATTTGAATAAAATATATTACATAATTGGAATAATAATTTATAACATTTTAATGATTCTAGTTTATTTTTGTTCATAATGAATAGAAGAAAAAAAATTCCTCATTGTGGTTAAGGTAAAAACTAGTTTACAAGGGGTTAAACCAAAATATTATCGTATATTAAACAACTAAACATATTTAAGTCCTTATGGATGTAAATATTATCAACTAATAATATATTTTGTTTTAAATTTACAACCATTTGGATAAATTTTTCATGATAATGACATCATTATATTTTAATATCCAATGAAAATCCAACTGTATCATCTCCCCCACATATAAAATGGATGCTCTCCTTAAAATTATTTACAACATTTTGAGCCACATATACTAAATAAAACAATCCCAATTCACATATATAATTATCTATACTATAGTTATTGGTTTTATTATTCTGGAATGCCACTCCATGGATCCAAATGAAGGGATCTAATGGAATCCTATTGAAGATGATGTCAAAATCTTACCCGACCTCTATTAATTTATATATTCTTATTATAAATCAAAATTTTATTGATTCAAAATTAAACTACTAATTCAATATCCTAATATTAATTAAATTTTATTATTATTATGCAACCCACACTATTAAAACTATTTTACATAAAATGGAAAGAGAAATTATTTCTCTTGAACACGTGTGGACTACCACCTCCCGATAGCGATACAATCTATTTCCCATAATATATTTTCGGAATGATTATTATGAAGGCTTTAAATATTATATATATTATTTTTTATTTAATAATTATTATGTATTTATAATATGATATCTACGTTTTACCATCCCATCCATTAGAAAATGATAATGATGCTCATGTGTACATGTGGGCTACTACCTCCATGAAGTGATATACTTCATTTTGTAATTATGATTTTCAAGGATAGTAACAAATATAAGTTTAATGATTATATATGATATATATTATATAATAATTATTCAATAATGTTGAATTATTATTTACCTTTCTTTTCGACCATCAAAAAATAATGACAATGTTAATGCATACATATGACCTACCATAACCATATAAAATTTAATTCAACTATTAATGTCTACCTTTTACATATGAATATTAATATATATGAACTAAATAATTTTTATTTTTATATAATCCATAATATTATGAAAATTTTGGAACCATTATCAATGTGTAAATTTCAGAACTATCGAACTGAAATTCCAATGAAAAACTAAGCTGTTAAAACACAGAAATAATAATTTAAATATAGGATTTTTAGTAAATTTTTTATAAAATGTTATTGGTGGTTTTTATAGGATATTATATTTGTGTAAATTATTATTTCAAAAAAATTTAATAAATTTATATTTATTTTGATTCGATGTTATAGTTCTTTTGAAGGACGTAGAACATAAAGAAAATGATTTTCACCTCACAATTATTTTCATGAGAAAAATTCTATTATCACACAATTTTTATATTATGATGTTTATATACATCACATTATCATATTTTATTATACCTATTATAAAGTTTGGGGATTTAATAATACATATATTTTTCTTCTATTCATGATACATTGATTTAGATGTTACCAAAGTGGTAAGGGATTTATGTTACAATCACATTGTTTATCGAGATTATTTGTGATAATGTCCCTAATAGTGTAATTTTATTACATATATATCATGAATATAATGAATTTTATTCTTATATGTTTATTATAGAGATTAATTTTTTTCTATTTATTTCAATCTCTTAATAACTCATTTAGTAGAAAGAGCGATTTCAATGAAAATTAAATTTATATATCTCTTTGGTCAAAATTAATTTTTCTTCCTTCATAATGAATTTTTTAATATGATTTAAAAATGTTCATAATAATATCAAATAAACAGTTAATTTATCTTTTAAATTGATTTATTTTATTCAAAATGGTTTCAAATTAATATTCTTTTTATTTTCCAAATGATGTATTTTTTCGTTTTTTACCAAAAAAGTGAAAGGAATAGCCATTTTATCATAGATAGCATGAGAATAAATTCCCATCATCATGAAATATTAATGTAATAAATCTTCCATTATTTTTTAATTGTTATTTTAATGTAAAAAGTTTTCCTTAATATTTGAGAAGAATTTGTGTTTTAATTATGTGATTTTAAATAAATTGATATTTTCATCAAGAAATATTCTACTGGTATTTTAATGAATCTTATTATATATGATAACATAATTTCATGTCAATTTTTATTTAAAAGGGATATAATCTAATGACAAGATCTTTATTATTTCTATGAATTGTTTATAACTGTGTTTATTATATGTTAATGAACCCCTTTTATTTTCCATAAGTTATTATATTCATAATTAATGTTTTTCTGAAACACATTATTTTACAGTGGTGATTATATATGTTGAATATTTTATGATCTTGTGGAACATATATGAATGGATTATTAATATGTTATTAATAGTCCTTGAATTATATTTCCCTCTAATTCATTAGGTAATGATGAACATCTTATGAGATAAAAAGGAATGGAATGTTCTGTGAACACAATTTAGAAAAGGACTATATATATTATGATAGTATTGGGAGTGAACCTTGAATAAGGATAAGATATTATGAGAAGTGAACACAATTAATTAGGATAGTCTTATTAAGTATAGTTTACTATGTAAATGATTTTGTATACTTTTGTGTATGAAAAAAACAAACATGTTATGTAAATGTTATGATCTCATGAATAATTTTGTTTGATTCCATAATGATTCATGAATAATGAATTTCCACGAATAATTCTATGACTCAATAATATGCTCGAGGCTATATTCCATATGATTTTAATATATTAATCTCATTTTCCCATAAACTTACTACTATTTTATTTTTATTTAATCATTGATATATTTATTTTCTACCCTTTTAGAGCATATTATATCACCCTTTATTTTATCTCCTTTCGTCACGTTATAAATAATTGTTTAATGTTTGATATTTATAACAAGGGTTATTGTTATGAAAAACTCATGGTAGATCATAGAGTTCTCTTAAGAATTTTTTATATACCCATGTTTCCAAATTCAATGGGAATATACGATTCATGAATTGATGGTAATATTATGTTTTGAATATTCATATATCATGATGTAATATCTATATCTATGATAGATGGCGTAAGAGAAATGTATTGTTACAATAGGAAACATGGATGGGAATTATTTATTTATAACCATCATGAAAACCATACATATATGATAATGTCTTATGTTATTGGTGTAAAAGGAGTGTGGTTTTCCCAAAAAACATCCCTATCTTGATACATCAATTAGACACAGTTTTATGATTGATGCATCTATGGGTAATATTTTTAAAATGATTTAGATGAGTATATCTCAACTCTATTTCTAGTTTATAGTATGTATACCATTACTGAATACATGCTCTGACATACTCATGTGTTATTATTGGGTTATTTCACATTTTTGTATTCAAACCATTATAAAGTATTTAAATAGATAATAATGATGATGTATTGTCATGTTTAATATTAAGGTGTGATAAAATGAAATAATTTTGTAATGGGTAAGACATATTATTAATATTTTTTAATCATTTATCACTCTCAAAAAATATTCTTGACATTCAAGAAAACCATTTTGGTTTCAATGAAAAATTCAATATAGTTTGATAATGTAGAGGTGGTTACCCGAATGCACAAATCTGGAAGTACCTTATTTTGACATAAAAATATAGATTCTTGTATATCAAGAAATTTAATGAGGAACTTTAATTAATATCCTCTATAATTAAATATTAATATAGTTTTGAAATCAAGATGTTATATGATGATTTCATTTTAAGTATATGTTTTTTCTCCAACTAATATTTTTAGGAATTTTATTCCAACAAATCATCTTATGAAACCTGTATTTGAATTTATTATCATAACTATGTATTGGATTTATTTATGTATATCCCACATCAATTTCAATGGAGGGGAAGTCATATTTTATATTTATAAACACAACTATGGTTTTCCATCTGTTTGATTATAAATATTAACATCATTTAAAAATTAAATTGATCATATTGGTCTTGATTCTAATATAAAATGGGTGATAATCTCTGATATTTTTTTAGACACTCATCATAAAAAATATTCTTATTTTATAAGAGTTTATATATTTATTTTTATGATATCAATACATATCCTTCCACTAAATCATGATATTTATTTTTTAATATAATTCATTACTGGTGCAAAAAAATATTTCAAAATATTATATATAATGGCCCCTATTGATTTTTAATAATTAAATAAGAAACTCTTCAAGAATATTCAAATGGTATTAATTTGTCTAGGTGTGTCACCATGGTGTGAAACTTTTCTTAAAAAAAAATAAATATTAATCAATATGACTCAATATTAATTATCTATAACAAAGCAAGATCACAATAAATAATATATATCCCTTACCCAATATTGATGATAATTTCAATTGCCTTTTATAAGATCACTATTTTAACAAGATTGTTCATTAATCTAGAAACTATAAGTAGAGTGTAAAAAGTGTCCAATTACCCATGAAAACCTTCTGTTTGAGGTATATTCCCTATTAATTTTTAGTTATGTCATTTGGTTCTAATAATTCACCGTTATAATCATGGATTTAATGAATATAGTCATTTTTGATTAGATATATCCATTTTTGGTTATATTTATAAATATTTTTCATATATATTGCATGTGAAAATAAGTGAAAAATATCAGTTTATAATTCAACTAAATACTCTATGAAAGGATATGTTGTATGAAAAATTGACCAAGTGTGAATTTTTTAAGAATTTTTTAAGAGTAATATAATCTCAGTAGAAGATATAATTATGGATCCATCAATGATGGATGGTATTTATGAATATAACTGAGAAACCATTGTCACTGTGATTCATAGTTTTCTTGGTATTCTGGATATTATGAATGCTTTTTGGAAAATTTATTTTGACGTTCTAATCTACTCATGAAGTTAACATGGAAGGGTTATAAGATACTTTGGATAGAAGAATGTCAGTATGTTTTCAAGGAACTGAATAAATGATTAGTTAGTGCATCTTTTATTACACTAACCTATAGTGGAGAAGGGTTTAGTATCTATAATGATGCATCAAAAAGGGACTACAATGATTCCATTTGAAAATGACATGGTTAGAGATTATACCTCATGAAAATTAATGTTCCATGAGAGAAATTACCCAAATCATTAATTATATTTAGATTTTTTAGTTTTTTCATTTAATATACGGAGGAAATATAATTACTAGGAAAGGTGTGAAATAATTACAAATCCTATAAGATTAATGTTTATATTCACTTAGAAATAGGAAAACTTGATTTTAGAGAAAATGGTTTGAGTTCATCAATGATTAGGAATACTCATTACTTTATCACCATGAGAAACCATATACTGTGGAATATTGGTTTAGTTGAAATGATCATGTTTGGATATCTATTATTAGGATCATATAAGATCCAATATTACAATATTTCAATGGATGGATCTAAAAACAATGAAATATAGGGAGAAGTATTATCTATATCAAGTGAGTGTTCAACCATCTATCTAAGTGAATATTTATGAGGTGCATAATGAATATTTTTATCTTCAAAATAATTTTATAAATTCTATGAGATCATCTTTGATTATGATGGAATGATAATTTTAGGAACCCTATATGTTTCTTATCCATACAATATTCCAGGAATGAGTTATTGGATGAAGTCATAATTCATCATTTTGTACACATCGAGGAAGTAAAAATGATAAATAGGGATATAAAATTGTATTTTTAGAGGAAAGACTGGAATATTGATAATTAAGAATGTGTATCATGATACCTGATATTTCATTACTTTATGATCATAGACAAATATATTAGTGGATGTTACATAAATTACCCATTCCAGAATAGAAATTCTAAAACATCACCATTGAATTTATTTTACGAATCCCCAAAAAATATTATATCTATTATGTTATTTGGTTTGTAGTTGATCACCATAAAATTGTATAACAAATTTTTTGTATTAGATAATATTTTCTCCTAATCATCATACCAATAAATACATTAAAAAATTAGTTTGGTTGAAAAGAGTGACACATTTTATTATATCTAATCATGATATGAGGTTTACCATGATATATTAGTGATGTCTTCATCCTGACATGGATATATAGTCATTTTGTATGATTTTTATCATTCCTAGAAAAATATTCGGTCTGATAGAACCATTTAAACCCTTAACAATGTGCTGAGATATTGTTTTAAGGATTTCAATGGTGGTTGGGATCGACTCTTTCCTCTTACTATGTTTTTTTACAATAATATTTTTTCACTCAAGGATTTAGATGTATAATTATAAATCTATAAAAAAATAATTACTATATTATTCTAGGATAGTGTTAGAGAATGAAAATTATGTGGACCTTCTCTTACTTAACAAATGAAAGAGAAATTTGGTTTCATTATTTAACACATCAGGGACGCTTAGGGTCATCAAATATTTATGCTAACTTTCATAAGTGAAATAAAAAATTTGATGTAATTGAGAAGGTATTTAAATGATTTAATAATGAAAGAAGGTTTTGATATTTTTAAAGAAGTGAAAGAGGATCCCTATATATATTTTTCTTATCAAGATTCATGAATCTGTTCGGACTACAGTTTGTCTCTGGGGACTTCCACCAAACATCTCTCATGTTCATGATATGATCCTTGTATCTCTCTTGAGAATGTAAATTCATGATAAATTAAATATAATGAAATTAGAGGTTATAACACTAGAAAATTTACTCCCAAATCCTGGAAAATTAGTATAAATCTATGTTCATAGAGATAAAGTGCTAAAAATGGCTAGTCACCTCATTAATGTTATCAGGTGGAATAAACAATTTAATGAAATCACTTGGAAACATGGAGATGTGATGAAAAAACAGATCCTCATTTGATTTATTAATAGTGATTTAATTTTATGGGTGAAATTATTTTTATGGGTGATAGAATGAAACAACTCTATATTTTTGAAATATTGATCTTTAAATAAATTTAATTTTCTTGATAGCTTGTTATACACATATCCTCAAGTCTAGACAAACAACATTATGGTATATCGTTTTAACTTTGAGATAAAATATATATTATTAATATTAATAAAAACAATTAAATATTTTTAAAATGGTATTTTAAAATGAAACTATATTTATAAATTATTACTATATTTTTTTCATACTCAATAAATTCCTTAAAAAATCATTTCCACCAAAAATGGGATTTGTTTACCTATGTAAAAAATTAATATAAATAATTTCTAATGAATTAAATAAAATTATTTGAAAAAATTAATTTCACATTTTAAATTATTATGTAAAAATAATCACACATTTATTTTATTGAGAACATTATAAAAATATTTATTTTTCGATAAATAGTGAAAAATCATGAGTTTTATTGAAAAACGTCTACTCATTTAAAGAATTTAAAAATTAAATATTATTTTAAAATGGTTTAAAGTATTTTGTAGTTTTTTATATTACTTATATTACAATTTTATTCATTATAATACATTTTATTGTTGATTTTTGTATAAAAACATTTCGCAGTTTAATGTTTTTATAGAAAATTGAATTTCAAAGTATTTTGGGTGGTTAATTTTAAGTTAAATTCTATGACTAGTATGTTTCAATTTTGAAAAAAAATTATTCCCAATATAGAATAAAATTTTTAATTTTTTTAATTTTAATATTTCCAATGTTATACATATTTTTTATTAAGCCAATAAAAATTTATCTATGTGATAAAATATAAAACAAGTTTATTAGGGTTTAAATCAATATATAAGGGAATTTTTTCAAATAAAATTGTCCGAATTATATTTTATGTTCATATATAGACCTCATAAATCCCACAATTTATATTTCATTCCATTTAAATTCATTTTACATGAGTATGAAATTATTATATTTTAATATTTTGAGAAATTCCAAGTGTGTCCACTCCCCACATATAAAAGAAAACCCATCATTTCACTTATTTACACCTTATTAATACATATATACCAACAAAAACCTATATAATTATATTTTAATCATTCATATACATATATTAGATCTTATAGGATTCTAAAAATACTTCTCCTATGTTCGCTAATAAGGATTCTAAATGAGTCCTACTAAAGAAGAGGTAATCATCTTACCTGACCTATGTTAATTTATATCCTCTTATATCTCCTCTAAATATTTGGAATTCATTATTAAAAAAATACATTCACTATAAATAATATACATATATTTTATTATTATTTTTTAACAACCTTAATTCAACATCTTTTCCATCAAATGATAATTAAATATATCGCTCATGGATCTGTGTGGACAACCGACTCCACATTACGATACAATTCATTTTCCAACACCATTGTTAATGGATGGTTATTATGAAGTGATTATTGTTTATATATATTATATTTTTAAAATAATTATTCGTCTATAATTAAAATTTCATATATAGATTTTTACCTTCCAATTTGTTGGGAAATGATAATGTCGCTTGTGTGTACATTTGTACTACCACATCCGTGAAGCAATGTAAATTTTTTTTTCAATTAAAATTTACATGGATGGTTATTATAAGAGATTTAAAAAATATATATTATATAATAATTATTTTTTAAATGTGAATTTTTTTATTCCATCCATAAAAAAGTGAAAACAACAATCATGTATATGTACGACGTACCATCACTATGAATAATGTGAATAATTTTTATGTCTCTATAATTTATGTATGGATATAAATAAATATATACATATATAATAAATATATATTATATTTATATCATGATTAAAATTAAATAGATTATGTAACCATAATAAATGTACAATGATGAAAACCACCATAACAAACTTCTTATGAAAAACTACTTAACATTTGGAAATAATGATTTTAATAAAGAATTATTAGAAAAATTTGTTGAAATGTTATTTGTTGGTCATATATGATTTTATAATAATATAAGGGATTTGGGGATATAATTAAAATGAATTGATATTTATTATTCAGTAAGTAAGATGTCTTTTTAGGTAATTCAAACATGATGTAATGGATTTTATACTTACTTTTTCTTCTATGAGAAACATCTCATATACACCAACTGATTATTTTTTGTGGTGAATATACTAATAGTGAATGTATTTATTGATACCTCTATTAAAAATTATGGTGATTATAAATTCCATGAAATTTCATATCATTTTTGGGATTTTGATTTGATTATTATAAATTTATTAAGGGATTTATGCTAGAACATCATTATTTATTAGGATTAATTAAAATCAATTTTCTAGGGATTATATATGAGTAATAATATCTCATTAATCATAATTATTTTATTATACTCTTATAGATAGGGATATCACCTGTTTTCCTTTTATTTTCCACTTTTTATGTACTCCCAAGTCAGAAATAATATTTTTAAGTAAAACTAACTAATGTTCAATCTTTAGTCAAAAATAAATTTTCTTCTAATCTATGTTTTCTTTGTTATGTTTCCAAGAACATTTTTTATAATTTCAAAAATATGTTTAATCAATTTTTTAACATTTATATAAAATTTAAAAAATTATTTAAAATTAATATTTTTGTCTTTTTTTAATGAGGTGGTGTTGAATTTTTCCAAAAATGGGATAAGAATAATTATTTTAACAAAAAATAAATGAGAAAAAATTTACACATTAAAGACTAATTCAATATTTAATTTAACATTAACATGTTTTCATGGTTATCTTTAAATAAAATGTATTCTTATTAATTTGGAAACATTTGGTTTTTTAATATGTTATTTCATAATAAAGTGGTAATTTCTTTATGAATTATTACAATAATCTTTTAAATAATTTTTTCAACTATGATAATATCATTTAATGTAAATTATACATGAATAATCGTTTTATCCAATGAATGAATCATTATTCATTCCCTCAGTGGTTTATGGTTATGATGATGAGTCTTTTAGGATATATTTTTATTTTCCATAGGTTATGCTTGGATGAATTGTTCAAATATTTACGATACCACATTAGTTTATACTAGTTATGATATCAGATTAATGTTTTATGACTTGTTTGCACACATATTAACAAATTATTATTATGTCATTGGTGTGAATATAATGGTACATCCTTCTAATTATCTGGGTATTGATAGATATCTCATGAGATAATAAGGGAAGTAATGGGGAGTGGACATAGTTTAGTAAGGGAATATATTCACTATGATATTTTTAGGATTGAAACATTACTATGGATATGATGGAATGGGATGCGAACATAGTCATGTATGATAGTTTTTGTAGTGATACATGACTAAGGACATTATCTTCCTTGAATATCATCATACCCAACACTTATAGCATATGCCAATGAAAGTCTCTCAAGGATCATATTAATTTATTCCATTACGATTCATTTATATATTCTTCCAAGATATTTTCCATGAATCAAAATTATGTTCTTTGATATTCATGGTATTATTATCAAATTTTTGGTTCATATTATCATACTCTTATTTTCATTTTATGAATTTGGGTTAATCCCTATCATTATTTCATAGACTTTTTGATAATGAAAGCTAACCCATTGGTATGATTCCCTTACCAAGATTATGATGTATGGTTTTAAGTTTTCTATGTATATAATTGGTGATAGATAGGTTGAAAATAATGTTATATTATGTATATCTCTTAGGAAAAAGTTTTTTTATGTAATTGAGTTCTCAAATATAAAATATCTATACAATTATAGTGAGGATAATTATGTTGTTTATTGAATATTCATCTATTAATATAAAATATCTAATTATTAAATGAATGGGTCCATACATGATCACCCCTTAATGGGTTTCAAGTGTTTGTAGGATATACCATTGGGCTTTAGAGTAATTATTAGTGAAATCGGAGTGAAGCATATGTTTTTGGATTTGAATTATTTTTATGCATTTCATTTGTTAATGTAACGTCCTTTGTACTAGTAAAATATTATAGCATTCACTTGAATATATTTTACATAGTGGTTGATTATATCTTCGTTAATTGATATTTATATTGTATTTTATCCCTTGTGATCATTTTTATATACCATTGGTGAAATTCACCAACCCAAGGCCTAATAAAGGTTGGAATCAAGGTCCATTATCTCCATTCATTCATTTCTAGTCCAGTAGGGGTACATTTATAGTTAAAAAGTTCTCAAAAAGTGATAATAGTGGTGTTTTATGAAGATAATGTGGTGATCGAAGATAGGAATTGGAAATTCATTCATGGTTTTGCTATGGTAGTGGTGAAACATAAGCCTAACATGTTATGTAGTCCAAGGATACAAACTAGGACATAGTAATTTCCTACTAGTCATCAGATCCATGTAATATTAAAATAACATGAAATAGTTTGGAGAAAGTGAAACCATTTTATAGTAAAATTCATTGGGAGGTATATTAATCATGAACAACTGTGGTTTCAAAAATCAAACTCAAAACACTTTATATGCTTATATGAATCTAATTCTATGTTGTAGTCGATAGTAACATTCAACAACTCTCTATTTTTTTCATACTATAAGTATATGATTGAAATGTAAATTAAATAGAATAATATATATAATTTAACACCTTTCTTATGATTTAATGTTTTTTCCCACTTTAACTAATACATGTTATTCATTGAGATAATTTTCAATGTGGAAGCTCATGACATGATTTCTTTTTTTATAACTATTAGTGTTTTTGAGATATCATTTATAGGATTTATAGGGTATGTAAAGTTTCCATTTTGTAGTTCCTCACTAATTCATGTTTCTATTACTAAATAAATGTTTTGATATAGAAATGAAGTGAAATTGATCTATTTTTAAGAATATTTACATTATGGACCAAATGTTAAAACATGTTCCAGAAACTACCATGATATTTTATCTAAATGTGTTAAATTTTTTTTCAAGGATGAATTCTAGTAACTTCTTTAAAAAATATTTAAATAATGATAAAAATTATCATTATAAACTCATTAAAAATTTAACCCATTTTCATGGATATAATCAATCTCTTATTTTTAGGAATGGTTAAATTTTATAATGAAGAATAATTTTTGTGTTATTAGTCAAAAAAATATTTTTATTCCATGTATTGTTATTTTAATTATATTTACATGTGTGTGGGAAAGATATAATTTTTTATAGATATAATGCCAATTTTTTGTATGATCATCATAGTGTTTTCTATTTAAATTTTCTCAAAGAATGATTTATATAAATTATTTCACCCCTATGTATCATTATAGAAATTATTATTAAAATTGTATTTGAATTAAAAATATAGAGTGTGATTTAATTTAAAATATTTTATTTAAATCTGGAAGTTTTTCAAAGATTTAAAAAATGTTTGAGTAGTATTTCATGGGAAATATACTACATAATTTTTCAATCATGTCGATTGTCAGGAACAATTACCATGAACATTTACAATGAATATTTCCAATGAATACTTAATTAATAGAAAAACTCTCTCTTAGTAAGAAATAACATTTTAACTAAAAATTTAAACAATAAAAATGGAAATAGTGTTTTTTTATATTTCATTTCAGTATGTTATATTTTCTGAATAATTGTTGAAAACATTATAGGTAAGTTTGTATAAGGGAAGAATGTTTATTTTATAATTATGAAATAATGTTTCATTATTGATAATATGTTTTTTGGAATGATTAATTTTTTATGATTCTTAAGGATTATGTAGGTAATTACCATACATTTTCATTTTTTGATTGAAAAGCATGAAATATTTTTAATGTTTAAAGCATGTCACATGCATGAAAAAATGTTAACAAAATGATTTATTTTGGAATGAATAATATTGAATGTATAGTTCTTGTCCAATTGGAATTTTTTACCTCAATCATATCATGATATATTAAGTATACAAAGACTTATTTTCGGTAACCCAACATGTGTCATTTTTTTATTAACATGGCCACATGTTGGGGTAATTTAAATTCAAGGAATGATGATTTCTCTGGATGTGACATGCAATTGTTGAGTGTTATTTGATGATTTGTTTTATACTTACTACTTCATTATAGTGTTGATACTCCATTCCTGAGACTTATTTATTAATTATGAAATGAGGTTTGAGGGGCTATTTATAATGAATTTTGTGTATAATGAATCCTCATTCACGAATATTTATGTTTCTAAATATGGGAACTATGTGATCATTGAGATGATATTTATTACTATTGTAAACCAGTACCCCTACTATGATTAAGTTTTATGATGTGTTTGAATGGATGTAATCATTCATTTACCATATATCTTTATCCAATTTATGTCAAAAATGAAAATTATATTTTGAATAACATGATGATGAAAAAAATTCTTATCACACCAGAATTATTATAATAAAGGTATTAGTTTATATATTTATATAAATATTATTTATTGTGTTTGTTACTTATAAAATTTATACATAGACAGTGGTACATATTATATATTATAAATAGTTGTAAACACCTTCCCCATTATGACACTTTGTATTTATGACACATTTTATAAACTTGTATGATATTAAAGTCCTCTAAAAGTGGAAAATAACATGATGTGGTGGGTCGGTTCACCAAATTATTTATCTTTATTTTGGGTTGTTGTATTATTATGTAATTTGTTGGTTTTTACTATACATGAATTAAAATGGTCATGTGAATATTTATGTGGAGGATATGTGGGTTTTGGATGATGTGATATGTTGAATTGTTAATCTTGACAGACGTTGAAGATGTGGTTTTATAGAGTGTTTATTAAAATAGGTACATTGACTCAATTTTATTATTTTTATTATTTGATGTTAAATTTGGGTTTATTTTATTGCTTTTATGGATTTTGATATCCATTTTATTCCATGTAGTAATCTATGTCATCAAAAAAACATCATGGTTTTAGATATGAAATGATTAGGAGGAATCTTATAAGGACCCGCACTTATTTCATACATAATCTTGAATTTATTCAAGAAAACACTTCATTTTACATTGAGGATCTTTTCAAGTTTAGAGCTTTAGAGAATTAAGACAAAATATTCATAACATTACACATTGTTACATAGTGGATACCATAAAATCAGTTTCCATTTTCCTCAGAATATAAAACATTAAAACATAAAACAAGACTCCTTGACAATTCTTCAACATTTAACATGTCTTCCTTCCTTGTATTATTCATCCATTAACCTGTGAAAAATCATTTAAAAACTTGGGATGAGCACAAAAGCTCAGTAAGGTATGAAAAAGAAGTAAAAAATCTCATTAGTCCATGAATACACAAGACATATTGAAACATTTTCAAAATACACGATTTACACCCATAAAATCTTACTTAGCGTAACATGAGATTTACACAAGATCCATACAAACATAATTATAATCATAAAGGTATATTGGGGCATTACTTACATAATCTTGTAACCATCTTGGCTACCTTAAAATTTGTAACCCTCACGGCTACCTTACTTTGTGTAACCATCACAGTTACACTTGGAGTAACCATACGGCCGACCTCCAACTTACTCATACCCAATGCATTGGAGGGAAATATAGGTCCCACCCTTCATCATAAACAATGCCCAATATCCAAAACATAATCATTCAACATAAATAATAGCATAAAACATTGCCTTTGAATCTTATAAAACAAAATTTTAAAAGAGGATTTTAGAAGAAAAGTCCCTTATAAACATCATATACTTGAAGTGATACTTAATTGAGTGGATGGAATATGTATATACTCTGTAAATACACATAATTAAACATAATATAAACAGAACCCATCACACAAAAAATTTAAATAGCACATAAATTATAAAGTAGAAGGTTAACCCAAAGAATGGAAATCGGGTTAAGAATTCCCTTACCTTAGGCTTGTCCTACTTCAAAATTGTTTGAACCTCCTGTATAATGGTTAAAGGAGTGTTAATAGGATTTTAAAGAAACGTGTTCATTTTTATAACATCTTATATGGTCATTTCATAACCTCATTTCACCCCTTATTTGTTAGTATTTTGTTCCTTGCATTATTTTGGGTGAGGTCTTTTGTGATTTTCACGATCGGTTCATGAAGAATCGTTCTTGTTGATTGGAAGTGAAACTCCAGAATTGGAATGGATTATTATTTACATAACTCCAGTACCATAAATTATACCATTCATCACTTTGGTGCTTTATATGATGATGATTTATAAGTTAAAACATTAATTATGTTCGTTTAGATAATTTAAGTGGTTCTTTGATAATTACAATTTCATTTAGTCTTATAAGTTTGAATCATGAGTACAAAAGAATTACAGAACCTTATATGATTCATAAAACATATATTATAACCTTGTTGAACCATATAAATGGTTTCATGACCAGACTTGAAATAATTAATGGAAATTGATAATACATCGTCCACGATATCGGTAATTCGACACAAATGGACAATGTTTTTTGATTCTTTAAATAAGTGAAAGAGGAGAGGAATAATGATTTGTAATTTTCCATAAACATGAAAACATCCAAAATATACATGATTCTGGAGATTTCATGCCTCTTGGATAAGAGGGGGTGAAGAAAGAAGTGGAAGGAATCATGAAATAAAGAAAACATGAGAAATTTCTTACAAAAAATTCGGCAGCCTAACGGCGCCTCTAAAAAATTTCATAAAAACAAGATTGATGAGAGGAATGGAATATCTCATCAATCATACAAAATTTGGACAGTAAGGGAAATATTAAATGAAATATCCCAACAAAAGACAAAGGGAAAGGAAGAGAATAACATAAAATGGAAGGAAAGAATGAAAATGAAAGAGGATGTTTACCTCTTGATCTCTTCTCCTTGAGATCCTTCTTAAGGGCTTTGATTTTGGTCTTTTGGTGAGACCAGCAGCTCTAGGACGTGGGGAAGAAGATTGAGGAGGGAATTTGGCAGAAATTAGACAATGCTCAAGGCTTGAGAGGTGTGGGAGGAAGAGGGGAGTGAGGGTGGTATTTATAGTGGAGGAGGGGAGGTATTTTAGATTATTTTAATTATTATTATAATATTTTTATCAAGACTATGAATAATCTCAAATCAAGTGGCCTTAATTAGTGAAAATATCATGTGATTTCGATGCAAGTGGCCTTGCATCACTTATGATGTCATAAATAGTGCATTTTTACTGATAAATTGATTATACGGTATTTTACCGTATTTCACTATTCACCGAAAATTCAAGAGTTTCAGAAAAATACCAAAAATTTACCCCAACCATTTTTCGACGTGTAGAATTGAAAAATGAACTCCATTTTTCAAAAATAATTTTCTAAATATTATTAATTTAATTTTAAAATAAGGTCACAGTTAATTCGAAAAATAACAAAATTGAAGTGCAATTAGTTTTATGTGACATTGGAAAATTAATTAAGATCCCATTATCCTATTGCCATGGGAAAATAAAATAATAATATTATTTACTATTCATGAGGTCATATTACTATTCATATTACTATTCATAAGGGCATGTTACTATTCACCAAAAAAACAAGTTTGTTCCATCAGACTCGAAATAACATACTGCACACAATTGTAGATGATAGTTTCTTGAAATTCAAAACATAGAAGAAATAAAATTATGTTTAAAGGATACTTATAAATATATACCATAAACAAAATTTCAAGCATTTTCAATTTATTTTTAGAAAACCTTGGGATGTTACATTATCCCCACCTTCTTGAAATTGCGTCCTCGCAATTTTATTTACTTATTAAACAACTGAGGGTATTTTTCCCTCATAGCATTTTCAGACTCCCATGTTGCTTCTTCAACCATGTGGTTTCTCCACAAAACCTTTACCTGGTGGATTACCTTATTCCGCAAAACCTGTTCTCTTCGATCAAGAATCTGAACCGGTTTTTCTTCATAAGAAAGGTTCTCTTCTAGCTGAACTTCTTCCGGCTTCAAGACATGTGATGAATCTGGAACATACTTTCTCAACATCGAAACATGAAAAACATTGTGTACCTGAAACAAGCTCGGAGGCAAAGCTACACGGTACGCAACTGTTCCAACTTTATCCAAGATTTCAAAAGGACCGATGAACCGTGGACTTAGTTTCCCTTTCTTACCGAAACGCATCACACTTTTCCAAGGAGATATTTTAAGGAAAACATGGTCACCTACCTTGAAAGAGAAGTCTTTCCTTCTGTTATCTGCATAACTTTTCTGCCTGCTTTGAGCTATCCTCATGTGTTGCTGGATCATCCTCACTTTCTCAGCTACTTCTTCTACTAATTCTGGCCCCATCAACATTCTTTCACCGACTTCTTCCCAAAACGCAGGAGTCCGACACCGCTTTCCGTACAAGGCCTCAAAAGGTGCCATCTGAATACTGGAATGGAAACTGTTATTATAAGAAAACTCAACTAATGAAAGATGCTGATCCCAACTTCCCTGATAGTCCATTGAACAAGCTCGAAGCATATCCTCCAAAGTTTGAATCGTTCGCTCTGACTGCCCATCTGATTGAGGATGAAAAGCTGTACTGAAATTCAACTCTGGGCCCAAAGACTTCTGAAGTCCCTTCCAAAATTTAGAAGTGAACCTGGGATCTCGGTCAGACACAATGGAAAGAGGAACTCCATGTAACCTGAAAATCTCTTTGAGGTACAATCGAGAAAGCTGATCTAATGTCATTGTATCTCGAATAGAAAGAAAATGAGCAGACTTTGTTAGCCGATCAACAATAACCCATATCGCATTGTTACCTCGAGAAGTCTTTGGTAGTCCCACCACAAAATCCATGGATATATTCTCCCATTTCCATTCTGGCACCGGCAAAGGCTGAAGCATCCCCTTCGGTAACTGTCGCTCTGCTTTAACCTGCTGACATGTCAAACATTTCATTGTAAAATCAGCAATATCTCTTTTCATCCCATTCCACCAGTAATACTCTCGAAGGTCTCTGTACATCTTAGTACTTCCAGGATGAACAGAAAATGGAGAACTATGAGCTTCACACAACAATTCTTTCTTCAACTGGGAATCACAAGGCACACACAACCTTTTTCCAAACCTTAAAACACAATCTTTATCAAGATTAAATTCTGGAAACTTACCCATTTTAACCAATTCTACCTTTTTCTGTAGCTCACGGTCTTCCCTCTGCGCTTTCATAATTCTGTCTGACAACGAAGACTGCACTGAAACCTGAAAAAAAACAGATATATTCCCTGCACCAACAACTTCCAAGCCAAAATTTATCAAATCATTAATCAAGGGATCATGTTCCAAACGTAGCATGGTTAATGATGCATGATTTTTCCGACTTAAGGCATCCGCTACTTTGTTTGCTTTTCCAGGATGGTAATTAATCGTGCAGTCATAATCCTTTATCAGTTCTAGCCATCTTCTCTGCCTCATGTTTAATTCCTTCTGAGTGAATATATACTTAATACTTTTATGGTCAGTATATATTTGGCATTTGGTTCCGTATAGATGATGCCTCCATATTTTCAAAGCAAAAACCACAGCTGCCAATTCCAAATCATGTGTGGGATAATTCAGCTCATGAGGTTTAAGTTGTCTCGAGGCATAGGCAATTACCTGATCATTCTGCATCAAAACACAACCAAGTCCCTTCAAAGAAGCATCACTGTAGATGACAAACTCACCATTCCGGGAAGGTAAGGCCAAAACTGGAGCATTCACCAATCTCTTCTTTAGTTCCTGAAAAAAACATCACATTCCTCTGTCCAAACAAATTTAACCCCTTTCCGTGTTAACTTAGTTATTGGGCTAGATAACCGTGCAAAGTTCTTAACAAAGCGTCGGTAATAACTTTCTAAGCCCAGAAAACTACGAATCTCTGTAACATTTGTGGGTCTTGGCCATTCATCAACTACTTTTGTTTTGGCAGGATCAACTGTTATTCCATCCTTATTTACAATGTGCCCAAGAAAAGAAATCTGTTGCAACCAAAAATCACACTTGCTGAATTTTCCATATAGTTTCTTTTCTTTTAAAGTTTGCAAAACAACCCTTAGATGTTTTTCATGCTCCTCTTTATTTTTAGAAAAAACCAGAATGTCATCAATAAATACCACCACAAACTTATCCAAGAACTCATGAAATACTCTATTCATAAGATTCATGAATACAGCAGGTGCATTAGTTAACCCAAATGGAATAACAACAAATTCATAATGCCCATATCTAGTACGAAAGGCTGTTTTCAGGATGTCATCCTCCTTCACCTTCAGCTGATGGTATCCGGATCTCAAGTCAATCTTGGAAAAGTACTGAGCTCCCTGGAGCTGATCAAACAAGTCATCAATATGAGGCAAAGGATACTTGTTTTTAACAGTGATGTTATTCAAAGCTCTATAATCAATGCAAAGTCTCATGGAACCATCTTTCTTTTTAACAAACAAAACAGGGGCTCCCCATGGTAAAGTACTGGGACGAATGAAACCTTTGACAAGCAAATCCTGCAACTGATTTTTCAATTCAAGAAGTTCTATTGGAGCCATACGATATGGGGGTTTTGAAATTGGCTTAGCATCAGGAACTAAGTCAATTGTGAATTCAACTTCTCGTTGAGGTATGACACTGGGTAACTCCTCAGGAAAAACATCAAGGTATTCATTTACCACTGGCACATCATTGATTTGAATAGTTCCCTTGTTTTCAACAATATGAGCTAGATAACTTTCATTTCCATCCTTCAGTAGTTTCTCAGCTTCTTGATATGTTATCAATTGTATGGGTTCATTCTTGTATACAAACTGAAACTCTTTCTGAAAAATAACTTCTTTAGCTCTACAGTCAATCTTAGCATGATAACCAGAAAGCCAGTCCATCCCCAGAATAACTTCAAACTCGACTAAGGGTAAAACAACAAGGTTTGCAGGTAAAGTCTTTCCACATACCACAATAGAAATATTCTTATAATTCCTCTTTGCTATAACATTTCCCCCTGGTGTTTTAACAACAAGTTCGGGTATCATTTGTTGAGGTGATATTTCCAATTTACTAGAAAATTTCTCAGAGATGAAGGAATGTGTAGACCCCGTATCAAACAAAACTTTAGCAAAATCTGAGTGAACAAACAAAGTACCTGATACAACTTCATTGGATGGCCCAACATCTGCTGTCGTAGTCGCAAAGGATCTCACTACACCTTTCTGCTTGTAGTCTGGCTTCTTTGCATCATTTGGATCCCTCTTTGGACAGGCATTTGCATAGTGACCCATCTCACCACATTTGAAACACTTTACAGTTTGCTTATCAGGATTAGTCTTTGGATCATTTTCATTGCAATCTCGGGCCATATGTCCAAACTTACCACATTTAAAACAATTCCCAGTTTTGATAAGACATTCCCCAGGGTGCTTCTTGCCACACTTTTCACAAACTGGAAACTGTATTTTCTTACCATCAGATTTCATTGGTTGATTCTTACCCATTGCTTTCCAATTTGACCTCTTCTTCTCTTTGTTTCCAAATTGCATGTGATCGTCAGCAAACTCCATCTCTACCCTCTCAGCACATCGGACAAGTTTCTCATAACTTTTGAATTCACGGGAGGCCAACGCCCTTCGATACCTTGGCTTCAATCCTGAGTAAAAGCGGTTGATTTTGCTATCGAGATCCAGAATAAGATTCGGAGCATACCTCGCCAGTCGGGTGAAGTTCGCCTCATACCTAGCCACTGAATCTTCCTCCTTTTGTTTCAGTTCAAGGAATTGTTTCTCCATTCTAAGTCGCACCACCTTAGGAAAATATTTTTCAAGAAAAAGACTTTTAAATTCATCCCATACTAAGGCATCAAAATCCTCTCTACCCCTGATATTCCTTACCATTGACCACCACTGATCAGCTTCCCCTTCAAAACGATAAATGGCAAGACTTACCTTTTGATTGTCTGAACATCCCATAACATCAAATATCTTTTCAAGGGCCTTAATCCATCCTTCTGCTGCCACTGGGTCAGAAGATCCACTGAATGCAGGAGGATGTTGTCTCATAAAATGCTCCACCACTGTCATGTTCCGTTGGGGTACATCTATTTGTCCTCTTGCATGGATGCCACCACCATTTATTTCCTGTGTTAGCTGAGCCATTACTGTCACAAACTGCTCGGTTCCAATCCCTACCATTCCGGGCTGTTGATCAGGAAGGATGTCATTCTGTCGGTGCCTATCCTCTTCAGCATCCATGTTCCTTCTGCAGACAACCATTCTAAACAAACATTTCTTAGATGAAGCAACATGGTAATCTTTAAATGCTATTACAAATTAAACATAGGGTGAGAATTATTTATGGTTTTCTATTAGCATCACCTTAACCCCTAAAGTCATCTAAACCATCCTCTGATACCAACTGTAAGGACCCGCACTTATTTCATACATAATCTTGAATTTATTCAAGAAAACACTTCATTTTACATTGAGGATCTTTTCAAGTTTAGAGCTTTAGAGAATTAAGACAAAATATTCATAACATTACACATTGTTACATAGTGGATACCATAAAATCAGTTTCCATTTTCCTCAGAATATAAAACATTAAAACATAAAACAAGACTCCTTGACAATTCTTCAACATTTAACATGTCTTCCTTCCTTGTATTATTCATCCATTAACCTGTGAAAAATCATTTAAAAACTTGGGATGAGCACAAAAGCTCAGTAAGGTATGAAAAAGAAGGAAAAAAATCCCATTAGTCCATGAATACACAAGACATATTGAAACATTTTCAAAATACACGATTTACACCCATAAAATCTTACTTAGCGTAACATGAGATTTACACAAGATCCATACAAACATAATTATAATCATAAAGGTATATTGGGGCATTACTTACATAATCTTGTAACCATCTTGGCTACCTTAAAATTTGTAACCCTCACGGCTACCTTACTTTGTGTAACCATCACAGTTACACTTGGAGTAACCATACGGCCGACCTCCAACTTACTCATACACAATGCATTGGAGGGAAATATAGGTCCCACCCTTCATCATAAACAATGCCCAATAGCCAAAACATAATCATTCAACATAAATAATAGCATAAAACATTGCCTTTGAATCTTATAAAACAGAAGTTTAAAAGAGGATTTTAGAAGAAAAGTCCCTTATAAACATCATATACTTGAAGTGATACTTAATTGAGTGGATGGAATATGTATATACTCTGTAAATACACATAATTAAACATAATATAAACAGAACCCATCACACAAACAATTTAAATAGCACATAAATTATAAAGTAGAAGGTTAACCCAAAGAATGGAAATCGGGTTAAGAATTCCCTTACCTTAGGCTTGTCCTACTTCAAAATTGTTTGAACCTCCTGTATAATGGTTAAAGGAGTGTTAATAGGATTTTAAAGAAACGTGTTCATTTTTATAACATCTTATATGGTCATTTCATAACCTCATTTCACCCCTTATTTGTTAGTATTTTGTTCCTTGCATTATTTTGGGTGAGGTCTTTTGTGATTTTCACGATCGGTTCATGAAGAATCGTTCTTGTTGATTGGAAGTGAAACTCCATAATTGGAATGGATTATTAGTTACATAACTCCAGTACCATAAATTATACCATTCATCACTTTGGTGCTTTATATGATGATGATTTATAAGTTAAAACATTAATTATGTTCGTTTAGATAATTTAAGTGGTTCTTTGATAATTACAATTTCATTTAGTCTTATAAGATTGAATCATGAGTACAAAAGAATTACAGAACCTTATATGATTCATAAAACATATATTATAACCTGGTTCAACCATATAAATGGTTTCATGACCAGACTTGAAATAATTAATGGAAATTGATAATACATCGTCCACGATATCGGTAATTCGACACAAATGGACAATGTTTTTTGATTCTTTAAATAAGTGAAAGAGGAGAGGAATAATGATTTGTAATTTTCCATAAACATGAAAACATCCAGAATATACATGATTCTGGAGATTTCATTCCTCTTGGATAAGAGGGGGTGAAGAAAGAAGTGGAAGGAATCATGAAATAAAGAAAACATGAGAAATTTCTTACAAAAAATTCGGCAGCCTAACGACGCCTCTAAAAAATTTCATAAAAACAAGATTGATGAGAGGAATGGAATATCTCATCAATCATACAAAATTTGGACAGTAAGGGAAATATTAAATGAAATATCCCAACAAAAGACAAAGGGAAAGGAAGAGAATAACATAAAATGGAAGGAAAGAATGAAAATGAAAGAGGATGTTTACCTCTTGATCTCTTCTCCTTGAGATCCTTCTTAAGGGCTTTGATTTTGGTCTTTTGGTGAGACCAGCAGCTCTAGGACGTGGGGAAGAAGATTGAGGAGGGAATTTGGCAGAAATTAGACAATGCTCAAGGCTTGAGAGGTGTGGGAGGAAGAGGGGAGTGAGGGTGGTATTTATAGTGGAGGAGGGGAGGTATTTTAGATTATTTTAATTATTATTATAATATTTTTATCAAGACTATGAATAATCTCAAATCAAGTGGCCTTAATTAGTGAAAATATCATGTGATTTCGAAGCAAGTGGCCTTGCATCACTTATGATGTCATAAATAGTGCATTTTTACTGATAAATTGATTATACGGTATTTTACCGTATTTCACTATTCACCGAAAATTCAAGAGTTTCAGAAAAATACCAAAAATTTACCCCAACCATTTTTCGACGTGTAGAATTCAAAAATGAACTCCATTTTTCAAAAATAATTTTCTAAATATTATTAATTTAATTTTAAAATAAGGTCACAGTTAATTCGAAAAATAACAAAATTGAAGTGCAATTAGTTTTATGTGACATTGGAAAATTAATTAAGATCCCATTATCCTATTGCCATGGGAAAATAAAATAATAATATTATTTACTATTCATGAGGTCATATTACTATTCATATTACTATTCATAAGGGCATGTTACTATTCACCAAAAAAACAAGTTTGTTCCATCAGACTCGAAATAACATACTGCACACAATTGTAGATGATAGTTTCTTGAAATTCAAAACATAGAAGAAATAAAATTATGTTTAAAGGATACTTATAAATATATACCTTAAACAAAATTTCAAGCATTTTCAATTTATTTTTAGAAAACCTTGGGATGTTACAAATCTTGGGTTAGATCCTTATTGAAATTACAATGTAATGATGTAAAAATGTTATTTGTTAGATCCAATAAGCCTAAGGATGAGGAATGGATGGAGGAGGTTGATGTTCAACCATATTTTTGGAGACCAAAAATTAATTATGAATTTATTTTGTCTTATGATTGTTTTAGAATTAATATAGAAGGTGTTTGTAGATGATGTGTTGTGTCCCGGGGGAGATGTATTAGGGTAAATTTTGTTAATTATTCAAGAAAAGTTTCTTATCCTATGTAAGGATGAGTGATCTATTAAAGGACCTCTGACATGGGTATATGACATTAAATATGTTTTCGGTACAATTTATGAACCAAATTACTTACTTTACATGTTTTCTATAAGAGGATTTAGATATACAAAGGATTATACATTTTCAATCCTCTTGGTGATAAAAGAGTCTATGGGTTTTCAGTCCTTTTATATTGACCTCTTGTACATAACAATGAGATTGGGTGGAGTTCATGGATAAATGGTTCACAGATAAGGATAGTTTTGGTTGATATACCATTCTTTTGGAAGGGAGTCAGAGTTGAATGTTTTTGGTTTCATGTCTGATGAATCTTCGAGGAAGATAGTGAGGATATCTACTATTGATCGAACATGACCTGGTGCACATGGATTGTGTGATATTAGCTATCTTGTGTGTGAATGGTGGATTTGTTTCTAGAGTGATAGAGTAGTAATTGTTTTTACTACTATCCCATGATTAATAAAGTTTACTAGTCTTGTATGGAGAGTGAGTAGATGAGGGGAATATTTTGGTTGAGGTATAATCATTTCACTAAATACTTATATTTGATTTTGGATGCTTGTTTCTAAAATTGTGTTAAATTATTTGGTAATTTGAATGTTGGAATATTAAAAATATATCTAGATAGTATACTTTAAAATTATGGTAATGTTTTAATCATGGCGAGATTGTTTTTCAATGTTTGGATATATTGAAATGTGATTAGGGTGAAATGAGATATTAGGGAGAGTCGTTTATGAATGTCGAGGATGGTGCACCTTTAGTTTTATCTAGTGGGGTGAGGTTTTTTAAGATGTATTTTCAATTATTCACATGTTTCTTGGTGTTGATCATATTGGGGAGGTTGTGGATCATCACTTGATTAATGCGTTGGAGAAGTGTTACTTCGATTTGAGGGGTATTTCTTGAGTGGTTATTTGGGGGTGCTCAATGTTTTCCTCCATGGAGATTAATTTAAATTCTTAGGGAACAAAAAATTGTAAGAGGTATATGTTGGAACTACTAAGAATTTTAATCCCATATAATTGTTTTTAGGGTGAGGAGTCCTTTTGAGTATGTTTTGTGCTGTTTTTGGAGGATTGTGAGGTGTTCTAGCCACCTGATAGTCTTCCATGCCCGGGAGAATGGCATGGTGGTGGTCTTGGTGGAGTTTCATGGTAAACTAGACAATAATTCTTAGGTGTTGGCCATGAATGTGATTTTGGTGATCCTCAAGATGTTAAATTCATATTGTGAAGGGTTTAATGGGAAAGTATATTCCCTACAGTAAATACATAATAGTATAATTTTAATGGTTGTAGTTTCAGTGGGTGTTTCGGATAGGGAGGTTACCTGTGTAAGAATGGTACTTCTAAAACACATTTCTATGCTGTTTTGGGGAACATGTTGCGATGGGGGGAATTGATGTAGATTCGTGTTGTGATATAGTGAGATAGGGTTACCATGACATGGTCTTGGTTATGTTTTACCAAAATGGAAAACAATCATTCAACACACCATGGTGGTTCCCATGGTTGTATTATAAGTGGTTTCAAAAAAAATTCAAAATGCACACAATGATAGAGAGGCTCTAAGTATTTTATTGAGTAGATTTCTGATCTCATTTGCATAAAAATATATTGTGTTATGAAAACTTATATTCAATATAATGGGCTTTCTTTATTTTTCTCTATGATACTAGGGATGGAATATATTTTTTATTAAATCTGGATTCTATATCTATAAGTTGAGTTAAGTTTTAGAGTTCTTATATTGGGTGTTTTTCGATTCTTTGAGAATCCTGATCAATTGAATCTTCATTTATGTATCCTTATATGATTTCAGGAAATTATTCTAATCTATATAAATATTTATTGTTATTATTTATCTCTAGATAGAGGATTTAGCTTTGAGTTGTGGTTCCCTTGGATTGATATTTGTGTCTATCTTTTAGAAACAATTTTTTGTCTTTAGTGAGTTTTGTGTGTCTTTATTCGTTATTGGGTTTAATTATTTATGCATTGTGAGGCTGGTGATAATGAGTGTTATCTTAAATCATATAGAATTTATATGTTTGAATATAATTTATTTTTTTCAATAAATTACGATATTGTGATTTCATTGTGTGTTTTGGTTTATGGGAATGGGGTGAACACATGGAAAACATAATCTCCATGAATATTTTACTTTAATTGAAATGATGATATACTTTTAGGGAGTTGGTAATTCATTATGATTTTTATAATATTATGATGTTTTGAATTCTATGACGGATGTTTACTATTGTAGATTATTGTTTAAATTTCATTATAAACCATGACACCCTTTTAAATAGATAAATTACTTAATAAACATAATAAAAAATACAAAAAGATAAACATAAAATATATTATGACGAGTTTCTTATATTTAATAGTACAAATACTTCTATGTTACATTTGTATAATGTTATAGTATAAATCCAAAATTATATAACTGAATGATGTCATGTTTCTAGGGTGTTTTATATTGTGAATTGATTGGGTTTTGATTAACCAATTTATGTGTTGAGGATACAATGAAATCAGGGTTTAGAATATAATGTTTATGGGATATAATTGGAGGGATAATATGTTATTAAATAAAATATTTCATGAAATTACAAAAGGGTTGGAATTATTAAATGAATTACTGATTTAATTTAATTGTGGTGGTAAAATTTTAATTGATTTTGTCGGATAAATATGGATTATGTGGAATATAGATTATGTGTCCAAATTTAACACCCAATATGGTATGTGATTTTTCTTATTTTATTCACTGAAAAATATTTCTTATTATATGTTGTTTTTATTGTATGATGGAAGTGGTTTTTATTGAAGGTAAAATAAAATAAAACCTATCTTCATTGGAAATAATGGATCAAAATGATTACCTATAATTATAGGAAATATTGGCTCAGAATTGTTACACAGTTTCTAAGATGTTGTAGCTAATGGATTATATATACACACAGTCAATGATTGAGTGATATTATCGTTTACTACATGAGATGATTGATAAGATGACTAGGTGATTTATAACAAAACCTCTGAATCATAGGGTGAGGGAATGATGTTTAGGATCAATATGTTCATTATAACATACTATAGAAAATGAGATAGCTTCAGGGTGGTGTACAACGAATGTGGGTGGCAAGGGGTTGTTGTCTATCATGTTTATACTTAGTTATCAATAGATAATTGAGAAGTGGGGAATTTAGAGAGACATTTAGATTTGATTGAAAATGGTTGTTGATGCACATATGGAATTTTTGACATGTGGTATTGTTTTTTCAAATGTGTGATGGTGTACCTTATTATTTTTGGAGACATTGTGATGTGGATGCAGATGTGTGATGTTATGTATGTGGATATATAGATATGTGGTGATGATTATGTAGACATGTGGCATGATGGTTGATTACAAATTTCTAAAGTTTTTTCATACTAATGTCTCTATGCTTTGTAATATGGTGATCCAATCAGTTTACTACTAGTTTGAGTGGGATATCCCATGATTTGAAAGGTTAGAGACGCGATACATGTATTTTGAAAGAGAATATGTTGTATGATGTTTATTATATTGATGGTGGTTGTGGTGACTGTGATAGTTTGAGGATATTATTTTTAGTGATAGAAAAGTATTTATATATATAGGTGTTTCTCATACTCTTCATACATATTGGCTTATATTGATTCATTTTTTATTCATGTAGGAGTATTTAAATGGTTTTCCATTTTTCTAACATTCCTTATTCCACTCCATAAAATTCACAAAAATTTATTGCACATGTTTCTTGATCTGTTCAGAGGGATTATCCTATTGGGAAATCCCATATTCTCACCTAACCATAGTTTTATATTGTTTGTAGGATAAACCATCAGAGTAGGGAGATGTTGTTTGTGTTTTTGTAGTGGAGCATATGTGTTCATATTCATATTATTTTGGATTTGTTTTATTTATTCATGTAGTTTCATTTTGTATTGGGTAATTTTATATCTTTTTCTTTTATAAACATTATTGGTGATTGTTTATATATCCCTTCATTGAAATTTGGAGGGTATATTTCCCAATTGATCATTTTTAAATACCATAAATGTTAGTCTAAAATATGGGGGCTACTAGAGGCCTGACATGGGGGTCATTATCTTGCTTCCTTCACATCCATCCTAATATGGGTACATTTCGGTGAAGTTGGTAATGAATTTTACATCGATGAGATACAATTTATATTAAGATGCAGATCAATGGTGGAAATTGTTAAGGAATATAATAATAATTGATGAATGGAAGAAAAAGAGTTGGTAGAGATTAATAAGATACTTAATAACTATTATATCACTTGAAATATTCTCTCCAATATTCAGAGTGAATTTATAGTGTGTAATAGCAAGGGGAGTGAAAATATAGAAACCTATTATGTGAATTTCTCATGGATTTAATGGTACACTATAGTTTTTATTGTTAAGAATTATATAAAAATTGATCGATTACATCGTGTTTTAAAAACAAATCTCAGAAAATATCGACCTATCCAAGACTTTAGGATTTATTAATAAGTATATTGTTGTTCTCTCAATATAGGTAATGAGTTTATAGGATGGTCTAATAATCATGTAGATAAGAAAATATACATTATAATAAAGATATATGATTTAATTATAAATGAGGTATGAATGTCCAACCAACCACATGTCAAATATATAGAAGAAAAAAGAATAGAAATTTCACAAAAGTCGTGAAGAAATTCTTCAATTGTGGGAGACAAAGGAATGAAGCTCATTAATTTCAAATTGAAATTAGGAATCTAACCAATATAATATAGTAATTTAAGGGAAAACCTAATACACCACCCATTGTATAAATATTCAACATCTTGAAACGTGGATAATTTGAATGATTGTTCAGTAAACCAATTGCATTTAAGGGTAATTAGAATTTGAAATCACCGATGCTATGTGAGAATGAAAAATATTACACTATAACCATTGATAAGGTAGAGAAACAACATGATGTTGTATAAGTTACTCATACCATCACACAAGAATGGTTAAATTTTAAACATTGTAGGTTTTATGAATTCCTCTATATCGTATAATATTTTTAGAAGTATGGAATTACATACCAAATACAAAAATGTTGAGATATCTATTTAGAAAAATTAATGTATAAATCATTATAACCCATGTATTTGAATATTCCTTCGTAAATTTATATGGGATGATTCTTCATAAGAATCACATAATTAATTCTTTTGTTGAATTTTAGGTTATACCGGGCATGGATTGTCTTTCATTATTTAGATCTCACATCAACTTCTTGGAAAATGGAATCACATTCTATAATATTATGAAATGAATGATTTTATATAGATTTATGGATGATTTATTATCAATTTATGAAAATCCTAGAATGTTGTGTGAGTTTATACCCAAAAAATAAGCATATATTCCTCAAATGGATGAGACAAAAGAAACCATCAACCTTGGGGAAAAGCCAATTGTGATGAAATGTACTCATGTATTACAAAAATAATTGTTTATCCTTCCTATAATCCATGAGTATGATTTCTCAATATAACATATACTAAGATCCATGCCTATATACATGAATACCTATGAGATAAATGCATTATATATGGAGGAGTAAAATTAGAAACCACATGATCATTTCGATAAATGTGTGATATTCCATAGTACCTCACTATAGGGTGTACTAGTAATATTTGGTATGAAGAAAGACAATTCTATATGGCTTTGAATAGTTTATTTGTAACTCGTAACGAAATATATAATGAAAAATTATCCACTACCAATTATTGGTGACTTGTTAAATCGACATTGAGAAGATGATAAATTCTCAAAGGTGATCAAAATTTTAGATATGATGGGTTATAACTGAAGAGAGAATATATTCAAAATATAGCCTTCTAGAATATGATATGAACACTATGAGATCATATTGTGGCATTGTGAACTTATGAATTCTCTTTTAAATTTCATGGAATTGATTAATATAGACTTTATAGACTAGATACATAATGTTTTTATGGTCATTACTAATAACATTATAATTTACTACATGATAAATGAAGATTATGAAGAGAATCTAAGGATAGTGTTTGTTATATTTTGAAGGGAGGAGTTTTATGATATGTTTATTAATTATGAATTAGATATATAAAAAGACAGCTTAATGTTCCATGGGATCACAAGTGAGTGAATATATATGGATCCTTAAAATAAAAATATGATCGTGGAATATCCCAATCCACCATGTGTCATATAGATCCATACTTTTCCTAGATTATTTGGGAACTAATAATTTTTTGTTTAAATCTTCTATATATTTTATAAAACATTAAATAAGATAACATGAAAAAGAGTAATTTTTTTCTTCATGGAAGAATGTGAGGATACAATTAAGGATTTCAATAAGTCGATAAAAATTAAACATATACTCACATTAACCTTAAGTGGAGAAGGGTTTGTGATATAAATTTCCATGTCAAAGAAAACGCTTGGGCTGAGTACTCATTAAATAATTGTAATGTAATGGCCCATTACTCATGAAAATTAAATATACCTGAGTAAAAATACATGAAGACCTATCTGGATTTAGTATCAAGGATTACTTTCAAAAATATTTCAAGACACATTCTCTATGGAGAGAAGTGTGACATAAATACTGGTATAAATAGTTTAGAGTATATATTCACATAGAAAGAGTTGAACATAAGTCTAGGAAGATGGAAAAAATTAATTATGGAATTTATTTAATCATTTAAATACCACCCTAGAAAAGTGGATATGTTAGTTTTTTCTGTTTTTAGAAAGGAACATACTACTCTATCGATGATGAGGATTAAGAGAGACCATTTTTTCATTGATATGAAATAGATGAATTTGTAAATCATAGTAGTAAGGAAGTCATTCCACCATTCCAAAATTATTTATCTATTATTAGAAAAAAGAATATAACATAGGCTCAAAGGAATTATATAGATATTTAAAGAGGTGAAATTGGCCAATGAAGGGAATATTATTGAATTCAATATAAAAAATGGGTTAATTAGATTTGGAATTTGAATTTTCTACATTCATCACAACAGAAAAATAACGATATTTTGGATGATACACCTAAATTATATTTTTATATCCATCCTAGATGTATTATTGTATATGAAGATCCTTTAGAGAACTTTTGGAAGGACCACATGAATAATGAGACTTTAGACTACACCTCAATATTTTTTTATGTTCTTAAGTCAAACAATACTGTAATAAATTTGATGGGATGTTACACCCAATACCCATATCTACAAGTAAATGTGATAGAATCAGCATATAATTTATCATTTTTATTATCAATTAATATAAAGGAATGACATACATATTGGTTATAGTGAATTGACTTACCTAAACCACTCGATTAATCGATATTCGTACTGATTTATTCCTCAATCAAATTGTCATGATGTAAATAAAGAATATATTAAGGATTCTTGGGGAACTACTTTCAATCAAATTTGATTAAAATCTATGTTCCAACTTGATGTTATATAAGATTCTTTAACATGACATAGATATTGAGAGAAACTACAATATGAAATAATGTTGTGGATCTGTGTGTTGATTGTGATCACAAGAATTTTATCATTATGAAAATACCACATAGTGGAACATAAACCATAAAAATAATCACCCTCTAATCAAAGAATACCTAATAAATTCAAAAATAAAATATAGATTAACAAACACCCTAGCCACTGGATCAATTCATACCTCTCATATGGTTCTAATCACCACTTGATACACCGTTTTAAGGATTCATAAGTAAATTATAATACAAAAAACATATATATAAAAGCTTAATGTAAATATAAAATGCACAAACGTACAGTTTGGTTCATAATTTCGTAATATATAGATAGAAAAACGATGAAAAAAAATTTCATTTCACTAGATAAAATGGGAATCGTAGTTATAAGGGATATAAAATTCCTACAAAGATACTCAGTTCACTAGATAAATTTTATTAATGATATAGGGATTTGATTTTCTTGTGCTCATACTCCAAGATTTTCACCATTTACATTTTGGCCTTTAGCACCAGGATTGGTATAAGTGTGATCATTTTAGATCCACATCCACCATGTATCATACCTTTCAACATAATGGAATTTCTTCTCCTGAGAATTAATCCCACTTATATAGAGTCCCTAAACGGTCACAGAGTCAGCACCACCATCCAACGTGTGTTTGCGACCTCATGTTGCCTCTAAAAACATCTGATTTCATCTATCATTCATTTATATGTCTTAAAAAACTCAGTGAATAGTTAATATCTTCTCTAAAACAATTTAATGAATTAAAATAATGTCACTTTGTATTATTTATGAATGACGTCCACATATCATCACTATATTTTAATGATGGAATGAACATGTACAATTTATTTAACTTATATAAATATCTACTAGAATACTTGGAGAATATACATTCATTAACCTTAGTAAACTTATTCAAATTGTAAATGAATGCCTAATTAAATGAATTATATTATACTACAGCATATTCCCATATTCTAAACACATCGTTCTATGTCCAAAAAACTCATCCATCTAGTTGATGCTGCAACATTTTGTGAAATCACACCATATAGTGTGCTTCCACCAACCTAACACTATGAGGCTCGCATAAAATTTCAATTTAACAAACACCATTTCATCTGGTGAACTAACCCATCCACCTGATGAAATTCCATTGGACTATATTTTTCCAACATGAAATAAAACTTCCATTGTACCAGGGTGAATTATTATTTTTCCCCCCCAACTGTTAAATTTGTAAATGATCTTACAGAGAATTGAAGCATGAAAAATAATGATTTTTACACACCAAAAATAGTATTATCCAACATGATAACTTCTTTTTAATGATGATTCCTACAATATTCCACTCTAAGACCATTCTCGTGCTCACCATAATGTCCCAGTATCTTTATTCCATTCAACACAATTCTAAAACAACCTCATGGTTCTCTTACATGAACCATATGATCTTCCATGATCCCAATAAAAGAGTTTCTCCATGGTTTCTAAGAACCATGAACTACTATCGCAGTAAACCATAGAATTTCATCTAAATTCTTCCATGGAATTTCCCTAAATAAATTTGGAACTGTTTTTCCATCCTTGTAATTTAAAAAAATTCAATTAACATATTAAACCATTAACCTAGTCCATGTAATTTTCCATTGATATGTTTATATCCAAACTATGATATCTTATATTTTCTATAATAGTAGCATTCAAATATAATAGAATCTAATGAAATAGTCTAAATAGACACTATCTAGAACTTTCAGAATGTATAATTCCATTATCATGATGAACTACCACCCAAATTCTCTTCAACGATACAATGAAATTTATAGATTTTTATTGTATTTCATCGAGCCGTGATTCTGATCCTTGGAGGATCCCACCACCACTTCATATTTCCTTCTAATGCACATTATATATTACAATGACTATTTATATAGAGTTAAACCAATTTCAATGAAACATGAATAATGACATGTGGTTCTCCTTCCTCGTGATTCAACATGGAAAAAAATCAACATCTTCTATTGAATTTTATGATTATAGTGAAACACTACTCTACTTATGAACATGTAGATAATTATCTAACATTCCTTTTAGTCTCTCATATTCAATACCAATATTTATTTTTTATATATAATTATTCTCCATTATTTTGTTATGAATTTAATTTTTGGTAAAAAAATTCCATGATCCTCTAGATAATTGAACCTCATCTGTGGTAATTGAATATTTGACATTTTGACATAATATTCTACACATTCATCAAATGAATTGGAATTTTCATACATAAACCTCTATCACTCATGTGTTATATTGATAATAATTCATCAAATTAATTATTTAAAAAATATCATAAATAAATAACCAAATAACCCTCTTAACATCTCCTTTAGGAGATTTTATGTTACTCATACGCATAATCAGTAGGACCCCCCCCCCCCCCCAATATTTAATTACACAATAATACAGAAATCCATATTATTTCTAGAAATCAATATTTTGGTGAATTAGGAAAGTGTGACATCAAAGATTCTTCTCATCATGGGATATAATGAACACTTGGAAAAAATTTCAATTACCCCTACCATGTTACAAGTTTGTTGAATCTAAAAAAATGACACTATGAGAAAATACATAAGGTTCCCAAAAATTGTTCTTGGATTTTCATTCTCCTTATATGATAAATACATCAGGGAAAAACACATTTTTTATGATTAAAACCTTTAAAACCATGCCTTTACCTGTTATTGTAGATTTTTATCTCTCTATACTTATTTTACATGAATTATCCATCCAATGAATTGCCAACTCTCTAGGAGTAGAAACCTGTATTCCCTCCATGATAAAAAATATAAACCATTATATCATAAAACCAGTTCTTATCTAATAACAATTATCTACACTGAAGATTTTAGAACCTATTGAAGCTGATAATCATAATGAATTTTATTCATATACTGGAATTTCAAAAGTCTTATACAAAGTTATAGAATGTGTCCTAAAAATGGCACATTCCACCCGAATCTTGATTAGTAATTGTAGTTTTTATATCATAGAAAAACTGTTGGTACGATCACTACCTTCTAAAGACATTCATTTGGTAACATGATCGAACCCCTCATCATGAGAACACTTTAATTTTTCACTAATCTCATATTTTAACTAATAAAGAAACTTTACTTAATACACATACTCTTCAAGAGTTCTTTTGATATTATAGATTTTATCCTATAGAACTATCTTCCTTCTAGGAACATCTTTACAAGTCCATGATAAAATTCTCCACTGGAAACATTTACACCACTCTCCAAAATAAATCACTATACCAAATATTTAATGCTAATTATTGGGGATTGAGGTATATATTATAATAAATAGATGGTATACATTTCGATAAAAAAAACTTCACATAACATCAACCATTGGAAGCATCTCCCTCTGATTGAAACATCACCCATGATATTAAAATCCAAAATTTGGAGGACCAATCACTATATCCACTACATAGTTAAATACATAACATATGGTTCTAGTGACCTTAGGATCCTCCTTTTAGGAAACACCGAGTTCAATAATCAAATTAAAATCCCACACATACAATTTCTAAGTTCATAAAAAACGATGAAAATGATTATGTACTTCATAATTCTGTCTTAAATATATAGTCGAATGAAATATTCAATAAAATTCCATAAGTTAGAGACAATATATAATTTATAAGGAATATTAAATTCCTATTACAATACTAAATCAACAAAACTATGTCTTACTGACACCATACTAGTTATCTACTTATATTTTCATCCTCTTGGTATTCATCCATTATATCATTATCCTCTAAAAGGTGGATGAGCTGAGGTGTGATCTATTTTCCACCACCTCTACATTAGGCCTTTCCCCATAGTTTCTATCACTATTATTTACTTTTATATTAGTTAAAATTATATATTGGTTCTAATTGGTCATCTAGTTAGAACTGTTATACTATAATTGTAAGAGTACCTTTATTCAATTTGGAAAATTTCAATTGCCTATAATGTTTCTCTCTAAATGAAACCACATGTAAATTGTTCATGTAATCTCCACTCTAGTATAATGAATTTAAATAACCTCCATTTTTCACTCTCTTGGATGGAATCCAACATCTCATCACCATAGTTCAAATAATGCATGAACGTATTTACTGGCCTCAACCACTCTAAAATTCAGCTCATCTGTCAGAATCCACCCTTCGTATTTGACTCACTATATTCTTCCAACACATAACTTAATCCTTGATAACATGCATTATATAATACACCTACACATCACTGTACTTGAACACTACTATGATTCATAAACTATGCTCATCCATCCAACAATTTCTATTTCATTTAGTGAACTGAAACTATGTAATGTTCTTTCACTTAAAAAACACTATGAGGATCCTATAATACATACAGTCAAATTAAATTGTTTCATCTATTTAATGTAAATGTTATGTTATGAACATATATTGAACTTATTTATGCTTCCTAAGCTCATAAATAAAATGTAATAATGTGCTAACATCATCATTGTTCTTCAAAGTGTAACTTCTTGTGACTAAACATGAGGATCTTTGAAACTTGACCAATAAAATAATTCATCCACCAAACCCAACACATATCACCCCATATTTATCATTTATCATAAATTAATATTCATTCACTCGATGAAATGTCAAGTGATTTTCAAAAATCATTAATGGAGTCTGCATGATCATCTTCCATTTGGTTAATTATCATACAATAACAATTTACACTCAAGTAACTAGGTTTACCCCTATGATTATATAAATGAAAAGATATATAAAAGTCATACATGTGAGGAATATGTTATTGAATATGTGATGTACCATCCAAAATTCCACAAAAATGGTTCCCTGATTTGTTGGGCCACATGGCCTCAATCGCACCACCCCATATGAAAATGGCCACTAACTCGAATGGGGGTACAAGGTTGTACAACGAAGAGGATATACCATAATGATTATAGTAAAAAAATTATGAAATAATATTTAAATAGTATAAGTATAAAATACTACTGATTGTTGAAGGAAACACATCCAAATGAAATAAATGATCAATAACAACCAACCCATTATCATATACAGAATGATTTAAATTCATGTATAAAAAAATAAATAGGTAGGTATGGTAGTAGGAAAGATAAACAATAAAATTTTCAAATTAAAAATAATGTAAAATGTTTTCCTATAATAGAATAACTATTAACATCTTGGTCTTTTTCTTCCCCAAACCTATGAAATGAAAAAATCAAGTATCAACAACTGACACTTTCCCTTTTCCCTACCTGCATCCACATAATATACATAGGTACCATTGGTTCCCCAGATAGGGTGTAAGATAAACTCATTAAGACCCCAAAATGGTTTCTATAAATATATAGTTGGTGTATATATGTTGAAAATTATGAATTTATAATAATTGATAAGCTGTAATAATTCCTATAAAATGATGACTCTGTTTTCTAAAAACCCATAATTGTAATACCTACATCACCCTAAGATAGATTATCTCTGAAAAAGTAACTTGATGTATACCCATATATGATCTGTATACATAGTGACGTCCGCAACCATATATATATACATATTTCTACTATTCTAAACCAGATGTGTAACTCAGTAATGAATGAGTTGTAACATGTGTGTCACAAGAATAATGGGACATGATTCCTGGTATCACATGAATAGGGGATTCCATGAACAGTATCAAAACAGTTGGGTCTCAATGACTGAATCATTATAGTAAGGGACATCATGAAAATATATCTTATTCATTAAGATATCCATGCCTAGTATCATATCAATATGGTCTCCATAGCAGTATCATAATTATATTGTCACCATGCCAATATCAAAATTAAAAGGGACGCAATGGCCAGATCATATCACTAATGTCTCTTTGCACATATCATAACTATTGGATCAATTTGTATATTTTTCCTAGTTAATAAGGGTAATCATACCCATTTAAAAAACAAATTCAGTTCACCATTTCTATATATCAGATTAAGGTAATGGATTTCAAGCATGTATTTGACAATAGTGGCAGGGAGGCCATGAACGTATAATATAAACCATAGAGTGTCCATTCCTGTATATAAGAATTTAAATGGGACATCCAAGACATATCTATTAAACCCTAGGGATATCCATTCTCATAATCATAATAGTGGGATCTAATCATTATATTTAATATGAATCAATTAATAGTTCATTATACATTAATATCCATTATTAACAAGGATGCAATGATTTTTCAATAACAAATCGGTGATGTGTCCATACCAATAACATTAAATCTAATTCAAAATTATTTGAAAAGTGTTCTAGCCACTAATACCCAAAACTAGTTATCCATTACATTTACAAAATCACCATTTATGTGTCAGAAAAATCATATAATATATGATTTTGACATTCATACATTTATTATACAGCGGAAATTAGATAAGCCCATATCTAGGGTTGGAGAATATTATAGGAGACCTAAGAGATCCATTAGGTTATAATTTAATACAACCAATTAACAGAAGATTAAATTTTGTGGAAACACAAGGTGATACTAGAGTGTGACACACAATTCATTGTATAAAACATACCTACATTGAGTGATAAATACTAGCCCAAATAACTTATCTTATAGATATAAAATCATCTAGTATCATCCTTTGGTTTGGACCATATTAAATGAAAATGGAGAAAAATATGAAATCCCTAATGATAGGGAATACTATCCTATAGAAAAATAAATCCATTAGGGAGAAGATAAACAATGAAACAAGACTACATAATGAAGAACTTAACGGGTGCTTTACAATAAGACGATTAAGAGTTATATTGGATAATAGATGGATTATATATTAATGAACCTATGGTGAATGGGGGATGAGATAAAATTAGAGAGAAATGAACCATATTCTCACTAGAATTAAAAAAATTAAGAGGGTATCAAATGTTATAATTCCTTAAGGGAAAATTTTAAAATCACCCAAAAATAAGGGTTCTCATGGAAAGACCACGCCATTTACCAAAAAATGCAATGAATATTCTTGGACAATTTTACCCCAAGAGAACTGCCACAATGATTTTACATAGTATGCTAAACCTTGAAAAAAACATTATGAACGACTCTACTAAAATCTACTGATCATGTGAATGGGTTTGGGGCCCTGATAAATTGGTTAGGGAAAACGATATACACTCTTATAATCAGTAAAAAACCTTCTACTTTTAGATGAAAACATTTGAATAGGGCTGTGTGGATTCTATTAACTCTGTGGCCTTGTGTTTTTTCCATAGATTGGGGTTCATGGCTCTAAAAAAGCTCCAAACACCCCTGTATCATTTATATACTCACTCGGAATTCATATAAGTTAAAAACCAATAAGTTTAGATAAATATTAAAGGATTCATACCTTATATAAAAACAAATTTCACACATAATTTCCCATTAAGAGAAATTCATCCCCAAATTTCCCTTCGTAGGGTCATAGAATTTTCTCTAAGAAGGATATTGGTAACTATGTTGGGGTGTTTCCCTCCCACTCCCAGGTATCATCAAATACATTGTCATGTGTCTATAAAACATATACTAATGGAGAAAACATCCAACATAGAGACTTAATTCCCCAACCCCCAGTGCATATGGTATATGTCTCAAAAAATCATCATCATCCAATTAAACATCCTTGAGATCCATAGAATTAGACTTTTCTGCTTGATAATAGTGAAGCAATGAAAGGTGGAATATTTTGTGAATGTGATGTACCTTTTAGGTTATAGTTAGAGATATTCTTCCAGATAGACTCTCACTAATAGCTCAAAAGGACCAAGAGAACGTAGTGACAAATTCACTTACCTCTGTATCTTTGTATTCCCATGTCCGGGTGATACCATCATGAAAATATGATCGCTGACCATAACTCTAGTGTTCATTGAAAATGATAGAAATGATATTGATTTATAGATTTAGTAGTATAAACACAATTTTTGATCATGTTTATTTTAATTAAAGTCCCTACATTATAAGATAAACTGGTTGAACTACCTCACCCGTCTCTAACTAGCATAGGGGTTGAATTGTATTATCTACCATATAAGGCTCATACAAAGTCATCTAAATAGTTACCTGAGAGCTGTTATTATAGGTGAACACAATGAGAGGGATATTATTATACTAAGAAAAATTTAAATCATGGAATAATAATTAGAGATTATCTACCAACACATGTATTGTCTGTTCCTACTATCCATCATTTATAGGGTAAAAAGATATGGTCATAAATAAATGTTAACCCGAAGCTCTCTATAACAGCATCCATAGCCTCAATGTGAAATGAGTGTCCCTATATATGGTAACTATATGATGGACTACATGTATTAATATAATCTCAAAGACATATAGTATTCTATGATTTTCAACTAATAGAGTATCCTGGATAGGAAGGAAGTAGGATACCATTGTTATTCTATCAATTACAACCCAAACCACATCGCTACCCTAAAGTGACCTCAGTAATCCAACCAAAAAATCCATCGAAACATCCTAACATTTACATTATTGGACCGATAGAGGTTTTAAAAAGATTTAAGGTCAATGGTGTGCTGCCCTCACCTGCTGAAGGGTTTGACAACTTGTGATAAAATATAATATTTGATGTTTCATCCCATGTCGACAATAATGGAGACACATATCATGATACATTGGAGAGATACATGGGATAATTTCCCTATATCGATCATGTGACTCTAACATCATCTACTCTCTCATATCTATAGTAACTAAGTTACAACCATGTATACATAAGATGTCATCTCCCTTGATAGACTAATCATGATACATCTCCTCACTATAAATACTCTTTCATTGGACCAAGCTTTCAAGGCTTGAATACATTCCCATCGCTACATTACATTAAGTTGAAGTAGTCACTAAAAATGAAGCAAGTACAGTCTATACATGAATGTACTAAACCTCAATGTTAATCCCATAAAACATGTCCCTACATTTCCACTCACTATAGGCCATTTAAACTACTTGTGTATGAGTCCACCATCTCATAGTTTTGGGAAACAAATCCCCCTTTCTTGGTGTACAAGAAATATTGAATTAATTTGAGTGGAGTTATTCAACCCATATTATATGCCTATCAATCCATTCACACTGTGTGAAAAAATACATATGGGATATGTGGTTCATAAACACCATAAAATGCTCACCCTTTATGGAATACCTCAAATAGTGCAATGCATGATAAAAAACAGCTAACTTGAGATCATCAGTCAGGAAATATCACTCATGATGCCTCATTTACTACGATCCAAATTCAAAGAATCAATCTTTATACATAAAAAATTATTTGAGAATGGTACCTAATTCATCACAATACACATTATAGCTTATTCTGAGATCAAGATGAATCTGGATTTGTAATGAATTCAATCTCACATTCATCTTTAGAAATAATTTCTCATAGGATTATGACTATATAAATATAACACACATTTTAGTATATCCCATATGTGGTGATAAAAAGTGTGATATCTTCAATATAAAACACCCTTAATTAGAATCCATCCCCAATACAATATTTATTACAAATAAATTGAAGGGATAATCCCATGTAACTATAGCTGTCACCTTCTCTAGGTTAATTGATACTCCTTCTGATGATAGAATATGACCCCGGAATTGAACCAAATTGATCTAAAAGTAGAATTTACTAAGTTTAGCATACACACGGTACTCTATCAATGTATTTAGAATGGTGTCAAGAAATGTGGTATTGTATCTCAGAGTTTTAGAATATACCAAGATGTAACATACAAAGACAAACATAATTAAATATAAGTAATAATGGAAATTACTATTCATAAAGACCTAAAAATGATTAGAGTGTTCATAAGGCTCAAAAACATAATGAGATAATCATATAAACAAAAAATAAATCATAAAGTCATATATGGTATGTATGAAGGTCGTACATGCACATTGTTATAGTCTAATTTCGAATTGATCTTCAACAAAACCCCCACCCCTCGGAGCTGGTAAAAGAGATCATCTATATTAGGTAAGGTATACCAGTTCTATATAGTATGTGGATTTAACATTATATAATATAAAAAAATACTAGGTTTTTTCCCACTAACATAGAGAAAGAGAAAATTGAACCTCATGGAGATGTATTGGTCTATATAAATCCCATGTCCTCTAGATCCAATATCTACCTCTTGAGCTCCTACAACTATATAGTATCCATATCGTTAGGAATAAAGGATATCAATACACCTCTAATCACTAACCTGATATTAAATTACACATCTCTCTCAAGAGGTTATAAAAACGTTCATCAGGAAAAACATCCCTAAAACAATAGACTACATGAGGGAATACAGTCTTATGTAGTCCCTAATCATATGTTTAAAATATAGTAATCTCAAAGGTAACTCCACCTAGGACATGATTCTCTAATCGATCTATTCTTTACTTGAGATTACATTCTCCCTAGTGGAGAATTGTACCATTATCAAGTGATGTGAGTGACACCCTCCAAAAATAAAAATCCGTGTTCTTATGATAGATAACCAAATAGTCAAACCCAAGAATGTCATTGATTCTTGTCATATCGATGAAAAATATTTCCAATAATAAATGATGAATACATAAATTAATGAGTAATTCCTTACATTAGTTTAAACTCTCTAATCCCGTACCCAAAGGATTATCAAATTTCATCACACCAAAGAATTACTCAATATCATGAATAATGAAATCCTTATTAGTTATAGATATAAAAGAGTGTAAATAGCACCTGTCAAATAAAAAATAAAAAATATCATGGGATACACAAATATTATCTCAATCAATAGATGTCTTAAAAATATTCTCCTCTAGAATAGGCTATATAGAATATATGTCCTGATTTTTTCCCCTTTGATACAACCTGACCACCGTTTGAAATTCTTCTTTGTTGTGCTATATATATGAATCCTAGATACTGTCTCCACAACCACATCCACTACATTTATGAAATGTAGTACTCCAACTACTAACATAGATATTTTCTACTAATCCTGATCTTAATGCTGGATATGATATGGATCCTCCTCCACTAGGAATTGATGGGAGGGTCCGAGATAAATAGTAATGATTCCCCAATCAACCATAGCCTTGAAACTCATTTTTTTTCATATAATACCGCAGATTCTTATTCCCATGATTGTGGAACTAGTGAAAGACACCAAAATCTTAGAGGGTGTCACCTATCTTTCACTACTCCCACACACAGCCTCAATGCATGACTTTTGACCACTAGTTGATCAACTAATATATCTTCATTTGGAATGGCCCATGACCACACCAACTTCTTCACCTAGGTTTTTATCTGTGATGATAGGGTAGTTCACTATATCAAACATGATAGTCAACGCGAATTTTTTTCCCAATAAATGGATAAGATGCCTATGTCCATCATCAAACCTCCTTTCTTTCACTAGACTATGATTATTATAAATTTTGTAAAATAACTAAATCTCTATAATAATATATGAGTAGTACATAATATAAATCAAAACCAATTTTTTGTTTATAATTTATTTATCATGATCATCCAATATTTTCTTCAGGAAGAAGTAGTAATAAAATTATGATTGTAAATCCATACAAATCAATTCATGTTACTAACCAACCTACTTTAGAATATCTCACCTATGATTGGATGATAAAAATTTAATATAATTAGAAAGATTCCCTCTCCGATGAAGTGTTTTCTCAGTATTTTTGAAGATAAATATGACTATATCAGGCCACAATACAACATCCATTGGGCCACTATCACATGAAAGTGTTGGTGGATGCATCTCTTCAAACTCTTGTGTCAACCCTACCATTAGAGGGGATGGTTATAGAGATCCCTTGATATCTTAATAAAGATGTAGAAACTCCACCTAAAACTGTACATCTTCACCCATATTCATGATAAGAGGTGGTTCTATATTATGAATTACAATAGGTATCCCTGGTAAATCATGGACCTCCCCTTTGAAGTATTTTCTTCACCACCCTCCTAGCGCATGACTAGAGGAAATCATGGTGGAATATCTTCACATATGCCAAATGTACACTTTATATATGATAGATACTATTAAATAACATAGATAAGTGAATATTATAGTTATAATTATTCCTATGTATGATTAAGATGCATATTCATACTCATAAAGATTATATTGGGTGATAGGAACCTTAAGATTGAACTCATGAGATGCTACCTATTTCCCACTACAATGTATTGTTCTAGGTCATGCTCTATAATTCACTGTAACAGTCCTGATATACAAGGTATAAATTTTTATTTATATTGGAAAAAACCCATTAAATTTATATTTTCATATGTATTTCATTGTGACCATTTTATCTTAGAATTAAATTTCATTTAACATTATTTTCATTTGTAGTGTATTTATTTTAGAAATGGTTAACCTCAATGGATCAAAACATTTAATTTATAAGTTCCCATACACATTAATTATTTATTTGAGGAATATATTAAAAAAATATCTTATGATGTACCCAGATAAAATGTTATCACAACATAGGGACATATAAATAACTCCACAAAACATGATGCATTAAATGCACACAATAATATAAGTGTTCCATAGAATAATTCATTATAAAAAATCAAGTATGGTTCAAAAAACGATGCATGATCATGATTAGTTTCCATATTTAAGAAAGGGTAAAATAAAATACTCAATCATAATGATAGATATATACACATTATGTGTGTCACCTAATAGAGGAATCGAATTAACTATAATTTTCATATGTGGGAAAATAATATCCCATCCCATGAATGTTTGGGTTTTTCTTGTATTTGGGTGAGCTACTCCCAGTCACAAATCATTTCCTAATTCTGAAACATTTTTAATATCTTATATAATATTATAAAATTATAAGATAGATGAAAAAACTCTATTAAAATGTTGTGATGACCCATCCCATCTGCCACAAAATAATTCCCCTTTTGGTGGGGCAGATGGCTGCAAGCATACCACCCATATTCTCCATGTGGCTGACTAGTAGTGAGGGACTAGGGTTGTAACACCCCAAGATTTTATGAAAAATATTCTTTTTAATTTCATTAATGTCTTGTGTTGTACTCTACACCAAAAAAATCTTTCACAACACGCATCCTTGAATTTCCTTGCATTACACGCAATCACGACCTTCCTCGATAGCGTGTTTAGTATTCTATACCGAGTTTCACTAAACAACAATATGGTATTAAAATATTATTAAAACTAGACATTATGAATAGTAATAACCACCTTTTAAAATTTTAGAAATTTTATCTCTCAAAATGGACTTCATTTTTGGATTCGGAGTATTGAATTTATCATAAGGTGAAATTTTTCTACTTTTCGAATAACTTTCATATTCTGATGAATAGTGAAAATTACTAATTTTTAATTAAAAAAAACAGTTTTAATCAAAATAATTAATAGTGATAAATTATTAATATGATTGGTTTTAAAGAATATTTAAAATATATTTTTACAATTTAATACAATGTTGGTCATTGGATGTAATTCTACATTTAAATCAGATATAAACAAGTGTCAATCTTTTGATAGTTATTATCTCTTAAGAACACACTATTTGTTTTGAAAACGGGAATTAATTTTTAAATTAATTAATGCAACTGATATTTTCTGAATTTGGTAAAATATATATTATTTTTCAGTTCATAATATCAAATATAGCATAGGGAAAACTTTTGGTATTTTTCTGGAAACATTCATTTTTTGATGAATAGTGAAACCACTAAGTGGTAGTTAAAAAATGAATTTTTCATAAAACTTAATTTTACCACTTCTGTGAGTGAAATTTCAAAAATCCGTGAGACACGGTTGATGTTAGTAAGTAAAATGTGATTCAATGAGTTGAAAATAATTTTTGGTGAATAGTAACTTTTTACTTTTTTTTATCACGGTTAAAAGTAAATAGGGTAATTAAGGGTAAAAATGTTATTATTATTACCCTAACACACTTCCTAATTCTATTGGATAAATGTAATTCGACCAAAAACAACCTTAGGAATAAAATATGATCATTTAGGCCTACTGGGAATAGATTAGGACATTTATTATTAATTTATTTAAAGAAGGGTTAAAATAGTTAAAATGAAAGTTTAATAAGTAAATCATTTTTAATATATGGTTATACATAAGATAAATTCGACTATAAATACTAATTAAAAAGCTAAATATATTTCCTACATAATGGAATTTTATTTGTAATTTTTAGAGATTAAATAATTTAATTTACTTATGACACAATCATGATGCAGTAATTATCTTATTAATAAAATATTGACATAATTGATGTTATAAATACCCAGAGAAATGAAATTTGAGACTTTTTATGAATTACACTATTTTATAGGTTAATATGACATGTTATTATTGATTTAAATAACTTTTTTCCAACTAATAATTCTATTATGATTTTCACAAAAACCAATTACTAAATAGTGTCAAAATTGACATAAAATAGTTTTTAAAACAAATATTATATTATTAATTGTTATTTTATTCCTAAAAATATATGATTTGGAAACATGACATAGATAAGGTTATATATATTAATAATAAACAACTTGGGGTTCGTTTGGCTTGTTATTGTAAGTTTATTAACCTTATAGTGTAAGAACACAAGAAGACACGGTAAAAGTAAAATTATTTAACTTAATGTTAAATCTAAATGATAAGGTTAAAATAGGAACCTAAACTTGTCTAAATTCTATTATATGGGCGGATTTCGACCCATACCCACCTTATTTTCGAAATAAATCAATTTGGATATATTTAAAACCGAATTTGACTTTATAATAAAATAATATTTTTAGTTATTCCAAAGGTACCCCTCTCCTCCCTTATAAAATGGAACCTCCTCCCCCTCTTCCTCACACCACTTTGTGCCTTCATGCTCGGACAAACCTACCAAATTATCTTCTCCACTTCCATAGCAACATCCTATAGGTTCTGGTCTTCCTCAAAGACCAATTTTAGTGCCCTAAAAGGCGATCTCAAAGAGGTGCTTCAAAGAAGAGGTAATGTCCGTTACCGATTACTTCAACTTTATTTCTTTTTTGACTTCTTCTTATTAGGTTGTTTCATTATGAAGTAATAACATCAGTATCACTCATATAATGATATGTTATTATTAGTATGAAATAACCCTATTTCACCATCTATCCATCCTACGGAAAACGAAATCACCGCGCGTGCGTACGTACGGAATACCGTCTCCACGCCGTGGTGTAATCTATTTTCCACCACCACCTTACATAGATGGGTATAATGGTGTAAATAATATCTATATATGATTATTGTAATTTGATATTTATTCTGAAATAGTATACATACACTTCAATACAATTCCACGATCATGAGAACGATATCATCGCTCGTGCGTACGTACGGACTACCGTCTCCACGACGCGATGAGATTCATTCTCCACGTTAACCATTAATGAATGATTATAAAGTATATATAATAAGTAATCACGAAATATATGACATAATAATGATACTGGATTTATGTTTATATATATATATGTATGTCATCTACTTAATTCCATTCAACTCAATAAGGAAACGAAAACAGCGTTCATGCGTACGTATGGCCTACCGTCTCCATGAACGGTGTATTTCTTTCCATTTACTGATTTATTATATATATGTATATTCTGAATATATATTATATATAAATCATGTTTTATATTCTGTAATTAAGTAATTATGATCTAAGTAATCATATTAATAATTACAAGTCAAAACACGGACAACAAATGAAACAATTTTACCCAAAACGCTTTTTAACATGGAATTTACAAAAGAACGGGTAATATAAAGTCATACGTGAACCATATATGATATCATAACAATGAGTATGATTCTCGAATAAGTGAATGACATTATTTAAATCATTATACAGGAGGTTCGGACACTTACGAAGCAAATCGGACCTAAGGTAAGGGAAAATATCACAATCTCATTTTTATCCGAGATTGTTTATACTTTGTTATTTATTGGGGTGTGTTTTATCATCCACATCAATGTTTCCTCAATATGTAATATTATTTCCATCCACCTACAATTGTTTAAATCCTATTTTACCCTTCGGAGAGTTTTTAGTAAAAGATATGAAAGGAATCTTTTGTCATTTTTCGTATGAGGCACTTATTGACTTTTCCGAAAAAAGTACGAGAAGAATGTTTTTTTATCTTATACGGCATGAATGGATTTTTAAAACATTATTTCCAAGAAGATTAATTTACAAGATTTCATGTTTATTTTTAATCAACTTCTTTTAGTTTACAATTGTATGACATGTTAAGAAAGGAAAATGTTTTTGAAGTTGAAAGGATATTTTCCCCAAGAATGGAGTTCAAGTTTTTTATCAAAATTATTTTCCATCTAAGATAATATAGGGTTATGTTTCTATCCCTATTATTACATTGATTTGATTATTTTGTGATGGAATTATTTTTATTAATTCATTTATCTTATATTAATTGTTTTATGATGTCATATTTTTTAAGAATCCCATTTTTATTACATGGGTTATGCAATGATGTATGATTTATGATTTTGTGGAACACATAAGAATGGTATAATTATTAGATGGGTGGGACATATATCTCCCTCCAATGCATTGGGTAAAGATTTTATATCTCATAAGATAGACATGGCTGGAACGGCATGTTAAACTGGTTCAGTGAAACAGGACTGAAACGAGGAGTGAACTCGGTTCAGAAATGGACTTTGTCCACTAAGATAGTCTTGGAAATGAGTCTTGACTAACAAGAAATGATTCTCTATGATTATGTGTGTATTCCACAATGTTTCATGTTGTAAGTTTTGATTATTGGGATTTCATTTCACTACTATGATTTATCCCATGTTATGAAATTATGCTCTCTTTTCCAGGTTATGATTTCCAAAATGTTATGTTCTTATGAATATGATGTGATTGATATTTCTTTTGTTTACCCTTACTGAGCATTTGAGCTCACCCTTTTATGTTTTCTTTTCCCCATGATATAAAGAAAGGTTTTAGGTAATAAAAGGGAAGATCTTTATGGGAGATGTTGAAGATCTTTCACCACGATTAGAAGATTATATTCCGAGTTTTCAAAGACACTAAGCTATTACGATCCTTGTGTGTGTTTTTTTTATTTACTAAGTATTCCGCAAATGTAATGTAATGTCCATGTACGTTAAGATTCGGGTCTCTACAGTTGGTATCAGAGGAAAGGTTTAGTCAACCTTTGGAAACTAGGATGCGAGAACGTTAGTGAGATCCCTAGAGATATTTCTAAGGTATTTCTAGGTATGCCCCTAAGGATAAGTATACGTGTAGGATATAGTCCTAGAACTATGGTAACGATATTAGATTAAACCAAAGATGTTAGATATTGAAGTTACTCCCCCTTTATTATGATTTTTGCCTCTCACACTATTCATTTTGGGTTTTAAAAAATGGCTGGAAACAAGATGATTCACGATAATGGAGGATATAATGGACAATGGAATGATGAGAAACCAAATAAAATGGGATTTGGAAGTCCAAACATCATTATTATGCCGAATCAGCAATCTCATAATATGATCAATAAAGTAAAATTTTGTAAGTTTCCTGACTCGGCTAATAAGAGAAATATGGAGTTTCATGATGATCATAGAGGAAAGAAAGTTCAATTTCCCCTATGTAAATTATGTGGGAAGAGGCATCAAGGAGAATGTTTCAAAGGAACTAGAAGATGCTTTGGGTGTGGAAAAGAAAGACACAAAGCCAGTAAGTGCAAAGGAAAAGGTTTAGTTAACACTAGGGATGAGGATAATGGTATTGCTACGACATTAACAATGGTTAAATGTTTTAAATGTGGAATGTACGGGCATTATGCAAACCAATTCCCTAAGGGAAAGTCTCATGAAGAGAATTAGTATGGTCGTATGGGTAGTATTTATGTTTATGATGATGGAGAGACTTCAAATGATATGTGAGATGAAAGAATTGTTGAAGCTCGGTCAATGGTTTAAGAATGTAGTGGAATGATTACCTATTTATCATGTGTAATGTTGTATAAGTAATCTCATGGTACTATGGAATAAAGAGACATCTAAGGATTGTTACAATGTTGTCTTTTCTTGAGTTATGAAAGTGTATGATTAATTTTACCAATATCCATGAAAGGTTATTCAGATATTTTTGGAATGTAGATGATATGCGCATAATGAAGGGATAAAGATAAAATTAAATGTTTGATAGTATTAATGATCTCATGACTGATATAAGGAGAAGGTTATGTAATAGATTGAGTATATAGAATTTTGGGATTTTGGTATGTGGAAAGAGTTAACTTTTGACAGCATTCATGTTTTCACTAAGGTTTAATGGGTATTCATTTTTCAAGAGAATACAGGATTAAGGTATTCACATGATTGGAATGTGACCAACAAGATATTTGGGGGATAAATGATGGTATTCACATGCTTGGTTGATGAAATTTCAAGTAATCATTCTCTTTATATTATGAGCTTGGACCGAAGTATTTTAGATAATCCTAAAGATTGGAATGGATTATGTTGGACATAAGTTAGTATTATTTAAGGATGGAACTTTTGATATTATATAGTTTTAGAAAAAGTACAGTCCGTAGGACGGGTGACAGCCCATCACGTCGGACAAGGCCGTGGGAATCGAACCCACAACCGAAGTGCGACTGGCCTTTATCACCTACCACTAGCCTACGGGATGTCCCTGTTTAGTAGAAACTAGTTTTATTATATTAACCATTATGATATATGAATTATAAGTCCATTTTAGGAACCATATATCATTAATCTCACTATAGATGGACTTATGTATTTTTTGATAACTTTTCTAACCTTTTGTTTGAGACAGATGGAATAACCCATCATTCTATCACATGATCTGCTAACACATCACGAATGACAAATTCAACTTCATTTATTTAAGAGATGAATTGGAAATTGTCCAAATAATGATCAACAGTGATACTATACCAAAATCACAAAACTATTTCTTCTAATTCCAATTTCATCAACTTTAGGGAAACAATCTTGAAAACCAAAAATGTTCTCCTAGTTCTCTTATATCTGATGAATCATATGGTACCTTAGATCGTCACAAATTTATGGCTTTGTGATTTTTGGCTTTCCCATAGCCATGTTCTCTACCACTCTCCCTCAGAACTTGATGGTTATATTTTTCTTTCATATCCATATTTTCACCTATGTTCTCCTATGTGGAAACCCATTGATTAGTTTGTTTGGGTAACCGTTATGTTTCATACTTTTGTTTTTAAATATTGGTTTTGGTATTCCTTTTTACGATGTGGGTTTCTATTAAAGAAAATTTTGAGTAGTAAATCATTTATAACCTCGACGAATTTCGAGGGCGAAATTCATTTTAAGGAGGGTAGAATGTTACACCCCGAGATTTTATGAAACATATTCTTTTTAATTTCATTAATGTCTTATGTTGTACTCTACACCAAAAGAAGCTTGCACAACATGCATCCTTGACATTCATTTCATTAAACGCAATCACGACCTTCCTCGATAGCGTGTGTAGTATGCAATACCGAGTTCACTAAACAGCGATGTGCTATTAAAATATTATTAAAACTAGCCATTATGAATAGTAATAACCACCTTTTAAAATATTAGAAATTTTATCTCTCAAAATGGAATTCATTTATGGATTCGGAGTATCGAATTTATCCTAAGGTGAAATTTTGGTACTTTTCGGATAACTTTCATATTCTGATGAATAGTGAAAATTACTAAATTTTAATTAGAAACAACTTTTTTAATTGAAATAATTAATAGTGATAAATTATTAATGTGAGTGGTTTTAAAGTATATTCAGAATATATTTTTACAATTTAATACAATCTTGATCATTGGATGTAATTCTACATTTAGACCAAACATAAACAAGTGTCAATCTTTTGATAGTTATTATCCCGTAAGAACACGCTATTTGTTTTGACGACGGGAATTAATTTTTAAATCAACTAATGCAACTGATATGTTTTGAATCTGGTAAAATAGACATCATTTTTGAGTTCATAATATCAAATATATCTTAGGCCTAATTTTTGGTATTTTTCTGGAAATTTTCATTTTTTGATGAATAGAGAAACCACTAAGTTGTAGTTAAAAAAAAGAATTTTTCATAAAACATAATTTGACCGCTTCTGTGAGTGGAATTTCAAAAATCTGAGAGACATGGTTGATGTTACTAAGTAAAATTTGTTTCAATGAGATGAAAATAATTTTTGGTGAATAGTAACTTTTTACTTTTTTTAACCACGGTTAAAAGTAAATAGGGTAATTAAGGTTAAAAATGTTATTATTATTACCCTAACACATGTCCTAATTCTATTGGGTAAATGTAATTCGACCAAAAACAACCTTATAAATAAAATATGATCATTTAGGCCCACTTGAATTAGATGAGGACATTTATTATTAATTTATTAAAAGAAGGGTTAAAATCATTAAAATCAAGTTTAATAAGTAAATCATTTTTAATATTGGGTTATACATAAGATAAATTCGACTATAAATACTCATTAGAAAGATAAAAAGCTTTTATACATAATGGTATTTTATTTTTATTTTTTCGACATTAAATAATTTAATTTATTTATGACACAATGATGATACAGTAATTATCTTATTAATGAAATATTGACATAATTGATGTTATAAATACCCAAATAAATGTAATTTGAGCCTTTTTATGAATTACACTAATTTTTTAGATTAATATGACATGTTAGTATTGATTTAATTATCTTTAATCTAACTAATCATTCTATTATGATTTTCACAAAAATCAATTACTAAATAGTGTCAAAATTGACATAAAATAGTTTTTAAAACAAATATTATATTATTAATTGTTATTTTATTCTTAAAAATCTAAGGTTCGGCTAAATGACTTAGATAAGGTTATATAAATTAATAATAAACAACTTGGGGTTCGTTTGTCTTGTTATAGTATGTTTATTAACCTTATAGTGTAAGAACACAAGAAGACACGGTAAAAGTTAAATTATTTAACTTAATGTTAAATCTAAATGATAAGGTTAAAATAGGAACCTTAACTTGTCTAAATTCTATTGGATGGGAGGATTTCGACCCATCCCCACCTTAGCTTCGAAATAAATCAATTTTGAGCTATTTAAAACCGAATTTGACTTTATAATAAAATAATATGTTTTGTTATTCCAAAGGTACCCCTCTCCTCCCTTATAAAAGGGAACCTCCTCCCCCTCTTCCTCACACCACTTTGAGCCTTCAAGATCGGCCAACCCATGAAAAATTCTCTTCTCCACTTCCATAGAAACATCCTAGAGGTTCTGGTATTCCTTAAAGACCAATTTTACTTCCCTAAAAGGAGATCTCAAAGAGGTGCTTCAAAGAAGATGTAATGTCCGTTACCGATTCATTCAACTTTATTTTTTCTTCCACTTCTTTTTATTAGGATGTTTCATTATGAAGTAATAACATCAGTATCACTCATATACTGATATGTTATTATAAGTATGAAACAACCCTATTTCATCATCTATCCATCCTACGGAAAACGAAATCACCGCGCGTGCATACGTACGGAATACCGTCTCCACGCTGTGGTGTAATCTATTTTCCACCACCACCTTACATGGATGGGTATAATGGTGTACATAATAACTATATATGATTATTGTAAAGTGGTATTTATTCTGAAATATTATACATACACATCAATACAATTCCACGATCATGAGAACGATATCATCGCTCGTGCGTACGTACGGACTACAGTCTCCACGACGCGATGAGATTCATTCTCCACATTAACCATTAATGAATGATTATAAAGTATATATAATAAGTAATCATGAAATATATGACATAATAATGATACTGGATTTATGTGTATAAATATATGTATGTCATCTACTTAATTCCATTCAACTCAATAAGGAAACAAAAACAGCGTTCATGCGTACGTACGGCCTACCGTCTCCATGAACGGTGTATTTCTTTCCATTTACTGATTTATTATATATATATATTTTTTGAATATATATTATATATAAATCATGTTTTATATTCTGGAATTAAGAAATTATGATCTAAGTAATCATATGAATAATTACAAGTCAAAACACGGACGACAAATGAAACAATTTTACCCAAAACTCTCTTTAACATGGAATTTACAAAAGAACAGGTAATATAAAGTCATAAGTGAACCATATATGATATAATAACAATGATTATGATTCTAGAATAAGTCAATGAAATTATTTAAATCATTATACAGGAGGTTTGGACACTTATGAAGAAAATCGGACCTATGGTAAGGGAAAATATCACAATCTCATTTTTATCCGAGATTGTTTATACTTTGGTATTTATTGGGGTGTATTTTATCATTCACATAAATGTTTCCTCAATATGTAATATTATTTCCATCCACCTACAATTTTTTAAATCCTATTTTACCCTTCGGAGAGTTTTTAGTAAAAGATATGAAAGGAATCTTTTGTCATTTTTCGTACGAGGTACTTTTTGACTTTTCCGAAAAAAGTACGAGAAGAATGTTTTTTTAACTTATACTTCATGAAAGGATTTTTAAAACATTATTTTAAAGAATATTACTTTACAAGTTTTCGAGTTTAATTTTAATCAACTTATTTTAGTTTAAAATTGTATGACATGTTAAGAAAGGAAAATGATTTTGAAGTAGAAAGGATATTTTTCTCAAGAATGGAGTTCAAGTGTTTTATCAAAATTATTTTCAATCTAAGATAATATAGGGTTCTGTTTCTATCCCTATTATTACATTGATTTGATTATGTTGTGATGGAATTATTTTTATGAATTCCTTTATCTTATATGAATTGTTTTATGATGTCATATTTTTTAAGAATCCCATTTTTATTACATGGGTTATGCAATGATGTATGATTTATGATTTTGTGGCACACATAAGAATGGTATCATTATGAGATGGGTGGGACCTATATCTCCCTCCAATTCATTGGGTAAAGATTTTATATCTCATGAGATAGACATGGCTGGAACGGCAGGTTAATCCGGTTCAGTGAAACAGGACTGAAACGAGGAGTGAACTCAGTTCAGAAATGTACATTGTCCACTAAGATAGTCTTGGCAATGAGTCTTGACTAACAAGAAATGATTCTCTATGATTATGTGTGTATTCCACAAAGTTTCATGTTTTATGTTATGATTATTGGGATTTCATTTCACTATTATGATTTATCCCATGTTATGAAATTATACTCTCTTTTGCAGGTTAAGATTTCCAAAATGTTATGTTCTTATGAATATGATGTGATTGATATTTCTTTTGTTTACCCTTACTGAGCATTTGAGTTCACCCTTTTATGTTTTCTTTTCACCGGGATATAAAGAAAGGTTTTAGGTAAAAAAAGGGAAGATCATTATGGGAGATGTTGAAGATTTTTCACCACGATTAGAAGATTATATTCCAAGTTTCCAAAGACACTAAACTATTACGATCCTTGTGTGTGTTTTTGTTATGTACTAAGTATTCTGCAAAAGTAATGTAATGTACATGTACGTTAAGCTTCGGGTCTCTACAAGGGTGATACAATGGATAGAATATACACTCATAATCATAGTATAATCGACATTAAATATTACATAAATAGGGGAATCATAATAAATCACTGATAGTTGTAGGTAAATCATAAAAATGATATAAATAATCAACAAAAACCATATCCAGTATTATATATAGAATGTCGTAATGACAAATATCTAATAAATGAATCATGAGGTATTGGAATGGTGCTTAAAATACAATAAAAGTTTAAAAAAACAAAATAACCAAAAATTTTATGTGAAATCGAATCACAAGTCATAGCTTGGTCTTTTGATTCTCTGATCCCATGCTACAAACAAATCATTTATGAGAAACTGGGTAAATTCCCTTTTCCTAACCTGCATCCACATAAATTTCTTGGGTACCATCTACGACGTTAATAGTATCAGAGATAAATTAAGTAGCAAACCACCAATGGTGTCTATAAACATCCATTTATTTCATATAAATTGAACAATATAGAGATACAATAAATGATATGTATTAATAAAAGATATAAGATAACGTATTTTCGCTCTCTAAAGAACACTTGGAGGACACTACCTACCTTGAATATTGAAAGACAATCACTGAAAAAGTAATGAAATGTATAAAAATATATATTCTATATACATAGTGATGTTTATTTTCATATATACAACTACTTACACTATCCTTGAATCATGATTTAATCATGCATCCAAGAATTGTAACATGAGTCTCACAAGTATCAAGGGATACAATGATAAGTATCATGTTAATTTGTGGACGCCATGCCCAATATCATAATATTAGGGTTTCCCAAACTGAATAATAATAAAAAGTACATAATGAAACTATATAATATTCATAAGGTTCATTATTCCCAATGTCATATCTATAGGGTTACCAGGACTATATCACAATTAGAGGGTCCCCATTTTGGTATCATATTTATAATGAACATCATGCCTATATCATTTCACTATTGTCTCCATGCCTGTATAACAATTATAGGGTCACCATGACCATATCATAACTTTAGGTTTTCCATGCCAATGTATCATAATTTATAAGGTCTTTCATTCTTATGTATCATAACTAATGGTGGTCTTGATTCCTATTTATGACATTAACAGAAGGGACGACATTCTCATATATAACAATAGCATGAGGGATGAAATTATCATATAATATAAACCATAGGGTCACTGTGCCCATATATAACTATTGAAAAAGGGAAATCATTCCTTTATATGGTAAATGTTATAGTTCTCTATTCCCATCATCATAATAGGGATAAATAATCATTGTCATTAATGTGATCCAATTGATAGTTTTTTTCCTTTAAAATGACATATTAATAAGGGTTTGACCATTTTAATATTAAATATAGTTTTTATGGTCATACCAATGAAATTATATCTAATTAATGGCGATTTGATAAAGGTGTTAGCAGTGCTACACCAAAAAAATTATTTATTACGTTTATGACATCACTATTTCAGTGTCAAGCCAAAACCATATTGGAAAAAATTGTCCATTCGGACATTTATAATTACAATGGATATTTGATCATCACACCTCAATGGATGGTGATTATTTAAGGGGACATAGAAGATTCATTATGTTATTATTTAAGGAAACCAATTGAGGGGTGATACATTTTAAATGAAACACATGGTGAAACTGGAATTAGAAACTCAATTCATAGTATTAAGAATAAAAAATATGATGAAAAAAATACTATACCACCTACCATATTATTATATAGGATCAATCAACCAAGACCGACCTTTGGTAATTCCCATATTGGATGAAAATGAAAACATAGATGAACACCCTAAAAATAGGGAATAAGAGTCTTCACCAAAATAACTTCATTTAGGAGAAGAGAAATGGAAATGATAGCCTGATGATTTAATATGTTACTATGGGACATAAAATGAGATGATCAGAAGATGAATAAGAATCTATAGGGAAGATTTATAAATCAACATATCTTGAGTCGAGGAGAAACTCAAATGGGATAGAAAAATCCCTTTTTATACATTAGTAAAAGAAAATAGGAGGGTGTTAAATGTTACAATAATTTAATGAAAAAATGGAATAATCACACAAAAATAAGGGGATTAACAATTTGGCCCTACGGTTGGCCATCATAGACCATGATTGGAACACTATCCATAAAGAAAACCTATATGATCATGCATATGATTTGCTAAATTGTGTGAAAACTGATCCAATTACTATTATTTGAACTATAGAGCATGTGAAAAAGAATCCAGACTATGGTACACAGTTAGGGAAAATTCCATCCCTATTATTCTTAATAAAAATCCCTACACAATTGGAGGAAACCATGGAGAATGGGCGGTGCAGTTTCTACAGACCATGTATCCTTGTGTTTTCTTCCATTGGATTGTTTATTTGGCTTTGAATATTCCCCATGAAACTTTTTATCCTCAATGACAACACTAGAAATTTATATTAGTTTATAACCTAAGAGTTAAACCCAATTTTAAAGAATATGATCATGCAGATGATTTTCTAAATGGAATTTTATTTCTGAATAATCATAATTGACACATTTAATAATGAAATATAATATAAAAAAATTAAGCCCATGGTAAAAAACAAAACATTATTCAATTTATAATTAATTGTTCATTCAGTGAACAAAATACAATAAAACTAAAATAATTCAAATATAACAATATAAAAAACTAGAATAGTGAAATTTGGATCATTATGATCTCCTTGAAATAACAAGCCCATGAAAAATATTATAAAAAATATAACTGAATTCGTAATAAAATAAATTTTTTTTAATAAAGAATATTGATCCTTGAGAGGATTTTTTGTGTATAATGAATAAATAATAAAGAATATATTTATAAGAATTTTAAGACCAATTGATATATAGAAATAGTAAAATTTGATATTGATATAGTAACATGCCCATTGGGGATAATAATATGACTATTAGAATATTATCCTAATAAATAAAACACATTAATGGAATTTATATAATATTTTACAAATGTAAATTAAGTAAATATAAATAATATAATTATGAAAAATAATAATTTAATTAGAAACTGTTTGAAATCATAAAAACATTTTTGAATTATTGTATTTCAATTTATTTTATCATGAAAATAATATTTATATCTATAATTAAATGTTTTGAAGATATAATATTATTTTTATAAAATTAATTTTAGTTTTAAAATAAATACATTAAAATTATGTTGGGGTGTTTTTGATAATTTTAGGGAAAAGATAAATTTTTATTCGAGTAGTAAAGAAAGAGTTATTCAAATACTGAAAATGTTATGAAATTTTAATGATATAAAAATCATCTAATAGAACATCTATTTACAATCTCAAACCCAAATTAATTTGAAAATAATAATTTTTCAATAGAAAAATACATTTATTTTCAAAATCTAAAATTTAATTTCCAATGTTAAAAAATTATAAATTTTCTATTTGAAATATAATTTTTTATTTTTTATTTTTTATAATTGTAAATTGATCAATTTGGTGTATAAAGTGTTTAAAAGTCCTAAAATCACGAACATTTAATAAAATATGATTTATAATTTCGAAAATATCACTATTTAATGTTTTAACATGGAAATAAGATTTCATTCAATATTTTATTCCAAAACACCACTAAACTCACGTATAAATACCCCCTATCCTTTCCCTAGGAAAATAACTTCCAATACACTTATCAAATCTAAATACCTTCCCAAATAAATATTGATATGTACACTGAGAACCCAATTTATTTTTTAAATCAATCCCACTCTAGGACTTCTAGAAATTAAGGGCCATATCAATCGAAAAAAATCAAGATTGTGGTACGGTTCATTCATCTTTTACATTCATTTTCATTCTCAATTTTTATATTAATATATTATTTATTAATAAAAAATAAAAAATGATTGTTAAATTTCTCATTGACATGAAATTAATAATATTAAAATTTATCAAAATGTTTACATTAAATATATATATATATAATATATATCTTCCTCTCTGTTGATATTTGTAGTTAATAGTCAATTTCATCTTCCTGAGAGGATGTTGTAAATGATTTACATACCAATGTGTTAAAATATGGTTAGTGTATATTTTATATTATATTTATATAATTTTATTATATTCTATGCTTCTATACTTTATCTACATAAAATTTAAATTATAAAGAATAAACAAAAGTGAAATTGTAATGAAAATATGAAAACATTATGAAACCACACAGTAAAGACATTACAATTTTAACTAAAAAATATCAATAAATAGATGTTAATATTTTTCGTTTATTACGAATATCATAAATGAAAATAATATAGTTATGTATTAGTATTTTAGTGAAAATATTTTTATCATATTTTAGGAGTAAAGGTGATGAAACCAAACTGACCTAAGGTAATGGGAATCATGAACCCAAATATTCTTCTTTTTTATTATCATCTATACTTAATTTTTTTCAAAATAATTTCCATAAATCCATTCAAAAAAAAATTTCATCTATTTTATTTTTATTATCTGGGGATATACGAGTAATTACATCTTTGATATTTATGGTACAACACCTTCATTATTTTCATCGAAGATTTTTTATGAAAACTATATTTTACTCTTCTTATGTTTAATATTCTTTTCAACATGAAGTGTGATATATTATTTACTAAAACCTATATTTCATATAAAAAATAATGTCTTCCTTCAATTTTTTGGAATCATAAAATTTATTGTTTTATATATGGTCGATGAAAATAATATGGATGTCGTTATTTTCACATAGACTCATATAATGATTATGATTGATTTACATATTTAATTCAACAAATAATGACTGATTATGAGCTTATTTTAATGAGATGTGTGCATTTGAAATTATATATCAATCCAATGAATTGATTAATTTGATATATATCATGAAATTATTAGGATTATATTGGAAAATGAATCTAATTGTGTAAATATACTATTAAATGAATGTTTGTACCCATATATTACACTAAAACATGATGATAGATTTGGTCTATACATATGTACGGGACATTAAATCAATGTTATGATATCATATGTTTGTTAAAATTTTATATTCCATTCCACTATAAATTCATTCGATCATTCTTATAATAACTATACTCTGCTTATTACAAGATGATTATTCATAATCTCAGGCATGTACTATGTTATTTCTTATCTTATGTAATTTTCATATTATTCATCCCCTTATAGGATCTTTTAGTTTAGGATTTCTGTTTTGTATAAACTATGATTATATCATGTATTAAGGATAATATGGAATATAATAGGGGTACCATTATTATGGAATTACATAATGTTTAATATTTATTTATTAATATGTTTTATGAACCTAATTTTCCTAAGTTAAAATATAGTGAACATGGCTTAACATTCATGGATATTACATCATTTTAGATGAATATTCATTGAATTACAAAAGTGAATGCACATGGACCATAATACTTAAGTGTCTATAGAATATAGGAACACATTATTTTATTTTTTTTAAATGATCATGAACCTATCCCATAAAGATTTTTACGTTTTTTTACTATTACGTTCAACCTTTATTTATAACCTGGAAAAAGGAAACATAATATAGGTTGATCTCATATGCTCAATAAGTGAAAACAATGAGATATATATGAATAATAATAAGAATAATGGTACGAGAATATGATCAACACCGTAGATGTTCATACCCTACATATCAAAGATCATAATCAAGAGTCGTGGTATAATTATTGGTAGTTTAAAAGACCTAAATTATAAATGAATAAAGATAATAAAGCCTGAAATAATGGAATAGGAATAAAAAATATAAATGTGTTAGATAGATAAGAATATTAAATTCTAAGATCCCATAAATCATTGTAAGGTATATTATACTTACAATTTAGTTTAAGACCATTACATTGGTAAATTAAGAGTTTTCCCGAGTCCTTATGAAGTCTCGGGGGTATTCTAGGAGTTCGGGACTCAAAAGAGGAAGAGGGAGTGGGTTTTGGGCATGTGACATGGTTTTCTCATATTTAGTGAATACCGTGGGGAATTACTAGGAAACCATGAGAAAGGGGGGTCTTCGTACTGTAGCATCATCACCGTTTGTGAATAGTTTGGAAAACAACGTTGTTAATCCCTATGTGGGGGCTATTTTGGGATATAATCATCTGTTGGTTTTGTGCATGTTTTGGAAAACCATGTGGGTAAATTGTATTACTGAAAAACTTTTAAAAAATTATAAAAATTCAATTGTAGGATTTTTATACCCAACTCGGGATTTGTCCACGCCTTTTCCTCCTTCTACCCTGGTGACGAGTCGTTCTTCCATGATATTCCAAGAGGTTGACCTTTTTTGTTCCAAATATGTTTGGTGCACCATCCATGGTGGATTGAAGATCCGAGTAAGGCTAATCTCCCTCTTAATTTTCTTTTTGGTTTAGGGTGCCAATTTATTTCCCTCATCCATATAAAGTGCTCAAACCCAAATTTTTAAGTGATTTTTACTGTAATGATTCAACGGTTGGTTGAATTGAGATCTGACACTTCGATTGGGAGTGCTTTCTCTAATGGATTCAATTTTAGTGGTGTAAAATATATATCCCTTGGTTTTTGAGTAGATTTGTGCAAGTATATTTTTATTTGTTACCCACTTCTGATGATTTCATTGTACATTTGAGAAAATGTTTTGTATTGGGTGTCTAAACAACCTAATGAAACCCTCATGATCCCTATGGGATACTTGGAGGATGATGTGACCTATTTTGGGGCTACCCATGGGGTGTGTCGATTTCCTGGACATAGTGTTAGCTATGTGTAGGATATTGTGCAAGAATGTTGATCCCATGGTGAATATGTTAATATCCTTAATGGAAATTCTATTGGGGTTTCTCTAACACACATAGGTTGGGTAATGGTCTATTAATTCTTTTTCTTGGTATGGAAAGGGTTTGAATGGATAAAAGGGACATGCAAGGAACTAGGTTTATATTGTATAGGCTTTGTGAGACAGGCTTGGAAAATGGGAAATTGGGAAAATGAGTTATGTAATAAATGATGAATGTGTTACTAGGTTGAGGAAAAATATTAATTTTCCCATTAATGATGTTTTATGATGTAGTTTATCATGGTAAATGATAAATAAGCTAGTATACATGGCTTGGCAGAGTGGGGTATTGACATGAGGTTTTACGCCCACTAGTCGAGGTGGACCAAGGTTCTATATCCTCCCCTAAATGCACATGTTAGGGAAGGGGACAAAGATCAATTCCCCAAATGGTTTCATTCCACCCGGACCGAGGCTTCAAGGTCGGGATTATGAGATTTTTATAATTACATGACTAGTGATATAGTGATTAATAGTATTTCTATATTGTTCAGAACAATGAGTATGCCTAATCCATTGAACACATAAAAATGGGAAATTAAATAATGAAATTCCTATGTTGTGAACATGAAATAATTGATAGTCTAAATAAAAGGAACACATTTTAGAATGACCTATTGAACAATTTACATATATTTTTCCATCATTTTCATTTTCATGCACTATCTTCCTTGCTGTATATTTTGTAGACACCATTGGCGGTGGCCTATTGAGTTGTCCTCACCCCCTTCTCAGACCTCCATTGAGTACCCGAGTAGATTTCATGCTTGCAAGCCAGGACAAGGGCAATGAATCAATTCTATGGATTTTAGTTGGACCTGGTACATGTATGTGGGAGGTTATAGGCTAGCAGTATAGACCATTTTGGTGATTCTGATGTTTTCTTTCTTTTGAATATTTTTCACATGACACAATATCATGATTGAGATATTTACTATTGTATGTCGTTGTACCCAATTTTGGGAATTGGTTGTTTATGCTTGTTATTGATTATTCCCTTTTCCAATATTTAAACTATTTATTGATATGAATTACTCTAGTAATGAGTACATTGTATCCCCACATGACATATTATACCCATGATTCTAGTTAGAAATCATTGGCATACATGGAGGTATGCTTGAGGACATTTAATGAACCGTCTACGGGAACCATATTAGTGGCTCTTGGGTTAGGGATGTTAAAAATTGGTTTCAGAGGAGTTATTATCACTTTTTTACTATTTATGGATGGTAAGAAGGATGATAGGAATGTGTCAGGCCTTGGTAGTGAGCTCATTCATGGGAGTAGCTAACCAATGTATGAGGGAAAACCCAAGTCACCCTGTAAGGGGATTGTTGTTATAATTTCTTGTTGTTACATTTGATGATATTTAACCATTGGATGATTCACTTATTGTGTTACTTGTAGGTTTTCTGATATTACATTCATGGCTGGAAAGGTAAGAGGTTGTGAGTTCATGCATCATTCTAAGAAACTTTGTAGGAAAGTGACATTCATCATGATAGGCACACACAAAAGGTGTGTGTTCATGATATAATGGTCAATATGGATATGTTTTATTAATAGTAATAAAATTATGCCAAATAATATAGTTTTAATGGGTAAAAAGAGAAATGAAAGTGTCATATAGTAATTAGAAAATGGGACTTTATAAATAAGTAAAAGTGGATTAATTTATTGTAATAGTAAATTATGATATAGAAATGGTTTTGACTCGGGTAAAATATAAGGCTTGTGACCATGTGAATTCAATTCCGTGTTATCCATAACATTAAAAAAGATGGACATGAGTAGTGATCTTTTTTTGGGTGGGCTCTATTGGTTGGAGTATACGAACTGGATTGGTTATTGATAGTGATGATTATGACTATATGTCTTTTCTTCCTTTGTAAATGAAATATGGTTGCGTTCTAAAGAAAAAGTTTGGAGTTGTATATAAATGCCACCTCGAAGATGTGATCCATTTTGCCGATTTTTCCAAGAATGCTCTTCTAGTAGGGGAGAAAGAGAATGTGGTGATCCCAAATAATCAAAAAGGGATGTTCCGTTATTACTTTGCATGTTTTACAAAGATGATGGAACGTGACCCATGGCATGTTGCACTGAGGTTGTTTGAGATAGACAAAGAGTTTCCACTACATCACTCTCTGACCATTACTTGAGTGGGTGGGTAAGAAGTAGCGAAGTTTTGGATTGATCCCATCCAGACTATTCTTGATCATACAGAGAATCCTCTTAAGAATTGTGTATAGTTTGTGTCCTTTATGCAGAGTGGTAAATAATATCATTGTTGGGACATCATGGTCCAAATGGAGCAGACTGAAGGAATGATGTGGAAGGATTTTCTTGAGAGTATTATTGAGAACATTTACCCAGAATCCATAACCCATGATAAGGATGATGATTTTATGAGGTTGACTCAAGGGACAATTTCACTGATAGAATATTCTAGTCATATCACCAGTTTGAGGTGCTTCGTTCTGATGATGATGGGGGATGAGGTAGATGTTGAGAAACTTCTCAAGGACAAGATGAGAAATGAGATGCAGTCTGAGGTAAATATATATTTGTCTGAAAATTTTATCTAAAGTGGTGGATCAGTCCCTTTTATAGAGGGGAACCTGGAGGGAGCTTTAGGTAGTGAACTTGTGGTTCCAGATGGGAGGGAAAGTTGTATAGCTTCTTGATAGTATAAATGACCTCTTTGGGAACTTTTAGTTGGGTGGATGCACATAGAGTAGCCGAAAGAGGGTTAGGATTTTCATGGTGGTAAACCTGTACTCTTTTATTATTGTGGTTGGTTGGGGCACATTTGTGACTAGTGTCCTTGCCCACCGGTTGAGTGCCAAAAGTGTGGTAGGTTGGGCGACGTGTAGAGGTTCTGCCAGAACCTACAACATTCAGGGAATGATGGAGGTCAGAGATAAGTGAAAAGTGTTGGTAGGTGGTCGGTTTTCCTGTATCAGGAAAGCAGCTGGAGATCCAAATGCCGTATTGGTAGAGTTGGAGGATGTGGAACTCTGGGGTGAGACCATCCATACCAACAGATCAATGTAGTGCAGGGTACTAAGATTGGAGCCTAGAGTAATGGGGAAGGTCATCTCATTGCTATTCAAGCTACACCTGAGGGTTGTTAGGAAGGACTTTCAACTCTCTGAGGTATGATTATTGTATCTTCCATGATTTCTAGTGCTTTATTTGATATAGGTTCCACACATTCCATTATTTCTACTCAGTTAGTATCTGTGATGGGCTTAACCATAGAGACTGCATGTGGGGTAATTTCTCTGAATACTCTTATAGGTGTGTGAGTCAAGGTTATAATGAATTGTAATGGTTGTGCTCTGGAAAATGGTGGGCATCGTTTTCTATGGGATATGTTTGTCCAAGAGATTTTAGGTTTTGACCTAATCTTTTGAATGGATTGGTTGGTGTTATATCAAGCCCAGATTGACTATTATCGATGTCAGGTAATGTTCACATTTCATGATGGTAGAACATATTTCTTTTTTTGGGAGTGTGATACTTGATCATGCCACGTAGGGCCGCCATGGGAACAGTTTGGAAAACAAATAGAACAAGTGGCAAGCCTATGGTAGAAGATTGGGGAAAGGATTTTCAGTATTTTCTATTTTTTTCGACCATTTTTAGGATGCTTTTACTGTGGAATTCTCAGGGTTACCACCTAAGAGAGATGTTGAGTTCACAGTCGAGTTGTTTACAAGAGAGAAGCTAGTTTCTATTCCCCCTTACAGAAATGGCGCAAGCAGAGCTCCATAGAAAAATGATTCGCCTAGAAGAAATGGAGAATTAGTGGTTTATACCTCACAATACATCATCTGGAGGAACTCTTATATTGTTTGATAATATGGATAACATATTAGTAAGGCTATGAGTCAATTTTAGGAATCTGAATCAGAAGAAAGTTATGAACTGATACCATCTTCCAAGAATTTATGACTTTTTTAACAGCTCTAAGGTGCTTTAGTGTTCTCCATGATTGATTTAAGATCAGGTTACCATCAGTTGAGGGTGATTCCTTCTGACATACCCGAACGAATTTTTTTAGTAGGTAGGGGTTGTATGAATTCTTAGTAATGCCATCTTCTTTGACCAATTCACTAGTTTTGTTCATGGCCTTGATGAACTAGATATTCCACCTATATCTATATCAGTTAGTAGTTTTCATCATTGATGACATCTTGGTATACTCCAGAACTCATGTCGATCATGCCTAACATCTTGACATCATCTTGAGTACACTATGAGGGTGTTGTAATTATGCCCAGAATTCAAAATATTAGTTTTATATTGATGGAGGTCACTTTTTTTGACACATCATATTTGAGTCTAGTGTGTTGGTGGATCCAAAAGAAGATACATGTAGTGGTGTCTGTGTAGCATCCCATAAACATCTCTGATATTCAGTGTATTATGGGTTTGGACGGTAATTACTAAATATTTATTAACGATTTCTCTCATTTCGTTGATCCACTAAAAGGAAAAACCAATAATGTGGTTATTTACGATTGGTCATAGGGTTCTAAGAATGTTTTCTATGATCTAGAAAAGCTTTTGACTACAGTATTGATTTTGGTCGTACCAGAACCAAGTCTGATGTGCACCTTGTTCTGTGATGCATTCGTGTTGGACTTGTGACAAGGTTGAATTTTGATGATTGATTTGTAGCTTATGGGTCAAGGCAGTTGATCCCACATGAGATGAATTATCCTACCCTTGACATGATGCTAAAAACTGTGGTTTCTGGCTTGACGTGTTTAGCGTTTTACTTTTTGGGAGAACCCTTTAAGGTTTTTACTGAACATAAAATTCTCAAATAAGTATTATCTCTGTGGGATTTGAATCTACGATAGCGGTGATGGGTTGAGTACCTAAAGAATTATGATTAAGAGTTGGTATATACAATAGGGAAGTGTAATAATGTCATTGATGCTCTGAGAAGGAAGACACATAATCAGGTAGTTCAAGAATCTAGTTCATAGTGGGTGATGATGGATTTGTGTGATGAGATGCATTACGAGGTACATGATGGCTGTGGATAAGTGTGCCTTGCATCAATATCAATTGAATGTACACTTCTAAATCAACTAAATGGGTGTTATTTGGGTAATTAGAAGTGTTTTACTTTGATGGAATGTCATAAAGGCAGGGAGTGAAATTTGGTTTTGACTCTCGATGAAGATGGATAAGCATATGTTCATGGTTGGGTTGTGGTGACGAAATGTGTACATGATGAGTTGATTAGTGAGTTACATGCGTCGAAGGGGATATTTCAATTGAGAACAACTAAAATGTACAATGATCTTCATAGATAGTTTTGGTGCCTAGGATTGATGAAAGAAGTAGTGTGTTTTGTGGAACGATTCCTTACCTGTCAGCAGGTGAAGGCTGAGCATCGGCATCCATGTGGGGTTATGAAGCCATTTCCAATTCTAGATTGGATTTGGAATGACATCATGATGTACATGAGGGTCGGTATTCTATGGATGCCTCTAAATATTGATGCAATTTGGGTGGTGGTAGATAAGCTGAAGAAAATGTCTCATTACCAGCGGATCTAGTAGACCTATATAGTCGACCATTTGGTGGAATTGTAAGTTCAGAAGATAGTGAGGTTTAATGGAATTATGAGGACCATTGTTTAAGATCATGACACTAAATTCACATCATGCTTTTCTAGGGGATAATATTATGGTATTGGTACACACAATTTGTTTGAGTATGGCATACCACCCATATACTAATGGGAAGTTAGAGCATAAAATTCAGGTACTAGAAGACATTTTGAGAACATGTAATCTGGATTTCGGTGGTCCATTAGAAAATAAATTGTCACATGTGTATTGTTCTTATAAAAACATATTATAGGCCACTATTTAGATGGATCCTTTTGAGGAACATTATTCGAAACTGTGTGGATCATTGTGGTGTTGGTTAGAGGCTGAAGAGTCTTACCAGTTAGGAATGAGTCTTTTGTAGGAGGTATCGTTGAAGGTTCATTTTATTCAAAATTGTATGATAATGGATCAAATTGGGAAGAATTGATATGAAAATTGGCTTTGTATACCTCCTAATTTCATGGTTGGTGATAGTGTGTTTCTTCGAGTGTCGACAACATTGGGTCACTATCAATTTTAGATGAAGGGAATGTTGGTGCCAATATATGTGGGGCCATTTGAGATTGTGGAATGAATTTGGTTGGTGGAATGCCTATTGGATCTTCCACATTGGTATAGTGGAATGCATGATGTTTTCAATGATTCAAAACTCTAAAAATATCTCATAAATCCATCTCATGTGTTAAACATCAATGAAGTCGAGCATGAGGTTGATGCTTCCTTTTGGGAGCAACCAGTTCGAATTGTGGATCATAATTAGAAATTTATTTTAGATAAGATTGTGGCCTTAGTTAATGTTCTAAGAAAAAATGGAATGTTCAGGATGAATCATCAGAGACTGAATCAGATATGTGGGCCTAGTGGCCTGATCTATTTTATTTACGAACTCAATGATGCTTGGAAGAGTGGCTCAAGGATGAGCCGTTATAAGGTGGGGAGGTTGTAGGATCACATATTTCTCCTTAAGGAATTTTTTATTCACGTTTTTGTAAAATAATTTTATATTGGTCAATTAATTGTTTTCCCAAGTCCTGAAGAAGGCTTAGGGGTGTTTCGGTGTTTTAGGACTCAAAAGAGGCAAAAGGGGGGGGGGGGGGTTCTGGACATGTTGCATTGTTAGTGAGAACCATGTAGAATTTCTAGGAAACCATTTGAAATGGGAGTTTTTTGGATAGGTGCCTCCTCATGGATTGTACATGGTTTGGAATATCAAGCCTGTAAACTATGAGAGAGGGCTATTTTGGGAAAGTAACATCCACATTATTTGCGCATGGTTTGGAAAACCATGAGTGTAAACTATGCAGCTCGGAAACATTTAAAAATTTACCCAAATGTCATTGCAGGACTTCTATACCCATATATGGATTTCACCCCCCCTCTTCCTCCTTCAACCATAGTGACTATAAATGCATCCAAGATTTATTCATAGTACAATCTTGTTCATTCCTTACACGTTTGAAGCACCTTTAGTTGGGGATTGACGATTCAGGAAAGGAAAATTTCCCTCTTTATTTTCTTTTTGGTTTAGGGATTCTATTTATTTCTCCTCTCCATCTGAATCTCTCAAACCATAAAATTTTGGGGAGTTTTTGGGTAATGATTCCAGGGTTGGTTGAATCTAAAACTAATTTTTTTAGTTGGAAGTGTGTTCACCAATAGATTAAAGGTAGGTTCTCTACAATTTATATCCCTTAGTTTCTAGTATGTTTGTTCTTGTAGGGTTTTATTTCCTACATTTTGTTGGATCATTTATGGTTAACATAGATACGATGTGTTGAAATGGGTGTCTAAAAAACCTAATGAAACCCTCATGATCCTCGTGGGATGCATGGAGGATGATGAGACCTATTTTGGGGCCACCCTTAGGGTGTACTGATTTCCTAGACATAGAGTTATCTAAGTGTAGGCGATTGTGATATAACATAGATCCAAGGATGAATGTGTAAATATTCTTAAGGGAAATGCAATTGGGTTTTTAGTAATGCACTTTGGTTGGGTAATGGCCAAAAAATTCGTTTGTTTGGCTTGAAAAAAGATTTAAATGGATTAATGGTAAAATGATAGGGGACTAGCTTTATACATGTATATGCTTAGTGAGATGGGAATGAAAAATAGGAAATAGGGATAAAGGGGTTATGTAATAAATGATAAATGTGTTACTAGATTGGGGAAAATTATAATTTCTCATTTAATGATATTGCTTTTATGTTTAAAATGATATTGTCTATGTAGTTGTGATGTGGTTTATTGGTGTTAATGATAAATAAGCTTGTCCATAGGGATTAGCTGACTGGTGTATTGACTTGAGGTTCTAGACCCATGAGTCAAGATAGACCGAGGTACTAGATCCCTTCCCCTAAATGCATGAGTTATGGAGAGAGATAATGTTCTATTCCCCTAACAGTTGCATTCAACCCGGATTGAGGCTTCGAGGTGAGGATTATTAGATTGTTATAATGTGATGCCTATTGAGATAGGGAATTATAGTATTTCCACAAGCTTGAGAAAATTGAACAGGACTAATACATTTAACACATAAATAGGTGAGATTAAATCATAAAATTACGGAGTAGTGAACCTGAATTCATTGGTAGTATAAATAATATGAACATAGTATAGAATGAACAATTGATATTTTTACATTTATTTTCCAATTATTAGAATCTGCATGCACAATCTACCTTGAATGATATTTTTAGACACCATTGGTGGTGGCCTACTATGTTATGATCACACCCTTCTTAGGCTGCCATTGAGTACCAGAGCAGACATCATGATTAATGGCTAGGACAAGGGTGAGGGCCTTATCATAGGGAGTTGTGTTGGAAATGGAACATGTATAGGTGAGGTTCCAGTCTAAGAGTCAGAACCATTTTGGGGATTCTTTGTTTTTTTCATTCATTTTTGTTAGTTTACATCACACTGTAGCATGAAAAGGAATATTTACTCTTGTATTTGGTTATATAATGTTTTGGTAATTTTTTGTTTGTTCATGTTATTATTTGTTTGGATTTGTCTCTGCGATTTAAACTATTTAGTACTATATAAGAATCTAGTAACTAGGTAATAGTCTTTCCATATGGCATATTATAACCTCTCTTCTATTAAAAAACATCTAGAATATAGGTAGGCGCGCTTGAGGTCATGTAACGACTCAGCTCGTGGCACTCGATCAGTAGATCCTAGGTCAAGGATGTTACAAAAACCATATGTCATGGCTACCTACAAATATTTCATAATATAATAAAATTGGGATACTAATCCATGTAATTTATTTGGTCATGGTCTAACACCCAATATAGCCTCACTTTTTTTTGGATTATGTTACACCCCATGTACCCTCTTTTTTTGGGCTTGGGTTATCACCTGTATACCCTCTTTTTTGAGGATAGGGATAAAACCTCTAAACCCTATGATATTTTTGTCCCTGTTTAGAACCCTAACGTGATATTTTTATTGAACGTGGTTTATATCACTTGTATCTTCTTGTTTTATGGCATGGGCTATAAACAGTGTACCCAATTGTTTATGGAAAAGGGATACAAATTATGTAGGCTATTGTTCTCGAGATTGGACTACAACCCATGTACCCTCAGAGATCATGTACCATTTATCATTACCCAATGCACTAGGCTGATATATATTTCAAACTCTTCACATAATGGATTCCTACATACATGCACCACATGATTATAAAACATTTGTTATATTATGTCCTATAAAAAGATATGGGGTTTATTAACATCATATAATAACCAATGAAATGAAACCAGTGTTGTAAATATTTAATCATATCATAACATATGAAAAATATATAGGTTTTATAATCAAAAAGTAGTATAATATCCATTGAAAATAATAATGTTTTAAAATATTTTTATCTTTTAATAACCGATGGAAGTTAACCAAATATTATAAAAAACATTTCATCACAAAAAAAATAACCAATTAAAATAATGAATAAAATTGGTTAACATGGATCATATCACTATTAAATAATAAACTATAAAAATTGATGACATATTATAAGGATAAGGATATTGAATTATTTCTTTGAGCATTTCTAAAAAATAATCATTGATAAAAAATAAATTTTTTTAAATACGAAACATTTTCAAAACCCTTTCCTTTGAATACACCATTGAAAAAATAATAAATGAAAATTTTGAAAATATTTTACAAAATCAATTAAAAATAATTTTTAAAAATAACAATAATAATAAATAAACTTCTATGATTATTTCAATAAAATATGAAAATAATTTAGGAAAAAATTCGTTTAAAAAACACATATTTCCAAAAAAATATAAAAACAATGTATAATTTTATTTAAAAAGTATTTCTTAGGTAGGTATCAAATGTGAAAAAATGGTAACATTTAATGAAGTATAATTAATAATCATATGATCATGAAATTATTTATAATTCTTGAGGGATGGGTCCTAATATTTCATCAGTGGTAGCATAATCATAGTAAATATCGAATGATGAAGAGATTATAACAATCAAAACATAACACTTTGGTCAACTTGAAACCTAATAGACATGAAGGAGTAACAATAAATTAAAAATAAAATATCAAGAGGAAGAATATATTCATGATATTATATTTTAATAGGTTTTTATATGTACCCCATGAAATAATACAGGTGCATAACATAATGTATGTATCAAAGAAGGGATATAGAGAAGAAATTTACTTCACCTATTTGATAAATTTAGAAATCAGAATCCATTGAATGATATATAATAAAATAGATATGTAAAAAATAATATTAATATTAAAAATCATATACTACAATGATGTATTCTTGTCATGTGATGTGGAAATTTTATTATATTTTTTTAGTGTAGTCTAGTTATTGTCCTTGGATGTCCCCCGGAGAAGAGTGCACATAAAATAGTTAGTCATTTTAATTTGAAAAATAAGTAGATGTTGACATTTAAATTGTGTTATTTTAAAAATAAAAATGTAGATTGAAAATAAAAATTGAACACAATATATTGATAGAGTAATGGTTTTAGGGTCGGGTCACCTTTTGAAATGTCGTCATTATCATTGAAATAAGTACTCATATTTTCGTATTTAATGATAAATGATTGACTCCTCGACCGAGTTGTTAGTCACCATTATTAAGGGAAGTATTGAAAAACACCAAAATGTGAATTAAAGTTCATAAATAATTCCCAAAAGGTTATAAAAATTCCCAAGCAAGAAAGTTTCCCCGTAGAAATATTTAAACAATTCACAAATTTCACACACTTACCAACGATCTGTAAACATTCACCACCAAAACTAATTTTCTTGATTGAGACAAATTACACTAGGAAGAGAGAGTCTATTATTCTTACTCAAAATCAACACAAAATGAATGAAATAAATATAAAAAATACAATTGAATTAAGATAATTATACACCAATGAAAATAAATTTCATTCAATAGAAAAAAAATATTTATATATTAAATCATAAGTCTACATCCTTACAAAATGGATGTTACACATTCCTTGATCAATCAAAATAATTACCCCTATATGAGAAGTGAAATAAAGAGGAATGTAATATAAGAAGGCATTAAAAATCTAAAAAGAAGAAAATATATAAAATACAGAAATCTGAAAAAAAATCGGTCATACAGCCCCAAAATGAATGAGAAGGAATTGGATGATATGAGATGAGAGGGGCTCCCTTCCTTTTACAGGTAGAATTTGTACATTAAAAACACGAATGTTTAATACCAAATTAATGACAATATAACATATTAAATCCTTCATAAAATTTGTTCCAAAAAGTCTTTTGAGTCCACCCTCATAATTTTAGGTTAATTGGACAGTAGATTCAAGTGTTAAAAATGTTTTATTGACCCTTACTTTCTAAGGATGAAGGTTCATGGAAGCTTCCATAAAAATATTTCATTCAAAGGACACCATTATGAGATCCTAACTCCATTAAATTTATTGAAAGAACGTTCATATGAGTCCTTGTTCCATTCCACGTGAATTCATCTAAATTGGTTTTGTGTAGATTAAGTTATAATTTTGTTATGGAGGTGGGGTTCACGTTGTACGCCCAAACAATTTCCCAACATCAATGAATTTTTCGGTCCATTTAATACTCGAATCATCCCATAGTCTATCTGATAATTTTTAATGAAATAAATCATTTATTTATAAAAAACTTACTCAATTTGGAATTATATTTTAAACTAAATGAAACAAATATACATTTGGTAAAAATTTGTGAATAATCCAGAATCATGAACTTCTCACAATTTAGTAAAAAACACATCATAAATATAAAATTGATCCATATAAGCTCAAATTGATAAATTGTGAGAGTTTAAATAAATTAAATACATATATTACATGATTAAAATATTATCTAAATCAATTCCTCAACACATGGTACTTGGACACCGACAAAGCTAAACAAAAAAATTTAATCAGATCAAATTCAAATCATATACCCATGAGATCTACCAAATCCAAATTGAAAAAAAGATATTATCCCTCAAAGAAAACAATTAATTAAAATAATCGATTTAGATCATTTAGTATATATACTTCTCATTTATCACCCCTTGCATACAATAACCCTACCTCATGTGAATTTGATTCTCATCTGACAAATGTAAATGTTGAAAAATGATTTTCTCATACAAAATCATGAAAGAGGTACAATAGGCATGATAAATTTATAATTCTCCACCCATTGTGATTTAAGGAAATTTTTTTCTCCAAAGGAATTATCGATGTTATTCTATGGATTCATGTTGGTAGGAATTTTATGTTAAATATTATGGGGTCAAATTAGGAGGGCTTGCCTATTTCTAAAGAAAAATTGTAAGATTATAATTATACCTGAAGAATGGTATCCTATTTGCTCCCCTTAATAGAATATTAGCTCCATCATTATGAAAACTCACGAATTGTTTATTCTAGTTAGCATTTCACCCCCAAAAATTTTAAACTGCTGAGTTTTTCTAGAAAAAACCCAGATAGGGACATTTTTATTTATTTATTGGAACCTCTAGAACAACACAAAATAATTTTACCTAAAATCTCATTAAAGGAACAACATTTAAAAGAATTAAATATTCATTAAAAACATCAGCTCTTAAAACTTTAATTTTCCACTAATGTATAATCAAATGGGGTAGTACAACAGAATCCATCTTAATCGGCACATAAGTTAATATAGATCATGCAATTTCACTTTATGATAAGTTTGGATTGGGAAAATTGGATTTTAATGTGGCTAAACTAATAGGATTTTCATAGATTATAAGGGATAAAATTATTAAACATAAATTATAGTCCAGAATAAAAGGGAATTTCATGAAAAGCTTGATTTGAAACAAAATAAATGCATCAATCATTTAAAACAAAAGTACCTCAAACCCTGATGTTTTGACCAGAAAAAATCAAATTCGAGTTAAAGAAAAAACTATCTGGTTCTCTCAATAAATGAGGTGAATGTAAATAATATGAAAAAATTATAGATGCCTAATAGGTAATTGATTTAAAAATTATTGGCAATGTGATGTGGAATGCGATTCAAATATCTAAGTACACATAATGAAATTTTAAAATATTTGAACTGGAAATAATTTAATTTTTAGCATTCATTTAAGCATAGATTCCTGGAATATATTGGTTCACTCATTCACATGGGATTCAAAACTAACAATGATAATAATTTCTGATCAATGGTTTCAAAAATAAACATAAACAGTAAAATCAATACATAATTTTTTTAAAAAAATTAACTTTTTTAAAAAGAAGTAATAAAACAAAAAACAATTGAAAATACTAAACTACAATGGTTCCCTCTCCAACAGATAATAGGTATAGTCTCATAAATTCATTAAAATTTATTTAACTAGTATAATGAATTGAAATATGAATCAAAACAATAAAAAAAGTGTAAATGATAGGTACAAATTAAATTATTACATGTGAAATGTGGAGTTAAGCATCTAAATTTTGCAATGTGAAACCCTACAACCAAAAGAAGAAAAGAATGAATTATAAATTTAGTAGATGGAAATAAAATTGAAATAGAATGAGAAATGATGGATAGATATTGGTTTAGTCCCCCTTGTGGGCCGTATGTTTTTACTTCCTCCAGATGGGAGATTTTAATTGGTTAACCCAAATATGATGGTGGGTTTAGTTTCATCCTCATGAACCAATAAAAAATAATTTATCAAGGATGGACTAATTCATATTTCTCGAGGACTTCATGGATCTAATATGGGAATTCCACAACTATTATAATGAGATAAAACATGGATAGTGGAGTTGGGACAATGAATGAGTCATCCTCTTTCTTGGTTACTACATGCACAACAGTATCTTTATTATCCAATGGTTTCTAATGGTATGCATCATCAATGGAAAAATCAAACAGAATGTCAAAGTGTAATTATATTTGAACAAAATTAAATAATGAAGTATCAATATTAAATTATTCTCTTTCAATATCTGTATATTGTGTCTCAATTTCCTCAGGCAATGCCACTTTGAAATACCACTAAACACCCTCCAATAATCGTTCAAGAAGTTTAGGGAGCCCTAGAAGTTCCTCTTTAGATGAATATTCTTTTTCATTGTCTTTCTCCAAGGAAATACAAGTGTTGGATGGATATGAAAATTAAAAAAAGGGGTGGTAATACTCAATTTAGTTTGCACAAAATAAAAATATAATGAGTTCATGAAAATATTATATCCCTAAGATTATTCATCTTCAACTACTTTTTCAGTGGAAAGAGTCACTTGGAGTTAAGTTGTAGAATAAGGAAAGAAGGTGGTTAGGCACATTCATTTCTTGGATCTCCATTGAAAAATCAGGGAAGACTAAGGGGGAATATTTTTATAACATGAACACTTTATGAAATTATAGATTTTAAAGGGGGAACTCATTTTTCTCTTGTTCCATCACTTTAAAAAATTGAATGTTCAAGTCCTCTTATAGGGAAACTATGTATACATTTACTGTTAGTTCCTTGTTATTTTACATCTAATGTAACCTCACCTATCATATATGAAATGAAACACTATCCTCCATGGACAAGGTAGAGTTAATAGTTGGTTCATTTATTGATGGTTAATTTATCCATGAATTAAATAAATAATAAGTTGAAAACATCTTGGAAAAGTAATTTCATTTTTATTTTAATATGATTAAAATATTTACGATTATATTGTTGAAATAAATCCCTAGATACTACACCAACGTTGAAGCATTCCTGTCATAGGGCATGGTAAAGAAAAAGTTATATACCCTAAGTGTAGTATAGTTATTAACTCTAGGAGTCTCTAGATGAGGAGTGCACAAAATGGTATTTGTGACTTTAATATTATAAAGAAGTATAGGTTGTTTTTTAGCTTGTTTTAGTTTAAAAATAATTAAAGAAATTTAAAATAATGTTTGAACACAAGTGATGTAGATAGTGGTTGGTTTTGGGTTGGATAACCTTTTATAAGGACATTATTGTCATAGATATCAGTTCTCGTCACTTTTTATATAGAATTATCACTATTTTAAGTGGTGTCCTATTTTGATAATGCATTTGTATTTTGATTTTTGATTTTATTCATTATTTATAGTTTTTGTGGAAGAAAATTATACTCCCTCTGTCTAGTTAAATTTTTCTCGATCAAGATAATTGTGTGAGGTGGTGAGGGTCTAGAGATGTTTGGCATATATGTGAAATAAGTAAATTTTTTCAAGATTTATAAGGATAAAAAATTCTTGGTTGGGACTTTCCATAATTTTTTGGGATTTGATTATGAACTATCATGCACACATTAGTGATTTTCATTTCTTATCTCAGCCATGGGTGACTAAAAACTTGATCGAAGAGTCAATCATTTATCATTAAATAATAAGAGACAAGAACTAATTGCTATGAAAATTATGAAATTGGAAAAGTCTATCCAACCCTAAAACCATCTCCCCCTCCATTACATGGGTTAAAACATTATCTATCAGTTCTAGTATCTTCCTATTAAATTATAAATTATTGAATCCTCAATCAAGTTGTTAGTCACCAGTGGTTTCCATAAGTAATGAAAACCCAAATATGTGCATGAATTTTCAAAAATAATTCCCATACAATTAAATAATACACAGATAGGTAAATTTTCACCTTATAAATATAGAAACAATCCACTTATTTCAAACTCATGCCAACTACCTCTCGAGACTCACCACAAAAAAAAATTCTCGATCGACATAAATTGAAATTGGAGGAAGGAGTTTAATGTTTTTCCAAAAAATCTATAAAAATGAATGAAATAAAAACCTAAATCACAATTTCATTAAGATAATTTTACATCACAAAAAACGTGATCAGTAAATAGAAAAATATATTATTATATTTAATCACAAATCTTCGACAATACAAATGGGAAAATTCCCCTTCCTACATCACTCAAAATCATTACCCCTTTATAAGAAGTGTAAAAAAGATGATTGAGGAAGAATATGGAATTAATAATCATTAAGAAATAAAATAAATAAAATAGATAATTCTGAATAAAATTTCATCCTTGGTTCCCTAAATGAATGGGAAGGAATGAGATTATATGAGATGAGCAGATCTCTCCTCCTTTTATAGATATTTTTTTTACTTCTTATTTTTTTTACATTTTACACCAATTTAATAAAAGAATCATATGCTGAATCCATCATAAAATTATTTCCAAATTGAGTTTTCTGGCCACCCATAAAATAGGAACTGAATTGGAAAGTATATTATGGATTTTTTAATTTTTTACTGACTATTACTTTCTCCAAATGAAGGGTCTATGCAGATTCCTTAAAAATATTTCGTTCAAAGTCCACCATTCTGAGATCATAACACCATTAAATTTGTTTGAAAAAAATTCTAGGAATCCAAGTACCATTCTAGGTGGAATCCCCTCAATTATAGGTCTGTAGAGTGATTTGTTCTTCTATTACAGTGGTGGGGTCCACATTGTCTGTAGAGACCCGAAGCCTGACGTACATGGACATTACATTACTTTTGCGGAATACTTAGTACATAACAAAAACACACACACAAGGATCGTAATAGTTTAGTGTCTTTGGAAACTCGGAACGTAATCTTCTAATCGTGGTGAAAGATCTTCAACATCTCCCATAAAGATCTTCCCTTTTTTTTACCTAAAACCTTTCTTTATATCCTGGGGAAAAGAAAACATAAAAGGGTGAGCTCAAATTCATAGTAAGGGTAAACAAAATAAATATCAATCACATCATATACATAAGAACATAACTTTTGGAAATCTTAACCTGCAAAAGAGAGCATAATTTCATAACATGGGATAAATCATAGAAGTGAAATGTAATCCCAATAATCGTAACATAAAACATGAAACTTTTTGGCATACACACATAATCATAGAGAATCATTTCTTGTTTGTCAAGACTTATTGCCAAGACTATCTTAGTGGAAAAAGTCCCTTTCTGAACTGATTCACCCTCGTTCCAGTCCTGTTTCACTGAACCGGTATAACCTACCGTTCCAGCCCAATCTATCTCATGAGATATAAAATCATTACCCAATGCATTGGAGGTAGATATAGGTCCCACCCATCTCATAATGATACCATTCTTATGTGTGCCACAAAATCATAAATCATACATCATTTCATAACCCATGTAATAAAAATGGGAATCTTAAATATTGTGACATCATAAAACAATTCATGTAAGATAAAGGAATTCATAAAAATATAATTCCATCACAACATAATCAAATAAATATAATAATAGGGATAAAACATAACCCTTTATTACTTTATATGGAAAATAATTTTGATAAAACACTTGAACTCCATTCTTGAGGAAAATATCCTTTCTGCTTCAAAAACACTTTTCCTTTCATAACATGTCGTACAATCATAAACTAAAAGAAGTTTATTAAAAATAAACTTGAAAACATTTAAAGGAAGCTTCTTGGAAATAATGTTTTCAAAATCCATTCATGCCGTATAATTTAAAAAAACATTCTTCGTACTTTTGTCAGAAAAGTCAAAAAGTGCCTCGTACGAAAAACGACAAAACATTCCTTTCATATCCTTTACTAAAAACTCACATAAGGGTAAAATTGGATTTAAAAAATTTTATGTGGATGGAAATAATATTAAATATTGAGGAAACATGGACGTGGATGATAATATACACCCCAGTAAATATCAAAGTATAAACAATCTCGGATAAAAATGAGATTGCGATATTTCCCTTACCTTAGGTCCGATTTGCTTTGTACGTGTCCGAAAATCCTGTATAATGTTTAAATAATGTTATTGACTTATTCCAGAATCATACATATTTATATGATATCATATATGGTCAGATTCTTAGCTTCTTATTAGTAATATTTCATTGTTACTTGTTACTCGAGACTTTATTGCCTTTTGTTCTAATGCGAGTTTTGCCGAATAAATTATTATTCTTCTTTTAATGTTATATATACCTTATATCCAGAATGGTATTAGTGTAAAATATACCATATTTATTAATTCCATTCATTTATATAATTACTATGTAATGATGATCATGTAGAACGAGTCGAATCACATCGTGGAGACGACATTCCGTACGTACACACGAGCGATGATATTGTTCCCATGATCGTGGAATTGAATTTAAGTGTATTTATACTATTTCAGTATCAATATAACTTTATAATAATCATATATAGTTACTCATTACACCATTATACCCATCCTTGTAAGGTGATGGTGGAAAATAGATTACACCAAGGCATAGAGACGGTATTCCGTACGTACGCAAGCGCGGTGATTTCATTTTTCCGTAGGATGGATAGAAGGTGAATTAGGATTGTTTCATGTTTATAATAACATATAAGTTTTTAATTAATACTGATGTTATTACATTATCATGAAACAACTAAAGAAGAAGAAGTTGAAGAAGAAAGAAATTGAAAAGATCGGTAATGGATATTACCTCTTCTTTGAAACGCCTCTTTGAATTATCCACTTGGGGAACTAAGATTGGACTTTGAAGAAGACCAGGACCTCTAGGATTATTCTATGGGAGTGGATAAGGGATTTTGGCAGGGGTTTGCCGAGCATGAGTGCTCAAATTGGTGTGAGGAGGAGGGGGAGGAGGTGCCTTTTTATAAGGGAGGAGAGGGGCACCTTAGGAATATCTCAAAATATTATTTTATATTAAAGTCAAAATCGGTTTATAATGGTTCCAAAGGGTCTTATTTCGAAGCTAAAGTGGGGATGGGTAGAAATCCTATCAACCAATAGGATTTAGACAAGTTTAGGTTATTATTTTAACCTTATCAATTAGATTTAACTCTAAGTTAAATAATTTAACTTTTTCCGTGTCTTTTTGTTTTCTTACACTATATGGTTAATACACTTACTATAACATGAAAAACGAACCCCAAATTGTTTATTATATATATATATATCCTTATCTAAGTCCTTTGGCCGAACCTATGATTTTTAGGAATAAAATAACAATTAATAATATAATATTTGATTTAAAAACTATTTTGTGTCAATTTTGACACTATTTGATATATGATTTTTGTGAAAGTCATAACAGAATTATATATTCGAACCAAGTTGATTAAATCAACACTAATATATCATAGTAACCTATAAAATTAGTGGAATTCATAAAAAGTGTCAAATTACATTTATTTTGGTGTTTATAACATCAATTATGTCAATATTGCATTAATAAGATAATTACTTCATTATCATTGTGTCATAAATAAATTAAATTATTTAATGTCTAAAAATTAAAAATAAAATACAATTATATAGGAAATCTTTTTATATTTCTAATGAATATTTATAGTCGAATTTATCATATGTGTAACCCCATATTAAAAATTATTTACTTATTAAACTTTGATTTTAACTATTTTAACTATTCATAAATAAAATAATATTAAATGTCATAATCTAATCCAAGTGGGTCTAAATGGTCATATTTTATTTCTAAGGTTGTTTTTGGTCAAATTACACTTTTCCAATAGAATTAGGACATGTGTTAGGGTAATAATAATATCATTTTTACCCATAATTACCCTATTTACTTTTAACCGTGGTAAAAAAGTAAAAAGTTACTATTCACCAAAAAATTATTTTCAACTCATTGAACCACATTTTACTTACTGACATCAACCATGTTTCTCGGATTTTTGAAATTCCACTCATAGAAGCGGTAAAATTAAGTTTTATGAAAAATTCAGTTTTTTAACTACCACTTAGGGGTTTCACTATTCATCAAAAAATGAAAGATTCCAGAAAAATACCAAAAATTAGATCTAAGCTATATTTGATATTATGAATTCAAAAATGATTTCTATTTTATCAAATTCAAAACATATCAGTTGAATTAATTAATTTAAAAATTAATTCCCGTCGTTAAAACAAATAGCGTGTTCTTACGAGATAATAACTATCAAAAGATTGACACTTGTTTGTGACTAGTTTAAATGTGAAATTATATCCAATGACCAACATTGTATTAAAATGTAAAAATATATTCTAAATATACTTTAAAACCACTAAAATTAATAATTTATAACTATTAATTATTTTGATTGAAAAAGATTTTTTTAATTAAAATTTAGTAATTTTCACTATTCATCAGAATATGAAAGTTATCCGAAAAGTACCAAAATTTCACCTTAGGCTAAATTCGATACTCTGAATCCAAAAATAAAGTCCATTTTGTGAGGTAAAATTTCTAAAACTTTAAAAGGTGGTTATTAGTATTCATAACGGCTAGTTTTAATAATATCTTAATAGCATATCATTGTTTAGTGAAACTCGGTATTGCATACTACACACGCTATCGAGGAAGGTCGTGATTGCGTGCAATGTAAGGCAAGTCAAGGATACGTGTTGAGAAATCTCCTTTTGGTGTAGCGTAAAACACAAGACATTAATTAAATTAATAAGAATATTTTTCATAAAATCTCGGGGTGTTACATTCTATACCCCTTAAAATGAATTTCACCCTCGAAATTTGTCGGGGTTATAAATGGTTTACTACTCGAAAGTTTCTTTAATAGAAACCCACATCGTAAAAAGGAATACCAAAACCAATCATTAAAAACAAAAGTATGAAACGTAACAGTTACCCAAATAAACTAATCACTGGGTTTCCACATAGGTGAAAATATAGATATGGAAGAGAAATCTAAACGTCATGTTCTGATGGAGAGTGGTAGAGAACATGTCTATGGAAAAGCTAGCAATCAAAAATCCATAAATTTGTGATGATCTAGGGTACCATCTGATTCATCAGATATAAGAGCACTAGGACAACATTTTTTTGGTTTTCAAGATCATTTCCCTAAAGATGATGAAATTGGAATTACAAGAAATACTTCCGTGATTTTGGTATAGTCTCACCATTGGTCGTTATTTGGATAATTTCCACTTCATCTCTTAATGAAATGAAGTTGAATTTGTCATTCGTGAAGTGTTAGTAGATCATGTGATAGAATGACGGGTCATTCCATTAGTCTCAAACAAAAGGTTAACAAAAGTTATTAAATATACATAAGTCATTCTATAGTGAGATTAATCATATATGGTTCCTAAAATGGACTTATACTTCATATATCATACTCCTTAATATAATAAAACTAGTTTCTACTAAACAGGGACTTCCTGTAGGCCAGTGGTAGGCGATAAAGGCCAGTCGCACTTCGGTTGTGGGTTCGATTCCCATAACCTTGTCCGACGCGATGGGTTGTCACCCGTCCTGCAGGTTGTCCTTTTTCTAAAGCTATATTATTATAACATCCCATCAATAATATCTAAAAACGTTTTATCCTAACTTATTTCCAACATAATCCACTCTAATCTTTAGGCTTATCTAAAATACTCCGGTCCAAGATCATAGTATAAAGAAAATGATTACTTGAAATGTCACAGAACAATCACGTGAATGCCATCATTTATCCCCCATATATCATAAGATATATCTTGTAGGTCAAATTACAAACATGTGAATACCTTAATCAAGTATTCTCTTGAAGAATGAATACCCATGGAACCTTAGTGAAAACATAAATTTTGTCAGAAGTTAACTCTTTTAACATACCAAAATCCAAAAATTCTATATACTCAATCCATTACATAACCTTCTCCTTATATCAGTCATGATCTCATGAATACAATCAAACATTTAATTTTCTCCTTATCCCTTCATTATGCGCATATCATCTACATTCCAAAAATATCTGAATAACCTTTCATGTATACTGTTACCATTAATCATACACTTTCAAAACTCAAGGAAGGACAACAGTGTAACAATCCTTAGATGTCTCTTTATTCCATAGTACCATAAGATTACTTATACAACATTACACATGATAAACATGTAATCATTCTACTACATTCTTAAACCATTGACCAAGCTTCAACAATTCTTTCATCTCACATATCAATTGTAGTCTCTTCATCATCATCCACATAAATACTACCCATACGACCATACTGATTCTCTTCATGAGACTTTCCCTTAGGGAATTGGTTTGCATAATGCCCGTACATTCCACATTTAAAACATTTAACCATTGTTGATGTCGTAGAAATACCATTATCCTCATCCCTGGTGTTAACTGAACCTTTTCCTTTGCACTTACTGGCTTTGTGTCCTTCTTTTCCACACCCAAAGCATCTTCCAGTTCCTTTGAAACATTCTCCTTTATGCTTCTTCCCACATGATTTACATAGGGGAAATTGAACTTTCTTTCCTCTATGATCATCATGAAACTCCATCTTTCTCTTATTAGCCGAGTCAGGAAACATACCAAATTTTACTTTATTGATCATATTATGAGATTGCTTATTCGGCATAATAATGATGTTTGGACTTCCAAATCAAATTTCATTTGGTTTCTCATGAAAAATATCATTCCATTGTCCATCATATCCTCCATTATCGTGAATCATCTTGTTTCCATCCATTTTCTAAAACCCAAAAAGAATAGTGTGAGAGGAAAAAATCATGCTAGGGAAAACAACATAATAAAGGTAATAAAGGGGGAGTACCTTCAATATCTAACATCTTAGGTTTAATTATATGATCGTTAGCGTAATTCTAGTACTATAACCTATACGTATACTTAACCTTAGGGACATCCCTAGACATACCTTAGAAATATCTCTAGGGATCTCACTAACATTTTCGCATCCTAGTTTCCAAAGGTTTACTAAAACTTTCCTCTGATACCAACTGTAGAGACCCGAAGCCTGACGTACATGGACATTACATTACTTTTGCAGAATACTTAGTACATAACAAAAAACACACACACAAGGATCGTAATAGTTTAGTGTCTTTGGAAACTCGGAACGTAATATTCTAATCGTGGTGAAAGATCTTCAACATCTCCCATAAAGATCTTCCCTTTTTTTACCTAAAACCTTTCTTTATATCCTGGGGAAAAGAAAACATAAAAGGGTGAGCTCAAATGCTCAGTAAGGGTAAACAAAATAAATATCAATCACATCATATACATAAGAACATAACTTTTGGAAATCTTAACCTGCAAAAGAGAGCATAATTTCATAACATGGGATAAATCATAGTAGTGAAATGTAATCCCAATAGTCATAACTTAAAACATGAAACTTTGTGGCATACACACATAATCATAGAGAATCATTTCTTGTTAGTCAAGACTCATTGCCAAGACTATCTTAGTGGAAAAAGTCCCTTTCTGAACCGAGTCACCCTCGTTCCAGTCCTGTTTCACTGAACCAGTATAACCTACCATTCCAGCCCAGTCTATCTCATGAGATATAAAATCTTTACCCAATGCATTGGAGGGAGATATAGGTCCCACCCATCTCATAATGATACCATTCTTATGTGTTCCACAAAATCATAAATCATACATCATTTCATAACCCATGTAATAAAAATGGTATTCTTAAATATCGTGACATCATAAAACAATTCATGTAAGATAAAGGAATTCATAAAAATATAATTCCATCACAACATAATCAAATAAATGTAATAATAGGGATAAAACAGAACCCTTTATTATTTTAGATGGAAAATAATTTTGATAAAACACTTGAACTCCATTCTTGAGGAAAATATCCTTTCTGCTTCAAAAACACTTTTCCTTTCTTAACATGTCGTACAATCATAAACTAAAAGAAGTTGATTAAAAATAAACTTGGAAACTTTTAAAGGAAGCTTCTTGGAAATAATGTTTTAAAAATCCATTCATGCCGTATAAGTTAAAAAAAACATTCTTCGTACTTTTGTCGGAAAAGTCAAAAAGTACCTCGTACGAAAAACGACAAAAGATTCCTTTCATATCCTTTACTAAAAACTCACCGAAGGGTAAAATTGGATTTAAAAAATTGTAGGTGGATGGAAATAATATTACATATTGAGGAAACATGTACGTGGATGATAAAATACACCCCAGTAAATATCAAAGTATAAACAATCTCGGATAAAAATGAGATTGTAATATTTTCCTTACCTTAGGTCCTATTTGCTTTGTACGTGTCCGAAGCTCCTGTATAATGGTTTAAATAATGTTATTGACTTATTCCAGAATCATTCATATTGATATGATATCATATATGGTAATATTCTTAGCTTCTTATTAGTAATATTTCATTGTTACTTGTTACTCGTGTCTTTATTGCCTTTTGTTCTTATGCGAGTTTTGCCGAATAAATTCTTATTCTTATTTTAAGGTTATAGATAACTTATATCCAGAATGGTATTAGTGTAAAATATATCATATTTATTCATTCAATTCATTTATATAATTACTATGTAATGATGATCATGTAGAACGAGTCGCATCACTTTGTGGAGACGGTATTCCGTACGTACGCACGAGCGATGATATTGTTCCCATGATCGTGGAATTGTATTTAAGTGTATTTATACTATTTCAGTATCAATATCACTTTATAATAATAATATATAGTTACTCATTACACCATTATACCCATCCTTGTAAGGTGATGGTGGAAAATATATTACACCACGACGTGGAGACTGTATTCCGTACGTACGCACACGCGGTGATTTCATTTTTCTGTAGGATGGATAGAAGGTGAATTGGGGTTGTTTAATATTTATAATAACATATCAGTATGTAAGTAATACTGATGTTATTAATTTATCATGAAACAACTAAAGAAGAAGATGTTTAAGAAGAATGAAATTGAAAAGATCGGTAATGGATATTACCTCTTCTTTGAAACGCCTCTTTGAATCCTCCACTTAGGGAACTAAGATTGGTCTTTGAAGAAGACCAGGACCTCTAGGATTATTCTAGGAAAGTGGAGAAGGGATTTTGTCAGGGTTTGGCCGAGCTTGAGTGCTCAAATTGGTGTGAGGAGGAGGGGGAGGAGGTGCCCTTTTATAAGGGAGGAGAGGGGCACCTTAGGAATATCTCAAAATATTATTTTATATTAAAGTCAAAATCGGTTTATAATGGTTCCAAAGGGTATTATTTCGAAGCTAAAGTGGGGATGGGTCGAAAGCCTATCAACCAATAGGATTTAGACCAGTTTAGGTTATTATTTTAACCTTATCAATTAGATTTAACTCTAAGTCAAATAATTTAACTTTTACCGTGTCTTTTTGTTTTCTTACACTATATGGTTAATACACTTACTATAACATGCCAAACGAACCACAAATTGTTTATTATTAATATATATATCGTTATCTAGGTCATTTGGCCGAACCATAGATTTTTAGGAATAAAATAACAATTAATAATATAATATTTGATTTAAAAACTATTTTGTGTCAATTTTGACACTATTTGATATATGATTTTTGTGAAAGTCATAACAGAATTATATGTTCGAACCAAGTTGATTAAATCAACACTAATATATCATAGTAACCTATAAAATTAGTGGAATTCATAAAAAGTCTCAAATTACATTTAGTTTGGTGTTTATAACATCAATTATGTCAATATTTCATTAATAAGATAATTACTGCATTATCATTGTGTCATAAATAAATTAAATTATTTAATGTCTAAAAATTACAAATAAAATACCATTATATAGGAAATATTTTTAGCTTTCTAATGAATATTTATAGTCGAATTTATCTTATGTATAACCCCATATTAAAAATGATTTACTTATTTTACTTTGATTTTAACTATTTTAACTATTCATTAAATAAAATAATATTAAATGTCATAATCGAATCCAAGTGGGCCTAAATGGTCATATTTTATTCCTATGGTTGTTTTTGGTCGAATTAGACTTGTCCAATAGAATTAGGACATTTTTTAGGGTAATAATAATATCATTTTTACCCTTAATTACCATATTTATTTTTAACCGTGGTAAAAAAAAGTAAAAAGTTACTATTCACCAAAAAATTATTTTCATATCATTGAACCACATTTTACTTACTGACATCAACCGTGTCTCTCGGATTTTTTAAATTCCACTCACAGAAGCGGTAAAATTAAGTTTTATGAAAAATTCAGTTTTTTTAACTACCACTTAGTGGTTTCACTATTCATCAAAAAATGAAAGTTTCCAGAAAAATACCAAAAATTAGATCTAAGATATATTTGATATTATGAATTCAAAAATGATGTCTATTTTATCAAATTCAAAACATATCAGTTGCATTAATTAATTTAAAAATTAATTCCCGTCGTTAAAACAAATAGCGTGTTCTTAAGAGATAATAACTATCAAAAGATTGACACTTGTTTATGACTATTTTAAATGTGAAATTATATCCAATGACCAACATTGTATTAAAGTGTAAAAATATATTCTAAATATACTTTAAAACCACTCAAATTAATAATTTATCACTATTAATTATTTTGATTAAAAAAGTTGTTTTTAATTAAAATTTAGTAATTTTCCCTATTCATCAGAATATGAAAGTTATCCGAAAAGTACCAAAATTTCACCTTAGGCTAAATTCGATACTCTGAATCCAAAAATGAAGTCCATTTTTTGAGATAAAATTTCTAAAATTTTAAAAGGTGGTTATTACTATTCATAACGGCTAGTTTTAATAATATTTTAATAGCATATCGTTGTTTAGTGAAACTCGGTATTGCATACTACACACGCTATTGAGGAAGGTTGCGATTGCGTGTAATGAAAGGAAAGTCAGGGATACGTGTTGATCAAGCTCCTTTTGGTGTAGCGTACAACACAAGACATTAATTAAAATAAAAAGAATATTTTTCATAAAATCTCGGTGTGTTACATTGTCCACCATGAAAATTTCCTAATTTCGATGACTTTTTCTGGCCACTAAATGCTCGAAGAAGCCCCTAGTATAGAAGATAATGTTACAGAAATAAATAAAGTATTTAATATATAATAATCAATCACTTTTTAATTGTATTTTTAAATAAATGACCCAAATATTTTTTTGGTAAAAAGAAGTCAAAATTTCTAAATTGAGCACCTTTCATAATTTTTCTCAAAACACATCATAAATCCAAAATTGATATATATAAGATCAAATTGGTAAATTGGGAGGGTTTAAATAAAAGAAAAATATATATTAAATTAGGAATATATTTAATCTATAATATATTCATGGGTAGTATATAGGTCATATAAAAGAAACATGTGGTGAATATGGGATAAGTCTTCTAGAAATAAATGTGAGACTAGAAATTCCCTTACTACATGAGAATATATTTAATTTCTATATCCTTGAATAAATAAAATAAATTGAAAAATTTAATACCATTAATTAAATTAAATTCATGATATAACATGTCACATGGAAGTATATACACCACATTAGAGAAATGGGTCCTGAATATGGATGGTATCTCACAGATGTAAAAAGTGAGAAACAATTCCCATTCCTAAAGTAATTAATCTCATTGTATTCATTAAAACGTAATCTAAAATAAATATATTATTATTAAAAATCATATAAATAAATTGTTTAATATATATAATACAATATTTTATTTTGTTAGGTCTTTATATCATTGATATTTAACAATTACATGTTAATGTTATCTTTTAGATAATAACCACATTTTTTACATGTTTTGACTTGTCATTATTAGTCCTATTAAATTTTTAATGATTTTACTATTTGAATAATTTAAATTATTATATCAATATCACATATATTCAATATATATTTATTTATAAAAATCTGTAAAATAAATAAATATGAAATGAAATACACAGAACAAGGAGATCGTAAGTCTTGCATAAACATAAACGTTGTTTCCCTTTCTTATCATATTGAAAGCCTGAAAAGTTATTTATGTATACATACATACATACATATATATTATAAATAAATTAGAATTATTATTTCATAAATATAACATATGTTTTACAATCACATCCTTAATACATTCCATGTAAAGCATGAATGGATCACATCCCATTCTGGATGTGATTGTCAACACCCACACGAATAATATTATCATATTCCCACAAAAGGTAAGGATGAAGATATGGGTTTTATAATAATTACATAATTTTAAATAGAATATAAATATAATATTAATAATAAAAAATACTAATTATTTCATTATTTCCAACTATGAGAGGTGGTAATATAAGAATGAACGACATCATTTCTCAAGGCAGTAGTCTATCGCACACTTGAACCAAGATAGTGTATCCCATTAGATGGAAGAGTGTCTGGGTTTTGATCAAAAACATAACATAATGAAATAAATTTATATTTGGGATACAGAAAATATTATATAATTATTGAATATGAATAATTAAAGGTGTTGAAATTGAAATAAAACAAAAGGGCATGTTGAATAATGGCACCACTTCTTTTGATAACTCCTTTTGATATATTCTAAATGACCACCTTGGTGTTCTTTCATCACAAATTTAGTATTATAAGAATAGGGGATGACATTTGGTAACTTTTATTGGTAGGGTTTTATAGATCCAATGGGATTTATAGGTGTGAATAATTAAGGAGGTGAGTTTACTTTTGTTGTGGAGTAGTGGAATTCTTGTAAATATATAATGTTAAAAAATATTTAGATGTTTCCCTTACATCATGTTCTTCCAAAAATGGTAAAAATACGATAAAAGAGTGTAAATTTTCTAAATATATATATAAAATGGGGTTTTAACAAGTTTATTGGTTATTTTTCCCTTTATGTTAATGTTTAGTCCCATAGTAATCCCCTTTTAACTTAATTGATGAAATTATTTTTAGATTTTTTCCCTAATATTTCTAGTAAAAATTTATTTTGAAATTTTTTTAAATGATAATTTATGATGGTTCAATATTTTTATAGCAATTTTTAAAATTCAAATAACCACAATGGATTAATTGAATTTAATCTGAATCTCACATATGGGATGAAACAATGTGTTTCTAAAGTGAAAATGCGGAAAAGGTTGAATTTTTTTTATATCCAATTACATTGTGAAGTTGATCCCAATTACCAAAATCATTTTAATACAATTATGTTTTATAAAAATATGCATTATATATAAATAAAATGTAATTTTTGTACGTACATAAATTAGATAAAAAATCAGTTTATAGTGGAAGTTCATTTCATTTTCTATTCATCAAAAAATTAATCTTATCGTAAAATTATCAAAAAAATAAAACAAAAATAATTATGTTATTCACATTTTTAAAAATAAAAAAAATTTAAAAAATTATTTTTAAATGTTTTACATTTTTTTTAAAATATATTCACCAGTAAAATGGTGTAAAACCGTCATTTTGAAAAATATATCTTTTTTCCAAATATTGTATTTATTATTATATATTGTATATAAATCTGATAATATTGATGTTAAATAGTTGAATGAATATATACTATATATTTTTCCAAAAAATAAATCTAAAAAATTAGTTTTCTAATTTATTGAGATGAAATGTGTTTGTGCATAGAAAAATAGTTTCTCGAGAATAAAAATTCATTTTTTGATAATTTAAATTACTCACATTTTATATTATTTAGTAACCAAATGTTTAATTTAAAATACTTTTTTTAAAAAATATTAATTATTTTTTCAATATTATTTGTAACATTTATTCCAATTACTATGTGATAACTATAATAATATTTTAACAAATATTTTAAATATTATATTGTAGTACTGTAAAACTCAGTCTTGCATAAAACACATGGTATAAATATAACTCGACATTATGTGTAAAAAAGACAATAATAGTGTTTTATGTAACAAAAGATAATATATTAGTTATTTGTGGTGAAATACAAAATATAATGTAAGAAGCAAGAATAACTAGATGTAGTGTACAATGCAAGCCATGAAAGAAATCTTATTTATTCAAACATAGTTATTTCTTTAAAACATATGGTGTTACATCACACCCCCAAATGATGTTTCCCTTCAAATTAATTTAGGTAATTAATGTTCTAATACTGGATTTATCCATTCATATTAACCCACATCTAAAGAAAATAATTATAAATATTACTTAAAAAAAGTAATGTTGTGAACATACAAGTTTCCTAATGTAACTAATAAATAAGTTACCACATATAGGATCATAGGTGTAAAATGAAACCCAGGACATGGTAGAGAAAAATATCATTAAAATACATATGGGGCGAGATATGGAAAATTGATTGATGTCATTGGGTGATCTAGTTGATGATAAAGATCACAAAAACATACATATTCGATGATCTATGAGACCATTTGAATCATCAAAAAATGATGGTACTAGGATATCCATTTTGGTTTCAAGATAATTTTCCTAGTTTTTAATAATATTTCATAATAATATACACATAATTTATATTATTCAATTCTATATGAAGTATATCACCCATTTTTATGCTAGGTTTAATTCCCACTTCATATCATGCTGTACAGAATAGAGGTGAATTTTTTACACCCAAAGAGAAATAAATAATGAGATCCAAAAATATAATGACAAGTCATTTTGTCCTTCTTTATTCAACATCATTGGAAAATTTTTGAATAATCCATCCAATATGTATAAATCCTTATAAATTTAGATAAAGAATAAATATTTAAAACCAGATCCGATGATTACCTTAAATGATTAGAATTTTTTTTACCCTTCTTACCATTCAAAATGATTAAAATCCAAAAAAATATAAATTAGGTCACTGAATATTACAAAATAATATTAATAATGATCACCCTGATATCATAAAGTAGTTCATGTTTTGGATATACCAATCACGTGAATACCTTTATTATGCACACTTTTGAAATATTTTAATAACTTATATTACCATAAATCCACATCTAAAACATGTAATATTTATTATTCTAGTGACTATTGGATATATTACATAAATCCCAAAAATTAGTAAAATTCATCAAAAATAGAATATACCATTTCTTCAATAAATACTCTATTATTTATGTGGTAATAAATACTCTCTAGTTTAATTTATCTATATCATCATCCGTTTATCCATTTTAAGTATCATTTTCTCATCCATAGGAACATGTTATCTGTTACATTCCATTAACATAACCATGACATTAAATAATTTTTCTTGGTCATTAGTAACATCTAATATATTCTTTATAATAATTAATGAAAAAATTCTATAAAAAACCTTATATAATTCATGATTCATATAAAATAATATTTGATTAAAATAAATTAATACATCACTCTTTCCACCTCCTCCTTATTCCATTAACTAATATTTATACTATTATTAAATAATACTATATTAGAAACTTTGGAAATATGACTAATGTATACTCAATTTTATCATTATTGTAAACAATACATTAAAAAAAGAACATACATTTCAAATGTCACTCATGGTTTCTTCTGAATCAATAGAAATTACAATACTCTTAAAACCATACATATTACCTTCAACATATTTCTCCTAAGACATTGATTTTATTAATGCCCATATATTCTAAATTTTAAGCATTCAATGGTCGATGATACCTAAGGGAGGGCATTATTCTAACCCATTATGTTAACTGGAATTTTCATTTTTCTTTTGTAGTTACTTATAATGTGTTCATCTATTCAAAACAACTCGATGTTACCTTAATATATCAAGTTTTTGTATCTATACATGGTGGTAATTTTAGGGAATCCACTATATCAATTTTTTTTATAATTATATGACCTTTTCATAAACATTGAAACATCGTTAGACTTATCCATAGATTCATAACTATAAATATCCTTATAAATATCCCTAGGTATCACACAATGGTCTTATCATCCTAACTTCTAACGGATAACTAAACCATTCCTTTAAAACCTAAAATAGTGACCCAGGATTAACAAACATGGATATTATATCATTTTAGATGAATATTCATCACATTAAAAAATTAAGTGCTTTGGTACCATAATATTTTTTGTATATGGAATCATATAACACATTCATATAATTTGGTGAGTGATCTAGCATCCCCCATAACGATCTTATGCTTTTAGTACTCCATCTTAAATCCTCTCTTAATAATATGAAAAAAAGAAACACAAGAATAGTTGATTCTAGTTGCTCAGTAAATGTTAAAAATGAGCTATTTAAGTATAATAATAAGAATATTTCAATGGGAAGTAGATCATAACATTATAAGATCATACCCTATATATCGATGTTTATAATCAAGAGTCATGGAATAAATATTGACATTTCATAATGCATGAATCAAAAGAGAATCAAGATAATAAGCCATGAAATAATAACATTGGAATATAACCTAGAATTGGGGTAAACATATAATAAAATAAAATTATTTGTTAATGATACCTACCCAGACCTTCATAACATATTAGGCATGGGATAATCACCCATGTACCTATATCAAGATCATGCTAACAATCCATGTACCATATTGTTTTTCATGCTTGGGATACAAACAATGTACTATTTATATTTGGTCTTAAGAAATAATACGTGTACCATTTTTTACAATATTCATCTACAACCAGTGTACACTATTGTTTTTTTAGCATGGGATACAACAAATGTACCCTCTTGTTTTTGGTATTGAGATGCAACAAGTGTACCCTCTTATTTTTAGGTATGGACTACAACCCGTGTACCCTCATGATTTTGAGTTTGGGATACAAACCATGTACCCTATGATTTCATATAAATTTTTTCATTATCTAATACATTTGACGGAGATATAGGCGTCACCCATCACATAATGAAACCATATATAATTGTTCAACAATATATTAATACATTCATCATATCATGACCCATAAAAAAGATATGTTTCATAAATATCATTACATAACCCATTAAATGAAATGGAAATTATAAAAATTTCATCATTTCATATAATGTGAAAAATAATAGGTCTTATAATAATTTCATAATATATTATCCCATGAATTTATGTTGGTTTTATAAAAAATTTATCATTGTAAAAACCATGTATGAGAAATGGATTTCATTAACAACTTTTCATCATAAAAAAACAATTGAATGAAATAACAAGAATGGTGAAAAGGTATAATATACTTAGTAAATAATAAACTATATCAATTTATTACATGTTATATGTATAATTATTATTAAATATCACTTGAAAAAATTCTTATGTAACATAAAAATTCATTTAAAATAAAAAATTTTAAAACATAGACAATTTTCAAAATAATTTATTTGAATACAAATTAAAAAAACATATAAAATAAGATTTTAATAATAATTTTAATCCTTTAATAAAAATATTTTTCTAAATACTTTTCATTGAGAATGATATAAAACTATCATTTGATATCATTTTGGAATATATTATTTCTAGAAAACACATATTTTCAACTAAATTGAGAAATAAATTCAGCTATTATTAGAGATATTTTATTATTTATCTCAAGAACCAATGTGTAGAAATTAATTTCCATTACATGAATATATCATTAATAAATATATGATCATTAAATTCAGGATAATTCTTGAGATATGGGTCATAAAATTTCTTCAATTGAAGCATAATCCTAAACAATCTCGATAAATTATGAGACTGTATCAATAAACTCCGTCCACATTAGTAGTAATGAATCTTAATTGACATGAAGTAATAAAACTTAATAATTATTAAAATGAGACTAGTTTTAATATATTCATTATATTACATGTCAAAGGGTATGTATATACACCTCATTATATAATATTGGTTCATAACATAAAGTAAATCATAAAGAAGGGAAATTGAGACGAAATTACAATTCTTATATGGTATATTTTGTTGCATGAATACAATTAAAGAGAGGTCATATAAAGGATATGTAAATAGTAAAAAATTATTTAATAATAATAATATATTAATTTATTTTCTATTATACACACCATAAAAAAAGAAATAAGGGGTGAATATGGCGTAATTTTCAGAGAAAAAAAGGGGGAATAGAAATCCCCTTAGAACTAAATTAAAAATATAATCATCATTCCATTGAATGAAAAAGTCAAATTGAAACCATTAATGTCACTAAATAATTTAAATTCAAGATATAATATTTCATAGGCATGTATATACACCCCATAAAAAAACGAGTGGCGAATATGGAATATATCTCAGGGATATAACAAGTGAGTTGAAATACCATTACCTTAAGTCTTGACTCTAATTATACTTGTTCAAAACTATAGTATAATAAATATAATTTTTTTATACATATATTAAATTAAAATATTCATATATATAATAAAATATATTATTTACTTATGACATTATATTAACTATTTATTAATTATACCATGTAATTTTTATATTATAGGTAATAACTGCTTTGTTTTTTATAAATGTTTTGACATGTCATTATTAGTTATATTAAATAGATAATTATTTACTTAGATGAATAATTTAATCCATGGAATTAATATAATATAAATATAAATTTAATAATCTATAAAATATAGGAATAGAAAATGAAATATGTTGTATGTGGGGACGGTAGGCTGTATATACACATGAATGATGTTTCCATTTTCTTTCCATATTAAAAAAAGGAAAATTAAATAATATATTTATATATAATAATTAAAGTTGAAATATTATTTCTTAAATATATTATATATTTAATAAACTCATACTTAATAAAATATATGTATTGCATGAATCAACCACAACACTTTGAGGATGTGGTAGTCCATATGTCCATAAATAATGTCATCAAATTCCCCAAAAATTGAAATCATGAATGTATTTGATATATATTAAAAAATAAGAATAAATGAAAAATAAATATCATAAAAATAACATAAAAACATTAATTTCATCATTATTTCCTTCTTTGAGAGGGGGTATTGGAAGAATGATCAACATTAGTTCACGAGGCAGTAGTCTTACGTACACACAAACGATGATTGTGTATCCTATTTGGTGGAAATGAATGAAGGTTTAGGTATAGTAATAAATATAAGAAAATATGAGTAAATATTTGATACATAATTTATTATATAAGCATGAGAGAATAAAAATTTATGTGGTAGATAAAGATATAAAACAAAAGTGATCATTAAATAATTTTACCTCTTCATTATGTAACTCCTTTTGGATTATACAAAAATATAACCTTGTATTGATTTATTAGAAAAATTAAGAATATATGATTTATAGGAGGGATGTTTAGATAACAATTAATAAGGGTTTTTCCATTAAAATGATCTTCAGATGCATGAAAAAGTGAGGGTGGGGGTCTCTTTTATAGTGTGCGAGGTTTGGCATTATTATATGTAAAACATATAAACATTATTGAGAGGTCTCCCTAACCAAATGTGATTCCCATAATTGTTTATATTAAATAAAATAGGTAAAATGGTTGATAAATTTCAATAAAATGGGGTTTCGACATGATTATTAGACTTTTTAGCCTATTATGTTAAAGTTTAGTCCCATCGTAAACTTGTTTTTCTCTTAATCACTTTAATTAGTTTTATTATTTATAACTAATATTTATGGAAAAATTAATTTTTAAGTAATAATAAATTATAAATAATTAATATATATATACGGAAGTCATTAATTCTAAATTCAAATCACATATGTAGTAGAATTTAATTTAAAATTATCCCATTGATGGGACGAAACAATGGATTTTTTAAAGTGAAAATGTTCAAAAGATTGAAATTTTTATATTAAAATTCAATTTGAAATTGATTCCAATAAAATATATTTTATCAATAAATTTTTAATTTATTTAAATTTACTTTAAATCAAAATAAAAATTTAATTTATCTATAAATATAAATTATAATAAATGGAAGTTCTCAACTAAAATTTTGTATTTTTCACTATTAATCAAAAAATTAATTACTTGAGAAAAATATAAAAAATCCACCATTACAAAATGTACAAAAAAATATTTAATAAATGAGGTTTATTTTTTAAATTATAATTTCTATAAGTATCAATTTTTTTTAAAAATAGGCACTCCTTTAAAATGTCATAAAACTCTCTTTCAGATAAGTATATCATTTTATGCCTAAAATTGAATTTTTCTTATCCCTTACCTAGAAAACACATAAAATGAATTTCAAATTGTCTATTTGATATAATATATATATATTTCTTTAAAATTATTTGTAAAAATTATTTTTTTTTAAATTTATCGATATAAAAAAATTCATAGAAAATAGTGTTTTGAAGAGAAATTTCTTTAAATTAAAATAGATTTTATTCCCATTTATATTAATTTTTAAACATATTATTTGTTTTATATACATGCATAAACCATATTTTTATAATTAAGTTATTATTATTCATAAAATTTATTCCAACTTGATGGTGATAACTATAATAATATCTTAATAATGATATCTATTGTATATTGTAGTTTGGTAAAACTCAATCTAGCACGCAAGAGAACCTATCAAAGGAACATGACATTATTCAGAAAAAATTTTGTTGTGTGTAACACATTCTAATATATGTGATTTTTGTAGTGTAATCATTATAGTAGGGTATAATTAAAGTATATACTTGAGTTGTTTACAATGAATGGCATCAATGAAATTTATTTTCTTGTGAAAAAAATTATTCCTAAAAAGTCGAATTATTACATAATTATCATTTAAATTTTAAATTTTATTATTATTATATTTTTAATCATTATAATGATAAAATAATCATATATTGAAAATGTATATTTCTATACCAAGGCTAGAGCACACCCTAATAATTAGAGATTGGGCCATACAAGATCTATCGGTAAGACATTATTTGATTATAGCTAAAGAATTAATTTTTGAATTAATTTTGAAAATCATTATTATTGGTTTATAATTATTTAATATTATACTAATGATCTTATGTCCTCTTTTTGAAGGGGTTTTTCTGGTTGGTCCTGTTTTACATTGGTGTTTAAACTACAATTTAATGAAAGAACATCAATTTGGGGTCAGTGGTCGCTAAACATACCCCTGGGGATAATATATTATGCTATATAGAATTTGATATGTAGTTTATATTTTTATATTTGATATGAACTAATTTTAAAATGAGTTTTTACTTTTCAATGGAATTTTTAGAATAATTTTATCGGTCAATAATGTTCCTTTATCACCGGTCTTATTTTCTCAGTTGTAGATTTCTATGGGATTGACTATAAAACTCATATATGTGACCAGTGGTCCATACAATGTTATATAATCAATGAATTATGCATTAATGACATAGGGATAAGTTCCATTAGTTTCCTTTATTTAAGGGAAAATTATAAAGGGTATGACTTGGCCTAGGGGTAGGCTGTATAAATATTAGGTTACCTGATAACCTCTTATCTAGATAATTGGTGTTTTTGGAGTGTATTCCTCCACCATCAGAATTTGGGTATCTGGGTGGAATACAATGGATAAGATTTTCTTAAAGGATTTGTGTAAGAGGTCCAAACTAGTTTTATTTTTGGTGTGATATGGATGTTATTCCATTCCCTTATGTTTAGCTTATATAGTGTCGCCGGTGAGACCCATTAGTCCATGATGCAAGAATGGTTATTTTGAGGGAAGTGATTCCCATATATCAGTAGTATTTGATATTAGAATTTGGTAATGAGATATAGGAACCCATTTGGGGTGCATAGGCCCCAATGCAATATAGGTTACATAAGTGGATTACTATTTATATGTTGACTTTTGAGAGGATTAGAATAAGGGGAAAACACGATTGTAACCTATTGTAAATAATGTGATTGGAATTGGTTGTTTTCTTTAGATGAGAACCAAGAAAATTTAAATCGGGTTTGGGAATGATTGAACCTATGTGTGTTATGATATAATGATATTTACATGGTCCATTTACCCTTTGAGGGTTTCTGATACTTGGTTGTATCTAAGTAGAACACGTATCCCCTCAAGTGTTTTTGTTATATAGAAATATAAATATGTGTGTTTATCCATTAATTGTTTTATGATATATGTGTCAGTTATGAGTTTTGAGTTCATCCTTCCACATTATATATTATGTTTTAATAATTACAGAACTCTATAATATTTTATTCAGTATTGTTTATTGCATTTAATTTTATCCATTGTTTATTATTTATTTTATTATTATCATATTTGATGTTGATGGATTCAAAGTCATTGTTTTAATCATTAGCTTAGTTTATAAGAAAAAAATAACTATCTTTTAAATGTTAAATAATTATCCAAAGTACTGGACTCTTATTCTTGTATTGTTTAATATTACATTTTGTGATATAACTCATATGTAGTAACGTATTGAAAAAATTGTGGAGGTGTGACATGAATTTATTATAGTGTATGTTTTAAAAGGGTATTATGTATTTGGAATTCAACAAATAAGAATTTTATATATGACTCTTTCATATAAGATTTATAAAAATAATGTTACTTTTTCAAACTCATTTGATTAGTTTCATTTATTAATATTAATATGAATTAGATGATTAATATTCAGAAGTTATTTCCATGTATGTATCCCTTTTCATTTAATATAGTGATTTAGCCCAGTTTTGAGTTATTTATTCATGTCATAAGGAAATTGAAATGATATTCAAATATTATATATTATATCACAATTTTTATATTCAAATATTATGATATTCACATTTTAATATATGGAATTTCAAAGGCCATGATTCATGTGAATTTATGTATTATTCTCAAGTTATTTTATTCTGATTATTATGGTTCATTTAATATTGATTTAAATTTTGATTTGAATGGAATTATATGATATTTATTATTGAAGTAATCCCATTTTTATATTTTCATTTATAAATAATGATGTAATATTATGTTTATTGTATCCATTTATTTTTTATTATATTTAAGAGGAAAAAATTATAAATGTTGTTAAAATATAGGAATAGGTACATAAGATGCATGTATAGACAATTTTATATAGGTGTAGTAATTTTGGGAGAAAATCATTATAAAAATACACATGTAAAATCCCATGTTAATTTATAACATTTACATGAAGGGACAATTATCTCCTTTCAAGGACATTATTTAATACACCTTATCTTGTGATTTCCTTATTTTATTATATCATTTTCTATTTATCATTACTATAATGACTATGCATTTTTTCTATAAAACCAATTATACAAATATTAAGTGTTACTAACTTTGTTCATCCATATGACCAAAAGTTTGTGAAATTAGTTGTTATGGGACCTACTAAAAGGATTGGTAATGGTTATTTGTGACTCACTAAAATGTATTATGTTTTGTATGATCCAATTTAAATGAATGATTTTGGTTTAAAACCTTTATAAAAGGATGGGTTTGGACACACCGTTTGTAAATTTCAATATCTATTGAATTTAATACATTTGGGTTGATATTCTAAAGTGTATGCAATAGATTATTTTGATGCAAAATTATATAAATCACTAGTTCCTTTTTTTTATTACTTATTATAATATTCAGACATAAAAACCATCTATTTTTTTAATGATAAATTTCTCTTCTGAATTATACATAAAATTACACATTATAATTTATGTTATTTTAATTAATTTAAGGATTATAATACACCCCTATTACCTCCGGTCATATCAATTCAAGAAGGAAACATTTTTTTTTCAAAAATAACCTTTTAGATCTATAAAAAGTTAGTTTCTAATTTAAATTATACATATATGAATATTTAATATAATTATATTCTATAGATTTAAAAAATATTTTGAGATATTTCTGGGGATATATAAATAAGAATTTTGAAAAAAAATTCAGAATGATAGTCACATGAGATTCATTAAACAAAATTGAATATAGAGAATCTATATACATTAAATGTTTAAATCCTATACACATGAGTCCATAAAATCTTAGAAGGAAAATAAATGGGATATATTTTCCAAATAATAAGTTTAATTTTGTTAATCTTTCTGGTTCATCTTATGAATGGAGTAAACATTATGGAAATGTGTACATTATGGGTAAATAGTTTGAGGAAACATATTTTAATTACACATTGTGTACCTGATATAGATAAAAACCAGTTGACGATGAGTAAAATGAAATTTTGGAAAAGTATCACAGAAAATACATAAAATAACTTCAATACAGGTGTATTTCATGATGAAATATAATAATGATGTTAAAGAGATTGCAATTATTTTTCTTAAGTATGGGATGTTAATGGAAGTTCATTCAAAGTGTAATAATAAAAACTTTTTAAGATGTATGTTTCATTTTAATCTTGTTAAACTCATTTAAAATGGTTTATGAAATTATTCAGGGATGTAGGGATGGTCTCAAGAGTGTTTTGGGTGTTTTCGATGTGAAACTGGGTGAAATGTGGCTATCAAGTACGTGTTTCATAGATGGGGTATGATTAGTTCTCAAAACATTATATAATGATGTGGTCAGGTGGTGGACGGTTCATGGTTAGTATACCATGTGATGAGGACTTGGAGACCATGTGGCATATCCCCTCTTTGATACAGATAGCCACACTACTACAACATGGTTGGTTACACTTTGTGAGTGGCCTAGAAAAACAATATGGCTCAATTTACTCTTGGACTGAGGGAATCATAGGTTAGGAAAATGGATTATAATATCATACATATAATCCATGAAAATATTAAAATTTGAAAAAATGGATATTTTTATCTTTTGAACATTGTTATTTTTTCACCCCATTTTCCCTAGTTTCCCTCTGTGCAAACCAAAACCCCCCGACCCTCTTCTAATGATAAATTTCTTTTGATCCCTAGGAATTTGGATTTCAGTTTAGTTTGAATGTAATCTTTTTGAATTTATTTTACAAATTTTCCATAGAATCTCTAGAAAACCCATGATTGGTTGTGTTCTCTTCTACTAATGATTATTAACCATATTTATATGGATTTATTCACCTCACAATTAGAGTTCATTTTTGATAGAATCATGGGATGTTTTTTGCCATGTGGCTATATATCAATATATGAAAGGTGTTCTATAAGAATTCTCCCAAATTCATGATGTTATTCTTGTCCATCTATTTTTTCAATTAATTATACGTTCTATATATATGAGTCCATGCATAAGAAAAGAAATTTTAGTCCAAAAATTAATGTGTGAGACCCTGCACGAACCCCGTAGTGTCTATTAATTATTTCATGATCTGTATAATGGTCACCCATGGGGTGAGACACTCATTCAGTATGGGGAAATGAGTTATAAAATGATGTATTTGAGGGTTTTATAATTCATCCCTTTGTTCTTGCGTTTTTGAATTGCATCATGTAATAAGGGGTGTTTGGATTAATATAGTATAAGTAAAATGGGTAATGGTATGATCAAGGTTAAAAGTGTTATATAGTTAAAGGGGAATGGCCATGTTGAAAAGAGGTTTGATAGAATTTAATATTTTTGTGTTAAGTGTAAATCATAAAATGATCTAGATATTAATTTTTTTAATGTTTTCAAATTAAATGATCCCTGGAAATATTGATAAATGAAAAGTTTCACCATTGTTATCATTTTTTGATAAAATTTAAACAGATGATAATCCTTGGAATGTGTTAATTAATAGTGTTTTTTGAATGTTGGAATAAGGCTCCAATTCCATAGGTTGGGAAATATTGATTCACTAGGAACCACTGATGAATTGCATGGTTTGGATTCTATACTTATGAAATAATATCATATATTGTGGACATGATTTGAGTATCTAGAATAAGGCTCCAAGATCTAATGAATTAGACATGTTATGTGTACATAGACTAATGATCAATGTTACCAGGGTTTGGAAATGAGAGGGGAAACTATATTTATTCTCAAAGCTAAGTATAATTAAAAGTGAAATAAAAAATTCATTTCCTTATGAGCTAATGTGTTTAATCCCCTCTTCATATATTGTTCACAATTCTATTGTAGTCAGAAGAAGGTTTGGTGATTCATGTTTTTTATGGAATAATGGATCCCTTAGGGGTTGCTGGAAAGTATTTAATTAAGAGAAATATTTTTTATTTATACATATCTATTATTCTTATATTCTTTTGTATAAACTATTTTTCAATATGATATTTCACTAGACACTATTAGTTGTTTCCTATAGAGTTGTAATCAACCCGTTCTCAATACACTATTTGTACATGACCATATTTTATAGTTTATGGTTAGGATATGGGAAATGACACGATATTATATGGATTAATTCAATATGGGATAAAATACATATGAGGTGAATAGATTACTTATTGTATTTTTTTAGGATTTTTTGTGTGTCTTTGTTTTTGTTTCCTATAGCACCTAGAAATTTATGTATATTGATATATTTATAGTATTGGATTTTGGAAATATATCATGTATTTCAAAATTATAACCTGTGGAACAATTGTTGATTATTAATACATTAGTCATTTTTTATTTTGATTTATGCTATGCTTATTCTCTAGTATATAGGATATAATCTCCATGTGTTCATTATTATACCATAACTTCTAGTCAACAACCATTAGAAAATGGGGATGCATACCTGAGGTTATGTGGAACATCGACTCTGGGGAACTGGTTTAATGGGACCCAGGATGGAATGCTACAAAGCGGCAAAAATGTGTTTTTATTTCTATTTTTTTACTATTTGTACATATTAGATAAGAGACTAGGATTTATTTCTCATTTGTAATGATCATGTGTGTTGGAGTATATAACATATTCATGGAGTAAAACACATGTTCTTAGGGTGGGATTGATGTTATTGACATTATCTTATTATTGTAGCATGTTACTTCAACATGGGAGATTCACATGTTTTGTGAGGTTATTATATTATAATATTTTATTCATGGGATAGTATGGATTGAGGTTTATGTATAAATTAGTCATTTAATAGAATTAATTATTTAGGTGACATTCATCATGTTAGGAAAACAGAAAAGAGTGTTAATTGTTATGCTATGAGAAATAAAATTAATCTGTAATCCTTTGTGATTTTCAAAATATAGTTCTTAAAAAATAATGTGAAATTATTAAAATTAAATTATCTCAATTGAAATGGTTAAATTTGGAGAATATTGATAGGATTGTAAATATTAGATTTTTCACCTTAGTTTACCATGGGCTATGATAGGGATAGTTGGGGGTAGTGATAGTGTTATGAATTTACCTGTTCGGATAGTGTATTTGGAGTGATTTTTTGTGGATACTAATAAACCCCCATATTATGTGTATTTGATAAATTGATATATTATGTTCACAAGGATGTTTCTCTATAATTATGGAGAGATTACACCATGATATATTTTCCCAACTAGAAGACATGTTGACATTTATGATAATTCGCATTTGGTTGTAGTATTAGTGCCATTGTTTGTTCTAGGTGATAGGAAATAAGATAATTTTTTTGAGGATATTGCCAACTTTATGAAGTTTATAGAAAGTGACTATTGTGGTGTGAATTGAGTATGTTCTATCTGAGTGATGAGATTTAGCTGCATCATCCTCTGATGTTCATTAGAGACAAAATAACTAAGGTAGATGAGTTGTGGATTGAAATATCTAGATGATTATGGAATACTTAGAGACTCATATAAAGAAGATAATAAAGTTATAATATTATATGCTTCGAGGAACAGTGAAGCGCTTGTGGGATATTCATTCAAATTATTAAAAATTTTAGGACATGATATGGAAGGACTTTTGGGAAAATTTCATGAAAACCATTACCTTGAGATCCGTAGGTAAGATAAAGTTGAAGAGTTTTTGAAGTTCATCTAGGTGACTTGGGATTATATGGGAAACATCAATTACTAACAATGTTTTTTTACCATTATAGAGGGAAGATGTTCTTATAGGGAAACATATTCTAGATGGGATTTTATGTGATATCATGTCACATGTACATATCTTATGTTTGTAGATGTTCATTGAGGTGGGGAATCAGGATCTTATATTTGAGGTGATCATGAAAAAGGGTCGATGTAATGGTTAAATTGTTTTAGTTTTGAAATCTGGTGCTACATCTTATGAAGGTAAGAATCACCATTTTGATAACGGTTTTTAAGGTGGTGAAGGAAAAAGGTTACATGGGTAGAGGATCATCCTCTCTAAGCATTGATCATGTATTATTATTGTATTGTGGAAGCCTTGGTCACTTAAATAGTTAATGTGTCTAACCACCAAGGTAGTGCTGATATTTTCGTGTATGGGTCAAGTATAGATGTTTTTTTGGATTTCTTGAAGGATGTGAAGTGATATAGGACCTATGTCGGTGCAGAGTGCTAGAATCGGATCATTAAAACCATATCAGTTTATTAGTTATAGGGTCATTGGATATATCAAATGAGGAGACAAAACATGAAATATAAATTAAGAGAATCTATATCAGCATATCAAAGTAGTACATGGTACTCAAATAAGAGTTCATGGTAGAGGGATAGGTAGGATTAATGTAGTTTAGCATTAACCCATCTGTAGGGAGGCTAATGTTTCTAATAATTGTTGTATAATTCTTGTAACTTCCACTTATTCTAGCAATTCTTTTGATATAAGGGCCTGTAATTATTTTATATCGACAATAATTTTTAATAGTTTGGTTATGGATATGGGGTCCATCTGGGGGTTATATTTATCAACATGGGGTTGGGGTTGTGATCAGAGGTAATATGTATTTGTAATGTGTTTTTTCTTATTTTTCGTGACTATATCTTTCTTTCGACATGTATATTATAGAGTTTTCATGTTTTGACCTAATAACTGGTATTGAAATTATGGTTTTATATCAATAAATCATTGAAAATTTCCATAGGAGAGTGACCTCCACATCTACTGAGGGTAACACCCATGTAATTCATAGGGAATGGGACATCCATGTAGGTTGGGCATGGCCAGTTATTTAGAATTCCAGAGATCTCAAAACCTATGATTCAAGCCTTCTTCTTGATAATATGGGATATTTCAATTATTTATTTTCTCCAATGGTGGATCTATTTCCAAATGTGTTTCCAAAGGAGATCATAGGGATGCCACATGATGGATAAGTAGAGTTCCTAATTGAGATGATTCTAGGAGGTGAGTATGTTTCTTTACAAATTATATAATTTCCACAATAGGTCATCAAGATATAATTACTCAGCTAGGGGAGATGGAAATAAAGGGTTTATGTAAATGAAAATGCCACCTTGGGGAACTATGGTTGTATTTTCCACAAAAGATGATGTATCATTGTTGTTTTTGTATTGAATACCAGAACTTTAATATGTATATGATCATATAATGGTATATACAACATAGTATTACTGTCCTCTTTAACTAGTTTACAGGTTCTCGTGTATTCATTGATGTTGATTTTCAGTTAGGGTATCATTATTTGAGGATTAGAACTTCTAATTTACCATACTCAAATTTTAAAAGAATATAAGGATTGTATGATTTTATGATGATGTTGTTTGGGTTTATGAATTACACTACTATGTTAATAGCTACTATAAATGAAATATTACACCTATAATTGGATCAATTTGTGGTCATCATTATTGATTGAAACATGGTGCCCCAAAAGAATCATAACGATCATAGAAAACATCTAGAAATCATCATGAGTACCCTAATAGAGAATATTCTATATTAAATGTGATATATGTTCCATTTATAGATTGATTGGTTATGTTTCTTGGTTCACAAATTCTCTTATGATTTTTTATCATGGACATTGATAATGATTGAGTAGTTTTAACTTAGGTGAAACCAATTAATGTTTTTACTATCTGAATTTATTTTGTACGTTATTATTGGGGGATCAAAAAGGAATTTTCCCACTTCAATGAACAACATACAATCTAGGAAAAGTAGAATGTTATGTTTTCATGGTTACAATATTGTGAGAATAATTATTGGAATTGAATAATATTATGACCATAACACCAGTTTTGATCTTACCTAAAACAATTATGTTGTAGTCCTTATTTTGTGATGAATCAATGATCAAATATGGAATCTGTTGATGCTTGGATAAGAATTCATGTTGAATGGATCAAGGAATTTGAGGCTAAAAGAATATAACTATCTGAAAAATTATCCACGTTAGATATAATGGTTTGTACTATGAAATGTTGGCATCATTATATTCAAGGAGAGATGTTTATAATATATATAGATAAAAAGAGACACAACTATATATTTTTTAATATGGATTTTAATTTATGATAGTGAAGGTGGATTGAATATATTTAATCATTTTAATTTCAACATTCTTATACATCAGGGGAGGGAAAAATTGTTTATGATAAATTAAATTAGAAGACACAGACTTAGGCAGTCTAAGTGTTCAGTTATATGAAGAATATGGAGGATATGTTCATTGCGATATGGATAGGTGTACATGTTTTGAATAATACAAGGAACTCAAGTGTTTATAAATAGTTCCCTCTCTATTAAACTATTTTAAGGGGATGAGTTATAAGTATTTAAAATTTATGGCCATGAGGTACAACATCTATGGTGGTGAGAAGCATCTTAGTTGAACTATCGATGAGGATGTGATTGTCTATGTTAATATCATTATTATTGACCCTAATGTTGTTCAGAAGTAGGTGATACATGAGTTTCAGCCTTGGAATATTGAAGTGCACCAAGGTTTGACCAACATGTATCATGATTCTTATAGATATTATTGGTGACTTGGAGTGAATAAAAAGATCATAATTTTTTTTATATGATGTGACACATGTCATTATGATAATTTTGACCATAGATGACCAAATAGTTTTTATAATCATTTCACATTCTAGATTGGAAGTGGGATGATGTTACCTTGAATTTGTGGGTGGGTATTTTGAGGATTCCTTAAAATATTGACACAATATACGTGATTTGGGACCAGTTGACAAAGGTATACCATTTATTTAGTATTTGAGAAACATTCTTCATTTACCAATCATTTGAATAGATTGTTAAAAATATAGAATCTTTTCATTGGGTGCCTTCGAGTATCATTTCATAACAAGATCCATGTTTTTCAATTCAGTTCTTGAGAAGATTTCTTAAGGAATCAGGTACTCTAGTTCTTTGTACTACATCATTTATCCCATATATGGATAGGAAATGAGATTGTACAATCGAAGTGCTATAGGTCATGTTGAGGGGATGTGTCCTAGATTTTTCTAAAAATTGGGTTGATCACTTAGTACTTTATGAGTTTACCTACAATTATAGTTATTAGGTGACTACCTAGATGAATCCATATGATATTTTCCATGGTAGGAAATGTAGATCTCTATTATGTTCGACGGATGTAGGATAATCATAGTTTTTGGAACTATGTATTGTATAGGATACATTAGTGCATGAAAAGATGATCAGAAAGAGGATATCTATAAAATAGAGTATAAATAGCTCAAACACTAACAGAAATCAATAACCACGTGAGGTTTCATTGGGTAACCAAAGGTCCCTTCATGTGTCACTGAGATTGGATCGGAGTTAGATTTAAATATAACCCTTTTTGGAACCCAAGGACGTTAAACCATTTGAGATTGTGAAGATGATAAAACTAGTGGATTATGAGTTGGATATTCTATGTTGATATGGTTCTATGCATGATGTTATCCATGTTTCACAAATTCAACGGTGTCACCAATACCATTATAATGTGACTGGTTTGATGATGTTGAGATGGATATTGATGTGTCCATTGAGGAGCATCTGATTCATATTTTTGATCAAAATGAAATTATCATTTTGGGATTGACCATGCCTTTAGACTGATTATAGTTGATTTCTAGTGACAGACATTTTTACCTTGTAACCATAGTGATGCTTTGGAAACCAGCTCAACATGAGCCATTATATGGTGAGGAAGATTTTTGACCCTATACAGTCCAAGAGGATTTTTTATTTTAATTAGGCCTAAATCATTTTTCATGGTCTATTAAATGACTCATATGAGTAGGTATGGTATATGTATTGTCTCAGGGGGTTTGGGACATGAAATTGGGGGAAAAGTGAACATCATGTGAATATTTTACAATTGGTGGATAGTTAGTTATAACACAGTGAAATAAATTTCCATCCTGTTGGAGTGGGTTTCAATATTATAATATAATTAGAGGAGGACCCATGAGACCGTATAGGTTGGGCTCTCTCCAATAGTGGTATTTTTATGTTCACCACTGTGGTTTCAAAAGCATGTGTGTGACCCAAAAAAACATCTTGGCTCAGTTTTATCTAAGAATAAAGAATCCTCCTAGATGATACATGGTATGGAAAACAATGTAGCAAAAACATGTACCACTTAAAAAATGATTGAATGGCAATTTTAGCAAAACAATTGTGTTGTTATCACTTTATTTTTATCTTACTGACTTTTTTAGTTGTCCTGAGTGTATTATAAATGCTATCACATATTATAATGATCAATAAACATTTATTACTAGGTTTTGGGATTGTCATTTATTGTGAATCGATGCTCCGAGAAATAATGTAAATCTTATTTACTTATATAATCATGATGTGATATGATGTGATATTTTTTATTCTTTTTAATATTGTAAACCAATTCTCTTGAGAGTTGCTCACCTTGAATTTTGTTTGTTGTTTTAGTTTAAATCATTTGTCACTATTGGAATAGTTGTAATAATTGATCAAAAGGTTGATTCTCTAAAATATTTCTCCATTTTTCATGAATTTATTCATGTTTATGTGGTTGAACCATTGGTCCACCATGTTTTTCATTTGTGTATTTGACCATGAAAATAAATTTTAGAATTAAAATGATGTGTTATAACCTTCATAGATCATGTTGGGTCTTTTGATGATACCCAGAATTCATATATAGTCACTTATGGGGTTATCCACTCCCATGAAAATGGAGAAATGAGATGATAAATTATGAATTATAGGGTTTTATAACTCAAATCATTATGATTGAGTATGTAATTCTAGAATAGTAGAAGGGGTGATTGGATTAACATGAATTATGTTAAATTGGATAAGCTATGATTAAGGGTAATGGGGTTAAATAGTTGAAGGGGAATTTCTATGTTGAAAATGTGTTGGGATATTTTCTTTTTTTTTGAGTAAATTGGAAAAAGTAGTTATGAACAAAGGTTATTGGTGTAAAATGAAATTAACCACTGAAATTTTGATAAAAGAAAATGGGGCCCATTGTCTTCATTGTTTGAAATAAATGGTAGTGATGATAAACCATGGAAAATTTAAATTTATGGTACATGTTGTAATTAGATTGAGGATCCCAATCCTTAGGTTGGATAGACTAAAGACCTTTGAACTCCTAAGGAATTTAAATGTTTTTATGATGGAATAGTGCTCTAGAATCTTCTAGTAAGAAAATGATGTGGGTATATGGACTAATTAACCAATATACCATGGATTAGATATATTATGGGTATATAGATGGATTCTCTATGGTACTATGGTTTGGACATGATATGATTACCTATAGTGATGATTCAATGTAAATTAATGTAAAATTTAAATGATAAATGAATACCCTTGTGACATAATAGATAGGTGTTTTGTGTATCTCGAGATCCCATTCGGCTAGTTGACTACTGATTAATTAGTAATCTTGTTTTATTTACTTGTTTTTTATTATTCATTTATACATATAAATAGTTTATTATGAAAATGAATATTTCTTTATAAAACATTGTTGGTGGACACTAATTGGTATAATCACCCAACTTAGGATGTCGTTGGTATCCAAGCGTATTTCATGGATTCATGCCACGATAAAGGAAAAGACTATATATTTGATGGCTAATTGTGATATTGGATGGACCATGGATGAGTGGAATAGACTGATATTAGGAGCCATATTGGGTATTGTCAGTGTGTATTTATTTTTGATTTCATTGAGCACTTGAAACTCCTATGACATGACATTTCTAAGGAATTGGTATGTGGGTATTTACATAGTTTTGTGAATTAATTATATGTATAATGTTTATTATTAAATGCTGTGATGTTCATTTATTTTTATTTCCATATCATTAATGATAACAAATTTTTATATTGATATATCATATATTAAGAGATGAATATTCATTTAACAACAGAGTGATCTCTGAAGAATATTATTGGTCAAGTGCCTTTGAAAAAATTGATTCAAATATAACTAGTAAATAAGTGAATTATATCATCTGCCACTACATTTCTAAAAAATAAAACCCTCATACCTATCATACATAATACTTTTATTAATTACATTGGGAAATAAGTCATAAGAAATGTCATTCTCCGATGATAGTTAATGGATAACATAGGAGATATCAATATAATGTGAGATTAAGGGTATGAGATCATGGGAATAACAGTTTATAACCATATCCCATGTGTCATAAAAAATAAACTTGAGACATGGAATAATTATTAGCAGTTCATAATACATGAATAATCATGAAATAAATGAAAATGATCAATGATAAGATGAAATTGCATAAGACATTAATTTGACGCATACACATAAGAAGAGGATGTATTATGTCAAAGATAACCACCAATACATTCATAAAATTTTAGGTTCAGGAAAACCACCAATGTCCGTAAATCAATCGTAGGATAACACCGAATGTACCATATTTAGATCTGGGGATATCCTCCTCTATATCCTATTCAGGATTGAGATAACCTCCTATATACCATATTTCCAGCTTGGGATACCCTACAGTTTATCCATTGAGATCATAGAACCTAAATAATTTACCCACGATTTGGGGGGAAATATAGGTCACACACATCAATTAATTTATGTATTTTTGGTGCATAAGGTTAAAAACAATCATCACATTATAACATTAAAAAATGTAATGGGTTTTAAACACATTTCAACATAGTATTATCCATGGGTAATAAATAATATTCATAATCATCTTATCATCATAATCATATACCACTTATAGAAATAATAAGGATATATTCATTAGATCATATCTCTAGTAAAATATAAGAAACACCCGTGTTTATATTCATTGATGTATAAAAGTTTTATTAAATGATCATTAAAATATTATTAAGGTAACTAACCTTTTTATATTGAAATATATTTATTAAAATCTAATAATTACTCGCACAATAAGAGAAATATTTCCATAAATGAAACCTTGGAATTATTTTAAAGGGATATTTATACCATTAAATGGTAATTATGGTCTAAAATACCTTTCATTATTTACTCATTGAAACAATGATTTCCTCTAAATATTTAGTATAAATTAAAAAGTTAATCCTTTTAATAAAATGATAATAAGATTCCTTGTGAACAGTTTTTAAAAAATTAAATCAATGGTAAAAATGAATTTTAAAAATATTGATGAATAGAAATAATGTTACTCATTTTTTTAGAAAACATGGGCATGGAAAAAATGGATTTTTAACTGAAGAGAGAAATAAATTCAATTTATCACTAAAATATTATTCATTACTCTATAATACATGAAATAACAAAAGGAGAGGAAAATATTAAATATAAATAACCCTAGTAGGAAAAAAGAAATGATAATCTTGAGATTTAAACAATTATATTTCATCATCCTAAATATAATCATAAAAATAATTTAAAATGATATTTTAACAAAAAAACCATTACCACATTGGTGGTTTTGAATCATAAACCTCATGAAAGTATAAATTTAAATGAAACATTAAATTTATAGAGAACGAAAATGTTAATGATAGAACATGTTAATGGGACGATATATAAATCTCATAAATGAACGTAGGTTTATCACACTGTATGATCCCATGTACTCCATCATTTTGAAAATCCATTTATTTCATATTAATTTTTTTTGTTATCACCCTAAAGATTGATCATGGTCCAATATGTTTTTTTGGAGGAAGGAAAAAGGTGGGTTGAATAGTAGTCTATTGAAAAAGTACACAACATTTAATTGGATTACATGGTGTGTAATTGTTACATGATATATAATGGCCTTGACAGAGCCCTTCATTCCCTGTAAAGAGGTATTCCATGGGACACAACCCAGTGATTTACTTTAAGTGTATGTAATTATCACATCATGTAAATGATTGAGAAGATTTTTTAAAGTGTAAGGGACCTCTATTTTCATATTTAACCAACACCCTCTCAATTCTCCCAAACACATGAGCACCGAAGGAATCAAAGAGGTAGGTTTTGGTGCCTTTTACAGATGCACAATCTGTTTCGTCCAACATTAGTCACATTGAATACATAACATTAAGATATCCATTTGTTTTTTCCAATTATTAATTTTAATTGGCATTTTATTTTGTATTTATATAAAAGTTATTATGCCATATTTTTAGGGTTTTCATCAGTTTATTTTTTCTACCAACCTTAGTAGATTAAAAAAAATATATTGGATTAGCATTATACTACTGACCTATATTAGGTCGTATAATATTGTCCTATTTTTTGTGATTTATTAAAATTATTTCCATTTTTCACCCTCCAATCATTAAAGAACAACCCTAAAAAAATTAAAAATTGAATTATACAAGAAGGAACCTATTATTGATTTTTTATCTTCCTTGGGACTTATTTGAGGTTGTTTCACCAACTAGGGATACCCATGGGGTGTTTTTTCTTTTTCATATTTCTGAACCACCCATGTGGGGTGTTTTGAGATTCCATAGTCAGAGGAGTCATGTAATGAACTAATTTGAATTGAATTGCATGATTGTGAGATGTAATTATTCCTTTTACTATGATCAATGATGATGGAATGCTAAATCGTTTAATTGTACTTCATTTTATGTGTCTCCAAACAGATTGAATTTGATTGAATGTGAATTGATAGATGTGTGGGTATTCTCCGGGGACCTGGAATATTTAAATTGAATGAAATATGTGGAATTGAAATTAAATGCATTTCTTGTTTAGCACACCTTGGATCATGATTCCATTATATGCTATAAAAAGTTATCCTATGGGTCTTGAACATATTAGTGGATACCATGGATGGATATTTCTCCATGAGTCTTGACTACATGGGATTCCGTGGACCTTTCTACCCCTTTGTTACTGTTTGGTTAGGATTACAATGGATATAGTTGATAGACATCTTTTTTGGACCCCAAATTAAGGGTAACTGAGTTTCCATCGAGATATTTCTACGAATAAATGAGGATTACTTGGTCTTCTACACCCCATTTCTAGACTGTTGTGGGTAATACATATAATTATATGAGAAAGTCATCTTAAATGTGATACACAATGGTTTACAACTCGACCACTATATATGTGATTCTTATGGTCATTCGGAAAGGCCCAAGATGTTTGAAAAGGAGTTTATACAGAAAGTTAATTGTTTAAATGATATTTATGGATATATAGCGATTTCATATTTGTTGTTCATTTTTTTTCAGTTTATTTATTATAGGATATTGACCATGTTTTGGGGGGAGAATTTTTGAGTTATATAGTATCATCTGATTAGTAGTATATACGCATTTAGAAAATTTCTTCATATTACTTCATTATTATGAAACATATTCCAATATAATTTATCTTGTTGTGTTGCACAAATCGGATATTTTATAGAAATATGGGTGGTTTCATTTTGATATTTTTTCTCAAACCCTATTCAAGAAACCATTGGGCACCCGTAAAGACTATATGGATATAGGTAAAGACTGGGGGAAGCGACCATTGTATTTTTTTAATTTTGTTCCATTCATAAGGGTAGGGGAGCACCGACCAAGATAGGTTTGTGATGATATCAGGAGATAGTGATTTTTGTCCTTTTTAGTATTTTGATACATGAATTATATTAAACTATTGTATAACTATTTGGGTTATTTTTTATAACACGACATGTATAATTATCTTTTGTATATGAGATTTTTTCAATTATTATTATCTATTATTTTAGTTTATATATTTTTTGATAATTATATTGATTTTGATATTGATTTCAATTGATATTTAACTATGATACACTCTAGTAATAAAGAATAATATACACATAGACACAGCTTACACCCTCACATAAATTTGGTAGCCTCAGGTGTTTGGGGAGAAATTCTTGGGACCATGTAACCAACCAGGCTTTGGGAAATATTTAGTGTCATCTAAGTTCGTGTTTTTAAAAAGTGTTATTAGTCGTAGATTACTTTTTGGATTAATATTTAAATACAATGGGAAGGGATATGAAGGTATTTGAATTTGGTAATGCGTAGTGGCTTAGTGTAGTTATCCCATGTATTTGAAATAACCAAATAACCACGAATGAAATTTATATTTTATAGATTATGGATATTATAATTGATTTTATTCCACCATTTTGGGATGAAAATTAATTGTGTTATTACTATTGATATGAGTTCTATTTTATTGCATTCCAATGATATGGGGGTATTCCATCTCATGTATCATTTTATGCACTATTTAAAGAATCCCATTCCATTAATTATGTCATTCCATATTGGATGAGTTTCTTATTTTCATGATTTTTTAATTGGTGTCATGAAAGTTATACCTACAATTGTGATGAGATTTTGTGAAAATAAATAAAAAACAATGCTGGACTCTGAGAACATCTTGTATCCATAAAATTGTTTCATTGATTAGGCTACAAATGGAAGCATGGGTAGTGAATTATCTCATGTTGAGTCGTAGAAAAAGATTCATATGGATTGGAACATGTTATTATGTAGATTAGGTGGACACCATGTTTATTTTCATAGGATTATGGGCCCTTGAGGATCTGAATATGGTGAACCATTTGGTTCCACATTTGAAATGTAATGTGAAGTGAATATGAAATTGATATGTAATATTGATCTTGATAAACTGATAAATTGACCTAAATCTAAATTTTTAGTGGGTAAGAGAGAGTATATCTAATGAATTTTTTTAATGTTCTATTTTATAGTACTAGATTTTGGGGAAGTTTTTGTGGAATGACCTGATATTAGAATGTTTTACCTGTCCAAAACTTTTGTTATGTGAACAATAACATAATTATTTTCAGATGCATGTGTTTTTTATTGCAGGGACATGCCATCGTAACAACCTTCTTTCATTCACTATGAGTGTCGAAATGACCGCACTATAGAGGTAGTGGTCAATGGGATATCAATTATTCCTTTTATAGTTACTAAGGCATAAAAAACTATTTTTCTAGACATATGTTGTGTGATATGGTTTCTACGATAGATTTTATCATTTTATACATACATTTCAAGGGGATCCATGAACATCCTTGTATTTGTATGAGTTAATGTGTGTGTTCTAGCTGTAGTATCTTCCCATATTTTTATAGGATGGAAGTGCACAGTCTGATAAGCTTTCTCTTGACACTACTCTATCGATATTCAAGCATCTAGAGACACTTCTTGAGAAGATAGTGAATCTCTTGACATATATACTTCATGGAGAAAAAATCATAGGTGGGATGTTCTGAACAAGGATAGAAGGCTTCACAATATGGTTAAAGCTTATTTTCAAACCATGTTCTATGAATACATTTACCCTAAGACTCACGGGGAACTGCATGCCAGTGATACCATTCTTCTGGATTAGGGCACTATTATGGTTATTGAGTACTCAAAATAATTCACAGGGTTGTAGAATTTTGTGATGATGTACCTTGCTCATAAATTATCGAGGGAGATACACATTGAGGAAGGACTCTATCATGTAGTTTTATCTCAGCTCAATGTGTTCAGATTGACCAATATTATTGAAATTGTGAATTAGACACTGATTACATAGTAGAACATAGGTGGAGATGGAGGCATATATCATAGTAAGGAAGACTCATGACCTTGGGGTCTAACATCCTCTGGTTGGAAGCATGATTTTGAGGAATATTATGAGTTTTGTACAAGACAAGTTTCTTGCATTGGAATTTATTTCTTCTATCATTAGTGTACAAGACAAGGACACATGATGATTATGTGTGATAATAACCTAGTTGGGTGCCAAGTATGTCGTAACATGGGAACCATGAAATGTTTCTACCGGAAAATCCCTCACATGGTGAGTTGTTGGGGTCAAATATGACAAAAGGATTAGGGGAGGGATTCGTATCTCGTTGTCATGTAGGGAGATTGAGAAGTACCAGCCAATTAGTACAAGGTATTGGTGGTCATGGTTAAGGCATCCAAGCCCTAGTTTTACAAAGACCATAGATAAGTATGAAGATAGGTAGTGAAGATGTGTCGTAGGATTGTGTATTAGTCAAAAACTATTATAATTACACAACACCCCTAGAAGTAGGGTGTCAAACTATCTACATGAAGAGGTAAAATCATAGTAGCATATATTCTTTTATATTCTCTTTTTCAAAATAAGACATCACATCTTTTTATATCTGTAACTATGGTGGAATGTCATAAGATCATGAATCTTTTTTATACGGAATCTATTACACAATAAAATCTACTAGGGATCATAACAGAGTATGTACATAATTCCCAGGATTTCCCCTTGATATTTGTGTGTGTCACGTCATCTGTAATTTTCTAGTACTCAGGATGACCAAGTTTGATGTTATAATCAGAATAAAATGGTTAGTGGATTATCAAACATAGATTTAAAAAATCACTGAAGGGTGACCTACAAGAAACTAGACAGAATGATTTATACTCATATGGTTGAATGTGATGTCCAAGAGATCTAGTCTAGAAAAGATAATCATAGGCTAGATGGGATGATATCCATGATTTCTAGTTTGTATTAGGATGATTAGGGTGTGCATCAGGAGGACATTCCTAAAATATTTGATCATTTTAGGGATGTTTTCATATAATATATTTGCAGTATACCACAAGAGAGATAGGTTTAGTTCATCATTGACCTAGTTCCAAGAGATTCACAGGAATCCATTACCTCTTATAGGATGTATATTATGGAGTTACAAGAGTTCAAGTGGTAGCTAGTTGATTTGAAGGAAATTGGGTTTATTCCACTCAGTCATTATCTCTGGGATTATCCAATACGTTTTATAAAAAAGGAGGGTTGTAACATTAAGCTATACAATGATTATTTCAAACTTAACTAGCTGATGATTATGAACTAGCATCCCTTATCATAAATAGATAGCCATTTTGATGATCTTCGAGGAGTTTGGGTGTTATAAAAATTTAATTTAAGGTTGGGATATAAAAATGTGTGTTTTTAAACTATAGACATACCTCATACAACATTTCATAGTACGTATAGTCTATATGAGTATTTGGTTATGATGTTTTTTCTCAAAAACATGATAGTAGTTGTTTGGGTTTTGATGAACTGAGTATTACATCCTTATCTAGATTTTTTGTGTTGGTTTTAATGGAAAATATCATGGTATATTATCATAAATGAAAATACCAAGAAACAAATCGTGATATAATATTGATACACTGAGATATCATTAGTTATATTCGATGACAATAAAGTTCCACTTCGTAAAGAATACAATTCCTTTCCTATGTCACATTATCTCATAGATAGGAGTATCGTTTTACCCATATATGGTTACAACTATAGTTTCATGGTAGTATCCCAAGAATGATATTGACCTACAATGTTTATTTGGGATAGAGGATATTATAGGAATCTAATAATAGACATCCCAGGAATATAAACACCATTAAAAATATTTTCTAATGAGGGTGTGATATTTTTCTATACATATACATATGGAATTTCATTTTAGGAGAAGAAGGGGAGAATGAATTCCGCACTTGTCCTGATTATACTAGATAAGGGAAAGAAGATACATTTTTTTATTATGATGCATCATATATTTTACAAAATGAAGTGTTGTTCCAGGGGGATAGACTCATGACATATGGGTCTCGATAATTGTGACCACTTTAGAGGAATTACCAAATGCATGATATTATGTTATATGAAAGTGTTAAAGATTTGAAATATTGGAGACACTAGTTAATGTGAGGGACATTTTAATCTTTCACAGACTACAATATCATTATGTATATTTTCACACAACGTGAAATGAATATGAGGAATCAATGATCGGTTCAATACCAATAGACCTTTTACTTAGACTTTTATTGTACTGCTAGAAATAGAAATGAAGTGTTTAATGAACTGACTAGGAGATCTCTCATATTGGTAGTTAAAGAGGATATTAGTGAGTGGAATCTTGTTAATTTGTTCAATAAGATTCAGATGTAGGTGAATGATTGTAAAGGACAAACCTTTCTTTCATCCTTGGTTGTGACCTCTACCCTACTAGAAAAAGTGAGGACATGGAAGCTATCAGATTCAGAGGTCATAATCCTAGGGAATATGGTGGTAGATGAAAAAACTCTTAAATATTTGAATGTGGGTGAGGATGAGATCCTATTTATACAAGATATTTTATGGGTTTCAGTGGACATACACAAGGAGTTAATGTGTGAGTTTCTTGCCTTAGTTTGGGGAATGCATTCCTATGTCAGCATGATGTATGTTGACATACATGTGTAGTATTGGTGAATGCGTATGAGATCTATGGTAGCTAGTTTTGTTACAGGGTGTTCCAACTATCATCAGGTAAAGGAAAACCATCATTGAACATCCATAAATTTATAGTTGTTAAATGTTTTTAGTGTAAATTTGATGACATTATAATATATTTCATGATAGCTTTATTGAGGTATTCTTAGGGTAGCGATGAACTGTTGGTTGATGTTGACAGGATGAAAAATGATTATCTACTCATAATCAATAATACATTTAGAGTTTATGAGTTTGGGAGGTTTTATATCCGCATGATAGTTCATATTCATGGGGTCCTGCACACTGTCATTTAAGATAGGAAATCCTAGTTTACGTCTCATTTATGGAAGTGTTTATTAAGGTTATTAGGAAGAATTATGCTTCTGATCATGAATAATACCCTCAAATTGATTCCCAGTCTGAGCATATGATACATGTATTTGAGGATATGTTGCGAGAATTCATCATAGATTTTGGGGGATCTTGGGAGAGGCATGTACGCCAAGTTGCGTTTTCCTGAAACAATATAAACCAAGCGATGATATAGATGGAACATTATAAGGATTTTTGTAGTAGGCCATACCAATCTTCTAGTCCGGGTAATAGTTATGTGAGGTTACATTTGTGGGACTAAATCTAATTTCGATGATTTCTACGCTAGAACAATTGATCAGAAAATAGATGGATACAACATAGTCTCGATATAAAAATTATTTTGATTTCCCCATATAAAGTATAGTGTTAGATGATGGGGACCATGTCCTTGTACATGATTCATTGAGGATTGGAAAAATGAGGAACAAAAGACAAGGTAATATTTCACCATGATATGTCAGGGTTTTTGAGATTCTAGAGAGATTCCAGCTAGTTTTCTATCAATTACAGTTACCATAGAGGTATCGGGCCATACATGTTGTATTCAATGTATCTCATATGTATCATTATAATTTGGACTAATATCAAGATTTTAAACCCAATTAGGTTTAGTGATAGGTTGATGAATTCTTTTGTGAGTATTTGATTGGTTTCCTTGATAAGATAAGTAAAGTACTATGAGGTTAGTTGGTTCTTCTAGTACGTGTGCTACGCCATCTAAAAAATTTTCAAATTGAGAATTTGGAGTGGGAGGAAGACACATGTAATTAGATGAAAATACTATACTTATATGATTCTTAACTATTATTGGGGGGAGGGATTTATGAAAAAATTTCATTAAGGATGTAAGTTTGAAGGATCGTAGGGTTTTTGAAAAGGTACATATCATTGTATTTTTTGTTTTAACTCTTATATATGTTCTCTTTTTCATCAAATCCCTAATGACGTTCCAAATGATGATTGGATTTTTTGGAGAATGAACTCCTGATAGATGAAAGGTAGGATTCATATCATTTACAAGAAATTTAATTAGAGTAAACAATGTGTCATCATTATAGGACATGTAGTGGCTAGGGAAAAACCATTCATTTTGTGTAATGAGAATTCCAGGGGAATGGACCAAGGGATTTACACAACATGTAATAAAATTATATTCCATGTAAATTCCCATGCTATTTTTAAAAAAACTGAAGGGGCCTCAATTTTCATATAGAACCCCACCCTAGTCTTCTCCCATGTGCAAGTGAAACCGAAGAATCTAAAAAGTAGGATTTGGTGTCGATTTCTGATCTAGACCCCATTTCATTTGTTTTCAGTATCGTTGGATCCAGATAGGTATGATCTCCATTTATTTTGTGTCATTATTAATTTAACTTGGTATCGACTACAATATTTAGGTGTAATCTCATATGCCCTATTTTCAGGGGTTTCACATGTTCTTTATTTTTCTCCTAATATGATATTGAATATATGCTTTTACTAGATGGGGGATCTACTAAAGAGCTATGGATTGTGGTTTATACATTTTTCATTGGGTTTTAGGATTCATTAAGTTAGTTTCCATTTTTCTACCACCATATATTCTATAGATACCCTAAGATGAGTGGAAAAATCTAATTAAATTAAGTGGAACATATTAGGTATTCGTATTGGATTCATTATGACTCATTGGAGGTTATTTCTCCTACCAAGGCCACCCATGGGGTTTGGATTGTTTTCTATTCCTAATGTTAAACCAACAAAGGGGTCTGTTTTGAGCTTCCCTAATTATAGAATTTCCATAATAAACTAAATATTATTTATTTATTTTTTGATTATGAGACGTGTAGACTCATTTGTCGCGGGATACATGATTTTGAATTGTCTAATTGTTAAATTTTTATTTTTTATATGAGTTGGTAAATTGATTGGATTTGAATTAATGTGAATATATACATGAGTGTGTACACTCATGGGACTTGGATCATTGGAAATGAATTAAATGTGATTGATAGGAAGGTAGTGGGTTCCATGGATGGTATACCTTATATCTTGATTCCAATATATTTCATATAAGTTTCCCCTAAGGGACATGAACATGAATGTAAATGCAATGGATGGATATTTATCCTTGGGTTTGGATTCTGTGGGATTCGTTAGGCTTTTTTACCCCTTCAATCTAGTTGGGTTGGGCTAAAAATGGACATGGTCGATAGACATACTCCTTTTAACACAACTAAAAACAAAATTAGTTTCCATTAAGATTATCATGTGGATCGATAATGATGCCTTTGTTTTCCACATATTTTACTTTTACCTTCATTGTCTATCAAATCCGAATATATGTCATGACCATTGTAAATTTGATACAATATAGTGTAATGATTGGTTGCGGTAAATGTGACTCTTCTGGTTATATAGATTATTTTTGGATGTCTGATATATAGTTTATAATACAATTTTGTGGTTGATATGATATAAATGGATGTATGGTGAGGTTGTGTTATTTTTTTCTAATTATTTTTAGATTACATGTTATAATATATTGACTATATTTCAAAGGGAGCATTTTGGGAAATATAGAATTACAATCATTGTAGTATATATTCCTTGGGTAAAATAATTTGCATTAATGCATACATGTGATAGATATTTCCCTCTTCTTTATCTTTTTGTATTTATCAAATAAGATTATTTATAGACCTTTGGATGGTTACCTACTAATACTGTATCTCACACCCTTTTCGGTCTATAATTGGGCACCTGGATAGAATTTATTGATGCATGTAGGGATCATAGAAAACACACATAGTTTCATGCTTTATTTTGTTCCATTCCTTGATGTAGGGGAGATTGTTACCAAAATAGGGACTAGGATTCTATTAGGGGATATTTCTTTTTAGTCGTTTTGGTATATTGATAGATGTATTATTTTGAACTACTGTATTTCACTTTTGTCTATTTAATATAACATATCATGTGCAATCATATAAACTATAAGATATTCATTCTAGAATTTTTGTCTATTTCTATTAGTAATCCAGTTTCATCATATTATACTACTTCCATTATTGAATGTAATTCATATTCTATTGTGTTACACTCTGGTATGTGGGAGTAGTCTATCCATGACAAACTCTATGGAATCACTGCTTGGTGATAGGATATGATTTTTGGTGATATGCACTTGAGTACATGTATCAAACTGGGAACGAGGCACTCTTGAGTGGCATCAGGGTCAACGATGTTACAAACATAAAATTTTACCTATATAAGATAATAGGATATGAAATTCCTTTACCTCATTTGATCAATATCATTGTACACATTCATAAATCCGGTATAATAAATATAGGTCTATTATAAATCTATTACAAAACCATAATCATTTCTTTCATACCATATATGATTTACATATGACCTTTTATTGCATGATTATTTTCAATTACTTACTAAAATAACATTCCGAGTAATAACAACTTCCTTATTTTCATTTATGTTTTGGTTTGGTATTTTTTGTCATTCTAATATGATCAAGGTAACATAATATCTATAATTTTATATATGATATAACTTTATTATATATTCATTATATATATATATATATCAATACATTAATGACAGATATAGAAAATAAATGAAACATTTAATAGAGACAGTAGGTCATAAGTAGGCCTGAACATTGTTCCAATATTCATGATGGATGGAATGAATGAAATGTATACGTTAAAAAAATAAATTAAAATTTTTATAATATATATATTATAATTTCATTTAATTTATCATTGTTTTCTTACTTTTAAAAGAAAAAGAAAAACATATCACAATGCTTCATAGAGGTGGTATTCCACACTTGCGCATGAGAAACATTATAATATTCTAAAGGATTGGAAGGTAAGAAGGTAGATGTGATATTATAATTAAATAATAATAATTATTTCATTGATATAACGTAAATATGTAAAATAAATCATAAATTATATCTAGGATACACAAATAAGGAAAATGAATTACATCGGCTCGTGAGGTGGTAGTCTACCATACACTAGATTTATGATTTTGTTTCCCATTTGATAGAATAAAAAATGAATATGGTTTATTAAATTAATAAAATAAATAATAAATATTGGTTAGATATAATTATTATTGTATCATAATAGTTTAAAAATATTTTAATAGTTTTTATAAAAAAATGAAACCAAAACACTCGGTTAAGAATGGTATCTCCATTTGAGAAAACATTATAAGGATTGCACCAAAATCCTTCATCAGAGGGTTTCATAGTCAAAATATGACATATAGGAATTGGTTATAGAAATAGGGAAAGTATTTGGGTAGTTATATAATATAATTATTTGGAAGATGGAATTGGTTAGGAGAATGGATGTACTTATATAAGTGGGAGAGAAGACCCAGTTGGAATTTTTGAAAATATAAACTTTATACCCACATTTTAAAAATTAAAAAAGGAAGACAAATTGACAAATAATGAACCTGATATGATATAAGGTCTACATATTTTCATATAATATTACTTGGACATGTTCTTAGGTCATTTTATCCCTTATTAAATTCGTTTAATATTATATATACATGTTTTGAAGCATATCCATGGAAATTAATCTTTTGTGTTTTTACTATTTATAATGACAAATAATTTAGTTGAACATATTATATTAATTAAAATATAGTGACTAAAAATATGGAATTAATTTTTCCAAGTTCAATTAATATAAGTGTTATAATTATATTTAAAATTAAACATGTACACTAAATGAAAGTGGGAAAAAGTAATTTTATTATTCGCTCACAAAAAGCAATAAATGTCATTTTTTTGGATAAATTTATATTTAAAACATATATAAAATTTATGGTAAAATATATTTTCATTATATAAAACCATGATATAAAATTTTAAGATATAATTATTCCTATTCATACCACCTAGTTTAACAACTAGGATATAATAAGTATGATTAAATAATAATAATACTAGTATAATGAGGATCACTAAAAGTTGTTGTTTCAGGTAACACAATCTATCAAAGAAATTCATTATTTTTGGAAGAAATATTCCATAAAATAATGGGGTATTAAAATTTAAATGATACTCCAGTTAAAGGATATACAGTCTCCCACATGCCATATTATACCATCACTATTAGTCCTCATCCTCTGGTATAAAGGGAGGTGCACTTGAGTTCCTACGGAACATTTTTTTGGGGCACCAATTTAGTGTCACCATGATTTGGATGTCCCATAAATTCTTAAATATTAATGAATATAGTAATATGTTGATTGATTTTATTTCATGAAATTAATAAGTAGAAGAAAATAAATCTACTATTATTGTTGATGATATATCTTGATTAAATATATAACGTAGAACTCTTAATGAAGAAAATAAAATGTTGAGAAGTATTACTTCTAATGAAACATACTTTACAAGTGACAATAATTTTAATGATTTAAAATATCTAAAAAACGATAAAGGTAATATGATATATTATTTAAAAAAATGAAATAACAAATAGAGTGTTTGTGAAATCCAATGAATAGAAAGATCATTTCCATTGTAATATTTGGAAATACACTTAGTTTTATAAGGTGTGATGACCAATTGTATATAAGGGATAGTTATTATTATTTTTATTTCATTGATTGTAAATTTTATTTTCATTAAGTATTAAAATATTAAGAAAATATAAAATAGTCTAGTTGATATAAAAATGAATTCACTACAATATATTCACTCAATTAAAATTTTCAAAAAGATTACATAGTTTTGGTTCTCAAAGGCGCTGTGATGAATCCAGAGTAACATGTACCACACAACATACACATGAGAATCATTTATTTTTTCCATTAAAAATATCCTTTGAATTTTTTGTTTTTGGTATGCTCACAAGAGAATATATTTATGTTGTTTCATTCATCTAGGGAATTGTAATTTGTAGTTTTATTATATTTGATTACTAGAAATTTTTTATCTATTGGTTACATATTAATTTATTTAAAATATAATTATATTTAGATGAATATAATTCAACATTTTATATTTACTTCTCATATTAGTGATGAAAATTTATGATTTTAGAATATGTTCATTGTATTATTGATTCTTGAGAGATAAATATTTTATTTAGGGGGATATTTTAATATTTTTATTTTTATATCATTTTATTATGCACAAATTTGGGGGGGTTTTTTACTTTAATGTATTCATATTACCATTCCACACGATGTGTTTATAGTTATTTATATTTCCTTATCATTCTATATAATCTGTTTATATTTTATTTTACCATCAGCATATCATTTTTACTATAATATATAGTTTAGTTTATGTAGTATGCATATTAGTTATTTTTACATTCTCTAAATGGGGAGAGTTGTTAAATATTAACTACTTTATTTTATAAAATTTATGTTTACTATTAATTATATATTTCTAAATGAACCAATTTTTATTTTTCTAATCTATTTGATTATTTTAAAAATATTGAGAATTCATTTAGATTATAGAGTTTGATTTTAAATTATGATTAAAGGAGAGAATTTTTAGTGTCTTCATTCCTGTTATTTATTATTATTAAATAATTACATAGATCAATCATATTTTATATTTATTTTCATTTTATTCATTATTTATTATTTATTATATTATTCTGATAAAAAAATTTGAACGATTAACAATTTGTGTTTAATGCTTGCACCAGCATAGAAGAAAAACTGAATGTTGATTTTATGATGAAGAATATACCTTAATATTTGAATATTATGAACGAAATTGTTAATATTATTTATTTGTATATGAACCATTATTGAAATTTACAAATGTTATAAATTCATGAATCTTGAAAATTATAGACGTTATAGTTTAGACCATCTTACCCGTTCCATTGCAAGAAATTTAGGAGTGGGGCTGTCTGGGGAAATTTCAAAAGGAGTTGGAGGGAAAATGGTGGGTTGTAGAAAAATATTTTAGTTAAAGATGATTACATGGCATGGAACTCTTATTTTTAATAGGGAGGGTAGGTTTCCATGGTGTGGATCTCCCTAATATCTAATAGGTTCTTAGAGGTAGATTATTTGTGGAACTATGATTTTATGGGGGTTTTTATTAAATGGGGATAAGTTACAATGCTTCCAACATAGAAGGTTAGTACAATGGAATAGTGGTTTCACTTATTTAATAATAATTATAATCCATTTTTCCTGATCTAAAACAAAATTTTGAGATGAATAATTTTCTATGATGTCTATATCATAGTCCCTTTCCTTTCACATTGGTATTCACCCTTTTCAAAACCGTTGTACTATGGTGTAGGTTGATAAGATACAGTATTCTAGTTCCAAAATTTCATATAAATACCCAAATCCCATAGAAACACATTTCTATCTCATCGTTTTCACTCAAACCCTAATAAAATAACATGGGATTCCAAATGATTTGAATCCAACCATCAATAGTATTCGACCCTTGCCTTCTAGGTATCAATCCATAGTGACATGAAGTCAGTTATATATCATCTCTAAAAGATTATTCCCCATTTGATCTTGATTATTCCCATGAATTATTTACGAGTTATGATGTTTGATCTATATAATTCTAGAGAATATTATTTTTATTTTTTTGAATGAAATTATTTGGAGTGATTCATTTTACTTGAAGGAGAGGTGATCAAAGATCCATGTTGTTATTCCTTTCTACTATGTTGAAAATTAAAGTCATAACATATGAGATTCATTGAATCTTCAATTAATTTTTGTGAAATTGAAAATAAGAAATAGTTTATCTTCTTTGTGGTCGTGCTGAAATTAAAAATAATATTGAAAAATTTTATTAATGAAAATGATGGTTCATTGTTACAAAAATAACTTTTTTTCAACTATGATAACAAATTTTCTCCTGGATTTCTAGACAGTGTACTATCTATGTTATGCTACATTATTATGTTTTTTACAAACTGGTTTTAATGTTAATTTCATGAAATTATTTAAGGAATTCAAATTTTGCAATGTCATAGTTTGATAAGGAACATATAAATGTATCTTTAATGAATCTTTAGATTCCTACAATTTAATGAAAATAAAATGATGCATAATTCCAATTCAGTAAAGGTTTTTCTTAAATTTTTTAATGTAATTTGATAAAGATTATTATTTTTGAATGCACGTAGATAATAAAAATTATATTCATGTTAATGAGATGGCATTCCCTAATGCTTGATAAAATATGATGTTATTCTTGAATGAATTATTTAATTAATTTTTAACTTCTTTAGATAACGGCTTATGTAAAACATTAGAGTATCATATGATATATGAGTCTGTTAAATTTAGATATAATAAAGCCTATTATTTTATATCGATAACTATTTGGGGCTGAGTGAGATAATTTCCAAATAAAGAAATAATGAATTGTGTTTAGGTCTAAGTGAGACTATTTTGATGGAATGGTTGAATGTAATATTTTAATGCAATGTTTTCCCTATTGACCTTGTTTTTTATTTTCTTCATTCTATTTTTACTTGTATGTGAACCTTACTATTTTGTATTAAGTGATAATGATATGTATATTAGATTTTGATTTATAGGTGAGTATTGATGGCTTGTTTATAGTAGTTGATTCCTATGAAAGATGAACACACTGATATTTTTTGAAATAATTTTTTTTCATTTAAATTATATTTATTTCATATCATTCATTACACAAAACACTGAGTTTAAAATAACCATGAAATAGTATTAAAATATTATTATTTAGAATGATAGTTATTAGAAAAAAATAGATAGGAAGGTACGATTATGGATAACAAAATTATGAAATATTTATAGTTATAAATGTATAATTTTTTCACTTATTAATAATTGATTATATATGAAAAATAAAAAAAAATTGAATTAGAAAGAAACATTTTTCTACAGGATTTTTTTTATGAGCGTAATGTTTTTTTAACAAATCAAAATATTCATAATTGGTGGAATATATTAATGAAATATATATATTTTATATTAAATAATTTTTTAAATATTAATTAAATTATTTTTCTAAGCCTGGTACAATAATAAACAATCTTTTAGGCTTAAAAATGATTTTTAATAAACCAATTTTGATCTTCTTTTGCGTTATTATTTAAAAATTAATTTATACCAAAACTTTAAAATTGAATTTGATAGAATGGAATCAATATTTTGAAACATGGGATTCAAAGTTGGTAAATAGTTCCTTTATATATTTTTTCAATATAAATATTGTCTATATTATAATTTATCACCTCTCTTAAAAGTAAATTAGATTAATACTGGCTAAAAAATGATAAGTCTATAATATTTTCATTATAATTATTTTTCGATGATGGTAATTTGACCCTTATTATATTTTGCTATAAAAAAAATTAATGGAAATTATTCATGAAAATGTCATATTAATTATTTACTTCAAATAATGTTACAAAATGTCACTCTCTTGGAATTAAATAACTTTTTTATGCCCAAATATAGAAAAAATAATTTTATAAATGAATCTAAATATATATATTGATCATAAATAAATTATATAAATGATATAAATTTGTTTTATTATTTTTGAAATTATATATTTACCTAACAAGCCCAAGGAACACTAATAATGTATTAATATAATTAAATATTTTTAATTTTCTTTTAAATAAATTTAAACAAATAGTTCAAAAATTGAAAATAAGGATATTTTATCAAAAATATATTATATTAATAAATTAAAAATCATAAAAATATTTAAATAATCCATGTAGGATATGATTTGGTAGAAAATTTATATCTTCTTCCAATTTTCATTCCAAACATCCTAACTTTGATTTCCTAAGAGACCAACCATAAATCCTTTTATAACATACATAAACGATTAATTTTATAGAATATGCGGCTACAGTGCATTCGATGAAATAAAAACTCAAGGTAAGGGGTTTTATGTTACAATCTCATTATTTATCATTATTTCTTATGATTATGTTTTTGATGATGAAATATTATTATATAACTCTAAAAAACTATTGAATTTTCTTTGCCTCAGGTACATTATTGATTTTTTTGTCAAATTAAATTTCTGCACCATTTATAGTAAATAGGGAGAAAATATGTTTTATAAGGAAAATTGACATCCTTTCCATATTCTATAATTTTTTTCTCATTAATATCATTAGGAGGACATCCTCATTAGTACATCACTAAAGATGTTTCATAGGAAATTCCAACAGATCCCCACATAGTAGAGGATATCAATGAAAATACATAGTGGATAAAACTATTGGAGTTACAATAACAATTTTGTCCAATGTATGAGGGATACATTTTAGAATTAGTGATACAAAAATGGTTAGAGGAGGTGCAGATAACATTTAGTTTGATGCATTCACTAGAAAATTATATTTCATTATATGTGACACTACATTGTGGAGTAGTTAGTCAGTGGTGGATATTGTTCTTCATGGTTCATTTGGAGTTTCTAACATCCATGTGGATATTCCTGGAAAAATTATAATAAGTGTTTATTTCATCAACAAAAAACATTGATTAGAACCACGATATTTATACTCTTCAATTGTGGAGTTCTAGTGTGTGCGAGTTCACGAAGTCTCTCTAAAAACATCTCCATTATGAATATGATTAATTTCTTAAATATGATGAAATAAAGTGGCCTTTGAAGCAGGCCTTGAGTCTTGATATCCATCACCAGGTCACCCTATTTATGTTGTTGTATTATCACAAGGTGTTGGAGATAGTAGAGGTTATTGAGATGGTGTTTTCTTTAACTAGTTCATCATGATATGGAAGACATATAGATTCTCCATTAAGTAGATATATGTCTTTGGGTACCCTGTTGTACAGATATAATAGGTTTCAAATAGTCATAGGTAACTTATATCCTTCATAATAACATTTCTGCTAGGATGAAGGCTCTTAGGGATATTATTAGATATTTTAGGTATGTTTTCATTTTAGAGGTTGAGTTCATTAGTGGTAAAAGTGTTTGATCATTCAGGGAAAGTATCATGCAATAGTTTCTCCACAATGGGTTACATTTTTTAGGATGCTTCAGATGTGGTAGTAGCGGGGTGGTCAAGATTGGGATTAGTAGAGAGGAGATGGTTCATTTATTGGATAACACATAGATGATTCATTTTCTCTAAGAGAATAGTACTTCAACAGAGGTGGTCTTTATCAGTGTTTGAGTGGTTCTGGAGTTGGTTGTGGCTAGCTTATATTTTCATTGATTCTAAAAAAGGTTGATCTATATTTCTTTCATGATACCCATTTCATGATTTCTACTTGGCTATATACTTAGTTTGATTTTCTAGATACTCACACCTTAATATCACTTACCCTAGTCCTTGTTTCATGTATTCATGTAGAGTGGATTTAAGCTCCCTTGGAATTTAATATTCCATTTAGAGGATTAAAATATATGTATGAAGTAAGTAAATACATTGAGCTAGGGCAGGGGAACAACCAGTCTGATAGTGAATTAATATGTTTATAGATATTACCATAAAACTTTATCATCAACATGGACTGACTATATTGTGTTTTGATATTATTGATTCATTCAAGCAGTAGATTTTTATTATACGATACTGATGAATATCTCAATGTGTTTTTTGTGAGTCAGACCCTTTAATGGGTTAGAGGTGTGTTTCATCCTTGTATTCCTTAATGGAAGAGATAATGATGAGTTCATAAATGTTTTAGATCATAGTGGTATCCTGAATTATTTAACACTATACTGATTTATTTCCTAAGGATGTTGTGGAATTACCTCTATGATGAGAGGTCATGATTGGTATAGAGCTACAACCAAGTGTTTCACTAATCTCGATGTCTCCATATAGGATTGTGCCTTGTTAGTTTTGATAGAAACTAGTAAAAATTGATTATCTGATATAGTGATGGGTTTTTTTTTATGATTGGGTGACAGAAGTTTGAATCTATATCATTATTATTATTTCATGAATCAAGTGAAGGTGAATAAGAAATATCATATTCCATGGATTGATTACTTATTTAATTAGTTGATGGGATCTAGTTATCCTTGGATGATTGATGTATAGTTAGGATATCACTACATTAGGGTGAATATTGAGGATGTTCCAATTATTTCTTTTTGATGTTGTTATTGGAATTATGAGATCACTCTGTTATGATTTTGTGTCAAGAATGATCTAATAGTATACATCAGTTTCATGAACGCAATGTTAATATATTTTCTAGATATGTTTATTGTTTTATATATCAATGAAATATTTGTCTAATTTATGTCTGAGGAGGATTACATGGAGAATCAACATTCTATTGTGAGAGTTCTACATCATTAGTAGTTATTTGGGAAGTATCATAGTCTAAGTCTAGGACTCATGAAATTCATTTCATAGGGTTTGTTATGTCCCATTTGGGATTAGCTATGGATACTTCAAAGAATAATGTAGTAATTTATTGGGTATCCACTTGGATAGTTTCAAAGGCATGATGTTTCCTTGATCTAGATGGCTATTATAAGAGGTTCATAGACCATTACTATGAGGTTGTGACACCTCTAATTGATTTTAGTAGATATAATCATTAATTATTGTGGATTAATCAGTGTTGGGATGATTTAACATACCTATAGGAGATGTTGTTCATCTCTCTGGTTCTTCATCTTCCAGACGAGGGAATTTAGATTATCGTTTCTTGCGATACATCGCATCTTGTTTTTTCCATGTTCTGTTGTAGTCCAGAATAGTTATTTCTTATTGGTATTGGAAATTATGTCCCCAACAGTGTTATTATGTAAACTATGATCATGAATTGCTAATATTTTCATTTTCCTTGATGTTTTCGCAACATTACCACAATATTCAGTGCTTTTTGGGTTTTCCCAAACACAAGATCTTGAGGTATTACTTCTCTCTTTATGAAATAAACATATGACCACGATGATAGACAGAATAACTAAAATATTTTGACAATATTATTTCCTATAAAATGTGATAGGAATATTTTATAGTTGACTCATAGGGAATGAAGTCACTCATTTATTCCATGGATTAATATAGGGATTTTGAGAGGGATATAGAAAAGATATTAGTGATGAATCGGAATATGGGAGAGGTTAGGTAACACCCCAAGATATTGAGATTTTTTATTTTTGAATTTATTTATCATTTAAATATTATACATTTAAAATGAAATTGGAAATATATATATATATATAGTTATATTAAAACACTTGGTAAAACATTCCATTGACAAGAAATACCATCTTGGATTGGACTATATGCAATACCAACTTGGCTTGCACTACAAGAAATACTGACTAGGAATACGATGCAAGAAACACTGATATTCTACAAAACATTGATTTTTATTATTTTAGTTATTTAAATAATATTATTATAACGTATCCTTTTAACTTAGTGATGACTAATTTTCAAATACTTCTATTTTTCAAAAATAAAATATATTGGCAATGAATGATACTATTTTTGGTAATGTCATATTCTGTTGAAAATATTATTTTCTTGAATAAATATATTTTAATAATAAAATAAATTTTATACACATATATAAATTGAAATAGATAAAATTAAATTAAATTTTGAATTTAAAATGTAGAAATTATCCTTGGGTGAGTTTTTGGGATTTTTCTACGAAAAATTATTTTTTAAAATAGTGAAAATACACCTTTTTATTTAAAACAACATTTTGTCTAATTAAATATTAATTTTAAATGATATTATAAAAATATTTTAAATTAATAATAGATAAATATTATATATAATAATACAATGAAAATAATTAAGAATAACATCACTTTGAAACTGAAAAAAAAAATCTTCAGAAACATTTGATGTTTTTCCCACTTTAACACCCTGTAATTTCTTTTTGTTCGTTAGATTAACAATAATCATATTTTTTCCTCATAATTGATTAGAATTTCAAAAATTCAACTTAAAACATTTTATTCAGTCTAAAATTTAGATTCTAATAATTCCATATCAATTTTTCTCTAAAATGATTAGTTAATGTGATTAAAATTTATCAAAACAGATAAGGGCAGATTAAGGTTAATTAAAGACTAAACCTCAACATTAAGGGTTAAAATGAGCTATATACACTTCAATGACCAATTTTATGTCAATATTTCGGCATAAAACATCTATTATTGATATTTTTACGTTTTTATGTCTTTTTGGGGTAATAACATATGCTCACCAAATTTGTTACTAAAACTTTTATGTGAGGCCTTTTCCTTCCAAATAAAAATCCACCACCTCTACCCATTACTAAAACCTATGAAAACATTTAGTATTTTCCCTGATCACCCCATGTATCCTACAAAAAATATTCCCTTTGACCATAAATATTCCATTTGGGATGAAATCTTCACAATTAATCTTATTGGGACAAACTAAATAGCATTACCTGATTTAGAGGTAATGTTTTCTCTCAATATATTTTACATTATATCCCTTCTTCACCACTTCTACTCCCACTATTCCATTATTGTGTGAAAAAACAATATGATCCATATCAAATTATTTTTCTATAAAAGGGTTCTAACCCAATCATACACACACCTACATCTAATGGATTTTGAAAATATAGTTTCTCTGTTTAGTGAACTACTCTCTCATAAGTGATGATTATACATTTCTCTTTTGAAAAAAATTATGGTGAAAATAATATTGGAAACTATAAATACATATGTAATATATTATATATATTTTTATATATTTACACTTCATTATATCTTTTACATTACAAATATTCTTACATTCAATTTAGTGTGAATACGGTAATCTCATTTGTGGAAGTGTAGACTACCGCCCCCTCAAAAATATTTGATTCATTCACACACCACATAGAATTTAATAATTATTTGTTTAATGAAAATTGATGATATATATTTTATATTAATTATACTATAGTAATTATATATATATATATAAATATATGCATATTTCATTTACATACTTTCTATTATTAGAGCTATTAAAACAGAAACATCATTCATGCATACGTATGGTTTACTGTATCCAGGAACGATGTATTCTATTTTCCACATATATGGGAAATAAATTATTAAAATAATAATATATTGTATATAACTTATATTCATATCATGACCTTGATTCTGTAATCATTATATAAGAATAATGACCAATGATATATCAAATTAAGAGACGTGTGAGGAACATAGTGAATATTTCCCGAAGTGAAACATTAATACATGATCTTTATCTATAATGTGGTATAATGTTATAATAAAACCATATATGGTAATAAATATAAGAACTTTATTATTTAAATTAATTTAAATTAAATTAAATTTATTATTTCAAAAGCATGTACGAGTACAGAGAGAGTGAAGACACAAGGTTTGGTGATTTTATCATGAATTTAATTTCTGTGAGATACAAGCTATGTTCACAAATTTTTCACATTCTATGATGATTATTCCATGGTGTTTAACAATCAAATTGTATAAATCAGTTAAATTATTTTGTCTCAAATTTCCTTCATTTATATTTATCTTTTTTTATGAACATAAACTCTTACTCGAGGTGTATATAATTAAATTTTACACATTATAACATTAATAAACATATTTTAATGATATATTAAGATTCAATTAGTTTCCTTTTTCCTACATGGTGCATATAATCTCATTTTACAGAGTTATATTATTTTATTGATACAATCTCAACACTTTCTGAGATTATTTAAGTTATTTCATACCTTGATTAAATATTTTGAATCATCTCTCATGAATATTCATGAGTTTCATTATCCATTTTTATTTAATGATATACACATTTATTATAACAATATTATACTCTTTGGTACATAATATAATTAATAAATTGTTTTTAGGAAAGACTCACAGTAGCCTTTCATTGGTTAGAAATATTTGTTTTTGAAAAAAAGAATCCTAGATTATTATACCATTATCCAATAATATTTTAAATAAAATTTTACCCTTTTGTATTCAAAAAATCTATTCATGGAAATATACTTTTCACATTCTGAACAAGAAATTCCTTCAAAAAAATTTCCCATGAAAATGGAATGTTCATTTTTTACTTCATATGGCATGAATGAATTAACCCAATGTCATTCCGTTCAAGATTCAGTTTCATTTTAAAAAGGATAATATTTAATAAATTTTTTAATAGTATTTTTCTTGGAAACTGATTTTCATAATTGTTTCAATTCTTCTCTATATATTTTCAATGCATTTTCTGAGGAAATTATTTTTGAATGGTTTTTTGTAGTACCAATATTTTTTAAAGAAGAAATGGTATTTTCCTCAGGAAATGTTTTTGAAAGGTATTTCAAAATTATTTTTAGTCTATGATGACATCAATTGATGTTACTCATGACATTTTTGGATGTGATTTAAAGGATAAATTCATATCCTTTCTATGAATGGATCACACATAATTTCATGGTCTTTATGAAAGCTGTTTCAATTTCAAGGGTCATATATTTACGAAATACATTTTTCTTTCACGGGATATACTTCAATGAAATGGATATAACACCTATATATTTTATATAGGTTATGATGTGATGAAATGTAAATGATAACCATTTCATTTTATAGTTCATTATTTGATGTTTATAGGATATGTATCTTCTTATGGGTCATGATGTGATGAATTTTTTATTATCATGTGGCCCTTGTGTGAATGATTTTACTATAATATTGGTATCACCAATATCTCCCTCCAAATAATTGGGTATTGATATGTTTTATAAGATCTCAAACGGTATACCTGTTGTTTCCCAAGCTCAAAAATAAAAGGGTATATGGGTCATGCATAAATGAAATAGGGTACATGGGATGTATCCCTTGCTGAAAAACAAGATGGTACATGGGATGTAGCCCAAAAATAATAGAAAATGGGTTCAAATGTTGCTAGATCAATCCCAAAGTTGGTACACATGACTTATCCCAAGCCTAACATGTTTTAAATTTCTTGGTAGGTAGCCCTAACATAAATGTTTATATTCTTATATGTATACCACAAAACCCATGTCTTATTCTATAGTTATGATTTCATGACTCAAGATGTTTATTTCCTTATGATTTCTGTCTTATGAACTTCCAAGATATTCCCATAGCATATGATTGTGACCTTGTTTATGATGGTTATGATCTCATAATGTTACAATCACATTATAATACTACTATGTTCTTTTTTTTCATAAATGTATCCCTTGGTTACCATTACTAAGAATCTGAGCTCGACCCTTTATTATATTTCTTTTACCTAGGATTTAATGAATGGTTTTATGTGTAAGTGGTAATGATGTCGATCATTATAAGAGATGTCTAATATCATTCACCAGGATGGATGTTTTTGTTTCAATGTCGTCAAAGACACTAAACTATAAATGCCATCAGGAATAAATTTTTTCAATTTAATTAATATTCATATAAAATTATGTAATATCCATGTATGTTATCCTTGGGTATATATAAGTTAGATACATGGATTTTTTTATATGATATCAAAATCATCTCTAGTGTCATGGGTCGTGGAGTCCCATCAAGGGGATTCAAACATAGATGTATAGAGAGATCAGGTTATCATTATATATTTCCATGATGGTTTGTTTAAGGATGAAGGACACAAGTGTTCTTCTAGGGTATGATATTAATTATTGGAAATCCATGTTATAGTTCATAATTAGTTCCATATATCACCTTGGGTGCTATATCATTGACTGAAAAAGATGTACTAAGCTCTAAGAAGACAATTTTGGTTTAATTTATTGAATCATTTGGTTATAGAATTAGTGTCTCACTGTTTGTTCATCTATAAGGTGAGGGGTAAGAATCACGATACAATTGGTTTTATATACCCATTAAATGAGTTTCAATTTAAGTGTAAGGCCATATTAATGGAACTTGTTAGTTTTTTACCTCATTATTATGGAGGCTTTGATTTTCTGTTGGTGATAGTGGATTATTTGAATAAATCAACCCATTTCGTAATTACCAATGTATGGAGCTTAGTGGAGGATTTTTCAAGGAAGTACCATACCGAGATGGTGAGTCTTAATGAATTACATTGGATAATTATATCTAATTTGGATATTTGTTTTAACTTTAATATATTGAGGGTTATTTAGTATGATTTTTGATATTACATATTCCATAACATTGATTTTCATCCACATAATAATGATTAGATAAAAATATTATCAACACGATTGAAGATATTCAATATTTTTGTGTCATTGATTTTGGAGGTTTGAAGATATTGTGTAATGTATTGTATTTTCCATGTATTATTTTAGATATTATATGGAACTATTTTGATACCATACCTTTTGATGGTGTGTGATTCAAAGGCCTGGAGTGCCCAGAATAAATGATTTAAATAAATTAAAATTTTAAATAGCACACATGAGCAGTTTTTTGAAATGTGGAATAACATTTAAATGGGTGCCCAGATCAGAAATATGTGGGTGTAATTGCGTTCAGTGTAGCAAATTTACTTTTGGATGGGTCTAACATCGACCGACGCAAGTCGGCTACAAAATCTAGTTTTTAGGCGTTTTAGAAGGATAATTTTATAAGAAATAAAAAAAAATTATTTTATTTTAAAATGTTTCCATAATTCATCGAAATTTATTTTCATTAAATGAGATGGGGCCTTGGGTTAGACTCATAACCCTAGATTTTTCCCCTAAAATTCTCTAGAGCTTATGATAGAAGCCAACCATGGATGATTTTTGACGAATGCCAACAGGCGACGATGCATGGATTGTTTATCAGCAAGATTGAATCCTGACAGAAGACTGATCTCCCTCTTCGTTGCCGACTAGGTAGTGGAATGTTTTTTGGATTCTAGTTTTCCTTGTTCATGGATTGAAATGAAGAACGCGGATGAATCCACAAACAGATTGATCCCCAAATCACATGTTCTTGTGGGAGGGTTATTATTTTCTTTTCTTTAGGTTTCTGATTTATGAATTAAATCAACGATAGATTATTTTAGGTTATTTTGATTATGATCTATTTGATACTATGAACAAGAGCTGATCAATGCTGAGACAAACAACAACAGAGGTTCATTTCTCGATTTCCTTTTGGATTTCATAACCTTTTAACATGGGTTCATTGCGTTATATGTGGGGAAATGAAAAACAGATCATTGTGCTTCCATTCTGTAACGAAAAGATCCAAACAAGGAGGTATGTCATCATGACAACCTAGTAGAGGTGCCACAATGATGGCAGTAGACAAATCCACACAGTTAGAGAGTTATTTTTCCTTGATAGTTCTTTACGATGGTGGATTGGAATAGGTTTTTGGGGCTGATTGGAGGCACAAAATCAATGGAATCAACATCATGATTGTAGGAAGTCCACAAATCACGAGCTTTGAGGTGATTGGGTGGCCAGATCGGGGTTTGGAGGTGAAACCAGGGTGAAGCGGTGAGGAGCATTGTTTTTGGAAAATTCATGAAGAACACGACGTGTATCCATAAGAACACACCATGTTAGACTGGATAAGTGACAAATAGGGTTCCATGATACAAGAAGAGATGAGATGACACGTTCCTCGAATAAAAAAGTTTGTGGATCTTTATGAAGACTGAGCATGTATCCTGGGCGATATACGAACAATTGATTGAATACACCGCCCTGTACTCCATGACATGGCCATACCAGACCAGCTGCACGGGTTACCACATGTACTGTTTACATGGGATGGCACTCGTGGGATAAAGCCATGTATGGGAACACAATCACATATATGGAGTCAACCACAGTTACATTGACATAAAGTGTGATCTGTACTACACACCTAGTATGGACCTTTCTACATAACAAGCCTTTCTACACGGGCTGTTGTTCATGGGTTGTACCAAAGGTCATAAGACATGGCATGTTCCACTTATACACTAGATTTAATTTCTATTACATGGCTTCAAATTCATTTCCACCATATCATTGAAATGTTTTGTTGGGTTTAGTGACCCTTTTCCCCATTTTCTTGAAGGTTATGTATCATTTTCTTCTACAATAGTATGATCCCTTCTGCATGAAATTCCAAGATATAGTAAGGTATCCCTATGAGAGGCCCAATACGAGATCCTCTATCCATTCATGAACCTATGTAGATTCTTATAACGACATTAATATTTCCACAGGGCTCTGGTCTTCTACTTAGTAGGGGAATCTGGTTAAGTCATTGTATCCTCCAAGGGCCTAGTTGTGATCCTCATCTGTGTATCATGATCTTTCGCCCCGTATGTGTGTGTTCTCATATAATGAGTGTATTTATCTCTCGTGACTTTTCTTAATGTACAATACTTCCCGGATGGATGAAATCAGAGCTATCATACTATTGTAATGAGTTCTCCTAGATGATTGCTTTGTGGAATCATCAAACTGAATCCCTAGTAGGGAATGAGGTTGTGTGGCTTGTCTCTCGAATATGGTGATGGGTTTTGAGTATATCTAGTTTGTGTTACTCCTATTATATGTTCAATAGACTTATAATGTGTAGAGATTATTTTAACATTCTTTTATGTTTTTTCTTTGTCATTCTTGGGGTCCTCTACTAAGTATTGTTATACTCACCCCTGTATGTAATTTACCTGCACATGTCATGTCTTGTGCAGACGAGAAACCTTTTGATAGAATCCAGGGCATACCGAGATTGGAATGAGCTTTACAATTTCCTTACATGTATATGTGTTCTTATAGCATTGAGTTGCGGTCCCCATACCTCTTTGTGTTTACATGTTGGATATTGTTGTTTATGGACTCATGTTTTTTGTGGGAATTTATTATGGGCTAGTTTAATTTTACTAATTTTCCTTTCATCATACTCTATTAGTTATGTTTAGTTGTATGCATTCATTTTGTTCCATAGTGGTTTTCTTACATTTATGAATTTGTGGGTTCATATATGTGTGTGTGGGAATAGGTACATAGTCAATGCCTCCCATCTTAGTAATATGTCTACTCGGTGCAAGTCACCAACACCTGACCTATTGGAGGTTGTATTGGAGAGTCACGACATTGTCCCCAATGGGATGGGTCATGATAGTGTGGTATTAGAGGTGGTATGTTCAGACTTAGAATTAAGAGCCTGTGAGTTTGGTTTGGGGAAACAGTGTTAATTTTTTTGGGCTCAGCTTTCTAGCTAGAGACTCTAGTGATGGTGCTGGCGGCCGACATATCCATAAACCCAGACTCTGATAACCTTATTTTTGACTTGGTACTTGAAAACACTAGTTGTGGGAAAAATAAGAGATTGTTTCATGAATCATATATGAATGGGTTGTGTTTTCAATGTCCTATGTGCCAGTTATCCAGATATACTCTGTGACCATGGTATATCATGTTCATTACTGGATGCCTACGTGATGAATACCTGATAGTATTTAGCATCGTGATCATGAGGATGACCCATTTAGTGATGAGGATTCGATACATGGACCTGTTCCCCATGAATTAACTCCTGGTAGTGTACCTGCTAAACCACCACTAGTGGAGTATCCCATGGTACCTGAAGTACCGACCGACAAGGGGAACATTCTTAGAACACTCCATGGGTTCCAGAGATAGAGACTCGTCAGGTTCTGAGGTGAGCCAGTCCCTCAAGAAGCTGAGGACTGGCTTGAGGCAGTGGCTAGATTTTCCATCGCATGAGGGCACTAGAGGTCCAGATTATAATCCTAGGATTGATCATTTTTCAGGGTTCGGTGGGATTATGGTGGAGTCTGACCACAGAGACTCACAATGCGGATAATAATTCATGGAAGGAGTTTGATCAACTCATGAGAGAGGATCTTTTATAGGTTATGCTAAGAGTAGTGCATATCCCGGAGCATCGTCAGATCCAGTAGGGAAATTTGATGGTGGATTACTATTCATTGAGGTTCACCAACCTTGCAAGGTACTAGATATATATGGTCAGGGATTAGTACTTCAGAGATCATAAATTTGAGTGTGATCTATGACCGGACATCAAAGCCAATTTCATGCCTCTTTTCATTCGAACATATGATGGAATTCTTGAGCAGTCCTTGGTGATCGAGATATTTTTAGTAGAGCAGAGATAACTGAGGGTGGTCAGCAGCAGGCAGACAGGTGTGGAGACCATGACAATAGTGATCCAATATCAGGAATATGGATCAGACCATGGGTGACGTCATAGGAGGACCCATGACATGTGTTTGGAAATCCAGGGCTCTCAAACTGGATCCAGTTAGCCTTGGGAGATGCAATGCTACTCGTGCGATGGTAGGGTACTTCTCGCTAGAGAGTTTCCGACCCATCGAGTTGCAAACATGGATGCAGTGGATAGAACAACATGGCAGGGGAAAAGAGTCGAGAGGATAGACCCTCCAGGTGGTAGACATGGCAGAGGAGTAGGGAGAGCTGTAGTTGGTGGACAACGCTTCGATCTACTTCCACCACCACTCCCAGGGCATCCTCACCAGTTTCAGGGAGATGTGGGAAATGGGTGGGGGTAGTTGCAAGCAGTCGTGGTGTACATCCGAGGGACTCTATAGATGATTCATGTTAAGATCTGTGTCTCCACTACCGTAAATGATGTACCTATAGACAAATGTTCTATTCATTCCTTCCTCTCCACATGACTTGGGTGAAACCATGAGATTCTGGTAGAGCTATTGACTCAATCCTTATTCTTGGAGACACATACGGAAGGAGACTCGATGTTCACACATCATTTCAGATAGTGTGATATTACCTATGTAGTCGATAGTCTCGGTTGGAACATATTGGTGGTAGAGTCTATGACTTACCACGTCATTCTCGATATGTATTGGCTATCCTAGGTCCATGCCCAGATTGACTGATTTAGGCGAAGAGTGTAGTGTGTCTTCCATGATGGGGAATGGTTTTCCTTTGTAAAATAAAAGGAGACCCAAGCACCCCAGAATGAGCTCATGCATAGGAGGGTAATGCCAATCACTCCTAATTTTCTGAGCCTTTCCCTCAGAGCATTTGATGTTGTCATCTTCCAGTTCCCAAAAGTAGTGGCAGAGTACTAGGACGTCTTTCCCAATGATGTTCTTGGAATACCTCCCCCCCCATAAATTGACTTCTGCATTGACTTAAACCCCGGGAAGGCACCAATTTCCTCACCAGCATATCAGATGGCTCCCGCAGAGCTTCATGGGATGAGGGTGCATTTGGAAGATTTTCATAGTAAGGGATTCGTATGATCCATCATTTCACCCTGGGATGCCCCAATTTTTTTTTCCAAAGAGGAAGATGGGAATTTGAGGTTGTGCGTGGATTACCGGTGCCTGAACTAGGTGATAGTGAAGAATATGTTTCCACTACCTAGGATTGATATCCTCTTTGACTGGCTTAGTGGGGAAAAATGGTTCTCGATGGATGACCATCAATCAAGTTACCACCAGTTATGAGGACGTGACATGGATATAACATGGATGACATTCAAATGTTGATACAGTCACAAATAGTACTTGGTGATGCCTTTCAGCCTGAAGAACGCCCCATAGTGTTAATGGAACAATTGAAAAAGTTCTTCCATCCATACATGGACCAGTTCGTAGTTTTCTTCATCGAAGACATCCTTGTGTACTTGGTGCCAGAGGAGGAGCATGCAAGACACCTTCATATGGTTCTGGATGTACTCTGAGAGCCCCAACATTATGGGAACCTCTTGATGTGAGTGTTCGGGATTCAAGAGGTCCACCTTCTAGGATAGGCCATTTCAGCTGATGGAGTATATGTGGACCCGGCCAAGGTGGAAGAAATGTTATCACGTGATCCACCTTAGAGCATGAAAAAGGTGAAGCGAATCCATGGGTTGGTAAAATATAAACATAGATAGATTCCAGATTTATCCTGAATATGAGCACCGATGACAGCCTTGACCAGGAAGGGGATACCCGTCACGTGGATGGATAATTTCCATCAGGATTTCGAGTGGTTGAGGCAGAGTGTGATGCGCTCCCTAATCTAGATATTAATAGAGGATGGTATTGAGTACATAGTTTTCTATGACACATTGAGGACCGACGGTGGATGTGTCCTGAAGTAGAGACGTGCTATAATTACTTATAGTCACGCCAGCATCGGCCACATGAGAATAACTAATCAACACATGATATCGAGTTGGAAGAGGTATTATTCGCATTGAAGATGTGGTGACACTACTCTTTGGGAAAGAAATTTGTCATTTACTCAGACCACAAGATACTCAATTACATATTCTCAGAGAAGGATTTGAGTCTCAGGTAGAGGAGTTGGCTATAGTTGCTCTGGGACAATGATTTTGAGATCATATATAATCTGGGAAAGGGAAAAAATGTGGTGAATGATCTAAGTAGAAGGCTGAGCTCGCAGCTGTTTTGTGATACAATAGAGTAGTTAACCATGTAATTGTTATCCTTTGTGGACATAGAGGATGCAACTTACCTACAATTGATTGTGGTCACCCCTCAACTCTTATAACGATTAAGGGAGGCACAACATGGGGATGTCGACTGTGAGGATTTACATGCTCTGTTATCCACATGATATTATCCTGGTAGATATTCAAAAGGTGGGGATCATGCAGTTGTTTTAAAAGGATGCATTGTTGTACCAGTGGTGTCGTGGGTGGAGGTCCTGTGGGTGTTTCAAAAATCCCTTTGGTGGTATATCCTACAGTGTGGAAGAAATACTAGGATCTCCAATGATAGTTCTTGTGGTTAGTCATGGAGAAACAGTAACAAATTTTGTTTCTCAATGCTTTAAATGCCAGTATGTGATAGCTATTCACCAGGTTCCAGCAAGATCAGCTCACCCCTGGATGTTCCAGAGTGGTAGTGGGATGGAATATCTATGGACATTGTACCGAGCTTACCATAAACATCCAAGGGGTATGATTCCATCTGGGTGATTGTTGACTGACTCAACATGTCAGCCCACTTCATAACTATCATAGATAAGAGTTTGGAAGAGACATTGAGAAACATCGACATGCAAGAGATAGTTTGGATTCATGGAATCCCTTCGATTATATTCTCAGATCAGGATTCCCATTTCAAATCCAAGTTGTGGAAGGGATTTCAAGAGGATTTGGGGACTCTTCTACGATTCAGCACTGCGTTCCATCCCTAGACCGATGGTAAAATGGAGTAAACCATTCAGGTTCTGGAGGTTATGTTTTGAGCCTGTATCTTGGTATTTGGTCATAGTTGGGAGGACCTCTTACCAATGGTGGGGTTTGAAAACAATAACAGCTACCACTCCACCATTGGTATGGCCCTGTTCGATGGCTTGTATGGGAGACCCTATTGATCCTCACTTTGTGGGATTGACCACAAAGAGATTCAGCACTCTTAGATCAAGAGTTGTTATGAGCTACAAATAAGAAGGTGCAGATGATCTAGGAATGGATGAAGACTACATAGAGTCGGCAGAAGTGTTAGCTGATAGACGACGGGGACCTCTGGATTTCGAAGTAGGGGTCCATGTATTTCTTAGGGTGTCACCTCGGCAAGGGTTGCAGTTATTTTTCCATGGTGGACAGCTATCTCCGAGATTCATCGTACCTTTACATATACTACACTGAGTTGGAGAGGTGGTGTAGCTACTAGCTCTACCGCTGCAATTTCACCGTGTGTAGGATTTCGTCCACATGTCATAGTTGAGGTGGTACGTGCATGACCCATCACACATCATCGAATGAGGCGAGCTAGACATCAAGGATGGAGCGACTATTGATGGGTATAATGTGGAGGTCGAGGATCGACAAGAGAGGATCCTTCTTGGGTGATTTATTCCAATAGTGCATGTTCGGTGGCAGCACGAGAATCTTTAGGAGAGCACGTGGGAGCTGGAGGGTCAGATCTTTGCCTAGTACCCACATCTTTTTGAGTTTCCCTATTTTGGATTTATAGGGAAAAAAAGCCCCATGGTGGTGATAATTTAATGTCTTGTATTTTTCGTTTAATATTTTTAAATATTATATAGAATTATTTTGAGACCTTACATTTCAACGTCGTGCGATTTCGAGGCCCAGAGTGCCTGGAATAAATGTTGGAAATAAATTAAAATTTTAAACAGTATGCATGAGCAGTTATCCTATAAATGTGTAATAACTTTTAAACAAGTTCCTTGATTAGAAATCTAAGGTCATTTTTGTGTTCAGAGTCGTGAATTTACCTTAGGTAGGGCCTAACATCATCCGGCGCAGGTCAACGACAAAAGTTATTTTTTGGGATTTTTAAAAGGAACAATTTAGAAGAAATATAATAAAAAATAAATTATTTTATTTTAAAATGATTCCATAACACATTGACACATATTTTATTAAAATGAGTATGATCCTAGGGTAAGACTCATAACCCTAGAGTTTTCCCCTAGAATCCTCTAGAGCTTTGTAGAGGAGCCAACATTGGGAGGATTTTTGACAAACACTGACGAACGGTGACACGTGGATCATTGTGCAACGGGATTGATTATTGAACAACAACCTATCTACCTCTACATCAATGATTGACGTTGGGGGTTTTATTTAGATTCTTCTTTCCATCGTTCTAGGATTGAAACGGTGAACACAGATCAACCCGCGAAAAGGTTGATCTGCAGATCATACGTTCTTGTGAGAGAGTTATTATTTTATTTTCTTCAGGTTTCTATTTTAGGGATTTAATACATGATATATTAAATTTGGTTTTTTTATTCTTCTCCATTTTATACTTCAAATGGGAGTAGATCAACGCCATAAAGAACGATGATGAAGGTTCGTTCCTCGATTTCCTTTTGGATTTCTTCCTACTTTTACATGTGTTATTCGCATCCTTCGTGGGAAAATAAACAACGGATCATTTCAAATCCATTATTAAATGAAACAATACCAAATTGGAGATATATCATCACGATGACCTAGAATTGGTGTGATGACAATGGAGACAGTTGAATCCACCCTGCTCGGGAGTTCTAATATTTCGAGTTTTCTTCGTGTGGGTGGATTAGAACATGTTTTTGGGGCTGATCAGAGGCCCAAAACAGATGGACTCAGCTCCATGATGGTATAATGACATCATGTCTTGAGTTTTGAGGCTATCTGGTGGCCAGATCAATGTTTAGAGGAGAAACCGGGGTGTGGAGGCGACATGCGTCGTTTCTGGAAATTTCTATAGAACAAGGCGTGTATCCCTCATAACACGCGGTGTGGGATAGAATCTACAGTGGCTAGGGTTCTACAATGCCCGAAATGATGACATGGTTGGTTATTTGAGAACATGATGTGTGGGTTCTTATGTGGACTCAGCATGTATCCTAAGTGTTACACAGATACAGGATGGAGTATACAGCCGTGTACTCCACCACACGACCATACTAGGCCGACTGCACGGGTTGCCCCATGTATCTGTTACACAAGATGGAACACACGGGAAAAAGCCATGTACAATCACATGACCACATACACAAAGCCGACCAATGTTATGTGGACATGACGTCAGATCTGTACTACCTATCATGTACTGACCATTCTACACGCAAACCTTACAACACGGATTGTTGTACATGGACAGTACCCGAGGTCAAAAGTCATGGCATGTGATACTTATACATGCCATGTAATTTTCATTAAATGGATTGATATTCATTCCCACCATATCTTGGACATGATTCATTTGGATTTGTGACCCTTTATCTTGTTTCCCAAATGTTCATGTATCATTTACTTCTATAAGAGTATGATCCATTCATCATGAATTTCAGAGATAAATCCAAGTATCCCTATGAGAGGCCCAGAGTAAGACCCATGATCCATTCATGACCCTAGGTAGAGTCAGACATCAACTTGAATACTTCCACAGGGCACCAATCCTATACCTAGCTGGTGAATCCAGTTGAGTCACAGTATCTACTAATGACCTGGTAGTGGTCCTCATCTGTGTATCGTGATCTTTTCCCACTCAAGAGTGTGTACTCATAGAATGAGTGTATCAATATCTAATGAATTTTCCGGAAGAGTCTTACTTCTCAGATGGATGACATCATATCTATCAGACTATTGGTGTGTGTTCTCTCATATGAGTGCCTCTTAGAATTATCAAACAGAATCCCTAGTAGGGAATGCAGTTGTGTGACTTGTCTATAGACTACAGATCATGGTTTTGTCTATATCTTCTTTGTGTTACTCTGGTTATATGTTAAGTATACATATACTATATATAGATGATAGTACCTTTATTTTGAGTTTTTTCTTTTCCTTTCTTGGGGTATTATACTATGTATTGTAATCATCACCCCTTCGTGGGCTTTGCCCACACGTGTTGTGTCTTGTAGACGAGAATAATTTTGATAGAGTCTAGGGTGGACGAAGACTAGACCGAGCTTTTCCAATTACCTACAGGACGAGGTGTTCCTATGGCTATGAGCAATAGTCCTAGTACGACATTTTGTTTACAGGTTGGACTTTGTTATTTTTAGACTCTTGTTTTACGGGGGAATGTATTCTAGCCCGGTTTACATTCAGTACATTACCTCCTATCGTACTCTGTTGGGTGGGTTTAGTTGTTTACATGAATTTTGTCCCTTAAATGTTTTTTTTAATTTTCATCATTTGTGGGATTAGATATGTGTGTTTGTGTGTGTGTAGGTATTTAGGAAATGACTCCAATGTTAGTAAAATGTCTTCTCGGTTCTAGTCACCAACCATTTTCTTATTGGAGGGGGGATTAGGTTGTCGCTACCTGGGCCTCACTAGGATGGGTCATGACATGAGGAACCTACACATGGTCAATATATCTAAAAATAATATATTTCACTCCAATATTTTTATGATAGAATTTATGAATGACCATTCCATTACCCATTTTGTTGGAATGGTGTCTAAGTGTCATCAATTCTACAACTAGAGCTAGTGAAGAACAAAAAATAGTTTTATCATATAGTTTTTTGGAGGATAAAAGTAGCAAAAGATTATTATATTTCATATGATAAACATAGGCGGATACCCCTATATTCTAATGCTAGATATTTTTTTCTCCTAAAAGAGACTCCTCATCATGGGTAACAAAGGATAATTTATGGAATTATAATTTATCCACATTATCTTATCATTAATAGGGGTTACATAATGTTTAACTAGGGAAATTTGATAAAACATTCCCCTAGATGATCTAGACCCCAAATTTTTTCAATGTGTAAGAGATATTCCATTAAATTCATGATGACACTCACATTATTTATTGGGGTTTTATTGATATTTATGATGATTATACATTTAATAAATAACATATTGAGATATAGGACTATCTGGATGTGGAATTTTATGGGAATTTTATGCCATGGTTTGTGACTTGTCTAAACATAATGGCATATATAAGAGTTCCTCGTAATGTGAGATGCATATAAATGCTCTGTATCATATGTTATTAATTTTTTTTTCTATAATAGAATTTATCATTGTGGATGTTGACATTTTATGATTTATGATATGGTTATCTTTTTAGTTTTTTTTTTAGATTTCTATTCTGTGATTGGAATATATTCCCCAATTGAGTTTTTAGGACCCAATGGTTGGTGTTCCAGGGTTTTTCCTTTTTTCCACTGAGTGGGGTGGTCGATATCCTATATTAGTGTGACCCCGAAGAGGTATATCATAGGATGGTTATTCGGGTGACCATATTTCCTTCTTTATCTTGGGTTGTGGTTGGAATTAATTTGGAAAGGAATTATTATAGAGGTATACAATGTTATGGTATTGTCCTTCACACCTATTACATAGTAGATAATCTGGTATTGGGGTCATGGGGATGTTTAGAAGGAAGTAAAGGAAAAAAAATTTGGTTGTAGAAAAATTTAAAATAAATATGATTTTACAGTCTATAGCTTTGAGATTATTCATAGAGGTATGGTTGATATTGAATGCAGATCTTGGATTTGATGTGGGGATGTGGGGGAGGAATTTTGGTTCCATATCCATTTTAGGGAGTAGACACACTATATAGATTGTATTTGATGAGACCACCTTCTTGGTGAGTGAGTTTTGCAGTGTGGTGGTTTTAGATGCACTATAGTCCCTCTCACCTATTATATATGATATATTCCTTGTTCATAACATTTATATTTTATTAGGAAGGTTGTTTTATAGTCTCTTTCCTTATTCCATGGTCATCCTTTTTGAACACCTTTTCATCATGGGGTAGGAGGCTACATCATTGTCTTCAAATTCCCACTTTTACTCTAAATAACCGAACCCCATATAAAATCTTCTTTCACGTAATTTTTTCCATAAAAAATTAATCACCAAAGTTATCCTTTTTATGTATTTAAACCCCCCATTTTATAAGATTCCACCCTAAACTGGAAATGATAAATCTTTTGTGGTGTAAGATGATTTATTCCACCGTTCAAGGGGTTTTTTCTCTGTATAATAATTCTTCAAACTTTTATATTTATTCATTTTTTTGAGATCTATCTCAATAATTTTAAAGAAATTATTTTAATGTTTTTTCACAAAATACACTGAAAGATGTTGTTTTGTTCTCATATGTGGAAATTCCAAGCCTTTAGGTAGGGATTCATTTCTTATCAATTCCATTTTAGTGAAATATTAAATTGATGTTTTTTTAGCTTATTTGGGTAGTGTTTTTATTAACCATACTAAATTATAAATTTATTAATAAAAATAATATCCTATGTAGTAACAGTCATATGTATTCCACTATGATTTTAATTTGCCTCATTATTTCCTAAATACTCAGCTATTAATGTAATGCGTACTTAAAAAGTTTGTTATGATTGGGATAGCATATTAATTTGATGAAATTGAATAAATTAAATAAATATATAATTTTATTAATTGCATATGGAATAAAAGGAGGTGTGTTTAATGAATCCTTAAATTAATTTAATTCGATTTAAATCAAGTGATTATTATTGAATGTTTTGTTTAAGAATATCTTGGACATGTTAGAGAAATTGTATTATGAGTTTGAAGCTATTATTATAGTAATTAATAAAAATTAGATGTATTTTAAGGATATTTTCATTCCTAGAGTTTTGTGAAATAGAATCTATTCATTAACACATTGTAAAAATAATTTATAGATTTCAAAGATGATGATTTAGTTTTCATGTGGTATTTAACTATGATAAATGAATTAATTAATTAGAGATAAAATAATACTAGTTTTTGATAAAGATAAATGTTTGTGGATGAATGATACAATTATATTATGAAGGATGAATTCCATTTGTTTGTTTCAATGTGAGATTATTATATTGAAAAGGCCAAATGAATTTATTTTAGTGAATAGATTACCTGTTGACCATTTTTATTGTTACTGAATTCATTGTTTTCCCTAGATGTGAGTCTTGAAATGTGATATGAGGTCATATTGGTATGGTTGTTGGCTGATGAGATGTGGGTGGTGAGGCTTGGGTTTATGGGAGGATTTGATGACTCGTAAGGTGGGATACAAGGTGATATGCATGGAGGTTTGGGGGATTGAACCGGGTTTTATATAAGGCTTATGAATCTAGGCATTCCCATTGTTGGGAATAAGATAGATTCTTTCATGATTATATATATCCATAAATGCAGGTTGTCTGAGCAACATGTTTATGTTCATTCCTTTCCTCACTAACAAATACTGCTGATTGATCGTGGTTATGAATATTTTTTGTTCTAAATTAGGATACATCATAGTGAACTTTGAATTGTGGAATTATAACTAATAATTAATAATATTAACCATTGGTATTTGTTATTTATATAATACAAAATATGTTAATATTATGAAACCATGGACTCGGCTAGATTTTGCATAAAGAGCATAGATTTCACACTAATGGATAATAAAATAATATATAGTATAATGTTAGTTTAAGAATATTTAATTAGTTAATGTTAGGAAATACGTTAATTTTTTAATATAATAAAATTACATTAAATATTGTATTCTTATAGTATATATAGTCTTTACTAGTGGTTTTTGGGTGTCCTAGTAAGGATAGGGTTAGTTGAGACTATGACTTGGTTAATGCTTAAAGTGTGGTTATAAGAAATAGTATATACTATTTTTTAAGGTTAAATATGCCATCCTAAAGATGTTGGAAAATATACTTACACCATGTAGACTCTGGGAACGAGTTTTCCCAACATCCAGGTTATCGAAGGATGGATATATGAAGTCCCCCTCTGGCCCTACAATATTTTATTTGTATTTTTATGTTCCCATATGTAGGTTGGTTATCATTACCCATATACGACATTGGAGGGAGAAAATGACTTGTAGTTATTTCACACAAATGTTTCCATGGATATAGTATCCTAATGATTATTATATAAATGATGTTTATGGGTTGTGATGTCTTGGGGTATAATACAAAATGACTGATAGATGACATGCAACATAGGGTGGGTACCAAAAGATACTTATATACTATATAGGGATTTTAGATGGGATTATGAGATTATATGATGCATGAGATGCATGTTTTTATATGTTGATGAGGTAATTTTGGGTTGGACTGTTTTGGAATGTGATCGATCAGGACGTACAATTTTCCGATATAACTGAAAACTAGTGGGGAAGTATTGGCGAGGTACCATTATTTGATATTATACTATATTTTCTCATTTTTGAGTTATGTGGTGATATATAACCCCAGTAAACCTTGGAAAAATATATATTTGAGTACTTAATGAGTTAGTCTCATTTTTTTATTTGGATTTAAAATTAATTCATCATCTTTTGCAGGAGAGGATATAGGGGATCTTATTGTGTTTACCTGTTATGATCACCCTATATATTTATTAATTATTTTTCAAGTTAGAATGATCAGGTTGGATATTGGGAAAAAATTACATTCTCCTAGTTGTTTGGTAGTTTTTTGGTCTTAATAGTTTCGACCATGTTCATCTTTTAGTAGAAGTAGTTTCTATTAAGTTGATTAGTTACCTGAAATCAGACAATTATGGTTAGGGTTTATTTTAAATTATAAAAAGGGGTTTATTGGTGGAATTATATTATTTCACATGCAATCATATTCTATTAGAAGGTAATTCCTATGAAATTATATATTTTATACACTAAATGCTTTTCATCAACCTGTGTCCTTTTACAGAATGCTTCGAGAATCCAAATTTCTCGTCTATCATTGAAGAAAGAGGAGGGGAACCACTCAAGGGATGATTTTAAGAAAATATTGGAAATATTAAATGAAATTTATTTATTTCAAATTTAGCTAAATATATGTTCAAAATTAAATATTAAATATTTTAATTTTTTAAAATGTTATTTTCTTTTACAATCTAAAGAGATTAATTTTACATATTAATTTAAATATTTATTTAATGATAAGTTTTCAGAAGATATATTTAGGGTTGTTTCCTTTTTCATTTATGATAGAGAGTTTTCCATGATGTGAATCAATTTTTTACCCCCTTATACAACTCAAAAGATTATAATGAATAAGTGTAGATAATTACATTGGATATTACATAGAAATATTTGTTGTTATGATAATCAGATTATGAATTGATTTTTATTGGGATATTATATATCACTAACATTGATTTTATTATCTATCATATCATATGATTGATATTTGATGATCATGATAAATTTTTTTATGGTTTCATTTTTGAAGGTCATGGATTCATTTGATTTCAAGGAGTATTCCATTGTGATTTAATAATGATATTAAAAAGTATTCAATAAAAATTTAAATATTGTTTTTAATTTAATTATGGGATTTTAGAATTATGTAAAGACAACATGAACATTACCATTGATAATTATATATGGAATGTCATGGATATTATAGTCATTTATGTATTATTCAATTTAAGAGGAATTTTGTTTATAGGAATTGAACAAAAGAGTGATATTATCATTATTTGATATAATAGTTAGAATGTTCTATGCTTAGCTGTTATAAAAATTCATTACATGAATGCATGATTAATATTGAGATATTACTTAAGGGATCGAAGACCAATTTTTTATGACAAAATTTCACGTAAAACTTGTATTGGATTAATTTTTTAAATTATATTTTTATATACTATAATGTATCTATCATATTTATCACAAATTAGTTATACCATATTTAAAGGTACTTACTTGGTTCTTCATCAATTCCAAAAAGATATTACATTGGTTCTGAGTTAACCTACTAAAATTTCATTGTATAGGTTCTGGGATACTCCTTAAAATGTCATGGGTTATCATTGATCTATTGTAAAAGACATGGTTTATATACACCCTATGTAAAAAGACATGATTAATATTTACCCACTGTAAAAGGTTATTTATACTGGATATCCATACTCTTTGGATGAGAGTGCAATGAGTAATCATAGGATCATTTAGATCTGAATTTCTATGAATAATTTATAATCTATGGATTATCATTAGCACCTACACTTTTCAGACATCTGTTTTGTATATTATTTAAGGTAATTTTATGTAATTAACATCCACTAAATTAATTAATATAGTTTAAGTTAATTTAATTATTTTAAGGATTACAGTTCACCCACTACTGTCTCATTCCTTATCCATTATGGGACCAAACACTATGGTGTGGTAATATCACCCCATGGGTATCGATTATATATGATGGTATACGATCTAGGTTTTGATACCCATAGGTGGATATGTTGTTATACAATTTATAAACTAATCCCGTCAATTATATATGCAGATATTAAAGGTGGTATCTAATCCCCATAATGAAATATGGTTTTATAGGTGGAGGGTGATAATCCCATGATGGTATATGATGGTCTATAGGGAGGGTGATGATACTATAAATTATATAAGATGGTATATATGGTGGGTACTAACCCCTTGATGATATGTGATTTTATATAAGGAATTTGTTTATCATATCTATTTTTTCCACATAGTTATTTTTAATATATTATAATAAATTATCAGATCCAGGCACTAAGGTAGCATGAGATTGCAAGGACTTATGTATCTCAATAATGATATGATATAAATATTAAATATATTAATATCAAACAAATTTTTTTCCTAAAATAGATGAATTAATATCCAAGGGGGACTTTGATGAGAAATTAATACTATTGTTGAATCTGGAATGTAAATTTCATCCTTGGCATGGCATAACCTTGCAACACATCCAATTCAAGGGTCATGACCTATCATGTTTCATATAATTATTAAAATAATTAATTAATTTAATTATTAACTTTTCCGTAACCTAAATCCTATAATATTTAAAATTATATATAAAGAAATTCTATGGATATCCACCTATCCTTGGGTATTTGAGAGTATATCAGGAATGAGAGGTTCTAAAAAATAAAGATAGATCGAGGACATTTTTCAAACAATCATATTTGACGATATCAACAACTATGATGATGTAATTTTATTATTCAGAAGAAATAGATCCTAACCAAATGTATGTAACATTTTCAATCATTAATTACCCCTTTTATTATCCCATTATGAACACAATGGAAAACAACAATCATATTGATTGTTGGGTTGATCGTGTTGCGGGTTATAATTTATTTAATTTTGATATTTTTAAATTATTATTTTTTATTTATGTTTCTCTTTTTTCATCATTTTGATATAAAATAATTGATCCTGAACCAAATAATGACCATGGATCATTCCACATTTTTTTCTTTTTGAATTCCCTTTTTTTATTCCCCCAAATAAATGATGGTATATTCATTGGATGAGAATTTTATGAATACCTAGGAATTGAATATCTCACAACCATTCATCGGTGCAGTTGATATATACCATGGTTCAAGGAACAAAATTTAGGGTTTGATCAAGGTGAAAATATGATTAGTGGACATAGGTAGACCGGAATCAGATAAGTGATTTCAGTTTTTTTATTTTTCACGTGGTGACAATGTGCTCCAATGATTTTGGAGATTCAAGCTGATCAATGGATTTAATCTGGTGCGGAATGAAAAAATAGGTGGGTAAACAATAGATACAAAATTTTCATCATGAATCATGGATGGATTTAAGGTTTGAGGTGTAGGTTAGAACAAAAAAACTTATTATTTCATTTAAATTCTTGAATACATGTCCCATTATGTGGAGAACACAGTATAGTGAGTCTTATATGGAACATGGGATAACATGTAGTGAAAAAATTTCATTTCTATGGTACCAACCATATTTTACGTGATCACGTACTAGAGGGTTAGTGTATACCCTAGAGGGTATATGGGAACAATTATAAAAAGATACATGGGAATGTGTAGAGTACATTGAAATGAAATATTAATCTGAAATGTACATGTAAATTGTATTGACCAAGATATATGAGTATGAAAAGATGTACACTTTTATGGGAGGTGGAATATTGAGTTCTAGACTAACCTCTATGTCCCATGTTCCTTGAAAATTCACGCCCTGTTTTTAGAGGATTAATGTCTATGTGACATGGAGAGAGACATAAAGACATGGGATTAGAAAGACTCACTTTTTACCCCTTGTATTCACCATGTAGTTCCTCAGATTTAGTTTGGATCCCTTTATTTCTTCAATATATGTTAGGTTTAAATGATTGTGATTACGTAGTCCAATCTTATAGAGGTAAAATGTTGCATTACATCCTTGGAATTAGATCATGATACCTTCTATATTTTCTAATTCAAATTGAGTACTTGGTTTCCCTCTATGATGCATGGGGTAGGATCCACTACCATATCATGTTACCAAGGAGGGGTTTGTGGTATCGATTTGGACACCATGAATAGTGGGTTGATCCATGATCTAATATATTGATCCAAAAGGGTTGGTGGCCTCCCATGGTTGTCTTTTGTTTGATTCACTATTTGGATAACATGATCATAAAATATATGGATAGTACACCATAGAAATTCAAGACCAAGATGACCTCTCAAATGAGTGATGTTAGTTAAATCATGGATTTTGGAGGGAGTCTTCCAAGATGGGGTTTACCTTTAAAAATTGAGCAGAATCATGTGGCTAGTAGTGTTAGTCGAGTTATCATGAAATTTTTAGTTTTTTATGAATATCTATAGTGGTTTATTATAATTAAGTCTCTTATCTTAATTTACATACTAGTGTAATGATGAGATTGATAATATCGAAACATTATTCTTAGTGTTTTTGGGGTATCAAAATGGATATTTTTACACTCTACCTTGTATGGGATCAACCTGAATATGTCATACACAATAATAAAAAAATTATTTTTTATAGAGTATTAGGAGGACCTATAGTAGTAAGAACTTAATTTGTTTCGACAAGATTGACTATGGTTCATACCATTGTGTCATTTGACCATTTCCCCTATTTTTGAGTTGGTTAAAAACTTGTTTAGTATATGGTTAGCATGTATTTGGCCCATTTACCAATTTCAGTACATTTATCATTCTCTATTATTTGGATATAGACATATGAATGCATTAGTTTTAGTAATTATTTACATTTATAATTGTATGGGCTTGGATATAAGTATGTAGGTACTATGTTTAAAGCCTCCAATGTGTGGGATATTCTTACATGGCATTGGGCACTATCCCCTGGCCTGTTGGAGCTCGTATTGGGGTATTCAAACTTGGATTGTCAAAAGACATGTGAACCTTAGTTTTTTAGGTCTTAATTGGGTTATATTAAAACACTAATTTCGGCCTTAGGTATAGAGTTGGAGATGTTTCTAGCTATTACGTTTTGTTTGGGATTTATGTGAACATGGTAAAAGTGTTTCAATTTCAGCTCTCATCCCATGAAATCTAGTGTTAGTGCAATGTCCAAAATATCTATTCACTAGGGATATGATAATATACTTTTTCACCCAGTAAATATAGGAACTAGATGTAGGGATATGATTGTAACATCATCATATAATAATGGGTTGTGTTTTCAATGTCGGTATTGAGCCATCTTCCAATATATACTCATTGACCATGTAGAATGTTGTTTTATTAAGGATAGATATATGAAGGTATCCATCTATGATTCCATACAATGAAAATGTGGATGATGTGATGATCAATGATGTTTTAGTACAGGGTCATGTGTTGGTGGTGTTACCATTGAATGGTTTCCAACCTCATCCACCACCCATTGAGCAAGATATTGTGATGACAATACTAATTGATGGTTTATGCAAGTTGAGTGCACTCTAGGAGTTTCATATGATGTTAAATACTATTCATCAAGGTGATCTAGGCCCTTATGAAGCTTGGTAAGGGAGATACATAGTGCACCGTGTTTACATCCTTGTGAGGAAACTAGAAAATCAGATGGGGGTCTTTAACGCAATTCTTCTTCAGGGATCCATTGGGAGATGGTGGAGTCTCTTCACTCATTCACATAAAGAAAAATCTATATCTAGGCCAAATTTTAGTTGTCTATTTATTTATAAGTACTCTTTTTCCATGTTTTTATTGGTGAAATTTATGATTTTTTCAACTGTAGTAGTGTAGTATAATCATGTCCCATTATCTGGTGATTTTCGCTGACCTTATGCTATACTAACATGATATGGTTCAAGATCTATTGTTTAGAGAATAGATCATTGATCATGGATTATGTAGAGATAACATGGATGGAGTGATATCTCTTTTCAGTTCTACCTATTCTATATTTCCTAAAATAGATTTATTAGTTGTAGGAATCATAGAAGTACATAAATGAATATTAAAGGACGATAGAGGGAACATAGCAACTAAAACCACCGAATCGAGTAATCGATGATTGTTGTAGGGATATGTTCATGTAAAAAACATTAACATGGGATCCCATGATATATGATCAACAATTAGGGGCTCTAAATAAGTAAAAATGTTGACTAGATAGAGGCGGTGTTTCTCTTACGATGGTTGGGGACATCTCACATGTTATTATCTGACCAATTTTATCGATGAAAGAAATATGACTATTGAACACCTATGTAGAGATAATGGAAGGATAATGGAGTAATTTATCATATTATTCATCAAATATTATTAGGTAGAGTAGTGGGAGGTGAAATTATATTGGCATGTTGTCACCACCATCCCCATTTGTTCTAGAGAAGGATAATAGTTCTGGTAGTCAGAGACAAGGAAATATATATGCATTGAAGTCTAATAACCACAAGACACTTAGGATGATTTTAGGTACAATGTTTTTATACTCTAAATTATCGTCATTAGTAATTAATTGTGGTTTAATAAGTTATTTACTTTTCACTTATTTGGTTTAAGACATAGACATTCTAGTTGAGCCTTTAGCTCAACCTTTATGCTTGGAGACAGTAACCGAAGGGGATTTAGAGAATAGAAAGTATTTTCAATATTTGGAACTAACCCTTAGTGGAGATATATTCTTATATGATCTATTTTTAGTAGTGATTTGGCCTTACCATTTCATCTTTTACATAGACTTTATATCCACACTTCTTTCAAATATTGACTATTTTTGTTTGAGGATGTGCTATACCCCAATTAATGAATCGAGATTTTACATTTTTGGTGTGAAGAAGAACTAGGAAGTGTTGTACGGGATAATTATAGGGGGGGTATGACCTATTACTAAACTATTTTATTATATCCCCCATAGAGTAGTGGATGTCATGGGATATGAACTTCTTAAAGGGGATTCAGAGTATAGGGATGTATTTCATAATGATATAATATAGTTTCCCCAATGAATAGATTGAATTCATCACTAACCTAAACCCATGGATTGTCTAGGTATTTTTTCTAAAATATTGGATGAATCATCCAATATTATATGAGTTAATGTTCCATTTAGTGTAATTTTAGTGGAAGTGTTTTTCTGAAAACAATTTCCCCTTTGGTATCTGTAGTGTTGTTTGCCAAGAATGTAGAAGGTAGATTTGTGTTTTATGAGGAATATTGGAACATGAACTAGGTGTATATGAAGGATTTGTATCAAATATCATTGATCAAAAATGTATATGTTCATTTGATATGGGTGATATGGTTCTAAAAGATTATCCTTATTATGTCAATCCCCAGCATTGAGTATGGGATAAGGATGCATTGAATAATATATTCAAACGGTCTTATAGTCATTTTGAGTATATGGTGGTGCCTTTTCACATGAAGAATACTCCAAAAGTATAGATGAGACTCATGAAATAGATATTTTATTCTTTATTATGAAAGTTGTGGAGGTTTTAATTAAATATTTTACAATGTACACGATGTCTGAAGATGAGAAAATGAGACACTTCAGGATTGTTCCAAACATTCTCCAAGAGAGTCCAATTTATGTGAATCTCATGAACTGTCAGCTCGAGATTAAAGATGTACAAATTTTTTGAAAATTCATCTCATACGATAGTTTATTTGTAGAAATAGTAATGGTTGAACCATTCCTAACATGGGATCCAACCAATAGTATTACCGAGGTGAAAATATTATTTTGGTTAGAAGACTAATGCATTGGATTTTTTCCCAATTTCTCAAGGATATTAAAACTGTTTACTACATTGACCAGTAAAGGATAACATTTCCTATGGATAGGAAGGTTATATATTACTTTTTATGATTTTTTAAAGGTTTAGAAGCACCCCTTCAAGATATTTCAATAGGAGGTTTCTAAGTTCCTAGTGTCTAATGATTCCCAAGGGGAAAAACATTGTTGTATAATGATATTAAGACATGAATTATTTTTCCAGTGGGTCTCAATAGTTGATACCACATGTGAAAATCTATATAATCCATGATATTGAGTTATAAGAGTTAGTTTACTCCTTGAAAATATAGAGACACTACCATATGGGTGTGAATTTTGTCATATATTTTGAAAATAATAGTTGAATGCATATCTTCTCTCAGAAAGATATTAATTTTATATAGAGTTGGTGGATAGAGATCCTCCAGGATTTTAACTTTAACATAATCTATACTCTTGGGAAGGGGAAATTATTGGTTGAATATCTCGATAGTAAATATTGTTAATGGTTATTAACCAAGGATTTGAATTAGGTATCCTCATTTAAATTATTCTTAGTGAACAAGGATATTGAAGAATATTTATATTTATGGTTTTTCTCCCACCACTTGTAAAACATTTTTGGGTAGATCAACATGGAGAAACCATCTTTGAGCTATTAAATACTCATATATACATCCTCGGGATGGATTTTCATAATATGGGTTTTGTGTCATGTTTTTATGAGGATGACCAATATTTTCATTGATGTTATGTGAGTTTTTGATAAGGGTGTTCTATAAATCCAATTTTCCTATACATCTAGGTTTGGTAATGATATAACAAGAACTCTGATGTCAATTATGGTGGCCAGGTATAATGATGTGTATGGATGATTTAGTCTCTTGATCACTCACTTTTCATCATGTGAAGGCAGAATATTGGGTCCCAGTAGGATTGGATCATCCCCTTAAGGATTAAGAGTTGAATAAGGATGGTATTTCTATAGAAATCATAATAGGGTTACCATGAATGCTAGAGGAAATGATTCCATCTGGGTGATGATAGACTGACTAAATGTGTTTTCCCACATCCTAGCTATCTATGAAATGATTTTAGTAAAGATATTTTGATTCCCTTAAATGAATGAGATATTCTATGTACCTAGAATTCCCTTGATGATCATTTTACCCCATGATTTATTATTAACATAATGATTATGGGGTGGATTGTATGAGGTCTTTGGGTCTTATTTTAATTTGAGCATGACATTTCAACCCCGTAATGATAGCATGAGTTACTAGACTATTCATGTCCAATAGAACATGTACTGGGATTTTATGTTGTAATTTGACCATATTTGGGAGGATTAACTAGACTTTGTGGAGTGTCTGTATAACCACATCAACCATTAATCCATTTTTATCACACCATTAGAGGCTTGGTAGGGGGAATCTTGCATGTCACCACTCTGAGTGTGTCTCCACACAAGGGACTAGAGTTGGTATGAGATATGAATGAGAAGGTGGAAATCATCATGTACTGGATAATGAAAAAACAAATCCTACATAAGTCCTATGAAGACTGACAAAAGGGACATTTGGAGTTTTAAGAGGCAGATTGTGTGGTCTTGAATGTATCACCTTAACATGGGTTGTGGAGATTAGGTTGGGGTGAAAAGTTTTATCTAGGATAAATTATCCATTCCCAAACAATATGTAGGGTATTCATGGTGGAATAATGCATGACCCTATGACCAAAATTATATCAGGAGCATGATGTCTTCCTCATTCTATAACTGATGATTAATGTTCATATTTCTTAGTATGTTATCGACTGGGGATATGTGGATATGGAGGATGGGGATACCTTTGTAAAGTACCAGATAGAGACCGAGGATCAATAATAGAAGATCATATGTCGGTGATATATTCTCTTGGTGTGTGTATGGTGGTAGTACCTGAAAAATCAGGAGAGAAAATTGGTGAGGGAAACGTAGATACTGTCTCAATTCCCACATGTTTTTTAGTAGTATTTTTGAATTTTTGAGATGAAAATCCATAAGTTTGGGAGAATTTAATGCATATATTTTTTCATGTGAGGCTTGAATAGATATAAAATAATACTTAAAGTGCAAGGTTCTGTAATGAATCTAGATTCCTTTGCCCGAAGGGGCTTAGTAATTACATCATATATGTATTAAATATTTTATTCTCTCACACACACACACCATTCATGATATAGTAGAATAAATCATACAAGAGGACTCGGACATTAAATATGATACCATATTTGATTCCAAAAATTGAGTTTTACAATAGTAATGACATAACCAAAGATAAAATTAGGCTATTTGGTTTAGATCCAATAATAGAAAAATAATAATTCAATAAATAAATTTAATTATTTAATTTTTAATTAAGGTTAAACCTAAATTCTAACCAATTTTTACATATTTATAAGAAAATTCAAGTGATATATACACAAACTTGGGGGCATGGTGAAGATCTTGGTAAATGGTCATGATAGGTCACTGATGGTTTTCGCTAACACTGTTTTAGTATTTTTCTAACATCAATGATTCAAATTCATTCTGATTTAGTGGTTGATCCAAAAGAAATTTTGGTTGTTATTTTTCATTTCATTACATCAACATTAATTATACCATGATAAATTTTAATGGAATCAAATTATAGATTGACATTCAAATTGATCATGTTACGTGTTTGGGTTTATTTAAAATGTATTTAGGAAAATTATTAATATTTTTATATTTTTTCTTCATTGAACATTATAACAACAATGAATCGATGTCCACCCAAAAAACTACTGAGGTTTGCCCCTCATTTTGTTATTTGTGTATTTCTCAAATATTATTACATGATTATTATCTTCTATTTATATATTTTATTTTTAATGGAATAATCAGTATTCAACAATCAAAAAACCATTATTCCGTGAAATTGATTTATTCCTTGGGATTGGGATCATGGTCGATGGTGTGATGGAGTTGTAGTTAAAGTTATGGGTTATTGAAGGTGAATTATAATTCGACTGAAAATTATTGTTTTATCAATTTTATATGGGCTGAACAATCTGTGCGATGGTAGTGGTGATTTGAGTAGATTGAAGGCTGGATTCTAGTGGGCGGTGATGATAAAAGTCGATCAACACCAGATCTTCCAATATTAGTGAGAATCAAAGTTGTATCTAGGGTTGGAGATATTGGAAAATATGAATTGAAAGACATATAATTTCTATTGAATTCAATACAATGTGAATTGCAGTTTGAAAAACACACACACACACACAAAATAGTCTATCTTCTACGACAAAAGGGTTTGTAGGAAGTGAAAAATATCACATGTAGTGTGGTCCCTAGAAAAATCTATGTGACCTAGTTCTCATGGATTGGTAGGTACCCTAAAGGGGAAACATGTACACACATTTTTAATAGCGTGTTCACATTTAGATAACATATACACAAGACATTAATAAAACATGACCATGTATATCGGATGAACAATGGTGCATGGGAAATATTAGATGTACCCACGAACGGGCCAATGACATGCCGAGAGACTTCCCAAACACTAAGCATAATGTAATAATATTGGAAAAGTAATGTATTTATTGGATTACATGTCTTTTGATATGGTGATACATGGATTGAACTGGGGTTGGTACGACACATCGTGTATGCCCAATACACATCATGTATAAAAATTAAATAAGATTGGGGGCCTTTGATTCCTCAGTAAAGACCAAGTTTTGTTGAGTGTGATTCTTTGGTCCCTCCCTACATGGTTTTAGTGAAACATTAAATCCTAATCATAGGATCATGATCACTCTAGGGGGTATCTTTTGGATATATCTCATGGTATCCCTTCATGAGTCATGGGGTATAATCCTTTATCATAATGTGTTCCCTAGTTTGTTTTTTGGAATTGATGTGACCCCCATGACTAGGGATTTGATTCCTTTTCTAGAAGATTGTTTTATTAGGATTAGGGAATCTATCAATAGTCATGGATGTGACCCTTATTAGGAAATCATGATATTAATAGATCTAATGAGTACTTGTTTGAATTTATGGTGAGAATAACCACTTGGATGAGTGTTGTCACTAATATCATGGTTTTTAGAGTGAGTCCAATAAAATGATCATTACGTTGAAGCCACAAAATAAATCTTATGGATGGAAAAATTGATTGAGATATTTTGAGACATGGGGTGTTCTTTATATATATGTGTGTGTTATGATTATTAGTAAGTCTCTTATCCAGATTTACAGAAAAATTAATTGATGATTTTACTAATCATGATGATTTGAGTGTAGTGTTTTTGGGTTGTATTACATGGTATTGTTAAACTCAAAATAGAATGGGCGCTACCCTCACATGTCTTATATTATGTAGATCGCAGGGAATTTCATAGAATATATGCATTATTGGGTGTATGTGGGGGTTAATTTACATATAAATAGACTATCATTCATACTAGTATTCAATTGACTATAATTCCTTCTTTTTGAGTAGGATGTACTCTTTTATTGTTTTTGGTGGGCCAGTATTTGTATCCTTTACATATTATAGTACTTTTTAAATACCCTATTTGTGTGATATAAATATATTATTTCATTAAAATCTATTATAATTTACTTTTTTCATTGTATTGGTGTGGAGATTATTTCATTTGTGTAGGTACTTAGTCTAGTTCATATCATATGTGGAATTTTCCTACTTGGTGTTTTCCACCGTCTGCTAACCTATTGTTAGTGGGAATAGGAGTGTAAAACGTGGCTTGTCTTCTTCTTGGTGGGTTCCAGTGGGTCAGTTCATGAAATAGGTTGTAAAAAAATCAATTATATATGTTGGCATATTAATGGGTGATATTACCCACAATGGTATATAATGGTATATATGTTAGGTGTAAATTCCCCTGATGATATGTGATGTATGATGACGTATAGGGTGGGAGGAAATCCCCTTGATGATATATGACAGATGATGGTATATAGTGTTGGGATCTATTCCCCATAGATGTTGATGTAATATACTCAGAATCATTCCATCATTAGATTAGTCGTGCATGTTCACACTCTGATTACTACAATAGTTCCTTTGGTCATGATATAAAATTTCTCTTGATTGGTTATTTTTTATTTCTATGATAATCACTTTGTATATACATAGTATTCTCATTTTATGTAAGGAACACCATTACTGGAGGCCTATAGAGTTATAATAAAAACCTAATATTGTAGAATTGGAAAATTTTACTCAATAAGATGTCATGATCATAGTTTCAAATAGGGATAAGGCATAATGTTGTGGGTTTGAGAAAGATATGTAGGGTGGATTTAGAATCTGAGAATCAATGGGGACTCAGTACTATGTTTTGGTTATTCTTTTATTTTCTATATTCAGTTTCAGGTTGGATATGATCTTCCCACAGTGGATCAGGTTGATGTATTCATGAATCATCAGATATTTTGGATTGTTTATTCAATTATTGCTTGTGGTATGTAAATTATATTGTTTATGATATGGTAATAATTCTCCAATTTATTTAGTGGTATATTATTATTATTGATCGAATTTCATTTTATTGTTTATTTCTACTCTATTATGAAGATACAGTCTCCCCATGGTATCACATTAGAACCTTTCTAAAAGTTAGAATCCTCTAGCAAATGGTATGTTATGTAAGAGGATAGTTCGGGTTCCTGGACAATCACTATATAGTTATCAATATTGTGATGATAGATTATTATTATATTAATGACATTAATGTGTCTTCTAATAATGATTTGTCATCTATGACATAATAAATCTAATTTTTATATTTTAAGAAATAAACATTATTGATATTTAAGGAAATTAATGTAGATTGAAAAAATAATTTATATTTCTTATGTTTTTTTAAATTCATAATATATAAAGATGAATACCATAGACATGTATAAATATAAAATAAATAATTATGATAATAAATGAACGAATAAGTAAAAAAAATTATGATATTATTATATGTGATTTATTTTACTTCTTAACAGTGATAAAAAATAAATTTAAAATTTATATTCTATGTCAAAATATTTAAAATGTGAAATTAAAAATGAAATTTGATTTTTTAATTAGGATGATAATTTTTTGATGTAAGATATTGTTGAATAATTATTTTATGTCTATATTTATAGATATCTTAGGAAATTATTTTTCATATTTATAAATATAAATACATTTTATTTTTTAAAAATGTTATCTGGAATCTATTTAAAATATTGTTATTTATAGAATTTAATTTTTATTGTGAATTAAATAATTTATAATTTTATTTTTCATTTGAATATTTATTTGAATATATGAAAATATTACTATAAAAAGTGATATTGGTCGTTCTATTTCACTGACAAAGGTATTTATCATGTCTAATATGACTATTTTGTTGTTAGGGTATGATACTATATAAATCCTATTTGGGACACAAAATAATTACATACTGGGAAAGATTTTAGTGTGGAAATTTTTTGTCCTTGGTTACAAAAGTGTGCATGTGTTTAATTTTTTTATAATCCCTATAATGCCAGTAATTATTATTATAATTATATTTAATTTTATATAATATTTCTAATATGGTAATGGAAATAAATGTTTGACACACACACAAACACACACTCTCCCTCTTATCTCACTCTTTAATCTTATCCTCTTTCATATATTCTCACCCTTTAATCACAATCCTTTTTTTAACTTCATAATTTAATATATTCTTCATATGATATCAAATTTCATATCCCCATATAATATTGTGACCGTGAAAATAATGAAATGATATATTAAAAATTATATCCAAAATTACTGAAATCATTATTCTAATTTAATTAATTATGTTTGATTATGTTGACAACCATTTCAAGTAGAGAATATAACTTCTATATGTTCTTGTATTGTCAACATTTATAATTTTATTTATGTAATGATGGTTAAAAAATTATAACATTAAAGAAAAAATAATGAATATTAATATATGAATGTTTGTGTGTGTGCAATTTTAAATATAGATCTTCATAATAAAATCATTGAAGATTATAAATTGTTATTATTTATGAATGATAATAAATTAAATATTTAGTTTAAGAGAAATTGATTAGTAAAATAAGGAAATATTTAGAAAACATTTATTGGTTCATGAAAATATGTATTTTTAATTTAATTTGAATCTAATTACTTGTATAAAATTCTGTTGGGGTGGAGTAAAATCTATAATGATAGGGAATGGTAGTATGAACATAAATAATAGAATGAATACGGTTGGAAATATTTAATTTTAAAATAAATAATATATAGAAGAAAATTGTTGATATGAATTGATTTCAACCTATTTTACGAAATTAATAATGGCGAATCACAATAATTTATATTTGATTAATATGTACTTTTTTATATAGATTTATGAAGTAAATAATTATTTTATAGCGAGGTTTTTTAATTGTATTGGGATTAGGAATTAATTTACGTGTATTAATTATAGTAATTTTTTAAATTGGAATATTTTTTTATGTTATGTTAATAATTTAATTCATTGGGGTAAAAATTATGGTGAATGGAAGTATTATTATTTTATTTTATATAATGATATATGTTTTTTTATGATTTAATAATTTGACGATATATTAATTGAATGTGAGATTGAACATAAATTCCCATGAAATAATTGAAGGATGGATTTTGGAGATATAATAATTAAATAATTTTATTTTCCCATGGTTGTTTAGATGTTAATTCAGAAATTATATTATTTAATGTTTTTCTATTCCAAATTATGGTCATTATTGATAAATTATTGATTTATTGCATTATGGAATGTGATACACTTCAATTGTTAGTTTCTTATAGATATTATTTATAGATTATTAGTAATTTCTTATATTATATATAATACATCATGTTTTCATGAGTGTGAATTGAAATGTGATCATAAGACTCCTGAATATTTCTATAGATTATTAATATATTAATTTTTAAACATAATAATAATGTTTAATGAGTATATATACATATAAAATTCCATCATGAATTATTTTTCTTGTTCACCTGACACATGAGATGCTAATGGGGAAACCTACTAAGTATTTAAATATATTAAATTATATTGTTAGAAACACACACACCAAAAAGATAAATTCAATGGTTGTTTGGGACGAAATTCGTTTGGGAATGTAGAAAATTATATGATATAGGATTATTTTAATTTAAATTTTTTATTATAGGTGGATTAGGGTGGTTTGTTTTTTAATAATAAAGTGAATTCCAAGATATTTCCCGCATCCAGTTATTTTTATTAAATATTACTACTTGATATTTGACACAATTACATTGGACTCATGAAAAATAATTATTTATAATCCTAAAAAACATTATTGACTAGGGTGGGTCTATCCAAAGAGAGTGAGTAATAGTATGTGATTTAAGTGTGTGACCTAGTTGAAAAGCATAATAAAAATCAAATAAAACCACAAATGATGGAGGTGAAATTTTCAATAGGGAGAATTAATGATTTGAATGAATATTTCTATGAGTGAGAGAGTTATTATATCTTTGAGTGAGTTGGTGTAGTGCTCTAATCCAAATTTCCACCTAAACAGTGCATATGGGGTGAGTTCCACAAGGCCTTATGCACACCTCCCCAAATTCAAATTCTTTCCATCATGAAGAAAGGGTGTAAATATGTGATAGAGGGGAGACTACACCCTTTTGTGACCATATAAAAATTAGATATATAATATTAATTTGAAGAAAAATCTAATGAAAAATGAGCCAGTAAGACAACAATGGAGGAATCATAATCAAGAGTAATCAATAGAATATGAATAAGAACAACCAAATTTGAAAGAAATAGACACATCAAAATATGATTTGTAAAAATAAAGACATGAGATACCTCCATTTCAGGTCATACATGTAAATATGCAGGGAAGGGTCACACATTGTCTACCATTATTATGTACATATACAAGCACACTGATACAAAAAGGAAAATTCAAATGCTAAACTCATCATGAGGAAATAACCAAGGGTCCCTTTCCTTCCATCCCATGTTAAACACAACTAAGATACATTTCTGGAGACATGTCCTTTAACTAAATGAAAAATCAGGATGTCTAAAATCATCTAGAATGACTAGTTTATGGTGTGAGAAAGAATCTCAATTTGGTACAACCCACATTTTTATACATTAATTTTTATATTATGGATGTGTATACTAGAAATAAATATGAATAAGAAAGTGTATAATGTAAACAAATATTTCGTGTTGCTCAAAAGTTACTAGGAATATCTCACTGACCTCACAACACCAAAATGGCATTCTAGTGAAAATCATTATCCCATGTCCCAAGGCATCCTCAAATTTTAAGTATTCCTGTTGAACCCTCATGATCCATGACAAATGTTACCCAACACCTCATTTAATTTCCATGAATTCGAAATATTGAAGGCATGGACAATCAATACATATATATTCCCTTGGACCCCATCTCAAAAGAAACAATTGACTTGAATCCTGACCTCTAGAGGCACATTAATACCTAACCTCAAATAGCTACCATCTTCAACACATCAACAAATGTCCAGAGGTATGGTTACACCCATCCTCCCAATGACCCTAACCCATTTCCTCAAGCACACGACCCTCACCCCCAAATTGTTATCCCCAACAAGATCCTACAATTTCTCCACACCATACAAGTTTCTTTTAATAAAAATCAACCCAATACATTTAATTATGTCATGCTATCAGGGGCCTATACTCACAAGAATGTTTAAAAACCACATCATAAAGAGTCAACCTATGTGAACAGTACTCCGAATGGTGCTTTGAGCAATCATGGGTGACCCAAAATCACCAAGTAGTATTGATGTAACATCCAACGAGAACCCTAGGTTCCTACAACCATGCCACTGATATGAGATGTCCATTTCATCCAATATCACATGCCAAGGACTCAACTTTATGTCATTTTGTCCTCCAATGATGAACATGATTCCAAACTCATGATCAAATACCCACATAAACTATGGAAATACCTTCAAGATGAATACATCACCACAAAAAAGATATCCATCGCTATTTATATCCTTACGCTGAGCCCATCACATTCCATTATAACTCATAAGTCTCATCATAAGAATTTCATATATATAATACACTTAAATTAGTAATAAACAATAAAATATTGTTGAATTGAATGGATAAAAATTAAATAAATGATTCAATATTATATAAACACACATTGTACAAAACTACCAAAGGTTTCAAGCCTCTGATAGCGATGGTACCATCTGTAGTTTTGAGAGGGAATAACCATAGTCATTACACACATGTTCAATTAAAAAGTTATGAACAAAAAAAATGTTATCTCTCATTCTAAAATACTATTTTCTAAAATTCATGTCCCCAACCAATTGGAAAATATCAAATAAAATCATGCACCACATACCACGGGGTCATAGATGTAGGAATTTATGATCATAGTCTCTAACTCCAACTAATTTTAATGAAATCAACATTTCTGATGAATTCCCTTAAAATAAGTAAAAAAAATCACGAATGGATTTACCAGTATATTATGTGATATTAACGAAGAAAATAACTATGGGTGATGAGAAAATTACTAAGATTGATCCAACTCCACAAAAGGCATGTGGAACAGATCATGGAAAAATTATTTTTCTATAATCTTGGGAGATGAGAATGGAGGTTAACCCACATCTATATGTTCAATATGGAGGATAATGGGGGAACAAATAACTTAATAGAATGAAGTGAGAGAAGGTGAATTCATTTTTCTATGAGGTTTCATGGTTAGTTCACACAATTTTCAAAATGGTATGGAAATAATTTGTCTCCTTTTCCAAAGGATGCCCGCCCCCAAATTTTTATCCCACAGATATGCATAACCATACACAAACAATGTGCGCTATAGTTCATAGTTACTGCCTTAGTGGATCTTACCATGAAGATTGAACAATTCATTACATAATATGTGTACGACATGAGAAATCCCTTGGAAAAACACCATTGGTCCACACAAATCTACGAATCACAACCCACATGACTTACCTAACAATGTGGAAGTGAAAAATATGTATGAACTGTTATCACTAAGAGGTTAAGCTGTTAGATGTTATTTTTCACATCGTCATGCACTTATCAAAACTGAAACATCATGCATACATCATTTCTGATTCCCATCCTAACACCCAAGGATGTTGGTAGACCTATAAACTCATGAAAGATGGAGGTATTGTATTGAAGGAGAACTCCGAATTAGGTTTTGATGATGGAAATAGAAATTGTAATACCCACCAATTCCAAAAATTCCATACTAATAAGGAATTAAACCCACTAAAAATAAAAATGACATTACCATTACCCCACCTTATCATTTCTCATCAATATTCTATTGAAAACATATATATGGTACCAATCATTCCTATCAAATTAAAATCTACATGAACTACCCCAATCAAAAGGTCACATGTCAACTACCTCAACGGTGGATCCCCACCACAGGGGTGACCCACCCCAGTCACATCCCTCCCCAATGATCAAACACATTGATGGTTCATTGAAAATCCTAGTTCCCAAATGACATCTTATGACACAAAATCACTCCTACACCTCATTCAATTCTCTTCGGTCATACCCTACATACAAAAAAAAATTCACTACATCGGTGCACACATAATGACCACGGATCACATGGAACCAACGGGGACCCACATATAATTAGATGATCAAATAATTACTCATGCCACAATCCATAGTCAATTAATACTTCAAAATAATTCCTTGAATCCAAAATACGTCATGTATCATGCATCTCTTTGATTCCTCGATGCCAATGCACCTTGATAACCATGTATCCAATGATCCTGACATGTGAAACCTTCTGAAACACACCTCATATATTTAAATTATTAGATGAAATTCCATCATACTAACTAAAATGTAGTTATTCCACACATATATATAGTGCACCTCGTGCACCAAAAAAACCCAGATGCCTCTATGAAGTACCTGAAAAAAGATAAATATCATGGTTATGCCAATAGTGTACCTCTGACCACCGTCGTCTTAGTAACCTATTGTGAATTGGGAAGCTCCCTGGAATTCAACCATCATGATGCTCCAATTCATGATGCCAAATATCCCTGTATTTTTTTCACAATCACACTTCTAATGACCCCACATAGGGGATCCCACTATCTCGTCAATAACATCCTAGTGCAGCAGAAGCTTAGCTATGGTCACTTGGTACCGCTCACGGACCAATCTCAAAACCTTGAGTCTACCCTAGTACCTAACTAGTGGCTATCTGTGAACGATTCCCCAAGAACCTGTCAAGATTCCTGATCATTCCACATGATCAACACTCCTTTAGAGGAAACTTTCACTGAGTCTGTACATGTCCTTATTTCCCACACAGAAGAACACCATTGAAAATAATTCCTATAAAGCTTTTCATGATTCTCTATCCTGAATTCCCTATAAGAACTAATCTCATCCTCATTTAATAAAATCTACAGCATCACCACTGAAACCACCTAAATCTTTCATCTGTATTGATTAAGACCTATAAATCAAATTTCCCAGGCCTATGGGAACCTAGTTCACTTTTTATTAGAATGATTCCAACATGAAAATGTTCACTTGCAACCAAAGGGAGTTCTATATAAAACAATTGAAATTACTCACACTTGAGGTTTCATCACTCACCATGCCAATTTTAATGGGATTCAATTTACCGAAAATTCCATCAATGTCCATAAAATACAAGTCACCTTGATGAAGTCTAATTAACTGATGATCTCTCCCATCACTCAACATACATAAAATGAAAATTAAAACCTCAAATTCCTTCTATGTTAGTCCCCCATGTCTAAATAACTAATACACCATTTCCCACACATTCTTTATTGGTCCTATGAGCATATAGTTCACCAGTATCAACCTATGGTCTGGGGGTGTCTCCAGATGCTCGAAGATCATTTTAATTGATTTAATCTAGTACTCATCCCCCTATGGACAAACCTCACCTTCGAACACTGGTATATGTAATGATAGGAACACTAGGGTTTAATATTACATTTAAGTAACTACTTCTGGAGATCCCATACTGATATCATGGATCACACATACTAGGATCTCATTGAGCATCTAGTCAAGTGACAACTAAAATGTTATCAAATTTGGTAGTGTCCCGTCCTCTACAAGAGCCTTCACCAGATCCTTTACCTCTGAAATGTGATATTCCAAACCCTTAGAGCCCACATCCTATGAATGATCTCATTTCACCCTATCCTAACCTGTATGACACTCAATTGGATCTCATCCTAGTGGCCACCTGCTAAATACTATTACATGGTGTGATGTTTTAGATTAAAAATACAAACATATATATTTATGTACTTATATAAATTATGTAGATCGGGGATTTAGTTGCATTTATCATTAACTCACTACCCATCCCCTTCCCAAGTACAAACATGCCTCCAGATACCCCATTCTTATTTAATCCTTACAAACCCTTAATGGAGAGAAGTATCACATATTTATTTGGCCGCGACTATCCCGAAAAATAATGTCGCATCAATCCTACTACCATGTTACCCAACAAGGTGATCAACATCACCCATTGTCACCATCCATGCCTACTCCAATAGGATATAGGACCAAACATGTATATATATATATATATTAGAGAATGTTTTATATTAAAATCAATTAATGTCCTAAGAAATTTATATATATAATGAAACACCACACAAGCATATTACGAACATAAAAATTCCTAACCAACACAACATCACCACATTAAATATAGGGAAAGAGATGAGATAAAAACTCCCTTAATTTTCTAGGTCATGGGTCACATATCACAATGTGTAAAAATTAATATTACAATTCTACCACACATGGTGGAAATAAAATGAACTGTCAAATGTGGAAAATAGTATAGAAATTATCACTCATGTTAACCTAGTCCCTTCCCCATGCATCGGTGTATATGAACCCAGAGGTAATTCTGAAACTATTTTTTCCAACATCCAAATCTCTAGTCCAAAATAAACCAAATAGCAAAACCAACAAAGACAGAAATTAAACTCATATGTTATCATTTGAAGCACATCGGCCCGAATTCCTACCAAAATAGTGTTTCAGGGCCATGCTATACTAGGCCTTAAAAACACCCCTCAAACACCCAAGGATTCCAACTAGTAGAGAATTTGAAAATAGGAGATGGTGGGGAGACAATATCGTATGTTTATCATTTAATAATGGCCTCTGTCAATATAAAATAATAAGAAGATTAAATGAATAAACAAACATGAACATGTAACCCATCATAGGAGGAAGGATAATCTACCACAACCACAAAAATAAATAAACACTTAAACAAAAAAACTTATGAAACTAAATATAGAACATGAATCCCTTTCTAGTCATAAATATCAATAACAGTTTGGGGCCACCCATGTATGAACTTCAATTTATATATATACAAGAATTATAGTACATAAAAGAAAACTCAAAAGGTGAACTCTAGAAGAGGCCATAACTAAGGGTCACTTTCCTTTCATCCCATGCTAACAACCTCGACGTTCATTCCCTTGAGTCTAGTCCTTTACCTAAAAAAAATCATAAATTCTAAACACATTACGATGGGCCAGTGTAGGGTGTGAGAATGAGTCCCGATTTGGTAGAACCCACATGTTTATACATTAAATGTTATACATATCTACTGTATACTAGAAAAAACATAATTTTTTTTTGAAGAATATAAACATAATATTATTGGATTCTTAAAATTGACCAGGAAGATATGACCTTCCCCATCCAATCTTAGAATGTCATAGAAAAGAGAATCCATATCATATGGCGCATGGAATCCTCTATTATCAAGTAGTCTAGGTGATCCATCAGGATCAACCTTAAATTTTACAAAACACATCATTCCAATTCCATCACTCAAATGGACCAAAAGGCAGGCCCAATAAATCGATATTTTTTCCCCCAATCCTCCACATGAAATCACGAATTGGGAGAAAGCCCGACCTCCAGAGGCCCATCAATACAGATCCTCATATAGTAACCACTATCGGCTCCACAAAATATGTCCTAAGGATTTTAAATGTACATTATAGAAGTTATACTAAACCATGGTCTCAAGAATGATGACACTCAGATCCAGCTAATAGCCTCAATGTTTTCCTCTGATGGATCCACACCAGCCCTCTGAATTCCTATGGAAGGATCCCCATTCCATTTATCTTAGATGAACAATCAGGGGTCCCTACACACAAAAGTGGTTGAAATCACCTCACTGATGACTCAGAATGTGTGAAAATGAATATAAGTTGAACATCGTCCAATGATGAATAAGTGATAATCTCCATATAATACCTAATCCACATCCAACTGGATCCACATGCCCATTTGACCATATAGCTCAAAAATGTTTTCCATACAATCCTATAACATGGGTCATTCCCTTATCCTGACCTCCTTGATGCCTCAACTAATGAACATGCCAGCCAACTAGTGATAACATCATCAAAGTACGCCATGGAAATATATTCATAAAATCATATATCATCTAAATAGATTGTCGTCACTATCTATATCCTCATGCTTATCCCATCACGTTCCATTGTAAGTGAAAATTTTCATTAAAACATTTAATATATATAATTAAATTAAATTTTAATTGTAAATTAAATATAATTATATTTAAAAACAAAAATTAAATATACATTTCAAATTATTATAAACACATACCTGGCCAAACTACCCATTGTTCTGAGCATCTCACTAATATCAAACCACATTTAGATTTTTGTGGGAATGAATGTTGGCATCACACTATAGATTAATTAATTAAGTAGGAACAGACATAAAATTAAAATTGTCTTTCTCTGTCAAAATAATTACATTCTTAAAGATTCTCCCATGATAAATTTAAAAATATTAATGAAACAGATAAACCACCTACCTTGGAGTCATAGACGTGGGCACCTCATATATTATCCACTAACTCAAACCGATTTGGGAGAAATAAAAATTTCATAAGAAACCTTCGAAGATAAGAAAAAATGACTCGAAGAGATTTAACAGTCCATTTGTTGAGATCAAAGAAGAAAAGAAGCATGGGTTAGGAGAGATTTACCGAGATAGATCAAACAACACAAATAACTATAAGAACGGGTATTAGAAGAAGGATTTGGATCAAATCCAAGTAGTGAAGGACAATATGCAACCCCACTATAGTATGATCCTTTTTGAGGGGAAGAGAGGAGAGAATAACTTTAATATAAAAAAGGGAGTGAAGGTAAATTCACATCAATAATATTCCACAGAGTTTTCTCACATGGTTTTTCCAAACCATGCAGCAACCATATACCTCATTCAATTAAGGAACCATGCCATGCACGATTATCCCAAATAGTTATGAATGACCATGTACAAATAATTAATGGTATAATGAAAGGTTACTTCCTATGTGATGCTTACCATGTGAAATTAACATGGTTTTCCATAGTCGAGCACAATCCATTTGAAATCCATCTGCAAAAACTCCAACGGATCACACAAAACGATGAACCCTAAACAACATGGTTTACCTAACCATGTGGTAGTGAAAAATTGGGATACCCGGTTTTCACTACGAGACTGCTCGATTACAAATAAATTAGTGCTTCACCTTGTAATTCCCAAAACCAGTCCTTTGGGCCTCCAATGTTCTAGAATCCCATCTGATCACCCGAGGAATATTCTAAACAAAATAAAACATCCAAAATCCTAGTATTCGATTGAAATTGAAGTCACGAATTAGGTTCCGACGATTGAAATGAAATTTTCATTCAAGCCTATTAAAAAATTCAAAAAGGGAAGGGAATTTGACCTACATGAAACACACATGATGTAATAGAGTGAGATTGAACCATTAAAGACATAAGAAAAAAATATTAAATAAGATCAGAAGACATCAGTTGAAAATAGTTGATGATGTAGGTGGATTTTATTATTAATCTCATTCCATCATGATTTTAATTACATTTCATAGAACATAATGAATGATTCTACCTAGAATTTTTCTGGCAGGTCTAACTATGAAAAATTATACCCTATTGTATTTCAACTACTTATGTCGCTCAATCAATAAATGAGAAAAAAATTCATTATGTTAAACATGTTATTTTTACATAAAGAGTTTCTCTCACTTGATATTGATTAACATTTTAATAATATACTATGATTGGGGAATAGTTTTAATTGAATTCTGATCATGATCAGATTTCACTAATAATTATTGTTAAAAAAACATTCCAAAAAAGAAGTAGATAGGAGAATACAATTACGTGAATGGATAATTGAGTTAAAATATATTAAACAACACAACCTATTCACCCTAATGTCCATAATAAATGATCATAATTTTGTAAAAATGATTCCAAAAATTCAACATAGAATAATCCATGTGGAATGAAATAAAACAACTAGGGATTAGAGAAAATGAATATTCTCTATCTCATAGCTCTAAATATTGTTCCTCCAATGATCTCCTATTTATTCAAATGTGGAGTCCTTATTCTTTTCCCCTTCACGAACCTACTACACTAGTGCCATGTTTGGTGGAAGCATTCTTCAGGAATCTAGGTGTGTGTTTATGTTCAAGTATATTGTTACATAATAAATATATATTTCTCCACCCACAAGCATCATATGCTCACATTCATAGCTTTGATATTTTATTCCTTTTCACAATGTGGAAATTTATTGTATATTTCTCACAATTTTGTATAAAAGAGACCAAGCCTCACCTATATAGGAACCATAGCTGTAGGATGACACATAAGATGTTGGATGATATTGGATTAAGACCATAGTTGGATGTAAGGAGGTAGTGATATCATGTATTTGGGGGAAATTGTTGGTAGTAGATTAAATGGAATCAACTCATCCAGTTGTAGTAGTGGTGGTATTAGGTTAGACTAATAGTAGAAGTCCCCATGGTATCATTCTATAGGATGAACAATAGCAACAAAAAAGAACATAATTTAAGATTTCATTAGAATTTTTTAAAGATGATATCAATGAAAATTTCAACAAACTAATTCATTTAATTAAAAAAATTATAAATTATAAATAAATTAAATTCATGTAACATCATTGAATTCAAATCTCCTTAAAAATTATTAAATGGGAAAACATCAGAAATATGGAAATAAATTGAATGTTTGATTGAAAATCACATTTTTAAATAATGTTAATTCCTTAAAAAATGCTCATTTGATAAAATAAATGAATTATGTTTATCCAAATTATGTTCATTGAAAATATTTTAAAAATGAATTTTCAATGGAATAAAATATATTCCATAAAAAATTGAAATTCAGAGAACAAAAAAGTTATTTATTCCATCTCAAAAAAACCCTTTATAAATAATAAATTTAATGTACAAATTTCAATATTTCTCTATATATAGGATTTTTCAAATAAAAAAATCAACTAATTTAATAATAACGATGTGGTACGATGTTTCAAAAATAGTCCATATCTAACCCCTCCCACACATAAATGTTTGTCTTTCCACATACAATTTAATGGAATCTTTTTTTAATAAAAAATATGAAATTTCATAATTAGATGAAAATAATGCATGTCACAAAATTAATTATTAGAGAAACATTTTGTGGAAATGGGAAGGACTATTCGATGAATTTTCATTCCGGGATATTCAAATTTTAAAATAAGTATTAAAAATAAAGAGTATACAAATTCATTTAATATTTAAAATGTCATTTCTCTTAGATGAATTCAATGAAATCCCTATATCAATTGTAGTTCAATTACCAATTATATGAGTGATTTAAATTATTATTTAAGAAGAAATAAGATCTTAATAAAAGGAAACTTTAATTGTTAATCTTTTATAGTTTCTATTAATCATCTAAAAACCAATTTTAATGTCATTGGTACTTCTCAAATAAAATATTTAACACAATTCCCGACCTTTTCATTGTAGTTCAAAATTCCCCTCACCAAAATGAACTCATTTTTTGAAATACCCTTTATATTATTAATTTAACTAATATAAGTTTGCGCATATAACTTTGAACAAATCATACTATGTTTAGACATGACGTTATTAATAGAAAAACACCCAGTGACCTTGTCAATGAGACTCATTGTGGGATCCCAATTACTCCGTAACCTCTAGATTCAAATGACATATATTACTCTACTTTGAGTTGGATAATTGTGGTGATTTTTTTTCAAAAAACTGAGTCCTCAAAATCATAGTTCATATTTTTAATTTCTAGATGTTATTATCATAATTCCATAATGATTTATCATATATTACAACATTTCTAAATTCTAAAATTGATTCTAAATAAAAATAGTATATAACATCAATGAGAAATTCATTCACCCTCCATAGTTTATGTATCAATGAATACTTCTGTATTAAACATGTTATTATCCTCAAGAAAGGATTGAATTTATATGTAAATTCAATCTTAATAGCTTCCAATGTATATTATAATTTGAAATATTTTGACCTTTTTTTAAAAAAACTGTGATTTCGATTTGTCGACAATATAAAAATCATACAACGGACCAAAGGCCTTCAAATTTTTTAATTATAACAAAGAACCACATTTTAAGGGATGAAGGGGGAAACCCAAATGGACTTCAAGACCTAAGACATTTCAATACCAAATTGTCTAGAGATACAAAACATACTGACAACACGGAGCGCCCCTCCCAAGCAGGTGAACATGGAAAAGCTATCCACCGATGCAAGGCTGAAAGGAAATCAAGTGTCATGTGTCCAACACAGGCCCGATCCGATGGCTCGTTCCATAACCTCTCAACATCAAAAACCATACAGCTCTGCAATGAAACATGGCTAGCATGGAAACATCCTTTGTTTTCCATGTGGTTGAGTCTGGAAGCACCTCCATTCCAATAGCCCATACCGCTACCAAATAACCAAACCCACTAACACCACCAAATATTCAAATCAACCAACTAAGACATCAACACAAAACCTTCACAAATAACCTACAACGCAACATGCTCCTCCCCCTTTACACCACAAGACACAACACCACCCATATACCCAAACACAATGACCTCAACAAACCCACAAATGAACCCCTTCCAGAACACAATGCCGCAGACATAATTTCACCCATTCACCGCGAATCTGGAACACGACCCCGACGTTGAAGCAGACCAGATCTCAACTCCTCGCTGCGGAAGAAGAGAAGGAATCTAGTCTTGACCCCACATCGTGGATGAAGGACAATAAGACAACTTGACCACACTGTGGAATGAGAGAAGGTTGTTTCCATGACGTCGCACCCAAATCAACACCACACTACCCGGATCACAACCCCAAAGCTGCATTGGAGTACACCTCCAGCACCGAAGAATCCAGATCTCACCATAGTGAAGCAGATCGAAACCCCTTCCCCACCATAAACACCTTGAATCCACATAGGATCTCAACCATGATGTCCTAGAACCAGATCCATCTTTGCAAAGAAGTACCACCACCACGATGTTACACCAGATCTATACTCCATGTTGTGGATGATCTAAAAGGAGACCTCGAGGCACTGGAGACCTTCCCACCCTCACCACATGAGAAAAAACCCTAATCCTGAGAGAGGCCGCCCTTCGCGCATAATAAGCAGATGCACCATAGGACGCTGGGAAGAATGAGGAAGAGTCGCTTCCCATACGAGGAGAAGAAGAAGACAATGTCGTCGAGAAAACAAAAAATGATACGTTTAATACATTTATAGGAGATCATTACAATCAAATCAATTTAATATGGTGGTGTAATTATTTTTGGAGGGGTTATATGAATGTTAAAAAATACCTTTTCCACATAAGAAAAAAATTAATTTTTTTTATTTTTTTTACGTTCAAGCTTTCATTTATTATACACAGAAATATGATATTTCAATTTAGTTCAAATTGTATCATGATAAAACATTATGTTCAGTAGTAGTTGAATAAATTTGATTATAATGGGTGCTAGTAGGTATAAAAATTCATCTCAACTTAATTTTCATCTGTCTAGAATTAAACAAGCTAACTCCCAAGAAATAAATCAAGTTCATTATCATAAAAATATCCGGGGTTACCAAATACATAGTATTAATAACCATGAAAAATATGATAAGAATAGTATTGAAATGGATAAAGAAAAAGATCATATCCCTAAATGTGTGAGAATTGAATATTTATGTTTATTGAAATATTCATATATAACCTAGAGGTAATTTCCTTGTTTGGTCATTTATATTTCAAATAAGGGTATGAAAATATAAAGAAAAATAAAAATTTAAATTTGAATGAAAATTTCCACCAAAGATTGTCTGAAGGAGAATTTATCCGATTAATTCACTGTTTATTTCTCTAGGTTATCCATTACTTAATTTATGGAAGCAGAAACACTATAGTCTAAAAAAATAAGGTTTTTATAGTAGATAAAAGAGATATAAAACATGATAATTATTTTTAAGTATTATATATTATTTGATAAGATAAATAAAAAGAATGTAAAAAAAGTTCCATGGGTTTGATCTCATGATTCATTGAAATTATTTTTCTAACTTGTACTTGATACTCATCCATATTTTTTTATAGTAGATGGAAGACAATGAATTTTGAAACCCATAAAATAATTTATTCATTTGTTTTACACTAAAATAATGGAATGCTTTCTTCTCAAAATAATAGTACATCTCTATTGACAATTACTATTATAATGGTGATGGGTCATGAACACATGGTGTTCAGTTTACCAGGGAAAATTTTTATTCTATAATTGAATAGAAAAACCCTTTAACCCAACATGAAATAAATATTCAGATTGATTATTTCATGAACGTATTTTTCTTTCTCCATGTATATTTCATCATTTTTATATAATTTCATTATAATTTCCTCTAATTCCCTCAACTCCATAAAGGACCTCTCATTGGAAGACTTGATGTCAATGATCAAGGTCTTAGTTTCCCAAAAATAAATTGGATGATGTAACACAATTAAGTAAAATGTCATAAAAAATTTCAATATAAAAGGTGACATCACTATAGGGGTCTTTAATGAAGTTTCTTAATCCCACATACCTTAAACCAACTTAAAAAAAATACATTCTTCAGATAGAAACTATCATTTCTAAAAAAATTAAATTATCGTCTAAATACATCATCCTACCCAATAGTTTGTGGGTATAATATTTTACTAGTTCTATGAAGACATCCATGTCTCTCCATAAAATTTATGAACATATAATTATTTAAAATTTTCACATTATTTTAAATGAAGTATATGGGTAGACATAACCTAGAAAAGATGTTCTCGTTGAAGAATTTAGCTACACTAGAAGAAATATTGTTAAAATAGCCACTACCTTAACATACATGGATACATAGTCCACATCCTTATGATATATACATTTCCATATTAGATTGAGAAAGGTATGATGAAATACGGGACCCACTCCTCAAAAAATTCAATCATGGGTATTCTTTTTTGTGGAAGCTCTATCCTTCTACCTAAATTTTCAATAATTTTCCAATTTTCACTACATACCACAAATATCTTATTATCCTGGAATAAGATTGGATTGTAGAACCCAAACTATGAAACCTTTTTTTGTTACTATTTTCCCTCTATGGTGTCTAACCAATGGTGATAACTAACAGTTCTCATGTATGGGTAACATTTCATCCCCAACTACAAACATCCTCAAAATACATTTAAATCCAATTATTAAAAGAGGAGGGTCATCCCAAATGTAGTATTTATACTTATATATAAAATATATCTTTTTTTTCTGTGAAAGGTAATTAAATATAAAAACCATAGATAACATGTTAACATAATCTATAAAACAAGATGCTTTCATAATATGAGAAATAAGAAATTGATCATTTGGGAAGGAAATGTTGACCCCCTTGGATTCTCAAATTTAGTGCTATGAAAACTATGAAAAAGGCCTAATAAAACATTATCAGCCCTTTTTTCATTCTAAATTTCCCTATTAAATTAATTTAAATAAGAGTCCACCTCATGGGCCATAGTTTTGAGTATTTCATAGAGACAAGGTACCTAAGGGATGAATGGTTAGTGACAATAACAAAATTGGACCCATAAATGTATTATATATAATGTTTAAGGTATAACATAATATCATCTAAAACCATTTCAATTTTTGAATAATTGTTTTGGGAATCATCCAACAAATTAATATCATAAAAAATAACACGAAACCCCTTACCATTCCATTTACCCAAAACAAAACCAACAAATAGATCACTACCTTCACACATCATATAAAATCGGAACTACATATGTGGGGTAGTGATAAATAGTGATGTATTGATTCTATCCTTAAGAACATTCACGGACTTTATGAATTTCATTACAAACAAAAAATATATTTCATTGACTACCTTCAACCCAATGGCCTTGTGATCACAAAAAAATATTTAATTAACCTCCTATAGTATCCTAATGTCTTAAATTATTCTAGATACTGTAACATTCTAAGGTTTTGGGAGATTTTGTATTACCATTATTTTTAATTATGAACATATCATCCCCTTATAGAAACCACATGAACCTACACAATTTCTTCAATATCCATAAACGAATGGTATTCCAAATTCAAAATAATATTTTTCTCTTTGCTTCGTTAAAAAATAGTTTTAAGCGTTTCAAGGATGATTTGATAATTACTTCAATATGTTGAATACTTTTTCATGAAAACATAAACTCTTGTTTCAATTGTTTCCAATAATACTTCCATATTGCATATTTGAAAATTGGTCATCACCCCACAAAATCCTACACAAATTCACTGGTAGAAAAATCTACCAAATGGACCTATAATAGTTGTATTATATGGATCATATATAGAAAAAGAAGTATAGTTCTAACCAGAACAACTATTAATGAAAAAATTATTTTTTATCAACTTCTATAATATTTGGTTCAAAAATGGAATTATTAAAATTTTCTTCCTATAAGTAGTATTTTGATTTCTATATCCATTAATGACACTCAATTTTTTCCGATGTTCTATTTGAATTTTATTATTATATTAATTTTTTATCACAATTTCTCCACTCTTTATAGGGACTACCTTGATAGGACATACCCATGGACTATTAAAAAAGGGAAAAAAATTCCAGAATCATAAATTCTAATGAAATTAAAATCTAACTGAGTAATTAATGTTTAGATTAATCATTATCTACAATTCAAATATTTGTTTAAACTCATGTTGACGGGGGATTTTATGCATCCAATATAATGGAACTATACCACTTATATTATAATTAGTCAAACCAATGATAGACTTGAACTTCCTCAAGACACCCAGTAGGTTTTTCTCTTTTCTACCTTCAAATTTGGATAAGATGATTATATACATTTCTGATCAGTTAACTATAAATAATATTTCAAATGAGTCAGTAAGGGATAAGGATCTAGATTGGGTGGTGATTGGATTTAGGTAAGACACTTGTGTTTGGGAGGTCTAATGTCCTCATGTTGCCTCTAAAAGAAGGTAATGATGATAGGTTCCTATTTATTAATATTGTTACTACAATAGAGTTCATCACATCAAGATTCAATATTTAGGGTCAAAATTTATTATATAGAATACTCATATAGGTGTTCCAATAATTACCTTTCAAACTCATCTAAAGGATCCTTCTCTTTTCTAGAACTAATCTCATACTACTATAAGAATGGATTTATGGCGCACCATTAATTTCATCTAACATCATAAAAAACTCTACTTCTTTGGATTTAATTTATTTTTAACTCCTTAAATACCATCTATTGAACATATTTTATTTTTGGTTAGTAGATTATACTTTTTTGGATACTTTTAATAAAACTTTTTCACCAATTTTAAGAAATAATATTCCCTTTAAAACATCAGTGAATGTTCCCCTAATGGTATGAAATTTTATACCAAGGATGAAATGAACCTCATGGACACATTAAAATTTAGTATCAAAAAAATTACAAAGAAAAATGATCTTTAACACTTCCACTAATAAGTCATACACCATACCATCTGAGTGAGTAATGGATAAATTTATGAGTTTTAATAGAACAGTTGTTGATTTTTGAAATCCAAATATCATGTATTATAATAAGGAAGAATTAAATAAATTTTTTCTTTCTCCCTGATCAACAAGGCAATTAAATCCTACATCTTTATCTCCAAAGATGAACTATATGATAACTATATATGGGACTCATTTTTCTGGAGATATCATATTCCTCAATAAAACACTACACTCCATTGTGAGATTCTAAGTTGATAATTCATCAAATATTTTTTATATGAATAAACATTCTAGAGTTATTTAGGATAATATTGTCTTGGAATTGTGTTTTCTATGAATTAAATCTCAATGATCAATTTTTTACAGTGTTGATAAATTTTAACAGTTAGTTATCCTACTTTTATTGTTTATTTCTTTATGGAAACTTTTTATTGGAGAAATGTTACTCATAGTTGTAGGCATCCCTTCAACTTATTATTCATGATTTTAATTCGCATTGTTTTTATTGTTTTTAAATAATTTTAATGTAATTTTATGATGTAAAAGTATGATTCAATGGTATTTATATATTACCCTCTAAAATTCTATATTCAAAACATTTAAGATTCAAATTAAAATAATATTCCTAATTTTCTTTTTGGGTAGTTTTTTGAAAATCAATTTCGTCATAAATGTTTTTAGAACGAAAGTTATTTATTATAGCCATTTAATTACCTCTGGTTTTTAATTTAGTGTCTCTGGAATTCATATAAATGTCTTTATCACCAAAATATATAGCTAGGTAACCTATATGGTTTCCAATAATTTTCTTCCTTGAATCTACTCTCCATTTATAAAAATCATTTTTGTACTTTTTTAGTATAACTAACACTTATAAATAGGAACATAACAATCAATTCCACTTTTCAGTTTGATGATTTAGCTTTCTATAATGGTTGTATGGTTGTTTCTAGAAACTACAAGTGTTTTAGGTATATAAACCCCTTACTATCTCAAAGTGAGATTTATATCGTTTATATTTTCTTGATTTCAAGTTATTGAGAATGGTTTTTCCCTATGATTCATCCTAGGAAACACAATCATAAAATTATTCATTTTGAAGAGCATGAGGGAGTATACCTAATATGGAATTAAATGATTATAAATTCAAAAACATGTAATTGTGGTAAGATTTATCCCCATGAGTGTTTTGAGTATTTTCATGAAAAAAACCTATTGTATTTTTCATTAAATTATAAAACATGATACTGTTCTTTCCTCACAACAAATTTTATCAAATATATATTTTTATTTATTTTTGTTAATATGTCTAAAAAATATTTACATCCTAAATAGTTCTATAACTACAAACCAGAGTAATAGATTGCTTCACTATTGATTGGTGGTAAGGCTTAGGGTTATTGTAGAATATTTAAATTAGGAATTAGGGAGTAGATATATTTTATTTATATTGCCTATGTAATCCCCTAAGTCTATCCCAAGCATCATGGAACAGTTCTCCCTCATATAGTAAATGTCTAGGTATTTTATGCCTTATTTAAGATTCCAGTATCCTAGGTTAAAACTTTATGGTTCATGAATTGTAAACCTGATCCCATGTGTCAAATAGTTCTCCTTGAAAATATTAAAACCTAGTATAGGAATTGAATTTGAGGAGAAAAGGGAATACTCTTCCTCACTCAGGACCCTTAGTGGAAACTACATAACACTATATTAGAAGCTACAAATGAGATCAATATATTATTCATTGGGAACTTCGATAAAGGTAGGATGACGAGAGAAAAATATCATTTTGTTTCATAATTTCTAGAACTTGGTGAGAGAATAATTCATGAAAGAGTATTAGATATACTATTACACAATAATTCACCCAGGATGTGCCTTTATATCATCTCATTTCTAGGATTATCAGCATTTATAGGTGTTTGATTATTTTAGATATCTCTTTTTCCATTATTATCCATTTTAATTTTATATTTCTTATTATTAAAATCTGTAGATTTTCATTCAATTTATGATTTGGTGTGATGTGAATTTTCAACCAACAATATAGTGTGCAATCATTGTGATATTAGTAGATTTTTTTAAATTTTTTATGGATTTTTTATCTATTTCTGTATATTTGATTTTGTATTTTTATTTTATGGTTCTTTTGATTTTTTTTACATTTTTATATATGTTTATATTTTATTGATTTTTATACATTCAAATTCCCTCCCCCAAATGATCCTAATATTTATGTGATGAATGTATACGTGTGAAAATTAATTTTTTAGAATCATATTTAAAACTAGATTTGAGAGGAGTAGGGGTTTAATCCACAGTGAATGACTTAATGTAGTCGAGTTAATGGTCTTTAAAAGTATACCAACATAATAAATATAAAATTAAACTATGGATGAGGAGGATATAAATTGTATTTTTGATGGAATCGAGATGATAATAATGTTTTTTTGAGTTTGAGCATATGTGTGTGAAAGAAATAAGCAAGATTGATCCAAAAAGAAAAGACAAACGATCAAAATCAAGTGATGCAAATCAGTAAATAAAGATAAGAATATTGGATGGATTAATTTATATTGATTTTCCTTGATTTGTTTATTGAATTAAAAATCAAGGAACTAATTGATATAAGATATCAATATTTTTCATGAGGTTAACTGATGAATGAGTGGATCCTATAGATTTTCAATTGATGAAGCTACATGATCAATGAATGTGAAAATATTAGTTGTCAATGAGATCATGTTTCCAGACTAAATCAGTATAATTCTCTATCTTGATCATGATTAGATTTTTTTTCTTAAATTACTCTAATTTAATAATAGTTTAAAATCATTTTCAATCCATATATGTTTTCATACATACATGAGGTTTAAAAAACAATTTTCCAAGAAAGTAATTGAGTGTCTAGTCCAATTTATAGAATGTAGTAACAACTTAAAATTGATTAACCAGTGAAAACTATACCCCCAAATGTATTTACCTAAAGATCAGGATCATATTAAAAATATTATATAGTTTCAATATAGAATAATCTATGTGGAACAAAATAAAGAAAAATAAAATGATAGTAGATGAATATTTTTTATCGTGTATCTCTAGCTCCAGTTTCTCCATGGATCACTAGTAGCACTCGATCTAAATTTCTTGTTCTCTGTCTCTGATCCTACATTCTACTCAGGTTAATAGACAAAGGTGGTTTTTATGCATACATATAAGGTGTGTGTATGTTTTATATTATTCTTACATAAAAAAATATGTCCCCACCATAAACCATCGTAATATCATTGTCACCACTTTGATAATATATTTATTTCCTATAAAACGAATAGTTCTTATTAATTTTCTTCCATGATTATGATAAGAGAACAAGACACTCTAACATAATAATAAAAATTATACATTCTCTGTATAAGGCCCCAGCCTTAAACCTTACATAATCTTGAGTTATTACAAGATTACACATTGAGGATCTTTTCGGGTTTAGAGTTTTAGAGAATTAGATCATTAAACTTGCATTACATTCCACATACAAACAAAGTTGTTACATAAAGATAGTATTCTTCTCTCCCATCAATGGAGATATATTTAAAATAAAACATGGATTCTTTCTTGACACATCCTTGACACTATCATCATATCATGTACCTTTCCCTTGACCTGTGAAAAACATTTCAAAAAAACTTGGGATGAGCATAAAAAGCTCAGTAAGGGATATAAAAATATGGAAAGGAAACATGGGTACATATATACATAAGAATGAAATCTTACAATACCCATAAAACATAAGCACTTTAACATACCTCATCGAATCATGAATAAATCATAGAAATCACAATACATAAAGGTAACTTGAGGCATTCATAACATTCTTACGTAGGGAGTAACCCTCTTGGTTACGTTTGGAATACCCATCACAGTATATTCCCCAAATCTCTTTAGAGAAACCTTAAAGTTACACTCCTTCGTGTTACCCAATGCATTGGAGAGCAATATCGGGCTCACCCGCCTTTAGTTTATCACGGAACCACCCGTCTTCATAATAATGCCCAAGAACCTCAACATAATCGTATCACATAAACCATGCATAAAGGAAACATAACATTTCCACCTTTCAATCACAAGACATCAATACAACACATTGGTATAAAAACATTATAAAAACCATTTTCAATACCAAAATAAAAGAAAAGTAAAACATGGTATTTATTTTTCTTTTAAAAAAAATTATGGCTTGTAGAGGAATCCGAAACTCCAATAATGGGTACTGCGGCGAAGAAGTCGTTGTCGCCGCATACGTATGAAAAAAACATTCCATTTTGTCACTTAGTAAATTCTTCGTATAAAAAAGATTCCTTTTGAATAAACATAAAAGTCAAAGGGGTTTATACACCATATAAAATAAGGTTGTGTATAAAACAAAATATGCCTCAATTAAAGGAGATTGAGAGGAAGTCTCATATGTCGGGTCCGACTTGACTCGGTCATTCTTTAATCTCCTGAATAATAAACTTGAGTTAATTTATACTTGTTTAAGAACATTTTTCAAGTTAATTATTCCTTTTATATCACTTATTTCCATGTCATGAACACTATGTAATTATTTAAGTTAATAACGGTCGTTTTAACGATCATTGGTACTTGAGTCAAAAGTAAACCCTTTATAATTACATGTTGTTCATGTATCCATTATATACAGAATTATAATCATTATGTATATATCATATATATCCAGTATATACATGCAATATTACATAATCATTTAGAGGTAAGAAATGAAATGCACCGTTCATGGAGACGGTAAGCCGTACGTACGCATGAATGCTACTTTCATTTCTATTTCGTATGTTATAGAATGGAATCATAATGATATAAAGGTATATTATAATTCCAGTATAATATCATATATAATATCATAGTTCCATCCTTTATACATCCCACATATGGTATTTAACGAATCAAATCACTTTGAGGGGGCGGTAGTCCACACTTCCTTAAATGAATATATATCGCGTTTACCCATGGGGGAAACCATAAAGGTATGCCCAAAATGAAAAATACAGAAGCTTAAGGAAAACATTAACATATTATATATCATATATAAATATAGTGACATCTTAATGGCCACCTTTGAAGGTGTTAAAAGAATGTTGAACAATCATCGTTTTGGGAGGCATAAATTCACAATCCACGGAAAGAGTATGTCCTTTAACCATTAGATGTAGGTGTGTGTAAGTGTAGCTAGAATTCTTGTTATAAAAAAATCCTAGTATATTGAGGATACTGGATTTGTTACAAAAGAAAATATGAAAAAGAGTTTAGGGGGTTGGAGAAGCAAAATAAAACAAATGGACTCAAAAGAAGACATTACCTTAAAATCGGGTAACTTCCTTTGGTTTGAGCTCAAAGGATTCCTTGCGAAGACTTCTGCCCAAAGTGAGGATTCAAGGAGTAATAGAGGGATGTGGAGAGACAAAATGGGAAGGTTTTGGCCGAGCCAAAGGCTTTGGGAGTGTGGGTAAGGAGGTAGAGGTGGGGGCCTTTTATAAGAGGAGAGGAGGGGCACTCTAGGAAGGTAAAGAAAAGTCACTTTATTTTAAAATGATATTTGGATTTAAGAGGTCCCACATTGATGTTTTTTGAGTATAAGGTGATAAGGGTACGAAATCCACCCATACAATAGGTTTTTGCCATGTGTAGGTATTAGATTTTACATTATCATTCCATTTTATTTAAATTGTTAAATAATGAGATCATCACTGCATCATCATGATGTCATAAATAATATAATTTATTTAAAGTCTAAAAATTATAAAAAAATACTATGATGTAGTAAATATTTTTATCTTTCCAGTTACTATTTATAATAAAAAATATGATCTTTATAACCTCATGTAAATTTTTTTTTAGTAAAACATCTCATGTTTGTGTCATTTTTACTTTTACATTAAATAAAAAGTTATTTATGTCATTTCCCATCCACAGTGGCTCAATTGGATGCCCAAGATGACCCATGAATTGTCTTGGTCGGCCATGAGACATCCAATGAGGGTATTACATGTGTCAAGCTCATCTCATTTTATTAAAGCATTATCTTTACCTTAAACTACACTAATTAGCTCTAATCGCGATTAAAAACTTAAGAGTTACTATTCACCAAAAAATTATTTTAATCTCATTGAACAACATTTTACTTCTTAATGAAAAACATGTATGTCGGATTTTTGAAATTCAAAACACAGAAGTGGTAAAATTTCATTTAAAAGAAAAATCAGTTTTTATAAGTACCACTTAGTGGTTTCACTGTTCATCAAAAATTGATGTTTTTCAGAAAAATACCAAAAATTCACCCTAAGCTATATTTGATATTCCAAATTCAAAAATTAAGTCTATTTTACAAAATTAAAAACATATAAGTCAAATTAATTAATTTAATAATTAATTCCCGCTGTCATGACAAATAGCGTGTTTTTATGAAACAATAAGTATCAAAAGATTGACACCAGTTTAAGTCCAATTTCAAAGTGAAATTGATTCCAATGACCACCATTGGATTAAATGGTAAAAATATATTCTAATTTAACTTTAAAACCAATTCAAAAGATAATCTAATCATATAAATAAATTAGATTAAAAAGCAGTGTTGATGTAAAATGCAGTATTTTTCACTATTCATTAAAAATGAACATTGTCTGAAAAATACCAAAAATTCACACAAAGTAAATTTTGATGTCCAAATCATAAAGAATAAGTTTATTTTGACAAACATAGCTTATAAAATTTTCAAAAGATAGATTTAAAAATGGTTTTCCATCAAAAGGCAATAAAACAATCTTGTAAGAATATTAGTGTATTCCATGCATAAGATTGTATTTATTTTCATATTAAGCCTCTAAAACACTATCTTAATCATTAATATACATAGATAATAATATCAATTATTCATTACTTACTTGGGATGTTACATCCTTCCCCCCATTAGAAAATTGTGTCCCCTCAATTTATTTACTTATCGAATAAATGGTGGTACTTATCATTCATTGCAATTTCAGATTCCCATGTTGCCTCTTCCATCATGTGGTTTTTCCACAAAACCTTTACCTGATTAATCACCTTATTCCATAACACTTGATCCCTGTGGTCAATAATCTGGACCGGTTGTTCCTCATAAGATAGGTTCTCTTCTAGATGAACTACCTCTGGACTCAAAACATGAGATGGATTTGGAATATACTTTCTCAACATAGAAACATGAAAAACATTGTGTACCTGAGATAAACTCAGAGGTAAGTCCACCCGGTATGCAACTGATCCAACTCTCTCCAGAATTTCATATGGTCCAATAAACCTTGGACTCAACTTTCCTTTCTTACCAAATCACATCACACTTTTCCAAGGAGAAACCTTGAGAAAAACATGGTCACCTACCTCGAAAGATAGATCCTTCCTCCGGTTATCCACATAACTCTTCTGCCTGCATTGAGCTGTTCTCATGGGCTTCTGAATCCGCTAAACTTTTTCTGCCATCTCTTCTACCAATTCTGGTCCCATCAACTTCCTTTCACCGACTTCATCCCAGAATGATGGAGTTCGAAACCGCTTCCCATATAATTCCTGAAATGGTGCCATCTGTATACTGGAATGAAAACTATTATTATAAAGAAAACTCAACCAAAGAAAGATGTTGGTCCCAGCTTCCCTGATAATCCATCGAACAAGCTCGTAGCATATCCTCCAAGGTCTGAATTGTTCGTTCTGACTTTCCATCTGATTGCGGATGAAAAGATGTACTAAAATTTAATTCAGTACCCAACGACTTCTGAAGGACATTCCAAAAGTCCAAAGTTAACCTGGGATCATGATCAGATACAATGGATAGGGGAACTCCATGTAACCTGTCTATCTCTTTAAGATACAAACGGGAAATTTGATCTAGGGAAAAAGTATCTCTTATAGCAATGAAATGAGAAAATTTAGTCAAGCGATCAACAATAACCCAGATTGCATTATTACCTCGAGATGTCTTTGGTAATCCCACAAAAAAGTCCATGGATATATTCACCCATTTCCACTCTGGAAATGGTAAAGGATGAAGCATCCATTTTGGTAACTGTTATTCTGCTTTAACCTGTTGACATGTCAAACACTTCACAGTAAAATCAGCAATATCTCTTTTCATTCAATCCCACCAGTAATACTCCCGCAGATCTCTTTACATCTTAGTACTGCCAGGATGAAATGAAAACGGAGAAATATGAGCTTCACATAACAACTCTCTCTTCAACTGTGAATCACAAGGCACCCACAATCTCTTCCCAAATCTCAAAACGCAATCATTATCAATGTTCAATTGAGGCAACTTACCTTTCTGAACCAGCTCTACCATTTTCAGCAACTCATTGTCTTGCTTCTGTGCTTGCTTGATTCTATCTGATAGTGATGATCTCAGTGATACCTCAAACAAAACAGAAGAACTTATTGCACCAACAACTTATATGCCAAAGTTCATCAAATCCTTAACTAAAGGATCACGTTCCAAATGCAACATTGCTAATGAAGAATTACTTTTTCGACTCAAAGCATCAGCCACTTTAATTGCTTTTCCCGGATGGTAATGAATTGTACAATCATAATCCTTGATTAATTCCAGCCATCTCCTATGTCTCATGTTTAACTCTTTCTGAGTGAATATATACTTTAAAATTTAGTGATCAGTATATATTTCACACTTACTCCATACAAATGAAGACTCCAAATTTTTTAAGAAAAAACAACAGCAGCTAATTCCAAATCATGTGTAGGGTATTTTACCTCATGAGTTTTCAACTGTCGTGATGCATAAGCAATTACCTGATCATTCTGTATTAGGACGCAACCAAGTCCTTTCAATGAAGCATCACTGTATACAACAAAATCCCCATTCCAGGAAGGTAGTTCCAAAACTGGTGCATTCACCAATCTTCTTTTCAATTCCTGAAAACAATCATCACATTGTTTTGTCCAGATAAACTTAACACCCTTCCGAGTTAGTTTAGTCATTGGACTAGATAACCGTGAAGAATTTCTAACAAACCTTCGGTAATAGCCTGCCAATCCATGGAAGCTACGAATCTAAGTTACATTTGTGGGTCTTGGCCATTCTTCAACAACCTTTGTTTTTGTAGGATCAACAGTTATCCCATATTTAGAAACAATATGAGGAAGGAAAGATATTTGTTTCAACTAAAACTCACACATGCTGAATTTTCCATACATTTTATTTTCTTTTAAGGTTTGAAAGATAACCCTTAAATGTATTTCATGCTCCTCTTTAATTTTAGACAACACCAAAATATCATCAATGAAAACCACCACAAACATATCCAAGAACTCATGGAAAATTCTATTCATTAAGTCCATGAATACAGCAGGTGCATTGGTTAGCCCAAAAGGCATTACTAAAAATTCATAATGGCCATATATTGTACAGAACGTGGTCTTCGGAACATCTTCTTCCTTTACCTTCAGCTGATGGTACCCCGATCTCAAGTCAATCTTTGAATAATACTGAGCTCCTTGGAGCTGATCAAACAAATCGGCGATATGAGGCAAAGGATATTTTTTCTTAACAGTGATGTTATTCAAGGCTCTATAATCAATGAAAAGGCTCATTGAACCATATTTCTTTTTAACAAATAAAATAGGAGCACCCCATGGTGATGTGCTAGGTCGAATGAAACCTTTCTATAATAAATCTTGAAATTTCTCCTTCAACTCTAAAAGTTCAATTTGAGCCATTCGATAAGGGGGTTTTGAAATTGGATTAGCATCATGAACTATGTCAACAGTAAACTCAACTTCTCGATCTGGTATTATTCCAGGCGACTCATCAAGAAGAACATCAGGATACTCATTTACCACTGGCACATCATTAATCTAAACAGTTTCTTTATTTTCAACGATATGTGCAAGGTAACATTCATTTCCATCTTTTACAAGTTTCTTGGCCTCTTGATCTGTTATCAACAGTAAGGGTTCATTCTTGTACACAAACTAAAAGTCTTTATGAAAAGAAACTTCTTTAGCTCTACAGTCAATCTTAGCAGGGTAAATAGAGAGCCAATCCATACCCAGGATAACATCAAACTCTACTAGAGGTAGAACAATAAGGTTTTCAAGTAGGTTCTTTCCACAGATAAGGATAGGAAGTTTCATATAAATTCTTTTTGCCTCAACATTTCCCCCAAGTGTTTTTACCAAAAGTTACGGAGTCATTTCTTGATATGGTATTCCCATTTTACTAGAAAAGGTTTTAGAGATGAAAGAATGTGTAGACCCCGAATCAAACAACAGACTGGCATAATCTGAAAAAACAAAGTACCTGATACAACTTCATTTGATGGCCCGACATCTGCTGAAGTAGTTGCAAAGGAATTCACCACCCATTTCAACTTGTAGTCTAACTACGTCCCATCACTCAAGCACTTTGTCGGACACTCGTTTGCATAGTGACCCATCTCATTGCACTTAAAACATTTCACTAACTGTAAATCAAATTTGGTCTTACCATCACCCTGATATTTTCCAGTGCAATCACGATCCTTATGTCCCATATTACCACATCAGTAGCACTTTCCAGAATTCAGAAGACATTCCCCAGCATTCCTTTTTCCACATTTATCACAAACTAGAAACTTAGTTTTCTTACCGTCATACTTTTTTGAAGAATTCTTACCTTTCTCCTGCCACCTAGGTCTCTTCTTCTGTTGGTTTTCATAGAACACTTCATCATCGGCAAACACCATTTACACCTTCTCAGCACATCGAACAAGATTTTCATAACTTTTAAACTCACGAGAAGCTAATGCCCTTCGATATTTTGGCTTCAATCCTGAGTAAAAACGATTGATTTTACTATCAAGGTCTCAGATAAAATTTGGAGCATACCTTGCCAATCGAGTGAACCTTTCTTCATAGGCAGCCACTGAGTCTTCCTCTTTCCTCAATTCCAAGAATTTCATTTCCATCATAAGTCGAACAGCCTTAGGAAAATACTTCTCAAGAAACATACCATTGAATTCATCATAGTCGAGAGCATCAATCTCATCAGCATCCCTGATATTTTTAACAGTCGACCACCACTGATCTGCTTCACCCTCCAAACGATAAATAACAAGACTAAGCTTTTGAGTTTCTGAACACCCCATGACATAAAAAATCTTCTCCAGTGCATTAATCCACCCTTCACCTAGCACAGGGTCAGATGATCCTCTGAATGATGGGGGATGTTGCCTCATGAAATGTTCCACCACTGACATGTTCCTCTGCGGTTGATCTGGTTGATCTCGTGTATGGATACCACCACCATTTATCACTTGAGTCAACTGCACCATTACTGCAACAAACTGTTCAGTTCCAATTCCGACCATCTTAGGATGCTGATTCAGAAGGTTATTTCCTTCTGCATGCCTTCCTAGCACTGCTTCCATGTTTCCTCTACGGAAAACCATTCTGAACAAACATGTCTTAGATGAATCAACATGGTAATATTGAAATACTATATCACTTCAATTTTACCATAAAAAAAATATTTTTGGATAATCATTGAATATAATTCTAACTCCTAAAGTTATCTAAACCGTCCTCTGATACCAACTATAAGGCCCCAGCCTTAAACCTTACTTAATCTTGAGTTATTACAAGATTACACATTCAGGATCTTTTCGGGTTTAGAGTTTTAGAGAATTAGATCATAAAACTTTCATTACATTCCACATATAAACAAAGTGGTTACATAAAGATAGTATTCTTCTTTCCCATCAATGGAAACATATATAAAATAAAACATGGATTCTATCTTCACACTTCCTTGACACTATCATCATATCATGTACCTTTCCCTTGAACTGTGAAAAACATTTCAAAAAAACTTGGGATGAGAATAAAAAGCTCAGTAAGGGATATAAAAATATTGAAAGGAAACATGGGTACATATATACCTAATAATGAAATCGTACTTTACCCATAAAACCTAAGAACTTTAACATACCTCATCAAATCATGAATAAATCATAGAAATCATAATACATAATGGTAACTTGAGGCATTCATAACATTCTTACGTAGGGAGTAACCCTCTTGGTTACGTTTGGAATACCCATCACAGTATATTCCCTAAATCTCTTCGGGGAAACCTTAACGTTACACTCCTTCACGTTACCCAATGCATTGGACAGCTATATCGGGCTCAGCCGCCCTTAGTTTTTCACAGAACCACCTGTCTTCATAATAATGCCCAAGAACCTCAACATAATCGTATCACATAAAACATGCATAAAGGAACCATAACATTTCCACCTTTCAATCACAAGATATCAATACAACACATTGATATAAAAAAATTATAAAAACCATTTTAAATACCAAAATAAAAGAAAAGTAGAACATGGTATTTATTTTTCTTTTATTAAAAATATATGGCTTGTAGAGGAAGCTGAAACTCAAATAATGGTCATGGCGGCGGAGAAGTCGTTCTCGCCGCATACGTACGACAAAAACATTCCCTTTTGTCTTTTAGTAAACACTTCGTATAAAAAAGATTCCTTTTGAATAAACATAAAAGTCAAAGGGTTTTATACACCATATAAAATAAGGATGTGTATAAAACAAAATATGCCACAATTAAAGGAGATTGAGACGAAGTCAAATACCTCAGGTCCGACTTGACTCGGTCGTTCTTTAATCTCCTGAATAATAAACTTGAGTTAATTACTACTTGTTTAAGAACCTTTTTCAAGATCATTATTCCTTTTATATCACTTATTTCCATGTCATGAACACTATATAATTATTTAAGTTAATAATGGTCGTTTTAACGATCATTGGTACTTGAGTAAAAAATAAACGCTTTATAATTACATGTTATTCATGTATCCATTATATCCAGAATTACAATCATTATGTATATATCATATATATCCAGTATATACATGCATTTATAATATTACATAATCATTTAGAGGTAAGAAATGAAATGCACCGTTCATGGAGACGGTAATCCGTACGTACGCATGAACGCTACTTTCATTTCTATTTTGCATTTTATAGAAAGGAATCATAATGATATAAAGGTATATTATAATTCCAGTATAATATCATATATAATATCATAGTTCCATACTTTATACATCCCACATATAGTATTTATCAAATCAAATCACTTTGAGGGGGCGGTAGTCCGCACTTCCTTAAATGAAGATATCGTGTTTACCCATGATGGAAACCATAAAGGTATGCCCAAAATGAAATATACTGAAGCATAAATAAAAACATAAACATATTATATATCATATATAAATATTTTGACATATTAATGGCCACCTTTGAAGGTGTTAAAAGAATGTTGAACAATCATCGTTTCAGAGGGCATAAATTCACCATCCACGGAAACAATATGTCCTTTAACCATTAGATGTAGTTGTGTGTAAGTGTAGCTCGAATCCTTCTTATAAAAACATCCTAGTATATTGAGGATACTATAATTGTTACAAAATAATTTAATAAAAAGAGTTTTTGGGGTTGGAGATACAAAATAAAACAAAAGGACTCAAAAGAAGACATTACCTTAAAATCGGGTAACTTCCTTTGGTTTGAGCTCAAAGGATTCCTTGGAAAGACTTCTGCCCAAAGTGAGGCTTCAAAGAGTAAGATAAGGATGTGGAGAGAAAAAATGGTCAGGTGTTGGCCGAGACAAAGGCTTTGGGAGTGTGGGTAAGGAGGTAGAGGTGAGGGCCTTTTATAAGAGGAGAGGAGGGGCACTCTTGGAAGGTAAAGAAAAGTCACTTTATTTTAAAAAGGTATTAGGATTTAAGAGGTCCCACATTGATGTGTTTCGAGGATAAGGTGATAAGGGTTCTAAATCCACCCATAAAATAGGTTTTGGCCATGTTTAGGTCTTATATTTTACATTATCATACCATTTTATTTAAATCGTTAAATAATGAGGTCATCGCTGCATCATCATGATGTCATAAATAATTTAATTTATTTAAAGTATAAAAAATATAAAAAAATACTATGATGTAGGAAATATTTTTATATTTCCAATGAATATTTATAATCAAAAATATGATCTTTATATTCCCATGTAAAAATTGTTTTAGTAAAACATCTCATGTTTGTGTCATTTTTACTTTTACATTAAATAAAAAGTTATTTATGTCATTTCCCAAGAAAAGTGGCTCCATGGGGTCCTCAAGTTGACCCATGGATTGTCTTGGTCCGCCATGACACATCAAATGTGGGTAGAACATGTGTCAAGATCATCTCATTTTATTAAAGCATTATCTTTACCTTAAACTACACTAATTACCTCTAATCACGATTAAAAACTTAAGAGTTACTATTCACCAAAAAAATTATTTTAATCTCATTTAACCAAATTTTAATTCTTAATGACAACCATGTATGTCAGAATTTTAAAATTCAAAATACAGAAGTGGTAAAATTTCATTTAAATGAGAAATCATTTTTTATAAGTACCACTTAGTGGTTTCACTATTCATCAAAAATTGAAGTTTTTCAGAAAAATACGAAAAATTCACCCTAAGATATATTTGATATTCCAAATTCAAAAATGAATTCTATTTTAAAAAATTCAAAACATATAAGTCACATTAATTAATTTAATAATTAATTCCCGCTGTCATGACAAATAGCGTGTTTTTATGAAACAATAAGTATCAAAAGATTGACACCAGTTTAAATCCAATTTCAAAGTGAAATTGATTCCAATGACCACAATTGGATTAAATGGTAAAAATATATTCTAATTTAACTTTAAAACCAATTCATAAGATAATCTAATAATATAAATAAATTAGATTAGAAAGCAGTTTTGATGTAAAATGCAGTATATTTCACTATTCATTAAAAAATAAACATTGTCTGAAAAATACCAAAAATTCACACAAAGTAAATTTTGATGTCCCAATCATAAAGAATAAGTTTATTTTGACAAAAATAGCTTATAAAATTGTCAAAAGATAGATTTAAAAATGGTTTTCCATCAAAAGGCAGTAAAACAATCTTTTAAGAATATTAGCGTATTCCATGCATAAGATTGTATTTATTTTCATTTTAAGCCTCTAAAACATTATCTTAATCATTAATAGTCATAGATAAAAATATATATTATTCATTACTTACTTGGGATGTTACACTCTGTACCATGTAAAAACCATGATCCTATTTTTCAATTATATCAACATGGATGGATCAATACTTTAGATCACTAGAATTGAACATTGCTCATTCCATAACAAACATCTCTTATTAGTTTAAATAAATCATGCATAAAAGAAAATGTTTCAGAACAAAAATAATAATATTATTTTTTTGAAATCAATACCCTCATGAAACATTTTTGTCCATGGGTGAGGATTATAGTTACATATTTTTTACCATCACCTATAGTAGAAGCTTGTCTAGGGAAAATGTTCTTGGCGTAATAGGGCATGGCATTGGAAAATCCATTCTGATGGTGTGGCTTGGTGGTGCTCATATTTCATCAGTGAGGGTTTTAATGAGAAAAACTATTGGGATATAGTTTAATATTGGTTATATCCATTGGAACATTTCGTGATCCATTTATTTAATAGTGGATGGTTTTATTATGGGATTTCAAATATGACGTGGTTAATTCATGTTTTAAAGTTGATGATCAATCTTCAAAGGTGAATTAATATTGGTTCGGTTTCATCCTTCATGTGGTTATATCTCTTGAAGAGTCTATATCCACATCTTTAACAATGATGTGTGTTTAAAACACTAGCCTGGGTGGTTTTGGGGGGCCACTGTAGATCCATGGAGAAAGTGATGGATATCAATGTGGTGGTAGATGGTTGGTGGAATATATATGGTTGGCGATGAGGGATGGGTGGTGGAGGTAGTGGCGGTAATGATTCATGAGGAATGTCCATTGAATAATAGAACGTGGTTAATCGATTAGTAAATTCTATGTTTGGTATTAGATTTTAGAGAGGTAGTGTTGGATCATACCGGAATGGTAGATGCTAATTGGAATGGTATATAGGGGCTAGTGGTGGTTTGATATAGCAGTGACTTATAGAGGGAGTGGTATCATGAAAATAGGGAAAATTGATTATAAAATATTAAATAGTATCATTGAAACTAGTGGTTTTAAGGGGAGTAGCTAGGGTGGTAGCAGGGCAGACCTATAATAGATGATCCAGATGGTAGCTCCATCGCCTAGTATGGGTGAAACCTAAAAAATATATAGAATTTACTATTTTAGTGGAATATTAAAAAATTGATGTGTATAAAAATTTAAACCATCAAATTCATTCAATTAAAAAAATTATTCCAATAAAAATGTATTAATTGAATTCAAAAACATTTCATTGAATTCCAATTTCTAAAATAAAAATCTAGTGAGTCATAATTTCAAAATTAATATAATAAATTTAAATTTCTATTTATTGTTTTATAAATATACTTATTCATTAAAATAATTTAATTGAAATATAATGAATTAATTCAGTTTATCTAAAATTATTTCATTGAAAAAAAATTGAAGAAGATATTTTCAATGAAAAAAATTCATTATGTATAAAAAATATTAGAAATATGAGTGTATAAATTTTTTTCATTTTATATACCAAAACAAAAAAATACAATTGATTCATTATATGAAATAAAAATTTCAATCTCAATTTATCAAAAGATCAATGTTTCTAAAAATCCCACATTTTTCTTTAAAAACCTGAATTAATTCAATAAAAATTAAATAGAAATATGTATAAAAAATAAGCCACAAAAATATTGATTTTATTCATAGTTTAGGATGATTTTTATAAATTTATGGACATTTCATAATGTAAAATTTATTCAAATAATATGAGATTTTTTTTTAAATCGTATCCAACTCACTCCCATTGAGTGATGTTTGTTAAAGGACACACTCAATATTATCCATGCCTAATAGTGGGTTCCTAGAGGAATAATGTTTTCAATGAATAATATAACAATGAAACATTATAAGGAAAATTACTTTGTGTAGGCAGAAGTGATGTTTTTCACATGATTGAACGAGAACGACATATTTAATCCTATGATATGAGGTAATCCAAGGAACCAAATAAATTTATTTCTCCATGGACACATTCTAATATAAGGATATTGAATTTATTTCAAAATATTTTTTACTGGCTAGTATAATTCCTATAGGCTATACTATAGGTAAGGGGTTGTGTATCATGTAGTTAACATAAAATATATGATGATTGTGTGTGTTGTTATAAATTTAATATTTTTAGGGATGATATTGTTTTTATGACAATGTACACAGTGGCATCGTCAAAGTGTAGTTTTATATTTAGTCATGTATATAATAGGATTTGTTTTTTTTAGAATCTATTTTTTGTGTAACATTGGATGTTTTAGAAAAGTATATGAGGATATTTATCTTATTAATTAGCAATTTATCATCATTAATTTTATTAATTAAAATCTTTTTGATATGAGATTTTTATAAAAATTATTTAATCTACTATTATTATAGTTGAGTATTTCCTTGAATAATTCTCCATTGTTGCATTTATTCTTTTTTGGTAGTTTGTGAACATTTTATTAATTTCCCCCATATGATCGATAATAATTTAATCATTTGATATATATCATTTTCCTTTTTATATTTTATCTTCTATTTATACTATGATTTTATATAATTAAGGTATATTTTTAAAGTAGCCTGTATTATCAAGATATGCGTCCTACTGAATTATGTCATAATTGTTTTTGGAATCGTGTGGTCATTCATCTCATGTTAAATATTTTGATTTATATTTATGGTTTATAATTTTTTTGGATGATATTTTTTTTACGATTCATATCTACTAGAGACTTAAAAATTATATGTTCTATGTTTTTAGAAATAATGAATGAAATTAGTGAAGTTTTCAAAATATAATGGGTTTTAATGAAGAAAATAATTCAAATAACTAGAGTATAGATATATAAATAAATTTAAATTTATTTTCTAAGGATAGAATTTCATGGATTTGTTATTCCTATATATTATAAGAAAATATATGTTATGAATTAATATGATGGAGGTTTAAATATATATAAAATATTTTTATAGATAATATGTTGTTGATGTGGTAAATGAAATTTTAATAATATTATTTTTATATTAATGACTTTAATATGTTTTGAAATAATATAATTATTATCTATTATTATAAAATAATAATACTCTTTTTTTTCCAAAATTGGTGATTATGATTTTTCTATTGTAATTGAATTTAATGTGTTATCAAATACTAATTTTTAATTTATTTATTATGGTGGTTTCATTATATTGAATATAAGAATAAAAATTTTATGTCATGCATAAATATAGATAATTTACTGTGATAATTAATGATTGTAATAAAATAAAAAAAATTATTTTGTAAATTGGTTTACTATTTTTGTTTTAGGTAGAAATAAATATTTTAATCATAACAATTAGTAATGTACATGAATATAATTTTGAAAAGGTAATTAAAACTAACATATAATGGTTATATAAATTTGATAAATTAAATTAATTAAGAGTTAGAAAAAAATTATTGTTTTCCAGAATTTTTATTTAAATAATTATTAAAGAAATTATTATTTATAAAAACATAAATATTTGATTTTTGGTTAATGGATTATATTTATTTTTCTATAAAATATTTCATGTTAAAAAAATAAAATTTAATGGTCAATGAAATTATATGATGTGTTATTTACAATTTTAATTTTCTGTCAATCTAGGGAAAATATAATTATTTGAAATTGTTGTTGAGTGAAGTATTACATACGTGAAAAATATTCCAATTGATGTAATTAATTTTGTTATAAATGAATAATTTTTCAATTAGGTTAATATTGAATAATATGTTTCAATAAAATTATTAAAAGTGATTATCATTCTTATTAACCAGTGACAAACAACCCAAAACAATGTTCTCTAGGTAATCCACTATAGATTGGTTCTCCCTAAAAGTGTGGATAACCAAACAATTAAAGGAATAAAAATCCTCTATAAATTCAACCTTTATATCTATTATTTATAATTAGAGGAAAATTATTTTATTACAATTTATGACAGACCATATATTATGTCACACAAATTCTATAAACAGCTCTATATACATTTATTTGAAAATATAAAAATATTAATCACACCATGAAAATATATATCAATTGAATAATGGTAGTAATAATAGTAATTTGAAATGTCAAGGGACCAATCGTGATCATAACTAAATTTTATATTAATAAATTAAATAAAAAATATTACAAGGATGGGTTATAAGGACTGGTGTAAATTACACACCTAACATCAATATAATATATATGATTACTTTAGTACTGTGTGCGAACGGTCTAGGCTATACCAGATTCCATATTTATCCCCTTTGAGATCACATCTTCCACTTGATTGTCTTCTCTTTATGCATGTGTTATATTGCAATTGATATCATATTCTTTAAGAAGAATGTTTTACCAATGTATAAGAATACTATATGGAAATCGTCCAAAACTTTTCATTAATGCCTATATAAAAATGCTACGAAATCACAAAAACACTATTCACTCGCATGGGTAATACCTTATCTATCCTTAATGGGATTGATAGGAAACCAAAATGTACTATAAATTTTTAGGGTCCAAATGTAATTTTTTATTATGGATCAAATACCCAAGAATATATAATCTAAAGGACTAGAGGCTCAATGAACATGAAATCCTAGCCTGCTAATGTACATATGGCTCACCATACCCCCAATAATATACTATTTACATAATTGTCTCTTAATTACATGATTTAAATAAAATATTTCAATATAATAATTACTTATTACCTTTTAGTTCTGTAATTTTATATAAATAATTAAAAAATTAACAAATAAATCCAATGACTTTTTAAACTAATGGGAATTTTCCCACTATACGATCTATAATAGTCTAGTAATTATAATGCCGAATAAAATGGATAATAACTATCATTAAATTTGTTGAAATTATACTGATAAACGTAAGTAAATAATATCCATCCAAAACATATAATATTAAACTAATAATTAAATTACATAAATACCAATGAGCATTTTTGGTTTAGTGTTTCCATGAATTATGAAAAAATAAATACATAATAACATAGATATATAAAAAAATTACTTTATAAAAATCTATATAATCTCTCACTAAGTTATTCACATATAGTAACCATCTTAATAAAGACATATCTAAAACATTTCTTCACAATGAAGGGAATATTAAATGTATGAAAGTGGATTTTGAATTCTCAATAAGGCTAAAAATAAGAATTAAATCGTGAATTTTATTGGTGAGAATGTAATGATCATAAGGGTTTGATGGGATAATCAATGTTCATAGTAAAAACATATGATAATTCATACCCATACAATCCTAGATCATAAAATAATGTTTTTTCGTGAAAACTCATTAGAAATCAGAGAATTGTTATGCACATACTTTATTACATTATATTTATATCAATTTTATAATCACTCGTACATGTGGAAAAACAATATGATCAACTTCCTTGAAAATTATCAGGTGAACATAATAATTACCCAATAAATTTGGGGGGAAATAATGGACCCTCCCACCCCTAGTTTATAACATAACCAACCATTGTTGGTTTATAATGGAAAAATTGGTAAATAATGAAAACATTATGAACCATGAGATGAATAATGTACACCGATTTTTTAATTCATAATGAAACTCATTTAAATAGATGTAATTTCATTCATAACTTTTTTAACCTGTGATAAATAAAGAGGTTCCATGAAAATATCTTTGAAACAATCGTAATACATCAATAGAAATATTATGAATAGTAAAATAACAATGTGTTCATATGGAATAAAATTTAAAATCATGTATCATGATCATTTTTTAATTGAAATAACACAAAATAGAATTAACATCATTCATGAGGATAATTCCATTTTTAAATTGAAATTAAATTTTTAAAAAATAGTAATTTAAAAAATATAATGGAACTCATTTTCATAAACGAACATTTCATATATATAGTTTAATTTATAATTAAATAACATTCATGAAGGTGGTAATTTTTTTTCAAGTTTTAAATGTTAAAAATATTCATTGTTTTCAATCATTTTTTAGTGAGGGTCAAAAGCAGCTCTTTCAGAGAAGCTCAATAAAATTTAATTTTAATCCTTTTAATAGATGGAAAATATCTTAATAAATATGGAAATTTATATAATTTTTTAGAAGGAAATTCATGAATTGTTTTAGAAAATATGGATATATTAGAGAAAGAATCTCGATCTAAATGAAGATAAATGGTCATTATTAATTATAGAAAAAGTCTTGATGTTCTGAAAATTAGTATAGGATAAAATTGAAATTAATCATTTAAAAAAATTAATAACCAAAGGATAATAAAATTCTTGTGGTTCACAAAAACATGTTCATATGATTTCTCTAAAAGCATCTTGTACATAATAATCATGAAAAGAATGGGGATTGAAACAAAAAGCCTTTTCCACTTTGGTAACATTTAAATAAAAATTAATTAATAAATATAATTATATAGCACTAAAAATATAATTTATTTACTAATTCATTATGTATATATTATTTCTTGAGGAATAATGTATACAATAATTTGAAATCAGGGTGCATAACATTAAAAATGTGTCATGAAAATGAGATTAAGATAACAAAATCCCATGAAATTATAATAAATTCTGAAGTAATAATTAATTCGTGATGTTATTCTGATAATAAATGGAAATAAAAAAAATTATAATAAAACAATTAAGAGGCTAATCAACACAACATCATTAAATAAGAATGTCAATTAATAAGTGTTATAACCTTTGAATGGAAATTGAGTTACGAAACACAATACCTGATAAAAAACATCAATTAAAATATCCATTGAAGCTATAATTTGAATTGAAACTTATATAACCAATTATTTACGAATGATTCACTATATAATATGTAAAATGGGAAACATAAACCCTATATAAAATAAATTATGTGCATAACATTAAAATTTTCTTCAGTGATGAGAAATTGAGTTGAAATCCCTAACCTCTTGTCCATACATTCTAGGGATGTAATTTTAATAATTTATAATAAACATATACAAAAAATTTAATTATATAAGAAAACTTTATATGTTAATTAAATTATAAGTAATTATTTTTTTCATTTATTTCTTGGAAATATTTAATTACTTTATAGGCTAAGTCATTATTGAGTATTTTGGGGACGTTTGGTTCATAATTTCAAAACGACATCAATCTGTGGACCATGTCCATTATTTTAATTATTCCCTCATATATATAATAATAATAATTAAATATTTATAATTTTTATACTTCTATTATATATATAATATTAACCATTAAATATGAATTTGAAAATTTAATTACATTATAATTATATACATGATCGGTCATATATATACATGGGTAACATTTTCATTTTTTCATCAATTATAATATAAAATGGTAAATATTATTATTTTTTAATTATATAACGATAATAATATAATATATATAATGTTTTATCATTAAATTCTACATATATATCATCCATGGGATGCAGTGATGAAAAAAGATTTGTATAACTTCAAGGAGGTGTATTCCATATGTGCACACAAACAATACTATCATTTTTAAATGGATGTAGAAGTATGTAAATTGATGATAAATTGAAATTAGAAATTAATAATTAATTAATTGAAATAATTTATGGACATTAAAATGATAATTTTAAAAATTCATAAGTGGTTGTGATGGAAGACAAATTCCAATAATTCATGAGAAGGTAGTCCACCACACACATGAAAGATAATTCTATTTCCCATTTATGGAATATGATATAGATATATGATATCAAATTAACATAAAAGAATCATATAATATGAAATATACTATAGATATTATTTCATAATGTTTGAATAATATAACTAAAAGATATAATGAAAATAAAGAAAAAACATTTGTTTAAAATCAATACCTCTTATTCCAATAACCATGTTTTTCTTATACATTACTACCTATATGGTTTTTATTACACCCAAAATAAAATATAATGAATTTGGGATGGGATATTATTAAGGGTTTCTATTAGATATTGGATGATTCAAATGGAACTTTAGGTAACAACTATAATCCCTCAATCTTGTATCTGTTTTTTTAAATAATCATAGTATTTCTAGCATTATAAATCATAAATGTGACCAAATTTTTTCCATCAAAAATATAGTACATCAAAAAGAAAATATTAGATCCCTCGTATACAAAAAGATCATTTAGTTTTATAATTTTATATAATTATGATGTAATTTTTATAATTAACAGTAATGAAATCACGAGAGTATTTCTCCCACTATACACAGCTTTTAATATTTCATATTAAGACCACAATATATCCTATAAAATTATCTACATATGAAAAATTTATATAAAAAGTTCATTCTTCACCAGTCATCATAAACCATGTAAAAGGAATCATTTGTAATTTTCACTAAAATGTTTCATAATTGTAAATAAAAACATTAAAAATTACATATCATCTAGGAGAGTAAGATAATAATAAGAGTATGGTAACAAAAAACAGACATGAGAATAATATTAGATAATTTATACTAGAAAATAATAGGATCATAAATAATGAAAAATGGAATTATTATAAACTATATAGAAATAGTAATATTAATCAATAATCATGGGAAATGTGATGTCAACCATTAATAATGAAACATTATAACATATTGAAAGTATAAAAAAGCATGTTGGTAAATTACGGAATCATCATCATAGAACCCTTAAAACTCGAATATCCGTACGTATGATATTCAATATAATTATCTAGATAAAATATTAATGACAAAATGAATTGGAGAACTATCTTGGTACACACATCATATAAACTATATCGGTCTAACTCTGAGATATAATGGGCCTCAACAATTTGTATAAATTTTATTTTGATCAACATTAAGATATAATGGGACACATCCCATTTTAAAAATTTAATTAAAACATATCATGAATATTGTACATATAGTATGAATCACATAACAAAACACATAGAAAAATCCAGTAATTCTTTTATAAAAAAATTAACTAATGTAAATGAAATTGGGTCCTAACAATCATTTTGAAAAACCTATAATCCCTATAGTTCACGACTGAGGATGGTGTTATTACCAAATATCCATAGTAGATAATAAGTGATATGAATTTTTTTTTGATGTGGATAAATGTGAGTACCATTTAAATAACATAGAAATAAATTCTTCTGGAAAATTCTATTATCACCTTGAAGAAGCATTAAAAAATTAATAATTCACATGTCTTGTGAAAATAAATTTTATTGAAATTAAACACCAAAATAAATAATGTTTTATTCAATTAAAATAATATTTATGAATGAAAAAAAATAAGGTCATCTAATAAATGTAAAAAAAATAATCATTTTTCAATGATTTTGTGAAGGGATTCAGAAGTTACACAATTGAAAAATGATATAAAATATTTAATTAAAACCCATTTAAATTAATGAAAAATACCATGTGAAGTATAATTTTAAAATCATTAAAATCTAGAAAGAAATTTTTTTGAATTTTTTTTTAGAAAAATAAGATATTGATTAGAATGAACAATGATATAAAAGAAGATAAAATATTCGAGCCACGAGAAAACAACATTCATGACGATTATTTAACGAGTATGATAGAATATGGGAATTAAACATGTGGACCACATTAATAAATAAATGGTAATAAGTTATATGTTGTTTAATAAATTAATATCAAATTATTTCCCCCTAAGGTTCCTTGAACATAACCCTAAAAAAATATTTTTCTACATAAATAATTTTCCACATTGTTAAATCTTCAAAGATAAACCAATGAAAGAATAAAATAAATTTAAACTCTATATATTATTGACATAAATAGACTAGTAATATAATATGTTAGCGTGGTTAGTATATAAACCTCAAAAAAAATTTAGGTGTGCAACATAAATGAATGTTCCAATGAATCATTATTGGAGATGAATAACACTTATGAAGATGGTGTCATTAAATTAAGAATTAGTCAATGGATAAATTAAATGTTGAAAATATTGCTAAAAAATTAAATATATACATAAAAAATTTATAAATCAATGTGAAAAAAATCATGTCATAAAAGTGAATTAATGTTAGTTCAAACCAAATGACATGAAATTGAGTTAAGAATCTTTTACCACTTGGTATCATTCAAGTAAAATTACCTTGGTTGAAATAATTCAATATGAAACAAAAAAATATCATAAAATATACATGATATAACATGTAAAATATAATGTATATATACAATATTAAATAAATTATGGGAATAATAATTAAATATTGCTTATTGAAAAAAAATGAGTTGCAATCCCATAGCTCAAGTGCAGATACTCAAGGTATGTCTTATTACTCCAATATAATATACTCACAGAAATTATTTTTTTAATAATAATATATACAAGGTTTATTACTTTATTATTAAACCATTTATTATATTTATATTATTGATATATTTATTTTCAGAACCATTTAGCTTCTTATTATGTGCTTTAAGACATTTAGTTCATATGTTCCAAATAAATTCTGTAGGATAAATGAGGTTAATGAAGTCATTATTCCATAATATATACAATAATAATACTGAAATAATTATAATTTTTTATAACTAAATTATACTTAAATATCCTCGAACAAAATATTTTAATGAAAAATTAACTACATTACATTGAGGATGACAATATGCCATACGTATGCATGAATAACGTTACCATTTTCAACGATCATTAAAGAAAAAACATAAGTATTATTTAAAATTTATATAATGAAAAATGTATCATAAATATAGTATTTATAATATATATATATATATACATCATCGATGTTATGTAGTGACAAAAAAATAATCACATCACTTAATGCAGGTGGAAGTCCACCCATATTCATGAACAATGATATAATTTATTAATGTATTAAAACATAATAAAGTAAATGATATATCAGATTTTTAGAATTATTAATATTTCATAAATAATATATATAAAAATTATTTCCATTATTATTAGTATTTTTGATCGGTGGTGATGTAAAAAGAATTACATCAGTTCATTTGGCAGTAGTCCATTGTACACACGAACGATGTATTCCATTCCCATTTGAGGGAGTTTTGAGATTGGTATAGGCTATTAAATTTATATAATAATATATATATATACATAATTCACTGATACTATTATTTAATAATTTTAAATTATTACATTATAGAGTTGGGAGGAGAAATAAAATATAAAAGCTTGATTATGAATTATACATATTCTTCGGACAAACTTTTTTTTTAAAACCTTTAGACCACCAAGGTAATTATTATATGATAAATAATCACTCTAGCGTATGGGTAAGGATTTTGGAAATGGAATTATATTTATATTGGAAAAATTAAATTGGTTTTTATGTTTGAAGTAAATAGAATATGATATTCCATTTTGTAAGAATGTGGAGGGCACTCATGGAATTAATAAAAAAATTAATACAAAATAAATTATATTTTATATTCAAATTGATTATAATTATCAAGATTATAATATAAGGTGAGTATTGGTATATATGTACACATAAAATATTTTTTGGTCAATTTTGGGTCATATTTTTACCCTTATCCTTTTTAACTCCCCGTTAATTAATTTCAAAAATATCATGACAAAAATATATTTTCATTATTTGCAGGTAAAGATAATAACTATAAGTTGGAAAAAGTGTCCAAAATTTACAATTATTTATAGTGTCTACCATTTTAAAGTTATATGTATAATTAAAATATTTTTATGAACATTATACCAATTAATAAAATATATATTTATTATAAAATCTCTGTAAATTCAAATTTTTGTACAATTAATTACAATGATTTTAAAAACATCAAGGAAATAATTATATTTTCTATAAAATATTTTTTACATCCATAACTTTTTATATTGATTTATGAAATTCATTTATCATAGTAATAATCTCATATTTTATTTTCTTTTAACATTTTTAATATTATTTGTTTTATTTTACCATTAATTTAATAATTACTTCATTTGTTTTCTATATGAATCTATGGTAGTAATTTCTTCCATAAAAGTAAAAAATAAATATTAATTATGAAGATAAATCATTTATTTTTAGAATAAATTTTTATAATCTAACATATCTTCTTGTGATCCAAATTTTAAAAATATTTTATTTATTTAAAATATTAGTGTGACATTTTTGATTTTTCATTAAATAAAATATTATAAATGTTATAAAAAAATCCATATTGAAACAATTGGCCATATAAATTTTTTTTTGATTATATAAGAAATTTAATCAAAAAATGTATTTAACTATAGTATTAAGACTATTTTCTTTAGTATTTTATTTTTAAATCGTAATTAAATACTTTTCCTTTTATTGTGGTAATAATTTTATTATTGTTACTATTTGTAAGGTCTAAAAATAAAAGGGGCCTATTTAATTAATTTTCCCCTCATAATTCAAAATATTGAAAACATTTTTTCACAATTAAAAATAGATATATTGATGCATTTAATTTAAAAAAACAGGAATAATGTGAAGAAGTGATATTTTTTGTTAAAATCCCTATTTTAAATATAAAATATTTATATTCCAAATTCATGTATGAAATTTTTTTAAAACACATATTTCGGTTATTTTATATATATATTAATAATTTTTTTTGACTAATAAAAATATAATTTTATATTGTAAAAACATTAAATTGAAATATCATATTCAATAAAAATTTGTGTTTTACCCTTTTTTATGAAAAATAAATCTTTTTAGTAAAATATTAAAATTTCATCAAATGATAATTAAGATATGATAATTTTTGAAGTGATATTTATTTGATAAAATTAATTTTAAATAATTTAAAAAAATAATTATAATTTTCTCTAAAAAAATACAATAAAATTTATTTTTGAAGAAAATATCTTTTTGAATAATAAAAAGACATTAAAAAACATATTTCTCAAATTATAATAATTAATAAATATATTTGTTTTCATGTGAAATATTATATTAATTTTAAAATGTATTTTATAATTATTATACCCTCCAGTTTAACAATTATTTTTAATGGTCAATTTTAAGTAATAATAATATTTAATGGTTTTATTTATTTGTTGTGGAATATTTTTCACGCTATAAAAAATAGTTTTTATTTTAAAAATCCAGGGATATTATAATCTCCACCTTTTAAAAAATTGAATCCTCATAAATTTGAACTTGATTTTAGTAATCCAATTTTGACATTTTAACACACCATTGTTGTAATCCCACATAAAAAAAGGTTAATAAAACATCCAAATGAAGAGAGAGAAAGTAATGTTTTAAGATCATCTCAAATAACCCAAAACAATGTGTGTTAACATGATGAAATTATAGGGAAGTGAAAATAATGACATGTAATAGAAAAATAATACGCAAGGATTAAAAAATTATAATATAGAACATGGTCATGAGTGTTACAAAGACTATTGATTTCTTAGTAATAAAATTATATTTATTAAATTTTTTATTTCACGACTATTTAACCAGATTTGAGGAATTTCTTTATCATATATATTTAAATAAAATTGTAAATATACATAATTTAAAATTATAATGTCATCCTTTCGTTAATTTCAAAAACAATCTCATATTTTTCTCCAATGATGAGTATTTCAGATTAATTATTTTATGCATGAGGGAATCATAATAGATCATATAATTAAGAAGTAAAATAATCTATTTCAATTTTCATTAGACATAAAATAAACCCATAACAATTGGCATAATGTAGGATAATTCAGAAAAAAATGAACAAACATTCATATGATGAAATAATATATCATTCTTTAAAATCGAACAGTAGTACCCAAAGATCAATCATTCCATAAATATCTATCCTTTATATTTATATACTTATTACTATAAAATATTTAATAAACATAAATAATGATATTTTGTCACACATTATTCATTGATAAATTTATATTTTATCCCCAAATAAGATTTTTCACAAATAATGTCATATAATAAATAACGTATATTCCATAATCAGATGATATTAAAAATAAAATAAAAGAAAAATTAATAAATTATATGATTACAAAAAATAATTTAACCTAGAATCCTCAAATTATACTTCTTGTTAAAAATTTGTATCATATACTGCAACCAAATAAAAATTCTCACAATAACAATTAGTCACCATAAAATTACATAACCAAAAATCTCAAAAGGGGTGTATAAAACTCCCAACATATGATTAATACAATACTTATAGACCCATGATGGATTCCATAAATATTATGATAAAATCAAATGAAAAAAAATTAAATCTATAAATTTATCTAATCCCTTTGCTGATACCAACTATAACAACCATGATCCCTAACTCCCAAATCCATTGAAGAAAACATAAACATTACATTTTTTGATATGTTACTGATAAATACGAAACAATTTATTGCATACACACAATTGAAACATAAAAATGAAATATTGGATCACATAGATACTCATGAAGCTTTTTTTATTAGAGTTATAATGAATTTTGAAAAACTCTTACATAATTAACACTCATACCATCAAGATATTATTTCCCCCAATATACCTAGATTTTCATATTCCATATTATGTAATAAAAATAACCCATAAAATTCAAATAATATTAAAAAATTCTATAAAAGAGTCATATTTCATCATTATTTATATCATGGGAGAATGTAAGCATAAGAATGGTTATCTCAAATGCTCAATAAGCCTAAACATAATAATTAAAAATTGAATTTAATTAGCGAGATTAAGATTAGAATATGGGTATAATGATATAGTAAAAGTGTGTGAGATTAAGATAAGATATTTAATGCAAATAAATACAAGGACTATCCATCATGAAACATTGATGAATGATTTTTAATATGAAAAATTTATAAGATCAATTATCATGACCATTGTGTTATCATCCATTATCAAAATAACCATTTATAACCCATATAAAGTATAAAAAAGTCATGTTGTTATCTCAATACATAATCATCATAAAACCCTTATATATTATCAAAACAATTATTATCATATAAATAACTTCAAATATAATTATCTATAGAATATAATTTTTGGTCAGCACATTAGAGTGTATTCTGGGCCTAGGTATCTTATATGTAATATCAAGCACAAATGTGTGGAATAAAATGTCTCTAACCTTCTTATTTGTTATATAGGGATCAAATGTGAGTTGTAAGGGGGTTTAAAACATCATAAATATTTTAAAACAACTATAACATGGATAATATATATAGATAAATCTTATCATCTTAAAACATATTGAAACATCCATTAATAATTTCTTAACATGATAAAATGGTGGAAATTAAATGGGTTCCATTGGAATATTTTTGGAATATTCATAATACATTTCTATAGATAATTAATATTCTTTTATTTAATTAATACTCTATATGTGGAATAAGTAATATCCAAGTTTATTAGTTTTTCTGAATGTAAATTCTATTAAAAATCATTAAATCTGTATTGAGTAAAATTTCATTTTGACATTGAAAATAACTTTTAATACATAAAAGATCAAAAAGTATTTGGAAAATTCAATCCATTGAATATAAAAATGGAATCTAATTAAGTAATTTTCAATAAAAATAATCTTCCTGATGTTGGGAAAATCCATTTATAATATAATCATTAAAAACCATTCCTTTTAAGCATTTTATAAAAGGAGTCATAAGTAACCCATTTAAAAAAAGTTAACAAATATTAGAATAAAAAACCGTTTAGAAGAATTTAAAATTCCATGTAATGAAAAATTAGATCATAAATTATTTTTATAAAATGATTTTTTTTTAAAAATTTTAGAAAACATTGATATGGAAGAGAAAGTATCACGATCTAAATGAAGATACATGATCTATTCCACTTACAGATAACATTCATGATCATTATTCAATAAGTGCGGTAGGAAATTTATATTAAACTTATGAAACACATTCTTAACACATTTACAAAAATAAATAGCTTGTTCTAGAAAATAGTAGATTATGATATTTTCGCAAGGAACCTTGATCAGAAATATTCCTTAAATGAAACGATACTGCAACATAAAGCCTTTTCCACATTGGTAACACTGCAATCATATGCTCATTAAAGAATGTAATAAAATTTAACTTTTTAAATCTTGTAAATAATGATATTAATTATATAAAATGTCCATATAGTATTTATATTCAACTCATAAAATATGTTACGTGTAAATCTTAAATTAATGTTCCAAATAAATAAAAGTTGAGATGAAAAACACTTAGAATGATAATATCATTGACATAAGAATTAATCATGGGAATTAATTTGTTTACCAAATATAAATCCACAAAAAACAAGTGTAAATAATAAATAAACAAATTTAGATATAAATTCATATGTAATCGTGCCATTAAAAGTTCAAGGAATAAGAGTTATAATTCAACGAATAGAAATTGAGTTAGGAATCCATTTAAAACATTATAACATTATCGTTCATTAATATTTGAGAAAATAATTAAGTTTTTAACATAAAATACTATGAAATATAAAATTTTCACGACATAACATGAAAATTTTGTTTTATATTCATTATATAAAATAAATTAAGCGGATAAAAAATATAATATGGCATAATGAAATTAAATTGAGAAGATATCCCTTATATTTAGTCTAGAATTTTCATGTATATCCATTAAATACTATATAATAAACTTATGTACATTTTAATATATTAATAATATTTTTATGGTTTAATAAAACATCCTCAAACCATTTATATCATTAATCTTAATGACATATTTAATTACAAAATCACCTAATACACGTTATGTTTTTTTGAGGACTATCTTTTATAATGTTCAAAATGGGTGTTGGGGTTTGAACTTGGTAAATAGGATCATTATTACATCATAAATAATAAAAATATTGAAAAAATATCATTTTTATCTCTAAATAATACATTTCAATATTATCATGAATGTTTTTATGAAAAATGAATTGTGTTACATTCATGGTGATGCTAAGTCAAACGTACACATGAGAATTGTTTCTGTTTTTCAACAATCATTATTGATATGGGTGTATTATTTTATCATTATAGAAATATAATTATATAATAAATATCATATTACATCTTCAAATATTCTTATATATATCATCCTTGTCATTTGGTGGTGAAAAAAATAACATCAATTCATGGAGGTGGTAGTTGACACAAATGCACAATTGACATTTTCATTTTTCTGTGAATGGTATGGTTGGAAATTTAATTATATATTTTATTTTAATAATGATAAATAGATCAATAATATCATATATACACATTAATTCAACCATTACATACATTTTTGAGAGGTCATGGTGGAAAATGAATTTCATCAGTCGGTGAGGCGATAGTCCACTATACACACAAATGATAAACTAATTTCACATTTAATGGAGGTTGGAGATGCATATATTTTACTAAAATAATATAATAACAAAATATTATAGTTAATATAGTTATTATATTACATAATAATGTTTTAGGATGATTTTATGGTTGTGTAACAATAAATAAAACCGATAAAGTCGATTAAGAACGATACCTCTTCATCGGACAACCTCCTTCGCTAAACACCCTATAACCAAAATTGTCGATATTTTTCATAAACAATTGAATATATAACATGTCCTTGGATGTTTGGAATTTTTTCCCACAAGTTATTAATGAAAAAATGGGTTTCTATATTTTATGCAATGTAACTAAAGGATACCAATTTATAAGATAGGGGAGGGGTACTATTGGAATTTATTGAAATATTATTTAATTAAAAATTTATTTTGATGTAAAAATAGATAAAAATTGATAATATTCAAATATAATATGGTTACTATTATAAAAATATCATAAAAGAATTTTTAGACATTTTTATATCACTTGTTTCCTTTTCCTTTCCCTTTATTTTTAATTGTTATATTTCATTTCACACAAACCATAAGAACTATGTTTTTACCTAATCGATGGACTATATCGTAACTATAAATGGAAAAGACCCATACTATTATTGTTTTTCATTTTATGAACCATATAATAATTATTTGGAATTATAAATTTTTTAAATAATATTTAATAATTTAATAAAAAAATTTATATTAGAAAACATCATTAATCTTAATTTTTTAAACTTTTCAAAACATTGATTTTAATAACTTGAAGAGAAAAAAAATTTGAATAAAATTTTCAATTATGTCCGTTACCTAATATATTCATGCATAAAATTAATTTATTATATTGTATATTTGAAATTATTTATGTTTTATGATTTTTAATACCATTTATTTTAGTTTCTCATTATATAAATAATAAAAACATCAACATTGTGTAAGTATTTAAGGGAATTAATTCAACACAAAAAATGAAAAAGAAATTATAACGATATAGAAATAATTAATATAAAAAATAATATTTATATCATAACAAATCCTCTGGATACGCCCATGTTAAAAATTATATAGTTCTGAAAAAGAAGAATTTGACAGTTAAGACCTTTATTAAAATAAAATATTATAAATGTTATAATCACATTAAAATAGAAAAAAAAGTATATATAAAAAAGGATGAATATGGATAAAATGTTCTTATATAATAAAATTTATTCATATGTTAGGGTATTTTTGTACTCTTTATCATTTTATTTGTTACGGTTCATTTCAAAATCTACCCATTACCATGGTAATGAAATTAATTTTATTAATATTACTTATTACTAAAAATAAAATGGACATATTAACCAAATTATTCCTTTATGAATTCAAATATAAAATCTATTTATCAAAATTCATAACACATAATTGGAAAATTTTAATAAAAAATAAAACCACTAAAACCAGATGAAACATAGTCATTCAAAAAATATTATTTGATGTATATAATTTTTATAGTAAATTAAGTATTAAATTCATTATAAACTCCCATAATTTCATTATTTTAAATCATAAAAAACAAGATAAAATTTTAAATAATATTGAATATAAATTTTCATTGTAAAAACATTAAAAATATTCTTTTCAATAAAATGATCTTTTTTCAGAATTCAATAAAAATAAATCTATTTTGACAATTACAAAATGTCATTCAAATATAATTTTTTAATAATTATTAAAAATATATATTTATTTTTTAATATTATGTTTATAGATGTTCCAACCCTTAATTTTAATATTCACTAAATAGAGGCAATACAAATCCTTTTTTAAGAAAACATATTGTTAAAAAATTAAATTACTTTACTGAAACTTTAGTTATTATTTCATAATAATTAATCATTATATTTTAATTTTTTATAAAAATTATATATATTTAAAAAAAATTAATCCTATTTATACCAACTAATTTAATAGATATGATTTTTATATTCGTCTAAAAATAATAATATTTCATGGTATATTTATACATGGAATTTAATATTTTGTATGCTACGAGACACATTAATTATTTTCTAATTCCTAAGATATTAATCCTGAATTTTATATAGAATGGGTAATGAGGTTCCATTTTATAAATAAAAAGAGGGGTATTTATTTAGAATTTTATAGAGTATTAAACAAACATAGAATAATTTTCATAGTGAAATGTGTCCAAATTGATTGAATTAGCAGATAAGAATAATATGAGTCTAAGTCATCTAATCCAATAAATGTTTAACATGTTTATGTGGTTTTTTTACATATATATTTGTTTCACACCCCATTTTTCCTTTGGAAAATTACATTGATATCAATTTGGTTTACCCATTAGGGTTTACAAAAGATACAATAAAATGAAAATAGGCTCATAATTGAACCATGAATAAAATTTTAATCCATTTATCAATAAATTGGAAGAAAATAACATTTTAATGATATTTAAAACATTTAAGAAAATATTTATTTCTATAAAATATCATAAAATACATTTTTAAAATACATGAAATATTACAATATTATTTGTGTTTAACTCATGATAAATAGTCTGAAAAAAAATGGATTCAATGAAAATGAGGACATAGTATGAATATAATTACACAATCATATTTATATAGTATTGGATATCATTATAACCCTTATAATTTGGTTTATCCAATTGATAACAAATTTTTACATTGACCATCATAATGAATATTTTAACATTGAAGAGTTATAATTTTATATATAATAATAAAAATATACCACAAATAGACATGGAATCAAATTTTTTAATTTTATAAACCAAAATGATCACTTTTAATTTTTATAAATTTAGAAAAAATATTTAACATAAAATTAAATTAAATTAATTTTAATGACTTATCTAATGATTTAGCATTGAAATAAATATTGAAAAAATGGAATAAGAATATAAACTAGTAACACATCAATAATATGTTTTATTAAAAATGGAATTTATTGTGAAACATTAACTCAACCAAAAAGCATTCTTTTAGTGTGCTTAAAATCATTTAATTTATTTTTGTATGGAAATTAGAAGAATTGTGTCGGTGTTGCCTAAGAATTTATCATAACTACTTCATCAATACAAATTAAAAATAAATTACGATGATAAAAAGTAAATTCATATTTAAAAAAATTCTACCCTAACAATTTTTTTAACTATGTCACAGTTTATTATAGATATTAAAAGAAAGTGTTAATTTTGAATTTATCTTTTACATAAATATTATAATTTTAAAAATCTTTAATAAATGAAAAAATGTAAAATTCTTAATGTTTGTATTATTATTGATTGAATAATGTCATTAAATGAAATTATGATATGTGTTTTATTGAATTTTATGCCTTATCACATTAGTTTTAACCGCACATAACCCATTTTACATTTATCATGGTAATAATTTTTCTATTTTTAATATCCCTATCGATTAAAAATTATGGTGATTTTATTGTCCATTATTAATTATGATGAATCATATTATATATTTCAATTTAAAAATTTCAATTAACCGATGTTGTAAAATTTATTTTCAAATTAAACTCTTGAATTTTGATTAAATGTTATTATCCCAAAAAATCATTTTATGTATAATTTTTTTTTACCAAATTCAATAATAATTTTGATCTTAATAAAATTTATTTGATTATTATTAATCATATGTAAATCATAATATTTTAAAAATAATCATTAATTTAATGAAAAAATTTAATTACCTGGTGATAAAATATAATTTCCATTAAAAATATGTATTTTTCACAGTATTTTAAAAAATCAAACATTTCTGAATATTTTAAAAAATTCATCATTATGTAATTTCAAATTTTTAATTTCAGAAATTATTTAAGTCAAATTAAAATTATATAATTAAATTTAATATTCTCTCATAATAATCAATACACACCAATTTTTAAGAAACCATATTTTTCAATCATAAAATGAACATTATAAAAATTTTGTACTTATTTCATGTAGATTAATAAATAAATTTTATTATGGATAAAATTTATATATATTTCATATTTTAGTTAATCAGAAATATAACCATGAACATAAAATCGTGGTTATATTTATTAAATTTAAATATTACAATATCATTATTCATTTAAGATAGTTGTGGCATGTTGCATTAGCTACAAAACAATGTTTTTTTTATATCATTATATTACATCACCCCTTTAATAAATCACATCCTAAAAAGTAAATATCAAACATGGAAATCACGGTTTTCACATATTTAAATATCTATGTTGAAAAAACACATCATAAAAAATGGTTAATAAAACATCATTTTTTTATGAATCAAAAAATAAATACAAAGGTTATCTAGAATAACATATACTAGGTTTGAAAACAAGACAAAATTAGTGGGTAGTGGAAATATAAAAATGGGGGAAAATAAATGTCCAAATAAAGGTTTAGAGTTATTTATATCATTAATAAAAAGAAATTTAATGATCATTAGAATAGTAATAACCAAAATACCAAAAGTCAATGTGGTGTTAAAAATAATTTTTATTCATTAGAAATAAAGGTAATACAATAAATTTCTTATTTCAAGATAGTTTTATTAGAGGGGATAAATTCATTTACAATCAAGTAAAAAATGAAATATACATACATTAAATCTATATTTTCATATATTAATAAATTTCCACCATATTATAATCTATTTCATTAATTGAAGAGTATTCAAGAAGATTTTTTCATTCCTATAGTAGTAAAATAAAATTATAACAGATCACAAGATCCATAAAAGGATAAAAAGATATTCTTCATATCAGTTTAAATTAACCAAAATAAAAATCAGTAGCACAATAGAGTTCAAAAATTGAATTAACATTCTTATAATGAAATAAAACATCAATTTATCATGCCCCAAAAACAACACCCAATGTTTAAAATAGATAATTTGATAAATAAATAACTTTAAAATTTAACAAAATATTCAATATTATGACTAAAACCCAATTATTAGAATGATCTGGACACATATTCTACTTTGTGAAATTTTACATTCTTCTCAAAATAATATATATCCCTAAAAAGTATCAAATAACGCATATATATACCTTTATCATACAGACTATAATATATAAAAATAATTTTCACAGATAATAATAATCCATATTAATTGACATTAAATTCATATATAATTTGAAAATATTATTTAACCATTATTGATAAAATGATATACCATTATATTCTATTTAACTTAATCATATAATTTCCCCAAAATTATAGTGATATTCTTCAGAAATAACATCAATCACCTAAACTCCAAATAGATTTTAATTTCCGTGATTATCTATATGATATTAGATATATTTTAAAAAATAACTTAATATTAATCTATTAAATTGTCTTAGTAAGTAGAAAATTGAAACTTACAATTAAATTATATTGTCAATGGATCAGTTATGTACTAATCCTAGGGGATGGATCGGTGGTAAACTAATTTTACAAAAAAAATTAATTCAACCTCGGTGGCAAATTAAAAGCCTATATCCCGCATATTTAATCCCTAGTGTCACCGTACGAGGAACATTATTATATAAATCACAAAACAGAGGGATTTACATGGTTTGATAAAAATACATACTATGTTATGTGTTAGTTAGACCCCCCAACACAGATTTTATATTATAACAGAAGGTCATTACAATAGTTAAATGTTGGGCCCCCAAATTAAAAAAAATTATACCCCAAACTCCAATAAGCATTAAATAATTTGTTAGACCCCACAACATAACATTATTCTAATGTTATCGAAATAGGTTAGACCCCCAAATACAAACTTCTTGTTTTGATGGGGAGACACACTGTATAAATATCTTTTAATAATAAGCATCCACATACTTATTGGATCATACTGGAATGCTAAAACATAACGAACCATTCCACATATGTTTTAATTTCACATAGAATTTTTAATCACAGAATATAATATTCAAAATTTTAGAAACACTCCTCAAGAAATTATTCTATTTGTACAATGAAGTCTCAACCACACTAAAGACTAAAAAATTAGATATGAATTCAATCTGAAACATTGAATAAAATATTATCTAGCTTATATACCAAAACCCACGTCATATATTCCATTAAATGTATACTACTTGTCCATATATCTAACATAATATAATCAAAAAAATATTCGTGCATATATTGACCATTCATGTTTTCTAATACATGCAGTACATATTCTTATTTACAGTAATGGTTGTTTCACCCTATCTAAACAGAAATTTATTTTTCAACCATAGAACCATTTTTTATGCATGTAAAACAATAATTAACATAATATTCATAGTTTCTTTCATGATATTATATCATACACATTATAACATGCACAATATTATTATTTATGTAATCAAGATCACACACCCCTATTCATTGCAAAATACAAATGCTTATAAAATAAAACCTTTATTTTGTCATTGTTCCTTCATGAAATTTAACACAACTCACAAAACTATTATTATATTTAGCCCAAATTAAATTTAATAAATAATAACACTTATCCCCTATATATGCACCATATTGTGGTAAATGGATCTCTTAGAAATATGTCCTTTACTAATAAAAATCCAGTACACATGTTCCTACATTACATGAATGAACATGCAGACCTTTATTTTCATCTTGTAACAAAAATGGTCATATTAATATATAATGAACTCAATATATCACCATAATATCATGAACATATAGTGAAAACATGTATATGGAGCTTTATTTCAAAATCAGAGTGCATTGTAGTCTGTTTTTTCTCAAAAAGTGCTTATAAATTCTCATTTAGCACACAAAAAAATGAGTGGCTCTAGGGGGATTTATGGATAAACCCTACCTAATCAACTCCATTGACTTAGACTCAAACATGAATTTATTTTCATATATTCACACATACCTAGTTTACTCCAATATGATAATCCCTATCATTGAAAACCAATTTTTTCTTCACTTATCCTTGATTTTTTCTTCATTTAAACACAAATATGAAGTTAATTGGGAATTTGATCACAATAAAATTCTAATTTTTTAAAATGCTGTGAAAATTCATTATCATGCTCAATTTGGAGAATCTACATGATGCACTCTAACACATGTAGAGTACCTAAGTTAGATAAATGTTGAAGAAAGATTTTTGTAACGATCAAATGACGTAGATCATGTGAATTAGACTTACATGATTATATCAATATCTTTAATTGATGAGCTACAATATTTTCAGTAGACGAGTCTGATATCAAATTAAAAATGGTTTTACAACCCATAACTATAAAAATCACATCATAAGTTTACTATAATCCTATAATAGGATTTTCTCTTAACTCCCACTAACATCACAGCGTCCCAGAAATATTTTATTCCTCTATGGTGCCCCACCTAGTAGATCAGCTATGCTTCCATGTACCGTGGTTCTATCTAGGGGTGTTATTTGAAATTTCTAACACACCTACACCCATGCTTGTTGGATAGGGATTTGACTACCCAAAAATAGAATGGTTGTAGTCCTTATTCGTCAGCTACTATATAAGGCCATTTTTTGGTTAATCATAAATTGGTTTACCAAATTTTTTGATACTGAAGACCCTGATAATAAACAATATATTTGATTGGATTTAAAAAATATGTCTTCCTTGATATAATTATTTATCACTATGAATATCATGTCTATTTCAATAATTAATATTTTAAGACATATCAGTATCTTCTCATATATACCTATTGATTACTAGTGCAATTCTCTCAATTGTAACTTTAATATACAACTGTATATTTTTTCAAATACCTTTATGTCAATTATTTTTGTTATTTCCAACCATTAATAGAAATTAATACGTAGGATTATTTAAGAGTTCTTATAGAAACAAAATTCTCCACCCTTTATTTTCTTCTCAATGAATTTAATGATACTCATGAAAAGAATTGATATTTTAGGTTATAAGATCTATGTCTACATGGGAAATCTCATTGTAGAAAACATGAGTTATTTCACATAAGAGATGAGGTTATGAATACATTATAATGTAGTAAAACTCTGAAACATATTTCATAAACATCATTAAATTGTAAATTTGGTAAATATTATTAAGAAATTTCTGACAAAAATCTCCAAAGACATAATAGATTGTTCATGTGAAAGAACTATATAATTCCCCTGTGTCTTCAAAGAATATATTCCCACCGTGAAGCGATAAATTCATCTTCATCAATTAACAAAATTATAATAAAAAATTATTTATAAAATGGAATAAATAAGGACCTATTTTTTCATAGAAACAAAACTCAGTCTGAGAGTTTCCTCTCTACCTTACATTTCCCATATTACATTTAATGACATATTTTGAAGTTTTTACCATCATATATTGGGATATCATGATTGTGATGTAATATATTTATGGCATTCCCAATTCAATAACACCTTCCACACATCAAAATTATATGATCATCATTTTTGATAACTCCTGATTGACATTAAATTCCTCAATAGTCACATATTTCATTCCTTTTTATTTGAAAAGAATATAACATTTTTCTATATTTTGAAAAATTTCTCACAATTTGCTAGTTTATTTATATTTAATCACTATATTACTTATTCTCTCATTCGTTTTAGGATAAATCCTAATTTCTAAACTCTTCATTACCCTTCTTCGTGACCGTCTTGGCCACATATCCATAGACTTCATTCAATAATTCTTACGTGTTTTACATTGACATTTTAAGTAATTTCTTGGTCTTGGTCTTCCCATCCTGATAATATAATCTCACCTGACTAACAATTTCCCAATTTGATTCATTCATTTTTCTTAGTACAGACATATTATACCCACATGAATAAGATTTATGACCAAAAACTCCATGACATCAATATTATCCACTGAACCATGATCTTCTTGACTGATAGTTATTATGATATTAATATTGTATCTGTTTAATATTCATAGATTATAGGTGTATCAAATTGGGAGTAAAACATATAGCTGAATTACTCATGTACTACTTTTTAGAATATATTTTCTCATTATTGTGACCTACATGGATCCTGTCATTTCATTGAGACATGAAATATTAGAAATGGAAATTTTACATTGTGATTAATTACATATAGAATCATTCTTTTTGTATGTAATATTCTTCTCATTAGTTTTAAAAGGGTCACCTTAAAGCACAATAGAATGGTTAAATACATTTTGTACCTTTTCATCTCACTTTGAGCTACAAGGAACATTGATTTTGTATTATATAATTCCCCCTATTCGCAACAAGTATTTATTAAAACACATATAACATCTTTTCAAACATATTTAAATTCAATCAGTTTTGTTTGTTTATTTCAACATGTGATTATTTTTCCATGTCAATATGTTTATTTCCAATAGTTCTCTTATTTCTTTCTAACTCATTTAGTTTTATCTTTTATTATATTGTTTCATTATGATGAATCTCATCATTAATGAAGCATTATTTATTATTAAAGGATATAATTTAAATTTGTTTATTAATTTTGATATTTTCATATATGATTTTTATATTTTCTATACTAGTTTATTCTATTTTTACTCTTAACATTCATTCTAAATTAGTTATTTATTCACCATCTTCCCCATAAGTTGAGACTACATATTTAAAGAGGTTTCTTATAAATTTGATTTTATTCATAGATTATATTATATATTTTTCCCATCAACATGAGGATGAACATTATTTCATTTCCACAGTCATGAGATTTTTCTTCAAGGATGTGATAGTATTCTTGTGATTATTATACTTATTTTATTTGACTTTATTCCATCTTAATTTGAGTCATTATCAATAGACTTCGTCACTGGATATATTCCAGAAACATTAAATCTTTTTTCGATGTTCTAGAACATTGTTATTTCATTGTATTTTCATTTCCATATGCTTCATTTCAAAATACTAGTCAAAAAGATATTAATTTGAATGAATTCGACTTAATCTTATTCATCTTCATAATATATTGATTATAGTTCTTCGAATTTAGTTTTACCCATTATCGTGGATTCAAAGGTTGTCTCACCTCGTTCATTCTTCTTGAAGTATGTAATGTTTCTCATTTCAAATTCTATGAGAAAATTTTGAAATTCATCAAATGATATATCTTTTTACTCTATTATAGCTAAAATATTTTAGTAGAATCAATTTTGTAAATTTATCGATGTATTATTCGAAATAGTAGAATCATCATGCTTCTCAATAAACCCTATTATATTTGTTACAGTGTCATTTATTTGTGTAATGTAGTGATAAATAGTTTCATCATTATCCCTTTTTATATATTAAGACATCATTCTCTATATTTTCAACATGTCTACTTTCAATTTTTGATTTCCTTCATAACTAATTCTCTACTTATCTCAGACCTCATTGGATGTTTAGAAACACATCACTTTAATGTATACACATTCTAATAAAGAAATCAATATTGTATTATTATCCTTACCATAAACTTTCTGGTTTATCTAGTTAGGTTTAGTGATAGAAGAATCCTTATGAATCTGTGGTAAGCCCAAATTTTATGCATCTCACACTTGTAGGCTAGGATATTGAAGGTTATAAAGTATCATATTAATCTAAAAATTAAATTTTATTCAATCAAATGTATTAATTTCATGGATTCTTCCTGAATTAAAATAATCCATTTTCTTTTTCATTTTTTCAAATCATTATAGGGGACCTTACATTGATTCTAATTGATTGTCCAATGATCTGATTGGTACCACTGAGGGAGCTAGAGAGATTTATAAGTTGTATGCCATTTTTTAAAATGTTTTTTTATTTTTATTCAACATATTTGAATGATTAAATAATTGATATCTCATATATAATAATCCTCCTCACACATTATGAAATAATAACATATAATGAATAGAATATAAGGATTTATACGGTTCTGTATAGTGACATACATCTTTCTGTGTTGGTTAGACACTCCTACATAGATTCTCTACGATAATATAAAGTGATTACAACTGTAACTAGTTATACCCTCTAATTAAAAACTAGTTACACCCCATGTTCCAATCATCCATCAATAGATGGTTAGACCCCCCAACTATAACTTCCTTACTATAATTTCTTAGTATTCCCAATCATAATCTTCAAGAAACTTTTTAGACCCCAATATAAATCCTTCATTTTTAAATAGGGATATCTACACCAGAATGAATTTTTTATGATATCCATCAAAATATGGATAGATCACACAACACAATGTAATTAATCAATAAAATTTTCATAGATTATAGTATTTCTAATTCAATTTCTAATCAATGTATATAATCAGTCAACTTAATTTGATACTACACATAAAATTCTTCTTTAATTTTGATGATTTATTAAACACACTGATTACTAAAATCTAAGATATGATTTTCTTATAAAACACTAATTGAAATTATATCTAGGACTCAGTCTCAAAATCCACTACACACTATTCAAGATTTTTATATTTCACGTGAATAAATCCTTCCTTGATGCCTAAAAACACTCTTCAAGCATATATTGATCATGATTTCCTTACCAAGAATTCTTCTCATAAAAATTTTTATTGTTGCTGCAGTTTCACACATTAAAAAACAACTAAAATATCTTCTATGCATACTTCGTACATGTATTAATATCAATAATATCTTCTTCCCATTTTATTTCAAGCTGGTAAATCATACACATTATCACAGGTAGTAGATTATTCTTCATGTAACCAAGAGTACACACACAATACACATTTTGAAACACTGAATCTCAAGAAATTGAACTTATCTATTTATTAAATGATATATTTCATATATTATCATTGCTAATGGAACTATTATATGATTTATTCACACAATAATTGTTATGTATCACTAACATTTGTCTTCTTCACATTGATCATCTTTAGTTAAATGGATCTTATAAAATTCTATCACATTATCTCATAAAAAAGATGGAAAATGTGTTCTTTATTCACATGGAATATCATGAGAACTATTATCCATATTGTATAAACCCATCAGTTATGTCATAGACCATGAAACTCAAATAATCATCATTCTATCATCAAGGTAGAGTCACAACATGAACACATTGAGAATTATTTTAATAATGACTAAATTCAAGTATCTTTTTTCTCTCCCACAATGGAAAAATATAAATTAGAAAATAAAAAATTATCGTGTCTTGGGTAATTTTTTGATAACCCCAACCGACTCAACTCCTTTGACATAGACTCATATGTTCACCTCATTGAATCTATGAGCACATGATTATCTTACATGAATATGATAGTCACATTCTTCGTACATTTATTTTCTATCAACCTAATTATCTTTGGATTCATATTCATTTAAACAAGAAATAGAATTTGAATTATAATTTTATTACATGTAAATTCAAATTTGATAAAATTCAGTTTGAAATCTTCGGCTAGGTCAATCGACCAACACGACACAACGAACTCTAACACATAATGAAGACCTATGATGGCTCAAAGTATAATATTAAACCATGTAAAGACCACAAGATGTAAATGAAAAGAATCATAAGAATAGTTTTATATAAATATATTAATGAAGAATCTATAGTACATTCTATAAATGATTCTAACACTGAATATTAAAATGGTGGCATGCTCTATTATAATATAATTTGTATCCTAAGATATCCTGAAGCGTGTTATAGGCCTACTATTGAATCCATTTGGCATTGCCACAAGTTGTCATTATCATCCCCCACTATGTAACCCATATGGTTTCTCTCTAATTATTACATTTAGAATGAGCCTTTCTATGGAAATGTTATGTGCTTCACACATATTGTAACCCATGTTGGCTATCTAGGGAGTCAACTTCCCACCTATGTAATGGATGTAGCCCTCTATGGATGGATAGTGTGGGAGTATAATTTTTTATAATCTTATATAGATGTAACAAATTTTATGATTCTACCACCAATCCACACAACTATTTATTCTATATGTCATAAAAAATATTCATTTTTGGTCATAACGATTCAACATTAAAAATAATATCAATAATCACAATTAATGCATCAATTCATGTTGAAATCCTCTAGCAAATACATTTTTTCTACAAATGAAATTCACTCAATGAGAACTTAATACATCATATATTCAAATGGTATGTGTTTAAACCTTATCACCATTTAGTTATGGGATTAAGTCCCACAAAATGTTTATTTCTGAGTGGATGTCACACGACCTATGGGATTTCATTTTACTAAAACTATATTAAAATAATCCCTATTTCATTCCAAAAAATATGATGAAAATACTCATAAATTTATCAAAATTATTTTGAAATAATTATTCATGTTAAAAAAAGTTGTAATATATACCTGAAACTAATAGAATATATTTCAAAATATCATTATTCATCTCAAAATTCAATGAATTAAAACAAAAAAGGGGTTGTCCATGCTTTTGAACTTGTGATCAACAATAAAAATATAAACCCATGGTGATATAAAAAAATCATATGTGAAAATAATATTATAACCAACCAATATATAATGATATCTAAATTATTCTTTTATTACCATAATTACTATCTATAAACTCATACTCTTGAATCATGTGCATAAATGGTTATCTTTACATTTATATCTTTGATATAGGTAAATGTTACTAATTCTTTTTCATCAAAAAGATATAAGTTCAATCTAAATTATTTCATTATGTGTATACTAACCGAAATTGTAGTTATAGATTTTTATTGAATTAATATAGACACATACATAACCACTTGGTTACATTCCCAACTGGTTCATAAAAACCAACATCATTTCCCACTATGTTCTTTACATCTATTAACCTTTTTTTGGAACAACACACTTAAAACCCTTATTCAAAACCTTTCTTAATAGAAGAAAATAAATGTGAGATTTAATTCATATAAGGGATAAAAAATCATTAAAAATTGAATTTTACCAAGGAGAATAATATGAGAATAAGAGTATTATTACATAATCAATGTTAACAAGCACAAGAGATGAGAAACCATACCCTCAAAAAACGGTTCATATAAATATTTTTTTTTCATAAAATCTCATTAGAGCTAACATAATATTCATAAATGTTACATTAGATATTATATTTATATCACTATTAAATGTGGAAAAACCCAATATACCAAACATTCAAACTAATTCATTATATAGTATAATTGTTACCCAATGCATTCGAGGGATTTAATGTACCCACACATGATTGGTTTATAACATAAAAACTCATTCCTAGTTTATAAAAAACTGAATTAACCTTGAATTATAATTTAAACACTCTTAAAACATAATTAAATTCCATCAACCAGAACATGAATTATATACAAAAATATCTCATTTCTTATAAAACATAGTGAAACGGACATGGTTTCTTTCATCAATTGATTAACAAATGGAAATGTAATAAATTTCCTCATAATATATTTTAAAAAATGATAATCTATATAGAGGTGAAAATTTAATATTTTAAATTTTTACCTAGAGAAGCATATGAAAAATAATGGAATTTTTTCATTTATTAATTGAAATTCCATAAAATATCATTTAAAAATTTTGAGAAAAATTCACTTTTAACTATCAAAATCTACATAATTAATTAAAAATTGAAAATATATTCAAAAAATCATGTTAATTTAAAATAAAATGGTATCATATAATGGAATAAAAAAACATAATAATATTCATGAGGGTTTGAGAATCCATTTATTTGACAAATGTCAAAAATAAATATTTATTTGAAAAATTATATAAACGGTGTAAAAAGTTTCCAAAGTGGAAAAGATTATTAAATATCATTTTAAAAACGTTTCAAAGAATTTAAAATATGAGAATAAATTTTTAAATTTAATTTTTTATAAAAAAAATCTAGAAAAAAAATACATAACAACGACATGAAAGGTAAAAATTCCAAATATGAAGATGAATAAATATATGAATACCTTACAAAAAATCAGGATGTTTATTATAAAAACAATGGAAAAATATATATTAATAATTATAAATTATTAATTAAAATTTTATATGAAATGTTATTTAGTTCAAGAAAATGAATCATATAACTTCCACAAAGGAGCCTTGAACATAAAAATCATTATAAGAAATGAGATCTTATCATAAAACCTCAACCTGTATAATAGATTTCAAATTAAAAGTAATTGAATAAATATTGTGATAAAAATATACAAATACAATTAATCTCATGAATTAAAATTAAAATTATCATTATTTCACTATTATATAATAATATATTGAGGTCACGGTGTTTGACATGAAACATTCCAAAATAAAATGATATTAAGGAAAGGAAAACCATTAAAAATGTTCATAAAATTTGAAGTGATTATTAATCAATGAATTGAATATGATAAAATATTTAAATAAACCTAAAAAGATATAATAAATAAAAAAATTATAAAACAATTCAAAAATAATAATTTTATTGAAATTCAATGACGATTTCTTATAACCTAGTGAATGGAAACTGATTTAAACCACTCCTCAACATTTGGTGGCATTAATGTTAATTCCAAATGGAATAAATAATTTTATTTTGAACATTAAATAACATTATGTATGAATTATTTTATAAATAACTTTTATAAAAGGTCAAAATTTAAACAATATAATAAAATTGTTGTATTACAATAAAATATAACGCTACAAATGGAAAATTGAGACCAAATCCTTTACCTTGAGTACTAATATTCCATGTATGTCAATTATATCATGTATACTAAATATATATAATTTATTAAATTATTTAATAAAAATTTATAGGTTTATTATATAATTTTTAAACCATTTGTTTCATTTAATTCATTTATATATTTAGTTACTAAATTGGTTAAGTCCAATGACTTCGGTATGTTGAAAATGGTAATATAGAAAATTTTCCACCATTTACAGAATAATAATAATGGAATAATTTCAATTTATATATATATATATATTAATTATTCTTTTAATAGAAAAAATTTCACATTGTTATGAAAAATAAATTATCTCATTATCAGGGAGACGGTTGGTTGTACATATACATGAGTAATGATTCAATTTTTCAATCATTATAAAGGAAAAAATCTATTTTTTCTTTATTACAAGAATTATGAATTTATAATAATTATAATATTATATATTTATATAATTTATATATATCTTTAATGAGATGCAGTGATGAAAAAATAATTGCATCACTTCATGGAGGAGGTCAACAACTTGTACACACGTACAATATTATAATTTTCAATGGATTGAATAGTATGAAAATAAAAGATATAATATATTATAAAAATGATAACTATTTATAGAATATAATATAATACAAATATATATAAATATATCAAAACATTTAATAAAAATTAAAATATCCATAATTGGTTGTGATGGAATGTGAATATCATCAGTTCGTGAGGTGGTAGTTTATAATAAACATAAAAAATGGTTTTTATTACAATTAGATGGAAGATGATATGAATGTAGGTTATTAAGTTAAAATAAAAAATATAATTCAATATAATATAATTTTATATATTTAATATTATTTTAATAATATATTAATGATGTAGACTAAAAAAAGATTCTAAATTATTTGGTTAAAAATATGCCTAATCTTATTACATACTATTCTGCATTACACCGTAAGTCATATATGGCTGGTATTATACCCAAACTGAGATAGATAAAATCTATTTATAGATGTTAGAAAGTGATATAGGTAGGTATTAGCTATAAAAAATGGATCTTGAGGTGTTTAGAGGTGATGAGATAGGGATCCCTTTTATATGTGAGGGGATGGGAATTCATGGAATTTCCTTAAGTATAAAGTAAATATAAATTATTATTGTTTTGTAAAAATGTTACCAAATTGATATAATTTGATTATAATATTATTATTGGTTTAAATAATGTGATATAATAATATTTATACATGATAGGTAGATTATTTCACTCATATATCATTATTTTTCCTCCCCCTTTAACACTTTTATATTTACCATCATATTAATGTTTTTCTACAATTTAGGGGTATATAAAGTTACAATAATACGAAATTAAAATAATAAATGAACCAGGTTTTACATTTTAGAAAATGTGGTAATCCAGTTTTTGAGAAAAAAATTATGAATTCAAAATTATTTTATAAAATATTATTTTTTGTAAAATATATTTATTATTATTTTTGAAAATACATAAAATATTATTATATAACATTTTCCCAATTCATGTGAAATGGTTCCCAAAAAACTTGTATTATATTATATGTATGATAGGATCTTAATATCATAAAAAACAAAATTTATACTAAATTATAAAAAAATTTAATTCTTAACATTTTATTAACCACTTGATTTACCAATTTTAACATTAACTATGATAATGAATTTTTCAATATCAAATAGTTATCATTTATTTTATTTTGAAATAAATTGATCATGAATGGTATGGGATGAAATTTTAGGCCATTTATAATTCTAACTGTGAAATTTATATATTTTTAACCATTTTTTAAAATTTTAATAAAATATATTTTTCTTAAAATACTATTTATTTCATTTTAAAAATTATTCATATAATTTTACAATCAATACAACATGATAAGAACTAAATTAGAATCTAAAATATTAAAACTATACTAATATATTATATTGGTCTATAAAATATATGATACAATATCAAATCAGCCAAAAAATTATTTTTCAGGTTTTTAATATTATTTTAATTATTTTTGTATTGTTTTCATAGTCATTTTGTCAGTGTTCCACAATCATTTAATGTAATTATTTCACCATTAAAATTTAAATGAAAAAATTTCTTGATAAAAAAATTTATTCATATTTAAATTAAATATTTAAAACATAATAGGTGTTATTTATATACTTATCATGAAATATTATAAATATTAAAAGCAATTATGTGACATTTTTTCATCATATTTTTATTTAATATTATTAATTTTAAAATAATAGAAAATCAACAAAAAGATCATATTTATTAATTTTTTAATAATTGTGGATTCAATAGGCCCGCAAAATAAAATAAAATGCTATTTTTTATGAATTTTATGTTTTACCATATTAGTTTTAACCATGCTTAATCCATTTTACATTTATCATGATAGAAAATATTTACAATGATTATTATTCATATTTCACAAAAAATTATTTGAAATTCTTAAAAAATATGAATTATTTTGATTCAAAATATTTAATTGTTTTTATCAATTTGAAATCACAGAATTAGTATAATATAATTTTAAATTATATCTGAACAAGGTTAAAAAATGGATTTACTAGAAAAGAGTATTTTATGTATAAAAATATTTTTATATCAAATTAAAGTATAATACCAATTTAAATAATAGTTATTGAATTTTTTGAATAAAAATTATTTAACAAATTTTGAATACTAATCCAATATCTAATGTGACAATTACATTTCTTGAAAAAAAATATTTTTTTCAAAAAAATTATTATTTTTCATTGATCATTATACATTTTAAATTTCAATAAGTTTCTCATGAAATCAGCCTAATTTATTTTTTAAACAATTTATATGAAAAATGATATAACATTTAATAATGTTCCAAAAATTATTTATAATATTCTATAAAAGAAATCAATAAATCCCATTTTTAAAAAAATATTATTGAATATTAAAATGTCTTTAATAATAAGATGAATTCATATTTCTAAATAATTAATAAATACATTTTTTGAGTAGTTAATTTTATATATTTCTTAAATAGGTTATTACTATTTATACCCACCAATATTAAGACTATGTTATTAGTATAAAATTAATATATTAATATTTCAAGGATTGTTCAAGCACTTTTTTCCTTTTTTATAAGCTATCAGATATACAATTATTTTTAAATATGAGGATATTACATAATAAAATTATTTATCTATAACTATTCATTATCATATCCAAAAATTCCAACACACATGATTCAATTCTAGACATATAATTTTTATTCGTTTTCTTCATAATAGAGGTAAATTGAAACATAATAATGTTTTGAGATCTGATGATTAATATAGATTTACATAATCGATAATAATAAAACATCATAAGTGATCATAATACTGACATACATTTATAATATGTGTACATAAGATAGTCTTTAAAAAAATCATAGATCCTAAATCATGAGATATGACATGGAATAATAAAATAACATATCATGGAATATTCGCATTCCAAAGATGCATAACAATAATAACCAGAATTAGAAGAATATAAAAAATAACCTCGAATCATGGGGCTATAAAATTAAAGTTTAAAATTTATAATAAAAGAGGAACAAATATGGAATATTACATATCATGAAATGAAAATAAACATAGAAAGGTGGAATTATCATAAGAATATGAAAACATGTGAGAAAACTAATTTCCCAATTTCATTATGAACAAACAAATTATATCGACAAATTACAATTGTATCAATCTCATTTGGTTCATTGCCTTATAAATAAACTCATTATTAACCTAACATACTTTCTCATTAGAAATTAAACAATTATCTCTCCTTAAATAAAGAAACAAGAACCCCCATCAATATCTGCATATATGAATTCCACATGAAATCAGTTTTTAACATATCATACAGAACCCATGAATAGAAAATAATTTTCATATACTTTTCAAATTTATTCAAAAAAAAAATTCAAAATTAATTCAATTACAATAACTTGATAAGAAATATTAAAATAAATGTGTATCAAAAGAGACTCAATAACATTATCGATAAATACACATCACTTAAGATAATATATCATATATTAATTACCCCGTATAGATAAAGGGTATATCATGAGGTTACCAATTTCAATATTCAATAATTTTGTTGAATAATGCTTAATACCCTTCAATCAATTCAACGAAATATAAAATTTTCACATAGGTGATAAATATGAAAAAGGTGAAAATATTTAATTCAGAAATAAAATGACATTAATGGATTCCAATGATTATAATACTGAAAAATATTATATGAGAATTTATTAGGTAATTCATCAAATAAAATTTCTAAGTAATTAAGACATTTTTTAATTAAGAGTAAAATGGATGTGAACTGATAAATTACTTTTTAGAAAATATTTATAACAATATCAAAATTTAAGACGTATAAGTCACCATCAAGTAATATTATATTGAAAATGTTATATTTGATCATTAGAAAACATTTACCTTGGAAAATAATTATCAATAATTGATCATTATATATAAATAATGGTTATTTTAAGGAAACATGGAGTGGGAAATTAAAGAAACATAATTGAAGAAAACCCATTTAAATATCATTATTGAAATGTACATTGTAAAATAGGATACTAAGAGATATGATTTTAACAATGGAAAATAAAAATGATTATGGAAATGAAATAACATATAATTGAGGATCCAAAATATTAATTTTAACATTAAAAGGATAGAAAATATGGATAAGGATGGGAACCTATCCATAAAGAGGATTGAAATTATTCTCAACAAGGATATTCCTTTTAGTAATGAAAATTTTCCGTTATAATTAATTTTCTATAACTATCCATTTTACACAATATTGGAAGTGAATGTATTATGAAATAAAATTTCAATATGGATGAAACCAATCATGGAATAAATATGTTTAATAAAAATAATTGTAACATAATTAAGGGAGGTGACTAAAAAAACCCTTATGGATTTTCTATCATTGGAATCAAAATAAATATATTCGGGGAACATTATATGGGTATTAAAATCCCATGAACTAAAATAATATGTTAAGATAAATTAATTTTTAAATAATTAAAGAATATTAAATATACCACACTTGCATAATACAGAGTTTTTCTCATGAAATTTATTTTGAAAAAATAGTATGTTCCCTAAATTCATGACATTGACTAAGGTTCTTGAGTATCCTATAAATAATAAATATATCAATAATCTATTTGAAAAAATAATTTATATATATATATATATTAACATTTATAAAATTAATTTATAATAATTTTCTAATTTAATATTAGTTAATTATTATCAAGTTTTAATATCAAGTGTTAAAAACATGATCTTTTTGAACTACACTCATAATAATAATGTATTTATCCATTATTGTCTCAATTTTAAAAATTTATAGATCATTAGATGGAATTTTGATTTAATATTTACAATAATATATAATGTAATAATTTCATTCTAATGGTTTTTTGGATAAAACCCTCAAATATGAAATTGGCGTGGAGAATATTTCAATAATTTCAAATGAACGAATGTTTTTATCTTAATTAACGATTTTAATGTAAATGTTATATTTCAAAAACAAAAATATAAGATAAATTTACTTATTTAATTCATATATTATATATAATTATGTTATCAACGTCATCTATGATATTATTTTAAATCATTATACAAGTTGGTTGTTAGACCTGCTCAAACAAGAACATACCATTATTAATAGATGATTATGAAGTGATTCATTTTTAATATCACTATTAAAGATGAATAATGATATTATTTGGTTTCATTAATGTGATAAATATTAATATTTTAAAAATAAAAGGATAATTAATAGATATAAAATAATTTCTTATTATGAAGATATTATTTTTCCCAGATTATACTAATTTTAAAGAGTTGAATTTAAAATGTTTTTTTTGATGAACATATTTTTATTATATTGATTTATTATTCATACTAGAATACTAATAATATCATAAACATAAAACTCATCTATTAAAAACATTTATATAACCCTCCAATAAATCCTGTGACGAAATGTCAAATACACCTTTCTATAGATGTGGTTGTTTTAACGTACACATGGTTAATGATTTCATTTTTCATAGCTCAAGTGAAATGTATACAATGATTTATTATTTCAAAATCTAAAAACTGTTATTAATATAATAATTATTTACTAATTTCCAAATTTTTAATACCCCTTTGAGGTGGTTAAAGAATGTTTTACAAGATTATTTGTGGTGGGAGTAAGCCACACTTACTTACAAATATTGTTTTCATTTTCATTAGTCAAACAATAGAATGGTGGGTAATGTTTATTCATAAAATGTTAAAACATTAATTTTAAATTAAATACTAAATTAGAAATATAATATTTGAAATATTTGAATGGTAAATATTGAAAAAATAGAATATATGGTAAGAACATTATGCTTCACATAGAATATTCAATGGAAAGGGAGGACATATGACAAAAACTTATTTCTAGAAACAAGTATGTGAAATATTATATTGGGGGAATAAATAGGTTTAACTAAATTAGGAAATATATATTTACTATTATTTTTTAGTGGGTGGTTTGAGAACCCTTTTATAATGTGTAATAAAGACATTATTAAAAATATTTTTTTCTAAATATAAAGAGGGCACATGTTTCCTTTGTTTCCAAGACTTAAAAATGGAAAATGATGGATTAGATAATTTTTTTTGATCCAAATGTCATATATTCAATTAGAAACCTTTTTTAACATGTTATAAAATTTACACCATTCATTAACACATTTTACCCATTAAGCTTTTACCATGATAAATTATTTTTATAAACGTGATTCAATTTTATATTCATAAAAATAAAATGAGCCACATTAAATATTTGTGAAAATAATATTCATAAATATAAATAAATTTTATTATATTAAATTTCTAAAAGATGTAAAAAACTATTTGTAAAAAAATTGTATAATATATTAACAATAATTTAAGAGAATAGTGTAAATTGTTTATAAAATATATAATATAGTCCTGTAAACTAAAATAAATATTTTAAAATATAAAATTTATCTTATAAAAAACATATTTTTCAATGAACTGTGTATCATTTGTTTTCATGTAATTTTTAAATAATAATAATTTAAAAAAATAACTTCTTTTAAAATTTTTTTTCCAATACTCAACAAGAAATTGATAATTTCCAATAAAAAATCTAAATAATGAATCATAATATAATATTTTTTTACAAATAAAAAATTATCATTATTCTGTAAAATTTATATTTAAAAATTTTATAATTTAACTTTTAAATTGAAAAATATTGTAAACTGTATGCATTAGAAAATAACTTTTAAAAAATTTAATTTCACTTATTATTGTTTTCTATCAGTATGTAATTAGATTGGTGTTAATAAACTATTAATATAAATAATATATCTTATCTATTAGATATTTAGCTTCCTAAAATAACTTGATATAAAATAAAATCGTACAAAAAAAATTCAATTCTAATACTATGATTATCTTGTTAATATAATAAATTCGTTAATAAATAAGCATAATTTTTATTTAAATTTAAATATTTAAATTTTATAAATTAAATATGATAAATAATCTATTTCATTAATAATTGATGTTTATATCATTATAATTTATAGTTAAAAAACCCTTAAATATCTCCAGATATTATTTAATATCATGGTTAGACCTAGTGGTAGTCAAGGGTGGCGATTTAGCTTGAATGGATCTTGTGAAAATTTCCACATGCTTAAAAATATCTAAAATTTGATATTTCTGATATTAATTTTTTTTTATTTTGATCATGGTGTAGGGAAAACCATATTAAATCTATCTACTTTTAAAGCACATAAATTAAACATAATACAATATACTTTCACTATATGATTCTATTTTATTCATTTACTTCATAGATTCCACTGTATTGTTATATCCTTTTATAGATAGTAATTATATATATATATATATATTTATAGTAAAATTTTAATTTAACATATAATAATTCAATGTTGTATTTGAAATATGTAATTAAAATAAATTTAATTTATGGAAAATTTAGGAGAATTTCATCTCCTTACACCCATGTAATGTCACACCATATATGTGATACATCATTCCACTCACGTTCTTGTGCTACGGACTCTAGCACCCTTTTTTATCGCATTATTTTAATTATACAATCCCGCTATATACCTCTTCTGTATTATGTTCCATGACACCAACTCTCTTCAAGTCACCTACAACAGCACATGTCTTGGAAATAAATTATGCCCCTCAAGTTGGGATAGAAAATAAAAGGGGTGGAGAATTGATCCCAAAATTTTTAAATATGATTTTTCACAAAACCACTCAACAATGGATTAAAAAACTAAAATAAAACTAAAATTAATCTACATAATTGTATATAATTTATAACATAGTGTAAAATGGAAAAGGTAAATGGAACACTCTTTCTCTACTAGATCTCTCTTACCTCTCACACTCAATTTGATTTTCTCAACAATCTCCCACCTTTTTATAAATAACCACATTTTATAAATTATAAATATTATATTATATTTTTTGTCTACATATGAACTAATGAACATGAAATTGGGATAAATATATAAATTCAAAAAAAATGGAAAAAATGATCTCTCTTAAATAAATTTTGTGGACGCACTTCTAAATTCAAATTTCAAAGTGGTGATGATTAAATTCTGATATTATTGATGAGGTAATAAAGAATATGGATAATTGAAAAACATAAAGACACATGAATTCATGTATGCATCCATTTTAGGAAATCATTGTTGAATCTACATTTTAAAATTTTAAGAATACCATGAATTGAATTTTTAATTTATGATAAATTTATTTTCAAAATAATGATATTTTGGGAAATAATTTACTCCATAAAAAAATAGTTTTGAGTAGTTTAATTTGTTATTTATTATTTATTACATTATTATTTCAGGTGTAGAATTTTGCCAATATAAAATTAAGATATAATATAGTAATGAAGTAATATTTTTTAGAAAATGATGAATAATTAATTAAAAATAGAAATTAATTTTTAACCTAAATTGATTAAAATTCATTTATAGAAATAGAAAAATTAATAAATAAATACATTTTTTACCTATTTAAGATGTGTTAATTGATTAAAATTTAATATTTCATTTATATTTCACTATTCTAATTTAAATATAGTTTTGGATTTAAAATTTATTCCTGTAGTCGAGTTAAATAAAATAAAAAATATATTATAATGGATAGTTAATTACAAATAAATTAAATAAATATTATTATTGGTCAAAATTGACATTGGGTGAAATTATAATATTTTATTGTGATATGAGGTGGATGATTAAGTATTAGTAGTCCTTTCAGGGCTATGATTATGATTACTATAAATATTCCATTACCATGGTGCTTGGAAACATCATGAGGTTTGATTTGTTCAATTGGAGGCCTTATTAAGTGGTGAATCAACCTAAGTATGTATTAAATGGGAACCATAGACCATTGGATTTCTGCAAATTGTGATCATGAGAGCATTCTCACAAATGAAAATGTTTCAAGGAAACTGGGAAACCAATTTTATTTTATTTTAAGGATGAAGAAACTGGTAGGATTCAGAAGAAAGGAAAAATTTACAATGATGATTATATTTCCAAATGGATTGTTATATGTATGAAATACATTATTGATCACATAATATTTTATGGTGTCCCATATCATGGATGGTTTAGGATTTAGTAAATGTACCATCATTCATTTGTGGTTTCAAATCAGTGATACATGTCTCGATGGGTCTTAGATACATTAATTTATAATATATTTTAGAGGAATGGAATATAAATACTTTAGGGTTTTTCTATATATACGTCCCACAAATGATTTTTCATATTTAAAAAAGAAACTGATATTTAGACTACCCACATGGAAAAAACTATTAATTGCAGGAATAGATTAATGTTTATATTCTTAATAATATCATATAACATCCATGAAATAAATATGATATTGATTTATCTGTTGGTGTTCCAATAAAATTGTATAAGGAATAAAATAATTTTAGATTCATTTGGTATGCACATATTCATATGGAATTTGATATTTTATCCACATTTGATGATATGGTTTTCTTATCAAAATATAGGAATGATTTTTTTTGGAACTTTTTTATTAAAGGGTTCAATATATTTTTTGAGATTTTTGGAAAATATTTTTCAAAAAATAAATATATAGATGGAATCTATAATTTTAATTATGTTCATTGAGTTCCTAAAATTATTACGACTTCCCCAAAAAAAGAAAATAGATATAGGGTGTACAATAATGTTGGGGGTTCATCAGGACAAGACCAATGGACCCATTATTATTAGTTCTTCACTTCATGGATAATGATGACATGGATCGAGTGTCATCTGGGGATCAATGTATTTTTGATTCCATGAAGTTCAACCAATTTTGGGTGATGGTGAATTATCACATGCATCGTGATCCTCCCTCCTCACCCATCTATGAGAGTCTTCCTTTCTAAATGTTCCCCATTCAATGTCTATCCAAATATATATTGATATGAAATTATCTTGACTGTCTTCTCTGTGCGGACCATTGAACTAATGCCATTTTTTATTCTCTTACATATCATATTTTTATGGGTGTGGATGTTTTAAAATATCTAGTTGATTTATAGTATATTGAAATAGAAAGAGAATACCAAACTAAGAAGGTGGATTTTTGATAACCATGAACCATATTCTATGGAAATTTTTTTATAGTGACATGTTGTTTATTATTAATGGTGGGGTAACATTGTGGATTTTCTGATTGGGGAATATGGTAGTGAAAATGAGTATTGAGAATCTCTTCCATCAATTAATCTTTGGGTATCATGTACAATGTCAGAATCTAATGATAATGTGGTGGAATCCTTGGATGGAGAACATAAGTCGATAATAGATAAATGAATTTGGAAACATATGCTTATACATGGACCTACATACAAGGATAGCATTATAGATCAAAGTAAAGGTGTATCTATTTTCATTACAGAAGTGGGGAATCATGAATTTCAGGATTTCCCTAAAAAACATATGGACATTTCTATTAAGCCTCTAACTAATTATTTTCATGATTCATCTATCTTCAATCAAGAACATTGAAATATCATGGAGGGCTGTGTTTTCATGGATTCAATGGTGAAATTACCATTAGGGAACTAGTTTTCCTACTAAGGTGATATCACCAACCATCCTATGAAGGACACTATGTGGAATATAGTTGGGTCCAAGAAGTTATTGATTCAATGTAAAGCTATAAGATACTGGTAAGATATATTTTAAATAGTTCATGAATCACCACCGATATCATTACAAGGAGTAGAACCACATAATATTTTTATATAGTGATCTAATTCTTATATAATATAAAGAATATGGGTAGCTTTCCCATAATTCACCTGGACATTATGATATTCATGAAATTATGGATTATAATAGAATGGGTGTGGGTAGGGATATAAAGGGACACTCAGAATCAGGGGATTCCCAATGTCTCTTAGGAATAAATTCATGCATAAAAAGAAAATTGTTGTATAACCAAGACAATTTCCAATAAATATTTTGGGACAAAATTTCGGGAAAATACAAATGTAGGATCCCTTAGAAAGGAAAAAGGTGGAATGTGGTGAACCATCCCACTATTGGAGAAAATAAATACCTAATTAAAGAATATGTATATTCTGTATAGAAATAAGATTCTGTTGTGTCACATCCAAATGAGATTAATGGTCAAGATGGTTCTTCTATAGATATTACATTTCCATTATAACCAATAGCTAAATATTCACTAGTGGATGTGGTTAAATAGGACATGGTTTCCCCTGGAATATTGGATATCATCCACTTCTCCTTAATTATATATTTTTCAATGTAGATTATGAATGCTATTATCTCTAATAATATTGCATGTAAATTTATAGATTACCCTTGGTCCACTGATCGATTTTTTAATTGTGCTAATTTCCCATGGGTTTTTTTCAAGAAAATTATATGATAAAAGTTTTAATGGGATGTGGAAGCTTTTTTTGGTGTCCATATTTAAAATATGAGATGTATTGGTCTCTCATTTATCAAGGATGTTTTTTATTTCTTGATATTTTTTGAATTTTTCTTTTATATATGATTAACAATGCACAAAAAAAAGTTGATTTATTGAAAATTAAATAAATTATTGTTGGATGGACATATTTATTCTCAATATGTTATGTATATTTGATAATTTGATGACTTTTTAATTCTAATGTAGACTTATAATCGTCAATATCTTGGTATTCAGTGAACTCCAACAAATCTGAATCCTCAGTTTGATCCAAGTAATTCATCTTACCTTGGTGATAGGTCATAAAGAACTTGGTTTCAGATTAAATATTTTTAGGAAGTTGAGAATAAATTTATACATGTATAGACCTCATTTAAGGATTCAAATTAGATGGGTATTATGGATAATATGGAAATAATGGACTCTATTGATGGACAATATGATAATGATCTTGTTATAAAATCTATATAATATATAGTGTCGTTGAAAGAAAATATATTATTTAAATACATTGTTAAAGTAAAAGATAAATTGTGGGATTCATCCTTAATGAAATCAAAGAACTTATCTGTTAGTATATCAAATTATCTTGATGTAAACCTAAGAAATTATGAACCACCAACTGAATAGGATTGAGCATCAATTGACAGAGCTATAAATATATATGATGAAACTTGAAATTTTTTAGGACCTTTTCTAATTGATGCTGATCATTTTATAAAATAATAATATATACTAATCCTATTTAAATCCATGACCATGTTTTCTATGTGAACCAGGCTGTGAAAGAACCTACAGCAACTAAAAATGAATATGATTTTATGAATTGAACTAGAGGAATGATCGATATTACAATGGTTTTGGGGAAAATATTATTTTTGACGATACTAATTTATACTATCATATTCTTATTTGGATAATGATTATTTTAAAAACATTTTCTATTGTGTATAATCCTGGTTCTATTATTCTTTCTAACAGTTTAGCTAAATATTGTCTTCCTAATTCACCTTGAGATTCATAATAGTGGATTATACTATAAATTATGGGTATTAGTGTCACTTCCAAAATTAAGAATAGTCCATTGGAAATGACGATGATAGATAATTATATGTTTTTGGAAGTGGTTACAATTATTCCTACACAAGATATATCTATATGGAATTCTCCTATTTTAGTGCGAATAAAAATTATTGTTTTTAAATCTAGAAATTAAAGAATCATTCCATCCTCACAAGATATGAGTAATGTTAAAAAAAGTATTATTTTATTACATCCAATATTATTGAGAGTGATAGAAAAATTGGCGATAATTTATTTTATATAGAATATATGAATGTTGATCTTGAGAATGAGTCTATGGAGGTTGTTAATGGAATATGATAAGGCTTGGTGGAGATAAATTAATCCTTATTGTTAGGTTGTATGAGCCTCTCATCATAACATGATTATATTTTATTGTTTCTTATTATAGTAATAGTTTTTAGAATTATGGGACAATTGATATGTCTGAATCTATCATATTCCAATATCCTTTTTTATTTTCATTAACAATGGGTATTTGAACCCACCCACATTAAATATGTTATGATGTGAAATTATGAGATGTGTTATTTGATTATTAAATAAATTGGTGAATCCTTATGGGAATGAGATGAGGAATATAAACTGATATAAACGAATTGTATGATGGATTGTGGTGATACAATAGTAAAAATGTATATGTTTCCTATGTATGTATTAACATTAATGGTGTGATATGATTATTTATTGATTTTTTAGATGATGTTATGATGAATTTTGAACAAATGATTGATTTTTTATTATAGAATGTAATATACTATGATTGATGATCTACATGGACCTTATTTATATTTGATATATTGTATGTTATAATATATATATACTCAATTTTTTCAGAGAGTGAATTGTTGTGACATAATTGGTGACAATAATTATTTAATTTTATATAAATATGATTTTTTTTGTAAAACAATGAAAATGAAGAGTAATGTATGTATATATATATATACATCACTTACAGATGGATTATTTTTCTTATTAACATGACATTTGATAGGTTATAGGAGGAAAATAATGTTTATATTTTTATATTTAACTATAAAATTATTTTTTGTCCTATTTCAAAAAATTATATCAAAGTTGGTGTTTATGAAAAATATATTTTGATCATGGAGATTTTTATGGAGTATGATTACTGTATTTTCATTTATTATTTTTTATGGATTAAAGATAATCATTTGTTATAGTTTTTTGTATCAATATTAGTATTCTGTTAAATTTTATACATTTAGTAATTTATATTAATTATACTTGGCAGAGATTCATTTGATTTAAAATTTGTGATGATTTATATTGTTATGTAGTATTATATTAATGGGAATGACCATTATAATAATAAGTATATATCCAATGTTCTAGTTACATTCCCAATTCCTCTTAGAGGTGGAATTTGGTGGTCATACAAAGAATCATTAGTATCTCATGATGGGGTCTTGATGGAATTATTTAAGGGTATAATGGTATTTTCCTTAATTATTCCCATTTGAACCTCCTAGAGTATGTAGAAAGACTGATAATAAACACCATGACTGCCACCAATATGAAAGGTGTTGATGACCAGTGTTGTGAGTATTATAATAAAAAAGGGAAGTCAATATTCTCTATAAAATAAAACTATTTTCATTAATGAATGTGAACTATACTAATAATACATATACAATACATTGAGTAAAAATTTCATACATCACAACAAACCATAAAACATTATAACAGTAATATAATAGAATATAATAATGGTATAGAAAAAATGTCTTCCACAAATAATATCCTCTTATAAATGCTACTCAGTCCACTTATACAAATGAAAATATTCTCCCTGAACACACTTATGGGTATTTGAAAAATTGTATATATGTAATTAGGGTGATAAAAAATATTCTATGTTGGTTCATACATTTAAGAAACACATTTCATTACATATAAGTCACACAAGGAATCAGTGTGACCATTATATAAAACAAAATAATCATAAAAAAGATTCACATTTCTACCCATATCTCATTATAAAGAGCCCCACAAAAAAATTAGGGATTGAGTGTGTGTATATATAACCAAGATAAATACACTATAAAAATTATAATCCCCCACATATATCATCACACACCAACAATCTCTATATTTATCCAAATATTTAATATTATATCTCTAAAACTTGTGTTTGGTCTTGGGTGTAGGGTAGCTAGAAATAAACTAATTATGCTTCCAATAATCCACTTTACTATGTTAGTATTATTTACTACTATCATATAATCATATGAATTTGTAGTAGATGGGTTAGTGAGGGAACATCATAACATAAATATCATAAATATACATGTATACACATCATTATATCCTTAAATATCAATCAATATATATATTTAAACCCCATTATAAAACACCATTTGATGATATATCATCCTATAATTTTAACCGTGAAGAACATAAAATTGTTATGATTACGAAAAAAATTTCATCTTATACCTTTAATAATTACTCAAATGGATTTTTGAACAAAACCTCGAATTTAGAACCATATTCCCCCAATAATTATATAAAAGAACATTAAAAATAACCAGGAATTTTAATTTTTAATTAAACATTAACAACCATTGTTAATTATATGAATACATTATTTATAATTAACTAAGACACTACTCATAGATAATAAAAATTACAATCCATTCATACAACACAAAATCCTAAACTATATTATATCAAATTTCTCCTGAATATCATCATTAATATTCATTTATATATTCTTAGTTATATATATTAATATGTATATATGTAAAAATATATTCACATTCAAAAGAATATACATATAACGATCTGAATCCGGAGCCCCTGAACTGGTGCCCCGTGCCTGATTCACCACATGACCTCAAATGCATTTCCCCAAACGCCAGAGGCTACCGACTAGCAATGAGGGACTTGGTATGTTATTTGGGATACTATGCCCTCATTTGGTAAGGTATACATGGTACATGAAATAACAGTCAATAGAGGAAGTAGTAAACAACATACAACAACTGAATCTAAACAGCGGATGAAATATATAATATAATAATGATGTTGCATGGTACATGTATCTAAGGAAATCAGTAACCACAACAACATGCTTAAATAAAACGGACAACAAAGCACTAAAAGTAAAGATCAACTCTAGCAGCAACGCAAGCCTAATCTTAGTCTTATGCTCTCCAACTCTAACTAGAAATCATGTACATGAAGTAGAAGGGCCACAATCCCAACCCACACCTGCAACCATATAACCTATTTGGGCTGAAATGCAGGACCCAAATAGGGTGTGAGACTAATCCCAGTAGGAAATCATCACATGTTCTGTGCCCAACTGTCAGTGTGCTATATAGAAAATGTAAAGGAAATAAATGTAAAGACCTGAAAAATTCAAGGAATTTTCTTTCTTAATTTTCTTGGAAATTTTACAAGAACGCAGTTTCTGAAGGCACCTGATTCCGAGGCCCGGTGTGCCATGAATCATTTTACGAAGTTTATCTCAGGTACGTTTAGTGAACGAATGAGCGGGTTTTACTAACTTTCGAACAGGTGCTCGGAATCGAATTCCGATGGCACAAATTGAATCACAGCTCCAGTAATTGCTTAGAAACACCTTTTCCAGAGTTGCGTTTTCTCGGGTGTGGTTTTTAATTTTTTGGGGTTATGTTAAGGAATAAAATAAAAGTGGTGCGACAATTTATTTTATTTTACTTAATGCGGCTTAACCTAAGTTAAGAGGATAAGGTGGGACCCACAATATCCTACCCACTTGGTAGGATATTTGTGAGGTCTGGCCCGCACGAGCCCCACCGTTTCTTTCCTTATAAGTAACGCACCCGCACCCCCCCCCCCCTTTTAATGAAGTCAACCATGCGTTTATTCTAGTTAAGAAACGCCTCATTAATGTGGGCGGTTAAATGGTTACAATTAATTCATTGAATTAATTATTCGTTTCGTTTCTTTTGAAATTCAAACGTTGGGTTCTGTGTTAATAAAATAAGACAACTCTTATTTTATTTCTGTTGGAACTAGTTGCGTGGAGAGGATTGGGAGAAAAGCCTTCTTCTTCGATGAAGAACGCGAAGAATGCAGAGAACGCGAAGAACGCGCCGACCTCTGACGAAGAACGCCAAAACATCGAAGATCGACTTCCACGACGCTTCTTCTGTGACGATCCTCCCTCTGTGATGCCTTCTTCCACGATGGTTATTTCCACGACGAATCCTCGCTCATCGAATTCGACGAGGTAGGGGTTTACTTATTTTGTTTGTTCCTGATTACTTCATCTTTGGTTTATCGTCTATTTGGGGCCGCCTGTTAACGCAATAATGGGAGGAGGTCGGACCGTACGAACACGGCCGACTGTCCTCCCCTTTTTTGGTTGTATGATATTGTTGCGGCATGAGCATGGAAACGAGGTGCTGAAGCACCACGCGTGAATTATTATGGAAAGGGGGACAAGTGCGGCGCCGTCGCACCACGCCGTTGAACAACAAAATTACCACGGTCGGTGCGTGGGCTGCGGCGGAGGGGCGCGGCGGAGCAGGGAGACCGACGGCCGGCGTCGGAGAAAGGGGGACCGGCTGTCGCCGGTCCCATGGTGACAGAAGCCGGCCGGCTGGAGCAGGCTGGCCGGTCAGGGGGAGAGTCGGGGGTTACGTCCCCCGGCTAGCCAGCAAAGCGGCCCCCACGTGGGGCCGCGTCTTCAAAAAAACGGGGGGGGGGGGGGGGGGCAGCGCCCCCCCGCGTCCCTTCGCTCAGCCGAAACGGCCGAGCCCCGGGCTGGCGCCAGCCCGACTGCCCCTGCCAGGTAGTGCCCAGTTTGGGCCTGGCCGCGCCAACCGGGTAGGACCCGGACCCGGTTCGGGCCGACCCTGGGGATATCGGGCCGGTTCGGACCGGGCTTGAACCCCTTAATACCAAACCTCTTTCGGTTTGTTGCCCATAACATGAGAAGCATGCCTCCGATCGACGTACCGTAATATGCGTAACGATACTGGGATCGAGACGGTCGTTTCGGTATATTACACTCAGTGTTTTGGAGAACTTTGGGTTCGGCCGGGTTGGTTCGTACACGAAACCAACCGGGCCCTCGTAACGGAAACACTTATAACTTCAGTTCAGGATGTCCGATTGACATGCTGTCTACATTGTTGGATTCCAATTAGTGAGACAGACCTTTTGGATTACTCCGCTCGAGGTTTGGACGTAGTTGGAGTACGGTCGGGTTGGTTTTGAATTAAAAAACAACCGGGCCCATGGGACCAAAACGCCAATAACTCTCAAACCAGGCGTCTGATTGACGCGCCGTCTGTGACGTTGAGTTCCTGTTGACAATCCGGATTTTTTGGATACATAAAATTAGGACTACGTGTCATTTGATGTATCAGACCCTCGGATCATGGAGCATACCCTCCCGAACGAGATTGTTGTGTGCGGGAATTCTAGAGCAGGCTGCGACTGCGACGACGATGATGACTGTGTAGAAATCCTTAGTGGATTCGACGACGAAGACTTAAACACTCAACGATCCTATGTGGATCAATGCTACTGATCCTGTGTGGGTCAGATGCTGTGTGGCTCAGTGCTAAGCGGTCCTGTGTGGGCCAGCGCCTACAGATCCTGTGTGGGTCCGATCCTGTGTGGTTCATTGCGGGGGTTAGTTACCTATCGATCCTGTGTGGGTCAGATCCTGTGTGGGTCATTGCGGGGGGTAGTACCTATCGATCCTTTGTGGGTCCGACAACTTAGATGAATCAATGGAAATATCTAATCATCTCTATCGTCATACGAAGAAGTATACCTGTGTTAGCTGAATTCTATTTTTCTTTCCTATGTGGATTGTGTTGTGCTATCCTGTGTGGATTACATTTTGCTTTCCTGTGTGGACTGGGTTGTGATTTCTTGTGTGGACTTGGTTGTACTTGAGCTCGGATGTTGGAGCCGAACTGAAATTGATGACTTAGGTATATGTATGGGAATATACCTAAGTAGTGTCGGATGTTACTTCGTGTTTGTATCATTCCTTTGTGGATTATCATTTATGGATTCTGGGAGAACTTAGGGGGTCTCGGGGTCCCTAATGAGTATCTTATACTCACCCCTGCACGGGCTATACCTGAACTACGTTGTGTTGGTTGCAGACGACGGACATTGCTGATTGTGGTTGAGGCTTGCGGAGCAGGACAGTACTTGAAGGTGGAACACTAGGCGGGACATACTCGGAGCGGACGGCTGGACCCGAGGAGCTGTTGAGGCTATCTGTACTCACCATTCATGTGGGACTTCAAGTGGATGGCTCGAGGCTGCGGCTTTACTTTCAGTTGTTTTTTTCCCTTTCTATTTGTAATTTACTTTCAGTTTGGGTTTGTATTCTGGCCCACATACTTTTCCGCACTTACTATTATACCCAGTTTTTACTTAGTATTTACTTCTTCTTGCTTGCTCTGTGGTGTTTGTTTACATTACAAAGGAAATGCCTTCCCTTTTTACCGGGAATTACGCCTTGGTGCTAGTCGCCAGCCCCTGGCCTATGGAAGGCGGGCTTGGGGTAGTCCCGGAACAGGCCCCGAGGATGAGTCGTGACAAATTGGTATCAGAGGAGTTCAGTTCTACCGCAAAACTCAGGACTCTGATCTTTTTCTATGTGAAGCAATAGTGTTAAGAGTATTGAGTGTGGTTATTAGTCCAGGGAGTCCGGTGTTGGTGCGGTGGCCGACGTATTCGTAAACCAGGACCCTGACTTCTGATTTTCAACTTATTACACGAAAACATTGATTGCCTGGGTGTTTCATGTTTTCTTTTTGATTATTTTATGTCATCTCACCAGGTATACTTTTTGACCGTGGCACAAATTTTTTTTAGGATGGCCCCACGATGGCATCCAGCTAGGGTTCCGAGAGTTGTGCAGGATGATAGCCCACCGAGCGACGAGGCCCCGGTACAGGGCCCTTTGAAAATAGAGGCACCGACAGTACCTCTACCCACCGAGCCACCGATTCTACGAGCCCCAGCCGCTGACGATGCACGTCGCCATAGTGCACTGCACGAGTTTCAGCGTCCGCGACCACCCAGGTTCCACGGGGAGACGGACCCTCAGGCCACCAAGGATTGGCTGGAGGCAGTTGTACGAGTTTTCAGGTTAGTGAGTACACCAGCAGACCTCATGGTGATCCTCGCAGCGAGCCTACTGCACGCAGCAGCTGGAAGATGGTGGAGCTTGATGCTCCAGGTGCACGACGAGATGTCTCTTCTCTGGACGAACATTGAGAGCCTCTTCCTCTCGTAGTTCGTTCCAGCAAACCTCTGTGCGGTGCACATCCAGGAGCTTCTTCAGCTGCGGCAGGGCAGCTTGACAGTTACCCATTACTCATTGAGATTTACCGATCTCTCGCGCTACTCGACAAACACGGTACGTGACCCATTCTTCCGGGCCTGGACCTTCGATCAGGGATGGAGGTAGGAGATCAGGGCATCACTGATCTCTCTCATCATTCTGACACAGGCAGGGGTACTGGAGCGATCCTTTCTTATCGAGAGCTTCCTTGCTAAGCCTACATCAGCAGCGAGACCTACCGTAGGGAGGCACGTAGAAGAGTCTTCTGCAACAGGCAATCGATGGATGACTCATGGGTCCAGGCATAACAGACCCTCAGGCAGATGACCTCAGGACACTGGCTCAGTGGTGCGGGGGCACACAACGCAGAGCCAGTCTTTCGAGAGGCAGATAGTGTTACTCAAGCGGCGGGTAGGGCCACATGGCTCGTGACTGCGCGACCCGCTGTGCCGAGGAGCAGAAGGCAGTTGAGGGGCCACCCAGTCAGAGGCAGAGGGTCGATCGTGGCGGTCCGCAGGGAGTAGGCAGACGAGGCAAAGGAGCTGGCCGAGCAGCAGGTGGTGGGAGACGCTTTGAGGCTCTACCACCACCACCACCAGGAGGTCCACCCCGACCACAGGGAGCTGGCGGGCAGAGACAGGCACAACTTCAGGCAGCGGAAGCCTACGACCACGAAGCGCCCGAGATGATACGAGGTACTATCTGTGTCTATTCCACCCTTTCTACAGTTCTTATAGACACATGAGTGATTCATTCTTTCATAGCTTCTGCCCTTGTTCGGAGCTCGTAGATTCCGACAAAGTCGTTGGATCGATCTTTACGGCTAGAGACTCCTACGGGAGCAGACTCGATGATTAAACACTGATGCCAGCAGTGTGAGCTTACTCTAGGAGGTGATAGCATTGGTTGAGATCTTCTAGTAGCAGTGTCGAGGCCTTACGACGTTATCTTAGGGATGGATTGGTTATCTACAGTACATGGTCATATTGACTGTATTAGGCGCAAGGTGCGATGTGTACGCACCGACGGGAGAAGGTTCTCCTTCACCGGTGATAAGGGGGCCTTCACAGCACAGGATGGACTCTCGTAGAGGAGAGGACATCCCATCACTCATCAGTTGGCTAGCCTCATCCTAGGAGCAGTTGACGTGCAGAGTCCTAGTTTTACTACATCGGTGGATCAATATGCGGACGTTTTCCCCGACGACGTTCCAGGACTACCTCCTCATAGAGAGGTAGAATTTTATATTGATCTGTAACCCGAGACAACCCCGATATCAACTCCAGTATATCGGATGGCTCCCTCCATGATTCGAGAGCTACGGGTACAGTTGGAGGACTTGCAGGGAAAAGGATTCATCTGACCTAGTGTTTCACCCTAGGCTTCCCTGATATTGTTCGCCAAGAAGGCGGACTGGAGCTTGCGACTTTGTGTCGACTATCGTCGCCTAAAACAGGTGACAGTGAGGAACAGGTATCCACTACCGAGGATTGATGACCTCTTTGATCAGATCAAGGGATCACGATGGTTCTCAAAGATAGATCTCAGGTCAGGCTATCATTAGCTCAAAGTTCAGGACGAGGACGTGCAGAAGACAACCTTTAGATGTCAGTATGACCATTATGAGTTCTCGGTTATGCCATTCTGTGTAACCAATGCTCCAGCAGTGTTCATGGGCCTCATGAACAGGATCTTTCAGCCATACCTCGATCGATTTGTCGTGGTCTTCATCGACAACATTTTGATATACTCGACGACCGAGGATGAGCACGCCTACCACTTGCGGGTTGTGCTGGACAGACTCCGAGAGCACCATCTTTATGGTAAGCTCTTGAAGTGTTAGTTTTGGATATGCGAGGTCCACTTCTTGGGACACGTCATCTCTGAGGTAGGAGTTGCGTTGGATCCTATGAAGATCAAGGTAGTGCTAGCTTGGGAGCCACCCAGGAGCATGCCAAAGGTGCAGAGTTTCTTGGGACTAGCTGGATACTACGAGAGTTTTGTGCCAGACTTCTCCAGAGTTGCGGCACCACACTCAGATTTGACAAATAATGTAAACCCTTTGTGTGGTCAGACAAATGTCAGCAGAGCTTCCAAGAGCTGAGACAGAGATTGACCAGCGCACCTATCTTGAGGTTTCCAGAGGAGGGAGTAGGGTACGTAGTCTACTGCGATGCATCAGGGACCAGACTCGGATGTGTCCTGATGCAGGAGTGGGCAGTGATCACCTAGGGATCACGTTAGTTGAGGCCGCATGAGCAGAACTACGCTACGCATTAATTGGAGTTAGCAGTTGTGGTCTTCGCTCTGAAGATGTGGTGACACTATCTGATGGGCGAGCGCTTTACAGTCTATTCTGACCATCAGAGTCTCAGGTACATCTTCTCTCAGAAGGACCTAAACCCGAGACATCGGCGATGGCTCGAGTTCCTCCAGGACTATGACTTTATGATATTCTATACTCCTGGTAAGGGGAACGTAGTAGCCGATGATCTCAGTAGGAGGGCGGGCATTCAGCTACTTGAGGAGTCGATAGAGCAGCTAGCCTCTTTGAAGAAATCCTTCATGGATAGAGATGGAGCAGTCTTCCTTCAGTCACTCACAGTCACTCCTCCACTGCAGCTGTGGGTCAGAGAGGCACAGCGTGGGGATGCTGACTGTGAGACGCGGCGTGTGCAGATATCCTCAGGATAGACACCTGATGGTTTCTCTGTAGGAGGAGAGCACGACGTCCTTTTAGAGGACATACCTTGGTACCAGTTTCTTTACGGGAGGAGGTGCTAAGAGAGTTTCAAACATCCCCTATGGCGGTACATCCTGGCATGACGAAGATGTACCATGATCTCAGATGATAGCACTGGTGGCCGGGCATGAAGAAGGTTGTGGTAGAGTTCGTTTCTCGATGCCTCACCTGCCAGTAGGTGAAGACATAGCACCAGGTACCAGCAGGATTGGTACAACCCTTGGAGGTCCCGGAGTGGAAGTGGGACGGGATATATATGGACTTCGTGACTCAACTTCCACGCACTTCCAGAGGTCACGACTACATTTGGGTTATTTTCTACCGACTCACCAAGTCGGCTCACTTCTTACCCATCAGAGAGTAGGGCTCAGTGGAGAGATTGGGACGTCTCTATGTTTAGGAGATTGTACGGCTTCACATTTTTCCATCATCTATCATCTCCAATTGAGATGCTCGTTGTACTTCCCGACTTTGGAAAGGGTTGCAGGAGGCGTTCGGGACACAGCTATGGCTGACCACCGCATTTCCCCCCCAGACAGATGGTCAGACGGAGAGGACCATTCAGACTCTCGAGGACATGCTTTGCGCATGTGTCCTCGACTTTGGTCGCACCTCGGAGGACCACCTCCCCTTGGTGGAGTTCGCGTACAACAACATCTACCACTCCACCATAGGGATGGCACCATAAGAGGCGTTGTATGGCCAACCTTGCAGATCTCCTCTGTGGTGGACAGACCCTGGGGAGTCATCACTTGTGGGACCCAAGATGGTCCAGGCCACGACAGAGAAGGTCCAGGTCATCCAGGGGCGGATGAGGACAACTCAGAGCCGACAGAAGTCTTATGCGGACATGAGGTGGAGGCCACTAGAGTTCGAGGATTGTGACCATGTATTCTTGCTGGTCTCACCTCGATGTGGAATACAGAGATTTGGCCGAGGCGGCAAGTTATCTCTGTGCTTCAATGGACCTTTCCCGGTCCTCAGCAGGATTGGCGAGGTGGCTTATCTCATGTATCTACCACCTCAGTTGCACCGGGTCTATAACGTCTTCCACGTATCTCATCTGAGGAGATACGTGCATGACCTGACGCATATCATTGACCATGGGGAGTTAGACGTTGATGATGGGGCGAATTTTGTGGAGGTCCCTTTGGAGATTGTGGATCGACAGGAGCGGGTCCTACATGGACGGTCGATTCCTCTAGTGCGCATCAGATGGCAGCATGGTAACCTCCAGGAGAGAACTTGGGAGCGGAAGGCTCAGATGCATGCTCAGTACCCACATTCGTTTCCCTAGTTTTTGATGTATTTTTATGGGGACGTAAATCCCTGATGTGAGAGTTATGTAAAGACCCAAAAAATGCATGGAAAGGTTTTTTGTTAATTTTCTGGGGAATTTTACAAGAACGTAGTTTCTGACGGCACCTGATTCCGAAGCCCGGTGTGCCCGGAATCATTTTCCGAAGTTTAGCTTGGGTACGTTCAGTGAACGAACGAGCGGGTTTTACTAACATTCGAACCGGTGCTCGGAATCGAATTCCAAGGGCACCAATGGAATTGCATCGCCTGTAATTACTTAGAAACATCTTTTCCGGAGTTGCGTTTGCTCGGGTGTGGTTTTTAATTTTTTGGGGTTAAGTTAAGGAATAAAATAAAAGTGGTGCGGCCATTTATTTTATTTTACTTAAAGCGGCTAAACCTAAGTTAAGGGGATAAGGTGGGACCCACAATATCGTACCCACATGGTTGGATATTTTTGAGGTGGGGCCCGCATGAGCCCCACCGTTTCTTTCCTTCTATGTAACGCACCTGCACCCCCCTTTTAATGTAGTCAACCGTGCGTTTATTCTGGTTAAGAAACGCCTCATTAATTTGGGTTGTTAAATCGTTACAATTAATTTTTTGAATTAATTACTCATTTCGTTTCTTTTAAAATTCAAATTCTCCCTTGTGTGTTAATAAAATAAGACAACTCTTATTTTATTTTTGTTGGAACATTTTGCGTGCAGAGGATTGGGAGAAAAGCCTTCTTCTTCGATGAAGAACGCGAAGAAAATGCTGACCTCCGATGAAGAACGCCAACCCATCGAAGATCGACTTCCGCGACGCTTCATATGCGACGATCCTCCCTCCGCGACACCTTCTTCCATGATGGTTGTTTATGAGAAGAATCCCCGCTCATCAAATTTGACGAGGTAGAGGTTTAATTAATTCGTTTGTTCCTGATTATTTCATCATTGGTTTATCATCTATTTGGGGCCGTCTGTTATCGCAATAACGGGAGGAGGTCGGACCGCACTAACACGGACAACTCTCCTCCCCTTTTTTGGTTGTTTGATATTCTTGTGGCACGAGCAAGGCAACGCGGGGCCGAAGCACTAAACGGGAATTATTAAGGAAATGGGGAGAAGTGCGGTGCCGTCACGCCCCACCGTTGAAGGTGAACCAAAGACGTGGCGCAATCGTGCCGTGCCGGAGAACCACAAAAGTACCGTGGCTGGAGCGGGGGTCACGACAGAGGGGTGCGGGGTCGTCGCGCCACTCTAGACGGACCAAGTTTGTGGTCGGTTCTGGGCCGCGGCGGAGCAGGGAGACCGGCGGCTGGTTCCAGGACGCCGGCGTCGGAGAAGGGGGGACCGTCCGTCGCCGGTCTCGTGGTGGCAAGAAGCTGGCTAGCCGGAGCAGGCTGGCCGGTCAGGGGGAGAGCCGGGGGTTACGACCCCCAGCTGGCCAGCAAAGCAGCCCCCATGTGGGGCCACGTCTTTAAAAAAACTAGGGGCCAGTGCTCCCCACCCCCCTGCGTCCCTTCGCTCGGCCGAAACGGGCGAGCCCCTGACTGGCTCCAGTGTGCCGGGCCGGGCCGCGCCCAGGCTGGGCGAGGCCGTGCCAACCGGGCTGAACCTGGGGTTATCGGTCCGGGTCGGACCAGGCCCGAACCCCTTAATACCGAACCTCTTTCAGTCTGTTTCCCATAACATGAGCTACGTGCCTCCGATCGACGTACCATCAGTTGCGTAGCAATCCTTTGATCGAGATGGTCTTTTTTGTATATTACACGTAGGTTTTCGGAGACCTTTGGGTTTAGCAGGTTTGGTTCGTACACGAAGCCAACCGGGCTCTCGGAGCGGAAAGACTTATAACTTGAGTTCCGGACGTTTGATTGAAGTTCTGTTGACTTTGTTGGATTCCTCTTAGTGAGACAGACCTTTTGGCTTACTCCGCTCGAGGTTTGGATGTAGTTGGAGTACTATCAAGTAGGGTTTAACTAAAAAACCAACTGGGCCCCTGGGACGAAAGAGCCAATAACTCTCAGATCGGGCGTCCGATTGACGCGCGGTCTGTGACGTTGAGTTCCTGTTGATGATACAGAACTTTTTGATACATCAAATTCGGACTATGTGTAAGTTGATTTATCAGCCCCTCGTCTCATGGATCAGACCCTCCCGAACGAGATTGCTGTGTGCGGGAACCCTAGAGCTGGTTGTGACTGCGATGCCGATGACTACTGTGCAGAAATCCTCATTGGATTCGACGACGACGACTTCAGCACTCAGCGATCCTATGTGGATCAGTGCTACCGATCCTGTGTTGGTCAGATCCTGTGTGGGTCAGCACTCAGCGGTCCTGTGTGGGCCAGTGCTTACAGATCCAGTGTGGGTCCGATCTTGTGTGGGTCATTGCGGGGGTTAGTTATCTATTGATCCTGTGTGGGTCAGATCCTGTGTGGGTCATTGCGGGGGTTAGTACCTATCGATACGTTGTGGGTCCGATTTCTTAGATGAATCAGTGGAAATATCTGATCATCTCTATCGTCATACGAAGAAGTATACCTGTGTGAGCTGAATCCTGTTTTGATTTCATATGTGGATTGTGTTTTGCTCTCCTGTGTGGATTGAATTTTGCTTTCCTGTGTGGACTGGGTTGTTATTTCCTATGTGGAATCGGTTGTACTTGAGCTCTGATGTTGGAGCCGAACTGGAATTGATGACTTAGGTATATGTATGGGCATATACCTAAGTAATGTCAGATGTTACTTCATGTTTGTATCTTTCCTTTGTGATTTATCCTTTGGGGATTCTGGGAGACCTTCGGGGGTCTCGAAGTCCATACTGAGTAGCTTATACTCACCCCTGCACGGGCTATTCCAGCACTACGTTGTGTTGGTTGCAGACGACGGACAACGCTGTTCGTGGTTGAGGCTTGCGGAGTAGGACGGTACCTGGAGGTGGACCACTGGGTGGGACGTACTTGGAGCGGACGTCTTTCCCCGAGGAGCTATGGAGGCTATCTGTACTCACCCTTCAGGTGTGAATTCTAGTGGACGGCTCGAGGCTGCGACTTTACTTTCAGTTTATATTTTCCCTTTCTAGTTGTACTTTACTTTCAGTTTGGGTTTGTATTCTGGCCCACTTACTTTTCTGCACTTACTGTTGTACCCAGTTTTTACATAGTGTTTACTTCTGCTTGCTTGCTCTGTGGTGTTTTTTTACTTTACAAAGGAAATGCCTTCCCTTTTTACCGGGAATTACGCCTTGGTGCTAGTCGCTAGCCCCTGGCCTATGGAAGGTGGGCTTGGGGTAGTCACGGCACGGGCCCCGAGGACGGGTCGTGACAATAAATGAAGCATCGAAACATGAGTACTTTAAATTAAACAATCCTACCAATATCTATTCAATATTATTTATTAATTTAATTCACTCATTAAATTATCAACCAAGGAATCTATCAAACAACTCTATATTCCTAAAGCATAGCAAGTAACACAACATGTATCTCAACAGACTACCTAAACAACAAGCAGTACAAAATACAAGATTGTTCTTTGGCTTAGTGGACTCATCACAATCAACCAAACAATAATCATGGAGACTCTTTGGGTGGCTCACACTGGAAGACCCCTCTAGTCATGTAAACATACAAAGGCACAGAAACACTAGGAAGATCTCACCGTAAAATCCCATGAGGTCTTGCAATGACAGCTAAAGACTATATAAGGAAGTACTTATGTCTAATTCCCCCTATAGTCTCGATACAAAATGAAGGAAACTCAAAATAAGCCCAAATTACCATTCCTGTAGGTCTTTCAAACGATACAAATTTATAACAGACTCTCTAGGGAAGCCTTTAATCGTCAATTACCTCTTTAGTCTACCGCAGCAGGTTCACACATCCCCGAGCAGTCTAGTCGGGTGTAATCGACCGTCAGAATCCCTGAGTAAGTTCAAAAACTACATGTATATTAGCTCTAATGCATCAAAATCATATAAACACTATGAAAGACATGCAATCAACTATATCAAGTCAAGCAGGCAATGCAACAAGGTATGCCTCACTGGCAACCTAAGCCAAATGATGATAAAAAACCAAAACAGGGGAAACACCTATAGATTGATCCTCAAACATTCTAAAAAGCAATTATCAATCATCCAATAACCTCATGAATACATGAAATCTAGGGAATATAACAATACAATATCAAAAACCTAACCTGAGATAACTGATACATGTGTACCTGACACTTTTTCACCAATAACTCAAAGACATTCAACGTAGGGCAAAAAACCACCTACATCCATCCTAGGAGACAGATATACTTGAACCATGGCTTCGGAATCCTCCTAGAATAGAAAATATCTGCAAAATGACTAAAATTTTCATCCTTAGATAACCCTCACAAGAGAAGGAATCAGGAAACGTGGCCAAAGAAGAACCATGAACTCACCACCATGATTCTATTTCTACCGATGGAATTGGATTCAGATAACCAGTGAAGTATCAGTGTCTTGGAGATGATTCAGACTCCTCGGATGCTCTGGATGTAATTAGGTGGATATGAAGATGAAAATAGGTTTAAGATGTGACCCCTGTCCGATTAATGAAATAAAAAGAAAAGTACAAGGCGTGTACTTCATGAGTATACAGTGTGTACTCACCCTTTCTGTACACCGCATTAAGCGGCCTCCACATCACTGCTACACACCGTGTCGGTGGCCCGGACACGGCCAACACATGGCCCCGCGTAGAAGAAAAGTACACGGCGTGTACTCATAAAGAACATGTTTTGTAGCTAGAAAACTTCCATATTTTCCTTTTTTTATCAAAAATGGCTAGAAAAGGAAAAACATACTTGAAACGAAGATTCTGGTTCATACAAACCTCCCCCTTAATGAAATTCGGCCCCAAATTTCCCTAACTTGTTGGTGAAGAAGAAACCTCGAACAACATTGGCCACTATGATCGCATATCAGCCTCCCTCTCCCTAGTCTTGTCTTATACACGGTCGTGCTTCCATAGCACCCATACCAGAGGATTAGACCAGCCATATAGTATCTTTTCACTATGATCAATAATCCTGATAAGATGCTTCTCGAACGATGCATCCTTCTCTAGCTCAGCCTTCTCGGGTTTAAAAACATGATACAGTTCTGAGAAATAGCGGTGAAGCTGAGAAACATGGAAGATGTTGTGCATAACCTGGTACCTCTGATGAAACTGCAACCTATAAGCAACCTTCCCGACTCTCTCTAAATCCTTCAACGAACCCACGTATCTTAGTGAAAGCATTCTCTGTATCATGATCCTCTTGTGTCCCAACCTCGGGGTAACACGTAAAAAAACCCTATTGCCGACCATCAACACTAAAGGTCATCTTCGCTGATCAGTATAAAATTTCAACCGAGACTCTATAGTAGCAATTCTTTTACTAATCAACTTCACCTTCTCTGTGGTCTCCTGAACAAGACGAGGTCCCATCATAGCAGCATCTCCTACCTCCAGCCAACACAAGGGTGATCGGAACGACATACCATACAAAGCCTTGTAAAGATTCATTTGATTAGTTTCTTAAAAGATGTTATTATATGAAAACTCCACTAGAGGTATATTTATCTCCCATGAACGTCCAAAATCAAGGACAGAAGCTCGTACCATGTCCTCTATGTAACACCCCGAGCTTCCACGATACGCCTCTCTTTTAATAATGCAATAGCTTGCATTGTACGCAAATTCGAGTTCTAAAACACCGTGACTAATCAAAGTAGCCGTTATGAATAGTAATAACCACTTTTTAAAATTATAGAAATCTTATATTTCAAAATGGACTTCATTTTTGTATTCGTAATATCGAAATTAGCCTATGTTGAATTTTTGGTATTTTTCTGAGAACTTCTAATTTTTTATGAATAGTGAAAAATACTTAAAAAAAACTTTTTTAATAAAAATAATTTATAGTGATAAATTATACTATTTAGTGGTTTTAAAGTATAATTAGAATATATTTTTACAATTTTATCCAATGGTGGTAATTAGAATTAATTTAACATTGAAATTGGACATAAACAATTGCCAATATTTTGATATAAATTGTTTCTTAAAAACACGCTATTTGTTGTAACAACGGGAATTAATAATAAAATTAATTAATGCAACTTATATGTTTGCAATTTTGTAAAATAGACATCATTTTTGAATTCGGAATATCAATTATAGCTTAGGGTGAAATTTTTGCTTTGTTCTGAAAAACTTCAATTTTTGATGAATAGTGAAACCACTAAGTGGTAGTTAAATAACTGATTTTTCAATTAAATGAAATATTACCACTTCTGTGATTTGATTTTCAAAAATCCGACATACATGGTTGTCATTATGAAGTAAAATTTGGTTCAATAATATTAAAATAATTTTTGGTGAATAGTAACTTTTAAGTTCTTAATCGCGATTAGAGGTATTTAGTGTAGTTTAAGGTAAAAATAATGTTTTAATAATATGATATGAGAATTACACTTGCCCTACTCCTATTGTATGATTCAGGGCCGACCAAGACAACCCATGGGTCAACTTGGGGACCCCAATGAGCCACTTTAGTTAGAAAATGACATAAACACCTTTTATGTAATGTTAAAGTAAAAAATGACACAAACATAAAATGTTTTACAAAAACAATTTTTACGTGGGGTTACACAAGTCCAAATTTTGATTATAAATATTCATTAGAAAGATAAAAAGATTTCCTACATCATAGTATTTTTTTTATAATTTTTAGACATTAAATAAATTAAATTATTTATGACATCATTATGATGCAGCGATGACCTCATTATTTAACGATTTAAATAAAATGAGAAGATAATGCAAAATCCAAGGCTTACACTTGTCCAAAGCCTATTGGATAAAGATATTTCGAAACCTTATCACCTTATCCTCGAATTATATAAGTGTGGGACCTTTAGAATCCGAAAATAATTGTGTAATAATGTAACATTTCAATCTTTCCAAAAGTGCCCCTCCTCTCCACTTATAAAAGGCCCCCACCTCTCCCACCTCATTTACACTTTCAAGCCATTTGTCTCGGAAAACCTCTTCCCAAATACTCTCCCAACTTCCCCCTCTTACTCCTAGAAGCCTCACTTTGGGCAGAACTCTTCCCAAAGAAGCCTTTGGCTCAAATCAAAAAGAGTTACCCGATTTTGAGGTAATGTCTTCTCTAATGTTGTTTTGTTTTATTTTTCTTCTCCAACACCCTAAACTCTTTTTATTCATTTATTTTGTAACAAAACCAGTATACTCAATATACTAGGATGTTGTTATAAGAATTTTTCGAGCTACACTTACACACACCTATATCTAATGGTTAATGAACATACGGTTTCTGTGGACGGCGAATTTCTGCCTCACGAAACGATGATTGTTCAACACTCATATAACACCTTCAAAGGTGGCCATTAATATGTCACTATTTTTATATATGATATATAATATGTTTATGTTTTACTGATGCTTCTGTATTTCTCATTTATGGCATACTTTATGATTTCCATTATGGGTAAAACGCGATAATTTCATTTTAGGAAGTGCGGACTACCGCCCCGTCAAAGTGATTTGAATCGTTAATGCCATATGTGGGATGTATAAAGGATGGAGTAAATGTTATTATACACTATATTATACTGGAATTATATTATACATTTATATCATTATGATTTAGTTCCATTAAATATGAAATTGAAATGAAAGTAGCGTTCATGCTTACGTACGGCTTACCGTCTCCATGAACTGTGCATTTCATTTCTTACCTCTAAATGTTATGTAATATTATAAATGAATGTATATACTGGATATATAAGATATATATGACATCTAAATCATGAATATAATTCTGGATATAATGGATATTCTACCACATGAACAACTTGTAATTATAATAAGTTTATTGTTGACTCAAGTTACCAAAGATCGACAAAAAGATCGTTATTAACTTGAATAATTACATAATATTCATAACATTGTAATAAGTGATATAGAAAGGATAATGAAATTGAAAATGGTTCTTAATAAGTTAGATATTAACTCTAGTTTATTATTCAGGAGGTTAAAGAACGGTTGAGTCAAGTCGGTCACATGGTAAGGGAACTTCTTAACCCAATTTATATTCTTTGGGTTAATCTCCTACTTTCAAATTATGTCATGATATTATTATGTCCTATTTTTTTATTTTTACTTTCTTCATGTGTACCTATAGTGAATACACATAATAGATCTATTTTATTTTAAAAATGATCTTTTTAAGTACTTCGTCTCAATCTCCTTTCATTGAGGCATATTTGGTTTTATACACAACTTTCATTTATATAGTGTATAAACCCCTTTGACTTTGACGTTTATTCAAAAGGTTTTCTTTTATTATTATGTGATTTTTAAATAATTTCAAAAAAAAGATATTTCTCTCCAAAATATGAAAATCTAGTGCAAATGTATACGTATTTAACGCAAGCTTAAAAATGTTTTTAGAAAACCCGACTCTCGAGTGTGGTAGACAGGAAGGGATTGGGCATGGACCCATCTTGGCCTGTAATTAGTCGAGAAGTCTCAGAATTAGTTATTTTGTTTTCAGAAGCTTGCATAATGTTTTCAGAAAAACACTGGATTATATTTGAGCAATTTTAAACGTAAGTATCTTCTAAAAAATTACATCGGCAGGTCTCATGAGACAAACTAATGTCTTGGCACGAGGCCTTGACAAAATCTTATTTGTGGTCTAGGCATGAGGCCTTGACTATGTGGTTATGATAGTCTAGCATTATGCATTCCATCATTATGAAAGTGGTTATTGATATTGCATGTGATTATTCGACCAGTAGAATATCCATGTGAAGAAGTGAATGGAATTATCTCATTTTACTTTTGCCATATTATGTTGATGTTCAAGTTTAAAATGCTTTTGTTTTAGTTATACATTGCCTTAAATTTTTATGTTTATTTATGAAAGCTTCCACAATATTGTTATCCTTACTGAGCATCTGAGCTCACCCCTTTCAATGTTTTAATATTTTTCCAGGATGTGAAGAAGTATTTTATGAATGACCTACAGGGGTAGTCAGAAAGGGATATGATTGTGGACTATGAAGACCATGTTATTGTAGTTTGTTTACTTTTTGATGTAATGAAAGACTTATGAATGTATCTAGTGTTTCCAAGGCTACTAAACTAATCGGTCTTTCGAGACTTGATCTTTTGTGATCATACCAATGTTATGAAGTAATGCACCAACTCTGGGTAGCTGGGGTCGGGGCGTTACAGTTGGTATCAGAGGCAGTTTAGTACTAACCTTGGAAGCTAGATTTAGATAAACTCTGATTAGAGCACATAGCCCAAAGATAGACTTTGAGGATTAGTATAGAAGAACTTCCTAGAATTTTGTTATTGTAGAGATTTTGTGAGTTTTTCGAGCAATACATCCCTGTCTGGATACGAGCAGGTAGAGGCGGCCCTGGCACAGATGTACCTAGGGGTAAAACCCGAAAACACCGCTTTGAGCTAGACTCGAACGGGAACTGGTGCACGAAAACAGGCCTTGTTGTACTCTTGGTTACGACACTTACGGGGGATATGCTTAGGATAATTCTCATTTTCTTTACAAAACACTATGAAGGGTTATGAGTATATACTTCCTCAAAGGAAACATTTCTTTTTATGATTATGGATTATATCCATAAATAGTTCAATTTATGTAAAGTATTTTACAAATATGGAATTATGTATTTTATTTCATAAACTAATATAGTTTATGCAATTGTTTAGAAATGGCCCCTAGTGGAAGAAATGGAAACTGTATCAATGCACGCACTCCATGTAGGGATTTCCCTCCTGCTCAAGATAATTATGGTGGGGCTGGTGATGCAACTGGTGCCGATCAGCTAATCACCATACTGGGACAACTTACTCAGGTTATGAATAATAACCTTACTCGTATGGAGCACCCTGATCCGCAACGTGGAGAATCAATGCTAGACCGTTTCATGAGGCAACAACCACCAACCTTCAATGGGGGTACAAATCCGTTAGTAGGTGAGAAATGGATAAACTCCTTAGAGAAAATATTCCATGCCTTGGGGAGTAGCGAAAGGGAGAAGGTTGTCATGGCAGTTTACCGCCTCACTGGAGATGCCGATCAGTGGTGGTCGCTGATTCAAAACACAAAGGAAGATGATGACGTATCGAATATGGAATGGAGGGAGTTCAAAGATCTATTTTTAGGAAAATATTTTCCTCGTGACCATCGAGCAGATATGGAAAGGCAATTTCTGAGTTTGAGGCAGAAGGAGGATGAGAATGTCGCAAAGTATGAGGCTAACTTTACAAGGTTAGCGAGGCATGCTTCCGATTATATACGTAACCCAAGGAGTAAGATTGATCGTTTCTTTGATGGGTTAAAACCATTTCTCCGTCGAGCTTTAGTATCACAATCCTTCTCATCATACGAAGATATTGTCTCGTGTGCTATCAAGACAGAAAAGGAATTCTCTAAGTCTTATGAAGACAAAGTAAAGCAAGAGAAGAAGAGAACGGTGGAACAAGAGACAGATAAAGGGAAAAAGGGAAAGAAGGATTTTCCATTATGTGATAATTGTGGGAAGAATCACCATGGTACTTGCCTAAAAGGAATGGGAGTTTGTTATAAATGTGGAGAAAAGGGTCACCAGGCTCGTGATTGCAAGGGAAAGAAAGAGGCTGTCAAAGTTGAATGCTACAATTGTAGGGAAATAGGGCATTATGCAAATGAATGTCCTAAGCGTCAGGGAAACTTACCTCAAAAAAGGCCAAGGGATCAAGGCCAATCTTATGCTGTGACTACAGTTGAAGTGGAATAATTAATGTATTGGTGCTTTTGGACTCAAGGATTATATTCTGGTTATAAGAATAATGTGATATATATATATGGATTGTATTGAAGTACTTGTTTGTTTTAGAAAGGTTTTAATATGATTAAGGTAATCATATTTTTAGTATGTGATAATAAGAGAAACTTTTCTTTGTTTGGGGAATCTGATGTTACAATTGATTTTGGAATTTAGAGACCTTTTAGAGAAAGTCTGGACGAAGGTATTTTGGATAACTATAAAGGTTGGAGTGGATTAAGTTGAACTTTGGATAGTATTGTTTAAGGTTAAAACATTTATGAAGATTATTGTTGGAATAGTATAGTACTATATTTTTAGGAAAAGGACAACTTGCAGGGTGGGGAATAACCCATCGCGTCGGACAAAGCTGCAGGAATCGAACCCACAACCATAGTGAGACAAGCCTTTATTTCCTACCACTAGCCTACAGGAAGTCCTTGGTTATTACAAAATAGTTTTACTAATCTAAATGGTATGTGTTAACATTTAGAACCTTATACAATTAGGATAAATAGAATATTTTTGAGTTCCGTTACCATTTGGAGTAAAAGTTGGGTTTGTGGTAAAAATTTATTAACGAATGAAAGTATACATAACAAGTATGTATATTCCCTTACATTCTTAGTAAATCTACTAAATAAATTCCTCAACATTATAAAAGGTAACTTAAAAAAAATGTTGTCGGTTAACTTTTCCAGCTGGGGATTCAATGACCGTTTAACCAATCACAAGTTTGTGATTTTCTTGTGGTTAATCTTTCTCCTAATCATGTTTTCTATAACTCTCCATCAGACCTTGATGGTTTGTTTTTCTTCCATATCCATATTTTCATAGAATCCTAGAATGGGCTATATCGGGTGACCTTTGTACTTATCCTGCATTCTTTTAATGTTATATATTTATTAACCTTATTTCCGATGTGGGTTTTCCTCAAAGGTATTTTCTCTTTTCAACCTTTTATTTTCAAAGAAAAATATCAAATTGTGAGGACGCAATTTATTGAAGGAGGGGAGAATGTAACACCCCGAGCTTCCACGATTCGCCTCTCTTTCAATAATGCAATAGCTTGCATTGTACGCAAGTTCGAGTTCTAAAACACCGTGACTAATCAAAGTAGCTGTTATGAATAGTAATAACCACTTTTTAAAATTATAGAAATCTTATATTTCAAAATGGACTTCATTTTTGTATTCGTAATATCGAAATTAGCCTATGTTGAATTTTTGGTATTTTTCTGAGAACTTCTAATTTTTTATGAATAGTGAAAAATACTTAAAAACAACTTTTTTAATCAAAATAATTTATAGTGATAAATTATAATATTTAGTGGTTTTAAAGTATAATTAGAATATATTTTTACAATTTTATCCAATGGTGGTCATTAGAATTAATTTAACATTGAAATTGGACATAAACAATTGCCAATCTTTTGATATAAATTGTTTCTTAAAAACACGCTATTTGTTGTAACAGCGGGAATTAATAATAAAATTAATTAATGAAACTTATATGTTTGTAATTTTGTAAAATAGACATCATTTTTGAATTCGGAATATCAATTATAGCTTAGGGTGAAATTTTGGCTTTGTTCTGAAAAACTTCAATTTTTGATGAATAGTGAAACCACTAAGTGGTAGTTAAATAACTGATTTTTCATTTAAATGAAATATTACCACTTCTGTGATTTGATTTTCAAAAATCCGACATACATTGTTGTCATTAAGAAGTAAAATGTGGTTCAATAAGATTAAAATAATTTTTGGTGAATAGTAACTTTTAAGTTCTTAATCGCGATTAGAGGTAATTAGTGTAGTTTAAGGTAAAAATAATGTTTTAATAATATGAGATGAGCATGAAACTTGTCCTACTCCTATTGGATGAGTCATGGAAGACCAAGACAACCCATGGGTCAACTTGGGGACCCCATGGAGCCACTTTAGTTAGAAAATGACATAAACACCTTTTATGTAATGTTAAAGTAAAAAATGACACAAACATAAAATGTTTTACTAAAACAAATTTTACGTGGGGTTACACAAGTACAAATTTTGATTATAAATATTAATTAGAAATCTAAAAAGATTTCCTACATCATAGTATTTTTTTTATAATTTTATAGACATTAAATAAATTAAATTATTTATGACATCATTATGATGCAACGATGACCTCATTATTTAACGATTTAAATAAAATGAGAAGATAATGAAAAATACAAGGCTTACACTTGTCCAAAGCCTATTGGATGAAGATATTTCGAAACCTTATCACCTTATCCTCGAATTATATATGTGTGGGACCTTTAGAATCCGAAAAGCATTGTGTAATAATGTAACATTTCAATCTTTCCAAAAGTGCCCCTCCTCTCCACTTATAAAAGGCCCCCACCTCTCCCACATCATTTACACTTTCAAGCCATTTGGCTCGGCCAACCTCTGACCAAATACTCTCCCAACTTCCCCCTCTTACTCCTAGAAGCCTCACTTTGGGCAGAACTCTTCCCAAGGAATCCTTTGGCTCAAATCAAAAAGAGTTACCCGATTTTGAGGTAATGTCTTCTCTAATGTTGTTTTGTTTTATTTTTCTTTTCCAACCCCCTAAACTCTTTTTATTAATTTATTTTGTAACAACACCAGTATACTCAATATACTAGGATGTTTTTATAAGAAGGATTCGAGCTACACTTACACACACCTATATATAATGGTTAAAGAATATACGGTTTCTGTGGATGGCGAATTTCTGCCTCACGAAACGATGATTGTTCAACACTCATATAACACCTTCAAAGGTGGCCATTAAGATGTCACTATTTTTATATATGATATATAATATGTTTATGTTTTACTTATGCTTCTATATTTCTCATTTATGGCATACTTTATGATTTCCATTATGGGTAAAACGCGATAATTTCATTTTAGGAAGTGCGGACTACCGCCCCCTCAAAGTGATTTGAATCATTAATGCCATATGTGGGATGTATAAAGGATGGAGTAAATGGTATTATACACTATATTATACTGGAATTATATTATACATTTATATCATTATGATTTAGTTCCATTAAATATGAAATTGAAATGAAAGTAGCGTTCATGCGTACGTACGGCTTACCATCTCCATGAACGGTGCATTTCTTTTCTTACCTCTAAATGTTACGTAATATTATAAATGAATGTATATACTGGATATATAAGATATATATGACATCTAAATCATGAATATAATATTGGATATAATGGATATTCTACCACATGAACAACTTGTAATTATAAGAAGTTAATTGTTGACTCAAGTTACCAAAGATCGACAAAACGATCGTTATTAACTTGATTAATTACATAATATTCATAACATTGTAATAAGTGATATAAAAAGGATAATGAAATTGAAAATGGTTCTTAATAAGGTAGATATTAACTCTAGTTTATTATTCAGGAGGTTAAAGAACGGTTGAGTCAAGTCGGACACAAGGTAAGGGAACTTCTTAACCCAATTTATATTCTTTGGGTTAATCTCCTACTTTAAAATTATGTCATGATATTATTATGTCCTATTTTTTATTTTTACTTTCTTCATGTGTACCTATAGTGAATACACATAATAGATCTATTTCTTTAAATGATCTTTTTAAGTACTTCGTCTCAATCTCCTTTCATTGAGGCATATTTGGTTTTATACACAACTTTAATTTATATAGTGTATACACCCCTTTGACTTTTACGTTTATTCAAAAGGTTTTCTTTTATAATTATGTGATTTTTATATGATTTTCAAAAAGAGATATTTCTCTCCAAAATAAGAAAATCCAGAGCAAATGTATACGTATTTAACGCAAGCTTAAAAATGTTTTTAGAAAACCCGACTCTCGAGTGTGGTAGACAGGAAGGGATTGGGCATGGACCCATCATGGCCTGTAATTAGTCGAGAAGTCTCAGAATTAGTTATTTTGTTTTCAGAAGCATGCATAATGTTTTCAGAAAAACACTGGATTATATTTGAGCAATTTTAAACGTATGTATCTTCTAAAAAATTACATCGGCAGGTCTCATGAGACAAACTAGTGTCTTGGCACGAGGCCTTGACAAAATCTTATTTGTGGTCTAGGCACGAGGCCTTGACTACATGGTTATGATAGTCTGGCATTATGCATTCCATCATTATGAAAGTGGTTATTGATATTGCATGTGATTATTCGACCAGTAGAATATCCATGTGAAGAAGTGAATGGCATTATCTCATTTTACATTTTCCATATTATGTTGATGTTCAAGTGTAAAAGGCTTTTGTTTTATTTATACATTGCCTTAAATTTTTTTGTTTATTTATGAAATCTCCCGCAATATTGTTATCCTTACTGAGCATCTGAGCTCACCCCTTTCAATGTTTTAATATTTTTCCAGGATGTGAAGAAGTATTTTATGAATGACCTACAGGGGTAGTCAGAAAGGGATATGATTGTGGACTATGAAGACCATGTTATTGTAGTTTGTTTACTTTTTGATGTAATGAAAGACTTATGAATGTATCTAGTGTTTCCAAGGCTACTAAACTAATCGGTCTTTCGAGACTTGATCTTTTGTGATCATGCCAATGTTACGAAGTAATGCACCGACTCTGGGTAGCTGGGGTCGGGGCGTTACACTCTATCACATAAATCGTGCGCTCTGACTGGCCATATGTCTGAGGATTGTAAGTTTTAGTCAAAAGTACCTATGTTCCCAAATCCCACTATAGCCCTTGATATAAATGCGATGTGAAGTGGGCGTCCCTATCTGAAATGATAGTACTCAGAACCCCATGCAAGCATACAATCTATCGAATGTACAACCATCCAAGATCATCAAAACTGAATGTCTCCTTAATCGTCATGAACTGAGAAACCTTCATAAGCCTGTCAATGTCAACCCATACCACGTCATTCCCTAGAGGCGATCTTTGTAACCCTGTCGCGAAGTCCATCGCGACATCATTCCACTTCCACTCGAGAATGGGTAGCTGCTGTAAAAGCCCTACCGGACACTAGTGATCTGCCTTCACCTGCTGACTGTTGGAAAATCTCATGACAAAACCAGCAACATCTCTCTTCATACCTGGCCACCAATACTAGAGTTGCAGATCACGATGCATCTTGGTGACACCAGTATGAACTGCCCAGATGGAGGAATGAAAGTCTCACATCAGCTTCTCGCAGATATCTTTTAGCACCAATATGAATCCTTGGAAACGCAAGTTCTCATCCTCACCTATGGTCCATCCGAGAAGACGGTCCTCTCCTGACACGCTATCCCGTAGGACTAGGCCTTCAGAGTCTGATAACTGCCTCATTAGAAATTGGTCGAGAAGCATAGAGGTAACAGCTACAGAAGATAGAAATGTCTACCCATGTCTGTTTTGCACCTCTAAATGCATCTCAGAGATCATATCCATAAGCTTCCACTCACTACAGGTCTCCTGAACTGCTTGTATCTGAGTCCTCCTGCTCAGTGCATCGGCCAGTGCATTTCCTTTCCCAGGCATTTAGGCAAGCCCGAAATCAAAAGATTTCAGGTACTCAACCCACCTCAGCTGTCTCAGATTATAGTCACACTGTGTGAAGATGTAATTGAGTCTCTTGTGGTTGGTATACACCACAAAATGATCTCCAAAAAGTTAACGTCTCCAACAATGCAAAGCCTGAACAACTGCAGCCAACTCCCGGTCAGGCGTAGGATAGTTCCTCTCATGTTTCATCAACTTCCATGATCCTTATGCAACAACATGATCCTCCTACATAATCACACCTCCAGGACTGATGACAAATTCATAAAAGAAAACTGTATAAATCATTCCCAGCTCCGGAAAAACTAGAATTAGTGCTGATATCAATCCCCATTTCAGCTCCTGGAAGGATGAATCTTAGGCTTGTAACTAAACATACTTCACCCGATTATTAGGAAAGCCCTCCAACGGCGCTGATAGGTGTGATAAGTCCTGTATAAACTGTCTTTTGTAACCATCCATCCATAAGAAACTCTGTACCTCGAATACATTCTTCGGTTCCTCCCATGTGAAAACTGCTCTCACCTTCTTTGGGTCTACTAATACTCTTGTCTCTAAGATGACATGACCCAGGAAGTGAACCTCATCCATCCAAATGTGGAACTTTGAGAGATTAGCATATAACTTATGATCCCTAAGTGTACTCAAAACGATCTCAAGATGGGTAGCATGGTCGTGTCGAGTGTGAGAGTACACCAAGATGTCGTCTATGAAAACAACTAGGACAGAATCCAATTAAGGACGGAAAAATCTATTTATCAGTACCATGAAAACAACAGGCTCATTCACGAGACCGAATGACATAACCAAATACGCAGACAGATCATGCCTCCTTCAGAAGGTTTTAAGAGGTATATCAGATGGTTTGACAAGAAAATGATGGTAGTCGGATCTCAAGTCGATCATTTAGAACACTCTGGAACCTCGATGACGATCAATGATATAATCTATTTGTGGAAATGGATATCGGTTTATGACCATAAACTGTTTCATCTTCTGATAATCCACATAAAGCATGAGGGTGGCATCTACCTTCTTCGCAAACAGGACAAGAAAATCCCAAGGAGAAGTTCTTGGTCGTATAAAACCCCTTGACTCTAACAACTCCAACATCTTCTTGAGAACCTGCAATTTAGGTGTATCCATACTATAAGGAGGAATTGACACCAGTTCCACTCCTTGCATAATCTGAATAGAGAAGTATACCTCTCGCTCTGAAGGTAAACCTGAAAAGTCTTCTGGGAAGACATCTGTATAGCGATCAACTACTGGAGGAAATTTACCTAAGAAGTCCCGTGGTCATCCAGATATAAGCTTGAAATCTGGGTAATAACACCACCCAACCCATTATGCTATGTTCCAGCTCTGCTCACCTGGACATCCCAATCGCCCTTTTGAAGAAAAGATCTGCCCTCTGGTGATTTGAAACTCACCCCGCAACGATTGCAATAGACAAATTCCTGGAAGGGATCTAACCATTCCATCCAGATAATGAAATCATAGCCTGCCATCTCAAAAACATAGAGACTCCATGAAGAATGACACCCTCCAACCTCGAGGGGGTAGTCTAATAACTGACGGATGCTAGCATTTCTAATTCCAAAGAGAGTGTCTAGCATCATCATATCCTCAGAAGTATAAACAGTAAGTCTATGGAATTCCAAAGTATGCACAGAAATAATTCTATGAGAAGATCTTGTATTGAAAAGTGCATAGGATAAAACTAAGCCTACTAAAATCAGACCTTGAACAGTAGAAGGTCCAAAATCCTACTTCTGAGGAATCTGCTCTACAATAAAAGTCTGGCCCATACTGCGACCCTGCGTAGCATCCAGATATCCATGTGCTACTCTTCCCTAATTCAGACCACTGTGTCCATGGCCTCTACCCTAGCCTGAATGACCTAAATAGCTCCTGCCCCCAGTCTTCTATGAAACTTGTAATCCTTCTCCAATTCGAAGAGTTGAAACTGATGCTCCTTCACAAGCCGCTGACAGAAGAACCTTTGAGGAGCGATGTGGATGACCCATATTGCCGTATGATAGGCACTCTACTGTGTCCCTTGGTCACTGTGTCTTCTTATGCCCACATCTTCCACGCTGATAACACACCACTTGGTTGCTAGATGGAAGATCCCACCTAACAAAAGGAATACATTTCTTCCTCAAGTCACCTCGTGTAGACTCTCGGTGGCGCTTCCTACTGTCTGTTTTGAGAGAATCATCCATGGATGCTGAACTGCCCTAGCCCACAGCTCCGGCCACCCTCTACTTTCTCTATATAATAAGCACCTGGTTGACTATTAGAGTGATAAAATCCAACTGAAATACATTCACCTGTGACCTGATATCCAGTCTGAGGCCTTACTCAAACATCCTTTGAAAAAACAGATCATCATTCCCCTGAATGGGAGTGAAACGTTGAAACTCTGTAAAGTAGGAGGAATACTCCATAATTGTGAGAGTACCATACTTCATGATTGTGAACTATCTGGCTCTGTCAGCCCTCAGTGTCGCTGGGTAGAAGTAGTTGTAGAACATATGCTGAAACCCATCCCAAGCCATATCCTGTTGGCGCCCTGTCTGTGAATCAAAATCCCACTATCTCTTGGAGAAATATCACAACATATAAGTCATGAGCTTCACTCTCATCTCCGGAGGTGTCTCTAGATGCTAGAATATGGACATCATGGATTCTAGCCATGACTCTGTAGCATGTGGTCCTTCATCCCCTGTGAGTGTGGGATGGTGCTGCTGTGGAAAACCCCACATCAGCTCTGCCATAGACAGGGCAGGATGCTAAGCTCCCTGAAAGGTCTGCATGAATCTCATGAAATCCTCTCTGAACTGAGCATCGGCACCAGTGTCTAGAATCACTACAGGTCCCATTTCTGGAACAATAGGAATAACTACTTGTAGTCCATGTTCTGCCGTATAAAGCATATGGTCACTGCCTGGTTCCTGACATGCAACAGGAGGATGTCCTGGTTCCATAGCTCTGAAAGGTCAAAGCACACATTCATTAACGATGAACACAAATGAAACTTAAGATATCAAAATGGAACTGGAGAGAAACACATTAAATTTTGGGAATACATGGCTACACGGTGTGTAGTACTACTACACGACATGTTTCCTAAAATTTTACCCTGGCATGTACCTTGGCAATACATAGCTGTGTAAACCACCCGACTACATGGAATGTTCTTAAACTACATGGCGTGCACTAAACCACTTCCTCCCTTCCCGTTCACTCCTACATGGATGAGAACACAAACTTTCCCAGTAGGAAATACACGGCGTTCTTGTCCACTACACGGTGTTTCCTTAAGATTTCTCCCTTGTCCATTTTGTTAGTCACACGGACTGGTTCACAGACCACTACTATACGACATGTCAAAGGAGCCGTGACGTGTACTTGACATGCCATACATGGCCTGTGTTGTTAGTGACACGGCCGGACACACGGTAGACACTACAAGGGGTTTTCCATTCAGACATGACGTGAAGGAGGAAGGATAACACCAACTCGTGTTGTTGGATACATGGCCGACTACATGGTCAACTATACACGGTGTGTTCCCAAGGGACATGACGTGCACTTGAAGGAAAACCACAGCCTGTATTTTTTGTGACACAACCGAATACCTATTTCAGACTACACGTCATGCTAAGCTGGTACACAGCCTGATCCTACATGAATCTTTACAACCCCATGTCTCTTCCCAACATAGTCAGAGACACGGCTAAAAACATCACGACGTGTATGCATAATGTACAAGCCGTTTATTCTTGGTTTTTTGGGATAGTAGCCTCAAAACTGCACCGGAGCCCAGAAAACATAGAAAACAAGTGTTAAGGTGCCGAATTACAATCTGTGGGGGCCCATACACCACACAAATCAAATCTTGGCATCATAACAATGGATATAACAAGTAAAAAGTATAAAAACTCAAGATCCACCAAATTTTGATCCTCAAGGGCCCATAACACCACTACGAACAATGTCTGGAATCCATGATAAAGATTCTATAATCAAACGATGCCCTATCAACATAGCAAGTATTATATCACAGTAGCAATCAAAACAACATGCAACTTCTATCACAAATTCAATCACAACAGCATGAAAATTCTAATGCAACATAGATGGCATGGAAAAATGAATGACATGTGATTTTCTAAAAAATTCCTATATGATGCATGAGATGGAATACCCTCATCATATCGGGTTGCAACAAAATAGAACCACAATCATACAAATAGTAATAGCACAAAACAAGTTCACCACAAAACGGTGAAATCAATTAAACTGTAACATTTGTAAAATCTCAAAAAATTCAATATTCGAGGTAATCTGGCTTTTTCCCTGTACAAGTGTTCTAGAATTCCCAAGCACAGGTATTTACCATTTAGCTATTATGTCCTATCCACATCTAATGTCGCTAAACGGTAAGTCAATAGAAAAGTAATGAAACTCCTCTAATACCACATTGTAATGAACCGAATCTGGAGCCCCCCAACTGGTGCCCCTATGCCCGGTTCGCCACATGACCTAAAGTGCATTTTCGCAAATGCTAGATGCTTCCAACAAGAAGCTAGGGCCTTGGTAAGTTATTGGGGAAACTATGACCTCATTTGGTAAGGTATACAAGGTACATGAAATAGCAGTCAATAGCGGAAGCAGTAAATAGCATACAATAACTGAAACTAAACAGTTGAATCCATATATAATATAATAATGATGAATTATGGTACATGTATTTAAGGAAAGCAGCAACCAAAACAACGTGATGAAATAAAACTGATAACAAAGCGCTAAATGTAAACAGTAACTCCAGCAGCATCACAAGCCTATTCTTGGTCATATGCTCGAAGCTCCAACTAGAAATCATGTACCTGAAGTAGAAGGGCCACAATCCCTATCCACACCTACAACTATATAACCTGTTTGGGCCGAAATGCAGGACCCAAACAGGGTGTATGACTAATCCCAGTAGGCAATCACCACAAGATTTGTGCCCTACTGTCAGTGATAAATATAGAAAAAGTAAATGAAATAAATGCAGCAGAGAAACAGGAGTACTAAAAAGTAAAAAATCCTACCAATATCCATTCACATTTATTTATTAATTTAATTCAATCATTAAATTATCGACCATGGAATCTAGAAAACATGCCTATATTCCCAAAGCATAGCAAGTAACACAACATGTATCTCAGTAGACTACCTAAACTACAAGCACTAAAAAATACATGTTTGTTCTTTGGCTTAGTGGACTCGTCACAACCAACAAAACAATAATCATGGCGACTCTCTAGGTGGCTCACATTGATAGACAATTATATTCAAATAAACATACAAAGGAACATACACTCTGGGAAGCTCTCACCGTCAATTCCCCTGCGGTCTAGCAACGATAGCTATAAACTCTGTAAGGAAGAACTTACATATAATTCCCCCTATAGTCTCGATATGTAACTAAGGACACTCTAAGGAAGTACAATGTCCCATTCCTGTAGGTCCTTCGAACGAAAATAATCTATAACAGACTCTCTAGGGAAGCCCTTAATCATCAATTCCCTCTTTAGTCTACCGCACCAGATTCACACAGCCCTTAGTTGTCTAGTCGTGCATAATCGACTGTCAGTATCCCTATGTAAGTTCAAAAACTACTTGTTTAACATCTAAAATGCATCAAATGCATATAAACAGTAGGCAATACATTAAGTAAACTATATCAAGGAAAGCAAGCAATGCAACATGTTATGCCTCAACGGCAACCTATGTTAAATGATGATAAACATCCAAAACAGGGGAAACACCCATATGGTGATCCTAAAACACGCTAACAAGCAATTATAAATCATCTAATAACCACAAGAATACATGAAATCATTGGAAGATAACAATACATGATCAAAACCCTAATCTAAGATACCCTATACATGGGTATTCGACAATTTTGCACCAAAAACTCAAAGACATTCAACGCATGGAAACAAACCACCTACCTCGATCCTAGGAGATTGATATAATTGAACCTCGGCCTATGAATCATCCTAGAATAGAGAAGATCTGTAAGAAGTCTTAAATGTTCAACCTCAAATAACTATCATAGGAGAAGGAATCAAGAAACATGGCCAAAGAAGAACCAAGAACTCACTACTGCGATTCTATTGCTACTAACGGCGTTCGATTTAGATAGCCGGTGACGGATCGCTGGCTCAGATAATATTCTGCCTCCTTGGATGCTCTAGACGTAATTAGGCAGATAAGAAGATGAAAATATGTTTAAGACACGGCCCCGGTCCACTCATTGAAATAAAAAGAAAAGTACATGGTGTGTACTTCATGAGTACATAACGTGTACTAGCTCTTTCCATACACCACATTAAGTGGCCTCCACATCACCACTACACACCATGTGTGTGGCCCGGACACGGCCAGCACACGGCCTCACACGGAAGAATAGTACATGATCTGTACTCATAAATCACATGATGTGCACATAGAAAATTTCCAGATTTTCCTCTTTTTCAAAAAAATGACCAGAAAAGGTAAAATATACCTGAAATGAAAATCTGGGTTCTTACAATTCATATCATCTATCATATCCATATATATTTATATTTCATCTATTTAAGTAATCACTATTTAATCTTTAGTTTATGAAGAATTAACTAGGATCAACACACCATCGTTATATATAACCCCATTATATATAACCAAAATTATCTGGAACACCCGAAAACTACATCATAAACATTAACCTGGATTGATTTTCAAAATTATTAACATAACATCATTTTCATTTCACACATGAAAATCCATTCTACAATATCCAAACTATGGAAAATATATAAAAAATGTTATGAAACATGAACCAAGTTATATCCCATGATAATTTGAAATATATCTATATAAAATATATGACACCCCTATATATTTTTAGAAATTAATGGATCAAAGATATAATTAATGTAATGAATCACATCCTGATGTGGAACAATCCATTTAAAATATCATAAATAAAATATATTTCACATGAAAATAAATTTCTATAAATTAAAAACATTTTTAATAATTGAAAACGAATTTGAAAGTAAAAAATTCAACAATAAATATTAAAAATAATTTTAAAAAATTAAAACATAGTTTATATGTCATAAAAAGTTTAAAATAAAACTGGTTCTGGGTTTTGAAAACCATCATTGTTACTTGAAAATTTATTTATGGTTTTCATTTTGAAAATAAAACATACATAACTAATGAATTTAATCAAATATAGGCCACTATTACTTAAAAATTATTTTCGCATGTTACTATATATATTCCAAAATATTAATATGATATTATAATATTTTTTCCCTATATAATATAAAAATAAATGGATGTCTATAGTAACGTTATTCAGTAGCTGACCCTCCTCCGTTCCTCATTTAATATCCACTCTATTATTTGGTTTCTTTCCCATGTTTACAATTGGTATTCCACCATATCATGAAGAACCTTAAGATTATTAATATCATAATGAAAAATCTAGTTAAGAAGTGAATAGAGGATGTCTCAAATGAATAAACCCCCCATCACCAATCTCTCCTTATTTAGGGATTATTTTCTATTTGATAATGAATTTATCAACCCATTGAGTAATAAACCATAACAAAATAAAACGTTTTTCTAAAAAAATTATCCTCCACTACATAAAATATTCAAATGTATAAAAACACATTAAATATATCATGACATTATTTTTACAGCACTCTACTATGAGTAGGAGTTAAACAATGTGGGACCCTAATAGAACACATCCACTTATTTTTAGGTTGGTTAATAGTGACTAGGGTATAAATACAATAAATGGGAGGTATTACCCACATGAGAATATTACAAAATACTATATAATTAAAATAAAAATCAAAAATCAAAAAAAATAAGACGTCTTCAATCAACTAATTAATTAATAATATACAAATACTGAATATCATATAAGGTAATTAAAATGATACAAAAATAAAAATATTATAAAAAATTATTAAATTCATAATAATTTAATACAACTTTCCAACTTATATACCTCTATTGTATATGAACCAATCCATAATTTCTTTACTATAAACCTTAATTATTTGGGTAATTTCAGATGAAAAATCCTTCAATATAACATGTAAACCATTATGTAATTGTAAGGGTCTGAATATCTAGATACTGAGTAGGATATCACAAACATGGAATAAAAAATCCAAAAAATTCCAACATGCATAATAATGAAACCTAAAAAATACAACATTATATTTTTGGTCCCACAAAACTACGATCCCAACTCAAGGGCCATCTAGGTTAGTGTATATGTTTGTGCATAAACCTACTAATAAAAAACATTATAACCATTATTATATCACTATAAATCTTAATCCATATAAATTTAGGATAAATACATTTTTGTAGTCTTCAGACAAAACAATTGTCTGCCCCCCCTCCCCCCCACCAGTAGTTGTCACATACCTTGTGACTATAGTCATAGTGTATCATGTTATGAATTACATTAACATTGTTCTCAATTCATTATGAGTAAATAAATCATGTAAAAACAATATATTTAATTATCCTAAAACATTAGTAATACTCATATTTACAAGACATATAATTATCCCACACTATGGAATCATGTGTGGCATTCCACATCATGACATCTCAGCTGTCATTCCCACCAATGGAATTAGTTTAGAGGGAAATTGGTTTAATTATGGGATATAACAGAAGATTTCATATATATGTTGTATTTTTTATTCCCCAGGAGAACATACCTTGAGTATGGTTTACATAACATACACTTATTATCGGAAATAATATTAATATAAATATCCATTCATATATCTAAAATCTTAATGATTATTTCCAATTAGTAGTACAAACACTACCATTATGTGTAATTAATATATATTATTTAATACAGAAGAATTATTACATCCATGACTTGCGTAAAAATTCAGGTTTAATCCCACAAACAACATATGATGTACTCCTATATCATTTAATGAATAAGTGTCATCCTATTACTGTATAGCATGTCTCGTAATGATACTCTTATTAAGATCTTGTCATGAATTCCCATGTAAACAAATAAATACTTATACCAATCATTCCGGAGTGGATTCTTGATAAAAAATCTAAATAGATTTAATGACCTCCCCATGTAGTCATACTACCCTCCAAATTAGGAAACAGTTATTGGAGAGTACATATATTCATCATATCCTATGTAAATCTACTGAGAAGAATAATTCGGTATAGTCATCACATATATTAGAATATATATTCAACCACCTATATAATCATATTATAGATTCATCTACATTATAAATACCATATTATTTTCATCCACTATTTCATCCTTATTATCATTTTAACCATCATATTGATCCTCATCATGTAATCAACCTATCAACACCGAAATGATAACCTCATGTTAAAGAGGATGTCACACCATTCCCTCGGTATCATGAATAGATTAATGAAATATAAACATATTTAATTCATTTTTTAATCATTAAAAACTATCACATACAAGTCCCCAAATTGTTCTTCAATCTCAGTATTGTAATCCATGAGTTAGAATCATTTTTTACATCATGTTTTGTCTCATAATATATAATACACGACATCAATATTCCACAGTAAATATTGGACGAATGACATATCGGTAATATTTAATTTCAAATATTAGATTCCTTTATTGTTATGGATAAAAAATGGAGTATTATTTTTTTTTAATCAAAACATTACATGTACTTACCAATTTTATAATGTATATAAAGGGATAATTATGGTCAACATAAACAAAAAAACCCTCAAAACCATATATCTCATCATATTAACAATCCTCTATGATCCTCATATTATTTTTTCATGTTTCATTTCCTCACTAAATTATTCACACATTTCCTAGATATTGTAATCATCTTAATATGAAATGTACATGAATCAATCGACCAAAATTCAATTTCAATTTTTTATAACTATAAATTATCAAATAATTGAATAAAGGACACTATAATATTATATAAAGTAAAATTTTGGGGGCAGTGTAATAAAAATTGTTTTGGACCTTGTCCTAATCTTCATGACACTCAATATTTTTTATGAAATCCAGAAACAACATGTAAATTACCTCAAGTTCCGTAAAAACAATACCATCTACATATTTGAGGAAAATTGAGGAATTTTTGTCCATTCATGTTGAAAATTAATTTTGTAATCTTAATTGACAAATTTTATTCTTTATATAAATATATTTGTATATGTATTTGATAATAATATTCTTAGTGATGATAATTAATATGTTTTGATATGTAAATTAAAATAATAATATTAGTTATTATGATAATAATAGTATTGTTTTATCATTATCCTTACTAAAAATGTCTAATTGAACATTGTTTTTATTAATTTACTCTACATTATTTTATTTATAATTCTTATGCAAAAATATATATATATATATATATTGGGTTAGAATGATTCCCATATATATCCTCCCCATTGAGACCATCATGATGGAGCACCACATGAATGTGGAAATTGATCACCCATAGATCATCCATAATTTTTTTTCCATACCTCTTTTAGAGAGATCCTCAATGATAGGTTAAGTATAACATTAAAAACAACTCCCCATCAGTGATTCCAAACATATCATAATAGAAAATATTCAACATCTATCCCATCAACTACCACTTTTTATTTAAAAAATATCTTGTAATTTCCATTATAGAGAAATTGTTTAAGATATTAAATAATCATTTCAAATTCAATGTTATTGGTTGTTTTTAAGGCTCTGATAGGAACATGGAAGTATTTAAAATGATATTGGAGGTGATCATATTAAAAAATATTAATATTAAATTTTTTTAATACCCATATATTTGTCTAATTAATATTATGGAAAATATTCTATCATCGTTGGAATTAATAATCATGAAATATTTCTTGATATAGAATAACAATTTCCAATTGAATTCCATTTATTCTTGAAGGGTAAAAAATTACTAGCCTATTATTTTTATAGATTTTATCAAGCTTCCATAAAATATATTCTATCATGGTAAAATTTTATAAATATATGTCTCTTGGTAATCCTATCTGGTTTGATTCATCCGACCTTTTTCTAATTAGGACACCTTATAATAGTAATTTTTATTGATGTTTAAATCTCACATGAGTCCCCATCACGAATTATTTTTTTCATAGGTATGGATTATATTTAAAAAGGATTGAAATGATTATATCCTCCCTTATTATAACAAATATCACTACATAGGCCATTCAGATAAAACCTATGGGTTTTCTCATGTAGTATGGATTATGAAGAATAAATAGTCACATGGAGGTACTTGTGTGTTTCAAGAACATAATTTTAATATTTTTGTTATATTGAAGGAAGCTTCATATAAAAATTCCAATTTTGTTTATTAAAATGAGTTTTGTCATGTTGAATGTTAATTTTGGGGAAATAAGTCCATCTATTATTTCAAGGTATTAACACGTGTTATATGATTAGTTCCCAAATTTATAGGGGATACAGTGGATTAGATTGATATTGAAATATATTCTATTGGTAATTAATGAATTGATTCCTATATTGAATATGGTTTAGTGAAATAAGATCACAACACTCCCAATTCAATTTTAGAGTTTTTTTGTTGATTTTAAATTTTATAATGTTATTTTAGTATAGCAAGGAGATGTGGTTGAATTTACTATAGCTTGAATTGGGATATTTTTAATCCAAAATGATTAATATTAATAAAGATATTGTTTTTCATTTTCTTTCAATTTAACCCATGCATTAAACATGTGTATACATTGACATTTCTAGTCCATTATATTTTTTATTTTGGGTGTTGGGGTTGTTTTTTATGTTTTTAGAGATGGATGATGCGAGTGTAGAATGTGTTTATCCAACATATTTATAAAACTTATATATGATGTCAATGTATAGTGAATTAAATTATGATATGAAATATCGTAAAGAATAGTGAAGATATGATTGCTTAGTCACTCTATGACTCATTCTGTTTTAGTTTGTGATGATAGACTATGCCTTAATGGATGATCCATGATATTGAAGTTCCCATCTATATATCATTGTATAGATGATTGTTCAATTATTTTAGCGGTTGTGAGGTAAAGTTTTTTAATTTTTATCCTATTTAATCATAAATGATATTTTAACATCGTGACTGCAATAACATCATTGTGGCCATGAATAGAGATTTTCATGTTTATATGAGGGAGAACATGATTTTTAGTATTATTTTTAGTGGATATATCATTGTAACATGGTTGGGATTGTTGTTCAATGACATTATATTGTGCCTAAAGATCCCAGAAGATGGGTGATTTTATCACAGTGTCAAATTTTCGTTAAATTAAATGTATTATTAATTTAAATTGTTTGAAAATTATCACAAATGAATCATTGAATTGTCCTATCACGCAAAAAATAAATACAACAATACAATTAGACTTGGTTCACCAATAAGTGATAGTCCAAGAAAAATACCCCCAATTCAATTCTCTCAGAAATAATTCTACATTATTTATTATTTTTGTTGATTATAAATATTAAATCATGGATACTACGTTCTATGAACAAAAAAATTATGATATTTTTAGGACATTACACGATGACCCTCAGAATACTTCTGTTGTATCCCCCTTATATAAAACATAAGTTGATATCTTCTTTATTTTATCGATATAATGAATTCATTTATGTCTATGTAAATCATTATGTGGTTTTTCATCATGAATGACTGAAATTGATGTGTCAATTCATCATTATTTTTTATACCATGTGGCACTTATTTGGAGAAAAAAATTTAACATTTATTTCTTTTTTAAAAAACATAATTTTATATGAAACACTGAGTTTTCCTAAAAATGCTTTCTACTCAAATCTCTATGATTCAATTAGTTCTCAAACATAATTTTTTCAAAACATGACAAGGTTTAATATTTATTTTTTTGAGTAAGAAATTTATTCATAGAAGTAAAATTTAAATACAAATTGATTTACCCTTTTCTAAAAATAGGATACATAAAAAGGCAAAGTTATACCAATCTAGAGGAAAAAAATAACACTCTCGAGAACTTATACCTTGTTTACAACATTCATTTCATTCATAAACAATTTTTTTATGAAACTCCAAAATCAACACTAGGTTCACTAAACTCCAGATTCTCGAAACTACCTAAACATCGTGAAATAGTAAATTTAAATGATGATATTTCATTTTATATAAAGAAAATATGAAACATATGGAATATGAATTTCATTTAAATTATTCCTTTTTCACTTGAATTAATCATTTTCTCAAAATTTAACTTCACTCTCCCTCTGAAATGCTGTGAAATATATTTTGGAAAAAATTGATGAATGAAAATTATAAATAAAGTATTATAGGACCCACAATATTTATATGCAATATATATTAGAGTAAAAACACAATTATCAACCTTGAATTGGATTAATGTAAATAAAAATCACCATCAATCACAAATTGTGACAACCATGGTTCCTAAATTATTCCACTATTCATTTTTTTGAAATCGAAATTGAAATTCAATACCATAAAAAATTATACTACTTCGAAGTAGAAGTGAAATAACTCATCCATCCCTATACATATTTGGGTGAAATTAATGTTGTATAAAACATGAGTTCAAGAGATCATTCCATACCTCATTATATTCATAATACCAGAATACCACAACCTTTATCCTCCTATCATAATAAACCAAAATTCAGAAATATTTACCAATATTAACTAAAAAAATGCATAGCATATCTATCTAAAATATACCATGTGACAAACATGTTTAAATATTCACATAGATTAGGAGAGGGATGTTTCAAATCCTCTTTAATAATATTTAATAGGTTGAACTCTGAATATCAATAGATGTTTCACGAATTATTGTGTGGCTAATGGAGTTTTCATGACATTTATAACTTAGAAATTAATTCCATGTTGTTCTATATGAGAAATACATACACCAACGTCTCCATAATAAAACTACGTCAGATCTCAATACACACAATGTATGAGTGCTGTAAAATACTATACAATACATCAATTAAACATTTATTATCATAGAATATCACTATATTTTTTCTGATTTCTTCAATAATATATTCCAATAATTCCTTCATCCAAAGAGGATTATATAATTCCAAGGTAAATAATACACACGCTACTTACTTCATATTTGATGAAATGTTTTATTTTTTATTTCTCAACAATCCAAAATATTTACACCCAATAATAGATTCACCACAGCTTATGTGCTTACAATTTTCCACAATTCCAACCCATTTTCATACATGAATTCGAAAAAACCATTTTAGTTACCTAAATCGAATAGAAAAACATTATTGAGATTACCAAAGATTTAACTGAAATTTTTTTATCCTCTATGAGATGTTCTTCCATTATATTACAAATAAACCAATACACTAAAATATTTCTAAAGACAATATCCCACATTGATGGTGTAAAATAATGTAATCTTCAAATTATAATCTTGTATAGGGTTAGATCCACATATATTACAATTTAATAATTAAATTCTTAATTTCCAACCTAAATTTGAGATTACATTGGTTTGGAATCATGTATATAAAATTTATTCAACATCACATTTCTATCCATAGTAGGTGATATAAACTGATGTTTCTCTTCGTGAAAAATTATTAACCCTAGAAACTATTAAATATCTCCAATAATATATATATAGAATTTAAACCTAATTATATTTTTTAATTCTTCACAAATTATTCCAGTTACACTGAAAAATGATTCCATTAACAAAGGTCAACACCTTTGATCGTTCCTTATTGTATTTTTTCACATATAGATTGAGATCAGTGACAAATCACTAGAATTTATGATTCATCATGTTTGAGTTTAATTTTTTTAACCATAATCATGGTTATTTTCTCAGTCAATAAAATGTATTCTTAGTTCAACATAAATTAATATCATCATTTCAAATAAGTTTCCCTAATAATAGTCAGTGCAAAAAATTCATATAGCACTCAACTATGATTTGTTTAATACCTCCCTATGATAAATCCTAATCCGTCTCTAAAAAAAATTCCACAAATGGAATGTATTGAATGAAGTCAATCCATATGTGTAATGGTTTCATAAACATAGACACATTCATCCCATTTATATCATTTTCAAACCATTGATTCATTATTTTAGATCACATTTCCTTGATAATCAAATGTATTCTTCAATATAAAAATTTTTCCAATCAAAATATTTTGTATAGTAGTCTTCTATTTTTATAAAATTGGGATTTTTACATGATTCAATTCATCCATAATGGATCAATCTCAAGATTCATCTTTATTCCTCTTCTTCAAATGATGTTGGTTATACCAATGATAAAAGTGAAACATGCTAAATATTCCTCATCCTTCGTGTATGTGTTAGAGTTTTCATGTATGGAATTGGGTTATATTTATTAACCTCCATTATCATATTTATTATATCCAGTATATATTGAATCTATCCATCAAAAGTATCATATACTGATTCATCCTTAACGTCTTCATTATTTGGGGAATTTTTTTCAACTATAGGAGTAGTTTCAGTTTGAGCCCCCTCTTTATTTGATTTATCAATGTTATCATATTTACTAATCCTTTTCCTTATTTATTAAAATAATTCTAAAAAATTTATTTCAATACATTTTCATCCCATTTCTAAAACATCGGTATGCATTACATTTTATTGATTATCTTAGAAACACTTCTTTATATAAAATATCACCATAATTTCCATGATTTCATTATATATTTTTAATTTAGTATTTTCATCCACTGTCGCTAAAATGTTTAGTTGTGGGATTCCTTAAATTCCATATTTCATAAAATTTCATCACCCCCTTGGGAAATGAACCACCTAAATGTTTGTATACACTAAGACTCACAATTCATCCTTCTGTTAGTTATGAGTAATTCAAATTTCAAGGAGAAATTTTTAGGTAATATTATTCAGTTATTAATTTAACCATTAGATAAATCCAATCAGTTTAGGTGTCCATAAAAACTATACATTAGGCTTATTTCTATATTTCTTAATATAGATTTCATATTCAATGGACCTATATTATATATTATTTTTAGTAAAAATGATCATAATTGTTTATTCAGTCTCTTTATTTTAATATTCAAGTATATCTCTCCATATAGTTAACCACTTCCTTATTATTATATATTAATAATTAAACCCCCTATTATTTTAGAAGAACACTATGTTTGGTAGTGTATATGACACAAAAAAACTAGCATAAATGAATCATGAAATAATATTATTTTAAACATGATGCATATAACATAAATGGTTTATTTAGGGTTATGAATATGATTGAGTACATTGTGATATATATATATATATATATATTAATTTCATTCTAAATATGAATTTATTTATTAATGATTAGGAAATAAAAACTCAATTATTAATAAAGTGATTTTATTCCTCAAAAATATGTTTTCTATAAATATGGTTTTTATTTATTTTTGGGGGAAAATATTATATATAATATACACCAAATTTAGAAATCATACTTCATAAAAAGAAATATCACTTTTAAAATCTACATTTCAAAATTATCTTAGGATGATATTTTTGGATTTTTCAAGAATGATTTATTTTTCCATGAATTGTTAACATACAAATTTTTATAAAACATTTATCTTATTTGCTATAAACAATTAATGTAAAAATCATATTAAATTTAAATGTAACATAATTATACATTAGTTATATACATTTCAAATAATTACATAGTACTAAACCATAAAATTAATTTTGTTATATGATAGTTTTTTTCTTTAAGAACTTTTTTTATAGAACTATTTTCTATTCCATTTTATGCAACTTTTTAAAAATAATTTATTGCAGGTTTAGAATTTGAATTTAAAATTTTTTATTCAAAATATTTAACTATGAAGTTATAATTTTGTAAATATTCCCCATCTATTTTTTTTTCTTTATGAATAGTAATAATAATAAACATTTATTACATCAGTAAGGGTATGATGGGTAAATTAGGGTTAAAATAATGACATGAAGACCAACATTATCATTAATGCTTTTCATTATTTATTTATTTTATTTTCTTTGACCATGAACATCCATAATTAGAAAAAATTGAAATTTATTTCCTATATCCATTGATAATAAAATATATATTATTTTATATAATGGATAAGTCAAAAATGTCACTCTATATCATTTGATATCTATAATAGTTTGTTTCAGTGATAAAAAAATTTATTCTCATTTAAAAAATTATTTTTTAAATATAAATGAAACATTTTAAAATTTTATATTTTTTTGTTTTTTATTCCAGAAATAATTTCCATAAATTCGTATTCAAAGATGACACAATTCTCATCCAATCTTTGTATAAATAATTAATATTATTTTATTAACACTAAATGTTAAATTATTTTGGTGTTTCATAGTGTCATAAAATTTTTTTTGAATAATATTACATGTTAGGGGTGTATTAATAATTTATATTCTAATTCCATTACTATCTTTATATCATTACTATCAAACTGTCATAATAATTTTGGAAATGACTATAATGGTATATTATATCAAATAATAATTTATTAAATGATTTAAAATTCATAAAATTATAATATTAGACTACATGATTCAGATGTAGAACATCATATCATCCATGCTAAACTAATTAGTAAATTTCTCATTATAGTTACTTTTTGACTCATGATGTTTAAAAACCATTGATATTCCAACAATCACTCAAAGGGTTAATAGTGTGTCCATGTGGGGGGAGGGGGTTAACTAATATATACGGTTAAAAAGCCACCTTAGATTTTCCAAATTTGGTAATATAATAATATTTAGATTCATCCTAGTCCTATATATATAATAGACCAATTTTTTTTACTTTTAAAAGAAAATTAATTTATATTAATTTAATACAAGAAATTCCAATAGTGCCCCTCCCCCCAAAAAAATTGCTCCCCATATCCTATCTTATCCAAAAAATAAAATACCTTATTTAAATCCATAACCATTCCCTACAGGTCATAGTTTTTTCATAATATCATCCATTGATTGATTTGGATTTATATAAATTGATATGTTCTAAGGAAGTGGTATATCTTTTAACCAAATATTTTACTTTTATTTTTTCATCTACATTCATCAAAAGTCCATAAAACATTTTTATAAAATAACATAAGTTTTTAAAAAGTTTTATTATTTTATCATGTTTATACAATATTCATAATCTATTTCCATCTTAATTCAATGGGAAACAAAACAGTTATTACTGTTTATAGTCAACTACCACCATACAAAATTTTGCAATTCATTTTTCATAGAAAAATATCACAGATATATATAATTATAGATTTAATATATATATATATATATATATATATATATGTTTTTTTGATATAATTATCATAATGAAAAGATAAGATATCACATATTTTTTTACCTTCCAATTAATTAGAAAATTATTATTTCATTCTTGCATATGTGTGGATTAGCACCCCTATAATGAAATGTGATGATTTTTTCATCAATATATCAAATTTATGGTATATATATGTTTACTAATAGTTATAAAATTTTATTGTTTATATATTCATCATTATTTAATGGAAAAATGTAACTTAACTTCTTTCCCTCAAGTTCGTTGGAAAATTGAAATTGTACTCATCAGTACGTATAGACAAACATCGTAGCATGTTTACATAAATCATTTTTCATAACCACCATATGTATATGGCAGTGAAAATATAAATAATGTATAAAATTGATAATTTTTTCATTATTATTATTCTATATATGAACAAAAAATGGCCTTTTTAAAACCTTAAATTAAATTTATTCATTTTCATGTTATAAACCGAACTTGACCTAATGGTGGCATGGTAAGGGTTGGGGGTTGAAGGGAAGGTCACATGTTCAGGAACCTGGTCATCTGATTTAATACAATTTTCTCCCTTGCTTTCATTTCCATGGTGGTGGTTGAAATATTTTAATTGTGAACTGAATTTACTCAAAATACTAAATGCGGAGTTAACATATTTTGTAATTAAATATGAGATTGAAGTCCTATAAAGGGTTCGTAGACTTTTTAATATTTAATAAATGTTTATTATACTTGTTTTAAAGAACAAAAATATTAAATATATATTTATGGTATGGGGTTTCAATGATATATATCCTTTAATTGAGTTATACCACTTATTCAATGATTATATTTGGTTAAGATTACGTGTGAAATGAAATTTTCCCGATTTATGTTATATTTGTACATGTTTTGTGTGGATTATTGTTTTTTAATCATAATCACCCCAATCATTAATTCACATTTCAATGATAGGATCTTTGTAAGGGTTACTCATCTCAAATTAAACTTTTTTGGGAATTATTCATATGTAATGAACCTATATTATTTTTATGAGTTGTATATACAACAACATAACATGATATATCATTGATCTTATTTTTTATGTGATATTTAATTTTTATTTTCGGTTATTCCTTTATTGGGGTTTTGATTAAAATTTTTCCCAAATTATTTGGATTTATATTATTAAATATCATCTTATTATGGGATTTTCTAAATATAAATTTATATTATGTGGGATTGTATGATCTTATATTCATGAACAAAATATATTTTAATATTAGGTTATTATGATTTTTTATATGAATTATTTACATTAAATCCCTAATAGATTAAAAATAATTTAGAAAGTTGTTTCCAAGTAATCCTGATCTTGAATTTTCTTTTATATTGGGAATCATTCTCTACCATATCCCATAATTATAAAATGAATTAATGAATGTTATTATACAAAATTTAATGATTTATTATGGGTATTATCAAGTATATTTAATTTTATTATTTTTTTGTGTAAATTTTATACCAATTTTTCATTACACATTTTTACAATAATTATCAATCTATAAATGGAAAGAATTAATTATCATTTTAATATTATTTAAAAAAATTTCTCCAACATAAATATATTTTATTCACAGGTTCATTAATATTTTATAATGTTATTTTTAATTAATATTTTCCATAATAATCAAAAATTATTTATTTATTAAAGGTGGTTTTCAATGTATAATGTGTATTTTACTTGAGAATTATTTAACAACATTACTATTCATCAATTTGAATAAAACTAGATTTCAGAAATTTTCCACAGGGTATATGTTGAAATGATATAATTAATTTTTTTGGATTATGACTGTTTCAATGTGATTTAACTTGAATCAATTTCTATTCCATGCCTAAATAAATATATTTATTAAATATGGTTATTGTTATATTAATAAGTGATAGATTCTAATATTTTATCTCATTCTATAGAAATTGAAAATGTTAATACACAATTTATGGGTTGTTCCATTATAACCCATGTATTGTAGGTTCCATTTTGTACTTTTAACATGTGGTTCAGTTATTTCCTTTTAATGAAATGGATACTGAAACATATTTAACCAGTTCTATGATTCACCCAATATATTGTTTTCATTTACTAGGTAGTGTATTCCATTTATTTGAAATATTGTAAGATAAATACGATATTAATATTCTATGATTCCAGAATATGTAATATAGGATTCCTATGATTTTATAATGTTTCTTTTTTTCGATGATTGTTTTCACAAGGCTCATAATTGATAAAATTATGACTATTGTATTTTCATAAATATTTTTTCTAGGATTCATGATTTATGATCAATTTTTTTATTGGAATGAATTATAATTATTCATTATCATTCAATTATTTTATTTAAGTATACCTATCATGACCCCCTCCCCACAATTTGTTTGCCTTATAGGATGGAAATTTGAGAATGGAGATAATGACCCCGATGTCCCGCCTACAGAAGGCCTGAGGATGGAAACTAACACCAAGGGTATAATATACACACAAATGGATGGAATTACCCTCTAAGATAACACATGCAGAAGAGGGAGATAAGATAGACACCAACCAACTCCAACCAGACAATAATATTAATGAAATTCCTGGTACAAATAGGCAATGTCATGCAAACTACAACAAATGAAAGGGGAAAAACTCCAAATACCCCAAATAAATAAAAAACAATAGCATCCACAAGCCCGAATAGCTCCTGCAACCCCAAGATAGTAGAAACCAGCATGATCTACAACCTCCACCTTGTGACCTAAAAACAATTTATATAATTATAGGGTGAGTATAATATTATACTCAGTGGGATCCTCCCCGAATCCTCTCATTCAAAATTAAAGAAAGCCCGCTAATGCACTATGAAGAACATGTGAAACTAACTCGTCACCTAAACAAGTATACTATGTTCCCAGCGTCACCAAGGCTACTCACACCAAGTAATTCACACAATTGTATATAGTCAAAAAATAATATCAAGTGTATCATGGTACTACGTCCCCACTAGTTTTCCACTTTTCCCTAACGTCACACGTCCAATGAATCTCTCTCAAAAAAAGGATTCACCACAAACTCCTCGGTGAATCACCAAAACATGCACCACATGTAATAAAACACCCACGTCTAAAAAACAAAGTTACCTAGTAGTTTTTGGGAGCCACCACAGCTCAAATAACATGTACCATACATCGAGAATTATACCTCAATCCATTACATCCCACCTACCATGTAATAATCCTCAAGGAGACCCAACATATACAAGTTACACCTATAGTAGATCATAGGATACTATATCCAGAATATTTGTTTTTGAATAACCACAAGACCTTACAACCCTTCTACACACATATATAGGGAAAACAAAACATTGTGCCTACCAGTAAAAGTAACTACCAATAGAAGAGAATGGGGGGAAAGGGGGTAGTTTGTCATCCATCCACCCACCAGATTATTGGGGAATACACCCCCAGGGATCATAATCCCTCGGGTGTCAGTTTCCCTAACTAACGTGGTGGATTAGTGTATAGAAACACAAAAACTTCAGATTATTATATATCTCACAACCACTCTATGGGAATAACCTAGTATTAGACTCAACTGTATCTAACGTCACTCAGACTTCCAACTGCCACCTCTTTGACAATGTATCCTATATGCACACAATACTATTAATAGCATTATTACATTACTTCATTCCATTTTTATCAGTTTCAATTTACATTAAATATTTATTTAAACATTGAATAACCATTATCCATTTCCACATTATATTTCATTATCATCACAACCAAATTCCATTTTCCCTTTATATTGTATCCTTAGTATTTCATCCTAGCTAGATTCAACCCCATAGGTTAACATCATTTATTCAAATATTTAATTATAGAATTACTTTCCCTTAATCTGAGGCATTGTAGAAAAACATTATATGATACTAAAAACATGGGGCTCAACCCAGTGAGTAGATAAACTACTCATAAAGTCTTTTCCACCTATAATAGGAGCATAGGCCCATCAACCCTTGAATACATAAACACGGAATGAACATGGAAATCCCCATTTGTCTTTTCCCCTTTCAGATGAAGGGTATGAAATAACAGCTGCATTGAGCAGTGGGGAATGTAATGCAGATAAACAACCAATAAGAATCAATAAGAATCCAAACATTCTCATCTAACCAATTTCATCTCCCCTAGACTCCTCCCCAATAGCCACATACATTACATGATGAATCTTTCCATTCTAGGCATCAACTACTTCCCCAATCAATAGGCCTCCCTGCACCCACATATCACAAAGCATACCAGGTTCACATCACAACAAAAGCAGCAAGAAAACCAACATCAAATCAATTAGGCTCTTGGCAATTAAACAGACAAGAGGGTAACTCAGAAACCTACAAGGAATTATCTTTTATTGGAAAAACAGTTCTTTAATCCATATTTGATTAACCGATTTATTATTCATATGTTCTGAAATCAGAAAACCTTACCAGTATGCTATCATAAATAATTATACATCTTTACTTCTCTAATTTGATTAACATGAAATTAAAACAACAAGAACCAGATTTATTTACTTGTCTCATTATCTTTAGCCAAACAATTATCAATTATTTCTTAAACTACGTTCTTTACCAATTTCAATCATTAATGAAAGGATAAACAAATAATGTATAGTCGTCACACTATCTGGAAAAACAAGAGGCAATAATATACAATCGATGTAAATTTATTTATCCAGTTCAAATCGGCATTATGTCAATTCCATTGTGATCTGGTCGGTCAAAAAATGCTAACTGTATAGTTTCACAAAAATGAAAATTGGATCAATTAAACCCTACCTAAAATCGTTCTTTTCATTAATTATATGAGTACAATCCACAAAAAGGATCAAGACCACCTCCTCCTGTGACAATTGTTTCCACTCGTGGATGAAGAGACACCACCTCACTGGTCAACACCCAAGAGAAGACCATTAGGAACATGGATATAGCATTCCATAAAAGGGAAAGAGGAGAAAAAGGATATGAACAAAAATGAATGACAATAAAACACACCTTATATCGATGAAGGATCAACACCTGCCTCTTGCACAAAAAAACGAGGGCGGGGGGTTGCACATGTAACATTAAGAAACATGAACGGGTAACGATCCTAGGATTAAGGTTTGACCAGACTGCTCCTTTGAGGGGAAGGAATGATTCGACCATCTCACACTAGGGAACAAGAAGGTAAAACAAGGGATAATGATATCTCATCCCTTTAGAAGATTTAACAGAGCAGTAGTTTATGATAATCCACAAAATGACGAGTGCAATAAACCACATGGTTTAACCAAGTAAAGGCATCCCATGGACTTAGGAAAAATTAATATTGGAGTTATGATATATTTTTTGGCCATAAATCCATTAAAACAATGCCTTGAATGCATTTTACTTCAATAAAAACATCAACGTGTAGAAACTGATGGAAGCTGGAATCATTATTCATGATCCACTACTACAACCTACGCGTTTATCAGCGCTAAAAACCATCATTAACAGCGCTAGAAAAGCGCTGTTAATTCCGGCGTAGATAGGGGGGTCCCCTATATCAGCGCTTCTCGGAGCACTGATAAAGGGGTCCTTTATCAGCGCGTGGTGGAGCGCTGATAAAGGTCAACTATATCAGCGTTTCTCGGAGTGCTGATACAGGGTCCCTTTATCAGCGCTCCTCTAGAGCTGTTAAAGGTGACCTCTATCAGCGCTAAAAAAGCAGTGATAAAGGCCCTAGCGCCTGTAACTAAAAAACAGTACCTGCACACCTACACACCAGAATACCTGCACAAAGTAGCACATGCACACCTGCACACCATAGCACCCACACCCAATATTTTGACTGACAACGGTATATACATTTACTTAACATCATGAATACAAAAAAAAAACGCATTTCTATATACATTTCAAACATTGTTTTACATGGTTACATTTACAATTATTCAACAACAGTTATAAAAATTCATGTTTCATCCTTTGATATCTGTGATCCGCTCTCGATGGTATTTGTTGCCGAACAAAGCATCCGAACTCAAGGAAAAAAATTCACATATATAAGAAAACAAATATTATGTTAGTAATGCAATAATGAAAGAAATTAAAACAGTAATATAAAAGAATACATTAATATGGAAATGTGAAACTAAAATATTAAAATTTAAACTCAAAAGTTTTCATTTTCATAACAATGAAAGGGAATAATGTAAAATCAATATGTTTTTCATGGATTTATCTCATTTAATAAATACTGATTCTTTATCTAATGAAAAGCTTTACCGGTCACACCGTGCATCGGATTGAGGTGCGGTCAATTCGTACACGTAAAAAATGACTCGTGGATCGTTGTCCTAAAGTATCAAACCAATCCAAAGGCGTTTGCTCGGTTTGGCGTATGTCATTGGTGTTGTTTTCCAAAGTTCATGTCATTTTCAAACTGATATCAGACAATTTTAGCCATACCGGTCACACCGTGTGTCGGATTGAGGTGCAGTTGATTCGTACACGTCACAAATGACTCATGGATCGTTGTCCTAAAGTATCAAAACAATCCGAAGGCGTTTTCTCGGTTTGGAGTATGTAATTGTTGTTGTTTTCCAAAGTTCATGTCACTTTCAAACTGATATCAGACAATTTTAGCCATACTGGTCACACCGTGCATCGGATTGAGGTGCGGTCAATTAGTACGCGTCAAAAATGACTCGTGGATCATTTTCCTAAAGTATCAAAACAATCCGAATGCGTTTTCTTGGTTTGGAGTATGTCATTGGTGTTGTTTTCCAAAGTTTATCTCAATTTGAAACTGATATCAGACAATTTTAGCCATACCGGTCACACTGTGCGTCGGATTGAGGTGCGGTCGATTCGTACGCGTCACAAATGACTCGTGGATCGTTGTCCAAAAGTATCAAAACAATTCGAACGCATTTTCTCGGTTTGGAGTATGTCATTGGTGTTTTTTTCCAAAGTTTATCTCATTTTCAAACTGATATCATACACTTTTAGCCATACCGGTCACACCGTGCATCGGATTGAGGTGCGGTCGATTCGTACACGTCAAAAATGACTCGTGGATCGTTTTCCTAATGTATCAAAAAAATCTGAAGGCATTTGCTCCGTTTGGCGTATGTCATTGGTGTTGTTTTCCAAATTTTATCTCAATTTGAAACTGATATCAGACACTTTTAGCCATACCGGTCACACCGTGCGTCGGATTGAGGTGCGGTCGATTCGTACGCGTCACAAATGACTCATGGATCATTTTCCTAAAGTATCAAAACAATCAGAAGGCGTTTTCTCAGTTTGGTGTATGTCATTGGTGTTGTTTTCCAAGGTTTATCTCATTTTCAAACTGATATCAGACAATTTTAGCCATACCGGTCACACCGTTCGACGGAGTGAGGTGCGGTCAATTCGTACACGTCAAAAATGACTCGTGGATCATTTTCCTAAAGTATCAAAACAATCCGAAGGCGTTTGCTCGGTTTGGAATATGTCATTGGTGTTGTTTTCCAATGTTTATCTCAATTTCTAATTGATATCAGACACTTTTATCCATACCGGTCACACCGTGCGTCGGATTGTGGTGAGGTCGATTTGTACGCATCACAAATGACTCATGGATCGTTGTACTAAAGTATTGAAACAATCCGAACGTGTTTGCTCGGTTTGAAGTATGTCATTGGTTTTGTTTTCCAAAAGTTTATCTCATTTTCAAACTGATATCAGACACTTTTAGCCATACCAATCACACCGTGCGTCAGATTGAGGTGTGGTCGATTCGTACGCGTCATAAATGACTCGTGGATCGTTTTACTAAAGTATCAAAACAATCCGAATGCGTTTGCTCATTTTGGTGTATGTCATTGGTGTTTTCCAAAGTTTATCTCATTTTCAAACAGATATCAGACACTTTTAGCCATACCGGTCACACCGTGCGTCGGATTGAGGTGCGGTCGATTCGTACACGTCAAAAATGTCTCGCTGATCGTTTTCCTATAGTATCAAAACAATCCTAAGGCGTTTGGTCGGTTTGGCGTATGTCATTGGTATTGTTTTCCAAAGTTCATGTCATTTTCAAACTGATATCAGACAATATTAGCTATTCCGGTCACACCGTGCGTCGGATTGAGGTGTGGTCGATTCGTACACGTCACAAATGAATCGTGGATCGTTGTCCTAACGTATCAAAACAATCCGAACGTGTTTTCTTGGTTTGGCGTATGTCATTGGTGTTGTTTTCCAAAGTTTATCTCATTTTCAAACTGATATCAGACACTTTTAGCCATACCGGTCACACCGTGCGTCGGATTGAGGTGCGGTCGATTCGTACACGTCACAAATGACTCGTGGATCGTTGTGCTAAAGTATCAAAACAATCCTAAGGCGTTTTCTCGGTTTGTCGTATCTCATTATTGTTGATTTCCCAAGTTCATGTCATTTTCAAACTGATATCAAACAATTTTAGCTCATGTCATTTTCAAACTGATATTAGACAATTTTAGTCATACCGATCACACTGTGCGTCGGATTGAGGTGCGGTCGATTCATACATGTCACAAATGACTCCTGGATCATTGTCCTAATGTATCAAAACAATCCGAACACGTTTTCTCGGTTTGGCGTATGTCATTGGTGTTGTTTTCCAATGTTTATGTCATTTTCAAACTGATATCAGACAATTTTAGCCATACCGGTCACACCGTGCGTCGGATTGAGGTGCGGTCGATTCGTACACGTCACAAATGACTCGTGGATCGTTTTCCTAAAGTATCAAAACAATCCGAAGGCGTTTTCTCGGTTTGGCATATGTCATTGGTGTTGTTTTCCAAAGTTTATGTCATTTTCAAACTAAGTAGTAGGAATTCACTAATCTAAGGATATGAAACATAAGAAAGGGAGATCATAGATGCTCAATAAGTGTAAAGGGAGATATCAATGACCATATAAAGATAACATAAGTATTAGGAATTCACCTTCATTGTCCTATTTCTTTACATTCTTCGATCAGGTACGCTGCCCATTCGTTTCTAAAGACATTTATATCATCTTCTGAATAGGAGTTTTTGCGACAGTCATAGTAGTACTAAAAAAATTTAAATACACAAAGGATTAATAATTACTTTAAATAAAGTAGTAATTATTTTCAAAAATACGTCTTCATGGATGCTAGTTTGTCCATGAAATACGATCTCTTTCATAAATTTACAAACATAATAACCGCAGTCCTTGTCATTTGTTTGTTTCGGAAAGTGCAGAAACATCGAGAAAAATACGTAATTTGTTTTGATATGTATTTGTATAGTGAAATATAATTATATATACCCAGATACTTCTCCATTTGTAGATCTTGTGGGAATTGTCGTCCTTACGCCCTAGATTCATTCCTGCCTTTAGACGATATTCATACATCGCCGTATCATAACAAAATCATCGTTAAAAGATAATATAAATTATATAACTAGATATTTAGTTCTAAAATGTTGGATCTAGTGTATTACAAATTGACAATCGCCATCATGTGTGGCCAGTTAGTTGGATATCCATGCAGTGAATCCAGAAAATAAATCTTTGGAGTATCCAAATTGACTGCAATGAGCATCCAATGTTCCCTAAAAACAAAAAAAGAAATAAGTACTGATAGAAATGAAAATATAATTGATATGATTAAAATTTATAGTTTTACCCTTGCATCGTTGGTATTAAAAAGGGTCTGTCAGTCGTAATTCTTCTTTGAAACGTTCTGAGCAGATTTGACATCAATTTAGCCTTAAAATTAGAATCTATTTCATTTCGTTGTGTAGAAATGGTGTGAGGACTAACGAGTCCAAATTTGTATTCATGGGAAAATCCCTTCAACTGTTTTTCATATATACGCCTGTGAAAAATATGAGATGTATTTATCCATAATTATCAAAGTATATCGGCTTCTGTAAAATCAAATCATGAAAACATACCTCATGTATACATTTATAACTGAGGCGCCTAGCCAGTCATATGTGATGATCTCAGAAATAGCGTCTGCACTAACAAAATCCATTGTTTCCTCTCTGTATATATCTTTTTCACAAACAATTGTATGATTCTTTCCGTCTTTCATTTTCATATCCACATGAGCTTTCAATGATATTAAATGTGGATATAGAACGGGTGGGGTGAACATGCTCTCAGTAGATCATTTTGATCGGTTGGTTGATCCAATCATGGAGACGCTATTTCGTTTTAGCTTCTCCATTTTATCCTCCTGTAATAACATTCATCGGTTCAGGAATTTTCTAATTTAATGTCAAAGGTTCTGCTTGAAAAATTAACTGGAAATGAATACCTCCTTCTCGACGTGTTTTTTTACAAGATTCGACGTCCATGCAACGAATGTTCCAATAGATTTTTCCACTGTATGAATGTCGTCATCGTCATTTGGCACGGGTAGCTCGGCCCTCGGCTCATGAGATACGTTAATCGACACTTTGAAATGACTGGTTGGAAGTGGTCTGGAGTGTAGCGTGTCATTCTGCATATTGAACACCGTAGCCCTCGCTACAAGGCGATGGGTGGGAGTTGACAGAAATAAATCACAGTCATTTTCACCCTGCAGAATATCATTAAATTAAAGGTATCAGTGTCTCTGTGATTCACATCTCACAAAAACGAATATTATAACATTGATTACCTCGGTTAAGTCAGGTCTTTGAGGGAAATGGCTCGCCTCAAAACTGGTGAGGGGTGGATCTTCTCGCGGGGGTTGTTCATGAGTTTCTTGTTCTCTTCGCCACTCCTCCATCAAACTCTGTAGCATCTCTCCCTGAGTTTGGATTAGTTTTTCAAGGGTAGCTACTCTATCTCTCATTACATGAAATTCTTTAGTTTGTTCATCCTCTTGTTTTTTTTCATTAAATATGTCTTGGGTGACACCCCAAAACCCACACCTCTGATGCGAACATACTGTTCTGGCTGTTTCATGGCCGTTGAAAGTATGTCTGCATCCGGTGAGGGTGTTGATGTTTCCTGTGACTATGTCAAATAGAAAATATGAAAAAACAAGTAAGCATCATTATGTAATAGTGATTTAAAGAAAAACAAGTTTATATTATGTCATACTTACACATGTTTCCCACACTTTTTGTGTGTTTTCATCTACCAGCTTCCCCTCTTTATTAACACGAGCCTCCTTCCATAGCACATGGCGTGGAATGGATGTGACTTGAGATTTTGCTTCATCGATCTGCTTATAAACAGAGAAACATGGTTACAGTGTTTTTTTATGTCACATAAAATTATTACAGTACTTTTAAAATACATACCAATTGTTTTTCAATTGAAGCGTACCCCAACCTTGCTTTACGGTAGGGGTACGCTGGTTTTGCTGCCCGTTCTTTATTTTCAGCACTCAGTTGCTATTTCATAAATAAAAACCTATCAATCAATGTTGTGAATACAAGCAACGTTACACAACGTGTAACCAAACACAATGTACCTGAAAATTATTTTCCGCATGACGGTTGCAAAATGAATCCCACGTTCCTTGGGATATCAAGTGTGCATAAAGAGGAGGCGGGTGCGGCTTGATTTTCCCTTTGGCATCGTTCAAATTATTTTTTGTTAAAATGGTGCGAAAGCCTCTATGAATCCTTCCTGCTAGTCTGAAAACATATTCTTTGTGTGAAACATCTACTATAAATGTACTCTGCAAGAGATGATGAAGGGTTAGTCGATAATTCAATATTTTATTTTATTTTAATAAATTAAATAGATGATATCGTAATGTTACCATAATGTCTTCCCACATTAATGTTTTCAACCCGCTGACAACATGGTGCCATGAATCTACGTCAATCGGCACACGTTGTCGAGTGACGATTCCAATGTAGCTACTAAACATGGCTTTTTTGGGGTTTACATGTTGTCCTAGCTTGTTCCGTACCGCCTCAAATTTGATGCCTTTTGCTTTTGCCTTAAGGATTTTTGCTAAAACTGTCAAAATACAACGCACGTGTTTTTTTTGTGTCGATGGGGTTTCATCTCCTACCATTTCCTCAGTTTCTGCATCATCATTATGTTTTCTTCAAGGCACTAGCTTCGGCACTGACACCACCTGCAACAGGTTGAGAGACCTGTTGTCTCTCAGTAGTGGGACCAGCTGCAACAGGTTGAGAGACCTGTTGTACGTCAGCAGTGGGACCAGCTGCAACAGGTTGAGAGACCAATTGTCTCTCAGCAATGGTACCAGCTGCAATAGGTTGAGAGACGTGTTGTGTCTCGGGATTGGGTGCATCAGCAGGTGAAGAAGTCATTATCTGCAGAACTGGTTTAAAATTTAAGTTAGATCACATAAATGCAGCAGCGAACATATAATAACATAATGTAACACAATCTATATTACAATAAAAATCAATAACCTGATTATTGAACTCCCTTTTTTTTAAAAGGCTGAAGGGATTTGACCCCTCTATCAACTATCCATATCCCTTCATTGTGGTCTCCTCTGACATACAAAACGTCGTCTACATTGGGACCACTGCGAAATGATTTCAAAATCCCAATGAAAGGATCATCTTCCGTTGAATTTTCATCTGAACCTTCAGCTGTTTTGGTCGATAACAGAACAATTGACCAGTTTCGGTTTGCGTGATCGGGAACATAAAATACTTGCACTGCCTGTGATGCCATTATAAATGGTTCGTCTTTCTCCCTTTCCTTACTGAAATCAACTTTCACAAATCCCAAATCATCTATTTTAATAGCACTCCTGTTATCAACTCACTTGCATTGAAATATTAGAACTTGAAATTCTGTATAATCCAACTCCCATATTTGTTTGATGATGCCAAAGTATGACATATTCACATAAATTGGATTTCTGTCCTTAGCACCGGAAACATGCATCGCTTCAGCCACAAGTGTAACCCCACTATTCTGCACGGTACATTCTTCATCATGTTCATTAGTATAAAATGTATAACCATTAACTACATAAGCATTGTAAGATAATGCATACACACTTGGTCCTCCGGCTAGCCATCGAAGTCGTTCCGAAATAGACATTGGATTTTCATCTGACTTCTTAAAATTATGATCTCGAAACCATCCTATAAACTGTCGATTATGTGTATTTGATATCCATTTTTCATCCCTTTATGGATTAAATTGCCTAAGAATTTCTTTGTAGATTTCAACATATGGGTCAACGTCCAAACTGTTATGCAAAACATAAAGGTGGGCCTGCTCCCGATCTGTAATATTGATTGTGACAACCTTTCTTCCAGAAATTCCTTCACCCTCTAACCGCCCAGTGTGACGAGATTTCGGTAAGCCAATTCTCTCCACACCAGACAAGTATTCTGTACAGAATTCAACGGCTTCCTCAACAATATATCACTCTGCAATACAACCCTCTGGCCGACTTCGATTTTTGACATACCCTTTCAAAATCTTCATATACCGTTCAATGGGGTACATCCATATGTAATATACAGGACTACATAGTCGAATCTCTCTCACCATGTGGACCATCAAATGAACCATCATATCAAAAAATGAAGGCGGGAAGAACATTTCTAATTCACATAATATGACGGAAATTTCTTTTTCCATAGCTGGAAATTTCGCCGGGTCTATAACTTTGCTACATATAGCTTTGAAGAAGAAACATAGTTTTGTTAATTTATGGCGGACATTATTGGGCAAAATGCAACGTAAATCAATTGGAATGAGATTTTGCATCAAAACATGACAGCCATGTGATTTCAGACCTTTTAACTTCAAGTCGCTCATTGACACAAGGTTACTGATATTTGACGAATACCCCTCTGGAACCTTTACGTCATTCAAGAAGTTGCAAAACAGATATCTCTCCTGCCTGGAAAGAGTGTAAGCAGCAGGAGGAAGAAATGTTCTTTTTTTAACCTTTACTGGTGCCAACTCTTCTCGTATTCTCATCTCAACCATGTCCAACCTAGCCTTAATTCCATCTTTTGTTTTGCCAGATGTATTTAGCAATGTGCTGATAACACTGTCAAATAAATTTTTTCCTACATGCATAACATCAATAAAATGTCTTACATATAGACAATTCCAGTATTGTAATTCATAAAAAATGATCTCTTTTTCCAACCGATTTTCGTAAGGTTTTTCGAAGCTGGTTTACCAAAAGTAGTGTCCAAATTTTTAACTTTCTCAAACAATTGATCACCTGTTAGTGGATACGGTGTTGTACGTTCTTCTGAACATCCATCGAATGATATCTTCCAAGAACGGTACTTATGTCGTCGCGGTAGAAATCTGCGATGTCCTAGAAACACGGGTTTCAATGAATGTTTCAACCTAATTGATTGTGTACCTTCTTCGCAAACGGGACAGCCTTGAGTTCCTTTAATTCTATATCCTGACAAATTTCCATAATCTGGGAAGTCATTTATCGTCCCATACAACATGACTCTCAATGTGAAATCTTCCTTTCTGTAAGCATCATACAATGTAACACCTGAATCCCACAATAATTTCAAATCATCGATCAATGGAGATAAATAAACATCAATATCATTACCTGGTTGTTTTGGTCCTGATATAAGCATAGATAACATGATGTATTTTCGTTTCATGCATAACCACGGTGGTAAGTTATAATTTATCAACATAACCGGCCATGTACTATGACTGCTGCTTTGAAAACCAAAAGGATTCACTCCATCTGTAGATAACGAAAGACGAAGGTTTCTCGACTCGTTTCCAAATTCAGGATACTCATGATCGATTCTCTTCCACTGAGGAGAGTATACTGGGTGACGTAGTATCCCATCTTTAATTCTTGTATCTGCATGCCATGTTAATTGTTCTGTAGTCTCCTCACTTCCATATAGGTGTCTAAACCTTGGAATTATTGGAAAGTACAATACAGATTTAGTAGGACTGGATTCATATTTCTTGTATCATGAAGCACCACACTTTGGGAATTCTTTAAGTGATTTGTGGTCCTTGCGAAACAGTATACAGTCATTCGGGCAGGCGTGTATTCTTTCAGAGATCATACCCATAGAGCGTAGCATTCGTTTGGCATCGTATGTTCGGCTCAGGAGCTCATTGTCTTCTAGGAGCATGTCATTCAAGAGGGCAAGTAGTTTCGTAAAACTGTCGTCACTCCACCCTTTATCTGATTTCAAATTATACAGCTTCAGTACGGCTGACAATACTGTATATTTAGTGCAACCGGCATACAATGGCGTCTTTGCACAACTTTTTAACTTTTCAAACAATTTTGGGCAATCACGAAGTTCATCTTCGAAGGTCCTTGTCATTTTCTCAATATGATCTTCATCATCATTCACATCTGTAATCACATCCTCCATACGGTCATCATCATTGTTCATGTTTGTAATCATATCAGATGATCCATAAAACGCAGTGTCACCCCAGTCACTACCTACATTCGTTGTTTCCCCGTGTTTATTCCAACATGTATAACTTTGATCTATTCCGTGACAGATCAAGTGTTCTTCCAACTCATCTGGACTAATTTGTTTTGAATAACAACAGCGTAAACACGGACAAAGGATTTGAGAAGAGTCACATGCATGATCTATTGCAAACTTGATAAATTCTTCCATGCCTTCTTCATACTCTTTTGTCAACCGATTGGCATTCATCCATTCTTTATTTATATTCATCCTATTTAAAATCCATAGGATAAGTATATAGGTTAAAGGAGAAGGAATATGAGTATAATTTAGTTAAAAAACAAGATACTTCAAGGAAATAAAGGAATAAATAAATACCAAAAAATATATATATTGGGAACCACTACAATCCCCAATCCTCACATCAATATGATACCACCATGCGCCAGTTGAATCACCCATAAAACATAATCTAGATAAATCAAAAATCAATAGAAACTAAATATAAAGAATAAAATGGTAAGGAAGATGGTGAAATCACTCGAGACACCTCTCAAACCGCGGTGGAGGAGGAGGTAGCAGAGTAGGCAGAGGAGGAGGAGGAGGAGGTGCCGGTGGAGGAGGAGGATGAGGCAGCGGACTAGGAGGAGGAGGAGAAAGTGCCGGTGGAGGAGGAGGAGGACGAGGTTGCGGTGGAGGATAAGGAGGAGGAGGAGGAGGAGCAGAGGAGGAGGAGGAGGAGGAGGAGGAGGCAGCGGAGGAGGAGGAGGATGAGGCCGGTGTAGGGGAGGAGGAGCAGGAGCAGAGGAGGAGGATGTGGCTGCGGCGGAGGAGGAGGAGGCAGCGGAGGCAGCGAAGGAGGAGGAGGAGGCCGCGGTGTAGGAGGAGGAGGCTGTAGTGGAGGAGGAGGCACTGGCGGCAGCGCAGAGGCAGGGCGGAGGCAGGGGGGAGGCAGCGGAGGAGGAGAAGGATGAGGCCAGTGGAGGAGGAGGAGGAGGAGCAGGAGCAGAGGAGGAGGTGGCGGCCGCAGAGGAGGAGGAGGAGGCGGCGGCCACAGAGGCACCGACGTGACCGCGGGGTGACCGCGGCGTGACCGCGGGGTGACCGCGGCGTGACCGCGGCGTGACCGCGGCGTGACCGCGGGGTGACCGCGGCGTGACAGCGGCGTGACCGCGGCGTGACCGCAGCGTGACCGCGGCGTGACCGCGGCGTGACCACGGCGTGACCGAGTCATGACCGCAGAGGAGGAGGCGGTCACGGAGGCACCGGCGGCACCAGCGGAGGAGGAGGAGGCATCGGCGGAGGAGGAGGAGGTCGTGGTGGAGGAGGAGGCACCGGCGGCAGCGCAGAGGCAGGGCGGAGGCAGAGGAGGCAGCGGAGTAGGAGGAGGATGAGGCCGGTGGAGGAGGAGGAGGAGCAGGATCAGAGGAGGAGGCGGCGGCCACGGCGAAGTAGGAGGAGTCGGCGGCCGCGGAGGCACCGGCGTGACCGCGGCGTGACCGCGGCGTGACCGTAGCGTGACTGCAGCGCGCAGAGGAGGAGGAGACGTGGAGGCACTAGTGGCACCGGCGGAGGAGGAGGAGGCATCGGCGGAGGAGGAGGAGGCCACGGTGGAGGAGGAGGCACCAGAGGCACCGACGGCAGCGCAGAGGCAGGGCGGAGGCAGGGCGGAGGCAGCAAAGGCAGCGGAGGAGGATGAGGATGAGGCCAGTGGAGGGGAGGAGGAGCAGGAGCAGAGGAGGAGGCGGAGGCCGCAGCAGAGGAGGACGAGGCAGTGGAGGCAGCGGAGGAGGAGGAGGAGGCCGCGGTGGAGGAGGAGGCACCGGCGGCAACGCAGAGGCAGGGCGGAGGCAGGGTGGAGGCAGGGCTGAGGCAGGGCGGAGGCAGCGGAGGCAACGGAGGCAACGGAGGCAGCGGAGGTAGCGAAGGCAGCAGAGGAGGAGGAGGATGCGGTCGGTGGAGGAGGAGGAGGAGGAGCAGGAGCAGAAGAGGAGGCGGTGGCGGCAGGGGAGGAGGAGGAGGCGGCGGCCGCGGAGGCACCAGCGTGACCGCGGAGTGACCGCGGAGTGACCGCGGCGTGACCGCGGAGTGACCGCGGCGTGACCGCGGAGTGACCGCGGCGTGACCGCGGAGTGACCGCGGCGTGACCGCGGAGTGACCGCGGCGTGACCGCGGCGTGACTGCGGCGTGACCGCGGTGTGACCGCGGCTTGACCGCGGCTTGACCGCGGTGTGACGGCGGAGGAGGAGGAGGTCGCGGAGGCACCGGCGGAGGAGGAGGAGGCCGCAGAGGCACCGTCGGCACCAGCGGAGGAGGAGGAGGCATCAGCGGAGGCAGCGGAGGAGGAGGAGGATGAGGCCGGTGGAGGAGGAGGAGGAGGAGCAGGAGCAGAGGAGGAGGCAGCGGAGTTTTACTACTCGCTTATTATATTTTTAAGAACGCATGCATAATGTGTTATTTTATAGGTAATGGTACTGGATATGATAGTGTTGGATGGGAAAAGAGAAAATGGGCGAATTCTATGTTTTATGGACAGTGAAATAAAATGGTATTGAAAAAGATTTCACCTTTTAGGATGAGTATGATATGGTATTTAGACCCCCCATTATACTCCCCACCTACATGTTCACCCACTGAACATCTCCCCCACCTAAACACCCCCACCTAAACACCCCCCACCCACTACACCCGCATCACCTGCACCCCCACTTCAAATAAAATTGATTCACACAAATCATGATAGTTGAAATATAGATGAAAAACCAAAAACAAAGCATATTACAGGCATAGCATACCGCACAATGGAGGAGGAGGAGGCCGCGGAGGCACCGAAAGAGGAGGAGGAGGCCGCGGTGGAGGAGGAGGCCGCGGTGGAGGAGGAGGCACCGACAGAGGAGGAGGAGGCACCGGCGGAGGAGGAGGATGCCGCGGTGGAGGAGGAGGCACCGGCGGTAGCGGCGCAGAGGAAGGGCTGAGGCAGGGCGGAGGCGGCGAAGGCACCGGAGGAGGAGGAGGAGGAGAAAAAGCAGAGGAGGAGGAGGTGGCCGCGGTGGAGGAGAAGGAGGCGGAGGCAGCAGCAGTAGTGGCGGAAGCGGCGCAGACGAGGGCTTCCGCGAGAGCTTGATTGTGTGCGGGGAGGAGGAAGAGGACCCGCGAGTTTTTAATAAATCCGCGGGACCCTTTATCAGTGCTAGTAAAAAGCGTTGATAAAGGGTGTATTTATCAGCGCTAAAATGAAAACAGCTGATAAATACAACCTTTATCAGCGCTAAAAAAGCGCTGATAAAGGGGACCTTTATCACCACTTTTGTTAGCGCTGATAAAGGTCCGACCCTTTATCAGCGCTTTTCCATTAGCGTTGATAAAGGAAGGCACATTCCTTGCCCAGTTTTGTGGTAGTGATCCTAGAAAAATTGTACACCCACTAATCCTTGTAAAACTACACACGATTCTGAAAACACTGTACACCCACCAATCCAGGACTAACCGATCCTTGAAACACTATTCCAAAAATGACTCATCAATACTAGACTCACTAGTCTTGGATTCACCGATCATAGAAACATTGTTCAAAAAATGACTCATCGATCCAGGAATCACTGTTCACAAAATGACTTAGTGATCTTGGAAACACTGTTCACCGAATGACTCACTAATACTAGACTCACCGATCCTTGAAAACTGTTCACAAAATGACTCATTGATCCTGGACTCCCGATCCTGGAGACATTTTTCACGGAATGATCCAATGATCCTGGACTCAACGATATGGGAAACACTATTCACAGAATGACTCACAGATCCATGAAATAATGTACATGGAATGACTCACCGATCCAAGACACATTGATCCTGGAAACATTATTCACGAGATGAATCACCAATCCTGGACTCACCAATCCAGGAAACACAGTTCATGGAATGACTCACAGTTCCAAGACTCACTGATCCTAGAAACCTTTTTCACAAAATGACTCACTGACCCTGAACTCAGTAATCCTAGACTCAATAATCCGATGGTACAGTTCACAGAATGAAATACCGATTGGGTGGTTCTATTGACATAATGACTCACATATATGATGGTATTGTTCACAAAACGACATATTAATCCAGTGGTAAATTTCATAGAATGACAGACCGATATGATGGGACTGTTCACAGAATGATAGATCGATTTGATAGTATTGTTCATTGAATGACAGACCGATCCAATGGTACGGTTCATGGACAGACTGACTGATCAGATAGAACAGTTCATAGAATGGTAGACCGATCTTATGGTACAGTTCACTGAATGATAGGCCAATAAAATGGAACTGTTCAATTAACAAATCTCTGAGAGAAATGTTCACATCAGTCTCACTGATGGAAATCTACACCTCAGTCTCAAGGATTGAACCATTCACATTGGTCTTACAAATGTAACTATTCACATCAGCCTCACTAATGAAACTGTTCACATCAATCTTACTGATGGAATTGTTCACATTGGTCTCTCCCATGTAACTTTTCTCATCAGTCTCACTGATGGAACTCTTCACGTCAGTATCACCGTTAGAACACTTTTCAGAATTGGAAAATGGGAAAACTATTGGGGTAAGTCACCATGACCTCCCAGAACACCTCAAACACTAGATTTTTGAAATGGAATGAACTAGAAAACTCCAATCCATTACATCAAATACCGCTCAAAATTTTCTCATCCTAGAGAATTAAAAACCAACCTAAAAAGAAAAAAAGAAGTCTGAATAACCACCCTTCGAGATACCACTCAAAATAGATCATGTCACAAGGGAAACCAAGGAAATCCTTCTTATATTCACGAATGGACTTCAACTTAAAATAGGATATATTTACATAAAAAGGGTTAAACATCAAACAAATATAGGTACTGAGTGTGTATCTGGGACTCACTTTCTATGGTACTCTCCTCTATTCCACAATGTCACAAAAAGACACAAACCAATTAGATAGAATGCCATCACAACTACATCTCTATGCAATCTTGGATCTACAGAGGATGCTCCTAAAAGGATGCACCTTTATTAAAATTTCTCTCTCCTCAATCAAATACATGAGAGTAATCATAAAGATAATGAGGAAGCTGTGATACATGAAAAAAAAATTATCTATCTCATCTGCTGGGGAAGTGATACTCAATATTCCACAACAGCAACATGAGATAACACCTAGAAAGTCCCAAAAAATCGGGGTGAGGGCTTACTCCTAGGACCAAACCTTCGCTTCCCATGATGGGGAGTCACCTTCAGAAACACGTGATCCCCAACATCAAAATCTAAGGGTCTCCTCCATAGATCAACATATAATTTTTGAGGATCTTGTGCGATCTTCATCCTCTCATGAATCACTAGAACCATCTCTATTGTTTTCTACACTAGTTCTGATCTTAGAATTGCAAACTCACTGACCCCAGTCTTTCACAATAGAGAATGGAAATGTCGGCCATACATGGCTTCAAACGGCGCCATAACAAAGTTGTTGGGAAAACTGTTGTTGCAAGAATACTCCTCTAATGGTAGGTTCCTAATAATTGAACCTCCAAAATCCAATACATAAGAATGTAACATGTATTCAAGTTCCTGAGTGGTTCACTCTATCCGACTGTCCATTTGTGGATGAAAATTAATGTTAAGGCCTAGTTGAGAAACAAAATCATGTGTTTGATATCTCTACACCATGGAAGTAAAATGAGGATCTCGATCAGAAATGATCATTCTTTGGAATCCTTGAAGTCTCATCACCTCCTCCAGATACTTCCTCGAAAAATAATCTACTATGCTTGGCTCTGTGATTTCTATAAATTAGAATGATTTCATTAAATGGTCCACTACAACCGAAATCAAATCATGTCCTCCTAGAGTTAGATGTAAACTAGAAACAACTTACATTTAAATTTCATACCACTCACAATGAGGAATATATAATGGATGGAGCAGACCACCAGGAACATGGTGTATGACCTTCACATTCTGGGAGACCAAACATCTAGACACAAACTCCGCAACTGCATGCTTCAGACCAGGCCAAAAAAACTGGATCCTTAAGGATTGGTACATCATTGACACGGTAGGATGGACCGCTAAATGAGAAATAAGTAACTCTCTATGAACCGTACCGCGGATCATTAAAGGAACAAATATCCTCAATGATGCAACACATGGAGTTTTTCACCCTCAGACAATCCATAAGGGTCCTCGTCACAAAAAACTCGGCCTCTCCCAACCTCCACCTCAAGATCCCCTAATAGTGAATCTTCCACCTGCTGTAGCAGTGATGACCGCACCGTCATTGGAAAAAGACAACCTCTACCACCCACTTCTCCCATATCAAGATGTAATGATGGATTTTCATCTATTAATCTAGAGGAATCAATAGATTTAAGCACTACATCACCACGTGACTTCCTGCTCATCACATTAGCTACAAAATTCCACTTTCCTATGGTATAAAATATTTCAAAGTTGTATTCCTATAAGAACTTCATCCACTAACCCAGTTGTATGTTCAAGTCAATCTGGGAGAAAACATACCTCACGCTATTCTTATCGGTGAAAACAACAAAGAACTCACCAATGTGGTAATTTCTCCACAACTCCAGGGTAAACACCATGGATTCTAACTCAAGATCATGGGTGGAAAAGTTACATTCCGGAGGAATAATTTTCCAAGAACTATAAGAAACAACTGATCTTTTTCTACATTCGATCATAGCCTAACTCCAAATATGAAGCATCAGCGAAAACATCCAACTAAACTCCCTTAGTTGGAAGATATAGAATTGGAGAAGTTAATAACTTCTCATTTAGGTAGTCGAAAGATGCCTGACACAGATCAATCCATATGAATACCAGATCCTACCTAGTAAAGGGTGTTAGAGGAGTTGCAACATTTTATAAATTGGATACAAACCTCCTGAAGTAGCCTGCAAGACCACAGAAACTTCGTACCTCATACACTATCTTGGGGGCTTCCCATGAAACAACTACATATATATTTGATGGATCCAAAACTAATCCCTTCTTGGACACAACATGCCCCATGAAATGGACTTATCTAACCCAAAACTAAAACTTTGACAACCTCCCAAACAACTGATGTTGACAAAGAAATCGGAAAATGGTGTGTAGATACTCTGCATGCTCCTCCTTAGACCTGGAGTACATGAGGATATAATTGATGAAGGCCTCCACGAACTTGTCCTGGAACACACTAAACACTGCAATCATCAATCCCATGTATACAGTTGGAGAATTCATCACTCTGAACAACATTAAAAGGAACTCATAATTCCCATGACAAAAACAGAATGAAGTCTTTAGGATATCCTCATCTTTCACATGCTTTTGATGATATCCTGACCGAAAGTCAATCTTTTAGAAGAAACATTCACCCTTCAGTTTATCAAATAAATCATCAATAAGTGTAAGAGTATATCAATTATTCACTTTCAAATTGTTTAAGCGATTATAATCGACACTGAACCACAAACATCCATTATCCTTTTTGATGAACAAAACTAGTGCACCCCACGGTGAAACACCTGGTCCAAACAAAAATTATCTATAACAAACCATCATGCATTGTATGTATCTCTCATAACATAAAAGGGACATCCTATTTGGAGACATAGAGATATGAGACACACCTGGTTGTAGGTCAATCCCAATCTCAATCTCCCGTCAAGTGGGTAATGCTACACAATCTTCTGGAAAGACATATGGGTACTCTTCTACGACACTAAGAAACACAAAATACTAATCCTATGAAGGGAATAGAATCATATCATCCATCATTGATGAAAAGGATGAAACACACCTCTGACCCATTCGAAGTTCTCTCTCACCAAAGAACATCACTGGCTCTCCATCAGCATTAATGAAAACAACATTCCTCTAGAAGAAATCCATGATAGCTTGCACAACATACAACCATTCCATGCTGTAGATGAAATCATATGTTTGTATTTTTAAGCATAGGAAAAATCCCCAAGAGTGGTGTTTCCCCAACACTAGCTCATAGTCTCTACAAACATCAAACTAGCATGCTCGACCTCCAACTGGTGTAGTCAACACCAAGGGCACTAGAATCCTCTCTCTATCAAGTCGAAAGGAATTTAAAAGGGTAGGTGATATGAACAATCATATCTCTGTTGAATATAACAAGGCATAAACCATGGTTGAAATCATGTAAATGGTACCTAGAATGATGTCTGGATTGCTAGGTGCTGGCAATGCTAAAGCTTGAAGTTGACCAAAACCTCCTTCACGACCTCTCCAAACCTAATGATGACCACCACCATATCTGTTATCTACTCTCCGAGGAAGGGGAGAATCTTGGGGTTGTACTCTACCGAACCCATCTAGCCCCTTCTGATCTAAATCTGGTGCCACCTGCTACTACTACCTCTGCTAGAACGGCCTAAATAAAGGAACCTAGAGCAGAAATCCTAGTTCACGATGACTTCTCTAAATGGACGGAAAATATTGGTGTTGTTGAAATAGACCACCACAAGAAAAATAAGCTCCTTATCCCTTGACATAGGCCCAAGATCCACTTTCTCGAGAAAATGAGATGTGGAGGCCTAGAAAATACCCCAGTGTGAAAGAGAACTCTTCTCCCCTGAAAACTGAGAACCCCTGATCATAGCTCTACTTCGTGAGGAATCATGATGACTACCCTATCATGAAGATCTTTTATTTTCCAATGTCCTCTCGAAAAACTCCTTCCACACTGGCACCTCATCATTCGACTTCAATATAAATTGGGTGACCTGGCGCTGGATATCTGGATGTAAGGACACCTCCAAATGCCTCGCTCTGGCCTCTTCATCTAGAAATAGGTCTGAAGAATATTGTAAAAGGTTTTTAAAATGGATTCCTAACTCTCCCACTCTATAACTCCCATGTCTAAGTGTAATAATCTTTGGGAAACAAGACACTTTAGTGGCTGAGGAATGAAACTCGACACTAAACTTGTCTCGGAAATCCTCTCATGAGATCGCTTACTCCTCAAGATCCCAGAGTAATAATAACCACCACTGCCTCGCTACTCCACGCAGTATCATCACAGCCAAGGAACCCTAGTGATCCTTTTGAGCATAGATCAAACTAAATCCTATATTGACCTCCTCCAACCAGTCTTCTGTGATTACATATGAAACAATGCATCCCCACTTTTCCAGACTATGGTGAAAAAACACTCGGAGTGTCCTCCTCCAAGTGTCATTGTCGTCAACCTCTACCCAGAGATGATTTGATACTAGAGCTTAGTGGATTTATTCTATGCGATCTTGACGAGGATGTCGACCTGGAGCCATACATGAAAAATATAAAACAGTTATAGCTCCTAAACCTAGAATATAGAAGACTCAACATTTATTAATTAATAATTTTATTTTATTCATTTGAGGTTATCCTATCATATGGTCTACCCATTCAATCACATACACAAAGAAGAATGATGCATGATCCTTTCCTAGGACTATTCCCTACAACAAGTATCACCTCGTTTAGTACCCATTGTAAACATAAAGGTCCATACATCAGATCATAGAGGGCCCTAGACACCTATTTCTCAACCGATCTCTATTGTTTTCATCACTTGCAAAACATGAATGACATTGTTACCCTACCACCCATTCAACCTTGCATGTTACTAACACCATACACCATCATTTTCATCAAAATTACTCTAATACCACAATGTCACGAACCCCTCCCCACAATGTGTACCCTCCTGAGATGGAAATTTGATAAGGGAGATAATGACCCCCGAGTCCCGCCTCCAGTAGGCTCCAGGTTGGAGACTAGCACCGAGGGTACAATAGACACACAAATGGGAGGAATTTCACTATACGATAACACATGAGAACGAGATATATAAGATAAACAACAAACAAATCCAAATCATACAGAAATATAAAATAAATACCAAGTACAAATATGTAATGCCATGAAAACTACTTCAAATCATAGGGGAAATACTACAAATACCCTAAAAAAGTAAAAACATCAGCAACCACAACCCCAAACAGCTCATATAACCCCATGCTGGTAGAAACCAGCTTGATCTCCAACCTGCTGAATGTGACCTGAAATAAAATTTATCTTTACTTAGGATGAGTATAACAATATACATAGAAGGATCCTTCACAAAGCCTCATGTACAAAATAAAATAAAGCATGCTAATGTATATGGAACAACAAGTGAAACTACCTCATCACCTAAACATGTATACTATGTTTCCTGCCTCACCATGGATACTCTCACCATGTAACACATACAAGATTATATAATTTAATAAATAATATCAAGGGCACCCTTCTACTACTTCCCCACTAGTTTTCCGCATTGCCAAAAAATCACATCTCCTAATCACCTCTCTTTAAAATGGATTTCCACTAGACACCTGGGCGAAGCACCACAACATGAACCTCATGTAACAAAACCACCTCGTCCATAGAAGAAAGTAACTTGATAGTTAATGGGATCCTTCACAACTCACATTACATGTCTCATACATCATGCATTATACCTCAAGCCATTACATCAAACACATTGATTAAGAATCCCCAAGTCATCACATCGTATACACATTACACCTATTCTAGTCCATATGATACTATATCCAAAATATATGTGTTTGAAAAACCACAATCCATTACATCTTTCATCCCACATATATGGGGAAAATTAACTTTTGTGTAAAAGAACAAGTAACTAAAAAGTGAAGAGAGCAGGGATAAAGGGGGTAGTTAATCATCCATCCTCCCACCAGAGTGCAGGGAAAAACACCCTCTAGGGCTCAAAATCCAATGGGTGTCTGTTTCCATTAACTGACAGGTGGAATATTCTAAAAAAACACAAAATGTATAGAATACTCTAATGCTCAAAACCACACTATGGGCATAACCTCGTCTTAGACTCAACTATAGCTAACGTCTATCTTACTCCCACCTTCAACTCCTAAGACTAGGTATCCTACAATCACACAACAATTTTAAAAGCATTATTACATTACTTCATTCAATTTTTATCACTTCCAAAATACGTTAATTTATTATTTAAAAACTAATTATCCATTTTAAATTTACACATTGAATTTAATTAGAATCAAACCCAAAGTCCACCATACCATTAAATTGTATCCTCAGCAATGCATCCCAGTAAGATCCAACCACATGGGTTAACATCATTTATTCAATTTTTTATTTACTGTATTACATTCCCATAATCCCTGGAATTCTAGAAAAATAATCTATGTTTCTAAACACAATGGGCACAACCCTGTTTGTATATGAACTATCCGTTGATTATTTTCCTCCAATATCAAGTGTGTAGACCCATACTCCCTTGAGAAGATAAACATAGAAAGAACGTGGCATACCCCACACTTCATCCCCCCTTTCGGAAGAAAAGTTAGAAATACGATATGATATGAGAAGTGGGGAAAATAAAGTATAAAAACATCCAATAAGAATCAGTAAGAATCTATATATTCATATCCGACCAATTTTATCATCTATTGTGTACTCCCTGACCCCAGATGCATAACTCTATGCATCTCGCCACTCTATGCGTAAACTTAATCCACAACCAATAGGCCAATATTCCACCACATATCACCACAACCATCCAGGATCCCATCACAATTTTATCAGTAGGAAAAGAGACATCATATCAATTGGGATGTTAGCCCTTCAACAATCATGATGTTAACTCAGAACCCTAAAAAATTATCTTTTATCGAACAAAAAGTTATTCAATCCATCATGCATAAACCAATTTATTATTTGTAGGGTCAGATATTGGAAAACCTAACTAGTAAGATATCACAAATAGTTAAACTTTCTTACAACAACAATTTGATTAATTTCAAATTATAACAAAAAGAACCAGATTTATTTACATTCCTCTTTATATTTATCCAATCAATTATCAATTAATAATGGCTTTAATTGTTGACCAATTTCCATAAATAATTATAGGCTTAACTATGAATGCATAAATATCACACTATCTAGAAAAAAAGAGCCAATAACATATGATCAAAGTCAATTAATCTATCACGTTATACTAGTCATTATGTCAATTATATTTTGATCTAGTGGGACAAAACGTGCAACTATATAGTTTCACAGAAATGAAAGTTTGAAGAAACGAATCCCCCACCTCAAATGTTTATTGTCATTATTTATAAGAGAACTATCCACAGAAAGGATCATTATTCCCACCACCCATTACAACTGTATCCATCTAAGAATACAGAGAAACCGCCACACAAGTCAAAACCTAGGAGAATCCCATTAGGAACAATGATATAACATTCCATAAAATGGAAATGTGAAATAGAAAGAGATAAACCCAATAGAACGATGATAAAACATACCTTATATCGATGAAAGATCAACACATTCTTCTTACCAAAAAACTGGGGGGTGCACATGCAGTAGTAAGAAACATCATGGAGAAATGATCCAAGGATTATGGTTTGATCACACTGCACTTATAAGAAGAAGGAAAGGTTCTAGCATATCACACCAGTGAATAAGAATGTAGAATAATGGAGGAATATATCTCATCCCTTTAGAATCTTTATGTGAGCTGTAGTTTTTGATATGCTGGATTTTCCATTAAAAGTTGATCACATGAAACCACATGGTTTAACCAAGTAAAGGCATCCCATGTCTCAGGAAAAAAATAATATAGGAGTTATGATATTTTATTAGGCCTTAAATCCATTAAAACAAGGCCTCTAATGCATTTTAGGTCAATGAAAATGTTAATGCGCCGAAACAATAGGAACCTAGAAACATGGTTCATGATCCTAGAAATGTTGTACACCTACCGATACTAGAAACGCTATACACTCACAGATCCTGGACTCACCGATCATAGACTCAACGATCCTAGAAACATTGTACATGGAATGACTCACAGAACCTAGATTCAATTATCCTAGATGCACTGATCCTAGAAACACATTCCACAAAATGAATCACCAAACATAGACTTACCGATCCTAGAAATATTGTTCACGAAATGACTCACTTATCCTGGACACACCGATCCTAGAAACAATGTTCACAAAATGACTCATCGATGCTGGACTCACTGATCCAGGAAATATTGTTCAGGGAATGACCCTAACGATCTTGGATTCCCCAATCCTGCAAACACTCTTCACAAAATGACTCACTGATCCTAGACACACTAATCCTGGAAACATTGTTCATAGAATGACTCACCAATCTTGGACACACTGATTCTTGAAACACTATTCACAAAATGACACACCAATCCTAGAAAGACTGTTCATGGAATGAATCAATGATCCTGGACTCGTCGATCCTAGAATCATTATTCTAAAAATTAATCACTGATCCTAGACTCACCCATCCTAGAATCACTGTTCTGATGGTACTGTTCACATAATGACATAACAATCTGATGTTACTGTTCATAGAATGGAAGACCAATCAGATGGAACTGTTCACATAATGATAGACCGAACTGATGGTATTGTTCACAGAAAGGAAGACTGATCTGATAGAACTATTCACATAACATCTCAATCATTTGATAGTACGTTTCACAGAACGACATACCTATCTGATGGTACTTTTCACCGAAAGACAGACTGATCTGATGGAAGTATTCATAGAATGATAAACTGATCCAAAGGTATTGTTCATAGAATACTATACTAATCTGATAGAACTATTCACATATTGTCTCACCGACGAAACTGTTCACATCAGTCTCACTGATGAAACTCTTCACATCGGTCTCACCAATTTAATAGTTTACATTGGTCTCACCGATGGAACAATTCATATCTGTCTCATTGATGGAATTGTTCGCATCAGTATCACCCATGGAACTCTTCACATTAGTCTCGCGAAAGGAAGTATTCACATCAACCTCACTGATGGAACTATTTGTAGAATTGTTAAAATGGAAAAGTGTTGGGGACAAGTCATATTAACCTCCTAAAATAGAATAGACAATAGATTTTCCCAATGTAATGGACACGAGAGGTCTGGTCCAGTAAAATACCCTTATGCTCATATTATTCCCAATAATTAAATTGAATTATATTTCTTCATATTTACATTTGTTGATAATTTTAACTAACCCTTAGTAATTTTACACATCACCATGTTATACAGATTTATATTAAATGTATTTTTATAGAAATTTTTCATCATTGAATATTCTTATTTTATATTTTGAATAATTACTGTGAAATAAAAAAATATGGCCATAATAACTAAGATGATCACTTAAGGAGATGGGTGTTGTAATGTAATATTTTTTTTCTAATTGTCAATATGTGAAAACCAAAATGCTCCTTGGGTATAGATGTGATCAGATATTTCAATTTGATGTTGAATATTTTGAATGATATAAATTAGGTCACATTTATTTTTATTAAAGAATGAAATGAAAAAGTTTACGTTGTTAGAAAATGATTTAGGATGTATAATATTGGTACAGTTACATTTGGTTTTAGAGTAGGGTTTAGAAAACATTGTTGATTATGTTATTTTAAGGGGATGTTATCTTATGTTTTTTTGGATAAAATCAGAGATTTATATGTTAAGAATTATTATACATTGAATGTAATAAAGACTAATTTTGAGGTATAAATTGATGTTATAATGTTGTTATTTCCAAAATTTTGTAACACCTTTTCTCTAGTAGAGGTATATGTAACCCTTAGTTTTATATTATTGTTTTATTTCATAACAATAGTATTGAATTTTTGGATATATAAACTGAATGATATGACAAATACATTGATAGTAAAAAATTCATTAATGCTGAGGTTATTGAGGATAATTGGGATATAGGGTTATATATTTTTGGACTATTATATGTTGGAACAGTGATGTTTTTTATGAATTTCAATTATTAGTGTATTGTTCCTTAATATGAATGATTTTTTTTTCATATTTTGTATTTACTAATGATTTTATAAATAATTTTTTAGGGAAAATTATAATATCATTCCATTGTTAATATACCTTACTATAAATCATAATTTTTATAGTTCTTTAGGAGTTGAACATTCATACTCATCATTTAGAGTAAAAGATATGATAAAGGTGTAAACTGATTAAACATGAAATCAATAGATGAAATTGCATTTATGGATATAAATAAATTAGAGTACATATATATCTTTATACTCTTGGTATATATGATAATTTATTTCCTCAAATCCAGTACAATGAACTTGAAATTAATAAAAGTTATCCTATTGCCTTTATTTTTGATGAATTTGGGTTCTATTTCACACCTTACTAGTCTATGTGTTCGTGATCAATGACCATCTCAAGATCATTTATAAGATCCCAGTTTTTTGGAACGGTATGTTTTTGTTTTGTTCTGGGTTAAACCCTTGGTTTTAAGACATTAAAAAGGTTTCTTGAAAGTGTGAGAGGCCTTGGGGGATTTCTGAGGCCTCACAGCATAGGAGAATGGATGTCTAGGCAAAGCAGATCAAGGCGTACGACCTGCGCACGGTCAGCCAAACCGTGCGGCCTTCCCAAGTGAAACTGTGCGATCCTCCCTCCTCTGGACAAAAGCGAGTGCACGTTTTTCGCATGGTTTGCCAAACCGTACAGACAAACCCTCTGACTCCTCCTCTTCTAGGCAGCGGCATGCGCACGGTTTGCGTACGGTTTTCTAAACAGTGCGAAAAAATAGTGCTGCCACAAAAAGTTGGGAAAAGTTACAAAATTGCCACTCCATGCTTTTTAAACCCACTCAGGATTTCCCTCTCTTCCTCATCTCTTCACCTTAGGCATGATCGAAACCTCCCCTAGACTTCAAGAGATCAAACTCCTTCAATTCAAAGGCATTTTTAGGGTCGTTCGTTACCGATCGATGCGCCGGGTATGGTTAACCTCATCCTTGCTTCAATTTTTGGTTTAGGGTTAGTACCTTGTCTCCATCTTGTTACAAAACCCTAAAACCCTATATTTTGGTTGATTTTTAGGTTTATGCTCCAAAGGTTGATTTTATTGAGGTCTAAGGACTCTATTGAGGGTGTGTTCAACTGCGGTTTTGAGGATGGTGGTAAAGTTATATCACATGGTTATATAGGGTTTTGTGCATGTTTACTTGTGTCCATGTTTCCCTTGGTTAGGTTTTGAATAAAATAGGCATGCATGGTTTTAATGATGTTTAAAATGGAAAATGGGATCCCTCGTGATCCCCATGGGATGTGTTGGTATTGACTTGACCTAATTGGGCCATCCATGGGATGTGTCGACTTTTCTCGGGTTTAGGGATTGACATTAAACAAGTGACTTGTTGTAGTGAATTGTAGAGCCCTTGATAAACATGTTGGCGTGATTGGTTGAACTTGGAATAGAAGTTAGGTGATGTACCTAGACTTGGTAATAACCAAAGGGTTAGTTGAAATCGGTTAAATGGTTGGTTAATGGGAATGATGAACAGGTTAAATGGGTTAATGTGTAAACCAATTTAAGACCATAACGGGATTTGTTATGGGTTTAATGTTGAATGCTTAGTGAGATAGGAATAAGAAATGGGATTTTGGTGAATGGATAAATGATGTGAAATGGTAATGTGTTAATGGGTTAAGGCATGATGTGGTTTCCCTTATGGGTTGTTGTGAATACTGTTGGCCGAGGGGAAATGGTTTGGATGGTTGATGGTTACTTATATAAGAATGTGAACATGTCTTGTTAGAGTGGGGTATGACTTGAGGATCTACGCCCATGGGTGGAGCGAATACTGATGCTCTAAACTCCACCTTAAATGCACAGGTTAGGAAAGGGAACTGATGGACTATTCTCCTAATAGTTTCATTCACTCCGACTGAGGCTTCGAGGAGAGGATATGGTTTCTCTAAGGGAGTTAGTCCTAGGGAGATATGATAACGATATTTCTACCCTCTTTCATGTGATTGTTGGCATTAGACCCATGTAAAATAATGTATGTGATTAACTCATTGAAATGTGATGAAATGGTAATAAATGTATGGTAATGGAATGGCTTTGGCTTTGGCTCTGTACTGGTTAATGGCACCTTAATTAATTACTTGACATTTATTATTCATTTTCATTTTTCATGCACTACCTATTTGTATTGGATATTCGGTAGACACCGTTGGTGGTGTCATACTGAGTTGTACTCACACCCTGCTAGGGTCGCCGTTGGGTACCTAAGCAGACTTCATGTTTGCAGGTCAGGAAAAGGGCAAGGTTCCTTACTATACAGCTGAGTGGACATGGGTAGCACTTGGTGGGGGATCCAGACATGGAGTCGGAACCATCTTGGGTATTTTGGATGTTGTATTTTTTTGGATTTGTTCACTCTTGCACTTGTAGTATGACATGAAATATTTAATGTTGGAAATGCTTATTATACTTTTTACTTGTTTATTGGTTATTTTTCTGCTATTTTGTAATTATGTTGTGGTTTTCTCTGATTAAAAGGGGGTATAGTCTCCCCACCTGACCCCATAGACCCCCGTTTCTAGTCAGAAACATTTGGCATATGGGGAGCCTCGCTTAAGGTCATGTAACCACCCGGATCAGAACACCAGTTTATGGGATTCCGGGTCAGGGATGTTACAAAGTTGTATCACAGGAGGTCTTTCTTCTCCTTCTCTATGGTCTTGTTATTTGGATTTGGTAGCCAAGGGTTAAGACATGTCTGGTCTTGGTAATGAGAACGTTCTTGGGAGTAGCTAACCCAGGTATGGGGGAAAACCCAAGTCCCCATGGGTGGGAAATGTTGTTCTTGGTTGTATGTTGTTATACTTGAGGATATTTCACCATTGGGTGATGCACATGTGGTTTGATGTGCCTATTTTAGGATGTTTGGATCATGGCCTTAATGGCACGATAATTGGCAATCATGCATATTTATTGTCACCTAGGGAGATAGGTGGCATGCATTGTGTAGGCACACGCACGAGATGGGTGTGTGAGGCTGGAAAGTAGGGTGCATCGTGCATATCATGAAACCAAGAAATAATGAGAAGAATGAATTAAAAAAAGTGCGTAATGGATGTTTAAATAAAAATTAAAGGGTTTAAATGAAGTGGAAAATGTTTTTGTAAAGATTTGTGTGAGTTGATGATAGTTCATGGTTACTTACCCCATGGGGAAAATGATCTGTGGTAGTGATTGTTGGGGAGGTGAATTTGAGGTGTTAATGTTGTTGAATTATTATATTAAAGTTGTTTGTTGTGGCTCGTAGCGAGTTATTTTTGGTGAAGTTGTGAATGTTTTATGGCATGCATTCTAAATTTCATCCTTGGAATTGTACAGAAATGCCACCATGACGTCGGGTACTAGTTGGGTAATGGGAGTATGATGCTGAGAACACTCCTCCAGTAGAGGAGCAAGAAAATGTAGTGATAAATGAAGGTAGATAAGACCAATTATGAGAGAACATGACTTGCCTTATGCAGATGATGGATCGGGACCCAGGGCAGGTTGCACCGAGTATTTTTGAGCTGACCAGGGAGTTCCAGCTGCAGCACCCTCCAACTTTATTTGGAGAGGGTGGGCCAGAGGCAGCGGAGTTCTAGTTAGAGTCTTTCCAGATGATACTGGATCATCTAGAGACCCCCATTGAAAAGTGGGTAAAGCTGGCCACTTATATGTTGTGGGGTCAGGCTCTGCGTTGGTGGGACATTCACGCTCAAATTGAGAAGGCGGAGGGAATGTCAGGGAAGGTTTTTCAGGAAAATTTTCTAGAGAATTTCTACCCAGAGACCTTGAGACAAAAGATGGATACAGATTTTATGAGCCTGACTCAGGGATCTCTATTGGTGATGGACTATGCTAGTCGCTTCATTGATTTAAGATGCTTCGTCCAAGTGTTAGTAGGGGATGAGGCAGCAGTAGCAAGGCGTTTCCAGGATGGGCTGAGACATGAGATCAGGTCTCAAGTAAACATCTTCCACATGAAGAGGTTAGTAGCGATGGAAGATCAGAAACTAATCTCGGAAGGAAACCTGAAGGGAGAATTGGTAAATGGGCTTGTGGTGCCATGGGGAAGAAGAGTAGTGCATCTATTGAGGGATGGATGCGACGCTATGAGGGCTCACAGCATGGCGTAAGTGTGAAAAGCGGTTGGAAGAGAGGGTCCGCCTCTCAGAGTGGGGATCATGTGTTATGATATCAGTGTGTTAGGATGGGGAATTTGTGTTTTCAGTGTCCTCGACCTCCAGTTGAGTGTCGTTCGGGCGGAAGAATGGTGCATGTGCAGATGTTCAGTAGGAATCCTCAGCAAGAAGATGAGCATGATGGTGGAAGGAATGTACCATATAAGGGATGGGGATCAGTTTCCCTGTATCAGGCAGGTAGTTGGAGCTCCACGTGCCTTACTGGTAGAGGCGGTGGACGTGGAACTCCAGGGCAGGATCGCTCATTCCAGAAGGGTAGTGCAACGCAGGGCGTTCAGGCAGGAGTCCAGGGTAGAGGGGCGAGTCACCTTCAGGCAGTTCAGTTTTCACCTGGTGATGGTGTGGCTAGACCGTCGACTGTTCGAGGTCTGATCCTTTTACCTTCTACTTTTTCTAGTGCGTTGTTTGACACAGGTGCCAAACACTCATTTATCTCTGCTCAACGTGTGGTAACTTTGGTTTTACCTATGGAGGGGTTGTGTGGGGTAATTTCCATCGACACTCCGTTGGAGGTGTGGGTTGAGGTTATCAAGCAGTGAAGGGGATGCACCTTGGAAGTGGGTGGGTATCGTTTTCTGTTGGACTTTTTCATTCTCGAGATGTCAGGGTTTGACCTAATCATGGGAAAGGATTGGTTAGTGTTGTATCGGGCGCACATAGACTACTATCATCACATAGTGTCGTTCAGGTCGCTTGAGGGTGACACTTATGTTCACCGTGGTGAATGGGATGTTCAAGTAGGGCATGCGAGGCCATTTTTTAAACAGATGAGTGGACTCATGGGTCAAGTGGAATGTCTCATGCATTATGATGATAACGTAGGGGAACAAAAAAATTCCATCCTATGGTGGATCGATTTCAGGAAGTGTTTCCTGAGGATTTCTCGGGGTTACCATCTGAGAGGGATGTTGAGTTCACGATCGAGTAGCTGTCGGGAGTGGAGCCTAATTCAATTATGCCATACCGAATGGAACAGAAAAAACTCCAAGAAATGAAGGTTCATCTTGAGTAGTTGTAGCTTATGGGGTTTATCCATCTTAGTAAGTCTCCTTGGGGATCTCCCGTTCTTTTTGCAAAGAAGGCTGATGGGTCATTGAGGCTGTGTGTGGACTATATGAAGTTGAATTAGATGACAGTGAAGAATCAGTACCCTATTCCTAGAATTGATGACATGTTTTATCATTTGAGGAGTGAATTAGTTTTCAGAAAAATAGATCTGAGGTCGGGTTATCGCCAGTTGAGGGTGAGGTCTTCTGACGTACCGCATACCGCTTTCCGGAGTCAGTAAGGGTTGTTGGAGTCTGTGGTAATGCCTTTTGTCTTGACCAACACACCAGGGATGTTTATGGTTTTGATGAAACATATCTTTCATCTCTATCTAGATCAGTATTTGTTTGTCTTTGTTAATGATATCTTACTGTACTTGAAAACTCACGACGATCAAGCCCAATATCTTGACATCATCTTGGGTACGCTAAGAGAGCACCAACTATACGCCAAGCTATCCAGGTGTCAATTCTGGATAGGTGATGTAAATTTTCTGGGTCACATCATCTCTAAGGCAGGTGTGTCAGTTGACCCAGAGAATGTGCAGGCGGTTGTATCTTGGGGGTAGCCCAAGAGTGTTTCTGATGTTCTGAGTTATCTGGGTTTTTCCGGGTATTACCGATGGTTCATTCATTATTTATCTCACTTGGAAGAACCACTCTCGGGCTTGACCAAGAAGGGAATCAGGTTTTAATGGTCTGATTATTGTTATAATTCCTTTCAAGAGTTGAGGAAGCGGTTGATGACCGCACCTATCTTGATCTTACTTGAGCCGGGTAACAAGTACATTGTGTTTTGTGATGTGTCTGGAATAGGAAATGGGGCTGTGTTGATGCAGGATGAGAAGGTGGTGGCTTACGGGTCAAGGCAGTTGAGACCCCATTAGTAGAATTATCCCACTAATGACCTTGAGTTTGTTGTAGTAGTGTACACCTTGAAGAGGTGGAAGCACAATCTTTTGGGAGAGCGGTTTACCGTGTTCACTGACCATAAGAGTATGGTGTGTATCTTCTCAGAGCAGGATCTAAATCTTCGGTAGTGAAGATGGGTTGAATGTCCTCAGTTCTTTGACATTGAGTTGGTTTTCATGCCATGAAAGGGAAATAGTGTTGCTGATGCTCTGAGCAGGAAGGTTAAAAATCTAGTGGTTCAGGAGTCCAGCACCGAGTGGAAGGTGATGGTCTTGTTTGCAGAGATGCACCCAGAGGTGTAGGAAGAGAATGGTCAGGTCACTCTTGCTTACTTAACGATGGATTCGATGCTCTTGAGTCGAATTAAGGAAATTCAGCATGATGATCCTGAGTGTTTGATCATGAAGGAAAAGCATAATGGTGGGGATCTATATTCTAGTTGGCCCGTCGGTGAGGATGGTTTTGTTTGCGTTCGTGATCGTGTGCTTGTGACAGAATGTATGCGGGAAGAGTTGATGCGTGAGTTCCATGCATTGAAGTGGAGAATGCATCCTAGTCTGGCCATGATGTACTGTGATCTCCGAAGGTGGTTTTGGTGGCCTAGAATGAAGAAGGAAGTTGCGGGCTTTGTGGCATGGTGCCTTACTTGTCACCAGGATAAATCCGAGCATCAACGCCCAGGTGGTTTGTTGCAACAATTGACCTTTCCGGAATGGGAGTGGGATGTTGTAACGATGGATTTTTTCATGGGGATTCTGAGGACACCGTGAAAGAATGATTCAATTTGGGTGGTTTTGGATATGTTAAAAAAAGAGGCACATTTATTACCAATTCAGGAGACCTTCATAGTCGACCAGTTGGGTGAGCTGTATGTTCGGGAAATATTGCAGTTGCATGGGGTTCAATAGACCATAGTTTCGGACCAAGATCTATGTTTCACATCGCGTTTCTAGAAAGGGTTGCAGAAGGCGCTTGGTACACAGGTGTTTTTGAGTGCGGATTTCCACCCACAGACAGACGGGCAGTCAGAACGTATGATCCAAGTGTTGGAATACATGTTAAGAGCTTGTGTCATGGCCATTGGTGGTTCTTGGTAAAGGAAACTATCATTGGTTGAGTTTTACAACAACAAAAGTTTTCAAGTGACAATTCAGATGGCACCATTTGAGGCGCTTTATAGGAGACCATGTAGATCTTCTTTGTGTTGGCTAGAGGCTGGTGAATCTGAGTTGTTGGGGTCGAGTCTCGTGCAGGGGACTTCAGAGAGAGTTTTTTTGATTAGGAAGCGAATGGATATGGCACAAAGTAGGAAAAAGTCATATACAGATCGGAGGCATAGACCTCTCAAGTTTGGGGGTGGGTGATAAAGTATTCCTTCAGGTGTCTCTAAGGTTGGGTCACTGATGGATTCAGAAGTAGGGCATGTTGGTGCCCAGGTATGTTGGAACTTTTGAGATTGTGGAGAGGATCAGAATAGTGGCATACCGGTTGGCTCTTCCGAAGCGGTATGGTGGGAAGAATGATGTGTTTCATGTGTCAGAGCTTCGACGGTATCACCTTGACCCATCTCAGATGGTTGATTTTGAGGATGTGGAGCTTGAGGTTGATGCTTCCTTTGAGGAGCATCTGGTTCATGTGGTAGATCATAGTGAGACGGTCTTGTCGGGAAAGTTTATTCCATTAGTGCGAGTAATATGGAAGCATAGGAATGTTTAGGAAGAAACATGGGAGCGGGAATCAGATATGAAGGCTCAGTGGACCGAACTCTTCTCTTCGGTGGAGCAATGAGTCATGGGAACTCGGCTCGAGGATGAGCCGTAGTAAGGTGAGGAGGTTGTAAGATCCCAGTTTTTGTAAAGCTATGTTTTTGTTTTTTTCTGGGTTAAACCCTTGATTTAGAGACTTTAAAAAGGTTTCTTGAAAGTGTGAGAGGCCTTGGGGGAGTTTCGGGGGCTCATGGCATGGGAGAGGGGAAGTCTGGGCAAAGCAGTCCAAGGATCACGACCGGCACATGGTCAGCCAAACCGTGCGGCCTGCCCAGGAAAAACCGTGTGATCCTCCCTCCTCTGGATAGAGGCAACCACATGGTTTTCCAAACCATGAAGATAAACCATGTGACTCCTCCTCCTCCGGGCAGTGGGATGCACGCGTTTTGCACACTATTTTCCAAACCGTGCAGACAAACTGTACGACCACTTAAAGTTGGGGAAATTTACAAAATTGCCACTCAGGGTTTTTTAAACCCACTCAGGATTTTCCTCTCTTCCTCCTCTCTTCACCTTAATCATGAACCACATCTTACAAGGTCTTCAACAGATCAAACTCCTTCGATTCTAAGGCGGTTTTCGAGACGTTGGTTTCAGATTGAAGCTTTGGGTAAGACTAACCTCATCTTTGCTTCTCTTTTTGGTTTAAGGTTAATACCTTCTCTCCCTCTTGGTCTGAAACCCTCAAACACTATATTTTCGGTGATTTTTAGGATGAAGCTTCAATGGATGGTTTTATTTAGGTCTTATGACTCGATTAAGGGTGCGTTCAACCAAAGTTTTAAGGTAGGTGGTCTACATGTTATATCCCATGGATATTTAGGGTATTGTGCATGTTTACCTGTGTTCGTGTTTCCCTTGGTTAGGTTATGAATAACCTTGGCATTCTTGGTTTTAACGATGTTTAAAACGGAAATTGGAAACCCTCTCGATCCCCGTGGGATGTGTTGGGATTAACTTGACCTAATTTTTCCATCAATGGGATGTGTCGTCTTTTCCCGGGTTTAGGGATTGACATTAAACAAGTGACATATTGTAGTGAATTGTAGGGACCCTGATAAACATTTTGGAATGGTTGGTTGAACTTGGAAAAGAAGTTAGGTGATGCACCTAGACGTGGTAATAACAAAAGGGTTAATTGAAATGGGTAAAATGGTTGTTTCCTCGGAATGATAAACAGGTTAAATGGGTTAATGTGTAAACAGATTTAAGACTATAATGGGATAGGTTATTGTTTTAATGTTGAATGATTAGTGATATAGGAATAAAACATGGGAATTTGGTGAATGGAAAAATGATGTGAAATGGTAAAGTGTTAATGTGTTAAGGAATGATGTGGTTTCCCATGAGGGTTGTTGTGAATAGTGTTGGGTGAGGGGTAATGGTTTGGACGGTTGATGGTTACTTATATAATCATGTGTACATGGCTTGGTAGAGTGGGGTATGACTTGATGATATACACCCATGGGTCGAGCGATTACTGATTCTCTAAACTCCACCCCAAATCCACGAGTTAGGAAAGGGGACTTAGGGTCTATTCTCCTAACGGTTGCATCCACCCGGACTGAGGCTTTGAGGTGAGGATATGGTTTCTATGAGGGAGTTAGTACTAGTGAGATAGGATAACAATGTTTATACCCTCTTGCATGTGATTTTTGGACATAGATCCTTGTAACATAATGTATGTGATTAACTCATGGAAATGTGATGAAATGGTAATAAATGGATGGTAATGGTATGGAAATGGCTTTGGCTCCACACTGGTTAATGGAACCTTATTTAATTAATTGAAATTTATCATTCATTTTCCTTTTGCATGCACTACCTATTTATACTAGATATTTTGTAGACACCATTGGTGGTGGCCTACTGAATTGTACTCACACCCTGCTCATACCGTCGTTTGGTACCCAAGAAGACTTCATGTTTGCAGGTCAGGACAAGGGCAAGGGTCCTTGCTAGATAGCAGAGTGGACATGGGTATCACTTGGTGGGGGGATCCGACCATGGAGTTGGGACCATCTTGGGGATTTTGGATGTTTTCTTTACTTTGGGCTTTGTTCACTCTTGCACTTGTAGTATGACATGTCATATTTATTATTGGAAACAGTTTTTATACATGTTCCTTGTTTATTGGTTATTTTTCCTCTATTTGGTGACACTGTGGTGGCTTACTTTGATAAACAGGGGGTATAGTCTCCCCACTTGACCCCATAGACCCCCGTTGCTGGTCAGTATCCTTTGGCATATGGGGAGGCGCGCTTATGGTCATGTAACCACCAGGATCGGAGCACCAGATTAGTGGCATCCGGGTCGGGGACGTTACATCATTCAACTAATTCTTATCAACCCTCTTTATCTCTATAAATAATTAGTTAGAAATTAATTTTTTTCACCCATGTCAATGTTTTTTCTTCCCAATAACGGTCACCTATTTGGAAACCTATTTACATGTTATTCTAGATAACCCTAATTCTTCACTTTCACAAGTTTAAAAAAGATGTATTATAAATTATTTTTATTGTGTGGGTTTTCAACATAGATATTTTGAAGTGTTAAACCATTTATAATGATTCACAATTTTAAATTTATATGATGAAATAAATATAAGGTGGAATGAGTGTAACAATATATTATTTTAAACGAACATTATGTTTAATAGCGTACAAGGCATACAACCCCAATTTTAAATGAACCATGAAATAATATTATTTTAAATATTAACATTTTAATGTTTCCCTTCATTAAGATGTTCTGAAAAGGAATAAATATTTATCAAAGGAATGTTTGAAATTCCCACTCAATAAAAATGTATTGATCAATTATTAGGAAATAAGCACTCAAGTTTTAGTAAAATTATTTTATTCATCAAAAATATTTATTAACCAAAAATATTTTTTTATATCTTTGAAAGAATATTAAAATTATTTTCTGAAATTTATATAATTATTTTAATATAATATATATATATATATATATATATATATATATCAATTTTGAACATATAAGCTAAAAATTATCTTAATAAGATATTTGTGGATTTTTTCATAAAATATTAATTTTTCAGTGAATGGTGAAAAATACAGATTATTGTAGAATATTATTTTATTGAATTTGATAATGTAATCTAAAATTTATATTTGTTAGTAAAGTAAAATTAATAAAATATAATTAGATATTATTTAATTAATTACACAGTAATTGTGATTATACTTTTCATTGATATAATGTCATTTTTGGTCATAAAATGAATTTTTTCATTATATTGTGTTTAATTTAGTTCTTTGAAATTATAATATGTTTTTTCTTCTAAATATAGAAATTTAAACATTAAAAATTTATTCCATATTTGGAGTCAATAGATAAAAATTTTCTAAATAGGCTCCATTTATTTTTAGACATTATTATTTGTAACTGTTGTAAAAATTTCTCACCGTGATAAGGATAAACTGGTAAAACATGGTTAATATAATTGTATAAGGCCTAAAATATATATAAAACAAATCTTTTTTTAATTGGATAATTTATTTTACTATGAAGATCCAGAATTTGGAAATGGGTAGATTTTTTTTTGCATTGACTAAAACATTTATATTATTTATGTAAAGAATAAAATGAAAAATATCACTCTCTTGAATTTAATATCTATAAATTTTTAGAGATTAAAAAATTATATTAGGATATTAATGGTAGTTTTATATATTATATTATTCTCTAATATTTATTTATTTTTAACTTTTATATGGTAAATAATTACATTAAATTCATATGCAATGCCAACATAGTGCTTCAACATGCCATAAAAAATGTCTGGTAAATTAATTAAAAAACCCTAAAGTAATATATGATTGGTGAGTTATAGTGTCCCATAATTTTTTGAAATAAATATAACATATTTTTATTAATTAAAATTTATATTTTTACTACATTAATATATTGATATCAATAATGTCAAACTACATTAATAGTCTGGAAAATGCCAATAATGGTTTATTTTGTTACATAATATATTATGTATTGATTTAAAATCCGAAATTATTATCCTTATTTTAGTTAATGGTATATATTATATAATATATACCATGTTTCACTTATGGGTAAATTTTCATTTTATTTTATCTTTCTTGACCCCAAATGAGTAAAAAAACATTATATCACTATAGTCATTAGAAGGGTTGATGTGGGATAAAATAAGGGGATATGAGTGAAAAAAATAACCTTAACATAACCAAATATTATTGGATAGTTGGATTTAGACTAAAATTAATATTATATTATGAAAATATAAATTTTAAGCTACATTTCCAAGAAAATTAATTTATATTAATTTAATATTTTAGGTAATTCGAAGAGTGTTCTTCCCTCACTTATAAAAGGACACCCCTTCTCCTCTTCTCTACACATATAAATGGACATTTTAATGAATATAATTGTAATATTTCCTTCCAAAATCCCCTTTACATGTCTTATAGGTATATTTTTTGGAATAATAAAAACCTTAAAGGGATTTATGAGTAACTAATAAAAGTTATCATATGAAGAGTAATATATTTTAACTAAATGTTTTAGTTTTATTTATTTTTATACAACCTCCAAGACTCTTCCATCCGTTATGATATATTAACATAATAACTTTTGATATAAATATATGTTATAAAATTTTCCCATAACCATAACCCTCTCTTTATTCATCTAATGGGAATCAAGATCGTCATTTGTGTGTATGGCAGATTACTGCCCCACGAACTGACATAATTCATTTTCAGTAACCACATAAAATGGATAGATACAATGAAATATTTAATGTGTGTATTTATAAATTATATTCATGATATATTTATTAATTTTTAATTATAATTTTTCATTAATTTTTTTACCTTTCCATCCATTAAATAATGATAATGTCGTGTGTACCTTTGTGTGGATTACCACATCCGAGATGCAATGTAATTATTATTTTAGCAAACTCAAATAGATGGGAAAAATATTAGTGTTTTTAAAGCTACATTATGATATATATTCTAAAATAATGAATATATATTGATAAAATCATATTTACCTTATTTCCTCAATTTTTTTGAAAATCAAAATTTAACTTGTGTGTATGTACAGTCTGTCACCTCCATGATGTAATGTAATTCATTTTTTATAGGCAGAAAAAATTATTTCTTCATATAGTATAATAAATGTATAAAATAATTATAATTTAATTATTATTATTCAATACACAATATAATAATAACCACTTTGACCATGGGACACAATCCAAATTTATGTTGAAATTACGAACCAACTGTCCATGAAAATAGATTTTAAGGAATTATCAAAATATGTCATTAAATATTTCACTAAAATAAATGATTATAAAGTTTAATATAAAATTTAGTATTCTTATTTGAGGTTATATAAAATTTAAAGAATTAATATATGTTTATTATATTGATTATAAGGCACAAACATATAAAATATGTACTGAAGGTATAATGTTTCATATTAAAAATTCCATTAATTGTGTAATATTACTTCATAATTGGTAATATTAGGTTAATAATATGTCAAATGGAATTATTTGTTATCAATAATCTGTTTCCACATGTTATTTATGTTTTTAATTTTATTTCACATAATATTTCGTCTAATAAATTCTTGATTCAATGACATTAACTCTATAAGGGTTACCCATCTCAAATTGTCATTCTTCGAGACATTAGACATTGTAATGAACCAATATTAATTTATGAGGTGTATATATTGTACAATGATAGTATATATAATAGATTTATTGGTATTATTGGTATTTTATGTTTCATTTTATGTAATTTTATACACATGATTATGATTCAAATGTCACTAATACAGTAAGGATTTATTGATGTAATATTATCTTAATTCAGGATTGTCTATGTTCTATGTTACATTGGGTGGTAAAATATTAACATATTTTATGAAAACTAATTTGTTTTATTTTCCTATGATTGTGATTCTCATTTAATTTTTTAGATTCCACTTCATACATTATAGATTAAATAGTCATAAAGAATGTTGTCTATAATTGATATTGATCTGGTGACTTCTTTGATACCAGGTATCACTCCGTTTCATATTCATATTTAAAAAAAAACCAAGAATTCTATTATAAACACTTCAATGATTTATGATGGTCATTTTCTAGTACCTTTTAAATAAATTAAAATATCTTAAAATGTAATTTTTTTTATGTTGGTTGTAAATGTAATTTTTATTTTATTAAGAAATGTGTAAAAGGAATGTTTTATTTTAATATATACATCATAGATGCTTTTTTATTACCACATTGGTAGTTTTAATTGAACTATTTTTAAATAATTTAATTATTATTTATAAATAATTTTTATTTCGGATTTGTTTGTAAATATTTTGTTTTAAAAATCAATTTTGAATGACAAAACAAAATTTTCCTCATGAATGTATTAATGATATTTTGTGGGTATATATAGTCATCAATAAAAAAATAATTTTAATTATACATTAATGGAGAAATGTTGTAATCATAACATCCTTATTATTTTTCTGGATATGAACTGATTTTTTACTAATATATTATAATGTATATCATTTTTTAACATGGGTAAGTGAATATATTTCATAGGAATCGTTATATTTTTGTTTAAAAGTGATGGGTTCTATTTTTTTGATCGTTCAATGGTACTAAGAAATATTCATAGATGATTGATGGGAGGTTCCATTATAAATGAATGATGTATGGTTCCATTATAAATTATGATTTGGTGGATATATTATAACCCACAATTTCATGGGTAATTAAACATAGGTAACTTATTATAAGATTTTATTAATAGATTTCTATAATTTACATGTTATATAATTCCATTTGTTAGGGAGAATTTTCGGATTATAAGATAATTATTTTTTGAGATACCAATATGTTTTCTCTATGATTCCATTGAGTTTCTAATGGATCCTTTTCACAAGTATTTTTATCATATGAATCATTATTTTTCCATATAAGAATATTTTTTTTATATTAATTTTTTTTACATTTAATTTTTTTGATCAATGTATTTATCAGTAATAATTATCATATGTTATTCTCACAAGCATTGAATATTTAATACTAAACTTATCCTCATCTAATTCTAACTAAGGAAGTGGAATTTTTAATTCATATGATTACTAATGCTGTGAATTTGAGATCACTATTATTAATCATAGGTTTCCACAGGTTATAAAGAACGATATTATAATATTTATGTCTATAAATATTTCATGTTGGAATTTTTTTTATTAGAGATGGTGAAAAGTTATTATTAATTGAAAAAATATGTCTACTGTAGCATAAATGTTCATTTGATGGAAATAATACTTTTATGAATGAGTTTTCCCTAATTCTTAAAAAATTATAACATAATAGGTCCAAATATATATAAGTGATCCAATATTTATATTTTGAATATTTATATTTCAAAAAGGATGGAATTTGGACAAATTTAATGGTATTAATGAATGAAATATACAATATTTTTAAGTCTATTATAAACACCACCAAAAGGATTCTACTGTTGTAATAAATAAAAACAATTTATTAAATCTTCTTATATATTTTTGATAAATCCCTTGGGACATATATTGTTGTTTACAATATATCCCTGTGAATAGGGGTAATTTTTTATAACATGGATGTGGAACTATATTTCCCCACGAATAATAATCATTTTTCCTTTTACAATATCATTTAAAATTAGGAATATTTGATCTACCATTATATATAATAAATTCAACATTATTCGTTTATGAATATGGATTAAACTCACATTCCACATGTAATTACCCACTAACACCATAAAGATGAAGGTTAATTCAATGATATAAACATGGTTTTTATTCCCATTTGTCATCCAACATTTTATTATGGAGTTCATAACATTTTTTTGGATTGAGATTCCTTTATGGTTGAATGAAAACTCTTTTAAATATTCATAGAGTTGGGTGACACATATAAGTCTTTAAAATTTTCAACCACATAGAATACTTATGTATTATTCTTCTAATCAAATACATGTTTTATATTTGTTATTACTTTTATTTTTAGTTCCCCATTGTTTTTTAATCACATATTTCAATAAACACATCATTTCGTGTACATATATCATATATTATGGGATGATCACGCACTATTATGTTTTAATGTGATACTATTATTTAATTATTTCATATATATTTTAGAATTATTAGACTTCTCAATTTTCTTATTTTATTTCCAAAAGATACAAGTTGGAAATGAGTGATAACACTTCCTTTAATGTATCTCTAATTTATAAGATGTATAATCATAATCATCTTCTTTTTATATCAGGGTGAATTTTTTAAGCAATGAAACCTTTTATTTTTTATATAAATATAATTCACTTAATTCCATAGCGTGATATCCTCTTTTTCTATCCCATCAATCAACTATTTTAGGCCTAAAATTAGAAATGTGAAAAATATATCCCTAAAATTATTTTCTTTTCTAGGATTAAGGATATGTAATCATTATTATTTATAGTCATAAGAGAATTTTCCTTTTATTATAGCTCCAAAAATCTATATATTTGGACGTGGTATGTTGTATAATGCAACATAATTTATATTACATAATAGGAAATGACTTCTCTCCGATACTTCTCTACATGTTCCATGCCTTCGTAAAACATTATCACTTTTATTGGTAAAACCAAGAGTATTAAAAATTACTCTCACTAATTTGATTTCTTTTGAAAAAAAGTATAAATTATATAAGAATATATATTTTATATTTTAAAATAGCAACAACCGTATTCATCTTCCCTTTGTTCTGATATATTTACATTTCTTATTTGAATGTTTCAACAACCCAAAAAATTATACTTTTACGAAAAACATATATGTCATTATTTATTAAAAATATCATTAACATATTCAGAGCCTCACTTGACCCTTTATATTATTACTATATCAATAATCCTCCAATAGTGTATCTTCATCAGAAAACCACTAAATTGTTTCCCAGATTCCAATTTTTTTCTTAGGATAACAATTTACTTTTCCATAAACTATACCTTATTAATTATCTATTCTACTGTTGAATCACGGTCAGTTATAAAATTAATTTTCTCTATAATATTATTCGTGAAATTCAGATGTTCCTATAAGTTATCAAGAAAAAAAATTTGAAAATCAAATTCTTCTTGAAACTGATCAATATATTCATTAGTATTATGAACATATTCAAAAGATTATTTTACTGGTTCTATTATATAATGATTCTTAATTTATCTAATGTCAATATCTTTGATATGTGCTCCAGGTCTAACCTTAATATATACTAACCATTATTGTAAATATAAGTTTTCAGGTTCATTTAATTTTTTCTTAATAACATGCATTAAAGAATCTTATATTTCAGATGTGGTCTTTGTTTCAACATCCCCCATATAGTCATACTTATGAACTTCTTCTTTTCTAAAAAATTACAGTATATAAAACATCATTCTAGAGGAATTCCCAATATTAGACTCTGATATATGAGGAAATATTCTTCATGGATTCTCTATAAATTCTTCATCACTCTCCTCATCATCAAATATTTCCTTGGACCATACTATTGTATGATCTATATTACAACAATGAATGAATCCCAAATTTATCTTTCCATTGAATCAACCACTTAATCTCATGAAAAATATTGAAATAATAGAATGAAATAACTCTTTGAAATCCTCATTTTATCACCACTTTTTGGTGAGATTTATATTATTTATGTATTTGAATACTATTTATAAACATTTCTGTGCTTATGTTGAGTTTGGGTTAATTCACATTTCATATTCTAATAGGCTTGTATATAGATGATATAGTATTAGATTTAAAAAAAACATTTTCTAATGTTCTAGGAAGTTCTAACTGTACAAAAGTAAAAATCATCAAAATATATTTTAAACATTATTGTTTTCTTTTATCAATTATTTGTATCCCCAAATTTCTCCAACAACCTCAGCCACATGTTTGAAGAAACAATAAAAATATTAATTGGGGATTATTTTCATGTCATAAAATGGTTATTAAGGACTCAGTTTCATTACATACATAACCATATTATAACCATCATAGGTGTTATACAATTTATCCCACATGGACTAGTCACTCTTGCAGTTATCAGACTCATATATGTCTTATCCCATAGAGGTCCAGTTAAAGAATTTCAAGATTCTTCATCATGATTAAAACATTATAATCAACCTTAGTTAGAGAATTTACTATCAAAACACTAATATGAATCTCATAAATGGTGTTATATATAACCTATATCCGGTGTGATCAAATATATGATATCATATTATATTTTTAAATAAGATATTTTTTTTGATCAAAGAGAATATGACCTTATGCATTCACTGAATTCTCCATTTTTTGAATTCAAATTAGTGATCAACACTAGTTACCTAGATCTTATAACACTTGATGTATCCTAGGAATATATGATATTGGAGTGGTGAATCATTGTGTTAATTTTTTCATTCACTAAAAGGGATCTTTTCCCCACTCGGGACAAAATTAGTTAACCATATTATATAGAATTGTGTAATTAGAAAACATAGAAACATATAAATAAAAATACAACATAATAGATTTACATGGTTTTACTCTAAGGGAATGTCTATATATAATACATTAATGATTAATTAATTATTCTAGAGCCTAGTATGTTTCACTAGTTTTGGTGGATTACAATGATTTAATAATGGTAACTCAGGGTTAGATGATATTTCATTTGATGAATTCAGGGAGAAAACACTACCTCTACTGGATCAAATTAATAAACTCTCCTTTCTTACTACATAGGATGAATTCTTCATAAATAAATTTATTTAATGGTTTCCTATATATCTTTTTAAATAATTACTATGTTTGGAATCATGAAATGAAAAATCAATGATTCAATAAATTCCACATGTTTTTTGCAAGTGGAACATAGTTTTTATATCTATTTTAATGTAATAACCCTCTTCATGTTAAATTTTTTTATTAGAAACATCTTTTACTAAAATATAAATTATCTTTGTAGTTATAATTAATATTTCTTCCATAAATTCAATATCTAAATGATTCCTATTTCACATAATAAATAAAATAACAGAAGTCTTCCATGAATAAAAAATGATTAATTATTCTACACATAATTAATACATTTAAAGGTGATCTATAAAATATTTATCATCCAAAATTTACGTATCATGAAATTATTCCATTCTAGAAAGACACAAAACCTCTATATATATTCTTCACTTGAAACTATAAATCAACTTCATTATCTTAAAACATGTGCTTCATGAAACCCCCAGTCTGTCACAAACAATCAATATTTCTCAAACATATTTTACTCACTATAAAAATTTATTGAATCATCCATGACAAAAATTTCAGGAAATGTTTTCCCATTCCCCTAGAATTTTGCATATCCTCTAAAATCAACTATAAAATTCCTAAACACATTACTGCCCCAAAAGTTTATCCATAGTAGGAAGTGGTACAATTCAAAAAAGTTTTTATACATTTAATGATTAGTAAAAAATATTAAATAATGTTAAATCTATTCAATCTATACTAAGTGGATTAAAAAAAACAACTAATTTACAATGTATATCACCAAATTTACAACACCTTATTTTATTACATTAAATAATGGGGGTTTTCCATTAAAATTTTTGGAGATCATTCCATGATTATTTTAACAGAATAATGTAGCAACAAATTGTATTAGATACACCATGATGTGTGTAATGAAATTTAAAATTTAAATTATGGTTTCTTCTCAAATTATCTACATTCTCCTCATCTCTCCATTGAACCTTAAATATGAATTTTCATTGTTTTAGTGCTTAATTGTCATTTCATGGCGGATTTTAATATTCAGATTCACATTATATTATCTTTGTGCCCTGAAGTGCCATTTTCATCACTTCATTTATTTTTTATTCCATTTATTATATTTTCCCAATTCAATATTTTTATAATGTAATCAAATGGGAGAAGAATTTTTTTATAGATATTTTGATGGATGTTGATACATAACATTTTATTGAAGATTTACCTATCAAATGTTTTTCATTGGATCATCACTTTTATTCTAATTTAACTCAATTATTGTTGATTGTTTGGTATATGAAAAGTATTATATATATATTTTCTTTTTATTATCTTTGAATTTGGAATTATCATGCATATGTTTAAAATTGTGGATTGATTGAATTAACCTCATAAATATAAAAAAAATTCTAAATAAACTATGAAGGAAATATGAGACTCACATGTCATTTCTGATTGTTATGATTTATTGTAAATTACACTATCTAATTATAATGTAATTAAATTAAAAAATAATTTAAAAATTAAGTTGGATTGGAACAAATATGGTGGATAAGATTACTATAAATGGAACATAAATCATTATATAAGATTTCAATATTTATTGGTATTATATTTAGTCTATTTCCCTAAACAAAAATCAAATGCTTCTTGACTACAATGATATCCAAAAGGGACTATAATCATAGAACTCTATCATATGATCTGAATTAATAAATAATAGTCTTATAATTTCAATATAAATTTGATTTAGAGAATCATGAAATTGGGATATTGTTTCTGTCATTTAAATGATCACCAATATCTATGATTATGGCCATGAGAGTAATTCTAATGGCTGGAATAATTGAATGAATGGTAATCCTGAATTTATAAAATATCATATATTACAAAATGAATTAAAAAATTATGGATTTTTCCTTATTAATTAAACTAATTAATAAACACCATTGATAATCACTATTTATAAGACAGATCATCACATAAATAATTAAGGAATGAAATATAATTAAAATTCATAGTGGTTGAATTATTTGAATGGAGTATCATACCATCCTCATCATGTTATTTAAATGTTTCAACATTATTTTTCTATTATTCATTAAAATTCGATTAATTTTATCTAATTCCCCCGATGGTTTATATTTTTTAGAAACTCTAGGATATATTGGATTTAATATATAAATGTATATATATATATATATGAATTTGTGTGTATATATTAAATATGAAATAAATTATTTTTCATCATGTTAAATATAAGCTATAGTATCAAGAACATGTTATTCCTAAAATGGACATAAAACATGGAATAGGTTTGGATCGACAGTGGGGTGAAGTTGTGATGATAATGATTTCTTTTTTTTGTGGTTAATCTAGTAAAATTTGGTTTAATCATTATACTGATTAATCTCCATTGTTAATCTATTAAAATGAATAAGAGAAAAACTGCTTGATTATAATTAAAATATAGTTGAATTTAGATCAATGATGGATCAAACACACTTGTAAATGACGATGGAAATTTTCAGGAAAGACAAACAATAAAATGAAATAAAACAATAGACCATAAACAAAAAAATATATTAAGAAATAAAACATATATATAATAAATAGAAAATAATGTGTTCCTTCCAATCAATGATTTACTATCAATGAAAAAGTTAATATAATAAACTTATAATCAAAAATAATGTAATGGCATCTGCACCCCTTCCTATGATCAATCAAACCGATCTACTATTAAACCATGACACTATAACCTAGATAGAATGTCAAAGATTTCCATAACGAAGATTAATTAATTACCATTGGAGTCCTAAACAATTTTCCCACATCATTCAAGCTCAAAATTCAATACCACCATAACATAATAGAGTCCAAAAATGTTGGAGAACTCTCTATGTAATATTTACTTCTCAATTACACTACATGAAGTCATGGATTCTAGCCTAAGATTTATTTGAATATATGACTAAACATAAACATTTTTATAAATTATGAACCATGATTTATGATAATCCTATCCCAACAATGCTTGTAGAATATTTCAATTTTTAGGGCAATTGAAGGACAATGACCAAATTCCACCTTCCCATTGAATAGAATATGGAAATATAGCCTCCCATGGCCACAAAAACATAATCTGAGAAAGTCCATACAACTAAAGGAAAACAATTTACCCATCAAAATATAGTAACACATGACTGAAAAATTAGAAACTTACATCATCATATTCATAGGAGAATCCACACTATTGGAAATTTCTCCACCAATGGTTCATAATGATTTGAATTTTCCAGGATGACAAGTAGCTGAAAAATTTATAAAGAAATAGTTAAAATGATTTTGTTGTAGAATCTATCAAATTAGTGTGTCAGAGAACAGAGAAATATGTATAAAGTGGTAACCGAAACTATGTAAATAATAATGAGAAAAAAATGACCAAGTCCATTCCATTAAATCCAATAATATATTTTAGTCTATAGTCCAATCACATTTTCTCACATGGAACATTCAAATTCCAAACTAGCTGTAGAGAGTCCAATGAATTCCCTACAGAAAGTATACATCTAAAACATAGAATAGGGATAATTTAAATATTTTATGTGCATAGAATAATTTAACATTGAAATTTATGAATGGAAACAATCAATGAAATAGATATAGCATGAAAATTTTAGAAAACAATTAGTTACACTAGGTTCATGAGAAATGAAACACATTCATGTCAAAGGGAAGTTGTATCATATTAAAGATATAAGGGGAGGAGGAGTCTCTGAATGTTGGATGAACAAGAGTATTCTTTTTTTATAAATTTATTTCATTTTATTCACCAATTATGATACACTAATCTTGTAGTGGTTGAGATAGTGAGATTTCTCCCATCACTATAATGAATTATATTTTTAAATAATAAATTGTCCAATATTTGAGTCTTAAGATATTTTTTGATGCATATATATTAAGATATTATGATTCATATATAAATATAAGTATTTTTATTTCATTTTTTACTAGTATATAAAACATGACACTTGGTAATTTCACTGATTGTGATTGTTAAATAGTGTGGTAACTCATGGGAGATCGGGGATATATGATCACTACCACAGGTAATGGATGAACATGCAATGATCATTTTATTTATTTTCACCAAAAAAAAATTTACTAGTAAGGATAATCTAAGATATTTCCTTTTAGTATATAAATGATGGGGAATCCAATTTGAATAATTATTCATAGGTTTGTAGGAAACGTAATACATGGTTAAATCACATTGTTTCAGACATCAAATTTGGTATCGAATAATTGATTCACAATATTTCATAGTGAGAACCCAATAAATAAGATTAAAAATAAAAAAATTATTCTATAATGAAAAAATATGAACCAAAAATTCTATATTAAATTGAGGATTATAAATGAATTAGTATAGTAACCCACAACAAGAACGCATCAAACATGTAATTTTTGACCCGAAAATAGTTTTATTATTTTAATGTTATTTTAAAATTATTTTTATTAATAATAAACATTTATTCCAACCAAATTAGCATTAAAAATAATATTTAGGGGACATTATCACTAGATATCGAACTATGAAAATCACAGAACAGGTTGAAAGATAGTTTTACACCATCACATTGAATAACTCTCCCTCATCAAATTATTCTGCAACAGAGTGACACTATGTTGTTAAAAATTGAAGGAGAATAATGAGAAAATAAATTAATATTGGATGAAAATGTATGTACCTAAGTTAAATACTAAAACATGTTAATTATAATTTACTAAAAATTAAGATGAACTCAATACTAAAATTTTATGTGAAGTAATTTTTTTTCATGGATTATCAGCGAAGATCCATTCATAAATTTTATTGTCTTTAAGGAAGTCTACAGTAGGATTAGAATAATAGGAGTAATTGAATCTCAACTCAAATGCAAGTATTTATTTTTCGTACTGAAGGAGTAGCCATGGATTTGTTGTTAAAACTATATCCTAGGGAATTCATCTAATTTAATGAGTGAAATAGAAACCTCCTCAATAAATTCTCCATTCTTCATGATGTAATATACTATGAAATGAGACATTTAGAATAAAAAAAGTTTGTTGAAGAAATATCTATAAATTTTGGGATTGATTCAATAACATTACCACATAATTCCTAGAACAATATTATGATTAATATCACTTATTTTTAATACTTTACCATGAATTTATTTAAATAATTTAAATATTCCAGAGGCCTCTATTTGAGTAGAAATTATTGATAATTCACTAGTGTAAGTGAGTGATATATTTGATATAGTATTAAAAAATTCTAGAAACATTGGTATGAGGATAATTATTAAGGGTGTACATGATGTAAAATTATAAAAATCACATTTATTAGAAAATAAAATTGAGAAAATAATACCACTTTTGAGACAACATTTTATGAAAAAGTTATAGCAGTTATCACTAACCAGACCCCATAGTGTCTTCCACCATTTATCTAATCTTGAGTATTTCATAGATGGGTTCCCTAAAATTCATGTTATTTAATGTTTTAGTACCCTATTTATGGGAAAATATATAACCATAAAAATAGAAATCAGGAATACATATATTTTCTCAAAAATCCATACTTCGATTGAAGCCAAAAACATTAAATTCAACCATTCCAGTTGGCATCTACATAGCCTTTCAAACCCTCAGCATTATAGAGACAAAGTTTTCAAACATCTATGAGAAATATTAAAATAAAAATGAATTATTATTCCATGAAGGACATGAGGATACATACAATAGAATCTCAAAATATTTAATATTGTACTCTCAGAACTCATGGATTTGAGCTGAATGAATTAAAAGGATATTTCAGTCATCTCATAAACACCCTAAAAAATATAGTAATTCTACGATCAGGGAATATTAAATCTCATAAAATAAAATTAATATATTAAATTTCAATGATATCACAATAATGAGGGGTATGATGTTCTAAAATATAGTATGATCTTTTTAAGATACCATTGCTATAAGTGAATTGATGTATGCACCATATACAACATCCAAATAAAAAGAACCTGACAAAGAATATATGAAGAAACACATAGAGAAGGAATACAATTAGAATGATGTGATGGGAGATCCACAACAAACTCTCTCTCTCTATTACCTTCTATGATGCAATACCCAAAAAGAACTAGTAAATAGTCAATTCAATAGGATATGTTATAAGTGTTCGTCAAAGAATAAATAAATACCCTCCAACAATATTACATTATCTAGATGGTACATAATTAAAAATATATTAAATAAATGTGCATTTATAGATGGAAATTTTGTGGAAATTAAGAGTTAAGATAATGTAACCACTTTTTTATGGTATTTACCCCTCAAGTACCACATAAAATCCATGATCATGATACAATTTTTATGAAATCCACTTATAGATTGAATGATTTTTCCAAATAGTTATGTGGTATATAATTTTAAATTATTTAAATTCCATAATAAATTAATTATAAATTATATATTGTATAGAATAAACCCACTCATGAGGTTGTGGAACTCACCATATGAGTTACTAATAACCAAGTATTTGTTCTTATTGAATACCGTGTATGTGTAAATGGTTACCCATTCCATGATGATTTTTACATTCATAACATGGAATATGGAAAGGGTAAATATTAATCTCCAGTGATCTTTCATAGACCCTTACTCCTGGAAACTAAAAATACCACAGATGTAAAAAAATGTACCCTTAAAATTAATTTTGGTGAAAAAACATTTAATTACATCTTCCTCAATTAAATGAAACACCCACATAAATAGATTTATATTTTAATATAAATTTTGAACGAATTTGTTTTTATAGGTAGTAAATTGAAATATTTAATGATATGATAAGATTATGGAAAGGTTTATAAATAACTAACCTAATTAAAAACTATATTAATAATAATTATCTCAATATAGAGACACATTCAATTCATGAATAATTAAAATAAATTGATTAATTATATTTTGTTGAGTAACTCAATTATGAAACAAATATTACTCCCACATATGTGAAGGGTTCCAAAATAGAGAAACTTTTGTTGGAGGAAAATATATAAAACATCCCCTATTTACAATTAAAATTATTACATTAAATCTTAAGATATGAATTTGTACAGGAAAATGGAAAAATGGTAGTTATAATATAAAATAATTTAGGACCATGATAAGAGCATCAAATAATGAAAATTTAGAAACATAATGTTAGGGACATAGAATGTACATTAGCTTATATCCCATGTATTATCCCTAAAACATTGATTAATTGATGTTTATATGAAAATGAATCTAAACCGGTGACACGTCCATAATGGGGAATCTACCCAACCATTCAAAAAACTAGTTTAAAAGGATGTATAATGAAATTTAGGAACTATAATAATATATTCCTAACCAAATGCGTAATGGGTGATTCCTATCAATATTTTCAAAATGAAATATATATCCACAATTTTGGAAAATGAGAAAAATGTACTGGTACCCACACTAATTAATAATAGTTGGTGAGATTGTATATATTATATTAGATTAAACCATGTTAAAAAAGGGAAAACATTACCTTTCCCATTGTGGAAAAAATTGATGAATGAATATATTTTAATGGTCAATATAACAACATTGATGGGTTTTTTTTGGGTATTCTAGGATTCAATCACTCTCAATAAGTAAGAAAAACTAGTTTCACATTCCCCTTAAGAATGTTTTCCAACTAAAGGATTTATTTTAGTCTCTAAAATTTCATATGTACCTTTTAGGGATATATGGTAAAAATCTTATATGACCTGATTAGGAACTTCCTGGAGGTATTTATTAATGACATCACTATCTTTGAGAATTCCATTCAATGTTTTTTGAAAAGTTTTGAGAAGGTTTTAAAAATATTATGACAAAAAAATTTGTTTTTAATTTGGAAATGTTCTAATTGTGGAAGAATAAAGAATTGTTTTCTTTTGTTTTATTTATAATTATTGAACTGAAGTGGAAAAATCAAATGTTGAATTTTTTTTCAAAATTCCATACACCACCATAGTGATAAAAATTACATCATTTATATTTTATGTTGGATTTTTTGTACGTTTCATAGGTGACTTTGTTAAAATGGATTTTTTCCTAAATATCCTAAAAAATTAGTAATTTAATATAATTTTTGATGAATTATAGAATAAAGATATTTATTTATTGAAGAACATCACGAACATTGTCCCCATTATCTATCCATCGATCTGGGAACAACTATTTTAAATTATGTTTGATGTATCCAACATAGATGTGGTGGATATGATTTTGAAATATATTTAAGACTTAAACCAATGGAAATGTATACTTTACAGACCCATGTAACATCATAGATTATGTACACAATAATAGATGAGGTGTTTTTCTATGTTGTTATATCTTTACAATTTTTTTTATCTTTTAGGGAATAGGTAAATTATTTATTCTTACCATGGAACATTGTGATATTTGATAAATACAACAGATGAAAACCCTAGACTAGTGAGGGGGATGTTTTCTCTATAAGAGGAGGAAAATATGAATAAGTAAATGAAGGGATGTGGAACTATTGTAGTATAACACATGAGATAACTACCTCACATTTTCTAGTTAAACCAATCCATAATTCCAATCATGATGATTCATTCCCATGTGAGAATCTGTATATCCTCAACCAAGTGCCCCAGTATACTAAAATAGTGAATTTTCGATTGATAATAATTTTTCTCCCCTCCTTTTATAGATATTATTATACTGTATATAAATATGAGTCAAAATATTACATCATAGAGGATTTTTAATTTTGGAACTTTGGAATTTAACATGTCATTAGAAGGTGTGTCCCCTTCTAAGAAATGAACTATGAACTATCTTTTTCTCTACAAATGCATTGGGAGGCCATTCTGGAATTAAAATAACAACAAGTATTATGTTGAAACATGGATTTTTTATGATAATTTTTTTTAAAATTCAAATGATTTTTTAAAAAATGTTCTGAATTTTAGTTTACTAGTGGAATTTCAAAAAATCGTGAGATTCCCAAAAACCCTTTTATTGTTATTTTATTTTTATTTTTTTATTTATGGAGAATTTATTTTATAAGACAATTTCATATATAATTAATATTTCCCTATTAATAATTAGAATTTAATTATGTATCTAAATGTAATGAGTATAATCAACATGAATTGTTTATGAAAAAAATATATCTAAGTTATTAGAATATATCTTTTTTGTATGTTTGGAATACCGCAAGGTTTTATAAGTTACCATGAATCCCACTTCTATAGATGGAACATATAATTCCTCATAAATAATTATGTGGTATACCAAAAAACATCCACTACATACCAAACATAGATAAGTAGATTGGATGAGGTAACCAAGATAGAAGTCAAAATTAATCATGAAAAATTTGACGAACCCCATACAAAAAATTTAGTTTAAGATATTATAATATATAATATGGACATAAAATCCTTCTTGAAATCCATATTTTGTATGTCTCCCTATATAATTATTTATGTTAACCAATTTCACATTCCTATTTTGATATAATAGGGAACCAAATAGTCTATTGAAAGAGTAACACAAGATCTTGGAAGGCCTGAAGAATGGATGAAATTACAAAATGGTGATTGAGGATCCAACAAGAGATCCAATTTAGAAATCACATATATACAATGGGAAAGATGAATATTCTGAATATATAATGATCTAAAAATTATAATTCCTATTTTTAGACCAAGTCTTTATATTATAATCAAGGATGAATATATTCCCTAGTGAAATTAATTCCATGTATAATATACCATATGAAATATGTAATAAATATCCTTATTGAAAAATTGAGATTTAAGTATAAGGTTTAATTTTACCAGTCATTGTAACTAGACAACAACTAATGAAGTACCTGGAGAATTTAGAGAATGTAAATGTGGAAATGTCTAGACTCCCCTCTACAACTGATAAATTAATCACTCTTACATTGTCTCTTTTCAACATATTTACCTAACTACTATTTTTATTTTGAACTAATTTTTTGAACCAATACTAGTTGAAATTAAATATGATATATTATTTAACCTATTATTGGGGATATGGATAAGTATAATTTTAATGAAAAATCCATTTCAATGATTATCATTCAGAAAAAAATAAAAAATATAAATATGTTTAAAGAACTATAAATTGATTTAAATTATTTTCAATCATTATTTATATTGAATTTGAAAACCTGATGACTTTTTTCATCCCAATGCTTGTTGTGGATATTCTTCATATTATATAAACTCAAATTATAAAATGATTATTGAAATGAATTAGTCTTTTGGGTCATTATTTTCAAATATTTGTATAAATATTTACCAGAAATTGAAATACAAAACCCTTATTGATTATCTATGATTTATTATTAATGTCCTGAGTGGTTTTTTGATCCACTTTGATACCATATTTCCAATAACCATCACATCTCTAAGTAATTTTATGATTCAGTTTATAAATAGGAAATTTGAATATTTAATCTAAAATATTAGGTACTTGTGAGATATTTTCAACATTGTTGAGGGGATTAATTGGTAAGGTCATTGTTATTCAATTAATCATACATTGAATATTGATCCTAGTTATGCACTTAGATAACCATGAATAACCTTATATGTTTATTATTCATTACAAGGTGAATTATACATTACATACCCTCACTATAAAATATAATTGCATGACTAATTCGAGTTTATGTGTGGGGGAATGGATTTCATGTTTTATTACCTTGGAAAAATTTCATGTTAAGAGGTATGTAAGAGGATTCATTCTTAATTTTGTGAATATGAGAGATGAGGTATAGGCATGAATTTATTAATATGAATTCCATTATTACCCTAATTATCTTCAAAAAACATACACTAGATGGACACATTATTTGTATTCATTTCACATGTCCTTCTTATTATATTAAATAGTACACTAGTATTGTGTGTAACATGTTTTGTAGGGTAGATTTAATGAGGCTATTTATCATGGCTTACCTGATAAATAATTGAAGTTATTTAATTATTGAAACCATTAGCTTCTCTATGAATCATATTCAAACATGTTTGTAAATTCCTCAAATCCACCTAATATTCTTTTTAAAGGCTTAACAACTAATTTTATTTTCAATTACTCATTGTGTGGTTAGATGAGAATTCTCCAAAATCTACAGAAAATAATCAATTCCCACAAATGTGAATAAATGATCATAAATACATTCTCTAGTGTGAAGTTTGAAAGAGTAATTTATGTGAGGTAGATCATGAAATAGTTTTTGAATGGATTTTATGGTTATTTTGAGGAAAAAATATTTCAAGCGTTTTCCATTAAACACATGGATGAAGAATCATATAAATTTCTCTAGAAATAAAAAAATGTGTCACATTTTTTTATTAATAGATTTATTTTTTTTCTGATTAAATCATATCATTTAATAAACATAAATCATTAAATTTTTTTTGAAGAATATTTTTCAAATTTATTAAATTTAAAAATAATTGAATAAAAGAATTGAATTATAAAATTTTCTTAGAGTGTAATAGTTCATTTATAGAGGAGGGATGTGAGATGAAGTTTTATGCATCTTTCATCAGTTATTCACTTATATTACACTTTTTAAATTATATTACATAGTTGATAAAAAATTTTGGGAACAACATTCTAATTTTGGACATAATCTTAAAATGGATTTAGATTGAATTTAATAGATTTCATTTAAATCAAAAATCCAAAACCTATTCATTCTTATTGAATATAATCATATACTTTTAATAACATGCTTTTTATATGAATACCATATGTCTTAGAAAATATTTGGATATACCTTAGCAATATTTCTTATGTACCATGATTTATCATCTTATAGTCGATCAATTTTTCAAAATATGGGAATGGAATGGATTGATCGTGGGTACCCTAATTAAGGTTGCTTCAACTACAAAGAGGATAGGAGTGGCCACACATCAAAGGAAATGAAATAAGACATTTCATCTTATGCTCTATCATTCTACTAAAGACACTAAATGGTTGATCTATGAAATGAAATAATCGTAAATATAATCATCTCATGGAAAAAGATGATTGACCATTGGGAAAAATATATTGACTCTATCTAAAAATAATTCATGGATTTTTTTTGAAATTTTAATCAATAACATGAACCAGAAATGATAGAATATACACCCCAAAAATTTATATAGGAATATTCATTGTAGTTAGAAAAAAATAGAACTATACACGAGATCTATTCAATGATTTATTATCAAAATAAAGAAGAAATTTTTCTTGTATCACATTCCATTAAAATGGGGAGGCATCTTCATCTCTTTTGATGATCAATCGGTCGGACCAACCATGCCACTTTTAGACTGTAAAATGGAAACAGATTCCATAATTGAATCAAAGTAGATGAATTGAACACCACAATATTCACAAAATATATGGAACCACATGTCAAGTTCTAAACCAATGATTTTGGGACTTTCTAGAGATCAACTATTACAACAATTTCCATGAACAATTTTCCCATCTTGGTTCCTATGGATATATATGTGACCATTAACATAATTTATATCAGTTGATATAAAATATATAGTAAAACATCATGTTCCATAGAAGATGATAATGTATTCCTATAAAAGGATTTTTAATATTTTTATTATGGGTGTTTTTGAACACCCTTGATCAAATTCACCCTACCTATTGAATATAATAATGAAATATACCATACCATGGTCTTCCAAATAGGCTCATGGAGATTCAAAACTGTAGGAGAAACAATGTTTAACTATTATTATAATGTCATGAATGTGTTTGAATTTTTAATATCACATAAAAATTTTACTTGGAGAAGTCACTATGATGGAAATTATAGTACAAATGTCCCAAGGTATTTTAAATTAATCAGTACTATAATTAGATGAAAATTTGATGAAGATGTATTGAAAATAATTGTGTTTTATAGGAATTTAATTTTACTATTTACAGATAAGACCATAAAACAAGTAGTGGTACATAAAACTATGTAAATAGTTAGTACCGACAATGAATGCCAAATCCTATTTATTTTAGCCCAACCAGACATTTGATTAAGTAGGATTATCAGGATACCTCGCATAATATATTCTTATGCCACCTAAGAGATTGATAATCCAATAAAATATCAGAAATAATATATGGGTATCAATCATGCAAGGGTGGTGATTTTCAAATTTAATGTGTGTTACAAGATGACAATTAAATATTACACATATAATCAATCAAATAAGTGTATATGGGATTTTACTTTTAAATATAAATCAATTAAACTAGGAGTATTACAATTTAAAATGAATCATGTTAGTGGGAATCTATATTCGATTAATTATTGAGTGAGGGGTGCTAAATATCTATGGTGTATCAACTAGATCTCATATAAATCTTTTTATTTAAATTCATTATTTGTAATCAATAATAATGGAACACTATTCCATTAGTATTCAATCCACGTATATTTATCTCACCCAAATGATAAATTCTTATTTTTAATAATAAATTATATATAGTTTATAATTAATTTATTAAATTCATTTCGTTCCATATATTCATATTCATCTACACATTTAAATATTATTATTTACTTTTTTCACTAGTTTCACCCACACACCAACGATAAATTTTACTAGTTACGATTGATAAGTAGTGGGGTAACACTATGGTGATTGGTGATATCTAATCAATTTGAAAGGTAAGTGAGTAGTATAATGTTTTCATTTTAGTTCTCTATTCCAAAATAAAATATCCAAGAGTCGCTAATATGTGATATTTCTACTGATTAATGAAATTGAAGAGAATAAAACTCTATTAATGATTCCTAAGTATTTGAAAAGTGTAATTTTATTTTTGACCACAATGTTTTAAACATTTAATTTTTAATTAATCATTGCATCCATATATTTCAAATTTTTATCAATGTAAAAAATATTAAAAAACCCTCAACGAACTATTTTATTTGATGAAAACAAATTTCCACCTAAATGTTTTTTTAATTTATGTTCAATTTTTTTGAGCACCCCATGAGAAGCATGAATCTCCTCATGTGAAACATGATATGGTTTTATACAATCTGACAAAAAATAAACAAAAATATGGGGTCCTTATCGATCCCATGGTCAATGATTTATTGAATATTTCATAGTATTATCTGAATTTCATTACTTCATTTTAAATATTAATAAACATTTTAGATTTTTTATGAATCTATCAAAACTCCAGTGTACTTGATTATTCTTATCTCGCTAAAAATGAGTACAGAACCTATTTATTGAAATCTATCCTTATTCCATACCATTTAAGTGAATTCATTGTCTTTTTTGTTGTTTAAAAAAAATAATGAAATCCAAAATCCATAATTTTATGAAAATATAATCCTTTATAATAATTTATCTCTACTATAGCTATAATGCTTCCAAGATTGATCTCAATAAAAAACACTTATATATCTATATGAAAATGTACATGATAAGATGTATCCTTATACCATCTATACATGATAATCATATACATATATCATATACTGATAAATAGACATGGAATATTACAATCTATAATGTAACATCTCATATGATCATGAATTTATAAAATAGACATAGTAGTATGAATGTAGACAAACTAGGCAATACGTCAATGTATAGTTGAGTGCAATCCATGTAATTATAAAAAGAATGGACATGGATTTCATCAAATGAATTCAATCATAGGACCATATTTCATTATTTTAATATAATATACTAATAACATATAAGTTACATCCAATAAACTACATGGACAAAAAAATTTACAAACACCCTTGGTTAGCTCTGCCTCAAGGTTAGAGAAAAATGTTATTAAATAATAAAGGATCGTTTAATAATTATTTTTATGTTTCTGGTAATTGGGATTAATTATAATTATATATCCTTATGTATATCATTCACCGTAAAAAAATGTTATTGATAAACATTGGTCGGGCCTATCAAATAATAACCCTCAACTTATTTTCTCAGGAGACTATAATATATCATATTTTATATTCTACTTTTTTTAATATTAAAAAATCATAAAAAAAATTTAATACTAAATGATTATTATTCAATAAGGATAACTGAATGTCACAATTTTACTTGATGTTATCATTCAACTATTCATGTAATATATACATTAAACTGTAATGAATGATAAAAGGGTATTTCAATTGTTATAAATCTATGATACACTTTTAAATCATTTCATCCTATAGATCATGTATATAATAATAATATATTTCACATAACCCTCATTATTTATATATGTTATGGGATTTTTAAAATGATCCACTATATTTTTATCTATATCCACCAAAAACTTATTTACATATCTTCTGTCAATGATCTAAAAAATGTTATAGTACTTGAGAATGATTTTTTTTTTCACTTTTGTGAGTCTAATATTCATTATCCTAAGAAATATATCCATTATTATAAAATTATTTATAAATTTATACTTGAATGCTAGAAATAAACCCTAAATTCTGTGATAATCTTCTTTATTCAATCGTCATACTTCATAGTATATGTTGTAGTGATATACTCTATGTCAATTTTTTCGTTCTATATGGTGTCATGTTTTGTACTTTTACACAAAATTACTCAGCTGTTGAGGTTGAAAACATAACTAGTTTGAGATATCATAAAATATTTATCATTTTGGAAACCGGAATCAGTGTAACCACTTAGAATTCGTTCATCATTTTCAACATATACCAAGAACATATCCTTACTTTATATTAAGTACTGAAGGATTTTTTTGAAAAAAATATAGTGACTGTCAGTAGGCTTGGATTGACATCAACTTGTTATTATGAAATCATAAATGAATTTGGGTTAAGTATGTATCATAATTAACATGATATATCATATGAAGGATATAAAATTATGCTTATATATCTTTTCTATCATTTGAAAAAAAATCATTAATCTTCAAAGATTCATGGAATGAAATCACAGTAATAACCCATTTTTGAGTTGTTTATGTTAAGACTCGTTATCACATTATTAATAAATGTGAATTTAAATAGTATAACCAAAATTTTTGATCTATATTTTTTTGTCATTTATTCCTAATATATAGGTATATTTACACCCTTTTCATCAATAATCTAATTCCCTACATAACTGTTATAGAATTTTATGTCATGATATCATTTCTTATCATTAGCATGTTTTCCAATTAAAATAATAGAAAATACAAAACACTACTACTAAAAAACTTTTATATAGAAAAATAAAATTTATTATTATTGAAACCAAATAATTTAATTTCATCATCAAAATGATTGTTCTAACACCAGGAATCTATCTTCAATCCATAAATGTAACATTGTTACACGAAAACCATGTAATGATCATTTGATACTTAAAAACCATATGTTTGTTTCTTATACATGCCCTTGAAAATATTTCCATTATGAAAAGTTATTTTTACATCCATTTAATATATCTCATAATCATAATGAGTTGTCATATAAAATAGAATTTTACTGGACATTACCATCAAATCTAGATAAAAGGAGTCTTTATAGTCAGTACCATGAATTTTTTATATCCCCTAGATTCTATAAGTAATTTATGGGTAGGAAAACTTCCATCCATGTATATTTTTTCTTCACATAAACTCACTATAACCTAGGAGTTTTACACTATTAGGTGTATCCACCATGTTCCAAACAAGGATTATGTATGTGGAGTGTGTCTTGAATTTTATGATTGATAACTATTTCATAGAATTATAATTTTCAATGACCTCTTGGTATAAAATCGAAACACCATATATTAAATTCATTTCAACATTATTTAATTACATAAATTAATTTCACATAGGATCCTAATGAATCCTAACAGACCATTAATGTTATTATGAAAACAAAACTAGTTATTCTTTTAAAAAACATTATAGAACAAGTACACAATCCATATTGGAAAAAAAATCAAGTTTATTTCTCTCAAAAATCCATACAATATAATTTTCCCCCCATTAATCATTTTATTAAATATTCATTATCATAAAATATATTATTTGGGGCCAAATAACTTTGTTCATTAATATGTCATTGATAAAAAATGATATATTAGTATTATTTGAATAACCCAAGAATAAGTCTATCAATTAATTTAGGAAAGTTTGTTAAGATAAAAATATCATTCATATGGTTAAAAACCACAAAATAAATAATGAATATATGTTTTAATGATTTGCAGACTGTATCTCATATGTTTTATTTATGATTTGTTAGGTTGTAATGTGGTTATGTATTAATGTGACAATTTTTAATGAATTTTTAAAAAATGATATAGGAAAGTCACACCTACTCTTCATTGGTCGAATCATATCAAATAGGGTATCATTTCATCTCTTAATCACACAATTACACTATAGAGTTCTAGGAGGAGTGATTTTTGAAATAATTCCACAATCTCTTAAAATATTACTAAATTCTCAGAAGAAGTATCCACCACGTTTATACGATCACAAAATCCTATTAATTTTTTAAAATATATTATATAAATTTCTTTTAATAACCATTAAATTATAAATTGGTTCTAAGAAATGTCTCCTCATAAACACATAACCATACATACTATTTTCATTAATAAAGGTTATGAAGTACATACAACCAACAATTTCATAAGTACTCATTGGTCTACATAAATTAATATACATAAGATCAAATATTACACTACGAATCTCAAATATTATATAAATAGTTCCTTTTGTCTATTTACCAAATAGATAGGTTCACAATTTTCAGGTGATTGATAATATATTAAATTTATCATTCAATCTCCACTAAATCATTAGATGCATTTCTAAATAATATATACATGGACACAATTCTAATGAAATGTGGTTTCATAATCAACATTGATCATTTTATTATGCAAATAATACACAATTGAATCCATTTTTAATATTTATAAACCATTTACTATATTAATTATTTTATCAAATACTTAAATCATATATCTATAAGAACACCAATTGATAAAAATGAATCTAAATCCCATATTTTCTAAATCGTATATAGAAATAAAACTTCCATTTATTTTTAGAAAAAAATATAAATTTAATAAATCTGAAAATAATCCACTTGGTAGATTCATATAATAAATTTAAACATCTAATGTGGAAGTTAATTCCCCCCACAAATATATATATAAACATTAAATTTAATGAAATATATCATATTTTTGTGTTTGTGTTTACCCAAAAAATGTGTTATAAATATATGATATCAAATTTAAAAGGGCCATATTTAGATTAATATTTTTCTATAACATTCACATTCATATTCACATAAATTTTCTCACTGAGAACTTGTCTCATCATTTCATAATAGGATATAATTACATTACATGTCAAAATAAGAAATGATTCAAAAACAAGACTCATGATGAAATCCCTTGTATATAATAAAGACATATATTTGAGAGATTATTATTATTTATATATTTTCATTAGATGAATTTAATTAATGTAATCCCACTAAAATGTTGACCTAAAAAAACAAATCTATTAACATGCCATGAACTATATTTAACTATGATTTGGGATGCTTTATCATATCTACCATCAAACAACTATTGTTGCAGTCCATCATACTAATCATATTTTATTTTACTATTGTTTAATTTAGAGGAAAAACATTTCCCAAAATTGATCATGTAGATTAAACCATATATAGTCCACTACATATCTAATATTATTAATGGAATCTAGAAAATATTAACCAAAATATAAAAGATGAATATAAAAAACCAATCCTCTAACGGTATCCCACAATAATAATTCCTTGCAAAAAATAATCCATGGGTACTCATCATTAATATAAACAACCATGTTTGATGATCAATGTCTTCAAATGTTCTATCTTTTGATGAAATCTCACACATTGTATTTGAGGGGTTTTCTTTGTCTAAACAACTCCATATTTTTATATGAATATCATTATTAACTATTTCTTCCCATGTAGTCTTTATATATTTTTAATCCATATATGTATGCATTTATCAAGGGATTTAATGTTTCAATACCAATTACATCAATGATATAATTATATTCAGACCATATTAGTTTGTTACAAATCACATAACTCAGAAATTGAGTTTCAAACCCTTTAATAGTATCCCAATATATTTATTAATATCCATCTTCATCACACACATAATTTAAATTAAAACCATTTATATAATGGCATAAAATATTACACAAATAAAAAATACCACAAGAGTAAGAATGGAGTAACATTTGGGCAAACCTCACTTTTCTAAACCAAGAATAAGCCTCCTTGACAATGAGTGGTCTAATCCAGAATCCATAAACTAATTCTTATTTACTCAAAAGATACCTCATTCTATCATAATTATATCATATAATATGATCAAACTAGAAATAAATTATAAATTCACACACATTACCCAACCACAAAAAAATTCTAGGTTAAAGAGAAATAAATATAATATTATTGTATTTTGACATTCATGGTATAATAAATTACATGAAAAAATTAATCTAATGAAGAAACATTAAAATAATATGAAAAATTCATGTACATGAATATTTAAATATTAATTTTATAAAAAAACTATTCAAATATTTATTCATGATTTATCATATAATTTAAAAAAAAAGTATTACCAAAACAATATTTAATATAGTGTAACATCAAAAAAATATAAAAAAGATGAATATTTTTAAAAATTGTAATAAAAATATATTATTTTTTAAAATTCAACTAAAAATAAATTACCCCATTCATTGGGGTTCCTTGGGATCGAGTAATGTAATGGGAACCAACAATACATTTATTTATGATCTTGAGATGTTTTAGTCCAATGGTCACATTGTGGAAGTTAAATATTTTGGGATAAATATTTGGTAAGTATGTAATTTTGGGATATCCATTTACTCTAAGTCATTTCTCATATCCAATGAAGTCATGGTAGGGCTTCAGATGTCCCAAAATAGAAAGGTAGTTTCCACTATGTCTAGATGTATCCTCATGGTGGAGGTCTCCATAACATGAAAATATCTTGACCATGACCTATAAAAAATGAATAAGATGATTTATTTTCACCAACACTTTACAATTTCCAATTTTCATGAATAGTGTCAAGGTATAATAATACCACAACATTTTCATATCGATCTATATAGAGGTTGAAAAAATATAGAGTTAAAATGAATATTATTAAGGGGATCGATCATATACCCTAGGATTAATCCTTTTTAGGTATCCAACTTATAAATTTATCCTTCTAATTTATCATTATATTTTTCTCTTGAACCAAAATTGTTTTTTAGGGGACATAAAAAAATACATATTTACTAAAAATAAACATAAAAATAATGTTAATATTTACCACGATATGATCCAATAAGATGAATAAAAAATCATTAAGTTAATATAACTCACTTACAAAGATTTCAATATTAATTATAAGTTATTTATTTCATGTTACCTCTACCAGAACCAATTTTTTCACGTTTCAAATAATATCAATTTTTCTAAGGATCCATGAACACTTCAGTTTGACATCATATTCATAAAAGTTATTCTAGAAACTTCTACTCACAGGATAATGAATAATATAAAAGAAAATAGATCGTTTCAGTATTGAAAATTATAAAATACTTATATAATGATTCCCAAGATAATTTTTTATAGGTTACCTTCATCTAATGAATGAGCCTCATAGATTTAAAATGTTTCATACTCTATTACATGTCTAATACCCTTTTATATTCCACCTCATTCATTAAACCTATTGTGAAACACATTTAATAAACAATTAATAATCATTATTTCATCACATACAAAATTAATAATAAAAATATAAATAATAATAAAATTAGTTTAACTAGTTGAGTGGTATTTTATACCTATCTGACAGGCACAATGAAGCGGTTTTTTACACATGAAAAAACATCAAAAAATGTGGTGACCTTCACATTTTCATGGTCTACAAATTATTGAATGTCATTAAATATTAGTTTTCAAAGTATTTTTTTCATTTTGATTGATATTTTCTAATTTTATAATCAATGTTTTCAATGATTAAAATTAATTTTCCCTTCGTAATGGGAAAATCACATAATGAAGGTAACTAAATGAGAATTCTTTAATTATTGCATTTAATAATGTAATTGTTTTGTCAAAAGGTGTTCAACATAAAAAGAAGTGAAAATAAAGTTATATATTTCATATTCCTTAATTTAATTTTTGGTGTTTTTCTATATTATTAGTGTGTGAAATATTTTTCTACTTTACAATTGAGTGGTGATATTTTGTTTGGTAAAATTTTGGCATGTGTGATAAGAAAATAAATTGGTGTTGTTTTGAAATAGGTTTAATAAATGTTATGGAAGTTGGTACTTGGTGTTTTGGTGGTTTGTGTCATATATTCACATTAAAAAAGAATGGTATTGAATAGAGGGAAACAATTAATTGTTATGGACTAAAAATGAGGGGAAAATATTTAGAATTATCATGTATTAAATTAGAATATTGTTATGGAGTATTTACGTACAAAACAAAAATTTATTAATGAATAATGAGTTGTGGGAATCATTGGTGGCATAATTATTGTAAAGTTTTTAGTAATGAAAAATATAGATTCTTTTAATGTATATATAATAGAAATTTTTTTATTTCCCTGTGACTGTTGTGTGGTAATAGTGATGTTAGTTTTGTTGTTGTTAGTTGTGGTTTCAATTGATGATGTTTGGTGGGTGTAGTTACGTGGTGGTTTTAGTTTCAAGTAATAAATTTATGGAATTTTTTATTTGACCCTTTGGTGGTGTTTGTGTGGTATTCTATGTCCACTATTTTTACTATTATTTCAGTTGGACCACCACCACATTTGGGTACCATTTCTGAGACAAATGAGAGTTCTGGAAATCTTAGTGTGTTCACTTATCTTAGTTACTAAGGATACAGATGGTTGACTACTCCCTCATCCTTTACATATATCTTATATCTATCATGGGATATAATTTATTAGTTTTATGGAATATATATTTAATTTATATAATCGATCACGGTTATCGTATATATATAGAAACTTAGACACATGATTGTTATAGCCCTACAGTTACATGGTTGTGATGAAAATTCAAGGTGGTGGTGTACATTTTTGGAAGAGTACTAATGGTTGATTTTATTTATGATTATATATCTCTCCATTTGAGTTTATTATATGTTCATATATGGTGATGAGGTTTTGGTTGGTTTTTATGATGGTATTGATATAGTTATGTGGATATGTGGTTATTTGTATATGGAATGGGTATAATGTACTATTATAGAAGTTATTGGGGGTGTGACTGTTACTAATTTATTTTAGTAGTGGTTATGGGGTATATTATAGATTATTATTTTATATTATTTTGTTATATCTATATATTGATTTTATAAGTGAGGTCTTGTAAGGATTGGTGATAATATACATTGTATAGGTAATTAAAAGGTTGTATTATTTATTAACTAATGATATAGTATGCTTCTTCTACATTTAAAATATCTGTTTCTGGGAGGACTATATAGATTAAAATTGTATCAATACCCCAATATACATTTTTTTTATATGGATCTAAAAGTGTGAGTTAGGGATTGAGATAGACCTTAATAGCATATGGTGGTCACTTGTTTTCTTAGAATCACTTCTACAGGAGCTGCATCTTGGTACACTATTTTATAGACCACTTCTTATATATAAAATTATATGCACGGTGGTATTTGTTGAATATTATATTATGGAGTTGATATATCGATCTTCATCTTACATTCCTGGTAAAATATGTGTAATTACCCCTATGTTCATGTTTTTAACACTTGATGTTGGTTTCTAACATATGGATTTTTAGTGTCCGGATTAGGGTGTCACTTCTGCCTTCACTACTAGACAAGGATGTGTTCTAATGATGGAACTTCTGGAAAAAATTGTATTAATGTTATGTATTAGAGTTAATAATTGGTTTACAGTTGAGAACTACTATGGATTACAAGGGTTTGGTAGGGAACCATTATTAATAAAAATTATTATTAAATAATTAAGTGAGATATTCAAGGTCAAAGGTGTTTTAGCCCCCATGATCTAAATCAAGAACCTTAGTCATACTAAATTTAATAAGTGAATTTATACTAATAATGGTGATGTGGCCTGGGTGTAGCATATATATCTATCCTTTTTATCCCTCTTTTTGAATTGAGGTTGTTCATTCAAAATAAAAGGTATCCAATTAGTTGATCTTAAATGAAACAATTACATTCATCATAAGAATTCATATTTTCATGAGAATAATGTCAATGATATTGGGGTCTGGGGATGTTATTTGGATTACTTGTCTTGATTTATGTTTCCATTCATCTAATTTATCTGGAAATAGTTATAATTTGATAATATAAATAATTATTTATAATTTTTTTTCTTTATTTTGAGGGTATATTATTTTATAAATTGATTTATAATTATATTATGTTTTTTTATATTAATATTTTTTGTTAATTATCATAAATAATTTAATAGAATATGGAATTATTGTTTAATGTGAAAAATAATTGATAAAACAATTCTTAAATGGAAAATATTTAGTAACAAATAAAAAACATTATAATATTTAAATTAACATAATATTAACATGAACATTTTGAAAATGTATTTTTTGGGACTAGGATGGAATAATATAATAATTGGTTATATGTTAATAAAATAAAGATATTTTAAATATAATAAAATTTATTATTTCAGTCTCACATATTCATAATTCAACAATACACGATGAATTAAATTATATTACATGGATTAGGGATTGATGCATGTTATTATTACCATGATAAAGAATATTAAAAAAGTATCATAGTTTAATTATAAATATGTCCAAATTATAACATCCTTAGTATTTTAGGATATGTGAGTTATTTGGAAAGCATTTTAAATATGACATGTTAGTCTTTTTGTTTTCTATGTTCTACATTTCATATGATTATTTAATTAATGTTTTGGAAATCATTATAATATAATGAACATATTAAATTTAAATTCTACAATATATGAAATATTTATTTATTTTATAATTGATATATTAAATTATTTATTTTTTTGATCTTTTCAAAGTTCATAAATATTAATAATTTTTTGTAAATTCATTAAAATTAAAACATGATGCTTTGGGGGAAAATATTTATTATTATGTAATGATATAAGTAATAATGTTTCATAATATATTCTTAATTTTTACAAATAATTTGATGTTTTTTATGTAATGTATTTAGATGATTAAAGATCAAGGTTTATGGTTTTTTAAGGAAACTACTATTGATTTCAAAAATGGGTTATGAATATAGTTTTTGTGGGTTGTTTTATAATGATTTATTTATAATTTAATGAAATGATTTTTTTAATTCATTTCTATATGGTTTTTTAGAAAACAATGTTCTTTGTTGACTTGAATTCAAATATTCTATTTTTTTAATATAAATTTAGTGATTATGATTATTTTTTATTTGAGTTCATTTCTATAGAGTGATTTATTATGCAAGAATTTTGGGGATAAAATTTGATGATTTCATACTGGTGTAAATGTTATATATGTTATTGTTTTCCTCAAAAAAATTATTAAATTTTCATTATATCAATTATTTTATCTTTGTTATATGGTAAAAGTTATTTTTTTGTTAAAAGAAAGAATTTAGTTTATTATTCATTTTGTTAAAAGTCTATTTGGATGGTTTGTGTGGGTTATTTTATTAGAATTAAGTGAATCATTTATCAGAAATAATCATGATGTTTTTATGAAAGATGAGTTGGTTTGGAATAATTATTTTGTGGGAATGAGTGTCATACATTCTTTATTTTTTTTTACTATTGTTTTATATTTTATCTATTTGAATTATCGATGTTAATTTTTTCATTTGGATTAATGAATTATCTACAGGGCATCATCAGGAAATTTTTAATGAGAATTGAATTGAAGAGACATTTAATGATGATCCATTATTATATTAAAATAAATACATACTTATTTTTTTATAGATTTACAGGTCTCACGGTTGGAAAATGGTTAGAATTTGTTGTAGTCTCTATTTTGTTAATGATTCCTCAAAAACTTTTTTGATTTTTCATCCTTGTTGGAATGATTCAAGATATTTTGAAAAATATTTTATAAAATGAATGATGATCATCCAAATTCGGTGTATTTGGTAGAGTTTATTGAATTATTTTAGTGGTTATCTATTATATTGGTGATAAAATTTGAATGTGTTAAAGATATTTAAAGGATTAAAGAAAGAGGATCTTGTGCGTTAACAAATGGAATTCAATTTGTGATGCTTATTAGTCAATTTCGGAGTCTAGTAGTTGATAATGGTGTGTATGTGAAATATTTTATGGGTTTTCAAATCCATTGATGCTATGATGATTTTCATTTGTATGATTCAATACATGGATGTATGCGAGGTATCACACAAAAGAAATATAAGAATTCATATATAGGGTTAGGAGTTTCTATAGGCATATCCTTCTGAATTTCATGTGTGTTATAGTGAATTTTATGAAGAAGAATATTTTTTGGTTAGAGAAGGGAATGGTTAAGAAACCCATTTTGTAAAAAGTTTTGTGTCTATTCTTTATCTATTGGTTTCAAAAGGGGTAATATAACAAGGGATATTATTTGATTCATTTCTAAAATTATAGAACACCATCAATATGAGTTACCAATGATTAATGGTGTCCCTTGAATTTATGTAAATTGCATATATTTTTTGGTAGTATGGTGAAATCATGGTTTTTGGTTAGTTATTTCAGAGTGAGGTTGGTTTTCAATAATTAACGGTTACATGAATAAGTATCCTAATTTCATTCATTGTAAAATTGATGTAAATAATATTACAAGTTTGAATTTATAGTTACAATGCATGACACGTTCTGAAAATTTTCACTTAAAATATATTTTGTTGTTTTTCTATTTTGTAGTTTAAAAGGAAGTGATTATTATTCTTCATAAATAATCACAAAATATAATTAAATAAAAATATTTTTTCTTTATTGAGTAAATTTTTAATTTTTTAAAAAAATATATGAGAGGTTTTCAAAGGTATGAACCATATTTGTATTGAAAAAATTATACTAAACATGATTTTTAAATCAATATAAACCTATATTTATGTTAATTAATGTTAAAATATTTACCATAGGGTTCTGTTATGGGTTAGATTTATTGGTCATATTCATTTAACATATCGTGTTTATGCCTCAAGGATTGAAAATTTTCAATTTTAAATGTATCTATTTTATTAATCATATTTTAGGGTATCTCTTATTAGTTAAGGGATATTGTTATAGAATAGTTTTAAAATTTTAGGGAGGTAGGTTTTCTAAATATAAAAAATCCATTAATATGGATTTCTATAGAAACTACATTATATTTATTATAATGCGTTTAATACTCATTAGAATTTAGAGATCAAATATTTTTGACAACATCAGTATCTTTGGGGATATAATTTCTGTAGATGTTGGGTTTTGGGAGTTTCATTCCAAGGTTTTGGTTTTGATTATCATGTTTGAGATCCTTTTGAGAGGTATCTAATTTTGAGACTCACAGTTTGCAAGACCTCGAGGGTTTGGATTTAACATTTTTGATTTGTTTGAGATGCATTAGGAAAATGAAGGTATGAGTGGGGGAATATTTTAGCTGAAATTGTTGTGGGACATATATACCATACCCTAAAATAGCAAGTTTCTCCATGATCTATCATTTGAGTAGTTTTCAGGAGAATTGTTTGGTTTTTTGTGCCATTATTATTTGTGATTTTTCATGTTATGTTGGATTATGGTGTGAATTCTGAGGTGTGATATTTTTGTGTCTCTCTGTTATGGTGATTATTTTTCATTGTATTGTGACTTAAGAATGTGCAAGATAGAATTTATTATTTTTATTCTAACATAATCATCTCCCATATTTTTTTACCATGAATCATTCCAATTCACTGTGTCAATGGGTGATGTTTTTTTTTGTGATTGGGAGGTTTGGGGTTATGTTATCATTATTCATGGTTCGATCAATGAACTATGGTGATGATTGCAACATTGTAGCCTTAATTTGTTTTTATCAAAACATAATGGTTTTAACCCCTATCATTTTGGGATCTCATTCCATGATTCTTGGATATGAATATAATTTCATTCGGATTCCCTATTACACAACATGATTCATGTACATTCATTTCAAATACTAATTTGCATGTTTTATCTAATCTATTCATCCTCAAAAGTTTTCCATCAATCCCAAAAAATTATCTACCTTGGATATTATGGGCATTGATGATTTTTTTCTTATTTGGATCTGTATATTTCTGTGATTGAAACATTTTCTCATGAGGTTATCTTTTTTAAGATTTTATACACTTTTCCTGATTTTATTATATTCCATATCATTATAAAAAAACAAAAGGCACTAGTAGAGGATATAGATATATATTTTTTGGTTTTTGGATAAGGATTCTAAGGCGGTTTCTGTGTCTATGTTTTTTTTGGGTAACTCATTGGAACATTGAGGCATTAAATCATTATTCATACTCTCATTAATTTACAATTATCATTGAAGATTTAGTTGATGTATGGGATTTAATATACCTCTTCTCATTATATTGTGGGAATTTGGAATTATAATGAATATTTTTTTCAAAGTTTAAATGGTTATAATTAAGCATAGTGTTTTTTGGATGGCATCGTCCTCTCCTGGGCTCTCTCCTCTCCCGACGATTCCCTATCGTGATCTAGGGTTTCCCCTCCTCCCCTTCATTCGAAGGCCTTTCATTCGGTATCCCTTCATTCATCCAGCTAAGTGGTCCTTTGGTTTCATCCTCCTCCTCTCCTAGCAGCATTTCCTTCAACACTTCGGTGACGGCTTCAGTTACAGTTTCTCCCTGATTCGATCTCTCATCATCCTCTTTTCCCAGAGATCGGAATTTCATTCTCATATAGGCTCTATGTGTGGATGGTTTTCCTCTTCTTCTTCGGCGTCATTTTCTCCTCTCTTTTGATGGTGTTTTTGGTAGGTTCCCTTTATGGTTTCCTTTGATCCTTTGTTCATTTCATGAGATTCGGCCCACATGATCGCATTCTTCGGAGCCCTCTGCCGCTCAAATACTTGCTTTGACCTCCAGTTCCTTCACCCCTCTCCCAGTCGGATTTGGGGCGGAGGTAACAAAAACGATTTGGGATGTGGGGTTTGGCGGCCGGTGGTGTTCCCTTCGCGTTCCAAGTTAGATTTCTCCTTCTACGATGATTCTAGTTCTCTTTCTGTTTGCAGATGGTTCTCTTTGTGGATGAAGACTTTTAGTGGTGGAAACAACAAGAAAAATGGAGTTGTTTTTTGTTCAAAAGTTTTTATTCGGTGTTTCTTTTCTCATGTTATCAGTGAAGCGATTTTTGTCTCTAGTTTTTGGTATTTTTTGTTCTTGGTTCTAGTGGTTGTTGTCGTTGTTTTCGTAACGGTTTCATGTCTGCTTCGTGGCTAGCGATGGCGATGAAGATGACGTTAGGTGGTTTTTGTGCTTGCGGTGGTGGTCAGTGGTGAAGTCGATGTCGGTGATGATTTGATGGCGATGGCATTGTGATGATGAAGATGATGTGTGGACATTACGAGAATGACCTCGATGTAGGGATCCTTGGGCAGCTCAAGGGATTTTTGGTGATTCCGTTGACGTGATCTTCCACTGACTTGGATTTGGATTTTCTGTTGATTTTTGAATTTGGAATTTCCCACTGAATTATGTATGATTTTATGATGTGTGGGTTCCCACTCTAGCCCAAAAAGTTCATTTATGAAAATTGAAAAAAAAATGATTTGGCCTAAATGGTTAGAATTAACTTAAAGAAGATAAATAACACTAATAAATAATTTGGATGTGAAATATTTTATTTTAATGTGATTTATATTATATTATGTGGTTTTATTACCATTGATCTGGGAGAGTGTGAGGATGTGAATGTTGTTATTAATAATAAAAAAATTTATTGAATCTATGTGTCTACACTAATTTTAGGATTTTATTCTATTATATCTATTGTAAATTAATATTATTTAATATACACCACAACCTCAAGTAGGGATCCTGAAAGATGAAGATGTGAGGTCTTTAGATCTGGGTGTTTTCCCCAATATCCAAGTTATAGAGGATATAGATAGAAAAATATTCCCCTTCCCCTACTCTCACTTCCAGAAGTAGTATTTCCTATATCAGATCATGGTTATAAATAATATATGAAAATATTATGATGTATCCAGATTATGTTATTAATATATATACAGGTTGTGATGGCCCTATGATTATGTGGTTGTGATATATATATATGATGGTGGTTTACATTGGGAGGATGAGAGGTTATTTAACATCGGGATTATGAATTGTGGAATTATGCGGTTATCATAATTGTATATTTAGTGATGTTATTATGGTATGTGGTTATGCCGTAATGGATGTTGTTATGTCTATAAATGGTTATGTGGACATGGATAGACATGGTAGCACTACTACATATGTTTTTGGGAGTGGGGGTGTCTTGTTTATTTGGAAAGTTGTTTTAGGATATCAATTGGATATATTATTTCAAATTATGTTACTATACCATGGGTGAGGATTTGTTATGTGTGACTTGGTTAAGGTGTCTATTATTAAACATGGTATTTGTAATATGTCTGTTCAGTTGTTTATTCACTATGGAATTAGTATGCTTCTCCGTTACCTTCCTGATTTTTTTGGGGTGGATCACAGTGAATATATTTTTATTCCCACCCCAATATTTATAAACAATATTATTATAGATCTATTGGTTTTATTTGGTGACTGAGATTTTAATTTCTATCCCATAGTGTGTGTTGGTGATCTCATAGTTTCCACCACAGGGGTATCATGGTATTTTATTGGAGTGTTTTTATACTGTGTAACCATACAAGAACAATATGATAGGTTATATTATATATTGTGGAATTTATTGGTAAGGATTTATGTAATTTTGATAGCATATTAATGTAAATTCTACTATGGTTTACATGATGTACCCAAATTTCTAGCCACCATCCTCCATCCCATTGGAGGTTTGCTTGAAGGATCACTCCCATATTAAATACATGGATAAAATGGGATCCATTTTTGTGGGTCTTGATACAAACTATTTAATGTTCACGGATTCAACATGAAGGAACTTATTTATTTGTTGAAATGTAGGGCACTAAGAACTTCCTGATTATTGATGAAAATTAGAGGTAGTTTCATTATCCTTCTCTACATTAGTGGTGGAGTTGCAAGATTAAATATTTTCCTCCTATATTGATGAAAAGTGGAAGATGAAATTGATGGATATATATGGACTCATTACTAGTCTAGTTGTGAAATCATGACCTAAGAAATGAAAACTCCTTACTGTAGAATAAAATTATGACCAATTCAACTAGAGAATAACCATAGAAAATTAAAATTGTTCCTTTATGTAATCATTTTGATTCTATTAGTACTATATTATACTATAATGACATTGTGTAAAGAAGAATTTATTTACATATTTCTTAATTAACATATACAATAAATATCAATGTTTTTATAATGATATATGTGTGACTCTCTCTGATACCTAATTAGAATGGTTAGAAGCACAACTTGAATCACTTTTTATTTTTTTTTCTTATATAACAAATTTTGAGGAGGTGATCCTAGAGAGATTATAAATGAATATCAATGTCAAATAATTAATTTTATGTTATCCTTTTATAGAGGGTTCCTCAATTTAATATAAATTTCAATTATTTAATTTATATAAAAAAACTCATACATTTTTGTAAATATCACATTTTTATTTGAATTAGGAATTTTTTCCCTTTTCTAGAAGAGAATTTTGATATTATTGAGTTCATATTGCCACTATATTTCATCCCATTTTGATGTTCCACCACACCCCCATAGATATTTAGTCACTCAAAACACCTCTTAATTTAAAATAATGTTAATCTTTCTTCCTACAACAAAACCAATATTCCACTACAATTTTGATGGATGCTCGAGCACCACCACTTGAACATGTCACCGTTATTATTTCCTTTCCTCACCATAGAAAAACCTATAGACCAATTATATAAGGTCTTTAACTATCCTCATCATATCACATTTAAATCAATTCCATATATTTGAAACCATATGACACTCTATTGGTTCCAATTCAATTGAAATATGTCAAATGGTGTCCTTTTGTTATATCCTAACAATTCCTCAAAACTACCATTCACTCCCCATTTCTCAATCACAACCTAACCTATAATTTTTTCTTACCAGATTTGTATGATTATCCTACTTATTATTGAATCTTAAATACATATATTATCCCTTTAAAGTCCCTCAAGAACCAAACCATTATCAATTAGAATTTATTTCAACAAACATGACATAATGGGATCCTAGGTCTAGGTTCATATTGAGATATAGTGTCTTTTCCTTGGATGGGGAAGTTTAATAATGATTTCATAGTGGATGTGATCCATGGTTGATATATCAGTGTTTAGTTTCTAAATTGTTTTTTATAGATGAACATTGAAATATTTTATAATAAATAGTAGTTATAAATTTATTTCACGACCTTTAATTAATTTAAGAAAAATATCATAAAAATAATAATATATGTATTTCGTAACACAATACTAGTAGAATTTCAATAGAATAAAAAAATTATGTATAGAGAAACATACCTTAATAAGAACTACAACACTTGTCTCTATCATACACTAAGTTGTTTCACATGAAATACATGCCAGAACAAAATTTCAAATGATTAAATTAATGTTTAATTCCTTATATTGTGTGTGAACCAATACCGACTTCTGGTTCTATATAATGACTCTATAAATTTAAATTTCATACCCTACATACAAATTAACTAGTTAAAATAAACTATGAACTCTGCTTTATGATAAAATTAAATAAATTAAATAAATGTAAATTTAACCAAATAATTAATTTAAACAAAATAAATGTTAGTTTAATATCTTTATAAAAATAACATTCTTGAAAAAAATGGTAAAATATTTACTCCAGGATCAATTAAATGTATAAATATTTCTTCAAATATAATATTTCATGTTAAAGTCAATCTTATATCTAAAAAATTAATTAAATTTGTTTCCATTTAAAATAAAAAATTGTTTATATTATCAAATCCTATTCATAAAAAAACATATGATCTACATTGGGAATTCACCATTACGTAAAAAATATCAAAATCAATTAACCCATGAAAATATTAATATAAGAAATTGACATGACTAAAACAACATATTACACCTCAAATACATAATAAAAAGTTTATCATCAAAATATAATAATGCCAAAACTTATGATTCAGAGAATTTATAACTAGTACAATGTTAAAATATTTCATCATTTGGAATACTAATATCAATATTATAATGTCAATAAATCATATTAATTAACTCATGTAGGGTCCAATATATGATTATTCCAAAATTAAACACATGATCCTCAATAAAAGATATAAACATAAAAGGGTTTATTTACAATTCAATAATATAACCATCAAATCACACTAAAAATTAAAAACCTCCATTCAATTAAATCTATACATAAATTATACATGATCGTTATGTTTTATATTAATAAAGTGGAAATCCTAAAAATTATGGTAGTGCAATGTAATCTATAATTCTCATTTCTATGTTCTTGTTGTCAAAAATCAATCTCAAAATCACTTGAGAACCAAGGGAATCATTCATCATCGCAATTATTATAGGTTATGAGCCCATTATACTTTTATACCCAATAGTTGAACATGATTCTAATATAAATAGATATCACATAACCTAATTACATGTTTACATCTTTATTAAACATCTTCTTCCACTAATGATTGAAAAAAACATTTTAATTAAATATAACAATCAAATATATATTTATATATATTCATTATGTCAATGAAAATACATATTAGTAAACTAAAATATGTAGACTAGGAAAACATGATACTGTATATTTTTATTGAATTAAACTGACCACTAACTAAATAATGTCCAAAAATTCCAAAACATCATATTAAGATGATAAATAAAATGATCGCATATTGTTACATTAACTGTTTCATAACATCCTCTACCTAAAAATCAAATCATCTAATTTCATGTATACCCACTCACGCATAAATAAGACATTTTAAATTAAATATATCAAAAATTATATTTATACATTTTTCAAATAAACAACATTTTCACCATAAATCATGTTACTATCATATGATTCCAAAGTGTAATTCCAATCTGGGGTATGATGGTTCAAAGGACACTTCATTAATATAAAAAATATCTCAATTTAATTTCCTTGGAATCTTATTGGGATGAATAACCTTTTTATGAACAGAAATTTGGGATATCACATCGAAATGTCATATCATGTTAAAAAACACCAAAATTATTTCTCTTAATTGATGTTATATTATCATACGAAGAATAATTTTATATTTATTATCAATAGAAATGGATTTTATTTTACTACACCTATCGTACCTAGGAATATAATTTATAGATAAAACCATCCAATATTTACTTATCTTCATTCAAATTCTTATCCAAAATTATCTTTGTGTTTTAAAATACATAAATTAAATAAAAATTAAATACATTTATACACTCCACACTATTCCACCTTTATTTCTTGCAATAGTCTTTCTTGTATTCTTACTACATCATCAATTTACATCCTATATTCATCTTTCTTATAGTCTTAATGTTTTCATAACATATCATAACCAACACTAATAATCTCTTTGTATATGTGGTACCTCTTGGGAATTGTAACACCCGGACCCCAGTTACCCAGAGTTGGTGCATTATTTTAATACATTAGCATGATTACAAGGAACCATGACCCAAAGGACTAATCTGTTTAGTAGTTTTGGATAATGGATTACATACATAAATGTTACATTTCACTTTATGACATACAAAACAACATCAATAATCTTTTATGAACACCATTATTCCCTTTTCATAATCCTTCGTATCAATAAAAATACACTTCATGAAGTCCTGGGAAATATAAAACATACAAATGGGTGAGATCAAATTCCCAGTAAGGGTAACAATATAGTGGAATATTTCATAAATAAGCACAAACATTTAAGGAAATGTATAAGACTAAAACAAAAGCCTTTTAAACTTCATCTTCAGTATAATATGGAGAAGATAAAATCAAATAATTCCATGTACTTACACACATGGATATTCTTCTAGTCAAATAACCTCATTCTATATCAATAACCGCTTTCACAATGATGGAATGCATAATGCCAAACTATCATAACCACATAGTCAAGGCCTTATGCCAGGACTACAAATATTATTTTGTCAAGGCCTTGTGACAAGAAACTATTTTGTCTAATGAGAACTACTGATGCATCGAGGAGCTATAGTGGCATCCACTTGTCACATACTAAGTACAATGCATTACTCATATGAAAAGTTTTAAACATAACATAAACATTCGTATTAAAACTAGCAAATGAAATGTCAATACTTTATCCCAAAACCATGAATTGAATGAAAATAAAACATCCACAGACAAACATATCACAAAAACATCAAAAAAATATGTACGTTTTGTATCATAATAAATCATCTTCAAACAAGGTTAAAATCCATCAAAGGATGTTTACATAGATGGAAATGATTTGTAAAACTCTTTGAGAGAAAAATCCATTTTTCATGAAAACATTTAATAGTCACACAATTTAGAAAGGAAAGAATTTAAATAAATTTTTGAATCATAGTTTCCAATACCACATTGAAGCTTTTGAAAATAATTAACATTTTAAATACTTTTATTTCAATACAAATAAATCCGTAAAAACCCATTTTAAAAACATAGAAATTAATGAGAATGATTTAAAAGAATAAAAATTTAAAACATTTAAAATTATGTTTTAGTAAAAAAGTCACATAAAATAATACATTTGAAGACTTTTTAATGAAACATGGACATGGATAATAAATATGTCCCAGTTGATACTTACGTAAAAACAACCTCAGATAATAATGTGATTATGAAATTAACCCTTACCAATTTGATACCTTACGAAACATACACCCCATGAAAGAGGTATCATAGAATGAATATGTAATTACACATAAATTAAATTGTATTACCCAAAAAATAAAATTATGGGTAGTACATACACCACAAAAAAAGGTAATTGTGGAAATATGTCACGAATCTCACGAGAATAATGAGGGAGATGAAAACCCATTACCTTGAACTTTCCTTTAGTCAAGGGTACATTTAACCTTTTATATGAGGACCATATTATGTTATTATTTTATACCAGAACCATATTAATATTTATGATATCATAAATTATTGATTTATGACTTTATACTACATATTTGATAATAATTTCCATGTTAAATTAACATTTCGGGTAATAATCGCTTTCTTTATCGTACGGGTTTTAACTTGTAACTCTTCATTGTATCACATAGATCATGATTTTAATACATCCATAATATAAAACATTATCCATATATCATATATATTTATAATATATATATGTATAATAGACATATATATGAAATGGAAAATACCGTTTATGTAGATGGTAGCCCGTATGTACGCATAAACACTGTGTCTGTTTTATTAAGGCATTGAATGGAACTAAGTGAATAAAATATATGTAAGTACATAGATATATATCTCTCTCCAGTATAATTATTATTTCAAATATTAGAAACATATTAGTAATATATATTTTTATAATCTTTGATTAATGGTGAATGTGGAAATGAATCTCATCGCGTCGTGGAGACTATAATCCGTACGTACGCACGACCGACAATTTAATTTCTTTAATGTTGTGGAATTGGATGGTATATTAATTTTACAGACATTATAATGTTATTTTAATTATTTATATACATATTAATCATCATTATATCCATCCAAATAACATAGAGTTGAATAACAAATTACACCACGACATGGAGATGGTAAGTCGTACGTACGCACACATGGTGACATTATCATTCATAAGGTGGATAGAATAATGATTATAGTTGTGAAATATTTATAATAACCTGAATTTATATAGATTATACTGGAGTTATTATTTTATAATGTAAATAAAAAAGAAAGAATATGTGGAAGAAGAAAGGAACATTAAAGAGGGTGGTGAAATCATTACATCTACTTCGGGTTCATCCGTCTGATTTGATCAAAAGGGCTCCACAGGTTGGCTTTTTGATCAAACTAAGGCATATATGATTAATTAAGGGATTTTGGTAGGATATTTGGGCTGGGGTTGGCCGAGCCCAATGGCCTTTGAGATGTTATTTTGAGATAAGGGGAAGTTCCCTTTTATAAGAGGTGTGAGGGTCACTTTTGGAAAAGATTAAAGTATTAATTTATTATACAAACATATTCTATTTATAATGGTTCCAAATGAATTTATTTTGATCCTTAGGTTGTTATGGGTCGCAATCCTCTCATACAGTAGGTTTTAGACACTTTTAGGATACCATTTTAACCTTATCATTTAGATTTAACTCTTAGTTAAATTGTTTAACTTTTACAATGTCTTGTTGTATTTTTACTATATATGGTTAATAAACATACATTAAACATCCAAGAGAAACATAAGTGGCTCATTAATGACATATATAATATTATTTATGACCTTTGGACGAACCATACATTCTTAGGAAATTTATATCATCCAATAATATAGTATTAGTTTTAAATATTTATTTACATCAATTTTGACACTATTTGGTATTTTGATTTTGTGAAAGTCATCACAACTTCATTACTTCGAAAACAATACATTTTATCGGACCTAAGATGTCATAGTAAACTATAATATTATTTTATGTCATAAAATATTTGAAGTTATATATATTTTAATATTAATAGTACCATTTATTTGATTCTTTCATTAATAAGGTAATTATTGCATCATAATTGTGTCATAAATAAATTTAATTATATAATGTCTAAAAATTATAAATAAGATACTATGATGTAGGAAATTTTTTTTATCTATTTAATGAATATTTATAGTCGAATTTATCTTATGTATAACCCTATATTAAAAATTTGTTTGTTAATAAACATTGAATTTAACACTTTAAACTCTTATTTAAATTAAATAATAATAAATATCTTAATCTTATCCAAGTGTACCTAAAGGGTCATATTTTATTCCTAAGGTTGTTTTTGGTCAATGTACACTTATCCAATAGAATTAGGACATGTGATAGGGTAATAATAATATCACTTTTACCCTTAATCGCCCTATTTACTTTTAATCGTGGTAAATAAAAGTCAAAACTTACTATTCACCAAAAAACAGTTTTACCTTATTGAACCACATTTTACTCCTTCATATTTAACATGTCTCTCAGATTTTCTAAATTCAACTCACAGAAGTGGTAAAATTATGTTTTTTGTGAATTTATAAATTTTCCTAGGAGGTGTGTAAAAGACAGTGAAAAGTTCAAAAAAAAAATATATATATAAAATTATAATAAACTGGGTCTAATGAATTACATTGAACATATACTGTTATTATTTATCTGTTTTTACCTAAATAAAATTAAATAAAATAAATAATTATTTAAATAAAAATTCGGTTTTAAACTATAACTCAGTGTTTTTCACTGTTCATCAAAAAGTAAAAGTTTTCAGAAAAATAACAAAAATTTACCCTAAGCTAATTTTGATATCTTGAATTTAAAAATGAAGTCTATTTTACTAAATTACAAACATAGAGATTGAATTTATTAATTTAAAATTAATTCCCTATGTCATAATCAAAAAGGGGTATTTTTATGAAATACTATCAAAAGTTTGACACGTGTTTATATCCAATTTCAAATTGAAGTTACTTACAATGACCATCATTGGATTAAATGGTAAAACAATATTCTATTTATACTTCAAAACCATTAAAATTATTAAATTAACAATATAAATTATTTTGATTAAAAAAGTTTTTTTCGTTTAAAATATTGTATTTTTCACTATTCACCCAATTATGAATGTTATAAGAAAAACCCCAAAACATTATTGAAACTAAATTATTCTATCCTGATTCTAAATAAGTATTTTATTTTGTCAAATTGAATATATAAATGTTTCAAATATTGGATTTAAAAATGTTTCTCTATTAAAAGACGGTAAAATTGCATTTTTTGAAGGATGCTTCTTTTATCTGAAAAAATGTATTTGTTTATACATTATGTCTAAGATACTCATAATATATAATCTATAATTATAAGGAATATATAAAGTTCAAAATTCAGTTAATACTATTCATAACTATTTTTGAGCGGCTAGTTTGCCAAGTGATGGTGTGCTAGAACTCGGTGTTGCGTGAAGTACAAGTTATTGAATTACTTTGAAGAAATATCGTAATATGAAATATTGGGGTGTTACATTCTTCCCTCATTTAAAAAATTATGTTCTCTCAATTTGAAATTATTTTTCAAAAATAAATGGTTGAAAATAGAAAAATCCTTAGGGAAAACCCACATAAAAAATTAGGTTAATAAAATTTAGTCTTAATAAGGGGAAAAGGGAAATGAATGGGTCACCACCAAATTATGATCTTGATTATGAGAACATTATTGGAAATTAGGGACATATAATTGGAGGAAAAAAGTAAATAATTATAGGTACTGATTTATGTCTTCAATCACAGACATGTGTAAAATTGAGGGCCTAAAATTCGTCAATCTATGATTATTTAAAATACCATCGGTTTATCAAAACATATGGTATTAGGATAACACATTTTCGGTTTCAATATCCCTTCACTAAAGTATAAAAATTTATTTCTTCATATATTAAGGGAATAAAGTAATATATACTTGACAAGTAGAGTCCCATCCTTTAACTAATTTCTACCACAATCTCATCTTTCACTCTAAAAGATAAAAGAACTTAAAAATAATATTCTATTTATCTTATTCGTATAGGTTTCAAAAAAATGAATTTATAATTCATTTACTATATTTTTTTTAAGAGACAAGATTATTCAATCATGGACATCACGTGGGCCAGCGGTAGGTGATGCACTCTTATCGCCCTTTGGTTGCAGGTTGAAGTCGCGCGGCCTTGCCGGACGTGACGGGTTGTCGCACGACCTCCAGGCTGTCCTTTTATGGCAATCCAAAAATAATCTCAAACTAGAATTCTCCAAAATACATCTGTCCACACTCACAGTCCAAATTTTATAAGTAAGTTAAACACAATGAAAACCATTTTTTCGCGTAATAAAATGTGAACACCTTTATTATCTAATCTTTCAAAACACTGCAACATCCTGAATTACCTTAAAACCATTTTGATTACATTCTTTATCCCTTATTCCTTATAAAATACTGGATATTCTTCTTCTATCCAATATTTATTTATACTCAAACATTGATGGAATATACAAATCATTAATCAGTTTCAAGGTAGTCAAGAATTTCCAATATAATTTATCCAAATCAATCATGTATTATTCCAAAATCACTACCTCGGTATCAGAACCATATTATGGATTATCTTTTTCTCAACCATATATTTTCCAAATATTTAACCTGATATTCGGTCACTTTTCCTAGATCCAATCAATCTCAAATCCTTAATGAAATAGTATTACAGTACAATCCTTATATATGCCATAATTATTATAACCAGTACATTGTTGATAAAACACTCAAATGACATTTTTCTATAATAAAAACTATAGAATTATAATAATTCCTCCCCATATGTGGTTGTATCATAACATGATTAATGTCTAGTAGCATCATTTGGGGAATACTCTAATTAATTGGACATTGGTTCTCATAGTGTCTCAATGCCTTGCAGTTAAAGCATTTTACATTTGAAAACTTCTTCTTACCTTTGCAATCACATACTTGGTGTCCTTTTTATCCATACTTAAAACAAACTCCCATTCCCATCACAAATTTACCAAGGTGATTCATTCCACATTTATTACATATTGGAATATCCTTCATTCCCTTATTCCCTTTATCCATCTTTCTTTCTACCATACTTTTCTTCTCTAGATTCCCTTTAAAGCAATAGGATTTAGAAATTCTTTACTGATCTTATTAACACATGATACTATTTATTCATTTGTTGATAATATGTGGGAGACTATTTACTTTCTAAAATTTCATTTAATACCCTGAATGATATGACCCTTCTAACTCTTTGGATCATACGTATTGCTGGAGTTCTCATTCCTTCTACAGGGTGGCATTTCTATACTTGTTTAGTTTATGAATCAGAGTACATAAATCCAAACTTGTAAAATAACTAACATAAATTGAACAGTTTGTGGATATAATCCAAAATCATAATGATGTTTTCTTTGAGAAATTATATACTCATAAACCCTTCATAATGGTTTGTAAAAAAATGAGAATTATCCTAAGCATATCCCCGTGGAGTGTTGAAAGCAATAGTGGAGCATGGCCCATTGGCGTGCACTAGTTCTCATTCATGTCTAGCTCAATGAGGTGATTTTGGGTTTTACCCCTAGGTACATCTATTCTAGAGCCGCCACGACCTGCTCGTATCCAGACATGGATGTATATGTTGGAAAACTCACAAAATCTCCACAGTACCAAAATTCTAAGAAGTTCTTATATACTAATCCACACAGTCTATCTTAGGGAAATGTGATCAAATAAGAGTTTATCTAAATCTAGTTTCCAAGGTTATTTATAAACTTCCTCTAATGCCAATTGTAACACCCCGACCCCATTTACCCAAAGTCGGTGCATTATTTTAATACATTCGCATGATTACAAGGAACCATGTCCTGAAGGAACGATCTATTTACCAGTCTTGGAATATAGTTTACATACATGAATGTTACACTACACATTATAACATACAAATCAACATCAATAATCCTTTATGAAAGCCATTATTACATCTTCTTAACAATTAATATCAATCACAATACGCTTCATGAAATCCTTGGAAAAATAAAACATGTAAAGGGGTGAGCTCAAATGCTCAGTATGGGTAACAATATTGTGGAATATTTCATAAATAAGAATAAAAAATTATGGAAATTTATAAGACTAAAAAAGCCTTTTAAACTTCAACTTCAGCATAATATGGAAAATATAAAATCAAATAATTCCATTTACTTACTCACATTGATATTGTACTTGTCGAATAATCACATGCAATATCAATAGCCACATTCATAATGATGGAATGAATTATGCCAGACTTTCATACCCAAATTGTCAAGGCCTTGTGCCAGGACTACAAATACAATTTTTTCAAGGCCTTGTGACAAGACACTAGTTTGTCTCATGAGACCTATCGATGCATCGAGGAGCTATAGTAGGCTCCACCTATCACTTACTACGTCCAATGCAATCCTCATATGAAAAGGTTAAAACATAACATAAACATTCGTATTAATAATAGCATACGAAATGTCAATACGTTATCCCTAAACCATGAATGGTATGAAAATAACACATCCACATACAAACATATCACAATACCTTCAATACAATATTGAATATTTTTATAATAACAAATCATCTTCAAACATGTTTAAAATCCATCAAAGGATGTTGACATAGGTGAAAATTATTTGTAAAATTCATAGAGAGAATAATCCATTTTTCATGAAGACATTTAAATGTCACACAATTTAGAAAAAAGCATTAAAAACATTTTTAATTAAAGTTTCCAAAAACACATTGAAATTTATGAAATGAATTAACATTTTAAAAATATTTATGTCCATATTAATAAATCCTTAAAAACCCATTTTGATAACATAGAAATTTATGAGAATGATTTAGAAGAATAAAAATTTAACACATTTGAAATGATGATTTAGAAAAAAAGTCCATTAAAATGATCCATTTGAAAACTCTTTAATGAAACGTGGACATGGATAATAAATATGTCCCAGTAGATACTTACGTAAAAACAACTTCAGATAATAAAGTCATTGTGAAATTATCCCTTTCCAACATGTATAATATCCCTCTTTCAAATTAATCCATAAGAAGAACATATGGTGGTAGTGAAAAGAATAATGAGATACATTCATGGTACTCACAATTTTTTATTATACCATTATATAGGAAAACATATTGAGCTATCAGTGTTTTATGATGATCAATATTCTGGATTTGGTGTTGATAGAATGTCCTCATTTGTAAGAGAACACATTATTTTCATTTACTATGTGTGAAATTTTAGTAAGAAACATGAAATAATTTCCCTTAGTACTTATGATGTAGTTTATATCACTATTACAATGTATTACAATCAATTAACATGGATGAAGAAACAACTAGCTAATATTGGTGATGAGGTGAAACAACCATTTCTGATTCACTGTGATAACATGATAGAGATCAAAATTAAGAAGAATCATGTAATTTTTTTTAAATGAATCCTATTGAAATAAGATATCACTTCATCAAGGAAAAATTGAACAATGTTAGACTAAAATAGATCTTGATGGAACAAATGACTATGTGGATGACAAAATCACGAAGGCATTCTCAACACATGTGTTAAAAAATCATTTTTTTAACCATGGTGTTCTACCACCATCCAATGCATGAAGATGCTACAGTTTTCCCCACTCCACTATTTTGTTAAATGTTATAATCTATTTGTATAATTTATGTAAATATATAGGGGATACACGATCCAAAGGGACTATGTTTTATGATTTAAAATTTAAAAATACTATTTATTTAGGATTAATTATATTGGGGTGGAATGGAAAAAATCAATTCTATATGGTTGTAGGATAATTGATAAATCGTGAAATATTGAAAAATCCAATTGTACAAATGGGGAGAATATTGAATAGAGAACTTACCAAAAATTTAAATGTTATGATAAATTTATTTTCCAAAAATGAGACCATAAATATTAAATCCCTTATTTTTTCATCATTGAGCATATCTCATTTAGATATAGAGTGTTGGATGAGTTTTTTTTATTACATATCAGGTTTGGATTGCACCTGGTTCATTATTGACTCTTTCATAAGTTTTCTAACAAACCCAGAGGGGGAGAGATTTGGAACCAATGATATTTTTCATGGAAATGGTGGTACGTTTTTATCTTTTTATCAATTATCATTGGGATGATTAATGAGTTTACAAGATCAGTGATCATACAGATCATGTTAATAATAGAGATAAAGATGGTGTCGTTCCCCAATTTTCGTAAATAAGTTTCCTCAAAATTGGGAGTTTGATTTTTTGGAAAAGGGACGTTTCTCAACTAAACATTGATCCATGACCAAAAAGATATTTCATGGAATAGATAAGTAAAATAGTGAAGGACTGTATTTTCATATAGCATCATTATGTGAATAGTGAAGCACAATACAAAGACCACCTAGAGAAAACTGTTTGCATGATGATCACAGTCCATATAATATTGGAAGTTCTCAAAACGGCCCATAATTTTTAGAAAGAAGATGATGATTTTTACTAGATTAAAATGGTTTCTTTCATGAGAGTCTTCGGTCACAGTAACATTGCAAAGTCGTAATGTGGACCATAGAAGTGAAAATTGTTCACTGGGCAAGAATTGCCCGCTGTTAAGGTTTCAACACATTGAAATGATTGGTAAATCAGACTGGAGATATATTTGGATCTATATTATTATATAAGGACCACTAATACTATATTTAAATAGAGTGATTCACATTATAAATAATCACATTTCCAAAATAATTTTGTGAAGTATTAAGTGGTTCACAAAAAGACAATTATGTGAATAGAAGATGTTCAAGATGGAGTATTCCACACAAATGTATGTTTTTTGAAGAGATATTTTTTTAAAGGGGATCCATTGGTCACTGTATCCCAAAAATTTAGACGGATCCACAAAGGGGATGTGTCCCACTAGGTATAATCTTTCCATGAAGGAGAGACGGTCTATAGAAGAAGAATCTATCTATGAATGAATGACGATCTATATAGGGGAGGTAGTTTATATAAGAAGAATCCATCCACGAAGTAGCGATTTTCCACGGGAGAAGATGTGTTATGCAAATAAATTTTTCCATGTGGTGCACTGCAATTCACTGAGGAAGCAACATAGTTTCTGGAGGAACAATGACAATTCATGGAGAAGAAATTAACAAAATTAATTTTCTATGGGTGTAAATGAACTTCAAAATTGAATCTATATAGTCATTAGGTTGTTTTATTTAATTTTAATTAAGTGACCTACAAGTATATAAACTGTGTGTGGATCTCTCCAAAGGTAGTGATCTAGGGGGAGTCGATGGAAGTGTCTAGAGGGACACAACATTCTATCCCTAAATTGTTGTAAAGGCAGTGTTCTGAAAACTGAGTGACTATGTCAAAACATATATATTCTACAATCTATTGAAGATTGGTGGATTTAGGTATAACTGACACACTATCAGTGTATGATCCATTGATATTCCCTTAGTGGTGAACCATGTAAAATTTTTGGGTTGTCTCTTTTCATGTATTTGTATATTCTAGGCACAATAACTTTAGATATGTTTTACCGGTTCCTAAAAACGATGGAACAAAATCTATCACTTTAGGAGGAAATTTTGACACCTTGAATAACCCCTCCAATCACAATCCATCCCTTGGGGACCATGTCGTAACTACCCAAATCCCACCACCCAAAGGCCAGGGGATATAAACTAGCACTAGAGGCATTATCCAATAAGTGGGAGGCATTTTTCCATGTACATGTACTCAAACAAACAAAGATAAATGTTTAAAAACTATATGAACCATTCATACATACCACTAATGGAACCACTGAGAGTAAGAGTACAAAACTAAAAGTAAATGCGCTAGAATAAAAGCCAAAAAATAGAAAGATATAAATAGTATAAAAGAAAAGTCTCTAGAAACCTGTTTATAGAAGACCCCTACCTGAAGGGTAGATGAAGGGCAGCTTTATGAAGCCATAAGAGTATGCCTCGCCCATCTGATCTCACAGGGTAACACCTGGTCCTAGACCACCTAGGTCTCTTTGAAAGCACATGTCATCTTCACAAGTCATGTCATGTGCTCATGAAGCCCGTGTAGGGGTGAGCAACACAATACTCATTAAGGAACCGGAAACCCAAATGGAATACCACAAAGGAATGTATGCACAAAGTGTTATAAGATCACGTAGGTATAGTTTAATATTTTAAAAGAAATATTATTAGTCATATAAACAGGAGACATCATTCTACTGAGGCACTCATCCCCAATAAGTCACATAGGACCACTGGGTCACCTATACCTACTCATCATTTAGGCATGATGGGTCACATAGACCTAATCATCACTTTAGCATACTGGGTCACCTAGAACAACTCGTAACTCTGGCCTACTGGGTCACATATACCCTCTCATCATTATCTCTTCATCATTACTAGCCACATGATTCCTGCTCATAGCACTCTTGATTTGAGGATAATATACTCCTCAATCCATATATCATATGTCCACATCCACAAAAACTCTCTTAGAGTATATCAAATATACTACCTCATCATTATGGTCCCAATACCGCAAACGGATCATTAATCAAACAAACTATTTAGAACATATGGGACATTTATTGAAAAGGGACCAGTTGGGTGTGGGTTTGGTCCGACTTGCATAGACCGACTCGACCCGACCCACAAGGTCTTTCCCATTGCACCAGCCAGAGATTAGAATTCCATCCTAGCTCAAATTGCTGTAGCAGGTTTATTTGTTCCTGTCGGGACCTGGCAGGCGCCGCCACTCAAAACCAGCCCACTGGTCACCGCTTTGTCCAGCCTTCACGGTACATCTATACCACAACTCATTATCACATATTCAAAAGCACACTACTACCACAAACCTCCTCTTCACTACCGTCCACCACCACTGCGGCCTGCCTAGTCACATCATTATTACACCGCCGACTCCCATGTAGGTGGTCGATCGCATAACACCACCCTTTCTCATGGCCTCCATTCGTGGGATGATCTGCCACTGTGGTCCCATCTAGTACATGGTTTTCCATTACTTTCATCCATCAATCCATCGGCATGGATCTTCATTCCATGAATAATTGTAGAACATGGAATACCCAAAATGAATTGAATATATTCTTGTTCATGTGAGACTTGATCCATTTTCATTAGAAATTAAATTCAAGGGATAATGAGAGAATAAAATCTATAAGAATAGATCACATAGAAACATGGATAACAACAATTAAAAACACTGAAATAAAAACCATAATACAATTGTGATCGATTTTTGGGTCAACATACTCTTACAGTGATCTGTGATCATCGATCACATCAAAGTATGGGGAAATAAGGAATTCACATAGAATTAAACACATATAGAGAAGATGATCATTTTTAGTGAAGAATGGAGTCAATATGAAATCTTTAATTGATCCATAATGTTCATCTCTCATCAATGAAAAAATACATTGAAGAAGAATGAAGGAAGAAAGGTGTTCATTATCACATGAGATTCGTCATTCGCCAATAGTAAAACTTCATGTCCTCCAAGGAAAATTCCATGATCCTATAAACAGTAAAGAATATTAATTTTTCTATTAATTGATGAAATAGTATTCATAGATTCTATTACACTGAGTCTATATGTCATTATTACTTTTTTATTTATGAAATGAAATATTTGGAGTGATGTTTCATCATAGCGAAGCATATTTTGTATAAAATATACTTTCATAATTTTATTTTATTTTTCATTAAAATTAACATAAATTAAAATTGACCATAAACTCATGCCAGTGAAGATTAGGTCCTTCCGTAGGTAATCTCTTCATTCCAAATGTAATAATTCCCTCAGAATTTTAATATGGACATCCATTTAGAATTTTCCAAAACCGCACTCGCGTGCTACTTTAAATATCTAAAAATTATTCAAAAAATTATTCCGAGCTACCTGGGGCTCATAATCATGTGTTTTCTATGCATGTGGTCATGAAATAATCCCATATATTTTAAAAAAACCTGGAATTTTAGGGACATTAAATTCTCCCTACCTTTGGGATTTACATCCTCAGAAGAAAAAAACAACGGATAAACACACAAATTGGGGTACTGGGCAAGAATATGAGCCTCATTTTACCAAGTTCCCTCATGGAGATTATCATAGTGCCAAAATATGTGCATCAAAGTAATAGATCACTCGTAAAGTACATGCCACTATTGATCCTCAATGTCAACTGGGAACTTTGCAAATTTCACCCCAAAGTCATTTTCTAATTCACCATAGTCGATGAAGTGTGATGTGTCATGCATGTACCTCCTCAGCTGCAACATGTGAAAGATATTATGCACCTAATGCATATGTTGGGGATGATCAATGTGGTTTGAAACCTCTCCAACTATGCTGAAAATTTGGAAAGGGTCGATGAATCTCAGAGACAACTTACTTACCTAGCGAAATCAATGTAATCCCCATCGAGGTGAGACTCGTAGGGACATGTGGTATCCCTACTTAAAATACAAGGGCCTCCATATCCTATGAAAATATAATTTATTCTTATGTTGTATTGTCCTCGTCCACTCTAGGATGATCTGCACCTTCCCGACGGTAACCAATACTGACTCTATACCCATTAGTGTTGACTCCCCTAGGTTTATCCAGCATAGCGGTGACCTACATGGTAACCCATAAATGGACTCACATGGTTCCATACCAAAGGTTGTGTGGTAGTGGTTGTTGTACAAAAACTCCACTAGTGGTTGGTGGTCCTCCCATCTTTAACCAAATTCAATGATTCAAGCACAAAGCATGTCCCCCAAAACATGGGTTGTCTTCTCCATCTAACCATTAGTCTAGTGGTAGAATTTTGTGCTCAAATAAAACTGAGACCCAAATGATTCCTATATTCCCTTCCATAGATAGGACGTGAAGCAAGAATCTTGCTCTAAATTGACTATCAAAGGAACCCCATGAATCCATTCTATATCCTCAATGTAGAGGTATCCCAATTCCTATTCAAAACCCTACTATCAAATGGGTAGGAAGTGGGATGACTAGGTGAGTCAGTCCCTGATCCACCAAATGGTATCATGCCCCATGGAAGAGTGCGGTAATCCCTCCATGAAGTCGATTGAGACACTATACCACTTACACTCTATCACCTCAAGTGGCTGATCCAATCCTGCTATATCCTGACGCACTACCTTCAATTGCTGACAAGTGTGGCATGATGATATGAAATTGGCCACAACCTTCTCCATCACCTACCACAAGTATGAATGTCAGAGATCCTATTACATCATTTCCACTCCTAGGTTAAGCAATTAGGGTGAGGTGTGTAACTCCCATAAATCCTCCTCACAAAATTCCACTAATACAATAGTCCATCCTCTAAAAATGATGACCTAGTCCTCACCTACTGAATATCCATCAAGAAGCCTACCCCATGGATAACTGATCATTTCGGGCCTCACAGTCGACATCTCCAAGTCCGGCCTCCCTAACTCTCTTCAAGAGCTGTAGAGTGACAACCATAAATTGTAGGTAATATTATTTTTCACCATAAATTAATGATATTTTTATCATGGATAACTACTTTGACACCTCAGTCATAATCTAAAACCTATTTCTCTTGCTGAGAACGTCTACCCCCCATGTTCCCCTTACCATAAGTATAGACTATCTCGATGTCATATTCCTAGATGAACTATAGAAATCATCATTGCCTCATGTTCAGGTCCTTCTGAGATAAGATATACCAGAGACTTTAGTGATCAGAGTTGATGGTAAAATACTCACCCATAAAGTGGTGCCTCGGTATCTTCAATGAGAAGAGAACTACTACAATCTCAATATTGTGGGTCACATACTTCTTCTCATGTAGAATCAAATATTATAAACTATATGAAATCACCTCTTTCCCATGCATCAGGACACAACCATGTCTGATCCCTAATGCATCGTAGAAAAAAACATATCCAACGCCCTCTTCTGGAAATCTCAAGATGGTGGCACTCTTTAGTATATGCTTCCAATCCTGGAATCTTTGCTAACACTTCTCTATCCTTATGAAGGGTTTTACATTCTAAGTCCATTCTTATAATGGTTCTTCTATACTACAAAAGTTAGGCATGAACCTCCAGTAGTATCCATAAAACCCTAATAAACTTTTCACCTGAGACATACTATAGGGTGGATACCAAGAAACCACTACCTCAATCACCACTGAATCCACTACAACTCCAGACCCTGAAATAATGTAACCGAGATAGTAGACCTCCCAAATCCCAAACTGGCCCTTCAAGAGCTTCACATAAAGCAGGTGCTCTCAGATTGCATCTAGGACCCATCGTAGGTCTTTCGTGTGCTCCTCCATGGATGCTGAGTACACTAGGATATCATCATTGAAGACCACAATGAACTTGTCATGGTAAGACTGGAATATATTATTCATGAGTTCCTTGTACACTATTATGGAATTTTTCTCACTAAATGGCACAAAACGTATCCCAGAGTGTTCATACATATATCTAATTGTTGTCTTTGGTATTTCCACATTCCGTACATGATACAGATGATAGCCAGACCTGATATCTTTCTTTGAGAACCACCTTTCTCACTTTATTTGGTCAAAGAGGTCATCGATTCTCAGAAGTGGATATTTTTTCTTCGAAGTCTCCTCATTTAGATGTAATTAGTCTACAAATAGTCTCAAGCTCCCATATTCCATAATTTGATAAAAAAAATAGGGCCCCCAAATATGAAACATTAGGCCATATAAATCCCTTCATCTGTAAGTCCTCATGTTGTACCCTCAACTCATGATACTTTGTGGATTCCATCTAATGTGATGGTGTGGATAACCATGCATTACCAAGCTATAATTAAAGGAATAAGTAATACTCTACTTGGTGAGGTAATCCTTGAACATACTCATGAATGATATCCTCATACTCGTCCACCACTGCAGGAAGTTGAGGACTCCTCTTGTCCACAACACTAAGCGTAACTCGTTCCAACTAGTGAGTGATCGGTTTCACCCTCCTATGAGAAATTATATCCTGTGATGAAATCATTCCCTTTTCAATGGTAAACAAAAACATAGTACCATATCTATGGATACAACACACTCTATGCCTAAAACAGTCAATCGAATCATGGAAGTTTGATAACCATTTCATAACTATGATGACATCATAAGGCATTGATGCCACTACTAGGAGATCACAGTTGAAGCTCACACCTCCAAGGGTAATATCACACTCCCAGCACTAGTGTGTGATCATAAAATCCTTTCCTATAGGAGTCTCCAATCATACGGATTGTGCCAACGACTCTAACAGAATCACTGAGCTCCGAACATGGTTAGTGGAAATAAAGGAGTGACTGGAACCTATGTCAATATGAACTATAGATGAGGTGGATATGACACATATCGTACCTTTAATCATCTATGGAGATTCAGGATCATAGTCCTCCATCTCCTGAATATGGGACCACCCATATCCACTATATTACGAAGCCCATGGTGTAACACCTTGGGGAGGTGGAGGTATTACCTCATAGATCTGCACATCACATTCTTCTCTGCATTATCCCCGTCCATATCAACCACCATATAGACCTCCCTAATCGACCCTTTGTCAATACATTGACGGTCTCTCATTTTTTTGTTGTTCATCAACATGATGAGTCACGAAATCATGATCCAAATATCCTTGACCACCGCAAGAGTCGAACACACTAATCTTCTATAGACCCCCTCTTCCCCAAGAGCCCCATAATGCCAACCCTGTGTCTTATGGTTAACCCCTGAAATGCTAGACCATCTTGGTTACCTTCAATTTTTTGCTACTACCCACTACTGAAAATTCCTCTGTCTAATGTCTACTAGTATCTCCATCCACTGGCGTCTAGTATTCTAAGAATCTCTCCATGAGTAGAGATCTCCATATCATCCCATCTTATGTACTGTTTCTATTTGATACCATGATCTGTGATCTCCTAGTGTAGTTCCTACTCAAAATCCTAATCCTAGACGAACGGGTCTGACACCATTTTTTTGGATTACCGAAAAAGATCATTAAATATTTATATGTACACACCTAATATATTGCTACATTGTTATAGGTGATTTATCTCCTTTATACACATATAACATTACATCGTAGAAAAAACTCCACCCTAATGAGGCAATCAAAGTCTGTCCAAGGGAGGGTTGCCTCGTCATACAACTAGATCGTGATGCTCCACCATCTCCAAATTGATCCCCCCAAGAAGGCTTCTATCTAAGACCACCATCTAGTTAAGAGCATCCTTACTAGATGTAAGAATTTTCGTAGCCACCTCAAGCCAGTCCTTAGCTTCCATGTGTTAGTCTCACCTATGCACCTGGGATGTCTCAATGTTTATAACTCGTGTAGGGAACTGATCCTATGCACATACTCTATCCATAGTGATGGTATCCACTAATTATCGACGGGTAGTGGTAACAAATGGTTTACCACCAAGAGGGGATACTTCTAGTTCCGGTCCTTGATCAAACACATCATCCCTAGGAATGCCATTCTTCACGGTTAGACATCAAAATTCTGGTTAGTTGTCTGTGTGGTAGTGTACTGTAATAGATCATGATGAACCGTGGTCAATGATTATACCATGTGATCTAACACTAACTCATGAATGAAACAAGAACACACTAAATTAATATATGGTGAATGTAACCAGTTTTTTCATTTACCAAGTCAAAAATATGTTTTCAGGGTCCTAGTGTATGAATATGTCCCCCTTTCCACCAACATAGGGCTCCCCAAGTATGAATTTCTAACTCAAAAATATAAACATTGTTACCCCAAAACAAAGCCACATACTCTTGGTCTGTAAGGTAGAACTAACCTGTTTTGATACAACTCTATCTCCACTCATACCCTGGGGCCTGTGTTGTGACTACTCCAAGCCCACCCCCCAAAGGCCAAGGGCTGGAGACTTGTTCCAAAGAAATTATGACACAAGTGGGAGGCATTTTCCTAAGTAACCTGTACGCAATGGGAACAAAGATGAAATGTAAAAACCCTAAGTAAAACATGCATTTAAACCACTAAGACAACCAAAGTGAATTAATAGTAGAAAACTAAAAGTACAATTTGGAATGTATACAAGCTCCAAGGAATGGAATGTTGTAAACAAGAAAGAACACTAGTCAATGGAAACTCATCTACCGAAGACCCCAACCTAATGGGTAGATGATTGGTATCTGACTGAATCCGTAAGAGTACGCCTCGCCTGTCTGATCCTACTGTGAAACACCTGTTCTAAGACCACCTAGGTCTCTATCAAAGTGTTTGTCATCTGTACAAGAGACGACACAAGCATGTAGATCCTGTGAAGTGGTGAGTAAAAATATACTTAGTAAGGTCCCCCCAAAAAAATTATTACCCCAAAATTAATGTATGGAATTAGTGTTATTAGCTCACGTAGGTATAATCTAGTGTTTGTAAAGAATGATGATTGGTCCCTATACCTTTAACACCTCATACTGATGAGGAAATCATCCCGATGAGTCACATTGGACAACTGGGTCACCTAAACCTACTAATCATTAATTCATTTTAGGTCACCTAGACCTGCCAGTAACTTAGGCATATTGGGTCACCTAGACCCAGTGGTCATATTCACCCCATCACAAGCCACAATAGGATTCCAGCCCGTAGAGTGCATGATTCTGGGAGAAACTACATCTCATGACATGGTTTATATATAAAATCTCACAATAACCAAATTTTATTACATCAATAAAATTTCTTGTCACTAGGTTCCCAATTCCACATGTGGCTCGTCAATCGGATATACAGATTGGAAGATATTGGTGTTTTGAAAAAAGGGGTCAGTTCGGTCCAAGTATGATCTGACCCAGTCAGACCTACCCAACACGACTATGCATGGGGTCTACAAACTTGATTGGCTAGTTCTAGACCAATCTAGTTGTTCTCAACCAGTCCTAGAATGCCTACCATGTCCATGCCACTGATGCGGGCCAGTTTGATCCACCAATGACATGACATGTGCAGTGTGTCTGAATCACTACATAGATCGGCATAGGGTCCTATCACAGTGTTCTATCTAGAACAAGGCTCACCTAAAACATTTTCCAAAACCTACCACCAGATTCATGCCAATGACCCCTGTTTGACACCTACATGTGACCCATATCCACAACACATGGTGGTTTCTGCTAGCCTCCCTACTAGGACAACCCTCCTTGCCCCGACCACCAGTCACTACCGCTTCCGGCTAGGCCGCTGCCCTCCACCATTACCGGCTCCCATGCCGGTAGTCGATCACTTGTTGCCTCCCACTCCTATGGCATCCTTACGTAGGCTAATCTATTGTTTCAATCCCTTAAAAACCACGTTTTTCTTTATCTGTTGATTGTTGAGATGACAATATTGATCATCATTCCATGCTGAATGGGAGAACACAGAATTCCCAAAATGGATGGATTAAGGACTAGTTCATATATGGCCCGATCTATCCAAACTATAATTTAAATATAAGGGGTTAAATGGAATAATTACATCTCTATGAATTTATAATATTGAATCATAGATATCCCTGATTTGAAACCCCAAAATCAAAACCATCCCGCATATGTGATCGATCAAAGGGTTAACCTATTTGTTGGATGATCTGAAATTATCACTCAAATAAATGAATATAGAAATAATAAATTCACATTGAATTAAACCCATAAATAAATGATAATTTGTTTTAGTGAATAATGGATTAATTCCACATTCATTCATCTATACTCAATTTGATACTCTCATAGATGCTGAAATATTTTGATAATGATGAAAGGAAGAGAGGTGTTCGTTGTCGCAGGCGGTTCATCATTCACCAAAGGTAACACTCCAGAGCCTCCAAGAAAATCTACAGGATCCAAGAAAAGATCCTAAATTCCTATTATGTAATTAATTAATGAAACATGTTTCATAATTTTTATTATGGTGAGTCACTATGTCGTTACATTGTCACATTGAAGAAATAAAAATGGTGGGTTGACATTTCATCGCAGAAAAAACAAATTTTGAGTAAAATAAGAATTGTTGTATTTATTTTAATTTTCATTAAAAATCTCAAAAATTAATGTTTACCCTTACCCCAAAGTGGTTAAGGTGAGGTCATTCATCAGGTAATGTCATAATTCATGATGTAATGGTTCCCTCATATTTTTAATCTGAGAAGCCATTTAGAAAATTTCCAAACTGTGAACAAACATTATTTTAAATAACTAATCAATGTTAAAAAATTTATTCTAGGATCAATGAACCATGAAATCATGTTTCTTTTGAGCACATTACCTTACAATTATCCCCAAATATTTTTAAACATATACATGTAATTTCGATGACCAGGCATTTCCCCTATCAGGGTGTCGTAGGGTCCATCAACATTAACTCCCCTGTGAATTCCTATGTAATGTATTTCACAAAGAAGGTACTACCCCAATACATTATACAATAACCTCTTGGTTGAACCACTAACTTAGAAACCCTTCTTAAATTCTTGTTGTAGTTATACTTCCACCTTATCTAGCAGTCCATATGAACATATGAATTAGGTTCATGATTATTCTTGTCACCATATGTGGGCATGAATGTCAATATATACATGTTTTCATTGTCTATCATAGTGAAAAAGATTCCCACAAGATATATATTCTCCTAGAAGTTGTTGTGGGTTTTTTGTACCAAAGGGGAATGTATGAAAGATGACCAGTGTGAAGGGATGGTAGTGTAATTGGTATTACCACACTTATAAATGGGAATAAAATATAAAAGGGTGTAGTCACCATGTTTCACTAATGTGTCCTAGTAGAATGAAGTTAATTAAAATACATATACTGAATAGTAGAATCCATATGGGCCATGTATTCTTTTTTGTCCCACTACAATGTGTTTCGGGAAGAATGGAAATTATTTGATGACATATGAATAGAATTAAGTTGAATGTTTCGGGTAGATGAAATAAAATATTGTTAATGGATAGACATTAAATTCCTAAAGCATCATATGCATTCCATGAACCTGCAGAAATTTTTTAATCACATAAATGATTCTCAAATCAGTTGGACATTGATGATATAATATATCTCATAAACCCGCAACAAAATTTCACAACTGCATGACCCATCATGAAACATGAGATTATGTTTCATGGAAATGGGAACAAGAGTTGTATACTAGTAAAATGATCATGAAATAAATCAATCATATACCAAAAAAACCTCAAGATGATAATGCATCCCCATAGTAAAAGTTCAAAACAATTACTAATGATAAGATCATGGATGATTAGAATTTGAACCCATGAAAAAATTATTGAAATTTGTTTCTCTTAAAGAGGTCTTGGAAATGGATATCATGATTATTTATTGTGGCAATGTCTTGCAATATGGTCACATGATGGAAGGAGGGAATAAGATATTTGGATATTTGGGGATTCGGATGAATGAATCTGACATCATCCCATATATATATAGTACATTTCATGGAATACCAAACATCTCCTGGTAGACCAAACAACACCCAACATTCCATGTTTCACCAAAGCTGTTGATTGGTGATAGAATGAAATCCTCTGGTAGGCATTTACTTTCCTTGTATGCGAGACCATGTCCAAATGAATTTCAATCATGAGGGGTGTAGGATACTTGATTCCCTTCACATGTGAATCAAAAAATTCATAAAGAAATATATGCATGAATATGAGTAGTAACATTCCCATAATGAAAAATAAGATGTAGTTTTCCAAAATAATGTGAATAACTAGAACCACGAGAAGACCCTATATCACAAGACCCCTGAAAGGTCACGATAATTTTCACACATGAAGAATATCTATTAGACAATCCCATAGAGTCCCGTTTTTTAATGTTTTTCATCTCTTGTGATGTCATCTCAGACACTCTCTTATCCAATTGTGGTGGCCAGACAAGAACCACTAGTTCACATGAATTTTCATCCGGAGGATACATGAAAAACTATCCAAAACAAATTGGAAAATATCATAATGATATCCAATAGGTGGGAGCCTCTAGCAGTCATAAATAGCACACAACACATCACCAATAAATACAGTGATTGTCTTCGACCACAATCATGAATGCTCAAAATTTCCCAAAGCCTTAAAAATTAAAAAATTAATCAATAAAGGAAAACTAGGGTATCCCCATGAGGTTGTAAAAACCATGTGATGCACCACATATGGTACATTAGACACCTAAATCCCATGTTAATATGTCCAACTCACCATGCGAGAGCACAACATGAATATCTACGTCGTCACACAGAATTCCTTGAACTTGTCATTTCAATCTTCCACCTCCCCCTTGGCATAAAAAATATGTATAAGGTTTGGACAATGATAATTATGATGAATCACCAAAATAACATTTTAAGGTAATGTGACACATCACAAATTTGAAGATTAATTGTCTTAGAGGACACTTGTGCAAGCTTCTAGGATCTATAAACCTTCAAAAAATTGATTGAAGTAATTGAGAAAAAGCATGACCCCTTTGCATTCATAAACTTCTTCTGGAATTCTTAAAAAAATCTCATGACCATGAAAAAATACATTGGACCAGAGGGACAGAAATCAAGAAATCCCCCTATAAATCCATACTTGTCTTGCGATTGATGCTAGAAAATGAATCATAATTCATGGTATGGATTTTAAATATGAACCCTAATATCGCAAACATCTTTAGACATGTCCCCATAACATTATGAATGTTCCTTGTAATGTCCACTTGTTTAAACAATTTCTCATTAATTTAATATAATAGTATAAATGAGGTACTTATGGGACATTCTCATAGTCACTGAAAATAATGAAACATGCATAGAATGACCTACAACAAGACCCTTTGAGAATGTGTGATCTCAAATCCCTAAACAAACTCTATCCATGATTTGCATGATATGCACTACACAATGTGGGAAATTACTTGAGTGTAGAGGCCTATATGTCCTCCAAAACAGCATGAAAGATGAATGTGTAAAATACTTGGAACCTCACACCATCACACCCCAACATCAGAGTATATTTCTTAAAGAAACTGATCTCAGTATCATGGTATTTTTCAATTCAGTACGATCTGGTGAACAACATGAGAGATCATGCAACATGAAGAGTAACAGGGAATTATAACTCTTAGATCACATGAATGGGTTATGGATGGTTTCCCAAAGCATATCCCAATTATTTTTTAAAACAAATGACACTTAAGACATGATAACAATAAAAAAATAAAAGTCACATGATCTAAAATTCATATAAATTACTAAAACATGAGAGTCAAATGTGAATCAAATATACATTGATTCTCATGAACATAGAATATGCCTCCTGAGTAATGTGACAACAAAAAAAATGTTTCCCCTTTCACAAAATGATATTTTTTTATTGTTTTTTGGATCATGATTTGTCCACTTGACATTTATGATCGTGACACATGATGCCCCTCTGGCATTCCATCCAAGAGTTGAGAAACCCTCCAGGATCTCCATCTAGGCCTCACGATGTCATATTGGCATATCACCCAAACCATATAGTGACAAAAATATATGTAAAAATTCCTTGAGATAACATTACGGATTGTCAATTGTCTCTCTTGATATCCTATTGACAAGTCAACCAGACCATGCAATACCCTCCTGTTATTTCAGTTTGATCTGAGGACATCCCCTGGTAATGTTATTTGACTATCAAAATGAATTCCATAAATTTTATTCAGAACCATGAATAACCCTATAGACATACCTCATTGACTCTCATGATTCACTCAAATAATTTCAATTATATTTTGTTATGGAACCATGTAATTTTAGGTGGATCATCTGAAACACTATAAGAATGTCTGTTAGGATCATGATATGGATTCCAAGATCAACTGGTTACAACTTAGAATGTCCACATGCCTCGAATCAATATGCAGTGATACTTATTAGATATTAACCATTGTTTCACACACTGATTATGGATCACATGGTCTTAAGGAGGTCAAATTTTATTATCATTCACATAATGAATATCTACTATATTGTGAAAAATTTATTTATAAGACCTCATGAGTTGTATGATTTTAAAAACTCCATATATGGGAATATATATTTGTTCCATCCCAAAGGATGTTAACATAAGATGATACCTCTGAATCCTTCCATATTCAGGATGCATTGGACATCACCTTGAAACTAGATCGTCAATACCTAGAGCCTACGGCCCCACACATAACTCATTTATACATGCTATCAAATTTCAAGGTTTTTAATGAATGATGTCATCTTTTTTCTTACTATAAACTAGATACGATGGATAACTAATAATGGATAAATCCCCTCCTCATAATATTAACCACCTCCTAGAATGTAAAAAAATTATAATGTTCTTGGTTTCGTGACATCAGCATATAAAATCTACGCATTCCTAGGAAATGAATGAAGATCTCCATATACATATAGATGTATTAATTAATGATATCTCTTTCTCTTATACCTCAAATTGGGTAGCCTATGATCTTTATTCTTGGGTAATTGGTCTCAAATTTTGATTAATAAGAGAATCATAAACACATCCTAAATCTATAAAATGATCTCAAATTATAATATGATTCTCCTAAAAAGGGTTTGATGAGCCCAACCTCCTAACCTATAAAAAAATGGGAGTTCCGAAGAGTCATTATGTTTGATACAGAAAATCACTACCTACCATTGGAACAAAATTATGTACCTTATAATTGATGTTTCAACAGTTGGGATATTTCACTTAAAACAACCCTGGTGAATTGAACTAAAAGATTTTACATGAAATTAAACCTCTCACAATCAATCATTAGGTCAAAACAAATATAAATGATAAAAATTTATCATATATTGAGTGTTTGATCTCACCCACTTCATATATTCGCATTACCCTAGTTATGATAATTATGGGATCTTCTAAGGAATCTATAAGGGTGTCATTTTTTTTTCAAGTAAGAAGAAAATTTTCCACATGTTTTAAAATAAATTTCTTATATAATAGGTCAAAAAATTCAATCAACTTTTATTTACTAGGATTGTGTGATTATAATAAGATGGAATGATTTAATTATTTTATATAAATAATTTTATATGAGGTTAAATCACTTCGTATTCAATTATGGTATATAAGAAAATTCATTTTTTCTATATCAAAGAGTGCATGTCTACTGAGACTCATATCAAGAGTTTCAGGAGATATAAGATTTAGAGGATGCATTAAACCCCTCTAATTATCACTATAGTTGGTCAGTTTTATTTATATTATAGATGCTGGATGAGAAATACATGATAATCACATAGTTAGGATTCATGATTTTTGGATTGGAGTAAAAATTGTTTCCAATCTATATTGTCCCTCTTTTTAGTTAAATCATGAATGAAATATTCTACATGTAATATATTTTATGGAGTTAGAGAATCAATTAGGTTCTTAGAATAGTCTTTTCATATTATGGGAAAATCCACTGATGTCTTCTGTTATTCAACACCCATTTCATTTGACATGATAATATTTTTCATCAAGAAATTAAGTATTCCAAAAGGCAATTTTTTTGGTAGAGTGTGGGTAATGTGATTACCTCACATGTATGAATTGATTACCAACGTTGGGTATCATGATATGTTGGTTTTTATATTGATAACATGGGTTTTATATTACATAGTGAGTAAAACGTCATATGGGTGGGGAGAAGAACTGATTCTCTTGACAATTAAGGTTGTTTCACATCATCCAGTGAGAATAGAATTGTGAATTTTTTTTGTAAAGTATATAATAATTATTAATAAAAATCTTTTAATGTATGAATTAGGTTTATTTTTACCCCATGTGTTTTCCTTAAGATGAGGTCACTGTAATTGATGAAATTTAAGTATGAGAATCCTTCTCAAGTGTTTGGAAGTATGATGATGAGTGACATTGGGAAGCAATAGTGTCATAAATGGAATTACTCCATTACATGACTCATATTTAATTTTGTCATTATTTTGGGTTATATACTGTGTGAATTGGATTCATATAGAAAATAATCACAATTATGAAGTTGTATCCATGGTTAATGAGATTATTAGAGAGTAATATATGTGGTGTGATGTTTATCGAATTGGATCATGAAGTAGTTTAATGTTGAGGATAATGAAGTGGATGTCATTAAGTTTGTTGATTCAACCATTAAATGGGACTGTATTAAATTCATCATTAGTTGTGTCCTTGTAATTTTTCCTTAAATAAAGTAGTAAGGGTAGTGATGTCGACATAGAGATATGGTTCTCCCAGATGTTCCTAGGTCATGTACACATAAATATTCCCCTAAAGGTGGGGAGGGTTTCGTTTAGTTTCTCTAGGATGTGAGTAATTTTATTCTAATACTCATGTTGAAAAGTCATAAAGAGAATTTTCAGTGCAGATCACCTTATTGGAGGATGATGTACATGGAGTTGTTTTCCCCTTGAGGTATGAGATTTGGAACATCAATTAACAGTTATATATAATTATTGATCCTATGGTTTATCTATTTTAGCATTCCATGAGTGATCTAGAACATAATTCATTGTTTTGGCATATATGGTTTCCTATAAAAATGTTTTCATTTATGATTTCTCACGATTCTATGGTCTTTTGGGTTTGGTGTTGAAAAATAACACACATTTGAATGATCTAGACATTACACTTATATTTATGGAAATCTGGGCCACTGTATGGGTAGTGGTGTGATTTATATGAAATTTTATGAGGTTTGTGATGTGTCAGATGTTCTCATCTAATTATTTTAGGCAAAACATTTTAAAATTCGACATAGTTATTATTCCTCAGTGTGGATGAAAAGTAGTTAGAGAATGCAATATCTATGGGGGATTGTTGATGGTATTTGTGTCATGTTCTACTAGGAAATTATCTCTCTTATACTAAATGATATCTATATTTGGGATTTAATTTATCAATAAGAGAGAGAATATTGGCTATCATAGATTATAAATGGTATTGGTGATGGTATATTTTTCAATGTAAACATGAAATATATAAATTATATCAATTTTTTAAAGATGTTGATCGGTTTATCTCATACAATGAAACACTATAACACTTCTTCATAAATTTGTGTGAGGCTCTCAAACTAGATGTTTCATGGTTTAAAAAAATAATAGATGAAGATATATTTTTATGATGTTATAGATTATGTATCTCTTAGTTCAAATGTATGTTTCATGTTGGTCGGTAGTCAGTACCATTATGAATGGAAGAGGTTATTCTTCTTTCTAGATAGTGTTTTTTAAGATCTCATAGAGCTCAGTGATTTGAAGGGGAAGGAAGTGTGTGCGATGGAAATGTTCTTTCTATATACATTTTTCCCAGGCATTATTAAATAGATGATCTAGTTGATTCCATTTCCTAGATGAAATGGTTTTAATATGGGGATAATGGAGTGAACTAAATTTTAATTATTCATTACATAAATCAATTTTAAATTAAATATTCTCAAGGCCTTTATGGATAAAATTTTTAATTTACCCATGAAGATAACAATTGAAAAAAAATTAATGGTTCAACAGATCTCGATGATTGGTGTCCAACCCTAGGAACTGTATTCAAGAATTTCCTAGCATGACATGTCTTATGAAATATTATATATTTATTAAAAAAATGATTATTTTTTCCTTGATCATGATGGAGATTTTACATCCCTTACTTATATTTCATAAATATTTTGGATATTTTTGTGTTGTATTTTAAGAAATATGGATATGTCTCTAGGGGAATACGAGAACTTCTGGGGATTGATTATATCTAAATAAATAAATTATGTTCATTCCCCTCATGCCATTATTTTCTATGAACTGATTATATCTCACTATGATTTTCTCAAATGGGGAAATTGAGATCAAGTGTGAGAAAAAATAGGATTGTTCAATCCTAGGTTTTTTCAGGGTGTCAAAATCCTAACTCATTTTTAATTTTGTATATTAGTTGGTAAGAAAACTCTTTTCTCATTGACCAAAAGATAATTATGTGTTTTCCTTTAAACCAAAATCTTTTTCGTAAATGGATATATAGATTTTGAATGTACCTTATCTATTCTGTTGGGTTTTGGGTGTTGTGGGGGCCTGAAGGTTGGTAGAAAATTAGGCTAAACCGGGTTTGTATTGGATCTAAAGCAGCAATATTCATAGAGTTTCCAAATGATTTTCAAAACAATTATGGATAAAAATTATTATTGTTAATGGTGTGAAAGAACTATGTTTTCTTATTCTATATAACCATAATTTCCCCATTCATTATCCTTTATGTGTGACACTAATTAAGGAGGAACCATCATTTTCCACCTCCCTTTATAATTGAGTTACCAACTTCACGTGACACCAATATTTATGTTTTTAACTAATTAGATCTGTAGAAATATGGCAATATATCCTCTATATTCTATTTTCATTTTCCCTCTCTTGATAGACCTGTAAATGATATGTTGTTTTTTACCAATTTTTATGGAATTAATATAAATCCACTTCTCTCTCAAATTGTTTGGAGTTAGAGGCTATGATTGGACGTTCATGTGTCTATGACTATGAGGTAGGCGGTTCATACATTTCATTAAAATTTTAGGACTAATCTAGGGAATGACTTTTATTGTGTTGTTTTATTAACTAATAATTACTCTCATAAATTAGTGGATTATTTTTATAAATTAAATCAATCTTTGTGAGATGATAATGGGCATGCTTCCATGAGTCTAAAAATGGTCTGAGCCATGTGAGAGGCTTCTGACAATAGGTGGTTAGGCCAGTCAATGTAGTTTTATTAAAATATTTTTTTATTTAATGATTTATTAACTATATAATTTTGAATTGGTTGAATTGAATAATTGAATTTAAATAGAATGTTATGGGCTGAACCAAAGGATTGAGATATTGATGGATAACTATTTTGAGGAAATATGATTTCCAAACAAGTTGTTGACCATAATTTTTGTTTCATGGGTGGTGATGACCATCAATTGGGGGGATTTGTCGACTGATGAGGCATTGAATCCATTAGGTTGTGGGAATGGACCATGATTCATATATTGAATGACTATCATATTAAATTACATGGTTACATGGTCACGATTTGATGTTTCTAGTGTGGCCGAAGTTCTATTTGTTTATTTCTTCTTACCTATTTTTTCCAATTCCAAATTTGGAGACTTTTTCAGTAAGTATTACTTTGTGCGATGGTGTTATTGACCCCTCATGACATTAGAGGCCCCTGATATTGAATATATTGTAATAGGTTTGGATTATATTCTATATAAATCCTTGAGGATAGACAGGATCCATACGATGAAAATGTTGAGGCTCTCAGTTGGGGGATGATTCTCACTATGAGAGATTCCAATATTCCAGTAATCATTTAAGAGGATATGTATTTCCATGAATAAATAATTCATTTGTTGATATAAAAATGATCATTTGTTTGGGAAAATATCATTGTACCTCTAAAAATTGGGCTTCCATCCATAATTTCTTTCAAGAAAGGGTCCAAGGGACCATAATGATGATTGGGATTTCCTTTGGGAACTAGTTAGTTGGTTGATGTCATGAGTTGTCAGGAGACATTAGGGGTTGAAACTGAGAGTTCACCGGGGACTATATGCCATCAGTAAATGTCACGGGACCTATACTAATGATCCTCTACTCTACAATGATTCTATATTTTTATGAGGAATGTGAGAACATCCTGGAGGATGTTTACCTTCTTAGAAGCTTGTTTTTAGTTTGATCATTTGATTCTTATTTATTTAATTCTTTAAAACACTTGATTTATCATAGATTTATTAGAGGAACATGTGGGTGGTGTCCTACAGAGACTCATTATAACACCCTACATAGGCCCTTCATGACATTTGTAGATATCAAATGTTTGAGTTTAGGTAATGGTATGGGCTTAAAATATATATCATTATGGATATATTTCATCGATTGAAGGAAAATGACCTTGTTGTTCCTTCCACGGATGGAGTTTTTAATTTTTTTCTAGTTTTCTGTAATATAAAGCTACTTATTGGTATATACTATGGTCCTCCATTGGTGACCCATTTCTACATATTTTGATGTATAACCTAATATATATAAATTCTCTATTTAGTTTAGACAAATGGCATGTTTTAATTGTTTATTTGATTTCATTACTATTGTTTAATCATTCTACCTCAAATTTCCATATTAATTATTCTACTTCCATGGATAGGTTAATGGTTGGATACTTTGGGGTCTTACCTTCCTCTGCATAATATCTATATATCAGACCACAGTTATATCATCATTGGAAGGTATATTCTCCCAAAAATGACTCTTTTACACCCTCACTGCTAGTAGGTATCCATTAGTATATGGGGAGTAATGCCTAAGGCCAGTGGTAGTCGGCTTGAAAGAACTATTTGGATGGATAAAAGGATCGGGGTGAAACAAATGGTATCAGAGGGTTGTTCATTTCATCTTTATTGGTATTTGTGTTTGGATATCGTATGATAGAGATTATGAAGTTTTCAGAATTAGGATTATAAATTTCCATTGGGTGCTTTTATCCCCATGAATGAGGGAAGGACCATGTTTCTAGGGGTAGGAATTGTTATTCCACATTTCTCTATATATAGTGTGCTTGATTTCAATATTGAGTGTGCACATGTAACGTGATCATTATCTTTTATAACATTTTCACCTTCTCTTGTAATGTCAACAAGGATATCAAGTTCTTTGTCGAGGTATGGAAAGGGGTGTATGCATGTTTTTATTTTGATTACGTACAAATAATATTTTAGATATATAAATATTTATTCATGTTATTTGATATAATTTGTGTGATATAAAATTCATGTGACATGTTAAATATGTATACATGTATGATTATATATCATATATGTGAAATCGAGTATAATGACACGAGGTGATGTTGACCACCGGGTTGGGGGATGTGGTTTTGGTTTTGAGTTGACATGGTTTGTTTGGATGAGATTTTCTAGAGGCATATGTGATATTTGGATATTTAATGGGATTTTAAGGATTTCATCATGTCATGACTTCAAGGTACATGGTTTCAATAGGGGAGAGTTTGGGTAGTGAGGTTCTAATGACTATTATCTCACTCCCAATCTAATATATATATATATATATATATATATATATATCATTGTGTGTGTTATTTGGGTTGTCTAACCATGTAATGGTATTCAAGGGTTTTCCAGTTGGATGACATTAGATGGAGTTCCAGGTGGGAAGTGATAGGGTTCTAATAGAGTAGTCACAAGTTGAGTCACCTAAGGGTCAAGCATAGCATGATCTGTAAGGTCATGATCAAGTGCATGTGGAGCCGCCTAAAGATTTAACAACTTTTGGATCCTGGCATGATGAGAAACTCAGAGCGAGCCAAGTATGTTACATCACTGGGATTGGATGGAGAACATAAGGATTACATCATTAGATGTCATATCTAATGTGGTACTTCCAGCCACATCTCTAAATATACATCTAGGGTGAGGGAGGACCATACGCTTCTTATAATTGAATCGATACCATGCCAATTATTTTCTGGTTTCTAAAGAATCCCATAGGGAAGATGGTAAGGCGGGAGAAAAACATGCTCAGAGGACTATCCGTGAACATGTGGGACATGAGGGTTTATGTATGATGACATTAGGGACATCATTGGATGGACATTGACTGTATGTTCTTTGAGAAATTATATATGAAGAAATTGAAGATAGAGAGATCTCAAGAGTTCTTAAGTACTAATCAAGGTGACATTTCCATCATGGGCTATGAAATTACATTCACCAAATTGTCTCTATTTTCACCTAACATGGTGAGTGATGAAACCTCAAGGATAATTATTTATTAGTATGGTTTAAGACATTCTATTTTCGTGTAGGTGATCATTTTCATGTTGGAATTATTCAAAAAGGTGATGAATTAGATGATCAGAGCTGTGGGAAAACTTATGGACCAATAATAATCAATTTGGGTGATGGAATTAAGAGATTCATGTGGTGATGCTTCAGATATAAGTATTTGAGGTCATTATGAGACATAATATGTAATTCAATCCAAGGAAAAGAGTACACCAATTTAGATTGAATCATTCAAGGTGTAGATCTAATGTTGGTAGCTAGGACAAGTCTGTACGTAGTCAAAGAAAACTGTAATATAGCTTTTTTTATGTGTATAGGTTTGGAATATCGAGAATTTATGATGGAATCCATTTCAGATAGTCATAAGTTAGAGACCATGGCATTATCAAGGCTATGATATCAGACAAGGAGTTGTATAAGGTGATGGTACTCGAGTTTCAACTGCATGTAGTGGTTGTGGTAATGAAAATGAGACCCAATAGTGGGTTTAGTGGCAAGTGGATTGTGGAATATGATAAAGCAGGGAGACTTCAAGTATTTTCACTATAGGATTCGTGCATTCTATGGTGCTTCCAGGTTCAGATCCAGTTTGTGATTGGATGATTGTTAGAGGTACTATGTAATCATAGGCACGTCCTTTTGTTTTGTTTTGGAATTTCCTTTTTAGAGTCATGTCTGTTTTGGGTGTATGGAGAATATGGGATGTGTCCATGGACTAAAAACACACTCGTTATTTGGTGTTCATAATTTTAGATGTCATATATATATATATATATATATTTGTGTGTGTTTTTTTGTATATATTATGTGAGGGGATTCAAGACACACACACACACACCCACACACACACACACACATATATATATATATATATGAAACATTAGATTCATGATTATTGAGGTGGGTTGGGATCATTTCATTAATGATATGTGAGTTACATGTGGTGCATTTGCACCCGACCATCATTGCAATGATGGAAGTGTTGAGCTATGAGGAACCATGACGTTTGATAATCTGTTGGGACTATGGGACCACATAGCTTCCATGTCTGATTTGGGAATGAGGTGGGAATTGATGTGGTGCAGAATTCTAATGCATGTCAAGTATGACACTGTAGCACCCTATGTTGGTATAGAGGGAAGGTTATTCATTGTAGGACCATGACTATGGTTATGGTTGATAGATAATCTTTTATATTTTTGTATTGTGTTGGGATGTGATCAGTGTAGGTCACTCTTAAGGTAGGAATCCCCTTGAATTAGTTTAAAAATTCCAATTTCAACTGGTGTATTCCAGGATAGTTTTAATGGGAAGAATATGTTTGATAACATATTCATGTTTTGATTTATTGTTTGGGGATGAGATATGTTAATGTTTTGAGATTATAATGTCTTGGGATTTCAAAGAGAGTAAAAATCCTCACCCATTTTAATATTTGGAGTTTGGTGGGTATGAAAACTCTTCTCTCATTGATAGAATGATAATTCCAAGTTTTCCTATGACTAAAAACATTTTTCATATGGTTTTATAGGTTTGGTTAGTTACTAGGGATTTAGAAGGTGGTTGGTTATGTTGGAGGCCCAATGGTCTAATTTTTGGGATGTAATGACAGAGCCCACAGTTAAATTTAACATTTTGGACTCCTAGTGAAAACATTGTGACCACATTTTTTACTCATAAGGGTCTCATAAACCTTCCTTAAGGGATAACATGATCATTCATGAACCTTTGAATTTATTTTAGAGAGAATCCACACGACATATGCATAGTTACGGAAAACTATACAGATGTTGCATGGTTAGATCAATTTTTGAATTACCATTGTACTGTGGTGTGCATGGATTGTACGTGGTTAGAAAAAACCATATAGGGAGACTATGTGGGACATGGATAATAAGCAGAAACAACATAGTTTTTGCATGATTTAGAAAATAGTTTCATATAGACTTTATGCTCTTTAAATTTGTGAAATGTATATTTTTCCATCTTTAATATAAACCAAATTTCACATTTCATTTTCCTTTAATGGTCTCACACTATAAATAGAAACACTCTTTCTACTCCACCTCATTGAATTGAACAACCTTTTTCTTATGAAATCTATTCTTCAAGATGTATGTGTAATTAGATTTATATCAGTAAGGCTCTCCATCCTCTATATTATATTTTAATTTTTCCCTCAACTCAAAAACTGGTCATTCCATTCAATACCTTTTTCCTATTTTCATGGGGTTGATCAAAAAATATGGTTTCTGTCAACTTTGTAAGAGTTAGAGGAGAAAATCAGACCTTCCAACATCTATGAATACAAGGTATGTGGTGCATAACTATCATTGTGATTTCCTAACAATTTGGGGGAAACCACTTGTCATTCCATAAAACATATCATATGAGACACTTGTAAATTAAGGGTTTATTTTAATTAATTAAATTTAACATAATGAGATGTTGTTGATATTCTTTCATGAGTTTGTACCTTGTTTTATCTATGTGAGAGGATGGGGAGAATAAGTGTTTAGGTCAGGTTGTGATTGTTTATTCGAATTAAATTAAATTATTTTAATCAATATTAATTGTATAAATGTGAATTAATTGTAATTTACTACCATGTTTTAGTAGAATGTGATGGTCATGGATTGTAAATTGAGATAATGATGAATTTCTATTTTTAGGTGTTGTGATCATTATTCTAGGTGTTGTTCATTACATATGATTCCATGGTGGTGTTGACCATCAGTTAGGAAAATTTATCATCGATTTAGGCAGTGAGACCACCATGTTGTCAAAATGTACTAGGATTCATGGGATGGCATGACAATCTGATTGAGAAACATGGTATCAAGGGGACATGGCTACATAAATGGTGTCGATTAGGTTCTATTTGGTGATTTTCGCACACCCATGTTGGCCAATGTTCTCTTTGTAGATTTGTGGAAACACAATGACTAAGTGATGGGTTGGTATTGTCAAATTATGTTTTTAGAGGAAACTTTTACTTATGTAATATGTAATAGGTTGGGGGTATCACTATAAAAATCAATGGGGATGATGAGGATTCATCAGATGTTAACATTGAGGCTATTTTGTGGGGTTTGTGGCTCACCGTGATTGAGGCTAGTTTGTCAAAAATAATTTCGAAGGATGGGTATCGTTGTGCCTCAATTAATCCACTATAGAGATTATTGTGGTTATTTTTAGGGGAAGATATAATTTTACCTCTAGAAACAAGGCATCAAGATAACAATTTTTTGTGAGGCAAGGTCAATGGGACAAGAGTCTTGATTGGGGGTTCTCTTAGGAAGTCAGTTACTTGGTTGATGTCGCTTTGTTCTAGGTGAAATTGGTGGTGGAACCTAAGGGTTCACTATATACTATATGACATAAGTGGATGAGATCGACTATTGGATAAGGATCCTATTACAAATAAGCGTTATCGTACGTATACATTAAATCATTTTTTAGGATACTTAATAAATAAAATATTTATATTCCCCAAGGCAGAATAAGTTTAGTTCCTTTGGATACATGGAAAACATAATCTCTGAAACACGAGTGAGTTACATTATCTCCCACTAGTTTCTCCAAGACAATAACCCCAATAATACATACCATACATGTAATTTATTCTCACAACCTAGATATGGGAACATTATATTGGGGTCGGCTCAGATGCTCAATAACGGTAAGCATGAGAGATATGTAAGCATCAACATGAGAATACGTTTTTTCAAATGTGAACATAAAATTATAAGGTCATATCGTACATATCAAATTTCAAAAACAATAAATTGTTAAATAAAGATTAGAAGTTCATAAAAGATAAATCATAAGGGAATCAATAATATAATCCACGAACCCATATCATTTCTGTAAGACAAGCAATTGTGTGTAGGCATAAATATGTAAACCATTCCCTGTCAGTCAAGATTCATTGCTTGAACATATCTAGTCACTTCATGGGGACTACACCAACAATGCAGAACACACCACCATACCGAGTCATAATCCATTCCATATATGGGATAAGTTTTCCTCATCATTCCATAGTTGATCTAGTTTCCCTTTCTTCCCATATAGTGTTTTATTTCCCCAATTTCCCATAATAAAGGGGACTAAACCTACTAGGTGGTACACTCCACCATCCAAAGCCATAATCCTTTGAATTTAACGGGTCAGGCTTCCCAATGTTACCATTGTGGACCAAGTTCATTTACATCATTACAAATATTATCCAATGAGATATAAATCAATAACCCTTGCATTGTAGGGAGATATATTTCCCACCCATCTCATAATTTAATCATATAATCAAGTTCCACAAAGTTATAAGAAATCATATCATAATATAGGAAATTTAATGGGTACAATAATCAAGTAATAATTATGTAACATGTAGTGAATAGAGAGGTTTCAATGTCAATTCATCAAAAGAATAACACCTAAAAATAAGCTGGTTTCAAAATATTATAACCACTGAGAAAATGGGATTCCTAATAATGTCATCAAAACATAAACCATTTATAGAAGGAATGTGAATAGATCCATTGGATCATTTCACCATAATGAAATTATTTACCCCATAATATGTAATCTTATATGTATAGTAATTTGGAAATATCTTTTAAACCAATTTATTGATGAAAATATATTTTATTATTTTTAAAAATATCATTAGAAAATAAAATATTATGAAACAAAATTTCATGATAATTTATAAATAAATCATGAAAAAAATTAAATAAAACCGATGAAAACAATATTAGAATTTTCTTTTGATAGATTTTTGAAAACCATTGTTATGAGAAAACATTGAAAACATATAATGAAATCTTGATAACAATTTGAAAATCATTTAATTGAATACACATTGAAAAATTATAATGAATGATTGAAAATGTTTTCGAAACAATTTCAGTATAAACAATTTAGAAACACATAAATAAATAATGATAATTTATTGAAATTCATTTCATTAGAAACACATTCAAATCATATAATGAAATATAGAAATAATTTTGAAAACAATTTTTTTAGAACACCGTGGAAATATATAAAGAATGATATGAAACATTTTGAAAATAATTTCTTTGAAAATAGTTAGAAAACATATAATGAAATAAAAATTTTTTATTACCATTTCTTTGAGAACACATCGAAAACATATAATGAAAATTTTATAATGTTTTCAAAATCATTTATTTGAAAACACATTGAAATCTTAAAAATAATTATTGAAAATCATTTGAAAAATAAAAATTTTTAAAAAACATAAAAAATTTATATATATATATATATAATATTTTTTCAAATAATTTATTTTTAAAAACATTGGAAACTTATAAAGTTATTTTGAAAACTCTTGGAAAATTGTTTTTTAGATTCATGGTATGTGTCTCAAAGAAGTCAAATCAAGACTGAAGTATATTAATGATTTGGTCACTTCTGAAAGATAATCCCCCTGAAAGATGTATTCGAAAATGGATATGTATATATAAATATTTTTAAGTATAATAAACAAATACTATATTCATTAGTATCTTATACACCTCACAATGAAATGAGTGGTGAATAAGGCAAAAATCTCACAGAAATAAAAGTGAGACTTTAAATCCTCTATCCTTATGTCTTGAAATTCATTGTAGATATTAAAAAAATGTATAATAATTATATGTTTAGTATACATCTAAAACCCCATAATATTATATAAAATATCATATATTATTAAATTAAAAATTTATATTTCATGTTTATTATCAATTTAAAGTTAGAGTAATGTTTTTAGTAATAACTGCTTTGTTTGTCATACATATTTTAACTAGTTACTATGTATCATCAAACTCAAATTGTTATTAATTTCTTGGAATAATATAAAACATGATGTACAAATAATATTTATTTAGTAAATAAATATTTACAATAATCAATAATAGGTAGTCATATTAAATTAAATACATCGTTCATGGAGATGGTATGTCATACGTGTGCATGAACACTTCTTCCATTTTAGTGTTCTATTGAAATAAATAAATTAAATTACATATAATTATATATATATAATATAATTAAATTTGAATTATTATTTAATATGTGTCATATAGTTTTTCTAGGCCAACCCTAAATATATTCCATGTAATGTGTGAATTAATCACATCACTTTGAGGAGGCTGTAGTCCACATTTCCTCACATGAATTTATTGTAGTTACAAAAAATAAAAATCTTGAAACTATGATTATATAACTATTAATTAATAATAAAGGAATAATTAATATCATATAAAAAATATTAAAACATATTTTCCATCATAATTCTTAATCATGATATGTGACAATGTAAAAAATGTACCACATCATTTCATGAGATGGTTGTTCGATGTACAAAAGAATGATAAGTTAATTCTGATTAGATAGAAGAGTGGTATGTGTAGTAATAACCCTATTAATAACAACATATCAATATATATAGGATACATATGGTAATAAATAATCATGGAATAAGAATAATTTTTTTTGTGGAGAAATAAAATGAAATAAAGGAGCTTGAAGAAGTATGTTACCTCTTATTTTGTCAACTCCTTTTGGCTTACACTAAAGGGCATCCTTGGTTGGATATATACCCAAAGGGACACATCAACATGGATTTTAGAGTTATTAGTAGAATATTTTAGTATATTTTTCGTGGTAAACTGTTTTTTATGTGTGAATAAGGGGGATGAGTGAGTTCATTTTTAATGAATAAAAGTGGCATTGTTGTAAATGTTTTAGACAAGTATTCCACTAATTTCTTTCCTAAGAAAAATGGATAAAATAATAGAACAAAATTAAGTAAAAGAGAGTATAAGGTATAAATATGACAAAGCATTGGATTTTGAACAAATTTATTGGTCATTTTTTCCCTTAAGAATATAATTTATTCCCATGTTTTATTAATCTTCCTCTTGATAATTGAAATTAATTGTAATTACATTCACCAATTATTTCAGTCAAAAAATTATTTTTCATTATTATAAATTATAAATTAATTTAATTCCAAATATGGATTCCATTTTTTAAAATTAAAATCACATAATTGGTCAAAATTGATTTATTATTAATCCCGTAGGTGGGATGATAATTCTTGTATTTAAAGTAAACATGTTCAAGAAGATTGCTATGTTTTTATATCAAATTTCAAATTTAAATTTATCCCAATGACCAAAATAGGATTAATAGATTTATAATTTACATAAATATAATTGTATACAAATTATATAAATAATTTATTCATTTAAATAAATTTCATAAAAAAGTTGTTTTGAATTAAAATTCAGTATTTTTAACTATTCATCAAAATAATGAAACTTCCTAGAAAAATAACAAAAATTTATCATAAGCTAAAATTTACGTTTCACTTTAAAAATTTGATCTTAATATTTATTCAAAATTTATGACTTTTATAAAATTTATATTGAATATATGTTGACCATTAAAATGGTGTAAAACTATTTTTATAAAAATATATGATTTTATGAGTAATATTTGACTTCTCCCTATAATATGGTTATAAAATATATTTTATGAATGTAAAAAATATATTTTGGAATATGTAAAATATATATTTCATTAATATCATTCCCCAATATAAATATTCTTTTTAAAAACTTCAATGTGAATATAAGATTAGTTTTTATGGAAAAAATTATTTTTATATTCAATTGGTTCCTATATTCATTTATAATTAATTTTTACCAACTTAATTTAACGATGTTTTTTAATAACATATATAATACTATTCATTACTAGGTGAAAAACTGCTAGGTTATATCTTTTTATAATAAATAATAAAATTTATAATAATATATTATTGTTCGGTAAAACTCTTTCTTTCATGTTACCAAAGACATCATGAAATGTCAGTCTTGCATGAAACATAAGAAAACATTGATTCTCTATGCAGAGTAAGATAAAATTTAGGTTACATGTAGTTCATTATTACCATGATTTTATCATCTCGGACCAAGATTCTACCCAATAGTTCCCTAAGCCCAATTGGTCACATGGCCTCAATCTGATCTCCTCATATTCAAGAGGATTCTTAGTAGTAGTGAGGGCCTAGGTGTGTCTCTGGTGATATTAAAGCATCATCATTTGAGAGTATCATAACAGAGACACTATAACCTACATGTATCATAAGTAGTAAATCGTACACACAATATATAACTAGTAGGAATAGAGGATAATACATAAAAATAAATCACATATAAAATGATGAAGTTAATATAAAACAACTCCCTACAAGCCCATATATTGTGAACCTCTCAATATTCTAGGTATGTCTTTAGGTGTGGTACAAGGTCACATCCATTATAATTAATCCTTAGAGGACTGCATAGGGATACCAAGTATCACCAATGGTATAAACGAACAAATTCCATTTGATCCAATCTATGGAATGCTCATATGATTCCATTTATCACACATCTTATAAGTCTAGCCTCTGAGTCCATCCATCGAATTCTTCTACAGAGTCTAAGTATCAAAAATACACATTAATGGTTTTACACCAATTGAGTTCCTCCATGGAATTCGTCACGGAATCCATGTTTCCCCCAAGGAATATAAATATTTTATCCAATTGAAAATCATTATATAAATTCAATTATACAAAGAGTAATTAACCTAATCAATTCAATTAAAATTCAACTAAAATCTATCTCTATCATTGGAAAATATTATAATCATTTCTTTAATTTATCCCACAATGGAATTTCATTTAAATAAAATTCACAATCATGAATATCTGTTACATGTATAGGGTCAAGGATCTTTCATTCATCCCTTCCCATTCGATAATTGTAACACTATTGATATCACATTTAAAACTACATATCAATTAATGATTTCACATTAATTGATATTTCATTATTAACATCCCATGAAATATGGTATATGGGAACACCTCATTGGGTTCTAATTTCATATTCCATCAAGAATCACCATTTTAAATACATAATAAACCCAATGGGTGGTTACAAATCATGATTCTAAACCTATAACAATTCATTAATGGGAAACAATAATTTAATTAAACATACCTATTAGTTAATGTCAATGATAAAGATCCATTTCAATGCATCTCTTGAGAATTGGGCCCATAGAACAAAAAAATATATAAAAACATTAACATTAACGAAAGCCATGAGATTACCAACCATAGGTTCATAGTTGATAGCTCATCATGTATCTGCCCATAATTCATTAATAATCACGATAAAATCAATGAACAAAAAAAGTATGTAAAATAAATATTCACTTAAATAGCACATCCAATTTGAAATATTAAAGAAGAGAGAATAAAAAGGAATTGGGAAATTACTCTTGAAAATCTAATGAGAAAAACGGGGTTTGAATCTAGTACCTGATAGAGAAGATCCCTCAAATCCAAAAATAGGCTCAAATGGAGCATCAAATTGGTGATATTTCTATCTATTAATAGAAAATATATAATTTTTGTTGAATAAAAAATTATGTAAAAGAAAATTTTCAATTTTTCTGAAATGCATAATCTCGCATTATTTTGGAACATAGTTTACAAACGGTGTCCCAAATGTTAATGGGTATCTGTAGGAAGGGGAACAATGCACAGTTTACCCAAACAAAGTTTTTTGAAATAGTGGTGTTTTCCAAACATTTCATCCTTCCCCTACCCTCTTTACATGCCTCGCATGATTTATCAGACCTTGTGGCCTACCCTACATGTTTTGAAATAATATTCTATCATGAGATTTTAATCCCAAAAACATGGGTTCCAGACATCAAAAGATCACCAGAAACCCACAATACCTCCATTTAATACATGGTATTCCATATTAATAACAATATAAACATTTAAACTAAGAATTAATGGATTTTTTTATGATTTTTACCTAAAAACAGGGCTCTTTCCAAAATCCCCACATAATGTAATTTGTCCATAAATTTTTATCTTAAGGGCGGTAAATATAGTTTATGAATAACTATGGACACTAAGATCATACATCATCCTCCCACTCCCACTTCTCATCATGTATGTGGTCATACATTCATAGAACTAGTAATATACGAATTGATCGGCCTTGGACAACCTTCACGCTACGATCTATAGTGCGAATAAGATGCATCTTAGTGAACCCATTTTTCTGTAACTCAACATCCTCAACATGAAATGCATGAGACATGTTCTAATAATAGTGTCACAGTTTAGAAACATGGAATAAATTGTGCATGGCTTTATACCACTTATGTAACTGAAACTAAAAATATACCATTCTATATCTCTCCAAAATCTGAAATGGACAGACATAGTGTGTTGAAATCATTCCCTTTATCCTAATCCTCTTGTGTCCCAACATCATTGAAACACAAAAGAAAAAACCAAATAATAGACCTTGAACTCTAGAGTTTATCTACATTAATCAATGTATAATTGTTTATGAGACTTCACAGTATCCATTAGTTCGTGAATGAAAAAAACCTACATTTTTTCTCCTGAACATGATAAGGTCCAATCATAAAAATAACTCTTATCTCTAACCATCACTAGGGTGATTGTAATATCCATTCATAAAAAAACTCATATGGAACCATCTATATATTTTCCTAAAATATATTATTTTATGAGAATTAGAATGGGTATATTCCTCTCTAATGAATGCAAGAGATATTGGGTGCACGTTCGAAGCTTGTTGTCAAGCACATGAAACATTCACTCTGACTGACCATCTATCTGGGGGTGGTACATTGTGCGCATAACACCATATGCATCCCGTTCCCAAATTGTGAATAAAGAAGAAATCCAAATATATTGTTATTGTTTTCCTATACCTCATAATTTCATACTACTTTACATATATAAAACCTCCCATGATCATAAAAAATAAAAATTTCATTGATTGGAATAAAATTTTCAACTATAATTATCATGTAAAAAACATTATACACGATCATTAACATTAAGAGACCTTCGTAAAATTATAATCAAATCCATCACAAAATCATTCCATTTTAACATTGTAATGGATATATACTACAAATGTCCAGCCAGTCACTGGTGTTCCACGATCACTTATTGGTGGAACAACTTATGAAACGATCATCAATTTCTTTTTCTTACATGGACACCTGTACTGGTGATATAAGTCCCAATACATTTTTTTTGACCCTGGGGTAAACTTCCCAAGATGAATTAAAACAATTCCCACATGATATCATGAAAAATGACTATGTAAACCCATATGCGACCATCTACATGTACAATTTCGTCTTCTATAGTGGTCCGACTTGAATAATTGTACTCACATATCAAACTATTCCATATGACTAGGAACTCATAATCTAATTGTTGTCTCATACACACTCTATTACCATTTGTATTGCTAATAACTAAGGATGAATGAAAAGTATTCCTATAACTTTTTTGAACTTCCTTGTGAATATCAGAGAACAAATTCAGGCAGTTCCAATCACTATTTCCCTATTGAAATATCAATATTTGAGTCATCTTGTTTAGTGCATCAGCCACTACATTGACATTACCATGTATGTATGAAACATATTAGTCGAAAGATTTTATATATTCAACCCACCACCACTAACTCAGATTTAGTTCACATAATGTAAATATGTACTTTTGGATTTTAGAGTAAACATAGAACAAAAAATATGGTTCATTTAAGTAATATCTATAACATCGCAATGAGTCAACAAATGTTGCTAACTCAATACCATTTTTTGGAGTAATCACTATGATGTGATCAAAACTACCGAGACCCATACACCCAAACTCTACATCCCTTTAATATAAATGATCAATGACTAATAGTTAATGCATCATAGTACATAGTGTAACAACTTTATGGATCTAAAAAATTTATATCACTATTGAATTAAATTGCACATTCAACTCCAGAAATGGCGTCTCATAAGAATCTAACCATAAAAACATCACAAATTTCATATTTTACTATAAAAGAAGCACTTATATGTATGAGATGTTTGGTATGAATATTATGTAATAACCATAAAACCCTAAGATACACATTATCTCCATGAAGATGGTGAGATTCTCACATGAAACTACATATGTCACCTTCTCTCGGTCTACGGATACACCAATCTCTGAGATAATGCGAACTAGAAAGAAAATATGATCCATCGAGAAGTGGTACTTTTTTATCTTCTCCTATAATTGATTCTCTATCTGTGTTTTCAATATTATATCAATATGATTATCATGGTCAAGTTAATTGTCATAAAATAAAAATATATCATTCCTGAAAATCACTATAGAAAAATCAATATAAGGTTGAAAGACTTAGTTCATCAGTACCATGAAGACTGTTGACATGTTCCTATGGTCAAATGACATAACAAAATATTCATACATACTATACCTTATACAAAATAAAGTGTGAGGTATTTCTTATGGTCTAACATTCCACTGATGATAACCATATCCCAAATAAATATTTGGGAATAATGGTGATCCTGGGATCTGGTCAAAGAGATCATCTATTACTGGTATAGGATGGTGGCTCTTACCGAATAGAAAGTTTAAATTTTGGAAATCCAGACGTAGCATGAGAGTTCAATTCATATTTTTTAAAAAATAGTCCAGAAAAGCCCATAGATATATCCTTGGTTGAATAAAATCCATTTCCTCTAAATCATAATGATACTTCTTAATCACTAACATATCAATGGTATACGTCCAATAAAGTGGAATAGATTTTGGCGCAGCTCGACGAACTAACTCGATAGAGATATCTACTTATCTCACTATAGGTAATCCTTAAAATTAATCATTGAAAACGTCCTTGAATCTAACAACCACTATAGTGAAATTTTAATCACAAGTTCCTTTATCATATAAATACAATCTCACAATATAGGTTGTTATCTCATCCATCCCATGATGCTCTGGTCTAGAACAACTCGAATTGACATCAAATTCACCCTTGTGAATAAACTCTCCAACCATTAGTGATGTAAAGGTCACCCATTAGCGATATAATTAAACAAAATCATGAATGTAAATATGCTTTTCCATCCTCATAATGATTCCAAAACATGTAATCTAGAGGTCATAGCGATCACAATCAATGTGACACCCCCACATTAATGGGGGAACACCCAACCCTATCATACACACATTGTTCTAATGCCTACCATATTATCCAGTGTCATACTACTATCCAATTCTTAAAAACTGATCCAAAGGATCTCCAAAATGGGAATAGAAATAAATCATTGAGAATCTGATATATCAAAATGTGAAGAATCTAAATTAGAGGCTATGTGAATAGTTCATCTGACAGTACGAGGTTTGAGATCCAACTCCCCAAGGGCCCACTTCCGTACGTATATTTTTCTTGTGCTACGACCCCATGATACTTCCTAGATAATACAAAAAAATTGTCACTTCTGTCACAATATAACAGAGATATATCTACCAATTTCATGACCACCTCCTTAGCCTAATCATCCAACTACTAATGGCATCACATGAATTGTCCATAATATGATTCCAACTTCATATTTATGCAGTACCAGATCACAATTCTAAACAACTCTAGTTTTCACCTACAGCAACTCCCAAATTAAACTTTTTGATAAAATATTTATTAATCAATCCAAAAATAGTAGTCATCTAAAATAAATTCACATATGATGATATTTCATAACTAAAACCTTCTTCAAGTAGCCTAAATTTAGATAGATCATCACCCATATGAATTTGTGATATGTGTTGGATCTTTGTAAAACATGTCAATTATTACATCACTAACATCACATCCAATTCAAGGTGAAACAAATCCTACTATATATCAGCTGTCAACATATCGGGATAGAAATAGTCAAGGTAGACTATTTGAAAATCTATTTAGTCCATCTCTTAGTTATTATCCATCTAATATACAACCTCCCATTGTCACATACACAACATATAAGTAGAGAGATTTACCCTCCACGTAGGAGGCATCTCAAAATTTTCATATATAAATTGCAAGTATTTTATCCATGGCTCTACAACCTATGGTCCACAACACCGCGAAAATGTGGTTTTATGATTCTGTTAGAACTATCATGTTAACTCTTCCATATTGAAATTAGGTTTCAGTGCTCCCCAAATGGTCTATATGAACCACATGATGCCTTCTCGGAAATTTTCTTCATCACCTACTTTAGGTACTACAACTGGTTCCATATATATAACTACTAGGGGATCCACTTTTATCCCATGTACTACCTCCTCTAATGTATGGTCATGAACACCCTACTGGAATGTGACAGGAGGATGTTTGAACAACATTCACCTACAAATGTAAAGTGTGTTCTTTTGTTCAAGAATAATATTAGTGTTCACAATTCAAAAGCACCAATGTTTAACCAGCATATTTCAACACCATCCTATTTAGGAACAAACATATTTTAATGTTCTCATAGATATTCCATGGTGATATTAAACACATATATAAGAATTATATTCTACCTACTAGCCATTACCAATTTTTGGTGTGGGTCATTTTCTATGCTATAGATAGATTAGTTTCCATTTCAATCGAATTCATATATTAATTTTCAATTGCATAACACATTCATTTTAATTTTGTGGAATCAAATAGTTCACAAAATTATGATCCATTAGGGCCCATACACCTCTTGAACTGATGTATGGAATCCACCTAATCCATAACATACCACCTTCCATAATTCCTAATAAAATTGAAGGTATAACTATGAGGACACCTATCACAATTGCATGCAACATGTAATGTATCGGAAATTGAATGCATGTGATTATTAAAACTTGAATAAAATGTTGATTTATATTTAATTCCCTCATATAATTTAGTTTCCAAAATTGAGAACCCATAATCATATCAATAATAACAGAAAAAATCACATGCATCACCCAATGGTGGAATCAAATCAACAGTGATTTCCAAAATATTGAAAATAACAATTTAATCTGAGGAAATGGGGATTTTTCCTATATGTGGGTTAAATATTCCCAAGCATAGATCATTACCAAATTCCAGGTCATTTATATCACTTAATATAGTCAAAAAATAATAAATCAAATTAGAAAAGAATCCTCTTATACTACTTTGTAACATATTTGACCAAAATGACACTCAACATTTCCCCGATCTTGCTTTATCACATAGACTAATGAATATATCCAAAAATTACAGTGTCTCTTAACATGTAGTGAGGTCCTAGGTGTTACTATCATGAGACTATTCCCTCGCCACAATAGTGTAGCATAGTGGGAATTCAAAAACATAAAAGTAGCGAAAATGGTAAATAATACAGACAATAGATATCCAGCAGGAATATATAATAATACAATAAAATGTGGAATCATATATAATTATTTTTATAATACCGATCATATGTCTAATAAATCAGGAAAAACATGTAGATAATAGTACAATACAAAGAATATCTCAATATATGAAAAAGAGAAACAATATCATTGCAAGCATCATGAGCCTTATCTCGGTCCTATGCTCCCTTATTCCTAAGAATCAGTCAAGTACCTAAGTTATGGAGATTTAACATATCCATAACTGTAATCATATAATCTATATGGGTACCCAAAAGAATCCCAAACTGTGTGTGAGACATAATCCAAGTAGGTAACCACCCATGGTCCCTATCATCCAGTTTTTGAATACATATAACAAGAGTGGGTAGGAAAAATATAAAATTTAATTGAATAACTCAAAATAAAACATCCTATAATTATATGTTCACATTTTATATCCAATTAATTTAATGAACATCATATAATAAATAATTATATGAAGGAACTTTGAGGCCTGCTTTATTATAATCAACATTCTTTAACCTTTAAATATCATTTGATTTATATGTCATCAAACCCATCATGAAACCTAGCATCCATCAAGAAAGCATGATCCCAGTATAACTAAACATGTATATCATATTGTAAAAATAATAACGAATCCATGATTGTGCATTGGCTTCGTAGAAGCATTATTTAAATCATATAATTCATTAATCAATTTAGAACCTCACCTCATCCAAGAAATTCTTATGTTGGAATCCAGGTATCTCTGCATGTTCAATATTAATGAACACAACACAGTTCCTTCCAGGGTGAACCTCCTAAGTGCCCAATTATCCCTATAGATGTGTAATAAGTTCTCATCCATTTTGTTACATCCTCAGATGTCCACAAATGGATCCAATGTATAATTCGAAGCATAAATTATCAAATTCCATTTTAGTATATCAATGTAATTTTCATATGAATCCTTGTATCACTCAACATATATGTTAATCCTATGATTCCATCATTGTCATTCTGATAGGGAGTACATGTATCACTCAAGAATAAGAAATCATCATCTTAAGTGAGTATCTCCCCATAATTCTTCATTGAATCCATGAGTCAAGCAATACATATAATCATTTAACAAATTCAATATCAATAAATCATTGCAATTATACCTATTTTCATCAACCTTTAAAATTAAATTCAAACTCACTTCCTAAGGTGACTCAATAATTGTCCAAACCTAAAAGGATTTCCTTGATTTAATTAAATTTGGAACATCATTTAAAGAAGGATCTCAAGCATAATTATCCATTATATGGAATATGAATAGGGAAATTCATTCCACCCTTCCCATTCATCAATTCAATTACAATTTATATGAAAAAGTAATATACACATCAATTAAAAGTAAACATCAATTGATAATGCATTATTGACATCCCATGACATGGGGGTAATGTGGAACACCTTATTGGGGTCCAATTCCAAATTCCATCAATAATGGAACATTTAAATACATAACACACTAAGGGGATAATGTAAAATCATGGTTCTCAACCTTTTACCTTTCGTTAATGGGACACGTTAATTTAATAAGCTATACCTATAATTATATATCAAGGATCAAAATCCATTTCCAAGCATCACCCCTGAATTGGGCACATTGCCTAACAACATATATAAACACTTGTAGTTTAAAAAAATGCCTAAGACCACATTTCTTAAGTTTGTATTCCATATCTAGTCCTGTATCAATATATAATTGGACACAAATCGAGAGAAAATAGAAGAATGGAGGAATAACCTTGCAATATGGAAAATTTAAATTCACATAATAGTGTACCTAAAATATAGAATAATTAATAATGGGTAAAAATGAATAGGTATATTACCAGTTTGGATCAAATGAGACAATTGGTTCATGAATCTGGTACTATATTGAGAATGTCCATGAAATTATAGAATTGTCTCAACGGAAGCATCAAATTGGTCTTCTTTTTATCTATTGATGAAAAAAATCAAATTATGGTAGAATATAACATTATGTGAGGGAAAGTCCATAATTTTTACCAAATAAATAATGTGTCAATGTGTAGTTTCATGACATAAAAACCATGTCCCAATGGTGAATGGTTATCTTTAGGAAGGGGAATTGAGCATGGTTTACCTACACTATTTTAAAAACAAATCACAAACTATGGAAATATCATATCTAAATATTTCATAGGTTTCCACATAGCTAGGTGGCCCAAATCACATGTTTTTTTACAAACCGTTTAGCCTTCCCCTAATTTTTAGGAATTCCTCTTACGGTTCATCAAACAATGTGTCTTGCCCCATACAAATTTATGGAACTATGCACCTGATCATTTTCAACAAAAAATCATGGGATTATGGCATCAAAAAAACCTTTAACACCCTTGATACCTCTATTTCATCCAAGGGAATTCATATTAGGCCTTATTTACACATTTTAAATGATAATTTATAGAATTCAAAGAATCCATACATCAATGAAAAACTAGTTTCTTACATTGGTGTTTCATATTATCCAATCCAAACATAATGATTTAATAAACACAAATATTTATATATATATATATAACTATTATAAATGTTTCATGAATTGATAAAAATAATAAAAGATAAAATTATTTCAAAAAATATATTAAAAAATCTAAAGGTGTTTCATTATACATCCCATAAAATAGGTTTCTTCCTTGAAATTTATCTAGATTATCAAATCATTAACAATTAAAAATTATATTAAAAAAATTTTCACATCGTAAAATTGAATCCTTAAACATACATTACATTGGAATATTTGAAAACATAGTGGTTACACAATGTAACATATAACTATGCTTCCTCATTGGAAAAAATTGGATGAATGTGAAAATATCGACATGTATGAAATGAATAAATATTTATTGGGAGTGATTGAGGCCTTCAATCAAAAACAAGTGAATGATATATAGAATCTTGAGGGAATCAAAGTCATAAATCAGTGTGGATTTGAAAGTTCATCGATTAATAAAATTAAGGTATTAATAAATCCTTTTTTGATAATTTTACTAGTATTGATTAATTATTTTATTGACTAAGAATATAAATAGGTATACATTCTTTATAAAATTCTATAAACTCAATTTCACAATTTTCTTGTTAATAGATATATTTTTAATTCATCTATTACATCAAGAAATGGACACAAAAATTAATGTTTGATTCCCAAAGTACTAAAATAAACTATTAACAAATATTATGTCACATAAAAATGTGAAAATTCTAACTATTTGTATATATCTATTTTCTAAAGACCATATGGTTAACACATTAATCATTAAACCAAGAATGTAACACTACTGAAACATCTTTCTTATTAATTCATCATGTTTTCCAAAACAATGATTACACATTAACCAATGCATCATTTAGGATTGTGGTAGGGTTGAAACCCTTATCATCCTTTGTTGATGTGTTCATGAATCATTTCTCTCCCATAATATTTGGGCTATCACATGATATAAATGTTGTCCTTTTTGAAAAATAAATTAATAAAATTTCCATAATTATAATTATATACATCCATGAAATAAGGTGAATCAAAAAATAGATATTTACCAAAGGATTTCAATACAACCTCAATACATAATACTTCATATGTAGTTTATCATAAACATTCCATAAATGGTTAACTATATAACCCTTTAAAAAGATATAAATCAAAAAAATTACAAAAAAAGTCACATTATAACATTGATACCCTATATATCCAAAAGTATAGCATGGTTGTCACATTCCAATGAAGTGAATACCCTCAATATATATTCTCTTAAAATAATTTAATAAATTAAATAACCATAAATCCATTCAGAAAACACAAATTCCTCATTTTTACAATGATTAATGGATATATTATTTTAATCCAAGAAGGTTTAAACTTCATCATTGAGTACATAGAACACATTATCAAAAAAACGTTCTTGGGATATTTGTACCATCAAATTTACCTATTCATATCTAATATATCTTTATTCAATAATTATTATTTCAACATTAGGAATAAATTAAGTGTTACATTCTCTTAATAAAAATATCATTGTTCCATGAAATCACTTTTCTATGTCTTCATCACCATTAAACCTATCCATTTCAATACATAGTGAAAAATTATACTAAAAATAATTATATTTTTCTTGATTCATATAACATAATCATTAAATTAGGAAACATAAATAATTAAACCCTCTAACATTATTCTTAAACCATTACTCAGGCATCAACAACATATTACTTAATACCTAATTTCTAGAATATTAAATATGAATCATGTATTATTTTACGTTAATTTAAATCCAATAATTCAATTTTGTTTAATTTAATCAATATTGTAAGAACAACACATACCATTCAAATTTCAATAATAGTCTCTTTAACATCAGTAATATAACCAATATTTGTACCACCTTCCTGATTCACATTGTTAAATATCCGCTTAAAATTTTTATTTTCATAATTCCCATACATTCCAGATATAAAATAGTTAATTTTTAAATTGTTCTATATATTTACCACCATTAACTAAAACTATAAAACAAAGTTTGAGAGAAATTTCTCCTAATGGAAAAAACAAATAATAATGAAAAAAATTATAGAATGTTAAAATTAATGATCAAAATTCATTAAAATATGACGCCTAAGTTTTATCATTAGTTAATAATTGAAATAATGAACATAAGTCAATAATTATGTTTCATATAGAGTTTTTAAATTCCAACAGCATATCCCCTAATAGTGTCAAACTAAGTGTGCAGTACGACATGTTGTCACATGTTAGGTTACGCACTAGTCAGGCCTAACACACCTTGTTGGAGTTGTCACTCATGTAACATCTCAGTTCCGGAAGCCACCAAGAGACGTCCCGTACCCGGTTGGTCACATGTCCTCATGTGCATTTTTCCAAAATCTAGAGGCTGCCAAATAGAAATGGGGGCCATGGGTGTGATAGTGGGGAAACTATTTCCTCATTGGAAGAGTAACACAGTTGATGTAAAAACAATTAGTAATAAAAGAAGCAGTGATAATGTCTTACAATAGTAATAGAGGAAGAATGAATGAAATAAATAGTTCAAGCACATATATAATGATGAATGATACTTTTATCTAGCCAACTAACCAAACAAGTCACAATGCTGAAATACAGTACTAAACCAATGTACAAGAAAAATAGTAATCAAATCCATAGCATCACAAACCAATGTTTGGTCCCATGCTCTCCAGTTCCAAAGTATTCACGTACCTAAATTAGAAGGGAAATTTCCATTAGCAATACTTGCAACTATATAATCATTTTGTGCCCAATACCATGTTCCCAAATAAAGAGTGAGACTATATACCACCAAGAGATATGTGCCGAACAGTCAATGAATATATATGCAAGAAATAAAAAAATGATGTAGTAAAAATGGAAGTACTCCATAGGAAATAATTCCAAAATTTCAAAGCATTCAGTTCCACATAGATAGTGAATAGGTAATCACAAAGAGGTAACCCTCTAAGATGTACTCACAGCATTAATCCCCTATGGTCCTACCTATAAAACACATGAAACCCTCTAGGAATTACACATAGTCTAATTCCTCGTTTTCAACTTTAGTATAGACTCACTAGGGAAGCACTGCCCCATAATTCACCCTATAGTCTTGTATCGGTAACTAAATGGCACTTCCGGGAAGAACAAACCCATCTTTCCCCCTTGGGCCCGCGTCAAGGAAATATAGACTCTCTTAGGAATCACTTAATTCAATTCCACCTATGGTCCCTCATCATAACAACAATAACAAACACTCTAGAGAAGCCCTTACATCTACTCTCCATGTTGTCCAAAACACCAGGTTCTCACGACCTTCTGTATGTCAAACAAGAATAGAAATGAAAATATTACAATGTAAAAATATCGATATAATTGGACAAAAAGTCTACAGTGAAATAATATTTTAGATAATAAACACTACATCTTATAATACTAGTCATGGGAAACAAACAAGGCAACCTAATAGGCTAAGCATGAACAAACATTCATAAACAAAGTAGGCATGGGAAAACAATTCCAAAGCATATAAATTTAACCTATTCACATTAAATTAACCTCTACTTAAGCATAAAATCATAGAAGGAAATTAACAAGTCTATAACCATAAACACACAATTCCCTGATCTAGGGTATTGGGCACTTTTGCACATAAAATCCCAAGACTATATACTAAAAGGCCAAACCAGCTTCCTCAGCATTGTAGGATCATTATACGTGATCTTCAAGCATTTAATCACCACAGAACATCATAGAACAAAAAAATGATAAATATATTCAACTAAAGAAAACATGATATAGAGGAGGAATCAGGGGACAAAGCTCTTGGAGAAGGAAGAGCTTGCAAGGGTGATCCCAATGCAATTGATTACTGTAGAATCAGAGAACAGTCACTGGATCAGGGGCCCGGAGAAAGAACGTGGCCGTACGGTTTTTCCCGGGTGAGAAAGGCATAGAAGTATGTGTTTCTGTCTATCATACGCGACCCCGTTATGTTTAATGAAAAAAAGAAGTAAACTGCATGTACTTTGGATGTACACGATGTGTACTTTCCTATACCATCCCCTATATTAGGCGGTCTCCGTGTCACCACAGGCGGCCATGTGCAAAGTCGTGACACAGACAACACCTGGACACTTGCGTAACCAAGTACATGATGTGTACTTATTAAGTACACAAAACATACTTATCAAATTTACAGAAAAACAACTTTTTCCAAAAAAACACCTGAAAATGGAAAACATACAAGAATATAAGATATGGGGTCATACAAACATCCCCCCTTAAATAAATTCATCTTCAAATTTCTTTAGCAAAGCGGCGTAGAGGAAACATCCTCAGTCAACTCTGGCCACTGCGATCGTACATAGGTCTCCCACTCCCAAGTCTCATCCTGTACTCGCACATGCTACCATGACACTAGTACAATAGGAATTGACCGTTCAAGGATTAACTTCATACTTTGATCATAAATCCAGATAGGATGCTCCCGAAATGAGGTGTATGTCTCCAACACAAGGTCTTCGGGTTGGAAAACATAAGAATGGTCTGATAAGTAACATCGAAGCTGAGAAATGTGAAAGATTTCATGAATAACCCGATAACACTGAGGAAAAGGTAGCTGATAGAAAACTAGAAAGACTCTCTCCAAAACCTCAAACAGGCCAACGTATCTTGGTGAAAGATTACCTTGGTTCCTAAACCTCTTGTGCCACAACATCAGTGTGACATGCAGGAAAACCTGATCCCCAAACATGAACACTAGAGGTCATCTCCAAAGAAATGCATAAGACTTTTGTCGAGACTGTGCAGTTTCCATCCTCTTCCGAATGAAATAAATCTTATCTATGGTCTCTTGGACAAGATGAGGTCCTAGCATATCTGCCTCTCCTACCTATATCCAACATAATGGTGATTGGAACGGCCTACCATACAAGTACTCATAAGGTCTATATGAATAGTTTCTTGAAAACTATTGTTGTAGGAAAACTACTCAAGAGGTATGTTCTTCTCCCAAGAACCTACCAAATCCAAGATGCATGCTCGCAACATATCGTCAACCACCTGAATCGTATGCTCAGACTGGCCATATGTCTAAGGGTGGTATGTCGTACTCAAATGTACCTTTGTACCCAAAGCTTTCTGTATCCCCTGCCAGACTAAGAAGTAAAACAAGCATCCCTATCTGAAAAATTGGAGTTTGGAACTCCATATAGATGAACTATCATGCAATGTACAACCATCCTAGTTCATCTACACTGATGGTCCTCTTGATCAGCAAGAAGTGAGAAACCTCCAGGAGTCTTTCAAATACAACCCATAAAGAATAATTCCATTGAGGCAACCTCAGTAATCCTGTGATGAAATCCCTCATGACATCATTACACTTCCACATGGGAATGGGTAACAGCTACAAATCCCTGTTGGTCGCTGATGCACCACCTTCACAAGTGGACAGGTGAACACCTCATGACGAACCCAACATCATCTCTTTTCATACCAGGCCGCCAATACTAATGGTGTGGATAACGATACATCATGGTGATAATAGGATGAAAATTCCCAAACTGAGGAATGAAAGTCCCACATCAGCTCCTATCATATGTCTACTGACACCCATACGCGCCCCTAAAAACTCAAGATCTCATCCTTGCCTATGGCCCAATTAGGGATAGGGTCCTCTCCAAAAACACATTCTCGAAGGACTAAACCTTCATAATCTGATAGCTGCCTCATTCACACTCGGTCAAGAATAGTAGAGGTAACTGCTATAGAAGAATCAAATGTCTTCCCCTTTCTGTCATGCACCACAAAATGTATCTCAGATAAATTAGGCATAAGCCGCCACTCACTATCGACCTCTTGTACAGCCTGTATCAGAGTTTTCCTGATCAATGGATTAGCCACAACATTTCCTTTACCTAGAATATAGGAAAGATCAACATCAAAGGAATGATGGTACTCAACCCAGCTTCACTGTCTGAAATTCCGGTCACGCTGGATGAAGAAATACTTGAGACTTTTTTTGGCCGGTCAAAACCTCAAAATTCCCTTCCAGAAGTTAATGTCTCCAACAAAGTAGGACATGAACAAATGCTACCAACTCACTATCATGCATCTGGTAATTCCTCTCATGTGCCCTCAACTTCTGGGACCTATACTCAACACCTCCTTCTCCCTGCATATTCCAGGCTCACAGCCCAATACTTGATGTATCATAGTAAATAGTTTAGTTCTTTCCTAGCTATGGCAAGAATAGTATCAGTGCTATAGTCAACCACCCATTCAGCTCCTATAAGGCTAACTCACCGGAATCTGACCACAAGAACGTCAAAAACTTCTTAGTTAGGCCTCTCAGTGTTGCTACTAAGTGTAAGATGTCCTGTACGAAACCCATGTAGTATCCAACCATCCCTAGAAAACATCATACCTTAATGACATTCTTCATATACTCACATGAAATTAATTCTATCACATTCATTGGATCCACTGATACTCTTTTCTCTGAGATGACATGACCCAATATGTGAATCTGGTCCATCCAATAGTGGCATTTGGAGAGCATATCATATAACTGATGCTCTCTCTGTGTACTCAAAATGACTTCATGATGTGTGGCAAGGTCGTGTCGAGTGTGAGAGTACAACAATATATCTTCTATGAAGACACCCATGAATGAATCCAATTATGGATGGAACACTCGGCTCATTGGTGCCATGAAAATTGCAGGTGTGTTTGTGAGACCGAACGACATAACCGCATACTCGTATTGACCATACCTACGCTGGAAGGCTGTAAGATGTATATCAGATGGTCTAACCTGAAATTGACGATAATCAAATATCAAGTCAGTCTTCTAGATATCCCAGGCCCCTTGATGTTGATCCAAGAGATCATCAATCCTTGGAAAGGGATATAAGTTCTTGACCATCAATGGGTTCAACTTATAATAATACAAAAAATGCCTGATATTACCATATGCCTTCATCGCAAACAGGACAGGTGAACGACAAGGAAAAGTACTAGGTCGAATGAAACCCATTTCTTGCAACTCCTCCAACTGCTTCTTGAGCTCCTGTAACTCTGGTGTATCCATCATATATGGTGGAATGGTCACTGGTGCTGCTATTGGCATGAGCTCTATAGAAATGTCCACCTGTCACTATGGAGGGAAACCTGAAAAGTCCTCTAGAAATACATTACCAAAATGATACAACACTGGAAGAAAGTATATCTATGAAGTCCCCTGGTCATCAAGAAATAGACTTGAAATCTGGGATATAACTCCTCCCAACCCAAGATGCTCGGGTCTTGCTCTACTCGCAATGACATCCCCTTATCTCTTATACAGAAACGATCTGCCTTCTGGTGTTGTGAAACTTACCCTATGACAATAACATTCAATGGATTCCTGGAAGGGAACTAACTGTTCCATTCTAATATTGACATCATAGATTTTCATCTATTGGACCTGGAGATCCCATAAGAAGTGATACCCACCATCCTCTTGAGGGAACTCCTTACACATTCATACACTAGATGTTATTTTCCCCTATGGAGTGTATAACATTAACATATCAGTAGAAGAAATGACACAAAGCCCAAGGATCGCCACTATAGCAACAGAGTCTGCTCCACTACAAATGTTTGACCTGGAACTGTAGAGGGTCTGGGATCCTGCTCTTACAGGGTCTGCTCCACTACAAATGTTTGACCTGCAACGTGACTCTATGACCCTACCTGACCACTATGGGGAGATCCACCCTATTGTCACAGAAAGCTTGGTGACTGACTACAATGGTCGTGACCTCCACCTCGGCCTGAACGGCCCAAATAACTACAGTTCCCAAACAGATGAGAATCTGGTGGCATTTCACCTGTATAAGGAGTAATTGAAGAACACGTGTCACTATCAGCTGGTGATAAGATCTGGTAAAAACACCGAAGATGACCCATCTTGCAGCAATATCAGCACTCCACTTGCTCTCTCGAGCAATGTGGCCTCGTATTCTCACTCTTCCTGCACTGGTAGCTCATCACCTAGATACCAGAATAATTGACTTTCCTACATAGATCTCCACATTAGGGATATCTGTGGTATTTCCTACTATCATTAGGAGGGAAAATAACTTTGGATGTCGATCATCCCTAGCTCAAAACTCCAGAATCCCTTAGATTACAATTTTTGATCAGCGCCTGGTAGACGATAGAAGTGATAGATGTCAACTAGATGAAATTCACATGAGTTCAGTTGTTTTCCCTCAGACCATCCTCAAACATCCTTGCTAGGAGTAACTCAACTCCTCCTGTAATAGGCGTGAAGCACTAAAACTCAGTGAAGCGAGAAAATACTTCATAACTGAAAGAGTACCCGACTCCGGAATCATAAACTGTTGGTCTCAATCTGCCCTTAATTTCTCCAGATTAAAGTAGTCAATGAAGGCACACTGGAACTCATCAAAGGCTATAAAAATCTGGTGTCCCTCCTGTGAGATCACATCTCATCACCTCTTAGAGGGAACCTGAAGCATGTAGGTAGTGATCTTGACCAACCTCTCTAGAGGCATATTCCAATGCTCTAAGATGGAAAGCAGGGTTTCTAACCATGAATCTGTAGCATAAAGTACTCTTTACTTGGAGAATGTGGGGGGATTCTACTTCTGAAAGTCCAGCATCAGCCTTCCCTAGATAGTGTAGGATGCATTACTCCATTGAATGTCTGTATGATCCTTATAAAGAACTCTACGATCTATGAATATGAAAATATGTCTGAAATGATAGCTGGTTCCAAGATTGGAACAACTATAGGATCTTTTGGAAGTCCTTGATCAGCCATGTATAGTGTCTGCTCACAACCTTGCAACTGGTGTACAACCGGAGGATGTCTCAGTGGCATGAATTGGTAAGGTCCAACGCACACCTTTGATCAAGATTATCACGGACTGAAAACTGGAAGTGTAAGAAGGGGATAGGAGAAATAAAAAAATTGAGTTTTACAAAACATGGATACATGGCATGTATAATTATCTATATGGAATGTTCCCTTAGTCCTTTCACAAGGTCATGTACTTCCGCCAAAACTGGATGTGTAACAACCCAAACACACAGAGTGTACTGGAATCCTCTTCCCCTGCCCGAGTTCTTCTACATGTCTAAGCTACATGGTTCTCCTCTATCATGACTACACGACATGTTTGTGCCAGAGCTAGCATGTACTAGACTAGCTTCACCGACCCATGTTTTTAGTTACACGACCAGATAAATATCTCATACTACATGGCATGTTCTAGATGGCCATGGCATGTACTAAAGGATTTCACTGACCAGTGTTGTCAGTTACCTGGATATATTCCCGGGATTACACTGCACAACATGTTCAAGACTGACACGTCATGTATAGCTTATGTTTTTATCCACCCATGTCATTAGTAACACAGACCAAAACACGATCTAAACAAATGGCGTGTAAGTCCAGTACATTCGTGTCCCACCAAGATTTTCCCAACCCCGTACCTCTGCCCACCTGTCCAGCAACACAGTTAGAAACTACACGACATGTAGATAGAGTACATGGCATGTACTTAAGAAAAAACGTTTCTTCCCATACTGATGAACAAACATCATGAATTCAAAACAAAATGGCGTGTATTATGGGTTTTTCTAGATAGTGATCCTCGAAAAATAATTCGTAATCCCAGAAACGAATGAAATGAACATTAATGTGACAAATTACGATCTATAAGGGCCCATACTCCCCATGAATCTACACATGGAATTTCGTACATGTCACAAACAAAAAAACAAGGCAATGATCCACCAAATCCAGATCCATGAGATCCCATAACACCTCAAGAACCAATGTTTTGTGGTCATTCAAACAAAACCTTACACAAATCATTACCTTATCAAAGAGTGTTTACATTATCAAGGCATATTTCACCAGAACATGAATATCTATCAAAACATCTATCACAATAACATGAAATCACTAATGCACCTGAAATGTCTGGGATATAATGCATGACATGTGATTTCTAGAAACTCCCTATATGATGCATGATATGGAATAACCTCGTATCATAGGGATTCAATAGAAATAGAACCTCAATAAAATCAAAAAATAACAAAAAAACGAATGTGAATCACCCAACGGTGATATCAAATCAACCAGAAAATTGCAAAACCAGAAAATTGTAATAGATGAGGTATATTGGTTTTTCCCCGTACATGAGTTAGAAACTCATGGGCACAACATATTACCTGGTACCTATTTTCATACTATACCAGAAAAAAGGCTACAAAATGTTTGTCAAGAAGAAAATTATTCATCTGATAGAACATTGTAACATCTTGGTTCTGGAAGCCACCCAGAGATGCCCCGTACCCAGTTGGTCACATGGCCTCAAGCACATTTCCCCAAATGCCAGAGGCTGCTAACTAGTAGTGATGTCCATGGTTATGATAGAGGGGAAACTATTCCCTCATTGGTAGAGTAACATAATGGATTTTAAAAAAAATAGAAGTAGCGGAATCCATGATAATTCCATACAACAGTAACAGTAGAAACTAAAGGAAATAAACAGTTAGAGCACACATATAATGTCACATGATACATATGTCTAGTAAAGTATCCAAGCTAGTCTCAATGCTGAAGTACAATACTGAACAAAAGTACAAGATAAATAGTAAATATATCCATAGCATTATATGAAAAACCATGGTCCCATGGTCTCTATCTCCAAAGTAGACAAGAACCTTAATTATAAGTGAGCTTTCCCTTATCTATACATGCTTCAATATAACATATTTGGGCCCAAAATCATGGCCCAAATAAGGTGTGTGACAAAATCCCTATATAAAATCACCAAGAGTTCTGTGACTAATAGTAAGTGAATATATATGGCAAGAAATAAACAAAATAAGCTGTAAATAAGAAAGTACTCAGTAGTAAAAAGTTCCAAAATTTCAAAGAATTCAGTTCCACATAGAAAGTAAACAGATAATCACCAATATTTAACCCTATGGAGTGTAATCACAGCCTAATCCCCTCTAGTCCTGCCTAGAAAAAACAAGAAACCCTCTATGATGTATACTCAGTCTATCTCCCAGGTTCATCTTTAGTATAGACTCTCCAGGGAAGCACTCAATGTCAATTTCTCCTATAGTCTCATTTCAATAACTAAAAGGTGTTATGGGGAAGGACTTATGTCTCATTCCCCTAGTGGATCACTTTGAGAAACTATAAAAACACTGAGGAATCACATACATCAATTACCCTGATGGTCTAACATCGTAACAAAAATAGTAGACACTCTGGAGAAGCCTTTACTTCCATTATCCCTATGGTCCACTACACCAGGTTCTCACGACACTGTGTAGGTAAAACGAGGATAGAAATGAAAAGAAGCCAAAGTAAACCTCAAGTACTCCTTGGCTAACCAGTCTATAGAGAAAAAACATGTTAGATAATAACCACTCCATCCTATAATACTAGTTATGGGAAAAAAACAGGGCATCCTAAAAGGATAAGAAATACCGAACGATCATAAACAAAACATGCATCGGAAAACACATCCAAAGCATTGAAAATAATTCTATTCACGTTCAATTAACCTCTACTCGAGCATAATATCATAGAAGGAAGTTAACAAGACTAAAACCATAAACATGCAATACACCGATCAAAGGGTATTGGGAACATTTGAAAATAATATTCAATGTTTGTTTACAAAATGGAACAAACCACCTACATGAGAAATTTAGGATCATTATACGTGAACCTCAGTCCTTGAATCTCCCATGAGCACTGTAAATCTAAAATAATGCTAAAAATTATCAACTAGAGATTACATGAGAAAGAGGAGGAATCTGGAAACGAAGCTCTAGGAGAAGGATGTGATTACCGAGGTGATCCCAACACAATCGACGACGGTCAAATCGGATAATGGACACTCGATCGGGGGCTCATTGAAAGATCACGGTCGTACGGTTTCTCCCAGATGAGACACACATTGAAGGAGGTGTTTCTGTCTGTCAGACATGGACCTGCTCCATTTAATGAAAAAAATAATGCACATTGCGTGTACTTGCCTTTCCCGGCCCCCATATTTGGTAGAATCTAGGTCACCACAGATGGTCGTGTGCATGGAATCGACATGGCCATCACCCAACTACCTGTATAACTGAGTACACAACATGTACTTATAAAGTACATGGTGTGTACTTAGGAAATTTTCAAAAAAACCTCTTTTTCCTAAAATACACGAGAAAAAGGAAAACATACAAGATAAAAAGATTTGGGTTCTTAAAACTCCAAGGTACGTATTTTATATCATGATTCAATATTTTTTAATCAACATAATGATATATTAATAGGAATCCACATACTATATCATTTACCAAATTTTTGTGACATATTAGATTACATTAACTCATCCTTATATATATCCTTTGAGAAATCCCTAGTGATTTCCTTAGAAATATAGATATGGGTCTAACTAATGTTTTCTCATTCTATTTTCCCAAGGTTGAATAATAATTCTTCTTGATACGATCTATAAAAACCTCATCTTAATGAAAATATAATTTTCATCATTTTTTTAGAATATTTATTACATTACAAAAATAAAATCCCAAATACCATATTAGTTTAGTTACATTGGAAACATGGATAAAACACTGGTACATGAGTTTGATAAATTATCATCTAATATGTTCTCCAAGTGAAGAACCCCTCTTAGAACTACCATATATAAAATATATCTTCATAACCATGTGATGAAAGGATAAAAAAGGGGTGATATTTAATGCATAGTAAGGGTAAACAAGGGATAAATGAATACATAAAATGAGCATAAGGGTATGTGAATGTGATCATAAAATTATAATGTCAAACCATGAATATCAAATATAATAAAAAAGAATCATTGAATAATTATTATCACATTTTAAGCGATGAATATTTAGGGAATAAAAATAATATGTCATGAAATAATAACATAGGTGTAAGACATGGAATTGTGACATACACATATACATGTGATATTATTATCTATAAGTCAAGACGTATTCCTAAATATTATCAAAGAGCCTCATGTGGACTACACCTACTTCGAGGTACACACAAAAATCCCCAGTCATAGCTACTTATTTGTAAGGGATTTGGTTTCTCCATATACCCAAAGTGGACCGTTATTCCAATATTCCCATAGTAGATCAGGTTTCCCCATTTTATCATTGTAGATCAGGTGTCCCCATCGTCTCATTTTCATGGGGACTACACCTACTAGGTGGGACACACCAAAATTCACAGCCTCATTCAATTCCTTTTAAGGTCTTGGTTTCCTTATCTTCATATAGTGGGTGAATCTCTTTTACTTGATTCCCATAATTATCTTCCGATATAAAAATCATTACCTAGTGCATTAGAGAGATATATAGGTCCCACCCCTATCATAATGATATCATACATACATGTTACCCAAAATCATAAAAAATCCTATCATATCCCAAAGAATGAAATGGGTATTATAAACATGTTATCATTTCATAACATGTGGATGAAGTGACTGGTTTCCTAATCATTTAATCAAAATCCTATCCTGTGATAATATGAGGGTTTAAAAATCAAAAAACCCATGAAAAATAATTGAGTTTCAATTCATTCCAAAAATCCTAAAAAATTTATAGAATGAATTTTAATGTAACCATTGGATAATTTCCTAAGAAACACATGTGAATGAGTGACACCATCATATGTCATATTATATATAATAAAATTTTAAAATATCATTTAAAAATATTTCATAAGGAAAAAACCTTTTATTAATGGATATCACGATCCTCAAAATAGAATACATTTTGAAATCCATTTTCATGATAATAATTCTAAAAAACTATAAATAAATCATGAAGACATTTGGAAAACCATTTGACTGAAAACACTTTGAAAAGAAAAAAATAGTCCCTGATAATGTTCAATAAAAAATTTTCTTTGAAAACACATTAAAAACATATAAATATTTTTTTAAGGTTTTGAAAATCATTATATTGGTAACACATTGAATGAAATATATAAAAATATAAAATGGTTTCAGAAACATTTATTCGTAAAAAATTTGAAAACATATAATGAAATCATGGAAAAAATTCAAAATTGTTTCATTGAAATCAATTTGAAAACATATAAAAAATTAATGAATTTTATTTGAAGAACATATCATTGAAAAAACATAGAAAAAATACAATTAAATCTTGATAACTTATTAAAAAGAAATATTTGAAATTTTTTTTGAAAGAATATAAATAAATCATAAAAACGTTTCGAAAAAAATCACTGAAAACACATTTAAATATTTTATATAAATATTAAAAAATTTCTGAAAATATTTTCATTGAAATTTTTTTGAAAAGTAATATGGGAATCATGAAAACCTTATGAAAACCATTTCATTTGAAACAGTTTGAAAACATTCAAAAAACAAAAATAAATATTGTTAATGTTTTTTTTTGAAAAAATATTCAAAACATATAAATTAAGATTGAAATTTTTTTAAACAACTTTTTATTAAAATAATTTGAAAACATTTAATGAATACTTTAAAATGTTTGGAAACTCATTTCATTGAAAACACTGTGAAAAAATATAGAGGATTATTTAATAATCATAAATATTTTTTAAAAAAATCCCTTGATATTTATGAAAAACTACATCTTTAAAAATATTACTAAAAACATTATTGAAAACTGGGTTTTTGATATTCAGGGAATGTGTCTCAAAAAAGGAAAATTAGGATGTAACTATATTATATATTTTTTGAAATTTGAAACATAAACCCCATTGAAGAGAGTTAACAAAATGGATATTTAAAAAACAATTTTAATTATAATTATTATATAATATTTTTATGTGTATTGTATACACCAAATAATGAAATGAGTAATAAATAATGGATAAATATTGCAGAAATAAATGTGGGACTTTAAATCCCCTTACCTTAGGTCATTAATTTATTTTTATATGTTGAAGAATCATGTATAATATATATATATTTTATTAACCTTCCATAGAACCATATTATTATATATAATATCATATATTATTATTATTAATATTTATGTTGCCCATTTATAAACCATTTCATGTTAGATTAATGTTTTTTGTACTGACAACTTTGTTTATCGAATTTGTTCTACCTTATAATTAATTATAATTTTACTTATATCATGATATAATTATTTCAATAATTTAAAAAATTATTTAGATATCATATATATTAATTATATAAATATTTATATTAATCTATAAGAGATAGGAATACTAAAATAAATACGTTGTTCACTGATATGGCAAGTCGTACAAACACATGATGGTTGTTTCTGTTTTTTTGGGTTCTATTGATAGAATGAAAGTAAATGAAATATATTTATATATATAATATAATATAATTATATTTAATAGGTCATATATATATATAATAAATTTATTAAAACAACCCATAATACATTTCATGAAATTTTGGAAAAAATCACATCGCATTGAGGAAGCGGTCGTCTACACTTCATCAAACGAAGTTATAATAGTTACAGAAAAATAAAAGAGTGGAGGATTAATTTATTTAATAAATAAAAAAGAATAAAATAATCATAAATATCATAAATATCATAAATAAATATAGTTTACATCAAAATTCCCCACCATGATAGGTGGTGAGGAAAAATTACCATCATCGTTTCGTGAGGTAGTTTTTCACTGTACACAATAACTGCAAGTTCACAACCCATTAGATGGAAGTGTGTGTAATTGTAGTTTAAGAACATATATTTAAAAAAATCACAGTATATATATTATAATATTATTATTATATAATCATTTAATAAGAATAATTTAGTCTGAGTATAATAATATAAATTAAAGGATCCTGAGGAAGTAAGTTACTTATCATTTGAGTAACTCATTTTGGTTTTCACCAAGGGGAATCCATTTTTAGATTTCTGACAAAAAGGTTAATTCAAAGATTAATTTTAGTATTTTTTGATCCTATTTTATCATATTTTGGTAAATTGAAATGGATTTAGTGGTGTGAATATGTGGGACGGGTGAGTGCCTTTATATAGTGGACGAGGATTGGAATATTTTGTAACTTTGAGAAAAGGAAATTCCTCCAACATTTTCTTATATAACATGGATAAAATAATCATAAATATTATTTAAATTGGATTATATCATCTAAATATTTATATCAAATGGATTTTGGACTTTTTTCCATGTCATTATCACCTATAATATTATGGTTTAGTCCTCATTTAATTAATTTTCTTCCTAATCACTATAATGAATTTTAATTACATTTACTAATATTCCTTTTCAAAAATTATTTCCAAATTATTAGAAATTATATATAATTGTGATTCAAAATATGAAATCCATTTTTGAAAATTTCAATCACATATTTGTTATAAATTAATTTATAATTAATCTCATGGATAGGATGATAATCTGGGGTTTTATTGTAAAAATGTACAAATGATTCAAAAGTTATTTTATCTAATTTTAATGTTAAATTGATCTTAATTTACTAAATTGGGTTAATTGATGTATTTTTTTTATATAATTAAACATCAAACCCAATTTTAAATATAATTTTACCTAATAAATAAATTATATGATAAACTAGTTTTGAATTGAAATTCAGAATTTTTAATTATTCATAATGAAATGAAACATCATATGAAAATTCAAAAAAAAAATCCACCATATAATAAATTTTTTGTTCATATTTAATAAAATAAGTATATTCTTACATATTGAATTTTGTATTTTTTTTTAAAATTTAGATTTATTATGTATTTACCATTAAAATAAATTAAACAATACTTTTATAAAAATAATTGATTTTATTTTTAATATTTGGTTTATTGGTATATTATGCTACTGAAATATATTCAATGATCATAAAAATAGTTGGGTACAAATCCCTCAAGGTACAATTATTGCATTTTTGGGTTGGTAATGATTTTTGACAAAGAAGGTTTACAAGATGAATTATTGATCTCCAGAGCTGTTGCTAACAATTAATGTTAGAAGTGATCCAAGAAAAAAGGAATGAATGATGTAGATGTTTTAAAAAAACTGATACATTGTGGTTCAATTTTTAAGGGTTTTTGAACTTTTTGGTGTCCAAAATTTGGGATTTGGTGAGCATTTTGAAAAGTGTATTTCCTTGATGATCTCATCTAAATATGTTTATAGAAAGAGTTTCACAAATATGGGATTAATGAGGGATATTTTGCAGAGACTAGAAGAATGTGGACATTGAGCTCTGCAATTATGAAGATCTTTCCAAATAGTAGATTTGAAGAGAATTGCGAGGGATCAGTGCGATGGTGGAACAAAGAAATTTACTGAACTCTTGGCAATTATTATGAGCTCTGCGATCTGAATATAGTTATTGTGATTTGTGATATATGGAAAATTTTGGCAGGAATTTTAGAACTCTATGATTTGAGCTGAAGTGGTGCTGACTTAGTGAAAAATGTTCTCAATTCGGTGGAATCGCTTATAATTAGGCCTAAACACCTTAATAAGAGTAGTATGTTTTCATGAAAATATTGTAACTCTCAAATCGCGAAGGAGATTCACGGAAGCATTGTGCTTTGGGAATGGTAGGAGCTTCATGGTGGCTAATCTAGCTCCATGAAAACAATGTGTTTTGCATTGGACCATATATATTTGTGATGGATGTTTATTTGTGATGGTTTTGGATCTATGATGTCCTATTCTTGGCAATGGTCTGTGGTTTGTGAAGAAGCATGTACTTCATTAAGGATTGTTTGAGCATTTCAAAATTGGGAGCTTTGCGAAGTAGGGAACCTTGAAAAATTATTTCCAAAGGTTGATGCCCACTGATTAGTGGCCAAGGGGTATTTATCAATGGATAAAATTTGGACTTCAACAGAGCTTCTATCTATAACTGAGGATATATTAATTACTGATAATGAAGAGACCTATAGGTTAATAAACTATTAATGACTCTTCTGGAGTAGTAGTAATATCACTTTACTGGATAGATAAATGAGTTATAAGATTTTTAATGTTTTTAAACCAGGAGGGACATTGAGTCCTCAACAAAAATAAAAAAAGTAGTGGACTTATCATTTATATGGTACATCGGCACGTCACCTATGTAAGATACATGGATTTAGCCTAGTGAGGGTGAACCGTGTAAAATTGTGGTGTCCTTTTCATTCCTTAAATTTTTTTTATACTCTACAACGATATGTAGAGAGAAGAGAGTTTTTTCTAACAATGAAACAATATCAATGGGGAAGTTTTTTTAATCTTTCATACCCTGATTCCCCCCCTTATCAGGTTGTGTAGCCTATTAGGCCTAACAAAAATATTTTCTTGAATATATATTATACATACGTCATTAATATCATTCCCCAATAGAAATTAACATAATTTAAAAAACCCTATGAGGGCATAGTAGTAGTTTTTATAAATGCATTCCCACTATATTCAAATAGATTTATATTCATTTCTAATTAATTTTATGCAATTAGTTAAACCAAATATTTTAATAATTTAGATAATAATATTCATAACCTCCCACTTAACTGCTACATTATATTTAATTATACTTAATAATAATATTTTTAGAAATTTTCTACTGTTTGGTAAAAGTCAGTCTTGTGTGAGATTGAAGCCATCGAGGAAAGTTAGTTTTTCATGTAATGTAAGATAAAATTTTTGTTCTATATAGTAATATTTGAACATAATGATTCATGAAGTACCTGATTAACTTAGTGTTTCATATAACAAAATCCAAGCATAGTGGTTCAATATTTGAGAAAACAATTTCCAGTGCTGTGAGAAATTAAAAATATCAACAAGATTAAATTAATTTGAAAAAAAATATTTCACAAAATCTCGGGGTGTTATAAATCTTATCCTCCATAGTGATTGAGATATTGGATGATACATGTGATAACTTCTTGGTGGCTATTGAAAACTACGAAATCCAGTGTTTACATTATGCATGTTCTTTTCCTGTATTTAAATTTAGAACAAACATGCTAAATAAAAAATGTAATGTATAAAAATGATAGGGGTGTCCTACTAATACATTTTATTGCACTATACATGGACCGTAAGGGATGCATTTAGATTTCATGATTTCATGACCATGTAAAGGCCTTGGTTCATGATATGGATCATAGTGTTTGTTTGGCATTGCTGGAAGGAAAATGACATTTTCATTCCTACATCAGTTGGAATTTTCATTTTTTTACTTTTCCATATTAGAATTCTACATATATTTATATATTGTGGTCATCCAATGGTGAACCAAGTATTATTATTTTACTCAATTTCTTGATATATATGAATTCTCAATTTATTTTCTACAAATGGAAGGTTTGGATTTTTTTATTTAATTGTTTTGGACTAGTCATGCTCCCACTATTGTCTATATTGATAGTGATTCCTCCATAGTTGGGTTACTTTTTTGAGTTTATGTGGTATAATATTAACTTATTTATATATTTATGTCATTCCATTATTATAACATTACTAGTGTGTATAGTATCCCCACAATCACTCTTTAACAACGTCACTGTATGTCTGTAGCATTTGGTTTAAGCAGAGGCTCAACTATGGCCAGTGGTACATGGCCAAAAATTATTGTTCAAGTGGATAACTAGGTCAAGGTGCTAAATGAATGTTTTTCATTTGGTTTATTTTAGTCTCATTAACATTATTTCCCTTGGGTGTTTTCTATTATTAAATAAATAAATGAACAAATATAATTAATTAATTATATTAATTAATGGGGGCTATATAAATATTATCATATATATAAAACATATTATTAGTTTTCTCTTTTATTTTACATTTTCAATGAAATAACACTATGTGGGGATATATTAAAGGGATACTTATAGTGGTGTAGATAGGGGACAAATGATTTATGTCGAATCCAATGTTAAATTGATGAATGGATATCATGCACACAGAAATGTATTTAGAGATATTACCATTTTCTATTAGGATTCAGATACTTATTTGGTCCTTTACATTAAAATATATTCAAAATTGTTTATAAAATATCATTTATTCATAATTTTTTAATATTCATTTTTATGATTTATTTTTCTCATATAGTTTTTGTTGGAACTCGTTTTCACAACAGATATCCATAGTGTTTCTAAGTGGTTCTATGTAATATTTCTCTTCTGATTCATAGTAAGAACATATCCCTTGATAATTAATTATTATTAATTTATCTTATAGTTTGATTCTTTTCATTTATTCGATTTTTGACACCCACATCAGTAACCCTTTATCATTATAAAATCATTCTGTGGTGAATGATCACAATAGAACAATTATTAGTGACCATTTTTTGTGGATGGGATTATCAAATTGACTATATGATGAATTGAGGGCCTGGAAGATGAGGAATTATGGGAGACATCAGTTAATAATTTTTTTTCATTTTAGGGATTTAGGAAATGAAAAAATAAATTTTTATTTTTGCGATGAGTAAAGTATATGGATTATAAATCATGAAGGACCTACAAAGGTCCTAGATGATGAATTTTGAAACAAAAACAAATTAAATGTTGAATCATGTAATTAAAAATAGTATATTCATTGAACATATTGATTAATTTATTTTTTATGACTATAAAGTGAGTTTTCCAGGACTACATGACATTTGATACTACTTTTGCAGTGGTTAGGGTTCTATGGGAGAACAATCACAAATGAAAAGTAACTATCATGTACATGTAATGTATAGACATTGGGGATGCTTTGAAAAATACACTACATGTAGTCAATATGTTCATGGTGGTACTTCATAGTTACTCCACATGGTTTGTACAAGATTAAAAAACCATCCAACACATTGAATGTATGTACACACTATATACTAATGCATATAGAGTGTAATAGATTATACCCCTAGCCAATACATGGATTGTATGTATAGGCCATGTACCATTATATATTAAATTATGGTCTTGGAAGAAGCTCAATGTGACAATACAATGTGTATAAGTTTGTGTATATAATGTATTTTTTATCATTTTATTTTCCTCATATCTCCTTTCTCGGGACTCATATACGGGAATGCGAGTCCTCAAATAGATACAATTCATGCATATATTTTTTAGTATAAAAGAATAGGATTTATTTATTAAATGTTAATATTATATCAGATATATAGATTTTTTATACATTTTATTATAAGAGTCTCAAAAATTTGATGAGTTGCAAAATGAATAAAAACATGTAAATAATGAATGTTATAGACACATGCCATCAGGAGAGGGAAGACATATACAAACATATAATTTAATGATTTACATCATGAAAGGTATATTCATGATGTGAGATGATAGATTAATAAGTTCACATCTTTAATTGGATCAATTCACACATATTGATTTTTTTAGAAAAACCTTCATAAATAAATCACATTATGAATCTCAATTTATGGTATGAATAGATCGAGCAAGACATACACCAAAATTCAAAGCGACCCATCATGGATTGGGTTGAAATACTAACATGATTGACATTTGGGAATGCATATTAATGAAGATAAATATCAAATAAATGAATAATAATAGTGGCGTGAAGCACATCAAGCCCCTCCATTCCTTTCACAATATGGATTTTATGGGAAAAGATATATTAATGTTGGCGATAAACCATTCATAGAATGAAATTTTTATTAATACCATAAACTCAATGTAAATTTCAAATTGAGTGATATGATTTCTCTTTATATTTATGGGATATAAATATTTTATTATCATATAATCTTTGTATTGACATAGAGAAGTTCAAAGACTAAATTTATAGGTATTTAATTTGACTCAATAGATATATTTTCATATAAATAAGATGGTTGGGAAGCTTTTGGGGGAGAGAATGAAAGCATATGGGTTATGTGCTACACTACTGCGAAGTCCATTTCTTATGCATTTCCATAATTTCTATACGATTGTTCTTTTCCCTTTATTTTATAATATTTTATATCCATCATTAGTGGTTTATTTCTTCACTTTAATGAAATAATTTAGTCAAATTTGTATTGAAATAAATATTTTTTAATCCTTAATTCATGATGGGATTTTTGATTCCATTTATCATCCCTCCCTTTATTTTTTATTTTTACTTCAGGACAATTTCTTAGTAAATAAGATGGTATTTTATAATGCAAGATATAAAAATTGGTCATCTCTAAAACCACTTAGTGGGTTGACTGATATGATTAATTATTTTTGAGTTACAATTTTTTTAAAAAATAAATGAAATTACACAAACATTAGAAATGTTAATTTATAGGAAGGAGAGTAATAACCAAGACCAAGCGGAAAAAAAATTAATTATCTATATAGAGTTATTAATTAATAAATTTTGAAAACAATATCTCATGATCCTAGATATAATATTATTTATATATTTTCTGTAGTTGTTTTTCTCCCCCACTTATTAAAATCCCATGTTCTAAATATTATAGATTTTATTTCTCTATTCCTTCATAGATTAGTTCCTAATTAATAAATTAATATTTTCTCCACGTCGTATGTTGGGGATGGACCATTGGATATGATAATATTATACTAATTATTATTTTTGTTTGGTGATTACAATTATTTTAAAAAAAAATTTACATAGTCAATCAAATTTGTGGAATTAGTAACACCTACCAATGTTATAAGAGACTATAATTAGTGACTTTATCAAATATAATGCCATTGTTTCCTTCGACTATACATTAGAGGAGAGAAATTTTATTGTAATAGTGGATTTCAATATTAGTCTCTATAAATAATGTGACTTGAAAAATTCATGATGATTAGGGGGTTCTTATGGATAAAACACCTTCATATGAATCTTTATTAAGCATGAGGGTCTCCCACTATCATATTAAATGTTTCGAAATTTATTCATTTAGTAAGATTATAGGGTTATCTACCATCGTATCAAAGATGAGATTATTCCTCCAACATACATGGGGAACTATATCATCTATTTTAAAATTAAGTATTCACCACAAATAAGTTCTCATTATGAGCATGAGATGGTCTATAATTTATGTATTCCCCACATATCCATGTTTATAAGATCCACCATTACATTTTGAAAATTATTTTATAAATTACAGAATTTTTTATTATGGGTACATGATTTGTTTTTTGATATAAAGGTCTATATGGATCTATTCATATTCTGTTTATTATCAGGAATTAATATTAAGAAGGTCCCCCCTTATTAGGTTTCAGCAATGGTTAAGTAGTTAAAAAATTTGAATAGTAATGACTTTATTGGGGCTTGGGATCCTGTTTATACACTAATAGTTTTTTAGAGATCTACTATGGATCTATATATTTTAATAAGTTTTAATTACATCTATATTGATCATAGATTCCAATTTTTTCTTATGTGGTGTTACATGGGAGGATTGAGGATGAGATGTAATTCCCCGACCCCAATTACCCAGAGTCTGTGCATTATTTTAATACAATGGCATGATTACAAGGAATCATGTCTCGAAAGACCGATTAGTTTAGCAGTATTGGAAAATAGATTATATACATGAATGTTACATTACACTTCATAACATACAAAACAACATAAATAATCCTTTTACGAATTCCATTATTCCCTTGTCTTAACCCTTCTTATCAATCACAATATACTTCTTAGAATCCTGGGAAAAATAAAACATAGAAAAGGGTGAGCTCAAATGCCCTGTAAGGGTAAGCAATACAGTGGAAACATTCATAAATAAGCATGAATATTTATGTCAATATATAACTAAACCAAAAGCCTTTTAAAATTTAACTTCAACATAGTATGGCAAAAATAAAATGAAATAATGTCATTTACTTATTCACATGGAAATTCTACTAAACAAATTATCACATGAAATATCAATAACCACTTTCATAATGATGGAATGCATAATGTCAGACTATCATAACCACATAGCCAAGGCCTCGTGCCAAGACTACAAAGAAGACTTTGCCAAGGCCTTGTGCCAAGACACTAGTTTGTCTCATGAGACCTACCGATGCATCGAGGAGCTATAGCAGGCTCCACCTGTCAATTACTAAGTCCAATGTATTCCCATATGAAGAGGTTTAAACATAACATAAACATTCATATTAAAACTATCATACCAAATGTCAATACTTTCTTCATAAACCATGAATGGTATAAAAATAACACATCCACAGTTAAACATATCACAAAACCTTCAATACAATACAAAAGTTTTGTATCATAATAAATCAACTTCAAATAAACTTAAAATCCATCAATGGTTGTTCACATAGATTAAATCAAAACTATTTGAGAGAAATATCTATTTTTTTGAAATCATTTAAAAGTCACACATTTATTAAGGAAGTAATTTAAAAGAGATTTTTGAATCAAAGTGTCCCATACCACTTCGATACTTTTGAAATGAAATATCATTTAAAAACATTCATGTCCACATAAATAAATCCTTAAAATCATTTTGAAAACATGGTCATTAATTAAATGATTTAGAAAGATAAATCTTTAAAACATTTAAAATTCTGATTTTGATAAAGAGTACCTTTCAAAAATTCATAAAATATTCATTTTGAAATCATTTAAAAGTCACATAATTATAAAATAAAACATTTACTTTGAAAATATCCTTATAATCATGTAAGGTAAGCTTTTAAAATTTCATAATGGCGGAAAATAGCCGCACCCGCCGTATAAGTTAAAAAAAATTCTTACCTTAATTCAGTCGAAAAGGTTAAATAGGACCTTGTTTGGAGAACGACAGAAAGTATCCTTTATAAAAATCTTATAAAAAGTCAAAAAAGGTTATAAATGAATTTAACCCATATTCTGTAAAATAGTATGAATGTTTTGAAATACACTTTCAAGAAACTTGGATGTGGATGATAAAGAGATCCCAATAGATTGTTACGTATAAACAACCTCGGATAATGAAGAGATTGTGAAATAAACCCTTACCTGGTACTTTTCCTTGGTTGGGGTAGTTTAACCTCCTATATAATGGGGAAATAATTTTTATTAAATTATACAAGAATATGATATCATATATGATCTTTTAACATTGATTTGTTAATAATATCTTAGTATTATCGTTGTTTCGGGTGTTAACTTACTCATTTTTTTGATAAGTTTTGTTACGTAAGTCATGTTTGTCATGGATAGGATGTATCTTAATCATATCCAGAATGATATCAAGTCCTTAGATACTATTATTAATCATCAAATGAGAATTATTATTGAATGGATACGATGGAGAATGAATCTCATCGCGTTTGTGGAAACGGTAGTCCGTACATACGCCCGACCGACAATATCATTCATTTGATATTAAAATAATATATGATTTCCTGGTATATCATATATACAGAATCATTATCATGTTAAATTTATTATTTACATGAATTAAACATCATTATTATACCCATCCAAAAAATAATTTATTGAATAACAATTACACCACGACGTGGAGACGGTAAGCCGTACGTACACACGTATGGTGACATGTTATTGAATGGGTGGATAGAATATTGAATATGGTTGTAACATATTTTTAATAACATCACAGTATATATAAGATACTGTAGTTATTATTTTAGAATATTAATAACAATGAAAGAATAAGTTGAAGAAGAAATGAATTTGAAAAAGGGTGGTGAAAACATTACCTCTTCTTCAGGTTCTTCCTTTTGATTTGATCAAAAGGGCTCCTTAGGTTGGCTTTCTGATCAAACTAAGGCCTCTATGTTGTATTGGGGTAAGTTGGGAGAGTATTTGGATAGATTTTTTCCGAACCAAAAGGCTTTTAAGGTGTGAATAAATGAGAAGGAGGAGTGCCCTTTTATAAGAGGGGTGAGGGGCACCTTTGGAAAAGCTAGAAATATTAATTTATAATAAATTCATATTCGGTTTCTAATGGCTACAAAGTTGATTATTTAAATGTTAAGGTGGGGATGGGTCGAAAGACACTTTAACAATAGAATTTAGACAGGTTTGGGTTACTATATTAACCTTATCTTTAAGTATTAACTCTAAATTAATTAGTTTCACTTTTACAATGTCTCTTTGTATTTTTATATTATATGTCTAATAAACGTACCATATACATCCAAGAGACCCCCAAGTGGTCCATTAATAATACATCTATCATTATATCAGTCTCTTGGCCTATCCTTATATTTTTAGGAATTTAATATCAATTAATAATATAATATTTTTTAAAAAAACTCTTTTATGTCAATTTTGACACTATTCAATAGTTGATTTTTGTGAAACTTATAAAAGAATGATTACTTCGAAAAAAGTTAATGAAATCAATCCTGATATGTCATATTACCCTAGAAAATTATTTTAATTCATTAAAAGTGTCAAATTATATTTATTTGGGTATTTATTATATTAATTAGTTTAATTTTTCACTATTATGGTAATTACTGCATCATCATTGTGTCATAAATAAAGTAAATTATTTAATATTTAAAAATTATAAATAAACTATAATTATGTAGTAAATCCTTTTATCTTTCTAATGAATATTTATAGTCTAAAATCCAACATTTATATCCCTATGTAAAATTGTTTCTCTAAAAGATATATGCTTGTGTCATTTTTTTTTCATTTTAACTTAATTAAAATAAAGTGTCCCTATCACTTACAAGTGGCACCATGGGGTCCCAAAATCGACCCAAAGATTCCCATGGTCGAACATGTATCAAAAAATAAGTTTAGGACACGTTTTAGGGTAATCTTCTATTATTATAATATTATTTTTTAACCCTTATTTACCGGATTTACCTTTTAACCATGGTAAATAAAATATTTACCGAAGTAATTATTCAAAATTTCTAAAAATAAAAGTTACCTATTTACAGAATTTGAACATCCTGACTCCAAATATGGAATCCATTTTTCAAAATTCAGAACACATAAGTGGAAGAAATTAATTTAAAATTATTTCCCGTTGTCAAAACAAAAAGCGTGTTTTTAAGATATAATAACTATCAAAAGATTGATACTTGTTTATGTTCAGTTTAATTGTGAAATTATGTCCAATGACCAAAATTGAATTAAATGGTAAAAATATATTCTAAATATACTTTAAAACCACTCAAATTCATAATTTATCACTATTAATTATTTCGATTAAAAAAAGTTGTTTTTAATTAAAATTTAGTAATTTTCACTATTCATCAAAATATAAAAGTTATCCGAAAAGTACAAAAATTTTATCCTAGGATAATTTAATTATTCCGAATCCAAAAATGAAGTCTATTTTACCAAATTAAAAACAAAAAAGTTTCATTTATTAATTTAAAATTGATTCCTACTTTCGAAACCAAAAGGCGTATTTTTTAAAAAATAAAAACTATCAAAAGTTTAACACTTGTTTATGTCCAATTTCAAGGTGAAATTACTCAAAATGACCATCATTGGATTAAATATTAAAAATATAACCTATTTATAATTCTAAACCATTAAAATTTATAATTTAACAATATAAATTATTTTGATTAAAAAAAATTCATTTTCAGTTAAAATATAGTATTTTTCACTATTCACACAAATATTAAAGTTATCAGAAAAACACCAAAACATTATTGAAAATAAATTCTTATGTTACGATTCTAAAGAAGAAGTTAATTTTGTCAAATTTAATATATAAAAGTTTCAAATATTGGATTTAAAAAGGCTTCTCCATTAAAAGGCGGTAAAATTTCATTTTTTAAAAAATACTTCTTTTATCCGAAAAAAATGAATTTGTTCATCAATCATGTCTTAGAAACTCATAATATGGATTCTAAAAAAATATAAAGATTATATAAAGTATTAATATTTAGTTAATACTATTCATAACCTCTTTTGAATGGATTTTTTGGTAAGTCATGATGTGCTTGAACTCGGTGTTGCGTGTAGTGTATGTTATTGAATTATTTTGAAGAAATAACACACTATGAAATCACGGGGTGTTACATTCTCCCCTACTTCAATAAATTGCGTCCTCTAAATTTGAAATTTTTCTTCAAAAATAAAAGGTTGAAAATAGAAAATATCTTTGTGGGAAAACCCACATCAGAAATTGGGTTAATAAAATTTAGTCTTAATAAGAGGAAAAGAGAAATAAAAGGGTCACCACCAAATTAGGATCTCTATTCGAATAACATTGGTGGAAATTAGAGACATATAAGTGGAGGAAAAACGTAAATATTTATAGGTAGTTATTGAGGTCATCAATCAAAAACAAGTGTAAAATTGAGGTCCTTAAATTAATCTATCTATGATGATTTAAAATACCATCGGTTCAACAAAACATAAGGTATTAAGAACACACATTTTTGACGTTTCAAAATATCGTAGTGGAAATCCCACATCAAAAAATGAATTAATGAGGCCTCTATTTAACATAATGAGTGTTAAGTATGAAGATTACTGAAAATAACACATACTAGTGTTCCATGTAGGAAAATATGGATATTGAAGAGAAATCTAACCATCAATTATCTGATGGAGAGTGGTAGAGAACATAGCTATGAAAAGGCCAACAATACCAAAGCCATAAATTAGTGATGATCTAAGGTACCATCTAGGACAACATTTTTGTTCTAAGTTCCTTTTCTTAATGTTGAGGAATTTATTTATGATATTGGATAAGATCATAAGGAGATATACTTACTTTACAATTAGAGTTTTATCCATTAATAAATTTCTACAACAAACTCATATTTCACCCCAAAACATAATACAACTCAAAAATACTCTATTTATCCTAAGAATATAGGGTTCCAAATATAATGAATTTATAATTCAAATATCTGATCCTTTATGAAATAAAGTACATTATACTATCCAAGAACTTCATTAGAACAACGGTACATGGTAAATCCCAATTGCACAATGGTTTTGGGTTCGATTCCCGCATCTTTTTCTGACACGACGGGTCGTCACACAGTCTGCGTGTTGTCCTTTTATAAAAATCCCAAAATAACCTTTCAAACATAATCCATTCCAACCATTAGACTTATCCAAAATACTATTATCCAAACTCATAGTCCAAGATTTACAAGGATGTTAAACATAATGAGGATCCTTTTTTCTAGGAAATAATATGTGAACTCCTTCCTCATATATTCTTTTACAACACCGTAACATCCCGAATTACCAAAATTAACCATCTCTTATTCCAAAATCACTACCTTAGTATCAGAACTATATTATGGTTTATCATTCTCTCAACCATATATTTTCCAAAAATTTAACCTGCTATTGAGTTACTTTTCTTTGTTCCACACAATCTCATGTCCTTAAAGAAATAGTACTGTAGTACAATCCCTATATGCTCTATAATTATTATAAGAAGTACATTGTTGATACAACACTCAAATGACATAATAAACATAAGAACTCTAATCATTCCTCTTCATTTGTGGTAGTATCATAACTTGATTATTATCCTATAGCATCACTTGAGGCATAGTCTGACGACTGGGACATAGTTTCGCGTAGTTTCCAAAATAAATGAAGCATTGTACATTTGAAACCATTTTCTTACCCTCGATGTCATGTACTTTGTGCCATTTTCCTCCACACATATAACAAACTCTCATTCCTTTTAGGCAAGTTCCAGGGTGTTTCTTCCCACAGTTATCACATATGGGAAAATTCTTCTTTTCCCTCTTCCCTTTATCCATCTTTCTCTCTTCCCTCCTTTTCTTCTCTTGCTTCCCTTCAAATCCATAAGACTCAGTAAACTCTTTACTTATCTTATCAACACAATATATTATTTCTTCATAAGATGATAATACATGGGAGACTATTTCTATTATAAATTCTGTCTTAAGACCATGAAAGATAGGATCTTTCTTTCTCTTTGGATCATGTGCATTGGTGGAGTTCTCATTCCTTCTACTGGGCGCCATTTCTAAACAATAGCATAAACTAGGTCTGTTTATGAATTGCAATGAATAATTCCAAACTTATTAAATACCTAACGCAAATTGAACAGTTTATGGATATAATCCATAATAATAAAAATGTTTTATTTGAGTAAGTATATACTCATGAGCCCTTCATAATGGTTTTTAAAGAAAATGAGAATTATCCTAAGCATATCCCCCGGGAGTGTCGTAACCAAGAGTGCAGCAAGTCCCGTTGTTGTGCACCAGTTCTCGTTCAAGTTTTAGGGCTATGTGATCTAATTAGAGTTTATCTAAATCTAGTTTCCAAGTTTATTACTAAACTTCCTCTGATACCAACTGTAACGCCCCAACCCCAGTTACCCAGAGTCGGTGCATTATTTTACGAAATTGTCATGATTACAAGGAATAAAGTCTCAAAAGACCGATTAGTTTAGCAGTCTTGGAAAATAGATTATATACATGAATGTTACATTACACTTCATAAGATACAAAACAACATAAATAATCCTTTTATGAATTCCATTATTCCCTTGTCTTAACCCTTCTTATCAATCACAATATACTTCTTGGCATCCTGGGAAAAATAAAACATAGAAAGGGGTGAGCTCAAACGCTACGTAAGGGTAAGCAATACAGCGGAAACATTCATAAATAAGCCTAAACATTTAATTCAATGTATAACTAAAACAAAATCCTTTTAAATATTAACTTCAATATAGTATGTCAAAAATAAAATGAAATAATGCCATTTACTTATTCACATGTATATTATACTAATCGAATAATCACATGAAATATCAATAACCACTTTCATAATGATGGAATGCATAATTCTAGACTATCATAACCACATATCCAAGGCCTCGTGCCAAGACTACAAATAAGATTTTTCCAAGGCCTTGTGCCAAGACACTAGTTTGTCTCATGAGACCTATCGATGCATCGAGGAGCTATAACGGTCTCCGCCCGTCACTTACTAGGTCCAATGAATTCCCATATGAAAAGGTTTAAAAATAACATAAACATTCATTTTAAAACTAGCATACAAAATGTCAATTCCTTCTTCATAAACCATGAATGGTATAAAAATAACACATCCACAGTTAAACATATCTCAAAACCTTCAATAAAATACAAATATTTTGTATCATAATAAATCAACATTAAATAAACATAAAATCCATCAAAGGATGTTGAAATAGATGAAATCAATACTATTTGAGAGAAATATCTCTTTTTTTTAAATCATTTAAAAGTCACACATTTATTAAATAAGTAATTTAAAAGAAATTTTTGAATCAAAGTGTCCCATACCACTTCGATAAATTTGAAATGAAATATCATTTCAAAACATTCAGGTCCCCATAAATAAATCCTTAAAATCATTTTGAAAACATGGACATTAATTAAAATATTTAGAAAGATAAATCATTAAAACATTTAAAATTCTTATTTTGATAAAGAGTACCTTTCAAAAAAATTTAAAATATTCATTTTGAAATCATTTAAAAGTCACATAATTATAAAATAAAACAATTACATTGAAAATATCCTTATAAGATTGTAAGGGAAGATTTTAAAATTTTATAACGGCGAAAAATAGCCGCACCCGCCGTATAAGTTAAAAAAACATTCTTACCATAATTCGGTCAAAAAGGTTAAAAAGGACCTTATTTGGAAAATGACGGAAAAATTCCTTTATAAACGTCTTATAAAAAATCAAACAAGGTTATTAATGACTTTAACCCATATTCTATAAAATAGTTAGAATGTTTTGAAATACACTTTCACGAAACTTGGATGTGGATGATAAAGAGATCCCAATATATTATTATGTATAAACAACCTCGGATAATGTAGAGATTGGGAAATAAACCCTTACCTTGTAATTTTCCTTGGTTGGGGTAGGTTAAACTCCTGTATAATGGTGAAATAATTGTTATTAAATTATACAATAATATGATATCATATATGATCTTTTAACATAGATTTTTTAATAATATCTTAGTATTATCGTCGTTTCGGGTGTTAACTTACTCATTTTCTTTGATATATTTTGTTACGTAAGTCTTGTTTTTCAGGGATAGGTTGTATGTTAATCCTATATAGAATGATATCAAGTACTTAGATACTATTATTAATCCTAAAATGAGTATTAGACTTGAATGGATACGATGGAGAATGAATCTCATCATGTTCGTGGAAACGGTGGTCCGTACGTACGCCCGAGCGACAATATCATTCTTTTGATATTAAAATAATATATAATTTCATGGTATATCATATATACAGAATCATTATCATGTTAAATTTATTATTTACATGAATTAAACATCATTATTATACCCATCCAAAAAATAATTTATTGAATAACAATTACACCACGACGTGGAGACGGTAAGTCGTACGTACACACATATGGTGACATGTTATTCAAAGGGTGGATAGAATACTGAATATGGTTGTACCATATTTTTAATAACATCACAGTATATATATTATACTGGAGTTATTATTTTAGAATAGTAATACCAATGAAATAATATGTTGAAGAAGAAATGAATTTGAAAAAGGGTGGTGAAAACATTACCTCTTCTTCGGGTTCTTCCTTTTGATTTGATCAAAAGGGCTCCATAGGATGGATTTATGATCAAACTAAGGACTCTAAGTTGTATTGGAGGAAGTTGGGAGAGTAGTTGGGTAGAGTTTGGTCGAACCAAAAGGCTTTGAAGGTGTGAATAAATGAGAAGGAGGAGTGCCCTTTTATAAGAGGGGTGAGGGCCACCTTTGGAAAAGCTAGAAATATTAATTTATAATAAATTCATATTCGGTTTCTAATGGCTCAAAAGTTAATTATTTAAAGGTTAAGGTGGGGATGGGTCGAAAACCACTTATCCAATATAATTTAGACAGGTTTGGGTTACTATATTAACCTTATCTTTAAGTATTAACTCAAAGTTAATTAGTTTCACTTTTACAATGTCTCTTTGTATTTTTATATTATATGGTTAATAAACTTACCATATACATACAAGAGACCCCAAAGTGGTCCATTAATGATACACCTATCATGATATATGTCTCTTGGCCGAACTTGACATTTTTATGAATTTAATATCAATTAATAATTTAATATATTTTTTAAAAACTCTTTTATGTCAATTTTGACACTATTCAATAGTTTATTTTTTGTGAAACTTATAACAGAATTAATACTTCAAAAAAAGTTATTTAAATCAATACTAATATGTCATATTATCCTATAAAATTATTTTAATTCATTAAAAGTCTCAAATTATATTTATTTTGGTATTTATAATATCAATTATTTTAATTTTTCACTATTATGGTAATTACTGAATCATCATTGTGTCATAAATAAATTAAATTATTTAATATGTAAAAATTATAAAAAAACTATAATTATGTAGTAAATCTTTTTATATTTCTAATGAATATTTATAGTCGAAATTCCAACATTTATAACCCTATGTAAAAATTGTTTCTCTAAAAGATATATGCTTGTATCATTTTTGTATTCATTTTAACTTAATTAAAATAAAGTGTCCTTATCACTTACAAGTGGAACCATGGGGTCCCAAAATCGACCCAAATATTCCCATGGTCGAACATGTATCAACCAATAAGGTTAGGACACGTTTTAGGGTAATTTGTTATTATTATAATATTATTTTTTAACCCTTATTTACCGGATTTACCCTTTAACCATGGTAAATAAAATATTTACCGAAGTAATTATTCAAAATCTCTAAAAATAAAAGTTACCTATTTACACAATTTGAACGTTATAATTCCAAATATGGAATCCTTTTTTCCAAATTCAAAACACAGAAGTGGCTGAAATTAATTTAAAATTAATTCCCATTGTCAAAACAAAAAACGTGTTTTTAAGATATAATTACTATCAAAAGATTGATACTTGTTTATGTTCGGTTTAATTGTGAAATTATGTCCAATGACCAACATTGTATTAAATGGTAAATATAAATTCTAAATATACTTTAAAAACACTAAAATTCATAATTTATCACTATTAATTATTTTGATTAAAAAAAGTTGTTTTTAATTAAAATTTACTAATTTTCACTATTCATCAAAATATAAAAGTTATCCGAAATGTACCAAAATTTCACCCTAGGCTAATTTCGTTTTTCCAAATCGAAAAATTAAGTCTATTTTACCAAATTTAAAACATAAAAGTTTCATTTATTAATTTAAAATTGATTCCCACTTTCAAAACCAAAAGGCGTATTTTTAAAAAAATAATAACTATCAAAAGTTTAACACTTTTTTATGTCCAATTTGAAGGTGAAATTACTCAAAATGACCATAATTTGATTAAATAGTAAAATATGTAACCTATTTATAATTCCAAACCATTAAAATTTATAATTTATCAATATAAATTATTTTGATTAAAAAAAGTCATTTTCAATTAAAATTTAGTATTTTTCACTATTCACACAAATATGAAAGTTATCAGAAAAACACCAAAACATTATTGAAAATAAATTCTTATGTCACGATTCTAAAGAATAAGTTCATTTTGTCAAATTTAATATATAAAAGTTTCAAATATTGGATTTAAAAAGGCTTCGCCATTAAAAGGCGGTAAAATGTCAATTTTTGAAAAATACTTCTTTTATCTGAAAAAAATGAATTTTTTCGTCAATCATGTCTTAAAAACTCATAATATTGATTTTAAAAAAATATAAAGATTATATAATGTTTTAAAATTTAGTTAATACTATTCATAACCTCTTTTGAACGGCTTGTTTGGTATGTCATGGTGCGCTTGAACTCGGTGTTGCGTGTAGTGTAAGTTATTGAATTATTTTTAAGAAATAACACACTATGGAATCTTGGGGTGTTATATGAGAATATTTCAATCAACATTTTGACCTTGAGAATTATAAATATCTATAAAAATACTATTATCCTTTTTTCATTTATCAAATTATCCTATTGTAATAACAACATTGAGAAGATATAGTGTGAAATTTTTTCTGATTTATATTCCTCCAAGTAACCACTTATGAAAAGAGTTGAGTTTAATTGTTGATTTAAATTTGAACCTTTTATTTCATGAAAACCTAATTGGTATTTTTATACTCACCAATGCATGCACCTTTTTCCCACATGTGTTCTATGTGTGCAGACAATGTACAGGTTCAATGATTCCCTTAGTGGAGAAAGAGTAATCATTGGATGTGAAATGTTCATTACTAATGGAAAATTATGTTGTGAAATGATTTATGATGGTGTTTGTGAACATTGTTAATAGTTTTTTATTTATTTCAACTTGAAATACTAAGGATCTTATTTGTGTTGTACGGTTTTATGAATTTCTAGGCATGTTACACCACTTGTACTTACCTCGTGGGATGTATTTTAGGTGTTTTCCCATTAATTAGTTTATATAGAACAGTTAATACATGATATATATATCTATATATCTATCTATCTATATATATATGTACATATCCACCTGGTTCCTTTTTTATCTTTTCTATTAGATGTACTTTTTTCGTATGTAATTATAGTCTATGGAATCACATGTGCTATGATAAGACTACTCAGTTTTAATCATTATACTATAAGAAAAATATAGTGAGGTTTGAGGATTCCAACTCAGTCTACTACGGGACCATGTGGGGCCTCAATTCAGTTAGTTATGTCATTAAATGTTCCCCTAAAATCTATTGTTTAAACATCAAACAAAACACAATTTTTGATGGGATATTGGGTCCATTAATTTTTCTCAAAATTATTCCCATGAAACTGATTGGATGTTGTGTAATAAAAAACGTATCAATTATAGTGGGGAAAAATAATACGGAATGAATAAATTTATTCTTTTACAATTATCATGAGAATTTATTATAACAACTGAACATATGATAAATTTCAGTAAAAGTTATTTTTCAAAATCTACAATGCACATCCAATTTATTTTGTTACTTTTATGGTCACCAAAAAATGTCTCATATTATATAGAAATATATTCATACCTTAAAATTTTAGTATTTTCATATATTAAAATGAGTGGAAGACTTCATTGAAATCCAATAAATTTACATTGTTAGTAAACTATAGTCTAAACCGCATGGGAGGTTTTTTTTATTTATAAATAAATGATTCCCTAATAGGTTCAATGGTTTGGGTATATACCCCTAAATAATTTTTAATTATAATAAAATTTTTATCCACTATGTTTCCACTATAATTCATGTCCCTTATCTTAATATGAAATTATTATAGTAAAAACACCTATAGAAATATTCATAATATTTATTGAGGTTTTGTGACGACCCGAAATTTTGAATAAATCTTGTTTCCTAATTTTGTGTGTTATTTTATTGTTTATACTCAACAAAACTGTTTCATTTGTTAACATGATTATAATTAAAATGAGGCTATTGGGTTTTGACTGTTATATTACCATTGGTCAATATGACCGCTAGAAACTAAACATTTCGATATTTGTCTCTAAATACAAGTGAACATGGTTAATTAATATAGAAAGAAGATTTGATGGCCTCACCCAGTAGTCTTGGACCGATCGAAGCCCATCTAAAGGAACGTGGGAAGGAGGTAGCACCAATGGGTTTTGCTCTGGACCAATCCCAAGCCGAACTTCATCGTGTGAAGCTAGAACGGAATCTCCTTCGCAAGAAGTACAAACTGATAGAAATTACTACTTATGCGATGTTGGCTGAGCCTCCCTCAGATTCTCTCACCTTATCATAGCTTACACATAGGTCCTATGCTGTTTTCATAAGGGCCTATGTAAGGAGACTATAACTGCCTTGTGTAATCCTTTGTTTTAAAGAAAAATTTTGATTTCTTCTTATGATGAAGTTTATGAATTTTCAAATGTCCGAATAAACATAGTATGCATATTTTTGGTGAATTTTATTGAAAGTATATTTTTTTTAAAAAAAATTAGGTAAACCGTAAATAATTAAAAATGTGTAAGGATTTTCCAAAAATGGTCTTCTAAAATTATGTTCAGTATGAAATTTAGAGTCTAATAAGATCAACATATTTTTTGATGAATAGTAAATTATGAATAGTGATTTTATGCTTAGGATTAGTAATGTGACCAAATGGATTATTAATCTCACTTAAATAAAGAATTAATATAATCTAGGCACCTTGATTAAGTAATATGATTCAATAAAATGGTTAAATAACGGTTTCATAAATTATTAGTCAAGTATTAGTATTTTCTGGTGAATAGTTTTTTTTAATTAAAAATTTAATTAAAAATATTTAGAATTTTTTTTTTATAAAATGGATTTCATTTTTGAACTCAGAGCATCGATATTACGTTAACGTAATTTTTGGGGATTTTTCTAAAAAAAATGAATTTTCGGTGAATAGTGTATTTATTTGAAAATTAAATTAAAAATATTTAGAATTTTTTTTTATAAAATGGAGTTTATTTCTGAAATCAGAGCATTGATATTTGGTTAAGGTGAAATTTTGGGCTTTTTCTGACAAAGTTGAATTTTCGATGAAAAGTGAAAATGTAGTTTTTAAGTTACGGGTGTTTAATGACTTCATTAAATGATGTATTAAGTATGTAATAAATATGGTCGACTTATGAATAGTAATATAAGGTATGAGGTGTCCCAAGTGTCCAATACCATGGCAAAATACCATGGGTAAGCCCATGGTTTTTCCAAAACCATTAATGAGGTGTCCCTTGGCCTTTACTGCCTTGTCCCCTCATTTTCCCTATAAATATCATGCCATCCACTCATCCATTCGACTCCCAACTCTCCCCCAATGAAGCACTGGTCTCATTACCTCCCAAGGAGTCCTTCTAAGGTGCCCCCATGCCCTCATGGTCCCAACCATTGAGTTTTACGAGTTACGTTTTAAGGTAAGGGATCCTACCTCCCTCTTTCTTTTCAAATAATCTCTTTTATGTCATTTCTTTTATGCTACATGATCTTATGTTGTAGGATGCTCTTTTATATTCATCCTACTGTCATTATCATGTTCATATGATGAGAGAACCCCTCTTTCTCTCATCATTTTATTTTAAGAATGTTAATGTGGCGTCGTTCGGCTGCCGAATTTTTTAGGGATTCGTTCACCTTTCTCATTTTTCAAAGTTCTACTTTAATTTCAAGTCTTTCAAGTTCCGTTTTATTTTTTGGGGGGGTATGATATCTATATCTATCATACTGATATTTTATGTTCATATGATGAGTTATCCCCTCTTCTTCTCATCAATCCATTTTAATAAAGTTAAAGTGATGTCGTTAGGCTGCCGAATTTTTCCGGGATTCCTTCACCCTTCTCTTTTTCAAAGTTCTACTTTCATGTCAAGTCATTCAAGTTAATTTATATTATGATAGGGTATGATATCTATATCTATAATACTTAAATCTTATTTTCATATGATTAGAGACCATATTTGATCTTGTCAATTCATTTTTGTTGATGTTTATCTGACACCGTTAGGCTGCTGAATTTTCATAAGAGAAATCTAATTTTTGTCTTCCTTCCATGTTTTTCATTTCAATTGGAATGTCCTTAAAATTACATTACCATGTTCATATATTCTTCATATTCATTCCCTCTACTGTTTTATGGGTCATTTATGATTGTTTGACCCATGTCCCCTCTCTTTTCAATGTTTTCTAAAACCCTGAAACATAGCCGTTATGCTGCAGAATTTCTGTCTCAAAATGTTTATCTCTTTTTCTAATGTTCTTTTATTTTATTAAGTAAATACTCAAAGCTCTCTCTTCTATCGGGGTATTCACATATATACCAAGTTCTTCTATTTTTAATTCTGGGATTTACATACCTGAGTCCCGCTCTCCCATTCCGTGGGTTTAAAGTGTCGTAAAGATCATGTCTTTAAAGAAGTTTTTAAACGTTATGATTATGAAATGAATCCCATTTATTTTATGGTATATGGGTTGTTTATGAAATGATTTAGGATGATATATTTGGATAACATGATAATAAAAACATGTCAATGGTGCTCCCTGATATATCTCCAATTCATTGGGTAAATAATTAATCTCTAGAGATGACTATTTTTAACGACGCCTTGGTGAATAACCTTGGTAATTTTTAATGACACCTTGGGGATGGACCTTGGTGAAACAGAAATGATTGTCAATATTAAATGTTATAGCCACATCTTCACATTATGAAAAACGTTATTTTTATTATGATATGCCTCATGATTTCTTTCTCATGCCTTAATGTTATTTTTCATGGCATTGTTGTTGTATCTCAAGTTCACATGTAAATGTTTCCCCTTGTTTCCCTTACTGGGCCTTCTGCTCACCCTTTCTTTTGACGTATGTCCACAGGTTATGAGATGCTGTAATGAACCTAATATTAACATAAGGAGAAGCCTTTAAAGTGATTAAGAATAATGTTTTATGTTTTCATGTTTTATGTTCCTGGTTTCCAAGACACTAAACCTTAAAGATCATCGGTTTTGTAAAATGTAATGAATGATTATGTCATAAAAAGGCAGGATTCTATAGTTGGTATCAAAGGATGGTTTAGTTATTTGTGGAAATTATGATACTAACACTTTAGGAAGAATCCTTTAAAAATGTTTATATATAGGAAATATTCCTGGTATTTTGGTGAGTATTCAGTAAGGGGTTTCCAAGGAAATACATCCATGTCTGGATATGAGATGGTAGAGGTGGCTCTGGAACAGATGTACATAGGGGTAAAAACCGAAAACACCGCTTTGAGCTAGACTTGAATGGGAACTGGTACACGACAACAGGCCTTACTTCACTCTTTGTTACGACACTCTCGGGGGATATGCTTTGGTAAATTAATAAGCTTAGTATGAAACATTATTAAAAGAACAAAGATAAAATAAAATAAAGATTCACATAAGAATATATGATCATGGATAACCTAGTTTGAAACCTAAGGGATCACAAGTTAGGGTATACTTTTCTTCTGCAAGTTAACCTTATATGCTTTATGTTCCATTTAAAGATTATTGGATAAGTATTTAAGCCCCTAATTATACTTTCTCTTCTTAGTTAATGTTGGGAAATGGAAGAACATGTCCCAACAACCAATGTGATTGATAATGCGATTATTTTCGTATTAATATGAAAAAGATGATTTGCGGATTAAAATATGATTTTTATTTTGGAAGACGTTCACTATTTGGGGGACCCTATATGATCGAGGTAAATAGATTACTACGGTATTTTCATTGATGTGTAAGGTTAACTTATATTTTGATGAATCGATGAATTTAAGGTGAACTTATGGTAATATAGGGTACTTATGGTAATTAATAACCTATCTTGGGGAAAATATGGTTAGGTTTGTTAATTTTTTTATAAGATGGTAGGAGTGGTTTATGTTTTTTGGAGATGAACTATGAAGATTATTTTGGGAGACTATGGTATCAAATCCTTCTTGTATTTGGGTTTCAATATTAGTTTAGTTTATTTCAAGGAATTTTAAGGACAGTTATTTATGGAATGGTCTATAATAAACATTGGGTTGTACCATGTAACTTTGAAGATATAAAAGTAGTTTCCCTTCTTATGGGATTCATTCTGTTTGAAGAGTTGTTTTATCTTACCCTTTATGTTTTTGGGATAATGTTTAAAGATAGAAGAAATTGATAGTTAATCCTCTATGGATTACGTGACTCTCAAGAACATGATTCTTGTGTTTTGATGGGACCAAGTGTTTTTGAATGCTCATCATTTGGAGAAATGATTAGTTTTGGTAGACACTTATTAAAGGATGAAACTCTACTTGAAGGTAGGTTTATTTCCTTATGTTTTTGTTCTATGTAGTAAATGAATTCCTCAAAATTTTGAAATGGAATGTAAAACAAAAATGTTGTTGGTTTAGTTTCCATCTAGGTAATCAAAGACTTTTTACACACATCATAATTTTGTGACTTTCTTGTGGTTAACTTTCTCATAATCATGTTTTCTATCACTCTCCCTCAGAACTTGACCCTTTTTTTTCCTCCATGTCCATGTTTTCTTACATGGAATCCTAGTGTGGGTTAACTAGGGTGACCTTTGTACTTCCCATTTTTTCTTTTAAAGTAATAGTTTTACTGACTCCTTTTCCGATGTGGGACTTTCAATGAAATTTCAAAACCCAATTTTAAAAATTGATAGGATGCAATTTCTTAAGGGGAAAAGATTGTAATGACCTGAAATTTTGAATAAATCTTGTTTCCTAATTTTGTGTGTTATTTTATTGTTTGTACTCCACAAAACTGTTTCATTTGATTACATGAGTATAATTAAAATGAGACCATTGGGTTTTGACTGTTATATGACCATTGGTCAATATGACAGCTAGAAACTAATCATTTTGATATTTGTCTCTAAATACAAGTGATCTTGTTTAATTAATATAGAAAGAAGATTCAATGGCCTCACCCAGAAGTCTTGGACCGATCGAATACCATCTAACGAAACTTGGGAAGGTGGTAGCACTAATGGGATTTGCTCTGGACCAAACCCAAGCAGAACTTCATCGCGTGAAGCTAGAATGGAATCACCTTCATGAGAAGTTCAAACTGATATAAATTACAACTCGTGCGATTTTGGTTGAGCCTCCCTTGGATTCTCTCACATTAGCACACCTTACACTTAGGTCCTATGCTGGTGTGATAAGGGGCTATGTAAGGAGACCATAATTGTCTTTTGTAATCCTTTTTTTAAATAAATATTTGGATTTCTTCTTATGATGAAGTTTATGAATTTTAAAATGTCTGGATAAATATAGTATGCATATTTTTGGTGAATATTAGAGAAAGTATACTTTCAAAAAAAATGTTTATGTAAACCGTAAATAATTAAAAATATTTAATGATTTTCTAAAAATGGTCTTCTACAATTATGTTCAGTACGAAATTTAGAGTCTAATAAGATCAACATAATTTTTGATGAATAGAATATTATGAATAGTGATTTTATGCTTAGGATTAGTAATGTGTCCAAATGGATTAGTAATCTCACTTAAATAAAGCATTAATATAATCTAGGCACCTTGATTAAGTAATGTGATTCAATAAAATGGTTAAATAACGGTTTCATAAATTATTACTTAAGTATTAGTTTTTTCAGGTGAATAGTGCTTTTTTAATTAAAAATTTAATTAAAAATATTTAGAAAATTATTTTTATAAAATAGATTTCATTTTTAAAATCAGAGCATCAATATTATGTTAAGGTAATTTTTGGGGATTTTTCTGAAAAAAATGAATTTTCGGTGAATTGTGAATTTATTTAAAAATTAAATTAAAAATATTTATAAAATTAATTTTATAAAATGGAGCTCATTTTTTGAAGTCAGGGAATCGATTTTTGGTTAAGGTGAAATTTTGGGATTTTTCTGAGAAAGTTGAATTTTCTATGAATAGTGAAAATACAGTTTTTAAGTTACGAGTGTTTAATGACGTCATTAAATGATTTATTAAGTATGTAATCAATATGTTCGACTTATTAATAGTAAGATAAGGTATGAGGTCTCCCAAGTGGAAAATACCATGGGAAAATACCGTGGGCAAGCCCATGGTTTTTCCAAAACCACTAATGAGGTGTCCCTGGGCCATTAATGCCTTTTCCCCTCACTATCCCTATAAATACCAATACATCCTCTAATACATTCGACTCCCAACTCTCCCAAAACTATGCTTTGGTCTCATTACCTCCAAATGAGTTCTTCCAAGGGTCCCCAAGACCTCAAGGTCCCAACCTTTGAGTTTTACAAGTTACATTTTAAGGTAAGGGATCCTACCTCCCTCTTTCATTTAAAGTAATCTCTTTTATGTCATTTCTTTTATGCTCCATGTTCTTATGTTGGAGGATGTTATTTTATATTCATCCTACATTTTTTTCATGTTCATATGATGAGAGAACCCCCCTTTCTCTCATCATTTCATTTTAAGAATTTAAATGTGGAGCCGTTAGGCTGCCGAATTTTTAAGGGATTCATTCACCATTCTCATTTTTCAAAGTTCTTATTTCATGTCAATCCTTTCAAGTTCCTTTTTATTTTGTTAGGGTATGATCTATATATCTATCATACTGATCATTTATGTTCATATTATGAGAGTCCCCATCTTTCTCTCATCAATAAATTTTATGAAAGTTTAAGTGACGCTGTTAGGTTGGCGAATTTTTAAGAGATTCTTTCACCCTTCACTTTTTCAAAGTTCTACTTTCATGTGAAGTCTTTCAAGTTCCTTTTAATTATGTTGGGGTATGATATCTATATCTATAATACAGAACTCTTAGGTTAATATGATGAGATACCCTATTTTATCTTGTCAATTAATTTTTTTTTGAATTTTAAGTGACGCCGTTAGGCTGCCGAATTTTCATAAGAGGAATCTAATTTTTGTCTTCCATCCATGTTTTTCATTTCAAATGGTATGTCCTTCAAATTTTATTTCCATTTTCATATATTCTTTTTATTCAGTCCCTCTACTGTTTTATGAGTCATTTATGATTGTTTGACCCATGTCCCCTCTCTTTTCAATGTTTTCTAAAACCCCGAAACATAGCCGTTATGCTGCAGAATTTCTATCTCAAAATGTCTCTCTCTTTTTCTAAAGTTCATTTATTTTATTTAGTTAATACTCAAATATCTTCCTTGTATAGTGGTATTCACATATATTCCAGGATTTTATATTTTAAATTCTGGGATTTACATACATGAGACCCGCTCTCCCTTTCTGTATGTTTAATGTGACGTAAAGATCATGTCTTTAAAGCGGTTTTTAAACATTATGATTATGAAATGAAACCCATTTATTTTATACTATATGGGTTTTTTATGAAATTATTGATGATGATATATGTGTATCACATGATTATAAAGACATGTCAATGGTGCTCCATGATAGCGCTCCAATGCATTGGGTAAAGACTTAATCTCTAAAGATGACTATTTTTAACGACGCCTTGGTGAATAACTTTGGTAATTTTTAATGACTCATTGGGGATGGACCTTGGTGAAACATAAATGATTTTCAATATTAAATGTTGTATCCACATATTCACGTTAGGAAAAACGATATTTTTATTATGATATGCCTCATGATTTATTTCTCATTCCTTAAAGTTCTTTTTCATGACATTGTTGATGTATCTCAAGTTCACATGTAAATGTTTCCCCTTGTTTCCCTTACTGGGCCTTCTTCTCACCCTATCTTTTGATGTATGTCCCCAGGTTATGAGATGCAGTAATGAACCTATGATGAACATAAGGATAAGCCTTTCAAGTGTTTAAGAAGAATTTTTTATGTTATCATGTTTTATGTTCTTGGTTTCCATGACACTAAACCTTAAAGATCCTCAGTTTTGTAAAATGTAATGAATGATTATGTGATAAAAAGGCGGGATACTATAGGTTTCTTTATAAAAAATTTGGATTCCAAAAATATTATTAAATACAATCACGTTGGAAGAAAAAATGAATGTTATAAATTTTTTAGTGGTAATAAATGTATATTAACACCTTATCGGTGGTTGTTTAATTATCTTATATGATATCTATAATCTTATATGAATAAGAAATCCAATGAGATGTACTTTTAAATTCAGTAAACAAAACAACCATTTGGGAAAATTATAATGGATTAGTCGTTAATATAAATTATAAATTACAATTGTTTTCAATAAAATACGTTAGTTAATCTACTTATATTTAATCACTCTAACCGCCTCTTCAATAACCATATTAATGAAAAAGTAAGACTTGTTTTGAAGAAATTTTTAGAACGAGAATGTTATTTTTCATAAATATTATATAATCCCCCTATATAAAATTTCATATGGAAAAAAATATTTTATACACTACATTTTTTCATCTTAAAAATGAGAGTAAAGATCATATAACATGTAATTAGAAAAATGATTCTATCTATACACAATATATCTACATGTAAAATTACTATGACGATGTTAAAATTGAATTTATAATATTTGATATTAATTTTTTTTATGAATTCATGTTTTTTGAACCATGAAACGACTATTTACAAAACTCTAAAAATATGATCCAAATAATGTGAAATAATCCATAAAATCGTATGTACATTCATCAATAAATTTTAAAAAAATAATCTCAAAATACAATAAAATGTTCCAAAATAATAATATAATTGAAAATACATTGTTAAAAATAAATGGTACTTAAAATAAGTAATAGTTTTATTATCATTATCATTAGCTCCAATTTAAAAATGATATAAATTTTAAAACCCATCAAGAAACCAGTAATGGGAATATATTGTGAGCATATATATAATTTTTTCAACAAAATTGAATATGGAAGTGTTATTTTTTATTTGGAAGGTTGATTTTCAAAAAAAATATAAATAAAATAATTTTTATAAATCCCAACAAGAATATGTTTTCAAAATTTATTCTATGAAATAATTGAATAACTTTTATCATTTAATATTTGTATTTGTGATTCAAATATTTCATAATATGTTGGATTCTTTTATGAAAGCTACAAATGTTTTCAATTACCCTGTAACTACCTCAATATTATTTTTTAATCATTTGAATCCACATAACTGGTTTGGAATCATCCTCCAACATGATTATTTGTATGATATTTGACGGGAAAATTATATATGGATATGCTTTGGTATATCTTATGGATTTATTTTTCTCTATATGGAATCATAAAATTATATTATCCCTATTAATTGATATATTTTTTTATTGATAACATGAATCACATCATTTTATAATAAAAAATCATTACATTGATTCTCAAGAAATGGATTAAGTATACATTCAATGGGAGGATTCAATTATTAAAGAAGGTTTAAAAGATTTAATAACATATAATCAGATCAAAAAATATTCCCATAACATGTTAGTTTATTGATTAGAAAGGTATTTTAATGGTGTAATGTATAGTTTTTAGTGATATCATCTTAAAAATATATTCTATATTCCGTAAGGAAACAATGATATTTATACATATCATTGATTTCATCTATTTTTTACTTTTAACACTTCAATTAATTGAAAACCGAAAATTTTTTTTGGAATAAAATTAAAGAATTTATTAAATAAAGGCCTTCATCATTTTAAATGGAATGAATATAGAATTCACTATATTCAAAATTCCGACTTGTAGTAGTTTTTGAATATATTTCCTCTTGACATATAATAGTTCAGAATAAATTTAATAATTTTTACTAGGATGAAATGTGTCACCCTTAAAGGAAACAATTAGTGGTTCAATATATGTGAGATTTCAATATAATTTGTGTAAATGAAAAATTTATCATACTGAATTAATGGGATATGTGACCCCCAAAATCATATAGAATGAATTCAAAAAATTTATCTTAAACTATTTTTTTTACAATATTCAATCATAGTGTTCCATTGTGATCATTTATAATTTATTTATTGATTTTATGAAAATTCCTTCATAGAAATATTGTAGTATGTAAACTAAGTCAATCAACTTTAATATCAAAAACAAAAAAATTATAAAGTAAAATAGTATATTGTTGTCTAAAAAAATTTACTCATTAACAATAATAGTGTTTTAGTACTTATATTTGATAATTTGGTCACAACCACTATTGGTTTGATTTAACCAACAATAATGAAGATTAAATAAAGTTATGTGTCACATTTTTCATATCTCAAAACCTAGACAATATATCCATAAACTCTAATATTTATGTATTTCATAGAAGGATGAATATCCTTTGACATTCATAATTAGAATGGTGGAAATATTTAATCATATAAGATTATATCCTCTCAAAGATTTCATTCCCTCATCTATTATACATTTTATGTAGTATCCCTACTTCCTAATTTGTTTTCATATTAATTAATTTTTTTGTATAAATATATAAAATTAATATAGACATATACAACATTAAAATTTTATATAATCTATTTATATAACTAACATTCAATATTATATTTATTTATTGGTTTTACCCTAATGTAATTTTTTTATATTTTGTTAATATATTATCTTCTATTATAATATAATTACAATAAGAGGTTTACATCATTCTCTTATAGTTTATTTTGGTCATGTAAAAATTATAAAATCTATAAATGGTGTCTAAATCATACATTATAACTGTTTTCCCATAACATCTTTTAAATTTTATTTTTTATAAAGGTATAGGATATTTAGTTTGATGAAATATTATCCAATGAAATTTATAATTGGAAACATTAATATATTCTTTCCTTTTCAATCATTAGTGACAAAAATGTTCATGTGGATCAAATATATAACTGTGAACATGATTTACGATCCCCAGTTCATATTTGGTTTGTTTTAGCGCAGTGTTAGAAATCAATGTGGGATTTACCACTATGCTATGATAACTAATTTTGATCACAGTTATACGATTTTGATATTAATAATAATTTACTTCCTAGATAGTTTCCATATGAGGGTGATCCCTTATTCAAACTTCCAAGGTATTTTGAGTTATATTATCAATGATATCCCAAACTAAAGTAGGAATTTAATCTAATGAAGATTTTTTTACAACTATTTTTATGATTCTCATTTAATAAAGAACAACCCCTTTATAAAAATATTTAAACCATAATTTAAGAATAATTTCGTAGTGGGTAAATCTAAAGCACAATATTTTGAATATATCTTAGTAAAAATTTATGTAATCTCCAAGATTTTGGTAATAAACATATATTTCCAACCAAATGGAAGCGATCATAGATGAATTGAATGAATTTTTCAAGGAATTTCCTCTAATATTAAATCCAATAACTAATTATAGTGGAGTGTGAGTTGTATAATCACACCATTTCCACTATATACATGGAAATGATATTTTTCAGGATTCATTTGGTTATAATTCAACCATATCAGTTTCTTGTTAACAATGAGATTGATTAATTATTTCACCAATTAGTGTGGGTTTAATATGGGAACCCTATAGAATAATGGATTTCAATGAATTAATGACAATATTATTTCAAAACTAGTACATTTCTTAGGGAATTGTGCAATCTTATATTCATATAAAGAATCAAATTACAAAAGGGTTCGATTTTATTCGAAAAAATTCTATTCTTTGTAAAAGTTTTATTTGTGTGTGTTAGTAATTTTACAACGAGTAAGAGTTCTTATTGTAATGAAAATTCCACCATTCTATAAGAATCAATAACATGGGTTTTCACATACTAGTCACACACTTTTCGTTCTCTAGAGTGATAATATTTTTTAATTTATGGGACTAAGGTAACAAAATAATTGTGACGACCCGTCCTCGGGGCCCGTGCCGTGACTACCCCCAGCCCGCCCTCCAAAGGCCATGGGCTGGCGACTAGAACCAAAGGCGTAAATCCCGATAATTGGGAAGACATTTCCTTTATACAAGTAAATAAAACACCACAGAGTACAAGAGGATGTAAAACACTAAGTACAAAGAGAAGTGCCGAAAATTAAATGGGCCAAAATACAAACCCAACTGAAAGTACAACTACAACTGAACAAAAGTACAACAGAAAAAGAAAAACAGCTGGAAGAATGGAAGCGGCTCCTGGGACATCCTCCTCGGATCCTACCTGAAGGGTAGGTACAGATGGCGCAACTCCGGGATCTTCCACCACGGATCCTTCCTGAAGGGTGGGTACATATAGCCTCCACAACTCTCTCGCTCGTCAACCTCCTCCGAGTGTCTTCTCACAGTGAAGTCCACCTCCGGATACTGACTCGTCTTGTAGTCCACCTCTGGGTACCGTCCAGCCCTCGAAAACTCAGCCTCCGTCAGCACTGCTCGTCGTCTGCAACCAACACAATGAAGTGCGGGCATAGCCTGTGCAGGGGTGAGTATAACGATACTCAGTAGGGACCCCGAGACCCTCAAGGTATCACAAAAACCAACAAAGATAACCACAAAGAAGATCTCAACAGATAACCTCTACGTAGGTATATTCCCATGCATATACCTAAGTTATCAAGTAACCCATCTCAATCACGAGGTAACACAATGATTATGAAATCAACAGATAACCACTACCCAGGTATATGCACATACATATACCTAAGTTATCAAGTGACACATCTCAATCATGAGGCAAACACGAGGTCATAGACTCAGCCAAAACCAATATTTTCATTATCGAAACTATAACTGTAGAAGAGCCCCGTCTCTGGAGTGTACAGTGGTCCTGTCACGACTTCGATGTACTGCTCACTTATCCAAGTCTCTGGGGTACTCCTCCTGTCGAGTACCGCGGGTCTGCTGCCAAATATTGGGCGATCCGTCCGCTGTGGGTTTGCCGCCAAATACCAGGTGCTCCCCCTAATAGCCTACAGAGGTACTTCTCTGGTCGAGTACCGTGGGTCTGATGCCAACTACCAGGCGCTCCGTCCGCCGTGGGTCTACCGCCAAATACCGAGCGCTCCGTCCACTGGGCTAGTCGATTCACTCCAAGTCGAGTCGGTCAAGCAGTCGTCAGCTCTCAATCGTCTACACGGTCTTCATACCCCGCACGCTCGTCTCTGGGAGGTTCTGCTCCATGAGCTACAGGTCGATACTCCAAGTATCTAAAAGTCCCACGAAGAAGTATCTCAAAGGACCGCCTCGTCATAGGGGTCTCAACGCAATAGACGGTGCGTCAATCGGACGCCCGATCTGTGAGTTATTAGCTTTTTCGTCCCAGGGGCCCGATTGTTTTCATGAGCGAACCAACCCGGCTATATCTAAACTGTACCCTGAACTCTCATAGGGTATACTCATAGGGACCGTTTCTCAACGTGATCACCAATGCCGCTAACGATTCGTCAAACGAACGTCTGGTCTGAAAGATATCATTTTTTCCGTTCCAGGGGCCCGGTTGGATTTCGGGTACGATCCAAACCGGCCACTATCCAACAACAACCAAAACTCAGGCGAAGTATTCCAAAAGTTCCATCTCATCAAGAGGAATTCAATGAGATAGATGGCACATCAATCGGATTCCCGGTCTGTCAGTTATTGGCTTTTTCATTCTAGGGGCCCGGTTGGATTCATGAGCGAACCAACCCGACCACACTCCGACGACATCCAAACCTCGAGCGGAGTAAGCCAAAAGATCCATCTCACATAGAGGAATCCATAAAAGTCGGCGGAACGTTAATCGGACGTCCGGAGCTCAAGATATAAGCGTTTCCGCTCCGAGGGCCCGATTGGTTTCGTATCCGAACCAACCCGGCCGAACCCAAAGTATTCCGAAACCATGAGTGCAATATATTGAAACGACCGTCTCGATCCAAGGATCGCATATCCACTAACGATGTGTAGATTGTAGGTCTAAAGCTCAAGATATAGGAGAAAGACCGTGAGGGGTACGAAAACGGGGGTTTCGGGCCCGAACCGACCCGACCCGAACCGGGCGACCCGACCTAGGTGCGGGTCCGACCCGGCCGGCACGGCCCGACCCGGTCTACCCAAGCCGGCCCGACTCGGCCGGGGGTTCGGCCGAACGGCCGAACCGTGCGGGGGGCGCTGCCCCCACTTGAAGAGTCGCGGCCCCGCGTGGGGCCGCCCGTGCCAGTAGACGCGGCAGCCGGCTGTGTCTTGCCGCTCCCCTCCAGTCCCGCGCGGTCGCGGGACTGCGCTCCGCCGCCGCGGCCTCAGCCGCGGCGGATTCTTCCAGTGGCGCTCCGGGCGCCGCCGCACCGGCGCGGCGTGCCGGCAGGGGCTTTCGCGGACCACCGGACTTGCTCCGGTGGTTCGATTCGCCAGCGGTCTTCGCCAGTCATCATCTCGGGACCCTACCTTCGCTGCAAAGATCCCACAACGCTCGTGCGGCTTCGTTTGTCCTTTTCCGGCGCGGCGCGACAGCGCCGTGGCTTGTTCAACTTCATCGGCGCGGCACGACGGTGCCACACTTCTTAGTCGTTCCTCATAATTTCCATGCGGTGCAACGACACCGCTCCTCCTTTCACATGCCGCCTCAAATTTAAACAACAAGGGGAGAGGAGGGTCGGCCCTGTTCGTGCGGTCCGACCTCCTCCCGTTATAATGATAGAAAGCGGCCATCTAATAGAAGTTGACGTACGAAAAAAAATAATTCACGGACAAAAACAATAATCCTCAACATCAATCCGCATGAACGAACGATCCGCGGATCAACCTGGAATTGGTTGGTCCGCGCTCGTCGTTCTTTTCTCAAAAGATAAGATAACACCAAAATAAATTCTCCTACCGCGATTCAAGGTTCGTTCGTCATCGGCGCAGAAATCGGTGTCGCGAGAATGACATCGCGGGGTCAGACTTAGATTCTGTGGATGTCAGGGTGCATCCAAGGAGGAAACGACGTCTCCTCACTTGTTTCTATGGGAGAAGAGGATGGATAACCGTGGACGCCGAGTCGTTCTACGTTGAAGGGAAGGTGTTCTTAATCGAAGAATAACTGTTCTTCGTCGAAGGAAAGTTCTCTTCTTCTTCACACCAAAGCTCTCCCAAAAACTCTAGGAATTTTCTAAAGTTTTCTCCCACACCAAAATCTCTATCTCCAAATAATATCCCATTATATTATTTTTATTGACACCAAAAATATTTAAAATTCAAACCAATCCACTTAATTAAACAAATGAAGAGACTCATCTCATTAATTAAGGCATGTTGGCATGAATTAATGTTGGAAGGAAAAGGTGAAGAGTTACACAAAATAAGAGGAGTTAACAAACTTAATGGAAGATGATATTAATGGGGAGTTGACACATTAACAGCAAGGGAGTTTAAGGAGGGTTGTAGAGTTATACATTTAAACACAAGGGGTGTTAAATGTGGGGAAGTTCGTGGGGGTTAAAGGGAAGGTGAAGAGTTGGGGTTTCATGCGGACCCCACCACCCTTGGTCATACCCTCTCATGGAAAGTTGGGTGGGGTGTGGCCCCACCTCCATCTTCTCTATGAATAAATTAACCTCCACATAATATAAATTATAACACTACAATTTATTTAAGACTTATCGAATCCCCAAAAAATAACCACATCATGCGACAAAAACTAAACTGCATTTAAGGTCCCCTTAAGCAATTATCGGCGTTGCGAGTTCATCTGTGCCCTCGGATTTCAACTCCAAGTACCGGTTCAAAAGATAGATAAACTCGCTCGTTCGTTCACTGAACGTACCCGAGGAAAACTTCGGAAAAATGATTCTGGGCACACCGGACCTCGGAATCAGATGGCGTCAGAAACTACGTTCTTTTAAAATTCCAAAGAAAATTAAGAAAAAATTTTCCTTGAAATTTATGGGTCTTTACATTAATCCCACCTCAGGGCTTTACGTCCCTGTAAAGCTTCAACACAAACTAGGGATACAAAAGCGGTACTGAGCACACATCTGAGCCTCCCGCTCTCATGTGATCACCTGGAGGTTCCCATACTGCCAGTGAAAGTGCACCCGAGGAATCGTCCATCCTCATAGGATCCACTCTTTTCGTTCCTTGATTCCCACTTGAACCTCCATTAATGTCGCCCCATCTCCAAAGTCCAGCTCCCCATGGTGGATGATATGTGAAGGGTCGAGCACGTATCTCCTCAGTTGAGATACGTGGAAGTGGTCGTGCACCTGGTGCAACTGAGGTGGATGCGTCAAGCGGTAAACCACTTCGCCTACCTAGCTGAGGACCTAAGAAAGTCCACTGAACCTCCAGGATAACTTTCCGCCTTGGCCACATCTCCGTAAACCTTGTCAAGGTGAAACACTTATAAGGGCGTGATCGTCATCCTCGAACTCTAGAGGCCTCCAATTCCTGTCAGCATAAGGCTTCTGTCGGCCCTGTGCTATCCTCATCCACTCTTGGATGACCTGGACCTTCTCTAGTCTCACAAGAGCTGCTATGATTTCTTCTTTGCCGATAAGAGAAATCTGGTCTCATCCCCTGGATGAACCACATATATTGCCTAATATAGTCAATCATGACATGAATGATGCTTTCATGCCATGGATGACGTCGTAAGGCCTCGACGTAACTACCAAGAGATACAACTATCACTCTCACCTCCAAGGGTCGAGTCACACTGTCGGCATTAGTGTGAGGTCACTAGGTCTCCTCCAGTAGAAATCTCAAAAGTGAGGGTCAAGTCAACAGTCTTAACTGGGACCACTCAGTATCAACCAAACAAAAGGACAGGAAAGAAAACTTTACAAAGATAAGTGTCTTGTCATTATTTCAGCTCATAGTACAAAGACACAAATGTAACAAAAACAAAACTAGAAGAAACATGATCAATAGCCTCCAGGTCTGGAGCTAGTCCCGTTCCTATCTATCTGCTTCTGGAGCTCCATGACCATAGGCCTCAGCTGCTTGAAGCTGAGCTCTACCATGTCCTCCTGCCCCCTGCGGTCGGGGTGGGCCTCCTGGTGGTGGTGGTGGAAACACCCCGAAGAGTCGTCCACCTCCAGCTGCACGGCCAGCTCCTCTTCCATGGCCGCTTGCTCCTTGTGGTCTGCCCTGATCGAACCTCTGCATCTTCCTGGGAGGTTCTTCATTTAACTTCTGGTCATCTGCATGGCGGGTCGGACAGTCACGTTCCATGTGACCAATCCCGCCGTAGGAGTAACACTGTCCACTCTTGGCACGACTGGCTCTGACTCTACCCCGGTTCCCCCGCACAACTGAACCTGAGTCGTGCAGTCGGCCCCCGGTAGGTCTAGTTCTTTTGGACCTCAGCATCATCTGTCTACTGTCTGCTGTAGAAGACTCTGCCGCAAGCAGGCTAGTGGTGGGTCGTACTGCTGGAGACTGCTCAGCAAGGAAACTCTCCACTAAGAGGGCTCTCTCCAACACCCATGTCTGGGTCGGAATGGTGTGAGAAAAAATAGAAGCTCTAATCTCCCTCCTGAAACCCTGCTCGAAGGTTCAGGCCCTGAATAACGGGTCTCGTACCATATCTGTGGAGTAGCATGAGATGTCTTTGAACCTCGCTGAATACTGTGCCACTGTCATGCTGCCCTTCCGTAGCTGATGTAGCTCATGTATACGCACTGCTCGAAGGGTGGCTGGTACAAATTCTGCCTGGATTAGGCTCTCGAAGTTTTCCCAAAGAAGTATCGCCTCATCATGCATCTGGAGCAACAGGCTCCACCATCTGCCTGCTACTTCCTGAAGAAGGTAAGAATCAAGGATCACCATGAAGTCTGTCGGCGTCCCCAGTAGCCTGAAGACTCTCACCATAGCCTCCATCCAATCCTCATCCTCCCGCAGGTCCGTCTCTCCCCGGAACCTGGGTGGCCTCTGGTGCTGGAACTCGTGCAGTTCACTTAAGCGATGTGCACCCTCTGCTGCTGGGGCTGGTGGCATTGGTGGCCCAACGGGTAGTAGTACCGCTGGTGCGCCTGCTGGTGCCTCAACTGGGATAGGGCCCTCTACTGAGGCCACGTCGCTCGGCGGGCTGTCAGTACGAACAACACTCGGGGCTCTAGCTGGTCATCCATGGGGAGGCATCCTGAAAGAAACAAACACGACATGGTCAACAGACTTATACCTGGTGAGCTGACCTGGTTTGAGCTGATATTTAAAAACTTATGGAAACACACACGCAATCAGTGTTTTCGTGAACAAAGTTGGAAATCTGTTGTCTGGGTCCTGGTGTATGGATACGTCAGCAGCCCGCACCAAAATTGGACTCCCTGAACTAAAAACCACACTCGGTACTCTTAACACTATTGAATCACAGAAAGAAAATATCAGAGTTATATGTCCTGCAGTATAACCGACTCCTCTGATACCAATTTGTCACGACCCGTCCTCGGGGCCCATGTCGTGACTACCCCAAGCCCGCCTTCCATTGGCCAGGGGCTGGTGACTAGCACCAAATGCGTTAATCCTGATAATTGGGAAGGCAGTGCCTTTATAAAAGTAAAAAAAACACCACAGAGTACAAGCAGAAGTAAAACACTTAGTACAAAGAGAAGTGCTGAAAATTAAATGGGCCAGAATACAAACCCAACTGAAAGTACAGCTACAACTGAAAAAAAGTACAACAGAAAAAGACAACAGCTGGAAGAATGGAAGCGACTCCTGGGACGTCCTCCACGGATCCTACCTGAAGGGTAGGTATAGAAGGCGCAGCTCCTGGATCATCCACCATGGATCCTACCTCAAGGGTAGGTACAGATAGCCTCCACAACGCTCTCGCCCGTCAACCTCCTCCGAGTGTCGTCTCACCATGAAGTCCACCTCCGGATACTGACCCGTCATGTAGTCCACCTCCGGGTACCATCCAGTCCTCGAACACTCGGCCTCCGTCAGCACTGCTCGTCGTCTGCAACCAACACAATGAGGTGCGGGCATAGTCCGTGCAGGGGTGAGTATAACGATACTCAGTAGGGACCCCGAGACCCTCAAGGTCTCACTAAAACCAACAATGATAAACACAAAGAATATCTCAAAAGATAACCTCTACTTATGTATATACCCATAAATATACCTAAGTTATCAAGTAACCCATCTGAATCATGAGGTAACACAAATATTATGAAATCAACGGATAACCACTACCTAGGTATATGCTCGTACATATACCAAAGTTATCAAGTGACCCATCTCAATCATGAGGCAAACACAAGGTCATAGACTCAGCTCAAACCATGATTTTCATTATCGAAACCGTAACTGCTGAAGAGCCCTGTCTCTGGAGTGTAGAGTGGTCCTGTCACGACTCCGAGGTACTGCTCACTAATCCATGTCTCTGAGGTACTCCTCCTATCGAGTACCGCGGGTCTGCTACCAAATACTGGGCGCTCCGTCCGCTGTGGGTCTGCCGCCAAATACCGGGCGCTCCCCATAATAGCCTACAGAGGTACTCCTCCGGTCGAGTACAACGGGTCTACTTCCAACTACCAGGCGCTCGATCCGCCGTGGGTCTGCCGCCAAATACCGGGTGCTCCGTCCACCGGGCTAGTCGACTCACTCCAAGTCGAGTCGGTCAAGAAGTCGTCAGGTCTCATTCATCTACACGGTCTCCATACTCCGTACGCTCGTCTTTGGGAGGGTCCGCTCCATGAGCTACAGGTTGATACTCCACATATCTCAATGTCCCACGAAGAAGTATCCCAAAGGACCTCATTGTCATAGGGGTTTCAACGCAACAGACGGCACGTCAATCGGACGCCCGGTCTGTGAGTTATTTGCTTTTTCGTCCCAGGGGCCCGGTTGGTTTCGTGAGAGAACCAATCCGGCTGTATCTAAACTGTACCCTGAAATCTCATAGGGTATACTCATAGGGACCGTTTCTCAACTTGATCACGAAGGCCACTGATGTTTCGTCAAACGGACGTCCGTTCTGAAAGATATCAGCTTTTCCGTTCTAGGGGCCCGGTTGGATTTCGGGTACGATCAAACCCGGACACTATCCAAAAACAACCAAAACTCAGGCAAAGTATTCCAAAAGTTCTGTCTCATCAATAGGAATTCAACAGGACAAACGTTGCGTCAATCGGACGCCCGGTCTGTGAGTTATTGACTTTTTCGTTGAAGGGGCCTGGTTGGTTTCGTGAGCAAACCAACCCGACCGCCCTCCGACAGCAACCAAAACTCAAGAGGAGTAAGCCAAATTATCCATCTCACTTATAGGAATCAATAAAAGTCGACGGCACTTCAATCAGACGTCCAAAGCTCAAGATATAAGCGTTTCCGCTCCGAGGGCCCGGTTGGTTTTGTATCCGAACCAACCCGGCTGAACCCAAATTATTCTGAATCCTTGAGTGCGATATACCGAAACGACCGTCTCAATCCAAGGATCTCATCGCCGCTGACGGTGAGTCGATCGGAGGTCTACAGCTCAAGATATATGCGAAAGACCGTGAGGGGTCCAAAAACAGGTGTTTCAGGCCCGGACCGACCCGGCCCGAGGTCCCTGGGTCGGCCCGAACCGGGTCCGACCTGGCCTTCGCGGCCCGGCCCGGTCTGCCCAAGCCGGCCCGGCTCGGCCGGGGCTTCGGCCGAACGACCAAACTGTGCAGGGGGCGCTTCCCCGCGTGAAGAGTCGTGACCCCGCGTGGGGCCGCCCGTGCCAGCGGACGCGGCAGCAGGCCATCCTGCCGCTCCCCTCCGGTCCCGTGCATTCGCGGGACCGCGCTCTGCCACCGCGGCTTTAGCCGCGGTGGATTCTTCTGGAAGCACTCCGGGCGCCGCTGCCCTCGACCGCCGACGCCGCCGTACCTACGTGGCGCGCCGGCAGGGGCTTCCGCGGACCACCGGACGCGCTCCGGTGGTCCGATTCGCCTGCGGTCTTCGCCAGTCATCATCCAGGGACCCGAACTTCGTTTCAAAGTTCCCACAACTCCCATGCGGCTTCATTTGTCATTTTCCGGTGCGGTGAGATGGCGTCATGGCTTGTTTAGCTTCATTGGCGCGGCGCGACGACATCGCGCTTCTTAGCCCTTCCTCATAATTTCCGTGCGGTGCAATGGCACCGCGCCGCCTTTCACGTGCCGCCACAAATTTAAACAACAAGGGGGGAGGTGGGTTTGCCGTGTTCATGCGGTCCGACCTCCTCCCGTTATAATGATACGAAACATCCATCTAATAGAAGTTTACTTATGGAAATAAATAATTCACGGACAAAAACAATAATCCTCAACATCAATCCGCATGAACGAACGATCCGTGGATCAACCTGGATTTAGTTGGTCCGCGCTTGTCGTTCTTTTCTCAAAAGATAATAGAACACCAAAATAAATTCCCCTACCTCGATTCAAGGTTCGTTCGTCGTCGGCGCGGAAATCAGTGTCGCGAGAATGACGTCGCGGGGTCGGACGTAGATTCTGTGGACGTCGGGGTGCATCCGAGGAGGAAACGACGTCTCCTCACTTGTTGCTATTGAAGAAGAGGATGGAGAACAGTGGACGCCGAGTCATTCTATGTTGAAGGGAAGGTGTTCTTAATCTAAGAAGAACCATTCTTCGTCAATGGAAAGTTCTCTTCTTCTTCACACCAAAGCTCTCCCAAAAAACTCTAGGACTTTGCTAAATTTTTCTCCCACACCAAAAGCTCTAACTCAAAATAATATCCCATGATATTATTTTTATTCACACCAAAACGATTTAAAATTCAAACCAAACCACTTAATTAAACAAATGAAGAGACCCATCCCATTAATTAAGGAATGTTGGCATGAATTAATGGTGGAAGGAAAAGGTTAAGAGTTACACAAAATAAGAGGAGTTAACAAACTTAATGGAATTGGAGATTAATGGGGAGTTGACACATTAAAAGCAAGGGAGTTTAAGGGGGGTTGTAGAGTTATACATTTAAACACAAGGGGTGTTAAATGGGGGGAAGTTCATGGGGGTCAAAGGGAAGGTGAATGGTTGGGGTTTCATGTGGACCCCACCACCCTTGGTCAGACCCTCTCATGGGAATTTAGGTACGGTGTGGGCGCACCTCCATCTTCTCTATGAAGAAATTAACGTCCACATAAAATAAATTTTAACACTACAATTTATTTAAGACTTATCGAATCCCCAAAAAATAACCACCTCATGCAAAAAAATGCAACTACCCTTAAGGTCCCCTTAAGCAATTATCGGCGCTGCGAGTTCATCGGTGCCCTCAGATATCAATTCCGAGTAATGGTTCAAATGATAGAAAAACTCGCTCATTCGTTCCCTGAATGTACCTGGGCCAAACTTAGGAAAAATGATTCCGGGCACACCAGGCCTCGGAATCAAACGCCGTCAGAAACTGCGTTCTTATAAAATTCCAACGAAAATTAAGAAAAAATTATCCTTGAAATTTCCGGGTCTTTACAATAATGGTCTAAATTAATATGAATAAAAAAGGACATAAAAAATGAATTATCACCAAAATTAGTTCCAGTTAAAAGTATATACCAGTTAAAAACCACAATTTAATATTTTATCACCAAACAATAATGTGATAAATGTTCCCTTGGTTTACTTTTTTGATGGTTTCAAACTGTGATTAAATTTTCAATTTTCAATTTTGAATCTTAAAAGTTTTTAAAAATATTTTTGGATTATAAGAATGAGATATTGAAGTGCTTTCCTTGTAATGTTTAGGTAATACAAAATAAACAACTAAATATTATGTATATAGGTATGAGTGAATGATTAAGAGTGTGAACATATAAGAAATTAATAAAAACAATTCTATACCATTGGATGTAACAAATCACATTTTATAAATAATATTTTCATGTTCGATTCCTTATTGACCATTATAAACAATAAAATAAACATATAACACCCTGATAATTATGAATATATTTCACATTAAATAAATTTATTCTACTTGAAATCTCATGTTGGATGTATAATAGAGTCCAAATAAATAACTATAATGTATTTAGATATTATTATTTAAATTTTAGCCTTATTACATAGCCATTAATTTTTTTTATGAATAAAAAGAACACTATTTTGGAAAACATAATGGAATTCACCATTATGGTGTGATAACATATTTTGATAACACTAAACCAATTTTGACAGTAATTATAATTTACTTACACATTAGTTTCCGATTGAGGTTGAACCCTTATTCTGAATTCCTAGGGAGTTTTTTGTTTATTATCTATGATAGTCCTAATAATAGTAAGAATTTCACCAAATGAATATTTACAATCGACTACATTTTTTATGCTCATTATATAAAGATAATTCCCTTCATTAAATTATATGATCAATAATTTCTAAATAATTTCCCTAAGAAAAAAAAACAAAATATTTTGAATCTATCTGAGTACTATTTTAATGATTCACCATGATTTTGACATTAACATAGATTTCCCAACAAATAGATGATATCTAAGACACATTGAATAATTTTTTCAATGAATTTCCTCTATTATTAAATCCAATAACTAATTATAGTGGTGTTTGAGTTGTATAATCAATCCATTTCCACTTTATACAATAATAATGATATTTTTCATGATTCATTTGGTTATTATTCACTCCTAGGAGTTTCATGTTTATAAAGAGATAAAATAATTATTTCAAAAAATAGGGTGGATTTTACATCAGGAATCCATGTAATACTAGATGTTGTAGAATTAATTGTAATATTATTTTCAAACTAGTAGGTTTCATTGTGTATTACATATTATTATATTCATATAATGAATCAAATTCTTAAATAGTTCTATGTAATTACCAATAATTTTCTACTTTATAAATGTTTTATTCTTGTGATAGTAAATTTACAATGAGTTAGTGTTTCTAGTTGGAATGAAAAGGATTCCATTCTTGAAGAATAAATAACTGTGTTTTTCACAATCTAGTCACTCACTTTTCATTCCCAAGATTGATAGTATTAGTTTATTTACTGGACTAAGGTAACAATATAAAGGTCTAATTTTCAGAAAAAAAGACAAATAAAAAGGAAATATCTCTACAAATTAGTTCTAATTAAAAGTATATATTAGTTAAGAAACACTATTAAATATTTTATCATCAAATAATATATTGATAAATTCACCATTTTTTGACTCGTGTGATGGTTTCAATCTAAGATTAAATTTTAAATATTCAATTTTGATTCCATATTGATTTTTAATTTTTTTAGGGATAGAATAATGAGATATTTTAGTAATGTCCATGTAAAATTTATGAAATATAAAATAATAAAAGTGAATATTGTGTAAAAAGGGAAGAATGAAATATTATTAGTGTGAACATACAATAACAAAAAATGCATAAAATTATTGTCCTATGGATGTAACATTATAGATTTTCAAAATAACATTTTCCTGTTTAATTCCTTAATGACCACTATAAACCATAGAACAAACATCTAAAACTCAGTTATTTAATAATATATTTCATATTAAATAAATTTAAATTCTTTTATATCTTTTGTAACAAGTAGAACTAAGTTAAAATGAACAACTATAATTGATATAAATGTTATTATTTTAATGATATCATTATTACAAAGCCATTTAAATATTATTTATGAATAATAACAACACAATTATGCAAAATATTTAGGAAGGATTTATATGTTGAAAAAAAAATTCTTATTGAAACTACTCAATTTTTTTATCAATTCATTTACATTTCAAAAATAAATCATAATAAAAATTGATTGTTTTTATTTTCTATAGCTATATATATTAATTCAAATCTACCAAATTTTGAAATTTCAATTCAAAAATGGATATTATAATTTAATTGATCCTATCAGAATTATACTGGGATGAAATTTTTAAATTTTCTGAATGTAAGAATTTTTCTTAGAATAACAAAAATTAGTTACTTTTATTGAAAATGAATTTTAAGTTGAATCATTTAAATTTTTTTAATTTAAAATAGTTTCAATGTAAAATTAATTAACTTGTTTTTACGAATAATTCTTTTAATTATTATGATGTATAATTTACTATATATTTTGGTATTAAATATTATGACACATAAGAAGTCAATTTTTTTCAACAAAACCATTTTTCACACAATTATGGGAGTTTAATGTTAAATTAAATCTATAAAATTATACGAGTAGAATTTGAAAAAATGGATTCAATATTTTGAATTGGAATAATTTTTATAATTTAATTTTATTAACTTAAATTTTGATCATTATGAATAGTGGTTGTTTTAATGATTTTTCACCATTGTGTGAATTTTTAAAACAAGGTTAAATCATTTTGGTCAGAGAATATAATATATTTAACACTTGATGTTGTCATATTGAGTGAATATATGTTGATAAAATATATTCCTATGTAGTTAAATAATTAAATTTAAAACACTAATTTTAATTTCTAAACCCGTTATTGTTTTTTCTGAAATATATGTTATTTTTTATTCAAATAAGAAATAATTTATGAATATTTTCAATTTATGGAATTGATGGATGATTCCATTTGTTTTTTTCATTATCTAAAAGTCCAAATACCATTTTTTGTTTAATATATAACATTAAAATATTTTTTCCTATTTATTAATATTTATTATGGTGAAATATGGTTTACACTTAAACATGGTAATTTCATAAAAAAAAATTTTCTTGTGTTTTTAATGTTTATATTTAACAAAATCTCATTCACCTATTAAAATTATTAATATAAAAATTGATTCCAAATATGGATTATTTAGTCCCAATTTTTTTTATTACACCAATTTTATTTTTGTTCAAATAATTATGGTATCATTTTAAAATGTTAAATTCTAACAATTAAGGTAAAAATGGGATTAAAGGCCAATATGTAGAAAATCAGGCTTAAAATTTATCCAAAACATGGAAAATAAAATAAATTTAAATTATTATAAGCATATAATATCAAATATTTCGGTATTGGGTACCATATTACCATTATCTTAGATTATGACATTTATAAAATTTTATTCATTGATAAAATATGTAATATCAATCTCATGACATTAATATTTTGAAATGTATTCATACGAGTAAAAATTGGATCACATCAGTTCCAAATTTTAATTTGATATTTTAATTAATTTGTTATCATTTTATTCCATTTAGAATTTTTAGTTATTGAATAGTCCCTTTAAATACTTATGCAATGCTAAAATCGTATTAATACAATTAATAGAAAAATTATATAAAAAAGTTTAAAAAATTAAAAATAATAAATTTTAGACAAAATATTATGGTACAAGAATTATTTATATAAATATAAAGATATTGAAATTTTATTACGGTTTCTATTATAATTTCATTACAATATTGTATAAATTAATCTCAATGAATCAAAATTGATCCAAAAAACATTAAAAATATTTTATAGTAAACAATATATTAGTAAATGATTTAGAATTCATAAATAATAATATATTCATCAATATGAATGTGATATGGTTTAAAATATAATAAAACAACCATTTATTAGTACCTTGTATTTTTATTTTATCATTCATGTCCATTATAGATAAAAAACCATAATATAGTGGTGAATGAGAAAAAGAATAATGAGGGGGGTTAAAACAAATATATAAGGGTAAAAATAAAATCCAAAACATTTAAAATATTCATTAAATGATATTATATTTAATTATCATCCTTCTATGTTTGGAATTGGTTATCTTTAGGATGTATTATCAAAAAATTAATATATATTAATCTTATACATGAGTTAATTCCAAAAATCCCCCACCCATCAAATATAAAAGGGAACCTATTCTCCTAAACTATTAAATTTTTTTATGCATCATATGTTTTCAAATACCATCAATAATATCTTAATTTATTCCTTACACATATATAATAACTTTTATTATTCTTTGAACTCTATCCTATTCTAGATTATGGAGTCATCAAAAAGTGGTATCTCATTAATGATTTGGAACTCTTAATTGAGTATTACATGTTTCTTATTATACTTCTATATATCTATGGAATTAATTGATAAAATAATTTATCCAGTGTCATAAATAATCTGTTATATAATAATTAATATATTAAAACCATTTAAAACTTATTTTCTATCCTAGAGAAATCAATATCATTGTTCATGTGTTCATATAGCTTAACTTCTCTACAATGTTATGAAATTAATTTTTCATTAGAATTTTAACTGGATTTCTATAATTTTTTCACTAATGAATATATATAATCTTTATGAAATTATTAATCTTTTATAATTATTATATAACATATTCCTTCTTACATTCCAAACCATTGTAAAATGATATCATTTCTCATCCATACATTTTGAGTACAACCTCCCCAAACCGAATTGATTCATTTTTAATCTATGAAATACATGGATTTTAATAATTATAGTTTTAATGGGAATATATGATATATATATGAACTAATAATAATTTCATAAGTCATTTTTTATTAACATTTATCGGGTTTCTTCTGTTATAACGTGAAAAAAATATTTATATATACATACGACATACCGTCTCCATGAATGTTTTAATTTATTTTTTAATATACTCATATTTATATGACTGTATATATATATAATTTATATATACTGAATATATATATCATGATTTAAAACATTGAGATTATGGAACCATAAATAATGTACAAGGACCTCATCTACCGACTAAATATCACATGAAAATGAGACATTTCACACAGAAAAATGTTGTTTTTAATGAGGAATTATTAATAAGTGGAAATTAAAATGTTCTGAAAAGTTCATATATGTGAATATAATTATGTATATTACTCAATTATATCTTTATAACATAGCCATATTTAATATATATGATTTATATTTATTTATAATAATTTCAAACTTCATGTAATGGATTCCTCTCACTTTCCTCTCTATTGAAACATGTTTAGTGTTATTCCTATATTTAAATTTATATATACTATATATTGTGTCATTTATGTATTTAAAATGAATATTTATTTATTCATTATGATTAATGTTTGGGTATATGTTTAGTATTTTATGGGTTGATAATTTAATTGTTACCTAATTCGTCAATATTTTTAACAATATCATTTTTTGAGAATTAACTTATTTTTAATGATGATATATTTTAATATATATTTCATAAAATATGTATATTTTATTATCCTATAGATATTTATGTAGTTTAAATATTTTATTCCTAAATTTCCTTTATTTTTAACATGAGTCAAAAAAGTATTATTTAATTGTAAATATTTTCTTAGTTCTCATTTTGATCAAATATATTATTCAATGCCCATATATTTCATAATTTCTTTATAAATATCAGTTTTATGGGAAAATAGCATTTATTAAGAAAACTTTATGAAATTATTATCCTCTTATATGTTTGAAAACAATCTTTCTTCTTTTTCTGAAAGAATCATATTATATTATCTTTAAAAAACAAATGGAAGGATTCTTTTTTAATATACACGTGTTTAATTCAATTTGATGTCAACATAATACATTTAATCTGTTAAGATTCATCAAAAAGTGTTAAATGGGTTATCAAAGAATGATATTTATTGAAATACTATTTAAATATTCTATATAAATTTTATTTTTTAGATATGCTAATTTTAATAAAAACAAATATTTATGATGAATGTATTGCCATTTTATTCCTGTTATTAATTTTTTGGTCATTAAGACCATCATAGTATATTCACATTCATTGTGTTTATCTAATTTGAATTTATATTTCTCTTAAATATATATATTCATTCTAAAATGGGTATACTAATTTCCAAAACCATAAACCATTTATGCATATAGTGTTTTAACATGAATAATATTTGATTTTTCTAGGGAAATGTTGATATTTTGTATCATTTACATTGTAAAAGTATTTTTTAGAGGGAATATTTGTTGTATAATATTGTTCATTTAATATATGTTGAATTCATTAGATATTCATTTATGGGTGATGGGTGATTATAGATAGTCCATTGATATATAGTTTGGTCAAACAAAATAAACTAGTTTTAAAAAATTATTAATTGTTTTTAACGTATACCTTCCCCTGAATAAATGATTTTGTTCATAATTAATTAATGGTAAACCTATCAAGATGTATGAGTTCATGAAATATAATATTATTAATTTACTTAAGTGATTATTCAGTTGCGATTATCGATGAATTTACAACATTGATATTATCCTTCGATGCATTTCTTGATCATGATTTAGAGTAAATGGAAGGTACTTTCATATATTTATATTTCTATATTTAATAGTCCTTATTTATTCATGTCGTCATCCAATATACATAACAATTACATGGTATACCAGGCAAACCATTATTATTATTCATTTCCCCATGAAATGCATAAGGATATTATGATTAATATTTGTGATGATATAATATTTCTTATTCTACATATTTTATATTTCCAATGAAATACATAAATCTTTTATGATCGTTGTTCTTCATTTTTATTTAATGGATCAGTCCATAAGGATGTGATTTCCTAAATATATATCAAATTTAATAAATTATACCATTGGTCAAAATTATTTTATTTAGGGTTTCTGTAGTCTGTATATAGGCAGTATTAGTAGAAATATTTGGTTGTATAATTAGGAATATAATTATTATGAAAAATAATCATATGATAGACTTCTAGGATAAGTCTATGTATAGGGTAAATTTTTAATACTTTAGTTATTCCCATGGTTAAGAATAGAGATTCATTATTTATAATTATTATGAAGGATATATCATGGTTATATAATTTCTCCTTTTGATTATTAAATATTAATGTGCACACATTTCATTTTTGTTTATAGTCAATGAACGAATCCCAAATGAACTATGTTAATGCGGTATGTGAATGTTATTGGAATGATTGCCCTCATAAAAAACCATTCGAAATGGGCACATAAATTTGAAAAAAAATTACTTATCTTAATCATAATTATAATTATAGGATAATAAATTTCAAGATGATGGAGTTCTATGAAGGTCCAAATATGGTAACAATGGATTTTTATGAACAACATTATGATTTATGATGAAGCTTCCTAAATGACAAAAATATCCGAAGAATCAATTAATAGAATACCTCAATGAAATGGGTACATATTCTTTATGTGAAAATTAAGTATACAGTATATTTAATAATCAACAAAAAGTGAATAGTATAGTAAATGAAGTGGATGGTTAATATGGTTAAAATAGTGTATCATCAAAAGTGGAATATTTTAATTGTGGAATCAATGGGAATTAAGAAAATCGATGTCCTTGGGAGAAAATATTAAGAGGATTATAAGAAAGGTATTTCGAGAAATGGATTTATTGTTAATGATAACGAGTCTACCAATGACATTAGAAATTAAAGTTTTATTGTTGAATAATATGATGAAATTTGTTTACTGATTTAATAATGATATATAATGACTAATATGTCAAATTGTTTTGGATTTTGTAATTATGATTCAAGATAATTATACAAATAATATTTTGGGTAAAAGGATCATGAATAATATTCGTATTTTTTAATGGTTGTTTTTAATTAATTATTTTCATTCATATATTAAATTTTAATAATAACCAAGAAATGATAGTTAACGGTACGATGATATTATTTCCCGATAACACATTATTGGGGGATAAATAACCCTTAACCTGTGTCTAATTTTGAGAAGAGAACATTTCATTGAGATAATGTGATGTTTGAAGTTGATTTAGTAAATTGAAAAGTATCATAACCATGAAATCAGTTATTAATTTGTTTATAATGTAATTTATGTCATAATTTATGATTTTTATTGAATTTTTAGATATATAGAATATATAAAATATTTCATGATATTATTTGAGGAATAAAAGTTCTGTTTGTTTCAAAGTAATATATATATTCATTAAAATGATATGGTAATTCATGTTATGTGTATGTTTTAAGTGATTATATGATCAAGGTATTCCTATCTATGTTATGTGCAATTAAGAGAAAATGTATGTTGTCTGGGGAGAAAAATTTTAGAATTTATTTCAGATTATAGTGTTTTTAATTTTTTTACACTTACTTTGCGGTAGTCTTAAGGTTAATTTTTTGCATGTTATTATGATTAACTGTGGGGGTTATTGTTTTGTTATATTGACTATTTAATTATATTTTCCAATTTACAAAACATATTCTAATAACATTGATTTAGTTATGTATTTATTAAAATATGGATTTAATTTTTAACCAATTGGGAGAATTTTTATTGATTGAAATTTAGTTTTAGTCCTTCACAATTGAAAAAATATCCCTTTATATTCATTTTTTAGAATATGAGTTGATGTTGAAATTTATCACATGATAACAAAATAATGTAATTTTGATTATAAAATATAAAGAAAAAAATTATGTAAAGTTCACAAGTTCCCTTTTGTGATAGTAAATGAATTGCGAATATTTTTTAAAATGATAAATAAAAAAAAATTATTCCTTTTTACTTAATTTTTTATAAATTTAATATAACATCACCCCTCATTGATATATTTTTATTGAATGTTCACATTACCATGACCAAGATCAATATCACTATTTATTAATCATTAGATGTTAGTTTTGTCCTCAAGGGCTATAATATATCATTCCACTAATGTTATCCTTTTATAAGAACCAAATATTATTTTATTTAATGATTGCTTTTTTTCCCATATCCACTTTTCTAAGAATGTTTTAATAACCCTATATACGATGAGTGATTTCCACAATTTTATTTTTAAATATTGACCATTTAATTAAAATGAAAAAATTGTGAATGGGAAATTTATTTTAAAGGGTATAATGTAACACCACAATAGATTATAATATGTTTATCTCCGAATAATTATAATTTTATTGATACCCTATGTTACATTCAATATTATGTTTAATCGTACTATAATATATAATTAAAATATTATTATTAAAAATTGACCATTTTTACATATCAATTATAATTGGTAAAATTTATAGGAAGAACCAGATTATGATATAAATTTAAAAATGACTAATACAATTCAATTATATTTATATATTTATCTTCTAATTTTCTAATTAAATCAATATAGTTTTCAAAATTTTTTCCAAAAATATTATTTTGATATTTATGTGAGATAATATAATAATTATTTTCTATGGCATTTGAATAATATTATTTTAATTAGATGAACATTATTTTTGACACTAATAATAACAGTCTTATATTTTGGGATTTTGATAGAATGAAATATTTTTCAGTGAATCATATAATATAATAATGTTTTAACAAAATGTATATTTTTTTAAAAAAATTTAAAAGTTCCATTTTATTTTAAATATAATAAATGTATAATTAGTTTATTTATATAAATATTAGTCCCATTAATAACATTTGGGAAAATATTCTCACCTTTGGTATGAATAAGAAGTTAATTTTTCTTGAAAACTATTTTTCATCGAATTTTTTGTGTTTAGTTTTTAAATTAAATTAAACAAATAGTATGATTTGAATTTTTTTAAATGGTATCTATATTTTTAATAATAATAATAATTAATATAATGTAATATGGTCAACATAAATTTTTTTATAATTTCTACTGAACGTGGTAAATATTTTACAACTTACTAGAAGTGGATAAAATAGTTTTAAACTATAGGGTAAGACATTGAAATATCCCCAACACATTAAATAATCATATTTTATGAGTTTTTATATCCAATGTAGTTTTAAGGAATTTAATTTGATAATTTAAAATATTATTTTGTTCTTCGGAACCCAATATTGAATTTCATGAATGTATGTTATATTTTTTCCAAATTATAATCTATTTATCATTATTTTTAAATAATTTAAATGAATGATGATTCCATTATTTTTTGGATTACTCCAAATGTCTGATTATTTTGTTATTCTGAAATAAATATTTATTATAAAATAAGTTATTAATTTTTTTAAATGTGAATTAATTTTTTATCATGATCTAGTAATTTCCAATAAAAATAGTTTCTAGGGGTATTGTCTTCTTTTATTAATATGTATTTTGTACACATATATAAATTATTTTTGATAAAATAAATTATAAATTTGAAAGTATAATTTAAAAATTTTATTACATGGAACCTATTTTCTATCATATAATATTTTTTGGTATGTTAAAATGTAAAATTATCATAATTTATAGTGAAATGGGTTTTAAGTGGTTCAAGTAGATGATAAGGCACAAAAACTGTCCAAAAATTGGCCAAAAAATATTTTTTTAGATTATTTCTCCCATATTTCATATAGTATTTATATATTTGATTCCTTTTTGTAATTTTTATTTGAATAAAACCATTTTAATATTTTTAGAAAAGGGTAAATATAATTTATAACAATCATTATATTAATATCTATACATTCTATTATTAAGGGTAAAATGAAGCCAAATTCTATAATAAATGCTTATATGTAGGATTATTTATTTTTTAACATGTTAATTTATTTTTAATTTTTAATTATTGTATAATTTTATTTAATTCATACATAACACTGACATAATATATATTCAATTAATAGAAAACTGAAACAAAATATATAAAAATATTAAAATAAATATTCTATTATGTAATTGTTGCATTCATTGTATATTTTAGATAAATATAACATTTTAGTGACTTTTTAATTATTTAGATTATATTACCTTAAAAATATATCCAAAGTAATGAAATAGTTCAAAAAATATACAATATTTATATTTTATAATAAAAATTATTTTATTAAATGATTAAAATATATAAAACCCAATAATAGTCTATGTAAATTTAATATGGTTGAAAATATAATACTGGGTTCATTTATGGTTCATTTTTTATTGTATCATTCATTACCCATACAATGTGAAAACTTTGATATTGTGAAAATTATCAGAAGGGTTATTGAGTGGATAAAAAAAGAGATAAATGATACAAAATTCTATAATCATGTCCATATATTATTTCATCAGATGATTATGATTTATCCTCATCCAATCTTTTATAAGTTTCCATTGTGATCAAAATGATATTGAAAATATATTCATATTGTTATAATAATTTAAGTTATTCAAAAAGTTTCCTTCCCATCACCTATAATAGGGATCCGATTTTCCGATATTCCCCACATAAATTTAGTAGTATGGATCCTAAAATAAAATTCATTATATCATCCTATATTCCATCCACATATAGTATAACATCTATTTTTAAGTCATTCCTCTCAACAATTATGGTATAAGAAAATGATCATTTTCAATAAAGAGGTATAACTCTTCATCAAGTTATATTAATTTTATCCCTTTTTAAAAATTATATAAATTAGTTGTATCTAATATAAAATAATGAATAACATTTCCAAAATATAATAATAGTTTATTTTATTTATTCTAAAACCATTTTCGAATAATTTTCTAACATATAGAATGCAAAAAAATTGCTCGTGTGTACATATGACTAACCAGAAGCAAGAGGTAATGTAATAAATTTTTAATAAATATATTAATTATATTCTTATAAAAATATAAATAATTAATATTTTTGAAAATAATTAAATAATTATTATTATGAGATTATAATATCATACATACAATTTTACCTTCTAATCCATTGGAAAACAATAATTTCGTATGTGTGTACGTGTGAAATACCACCTCTACCCTGAAATGTGACTAAAAATATTTTTGCAATTAAAATTGTTTGTGATAATGATATATTTAAGGAATATATAGGAAATATAATATATAATAATGATTATATAAAGGTGATTTACTATTTACCCTACTTTCATTCCATCAATTTAAATATAAAATCGTCATTCATATTTAAGTTCGACATATCATCTTCATAAATGATGTAATTAATTATTCACTCAATATATTAAATTTCTGTCAATAAATATATATAATTAATAAATGTGGTATTTATTTCCATAGTATAACTATGAAGTGGATTGAACCATAATCAATGTAAAAAATCCAGAACTACCGAACTTAATTATTTATGAAAAGTTGAACAATTTTCACTAGAAAACAATGATTAATGTAAGGAAATATTAATAAATAGATGATCAAATGTAAAAAGTGGATCATATATAATATTATATACATGTTCAAGACTACTATTTAGAATTATATGTTGTCTAATTTCATTATACTTGTGGTTATTTAACGTTCTATGTAATTAGAACATAAGGAAAAGTGTTTCATCTAAATTTCAACTTGATTGAGACATATTTAGAATTATAGACATTTTTAATTTATATGGTGTATATAGGTCCCATTTTTTGTATCTAACATGAATAAATATTTATTAAATATGATTACATTTTACAATTCATTTGTTGTCTTTCTTGGGGTTACAATTTAAATGAAAACAAAGTCGTAAGAACATATTTTAAAATCATATTTTCTTGGATTTCATCTATTTCTATGAATGAATATTGCAATACATATTTCATAGAATCGATGTATTTTCATATAAAATTGATATTTATTTAGTTTATATATTTTATTATATCTTTTCCTATCAATATTAATTTAATTCAAAAATATAATATTTAAAATGAATATTGAACTTATTTATATTTTAGATCAGTTACATTTTTATCCATGTCTATATTATTCCTACTTTTTTTAGATAGTAAATTTTATTTAGTCAAATAATTTATTATGGACATTTTAGGTCATCATTTAATTCATAAATGGTTTTGAAATATTGATTATAATATTTTCCAAATGGTTTATTTCTAATCCACTTTAAAATAATTCAAAATGATCGTTTCTCTTTATAATGAATATGAAATTAATGGAATTTTCCATAATTATAATAATTTAATGCTATTTATATTATTCAAATTATCTATTTGATGTTATATGGAAACCCCCTTAAAAAAGGTTTATTAAATATTTAAATTATATTATATTTATTTATCCAATAGACATAGTTTTATTACAAAACCTATTATACTGATGAATTGATGGTAATATATATGACTTAAAAAATTTAACATAATTATTTTTTCCATCAAACGTTCATATAATTATAATCAATTTTCATTTAAATTTATATTCCTATTAAATATTTTTTTTATTTTTGTTGTATATATAGTTAATTATTACATTTTATTCCATTTTTATATATATACTTCTACTAGGAATGTTTTTTGATATATTAGGGAAATATAAATTTCTAATATCCATTAAGAGGCATGTATATTTTTGGCAATGAAATAAATTTTATAAATAATACTGATCATTTAATATATGAGGAACATATTTGATGTTCATTAAATGGTGTACCCTAGTAATAGATATCCCATCAACTCATTTGTATGTTTCATTAGAAAATAAATGTCTCCAAATTTATTAATTTTGTTTTTATGAATAATAGCCCACTTATTAAACTATAAAAGAATATGGAATATATAGTAAATATATCATGGTGGTAGAGGTCATGAACACCATCATTATGTATTTAATTCCTTGAGAATTTAGTTATTATTATCCATGATTTTACAACATTTATATTATCTATATATTCATTACAAGATCATTTTTTTAACAATTGAAATTATATTTTAGTTATTTACCCTTACATATTGGATATGTCTAATTTCCTCATGAAAATGTCAAATTGACATAACTCTTATTGATAATTTAATATCATTCAATTATTTTCATATCTCGAGGATATAGAGAAAGATATTATGAATAATATCATGGATAATGTTTCTTATATATATATATATATATTTTATATTACCAATGAAAAATGGGAATCATATATGTATCTAATTATTCTGTATAAAAATACAATTAGGCATTTTGGATGATATCCCTGGTATCTTATTCCAGTGTAATAATATAGACTCTTTATCTGGGTTACATAAGTTGAGGTTTCTATAGTACATATAATATATCCAAAAATTTATTCAAAAACCACTAAAAGATAGTTAGTACTCCTCTAAAAGTAATTTGATTATAGAAAATCTTACATGTAATAATCCTAAAAGAATCAATGGAACTCATAAAAAATATCATCATTATGAAACATAAACATTGATATAAATTATGTTACATTCACATAATGAATGATAAATCAAAATATAATTATAAATAAATAAAATTTTAGAAAAACATGTAAATATTATTAATGAAATTTTCAAGATAAATTTTATAGGATATATAAATAAAATCAAGTCTACGAATGGGATCTTTGGTCTCCACTACATCATTGTTAAATGGTTTTTATCAAAATATTTCTTTAAATACATAATTATCCATTTTTATATAGAAACTATTATACATTACAATCATGTGTTGATTTATGCCACATGGTCCCCAAGAAAATGATACTCATTTGGATAATGGTTATTCCCGTATTATAAAATTATACCCTTTTTAAAATCACAGTTTAATCATTATATTTATATATATTTAATATTATATTTGAAGAATATTAATTATCAAATTCTACACATATTAAAATTTTTATATAATTCACATTAATTTTAACATTGAATTTATTTTCACAATCCCACCCGATTTAGTACATTAAAATAATAAAGAATTACTATTCCTAACTACAATGGGTTGATTCCATGGTATGAAAAATCATTAGGGGAAATTCAACTTAAGTGTATTCCTTATACATTTTCAATAATGACCATTACATATTGGTGTATCTATCAATGGATTGCATTGTACTATAATTTATAACATTATAAGATGAAATGAATTTTAATAATTCATTGTATTTAAATAAATGAATCTTTATAAGATCCGAATTGGAATATCATATTACTCTTATATATGTTGGGTGTCTATCTTAAATAATTTTAATTATCCATAGAATACCTCTTATGTTTTCGTAAATAAAATTCATTAAATTGATACATTCTTAGTGGATTTTAAATTTATGTTTACCCATCATAAAAAATATTGTTATGTATTCAAGTTAGAGAGATATAAATTGAAAATACATTAGTTATAAATATTCTATAAATAATGTTGACAAATTATTTAATGGCGAAGGGAATGAATATAACACATCATCATTTTCAAATTTATAAAAACCAACCAAATTATAAAATGTTCATCAAATATTTTCTAGATGTTATCTTTTTTTTCATTGGACATGTCTCCTTTTCTTCAAAATTAATTTTATACAATATTTTATGAACCATTATTATTACTTTTTCCCTATAAAGTGATATTTTCAATTTCAGTATACATAAATATAGTTTTTATTCTAGCTTCTGAATGATTGAGAAATGTTGTTATCCTTTGAATGATTATCTTATCATAATATACATTAACGCAGTAATCCCAAACATACATGAAAAATATGAAAAACATATTTTATGTATTATTAGTTAAAATAATTTCAAAATTGACTTAGAAATATTTTTTTCAATTTCAAAAAAATCCAAAAATTTGACCAAATACTATATATTATAAATTGTTATTATATTATGAAATTGGTGGAGAGAAAATAATTAAATTATGAAGAAAAAATTTTACATTTCATGTTATATCATTGTGTTAGTATCCATAATTCTCCATTATTCAACATATAATTAGTCTACTATTATCAAATTGAAAAATCATATGGTGATAATATCATGTATAGAGTTTCACATAAATATTCAAAATGTGTATTATATAGAGGAAATTATGTTTTTTTGTTTCTGGGTGATATTATATTATAGTCAATTTTCATGATTGTTTTGGAGTATGTTTTTATGTTCAATATCATAAAAGGGAAATAACTTGTCAATATTTATTATGGATTACTCTAATAACATTTTTTTCACTATAGAGATCGTGTAAATTTTTAATCTCACATTAATATTAATTAAATTAAAAAAAATCGATGATTCAAGAAATGGAATTGGTGAAAAGGTGTTTTTGAGATATTGAGTATCAAGGTGTTTGAAATTTTTCATAGTGATTCTAGTGTATATTCAATATCTATGTTCTATAATAGTATATTTTTAGTGTCGTTCAATAAATGGAAACCTCATGTAAAAAACTGTAATTGAGGATCTATAATGCACGCTTTTTTATGGTTTTTATCCATCTATGAGAGAAACCTATTATAAATATTGAGTATGTGGTCATATGGATTTTACATTCCAGACCAGATGTGTATAAGAGGTTATTCAAGAAGTATACATTCAATTGTGATAGAGGAAATAAACTAATTAGGGATATCATCCAAGAGAAAAGCACTGTCCCTATAGAGCTTCCAATAGATGTTGTCATAAAGATTCCCTAAGAGAAGGAATTTTGTGTTAATTTTACTATGGTATACTTCATCCACTAGTAATCCTAAGTGCTCCACACCATGGTTAAGGATCATGTAGGTAGTGATGCTACAAGATATTGTTCCTTGAGTGTTCTAAAATGGTGATTGTCATAATGACATGGGGAATGATATATGTCATATATATAATTAAAATTTTTCCTACATATAATTACACCATTATTTCCTTCTACATCACTTGTTCAACAATTAGAGATTCTAGAAGATCCCCTAGGTTTTACCATGTGAAGAATACTCTTACTAGTAAGGATAACTCCCAATCCAACATTTTATTTTAGGGTGATGTTAATTTTATAGAAAAAGGTACACATGGGATCTCATAATGGTTTATATAAATATAAATGCCGTCATTGTTGGTATATACTATATCACTTTATCTCAAGATGTAATTAAATGATAGAATCAAATTTTTACGTGTTTTCAAGAATATGGATCAATGTTTTACTTTGTGGGAGATTAATAAAGTTATAAAAGATTTGTTGGGCATGTTTATTAGATGTTACTCTGAATAACATGTTAATTGGTGATTTTAGTTATATGTGTGGAGAATAATTCAAATGTCATATTATAGTAGTTGCGGAAGAGTACATATATGTATTTCATGAATAATACATGGATATCCATATCATTAGGAGATTGACATATATATATCCAAACTGAAGGATTTAAATCATATCAGATGTAGCTTATCAGATGGACCCACATGAACACGGTGATATAAATATGATACTAGTGTGCTTTATAGATTTTATTTTCATAAGACTTGTTGTGTCCAGCATGATAGTTGTAGGGTTTTTTCAAGAAGGAAGATGGTAGCATAATGAATTTTATTGACTACCGCCACCTAAATAATTAGAGTTTTTAGAAACAATACAAAATTATAGTGATTTAAAACAACATCGACTAGATAAAAGGGTAAAAATAGTTCTCTATGATCAATCATTTTCCATTCTAGAACATGATTTTGGATTTACATGAATATGAATAGATGATAGAATTAATATTCTTCAATGGAGAATAATATATTTTTTTTGAGTTTCGCTATGGTGTGATAAATCCCCTATTATGTTCATATGCCTCATGGAAAAGATATTTCGTCACTAATCTATTAGATTTTAATGGTATTGATCATCTAAAACCTTTTTCGTAAGAGGCATAAGATGGTCATGTTGTTCATCTATGGATTTTTTGGGACCTGGTTTGGGGGCACTGACAGTATGAAACGTTATTTATGAACCGACTATGTAATTGTGGGTAAAAAACATATTGAATGTCTTATCAGATGATATAATAATAGTTAACCCATTGAAGATTGAGGTAATGATTAAATGTTGTCCTTGAAAGAGCATGTTTTATATATTTTGTTTCCTAATTTTAGGAGACTACTACTAAAAAACTGTATCAGACTACGATAAGATAGTATTTCTAATTATGACCTTCACCCAAAAAGGGAAATACACTATTTTTTGTTAGATTATTTAGATTTATTTTATGAGGATTATATAATGGCCGAGGAGTTCTCATGTTCAATGTTTTCATTAGAAATGAGTGGAGAATTTTTTTCCTTTGATATAGCATTGATGCTTTTATAGGGTGTGTGTTGTTGTGGGGGTATCTAATAATACTTATGTGTTCATGAAGTTGATATATCAGGAAAAAAGGATGTGAACCATTATTTATTGATGATAGTGATAATTGTTTAATATTTATTTTTATGGAAAAAATAATATTTATTACTATTATATAGTTTACATCATCCATAATATCCCCAAACACATTTTTTATGATATCTATTAACATGATGTCTCAAAGTATTATAGAGTTCCTGTAGGAATATGACATCATGATTTTATATATTCAATGAAAAATAAATATTGTGAATGATTCAAAAAGAATGAATTCCTTATCAAGTTGATATGGTAGGGGTATTTTCATTGGGTTTTCATGTATTCTCCCTTGGATAAAAATTAATATGTGTTTTATCTTTTATTAATAGTGATTGAACCACCACATTAATATTCTTAGAGAGAGGATGAGTTGGGTGACATTGATTTTGATATCATATAATAAAGGATATTAATATGAGATGCACTAAAGAGATTCATTGAAGGTGTGGAGAATCTAATATACATTCTGTGAAGGGAATTGGTACTAGTCATGTGGTCTGAGGAAGTGTAGATGGAGGTCAATATTTCCCCCATAGTGTGACATATATGTTTGAAAAAATATAATATGACATAAAAAATTAGTTTTTGTGGCCTGGTTTGAGGTGTAGTTTCATTTAGTTTTTCCCAAGATGAATCACATGTAAGTAGTTAAGGCTAATTAAAATGTACCAAAAGATTTAACTCAAACCCTAATGATTATATAATTAATTTTAGATTGAATATCAATAAATTTTTTTGGGGGGACATCAATTATAAATTTTTTCCCACAATGTGATCTCAGAAGGTATTTTCAAAATTACTTATTCATCTCTCTTAATTTCTTTTCAAATGTAGAGCTCGATGAAATGTTTTGTATGTTATTGTTAATATTATTTACGTGATTTTTGTCAAATGTTGGATAATAATTTATTACATAGATTATTATTTTACATATCAATTATTTAGGATTTTTTAAATTATTTTTGTTCTCAATATTAGTTTAGTACAATGTCTTACCATATTTGGAGGGGTAAGCAAATATAAAAGTCCATTTTATAGAGATTGGGATAATTTCTACAGGGATATACACATCATGTTGTTGAGAATATAATAATTCCATAATGGTGATTGCATATAATAATAAATATCACTCTACTAATGGAATAAATATTTTTAAAGACCTGCATGGAAGAAACTAAATGTATCCCTACACTAGATTGACACTGGAGATTCATTGATGATATGGCAATATATACTACTACAGATAAAGGTGAATGTACATGTGATCCACAAGTATATGAGTATTTATTATAGTCATCAAAATTCTAATCCAGATAAAAAATGTTAGCCTTTTGGGTTCATAGAGAGACACTATATATTTTTGAAATTCTCACTTGGAAAAGTATATAGAGGTTCAGGGAAACACCACACCCCAGTTCACAATGAATAGTTTCCCGATTGGATGTCCACATGGGATTAGGTATTCTTCCCAATACATTGGTGGTATCATACTACGTATGAGAGTCTATTGATGTTTCTATTGATGTTTATATATTAGATTACATTTATAAATGAAATAATAAATAATACAGTATACATGATGCTTATATTAAAAATATAATGATGTAATAAATTGAAATGAAACCCAAAAACATTAATGATTATTCTCACATAAAATAAAATGACCTGAGGATTTAAAAATACATCATCTTAGATACCTCACCATCAGAGGCATCCATCTCAATCAATTAATATCAAACCTCTTCCTATTTTAAATATGATACTATGTGAATGATTCTTGAGTTTCCAAAGGAAATGGTGACCGAATAAGGGTGTGAGTATATAATTCAGTTGGGGAATGCAAATGTTTTCATAAATATATATATAATAATTCATTGATATGTGCATGTAAATTTATTAAAATAAATAAATAAACTACCGAAAAAATAAATAAAACATACCTAATAAATTAATTCAAATGATTCTAGAATTTCTCAGATAATGTTAGACGAACCCACCCATCTAGTACATCAAAACAGCTAATAGGGAGTATAACACAAAATATAGAAAAAGTTAGTAACCAAATAAAATAATATATTCTAAGACCTCAACAAAATATACCTACATCAGCCAGTTCCATGGTGTTTCTAGCCATAAGCATCCCTACAATGGATCCTATACCAATTCTCATGGGTCAAATTCTCATCCCTCAATCATGATGAGAATATGAACCTATTTTATCGTCATGCATCCCTCATCCTCAATCACATCAGCTGAACACCATTATTGTATATGAAAATTCATTAAATTTATGATGAATTATAAATATAGGGAGAGGTAAGTCCTTCTGAAATTAAATACATAAATTCTTGAATAATTATTTGGTAACCCAAGAAATCCATCGGAATATACACCCTAGACCCCACAGTCAATCACTAAGCCAACACATATAACATAACTTCACAACCAATCAATCACATATGTGTCGACCATAACCTAGGGGGTACCATAAGAATCTATTGATGGGATCCAACTGTCACAGTTATTATTTTTCTAAAAAAATCATAGAGATATATACCCACCTCACACCTCATGTCTCCATTATAATATTTGACAAAATTGTAATTCACAATGGTTTATTGGTTTATCCATTATATTCTAGGATCATGATTATTCATTATGATATTATATTATCATAGGAATTCCATTCATCTTTGGATTTCCTATATAAATAGTCCCCAATACAATTATGTTGGATCATTCTGACATCCTCTTGAAATACACTCCCACATCATCCAAACAAATGGCTACGAGCCCAGCTAGTAATTTTCCCCACATGCATTGTGAGACTAGGTCCAAGGCATCTCGAGTATTCCAAGGTCACATCCATCTCTAATAGTGATTCTGGGGCATCCTGATCAATATAATATCTAAAAATACATACCTTATAATTGATATCTGTTTACTGAATAAAAGTTTTTCATATTATTTTATATTATTTTTTGAATCTATAAGGTTTCCTAATGAATTTCCCATTCCTTTTGGTTTTGAAAATCACAAATATCCTATCTTAAAGAAAATTTTATATTACCTAAAAATTATCTTAATACGGAAGACTTTCCTTCCCCATGGGAATTTTTGTCCTTTCCAATGTTTTCATTGTTCATTTCATAATTTATTTTATTCTAACGGATTTTATGTCTAATGTCTAAAAATCAGTTTGATGTCTAAAACCTTGGAATCCTATAAATACATAAATATAAAGTATTGTTTTTTTCAAATTCTGAATTCTCTATAATACAGATTCTAAATTATTTGAAATTCTGATTATGAATTCTGTTAAATTTAGATTCTGAATTATATGAAATTCATATTCTGAATTCTCTATAATTCAGATTCTGAATTCTCTAAAATTCATATTCTGAATTCACTGAAATTAAGACATTTAATTCCTCCGAATTCTGACTCCGAATCCCATAGAATTCAGACTCTTATATCATTAGAATTTTGATTATGAATTACTTTGAATTTAGACTCCCAATTCCATAGAATTACGACTCTAAATTTGTTAGAATTTAGACTCTGATTTCATTAGTAGTTAGACTCTAAATTCATTAGAATTTAGAGATTGATATATATTTCATACAAGATCTGAATTCCTAGAAAAAATGAATCCCAATATTAATGATTTATAGTCTCCAATTGATTATTTACATAGACTCCATGCATTATTTTCCATAGACTCTAGAAAATTGGATTTGGTTTAGCCACCATATTTTACTTACCCGTGTAATATTTAGGTAACGATGTCATGAAATCTATTTCTTATTAAACGTTTTTTGAGTGAAACATCTACATGTCCCTCCAAGACTCAGGGAAAATATGAATGTTGGAGGATGGAAATGAACGTTGATGAAATGCCTATAAATAAGAGCTCATTTGAAAAAGATCATTGAAAATAACCACTGGGACCTATTGATCACTCTAGAGACTGCAAACTGCTGATGTGATTTCTAGAGAGAGACTCTCATGCCTTGTGCATAAATATCATCATTTTTAGCTTCCTTTGTGAGAGTCTAATTGTTACTGAGTACAATCAAGGGATTTCTGGGATTGGAAGTCAAAGGTGTCGACTACCATAAAATTTGAGGACATGTGAGGATAACAAGACTGATTATGATATTATTATAAAGGGCTTACCCTGGTATGGATAAGATAGACTTTCATGAATGTATATATCAAGAGAAGTTTATCCAATTTTATTGGATACCATACTCTTTGGGTTAATGATTTCTTACTTGTTACTTGTCTTGTTTCATGTTTATATCCCGCTATATTTTGATAAAATAAGAGAGTATAATATTCATATAATTTCTTGATCTTTTATGTACTCTATTTAATAATATTTTATACTCTTTAAGAAAAAATCATTTCAATGTAAACATTTATTAATTTTCATTTCCTGAACAATATTTCCGGAACACAACATTTTTGTAGAACTGAGAGGTCTTATGAATTTACCATGTTTTTAAATTGTTAAACATATTTTTTCATAAGGTTAAATACGAATTTTTTTATTCATACAATTAACCGCTCATGTAATTGAGTTTCTAAATTAATATTTAGATCCTACAATTGCTATCAAAGGAGGACTATGATATCCTTATATTCAAATATATGTTTTCTTGCTCATGTTTTCATTGTTCATAATATTTTTCATTCTTAGGATATTTATCCTTGAATATAAACTTTTACTATTAACAATTTTCTATGGGATGATATATTATTTTAGATAAATGGAATAAATGTTGATTTGATTGACAAAATAAATCCTAAAATATGACACATATTTGATGGGAATTACTATGAATATTGAAGAGATCGTATGAATACATTATTTATTAATACTAGAGAGGAAAAATTAATTATGCTTACTGTAGATTATAAGATTCCTGATAATGATGACATAACTTTTACTAATCATGAAAAGTCAAAATATCAACTAAACTACAAGGTATAGAATACATTGTTGTTTCCCATTGATAGATATATATATAGTCTGATTTCATCTGATGATGCTAAAAATTGTATTTGGAAGAAGATGGAGGTTACTCATTTATGTACATCCAAGGTTAAAGAAACCAGAAGATCTATTCTTAGAGAAGAATATGAAGGATTTCTATTTCCTTATGAAGAACCACTGTGAAATATACAAAAAAGGATCATGACTATTGTTAACTATTTTAAATCCATAGGTTAGAAAGATTTAGATGATTAGGGACTTGTGGATAAGATTATAGATATCATGATTAATGAGTTGGAATTGAAGAGAAAAACTATTTATGAGAATAGGAATGTATGTCAGATTACTCTGGAAGATATTTTTGGAACTCTTCGACAACATGATACTAGAATGAAAATAGATGCTTATTGGAATAAAAATATGAAGTGCAATGTAATTTTAGCCTTTACTACTACTAATGTCAATACTCTTGAATGGTTTAAAAGATCCAATTCAATAAAATTCACTGTTTAATCTTAATAAAGTTAAAGTAAACATTCTGAGAAAAATAAAACTATTCTATCTTGATGGAAGAAAAATATAGTTAGTAATAAATACTTTCTTTATTGATTTAAGAAGAAATAAATAAAGGACAAGAAGGGCTCTGATGTTACTTGTTATGAATGCAAAAGAGCCGGGAAAAGAAGGCCAAATTGTCCTATGCATAAGAAAAATGATAGAAATAAAAATATTTCTAAGAGATATAGAATGAAATAATAATATGATAAATCTAAGAATGTATTGAAGGATAATGGCACCTAGTCTACGAATGGTGGACACTCTTCTGATGAAACCTCAGAGTATGAATCTTCTGGTCCGAATAATATTGGTTTAATTGCCCAGTCAGCCGTTGAAAATCACTATCTAATGGCCAAGGGACACTATGATGAATCTATGACCAATGTATCATTGAATGAATGTTAGAGTGATAATAAATATTATGAAACATTGGATGAAGAATCTTATTCTGATGAAGATAATACTTTAACTTCATATAAAGAATTATTTAGGCTTGCTAAGCTTCTTGGTAATGAAAATTATAAACTCAAGAAAAAAATGATAAGTTAAATTGTAGAAATTATATTATTACAAAATAAGTAAAATATATACGTAATGATCTTGATAAGGATAATTTTTATTTTTTATAGAATTTAAAAAAACCATGAGGATGAAAATTATGAGAAGTATAAACATTCTAAGGATCTAGAAAAAGTAATTTCTATGAAAAATATTTTAGAGACTAACTCTTGTGCTAAAGAAAATGTTTTTTAGGATAAAAAAAATTATTAGAATTAAGTCATAAATATATTCCTTTTCAATGTGTTTTTCAATCATTACCTTAGGTATGGAAAACTTAGATAAAATGTATTCCCAAACTTGACATCTACGGAATAATCCTAGATTTGGTTGTACTCAATCAAAACATGTTTTTAGTAATAATTATTTTCTTCACAGTGTTCTCCAATATGCTATATTATCAGTGTGGGGGACATTGAGAAAAAATTGACCCATAAACCAAAATACTTCTTTAGGTTCTCATAAATCTTATTTTTCTATGAAAATTTGGATTCCAAAAAATATACATTCTGATGATTCTGGATCTACGAAATGTTGTTTTCTGAAAGTCTACCACTCATATTCTCAAAAAAATAAAGATAGTACCAATAATAACACATGGTACATGGATAGTGGATGTTCCAATCACATGAACGGTAACAAAAGCATCTTTTAAAAGATTATCACAACGAATAGAGGAAATTTAACATTCAGAGATATCTCTATGGGGGAAATTATTTGTATAGGTAACATTGTTCATCCTGAAAAAACAATTATTTCAAATTTTTTTTGTTAAAGGGCCTTATGATAAACATTATTAGAATAAGTCTATTATGTGATGAAGTTTACCTTGTAAATTTTAGGAATGACAAGCTCTTAGTACACAATTCCAAGGAAGAGTTTGTTCATTCCGATAATAATCAAGAGAATGTATATACATTAAACCTAGAAGACATTAGGAGCCCAGATCTAACCTATCATAGTGTATTGGATAATCATTCATGGCTATAGTATAGAATTATGGGACATTGTAACATTATTAACCAATGGAAACTCCCAAAGAAAAGACATGTTAAGGATTTACAAGAGCATAGATTTTATTCTTCAAAAGATTTTGATCCTTTTCAATTTGGAATACAATATAAATCATTTTTTAAGTCATTAGGTGAAGTATCAACTACTGATTCATTACAGTTTGTGCATATGTATCTTTTTGGTCTAACTCAAACTGGGAGCATTGGAGGATAATATTTTGTATTTTTCGTATTTGAGGATTACACTAGATTTACATGGGTCTATTTTCTAGCAAAGAAAAATATACATTTTTATTATTTCCAAATTCATCGAGTAGAAATTAAAAAATATAAAAACCTTTCATTGATAACTATTCATTGTGGTCATTGAGTAGAATTTCAAAATTTATATTTTGAAGCTTTTTTTAGTATAAAAGGTAGTTCTCATTACATCTCAGCACCAAGAACTCCTCATCAAAATGGACTTGTTGAATGAAGAAATCATTATCTTCAAGAGATAACTAGAACCATTTTGAGTGGATATTTGATAGCTAAACATTATTGTGATGATGATGTAAGTACTATATATTATACAATATGTTGAGTCTTGATTCTAACTATTCTTAACAAAACCCCTTATGAGTTATGGAATTTTAGAAAACCAAGACATTCAAATTTCAAGGTATTTGGATGAAAAGTATTAATATTTAATACTAAAGATAATTTTAAAAAATTCACACATAAATATGATGAAAGAATTGTCTAAGGGTACCCCAAAATATCTAAGGATTATAATCTTTCAAATATAAATACTTGTACTTTTTAGGAAACTGTACATTTTAAATTTGATGAAATTAATATTTATGTTTTTAGACAACCTCATCGTACATCTTTTTATGTGTTTTAAAAAAATTATTATAAATCCCTGATAGAAGATCCTTCTAATAAGGAAAATGTTGAGGAAAATTTTTCTGAGACATTGATCCAAGTTGATTTCCTACCATATGTTGATGAACATGTATTAAAAACCCAAATCAGTACTTTCATAGGAATTATACTAGTGATAGCATAATTGGTGAGGTAAATCAACCTGGATGGATTAGAAGTTCATTAAAAAATGAAGTAGAATATATAAAAATAATTTTTCAATTTGAATGTAAAATCACTGATGAAGCTTTAGATGATGATGATGGGATAAAAGCTCTGCATGATGAACTACATTAATTAAAAATGAATAATGTGTAGACCTTGGTTGAATGACCTAAGGAAATGTTTATTATTGGTGTAAAATGGGTCATCAAAAATATGTGTGATGAAAATGGAGTCATAGTATGATATAAAACCTGATTGGTTACTAAAGTCTATGATCCATAAAAAGTATTAGAATATGAAGAAACCTATGATCCAATATTTTGACTTGAACTTATTCCTATTCTACTTTCCTTTTCAACATTCATTAAAATCAATCTCTTTCAAAAGGATGTTAAATATGATTTCCTTAATGGCTATGTTCAAGAAGATGTTTTTATAAGTCCCCAGCCTTAAACCTTACTTAATCTTCAGTTATTACAAGATTACACATTGAGGATATTTTCAGGTTTAGAGTTTTAGAGAATTAGATCATGAAACAGGCATTACATTCCACATTTAAACAAATTGGTTACATAAAAGACAGTACTCATTCTTCCCATCAACGGAAACATATTTAAAATATAACACGGATTCTTTCTTGACACATCCTTGACACTATCATCACATCATGTACCTTTCCCTTGACCTGTGAAAAACATTTCAAAATCTTGGGATGAGCATAAAAAGCTCAGTAAGGGTTATAAAAACATGGAAAGGAAACATGAGTTCATATATATACATTAGAATGAAATCACACATTAACAATAAAATATAGGCATATCAAATCATGAATAAATCATAGAAAAAATAAGACATAAAGGTAACTTGAGGCATTCATAAAATTCTTACGTAGGGAGTAACCCTCTTAGTTACGTTTGGAATACCCATCACAGTATATTCCCTAAATCTCTTCGGAGAAACCTTAACGTTTCACTCCTTCACGTTACCCAATGCATTGGAGAGCTATATCGGGATCACCCGCCCTTAGTTTATCACGGAACCACCCGTTTTCATAACAATGCCCAAGAACCATAACATAAATGTATCACATAAAACATACATAAAGGAAACATAACAATACCACATTTCAATCACAATATAACATTTTAGTATATTGAAATAATGAATCCATTCAAAAAGAAACCATTTCCAAAACCATTTAAAAAATTTAATAAAGAGATTTTTTAATCAAAGTGTCCCATACCACCTTGAAGATTAAAATTTTAAACCATTAATATCCATATAAATAAATCCTTAAAACGATTTTGAAAACATGGATATTAATAAGAACAAATAATTAAAACATTTAAAACGATATTTTGGTTAAAGGGGTTTTACCAAAATTACTGACACTTGAATACAATAATTGAGGAATAACATTTAGTCAGAACTTTATAATATCATGAGAATAAATGTATACATGATATAATACTCCAAAGGACAGTATATACACCATATAAGAGTGAATTGGTGCATAACAACAATGAACCCTCAATAGAAATGTCAAATGTGATGAAATCCCTTATAAAGAAGGTATCCTTAAATTAAGGACAAATCAATCTCCAAAATATGTGTGCCAAATATAAATACACCCAATATAATTGGATATTAAGTGTAAAATAATAAAATGTCATTCACACATATTCAATGGATGACATATTCAATGACTACATGTTGAACCCAAAGAAATCGAAATTGGGTTAAAAAGTTCCCTTGACAGCCTAACGTCATCACATCAAAATGAGTTGGTGAGAGATAAAAAGTGTGTCTCATCACTTGGACATAAAATTTAAATCAATAAGTATATATGATAACATATCCCAACATAACAATATGTAAATTAAAAGACCCAACAAAATAAGTCTTTTAAAAAAGAGGAGGGTGAAAGGTTCCCTTATCGACTTGGGTATCTTTCAAGACATACACCCCATGAAAGAAGGACAATAGATCATTGTTGTAGATACTCATAAACGAAAGTATATTACACAAAGAGTAGAATAATGGGCAGTACATACACCACTCAATGGAATTTGTGACAAATGTAGCATAAATCTCACGGGAATAAAAGTGAGATGAAAAATCCCTTACGAAAACTCGGCAGCCTAATGGCGCCACATAAAACTTCCGAATATGGATTGATGAGATCAAATAGGGTATCTCATCACATTAAAATAAAATGTACAGCAAGAGGAATATAAATGAACATCCCCCAACATTACAAAGAGGAGCTTAAAAGAAGTGACATAAAGGAGAGTACTTAAAAAGAAAGAGAGAGGTTAGATCTCTTACGAAAGTTCGGCAGCCTAACGGCGCCACTCAAAACTTCCAAAATGGATTGATGAGATAGAATTGGGTTTCTCATCACATGAACATAAAAATTAAAGTAATTTTAATATAAAAAATCATCCCAAAAACAAGAAATATGAGCATTAAAAGGAATGACATAGAAGTGTGTACTTAAAAAGAAAGAGAGGAGTAGGATCCCTTACATCGGGTCCGACTTGACTCGATCATTCTTTAATCTCCTGAATAATAAACTTGAGTTAATTTCTACTTCCTTATGAACCTTTTTCAAGTTAATTATTCCTTTTATATCACTTATTACCATGTCATAAAAATTATGTAATGATTTAAGTTAATAATATTTCTTTTGCCGATATTTGGTTCTTAAGTCGAAAGTGGACTTCTTATAATTACATGTTGTTCGTGTGGCCTAATGTTTATTATATTCAGAATTGTATTCATGATGTAGATATCATATATGTCATATATATACAGTACATTCATGCATTTATAACATTACATAATCATTTAGAGGTAATAAATGAAATGCACCGTTCATTGAGACGGTAAGCCGTACGTACGCATGAACGCTACTTTCATTTCTATTTCGTATTTTATAGAATGGAATAATAATGATATAAAGGTATATTATAATTCCAGTATAATATAATATATAATATCATAGTTCCATCCTTTATACGTCCCACATATGGTATTTAACGAATCAAATCACTTTTAGGGGGTGGTAGTCCGCACTTCCTTAAATGAAGATATCGCGTTTACCTATAATGGAAACCATAAAGGTATGCCCAAAATGAAAAAAAAACAGAAGATTAAGTAAAACATAAACATATTATATATCATATATAAAAATTTTGACATCATAATGTCCACCTTTGAAGGTGTTAAATGAGTATTGAACAATCATCGTTTCGGAGGCAGAATTTCGCCATCCATGGAAATCGTATCTTATTTAACTGTTTGATGTAGTTGTGTGAGAGTGTAGCTCAAATAAATCTTATAAAAACATCCTAGTATATTTAAGATACTTTTTTTGTTACAAAAGAAGTAAATAAAAAGAGTTTATGCGGTTGGAGAAGCAAAATAAAACAAATGAACATGAGAGAATGAATTGCCTTTAAAAGTGTAACTCCTTTTGATTTGAGCCTAAAGGCTTCCTTTGAAAGGATTCTGCCCAAATAGAATCCTCTAGGATGAGGAGAGGGATTTGGAGAGAGTAAATGGACAGGGGTTGGCCGAACCAAAGGCTTGAGGAGTGTGTGAAATGAGGTAGAGGTGGGGGCCTTTTATAAGAGGAGAGGAGGGGCACTTTTGGAAAGTAAGAAATATTACTTTATATGAAAATGTGTTTTTGCTTTAAAAGGTCCCAAATTGATATAATTCGTGTATAAGGTGAATAGAGTTCGAAATACACCCATCCAATAAGTTTTGGACATGTGTAGTTCATATATTTTACATTATCTTTCCATTTTATTTAAATCATCAAATAATGATGTCATCGCTGAATCATTATTATGTCATAAAGAATTTAATTTATTTAATGTCTAAATATTATAAAAAAATTACTATGATGTAGTAAATCTTTTTATCTTTCCAATGACTATTTATAATAAAATATCTGAATTTTATATCCCCAATAAAAAATTGTTTTAGTAAAACATATCATGTTTGTGTCATTTTTACTTTTACATTAAATAAAAAGTTATTTATGTCATTTCCCAACCAATGTGGCTCCATGGGGTCCCCAAGTTGACCCATGGCTTTTCTTGGTCGGCCATGACACATCCAACGAGGTTAGGACATGTGTCAAGTTCATTTCATATTATTAAAACATTATTTTTACCTTAAACTACACTAATTATCTCTAATCGCGATTAAAAACTTAATAAGTTACTATTCACCAAAAAATTATTTTTATCCCACTGAACCATATTTTACTTCTTAATGACAACCATGTATGTCGGATTTTTGAAATTAAAAGCACAAATATGGAAAAATTTCATTTAAACGGAAAAATCAGTTTTTATAAGTACCACTTAGTGGTTTCACTATTCATCAAAATTTGAAGTTTTTCAGAAAAATCCCAAAAATTCACCCTAAGCTATATTTGATATTCCGAATTCAAAAATGAAGTCTATTTTACAAAATTCAAAACATATAAGTCACATTAATTAATTTAATAATTAATTCCCGCTGTCATGACAAATAGCATGTTTTTATGAAACAATAAGTATCAAAAGATTGAAACTAGTTTAAGTCCGATTTCAAAGTGAAATTAATTCCAATGACCACTATTGGATTTAATGGTAAAAATATATTCTAAATTCAATTTAAAACCAATTAAAAATATAATATAATCATATAAATAAATTAGATTAAATAGAGGGTTTGAATTAAAATACAACATTTTACACTATTCATTAAAAAAATGAACTTTATCGGAAAGATACCAAAAATTTACACAAAGTAAATTTTGATGTCCCGATTCTTAATAAGAGTTTTATTTTGTCCAAAAGAATGTTTAATAGTGAAAAATACTATATTTAATGATGGTTCAACATCAAAATGTGATAAGTGAACCTTTAGTGAAAAACTAGGGCATATACGCCTAAAATTGAATTCTTTCCGTATTTTAAGCCTTTATCCTTTATTGGATAAATGTAAAAACATTTAAAAACATATATAATCATATTATAGTTATTTCTATCCATTCTCGCCATTACAACGGCTACATGTTAACTACCATTTAAAATAATATTATTTTATTATTAGAGTGCAACGTAAGATTCCCAAGAAACTCGTTGTTGCGTGTTGGGTACGCCATCGAGCATAGCGTCCCCTTTTAAGTCATATCAATATTTTATTCACAAATATGGATAAATAAAAAAATGTCACGTTCTTTATTTACCTGGGGTGTTACATCCTTCCCCCCTTTTGGGAATTGCGTCCTCCCAGTTTTTAAAATTGAGCTTGGAAACATCCTTGAAAGTCCCACATCGGAAGTAGAGTCAGTAAAAACATCACTTTAAAATAAAGAAAGATAAGTACAAAGGTCACCCAAGTTAACCCATACTAGGATTCCAAGTATGAAAACATGGAGATGGAGGAGAAAACATAGGGTCATGTTCTAATGAAGAGTGATAGAAAACATGTTTAGGAGGAAGTTAACAATGAGAAAATCACAAACTTGTGATGGGTTAAACGGTATTCGATTCCCTAGTAGGAAAAGTTAATAGACAACATTTTTGTTTTAAGATACCTTTTATTGGGGAATTTATTCATAAGGAAACATAATCACTTATCATGTTGACTTTCAACTTTTACTAGATTCCTTAATCAAACTCATATTTTTTTTCCAAAAGACGAGTATTTAGGGAGACTTGTTCGCATTAAGAGTACTATAATCAACTTCTAGAGAATCACCTAATCCACAAAAGAGAACTATATACATCCCATGTCTTTAGGATTTAACCAAAACCAAAACCAAAAAGGTTAGTACATGGTCAGATAATCCAGAAAAGGATAACCCATTAAAAAGAAAATCCATGCTTAATCTCCAAAATTTGTCCAACAAAACCCAAAGTTCAATGAGGACCATCCGATAAACTATTTGTCCATTAAATTCTTCAAAGTAAACCAATATAAGATTGAAACCCAAATATTTGAAGGATTTAGTCACATAGTATTCCAAGTTAAATCGTAACATTTATCTCCAAAGAACATCATTTGCTCCTATAGTCTCGTATTGAAAAGTAATTAACCTAATCACATATCCTCTATGATAGGTTAATCATTTCAATAAATAACCCAAAATCAACTTACTCTTAAAAAAAAGAATCATTCAAACTAACCAGGGACTTCACGTAGTCTAGTGGTAGGCGATAAATACCAGTTGCACTTTGATTGTGGGTTCGATTCCCGCAACTTTGTCCGACGCGACGGGTAGTCACACGGTCTATGTGTTGTCCTTTTTCCAAAACTATATAATTCTCAAATCATTCCCCAAAAAGGGATAAAATCATAAAAAATAACCATATCACACTTTAACCTCAATTTTATCTCATGCCTTTCACTTCAATCATAACATATAGTAACCCATAATTACCTCAAAAGTAAGGATCATATAAACCCAAATGGTTCTTTATAACTATGTCCACAAAAGAAAGGATTACTATTACTTGAATAAAATTTTCCTATATTAAACATCAGGGCCACACATAATATAAAAAGTCTTCTAATGTAACCCCATCATCAAAAGAGACTTAATACTCTTATGAATTTCACCATAACTCTTGAAGCCCTTATATGTTGACATCTTACTCATTCAACATTCTTCATGATCCATTATCCATTCCTTTCCAACTTATTCCGAAATACCTCTTTCCTACAAACAAAATCATGAATCATATCCTAAGATTCCAAAATAGGAAAACAATAGTCATGAAATAGTACATACCTTTGATTGGTCATTGTCAGTTTCTTCATCCTCAATCGGAATGGCATTAGGTATTGGTAAACGAATATTGGTAAGCTCTTGGTTACCCCATTCACGAAACTTCTTCATAGGACATGTGCTTGCATAATGACCATGCACACCACATTTAAAACATTCAATTGATCCCTCAGAAAGAACTTCTTTCTCTTTCCTCGAGTCAACTGGATGCTTCCTTTTTCCATGGCAGGTTCTTGCTTTATGACCTTCATTTCCACATCTATAGAATATTTCTGTCCCTTTGAAACATTTTACTAGGTGTTTCTTTCCACATCTTTGACACATAGGTTTTTGAACACACATACCTTTATGATTATTACCTGTACTTCCGTAGGGATTTGTTTGTTGCATATATGATGCCTTAGAGAAATCTCCAAGGTTTAGGTGGTCAATCATGACTCCAGATAGTTGGTTGAGGATAATCCCAAGAGTTCTCATTACAGCTCCCATATCATTCAGTTGCTTGCTCAAAAAACTGTCACTGTTTCCTTCACATCCACTATTACTTTGGTGCCTGCTAGATCCAGCCATTCACTAAAACCAAAAAGGTTAGTGTGAGTATATCAACAAAACCATCATGTACTAATGAGTAAGATAAACACTAAGATATACTTACTCATTCACTTTATCTAAAACTAGGACTCTTTCTGAAATCCTAACCATTATGGTAATGTCAATTATGCTTAAAGAATACACTAACCTCTAAAGGTATCTAAACCGACCTCTGATACCAACTATAAGGCCCCAGCCTTAAACCTTACTTAATCTTGAGTTATTACAAGATTACACATTGAAGATCATTTCAGGTTTAGAGTTTTAGAGAATTATATCATGAAACATGCATTACATTACACCTTTAAACAAAGTGGTTACATAAAAGACAGTATTCATTCTTCCCATCAACGGAAACAATTTTAAAATATAACACGGATTCTTTCTTGACACATCCTTGACACTATCATCACATCATGTACCTTTCCCTTGACCTGTGAAAAACATTTCAAAAACTTGGGATGAGCATAAAAAGCTTAGTAAGGGTTATAAAAATATGGAAAGGAAACATGAGTTCATATATATACATTAGAATGAAATCACACTTTACCCATAAAACATAGGCATATCAAATCATGAATAAATCATAGAAAACATAAGACATAAAGGTAACTTGAGGCATTCATAACATTATTACGTAGGGAGTAACCCTCTTGGTTACGTTTGGAATACCCATCACAGTATATTCCCTAAATCTCTTCGGAGAAACCTTAACATTTCACTCCTTCGCGTTACCCAATGCATTGGAGAGCTATATCGGGCTCACCCGCCCATAGTTTATCATGGAACCACCCGTTTTCATAACAATGCCCAAGAACCATAACATAAATGTATCACATAAAACATGCATAATGGAAACATAACATTTCCACATTTCAATCACAATATAACATTTTAGTATATTGAAATAATGAATCCATTCAAAAAGAAACCATTTCCAAAACCATTTAAAACATTTAATAAAGATATTTTTGAATCAAAGTGTCCCATACCACCTTGAAGCTTAAAATTTTAAACCATTAATATCCATATAAATAAATCCTTAAAACCATTTTGAAAACCTGGATATTAATAAGAACAAATAATTAAAACCTTTAAAACGATATTTTGGTTAAAGGGGTTTTACCAAAATTAGTGACACTTGAATACAATAATTGAGGAATAACATTTAGTCAGAACTTTATAATATCATGAGAATAAATGGATTTATGATATAATACTACAAAGGACAGTATATACACCATATAAGAGTGAATTGGTGCATAACAACAATGAACCCTCAATAGAAACGTCAAATGTGATGAAATCCCTTATAAAGAAGGTATCCTTAAATTAAGGACAAATCAATCTCAAAAATATGTGTGCCTAATATAAATACACCCAATATAAGTGGATATTAAGTTTAAAACAATAAAAGGTCATTCACACATATTCAATGGATGACATATTCAATGACTACATGTTGAACCCAATGAAATCGAAATTGGGTTAAAAAGTTCCCTTGACAGCCTAACATCATCACATCAAAATGAGTTGGTGAGAGATAAAAAGTGTATCTCATCACTTGGACATAAAATTTACATCAATAAGTATATATGAGAACATATCCCAACAAAACAATATGTAAATTAAAAGACCCAACAAAAGAAGTCTTTTAAAAAAGAGGAGGGTGAAAGGTTCCCTTACCGACTTGGGTATCTTTCAAGACATACACCCCATGAAAGAAGGACAATAGATCATTGTTGTAAATACTCATAAACGAAAGTATATTACACAAAGAGTATAATAATGGGAAGTACATACACCACTCAATGGAATTTGTGGCAAATGTAGCATAAATCTCACAGGAATAAAAGTGAGATGAAAAATCCCTTACGAAAACTCGGCAGCCTAACGGCGCCACATAAAACTTCCGAATATGGATTGATGAGATCAAATAGGGTATCTCATCACATTACAATAAAATTTACAGCAATAGGAAAATAAAAGAACATCCCCCAACATTACAAAGAGGAGCTTAAAATAAGTGACATAAAGGAGAGTACTTAAAAATAAAGAGAGAGGTTAGATCTCTTACGAAAGTTCGGCAGCCTAACGACGCCACTCAAAACATCCAAAATGAATTGATGAGAAAGAATAGGGTCTATCATCACATGAACATAAAAATTACAGTATGTGTAATATAAAATATCATCCCAATAACAAGAAAGATTAGATTTAAAAGGAATGACATAGAAGTGTGTACTTAAAAAGAAAGAGAGGAGTAGGATCCCTTACCTCGGGTCCGACTTGACTCGATCATTCTTTAAACTCCTGAATAATAAACATGAGTTAATTTATAATTCCTTAAGAACCTTTTTCAAGTTCATTATTCCTTTTATATCACTTATTACCATGTCATAAACATTATGTAATCATTTAAGTTAATAATATTTGTTTTGCCGATATTTGGTTTTTAAGTCGAAAGTGGACTTCTTACAATTACATGTTGTTCGTGTGGCCAAATGTTTATTATATCCAGAATTGTATTCATGATGTAGATATCATATATGTCATATATATCCAGTACATTCATGCTTTTATAACATTACAAAATCATTTAGAGGTAAGAAATGAAATGCACCGTTCATGGAGACGGTAAGCCGTACGTACGCATGAACGCTACTTTCATTTCTATTTCGTATTTTATAGAATGGAATAATAATGATATAAAGGTATATTATAATTCCAGTATAATATCATATATAATATCATAGTTCCATCCTTTATACGTCCCACATATGGTATTTAACGAATCAAATCACTTTGAGGGGGCGATAGTCCGCACTTCCTTAAATGAAGATATCGCGTTTACCCATAATGGAAACCATAAAGGTATGCCCAAAATGAAAAAAAACAGAATCTTAAGGAAAAAATAAACATATAATATATCATATATAAAAATATTGACATCATAATGGCCACCTTTGAAGGTGTTAAATGAGTATTGAACAATCATCGTTTCGGGAGGCAGAATTTCACCATCCACAAAATCCGTATGTTCTTTAACCATTTGATGTATTTGTGTGAGAGTGTAGCTCGAATAAATCTTATAAAAACATCCTAGTATATTGAAGATACTGTTTTTGTTACAAAAGACGTAAATAAAAAGAATTTATGGGGTTGGAGAAGCAAAATAAAACAAATGAACATGAGAGAATGAATTACCTTTAAAAGTGTAACTCCTTTTGATTTGAGCCTAAAGGATTCCTTTGAAAGGATTATGCCCAAAGGGAATCCTCTAAGATGAGGAGAGGTATGTGGAGAGAGTAAATGGGCAGGGTTTGGCTGAGCCAAAGGCTTGAGGAGTGTGTGAAATGAGATAGAGGTGGGGGCCTTTTATAAGAGGAGAGGAGGGGCACTTTTGGAAAGTAAGAAATATTACTTTATTTGAAAATGTGTTTCTGTTTTAAAAGGTCCCACATTGATATAATTCGTGGATAAGGTGATAAGGGTTTGAAATCCACCCATCCAATAAGTTTTGGACATGTGTAGTTCATAGATTTTACATTATCATTCAATTTTATTTAAATCGTCAAAGAATGATGTCATCACTGCATCATTATTATGTCATAAATAATTTAATTTATTTAATGTCTAAAAATTATAAACAAATTACTATGATGTAGGAAATACTTTTATATTTCCAATTAATATTTATAATAAAAATTCTGACTTGTATAACCCCACTTAAAAACTGTTTTAGTAAAACATATCATGTTTGTGTCATTTTTACTTTTACATTAAATAAAAAGATATTTATGTCATTTCCCAACCAAAGTGGCTCCATGGGGTCCCCAAGAAGACCCATGGATTTTATTGGTCGTCCATGACACATCCAATGAGGTTAGGACATGTGTAAAGTTCATTTAATATTATTAAAACATTATTTTTACCTTAAACTACACTAATTACCTCTAATCGCGATTAAAAACTTAATAAGTTACTATTCACCAAAAAATTATTTGTTTCCCACTAAACCACATTTTACTTCTTAATGAAAACCATGTATGTCGTATTTTTGAAATTCAAAACACAAATATGGAAAAATTTCATTTAAATGGAAAAATCAGTTTTTATAAGTACCACTTTGTGGTTTCAGTATTCATCAAAAATTGAAGTTTTTCAGAAAAATCCCAAAAATTCACCCTAAGCTATATTTGATATTCTGAATTCAAAAATGAAGTCTATTTTAAAAAATTCAAAACATATAAGTCACATTAATTAATTTAATAATTAATTCCTGCTGTCATGACAAATAGCGTGTTTTTATGAAACAATAAGTATCAAAAGATTAACACTAGTTTAAGTCAGATTTCAAAGTGAAATTAATTCCAAAGACCACTATTGGATTTAATGGTAAAAATATATTCTAATTTCACTTTAAAACCAATTAAAAATATAATCTAATCATATTAATAAATTAGATTAAAAAGAGGTTTTGAATAAAAATACAACATTTTACACTATTCATTAAAAAATGAACTTTATCGGAAAGATACCAAAAATTTACACAAAGTAAATTTTGATGTCCCGATTCTTAATATAAGTTTTATTTGGTCCAAAAGAATGTTTAAGAGTGAACAAAACTATATTTAATGATGGTTCAACATCAAAAGGTGATAAGTGAACCTTTAGTGAAAAACTAGGGCATATACGCCTAAAATTGAATTATTTCCGTATTTTAAGCCTCTACCCTTTATTGGATAAATGTAAAAACATTTAAAAACAAATATAATCATATTTTAGTTATTTCTATCCATTCCCTCCATTACAATGGCTACATGTTAACTACCATTTAAAATAATATTATTTTATTATTAGTGTGCAACGTAAGATTCCCAAGAAACTCATTATTGCGTGTTGGGTACGCCATCAAGCATAGCATCCCCTTTAAAGTAATATCAATATTTTATTCACAAATATGGATAAATATGAAAATGTCATATTCTTTATTTACCTGGGGTGTTACAGTTTTTGTGGAACATCATCCTAGTTTTGAAGATATAATTCATCCTGAACATGTCTTCAAACATACCAATGATTTATATGGACATAAAAAAGCCCCTAGATCCAGGTTTGATAGACTTACATGATTTTTGATACAAAATAATTACATTAAGGAAAATGAAATTCCATCCATTTTTATAAATAAAGATACGAAAAATGTTTTTATCATTCCAATTTATTTGATGAAATTGTATTTGGTCCAACTCAGCAATCTTTAACAGATTAATTTACAAATCTAATTAAATATGAGTTTGAAATGAGTATGAAATTTTGGAAAAAAAATTCCATGGTTTTCAAATTTCTCAAAAACCATATAGAATTTATATATCTCAATATAATTATATTAATGATCTTCTAAAAAAGTATGGAAATAACAACACATAGAGTATATGTACTCCCATTGATACTTCAAATTCACATGATCTTGATGATTTTGGAAATATATTAAATCAAACATCATTTACAGGTACGATAAAAAGTCTATTGTTCATGATATCTAGTCTTACAAAGTTAATTTTTTCAGTTTGTTTATGTGCCAGATATCAATCCAATCATATGGAAACTCATTTAATGTCCGTTAAAAGTATTTTTCACTAAATAAAGGGAACCATGGATTTAGAACACTTTTATACTTTTGGATTTGATTTCATTCTCAATTTTTTTATACTAACATTAGATGATGTATAATGGATAGAAAAATTACATCCAGAACCCATCATTTCATATGAGATTTATTATTTTCTTGGTCATTCAAAAAGTAGCAATCAGTAGCACATTACACTGTGGAAGCCGGATATATAGTATTTGGATGTTGTTGTACTCATCTGTTATGGATGCCACACACACTCATAGTATATGGTATGAATTTTACCAAAACACAAATATTGGGTGACAATACATGTTCTGGTGCATTAATAAATAACCCAGAACATCACTCTCATGAAAATCACTTCGACATTTGGGATCAAATTCATAGGGATCACACACAAAAAGGAGATATCATTGTTCAACTTATCAGAAAACAAGATCAACTCAATAATATTTTCACAAAATCATTTCCCGCCGACATATTTGAAATTATTAAAAAGTATTGAGGAATGATAAAAATAAGGTAATTTTCATTATTAACTTCTTATTGAATTATATCTCCTTATAGTAATAAACTCTTCTTCATAGGTGGAGTATATTTTCTTGTTAGTCAATGTTTTTTGTTGTAAATATTTTTCATAGTCAAATTTTTCAAATTCAAAATTATTCATACTCAAATTTTCATTAGGAAAAGTATTCGTACACAAAATTTATCGTAGTCAAAAATTTTCACAGTCAACACATTTCATAGTGAAGAATAATTTTCCTCATTACAAATAATTTTCGATGAAATCTGGATGGTATGCATTTGTTCATAAATTTTCATAATCATCTTATATTTTGTTTATATTTTTATCTTGTTTAAGAAACTTTTTCAGATTCACTTTTTCTTAAATCTGAATGTTTACCTAAAAAACCACAGAATATCAGAACCTACAAAAATCCTTCGTGGGTTATCATCTCAATCCCTTCTACTCTACAGAAGGTCATTCAGAATATTCATGGTTTTCTTTCATCCAAATTTATACTAAACTCTCTCCTCAGAAACAATTTTCAACTATAAAGGAAATTTTTGAATTGAAGATATAGCAAGAATATTTGGTTGATTTGAAATTTTAGGCTAAATATGACTGTATCATTTCCAATAATATTAATCTTAATGGCATGGACTAACTTTTTCTATCGAAACCAAAGGCTTAATCTGTCCTATCCAGAAATTCTAAATGAATTTTATTAGATGGAATGTTTTTTAAAATAAGAAGAGAGAGATAAATTTTATTTCAATATCTATGGAAAGATTTATTTTTTTTACAGCAAGGCAGCATGTTTGATCGAAATTCATTATCAAAGAGAATTAGAATTTTGTACTCACAAATTTCTGGATTCTTTAGGATCCTTTGATAAGGGGATGGCTCTAGATTGTATTGGTTTGAATGGAGTGAAGACTCTGATGATTGTTCATTTGTCTAAAAACCTTCTGATTCAGGAGATATGGGTCCATAGTTTTGTCATTCCAAGAAAAGGGGATAATGATGCACTTAAGAAAGTTGATATCTATGTTATGAACATCATGTTGAACCTTGGGAAGATTTACCAGGTAAAGTATATCTTGGTTATAGTTGATAATATAAATAATATAAAACTGAAGTATCAGATTATCATGTTTCATGCTATTATTTTGAAGATTATAGTTCATTGCCTCTAGTCATTCAAAATTCCTTGTAGTTCATTGCCAAATAATTTCAATGTGATGTTGCTATGTGAAAATACACTATAATGAATAAAAGTATGTTTTTCAAGTGATGCAAATGAATTTTTTTTATTTATAAAAGGCTAAAATACAATCTCGTTCAATGAAATAGGATGTTGTTGATAAGTACATGAAGGGTGAAAGGATGTTGAAGGTGAAGGTATTAGAAGAATGAGGAAAAACCGTGGTGGCTAAGGAAACTCATTCTGTACCTCCAAATCCAAAGAAAGTAAAGGAATATCCTGATGAAGTAGAGGATAAATGGAGAAACTATAAGAGGAATATGAAGGTAGGGGAGCATATGTTTGGCTTGGATCCTTTAAAGGCAAAATTGTTAAAGATAAAGGCTACTAAAGAGCATGAGACGCAACAGAAAGAGAATAATAAAAGGAAGAAGTTTTTTGAAGCTGAAATTGTTCAATCACTTCGTAGGGAAGATGAGAGAGAATCTAAAAAAATACCTATGCCAGCAACGTTTTTGATAGAATTACTTCCTGATACTCTAATAAAAAAGGTTGTGATTTCGGATATAGAACAAGAAGAATAAATTTTTCCGGAAGAGGAAGAATAAATAGACGAATAAGAAGAGGTAGTAGAAGAGTGGAATGAAACTGATGATGCGATCAAGAATTTAGAAGATCATCATGAGATGGAAAGTCCCATATTAAAATTATCAATCCTGAATTCTCAAGCCAAATCCTCAAAACATACAATTCGAGTGAATGATGAGAAGGAACAAGATGATGTAAAAAACCTTCTAAACAAGATATCATTAAACATGACTTTTTTTATCTTGATGATCAAGTCGATGATACTGAGAAAGAGGAAGTTGAGGATGATAAAATTGTTTAGTTGAAGGATAGTGAGAATGAATCACCTAAACCAAAATATATCATTCAAAGAGATAATAATGGAAAGTTGGTGTTGGTCCATACACTTAAAAAACTATAGTGGAATGAATGTTGTTTAATGTTCCTAAAAAAGGAAAGCTGATGAGTTTGAAAAATAATCCTCACCCACCAATATTTCTTATTCAGAATCATACACCCTCTTAGAAATTATTTTTTGGTATAATATTTGAGAATTTTGGTAGGTACTATTCCTTTATTTTCATGTAAATATTCTAGATTTCAGATGCTTTAACATTCACTGAATTAGAAATCAGATTTATTTTCCCTATTTATAAATAAATTTTTCAGAGTCGAGGCAAATTTCCAATATTTTTTCAATTTTTATGAGGCTGAAAAAAGTCATTCAGGATTATTACAATATATTCACAAAATACTGTAAAATACCTGAGAAATTTTGATGATTTTCATTATAATATCAACGATGCATTTGACAACAATTATAGGAAGCATAATGAAATTTCTAAGAGCATTGAAGAAATTCTTATGCTTCAAAATACTAATCGAATGAAAGAAGAAGAGTATTTTAAGGGAAATCATAATTTGGTAGTCGTGAATTGGATGAGGGAAAGGGATCCCAGAATAGAATTTGAATAGTAGTTGGTTAAGCATCAATAAGTGTTGAATGCTCAAGAAAAATGTATTACGACTCATGATTTAAAGATAAAACCCTTGGAAAAGAAACATAAAGGTCAAAATCAGTTACATATGAATTGGAAAAAAGATCATAAGGAGCTCACAAATATGAAAACCATTTCCAAGAATCTAATGTTGAAGGAAAAAAGAAGGATAACTTTTCCAATTCTGATCTTTTGTTGAGATTATAACTTTTAAAAATCCATTCATTATTAATGAAATTTTGGTTATTCTTCAAATATTTTTTGGTGTCTTAGTACTAATATTTTAGTAACCAAAATTTCATTAAATTCCTTCCATTCCTTTTGGAAAATATCAATGGGGGTGAATGGAATGATAAAAATATCACTAAGTAAGAAGAGATTTCCCTATTTAAGAGGACGTTTATCAATGTGGAAGTTATTATCAAAGAATATTTTTATATGAAAGATAATGTAAAATATCATTTATGAAATCAATAATATGATCCGTAGTGATTCTAACGAATAAGGGGGATTTAGTCGTATTCACATTGTTCTATAAGTAAAAGGGGGATATGTTTTTATTTATAAGTACACAAAAAATTAATTCCTTATATTCTTTTTATGAATAATGTTTGTGCCTTCCAAAAACGGGAATATTATTGACTGAATAAGGTTTCCTTATGACTTTTCCATTCTTTTAGGTTTTTAAAATCACAAAAAACCTATTTAAGGAACATTTTATTATACTAATGATTTATCTTAATAAGGTAAATTTTCATTCATCAATTATATTTTTATCCATACCTATATTTTAATTGTCCATTTTAAAATTTATTTTACTCTAATTTTTTTAAACTCTAATATATGAAAAACAGTTTCATATCGAAAAGAATGGAAAACTATAAATACTTTGATATAGTGTATTCTATTTTCAAATTCTGAGTTCTCTAAAATTCAGATTCGGAATTATCTAAAATTCCAATTCTGAGTTCTCTGAAATTTAGATTCTGAATTCTCACAAATTTAGATAACGAATTCTCTGAAATTATGATATTTAATTCACCGAAATTCATAGTCTGAATTCTCTGAAATTTATACTCTGAATACCTCAGAATTCAGACTGTGAATTCCTCAAAATTCAGACTCTGAATTCCTCAAAATTCAGATTCCTAATTCCTTAGAATTCAGACTCTGAATTCCTAAGAATTCTGACTCCAAATTCTTTAGAATTCAAACTTCGAATTCATTAAAATTCAGACTCTGAAATCAATTGAATTCTGTTTCCGAAATCCTTGAAAAACAAAAGTCAGATATTTATGATTTAATGTCTCCAAGTGTTTATTTACCTAGACCGTGATCATTATTATCCTTAGACTCTAGAAAATTGGATTTGATTAAGAAAACATATTTTACATACCCTTTATATAGTAATGAAACGATGATGTGAAATATATTTCTAGTTAAATGTTGTTTGAGTGATATGTGTATAGGTCCCTCTAAGATTCAATGAAAAATATGACCATTAGAGGAGGGAGCCAACCATTGAAGAAAGGACTATAAATAGGTTCTAATTTAAATGAGATCATTATTAATAACCACTCACGCATATTGATCACTCTAGAGATTGGACGCTGCTAAATTGATTTCTTGAGAAAGAGACTCTAATGCCTTATGCGTACTGAACATCTTGTTTCGCTTGCTTTATGATACTATGATTGTCAATGAGTACTGTTGAGGGAATTCGATGATAGGAAGACGAATGAGCCAAATACCTTGATGTTTGAGGGCTTGCAGGGATAACAAGTAAAATTTTGATATTCTTATCGAGAGATTACCCTGGTGTGGGTAAGACACACATTCTTGAAAACATAAATCAAGGGGCCTTTATCCCAGGTTGATGGATACACTACCTTTTGAGTTAAATGATTTCCTACTAGTTACTTTCATTGTTTCAAGTTTATATTCTAAAGAATTTTTATATAGGAATAAAGTCTAAAATTCTTATAATTTCGTGATATTTTATGTATATTAATTAATATGATTCTATATTCTTTAAGGTCAATCCATTTCCATGTAAAATTTAATTATGTTTAATTTCCAGAAAAATATTTCTAGAACCTAGCATATTTGTAGAACTAACTGGTCTTGTGAATTTACATTATTTGTCTTTCTCTAATCGAGTTTTCCTTAAGGTAATAAATGAATGTTTTTAAACATACAGTTCACCCTCTATTGTAATTGAGCATCCACAATAATTTTTCAATCCTAAAGTAATATATATGAACAACACATAGAAAAACAAAAAACTCATTACCGCGTTAATTGATATTGTTACAATAGTGAATAACTAAAATATGTAAATTCACATTAATAAAATTTGAAAAAAAATATAAAAAAAATGAACGTGAATATTTTGATCAAAACTATCCTCTAAAATTAAGATTCTGACAAACAACATGACATAAAATAAGAAAATATTGGAAAAAAATAATTGTTTATAAATTAAAAATGATTACCAATGAGCTTAATTTATTTCAATGGTGAATAAGGAAGGGAATTTGTATTTATTACATTTAATACAACTATTGTAACTATTGTGTGTTCATTAGAATTGTTATGAGGCCATTAGAAGTAGTTACGTAACTATTGAGTATAGGAAAAAAATGTTTGATTATTAATTTGATGTCAATATAAAATAATGTAGTATAAATAATAATAATAATATTCAATATAATAAAAAATAAATATCATAATTCCATATAATTAATGTGATTAAAAACATAATGGGATTATATTCATTTTTTTATAAATTTTTAAATTTATTTCATAAAAATAATAAATTTTAAGTAAAGAAATTACCAATGTATAAAATTTATTTTTGTGATAGGAATATCATATTATTTAATAAAAACCTCGATATTATCTAAATGTGATTTTATGGTAATTTTATTAAATATATCAGTTTTTTAGAAAATTTTATAAATAAATATTTTTCATAACTTGTATTTTCTAAATGACATCATTCAAGATGTAATAATTAACAAATAAATTCTATAATTTCTGGCTAATCTAAAAACATTGTTAATAAAAAAATAGTCCATATAATTTATTTCCAAATCCAAAAATAAAATTATTTTCCAATATCAGAAAGATCAGTTTTCTCCCTTTAATTAATCATTTTATCATGATTCACTATTTCTTTCTAATTAATCAAATAAATTTGAACTATGAACTATATGATTGGTTGAAATCTTTATATTTTCTTCAATTATTTATAATGATATTTTTTTTATGAAACATTATTAATGGATGTCATAATGATAAAAATAATTATGACCCTTCAGTTACAAATTAATTTCCCTCTTAATGAACAACCATACATATTCTCAAAACATTATTTTTCTAGCTGTTGGATTATATATTTTAAGGAATAATCTGAAATGTTGAATCTGATATCATGTAGACTATAAATATGGGGATATGTTATTGAAATGAAATGTGATTTTGGATCTAAATTGTGTCCTTTACTTTTCTATACCTTTTTTTATTAATATTTCCTTTTGTCATTATCACTGTCGTATGTAAATTCGACACTCGATTTCTCAATGATGTTCTTTGTCAACAATCGATCTTACGTTTATAATTTTGACATGCTTAACAGTTTCAATCAGAATTGGATCAATTTAACTTAACGTTATCAACATGATCTCGTAATCTAAATTGCATAATTTTATGACGCTTCTTTTTCCATTTCACCTGTATAAGAAAAACCACTTGAAAAATGGTATGTCCCATGTTTTTATAAACATTCTTATTTTGACATACACATTCGCATGCACATCAACTCCACTCATTCGAGGAGCTATGACAAAAGGTGTGCCTTATTTTTTATTTAATATATTGTTACCTATATCTTTACCCTCTTGATAAATCTATATAAAATATTTGATTTTCAAAATCATTTGGTTCAGGAAAAATAATGAGCTCCTGAAGAGATGTAATAACTCACGGTTCACAATTTCAATTCATTAGCTGGAGAGAATATGTTTGATTGATAACTGATGTGGTCGATGTTGGGGTAAACATCATTCACAAGATGAATATAATACTACACCACCAGAAGTTGTTGAATGAGGAACATTGTGTACTCGTTGTAGGTTGAGCCGATGATTGATGAATATCGTGTACTCAACGTGCGTCAAGACGATGTTATATGAACATTGTGTACCCATCATATATTGAGCAGAAGTTTGATGAACATCATGTACCCGATATATGTCAAGACAAAGATTGTTGAACATCACGTACCCATCATACATCGAGATGGTGTTTTATGAACATCGCGTACCTATCATACATCGAGTTGATGATTTTTTATCATTGAGTACTTGTCATACGCCAATCTGATGTTATATAATAATTCCACAGACTATAAATTTTAATCTCACATGTTTGCCTATTATCCCTGATTGTGACATGTTTTATTATGATATATAAAGGCTAATAATGATTATGATATTTACATTGAGTATTGGTAAATATATATTTTTTCTTTTCTCTTTCATTTATTCATTATAAAATGTTTTAGAGAAATTAAATATTCTCGAAAAACTAGCCTAAGTATATTATATATATATTAATCCCTTGATGTGGATGAATGTTTTATAATTGCTGAATTTACTATTCATTAAATATTATTGATGAAAATATTTATTGAAAATAAATAATTTTATTATGTTCCCTAGAGTGAATGAGAATATTTATTGAATATTATTTATTTCATTCCCCGAAGTAAATGATAATATAACTGATTTTATATTAAATCATGTTCGAGGTGAATATGATTTCGAGTTAATGATCATTGGGTTGTATTTTTTTAAAAAAAATAAAAAAAATATAACAACAACAAGTTGTTTGATGATAATAAATATTAACAGAGCATAATGAATATTATTAATACTTATAAAATAATTCATCCTGGAAGGATGATATAATAATAATTTCTTTTGACATTATATTGAATTATATCTTCATTTATAGTATTTTGTTTCTAAAATAACAATATCAGGGGAAATATTATTATTCATCTTATTATTATATATTATCAATATCATATAATGTAATTCATCTATCCCATGACGTAGATTTTTCAGTTCATATAATTTATAAATGAAATGATGGAATTACATAGTTTTGATAATTTGATATATATATTGAAAATCATTTTATCAACTGATGTTGTTAAAAAATGTTCACATTAAAAAATAAAATTTATATTTTATGCAAAATGATCGTTGTTGATAAATAATAAATTATTATTCATTGATCAGGATATCAAATGAATGAATTCATTCCCCAATGTGAATGTAGTTTTAATTACTATATCTCATTCCTTGAAGTGAATGAATTTATCCATTGTAAATTTGATATAAATTTTGATATATTGAATATTTGAGAGTTTATGGTGTTTGATCAAATGATTTATCCTTCATTAGATAAAGTGAATATTTTTATTCAAGGAAATATAATTTTGGATAGTGATGAGGTCTGTGTTGTGAATCCATTAGATTCTTCCACATTTTTTCTCACTACCACATTCAATAGCTTCAAAAGACATGGGGGATCCTATCCTAGGTATATGTATTGTAAAATAATATTTGTTCCCAATGTTCCAAAATATTTGGACCATATGTTCTAAATTATACAATAATACTGCAGGTTATGGGCCTAACCCATTATGATTATATTATGAATTCATCAACCACCATAAGTGGAAATTATAATGAAAATATAAGTACACAAAATGAAGGATCATGGAGATCTTATATATGTCAATATTTTAGAAAAAAAAATTTATAAACATTATTATTGATTAAAATCCTCAAAAAACACATATGAGTTAATATAATCCCGTATAAGTACATTTATATATAATGAAAATTAATTAATGACCCAAGAAGAGTGAATATATTCCTACCTAGTAATATAAATTCATAATTATTTGTTATCTCTAAAGTCTCGATGAGATATATGAATGGTATTCTTGAAAATGAATATCATATGGAGACATTTGAGAAAATATGTACCTCAATATTTTACAAGAACTCATAAAAGTGATTATAAGTAATCTGTTATGTTCAATAAATTCAATATTGGTAAACCAGAAGATTAACAATCTTAAAACATAAAATATATTACATTATGATTTAGGCCATCCGGGATCAATTATACAAAATTAAATGGATTCATGTGTACAATAGAATCAATTTGGTGATAATATTGTAGACATCCATTAGGGGGAGAATGATGAATTTTTTCAATGGATGCATGTCTATTAAATTATCAATGAATTCATTCTTGTTATGTTATCATGAATTCCCCTTGTATAATAATTTACCATGAGGTATCCATTTATGAGGTAAATTATTTATATCATTTTCAGCTATTGTACAAATAAAATTTCCATATAATTACGAAGATTTAGATATGGATGTGACCACCTACCATGTGAACCATCATCATGAATGATGGATCCACTAAATGATCACATGTGTTATTTGGTGCTAGTGAGAATACATTACATGCTATGTGTGTTGATTCAATGAAATATTGTGTGTCATATATTATATGATCCTACAGAACTGTTTACATGACTCTCACAACAAATAAATGAATGTCATGTGTTGGAAATCATTAATCTGATTATAAACAATTAAAGTGTGGTTGAACTGATTATATAAAATAATTTTTCATTATGTGTAGAAATCAAAATATATATTTTCCCATGAAAATGAAAATGAAAATATTGACAACATTATATCTTTTTTGATATAGTCCCTAAATTGACACTAGTACCAAATAATTTATGATCTCTCAATCAAATGTTGATGATGATATGTTTTCTATTAATTCATACGAAACTCATTGATGAAAATGAGTTTTAATACATGACAACATCATAATAGTTAGTCAAAATTATTAATGGAACAGAAGAAAAGTTCAACATATAAAGATATGGATTGATTATCCAAATTATCAAAACTATTGAATATTGATGATCTTATTATATGAAGTATTCCCCCTTTAATATTTGGATATTTATATATGAATCCCATAAGGGTTCGAAATGCCTTAATTATTTTCAAAATTATGAATGTTTCACCCAATGTGATAAGTTATGGGGTGAAATTAATAAGATGTTTCCATATTTAGTTAAAGAAGAATGTAAATTTAAATTATCATCTCATAGTCTTTATGAATCATTGTATTCATCATATAATTATGGTGTTTTGAAAAACATCTAAAATATTTAATTGTTTTCTATAATAAATGAGTAATTATATCAGTAAATTACATGGAATGTCCTATTATTTTGAATTAATCATCCTGAGAAGGAAATGTAAATGTTTTAATGGGTTTACCCCTATTGAATAATTAAATATCTTGTTTCAATGAGTGATATATTTCATAAATAAGGGATTTGTGATGAAATTTATTTTCCTAGAAGGATTAACTATAAATATAATTTTTTTTATCGTGGAAGAATATACATGGACGTGTACTTATGTAATTTGACAATAAATATAAATAAAATTTTGATTCAAGGCAATGTTCTTACCTATTTATTGATATATAAAGGTTATAAGTTATTATTTTCCAAAATTCAAAACTGAATCATTTGGTTGTTAATTGACCATGGAAATTATATGAGTTAAATAACGATCATTATGAATTGGATATATATCTTTTGTATACTAATTCTCTTAGTCATATTTTTTCACTGGGTTTTCTTGATAAGGTATTTAACGAGGGAAAATTAGGGGGCTTGATATTACTGTACTATTATTCCTTAATAAGGTGTTTTACACTAATGGGGTTTTCGCTGATGAGTTTTTTAATGAGGCTATCATACATCATAATAGATATCCAAGGGAATGTCATAAATCAATAATGATATTATCAATTAATTTAAATTGTTAGCCTTCCCAATGAGTTATAATTTTCAATGAGACCTTTCAATATTATATTTGGTATTCCTCCCATGTATTGAAGACATAATTAAATAATAATATTAATTGATATTCTTAAGAAACAATTAAATGATATAATTAGGGGGTGATGGTAAAATTGTAATCTTTTTCCATTCATCGGGGTTTTTCCATTGGAATTTCCAGATAATATTTTTAATGAGTTTTCATGACAATGATATATCGTATTTTTGGCTCACATATTTTTTCCAAATTTTTTTTATGTGATGAATAAATAAGATTCCCTAAAATTATTACATAAAATGGGGAGTTTTAGGAAGCAGAATTTATTTATTTCATAATTTTGGAAATAATATTGACTACTCAATTCCAAATTAATTTCCATCTTAATGGATAACCTCAAATATTCTCAAACCATTTCTATTCTGGCCATTGGAATAAAATATTGTTGGGATTAATCTAAATTGTTGGATTAGATCTCATGTTCTTCATAAATATGGTTATATATTAATGAAATGAGATGGACTTTTGGCTCTACATTTGGTTCTTCAGTTTTTTATCTCTTTTGTATTTGTATTTCCATTTTTCATTATCATTATCATATGTAAATTAGACACTTGTTTTCTCAATTATGCGCTTCACCTTTAATCAAGCTTACATTATTTATTTCAAAATGTTCCATGATTTCAATCAGCATTGGATCAATTTCCCAACAAAATTTTTCTTTTAAAAAATTTTACACTATAATTATATTTTATTCATAATTTTAACATTAAAATACTCGTATCTTCATGTAAAAATTCCCCAAATCCCTCCCCATGGATGAACAATTCACTACCAACTACCAAATAAAAATTTCTACCCAGTTAATATATGATAGTTTCTTTATCATCCATTTAAACATTATTATGTAATAATATTCCACACATTTAGGAAGTTAAGATCCCTTTAAATTGATAAATATCAAGAAATATGTAATTCCATTTTGCATATTTTATTTTGGTGCCATTGTATAATTCCTTATCACCCATTTATTTTCCAATTTAAACCCTATTAAAGAGGAAAAATAGTTTGTTAACATGGTTTTGATAATATTAATTTCCAATAAATGTGATATTTATAATATTTTCACATATTATTTATCATATACCACTACTTTGTATAGTGTCCCATTATTGGTTGGTTAACTACCAATAATGAAATTCCTAAATCAATAATTAGAAAAAAATAATGTGGATTGGAATTATAATTTTTTTATATTAAATTTAGAAATATATTCAATTTTACAATTATGTTTTTATATTGATAATTTTTAAAAAGGACTAAATAAAAAATATTATATCAACCCAATATAGGAAAATTTATGAAAAATATAATATCAAAAAATTCCACCTTTAATGATGGGGTTTGAAATTACTATAAATTTATTATTATATATTTTGAGTGAAAAAATGAACCAATTTCACTTATTGTTCAATATTTTCCTAGATTGAAGTTAATTATACAAGATGTGGAAAATGATGAAATAAATCAGGGTTTATTATAATGGGAATCTCAAACACAAATTTTTCTTTTTGGATATCACCTAGTTCACATTATTTTCTATATTAATATTCTATATTTTTGTTAATATATAATTTTAATGTTATGTACAATTTCTTTCTGGGCATATAAAATTTTCAACCATATCAAAATTATTTGCATTTAAATTTCAAATATTTTTTGAAAATAATTTGTTTTTCTTAAAACACATATTTATAACCAATTGATATGATTCTTCTTCTTTGAATAATGATCTTTTATGCCAAAATATTGTATACTTTAATATTTTAGAAACCAAAATGGGTCTTTTATTATCTAAAGTATATGAAATTACTATAATATTATTTTATTAAATTTATAAACTTCGTGACTATGATATATATATATATATTAAATTTCCATTATAATTACATTGTTAGGATATTTTTTGGATTATAATGGTGGATTTAGAAATATTTATTCATCAAACTTTATAGATTATGTGATATATCTCATGATATTTTTTATATAATGGATATAAATTATTCTTGTTTTTTTTTCAACTATTAGTAGTATTATAAAGTATAATATGTTGATTTTTTATTATGAACATTCCATGTTCCATTCCTTTATAAATTTTGTTTCTCATGATTATGATTATTATTATTTATCACACTGATGTATTATTTATACATATCTATTATGCATCTGATTTTATTCCTCCCCTTACTGGTATTTGAACACACCACATTTATTGATGTAAATCATTATGTTAAAAAATGTACTAAGGAGGACCACAAATATTTTTTAGATATATAAAGAAGGAATGATATAATATAAATTTTTATTTTGTAAAATATGTGAATTAACTTAATTTTCATAGGATACTAAATAATTCAATATTTTAAGGTTTAATTTTTTATTTATCATAAAAATGATTCAACAATTTTTTATATATAATTTTGGTATATATTGATGGTATCAAATTATTTTTTAATAATTTTGGGAATTAGGATTGGAAAACAATATTAAAATCCTAGGGATAATTTTTAGTTATAATGGAAACAACCATTAGTTTTTCTTAATTTTAAGAGAATATCATTTTAGAGATATAAAATCTGTGTCTATATAATATAAGTTGATTTTGTTATCGAATATTTGTACCTAAGGGTATTAAACTAAATATCCTTTTATTTTATGTTATTTTTTTTATCAATTTGTGCACGAAAAAATCCTTTATTTCACATTTCATTTGACACAAATATGGGATATTCTTTAGATAATAACAAAAACAATAAAAACTAGAATGAAGGATATATAGCCAATAAAATAATTTTTTAAGGTTACAAAATAATCATATTGCATTATTTGTAAAGAATACTTTTTGAAAAAAGTTAAATATATGGATCCCATAAGATATAAAAATATAATTAATTTTCACAAAAAAATAAATTATTTATTAATGTTTCATTGTACTACAATTTGTTAAAACCATGTATATTTTTGAAAATTGTGGGAACCTGATGAAATCATAACATAAACCATGTTATTGTAAATGCATTGTGTATCTATTTTTCATTTCATCTTCAATTAGAGGTGTACCTAAAAATTGCAGGGTGATGATTACCCAGTTCTCTAAGGTGATGAAAAATAATCTAAACCATATGGAACTTATTTCATCACAAAATAAAGATAAACTAGAAAAAATTTCCTTTAAGATGAAAAAAAATGATTTTTAGTGGGTATCCCAACCATCTAGTCATGGAATAATGGGTTAAATCAATGAGATATATCTTTTTTGTAGTCCAATGTTTTTAGAAAGATATAGTGACTTTGAACGATAAGATAAAGAAAATGAATAAACCTATGAATGCACTACTTGTGGTTTAATCCTTTAAATTTTAGGGTAAAGGTATCTCTACAAACCATCACACTAATATAGGGGTCTTTAAGGGTAGTAAATATCATCAAACACAATAGATAAAAGATCAAAGGAAATCTTATTTCATCACTCCCACTGAGGTGGAACAAGAAAATGATGTCATAGAAGGTGCTTTTAATATTCAATTAATAACGGAGAAATTTTTATTTAGTTATGTTTCAAAATATTCCATTATATATCGAATGATTTCTATAAATACCAAATAACATTATTCACACATTGATATAGAGATATCAATAAAAACACATAGACATGGTATCATTGCAACCCAATAGTAATAACATTCTATTATTATCATATGTGAGAATAATATGACAAAAAATTTCATAATCCATCATATAGTTTAATTTAATGCCATATTGGGAATGTGTTATCTATTATTATAATGATCTCACATCAACAATCAATAGGTGAAAATATCCTTATCTTTTCTAAACCATAAAATTATCCAATCCAAAATCAATGAAGACTGTGGGTCTCATATACAAAATTCCTTTAAGGATTCAGTGTTCATACCTAGTGGGGAAGAATATCATTTTTAAATGGTGGTTCTATAGGATAGAAATTGTCAGGCGTAAATGGACATTCTTAGGCCATATGATTCCACGTTTCATAAAGTGTTTCCAGACCTTTCACCATATCATTAGGTAGACTTCCAAAAAGAATATAAACCTAGTGTCGATCCTTTATACCAAATATCATATCAAATGGAATAATTATACTTGAAGAAGTAAATGAAGAATAAAAAATATCATACTTACAAAGGGTCCAAATGCAGAAGAACTTCACATTAGTGAGCACCATTGCGCATTGTCAAGAAAAAGGATACATCAATGAAAATGAGCATTCATTTCTAGTACCTCAACAAGACAACTATATAGTAAAAGTATCCCCAAATAAAGAATGGTAACATTTTCAATGAACTTCATGGTTCACAGTAATTCTCAAATGAGGATCCTTTATTTGGATACCATAAACTAATGATTAATCTATAAGATATCAATAATACAGACATTTAGAATATTTATGGAAACATTGAGATCATAGTGATTTCATTTATTTAAATTACAGACCAAAAAATATCCCTAGATTTTATGATAATAGTATTTAGAGACTTCCTCAGAAAATTTTTGGTAGTGTATATAAATTATATTCTCATATAAACAATGAGAATACAAGAAATATAATGAATATAGGTTTTTTTTCTAGAAATAATTTGAAAGGGTAAAATAAATTCTATGTTCATGCAATGAATCTTCTATAAACAAAAAATATCATTATTGGGGTATGTGATCACATGTGATGGATTTTTTATGGAACCATAACAATTTATTATAGTTGAGTAATTACATAGAACATTATGTGTCACAAAAATTCATTGTTTTCATTTAATCGATATTTACTTCCAATGATGGGTGGTAAATTAAGTATCATTTTAAATATTACTATATGAAATAACACAAATGGGGTAATGTATTTCATTAAGGGAGAATGTTAGAAAATAATTAGGTAGAAGAATAGGAGGATAATCATTAGACATGTATGATCAATTCCTAATGCCCAATAAGGTTTTTGGAAATATGGTGATTCATCCCCTAATGGTTTCAGATGTGTTCTCATAATGAATGTTAACGTAATACCTAATGCTTAATGATAATTATTGATCCATGAATATTACATCCTGAGACCTGATATGGATTTAATAGTAGTGATATCATGGAATATTTAGAGGCACTACCTCTATGATTACAATTTTTTCATATATATATATATATATATCTCATAATATTCTAAAGTATATATTCACATATAAGGGGAATGACTTGAAACAATTTTGATTTCTGAATATAAATAAGGTCTACGATTACTCTATTCACTACCATCCCTAAAAGGAATTCATTGTTGGTAATTATCTTATAAAAAACAAACATGATACACTATTTATAATGAATATTGAGAAAAAACTCATATAAATATATCAGAAAATAATGGATCTAGAAATAATAATGATAAGTAATGTATCATACCATGACCAAATTATTTCACAGCAATCAATCCCTAAAAAGATCATATAGGGAAAATGGGATGATATATAACATCCAATGAGGGTGGAAGTAGAATTTGAGGGGAAGAATCATGAATTAAACATAATATAATATGGTTTTATTCAATTTTGAACAACAAATGGTATGCATTCATAAAATGGGACAATAAGTATCTATTGGATAGTTAATAATTTATATCTTTTTTCATCCATCCTAAAATAGGGAAAATATTTATTTACATTCAACAGAAACTTTGGTGGGAAAACATGACAACATATAATAATAATCACACTTCAATGTTCCATGTATATCTAAGAGGTAAAGTGAAGTAATAAATGTCTAATTGGATTATGAATCCATGTCCCATTCCAAAATTAAAATTTGAATATATCATAATGCAAATTCGCACTGGTCTCCCAAATACAAATAAAAGAAGGAATGTGATATGGCTAAAGGAGGATCGAATCACTAGTACATACCATACTATAAATATTAAGTATAATCTCTCACCTATCCTATATTGCAAGATATATGTAATGGAAATACTATGGAAGTATGTGGAAACACATTCATTATTTTCTAATAATGATAGAAAACTCACATCCAAATTATAAAAAACACTCCAATATTCTCTAAATAATAAAATTAAATTTAGTGTGACTAATCTACTCTATGTTGAAGTCCAATATTAATTGGGAATTTTTACTCTTGGGGACATGTTTTGTTCCTTCTAAATAGTGTTTATGGGATTTTATGGTCAACACATCCAATTATTTGACTTATTGTACAAGAAATACATCCACATGAGTATTCAAGTTCCTATATATTTAGATCTATAAAAGAAGTTATGCGAATGTCCTATATGTTTTTAGGAAGTCAAAAAAATACTTTGACATGTTACTTGTGTAAGATAAGATTTAAAATATTCAATCCATCCAATAATATATAAAATTTTCAGATTATTGGTTGAATATCTATAATGAAAAACATTTATGTGAATTAATGTATGACCTTAGATATAATATTTTCCTTTTCATATTACCATGGTAGATAGAAATATTGTTTCTAAAGAAGAAAAATCACATCACATTGTAAATTGGACCCTTTGAGGTATTTTTTTCATAGGAGTAGTAGCATATAAAATTAAAATTTCACCAAAACTAGATCAAGACCATAATGTATTCCATTAATATCTTTTGAGAAAGTGCATACAAGATCTCTCACTTATATTTAATCTAGAGGTGGTACTATAACATCCCATATCATTGATACACTTTAATTATTTATTTATTATATAGTGATACACTTAATAGAATATCTTTAAATCAAATTTCCTAGTGTCTCTATATAATTACATACATAACACAATTACATAAAATGAATGTATGACACCCTTATTTAAAAACACTAATACCTACCCTTATTATATATTGATATTATAATACATGGTGTGATAACATTGTGACATGAATAAGGTTGAGGTGAGATATAAATCACAATATGGAAAAAATAAAATCATTACATGATGAAAGTAACACATATGATTAATGAGGCATATTAAGGTGACATCATGTGTATGAGAGCCACATATATTGACATAAATGATTCATATAATTTTATAACATCTAGGAAACATAGGAATGTGATAAAAATATAATGAAAGACATCATAAGAATATTTCAGGGCTATAATCCATTACATCCATACATTGTATACTGAGGAAAATCTCTAGTAGACCATACATGGTATCTCATGAAAAATATATTTCCCAATGCATTGGATGCATGTACTATTTTGGGGCTTCCAATCGCATTCATATCATGTGAATGTATTTGTATCCCACATAGATAATTCATCATAAGAATTAATTTCCTAAAATATTATCCCCTGATCAATGTGGGTGGGTTAAATAAATGGGAGTCTACATTCAATGAATTATAGGTACATCTAATTTACTACACCTGAGTGGTATTGGGGATGTGTATTCAAAAAAAAAAATTTGGTATGTAAATTTTTTTATAATTTTGGAAAAATAATAGGTATACATAATGACTTTTGGAAGGGTATAAGGAGACTGAAAGAGATCATTCATTAATTGGGAATCATATAGATAGTAAATAAATTTTAAAAAACATATTCCAATATTAAATCTTACAAATCAATGGCATGTCTCAAAGAAATTCCCCGAATATATAAAAATAGGTGGGAATAAAATTACATCCTTATAATAATGGTCTTAGTAATTGTAATGACGAGATGGGATAAATTATATCCCATTTTCAAAACATAAACCAGATATTGGAGTGGTAATTATATATACATGAATATATAATAAATTGAGATTAAAATTAATAAATTAAAATAATGTTCTTGAATAGAAAATATGGGAGAGACAATGATTTGTAGCCTTGAGTGAGATCTTATAAAAGCTTGGGAGTTTCTCCTTAACAACATGCAGACACCGTGGGAGATAATTATGGAGGGGAGAGGAAATTCAAGATAAAATGGATTTTGTTGAAGAGAAGTGGTAATTTGGTTTTTAGATTATACAAAAAATGAGGAATTTGATAATATCATATAAAGGAAGGTTTTTCACTCAATATAATAATACAATCAAAACCAAAGTCCATCCAATGTGTTTTTCCCATATTTTATTCCAATGAAAATTTATTATAAATTTTTTTTATTTAAAATAGAGAGAAATATTAATGTAATAAAATTGGTTATCATGATGTGAATTATGTTCACAAATAATTTATTTTATGAACATAAAATATAATATATGTTTTTGGGATTCATCTGGAAAATGAAATTTTTTATTTAATATAAAAACACAAAATATTATAGGGGAAATCATTTTTGGGGCATATATTCCCCCCATATAGTATATTAAATTACATTTCTAATTTAACGATGTTATTTTATTTGTTGTGTATTTATATCATATTTATTTACTACCCTAATCACTGATTGTCTCAAAAAATTATGAAACATTTCCCATTGGATATTTTTTACAAGATGATTTGAAAATTGATATTTATTTTCAAAAAATAATTTTATAAATATGAAAATTGGTACATTTAAATAAAAAAAATTATTTTTGAGAAAATATATGTATAACTGATAATAACTATTTTCGGACCCATATAAAAATTTCATTGGACTAAATTGTATGATATTATAATTCTAATATAGATAAACATTATATATAATTAATATTTTTTAAATGTAACTTTTTTTATAAAATAGTGAACTAATCAATAAAATTTAAACCATATATTTTCAATGGTAAATTTTTTGTTTCGTAAAATAAAAAACCATCCTTTATATACTCATATATAATTTTATATATAACATAATAATGAAAAGGGATAAATATAATAATAATTTTACGAAAATATAAAATATAAAAATTCATACTATGAGGAACTAGACACATAACCTGTCATTACACAAGATTATTCCCTATGGGTACTATTTTGGGGGGTGATTCATTCATGTGGACATTCGATGATCATATCTTGGGTGGTTCTCATGATAAGATTGAAATTATCCCATAAATGGTTATGCTCTTTTTTCTTTTGATTAATCTCATATTTCTCATGTTCAATGGAAAATTTCATTGACTCTGTCTCCATTAGATGATCTGATAATTGGCCTTCAATGGGTATAGTCCAATATTTCAAGACCATAACTTCTTATAGATATGTAAAAAATTGTTTATCATAAAAATTTATATATAAAAATACTAACGGTCATTATATAATCAATTCATTATCAATGTTTAATATTGTTAATGTCATTTAAATTATCATTATCTATATTTTATAATTTTCCAGTGTAAAAAAATTCATTCATGTGTTTTTTAAACTATATTAATTAATTTATAATTTATTCGTTAAAAAAAGAAATTACATTTATATATGCTTTTGTCACCACATAATTCATTCCCTCAGATATTTGACACTTAAAATATTATTTCATTAATACTCCATATAAACATACATATCCATCAATGATTACATTGGTTGAAATGTTTCATCCTCAATATATTGGTTCCAAAAAATCACCATAACTATTTGAGTTGTCTTGTATCATATAACAGTTCATCTATAATATGAATTCATCATTAGTTACTCCTCATTTGGAATATAATTATCCAAGGTTATGACCTCTGTATTTAGTACTTGCAAGTGTTCTAGTATGTAAATCCATGAGAGGGATACATGGAACACATCATGTACATGGGATATATCATACATGACTACAACTTCAGAGGACACATCTCCGATACGATCACTAAAATAAAATTGGTCTCTTTATCAAAGACATTTCTTTCACTTATTCCCAAAAATTCTCACTATATTACTTGAAAATATATGAAGGAACAACATTCATAGAACCACAAAATTTATGTCTTGTTGGAAAGTATCTATATTGATTTTCTATCGAATTTATATTGATGTTCATATGACATTGAATTTTGGGAACCTTATCTATCACCTCTTGGATCCATTCAAGGATTATTATCTCCTTCCAACCTACAGTATCTGAGAATTTCAGAGTCTGGAAAAAATTACTAGACCTAGAATTATAACGTTGTATTTAAATAGTTGAAATTAAAATATTATTTTATGAGAAATCCAATGATGGATGTGTTGGACAAAACATCCATGGATATCCAATTAACTTTATATCATAATATCTATTATTTTTTGAATGATTCTCTCAAACTAAACATCCATCAAAAATTAGTATTGAATCAAAGTAATCTATCATGCTTGGGAAGGATTATTCTCTATAACCTCAATGTAGACCTCATGTCTCCGTTTGATATAATGGATAATTTTACTCAATGATGTCTTACATTATCCCTTATGTATATCATTGTGAGTTATATTTGAGAGAAATATTCCCAAATAACTATGAAATGCACTAACATGGTAAGGTAGTTAACTATACATAGATGGTGTTATTTCCATTAGATTTCCAAGAGAGTCATATAATTAAATTAATGGTATTTTTCCATTTCTATATTTTTATGGTAAATACATTCATCATAGCCTTAGACTCTTATCACATGCCCTTGACTTATTGGAATATCATGAAAAGAGATAAAATTCTATAATATATCAAATAATATTATGCATTTATAATTTTTCCTCTATATATTTATACATTTTAGTTATTTTTTTCATAGATAATGATGAGCTATGTACATAATCAACATGTTCCCTCTTCAGATATTGTCTTTGGGACACCAAAATAATATCCAAACCATTTAACTCTATATTTAGAAATGAAAAATTGAATAATATACTATATATTTTACTATAGCTCATAATTACCATTTTCAGTATTCTTGATCATCTAATGAATGAATGTTTAAGATAATATATTAAAGAATTGGGATGAATATTATTTTATTACACCCATGTCCATCCTTTACTAGTTTAAGATGACAATACCAATTTTAATTATCATGATCCAACCCATAGAGTCCAACCTAGTAAGCAGAATGTCGATCCATAAATATCCAAAGAACAACATGATAAGCTCAAGGGAAGTGGAAATAACCCTTTGGAATAAATAAAATTAGATGCACTTTCGTAAAGCACATGTACAACCACACCCATCAAAGCATTTATAGATGTGTTAATGAATAATTTTAAAATATTGTTACATAGAGAATGAAAACCCCTAATATAATAACCTTTATAGAAATAAAAAAGAGTTCTATTGTGAAATCCAAAAATTACAGGGAAAAATACTTACCCAACTAGAAAACGTTTCCTATAACATTCTATTACTTATTTCATGTAGTCCTTTGTCAATATTTTATTTCATCTCCCTTGTTTGGGTGTTTTAGGTAGAATTTCATGGATATTGATCCATTGTTGTAAGAAATGACCAAACTTTTTGGGTCATATGTCTATTTGAATTAATGAATTCTAGGTAAATATTTTTTAGTTGATTTGAGGTATCACAGACTATTTCAGAGATTTTCTAGGATATTTTCTGTTTTTTTGATAAAATCTGTGTTTTCAAATATCTTATAGGAATTTATAAGATATGTGAATGAATAAAAAGAAGTGTAATGGACACCAAAAAGATTTCATGAACATGTTTTTTTTCATGAAATGTTTACATGAATTTTATTTGGTTAAACAAATCTAATGTAAAAAATTTGAGTTTTTACTAAATGATAACATGATTTTTGGGTATTTTTTGTTTAATGAAATACATGTTTTGTAACAAGATTACACAAAATTAAAATATCACTATTTTTTCTCTTTAGGGAACCATACATGTGATTATAATTACATTCAAATATGAAATCTCCATATCTCTGTCCAAATATCTCCCTATGAAATGGTAGATATGTTCATTATTTTTAGATAATTTGTTATATTATTGACAATCCTTCTGTTTATATTGAGCCTCTATAAGTATAAATTCATTTTGGGTTCTTGTTCCTTTGGTGATTGATACTATAATTTATAATTTTATGGTATATATTAATGTTTATATAGAGTTTTTAGTTGATCATTTATGGTTTCTTATCATGAATTTTTCTTTCTATGGAAAATCTCTACGTCTCTAATATCCATTATTGATGGTGGACTGGTTGATGATTTCTTTTTCATGGTGTTTCTATAAAATAGGTTAATATGAATAATTTATTATTTATATTGACAAATTAACTTGTTTTAATTTCATTGAATTGAAGTTTTTTAGGTTTCAAGGATTTATTATAAGGTAAATTTCTTGTAAATGGGTTTTTAATTTGATGCATATTTAATTTATTTAGAAGAAGGTTTCATCAGAAAAAAAAATTTGATTTTTTGAGATTATAAAATGTTTTATATGTTATGAGAATTATTTTCAAATATATTTTGATAATTGGATCACTGGGAACATTGATTGAATCTATAATTATATATGAGGGGCCTTACCATGTGTTGATAAAATAGGAGGTAACCATTGGAATATAGATAGACCGTGGCATGACTTGACATTGGATCATACTAAATTTTTTAATTTTTATGGTCTTTATTGTATAATATCTATTTCCTTATAATAGTTCCAAATATGAGTTTCTTTGTAATTTATGGTAATATATCGCATGATGGGTATTAAGGCTGGATTTTTCTCACATTCCTTTATATGAGGTTGTATCAAATTACTAAACATGATAGGTTATTTCATGGAAATGTGAATACCTACTAAAAAATTTATGTAAATATTTTCATCCATTTTTTTTCAAACATAATTTCATAATTTTTTATTTGATAATATGAAATCCATTTATGAAAACCATAATAAATTTGATTTTAAAATGGATTGGATTTATGAATTTCCTTTGTAAAATAATTTTTATTTTAAAATATATAAGTATTTCATCATTGAAATTTGACATTGTATTGATACTATAGTGTTATCTTACTAGGATGTGTGACTACACCATAATTTTACCATTGGGTTAATGTAGATGTTTTTTTAGAAATTCTGGTAAATGTATTGGAATAATCATGCATGATGCTTCCATATATATATATATCAGTATCTTTGGTTTGTGTATAAATGGAGGTGATGATTGGTCACATAGATACATTTCATACATTTTTATTTTTATTTCATGGGCTTGGATTATACATTTTTTGGTTAATACATTTTTATACTCTTATAGTCTAGTTTTATGCCTTGTTTTATTTATAATAAATACTAATAATTTGTTATCATGTTGCACCTCACCACCGTAACAGCCCAAATTTGGTGACTAATCTAGTTGACTTAGGGTGGCCTTTTAAAATTTTGAAAAAAATGGAATTTTTAGTGTGATGTTTGTATGAACTTTTTATGTTTGGTTTAATAACTTTTGATAACATTAGTAAATACCATCACAATTAAAATAATAATTTTATAAAAGGTTCTTTTCCATCTCAAATTCATGATGGAAACCTAGTTACCCTGGGCGGTTAGTTATGTTTTCTATGATTAAAACTATATTTTGAGTTAATTTGAATGACCTTTTGGGAATTTTATTTATATTTACCCATTCCATTTCTAGTGATGTATTTCATTATTATAATTATTAATTACATTAATTTCATATTGGGTTAATGAATTGGTTTTAAATTGTAATGTACTACCATGATTTTGGAATGTGATAGTGATCTAAATGTTTATTTTATTCTCATTATTAGAAAATTAATTTGAGAAGAGAACATCCAAATACGATATAGGAAGCTATGAGAGAGGTTCTATAAGTGAATACTCTAGTGGATCCATACATGGATTATATTGTAATCTAAACTATTAGTACCTTGGGTAAAATGGTATTTGAGATACTAGTACATGATATGGAGAACAGATACGAATTCAGTCATTAGTATCCTCTCATAATCCATATTCATAGGGGACCCTATGAATCTATGGAGTAGGTTGATAGGATTGATCACATTAGAAAATTAAGGAATACTCTTAAAGACTCAATGGATAGTTTTTCCATGTTTAAATTTGTGGGACTAGGAAAGAGATGGGCTGACTCGATTTTGAAATCTATGTTTCATGATGGTTTGACCTTGTATTCAGTCAAAAAAATACTTAATTATTGTTTTAAATATGATATTTTATGTGAAACAAAGGCACAATATTACGTGACCATGGAGTTGGGGGAGAATTCCATTCTGTATTATTCTACCTACATTACTAAGCTGTTTTATTTTGAACTTGATATTTTCATTAATGAAAACCTAAATACTCAAAATTTATAGTTGCGAATAAACCAAAATATTTAGCGTATGTTGATTATAATGTGTCTATTTATTTTTATGATGATAGTTGAAAACAAATAACTGCATGTGGTTGACATAGGTGGTAAATAGGACTGGGTGGAGCTTTGGTTGTTTATGTAATATATCATGTTGTATATTTCTTCAATAATAGGAAGCATAAGGGTGGAAAATTATCATCCAAACAAGTTTGAGGGTAATAAAACTAAAAATCATCAATTTATAACTATAAATGTTGAAGGTGAGTTCATACAGAGCCTATCATTGTGGAGGATCCAATGACATGTCATCTTTGGCGATGATCTAGCCATAGGATATTTTTTTGATAAGATATCCCTATGTTATAAGGTAGTATCAATTTTCACCAAGGGATCCCAGTTTTATGTAAATTCTTCAACGGGTGGTGTTTATTTCAATCTCGATAATGGTGATGTTCATGAACCTATGAAATATCTACTAATGGATAAGACCAAATGACTTTATGCAGTGTATCTCTCCCCACAGGAAGCTGATGAAGGTCCATCTATATATAGTGGTTCAATTTTTATTTCATATTGTATGGTAATATACTTTTTTAAAACAGATGATACATAATCTTTTATAACTTCAAATATTGTTCAAATGATGGTTTTTTTGGATATTGTGATATTCTTATTGGATCATTCATTCTATTTGCGAGATAGTTCTGAATATGGTTTGAACTGTCCCACTTGTTGGGTAATTATAGTCGACATCAATGTTGAAGGGACTTATTAGTTTTTTATCATAAAATAAATAAAATTATAATCAATAGGGAATATTTAATTGGTTTTAAGTCCCATATAGACTATTATATCTGTTGGGTACATTTCGTAACTAACTATGGGGTCACTCAATTTTTTATCGCCTGTGGGGATCTAGGTAAAGAGGGGAGGATAAGGTTGTTCTCTATGATAGGGTAATTTCATTCTCTATATAAAAAGTTTTTCTAAATAAAGTTAAAAAAAATTGTGCTAATAGTCTAGTGGTGTATGTTCATAACATGATGTCATTCCATAAGATTCTTCATGTTTATCACCATAGAGAGAGTTCAACATTAATATTAAAATTCTCCCCTGCCTATAACCCAATCACTTTTTATGAATTATTTTTTTAGTAAAATAATATTTTATGATTCACTTAATTTCATGCTACACCATTTTAAACATTTAATAAAACCCGCAACTATTTTTTAGCACTAAATGTAACATCATCTAATCATGTGCTACACGCAACACATAGTTTTTATAAAAGTGATTTTAATATTTTAATTATGATGGTTATAACATAGTCGTTAAACATTGCAATATGAATATTAATAACACATTTTAAAATATTATTTTTAATGGGTTCATATAGCTAAACCATAATGACATTTAAATATATATATATTTTAAAAGTCTATATGTTTTGAAAAAAAATCTCATATGAACATCTTTTTATGTCCTTCAATGAATTATAATTAAACTAATTTTAATCTTTATTATAATTTAATTTTTATAAAAAAAATAAATTTTTAATTCATAATTTCACAATTATATTAGGGAGAATATATATTATTTTTATGAAATATTTAATTTTTGGGATGAATACTGAAAATACACATTTTTAATTTAGATCACCTTTTTCATATAATTTACTTATATTGTTAAATACAAAATTTATTTTATATTAAATATAAATTATATAAATTTCAAATCAATTAATACATTATTTGTTATTGGAGCCAATTTCACTTAGTAATTGAATATAAAATTAGTTCAATTTTTTGAACATTACTCTATAATCTCATATTGTATTGAAGTGTATACAAGGTTAATATTTAATTAATTCAAGACAGTTATGTAAATTTAATTTGAAAAAAAAACATATATAAATATTTAGAATCATTTTGAAACATTTTTTAATAAGATCAAATATGATTTTTTATTGAAACGATTAAGGAAAAAAGTTAAAATTAATTATTGTGATTTAATTAAGAACAAATAAACATAATGATTCAACATATAATATAGGGAGTATAAATGATACTAGAAATGATCAAAACCCAATTTTTGGGTACATTTAGACCCTGCACACATTTGGATAGATTTTAATGAGTTATTAGAAAATTATTACATAGAGGAGACCTATATAATATGTTATGGTAGAAAAGACACAAAAAATGAACATTCATTACCCTTACCATTTATAAAGATCCAAATATATACGAAAAAATGATATTTAGATTGTACATATTATTTTGAATGGAACATATTTTTTTACTATTAATTTATAATTAAATATTGTTGTTGAGATAATTAGATTAACTAAATATGAAATTTCAAATTTTATAATTATTTAATTAATAATGAACTAAAATAAAAGACACTGAAAATATCAAAACTATAGAAAATAATAGAATTACTATCTTTATTTCATTGGATGAATATATCATGCTCCATAGTTTTGAACTTGATATATTAAAATTGTATAATTTTCATAACATTTGTCAATTTTAATGAAAAAAATAATGACTACATTGACATTAATGTTATTATATAATAAATGGTTTTTTAATAAAAGAATTACAATTTTCATAAAATCACATACTATAATTTTTTTTAAAATTTTATTAAATGTAAAATATGATTTATTCATGGACCAATTTATAAATAATAATAAACATATTGAAATTTTAATATTTAAAACATTGATAGCACGCTTATGGTTAAAGTAGTGTTATTCCACATTACATGCACTCATTTTAAATTTAATTTATAACACACCTTGGATTTATTTTTTTAAAAATAAGACATTAAATTAATAATTTAGTTGTTATATTTTTAAATTTAAATAAAAAAATAGTTTAATTTATTTGTTAAATTTCTTATTTATAAAACTAGTAAACATACCAAAAAGTATAATGATAAATGTGGGTATACATAGATCTTAATGATCAAAATTATAAAAATGGAATTTTCATTTTGAGGTTGAGGTATTTCATATTCATAATTTACATTTAATTCATTATTTTTCCATTTTTGAGTCATATTTGGCATGGGATACCTCCCAATAGTGTCTAACATTATGTATTTTAAAAATGAAACTTCTCCTACTATTTAAAATCCATTCACTCTACCACATTCTCAAACCACTAAATCAAGATTTTCTTGAAAATCATCTACCCATATAAGTTCCTAAAATCCCTAATCTCAACATATAATACTAAATTTCGATAAAAGTCCAATCATGGATAGAATTAAGTGAATACCAAAAGGAGTTCCGCACAAAAGAGTCAATGTTCTTCCATAGGTAATTCAGTTTCATCTCATTCTACACCCATTAAATTATTTTTATTTACAGATTATATAATTACATCCATACGTTCATTATAAAAATATGATGTTATTATATTTTTTTAACCTAGACCAACATATACTTCAATTCAATGTGTTATGAAGTTACTGTTAATGTATACGGTGGACTACCATCTCACGAAACGTTTTTGATCATTTTCCCTTTTCAACTCTCATGGTTAGGAATTATGATGTAAACTGTATAATGACATGATATAAATGATATTTGTGGTATCTCTATTATGATTTAATTTTTTTATGACTCAAACCGTCATTCGTACAATTTTTGGTAAATATGATATCTTTGTTTTAGGATGGGTGGACTACAACCATCTCAAGGAAATGTGATTCATTCACAATTAAATGGAATGTATTAAGGATTGTTTTAGAGACATTATATGATATATATGACATAATATTAAATATTAAATTATAATATATATATACATATATATAACTTACTATCTTTCTTTAAATACAATATGAAAATGGAAATGATGTTGTTGTGTACGTACAACCTTCTTTCTCAATGAATGGTGTATCCCATTTTTTACTAATATATTTTATAAATTATTATAAATATTTATATAATTAATATATATGCTATGTATATATTTTTAAAAAAATTTAAATAATTAAATCATAATCTATGTAATATGATCCAATATAAAAAGTCAAAACATTTACGGAAAAACAAAGCAGTAATTACCTAAAATGATACATTAACATGGAGTTGTTAATAAAGGGTTATATAAAGTCATAAGTAAAAACATATTTTATTAATATATAATAATATGTTTCAGAATATGATTTATATTATAAAAATATTTATTATAATGTAGGTTTTAATTCATACATTGAAAGTCAATAATTATGTTAATGGAATTTCATCCCACTTTTTTAAGTAAGATAAATGCTATATTCACCCCTCACATTATTTGTGTAGTGTATATGCTACAATTTTTCATGTAATATCATGAATTTTCATTATTTTAGACCCCAAATGTTTCAATTGAGGTTATTATTTCAAAGGTCTCATAATTGAGAAGTTACTAAAGTATTAATGGGTTTCTCATATAACATTTATTTTGGATAGACATATGCCTTACTCACCACTCATTAAATTTTTCTAGTGTATATTGTGATCATGAATTTATTATATGATTAATATTAATAAATTTATGGTTATTTACATTTATAAATTTTTTAACTCTTTAATGTTGTTTACGGTTCAAATGTTTCATACTCTGTAATGTAATTTTTATCAACTTTCCTTCTTTGAGTCACATATTTTTTTATTCACCTATAGTATTTTAGGATGTTTATATACTAACCATCAAAATATTATATGATTAATATAATTATAATAATTGAATTAAAAGCTTCATGAAATTTAATTATTTCATTGAAATTATGATTTAAATGTTTCAATGTGGTATGGAACACTTTGAAATGATGAAATAATATTTTCCTCATGAAATGATTTAAATTTTAATTAAAATTATTTTCCATATAAGATAAAAAAGGTTAATTAATATTATTAATTTATTATGCTATAATATTAGGGTACCATTATTATTATTTCTATGAATTATTTATTCAATTTATTTCGTGTTTTTTATGATACCTGTTTCCTTTGTACAGGTTGTACCATGATAAAATGCTTATAAAACATTCTTCTTTTCTCAGGCTATTTTAGGATGATAGAATTTTGATTATTTTATTTTTTCCACAGGTTATTATACGATTAACTACTTATAATATCCATTAAATTTCATGTGTTAGGATATGATATTTATGAAAAATCTCTCTTTTAATGGATTATGACATAATATTTATGAAACATTTTTCCTTTAATGGGTTATTATATGATGTATGTTATATAATTTTGTTGAACAATGACGTGTTATTTTTTTTATGTGATAAGGGGGACCTATATCTCTCTACAATTAATAAGTAAATTATTTATATATCATGAGTATGATATATCAATAAGAAGGAGTGATATCATTTCCATTTGATAAGGCGATATTGAAGAGTGAACTTGGTTCAGTCTGACAAGGCTGGAATGAGGAGAGAACTCGGTTTAGCAATATAGGGTTAGAATGGGAAATTAAAACTAGTTATATAATACATATTGATAATAGTATGTGAAATTTTTTATAAATACTATTCTAGAATATTAAGTGGACATGGTTCAATAATACATTCCTAGAATGAGAAGTGGTCCTGGTTCATTAATGCAATGATGGAAGGGGATGTCAACCTGGTTCAGTAATACAAAGATGGAAGGATAAGTGGAATCAGTTTGTAAATATATGGATTTAATGGGATGTGAACTAGGTTCATTAATGCAAGTATGGAATAATTAGTGAAAACATTTCAATAAATGAAATTGTCGACTCATTTTTCCTTTATAGAAATCCATGACTAATATGAAAATCATTTTATAGGGTCATCGGTCTTCCACAATTCCTTGCCATATTGTTTTTTATTCTCTTATTTATTTTTCTATTGATTCACTTTTGATTCATTTGGTATGAACTTCTAATATTTATACTAAAATTATTGTTTATTATCTTGTTATGAGGGTTGTTATCTTATAATGATAAAATCATGTTATCATACCATTATGATCATGTTATGTAGACATGTCATCCTACATTACCATTAATAAGAAAATAATCAAACCCATGTCATATTATTCCATTCCCAATGTTATAAATAAAGGATTAGAGTAAGGGTACTAATGATGGAGATATATACTAGAGACATTGAAAATCATTCACTATATTAAATTATTGTGTTCCATGTTTCCTTAGTCAATAAATAATTACAGTTTATAGGCAGGAATTTTTTATAGTGCGATAAATATTATTCTAAAATTTACTAGTATAAATTTATGTCAATTCTGTTTCAATATACTTGGTATCCATGTAAAGTATGAGTCAAACATTGAAAACATGTATGTGAAAACACTAGTGTGATCACTAGGGTAATTTCTAAGGATATGATTGGGGATGCCTCCAAGGTTAAGACTAAGGAATCATGGATTTAAAATATAGATTCATGTTTCATGAATCCAATATTTATTTTATTATAATATTGTTTTTAAATCTGATAAGTGTTTATCAAATGAGGTTTTGTGGTGTTATTCAATAGCAGGAACTAAAAGGAACTAGGATGAAATTGAATTCTTCATATGTTGAAGGTATGTGCATTATAAAAATCATATTACATAGTGGGAATATTTTTGAGATAATAAGGTATGTTGTAAGTGTATTGGTTAGAAAACTGAGGATAAAGAGACTTCCAAAAACATGTGACAGGTATAGGATGCTCCTAAAGTATTGTTTACATTAAACATAAGAATCCTGATAAGATTGAGGATTAGGAACCTTAATCAAAGATTAATATATTATATTATATGAAATGTGTATTGATGAATAATATTATGAATCCGATGAAATTGATCATGAATAATGTTGGATGATTTGATTATATATGTTTCTTTAATTCAAGTATTATGTTATATAAAAAGGATATGTTAAATGGTGTTGAAGACATAGAAAAATGATTTAATGGAAAATGGATATTTTTATTATTGGAAGTTGATCCTTAATGTGTTCATGGTGATGTGTAAATTTTGATAATATTGGGTGAGGGATTATTGATTTATATAATTTAAATTGGTCAGTATATATGACCATATAATGGAAAAGGGATTTGAAGGAAGCTGTTTTATGTTATAATGGAAGGATTTTGCATATTATTTTGGATTTAAGGAAGATATCCAATAATATTTAGAATAATAAAGACCACAAGCTTCGAATATGGTTTTATGGTTATTTAGTTTGTTATCATGTTTTAGTAGAAATCATGATAAATGTGTTAAAATATTTGATATTTGATAACAAAGAGCTACATTATACAGGGGATCAATGCTAATCTATTTATGGGATATTTTGTGACCTTCTCTCTAATGTTTTTTATTTTTTTCTTTTATAAGGGTTATATTGTTAACAATTATTGGAATGGTTTAAGTTAAAAATAGGATGAGGTCTGATTGATTAATTTATTATAACGCTATACGTGGATTTATGCATATTGTATAACTTGTGATAACCATTTTTCATTGATGACAACTAGAGATAGATGGAATGGTATATAATTATATTTATAGATATCATGAACTATTATTTATTCATGAATGAATGATTCTCCTTCATTACCTAGAGTAAGTCATAAAATGGGAATTAATCACGAGACATTCAAAGGGTCGGATTATTCTGAATCAATTAAGTATAAAATCTCTAGAAAACTCATTATCATTTGGAAAAGGGTCCATAAAAAATTGTATCATATATCATCATTTGTTATGATATCAATGGCCCCATTCGTGATTATTTAGTATATGGTTCTGTAATTTTTAAAGTTATTTGGATAACCCAATTTCATGTAATAACTGATCATTATCAATCTCTATGACAAATTATGTTTTTCCTCTATGTCCATGTTTTAACATCCCACTAGTGTTCTTATTCATGGAAACCATGTTATGAGTTATATTGTGTAACTATTACGGTTCTAAAATATGCTTTCTAAATAAAATTTTAGTGTTTATCATAACAATTTTTATTTCTATGAAAATAATTTTAATGTATTAATACCTTTTTAACCCTAATGAATTTCAGGGGTTACGTTCATTTTAAGGGGGTAAATGAAACACACTGTGTTTTTAGGAATTATTTCTAATTGAATAAATTAAATTTATAAAATTAAAATCAATTCATCCTACACCAATTTAAACATTTGTTATATGGTACAATAGGTTATTCATGTAGTATCGGAAACATCATCTTAGCTTTCATAACACACAATACATAGTTTCTACGAAATAACATTTTAATATTTTAAACATCAATGTTATAAAATAGCAATTGAACATATTAATATGATTAATAATAACCTATATTAGATATTTATCATGATGGTTTAATATAGATAATAAATATTGGTAATGAAATATATAAATTACGATAATTTTTATCTTATGGTTTGTTTTTGGGAATTTTTTATAGTATTTTATTTTTAGATGAGTATTAAAAACTTATGAATTTTAATTAAAATATTTCTTTTCATAAAATTTTGTATATATAGTTAAATAATATTTAAATTTTAATTTGATGCTTAATTAGAAAAAATTAATAAAAATTAATCCAATTTTGGTCATTGGAACCATTTTCACAATGATATTTCATATAAAATTAGATAAACCATCTGAGCTTTTCACCTTAAAAACCATCTTTCTCACAACATCAATGAGATTAAATCAAAGTTAATCTTCGTGCCCAATTGAATTGAATTTTGAAAAAATGGATATAAATATTTGGAATAATTATTAAATTTATGTTCGAATAAAATGAAATTAAATTGTTGAATGAAATGATAAGTTAAAACATTTAAAATTATATACCATGATTAAGATAAGAATGTGGTTACTTAATGATTAAACATAGAATATAATGTGAATAAATTTCCCAAAACATGTCCAAAACCCATTGTTTAGAAATAGTTTTACCCACTTCACATATGAAATAATTTTTATGAGTTATGGAGATATTATTCCAAGAAAATGAAAAATATAGTAAGTTATGTACAGGAAAATACAAAAAATTGATCATTCATTACCTTTATTATTTTTAAAGCCATCCGATATGTGAAAAAAACACATTTGTTTACATATAAATATTATATTTAAAGTTATGGGGATTTTATTATCATTTTAATTTATATTTTTTTAGAAATTAATTAGTCAGATTATCTTCATAAGGAATAAAAATTGTGGTAATTATTTATTTAATAATTAACTAAAATAATTCAAACTAAAAATAATAAATGTGATGTAAATTTATTGAATTATTTTCATCCATTTTTAGATGAATATATTGTTTTACACCGGTGTATACATAATATATTAAAATTACATTTTTTACTGATATTATTAAATTTAAATTATTTATATAAAATAAAAATTGACATAAATTTTATTTTATATTAAATTTTATTATATTAGACGTTTTAAAATATGGTACAAATAATATATTATAAAAAATATTTATCAATGATAATAAAAATGGTCTATTTATTGATGATTTTACCATTAAAAAAACATATTGGAAAATAAAAAGTATAAACATTGTCTACATAGTTCAACTTAACATAATATTTTTGCGTGTTATATGTGCATGTTGTAAATGTAATTTCCAACACACATTGATTTTTTTGATTTATATATAATATAAATAAATTATTTTTACAATATTTTCTAATAAATATCACTTTAATTTATTCCTAATGGTTTAACTACTTAGGTAATAAAACTACTTTCCTTAATAATAAGATGATAAAAGTGTGGAAAACATGATTTTCTGAAAACATTTAATAAAATGATTTTTTTTGTGGTGGAAAATTGGATCAAACATAATTCCACTTTAATACATTATTTTTCAATTTTCATGAATATGAGGTAAAGGATACCTCCCAATAGTGTTTACCTTTTGGGATTTACAAGAATGTCACTCCTCCTCCACTATAAAAAGTCATTAACTCTTCAACTAAGTCACTCCTATCAAGAAAAATATTCTCATCACAAATCTGACAGAATATATTCATTAAATTCCACATCTCATCCTCGAATCCAGAATTTGGGAGGAAATCTAAACAAATAATCTCTTTAGTGAATACCAAATAGAGTTATATGAAAAATAGGTAGCATTATTCAACATGCATTTCAATTTCATCTCTTTATCCACCCATTTAGATCTTATTATTCCATTCATATATATAATATCATAAAAATCCTATATATAATGAGGTTTTTTAGTTCTATAGTTTCTACCTAGACCTATATATTCTTCAATAAAATGTGTAATTTATTTATCATTTGTGAGTACGGCGAACTACCGCACTGTGAAACGATATCATTCATTTAGTCCTTTAACACTTCTCATGGTGGGTAATAATGATTTAAAAACCATGTTAAACGATATAAATTATATTTGTGATATAATTAATCCATTTTAATTATTATATAACATTGTCCTTCTATCATTCACTTTTTTGTAAACAAGATAACTTTCTTTGAGGATGTGTGGACTACCACCCCATCAAAGAATTGTAGTTTGATAAAACATTACATAGAATATATTGAGGATCGGTTTAGTGAACCATTATTATATATATGAAATATTAAATCTACTTTAATATATATATATATATATATATATATTTCCTTTACATTTATTCTTTCAACACAACAAGGAAATGGAAACTGTGTTAATGTGGACATATTGCCTACCGTCACCTTGAATGGTGTATTCCATTTCATATTTTTATATATGATATAACATGATAAATATTTATATAATGAACATAAATTTTATTTATATAAATTTTAACATTTTAAAATAAGTAAATCATGATCTATGGGATAGGGTCATGGATAACAAGTTGAAAACATATAAAAAATCCAAAGCAGTTATTACCTGAAACGTTACATTAAAATGGTAATATTAATAATGAATAATATAAATTCATAATTAAATAAAATATTTTATGATATATATAAATATTTTTTCTTTTCAATTTTTAATAATCATATATTTATTATACATGATGTTCAAACATGTAGGAATAAAGTCAATAATTAAGATAACGACATTTTATCTCATTTTTTATTTCGATAAAATACACTTCATATTCACCACTCACTTATTTTTTGTGGTGTATATACTTATATTTGAAATTTCATATCTCTAATTTAATTTATTTCATGATATTAAATGTTTCAATTTATTTTATTGTTTCACAAGTCTTACAATTCAAATGTATCTCATGTAGTTTGGTTTTTCTCATACCTCTTTTATTTATTTGATACTTATTCCTTATTCACTACCTGTTCCTATTTTTTATTGTATATAATGACGATGAATGAATTTCATGATTATTATTATAAAAGTTTTTTTTATTTACATATCCAATTCATTATATCCCTTTAATGGGGTTTAGGGTTCAAAGGATACCATATAGGTAATATAATTGGTCTAATTTTTCCTTCTTTATGACACACGCTACGTTAAGAAGCTAAAATAAATTATCTAGTCTAATTCTAACAATTTAAAATTTAAATAATTAATATAATATATTTCATGAAATTATATGCCTTATTACTTGTTATTATTTCATTGTAATTATGATTCTAATGTTTTAATGTGGAATGTGATACTTCGAAATGCTCAATGATTATTTTCCCCATGAAATGATTTAAAAGGTCATTAATGATTATTTTTCTTCTAATATTATATAAATTGAATTATTTAATTGTTTACTAGGGTTATGATCAAATGTACCATTTTTATTGTTTCTAGGATTGATTTATGTATTTTATGACAGGTAGATTTTGAGACTCATTTCTTGTCAATGGGTTTTGTAATGATAATATGTTTATGAAACACACTTTTTTTCATGGTTCTTTCTACGATGAAATTATTGTGATGTGTATCACTTTTTCCTATTTTATTATAGGATGATATTTTTATAACATCCATTTCATTTCATTGGTTATCATATGATTCTTAAGAAGCCCATCTCTTTTTAGTGGTTATGATATGTAACATGTTTTATTATTTTCTGGTACATGGATGTATGATTTTATCATGTGATGGTTGGGAATTGTACCTCCATCTAATGCATTGGGAAATGATTTATATATCATGATTATTTAAGGTATACCACTATGAGTGAACTTATTTTAGTATTAAAAGGCTGGAATATATAGTTAACGTGATTCGGTATGATATGATTATAACAAGGAGTTAAATCGGTTCAATAATATTAGGGAGGAAGTAGATGTGAGCCTGGTTCAATAAAAATTGGCTACAACATGATGTGATCGTAGTCAGGTATTATAGGCCCTGAATAGCAAGTGAACTTGGCTTAGTAATATAGGGATGGAACGGGATGTGAACCCAATTTAGTAATACAATGTTGGAACATGAAGTGGATTGGGATCAATAATACATGGAAAAAAAATAAGTGATCTTAATTTTGAAATATGGGGATGGAATGGTATGTGATCTTGGTATATTAATAGGTGGATAAAATAGGTAGTGATCGTTGTTTATTAAAGGAAATTTTTCATAATGATTCCCTTGATAGTAATCCTTGATTAATAAATAAATATTTATATATGTTGATGTGCCTAACTATATTCCATATCTTATTATTATGTTATTATCTATTGGATTATGATCTTATTTCCCTTATGATCCATGTCTGATGAACCGTTAATATTTATTTCATGATTTATGTTTATGATCATTGACAGGGACTCTGATATCTTATATGATATGAACATGTTCTCATTCACTTATGCTCATATTATGATTACATTTTTTTTCTTTTACCTTATTTAGCATATGTTATCACCCCTAATGTTTTAATTCACCATGTTATAAATAAATTATAAACCTCAGATTAGTGAAGGGTAATATCATTACTAATGAAATTGAGTACCGTTGATTAGTTAAAATATCATGTTCCATGTTTCTAAAGACACCAAACATTTACAGTCCTTGGAAAATTATTTTATGTAACTTGATGGATATTCATAAAAATTGATGTAATATCCATGAATTTTATGTCGGTATTTGAATAGGTTCTGATGAACATTTCAATTCAATATTATCGAATGTAACCTGATGTGTTAGTGGAATAGAAGGTCCATCATGAGGTCCAAGAGGAAATTGGAATAATCATTCGAGTGTGTCTCCATTGGAATTACATGTCCTATTTTTATTGAAGGTTTATGAGAGATTTAGACTTTGTGTTAACTATTAGAATTTGAATCAAGATACTGCATTGAAAAATAGAATTTTCATATGATTGATGAACAATATAATGAACATCAAGGGGAATTTTTATTCAATTAATGTACATCAGTCAAGGTACTACTAGTTGTGAATCCAATAAGTGGATATAACTAAGATAAAATTTTGGAGACGGTATGGGAACATAGAGTTTATATTTATGGGATTAGATATCTCTAAACCTCATACAACATTTATGGAATTAATGAACATGATCATTAATTAGTTATTGTACTCTTTTTTGTGGATGATATATTAGTGGTCTCAATGTTAGAGGATGAGAAAAAAGACCATTTGTATATCATTATTAATAACATGAATGAACATCATCTATATTCTACTATTTCAAAATTTGGTTTTTTGTTCGTGGAAGTTGAATTAACAAGGAATTTGATATCTGATAGTGGATTTAATGTGGATCTAAAATGATACTTTTTGTTAGGTCCATGGGGCATCCCCGAATTGTGTGTTAGATCTGATGCTTCTTGTGTTGCATTGGTTACTATAGGTGGTGTTTTAAGTATTTATGCATGAATTCATCATCAATGAAAAGTTTAACCCATAAGGGTGAAAATATTTAATTGAATAAAAAAATTTAGATTTTTATTGTATATTAAAGAGAGATTTAATTCATCTATATTTTTTTTATTCTTCCATAATCGCATTTTGGTTATGGTGTTTTCTATAATTCTTCTGGCACAATACTGGTATGCATCTTAATGTATGAAAAAAAGTGGGGGCATATGGCTCACACTATTTTGGGCCTCATGAAAATTCATACCCTACCCCTGAAATTAGTTATTAGTGGTTACTGATACACTCAATATGTGGTGACACTATCTCTCTGTGGAGCAGTTTACTCTTTATTTTCATTATAACAGCCTAAATTTATTTTTACATAGAGGTATCAAAACCTGTGATAGATACCATGAATGGTGTACCATAAAACATTAAATTTATATATTTCATACACCCTTATGAGTGAAAATGTTGTTTCTGATTCATTGAGACATAAATTTCTGGCACAATTCATAAATGATTCTATTATGGAGGGGTCTCTATATAGAATATTATTGAGATGAGATTTCGAATAGAATAGTTTGGGGGACTGGTGTTCTTGTATTAAAAAAATTCATAGTCATCATTTCATGTGGGGGTTTGGAAAGATTATGTGATAGACACAGAGTACCAATGATTTAGTGAATGGATTTATCGTGTGGATACATTAAATGAGTGTTCTCAGTAACCAAAAGGTATTTTTAACTTTAGTAGTAGGTTAATTATACCATTTTAAATGATGTTGGAGGTTATAAACATTATACTATATTATTTATGGTCTACACACTATGGGGATACCAAGATGTATCACAACATGTGATTTTGGTATTAATGATAGGGGTATAATTAGCAAAATGTGGATTTTGGTTTACATTGTCCAACTTGTTAGTGAATCACATGGGAAATATTGAGAGCTGTGAGTTTGTTGCATCCCTTTATCATTACTATATAGATTTGGGATGATATTTCCATGGATTTCTACATTGGTTTTTTTGCATAAACCTTATGTTAAAGATTCCATATGATTTATCAATGATAAGATCCTGAAATTTGTTCATTTACTCTCTATCAAAGTAAAGAAAATGGGTGAATATCATGGGGAATTTTATATATGAGATATTGTGAGAACTATGGAGTTACCTTTTTAGTTTTATATAATATTTACTCACGGATCATGTATAGGTTTTGGAATTATTTAGAGTAGTTTATGGGTTCTTAATTGAAATTAAACATGACATATAATCCAAAAATTGTTGGAAAGTTACTAAGGGTTATCCAGGTTCTTGATGATATGCTCTAGGAAAGTGTTCTTCATTTCAGTGGATATTGGAAAAATTAATTTTTCATTCATTGAAATTTCCAATAATAGATGTTATCAAGGATAAATTAATATGGATCCCTTTTAGGTTATTAGGGGTAGTGATGTATATCACCCATATACAAGGATGAGTTGGGAGAGAAATCCTTGAATGGTACACGCCATGTTTAATAGAATTTAATGATGGTGAAATTGATCCAAAGGAGATTGATATCATGACAGAGTCATCATAAATATAATGAGGACCACAATTATTGGACGTTTGAGTTTTCGGTTGTTTATCTAGTCATTCTCATATTATTTCATATATTGTGGCATAGTTGGTTGCGGAAACTGGGTATGTTTTTAATGGGGTATATTAAAAAAAATTGATATTGTTTGAAAAATGGTGATGGTGGCCTACCATTTGGAATTACTATCTCATTTGATTTCTATTCATGTTGATATTCAGTTTTACCATTTTCGGATGTATGTAATAGATCCTTCACATGTGATTGGTTGGGTTGATGTTGATCATGAGACATACACCACAATTGGTGAGCAACCAGTTAATATTATATATCATAAAAGTATAGTGCTTGTAACGCCCCGACCCTAGTTGCCTAGAGTCGGTGCATTATTACATAACATTGGCATGATCACAAGAAAGATCAATTCTCGAAAGACCGATTGGTTTAGTAGCCTTGGAAACACTAGATATATTCATTAATTTTACATTACATCATAAAATGAAAAACTACTACAACAACATAATGTTTCCACAATCCACACTATTAACCCCTCATAAAATCCCTGCAGGTCATTCATAACTTACTTATTCACATCCTGGGAAAAATAAAACATAGAAAAGGGGTGAGCTAAAATGCCCAGTAAGGATAACAATATAGCGGAAACTTTCATAAATAAGAATAAACATTTAAGGCAATGTATAACTAAAACAAAAGCCTTTTAAATATGAACTTTCAACATGGTATGGCATAAATAAAATGAAATAATGCCATTTACTTATTCACATGGATATTCTACTAATCGAATAATCACATGCAAAAATCAATAACCACTTTCATAATGTTGGAATGCATAATGCCAGACTATCATAACCACATAGCCAAGGCCTCGTGCCAAGACTACAAATAAGATTTTGTCAAGGCCTTGTGCCAAGACACTATTTTGTCTCATGAGACCTACCGATGCATCGAGGAGCTATAGCGGGCTCCACCCGTCACTTATTAAGTCCAATGCATTCCCATATGAAAAGGTTTAAATATAACATAAACATTCGTATTAAAAATAGCATACGAAATGTCAATACTTTCACCATAAACTATGAATGGTATAAAAATAGCACATCCACAGTCAAACATATCACAAAACCTTCAATACAATATAGAAGTTTTGTATCATAATAAATCAACTTCAAATAATCTTAAAATCCATCAAAGGATGTTGACATAGATGAAATCAAAATTCTTTTTAAAGAAATATCTCCTTTTATTTTGAAATCATTTAAGATCCATATAAAATAAAACATTTTCTTTAAAAATAATCTTATAAACTTGTAAGGAAAGCTTTGAAGACTTTATAACGGCGTAAAATAACCGCACCCGCCGTATAAGTTAAAAAAACATTCTTACCTCAATTTTGTCGAAAAGGTTAAAAAGGACCTTGTTTTGAAAACGATGTAAATATTCCTTTATAAACCTCTTATAAAAAGTCAAACAAGGGTATAAATGACTTTAACCCATATTCTTGTAAATAGTAAAAATGTTTTGAAATAAATTTTTAAGAAACATGGATGTGGATGATAAAGAGATCCCAGTAGATTATTACGTATAAACAACCTTGGATAATGAAGAGGTTGTAAAGTAAACCCTGAACTTGTACTTTTCCTTGGTTGGGGTAGGTTAACCTCCTGTATAATGGTGAAATAGTTGTTATTAAATTATACAAGAATCATATATATTAATATGATATCATATATGATCTTTTAACATTGATTTGTTAATAATATCTTAGAATTATCGTCGTTTCGGGAGTTAACATACTCATTTTATTTTATATGTTTTGTTACATAAGCCATGGTTGTTGTATCTTATTCATATCCAGAATGATATCTAGTCCTTACACATCATTTTTAAATCATCAAATGATAATTATACTTGAATGGATATGATGGAGAATGAATCTCATCGCGTTCGTGGAGACGGTAGTCCGTACGTACGCACGAGCGACAATATCATTCTTTTGATATTAAAATAATATATAAATGGATGGTATATCATATATACAGATTCATTAACATGTTATATTTATTATTTAAATGAGTTACACATCATTATTATACCCATCCAAATAATATTATATTGAATAACAATTACACCACGACGTGGAGACGGTAAGCCGTACGTACGCACGTATGGTGACATGTTATTCAAAGGGTGGATAGAATACTGAATATGGTTGTACCATATTTATAATAACATCACAGTATATGTGAGATACTGGAGTTATTATTTTAGAATGGTAAGAACAACGGAAGAAGAAGTGGAAGAAGAAATGAACTTGGAGAAGGGTGGTGAAATCATTACCTCTTCTTCGGGTTCTTCCTTTTGATTTGATCAAAAGGGCTCCTTAGGTTGGCTTTCTGATCAAACTAAGGCCTCTAGGTTGTAGTGAGGGATGTTGGGAGAGTATTTGGGAAGAGTGTGGCCGAACCAAAAGGCTTTGATGGTGTGAAGAAATGAGAAGGAGGAGTGCCCTTTTATAAGAGGGGTGAGGGGTACCTTTGGAAAAGCTAGAAATATTAATTTATAATAAATTCATATTCGGTTTCCAATGGCTCCAAAGTTGACTATTCAAAGGCTAAGGTGGGGATAGGTCTAAAACCACTCAACCAATAGTATTTAGACAGGTTTGGATACTTATATTAACCTTATCTTTAAGTATTAACTCTAAGTTAATTAGTTTCACTTTTACAATGTCTCTTTGTATTTTTATATAATATGGTTAATAAACTTACTATATACATCCAAGAGACCCCCAAGTGGTCCATTAATGATGAACCTATCATGATATAAGTCTCTTGGCCGAACCTTAGATTTTTAGGAATTTAATATCAATTAATATTATAATATTTCGTTTAAGAACTCTTTTATGTCAATTTTGACACTATTCAATAGTTGATTTTTGTGAAACTCATAACAGATTTATTACTTCGAACAAAGTCAATTAAATCAATCCTAATATATCATATTATCCTAGAAAATTAGTTTAATTCATTAAAAGTTTCATATTATATTTATTTGGGTATTTATAATATCAATTACTTTAATTTTTCACTATTATAGTAATTACTGCATCATAATTGTGTCATAAATAAAATAAATTATTTAATGTCTAAAAATTATAAATAAAATATAATTATGTAGGAAATCATTTTAACTTTCTAATGAATATTTATAATCTAAAATCCAACTTATATAACCCTATGTAACAATTGTTTTGCTAAAAGATATATGCTTGTGTCATTTTTGTATTCATTTTGACTTAATTAAAATAAAGTGTCATTATCACTTACAAGTGGATCCATGGGGTCCCAAAATAGACCCAAAGATTCCCATGGTCGACCATGTATCATCCAATAGGGTTAAGACACGTTTTAGGGTAATTTAGTATTATTATAATATTATTTTTTAACCCCTATTTACCGGATTTACCCTTAACCATGGTAAATAAAATATTTACCGCAGTAATTATTCAAAATGTCTAAAAACAAAAGTTACCTATTTACACAATTTGAACATCCTGATTCCAAATATGGAATCCATTTTCCTAAATTCAAAACACAGAAGTGGCAGAAATTAATTTAAAATTAATTTCCGCTGTCAAAACAAAAAGCGTGTTTTTAAGAGATAATAACTATCAAAAGATTGACACTTGTTTATGTTCGGTTTAATTGTAAAATTATGTCCAATGACCAACATTATATTGAATGGTAAAAATATATTCTAAATATACTTTAAAACCACTCAAATTCACAATTTATCACTATTAATTATTTTGATTAAAAAAGTTGTTTTTAATTAAAATTTAGTAATTTTCACTATTCATCAAAATATAAAAGTTATCCGAAAAGTACCAAAATTTCACCCTAGGATAATTTTGATATTCCGAATCCAAAAATGAAGTCCATTTTCAAATATAAAATATATATAATTTCAAAAAGTAGGTATTAGTATTCACAACGGCTAGTTTAATTAGTTGTGGTGTGTGTTAGAACTCGAGGTTGCGTACAACACACGCTATCGCATTATTCGAAGGGAAACATACCGTGGAAGCTTGGGGTGTTACATTCTCCCCTCCTTCAAATAATTGCGTCCTCGCAATTTCTAGGGTATTACTGCATAAAAGACTCGGGTGGTTCTTCATCATAAGTTCCTCGGGTTCCCACGTTGCCTCTTCCATCTTATGGTTTCTCCACAAAACTTTTACCAGACGCGTCGTCCGGTTTCTCAGCACTTGTTCTCTCGTATCAAGAATCTTGACGGGCTCTTCGCAATAAGACAGATCAGGTTCCAGTTCTAATTCCTCATAGGTGAGTACATGCGTCGGATCAGGCATGTATTTCCTCAATAGAGATACGTGGAACACATCGTGAACTTTGGAGAGACTTGGCGGCATTGCCAATCGGTAAGCTACAACCCCAATTCGTTCTAGAATTTCGAAAGGTCCGATGTACCTGGGACTCAATTTACCTTTCATACCAAAACGTATGACTCCCTTCCATGGAGATACCTTCAGGAAAACATGATCACCGACTTGAAATTCCAAATCCTTCCTTCGATTATCGGCATAGCTCTTCTGCCTACTTTGAGCTGCTTTGATGTGATTTTGGATTACTTTCACCTTTTCCACCGTTTCCTCCACCAGTTCTGGGCCTACAAGTTTTCTTTCACCAACGTCATCCCAACAAGTTGGTGTACGACATCTCTTTCCGTATAACGCTTTATATGGTGCCATCTGAATACTCGAATGGAAGCTATTGTTATAGGAAAATTCTACCAGAGGTAAATATTGATCCCACATACCCTGAAAGTCAAGTGAGCAAGATCTCAACATGTCTTCTAAGGTCTGAATAGTCCGTTCTGATTGTCCGTCTGTCTGAGGGTGGTAAGCAATGCTCAAATGAAGTTCAGTATCCAGGGATTTCTGAAGACTTTTCCAGAATCTTGAAGTAAAACGGGGATCACGATCAGAAACAATCGATAGGGGAACTCCATGAAGTCTCACAACTTCATTAATATATAGTCTTGCTAGACGTTCCAGGGTTAGATCTTCTCTTATAGCAAGAAAATGTGCTGTCTTGGTAAGACGTTCAACAATAACCCATATTGCATCATTCCTTCTAGGAGTCTTTGGTAGCCCGATGACAAAGTCCATCGTAATATTGTCCCATTTCCACTCTGGTATGGGAAGAGGTTGCATGACTCCTCCAGGCTGTTGCCTTCCAGCTTTCACTTGTTGACAAACCATACATCTTGACACAAAATCAGCAATCTCCCTCTTCATGTTGTCCCACCAAAAATGTTCCTTCAAATCTCTATACATTTTGGTGCTTCCAGGGTGTATAGAGAAATTGGAACTATGAGCGTCATCCAGCAATTCCCTTTTTAGATCAGGTATATTGGGAACACAAAGTCTCTTCCCGAATTTCAAAATTCCATCTTCATACACAAAGTCTCTCAATCTCCCATCATTCACAGCTTTAATCTTCTTCTGAAATTCTTCATCATCGGTCTGGGAACTCTTAATCCTTTCTAGTAAAGATGGTTTGGCAACCATTTGAAAAAGCATTGATGTTTCACCTTCCCTGGTTATTCCCATGTCCATCTTCTCTAGATCCATGAAAATTGGATCCCTTTCAATTCTCATCATGTTCAGAACTCCATGGTCATTTCTGCTCAAAGCATCTGCTACTTTGTTTGCTTTCCCCGGGTGGTAGTGTATCGTCCAATCATAATCCTTGAGTAATTCAAGCCATCTCCTTTGCCTTATGTTGAGTTCTTTTTGTGAGAAAATATACTTCAGACTCTTGTGATCAGTATAAATCTCACAATTTTCACCATAGAGGTAGTGCCTCCATATCTTCAAAGCAAATATCACAGCTGCTAACTCGATATCATGAGTAGGATAGTTTTGTTCATGAATTTTCAATTGTCGTGATGCATAGGCAATAACTCTATCATTCTGCATAAGGACACAACCAAGTCCTTTCTTCGATGCATCACTATAAATAACGAACCCATCATTCCCCGATGGTAGAGTCAATATAGGAGCATTGACTAATCTTCTCTTCAGTTCTTCGAAACATTCTTCACACTCTTTTGTCCAAACAAATTTAACCCCTTTACGTGTGAGCTTTGTTAATGGGTTAGCCAATCGGGAAAAATTCTCGACGAAACGTCGATAATAACCTGCCAAGCCAATAAAACTACGTACCTCAGTTATACTCGTAGGTGCTGGCCATTCTTGGATTTCTTTGGTCTTAGAAGGATCAACAGAGATTCCATCTTTAGAGACAATATGGCCAAGAAAAGAAATCTCTTGTAGCCAGAATTCACACTTGCTAAACTTTCCATATAATTCATGCCTCCTCAGAGTCTTCAAGATAATGCGCAAGTGATTTTCATGATCTTCGTAGGTTTTGGAGTATACCAAGATATCATCAATAAATACCACCACAAATTCATCGAGATACTCCTTGAAAACTCTATTCATCAGATCCATGAATACAGAGGGTGCATTAGTCAATCCAAACGGCATTACAGTAAACTCGTAATGCCCGTACCTGGTTCGAAATGCTGTCTTCGGAATGTCTTCCTTCTTTACACACAACTGATGGTATCCAGATCGAAGGTCAATCTTTGAAAAGTATTGAGCTCCATGCAGTTGGTCAAATAAATCATCAATATGAGGTATGGGATACTTGTTCGTTATCGTTATAGCATTGATCTCCCTGTAGTCGATACATAACCTCATAGATCCATCTTTCTTTTTAACAAAAAGAACAGGGGCTCCCCATGGAGAAACACTAGGGCGAATAAATCCCTTATTACTCAATTCCTCTAGTTGTTTCTTTAGTTCGACTAACTCTACAGTGGCCATTCTATAAGGGGTCTTCGATATAGGCCTTGATCCAGGAATCAAATCAATAGAAAACTCAACTTCTCGTTCTGGAGGATGTCCAGGTAAATCTTCCGGAAATACATCTACAAATTCTTTCACAACAGGTACATCCTCTATTTGAACATTCCTTTCCTCACCGACAGTTATTTCATTCTCTTCCTCCCCAATAATTGAATTAAGTTGAGCTACTGGGGGTGGATCTAAATAAGAATTCGGTGGTGACGATTATGCTCTAAAAATAAGGTGTTCCTTATCATTATCATCAAGAATCGTAACCTCTTTCTTCTTACAATAAATCTTCGCATCATAGTCCGAAAGCCAGTCCATACCAAGGATTATATCATACTCAATCATAGGTATGACGATGAAATCAGCAGATAAAGAAAATTTATGTGCTCTAATGGGGACTGATTCACAAAACTTTGTTGCAACGATACTTCCCTTAGGAGTTTTAACTGACAACTCCCTTATTAAATCAAATTGGAAATATCTAATTTTCTTAGCAAACTGTGAAGATATGAAACAATGCGATGATCCAGAATCAAATAATACATTTGCTAAACTTGAGGAAACCATTAAATTACATGCCACCACGTCTTTCGGAGCTTCTACCTCAGCAGTAGTGATAGCATAAGCCTGGCCTTGATCCCTTGGCCTTTTCTGAGGAAAGTTCTCCTGACGCTTAGGACATGCATTTGCCTAATGCCCCATCTCCCTGCAATTGTAGCACTGAACGTTTGTAGCTTCCTTCTTCCCCTTGCAATCATGAGCTTGGTGGCCTTTTTCACCACACTTGTAACAGACTCCCATTCCCTTCAGGCAAGAACCGGGGTGTTTCTTCCCACATTTACCACAAGATGGATATTCAACCTTTCCCTTCTTCCCCTTATTTCCATTCCCAGATTGATCAGCAGGTCTCTTCTTCTCTTGCTTCGCTTTAAAGTCATAAGACTTAGAGAATTCCTTTTCGGTCTTGATAGCACATGAGACAATGTCTTCGTACGATGAAAAGGATTGTGAGACTAATGCTCGACGGAGAAATGGTTTTAACCCATCAAAGAAACGATCAATCTTACTTCTTGGGTTGCGTATATAATCTCCAGCATACCTCGCTAACCTTGTAATGTTAGCCTCATACTTTGTGACATTATCATCCTCCTTTTGTCTCAGACTTAAAAATTTCCTTTCCATATCCGCTCGATGGTCGCGAGGGAAGTATTTTTCTAAAAACAGATCTTTGAACTCCCTCCATTCCATATTTGATACTTCATAATCTTCCTTCATGTTTTAAATCAATGACCACCATTGATCAGCATCTCCAGTGAGGCGGTAAACTGCCATGATAACTTTTTCCCTTTCACTGCTCCCCAAAGCCTGAAATATTTTCTCTAGGGAAAATATCCATTGCTCAGCTACTAATGGATTTGTATTCCCGTTGAAAGTTGGTGGTTGTTGCCTCATGAATCGATCTAACATTGATCCTCCACGCTGCGGATCAGGGTGCTCCATACGGGTAAGGTTATTATTCATAACCTGAGTAAGTTGTCCCAGTATGGTGATTAGCTGATCGGCACCAGTTGCATCACCATCCCCACTATAATTATCTTGAGCAGGAGGGAAATCCCTACATGGAGTGTGTTCATTGATACGGTTTCCATTTCTTCCACTAGGCGCCATTTCTAAACAATGGCATAAACTAGATCAGTTTATGAATCAAAATACATAATCCCATACTTATAAAACACTTAACATAAATTGAACTATTTATGGATATAATCCATAATCATAAAAAAAATTTCTTTGAGGAAGTATATACTCATAAACCCTTCATAATTATTTGTAAAGAAAATGAGAGTTATCCTAAGCATATCCCCCGGGAGTGTCGTAACCAAGAGTGCAGCAAGGCCCGTTGTCGTGCACCAGTTCCCGTTTGAGTCTAGCTCAAATCGGTGTTTTCGGGTTTTACCCCTAGGTACATCTGTGCCAGAGCCGCCTCTACCTGCTCGTATCCAGACAGGGATGTATTGCTCGGAAAACTCACAAAATCTCTACAATACCAAAATTCTAGGAAGTTCTTCTATACTAATCCTCAATGTTCATCTTAGGTCTACGTGCTCTAATCAGAGTTTATCTAAATCTAGCTTCCAAGATTTGTACTAAACTTCCTCTGATACCAACTGTAACGCCCCGACCCCAGCTAACCAGAGTCGGTGCATTACTTCGTAACATTGGCATGATCACAAGAAAGATCAATTCTCGAAAGACCGATTGGTTTAGTAGCCTTGGAAACACTAGATATATTCATAAGTTTTACATTACATCATAAAATAAAAAACTACTACAACAACATAATGTTTCCACAATCCACACTATTAACCCCTCATAAAATCCCTGCAGGTCATTCACAACTTACTTTTTCACATCCTGGGAAAAATAAAACATAGAAAAGGGGCGTGCTCAAATTCCCAGTAAGGATAACAATATAGCGGAAACTTTCATAAATAAGAATAAACATTTAAGGCACTGTATAACTAAAACAAAAGCCTTTTAAATATGAACTTTCAACATGGTATGTCATAAATAAAATGAAATAATGCCATTTACTTATTCACATGGATATTCTACTAATCGAATAATCAAATGCAAAAATCAATAACCACTTTCATAATGTTGGAATGCATAATGCCAGACTATCATAACCACATAGCCAAGGCCTCGTGCCAAGACTACAAATAAGATTTTGTCAAGGCCTTGTGCCAAGACACTATTTTGTCTCATGAGACCTACCAATGCATCGAGGATCTATAGCGGTCTCCACCCGTCACTTATTAAGTCCAATGCATTCCCATATGAAAAGGTTTAAATATAACATAATCATTCGTATTAAAACTAGCATACGAAATGTCAATACTTTCACCATAAACTATGAATGGTATAAAAATAGCACATCCACAGTCAAACATATCACAAAACCTTCAATACAATATAGAAGTTTTGTATCATAATAAATCAACTTCAAATAATCTTAAAATCCATCAAAGGATGTTGACATAGATGAAATCAAAATTCTTTTTAAAGAAATATCTCCTTTTATTTTGAAATCATTTAAGATCCATATAAAATAAAACATTTTCTTTAAAAATAATCTTATAAGCTTGTAAGGAAATCTTTGAAGATTTTATAACGGCGTAAAATAACCGCACCCGCCGTATAAGTTAAAAAAAACATTCTTACCTCAATTCTGTCGAAAAGGTTAAAAAGAACCTTGTTTTGAAAACGACGGAAAGATTCCTTTATAAACCTCTTATAAAAAGTCAAACAAGGGTATAAATGACTTTAACCCATATTCTTGTAAATAGTAAAAATGTTTTGAAATACATTTTTAAGAAACATGGATGTGGATGATAAAGAGATCCCAGTAGATTATTACGTATAAACAACCTTGGATAATGAAGAGGTTGTAAAGTAAACCCTTACCTTGTACTTTTCCTTGGTTGGGGTAGGTTAACCTCCTGTATAATGGTGAAATAGTTGTTATTAAATTATACAAGAATCATATATATTAATATGATTTCATATTTGATCTTTTAACATTGATTTGTTAATAATATCTTAGAATTATCGTCGTTTCGGGAGTTAACTTACTCATTTTCTTTTATATGTTTTGTTACATAAGCCATGGTTGTTGTATCTTATTCATATCCAGAATGATATCTAGTCCTTAAACATCATTTTTAAATCATCAAATGATAATTATACTTGAATGGATATGATGGAGAATGAATCTCATCGCGTTCGTGGAGACGGTAGTCCGTACGTACGCACGAGCGACAATGTCATTCTTTTGATATTAAAATAATATATAAATGGATGGTATATCATATATACAGAGTCATTAACATGTTATATTTATTATTTAAATGAGTTACACATCATTATTATACCCATCCAAATAATATTATATTGAATAACAATTACACCACGACGTGGAGACGGTAAGCCGTACGTACGCACGTATGGTGACATGTTATTCAAAGGGTGGATAGAATACTGAATATGGTTGTACCATATTTATAATAACATCACAGTATATGTGAGATACTGGAGTTATTATTTTAGAATGGTAAGAACAACGGAAGAAGAAGTGGAAGAAGAAATGAACTTGGAGAAGGGTGGTGAAATCATTACCTCTTCTTCGGGTTCTTCCTTTTGATTTGATCAAAAGGGCTCCTTAGGTTGGCTTTCTGATGAAACTAATGCCTCTAGGTTGTAGTGAGGGATGTTGGGAGAGTATTTGGGAAGAGTGTGGCCGAACCAAAAGGCTTTGAAGGTGTGAAGAAATGAGAAGGAGGAGTGCCCTTTTATAAGAGGGGTGAGGGGTACCTTTGGAAAAGCTAGAAATATTAATTTATAATAAATTCATATTCGGTTTCCAATGGCTCCAAAGTTGACTATTCAAAGGCTAAGGTGGGGATAGGTCGAAAACCACTCAACCAATAGTATTTAGACAGGTTTGGGTACTTATATTAACATTATCTTTAAGTATTAACTCTAAGTTAATTAGTTTCACTTTTACAATGTCTCTTTGTATTTTTATATAATATGGTTAATAAACTTACTATATACATCCAAGAGACCCCCAAGTGGTCCATTAATGATGCACCTATCATGATATAAGTCTCTTGGCCGAACATTAGATTTTTAGGAATTTAATATCAATTAATAATATAATATTTCTTTTAAGAACTCTTTTATGTCAATTTTGACACTATTAAATAGTTGATTTTTGTGAAACTCATAACAGATTTATTACTTCGAACAAAGTCAATTAAATCAATCCTAATATATCATATTATCCTATAAAATTAGTTTAATTCATTAAAAGTTTCATATTATATTTATTTGGGTATTTATAATATCAATTACTTTAATTTTTCACTATTATAGTAATTACTGCATCATCATTGTGTCATAAATAAAATAAATTATTTAATGTCTAAAAATTATAAATAAAATATCATTATGTAGGAAATCATTTTAGCTTTCTAATGAATATTTATAATCTAAAATCCAACTTATATAACCCTATGTAACAATTGTTTTGCTAAAAGATATATGCTTGTGTCATTTTTGTATTCATTTTGACTTAATTAAAATAAAGTGTCATTTTCACTTACAAGTGGATCCATGGGGTCCCAAAATAGACCCAAAGATTCCCATGGTAGACCATGTATCAACCAATAGGGTTAAGACACGTTTTAGGGTAATTTAGTATTATTATAATATTATTTTTTAACCCTTATTTACCGGATTTACCCTTAACCATGGTAAATAAAATATTTACCGCAGTAATTATTCAAAATGTCTAAAAACAAAAGTTACCTATTTACACAATTTGAACATCCTGATTCCAAATATGGAATCCATTTTCCTAAATTCAAAACACAGAAGTGGCAGAAATTAATTTAAAATTAATTCCCGCTGTCAAAACAAAAAGCGTGTTTTTAAGAGATAATAACTATCAAAAGATTGACACATGTTTATGTTCGGTTTAATTGTAAAATTATGTCCAATGACCAACATTATATTAAATGGTAAAAATATATTTTAAATATACTTTAAAACCACTCAAATTCACAATTTATCACTATTAATTATTTTGATTAAAAAAGTTGTTTTTAATTAAAATTTAGTAATTTTCACTATTCATCAAAATATAAAAGTTATCCGAAAAGTACCAAAATTTCACCCTAGGCTAATTTTGATATTCCGAATCCAAAAATGAAGTCCATTTTCAAATATAAAATATATATAATTTCAAAAATTAGGTATTACTATTCACAACGGCTAGTTTAATTAGTTGTGGTGTGTGTTAGAACTCGAGGTTGCGTACAACACACGCTATCGCATTATTCGAAGGGAAACGTACCGTGGAAGCTTGGGGTGTTACAGTGCTACACTATAAAATGATTCCACTAGTCTAGGTATTGTGGAAATGTTGATTGTGTATCAATGAGATGTGGAATTGGGAATCGTTGGTGGGGCTGAAGTGACCTTATATTCTTTTTAGATTTAGGAATATGAGTACATTATATAAATAAAAACCATTTATGGTGGGGTGATTGTAACATTATTTTACTTCTTTTAGGTACCCCTATTTCTATGTCTTTTTTTATAATCTATTTTTGGGTGCATATGTAAACTAATAATGGATTGAGTGATATATTTGGGAAAAAAAACATAAATTTTGGGGATATATATTTGTTTTAATTAATGGACTCTGATTATAAGTTTGTTATTGGATTTTATAGATTCTTCAATAATTTAGGTACTATCCTTGGTGATTTGGTGTTTTTCTATTTAAATATTTGTTCTCTGATATTATATAGGCATTTAAACATCATGTAAATGGTTTATACACCATGTAAAGGTGTCCAAAATGATCCTAAAAATATTATTAGGGTTTGAATGATATACATGATTTATATTTTCTTCAGTTCATGTAATGGAAATATATGGTGTTTTCTTAAAAAAAGTTTTCAAATATTAGTGTTTTCTGCCTTCATGGAATACACATCATGTAATTGGATTAAATGATGTGGGAAAATCACAAGATTTGGATTATAGGTCACTGTATGGGTGATTTTAATTTCATATTACAATGCAGTATCCCATTATGAATCAAGAACTCTACCTAAGATATTATGAAGCTCTATATTCCATATAGAACATTCATTCAGGGATTGATATAATTTTTTTTGTGGTGTGCCTCTCAAGGTATATGCTCCTTCTGGTTCATCAATATTTTGGTATTGATTAATATTTTTGATTTTCTTATTGATTGGTTTCAATATTCGATATAATTTTCTATATATTCTTTGTTTTATCATGTCATTCCTTGACATTATAAGGATTATCTCTCAGATTCCAATAACCATTGTTGATGGAGGCTAATTTTATACCATTTTTAAATAGGTGCTTCCTTAAAATTGGATAATTAATGGAAATTTCTCACATTTATGATAAATTGATTTTTTATGTTCATTGGATAGATGTTATTATTTGTTTTTAGGATTTCATGGAAGGGAAAAAATTCAATTGTTTTTTTGTCTGAAAACATGTTTCCTTGATTTGGAAGTGGGAATATCAAGAACGAAAGTGAGATGTTTTTTTATTTCAAAATGTTTTATAAGTTCATATAACAATTTTGAAAAGTATTTTAACAATTTCAACATTTCTAAACATGGGTTCATTGAGAAGTATACATGGGTATCCTTTGTTTTTGTTGCACCACTAGGTTGGAACCATTGGGATATCGATGGGCTATGGTAGGAATCGATTTTGGTAGATACAATCATTGATCCAATTTTGGATATTTAATGTAATATAGGTATTCACGTATTCTAGGGACTAATATAAGGTGGTTTGTATTTTATTTTTATTTATCTCATGATTTTATTATAATGGATTATTGATCATAGGTTGTAATATGATTTTGTATCACATAGCATTACATTATAGTTAATTTCATTAATATGAATATGTCTTCTTACCTCTAGATGTATAGATTGTAATTATTATTTTTCCTTTATACTTCTCATCATTCTCTATAGGAAAATATGAAGGGATGTTATGAAAACTAAAAGGAATATGATTTATAAAATCGTTGTATTTAGGAAAATTATTTGTAAAACAATATCTATTTTAAAAGCTAGAAATGTTCCAATATTGATATTGGACCTTATATAAACATAAAGAAGGTATCATACTAGGATTTGTTCTCACATCCTAATTATATATTTTGTAGTTATTAGATGTTTGATTTCAGGACATCTATAATGGGAAGGGCATCTTGTAGAATGATGGATACTGTAGTTGTTGCTACCTTCGGTCGGTGATAGATTGGAGATTACAATTGGGCACACATAGACTTTTCATACTATACACCTTATCCTATATTGGATTTTATTGAATTTTTTATGGTATTATAAAATTTCACAAGATTTAACAATGGTTTTATAAATTTATCAAGTCATATTATATAATCTTATTCTATTATTTTATTATACCTAAACTCTTTAATGGGCTAGTTTATGTGATTTTTTTATTAAACCTGGTTGGTCCGTTTCATTTCCAATGATTAAAATATATGGAAATGAAGTGGAAAGAGAGCATGGATCTATATCTCCATGAACCAATGACTATAATAAGACAAATTCACTTATGTATCCCTATGATTAACTTAAATAACCAACCACCTATCTATAATTTTCAAAATAAATAAAATATGTGGAAAAAATCATTACATGTGTGATTAAATATAAACCCATTAGGGTTCCAAGAAAACTAGAGGTGTAATAAGAGATAGGATATAGGTAATTGGGTAAACCACAAAGATATGTGGAAATGAATCCCAATGGAAATACATATATATTCTCATAAAGGAAAAAAAACATAGACCAGAAGGGGATCTCCATCTCACAGCCCATCCCATGAAAATAGTATACATGCATCTCCAAATGTCCAACATAGACACATATAATCTTAGTTAAGGACTAATGAAGTATCCATGTGGAGGTCCCAAACATCACAATTATACCTCATAGTAGATAGGACACACTATCCAACTATATAACCCATTCATTAGTGCATAAGTGGTGTATTTCCCAGTAAATAAAGTACCCATTCCTTAGTTCATTTGGATGATACCACTTGGAAAATATATAAATGAACCGAGCCCTAGTTCATCAGAATGGTACTATTAAATTTTTAGAGGATCCATGCTCTATTACATCCGGGGTAACCACTTTATAGATAGTGGACCTACTCCCTAGTTTTTTAATATGTACCACTTGGTAAGTTGAGGTCCCATACCCTAGTTCATAAAAAATCATAATGTTGTCGCCCTATATAAATATTTAATGATGAATATTGCATCTCTTATTTATCTATAATCGATCTCAGATCCTAGATCCAATGGAATTATCACCTTGAACCGGTGAACTATTGTAATCTATAATTAAATAACAAATTCATTCATCTCATTTGAATATTCCATGAATCTAGGGTTCCGATCATGTTGAATACAACACAAAAAATTCAAATCCTGACCCCAAATTCCAACTATGAATAAAATAATGAATTATGGGGAAAATTTACAAAAACAATGGTGACGATACTTATTGGAATTAGATCATGTACAATTATTCCTTATGGAAAATAAATGGTGGGAAACATGGAACAATGAAAAGATTAATTAAATATGAAATTTATACATCAATAGGAATCATGTGAAGGTTGTAAATTTTCATGAATGAAAAGTAGATTTAGGGTTCAAGATAGATAAAATAAAAAACCACAAAAAAAGTTAATGTCACACCTCAATTTAGATCAATTTACGGTGATGAATGAAATGGATAATAATGGAGATAGACCATTTATTTCCATGCGACTTCATTCCCCTTGATCATGATTCCAGTCATAATTCAAAATTGATTCCCCAACACATGACAATATAACCCCATCTTAATGATCTTAGTGTTATTTGAATAAACCTAGTGATTTTCCAAAACTATAAATTTATTGGTGAAAATCATTCTAGGTATTAAATAATTAATTAAATAATTCAATTAATTAATTTACATAACTTACCCGCCAATAATTGCCTCATCCAATCATGTTTCACCAACCAAAATTAGGTCACTCTCTAGGTATACCAAGAACATTATATTCAGTCGTGGACATAGATTTTCTATAAAATAATAAAGTAATGTGAGATCCTTTTATTTATGAAAAACTGTGTACATGTGATATAAAATATATTTAACAATTTTTATAAAATAAATTTTTGGCAAATTGGGCCTTAGAATCTGGTTTCCAATCACTGACAGACTCTGACAATATTTCATAATATATTTCATTGTATTATTAGTAAAAAATGTCCACATTATTCAGTTTTCATGATTTATTTTTCAGATAGAAAAATACTACAACACTATTGGATATTGATATGGTTTCTGTATCTCATACTCCTTGGATTTATCTTATAAGTTCCCTTGTTGCCAATGGATTTTAACCAATGCAATGGACCAGTTATCATGTATCCTATCCTTTTGTTCATCGATCACACATGGATCACTATTAAGGATGATCCATCATTGAGGTTCATATCATTCATATATATATAATGTGTAGAACCATTAACATGTGTCATTATTGTGGCATGTGAATGATGTAATGAAATTGGTACAATTGTGGGGGTAATCAATGCCTATTAGAAACCTCACTAAACCTCTAAAAAGTCACGAATAGTTTGATGAGCCTCATATATAGATTTCTTCCTTAGAAAAATATTCATTGTCATCATCGTTGCAGAATCAAAGGATATTTTGGTAACACTTGTCGACCTCCAAGGGCCAATAAAATCGATATGAAAAACATTTATCCTACTCTAGATTGACATGATCTGCACACAGATCACTTGGTCCTTCTCTTTCATCTCCAACACCTTCTTTGGCTTGATAATAGATTTTCACCAAAATCATCCCAACATAAAGGTTATTGTAATGTTTTAATATATTGGGAATTTAATTGTTATAAGTCTATAGTACGGTTATAACTATTATTATTAGAAAACTATACAACGTTCATGTGATCAAACCCCCTGTTTATAATTTGTAACATTCAATTCCTCATATCCTACCATACCACAATAATGCCCCATGTCTACACACTATTCTATCTATTAAAATATATACACTAACTCCAATGGGTCCTGAATTCCTTATATATTACTATCCATAATTGTGAAGTGAACCACACGTTATGGTCAGAGAAAATCATTGAGGTCACCCCATAGAGGTCTATAATATCCCCTATCTAAAAATAGTATGAAATATATACAGATCTATGCTGACTAATAGAATGGATTTGTTCAGGCTTGGTAATTCTTTCCACTATTACACATATGGAAACATTCACTCTCACTACCCATGAAATTCTTATCACAATGTACATGCCAATGTATCTTTGTTTCCATTCTAGGATCTCAAGAGTTTGAGACAAACATATCAGAACCGATTTCTCCCCCTTCACCTACTGACATGTGAGTCAAAGAGATACAAACATTCCCACTCTTTTCCTCATTCCAGCTTATAAACTACCATTAACAGTCCCTATAAAACATACCTACACTATGATGTAAACCAATGGAAATGTGTGAAACTTCATCATTACCTCATCTAACATTGATACCATATCCTCGATTGGTCTCTGGAATAGATGTTGATATTTCGTCATCAGAAAATATATTTGGTGAATTTAAATATAATATCTTGTATCCAAAGAAATCATAATCAATTTGTCTAACGTAGCCTCACACAAGCATTGAGGAAGAGGAGGGGTCAACACCATCAACTGAATAAAATCATCACCACCATCCTCCAGCAAGGCCAACTTCCTCAACTCCAACCTCTCATTAATCTCAATGAATATGTGAGAATTAGAATTTTTAGTAAGGGATTCATCCACCATGAATAGTTCCCTTGGATTACTGACTATCCCAATGTCATAGTCCTATAAGATCGACAACCATTTCCTATATCTCTTGTTTAGATCCCTGGGTAGATATATACCAAAGGATCTAATGGTCTAATTATACAATAAATAATTTTCTCCTATGACAGTATCTCCGCATACTCAAAGAATATACTACGACATACAATTATAGGTTGTGAGTCACATAGTTCTACCAATTGGTTCTGAAACACCTCAACCAATAAGTGATCAACTCCCACAATTATAACAAAAAACATCCAATCCTAGATCTATAGGCATCACAAAAGACTGAAGACTCCACACCTACAAACAATAGCCTCAAATGGAGGAATCATCAGCCTCATCCTCAACTCCTCAAAATAAATATGGAACTACACACTCCATGTAAAAAAGTAATCATATTCCATATTAGTGTAGTCAATATGGATGAAATAAATGATAATTCCACCATGAAACTCATGAATAACACCCCCACTATTTGAAAACTATCTAACAATGAAATGGTCATTGGTTGATCCAATGAAATCCATACATAAGTAATTATTGTGACTATAGATAATGTATTATAATAAATATCATTCCTTATAATGTGAACCTTGTGCATCGAAAACATTCACATTCATAGATTATAATAATGATAGTGCTCATAAAGAACATATGATACCATCTTAAGTGTTATGAAATAACCACTTTCAATAGATAGTTAACGAGTATGTCATCAATGAATACAACTAAAATTAAATCCATGTATGGGTACAATATATGGTTCATAAGATCTATATAGATAACTGTATAACTAATCACACTGAAAGGAATCTCTAGGAACATAGTGTCCATAAAAAATTTGGAACTTTTTCCTTGGAATATTATCCTTATCAACCCTCATATAGTGTAATATATACAATTTTTCCATCATTAAACCATATCATGCCACACAAATAATTAAATAGGTCATCAATCCTCGAAATGTGGTATGTTTTCGTTATCATGTCCTAGATATGGAGAAGCCAATTGAAAATATTACACAGCCTCCTATCCATATTATTCTTGAAAAATAATAGATTTTCCAAATGAGACACACTGGTTCCAAAAATATCTCTCAAAGTCCTGAAACATCACCCTCATCCCCCAGATCATGGTATGAGCCATCTGATATGTCTTAGAAGATATGGATTAGTCACGGGGTATATGTAGATGAAAAAATATATTTCCCACATCAAATAATGTCCCAAAACATCCTTGGTGAATATTTTCTTATAATAATCCCTGATTTATTGAATATAGGATCCTAATTTTCATGATATACTAAGGGATAAACTCACCAAATTATGGATGAAAATTTATAGTTTCAGGGTAAGGAGACCCACTCACGTGCCCCATGATAACTCTCTTTCCCACAATGGATTATCTCATCCCATCATCTAAAGGAATCTGACTTGTATAACCTAATAATAAATGTATTCCCCAACCACAAACAACAAGTCCATACATAATATGATGCCATAGGGTTTCATATTTATAACGAAGAGGTCCCATGTGAAACTATATCCACCGTGATGTTGGAACCATGAATAATATGTGTAGTAAAAGGAATAAATGTGCCCTAAATTTTTGTCACATGGAATAGTGAAAGAAGGATGGTATTTTCCACCAAAAGGTGTTTTGGGATTAGAATGATGGAAAATTGAAAGGCATGAGCTGCGAAAAGAAAATCTGGAGTTGTGCACGAGAAACAACTCTTGTGCAAAAAACGGTTGACAAATAATGAGAGATTTTGCATGACACGGTGTGTTTTGTTCATTGGGGTCAGTGATGCCCATTAATAACTGGTATCCCTGTCATTTGGTACAGTTGATGACTTAGTTAAGATCCATGTTCTGGTGCGTATAAATGTTATGTGAAAAGAGAGTTGAAAAGAAATGACAATGTTTTCTAGAAAAGTCATAGTGCTGCATAAAAGTTAAAATTGTGCACAAAACTTACTGTTGTGGCCAAAAGTTAATGTTCGAAATTATGGTTGTATTTGCGCAAGAGGTTTTCTAGGCGAAAAAAAAATCTTGCATGTAAAAGTATGATCTTGCATGATTAGGATAGGCATGGCATGAAATTGTCATTGTAGGCTGAATATATGTTCGAAATATCTATTTCATTGGTTAAGTGCATTCATGTTCATTAATTCAGGACATTGATGCATGTAATTTCTCATGCTAAATAGAGACAAATAAATTAGTGATAATTTATTAAAGCGACCTTCATGATGATAAAATATGTTTGACTTATCTCAAGCCAGTGAGCTAGGGGAGTCTATGGAAGAGATTAGAGGGACGTAGTGAGCCGTCCCTAACCTTTGTAAAGGCAATGTTCATGGAATATAGTGATTGTTACTGAATCTTATAATACTAAACCTAGTAAATATTAGTGGATTTAGGTATGACATACACATTTTCAAGATATTTTCATTGAACTAATCCCTTTACGATGAACCAAGTAAAATTGAAGTGTCATCACCCTTCTTTCATCTGTTTCACAAATTCATCATGTTTCTACCAATATGGGAAAAAGTTCCTCCACAATAAAAAGAAGAATTGGACACCCTGATTCACCCCGCTCCTCTATAAATGTTTTAGGTTCATTCCCATGCTATAGGATTATCTCTCTTTAGAATATAAATATCAAAGAAGTGTCTCATGATTAAACGTGAAGGAAATGGTTCTATGCTAAAATTTATACAGGAAGATAAAAATATTATTGTAAGATTAACCAGATGAAATAATTAATTAAAATTGTTTCATCTAGTATGGATTTTTGAGTATAGAAAATGTAGGTTCTACCTCTAAAAATCTTATGATGAATCCGGTGATAAGAGTCCATAACATGGAGAAACTAGTGATTCTAAAATCTTGTTCCTTGAGCCTAGCGTGGGGAAGATTTTGGTGGTGGAAGATTGAGATCATATTGTCATTCCACAAACATTAACTCCACTAGGAACCAACCTGATTTTCTTATATCTCGACCACTTGTAAGGATTCCCTAGAAACTATCGAGAGATCCATGATCATGACAATCCTTCTACCATGGCGGTCTATCCGCCATCTCTCTGCCCTTACAAACATGTTAGGTGATGAAATCATGTTCTATGTGACATCTCCCATCACATGAATATCATCTTCATTCCACATGACTCCATAGTCATCTATGTATTCCCTATTCCACATTAACACATGCATGAGACTAACCATATGGGATATCCTATACAAAGACCCTATCTACTAGAAAATGATTGCAATTGTAGACAATATATCCCAATGACTCCCATTAACATATTTAGCTACATGGAATCCATTAGATAAGAAGTGGTCCATCAATAGTTCCTCCTATTGAACTCCAACATATGAGGGAATGCACATGGTTACCACACATTAACGGATGTCACTATTGACACCCTTCATGAACATCCATTCCCCTATGTAACCTTATCAAATCATGTAAAGGGAATAACTCATAAATACCCTTACTCATGCATCATAATCATAAATTTTTTCCCACCAACCCATGGATCTAGAATAACCTAAATCATAATTGAACGCATGAAAGAGAGTATTTACACCATGCTGAACAACTGCTATAAGTCAGATCATGAAATTAACATGTCATCATGTATCTACATTACTAATTAACACATGAAACCTAATTCTATATGGAAAATTTTGGTTTCCAGTGAAACCATATAACCAATCAGGTGCCTCAGATAACTAAAAATTCTGATCAATGACTAAGAAAAATCAATTGAGGATAATGGATATGGCTCACCAAAGAACCATAGCATCCCCTAACACATAAACATACAAAATAAACTAAGACATTATTATTTTTCATCATTCATTGTTGGTATAATATGGTTCTAAATATGTGTGACTCTACAATATACCATACTAGGACATATATATATATATATATGTGATATCCTTTATACTAAGGCATTATCAATCATTTTATCATTATCACATTCCAGATTCAGTTTTCTGGTTGTTTGTCATCACAATGGTATCATAATATTTTAATCAAGACAAACCATAGTAAGATGACAATATATATATATGGGGTGATTAATAAAAAGGGGTATTTTAGCAACAACAAAAACACAGGGTTCAGTAGCCTGAAATCCATAATTAGGAAACATTTACCCCATTTCAGTAAGTTACAAATCGATTCTCAAAAGGCGATGAAACTCCAAACAATTTTAGAGTTTCAACCACCTCTGATTAAAATCAATCACAACATGACCCACCAAGGACCGAATGTCCTAGGGAAGAATGATATTAAACTACCCCAATCAATACTCCATAGTATATGCGTTGGTGACTGTCACTGAAAGGCATAAATAAGATGGGATAAATATTCCTAATGTACATATACATAAAGACCAAAACATATCCCTGAAGTAGTTCATATGAATAAAAACAAAATATTTCACCCACATTAGTAAAAATAAAAAATGTAATAACCTCTTGAGAAATACTAATGATTGTGAGAGAGAAATCAAAAAATTAATGGTGACAAATACATACCCAAACAAAAAAAATATCATTCACAAAAATATCTATAAAAAATTTCTAATAGAGACTTACTCCAAATCTATATACTCCTACCACTATACTTTGTCAAATTCACTCTTTTATCCCTATAATAAACTATATTCACAACTGACATATACTATGTCGAAATTATAGACAACACAAGTGAGAAAATACAATGGAGGGATGAGTATATATATACCATGTTGGATGAACGAAAAACCAGCGTGGGAGAGAAATGCGACATGATATAAGTATTCTTCTAATCCCCAATGCATGTGGGAAAATTAAACTCAATGTAACCAAACATATATTCACAAAAAATATACACATAAAATAGTGAAAATAGATCTCTATATTAAATACCAACGCAATGAAAGATTATTAATGCCTCTCGAGAGGTCTATCATTGATCCCCAAAATCCCACCTATTTATCTAGGAAGTATCTATGTGGAGTTCACACACCTCACCACTCTAACTCAATATATAATGGGATCAATATGTAAGTAGAGGATTCACACCTCAGTGCACCATGAGGGTTCCAATACATAAATACAGGACCCAAACACACTCATATTTGGGTGGGTTCCACACATTAGATAGATAGACAGCCCACTACGTAGTCTTTTATTGGGATACGACACATTAGGTATAGTATCAATGTCCCTGTCCATCCGGGGGTGGAGTAAAACTCAATATATATAGGAACAATTCAATTTTCATTAGATAATTTTCACACAGTAGATAGAGGACTCATTCTATAGTTTATCATGGAAATAAAAATGTGATCCACCAGTATAAAGGCCACATGCCACATAATGCATCTCTCATTCCATATTGATTGTTCCTAGATCTAAGATCCATGTGGCTCATCAAATGAATTCCACAAAGTATTTGAATTTTAAATTAATGCAAAAATAAAAAATTTCACAAAAAAACTATTCTTCAAGGACTAGATGTTTATTACACTCAAACCTGATCAAAAATGTCAGAATGTTCCACCATAAGACAAATCTGAAGATCATCGAGAATGATGGGGGGAACAGAGCAATAAAAAATTCAAAAAAATAAATGAACAAGAGTTGACAGATGTCTATTTCATGTAGGGAATCCGTGTAGAGAATCACAAAATAACAAAAAAATAAAAAAATATGATACTATATCATCAATAGGGCTCTTGAAAAAGTTTCCAATTTCTAAAAAATAGAAATAAAAATTAAAAATCATGATTGGTAAATTTAAAATATGTTATAAAATGAAAAATATTTTCCCATCATCCATTTGGATTGATTTCTTATGAAAAATTCATTTTTTGACGATGGACATGACTTTTCTAATTCACTATGCCTCAATTAACTTTAATCGAAATGTTGGTAATCATTCGATCTTGATTTTCCAGTTAATGATGAAGAAACCTCATATCAATAGTCCTAGTGTTTTGTGGTAAACTATGGAAATTTTACATAATAGAATATGACTAGTGGATAATTGTTCTTGGGTATTAAATTAATTTGGTAAATAATTTAATTTGTTAATAATATTCACGTAACTTCTAAATACAACCTCATTCGAATGACTAAAACTGACCAACATAAGTCTCACTAAGGGTAATCCTACCTCTCTAAATTCAACCATAGTCTCATATTTAAAATAATAAACACAATTTAAGAGTAATAATATTATTTATTTCAAAAAAATCCATATGATATAAAATATATTTAATATTTTAAAAAATTTATTTGGGGCTCACGAGGACTAGAATCCATGCTCATTCTCAGTGGATGAATGTGAAAAAATTAATAATAATTTTCAAAGTATTATGAGTTGTTATTGGGTTCTATACATAAATAAATGTCTTGGGTAGTTTTATGATCATTTCTATTAATTTTATTTTCCACTTTGTTGACCTTAAAAGTATTGTAATTTATTGAAGAATCATAATCATTGATCATCTCTAACTATATTCACATCTTCATTTTGAAAACATTATTTGTGAATATACACATATACAGATTATAATAAATTTATATTTCAAACTTTTCTCTATATAGATAGTGAAATAAAATTATTAATATGAAGATCACTATAACCAATATCAAATCCTAGGTAGGATAGTTATTTTCATGGATCATTAATTGTTCGTAAGAATATTCATTCACAATTTCATCATGATTTATTATGGAAATGAAGACCTTTTGGACGTATCAATAAAAAACCATCATCCTGAGAGGGTAATATGAGTACATGTTATTTTATTAGACTCTTATTAGACTTATTAGATCATTCCTCGCATTCGGGATTCCATAATTCCTTCAATCCCTTCAATTTTAGCTTCGATAGTTATTTTGATAATAATGAAAATTTTATAATAAGTTGGTTATATTAGGAAATTAACAGAATAAAAATACTAATCTCTATCACTCCCTCTATATTGGGAAATGCTTAATTTCAAAAAAAATTAATGGATCCATAGATATGCTTTTTTGTGATAAATTCCCATGGAATATTAGTTTCCCAATCAAGAACACAAATTTATTATACATCGCATATAAATATTCATATTTTATGGTATTTGGTATTGGATTCAAATGAATGTCATTTTCTCTACACTTTTAGAGAAGATATGAATATCATCTATAAATATTAAAAAATTCGTATTCCATACAGACTCTTCTCATTATTTCCATATATATAATTTGATTATTAATAAATTGAAATATAATTACTATGAAATAATTGTGTGATGCATTATAAGAAAAGGAAATATTGAAGATATCTACCTTATACCCCATTAAATGATAATACCTTAATTGAAGATCCACTATAGTCGATTACTATGATCGAGGTAGATGATTTAACAAGTTATCAATATGTGGTATTGGATAAATGTTCTTTATCAGGTTCTTTTTTTTATGATAATCAATGAAGATACACATTGTCCCATATATCTCGATGAAAATGAATAGTGAAACCCATTGTGATTCAATTAGGATTGTTATACTATTATAATGGTTCACCTATAGTTACTCCTACATCTATTCACATTTAATAGTGTCCTTTTTATTTGGAATCTTGTATATTAGAAAGAAATTGGGTATATTCTCATTGGGAATTTATCATGACATGGATGAAGACTAATAAATTCTTTGTGAAACACATATGAAATTTCCCATACAATGGTCAGGTTATCAAGGATTAAATTATCATTAATATTATCCATGATAGAATTATATACTAGCTCATTAGGCTAAAATACCCATGATTCAGATAATAATTACAAAGGATATTCATCCACAATATTGTAGTTTTATATAATATGAGGTGGATTTAAAATTAAAAGTATTTTTTACATCACTAAAAAATTTATTTTTCCCTTATATAGGGAAATCCAATACACACATTTAATTACAGAAAATTCATCTAAATGGTGCGTAAATGTTTTTTTGGGATGTTTAAACCAAATATTTATAAGAGATTATTTATATTCATATGATGAAAAATTTTCACAATTTTTAATATTCTCTGTTATATAATATTCCATGTTTGGAAGTTGTTTCTAAATAGATATCATATCTTTCATGATGTGAATAATATGTAGAACCATTAGCACATCAGTCATTAGATGTTTATGAATGGATAATAAGCCTACCATTCACTATTTGATTCGGTTTTCCAATATTTACATAATCCAACAAAGGAATAGGGGTATGAATTTTTAAAAAATTTATATATAAAATGAAAACATTGAACCATGATGGGTTAAATTATAAATGACATACATTAATTAACCAATGAATATATATAGTTCTCAATCTTGTTTTTTCATGGTATATTTAACAAAACAAAAATTTACGGGAATTATTGTTCCCTTCATTATGGTTCAATGAGAGATTTTGATTTTAGAAAATTATATCCCCCAAGATTGTTAAATTAGTTATTAATTAATTCCTCTTTGTTGTGAACTATATGTCATTCATGTTAATAACCAATTCTCAATTTTCATGGTTATTAATCCTGGGTGAAATTATGCCAGATCCACATATTCTTATAGTATATAGATAGATATTTTGTTGATTGGAAACCAATTAATCTATATTTTATAATAATTTATCATTATTTACATGGGTTTATACTTATCCAAATTTATTTCATTAATGTTTTCTAATAACAATACATAAAAATAAATAGTCCTTTATCTGATAAATGATATAAAAACATATATTTTAGTAACCCTTAATCCATTATTCATTATACAAAAATGATGTTAATATTGTACTAATAGATTTTAAGGAATTTGTTCTATGTAATTAGACACATAGGACTATAACATGAAACATGTGCTGACCCAAAGAATTTAAAAAATCTAAAAATCTATAATATACCATCCATCTTCTAATACAACATGGGATAACTATGGTTCAAACATAATAAAGGTGTTATATATATATACCAATAAGGGAATAATAAAAGAATATTGTGATTAAATAAAGACATATCAGTCAATAATAATATCAATGTTGCATAAAATAGATGTGAATCACAAACATGAATATAGAAGAATGATATATGATGATAACATCAGTGAATCCTAAGAATGTGGAAACAACATATGTTAAGAAAAAAAGGTAAAAAAAGAGGATAATATTTCAGACATCAAAACATAGTTTTCTTAGGATAACATCTGATTCACCACACTTGGAATATCATGAGATAAAAAATTAACCAATTCATTTTAGGGACATATATATCTATTCTAAGTCATCACATTAAAATAATGTTAATGTATTTGTCTAACACATAGATCATAAAACATTTCGTTTTCATTCATAAATTTTAATAACATGATGAATGAGTTTGTTTTAATAAAATTGGAAAATCCAATAAATTGTTGATATGTATATCATGGTGAATAACCATGAGTATAAATTTGGATGGATATACAAGACACACAATTTTTGTATGGAAAATCACTGGATAATTATTAGAAAATAATGGGTGTACATAAATTATTATGGATGGTTTTAAGGAACATTAAATGAGATAACTCATTTCATGGTAGTCATAAGGATGTTAATGGGATATTCAAAACTTATTAAAATATGAAAAAGATTAAACAAAAAGTAATAAATCCATAAAAGTGTTTGGATAAAGAGGAGTTAAGAGTCCCCTTATTTTGGAATAGTAAATTCTTAGTTGAGGTTTATAAAGAGAGGTGAAACATGATCTAAAATTAATTGAATTACAATTATAAATTATAGTGAAATTAAAAAATAAAGGAAAATATAGTTAACATATATTTTTAATAAAAACTAAAAAGAATGTACTTGAATGGAAAATAAGATAGGGAGATAATTTAAATCAACAATGATCCTTTAAAAGTATGGGTGTTTTTTATTAATACCATGGTAATTCCTATAGAGGTATTTATTGATGTATAAAGATAATAAATTATTTTTAAGGGTTTTTAGTGAATGATATGGGGAGGAAGGTAGGGTATTTATTGAATGTGACAGTGAAATTCTTAATTAATGTCTAAAAATAATTTTGCGAATCTGTATTAAAAAATAATCAAATCCTAAAACCATAAAATCATTTTCCAATGTTCTATACCAAATTATTGTGTCGTTAAATATTTAATATTTCCAGGAATTTAAAATGTTAAAATAGTAATATTTTTTTATATGTGAGTCATTTTTATAACAAAATTATTTTGAAAAGCTAAAATATAATATATATTTTTGAGGATTGATTAATAGTTTTTAAAATTAATATAATAACATCTGGGCAAAATTATTTTTAAGGGGAAATATATTTTTGGTCCTGGATACCACTTTTACAATTTATTACATCATTTATGTTTTATTATGATGTCATAATACATTGTGTATATTTAAAGAGTATTAAATATACAACTAAAAACATGAAAGCCTTAGAAAATTATAAAGAAATCACAATTGGTAGATAAGTATATTATAATTTCAAAAATCATATTTCTTTTAGTAATTTATTTATATAAAAATTAGAATTTAAATATTTTAATAAAAATTCATGTTTACTTCAAAATATATGTCTTTATGATAGTTAATTTTTTTAACCCATATAAAGATTTCATTGAACGTCATAAATTTATATTATCATATATAAATAAATAAATATTATTTAATATTAATATTATATAAATGTTATACTTATTTTAAAATTAATTAATTTTCTAAAAAGGTTTTTAAAACCATTTTTTTACATGTTTTCAATTTTGGTTTCATTATATAAAACATATAATTTTTATGAACACATATATTATTTTATATATAATTTAATAATTAAAAGGGAAAAACATGATAAATATTATATTATAATGGAAAAAAATCATATTACTAGTTTCTAGATACAAAACGCATTATTACATTAGATCATTCCCTAAGGGTACGTTTTTATGGCCATTCATTCATTGTTTGGTTCGATGAACACAGTTCGGTCTGTGCTCTTAATAAGCTTGAAAATATCCCATAAATAGACTTTTTCATGACTTAGATATTGAATATATTTTTTTGATTGGCCAAGGGGAATACCCCATGATATAATCTCCCTATGAGGCTCTGATTAATTCTCTTCTTATTGTACTAATATATTTTTCAATGTTATTTATTTTTCCATCTATATCAATTAGAATTTATCTTAACTATTAATATATAATAATCACAATGGTAATTGTACAATGGTTTTACTTTAAATGGTTAATATTCTTAATTATTTATTAAATATAAGCATCTATAATTTATAACGGGGAATAATAACCAAATTATAAAATGTTTTTTTTCTTTTACATCATTATTTAATAACGAATTTATTCACTCAAAATGTGATTTTTATTTTTAAAACATTGGGTCATTAAATTATTCACCCCATGAGAAATTTCATGGTCTATATTTCATTTCCTAAACCAAAAAAAATGATGGTACTTCTTTTTTTTTCTCTCCATTTCTTCTCATATTACTTACTTAAACTTTTTGTTTTTCCATAACCTTTGGACCAGGTGAGTTTTCTGGTTTTGTAGAAAATTATCTCTATTAGCTATTATATTCCTTGAATTTTTCTCACATGAAATATTACTCAACAATGATAACACCTATGTATTCAGTTCATCAGAGGGGTATAGTATAGACTGCTTAATTTTAGATACATGGAATAAATCAAGTACTTGACATATGATACGTGTTAGTTCTACTTGATAGAAAATTTCATCGATGTGATCAAGGATCTCAATGTGGAGAATATATAATGTTAAAAGCATACTATTATTAATAAACTACAAGAAATCCATCCATAATTATATATAAAGGAACACATTATCTCTAACATCAATATATAGGTCGTATACATGATTTTATACATAGGGTTTATTTCAGTTTTTTAGGATTTTATAAGATATTCAATGTTTTTATAATTATATTTTATCAATAACATAATATTAGGTCACATAAGATTATAATCTACAAATTTATTCTATTATGTCACATCCCAACACATATTTCCTTATAGATACTCATAAAATTCATATTGAATGATATCCTGAAAATTGTTGTTACATGATAAATCCATTAGAGGTAGTTGTTGATCCCAACATCCTTATAAATACATTGAAAATTTTCCCACCATATCATTTATTTCATGACTTTTTATCTCAATATGAACTTAAATCATAAGGTGAAATGTTTTACTGAAACTCATCTTCATATCCAAAACAGTATTATATTTTCTCTAGATCCTCATAGTAATCCTCATATCTTAGTCATATACTACTATGGGGACTACCACTCTATTGAGTCATACCACATCCCATATTTATATCATGGAGTGTTGCGAAAGGGATAAATATTTCAATATTATAATGAAACTAGCATATTTTTTATGTAGATTAACTACCACCCATATATCATTATTATCATTAGATATATTGAGGATTCTTGTAACTAAATAGGTGTTATCCTTTTCCTATTTATATACTTGTATAGAAAATTGATGCATATTAAAAAATATGATTTTTCATTTATCCTTTTCATTTAGTTACATAATTCATCGAGATACAAATTTTAAAATCTCTATCATTATGATATCCCAATATATGTATTTATTTATTCTCTATGTATCATAATGATTCCTCAATGTATAGAGAAGAGTGATTTATAAAAATAATCCTTAAGTACCTTATAATGATTAGATTTTTTTCAGGACACATATCTGGGTTCCAACCATTATATCTCAATATTTAAAAAATTTGAACTCTTGAATATTTTCAACCATTCTATATACCTCATTATAATCATTTTTGGGCTCCTTTATCCCCTCAATGATTTATATTTGAGAATTTATTTGATAAAGGAATATTTAAGATGCATTTATTTTAACAATGTCGATCATTTGAATGTCCATGATGATTGGATCCCATCCAATGTTGATTATTCCATGGTTAAAATATAATTTATAATCATTTATTATTTTACATTTCTCACATTCACACGATGTTAATATATTTAACATTCATAATCCTTTATCAACTATAAAAACCACTGTTGGAGCATATTGAACTCAATTTTTGAATGTATACTTAGTGCCTTTATGATCCATGTACAACTCAAACATATACTCATAGATTAAAATTTTTGTATAATTTTTATGTAGTTCACTCTATGAATTTCAGATCAAGGGTTCGATAGTTTTACTCATGGATCGCTAATTACTTGTAAGCATAGTCATACGGTTTTTCATCCTGTTTTAGTATACAACCAAGCCCCTTTTTGGATGCATCATCATAGATAAAAAATCCATACCCACTAGTGGGTAATGTGTATATTAGTGAAATTATTATCAACTTATCTATCTCTAAAAATCCTTCCTATCATTCCCCTGTCTAGATAGACTTCAATCCATTCTATGATAGACTTTTGAAAATTCTTCATAATAATGATAAGTTTCTTAAAAATTAGTGAAAGTACACATATAAGCCATGTAAACTATGAATATTCGAAAAATATGATGGTCCAATTCATACTTTAATTGCCACAATTTTTTGAATGGTTAACATATATCACTTTTTTGTGTGATATCATGCCCCAGAAATGTTACATGGTCTATCCAATTATCATATTTATTGTACTATTCATGTAACTTCTCCAATTTTATGGTCATTAATGAAACATTCAATTTATCGTCACAATCCTCCATGATTTTTTATTACATATGTAAATAATATATTAATTTTAATATAAATTTATTGAGGCTACCCCTGAATAATCTATTCAGCATGTCTGTGATTATAGCAAGAACATTAGTGAGTCAGAATGGCATCACAATGAACTCATAGTGCATGTAAAAACCCAATTTAGACACCAAATACCATATATTTGAAAAGCCCTTTTCAATACCAAAATACACAAAATGAAAAATAAGTTTCCTCGTTTAAGGAACAAGAAAAACATTAGTTGAATCCTAAAATATAATTAATTACAATATTTGGGGAAAATTAGTTTTCCCCATTAAATTTAATAATTTAACATTCATTTTTTTCCAAGCATTCCTTATAAAACATGTAAAAATTACATTTCTAAACCATTAAATGAAATTAAAAATAGATATAAAAATTTTAATATAACCCTTTCATATAAATAAATATAAAAAACAACATCACGAATACTAACATTTACAAATTATTTTGAAATTAAACCGCCAAACATTTAATTTTTTTAAAATCAATGTGTCTCATACCACATTGAAATAATTAAATCATAAAAATAATAAAAGAATAAAATTGATAAAATAATTAATTATAAATTGGGTAGGAAAAATTTATTATATAATATGTTATAGGGTCTGTATATAAACATTATAAAGGAATAATAGTTTATAACATAAAGGTATACTTCAATTTAAGGATATTGAGATTAAGCCTCATACCTTGAGTTTGAAATTTCATATGTGTATTTAATTATTTAATAATAAAATTATGTCAATTATTTATTTAATAATTAACTTTTTCAATTTTTTTATTAAATTTATTTCACTTATTACAATTTTCTAAAAAACCACTTAGACTCTTTGGTTTATTTCTGGTGTTATGACAATATTTTATTTATGTCACAAAAATGAATTTGATAACATGACTATGTAAAAAGAGATAATTGTAAGATAAATTGATAATAATAAATATAATATAATTATAATATTTATACCTCAATTATATGTTGAAAACCAATCATTATATATGTTTATATAAAATAAACCAGTGGTACGGTCATCGAGGTGGTTGGCTTCACAAACGCACTGGAAATGTTCTCATATCTCAATGTTCTTCATGGAAATATGGTAAGTAAAAATTATCACAAAATAATGATATTTATATTATATATATCATATTATTTAATCATTATTCCAATAGAAATATTTATTTCTATATAAAATTAATTATATTCCTTCCATGTGGTGATAGTCCACACATCTACAAATGGTGTTATCACATTTTGACTTTCTAAAAAAGCTTTTAATGAAAATGATATATTACTTTTTCCAATGGATAATTAGGTCATTAATATCATATATATCTTATTTATTTCACATAGGTTTAATTAAAATCATATTTAATTCATTCCATGAAAATTTTTAATGAATCAGATCACTCAGGGTAGGAAGTAGTCCACACATCCACAATTTATGTTATCGTGTTCCCACAAAACTGAAATACTGAAAGTATGAGTTAAATAAAAAATAAATTACAATGTAATCATTATAAAGATAATATATATAATATAATAAAATTAGTTAAATCAAAATTTACAATCATAAAAGGTGGTAAAGGAAAAATGAATGACATCATTTTGTAAGATTATAGTTCACCGTACACATGAATGATATCTTTGATACCCTTTGGATGGAAGAGTGTGTACATGTAGGTATAAAACATAGAAGGAATATTATTATATTTAAGAAAATAGAATATTATATTATAATGGAATTGTAAAAATTAATTTTTTTTTTGAAAATGGAATAAAACAAAAGTGATCTTTAAAGAATGATAGATGTTTTCATATATGTCCTTTTAGTTTACACCAATGTAGATCCTTGGATTTATATATGCCAATACTGAGTCTTATAGTATGATATTAAGGATTTTTTTTGATTAATTTTAAATTTTTAATAATATAAAAATTAATTGATAGTTTTGAAGTGTTGGGGAGGGTGAGTTATTTTTATAATGGAGTGGGAGGGGCATTCTTGAAAATATCATAAGATAAACACTACTAAGAGGTATCCATTACATCCTGTAACTATAATAATTATATAAATTATATATAAGAGAGTATATTGTTGAATGATTTCCCAAAAATTATATTTCCATACATTTATATTTAAATTTTCCCATTAATATTAATGTTTAACAACTAAGTAAATACTTTTCTACCTTAATAGTTGTTATTGACATTAATTACTTTCACAAATATTTTTGGTAAAAATATATGATTATATTATTAAAAAAATTATTCGGATTAAAAATATTAAATCCATTTTTTCAAATTTTAACTACAGAAGTGATAGAAATTATTTTTAATTAATCCTGTGGACAAGTTGACAATAATTGGTTTTAAAGTAAATATGATCAAATGTTTTTTATTTTTTTGATGTCTTAATTAAATTTTTTACATTGATTAAAATGACCAAAATTTTTCTAAATGATATAATATTTATCTAAAACAATAGAAAAACGTATTTAAATTATCATTTCACTATATAAATAAATTCTCCAAAAAATAAATTTCAATTAAATTTTAATGTTTTCACTATTCATAAAAAAATATAAATTCTTAGAAAAATTAAAAAAATAACAAAACGTAAATTTTGACATTATTATTTAAAAAATTAAATTTATTTTATAATATAATAATTATATATGTGAAGAAATTAGTTTTAAGAATATTATTCCATTTAATGGAGGTAAAACTAATTTCTAGAAAATGTTATCTTTATGTATAAATCTGGATATGGCATTATATTATATTTATAAAATACATTTGATGAATAGAAAAACATTTTTCAATATTTTGTAGATATAATATATTTAATCTCATTCACACCATCCAAAATTATATCAAAAAAATTACTTCCATATTAAATTTTAAAATCCTTATTATATTAATGTTCGATAAGACTCGATGTTGGGTATAACCCAAATTAACGAAGATAATCAATGTTAAATGCAGTACAGAATAAAAATGTTGTATCATATAACATAATATAAACTATGAATTTCATTTAATAAAATATATTAATGAATTTAAATAAATATGAATTCATTATTTTCATAAAATAATACGATTTTACTTCTTACCACCTTAATAAAATAGCCCTCACAATTTGATAATTAACGTAGAAAAAAATGGATGTACAATACAAAGTTCACATTCATGAAATGAATATATTATAGTAGTTTTGTAATTAATTTTCTCCTGTGAATATAAAAAAATATACTTACATAATATATTTCTATAAAATAATTTCAATCTCATAACAATCCTAGAGATATGATGAACATCCTTAAAAATAAAATGTGTCATATATTATATTATAAACCCTAAAGGTTATAAAAACCTGAAAAATCATTTAAAAATTTAATTAAAAACATCTCATTAATATAAAGACGTTAATAATCATAAAACCTACTAAACATATCCCATAAATCCCATAATCAAATTATGACAACATCATTAAAAACCTCAGAAGGTGAGTATAAAACCATAGACTAATAGTTAAACATCCAAAAATACCAAACTGCCTTGAGATTCCATCAACTAAACACATGTATCAAAATCAAATTCCATCGTAGATTTTTTTTCACACATTTATGTTTTCAATAATGATGTTTTCCACCATGAGTATGTATATGGGGAAACATTAGGTTAATCTTCCAACACATTTTAGATAATTCATATCACCATTAAGTGGATATATATTATTTAACTAATGTAATATTCATAACTATTCTATTTTGAATCATTAAACGTTTTACCAGACATACCACATGGGTAAAAAATTCCATATCCTAGGAAAAATTCACCAAAATGAATTTACCACACATAAAACCAGTTTTAGGATTACATATAGAATTCATAGTTTTTTGAATCTATATTTCCTAGAATAATGAGAATTTATTATTACTTTCATCTCATGGTACAGATGTGTAAAAAATAGCTATTTAAATTTTTCATCACAATGAACAACTTTCTCATACAAAATAGCTGAATTATATTCCCTTTTATGTAATTAAAATAATTCCATCTCCATCATATGTTGAACAACCATAGGGGAATCTTTCTAAAGTAATATATTCTTTAATTTTTTCCATAACATGAAATAAAATCATATTTTCACCTAATATTCATAAACAATGGACAACATCAAACAGTTTCACCTTCGAAATGATAAATTTAAAGTGTTTCCTTTGGATGTTCTGAACATCAAATAAATTCTAATATCTATTTTAGGGAATTGATCTATCCTTCAGCTACCACTAACATAGATGATCCCTTGAATGATTCCTGATTTTGTCTAATAAAATGTTTTATTATAGTCACATTTTGTCAGCTAATCCAACACTGAAACATTGTGTTTCTCCCAATTATAACATCTTAAGACGTTGTTTTGGAAGGATATTTTTCTCTTCATTCCTTCCTATAATATCTTTCATATTCCCTTTATGTAAAAACATTATGAATAAAATTATTTTGTTTAATCAACAAGGAAATCCAAAAATTCTCTATATTTTCAACTTAACAAAAATGTATAATCTTCTAATGGAATGTTATTAATATTATCCTATCATATAAAGTTATATAAAACATTCCTTTGTTACCAAATATAAGGACCCATAATTAATAATTATAGAATATTGATATAAGTATAGGATTTTTCATTCTCTCATCTTGAGGATATTTTCTTATAATATAAAACCTATAAAATATTCGTGGATTGTTTTCCTAGAAAATCCCCATGACTTATAACATGTCTTATTCCATTACATTACCCGTCATTAAACCCTATAAAAACATTTTAAAAATTTTGGATGAGAATAAAATCTATGTTAGGGATATAAAATTAAATGAAACAAATTTTTCTAAAAAAAATTATGAAAACTCATATTACATTTAACATTTTCATAAATGTTTTTGGAGAATATGGAGTTAAAAAAATTCACTAAAAATGAAAAACAATTCACAAAAAAAAATTATTGAATCCCATGTAATTATATTAATCATTTTTATGTGACTTGGAGCATTATATAAATAAAAACCCTTCAGAACACTTATAATTTGGATAAACATAAGGTGATCATCCAAAAAAATCATTACATAATTAATTGGATAGATATAATGAGACAGATACATCATATAAGCTATATCGGGCTCTCCTAAGTTCAATAATAGGGATCATAAATTTTTATTATCAATATCGGAATCACTTATTTATAATTAGTTATAAAGGGAATGAACCATTAATATAAGATATTTTATTATAAAATTTTCAAAAACAAAAAACTACATTATCATTGAAAACCCATTTCAAATACCAAAATTCCAAAGAAAAATAGTTTTTTTCAATTAAGGAAAATGAAATATTGAAATAGAGGAAGAAAATAAAATTAATGAACATGGTTTTGTAAATGTAATTTTCATCATGTATTTTATAATGGAAACATTTATTTTTTAGTTTTTCAAAACATCCAGTATAATACACGCAGATGATTATTTTTGATAACCATTGAATGAAATTAAAATTATACATAAAATTTAATCTATAACAATTTTATATAAATAAAAATGTGAAATAATGTCATGAATATTGACAAGTATGATGTTTATTTGAAATCAAATATTAAGAAAATTAATATGTATTTTTAAATAATTCTTTCCCTTTCAAATTTCAGACAATTTAAAAATAAAACTCATTAAATAATAATATTAAAAAACTAAATATTAGAATAATTGAAAAAACTCATGATAAGACATGTCAAATAGATTGTCTATAAACCTTATAGAATATTAATGATGTATAACAGGAAGAAAAGCCTCAATGAATGGAGATTAAGATGAGGTCATGTACATTGAGCATGAATTGTCACATGGGTCTCTATCTTCCCAAATAATAATATTATATTAACTATGTAAATTTTTCAATAAAATTTTCATGTTTAACCTTAATATTAAGTCACTTATTTTAATTTTTTATACAATCACTTAATCATTTAGGTTTACGTTGGATGTTTTGACCATATTTGATTAATGTGTCAAAAACAACATCGATCAGTAATCTATGGTCCAAGTGAATGTCATTAAAAAAAATAATCATTATAATGAAATAATAATCATATTTATAAAAATATGATTTTTAAAACCAATCATGAATGATGGGTTTTAAATATATCCCACTGTTACGATCATGGAGACGGTTGGCCAAACGTACGCATGGTGAACAATTCCCATTTATCAATGATCATCATGGGAAGTGGGTAAGTCACATTTATCAATTAAAAAAGATAATTATATCATATATAAAATATTATTTTATTATATATTCCTATATATATAATTCTTTTATTGTTAAATTTATCAAATTGCTTCGAGGAGGCAGTATTACACAAGTCCACAAATGACATTATCACTTTTTTAGTGGGTGAGTTGGTAATAAGTAAAATGATATATTATATTTCTAGAAAGGTAATTATTTCATTAATGTAATATATTAATTATGTATATAATATATATTTAACTTAATCTACACTTAATGCATTCCTTGTAATTTTTTAACGAATCAAATCTTTTGGAGGAAGTGGTAGTTCATACGAACATAAATGATGTTATCATCTTCCCATAGAATGGAATACATGATTTTAATAGTTAAATGAAAATTATATATTAATTATAATAATATGAATATATTATATATAATATCATTATATTTTATCTATCATAATTTCCATCAATAATTTATGGTAACGGAAAAACAAACAACATCGTTTCACGATGTGGTAGTTTTCCGTACGCTTGAACATCAAGTACATTTCACATTTGATGGAAGTGTGTTTATGTATTGGTATACCCATTAAAATAAATAATATAATTATTTTTTTGATACTTATTTTATTATAGGAATATGGAATAATAAAAACTAACATGGTTTTAAAATGAAATAAAAAAATAGATTGTGAAGAATGTGAACTCTTTTTCGAGTAAATAATTTTTAGTTGGAAACAAAAGAATTTCATGGATTTATTTCATAAAAATGTGATGAAAATAAGATGAGATGATTTATTTTAAGATATTATTTTTGTTAGTTATGAAAAATTTGAATGTCTTTATAGGTGGTAATATATTAAGAGGGCGAGTGCCATTTTTTAATGGAGGGGAGTGGGATTCTTGAAAATATAAAAATGTCATCAATATTAAAAGGTCCCTATTACATTATGTTCCTCAAAAAGTGATATAAATTATAGAATATATGGAATTTGTCTAATTGTGGCCAAAATATTTGTTTTGGACACGTTTTTATTTCATTTGGCCCCTCAAGATAAGTGAACACACTTTTTCCTTAAATGCATATATTAATTCTAATTAATTTCAATAATTTGTTTCTTCAAAAATATATGTTGACCATATATGAATGTATATATTGTTATGAATAAAAAATATGGTATCCATTCTTCCAAAAATAAAAAATATATATCACAGAAAGAAGTTGAAAACTAATCTTATAGATGGGTCGACAAAGAGGGGTTTTTAAGTGAATATATTCAAATGTTTTCTATGTTAATACATATAAATTCTATTTATAATTATTTAAAATGAGATAAATATGATTAAATGATATTATTATGATATAATTATACTTTAAATCCAGTTAAAAAAATTATTTTACTATATAATTAAATTAAATGAAAAATTATATTTCAATTATAATTCCAGGTTTTTTACTATTTATCAAAAAATTAATCATCATAGAAAAATTAAAAAAATTATCCCAAAGTACTTTTTATATTATTTTTCAAAAAATGATGTTTATTTTTTCATATAAAAATTATAAAATATTCCTAATATAGTTTTAAAACAAGTCCATTAAAAGGGGGGAATTTATTTTTAGTAAAATACTCTTAGTAACTGAAAATCATTACTTTTTATAATCTTATACCTATAAAATCTATTGAATCATTGTAAAAAAATTCAAATAATGGGTAAAAATTATATATTTAATTTTATTATGACCGTAAAATATAATTGATATGTGATATCATCATTATTAAATAATAATATCAACAGTATATTATTGTTTTTTAAGACTCAGACATACGTATAACAGAAGTTGTGGAAGTAAATTAAAGATATGTGAAACGAAAGATAAATATATTTTTTTGTATTACCCAATATAAGTTGTGCATAATATCAACCCCACACTATCAAATAGTTTATATAAATACGAATAAATATATTAAAAAAATCTCTGAATATATATTCTTCTTCATCTTTTTATATAGATCAATAATTTCCATTCAATATTTAGTCATGGATATTGGATTATCAAAGTGTATAATATTAATTGGGTATTCAAAAATACAGATAGGTGTGTGATTTGGTAATACATTATGAAACACATCAATATATCCCCTTATTATGGTCATGCTAGTAGGGATGATATTTTTATGATAACAATGATTTGATATATATAACCTTTCTTATAATGAAAAAATATCCTTTATAGGGATAATTATTCTAAATGATATTCATCCTTCACATTGAATATGAATCCAATTGGATATAATTTCATGATATATATTGTTATTTAATTTTACCAACAGTTAATGTTGGTGTTGTAAAAGAAAATCCAATCCATATCCAAAATATCATTTAATTTAACTAAAGGGAGTATCATATGGTTAACTAGGATGTCCAACCATAAAATAATTGCAGTGATTTATTTAGATTCCTAGGAAGAATTTTTTCCCATATTTCATTTTCCTTGATAACATGAATTACATGTTTCGTTTTAGTATTTTATTTGATCAGTTAAACTCAATTAATATGAATTACTGTTTTGAACTAATGTCATAAATATTAGTTTAAATATATTAATGGTCGATAAGACTGTTTTTCACTATTAGATTCTAGTAAAAATCACTAACATCATAAAAAATAAATAGAGATATGATAATTTAATAAAAAATTAGGCATATAAAAGGGAACCATTTTTCCTTGATGTAATAATGAATAAATTTCATTCATTCCTTTACCTATTAGTTTATGTATTTCAATTTAACATATCGATTGTATAATTCATATCATGATATTTTATAAGAATTTTCCCCCCATTATGATTGTTCATAAGGAGTGTTTAAATTTATATAATATTTTTCCCATTTAATGTAAAACCATGTGTGAGACAATCCCTCTTTATCATGAAAAAATGTTGCAATAAATTTAATTCCCCTTGAATTTTTTAAAGGTTTATTACCCAAAAATACAACAACTCTAGGGCCACATCAACAAGTATTATCCAAACATAGATTTTGTTTCTTTGAATCCAATTCCAATATGATTTACCAAAATATCATTCTTTTTTCCTATGTATAGTGTCTTTTTTAAATTATACAGGTAGAATAATATGTTGAATAATTATTACAACAATAATATTTAAAAACACTTTAACATTCCCATATATTCTATTTGTATTCTAATACTTCACATGAATATATGGGGAGGATTATATGAAAATTATGATATATAAATACCATTAAAGGAATACTCAAGGAATTAATTGATTAAAGTATTATATGTGAGTCAAGATACATATAATGGTTATATAAATTAGTTGATAGTCAAAAACATGATCATTGAATCATGATATAAGATGATAACATCAAGACAACATAAGAATTTGGAAGCAACATTAGTCGGGAAATAAAATGAATAAGTCAAGGATAAATGATATGAAATCATAAAATATTATTATTATGATTACCTCAAATTATCCATACAAGGTATATCAATATATAAAAACATTACACCATTCATTTTAGGACTATGAAATTTTATTCCCACTCATCACATTTATATCAAATATATTAATTTGTGTTTCACATATATTATTCACCAATTGGATGTATTTAAACACTTTTAATCCAATGATTATAGAATGTGTGATCAATTAAATATAGTCCAAAATAAATTATAGATAGTTACATATAGTAGAATACATATGAAAAGTAATGTGTACGGTTGTACACCACAAAAATGCATGGCACATAATGTCATGAGAATATTTTGGAACCATAAAAAGTGTACATAATGGTTCATGTAATGTGTTAATGAGACTGAATGGTTATGTCACAAAAATATTTAATAAATGTTATATTAAATTTTTTTATGAAAAAAAATTCAAATTGATAAATCATAAATCAAATGTATAACTCATTGATTGCGATTGAATGAAAATAAAGGGGGGTGGATGATCTACAATATGTGGGTGTTTCTAAAAATTTAAGAGGAGATTCATACGTGAATTAGAACACCATTGGGGAATTTATAGAGGGATGGAGGGGGTAGATTCATGATTAATTGGTTTTAAGTGCTGATGGGATAGGGGTTTGGTTTGTATTTATAGCCAAATAGAGGGGAATTAATTTTTATTTTATAGGCCTTCGTTTAAGAATCTACATATTCAAATAATCTACGAATAAATCCTTTACATCATTGTTTACATTTATTTTTGATAAATTTTATGTGGGTATAAATATTGAATAACTAAATTAACTGAATATATTAATATAATACCATTGGTTATGTGGATGTGAGATATGTTTATTGAGAATTGATTTTAAAACCATAAAATATAATATATGTAATGGAACATTAATTAATGTTTTTTAAAACTTATAAAATAAATATAAAAACTTAATATTTTAATTTTTAAATTTATTTTTGGTTATGGTTAAACAATAATATAATTATTGCTTCAATATTTTGATATTATTAGGTTATAATAAAATGGGTATATTTATATGGCGATTATTTTTTCAGTAAAAACTAAACTATCTCAAAAAATTATAAATAATTCCTCATTGTCTTAATTTTATGTGATTACTTCAGAAAGGATATTTATTTTACCAAATATGTTTTTTGAAATGATAATTTACACATTTAAATGAAAATAATTATTTATAATAAAATACTTGTTTTTACAATAACAATAATTTTTTGACCCATATAATGTTTACACTGAATTAATTTAATTATATTATCATTTTATAATATTAAATAATATTTAATAATAATGTTATATTTTATTTTTTTTAAATTTTTAATTCATGAATTTTGAAAGTGATTTTTAAAAAATATATTATCAATAAATACAATTTTGGTAAGTTTTTATGAAAATTTAATTTTCTTCTTGTGATATATAATTGTATATATATATAGTATTTATGAAAATAGATAAAAGTATTAATTATTTTACTATATTTAATTTATTTAATTTTTCACTACTATGTTCATGATACGTGGCCCCATAATACACCAAAATTCTCTATAAGTTTATGATGTGTGATAGTGGTTACTTCATGGGTTGGTTATAGAGACTTGGTTTTGGTGGTGATCTCGAGAATCATGATATACTCATGAAAATTATTTTGTTCATGATTAGGTTGTTTTATTTCATCTTTTAATGGTTAAAGGATGTTTCTAATGATGCAATATCATTTGGAGGCTCAGGGAATTTTTCTTCATATGGTATGGTACAATTTGGGGAGGATATCACTACTTATATTTGTGACAATTAGACAAAATCAAAGCTCATAATATATAATATTATTAATTTTCAATATAAAATATATATATTATCAATGTATAATATATATATTTTTATATTAAATATGACCAATCTATATTAAAACATTTCAAAATAATAGACACATTTCTTATATTATAGATAACTAAAACACTTAATAAAGGATTTATTTCATAAAAAATGAAATTTCAATTTTAAATGTTTATCCAATTATAGGTATATCTTGAGTATTTACACTCGTATTATGAAAATTTGGGAACGATCATGGACCATATTGATAACATTCTATGAAAATAATACAACATTATTTGTCATACTGTTTTGAAAGAACAATAAATATAATGATTCAATGGGTGAACATGAAGAAATAATGAAACCTAAGTACACTAATTTATTCTCGTTTAAAAATATGTGTTTGTATTTTGGGGTAATATATTTTAATGGGTGTATAACATACTGACCTATACATTATAAATGAACTTTTCTGCCTAAATAAATGGTTTTGGAATTATTTAATAGTAGTATACACATAAAATTTATAGAAAACCATTTTTTTTCTTTAATGGAGATAATTACATAAGTCAACAACTTCTTCCATTAAAATTATAAATACTATATTTTTAACTACAATATAAAATAAAAACTAGAATCGAAAAATATTGATTATAGAAATTAGGAAGAATTATTTCTCCCACAAATGAAACTATGGAAATTTAAAAAAATTAATGGTGAACCAATCAACTTTTTTGAAATGAAAAAATAGAACCATGATATTAAATTAGTAAAAATATGAATTAAGGAATGTGGATGTATTTATTCGAGGTAATTTGACTTTTGGAATAATAATGTGACTTGTGAAATAATAATTTGACTATTTTTAATTATTACACGATTATTATGAATATTGATATGACTTTTGGAATAATAAATTAACATAAACTAATATATTTTAATGTAAATTATATTTAACATGAGTAATATAAAAAAATATAAAAATTCAAACACCATGATATAAATAAAATGATTAAAAAGTTTATAAAATATTATTAATATTTTTTTAATGAATTTTACTTTAATATATTTCAAGTTTAATATTTTTTAATTTTATAATTATAATATACACATTTAAGAAAAATATTTCGATAAAAATAATATCATTTTTATATTCATTATGTATATATTTACTAATTGTTATTTTTTCGATAAATATATTAAATACATCAATCTTTTAAGGGAATTGTAAAATATAATGATTTTCATAACAGATATGTGTTAAATGTAATAATTCAGGATTAAATAATGAACTAATAAATTATAGAAATTTAAGATCATCAAGAAAATTGTATAGTATTTTAAATAAATAATGAAAATCAATTTCCAAACCAAAACATATTTTCTAAATCCAAAACATCTACATTTTCACCTTAAACTATATTTTTCAATTTTTTAGTCTATCATTATTATTATTTTAACACATTAAATTAGATAATATTTCAAATTCAAAAAATCATTATTTTTTCTAATATTTTTCTTAAGGTTAATAAGTTCACTAATACAAGGATTTATATTTAAATTATATACTTTTTAAATATTTTATCTTAAAAAAACCCCTTCTCATGTATTAATACCACCTATCCATCCCTTGTAAAACAAACATCACATCAATATATCAATGAAAAATATAAACAAAATTTCAAAAATTATGTGTCAATTTGGGCTTACTGGTGTAATTAAAATCATCAAACTTAAGAAACAATGTGTTATAGAAAAAGATAAACAGCTATAACATTATAATTTCCTTTCATATTATTTTTTCATTTTCCTTTTTAAAATTCTATACAATATTATAAAAACTTAATAAAAAACAACTTAAATTAGTCAAATCAAATTTTGACGTGATCTTGAAAATTTTAATATCAATTAGAAATATTAATTAAAATATAATCAATTTTTATATATCTCACACATCCTCTTTGGACAGTGAACCATTAATGTTTGGATAATTTCCCATGATAAAGCTGTTAACTATATCTTTATAAATACCATTACATGTGATTAATATTAATTATTTTAAATAATACATGTATAAATATGTGTATTTTTATTCATATAGGGTCAATATAATTTTTTTTATAAAATCTATAAATTATTATAATTAAATAATTAATGATGGGATATTTTAAATAACATTTATATAAAAATGAATCACCGTTAACTATGGGAATTAAGAAATGTAATTGAATTATAATAATTGGTCCAAAGTGTAAAAAATTACCATAACTAACCATTGATTACATGTTTTAGTAATATTTTGTTAATTATATATGAGGTTGAAATGTAATGAAATAGATCGGGATTTAATGTATGTGGAATATATAATCCAAATGCTTCTTTTTGGATAAGACATATTTTATAATATTATTATTATATGTATTTAAAAAATTTCCATAATATATTATTTAAATATTCATTATGTTTTTTGTATGAATAAACATTTTTTTTCAATGCGTAAATATTATATATGGTAATTTCAATATTTTTTTGGAAAATGATGTTATTTTTTATAAAACACATATTTTACTCCCCTTGAGTTATTTCTTAATTAAGTAAAAATTTTCATTTATCCCAAAATATGATCTCCTTTTTTATTTTTGGATCCCAAATTGCTTTTATCTAATTTATTATATTTTAACTCCTTATAAAATACATTTCTTTCTATAGGATTATTTCATTACTACGATCGGAATATGTTTCCCTTCCCTGTGGCCTATATGATTTGTTACATTTTATGATATAATAGGGTGAAAAATTCTATATCCAAAAAATAAATGTTTTAATGTGAAATATATCATAAGATTATGTGTATTATGGAAAAACCTGAGTTTATATTTGTTCAAAATTATGATACTATGATTTTAGCACATTTGTTATGTGTGAACATGATACTTGAGTTGTTAAAAAATACATGTGGTATTTGAACACGATTGTAAGATCCTAATTTTTTATGGAGATGAAACATGAACTTTTTTATAGTACAATATTTTATTTTATTAATTATATATTATTTGGGTTTTACCATGGGGATATTTTGGGCAAAATTTGATTTTTTTTGGGGTATGGGGAAGTACATAGTTGGTGCACGATTTTACTAAACTATGTTCCTTTCCGAAGAAAAAATTAACTCTCATAAAAGTAGGGGATTTCATGTATTTGAATTATTTTTTAAAACATTCACCCATTTAGTTTTATTCATGAATCCCATAGAAGCGTACCACAGTTAGGACACACAGTTTTTAAAACTATGGGCCACTGCCCTAGAAATAAAGCATGTAGGATTTATTTCTCTGATATTTTGTTTTAAAATATCCAAACCCTAAAAATTTCAAAATAATTCAATATAACTTGACTAAATAAGTTATATATAATTTTTTAGGCCCTAGAGATGCTTCATAAGCCCGACAAACTCCGTAATTTTGGATTTGATGATATGATTAAGGGATATAAACAATACTCAGAATGTGATTCCTTCCCATGTGGTTTCACCTTGATCTAGTATATCTTTCCTAATGATGGGTGATTTTTTTACTTTTAAGTAATGGGGTTGGATATAGTGTTTGATAGATCTTTCTCCATTTTACTGTGAACATGGTTTTGGATCTATATCTCGTTCATTATTGTGTAATTGAAAATTCTCATTCAATTTAGGGAATTTTAGTTTGTTGAATACCCACTAATGATCTCGAGGGAGGTAGTATAAATTAAAAATTCAATATCCATTATTATAATTGTTTTCATGGAATAGTGAAATAGAAATTTCCATGTTTTGAAATCTGTTGATAAATTGGAATAATTATTTGGATAATTAATGAATGGAAGGAATTTAATAAGAAAATTTTTAGATATTGGGATTATGAAATTAGATAATTAAATATGATTTTTTTAATTTGATAATTTATTAAATATGGAATTGATTGATAAAGGTATTAATGGAATGTTTTTCTTAAACATCAAGGGTTAAGGGGTTATTTTAATAAATGTTGATAAATGGTTTTATAATGAATTGTTCATATTATTCATTGTGATTGAAGTAGTTAATTAAGATTTTATTGATAATTTGAAATGGTATTAAAATATTCTATATGTTTATGAGATGATTAATGATTTCTAAACTAATAGATTATAAGTGTTATACATTTCGGATTGATTGAGAAATAGGGGTGAGACAAGGATTGATGCTTGAAATACCTACATGGTGTTACACATGATGTTCTGGGCCCAAATGCACGCATTCGTATATTATTTCATGGGACATGGACTGATGAATGAAAAACCTATGAGGCTTGTGATAGAGAATGATAATATAATACCCAAAGGCTGTCAGAAACATCATTATACGCCCATGGCATTAGATTTGGAATATGTTTCTAACGGCCATGTTATGAATTGAAAAGAAATGATAAATGAAAATAAATTTTTTATGTGATATGTGATATCCCTTTGGGGTGGATCATGCACTGGAATAGGATGAAGCTTCTTATAGTGGTTTTGGTGTTATCCTGAACATTAGGAAAATTATGCGGATAAATAACGAATAGTTTAATATTTGTAAACACTTTTTTTAATAACATTGAATTATTCTTTATAAATATGCATAAAATTTCATATATTGGATATTATTTTAGACATTATTCATTGTGACTTAATATGATTTAATCGAAACTAACTAATGCTTCCAAATTATTTCCTAAATATACTTCTTGTTTTCTAAATAGAATAATGGAGAGATCTCTATATTGGATGGATTAGTTGGGACTAATAATGGATGAAAGAAACATACTTTATTTAAAAACTGCTTTGGGGTTTCCCAATGTCTTTATATATAATGGTTTTATTATATTGAAAATTGATACATAAAAGCAATGACATATCAATTATTTCAGTTTAGATTTTGTATTCATGTTTTGGTTATCATGTGATACTCGTATTACTTTCGTTATTGTAATTTTCATTAGGTTGTTGTTTATTTTTTTGTGTTACTACTCTAATTAAGAGGGTATGGTATCCCCATGTTATATATTTGGACCACACTACAAGTCAGAAACATGTGGCATATGGGGAGGCTCACACGAGTACATTTAACCTATTATTTTAGGGATTTGGAATACGGAACCTAAGACAGGATGTTATAATGTGGTATTAGACCCAAAATTTTATTTCTATTATTTTTTCATATTATTTGGAAAGGAATACATGAGACTTTAAAGAGTTGGTAATTGGTTATGAGACCATGCTTTGGATTAGTTAACAAATGTTGGGGGATGAACCAAGTATCTGGGGTTGGACTTCTATTATTTATGTTTTCTATTGTAATTGGATGTTACATAACCTCATGTGATTCCATTTTTGTGTGATGTGATTATATTTTTTTTTTGAGTTTTCCTATTATTAGACAAGTGTCATGGTATGGAATCCAATTTTTGGTAAACCAGAATCATTTATGCACTCCGGATTTAATATTACATGCATCATTTTTAGTCATGAATGAAAATGATGTTATATGTTATGTTGTTAAAATTGAATTTTTTTCCATTCATGTTTTCCAAATGAAAAATGAATCTTAATATGAAATAATAAATTGTAATATAAATCACAATGTGGAAAATGTGATTCTAATTAGATACTAGAACATGAGAATGAGTTTATCATTTTTTAACCATGAACTAGAGGTACAATTTTTAATTTAGTAAAAACACATTGATATTGAATGTGGGGATGGGAATTAGGGATAATTGTTTTGGATTTATGTTTATCTATGAAATTTTGAAAATATTATGTTATGTTTCATATGAAATACATTTGGGAGGGTGTAGTTATTACTTAACAAAGACACATGTTGATAGAATAATAGGATTACATGGATTGAATTGAACCTCTGATGGTGGAACTTGAGGAATTGATAGTACTTAGTGAGTTAGATAGATATTTTTTCAATGAGAAAATTTTTTAGTTTATAAATTTTATTTAATTAAACCTACGGTGGGTTTTTAAGTGTTTTTCAAACCTGGCATTGGACTTTCAGATGCATCACCCTCTAATATTTAATAGTGGGGGTCTACCTAAGGCAGTGGTGTTTTGGATTGAGTTTATAATGATGACTCATTATTACTATATGACTCCTTATTAGAAGAGAGTAAAGATGTATAATTATATTCTACATATTGAATAAAAGTGATGGTGTGAAATGTAGAATATTTATTTTCATGACCCGTACCTGGGGGCCCGTGCCATGACTATCCCACAACCACCTTCCATAGGCCCGAGGTTGGCGACTTGCACAAGAAATTCATATCCCTTAAATTGGGATGGCATTTACATTAATCCTATAATCACTCAAACAAATAACACAACAAGATACAAATGATGTTGTAAAACTATAGTAGTAAAAGTGTGTACTAAAATTAAATGTTATGGAATACAATGTAACACCCCGAGATTTTATGAAGAATATTCTTTTTAATTTCATTAATGTCTTGTGTTATACGCTACACCAAAAGGAGCTTGGACAACACACATCCTTGACATTCCTTTCATTACACTCAATCGCGACCTTCCTTGATAGCGTGTGTATTACGCAATACCGAGTTTCACTAAACAACAATATGCTATTAAAATATTATTAAAACTAGCCGTTATGAATAGTAATAACCACTTTTTGAAATTTTGTAAATTTTATTTTTCAAAATGGTCTTCATTTTTGGATTCGGAATATCGAAATTAGCTTAGGGTGAAATTTTGGTAATTTTCGGATAACTTTCATATTTTGATGAATAATGGAAATTACTAAATTTTAATTAAAAAAAACTTTTTCAATCGAAATAATTAATAGTGATAAATTATTAATTTTAGTGGTTTTAAAGTATATTTAGAATATATTTTTACAATTTAATACAATGATGGTCATTGGATGAAATTTCACATTTAAACCAGTTATAAACAAGTTTCAATCTTTTGATAGTTATTATCTCTTAAAAACACGCTATTTGTTTTGACGATGAGAATTAATTTTTAAATTAGTTAATGCAACTGATATGTTTTGAATTTCGTAAAATAGACATCATTTCTGAGTTCATAATATCAAATATAGCTTATGCCTAATCTTTGGTATTTTTCTGAAAACATTCAAATTTTGATGAATAGTGAAACCACTAAGTGGTAGTTAAAAAAACTGAATTGTTCATAAAACATAATTTTACCTCTTCTGTTAGTGTAATTTCAAAAATCCGAGAGACACAGTTGATGTCAGTAAGTAAAATTTGGTTCAATGAGATGAAAATAATTTTTTGGTGAATATTAACTTTTTACTTTTTTTACCACGGTTAAAAGTAAATAGGGTAATTAAGGGTAAAAATGATATTATTATTACCCTAAAACATGTCCTAATTCTATTGGACATGTGTAATTCGACCAATAACAAACTTAGGAATAAAATATGACCATTTAGGCCCACTTGGATTAGATTAGGACATTTATTATTAATTTATTTAAAGAACGGTTAAAAGAGTTAAAATCAAAGTATATTTACTACAACATTTTTATATGGGGTTTTACATAAGATAAATTCGACTATAAATATTCATTAGAAAGCTAAAAGGATTTCATACATAATGGTATTTTATTTTTAATTTTTATACATTAAATAAATTAATTTATTTATGACACAATAATGATGGAGTAATTATCTTATTCATGAAATATTGACATAATTGATGTTATAAATACCCAAATAAATATAATTTGAGACTTTTTATGAATTAAACTAATTTTATAGGTTAATATGACATGTTATTATTGATTTAATTTACTTTTTTCTAACTTATAATTCTGTTATGATTTTTTCAAAAATCAATTACTCAATAGTGTCAAAATTGACATAAAATAGTTTTTAAAACAAATATTATATTATTAATTGTTCTTTTATTCCTAAAAATCTAAGGTTTGACCAAATGACTTAGATAAGGTTATATATATTAATAATAAACAACTTGGGGTTAGTTTGGCTTCTTATAGTAAGTTTATTAACCTTATAGTGTAAGAACACAAGAAGAAACATTAAAAGTAAAATTATTTAACTTAATGTTAAATCTAAATGATAAGGTTAAAATAGGAACCTAAACATGTATAAATTATATCGGATGAGAGGATTTCGACCCATCCCCACCATAGCCTCGAAATAAATCAATTTGGAGCTATTTAAAACCGAACATGACTTTATAATAAAATAATATTTTTAGTTTTTCCAAAGGAGCCCCTCTCCTCCCTTATAAAAGGGCACCTCCTCCCTCTCTTCCTCATACATCTTTGAGCCTTAAAGCTCGTCCAAACCCTGCCAAATTCTCTTCTCCACTTCCCTAGAAACATACTAGAGGTTATTTTATTCTTAAAAGACCCATTTTAGTGCCCTAAAAGGAGGTCTCAAAGAAGCACTTCAAGGAAGAGGTAATATCTGTTACCGATTCTTTCATCTTTATTTCTTCTTCCACTTCTTCTTATTAGGTTGTTTCATTATGAAGTAATAACATCAGTACCACTCATATACTGATATGTTATTATAAGTATGAAGCAACCCTATTTCACCCTCTATCCATCCTATGGAAAAAGAAATCACCGCACGTGCGTACGTACGGAATACCGTCTCCACGCTGTGGTGTAATCTATTTTCCACCACCACCTTACATGGATGGGTATAATGGTGTAAAGAATAACTATACATAGTTATTAAAACATCATATTTATTCTGATATATTGTATCATCCACTCTAATTCAATTCAATAATTATGGAAATGATATCATCGCTCGTGCGTACGTACGGACTACCGTCTCCACGACGCGATGAGATTCATTCTCCACTTTAACCATTCATGAATGATTATAAAGTATATATAATAAGTGATCATGAAATATATGATATAATAATGGTACTGGAATTATGTTTATATATATGTATTTCATCTACTTAATTCTATTCAACTCAATAAGGAAACGAAAACAACGTTCATGCGTACATACGGCCTACCGTCTCCATGAACGGTGTATTTCTTTCCATTTACTGATTTATTATATATATATATATTCTGAATATATATTATATATAAATCATGTTTTATATTCTGTAATTAAGTAATCATGATCTAAGTAATCATATGAATAATTACAAGTCAAAACACGGATGACAAATAAAACAATTTTACCCAAAACGCTCTTTAACATGGAATTTACAAAAGAAAGGGTAATATAAACTCATAAGTGAACAATATATGATATCATAACAATGAGTATGATTCTGTAATAAGTCAATGACATTATTTAAATCATTATACAGGAGGTTCTGACACTTACGAAGAAAATCGGACCTAAGGTAAGGGAAATATCACAATCTCATTTTTATCCGAGATTGTTTATACTTTAGTATTTACTGGGGTGTATTTTATCATCCACATCCATGTTTCCTCAATATGTAATATTATTTCCATTCACCTACAATTGTTTAAATCCTATTTTACCCTTCAGTGAGTTTTTAGTAAAGATATGAAAGTAATATTTTGTCGTTTTTCGTACGAGGTAGTTTTTGACTTTTCTGACAAAAGTATGTGAAGAATGTTTTTTTTAACTTATACGACATGAATGGATTTTTAAAACATTATTTACAAGAAGCATCCTTTACATGTTTTCAAGTTTATTTTTAATCAACTTCTTTTTGTTTAAAGTTGTATGACATGTTAAGAAAGGAAAAATGTTTTTGAAGAAGAAAGGATATTTTTCCTCAAGAATGGAGTTCAAGTGTTTTATCAAAATTACTTTCCATCTACGATAATAAAGGGTTCTGTTTTTATCCCTATTATTAAATTGATTTGATTATGTTGTAATGGAATTATTTTTATGAATTACTTTATCTTATATGAATTGTTTTATGATGTCATGATGTTTAAGATTCCCATTTGTATTACATGGGTTATGCAATGATGTATGATTTATGATTTTGTGGCACACATAAGAATGGTATCATTATGAGATGGGTGGGACCTATATCTCCCTCCAATGCATTGGGTAAAGATTTTATATCTCATGAGATAGACAAGGCTGGAATGGTAGGTTATACCGGTTCAGTGAAACAGGACTGAAACGAGGGTGACTCGGTTCAGAAAGGGACTTTGTCCACTAAGATAGTCTTGGAAATGAGTCTTGACTAATAAGATATGATTCTCTATGATTATGTGTGTATTCCACAAAGCTTCATGTTTTATTTTATGATTATTGGGATTTCAATTTACTACTAAGATTTATCCCATGTTATGAAATTATGCTCTCTTTTGCAGGTTAAGATTTCCAAAATGTTATGTTCTTATGAATATGATGTGACTGATATTTCTTTTGTTTACCATTACTGAGCATTTGAGCTCACCCATTTATGTTTTATTTTCCCCAGGATATAAAGAAAGGTTTTAGGTAAAAAAAAGGAAGATCATTATGGGTGATGTTGAAGATCTTTCACCATGATTAGAAGATTATATTCTGAGTTTCCAAAGACACTGAACTATTACAATCCTTGTGTGTGTGTTTTTGTTATGTACTAAGTATTCCGCAAAAGTAATGTAATGTCCATGTACGTCAAGTTTCGGGTCTCTACAGTTGGTATCAGAGGAAAGGTTTAGTCAACCTTTGGAAAACAGGATGCGAGAACATTAGTGAGATCCCTAGAGATATTTCTAAGGTATGTCTAGGGATGTCCCTAAGGATAAGTATACGTATAGGATATAGTCCTAGAACTACGGTAACGATATTAGATTAAACCAAAGATGTTAGATATTGATGTTACTCCCAAATTATTATGATTTTTGTCTCTAACACTATTCTATTTGGGTTTTGGAAAATGGATGGAAACAAGATGATTCACGATAATGGAGGATATGATGGACAATGGAATGATATTCTTCATGAGCAACCAAATGAAATGTGATTTGGAAGTCCAAACATCATTATTATGCCGAATCAGCAATCTCATAATATGATCAATAAAGTAAAATTTGGTAAGTTTCCTGACTCGTCTAATAAGAGAAAGATGGAGTTTCATGATGATCATAGAGGAAAGAAAGTTTAATTTCTCTCATGTAAATCATGTGGGAAGAGGCATCAGGGAGATTGTTTCAAAGGAACTAGAAGATTATTTGGGTGTGGAAAAGAAGGACACAAAGCCAGTAAGTGCAAAGAAAAAGGTTCAGTTAACACCAGGGATGAGGATAATGGTATTGCTACGACATCAACAATGGTTAAATGTTTTAAATGTGGAATGTACGGGCATTATGCAAATCAATTCCCTAAGGGAAAGTCTCATGAAGAGAATCAGTATGGTCGTATGGGTAGTATTTATGTTGATGATGATGAAGAAACTACAAATGATATGTGAGATGAAAGAATCGGTGAAGCTCAGTCAATGGTTTAAGAATGTAGTAGAATGATTACATGTTTATCTTGTGTAATGGTGTATAAGTAATCTCATGGTACTATGGAATAAAGAGACATCAAAGGATTGTTACACTATTGTCTTTCCTTGAGTTTTGAAAGTGTATGATTAATGGTACCAGTATCCATGAAAGGTTATTCAGATATTTTTGGAATGTAGATGATATGAGCATAATGAAGGGATAAGGAAAAAATGAAATATTTGACAGTATTCATGAGCTCATGATTGATATAAGGACTATGTGATATCATGGTTTGAGTATATAGAATTTTGAGGATTTTGGTATGTGGAAGGTGTTAACTTTTAACTGCATTCATGTTTTCACTAAGGTTCAATGGGTATTCAAGAGAATACCTGATTAAGGACTTTGAATGTTTGGAATGTGACCAACAAAACATATCTTATGATATATGGGGATCAACGATGGTATTAAATCTCTGGTAATCGTTTCCACTATGTTATGAGAGTGGACTGCAGTATTATGGATAAGCCTAAAGATTGGAATGGATTATGTTGGACATAATTTAGTATTGTTTAAGGATAGAAGTTTTTTCGATATTATTGATGGGATGTTATAGTAATATAGCTGTAGAAAAAGGACAACCTGCAGGACGGGCGACACCCCATCGCGTCGGACAAGGCTGTGGGAATCGAACCCACAACCGAAGTGCGACTGGCCTTTATCACCTACCACTGGCCTACAGGAAGTCCCTGGTTAGTAGAAACTAGTTTTATTTTACTAAGTGGTATGATATATGATGTATAAGTTCATTTTTGGAACCATATACGATTAACCATAAGATGGACTTATAACTTTTTCTAACCTTTTGTGTGAAAGAGATGGGATGACCCATCATTCTATCACATGATCTGCTAACACATCACGAATGACAAATTCAACTTCATTTCTTTAAGAGATGAAGTGGAAATTGTCCAAATAATGACAAACGGTGAGACTATACCAAAATCACGAATGTATTTCTTCTAATTCCAATTTCATCAACTTTAGGGAAATGATCTTTAAAACCAAAAATTTTGTCTTAGTGCTCTTATAACTGATGAATCAGATGGTATCTTAGATCGTCACAAATTTATGGCTTTGTGATTTCTAGCTTTTCCATAGCTGTGTTCTCTACCACTCTCCATCAGAACATGATGGTTAGATTTCTCTTCCATATCCAAATTTTCACCTATGTGGAAACCCAGTGATTAGTTTATTTGGGTAACCGTTAAGTTTCATACATTTGTTATTAAAGATTGGTTTTGGTATTCCTTCTTACTATGTGGGTTTCTATTAAAGAAAATTTTTAGTAGTAAACCATTTATAACCCCGACGAATTTCGAGGGCGAAATTCATTTTAAGGGGGTAGAATGTCACACCCCGAGATTTTATGAAAAATATTCGTTTTAATTTCATTAATGTCTTGTGTTTTACGCTACACCAAAAGGATCTTGCACAACACGCATCCTTGACTTGCCTTTCATTAAACGCAATCACGACCTTTCTTGATAGCGTGTGTAGTACACAATACCGAGTTTCACTAAACAACGATATGCTATTAAAATATTATTAAAACTAGCCGTTATGAATAGTAATAACCACTTTTTGAAATTTTTTAAATTTTATTTTTCAAAATGGACTTCATTTTTGGATTCGGAATATCGAAATTAGCTTAGGGAGAAATTTTGGTAATTTTCGGATAACTTTCATATTTTGATGAATAGTGGAAATTACTAAATTTTAATTAAAAACAGATTTTTCAATCGAAATAATTAATAGTGATAAATTATTAATTTTAGTGGTTTTAAAGTATATTTAGAATATATTTTTACAATTTAATACAATGATGGTCATTGGATGTAATTTCACATTTAAACCAGTTATAAACAAGTTTCAATCTTTTGATAGTTATTATCTCTTAAAAACACGCTATTTGTTTTGACGACGAGAATTAATTTTTAAATTAGTTAATGCAACTGATATGTTTTGAATTTGGTAAAATAGACATCATTTTCGAGTTCATAATATCAAATATAGCTTAGGCCTAATTTTTGGTATTTTTCTGAAAACTTTCAATTTTTGATGAATAGTGAAACCACTAAGTGGTAGTTAAAAAAACTGAATTGTTCATAAAACTTAATTTTACCGCTTCTGTGAGTGGAATTTCGAAAATATGAGGGACACGGTTGATGTCAGTAAGTAAAATGTGGTTCAATGTGATGAAAATATTTTTTTGGTGAATAGTAACTTTTTACTTTTTTTTACCACGATTAAAAATAAATAGGGTAATTAAGGGTAAAAACGATATTATTATTACCCTAACACATGTCCTAATTCTATTGGACAAGTGTAAATCGACCAAAAACAATCTTAGGAATAAAATAAAACCATTTAGGCCCACTTGGATTAGATTAGGACATTTATTATTAATTTATTTAAAGAAGGGTTAAAAGAGTTAAAATCAAAGTATATTTACTAAACAATTTTTAATATGGGGTTATACATAAGATAAATTCGACTATAAATATTCATTAGAAATATAAAACGATTTCCTACATAATGGTATTTTATTTGTAATTTTTATACATTAAATAATTTAATTTATTTTTGACACAACGATGATACAGTAATTATCTTATTAATGAAATATTGACATAATTGATGTTCTAAATACCCAAATAAATATAATTTGAGACTTTTTATGAATTCCACTAATTTTATATGTTAATATGACATGTTAGTATTGATTTAATTAACTTTTTTAGAACTTATCATTCTATTATGATTTTCACAAAAATCAATTACTAAATAGTGTCAAAATTGACATAAAATAGTTTTTAAAACAAATATTATATTATTCATTGTAATTTTATTCCTAAAAATCTATGGTTCGGCAAAATGACTTAGATAAGGTTATATATATTAATAATAAACAACTTGGGGTTAGTTTGGCTTCTTATAGTATGTTTATTAACCTTATAGTGTAAGAACACAAGAAGACACGGTAAAAGTAAAATTATTTAACTTAATGTTAAATCTAAATGATAAGGTTAAAATAGGAACCTAAACCTGTCTAGATTCTATTGGATGAGAGGATTTAGACCCATACCCACCTTATCCTCTAAATAACTCAATTTGGAGCTATTTAAAACCGAACTTGACTTTATAATAAAATAATATTTTTAGTTTTTCCAAAGGAGCCCCTCTCCTCCCTTATAAAAGGTCACCTCCTCCCTCTCTTCATCACACAACTTTGAGCCTTCAAGATCGGACAAACCCTGCAAAATTATCTTCTACACTTCCCTATAAACATCCTAGAGGTTCTGGTCTTCTTTAAAGACCCATTTTACTTCCCTAAAAGGAGGTCTCAAAGAAGCACTTCAAAGAAGAGGTAATGTCCGTTACCGATTCTTTCATCTTTATTTCTTCTTCCACTTATTCTTCTAAGGTTGTTTAATTATGAAGTAATAACATCGGTATCATTTATATACTGATATGTTATTATAAGTATGAAACAACCCTATTTCACCATCTATCCATCTTATGGAAAAAGAAATCACTGTGTGTGCGTACGTACGGAATACCGTCTCTACGCCGTGGTGTAATCTATTTTCCACCACCACCTTACGTGGATGGGTATAATGGTGTAAAGAATAACTATACATAGTTATTAGAACATAATATTGATTATGATATAGTGTATCATCCACTCCAATCCAATTCAATAATTATGGAAACGATATCATCGCTCGTGCGTACGTACGGACTACCGTCTCCACGACGCGATGAGATTCATTCTCCACTTTAACCATTCATGAATGATTATAAAGTATATATAATAAGTAATCATGAAATATATGATATAATAATGGTACTGGATTTATGTGTATATATATGTATGTCATCTACTTAATTCTATTCAACTCAATAAGGAAACGAAAACAACATTCATGCGTACGTACGACCTACCGTCTCCATGAACGGTGTATTTCTTTCCATTTACTGATTTATTATATATATGTATATTCTGAATATATATTTTATATAAATCATGTTTTATATTCTGTAATTAAGTAATCATGATCTAAGTAATCATATGAATAATTACAAGTCAAAACACATATGACAAATAAAACACTTTTACCCAAAACGCACTTTAACATGGAATTTACAAAAGAAAGGGTAATATAAACTCATAAGTGAACCATATATGATATCATAACAATAAGTATGATTCTGTAATAAGTCAATGACATTATTTAAATCATTATACATGAGGTTCGGACACTTACGAAGCAAATCGGGCCTAAGGTAAAGAAAATATCACAATCTCATTTTTATCAGAGATTGTTTATACTTTAGTATTTACTGGGGTGTATTTTATCATCCACATTCATGTTTCCTCAATATGTAATATTATTTTAATTCACCTACAATTGTTTAAATCCTATTTTACCCTTCGGTGAGTTTTTAGTAAAAGATATGAAAGGAATCTTTTTCCATTTTTCGTACGAGGTACTTTTTTTACATTTCTGACAAAAGTACGAGAAGAATGTTTTTTTATCTTATACGACATGAATGGATTTTTAAAAAATTATTTCCAAGAATCATCCTTTACAAGTTTTAAAGTTTATTTTTAATCAACTTCTTTTAGTTTAATCTTTTATGACATGTTAATAAAGGAAAAAATTTTTTGAAGAATAAAGGATATTTTCCTCAAGAATGGAGTTCAAGTGTTTTATCAAAATTACATTCCATCTAAGATAATAAAGGGTTCTGTTTTTATCCCTGTTATTACATTGATTTGATTATTTTGTAATGGAATTATTTTTATGAATTACTTTATCTTATAAGAATTGTTTTATGATGTCATGATGTTTAAGATTCCCATTTGTATTACATGGGTTATGCAGTGATGTATGATTTATGATTTTGTGGCACACATAAGAATGGTATCATTATGAGATGGGTGGGACCTATATCTCCCTCCAATGCATTGGGTAAAGTTTTTATATCTCATGAGATAGACATGGCTGGAATGGTAGGTTATACCGGTTCAGTGAAACAGGACTGAAACGAGGGTGACTCGGTTCAGAAAGGGACTTTGTCCACTAAGATAGTCTTGGCAATGAGTCTTCACTAATAAGATATGATTCTCTATGATTATGTGTGTATGCCACAAAGTTTCATGTTTTAAGTTATGATTATTGGGATTTCATTTCACTACTATGATTTATCACATGTTATGAAATTATGCTCTCTTTTGCAGGTTAAGATTTCCAAAATGTTATGTTCTTATGAATATGATGTGATTGATATTTCTTTTGTTTACCCTTACTGAGCATTTGATCTCACCCTTTTATGTTTTCTTTTACACAGGATATAAAGAAAGGTTTTAGGTAAAAAAAAGGAAGATCTTTATGGGATATTTTGATGATCTTTCACCACGATTAGAAGATTATATTCCGAGTTTCCAAAGACACTAAACTATTACGATCCTTGTGTGTTTGTTTTTGTTATGTACTAAGTCTTCCGAAAACGTAATGTAATGTCCATGTACGTCATGTTTCGGGTCTCTACATACAATCCCCACTAAAATGATACAATTATATAGAGAAATACTCAATTTATTGTCTAACAAGGATCATACCTGAGGGTAGATACAACTCATCTCCACAACCATCCATGTCCACCAGCCACCTCTATGTACCGCCTGGTCGAGGATCCTAATGTCTCAGCCAAGATGCTCATCATCTGCAAATGACACAACTTTGTGTGGGCGATGCCAATGCAGGGGTGAGTATAACAATACCCAATTCGGACTTGGAGACCCATAGAGGTCACTCATAATTCCACAACTCAAAAACCACAAGATATGTTATTATTAAAAAAGAACAATAAATTACTCATCTCAAAACATGTATAAAACTCTAAGATCAAGAATAAAAATGATTATTATGAAGCTATATCATTTTATTCTGTTATGAAGTTTCAAAACTGAAAAACAAGGAAGTTGTTCCATTGTCGATCAACACAATGAAATATGTTATTGATCCCCGACGGGCCTCTCTAAGGACAGTCCTCATTGGGTCATGCACTGCTGATCCACTCAGGGTCTCTAGATTGATGATACACAAAGGAAAATTGTGATACTGGTCCACAATGGTTCTCTATGATGTTGATACACACATGGTCAATCTTATATTGATATCCATCTAAAGGATTACCTACACTCGGTGTAGATGAGTTCCATAGAATCTTATCTCAAGATATTGATAGATCCTTAACTACCATGAAGTTATGAAAAATAATAACCCAATGTATCACCATTTCCCAATGGATCCAATGCAGTAGAAGGTGTGGCAGTCGGACGATTGGTATGTGAGTTATATTGGATTTATTACCAAGGGACCGGTTGGATTCGACTTCGATTCAACCTGACCATAATCCAATATTCTCCAAAACTCATGGGGATTATCTCAAAATAATAGTATTGTTCCAATGATTTTAGTGTTTCTTGATGATACATAAAATGGTTGAAAGGTTTGTGAGATGTAGCCTTTTAAGCATATTTGGTCCAAAAATGGTATAGGTCCGGTCCCACCCAGTCGAACCAACCTGAGGACCCCCGAAAGATGCCACCCTGAGTGGGATGAGTCGCGAACCAGTCCAAATTGGCTGGGCATCGGATGCCGAGTTACCCGGCCTAGTGGATGGTGAGGTCCTTCTGTTGGGTGGACTAGCTCCCATTTCCGAATGGGTAAGACATACAGGATGTATCCACCTGCAGCACCACATGCCTCCCCCCATTAGAAGGACCCACATGGCATGGGTCTCCTCAGCCACAACATGATTCCTGGGATTTATTCCATGATGCATGACAACATGCCACCCTTCTTCGAACACAGCCCACAAATGTCGGTTGCCCCCATTATCCATCGCAGTGCCTTTGGTTTCCACTTATCAACATTTCCGGTGACAGCCAGCTTCCTCTGTCGCCCGCCGGCACTAGTGCCAAACTGGCTGGGATTCTGCGGGCCCCCGTGTGTGCTCTGATGGTCTGTTTTCCCTTCTGATTTCACCAACGAGCCTCTCAGGATGTTGTCGTCACTACATGGTTCCCAAATTCATTATTCTATCAAGTTAAAAATCCACCCCAAAGAACACGACAAAAAACTGAAGAGCCAAAGGGTCCGGGCCTTGTTTGTTTTGTCCGCGCACTCCGTGTTAGCACCATATCATGTGGGTAGAAATTAAATCATCACCTAGAAAAATATTAACCACATTCAACATTTATAGAAACAACATCCCGCAGTTTTTTAGTAATCATGAATCAACTCGTTTTTTTATTCCCATTTGACACGATTTTCAAGAAATTTGAAAATAAACAAATTCTCTTGAATTTAAACATGACCAACCCCTACCATAGGTTTTTTGATGGTGTTTCAAATGATGAAGGAGTTTCCAGGTCCGAAGGTTCCCATCAATATTCATCGTGACCCATCAGTTCCCCCAACAACTGTCTCTTGATGCCTTGTTCTAGGTTAGTCAAAGACACTATGACACATCGTCATAGGTTCCTCTTTTGAGGGCCAAAATCTCATGCACGATCTTTGTTTAAATAGAATTTTGAATCCTCTGATGTTGCATTTCATTAATATGGTTGATTTATGAACAAAATTTAATGTTTCATTAAAACCTCGAATGACATGGTCACTCAAATGAAGGGTCACATCATTAAATGTATTCCATTGAGTATGGCCCAACAACACTGTGGTCCTACCAGATCACTCAACGGTTAAAAATATAAATAAAATTACTCAATGAGTTATATTTTTATTATTAATCTAATGTCCAAAAATTAACATTTTTTTTCGACCCTAGCCAGTTAATGTTAATCGTTCCTATGCGAATCCCAACACTGGGAATTCAACGGTGCCCTAGGATGTTAATCCATAACTATTTTAGTAGATAGAAATTTTCACCCACACATTTACTTAGTTTACCTTAAAAGGTTCAAAATTCAGTTCGACGCACAACGGGCCTTGGAATCTAGTGCATCAATTTTCAGGGACTTGTATTAATACTAAATATTTAGAAAAAAAATATATGTTATTATGTGCTATTTCCATTCTCCCCACCTTAGAGTTTTTCATCCATGAAAGTAACAACAATAATAGGGGATGAAATGGGGGTACCAAGAACGTATCTGAGCCTCCTTCTTCGATGTTCTCTCCTAGAGAATCTCATGCTACCATGAAACATGCATCAGAGGAATTAAACAACCATGAATATATAATAATGTTGATCCTCTATTTCCATTGGGAAATCCGCAAACATCGCACCATCATCTATGCCTAGCTCACCTAAATCGATAACTTGTGCTGGATCATGGGTGTACCTCCCCAGCTGCAACACAAGGAAAATAATATGAACATGGCGCATCTATGGGGGAAGGGAAAGATAGTATGCCACATCAAATAATCTTCCGAGGATATGGAATTGTTTTATGAACATCAAAGAATGATTTTTCCCCAACCAAACCTCTGTAATTTTTTTCGGCATGACATCCATAGGAATACATTGTCTCCCTCTTCAAACTCCAATGGTCTCGGTATCCTGTCGGCATAAGTCTTATGCCTGATCTACGAAGTCTTAATCCATTATTGGATGATATGAACCTTCATTGTGGTATCCTATACCAACTCTAGATTAATATGTAATGACAACCTTGGGTTTTTCTATCATAGAGGTGATCTTCATGGATGATTGTATGGGGACTGAAAGGGAGCCATGCCGATGGTGGAGTGATAACTGTTGTTTTAAGAGAAATATTCCAGTGGAAGGTGGTACTCCCAGCTATACCCAAAATCAAGGACACAATCATGAAGTGTTCCCTTGTGTGTATGAAAGTTCCACTATATTTGACCATGTGTATTAGGATGGAAGGCGATGCTCAAATGTAGTTGAGTCACAGATTCCTATTGTAATCACTTCCACATGTGGGATGTAAAACAAGCCTCACGGCCTGAGACAATCATCGATGGGACCCCGTAAAGATATAAAATCACTTGTACATAGAGAGGTCCTAAGATCTCTTCTAATCCCTGACGTCAAATTTGTAGGAAGTGTGCTGACATGGAGAGTCAGTCAATGATCACCCAAATGGAATTATGGCCGCTGGACATATGTGGTAGCCCTGTCCTGGTGCATATGGAAATATCGTCCTACGTAGATTTCGACACTTCAAGTGGATGAGCTAATCCTTTAGGTACCTGATGTTTAACCATCAATTTCTAATAATGGAGGCATAGTGATATGAAAACCTCCACCAATTTAATAATCCATAGCCACCAGTACTAATGCAAGAGTTCCTTGTACGTCTTCACCACTCCATGATGTACCTACCAAGGCGATGTGTGGAACTCTTTCAGCACCTCCTCTCATATCATCACAAGTACCATGGGTCATCCTCTTAAGAGGATGGTGTTGTCCCCACCTTCAGAAAATTTATTTGGATCATGTCCCGAGGATATCTGAGCATGTTGTGCCTTGTATTCTACATCCCAATGTAGTGCCTCCATAACTCACTAAATTAATTAGGTGTGTATCTATCAAATACTAGATGTAGGTTTTTCAATCACTTTCCATGATGGATAACTACAACACGACTAGTTTCCCTGTCACATCACTCAACAATTCAAGACTTGGTCACCTTCTGAGTGTGTCTGCCACTACATTTCCCTTCACAAGAGTGTAGATTATATCAAAGACAATGTCCCAGAGGAACCCTTGAAATTGTAGATTTCTCAAGTTCAGTTTCATTTGTGGGAATATATACATGAGTCTATTTCGATCAGAGTAAAATGTAAATTTTGTCACCCACCAATTAGTGCAGTCACATCATCAGCACAAATACCACTACTGCTAAATCCTGGTCATGGGTAGAAAAGATCCCCTCATGTTGTCTTAACTATCGTGATCCGTAGGTAGTCAACACTATCTAGGGAATGAAGACTCTACCTAGCCTTTTCCCTGATGTGTTGTTGTAGAATATATACCCGACACCCTTTTCTAGTATCCTCAATATGGGGGTTATCATCAGTCTCCACCAAAACACATAGAAACTGTACCGGAACTTCTCTATGCACATGAAAGGATGAAAAATAATTTTTATAGATTACAAGGGTGACAATTCCCTAGAAAAGTCCAATAAAAATATCCGTTTATACCCAGCCAAACCCAAGAAACTCCGCAACTTGGTCACACTCATGGGTGGAGCCAATGAAAGAACTAACTCAATCATCACTAGATCAACAACAACTCTAGCCTTCGAGATAAAACTAATATCAGGATATCATCGGCTTCCACAGATAACTGAGCTAACTATCTTCTGGTGGTGGCTCTCATCATCGGTTCCTACTCAGCTATGATTATATCCACCAATAAACCTCTATCGAGTACTCCGACCAGATTTGGGATATTTAGAAATAGAATTGATGCTCTAATATCCAGATAGATACCATGATCAATGGTATGGGCCCTAGTTAAATGATCGTGTTCTATATCAGTGGAGTAGCACAACTGGTCATCGAATCTCATCAAGTACTATGACACTATTAGGTTGTCCTATTGTATGGGTAGGTGCTCTTGAATATTCACAGAGCTTTGTTTCGTTTGAATGAACTCCACCCTAAAGAAGCTCTCATAGAACATCCAGGTGAGGGTCACCTCATCATGTAACTTGAGCATAAACCTCCACTATCTCCATATAGTTCCCTAGAAACTACTAGCATCTAGGATCACCATCAAATCTGATGGTGTCCCAACATTGTCGTAATCTCTAGCCACAGCCTCCATCCTGTCCTCAGATACCTGGGGATCTGTCTCACCTTGATATCTCTGAGGCCACTACTGTTGGAACCCGTTCAATGAACTCAGTCTGCATGCACCATATGCTAGTGGGGATGATGTAAACTACTACCCAATGTCTTGTGGTGCTACTGGGGCACCACCTGAAGATGTCACCACTGTTAGAGGGTCCTGCACTGATGCCTCATCACTTAGTAGGCCATCATAATGTAGTCTCTCTAGAATCATGGTTGGATGTCTACGAGGAGGAATCCAGGAAATAAACATGAGATCCATGGACAAAAAGTTATACCTATTGAGTTAATTAATATGATATCCAAAGTAGAAAAATTTCCAATACACACACAATAAGTGCTTTCATGTACCGAGTTGGAAATCATAATTCAGGGTCCTTATGAATGGATACGTTAGCCAACAGAATAACACTAGAGTCCATGATATTAAAACCACAGTCAAAACACATATCACTATTGCTGCATTGGAAAAATTAGAGTACTATTTATTTGGTAGAACCTACTCTTCTGAAACCAATTTCTCACGACTCGTCCCCTGGGGTCCTTATCGTGACTACCCCATTCCCTCCTTCCATAGGCTAGGTGTTGGAAACATGAACCATAAAAGAATATCCCTAAAATTGGGATGGAATTTCCTTTAAAACTGTAATCACAATGACCAATAACACGACATTATGCAAACCTCATTAAAAAACTAAAGTATTAATTGTTTGTACTGAAAGTGAATCTTATGGAAAACAAGTCCAACTAAAATGATATAACTATGACAGAAAAACATCTCTTATGATCATCCATAAAGGATACTACCTGAGAGTAGGTAAAATCGTCTCCCTAACTCTCCACATTAACCATTCATCTCTCTGTAACACATTGTCCTGTATCCTAATGTCCTAGCCAAGCTACTCGTAATCTGTACACGACAGAACAAGGTGGGGGTGAATCCTGTGTAGGGGTGAGTATAAAAATACCCAATATGCACCTTGATTCCCAGTCAAGTCTCTCAGAATCCCAAAATATAAAAACCACTTGGTATGATCATAATCACGAAGAACAAGAAAAGACTGATCAGAAAACCGGTATACAACTCAAAGATCAATAATAAAGATCAATAGTCTAAATATATATCATTTTTTCCGTTAAGAAGTCCCACAAATGAACTAGAAAGAAGTTTTTCCATTTTCGATCCACACAGGTTAGTTTGTCGTTGATCTACAATGGGCATCTCTATGGCAGGTCCTTGTCGGGTCGTGCACTGCTGAACCACACCGGGATGCTAGGTTGCTGATACACATAAGTCCATTGTGATGATGATCCAGATAGGGTCACTATGGTGCTAATACAAACTAGGTCACTTTTTTGATGATCCAAATTGGGTTTCTATGATGATGATCCACACAAGGATGATTTTCAATTAATATCTAGCAACATGGTTCCCCACACTCGGTGTACATGAGTTTCATAGAATATGCTCCTCAAGATATCGTTCATGCCTTAACATGAACACATCTCCCAAATAATATAACCCAATGAAATGAAATGACTCATGGTTTACCAAGTGATAGACAGTGCGTCCATCAGATTCTCAGTCTGTGAGTTATATGTGTTTTAGTACCGAGGGCCCGGTAGGATTTGCATTCGATCAAAACCGACCATACTCAAAAATTCTCCAAATCACTTGTGATGTATTTCAATGTAAACTTATCATTATTAGGATTCTAGTTTCACTAATGGTTCAACAAACAGACGTATGATATGTGTGACAGGTATTTTTATGCATATTTGGGCCAAAAAGGGTATGGGTCCGGTCCTACCCGGTCGGACTAGACTAATGTGCCCCAACTTGGGCTGTCCCAAGTAGGATGGGCTACGGAAAGCTTGGCATGCAGGGCTGTGGACTAGCCTTCTTGGTAGGGTGCCGGTGGCGGGGTGACCTAGCCTGATGGCTTGCATTGTCCTCCAGTTCATTGGCTCAACCCCCCTTCCCGAACTGCATAGCCATTCATGCTTTCTCATCCTGCGGCGCCACCTACCCCCCCCCCCCCCCCCCCCATCTGCCTCAATTCATGATGAGTTGAAAATTATCCCCAAAAGAACATGCCAAAAGCCGAAGAGGTGGAGGGTCTGGGCCAGGTTCATTTGGCCTGCGCACTCCACGTTAGCATCATATCAAATGGGTAGTAATTAAATTATCACACTGATAAATATTAACCCCACTCAATCTTTTCCCACAACAACCTCCCGCGGTATCATAAGAATCATCGATCAACTCGTTTTAGTTTATCAACATTATACATTATTTTCAAGAATGGCAAAAAGAAACCTATTCTCTTGAATTTAAACATAAACAACCCCTACCTCGATTTTATTGGAAGACATTGCAGAATATGAATCAGTGTCCCCGTCTGATGGTTCTGGTCAGCATTCATTGTCACCATTTGTTTCCCACAATTATCGTCACACGACATCTTGCTCTTGGTTAGTGGGAGATGTTGTAGCACATCACCAGCGGTTACTCACTTGAGTGCCTAAATACCATTACCAATAATCTTTTAAATATAATAGAAAATCCTCCCACATTTCATTTCATTAATGAAGTTAATATTTGAACCTCATTTAATGATTCATTAAAACATCGAATGGCTTTGTTAAGAAATACAAGGGTCATGTAATTAAATTTATTCCATTAGGTATACCTAGCCAACTCCGTAGTATCGCCACATCACTCAACGATGAGAAAAAGAAATAAAATTACTCAAGGTGTTATTTTATTATTATTTTTTTAATGTCCAAAAATTAACTTTTTTGTCTGACCATTGATAGTCAAAGTTATACTTATCCTAAGAGAATCTTGTAACTGCGAATTAAATGGTCTTGTATGATTTTAATCTGATCACTGGTTCAAATTATATAAATTTGTGCCCACACGTTTACTGTACGGACCGTAAAAAATGTTCAAAATTTATTTACGGACACACTGGGCATCAAAATCAAGCACCATCAATTATCACAGACTCATAATAACCCCTATGATTAAAAAAATTATATATAATTTATATTTATATACATTATCCCCACCATAGGGATTTTCATCCCTGAATGTTACAATAAAATTAGGTGAAAAAATGGGGGTTCTGAACACGTATTTGAGCCTCTCACACCCATGTTCACTATTACACATTCTTGTGCAACCAACAAACAAACAATAGAGGAATCGACCGCCCACGAATGACCTGATCATGTCAATACTCTATCTCCCTAGTGAACATCACAAATGTCTCCCCATCATAGATGCCTATCTTGACCTAGTCGATAATATGCAATGAATTATGGATGTACCTCCTCAGCTATGACACATGGAAAATATTATGCACCCCGTGCATCTGTGGGGGAAGAGCTAGATGATATGCCACCTTTACTACTCTTCATGGATATGTAATGGCATGGTAATCCTCCTAGATAGATTTCTGACCAATCCAAACCTCCATAATCCTTCTATTATTGTGACCCGTAAGAATAAATGGTATCCCTCCTCAAAGTCCAAGGATCTCTGTCTCCTATCAGTATTAATCCTCTTCTAGCTCTGTGCATTCTTCATCCTCTACTCGATGGTCTACACCTTCTCTATGGTATCTTGTACCAACTCTAGAACCATAACTACAGACACCCCTAGACTTGTCTAGCATATAGGTGATTTTCCTGGTTTCCCATACAGGGCCTCTAACGGAGCCATACTGATGGTGGAGTGATAACTATTGTGGTAAGCGAAATCCACAAGTGGAAGGTGGTCCTCCCAACTATGACCAAAATGATGGACATAAGAACTAATCATGTCCTCATGTGTACGTATTGTCTACTATGTTTGAACATTTGTCTAAGGATGGTAGTTAGTGCTCAAATGTTTCTACGTCCCAAATGGCTCATCTAATCACTTCCACAAGTGGGATGTAAAACAAGAATCATGATCTATGACGATCATCATAGCTTCTAACTGTGGTGTGTGAAGACATGCCACCCTGCTGCCAATGTGGGCAACTGATGCTAACCACCCCTGCTGTCCACGGAAACACATTAGGGTGTTTTCTTTCATCATGGAAAGTGATAGTCGGCCTCCGCTGGCACTGCTTCCCGTCGCCCACTACTAGGGCTTCCACGGGCCACCAGGTAAGGTCCGGTAGTCTTTTATCCCTTCTAATTTCATCTACGAGCCTCCAACGATGTTGTCATCACTATGTGAATCCCGAATTCAAAATTTTGTTGAGTTGAAAATCCTCATCCAATGAATGCAACAAAAACGAAAGTGACTAAGGTTCTGAGACTTCTATGTTTTCCCTGCACCCTCTATGTTACCATCTTATCATGTAGGTAGTAATAAAATAATCACATAGATAAATATTAACAGTCGAAAATATTTTCCCACAACAACCACACATAGATTCCTATGAATCGTGGATCAACTCATTTTAGTTTATCCGCATTAGACATGTTTTTCAAGATAGTTTAAAAGAATCAAATTCGCTGGAATTTAAACATAAACGATACCTACCTTAATTTTGTTGGAAGGCGTTGTAGAATATGAAGGACTTTCCACATCCGAAGGTGCTTGTCGGTGTTCACGATCGCCAGTCAATTCCCCCAATGACCATCGCTCTAATCCTTCATCTATGTTGGTGGAAGATGCCATAAAATTTATTAGTGGTTCCTCTCTAGTGTACCAAAATCCCATTTCATTCGTCATTTAAATAGAAGATAGAATAATACCTTGTTTAATTTCATTAATGTTATTTATTAAGGAACAACATTTACTGTTTCAATAAAACATTGAATAGCGTAGTTACGCAACCCACGGGACACGTCATTAAATGACTTCCATTATGTATGACTGACCCAATCTGCGGTCCCACCATATCTCTTAATGGTTAAAAAAAGAAATAAAATAACTCAAAGAGTTATTTTATTATTATTTTTGTAAAGACCAAATATTAACATTTTTTTCCGACCCTTGCAAATCAATGTTGCGCTTCGACTCTATGAATATCGGCACTGCAAATTCAACTGTGCTATCATATTTTTAATCTGATCATTGGTTAAAACCACATATGATTTCCCCGAAATGATTACTTAACGCACCATAAAAAATGGTCAAAATTCTATTCCAAGCACACTGGACGTCAGAATCAAGCGCCATCATTTTATGTAAAATCATAATGTTCCCAAATAATATAGAAAACTAATATGGAATTTTTGGGACATTACATTGATGACTAGATTGAGAATATGGAGTGGATGGACATTCAGGATATATTCTTAGGTCACTTTTACCTAGAGACACTCTGGAAGGTGATTGTAGTAGAGTTAATGAGGCCGACTAAGGGGAGTACATATGTGAGGGACAATGCTGGACCCCTTTTAGATTTATAGTTATTTGCTCCGGAGTTGGTTGGTGATGGGGTTATTTGGGAAAAGTGGTTCCAGGAAGGCCTTAAATATGAGATTAATTTCAAGATGAATAAATTATTATTATAATTTTTTCTAACGTGGTGACACTGGATCCCATATATAATGGAAACCTAAAAGATTTATCTATTGGAATAAATTTACATACTCCAAGATGAACAGGGTTCATGTATTTCGAGAGTAGGATGCATCTCAATGTGAGTGTCATCCTGGATGATTACTGGAATAGTGTTTAGGGGTAGGGTATGTTACCCAAGACCTTAATTCATCACTCTATTACCAGTGCAGTAGGCGAAGTCATCTTCATAATCATTTTTCCTGACCACCATCAGGGTGATGAGCTAATGTAATGATGGTATATCTACAGATGTTTTGTAGGAAACCACTATAAATGGGTATTGATGGAGCATCTGGCAAGAATCAGATTGTTGTAATGGGATATTCTAGAATATATCAGTCGTGAAGTTGGACTTCTACTTGTCATGGGGTTGACATAGTGGATATGGTACCTCTTGGAATTTGTTCGCATATGAGCAGGGTGGTTTAGCACAGGGGACTAAAAATCAAGTAATGATATGTTGTTTAGGATAGTTTCATGTAGTTCCAACTATAATTGAGGATATTAGGGATGGACCATTGACAGTGAGATGTATTTTTCATTAATATTCTATAATTTCATGTTCCTTATTTGATACGGGTGCCTCTAATTTTTTTATACCCACAGAACATGTGAATGGGTTGATTATGAATTTATAGGTTTGAATGGGTTTATGACAATTGATACATTGTTAAGAGTATGATAGAGATATTTCTTTATGTAAGAGGTGTTCTCTTAAGGTTTGGGGGTTATATTTTTCTTTGTGATCTATATATCCTTGATGTTACATGTTTTGAAATGATTTATGGATTGGATTGGTTAGTATCATACCAAGAACACAATGATTATTAATGAAAGAGAGTTACTTTTAAAAATACTAATGGTGAAAATTATGTTCCCTATTGGCAGAATGATATCAAGGAGGGTTGTGATAAAATAATTCTCCAGAAATATGGGGTCCTCACCAACTATGTTGTAAGTATGTGGCTGCATGATGGAGGATTCATGTATGATATAAATCCACCTATACTGGACCAATTTTAGGATGTGATTCCTAAATACATCTCAATGCCTCTACCCAAGAGAGATGTGAAATTTCCAATTGATCTCATTTTTGGGGATACTATAGTTTCAATTTCCCAATATAGAATGGAATAAAAAATACTCAAGAGAATTACAATCCCCTTGATTTATTGATGGCTAAGGGGTTCATCAATTATAGTACATCTCCTTGGGGTTCTCCATTTTTCTGCAAATAAGGCTAATGGGTCTTTATGCATGGGTGTTGACATTTAGAAATTAAACTAGACGACACAGAAGAACTAGTATACTTTTCTGAGTATCAATGATATATTTTACGAGTAGATGTGAGATAATATTGTCTCCATGATTGAGTTGAGTTTCAATTTTCATTCAGTTGATATTATAACCTTCTAATATACCACATACTGCATTTAGTTGAACGAATTGCCTATATAAGTTTTCTATCATGTCGTTCGGGAAAACAAAGGCACAAATAGTGTTTATGGCCTTGATTAATATATTCTTCCACCCATAAATAGATATATTAATGGGTGTGTTAGTTGATATCAACTTGGTTTACTCCACGACTCATAACTATTATACAAGTATATTTACATCATCATGTGTATACTAACAAAGCATCAACAATACAGTAAGTTGTATAAGATTTTATTCATGACTGATGAATACACTTCAGGGGTGACATCATCATTAAGTAATAAATTTTAGTAGAACTTTAAAAAGTGAAAGTACTATTTTCATGGTATAAAACCGATATTATTTTTATATCTATATATTTCTAGTTATAGCAATGAATTAACATAGGTTCATCTAGTACATCATCTGCTATGTAGAACCAAATTTATTCTTGTCCCAAAAGGGAGTTAATTTTTATTGTTTTAGGTTATGTGGAAATTCATTCTAGGAGTTAGAGAACTGGTTTTCTACTACCCTAATCATTATCTTACCTGAGAATGGGGAGGAGTATACTATGTTTTTTTTGACACTAATGGGATAAAATTTGGAGAATTTTTTTGTATGGAGATAGAGATATTGTGAATGGGTCACTATAATTGATACCACATATAGAAAAGAACCATACTGATGACCATGTGCAAGAATTAATTAATTAGGAATTTAATTGTAGGTGGAATTAGCTGTTATGTGAAAATTTAACTGTGTATATTGTCGATAAGAGTTTAAAGTAAAAACATTCAAAATAATAAATGATTTTATTACAGTAGAGATGTGTCATGTATATGAATTCTATTGATTTTGAGAAATAATATACCCTAAAAATTTGAAAAGGCAGTGTAGATTCTATGATTAGTAAATCATAGTCAAATGAATATCATGATTCTAGTCAATAATAGAAAATTAATACCATATTGTTTGAGATTCCTGTTGTGGTTTATAACATCCACTAGAAAATGAATATTTTATCAGAATTAGTGGATTCTTCAATTTTGATATAAATTTGGGAAAGGATGTATTGGGGAGTGCAGTGTTTATCGTTGAGGAAAAGACATAGTGGTGGGGAGACGCCTTCCGATTGGACCATAGACGATTACAAGATAATATATTTCAGGAATCATGTGGTTTTGACTATGCTAATGTTGGAGAATATGATGTGTGGATTTGATGCTTTGATGATGGTGTTTCATCTGAGATTGAATAAAATATACCATTACATGCATTAATATTTTTGTCAAAATGGCATGAAAAATGATATTGTTGGGTTCATTACATGTTTCCAAACCTATCATCAGGTGAATTCCATGCATCGATGAACTACTGGTTTACTACAATCATTTCCCAATATATAATGGATTTAGTATGATGTTACTATGGATATTCTGGTGTTTCTCCATAGGTATCCTCATATGAATGATGATATTTCTGTGATTTTGGACCAATTGACGAATGTTGGGAATTTATTTCCTATACAATAGATTTTCTTAGTGGATCATTTGGTGGAATTATATATTTGGGATATAGTTCCTTTAGACTAGGTTTCATAGAGTATATTTTTAAACTATGAATTATTTTCCACTTTTTACATCTGGAAATACTAGTTGAACGTTATTGGAACATAAGTATTAATAAGTATTTATTTCCCCACACAAACAGATGGGAAGATAAAATATACTATTCAGGTACATGATTTTATGCGACGAGCTTCTGTCCAAGACATTTGTGGGTCTTGGGAGAGGTCCCTAGTAGTTATGGAGTGCTAATATAAAATATTTTATCAATTGAATATATATATATATATATGGAACAATATGAGTATTTTTATTGTAGGCCATATCTATCACATCTATATTGTATGGAGGATGCTGAGTAAGATTAGTTTGGATACAGTCTCAAATAAAAGACATTGGAGCAGGTTTAGCTAATTCAAAAACATTTAGATAATGATCAGAGTTAGCAGATGTCATATTCTGATATACCTTTATGACCCCATGAGTTTTTCATGGGTTATCTAGTATTTATTTTGGGGTTGATTATATTGGGTCACCATAGGATTCGTCATCATCGCATGTTGGTACCATGTTTCATTGGACCTTTTTATGTAGTGGATATGATCGGGATTGTGGTGTATCAGTCGAATCAACCATATAGGTCCAATGTTATACATGGGGTTTTTCATGTGTCATATCTTCGGTGGTATCACTCGAACCCTTGTAATGTAATTTAGGTTGATTTTGTTGAGATTGAGACTGATGTGTCCTTTATGGATGATCCAATACTTATAGTGGATTGAACTGGAAATTGGTTTCTAGTAATTATTATGATGATAGTTTGAGTATTGTGGAAACATGGTTCTATAAAAGTGTAATCGTTAGAGACTAAAGAGGATATGAGGAATCTGTGGCCTGATATTTTTTACTTTGTAAACATATATATTTTTGGGAGTATATCTTGAGAATGATATATTATAATGTGGGGAAATTGTAAGATCATGACATTTTCTAGAGAAAATCAAGACCATTTTTCATGTAATATATTTCCTTATTTTTAATATATCTTGTTTGGGTTTTAAATTGAGGGGATTTTAGTTAATTTATAAAAAATATATGGGGTTTTCGGTAGTGCATTATTGGCTCGTGATATTCTTATACCACACACTCTTCCCCATAAAACTACGCAACCACAAATAGAGAGGGATTTGACTGTTGGAGCATGACTTTTAAAACCATATTCCATTTTAGTTGTAACATTGCGACCCTTGGGTGAGGTTAATTGTTAAGGCATGTGTATTGGAAAACTGTATGCCCCTCCCAAGAATCTATTCTTTTGGGAATTATTTCTCTAAATTTTTATATTAAAATTATTGAACCTCATTTCATTCACCCTCATTGACATTTGGATGACCTATGGAATTATCTATAGTTTATGTAGGACCCTAAGTGTATTCCTAGTAACTATGAACTCTATTCATGATGATTTAAATATAATATTGACTGATTGAAACCTCTCCCAGTACATGATTACATTCCGTGGGGTTTCATTTCCCTCTCATATCTCTTTTACAATGAAGATAAAATAGTATCCATGTATTGGAATTGATTGGATATTTGTTTTGATATGTCTAAATACAATAGATATTGTTGTAGTTTTTGGATCTGTATATCATTTATCATTGTTGAATTGTATGTTCCACTTCAATTTGGGAATTTCTAGTTTTGTGAATGTTCACCAATGTTATTCAGGTAGTTGATCCAAATTGAATTTCTGATATTATTGATTATAATTGTCTATATGTAATTTTCAAATATCAATTTCCATGTTTGTAAATCTTATCTAGAATTGAATTAGTTAATTTTTTTGTTACATAATTAAATTCATATTGGGATTTTTAAATTTTTAATTTTAATGGGAATGTGTAATTGGTTAATTTTTGAAATATGGAATTTATTTATAATAGTAAAAATGGTTTTATTTCTTTTCCTTGAATGGTAAATTGGTTATTTTATTAAATTTAAATTAATGGTTTAAGAAAAAAATATATTATTTATTGTGATTAATGTAAATAATTATGATTTTACTAATATATTTAAATTGTATACCTATTTGTGGGGTTTGGATGAGAGGTTTAATTATAGTAAACCTTTTTAAATGAGAAGATTGTGATATTTTTGATTGATTGAGAATTTTTTTTGGGAAAATGACTAATAATCCAAATACACAAGGGGTGTTATCCATGGAATTTTAGGCCAAAATTCATGCATTTGAATGTCATTGTATATGCTAAGGAATGATCATCCAAATAACCAAGAGGTTTGGGATATGGACTAATGCTCTAAATATCCATAGGGAGCTAAAAATGATGTTACATACCAATTATATTGGAATTTGACTATGTTTAAAAATGAAATCAATAGTAATTAAAATTAAATGACAAATGAATTTTTTTTTCTTATGTGATACATGATATCCCTTGGTGATGGTTCAGACTCTACCATGGGATGAAGTATGTTTTGGTTGATCAGCTATCAACCTAAAATCGTAGAAATGGATTAGGTTAAATAAGGAATAATTTAATATATGTAAACTATTTGAATTATTGATTGTACTTTACTCACTATACATATTCATAATCTATTTAGATAGTTTATTGTTCTAGAAACAATTAGTGGTGGCCTATTTATTTTTTAAGTCACGCTACATTGTTTTCCTAATCATTACCCCAATACACTTCATGTTTTCAATACATGATAATGGAAAGAGCCCAATGTTCGATGGATTAGTTGGGATAGAGCATGGATGAGGGAACTAGAAATGATTCGGGATTGGATTTGGAAATTTTCTGGGTCTTTATATATTTTATTTTTTACATATATATACATGAAACATATATAAAATTATTTATCTATGATTTTGGTTTGGATATTGTCTTCTTATGTTGGCCATCAAGTGATAATGGTGTTATATTGGTTATGTTTATTGTCACTATGTTGTTTTTTATTTATATTCATCATTATGCATCTAAAATTATTAAGAAGGTATAGTATATCCTTGTTATATATTGAAACCTTACAGAAATTATAAATCTTCTTGAATGTGGGGAGGCTCACCTAAAGGCATGCGACTAATAGACTCGGGGCACCAGTATGTATTACCATGTTTAGGATGTTAAAAAGTGTTATGAGATCCCAATTTTTTTTTCATTTTTCTGACAAGATGGGAAAGGTATATTGAAGACTACGAAGATTTGGGACTTTTTCTTGAGCTCATTCATGGGGATTCTAACCCATTTATTTGAGGAATCTCAAGTATCTAGGGTGGAACTGATGTTCTTGATGCCTGTAGTTATAGATGGATGTTATTTCACCTCTAGTGATGCACTTTTTTATAATTTTCTTATTGATTCTGGGATTTTATGATAATTTAAATGTCTCATAGTGTAAAATGTGAATTTTTTATACATTCATCACATTAGAAAATTAGTATTTACCCTGATATGTATCATTTCATGCATGCATAGAAACAATGGTTTTGGATATGTTGTTGAAAGTGAATTTTTTTCCTTCCATGTTTTTTTAACTTAAAATAGTTGATAATATGAAATAAATTTTTTTAAAATGATTCTAAATGTGTAAAAGTGGTTTCTAATGATAAATGTGAATCTAAGTAAATATTTTCCCTTTGGTACCCCAGACATATATATAGGATGGTTAATGGTAGTGAAGGTTGAACATTTGTGTCCATGTGGAAGGGTATGGGGGACAATGTGTTATGAATTAATATTAATCATTGTAATAACATAATTGTTGTGTTATGTTTCCTATGATTTTTTTAATTGTATATTTATTCCTCCATGATGAAACTAGTTGATATGATGACAGAAGGACATGTCTAGAAATGTCCCTCTAGTAGTTAATCAAAAGGCACCGATAGTTTTTGGTGAGGGAGATAGAGATAATTTCTGTGAGAAAATTTCTTGCATCATGATGTTTTTGGAAAGATACCCTTGGATGGTTATTAAGAGTATTTCAGACCTAACATGGTATTTTGTAGGTAGAACCCTATGAAATTTACAAATATGGGTGGACATGATGTAGCTATTTTATAGATTTATTCTATCAAGATGAATCTTGACCACCAAGAGGCACCGGCTAAGAAGAAAATAAAAATGTCTTCTTAAATGATACATATCCAATCTATGAATTTTTGGGACATCAAGACTCCGGATGAAAGGATGTATAATATAGAGTGTGGGGAATTTAAAGATATTTTTTTGGAGAAATTTTATCATAAGACACATAAGAAAGGGAGGGTACATGTTTTCATGATGATGGCCCAATGGAGTATGTTTGTGATAGACTATATTGGATGCTTTATATATTTAAATCTATTTTTTCCAGTATTTTCAAGGGAATAGGTTACGTTTTAAAAGAGTTTTCAGGATGAAATTAAATGTAATATTATTTTCCATGTTAATATATCATAGATGATATAGTTTTTAGGTGTGGTATTGTAGGCTCCCACAACTTTGATGAACAAAAAAGTGTCTTTTAATGGAACATAGTTGAATTCTATTGGATGAACTAGAGGAATGTCATTCAATAGTCTGAAGAAACACTATTATAATTTTACTTATTTTTATTGTAATAAGAGTGTCAATTAGGAAGTGTCATTTATATCGGACATTATACAAGCACCCTGTCACTAGGGTGGTAGGATTGGTCACAATCATATAAATTATATTTGACCACTCGTAGAGTTTTGATCGTTAAAATAGGTTGGGTTATTTAATTAATTTCATTAGGAACCAAAAATAGATTTGTAGTGATGGAGTATTTAGGATGAACATGATTTTATGTATGGGAACATATTCCCCATAAATGTTCAGCAGTTTGGGTTCTACAAGATATTGTGGTTGAGGTAGTTGAAGTATTATTTTAAGAGGGGTTTCTCTTATTAGTAGTGTGATGTACCTCAAAGGTCCTAGAAAAAAACACATGGGTGAGGGGTAGACCATTTCATGTAGTTCTGACTATTCTTGTAGATAATAGGGCTAGACCATTGACAATGAGAGGTGATATTCATGTAAAATCTGTTCTTTCTAGTGCCTTATTTTATACTTCTACCTCTAATTGTTTTTTGTATGTAAAACTTGTGAATTTTTATTATTCTAAATTTGGTGTTTATAGGTCGGATTATGAAAACTGTTATTCCATTGGGATTTTTATTGACACACATCTATTTTTTCAAGGGTTTTTCTCCCATGGTAGGGGAGTATAATTTTATTTCATATCTCTATATCATTTTTCTGTTATTTTTTGTATGTTTTGATAATGGACTTGTTATTAGAATACCATTTTCACATAGATTGTTACCATGTGAGAGGGACATCTATTCCTCTATAGAGTGATAACCATGTACATTGTGGATCCTAGTATGTAATGCTTTTTCAATACATGAAAATATTTCAGAAAATGGGGGAGATCATCGCTCATGTTCCAAGACAAATACAATATAATGGGGGCGTGAAGCCTTAAATATTTCAATCCAATGTTGATAGGTATTATAATGTTTTTCTAGATAAACTTCATGGGGATTCCACCTAAGAGAGTTGTGTAATATATAATTGAGATCATTCTAGGGGATGAGATAGTATTAATTCCACCTTAGATAATTTAACCAAATGAGAATCAATAGATTAAAACTAAACTAGAAGATTTGATGGATATGGAGTTTATCTATCTGACTATGTATCATTTTGGTTCCATATTTTGATTTCATTGAAAGATGATGGGATATTTTTCTTATCTATTGACTAATAGAACATGAAAGAGATAATAGTGAAGAACCCATATCCACATACTCATATCATTGATATATTTGACTTATTATGTTGTGATAGTTTTTTCTACAATATCGACTAGAGTTCTGTGTCTCATCATTTATGATTCCTTACATCTGGTATACCACATAATAATTTCAGAAGATGGTGTAGATAACATGAGTTTACATGATACAATTTATGTTGATGAATGCACTAGTAGTATTTATGGCCTTGATGAATAGTATCTTTCACCCCTACCTAGAGCAAGTATTGGTTGTGTTTCTGGATGATATATTGGTGTACTCCAATACTCATGATGATCATTCTCAACATTTTGACACTATACTGATTATACTAAGATAGATTCATCTATATACCAATCTATTTAATTGTCAATTATACATTGATTAGGAACACTTGTCTGGTCTCCCCATCTCAGACAAAGGTGTTTCAGTGAACCCAATTAAAGTGAAGTATGTGTTATCTTGGGATTCGCCCAAAAAAAATTCGATATCCATATATTTATAGGCCTACTAGATTATAATACTAGTTTTATCTTGGTCTTATCTAACTTTTAAATAGAACATTCAAGATTTAAAATGAATGGGGTTATATTTTAATAGTCTAGGGAATGTGAGAATTATTTTAGGGTGTCAGATAATCGGTTGACTATTAAATAGATCCTGAAACTACATGAGACTAGGGAGGAGTATACAGTGTATTGTGATGCTTCTAGGACCATACATGTTGCAGTTTTGATGAATGGAGATCGAGTTGAGGATGATGGGTCAAGAATATTGACACTACATGAAAAAAACGATCCTAATCATAGCGTAGATCTGGCTGCATTTTTTATTCCATGAAGAGTTGGATGGTTTATTTATCTGGATAAAAGTATAATATATATACTGATAAAATTTCTTTGATGTATATATTTTCTCAACGATACATGACTCTACAGAAATTGATATGGATTGATTATATAAAGTCATCCGATTTTTATCTACCATATATCTCTATAAAGTGAAATATTTTTTCTGATGCATGGATTAGAAAATATCAGACTCATGCAGTTGAAAATTCTATTTTAGTATAGAAAATTATTATCCTGCTTCATGGAATGATTTTTTTTGATCTGGAGGGACAAGAGTAGATGAATCTAATATCAGTGTTAGTGGAGTCCACACATTTGAACTGAATCAAGGAAAGGAATTATCTAGATCTAAAGTGTTTATCCTTATAGTAAATCCATGAGGTCAGGGGAACACCTTCTGATTAGACCATTTATAATAATGAGATCATCTATGTCTCGAATCATGTGGTTGTTCCTATGAGCATGTGAGAGGAGATGATGCAGGAATTTGAATCCTCAATGTGGGAGGTGCATCCATGTTTGACAAAAATTTATTGTGACATACGTTGAAAGTATTTTTTGTTCAATAACGAAAAATAAGATTGTATGGTACATGAAAAAATTATACACCTTTCAACAAGTGAATATCGAGCATTAATGACCTAGTGTTTTACAATAGCCCTTCTCCATTCTGGAATGGATATGTATGATGTTACAATGGACTCTGTGGTGGGTCTCCTGAGTATATCTAATAATAATGAGGCTATTTGGATTATTTTTGATTTATTGAAAAAGGTATCACATATTAGTTCTATATGGAATGATAATTTTTTGGGCCCATGGTTTGGAATATTGTGCGTGCATGCCTAAGAAAGAGCGCACTTGAGTTTTATTTCACAAATTTGTTATTTTAAAAATCCGGAACCCCCTAACATTCTCCAACATTCTCCCCTGCTCTACCTAAGATGTTATATCTCATTATTGAGGTCTCTCTATGGATTAAATTCCATAAAATATCTTTTCATATGGTTCAAATATATTATTTTTGTAATTTCACCTCTCCTAATATGTCATTACTTCTTTTTTGGTTTCCCATATCACCCATACCCTTTTCCGGATAAAGAGTCAATTGTTTCTCTCCACTATTTTTGGTTGTGAACATAGTTTTGATATATCAAACTCCATTATATCATAATCTTGGTTTTGGATCTAGTTGTTATTCTTCCTTGGGAAATTGAACGCTCTACATCAATTTGGAGACTTCTAATTTGGTTAAAGGCTTCCAAAAATATTTAATTGGTGGTAAAAATATCAAATCTCATAGTCATGATTATAATTGTGTGTATTTAATTGTGAAATAGAAAATTCCATGTTTAGAAATCACATCTTGAAATGGATTAATTAATTAATTAATTAATGGAATTATCTGATTATGAAGATGATTGGATATTTGGATTATGAAATTCCTTAATTAAAAGGGATTGTGTAACTTGTTAATTTTTGAAATAATAAATTGAAGAATATGTGGAGTAAAGTGATGTTTGTTTTAACCTTTATGGGTTAATGGGTTATTTAAATAAATGTAGATAAATTGACTAATATTTAATTTTTTATTTTATTCCATGTGATTATAGTACTGAATTTTGATTACGTTGATAAATTGAAATTGTATACCATGATGTGATGTTTTGATTGGAGGGTTCATGATGATTAACGTTGTTAATTTTGTTTTGTGATATTTTTTTGATTGATTGAAAATGGTTTTTGTGATATGCATTGATGCTCCAAATACCCCTATGGTTTTATACATGATGTTCTTGGAAAAAATGCATGCATGTGAATATTATATTATGGAATAGGGACTAATTCTATGTGTACCCATATTCTATGATATTTGATATCCCTTAGGGATTTTTCAGACTCTAGAAAAGGATAGAGCTAGTATTGGTGGTTCAAGTGTCAATGTTTACAAATGGATAATTATGCCATTGAATAAATGAAAGTTGAATATATGTAAATTGTTTACAATAATGATTGTAATTTATTCTTTGTAATTCTTCAAACACTATTATAGAATTGATATTGATTTATACACAGATGGTGTTACCCTAATGAGTTGTAATCACACCCTACTAGAGCTACTTGATTAGTATCCTAATAGACATCACGTTTCTAGGATTTTATTAGGGAATGATCCCTATGATAGATGGTGGAGTTGTGATGGTTAATGGATCAGGGAAATATACGTGATTAGGGACCCTCTTTGTGTGGTTTAGTGTCTATTTTTTTCATATTGACACATGAAATGAATATGGAATGAAATATAAACTATTTTTTGTTTGGAAATTTTTTTCTAGTTATGGAAATCATGTAACACTTGTATTACTCTTTTTATGGTTATTGTATCTTGGTTATTATTTATTTATATTTTCTGTAGTATAATTACTGTTATTAAGAGGTTTTAGTCTACCCATGTTATATGTTAAACCCTAACTACTAGTCGATAACCTATATTATACTAGGAGGTCCCTAGTGTCATGTGTTGAACTGAATCGGGGCATTAGTATGTGGTAACAGGGTTAGTATGTTACAACTATGTTATGATGTTTCAATATTATGAATATACCTCATTAAATTTCATTATAATAATTCAGCCTCGTGATTATTATTATTATTTTTATGTTTATTATTATTATTATTATATTCTTATTATATGATTACGAAGATTTTTCTCACCCATGTGTTATTCATTCATGTCCCTTATTCCCCAAAAGTTGTTGAACCCCTTAAATGGAATTTATATCACTTTATGTTTTATTATCTACAAGTAAAAAATGACATTAATTTTACCCAGATAGTGATCCTATGAATCCTAGAATGTAATAATATTATTATTTTTATATTACAAATGACTTAACATTAATGTATCAAAATTTGGGGTTTTTATAAATAATATTTGTTCCCAATATAAAATTTGCATGCAATCATTGAAATAATATATCATATTAAAAAACTAAATCATGGATGGGGTTGGTAGAACACTGTATCCCACATTCATTATCACAACTCATTGTGGATTAAAATTTAATCATGGGATTCAGGTGATACCTCATACCATCCCAACCCATAGATAGATACAAATATCTATTATTTTCTCATGGAGGGGAACCCTCATAGACCCCATAGTTCATTATAATTATGGAGGCTTCCCACTCAAGATCCTTGATAACAAGTAGTATCTTGGTCTAACTCCAGATGCTTAGAGGAAGTATCATTCTATGGAATCATCAATTTCATCACATTAATTCAAAGGAATAGAGGACTTATATTGATACAAATAAATTTAAAAAATTTATATATTACATATTTTCATACTATCATTCAATACTTCACGATACTATACATTGACGAACCATAAAGGATTAATGTATTTGGATATTATATATAAAATCTGCTTATCTTATGGTATATATTAAATTTTTTTACCATAAATATCATTCTTGAAAGTACTCTTTATAGGAATAACATACTAAAAATTTCTTCATTTCATTTGGAAGGGAAAAAGTGAAAATAGTGAACTCAGATGCTTAGTATGGTAAAAAATGGGAAATATCAATTGATGATCATATGAAACTGTAATATAAGAATAATAGTATGAGATCAATAACCCAACATATGATGTTATTACCCAATCTAAAAATGATCATAAACATGTGTTTTGGTATAAAACATTACCATTTCAAAATACATAAATAATAATAATGAGAACTCATCATAACTCAATTATGTACCAAATGATCATTTTTAAAGGCTTATGGACCATTCCTAATGAATAAATTACCTACTAATTTGTAATTATATATGATAATATACCCAATTAAATCGAGGGAGATATAGGTCCCACATGCAACCTAATGAATATTTTTACATATCATTTCCATTGGATTATAAAACATTCATCGTATATAAAACAGTGATATGATGTGGGATTCATAAACACTTCATTATCGCATAACCCATGGTAATATGTTTCATAATTTGTTTCATCATAATATTAATAATGGAATATAAAGAATAATTTGGTTATTCTTGGATCATAACAATATTAATTATTTTTTATAATTAAGGGTTGGGGTCGTTGATGCATATAGATAACATTAAATTTTCGTTAAATACTTCTTAAGGACAATAACAATTCAAATGTTAAAATCACTTATCAAAATAAAAAAATAATTCACATATTGAAGAAACATGTTTTTAGATATAACATTGAAAACGATTAATGGAATTTTATAATCATTAAGACATCATGAAATTGGGTTATTATGTTCAGGTTGTGTATGTTTAAAAAAATTACATCTATACTTTTTTTGGAAATGTCACAAAATACATTATTTAGACAATGAAAAACAAATTCAACTTTAAAAAATTATGTAAAAATTTAAAAATAACTAAAAATAAAGATAAAAAAGTATGGAAAATTTTTAATAATATAATTTAAAACACTAATAGTAAAATGGACATTGACAAAACTGGTCCTTCGACTAAAAAGAAAATTATAGTGGACTTTCCCTTAAAAAAATTATCTCCTGGTTAAATATGTTGAGGAAAATGAGTGAAATCATTTATTTCCATGAAATAAAACGAGGATAAGAAAATAAAAATTGATTTATCTAATATGTATTATGTAATTTCATCAATGGAAATTGAATTATAATCAATATCTATTAAAATTGGATTAAAACACAAATCCATTTATTCAATGATCACCATTACTAATTCAAATTCAAAACTTATATATATTTAATATTCATTTTTTATAAAATTATTACATAATTTTATTAATATCTATTAAAAAATTTAAGACTTTTTTATGTAATCTTATGTCCCATTTATTAGTAATTTGTTATTAAAATCATTGTTATGGGTGATAATTGTATCATTTTATAAGATTGTTTCTGTTTGTAGTGTTGATATTTGTAAATTTATCATGTTTCGAAAATTTATAAAATTTTAATAATATTAAAAAATTTATAATTATTCATTATATACATATTTATAATAATTTATTAAAAGTATATATTTAAAATGAATTGTACCATTCATGGAAATGGTAGGTAGTTTCTATGAATGAACGATGTTTCCAATTTTTTACTAATCAAATTAAATAAGGGTAAACAATAAATAAAATATATTGAATAACATTTATATAATATATATAATATATATTAATCAAATTCAACCCTATTTACATTCAAATGAAATATAATAGAAAATAATCATGTTGATTGGTTGACATAGTTTTCCTCAGATACACCGAAACCAACATTATCATTTCCCAAAAAATTTGATGGTAAGTAGGTATATGAGATATTATAATTCCCTAATTATAATTATTTCATATATTTCATATTTAAATATTAAACCCTTCATAATAACTTCCCTTAAAATATGAATGCAAAAAATTAATTATACAACTACTTGGAGAAGGTAATCCATATGTTCGCATGAGAAATAATTCAACTTATATTTTGATGAGATAAAGGGTGTACAATGGTTTTATCTTAATAATATTAAATTTTATGAATATTTATGATATAGTAGTTATCATATATGATAAATACCATATGTAATATCAAATATTTTTTTGATATTCCTCACTCTGATTTTTTCATTAAGCTTATTTCGATAGAGTTTTCCTCATATTTTAGCCTTAGTCACCATGTTTCATCATAGATTTTCATCGGAATAAATTAATAAATAATTTTATTTTTCAAAAAGATAATAATATCGAATAGGATCCACATGGAGATTTTTTTAAAATAAAATGTCATAATATCCATAGAATTATATTTATATGAATTAATAGAGTTCATGTATAAATGGGTTATATTTTACCGAGGATTAATTATAGGATGGGAATACCTAAATGGGTTTCATGTTTTTATAATTAAAATGGGATGAAAACTACCTATATTAGATTTTAAAGCCATGTAAATGGGTTTCTACATGGGTAAAATTTACCAAAATCATGTCGTGAACTGATTAATGATGTGAAGTGGTAAGACGTCAGGAACCAATAACATATCTAGTAATGTAATGGAAATATAAATATTTTGATCAGGTGATTTGATTTGTGTTATATCCCTATAAAAGAATAATTTTTTTTGTAAATGAATTAGTTTCTATATAATTTTCCATGAAAGTTTTTAAATAATTTTGTGGGTCATTTTGATCTCATTACCTCTCCTGATGACTCCTTCTCTCTATACAAAGGAATCCTACAAGAAATTCTGTAGCACCTCTCTTATTTTCGATCATCCTAGTCATGAATCTGATTAATGTTATGTAGTTTTTGTTAGGAATTCCTTTCACACCATCGATTTTTGACCATTGTGGTGTAATATCATGATAGTGCGTATTGTTTGTTTTGATATTGGATCATTGTTGTGATAGTTTCCCCCTTCATCCTCATTAGAGTATGCCATAGTAAGTGTTTTTTTGATTGTCAGTAAAAGGTGGGAGGTATAAACATTAACCATATGATTTGATAATTTCCAGGAATCTACAATATGTCAAATTGTACCAACATTTTGTTCACCTGAAATTACTAAATGGTTATTTTTTATTCCATAGATTATCTTTGTATCTATTTAGTTATTGATGTGGATTTTATATATTATTAGGGATAGTGAACAATTTATTATTAAAAAAAAATTCTAATAGAATAATGTTTATTTTTAATGACATTGAATATGGGTGATTTCTTGACATATACCCACCTTGGACTACCCTAATCATTGGAATAATTTTCCTTGTATTAGTTTAAATCAAATGATAAAGGAGTGTGAAATTGATAGATGAATGGTAATTAGAAAAATTATCTATAAAGTTATATGATGAATTTTTTTTATATCCTTTTTTTATGTAATTTTTTTTTGTAATTTTAAGTCCTTAAATTATTATATATTTCATTGGAGTAGTTTACTTGTTGAAATTATTATATATTGGGATATGCCCAAAGTCCAAATGAAATGATTATATGTTAGTTTGTGCACTGAATCTTTCTGAAATAATTATATCCCCATCTATTCCCTATGACATATTGAAGATATTATATATCCAGAATAGCCCTAATAAATGCTAAAATGATTATATTCTTGGATAAACCATGATTAAATGATGAAATACTAATATATATTGTTTTTGACCCAAAGTATTCTAATTTATACCTTGGTTATGAAATTATTAGTGGAATTGTTGTAATACATGATTAGAGACATTATAGAATGGCTCCAAGGAATGTTAGAATAATATATGGTTATATTATTATTCTTAAAATTGTTATGATACATTCAAAAAAGATATTCTATTAAGTAGAAAATTTAAATTTATTTGGTAGTAATTAAATTTCTTAATTAAATAATATGCATGTTTATTGCATTATTTTCCTCCCCTATTATTAGTAATATTATGTTTACACAAGGTAGTGTTAACCTACTATGTTATCCTAACACCCAAAATAGGATGTTGTTTGGTACCTTAGTAGATTATGTTTATATGGGATTGGACTATGGAAATAAGACTTACTATTTAAATTTTCCTTATAGAATAGGAAGAAGTTTAGAGATCCGACCAAAATGGGATTCGATACTAGGGTATTTGGAGTCTTCCAGTTTGTAATTATTTATTACTTATATAATGTTATTTTTTCATATTCTATCATTTTATTACATTATGAATTTATTATTTATTGGATTATTTGTTTTTGTAACTGTTGGTTTTCTAATATATTATAATTTTTCTTGTATTTCTTTACACTAATATTAAATCATTTATTTTTATTTTTCATTGTATCCCTATTTTAACTCTATAACTAGGGGGCATAGTCTCCCCAATATACTCATCAGTCCATAACTTATATTTCGTTGCATTTATTGAACCGGGGGGTCACATTTGTGGTCTCATAACCAACCCGTTTATGCCAACTGAATGTATTGGATCAGGGGATGTGAAAAAGTGTTATCAGATCACAATAAGTTTTTATTATGTTTCGTTACTCTTTGGTAAAGGTATAAATGATAATAGGATGTGTCAAGACATGGTAATGATTTAGTGGATGGTTGAAGAAAACCCATGTATATGAGATATACCTATTTCTTCATGATGTATTGTTTTTAATGTTGTTTACTTCTAACTATTGATTTTATTTCACCATGGGAGATTCACATTTTTTGTTGTGTTATCATGTTAGGATATTATCGATTCTTGATATTATTATAATGGACTAGTATGGAAGGATATTAGTATAAATAAATCTTGATAGTCACATTGGGATATATTTTGACAAGAATTCTACATGATATGGTCACATTTATTTCTTGTGATATATAATTTCATGTTGAAACTAGGATATATAATACATGATATATCTATTAAATGATATGAAATAAATTAACTATTATCCAATAATATAGAACTTGTAATCCATGTTTAGAGAGACAAAGAGTCATTGGTCCGCTATTTTGGTCTCTTTTTGAGGATACACTTATTGACAGTCAGGGATCAAAAAGGTGTGTATGTTTTGTGAGGAAAAGTCATATTTTTTTCATAGATTTGAGTGTTAGGAGAGTGTAAATAAAGAAAAAAATAATGCAACTAAACCAAGCCATACTTTGGATCCTGATGTTCATATGTATGGCTAGATTCATGATACCTTCTTGAGGGTCATTATGTCCAAGTAGAAAAAAATCTATTTACACCATTCCTTCGTTGTCCGCGTAGGTGATAGAGTTCCAACTACACCATTCACCTATATTAACAGGGTTTGGAGGCTCTCATGTAAGAATGATAAATATTGATTTTTTCTAGAAGATATTTAAAATTCATTAGACACTGCCAAATATATGTTTTAATCATGCTTCATGTATGCTCTACAGACCATCAAATAGTTTTTGATACATTACGAAGAAGTCAGTGAAGAAAGATGATTTATCAAAGGACATCGATAAGATGTTCTGGATCCATATCAACATTTAGAAATTAAGGGAAGAGTAGGTTCATGATTTTACACACATTATTAATGATGGAAAGTCAGTTTTGGACTACCCCAAATGTTTTATCGACCTTCATCTCTTTTCCCCATCTCTATAAGTTGATGATATCAATAGGGAGAATTGTTTTGAGTATGTTCCTTTCTATGAGATTAGGTCATAGGTGAACATGTTTTGTCTGTGAATTTATACATAGCAGATGAATCAATAAATAATCACTAAAGGGAATATGAGAATCAAAATAAGCAGTCGCTCGGCTATTTCAATAGGGGAAACTGTGAAATCTTATTTTAGTGGAATTATGTTTAGTTATGATAGTTTTCACCAAGGAAACAATGGGAAATTTAATTTTGGTACATTTATCCATACCATGATCATATTATATTATAGTAATATTAGTGTGAAAATATTGGAAAATAAAAACACATTTTATGTACACCATATTCAATTTTCTTTTTTATTGGAGATTGTACCCTCTACAGAGGTTTTTAAGGGTAGTACAGAAACATATAAGTAAATGGTGTAATTGGATATGAACTAGATTATGGGAATGACTCAACCAATCCTCATCAGATATTTATCTAAAATTCCTAAGGTTGTTATAGTAGATGAATGGCATGTTGTACCCCCCATGCAATAACTACAGTACCAGGTATAGAGAAAAACTTGAGGGAGATAGGATGGAGCCCAAGGTATAGGGTCTAGTCCGAAAGAGATTACGAAAACTACTACGACTACTATAGATGACATAATAGAAACTATCAAAGGTATGATTCATGAATCATCTACCCTTTATTTTATATTGTTTCATACTGGAACACCACATTAATTTTTATCTTCTTCATTCTAAATGGTTTGGGAATGGATGTGGAAATCCGGGAAGGGGGTTTTGACAACCTACACATCATTTGGACTACGAAATAAGAATATAAAGTATTGTATGGTGTGTTCTCTATAGATTGTGAGTTACAATTTAATTTTGAAATAATTCAAACTAGAAATTATAGGATTCAATTTGAATCTTTGTATGTATTTCTTGGTTCAATATTGGGTTCATATTGATTGTTACTAGAAGAGATTTAAATTTTTATCGCCAGGATGAAGTTATTTTCACTAGGGTGACTGGGATCTTCAGGTTTGTCTTGCATGAAAATTTTTGCAAATTGGATTGCATCATAGCTCAGATTGACCTAATAGATCTAGATAATGGAGGAATATAGTATAATTATTTTCTTTATGTGGAAAATTGTTTTCATGATGCCTTAACTGATCAGTTACATAGCTTACTTCTCGAGCGAGAGATATGGTTAATGATCGAGTTGATGTTAGGAGGAATGCCAATTTTTATCCACCAATATTAAATTCAACTATAGTGCATCAGTAGTGGAATTATTAGTTGAATTTTATAGAGTCTAATGGTTTCATATAGCATAGTACAATATTTTCGAGTTCTCCAGTACTCTACCCCAAGATGGTTGGTGTGAATTTTTCTTATTTTTAGATTATTGGATATAGAACCAGATGATAATCATGAACTATTATCCCCTAACACAAATAATTGATCTATATGAATAGTTTAGAGGTTCTATGATCTTAAATATGATATTTTTTAAATTTAGATATAATCAGTTAACAGTGAGAATGTCACATATACCTCTAGGATCTTTTAGGATAAGGTAAAACTTTTATGATTTTGTTCTGATGACATCTGGTTTGACTAATGCACCAATGGTATCCATGGACATGATGAATTGATGATTTATTATTTTTTTTGGATTGGTCTTGGTTATATTTTTTTTCGAAAACACATTACTGTACTCATAGTCATTATACGATCATTCCCTCTATCTTGACATTTTCCTAATTACATTGAAGGAGTATCTACATTAAAGCATGATAACTAAATGTAGTTTATGGTTGGAAAAGAGAACTTTTTGGGAATTCCAACTCATGTGATGGAGTTTTAATTGACCTATATAGAGTTACAGTGGTTTTAACATTGGATAAGACTAATAATATCTTTTAAATTGATATCTTTCATGGTTTATATAGTTATTATTGGTGTGTTATCTAGAAATTATCTGGATTGGCAGAACGATTGTCAGGACTAGCTAATAAAGTTGTAATTTTTTTTGGTTTAATGCTTGTGAGATATATTTTTAGGATCAAGTGGGTAGGATATCCTAAAAAAAAATTATAATATTACTTATACCTGATAATGAATATAACATGTATTTCCACGCACTAGGAGTTATACCTATAGAAGTTTTAATTTAGGAAAATTGATTGGATTCTTATTGATCCGGTCATTTGAGACCACATGTGAGGAATTATCCTAATCATGATATTGATTTACCAGCACTGGTAAATTAACAATGATTATAGAGGGACTATCTCATGGGTGATAGTTTTGGTGAGTACACAGAATAGAATATCCTCATGAAGATCTTTTCATAGAAAGAACTGAACCTTCAGTAGAGGTGGTGGGTCATGTATCTATAGTCTTTTGACTTCATGTAGGATTATAAAAAATTCATGGGAAATAATTTTATTTATTCATACAGTATGAGAACAAATAAATTGGTACTAAGAGAGTCTTTTGAGAGTTTGGAATTATGAATCTCTTTGTAGAAATGCATCAAAATGTATTGGAGTCCAATAGACAAGTTTCACAATCTTCGACATCAATTATACATGTTCTTTTTTATTAAATTGAGACTGAGATGTTATCTGATCAAGAAATAATAGATCTAAAAGAATGATTATATTGTGTTGATACATCTTTAAGATGGTATATATTATGTTGAATTTCTCTTCATTTCCATGGATGACTCTAGGTTCCAATGGGCATATACTGGGAGCTGGTGATAGAGTTTCTTGCATCTAACTATGTGGTATATCATAGTTTGTGAAAAATGCATCGTGATCTCCATATTATATTCTTTTGGTCATAAATTATAATGGATATGGAAATATATTTGGATTTATGTTTCACATATTATCAAGTTAAATACAAGCATCTAAGGCCATCTTGGATTTTTCATCCATAAATAATTCTAGATTGTAAATCGGATGATGTCACGTTGTATTTTGTGATAGGATTAGGAAGAAAAACCAGAAAAAATAGTAGATTATGGATGATTGGGGATTGACTGATGATGTTACACTACATATTACCTATTAAGGAGACATTCCAGTTTGATGATTGGGGATTTATTTACAAGAATGATGTATTTCAATTTCCTTGTATTTAAAAAAGTATCATTTCTGAATTATATCCTCATTTAAATATTGGTATTGGCATGATCATAAAAATCATTGGTATATCATGTTATTTTGAACATTATCTATCATCCTCATACTGATGTTTGGTCTCAGTAGACAATTTAAGTTCTAGAGGATTTGTTATGAGTTTGTGATTTTGATTTTTTTATTTTCATGGTGGAATCATAACGCATACTTGAAACTTTAAAATAATAATTTCCCCAATAATCTACCTGGATGGAACGTTTCTATGCTCTATATGCAAGTTCATTTAGATCACATAATTTTTGGATTGATTTATGTTAGTCGGTGTTGGTGGGCCTTAGTTTCTAGCAGCGCACATCTATGTTGGTTCAGTTGATCACGAATTAGTTGTTGACTAGGAAAATCCGGAATAAATATTATTCTAACCATCATAATTGAACCCTAGTGTATGAGGATTTTCATCATGTTTTCCATCAGGTGTAACCAATATTGGGTTAACACCATATCATAACTCATAGAATGATATAACCAAGGTTTTTTGGGTTGTCTGAAAAAGTAGATAGGCCTCTTCTAGCGGCATAACATTAATACCTTACAAAACACTAAATTTAAATTCACAATGTGTTTCATATGAAAAATGTTTATAGATAAGAACCCCACCCATCTCATATTATAGATGTATAACATTCCATGATTTTTGATAATGCATCCTTATATGATCATTTGATATGGGTAGTCAATAGTACTAAGAGATATCAATGGGAAAAGACGATATAATTAGTTTAAGTGTAGTGGTAGCTAGAGAATGTTTAGGATGAGAAATTGGATAGGTAGTATGATATATGAGAAAAGTGTCCATACATTTTCTATAAGACACCATAATGATGCTGGGAGTGGCTCAAGGAGGATTTTTTATATGGATGGAATGTTATAAGATCTCATATTTTTCCATGTAAATCTCACTCTGAGTTTTTGGTTACACTTATTTCATGTGAGTTTTTCGTATTCAATAATCCATAGTGGTCGTGATTCTTCATTGATGTATTTTTGTTTTAATAAACTCATTCTTGGGTGGTACGGAAACATAATATAACTAGAGAGGATCTACACGAAGTGACTTTGTCGAGGGAAAATGAACTAAATTACACAGATGTATATTTATTTGAATAAATGGAATATGAGTATAATTGGGTAATGTGTATCCAATGGGTTTTGGTAAGTTAAGAAGCCTTAAACTGGGTTTGGGTTTTTATTTGAAAAATGCGATGTAGATTATCTATAGGAAATTCACATGTCGTGTAAGTGGGATATATGATGTGTAAAAGCCAATAAACTCATGTCGTGAATTGATTCATGATGTGAAGTTATTAAATATCATGAACCAATTAAGAGTCATGTTATATAGGGGTTAATTAAATATTAATCCTAGGGAATTTTATTTTTTATCCCACATAAAATAAATTCCTGATGTGTAATTGATATTCACCTCATATAATTTCTAGAATAAGATTGTAAAGAGCTTAGTGCATGAGTTTGATCTCATTCCCTCACATAAAGATTCCTCCTCTCATTTATATGGAAGATTAAATAGAACTTTTGAGTGCCATTATTGATTAATGACATATCAATCACACATATGATCCCTAGTAAGTGTTATTGGTTAGGTTTTCCCTTCTAACACTTTGGACTCCAACTATTGGAGTCTAATCTCTTGACTGTGAGAACTGTTGGTTTTTATTTTGAGTGGCCATGATCTTGGATCCTTTTTTTGATCAACTTCACATACTTCCTCATGGGATTCTTCCATTTGTATAATTTTAAATTGCCAGGTAACGATAAGGGATCTAAACTGTAACCCTATTGATTTATAATTATGATGTATGTGCAATATGAACAATTTAACCCAAAACAATTCACCCGAATTTACTAAATAATGAAATGGATTATTTCTTAGAGTCTCTTTATATCCATTTGGTTATTCACCTAGATTATGGAAACCATTTAGGTGGGAAAACCCTTGATTATTAAATTTAGTATTCAATTTATTTGGAATGATATGAATATCGTAATGATAGAAAGATTAATATTTTACGTACAAATGATAAATGAAATGTAAAAATATAAATATGAATCGTAATTTTTATATTTAACCATTGAGTGGAATGATATCTTATAGTTATATCCTTTTTCCTATGATATGTGTTGTGGTTATCTCTGCAAGAATGGTTATTTATAGATTTTTCATATTTTTCTTTTGAAAATTATTATAAAATATTATATTACATGAAACATCCTAGAATGGTTATATTCTTTTCAATGCCCTATGACATGTCGAAATGCATATATACAATGTCATTCCCTGTGACATGATGAAATTATGATATAATGGGCATGGCCCTGATACAGGCTAAAATACTTATATTATGGGTTAGTCCCTAGTTAAATTCTGAAAATAATATATCTTGGGTTTTGAAAAATATTTTTATAATTTATAACTAGGTTAATAAGTAGTGGTTGGCATGGTCATAAGACGTGTTTCAAGACATTCTGACATATCATGGAGGTAGGTCATGTTATTCAATTCTTATATGGTTATGGTTGGAATCATTTAGAGACATTCTCTAGGATATTCCATCATTGAGTAGGTGAATGTTGATGTGGTACTGAATTAATTTCTAATATAACTAATACATTTAAATATTTCATTATTTAATGCATTTATAATCAGAAAATTTATGTTTAGACATTGTGGTTTCTAACCTACTGAATTTTACTCACACCATACTCATGACTCTTTTTTTACCTGATATGATTACATGTATACAATATAAGAAAAGGTAATAAAAATATGATGTTGATTATTTTATTATGGTATAGGATATATTATGGATATGTTACTAACATGAGATTCTGAACCAAAGTCTTTTGTGTCTTCTAATATTTTATTTTGTATTACCTCTAACATGATATATTTTTATATTCTTACATGTCATTTAATTATTCCATTTTAATTTATTTTATCATTCAGTTATATTTAATATTTTTTTCAACAATATTATAATTATTCAATTATTTCCACATTATTATATTTATTCATCTATTTATATTGCTTATTTCCACTCTTTTATAACTCTGTAACCAGGGGGAATATTCTCCCCAAAATAATCATTACACCCCCTTAACAATCCAGATTACTCAAGCATGTAGGGAGGCACTCATAGGGTATTATATCCAACCAGTTTCTTCCTTGTGCGGGATTTATGGTTCAATGGACATTATAAACAATATTATAGTAGGTAAATAATAGGAAAAAATGTGATCACTTACAGTGATTACTGTTTCTTGAAAGGACTCATTTAGATGTCCTTTTAATGACCCAATATATTGAATTTAGAGAATTACATGAACACTAAAATGTTGATAGTTATGTGGATAACTCATTTTAGAAGATTATGGTTGATATGTAATGGTCAATGTGATATAAAGAAGAGAATGAGGATGTTCCCTTTTATATGAGAGAAGATGGGAATGCTTATAATTTCTTAAAAGGTAAAAATATAATTAAGTCAACCTTCTATAAAATGGTTCCATTTGACTATGGATTATAATATAATGTATGATATGGATGTAATATAGACATAAAATACAATATTGAATTGTTTTGGTGACATTTAAAACCGTATTATTTTGAATATGTCTATGTTAAGAAATTTTTATTTCAACTTGAGTGAGTACGTTTCATAATATATAATTATTTTAATTTTTATATATAATTTAAATAATGGTCTTTAAATGAAATAAATATGAAATTTCAACCATATAATATCCACAATGTGTAGTTTATATATTTTTATTTATTTTCAATGAATTTAATAAATATCATTTTTTTAAAATCATTAATTTAAATTTTGAATATAATTATCTATTTAACATTAAAACATAAATATAATTTTGATAGTCAAATATAATTTATTCAAACCAACCTAAAATGTCAAATAGATAGAAAAATTATTTTTTTCACAATAATCCATTCATATTATATTCCTTTTAATTTTACTTATTTCATTAATTATATTGATTATTATTTGGAGAAATAATTTATCATGATTCAAAGTCAATTAAGATCATTATATAAAAAAATCCAATAAACTAAATTTATATAATGAAAATAGTTTTATTATTCACAAAATATACACATTGATTAATTTATAACCATCTTTACTCTATATGTGAAAAAATATGATATTTAAAAACAAAGGTACTGATATTTTTGTAGCATTCATTGAATTTAAGAATATATAATCGTTTTAATGTAAATATTTATTAAAGAACAAAATTTCGAAACATAAGGTACTAAGGGTGTAATTAAATTCCTAGAATAAGAATTTGGATGAAACATTATTGACTTATCAATTATTATAAATCTACTTTGACCCATTTTATCCTTTACTGATGTAATACATTTAATTGCAGTTAATATTCACATTGACATGAAATAAAAGGGTCCAAAAAAAATTTATCCTACTAACTTGAAATATGTAATAAATCTATTTTAATACAATACCATTAAATAAATGAGATTATTTTTATTTTAGAAGTGAAATATTTGATAAAACTACATTCTATGAAAAACTAATTTTTATGCTTAAAACATGATTTAATATTATCCTGTGCATAGTAAAATATTTATTGAATGTGTGAATTTCATTAAATTCATTAAACAATAATGATTAATTTAATATATTAACATAAAAATACCTCACACACATACAAAAATTTATCATGAAATTTCAATAAATTTTTTTCATTATTTTGGTTTTTTGTTACAATAATTTGATAATTATTATATTCATTTTAGTATTATTAGACCATAATTTTTTCTTAATTTAGTTATTTATAATAATATATTCCAGTCCAAAGGAATGGAGAGAAAAAAATTATTTTAATAAAGTTACATTTTTATTCTAACATCATTGTTTTCTGTAACATAATTTATCAAATAAGTATTATTATTTAATTTTTTTTAATAAAATACTTTTGGTTTTATATTTTTCCACCTTAAAATGAATTTATCCCATGAAATTAATCAATCTAATTCATGAAAATTTTGATATCTATATACCATTAAAAAATCATGTTACCATGAATCTTCTTTAAATTTGTGGTTATTCTGGAGTACATTAAATATGGGAGTATTATTGTTCCATGGTAATTTATATCTATGATCAAATATTTATACCGATTATTTCTCATATGAAAATAAATGCCCTAGTCGTACAAACATTGAGTTTATTATATTTTTGGTATTAGTCCTGAACATTATTAACAGAGATATATAAAACAAATCATTATCTTGACATTGGTTTAGATGAAATTATAAGTCATGAAATACTATCCCTACAAAATAAATAATATAAATTTGGTCTAATATACCTAGGGAGCATATTCACTTTATTCATGATTCATATAAGAATATTCAATTTGTAAATTAATATAAACCCATCGTACAAACATTAGATTACAAATCATGTTACTGATATCATCATAATGATTCTATCAACTAGGAGATTCCTTGACGGTGTACTGTATTGTTCAAACTTTCTTTACCATTTCCTCATCAATATTACGTAATAATAACATTATTTTTCCATTTTCATTCCAACATGTTAGAGATATACAATTATTTATATAAAGATATTTATAAGGATATATATGAATGATTTAGAGTAGTATATTTTCATAATAAATCCTTACTCAAGGATGGGGTTGATCACAACCACATTTGAAATCCATAAAAATAGATTTTAATATATCGTCTATGTTTTTAACGGTTCTATAAATATAAATATCCAACTTAAGATGATAGGTCATACGAAAAATGAATTTGTATCAAGGACCTACTAAATATCTCTCCAATTCAATGTAGAAAATATCAGATCTATGTCAGATACTGGGGAAACCAAAACATAATCCAATTTTAACACGTCATTAATAGATATTATATAATGTTGATCAAGTTGAATTGTTATCTAATATTAATTTGTTTTCATACATCATAAGTAAGATTGTTTTATCCTATATAGCATTATGTAATTTTTATGTTTAGGGGAGTCCCTGGAATAAAAAAATGTTGATGTTTTCCAGTTTCCACTCCGGTGTAGTTAATGGATTTGAAATTCCCTAAGACTTAAGTCAGACACACTTATCCTCTTGTCAATCCATGAATCGAGTAACATATTCTTCATCATTAATTCTCATTAAATCCGAAAAAAATAACCTATATTTTCAAAAGGAATCTCTATTACATCTACGACGAATATAAAATGATAAAATATGAACCTCATACAACATTTTTAAAAACTATAATGGTAGGATAAAAAACACGGTTCATGAATGTTATTATTCATTCACAATGATGGTTGAACTCAATTAAATTTCTCACCTTGTTTTTTAGCACTACATATTATTTTTTCACCTCCTTAATTCTCCCATGGAATGATGGTTAAAAATTCATTTTAAATGGTATGATTTCATACCGTACATTATGATTTCTAGATCAATTATTTATTTTTCCAAAAAAATAAATATTTTTTATCCTCATCAAAGATAGGATTGAATGATTCGTTCAATATGAAGCATAATAAACCTGGTTTTCCTTAGCTATGTTGTTATGTATTATGTAGTTTTAATCTTTATTCATCTCTAAACATATTCTTCGGTTCATATTAAACTATTTCTAATTTAGTTAATAATTTAAATTGTTACTATAATTATGAATATCAAAACATTATTTGTACTGGTAATCCCTCCATATATTTAATTAAAAAATTTGCATATATAACTCCAATTCCAAAGATGTTTATTTTTTTCATGTGACATTAATTTTGGAGGTTAATAAGTTATCAAAAAATAATTTTATATGAGAACACATCCATATCCCTTAATTTTTGCATCACTATAGGTCACAAACCATCATCCACTACATGGTTGTGCACGCAGATGTGCAATTACAAAACATATTTTTTCTCCTTGAAATTAACTTCACATTCCTTTTTTATATGAATTTATATTATTTGTGCGTTAAAATTTTTAGTGGATTATATAATCTTGATAAATATATCACAAAATTTTGAGAATATCAATCCGTCCCATGTAATAAAAGGATTTATATTTCAATGGTTGGTCTATGACATTTCTTAATAAAAAATTTCTTATAATGATGTACTAATATTCCTTCACAAGAGAATATACGACACATGAATGAATATTTTTAATGCCCAAATTTATACTTTGTATGTATTTAATAAATATTCTACATCCTCTGAGTCTTCTCAAAATCCTTATGTGATATTTTTTTCTTCATTTGGATTTTAAATTGCAATATCAAATAGTTAAATACATCCACAAACTAATCAAGGTTAGAAAAAATACTATTTTCATTAAATATATGATGATAGTGGGGGAATTTTTAAGACAAAAAGATTTCACTACAAATTCATAGTGGTCATACCCTGTTAAAATTTTCATCTTGGGTATATCATCTCACTTGTTCCTCATTTGATGATATCCAGATTAGAGTTCAATCTTGGAAAAGTATTAAACTCCACGTAGTTGATCAAATAATTCATCAATACATCAGATATTAATATTTTTCTTTTAGAATATCATGTAATGTTCTCAATAATCACTAAAAATACATATTTATCCACCTTTATTTTTAACAAAAAGAATAGTTTCATCCAATGATGTTACAGTTGGGAGTTTAAATCCATTATCATGATTCTCATGAAGTTACTTATCTAATTCCTGAATCTTTACAATACCCATTATATAAGAATTAATTTAAATAAGCATAAAAAGAGCTATGATTTCTATTTAAGACTAAACATTGTGATTTAATGGATGTCCCAACAAATCCTTCAGAATGAAATCAAAAAACTTTTATACCATAGGTGTATCCTTAATTTTCAGTTTCTCCCATGAAATATGAGATAAATACCATTCATTTATGGGAATCATGATACAAAATATGGACTAAATTTCTATTAGATATTTATTTTTTTACTCACATAATGAAATGATCATCGGTTCATTGGGAATATAATATGTGAAAACCCTTATCAGTTGACATGGTATACAAATAGAGAACTTCAATCCAGTATATGAATAACATCGAATTAAACTAAATATAAAATCATTCTATTTTTTCATAGAAATTTCTCAAAAACATTAACAAAAGCGAAACTATAAAATTGAGTTACCATTTTTGATACATTAATGGTTTTTAAAGATAACTATAATTCAAACTATTGAGTTTATATGGTGATACCCCTAGAAAATTAATTTGAAATAAAATAGATGGTGTATTTTTAACTAAATAAGACTAGACTTTTTCTATAGTAAATGATAAGTGAACATTTCCAAGCATCATTCTCATAATCCACTTGGGTTTTCTTGATCTTATGATATTTACCATTTTATTTTGATAAAGAGTTTGTTGATGTTGATCACCAGAAAACTTTTGATTCTAGTACTGGTTTTCGTAATTAATGCCATCCAAAAACTTTAATTATTAGAGAATGAGGGTTTCATTAGTTTTCGTCTTCTTTTCCACAATTTCCTTAACTAGAATATTCATCATTGTTCGGTATACATGGGATTTATGACCCATGTTTCCACATTTAAGTCACCTCTATGTTTAGTTATAACAATTCCTTTAATGTTTTCCCCACAGTTATGGCATGTATATGGATATAATTTATTTCTACCATGTGATTTATTTGACTCTTCATAAGAGCCAATCTTTAATTTCTTATCAAAACAATGGTATTTTTTGGAATATTGAATTTTTATTTCCACACTGAGTTCAAATAAAACACTTTATTTATAAAAACTTATTTAAATTATAGATAATGAAATTTTGAAGATTGGTTTTATGCAACAAAAAAAGAAGAAAAATTTACTTTTACTAAGGATAATTCGAAAATAGTTATACCATATAATCCTTGAAATAATTCCATATATGTGATAATGGATTCAACAACCATTTTCCTTATATCAATAAATTCTGTTCACATCATTATAAGAAGAATATTAGTATATAACATACTGAATAATGACCCCAATCAACCACTCGTATGATAGACGATAGGATAAAAAAACGAATATGGATGTTGCCTCATGAAATATTGAAAAGTAAATTATTCCCTCTGTTGATTATTTTAATACTCATCAGGTTTCATATCCTGGTAATGTTATGTAAGAGTAATAGAACAATTTTATGTTCCAGATCCCATAAAATTTTGTGGATTTCATGTATAATCATTGAATTTTCTTAGACATTCCTCATTCACATGAGTCCTTCATGTTCCATAAAATGGATAAATCCATAAATAATAGTGTTGGAAATTATTTTCATATTAAAAAACCAAATAATTCTGACATATCTTCTTTATAATATCTATATCATGGAAGATTATTTTATAACACCTTAGTATTATCCTATTTTATTCATGATCATTGCTCATAATTTATGAGGTTATCCAATTCATAGAACTATGCTGAGTGTATTCATAATCCTTTTCTAACAATAATCTCAAAATATTTTCTAATACCTACCACAACATCATATATAATGACCCATATGTTACATACATATATATAACACACACACACACATATATTCAATGCATACTAATATGATCCAAACCGAAACCATAATGTTTATATGTATTTTTAGACTAAATATAAAATATTCTTATTTTATAAATGATCTTAAATATCTCCCATAAAGAAATTTCATCATAATAATCATCATGGGAAAACCCTATAATAATATATCTCCATAACCTAGGTAATTAAAACATCATAAAGGGTTTAGATCATATTATGAGTAAGGGTAAAAATTGGATATACTATTAAATGATTATATATATGCACATGATAAGTATGAGATCAGAGGCTTAATATAAAAATTTCAAACCTATTCAAAAAAATATCACAAACATTGGTTGTGTAATATAATAGTAGCTTTTGAAAATTCATAAATCATAGGATTGATAACTCATCACAAAACAATGAAGATCCAAAAGTAAATATCATAAATGTGTGTGTAACATACATATGTATAGAAATAATTTCATATGACAAAGTTTACTGAGAAGACCATTATATTAGGAATCAACCCATGATACCCATAGTAGATTAAGCACATTCACTTCATTTACATAACATATCATGTTTTTATTTCCCAAACTATATAATCTTATATAAAAATTAACCTAATAATTTAGAGGTTGATAAAAATTCCACCCATCACATATTGTGAACCATACAAATATGTTCAGCTGGTTCAGAAAATCATTCATCATATCAGAACCAATGAAAAGATATGGGATCCATAAACAATTCATCATAACATCAATGAGGTAAATGAGATACATATAAATTTTTCATCATAATAAAATTCCATATAGAGATATAATATATCTTAATCCATTTATTTTATAAGTATAATATATTTAGTTTAATTTCATGAAAAGATATTCCCTTAAATATCATCAAAACTATCATAAGGATAAGAAAATTTCAAATTCAAAAGTAAAATTTCAAAATATAAAAACGTCTACAAAAATAAAAAAGATATTTACAAACTAAAATTATAATTATTAAATAATATTCAATTCACTGAGGTTTCAGGATTGTGGGAAAATATTTTCATGATTAACATGTGGAAAAAACATTCCTTCCAAATTTTTATGGGAATATCAAAAAGAACCTCATTTGAAAAAAAATTATTATAAACCATTATATAACAAGATAATCAGGGGAAAACATTAATTTATAAAATTACAGTAGAATATTAAAAACCTTAATTAATACATTATTAGAAATTGGGAATATGGAATAAAAATTTATTTCAAATGAAGGGATAAATTTAGTCAATTTTCTATAAAAAATATTTTCAATGTCCTGAAAATATAATGTGAGGACAATGAAATAAAAAAAATTATATTCATAAAATATAAAAAAGAAATTAATTTTAATTTTATTAATTAGATATGGATAATATATTTTAATTAATTTAAATCCGTGTATAAAATATCCTGATTAAAATAGTATTGAGGCATAAATCCCTTACCCCATGTCACACCTTTCTACATTCACATTCATACATACTCTATAATTAATTTGGATTTGTGGTACATATTCTACATATCCATATTGATATATATAATTCCATTTATTATTTCTCTATGATATCTCTTTCACCATCAATTAACTATTTTATTAATATATCACTATTTTGGGTGATAACTGCTTCATTTTCCAAGAATGTTTCTATTTGGAAGTGCTTCTCCTTATACATTGATCATGGTTCTATAATTTACATAATAGTTATCATTTATTAATAATAATAAATAATAATTATTTATATATTTATAATGATTCATAAAATGTAAATATATATATATGGATTAAAATTATCTTGGAGACAGTAGGCCATACTAAGAGGAGAACATTGTTTCCATTTTTTGGCAGATGAAATAAAATAATGGTTAACAATAATGAACCTTTATATAATCATTAATATATAATATATGTCAAATATATTCATTAAAATAATTTCCATTTTAATATAACTAAAATAAAATTGAAAATGAATCACATAGCATCGTGGAGGTTGAGTCCACACATATGCACGAACTCCATTATCATTTCCAAAAAAAGGGATAATAAATAAGTATAGGTTATATTATAAATATATAATTGTTATTAAATCACAAATATCATATATAAAAATTAAAACAATCTCAATACCCATCCATAAAATTTGGGATTGAAAAATTAATTGTATCATTATGTAGATATAGTATATTGTTTATATGCAAAAGTGATACTTTCATTTATCATTGAGAAAAAAGAGGGATTATAATAGGGTTTTAATTATAATAATAAAATATAAACAAATTTGTTATACTAAAATAATTATTATTTTAAAATACCAAATATTTATCAGAGATAATGGAGGGTACAAAATAAAGTGATTAGTTGAGGTGATTTCCTCTTATTCAAAAGAACACTATTACTTCACCTCTGTAGCACCTTAAATTTGGCCTTCTAAGATGACCATAAACAGTAGAATTTTTATAGTGAATTGATAATGATATTTTTTATAGTACCGATGAGATAAAAAAAATGTGATGTGAAGAAGAGAATGGATATGTTACCTAATATAAGAGAGGTGATGGGGCCCATTGGAATTTCTTAAAATATAAAAATATAAAAATTAAATATGAATAAAAATGATTACGATTGGAAATGAATTAGAGATAAGTAGTATAAGGTTTTAATCCCATTGAAAATAATATTATGTATACATTCTTTAGTGAGAATTAACATCATCATTTTGAATAACCCTTAGTTAACGAATTTTAGTTTAAACTTGAATATCAAAATTTTTATATCAAATTGTTGTAATTTTATTATAATGTGAAAATTTTCAACTAAATGGCCATTTTATTATATTTCGGTCTATATAATATCTAAATAGTCTTATCTAGTATTTATTTTTTTTTAAAAATATAAGGACACATCATTTTGATAAAATATCACTATTTAAATATTGATTGTATTCATTTAATTTTACTTCAAATACATCAATAAAAAGTATAATTTTAAATATAAGTAATTAAAAAATCCATAAATTGTCATATAAATATATTAAATTGTTGGATCAAATTTTCTAATTCAAATTATATCCTATTATTTTTTTGAAAATAAATATTTACAAATTTAAAATTAAATAAATACATCATAGGTAGTTCATGAGAAATAAGGGTCATTATAAAATTACTAGAAATATAAAACAAATTTATAAAAATAAAATAATTTTTTAAAATTTTAAAATAAACTCAGAGATTCATTCATAACATACTTTTTTCCTATGTGGATATATAATAGATATTAAAAATCATGACAGATAAATTTTGTTACAATATATTATTTAAATAAAAATGAATTCATTTTTGTAGAAAAAGTTGTTAACAATAAAATTAAATCCATCCAATTGTAATTATGATTAAAAATATGATCATGATAACATATTTTTATTCCAAATTTAATAGAATTAACTTAATCATGGTGGTAAATTTGACCATGTATTCTATTCATAATTACCAAATATAAAAAGGGGGATATTTACCAAATTTTAACATCCAAATTATAAATGTGTAATTAACATTATCTAATTAAGTAATAAATTGTATGTATTCAATATTAAAATTGATTTTAAAAATTTGAAATAACTAAATTAAAAATACAAATTTTAGAATTAAAACATGATTTTTTTAATGAATTTAACTGTATTTTATAATGTATAAATATCTATTAAATAATTCCCCATTAGTAATTAATTATTATTATTATTATTATAAACCTCAAAAATGAAAACTATTTTTTAAAACATTAATTTGAAATTCAATAAATTTTTAATTACAACCCTTTCAAAACTAATAAATTCAATTTATAAATGTGTAGAATGTTTATATTACATAATTTTGTTATTATTATGCATAAATACAAAATTAAACTATTATTTCATAAAAGACGCATAATATTTTAAACATGTCAATAGGTTTGCCTAAACTCACAGCTTCCTATAATGTTTGGTATCGAGGAAATAAATTTTAATAAAGATAAATGTTTTGTAAAAATAAGGGTGTGTTATAGATTATGAACTCTATTATTACTTTAGGGAGGGAATAACATCCTTTGTAAATATCCCAATAACCCCTAGTCCATTTAATATATCCATCATAATCCCATATGCCTCTACAGGGCCCACTCAACTAAAGATCATGTTCTAGTGGGAGAGGAGAGATCACCCCACAATCATCCCTCTATTCTCAAGGGTGATGACCATATAATAATAAATCTAAATCCCAAGGAAGACCAATATTCATGATTATATTTAAGATATTCCTAGAGTTATAATAGGTTTCCAACACTAGGATCAAATGTAAACATCCCTTAATGCTGATTCAGGAATCGATAGATGAGGAATAAATCCCTGTGCATAGTACTCCAATCGGCCCCAAACAATTTTTCACATTCTAGAAATTACATATAATCTAAAGAATCATGGAATTAATTTAAAAATCTATTATCCCATTATTTAGGGAACCATAATATCACATTAATAAATAATCATGTTCAAAAAAACCAATGGTCTATTATGTAAGACGACTAACCTCATCCTAATGATTTTCTATTTAATACATAGCCTAGTAACTCACCATAAATCGACATCCAATTATTTACTATTCTTAGTTCAACCACTCCAGATCTTAGTAGTACTATCCACAATCATAAAATATATAAATATAATAATTTAATCAATTTAAATACATATCATTGTAATTAATAATATATTTTAAACTCATCACGCATCCAACACTATCCATTTCATCAAGCAACATGGTGTCACCCACCCTTGGCACACCCCAGAACCCAATAAAAGCTCAAAACCCACCCCACAACAACAAAAATATGAAGATATTAATTTAAATATTTAAAAAATATATTTAATAACTCCTCGCTGAATCGTACATCAGAAAAATGGACAATCATGGCTTGTGAATGGAATCTTAGGATATCTTCTTCTATGGCCAAATGAAACCCTAATGTGAGTTGGTTGATTAAAACATCCAACAATGGAATTCGAACCAAATCCTGTTACTGATACATTTAAAATAAATATAAATAAGGGAAAATAAAAAATAACTATTGAAGAATAGGAATATAACACTGAGAGATTTTAAAAAGGTGATATATTTGATAGTGTATACAATAGACAATGTGAGATTAAACGAAATATGGGACATTTTTATATTATAAATATTAATAAATAGTCATTTTCCGGGTGGATATACTAATAAATAAATGAATAGTGATATATATAAAATCATTATAATCCACAAAAACGAAATGATAAATTTATTAGATATTAATACTAAATTTTTGGTGAAGTCATTTTTTTAAATTTATGTACATAAAAAAAGGTTTTTAATTTTTTCAATGGGTGACTATTATAAATAATTTCTATATATTTTCAACTTTTATTTCATAAAAATTGAAATATTTTTTTAACATATAATATAAAAATTATATTAGTTTTTTTTTGTGAAATTTCTGAAAACTAATTTTTTCTAGTAAATAGTGAAAACAAATTATTTTTATTCAAAAAGTTTTTTTTGTTTCTTGTATTTACAAGGAAATTTTATTTATTAAAATTATTTATAATAAACTTATCTCTATGTAAATATATTCCAATTGAATTTATTTGAATCATTTTTATGTTTGAATTTTGTATAAAATCATTTTATGCATAAACGTCAATTTTTAGAAAGAAAATTTTCAATGTATTTTTTGATTATATATTTAATAATTTACACAAAATAATGAAAATTATTAATTAAAATAGATTACATAATTTTATTAAGGATGTCACATTTTTTTAATTTTGTCCCTTTTAATTTGGGTCAATGTGATTAGTAACCGTAGTTCCTTGTTGTCAACTCGCCAAAGATAAATTAGGTAAAATAGGTAAGAAAAATTAAATAATCTCTAATGTTTCATCGACCATATAGACATGATTATTAATTGCAAGTCATTTTTGAACTACCCCAAATGTTTCATCGACCTTCATCTCTTTTCACCATCTTTGTAAGTTGATGATATCAACAGGGAGAATTGTTATGAGTATGTTCTTTTCTATGAGATTAGGTTGTTGGTGAACATGTTTTGTCTGTGTATTTTTTCATAGAAGATAAATCAAGAAATAATCACTAAAGGTAATATGAGATTCAAAATAAGAGGGTGCTAGGCTGTTTCAGTAGGGTAAACTGTAAAATCATATTATAGTGGAATGGTGTTTCGTTATGATAGTTTTCACCAAGGAAATAATGTGAAAAGTAATTTTGGTTCTTTTATCCATACCATGTTTATATTCCCTTATAGTGCTATGAGTGTGATAATATTGGAAAATAAAATATCATTTTATGTAAACTATATTCAATTTTCATTCTTATTGGAGATTGTACCCTCTCTATAGGTTTTTAAGGGTATTACATAACCATAGAAGTGAATGGTGGAACTGGATATGAACTAGAGAATGAGAATGACTCAACTAATCCTCATCAAATATTTATCTAAAATTCCTATGGTTGTTATGGTAGATAAATGGGATGTATTAACCCCCCATGCAATAACTATAGTACCAGGTAGAGAAAACAACTCTGGGGAGTCAGGATGAAGCCCAAGGTAGAGGTTCTAGTCCGAACGAGATAATGAAAACTACTATGACTAGTATGGATGACATAATAGAAACAATTAGAGGTATAATTTTTGAATAATCTACCATTTATTTTATTTTGTTTTATACTAAAACACAAGATTAATTTTTATCCTCTATATTCTAAATGGTTTTGGAATGGATTTGGAAATCATGTAAGGTTGATTTGACAACCTACACATCATTAAGACTATAGAAAAAGAATATAAAATGTTGTATCGTGTGTTCTCTATAGATTGGTGGGTACAATTTCATTTGGAAACCATTCCAAATAGAAATGATTAGATTTGATTTGATTCACTTTATGTATTTCATGGTTCAATACCGAGTTCATATCGATAGTTACTGGATGATATTTACATTTTTATCACTAAGAAGAAGTTATTATCAATAGAGTGACTGGGATCTTCAGGTTTGTCTTGCATGAAAAATTTAGTGCAAATTAGATTTCTTCATTTCTCATATTGACCGAATATATCAAGATAATGGAGGAATACTGTACGATTATTTTCCTCGAGTGGAAGTTTTTTTCATGATGCCTTAACTGATGAGTTAAATAGCTTACTTCCCGAGTGATAGATTTAGTTAATGATCAAGTTGGTGTAAGGATAAAAGCCAATTTTTATCCCCAAATATGAAGTGAAACTATAGTTCATCGGGAGTGGAAATATTAGTTGAATTATATAAAATCTAATGGTTTCATATAGCCTATTACAAACTTCTGTTATTCTCCAGTACTCTTCACCACGATGGTTGATGTGAATTTTTCTTATTTATAGATTATTGGATATTGAACCAGATGACAGTCATGAACTATTTTCCCTTTACACAAACAATTGGTCTATTTGAATAGTTATGAGGTTCTATGATATTATTTAAGATATATTTGAAATTTAGATATCATCAGTTCACAGTGATACCATCATATATACCTCTAGGATCTTTTTCGATAGGGTAAAACAATTTTTATTTTATCCTAATGCCATCGGTTTTGGCTGATGCACCAATGGTATCCATGGACATGATGAATTAAATATTTAATCCTTTTTTGGATTAGTTTTGGATGTATTTTTTATGAAAACATATTACTGTACTCTTAGTCAGTATACGATCATTCCCTGCATCTTGACATTTTCCGGATTACTTTGAAAGAGTATCTACATTAAAACATGATAACCAAATGTAGTTTATGGATGGAAAGGAACACCTTTTGGGCATTTAATCTCATTTTATGGAGTTTCAATTTTCCTAGATAAAGTTACAATAGTTTTACCATTGGAGTAGACTAAAAATATCATATATATTTATTGCTTTCATGGTTTATCTTGTTATTATTGGCATGTTATCTCGAAATTCCCTGGATTAGCTGAACCATTGTCATGACATGCTAATAAAGGTTTGAAATTTGTTTTGTATAATTCTTGTGTGGGAGATTCTCAGGATCTAGAGGGTAGTATGTCCTAAATAAATTCAAACTTTACTTATACCTGATAAAAAATATAACTTGTAATTTCACGCCCAATGAGTTATACACAAAGAAGTTTTAATGTAGGAAAATGGAGTGGATTCTTATTAATCTAGTAATTTAAGACCACATGTGATGAATTATCCTAATCATGACTTTGATTTACCAAAACTAGTAAATTACCTATGATTATAGAGGGACTATCTCATGCGTGAGAGTTTTGGGGTCTACAAAGAATAGAATATCTTCATGTAGTTCTTTTCAGAGAAAGAACTGATCCTTCAGTAGAGATGGTGGGTGATGTATCTATAGTATTTTGAATTTTATTTGGATTATAACAAAGGAATGGGAAATAATGTTGTTTTTTTTTCTCCATGAACACATACAAATAGGTACTAATAGAGTCTCTTGAGAGTGTTTAATTATGAAACTCTTTGTAGAAATGCATCAAAAATGTATTGGAGTCCAATGGACATGTTTCTACAACTTCGACATCAATTATACATGTTCATTTTGATTAAATTGATACTGAGATATTATCTAATCAAGAAATAATTTATCTAAGAGAATGATTATAAGGTGTATAGACATCATAAAGATGATATATTTTATGTGGAAATTCTCTTCATTTCCCTAGACGACTATGGGTTCCAATGGGTGTATACTGGGAGCTGGTGAGGGAGTTTCTTGCATCTAACTGTGTGGTATATCATTTTTTGTGAAAAATTTATCATTATATCCAAATAATATTCTGTTGATCATAAATGATAAAGGATATGGAAGTATTTTTGGATTGAATTTTCTCTTATCATGAAGTTAAAGCCTATCATCTGAGGCCATCTTGGATTTTTTATCTTTAACTATTTGTAGATTATAAATGGGAGGATGTTACATTGTATTTTGTGATAGGATTACCCTGAAGAACTAGAAAAAATATATATTATGGATTAATGTGGATTGACTAATAACGGTACACAGCATATTACCTAGTAAGGAGACATTCCAGTTTGATGATTGTGGAATTATTTACAAGCCTGAGGTATTTCAATTTCATGGTGTTTCATGAAGTATCATTTCTGAATGATATTCTCATTTATCATATTTTTTTTGGAAGGATCATATAAATCATTGGGATTTCATGTTCTTTTGATCATTATCTATCATCCTCATACTGATGTTCGGTCTCAGTAGACCATTTTGGTTCTAGAAGATTTGTTATGAGTTTGTGATTTGGATTTTTTTAGTTTCATGGTGGAATCAAATTTCATACATGAGATTTTCAAATAATAATTGATTCAATAATCTACCTAGATGGAACATTTTATGTATCTATATGAAAGTTCATGTAAATCACATAATTTTTGGATAGATGTATGTGAGTCTGTGATGGTGGGCCTCAGTTTCAAGAAAGACACATCTGTGATAGTTCAGTTGATCAAGAATTGGTTTTTGACTAGGGAAATCATGAATAAATCCTATTCTATCCATCATAATTAAACCCTACTGTATGAGGATGGTCATCATTTTTTTCCTTCAGGTGTAACCTATATTGGGTTAACACCATCTCCACACCCATGTAATGATATAACCAATGTTTTTTGGGTCGTCTGAAAAAGTAGATAGGTCTCTTCTAGCGGCATAACATCAATCCCTTACACAACTCTACATATCCATTTATGATGTGTTTCATATGACATGAGTTTATAGATAACAACCATCCCATTCTCATATGATAGACGTAGAAGATTCAATGATTTTTGATAATTCATCCTTCTATGATCATCTGATATGGGTAGTTGATAGTAATGAGAGATATCTATGGGAAAAGACTATATAATTAGTTTTAGTGTAGTGGTAACATTAGAAGGTTCAAGAAGAGACATTGGAGAGGGAGTACGATATGTGAGAAAAGTGTCTGTTCATTTTCTCTAAGACTCCATAGTTATGTTGGGAGTGGCTAAAGGAGGATTTTTTAATTGGATGGAATGTTATAAGATCTCATATTTTTCCATGTAAATCTCACTCTGAGTTTTTTGTTACACTTATTATAAGTGAGTTATTCACATTCATTAATCCATGGTGGTTTTGTTTCATCTATGATGTATTTTGGTTATAATAAACTCTTTATTGGGTGTTAAGGAAACATAATATAACTAGATAGGATCTACACGAAGAGACATTGTTGGGGAAAATGAACTAAATTCCCCAAATGTATGTTTATTTGAATTAATGGAATCTGAGTTTAATTGGGTCACATTTAACAAATGGGTTTTGGTATGTTAATAATCCTTAAAAAGGTTTTGGGTTTTCATATGAAAAGTGGGATGAAGATTATCTATAGGAAATTTATATGCAATGTTAGTGGGATACATGAGGTGTAAAAGCCTATAAACTCATGTCATGGATTCATTCCTAATGTAAATTTGTTTTTACATCATGAACCAATTATAATTCTTGTTATGTAGGGGTAAATTAAATATTCATCCTAGGGAACGTTTTTTTATCCCACTGAAATAAAATACTTGACTTTTAATTGAATTACACATCATATAATTTCCATATTATGATCGTAATGATCTTCGTGCATGATTTTGATCTCATTCCCTCACATAAAGATCCATCCTATCATCCATATGTAAGATTAAATATAATTTTTGAGTGACATTATTGATTAATGGCATATCAATCACACATATGATCCATAGAATGTGTAATTGTTTAGGTTTTTCCATTCTCTCACTATAGACTCCAACTATTGAAGTGTAATCTCTTGACTGTGAGCGTTGTTGGTTTTTATTTTGATTGGTCATGATCTTGGATCCTTTTTTTGATCAACTGCACCTACTTCCTCATGGTATTTTTCCATTTGTATAATTTTTAATTTCCAGGTAATAGTAAGGGATCTAAACCATAACCCTAAGGATTGATAATTGAGATATATGTGTAATATAAAAAATTTCACCCAAAAAATGACAAAACTTTACTAAATAATTTAATGGATTATTCCCCAGAGTCTATTTATATCAATTTGGTTATTCACCTAGATTATGGGAACCATTTGGGTGGGAAAACCCATGATTATTAAATTTATTATTTAATTTCATTGGAATGGTATGAATATTGAAATGATAGGAAGATTATTATTTTCGGTCCAAATGATTAATGAAATGTGAAAATTGAAATATGAGTCGTAATTTTATATTTAACTATTTAGGTGAATGATATTATATAGTGATGTCCTTGTTTCTATGAAATAGGTTTTCGTTATCTCTATAAGAATGCTGCTTTATAGAGTTTTCATATTTTACTTTTGAAACTTAATATATAATATAATATTCCATGAATCATTTTAGAATGATTATATTCCTGTCAATTCCCTATGACATGTTGAAATACATATATACAAGGTTATTCCATGGGAAAATATGAAATTAAAATATAATGGGAATGACCCTAATACATGCTAAAATAATTATATTATGGCTTAGTCCTTAATTAAATTCTTGAAAATAATATATCGTGGGTTTGAAAAAATATGTTAATAATTTATACCTAGGTTAATAAGTAGTGGTTGGCATGGTCATGAGACTTGATTCAAGACATTATCACATATCAAAGAGGTAGGTCATGTTATTCCATACTTATATGGTTATGGTTGGAATTTTTTGGAGGCATTATCTATGATATTCCAACATTGAGTAGGAGAAGGTTTATGCGGTAATAAAGTAATTTCGAAAATAACTAATACATTTGAGTATTTCATTATTTCATGCACTTATGATCAGACTATTTATGTTTAGACATGGTGGTTTCTGACCTACAAATTATACTCACACCATACTCATGACTCATTTTTTACATGATTTGTTTACGTGGATACAATATTAGAAATGGTAATAAAACCATGAGTTTGATTATTTTATTATGGGATGGGATGTATAATGGAGATGTTTCTAACATGAGATTCATGACTGGGATCTTTTGTGTCATCTAGTATTTTATTTTGTATTACCTTTGGCATGAAATTTTTTTATATTATTGTTGGTCATTGAATTATTCGATTTTGATTTATTTTATTTTTCAGTTTTATTTAATAATTTTTTCAACAATATTGAAATTATTCTATTTTATCCAAATTCTAATATTTATTCCCCAATTTATATTGCGTATTTCCACTCTGTTGTAACTTTGTAAAAAGGGGAATATTCTCCCCAAAATACTTATTACACCCCCTTAACAGTCCAGATTACTCATGAATGTAGGGAGACACTAATGAGGTATTATATCCAACTAGTATATTCCTTTTGCGGGAGTTATGGATCGATGGAAATTATAAAAAATATTTATATTAAGTAAATAATAGAAAAAATGTGATCGGTTACAATGATTAGTTTTTTTTTTGAAAGGACTCCTTTTGATGTCATTGTAAAGACCCTATATATTAAATTTAGTGAATTCCATGAAAACTAAAATGTTGATAGGGGTGTGGATAAGACATTTTAGAAGAGTTTGGTCGATTTGTAATGGTCAATGTGATATAATGAAGAGAAAGGGGATGTTCCCTTTTATATGAGAGTAGAGGGGCACACATATAAATTATTAAAAGATAAAAATATAATTAAGTCATCCTAGTATAAAATGGTTCCATTTGTTAATAGATTATAATATAATTTATGATATGGTTGTAATATCATCATACAATACAATATTGAAACGTTTTGGTGACATTTAAAACCTTATTATTTTGAATATGGCTATGTTAACCAATTTTAATTTCAACTTGAGTGAATTTTTTTTTAATATATAAGTGTTGTTATTTTTATATATAATTTCAATTATGGTATTTAAATGAAATAAATACAAAATTTCGACCATATAATATCCACATTGTATTTTTTATATATTTGTATTTATTTTCAATGAATTTAATAAATATCATCCCTTAAAATCATAAATTTTAATTTTGAATATAATTATATATTTAACATTAAAAGCATAAATATAATGTTTAAAGTCAAATTTAATTTATAAAAACCGACCTAATATATCAAATGTTCTTCAAAATTAATTTTTCACAATAACCCATTCATATTATATTTATTTTAATATTTTTTATTTCATTAATTATATTGTTTATTATTTGTAGAAATAATTCATCATGATGAAAAATAAATTAAGGTCATTATATAATAAAAATGCATATAAAATATTATTATTTAATGAAAATAATTTTATTATTCAGAATATATACACATTGATTAATTTATAACCATCTTTTCTCCCTATCTTAAAAAAATAAGATATTTAAAAACAAAGCGATTGAGATATTTGTAGCATTCATTGAATTTAAGAATATATAAGTTGTTTTAATATAAAATTATTTATTAATGAACACAATTTCGAAACATAAGGTAAAAAGTGTGTAATTAAATTACTAGAATAAGAATTTAGATGTAACATTATTGCCTTATCAATTATTCTAAATCTACATTGACCAGTTTTATCCTTTATAGATGTAATAAATGTAATTACGGTTAATATTCAAAGTGACCAAAAATAAAAGGGTCCTATAAAAAATTTATCCTAATAAATAGAAATATGTAATAAATTTATTTTAATTCCATACCTATAAATGAATGAGATAATTTTTAATGTAAAAGTGAAATATTTGATAAAACGATATTCTGTGGAAAACAAATTTTTAGGCTTAAAACATGATTTAATATTATCCAGTGCATAATAAAATATTTTTTGAATGATTGAATTTCATTGAATTCATTAAACAATAATGATTAATTTAATATATTAACATAAAACTACATCACACACATACAAAAATTTATCATTAAATTTCAATATTATTTTTTACATTATGTTGGTTTTTTCTTAAAATAATTTGATAATTATTAAATTTATTTTATTATTTTTAGACCATAACTTTTTCTTAATTTAGTTATTTATTTTAATAAATTCCAATCCAATCAGATGTATAGGAAAAAACTATTTTAATAACATTACATTTTTATTCTATCCTTATTGTTTTGTGTAACACAATTTATCAAATAGGTATAATTATTTAAAAAATAATAATAAAATACATGTGGTTTTATATTTTACCCCATTAAAATTAATTTATCCCTTGAAATTAATCACTCTAATGCAAGAAAATATTTATATCTATATACCATTAAATAATTATGTTACCATGTATCTTCTTAGAATTTGTGGTTATTCTCGAGTACATTAACTATGGGAGTATTATTGTTCCATGGTAATTTATCTCTATGATGAAATATTTCTAACAATTGTTACTCAAATGAAACAAAATGATCTAGTTGTACAAATTATGATTTTATTATATTTGAGGTAGAAGTCATGAACATTTTTAAGAGAGATATATAAAACACATCATTTTCTTGAGACTAGATTGGTAGAAATTATAACTGATAAAATACTATCCCTATAAAATAAATAATATAAAATGGGTCTAATATACCTAGGGATCATCTTCCCTTTATTCATGTTTCATATAAGAATATTAAATTTATAAATTAAAATAATTCCTTCTTACAAACATTAGATTACAAATCATTTTAGTGATATCAGCATAATGATTCTATCAACTAGGAGATTCCTCGAAAATTTACTGTATAGTGGTAACATTATTTACCATTTAATCATCAATATCAAGTAATAATAACTTTTTTTTCAATTTCATTCCAACATGTTAGAGTTATACAATTATTTATATAATTATATTTATAAGGATATATATTATTTATTTAGTGTAATATATTTTCGTAATAAATCCTTACTTAAGGATGGGGTTGATCACAACCTCATTGGAAATCCATAGAAAAATATCATAACATAACCTCAAGGATTTTAATAGTTATATAAATCTATCTATCCATCTTAAGAAGATAGGTCATAAAAATGATTTTTTATCAAGGACCTACTAGGTATCTGTCCAATTAAATGTAGAAAACATCATTTCTGGCTCAGATACATGGGAAACTGACACATAACCCAATTTTAACACTTCATTAATATATATTTTATAATGTTGATCAAGTTCAATTGTTATCTAATATCAATTTATGTTCTGACATCATAAGATATATTTTTTTAACCTATATATGATTATGTAATTTTTATGTTCAGGTGAGTCCCTGGAATAAATAAATGGTGATGTTTTCCAGTTTCCATTCAGGTATAGTTAATGGTTGTAGTATTCCCTATGACTTAGGTCACCAACACCTGTCCTGTTGTCAAACCAATCACTGAGAAACCTATTCATCATCATCAATTCTCATTACATCAAAAGAAAATACCCTATATATTAAAAATGAATTTCTATTACATGCACGATGAATCTAAAATGATAGATATGAACCTCATACAACATCTCATTTTTAAAATATATAATGGTAGGGGCAGAAACACGATTCATGAATGTTATTATTCATTCACAATGATGGTTGAACTCAATAAAATGTATCACCATATTTTTTAGCACTTCATATTCATTTATCACCTCTTTAATCCTCTCAAGGAATGATGGTTAAAAATTCATTTTAAATGATATTATTTCGTACCGTACATTATGATTTCTAGATCCATTATTTATAATTCAATAAAAATTAAATATTATTTATCCTCAGGATAGATAGGATTGAATGTTACTTTCAGCATGAAGCATAAGAAACCTTGTTTTCTTTAGTTACATTGTAATGTATTATGTAGTTGTAATATTTAGTCATCTCCAACCATATTCTCTGGTGCATATTAACCTCTTTCTAATTCAATAAATAATTTAAATTGTTACTATTATTATAAATATCAAAACTCACTTTATATTGGTAATCCATACATATATTTAATTAAAAAATTTACATATATAATTCAAAGTCATGAGATGTTTTGATTTTTATCATGTGACTTTAATTTGGGTGATTAATTATTCTATCATCATATAATTTTATATGATAACACATCCAAATCCCTTCTTTGATGTATCACAATAGATCACAAACCTGCATCCACTACATAGTTTTTCACACATAACTGCAATTAAAAACCTAATTTTTTCTCCTTGAAGTTATCTTAACATTCCTCTTTCCATATGAATATATATGCCTTTTGAGTTAAATTTTTTAGTGGCTTAGATAATCATTATAAATATATTAGAAAATTTTGAGAATATCAAACCTTAACATGTAATAAATGGATTTATATTTCCGTGGTTGGTCTATGACATTTCTAAATAAATTATTTCTTATAATAATGTACTAATATTCCATCACAATAAATTATATGACACATGAACGAATATTTCTAATGCAAAAATTCCTACTTTGTATGTTTTTCATAAATATTCTACATCCTCTGAGTCTTCTTAAAATCCTTATGTGATATTTTTTCTCTTTATTTCACTTTTAAATTAAAAAATCAAATCGTTAAGGACTTCCACAAACTAATCAAGGTAATAATAACAGACTTTTCATTAAATCCATGAAGATCGTGTGGGAATTTTGATGACCCAATGATATCACTACAAATTCATAGTGGTCATACCCTATTCAAATTTTCATCTCGGGTATATCATCCCCCTTGACCCTGATTTGAAGATATCATGATCGGAGTTCAATCTTGAAAAATATAAAACTCTACATAAATGATCAAATAATTCATCAATACATCAGATAATATTATTTTTCTTTTAGAATAGTATGTAATGTTATTGATAATCCATGAAAAAAACATATTTATCTATATTAATTATTATAAAAAAGAATAGTTTTATCTGGTGATGTTAAGGTTGGGAGTTCAAATCCATTATCTTGATTCTCGTGGGGTTACATCTTTAATTCCAGAATCTTTACTATACCCGTTATATAAGGAGTAATTTAAATAAGCATAAAATGAGGTATGATTTTAATTTAAGACTCAACATTATGATTTGTTGGATATCCCAACAATTCCTTCAGAATGAAATCAAAATAGTTTTATACCATAGGTGTATCCATAAGTTTCAGTTTCTCCCCTGAAATATGAGAAATATAACCTTCATTTATAGGAATCATGATCCAAAATAAGGAATAAAATTCCATTGGATATTTACGTTTTTACTCAAATAAAGAAATGATCATCGGCTCATTTGGAATATAATATGTTACTACCCTTATAAATTGACATGGTATCAATATAGATAATTTCAATCCAGTCTTTGAATAACATCAAATTAAAGTAAATATAAAATCTTACTATTTTTCCATAGAAATTTTACAAAAACATCAATAAAGGATAAACTATAGAGTTGAGATACAATTTTTGTTTCATTAATGTTTTTTACAGCTAACTATACTTCTAACTATTTAGTTTATATGGTGATTCCCCTTGAAAATTCCTTAAAAATAAAATATATGGTGTATTTGTAACTAAATAAGACATTATTTTTTCTTTAGTGAATGATAATTGAACATTTCCTTGCATAATTATCATAATCCTCTTTGGTTTTCATGATCATATGAGATTTCCCATTTTATTTGGATAATGATTTTATTGATGTTGATCATCAGAAAACCTTTGATTCTAGTACTGGTTTTCATAATTCCTATCATCCAAAAAATTAATTAATCAGAGATTGAGGGTTTCATTAGTTTTAATTTTCTTTTCCTTAATTTCCTTAACTATAATATTCATCATTGTTCAGTATACATAGGATTTTTGACCCATGTTTCCTCATTGAAAGCACCTCTATGATTAGTTCTAACAATTCCTTTTATGTTTCTCCCCAAATTTATGGCATGTAAAAGGCTATAATTATTTTCTACCATGTGATTTATTTGAGTATACATAGGACCCAATATTTAATTTCATCTCAAAATAATAGTATTTGTGTTAATAATGAATTTTTCTTTCCACTCTAAGTTCAAATAAAACTCTTTCATTTTAGAAACTTATTAAAATTACAGATAATTAATTTTTTATGATAGGTTTTATGACACCAAAAAAATTTACATTTACTGAGAATATTTCAAATATAGGCATAATTTATAATCCTTAAAAACATTCCATACAAGTAATAATGGATTTTACCACCATTTTCTTCATCTAATTTAATTTTTTTCTACATCATTATAATAAGAATATGAGTATAGAACATATTGAATAATATCCACAGTCAACCACTCATACATTAGATGATATGAAAAAAAAGAATATAGATGTTTCCTCATGAAATATTGAAAAGTAAATTATTCCCTCTATTGATTATTTTAATACTCATCATGTTTCCTATCTTGGGAATGTTATGTTAGAATAATAGAACGATTTTAAGTTCCAAATCCCATAAATTATTTTTGATTTCATGTATAATCATTGAACTTTCCTTGCAATTTATCATTCACATGATTCCTTGATGTTCCATCAAATGGATAAATCTATAAATAATTGTGTTGGAAATATTGTTCATATTAAAATCCAAATAATTTTGACATATCATGTATATAATATCTATATCATTTAACATTATTTTATAAAACCTTTTTATTGCCCTGTTTTATTCATTATCATTAATCATATTTTAGGAGGTTATCCAATACATAGTACTATCCAAAGTGTATTCATAATATTTTTCTAACAATAATATCCAAATATTGTATAATACCTACCACTATATAATCTATAGTGACCAATACATTACATACATATATATATATTACACACACACATATATTAAATGCGTATTGATATAATCCACACCAAAACCATAAACGATATATGAATTTTTAGACTAAATATAAAATATTCTTATTTTATAAATGATCTTCTATATCTCCCATAAAAATATTTCATTATAATACTCATCATGGGAAACCCCTACAATAAATATTCTCAATAACCTATGTAATTAAAACATCCTAAAGGGTTGAGATCATATTCTGAGTAAGGGTAAAAATTGGATATATTATTAAATGATCATATATATTCACATGATATGTATGAGATCCTGGGATTAATATAAAAATTTCACACCCATTGAAAATAATATCATAAACTTTGGTTGTGTAATAAAATATTAGATTTTTATAATTCATGAATCCTAAGAATGATAACTCAAAAAAACTCAATGAAGATCAAAAAGTAAATACCATAAATGTTTTTGGAAGATACATATGTATAGAAATAATTTCATATGAAAAGGATAACTTACAATACCATTATATTAGGAATCAACACATGCTACCCATAGTGGATTAAGCACATTGACTTGATTCACATAACATATCATGCTGTTAATTTTTTCCCAAACTATAAGATCATATATAAAAATTATCCTAATGAATTTGAGGGAGATATATGTTCCACATATCACATAACGTGAACCATACAAATATGTTCTTCTGTTTTATAAAAAATTCATCATATCCGAACCTCTGAAAAGATATGGGTTCCATAAACAATTCATTATAACATCATTGAGGGAAATGAGATACATATAAATTTTTCATCATAATAAAATTCAATATAGAGATATAATATAAAGGGTATTCACGGATCATAATCCATTAATTTAATAAGTATTATATATTTATTTTACAATCCCAAAAATATATTCCATTAATTATTATCAAAATTATCATAAGGATAAGAAAATTTCAAATTTAAAAGTAAAATTTAGAAAAATAAAAAAATCTACAATAATAATAGAAAATTATTAAAAATTTTCTGTTATAATTATTAAATAATATTTAAATAATTGAGGTTTCCAGATTTTGGGAATATATGTTAATGATGTACATGTTGAAAAAACATTCCATCCAATGTTTTTATGGAATAGTTATAAAGAACCTCATTTGAAAAAAAATCCTTTTAAAACATTATATAAAAAGATAATAATTGGAAAAATTGAATTTATAAAAATATAATGGAATATTAAAAAACATATTTAATACATTATTATAAATGGAGAATATGGAAAAAAAATTAATTCAAATTAAGGGATAAATGAAGTCGTTTTTCTATAAAATATTTATTTTTGATGTCCTGAAAATATATATGTGAGTACTATGAAAGAGAAAAGTTTATATTCATTAAATATAAAAAATATGATAATTTTAAATGTATTAATTTTATATGGATCATATTTTTTAGTTAATTTAAAACCAGGAATAAAATATCCTGAATAAAATATTATTGATGCACAAATCCCTTACCCCATGTCACACCATTCAACTTTCGCATTCATTCCCACACTATAATTAATTTGGATTTATGGTATATATTTTACATATCCATATTGATATATATAATTCCATTTATTATTTCTCTATGATATCTCATTAACCATTAATTAACTATTTTATTATAATATCACTATTTAGGGTGATAACTACTTCATTTTCCAAGAATGTTTCTGTTTGGAAGTGCTTCTCCTTATACATTGATCATGGTTCTATAATTTACATAATTTATTTCATTTTTAAGTAATATTAAATAATCATTATTTATATATTTATATTGATTCATAAAATGTAAAAATATATAAATTAATTAAAATGTTCTTGGAGATAGTAGGCAATTCTGAGAGGAGAACATTGTTTCCATTTTTTACCAGATGAAATAAAATAATAGTTAAAAATAATTAACCATTCCATAATCATTAATATATAATATATATCATATGTATTCATTATACTAATTTCCATTTCAATATAACAAAAATATTTCTGAAAATGAATCACATATCATTTTGGAGGTTGAGTCCACACATATGAATGAATTCCATTATCATTTCCAAAAAAATGTGAAAATAAGAAATTATAGGTTATATTATAATTATATAATTATAATTAAATCATAAATATCATATATAAACATTAAAACAATATTAATACCCATACATATAATTTGGTATTGAAAAATTAATTATATAGATATTTGGATATAGTATGTTGTATATACGCAAAAGTGATACATTCATTTTTCATTTGAGAAAAAAAATCTTATAATGTAGTTTTTGTTATAATAATAAAATATAACCAAATTTTTTATACTAAAATAATTATTATTTTAAAATACAAAATATTTATCAGAGATAATGGAGAGTATAAAATAAATTGATAAGTTGGGGTGATTACCTCTTCTTCAAATGAACTCTTTTACTTCACCTCGTAAGCACCCTAGATTTGGCCTTCTAAGATGACCATAAACTATAGAATTTTTATATGGAATTGATAATGATTATTTTTAGATTATGGATGAGATATAAACCACAATGTGATGTGAAGGAGAGAATGGATAAGTTACCTTATATAAGAGAGGTGATGGGGCCTATTGGAATTTCTCTAAATATAAAAATATAGAAATTAAATATGAATAAAAATAATTACAAATTTAATTGGAATTAGAGATAAGTAGTATAAGGTTTTAATCCCATCGAAAATATTTTAATATATACATTAATTATTAATCATTAACATTATCAATTTGATTGACCCTTATTTAACTAATTTTCGTTTAAACTTCAATTCCTAATTCTTTATATCAAATTGTTGTATTTCATTATTATTAGGTGAAATTTTTCCTATAAATGGCGATTTTTTTATGTTTTGGACTATATAATATTCAAATAGTATTATTTACTATTTTATATTTTTAAAAACTTTTAGGGCATGTCCTTTTGATAAAATATCAATATTTAAATTTTGATTGTATTCATTTAATTTTACTTCAAATACATCAATAAAAAGGAGGAATTTAAATAAAAATAATTCACAAATCCATTAATTGTCATATAAATCTATAAAATTGTTGGATCAAATTTCCTAAGTCAAATTATATCCCATTAATTTTATTAAATAATTAATTATAAATTTATAATAAAATAAATAATTTATAGGTTGTTCATGAGAAATAAGGGTCACTATATAATTACTAAAAATATAAAATAAATATATAAAAATAAAATATTTTATAAAAATATTAAAATAAACACTTAGATTCATTGATAACTAACTTCTCATACCTATGTGGATACATAATAATTATTAAAAATCCAGAGAGATTAATTTTGTTACAATATATTATTAAAATAAAATAGAATTCATTATCGTAGAAACAGTTTTTAACAATAAAATTAAATCCATCCAATTATAATTAGGAATAAAAATAAGATCATGATAACATATTTTTAATCCTAATTAAATATAAATAACTTAATAATTGTGGTAAATTTGACCAATTTTATATTCATAATTACCAAAAATAAAAATAGGGCTATTTACCAATTTTTAACATCAAAATTATAAATGTGAAAATAATTTTTTGTAAATAAATAATAAATTGTAAGAATTAAATAATAAAATTTATTTCAAAAATGTGAAAAAACTAAATTAAAAAACACATTTTAGGATTAAAACCTGATTTTTTATTATTTAATGACATTAAATGTAATTTATAATGTATAAAATTCAGTTGAATAATTCCCCATTAGTAATTAATTATAATTATTATTATAAAAATTAAAAAATGAAAACTATTTTATAAAATATTAATTTGAAATTAAAATATTTTTTAATTACAATCCTTTCAATAATAATAAATTAATTTTATAAATGTGTAGAATTTTTATATTACATAATTTTTTTATTATTATGCATAACCACAAAATTCAACTATTATTTGATAAAAGACATATAATATTTTAAATATCTCATTAGGTTTCCCTAAACACACAACTACCTGTAATGATGGCTATCGAGGAAATCAAATTTTATAATGATAAATGTTTCATAAAAATAATGGGGTGTTATTGTTTAGGAACTCTATAATTACATTAGGGAAGGAATAAAATCCTTTGTAAATATCAAAATAACCCCTACGCCATTTATTGTATCCATCCTAATCCCATATGCCTCTAGAGGGCCCACTAAACTAATGATTACATTCTAGTGGGAGAGGAGGGATCACCCCAAAATAATCCCCCCATTCACAAGGTTCATAAACATAAAATAATAATAAATCTAAATCCCAAGAGGGAACAATATTCATGATTATATCTGAGATATTACTAGAGTTATAATAGGTATCCAACACTATGACAAAATGTAAACATCCCTTAATGCTTATTTAGGAATAAATATATGGGGAAAAATGCATGTGCAGAGTAGTCTAATAGGCCACTAACAATTTTTCAAATTCTGGAAATTATGTATAATCCAAAGAATGATGGAATTAATTAACTAGGCTAGTATCCCATAATTTAGGGACCCATAATATCACATGAATAAATAATCATGTTCAAATAAACCAATAGTCTATTATGTGAGTCCACTTACCACATCCTAATGATTCTCTATTTAATCCATAGCCTAGTAGCTCACCATAAATGGGCATCCAGCTATTTACTATGCTCAGTTAAACCACTCGAGATCTTAGTAGTTCTATCCACAATCATAAAATTTATAAATATAACTACTGAATCAATTTAAATAAATATCCTTGAAATTAATGATTGATTTTAAAGTCATCAGGCACCAAACACTATCCATTTCCTCAAGCAATGTCATGTCGCCCACCCATGGAACACCCTAGAACCCAAACAAAGCTCCAAATCCACACCAGTATCATATATCTTATAAATGGAAAATCATGGCATGTGAATTGAATCTTAGGATGTCTTTTCCTAAGGCCAAATGAAACCCTAATGAGAGTCGGTTGATTAAAACATCCAACAGTTGAATTTTTACCAAATCCAATTACTGAGACATTTAAAATAAATATAAATAATGGAAAAAAATGATGTATGAATAGAGATATAACACCATGAGATTTTAAAAGGGTGATATATTTGATAGTGTATACAATACACAATGTGAGATTAAACGAAATATTGAATTTTTTTATACTATTAATATTAATAAATAGCCGTTTTCTTGGTGGGTATAATGATAAATTAAAGAATTATGATATATATAAAATCACCAATATCCATAAAAAAGTAGTGACAAATTTATTTGATATTAAAAATCAATTTTTTCTAAAATAATTTTTTTCCACATTTTTGTTCAAAAAAATGTGTTTTTGATTGTTACAATGACTGATTATTATAATTAATTTTTATATATTTTATACTTCTATTTCATAAAAACTGAAATATTTTTTAACATATAATTTCAAAATTATATTAGGGTTATTTTTTGTGAAATTTCTGAAAATGGTTTTTTCAAGTAAATAGTGAAAAATAATTATTTTTATTTAAAATGTGTATTTTTGTTTCTTTTATTTACCAGAAAATTTTATTTATTAACTTTATTTATAATAAAATTATCTCTATTTAAAAATATTCTAATTGAGTTCATTGGAATAATTTTTATGTTTGAATTTTGTATAAAAGAATTTATGCATAAAAGGCATTTTTTGAAGGAATAATTTCATTGTGTTTTTTGATTATATATTCAATAATTTAAACAACTTAATGAAAATTAAAAATTAAAAAAGATATTAAATAATTTTATTAAAGATGTCACATTTTTTTAATTTGGTCCCTTTTAATTAGGGTCCATGTGATTAGTAACTATAGTACCTTATTTTCAACTCTCCAAATATAAAATAGGTAAAATAGGTAAGCCAAATTAAATAAACTCTAAAAATAAACAAAAAACTATATCTTATTTTATGATGACTAGGATTTTAAGAAACCAATTTATATTACACGAGGTATATAATGATCTATTTTATATGAAACCTACTTCATTTCAGGGGTTATAATATAATAAAATGACTATTAAACATTTATCATTTACACTAGTTATTATAATACGAATTTTGTATGATACCCATTTAATTTAATGAGTTTTGATATGATAATGTTTCTGATCTGTTGGCACTCATTTGTATTATTAATTATGTTATGTGTGGGACCTATTTATTCCTCCAATTCATTGGTTATTGATATATAATCTAAAAGAATAGAGGTTACATGGGAGATTAACCTATGCCCAATGACAAGGGTATATGAATGACTACATTAAGACCAAATAATTTTCATGGGTGTTCATCCCTTGCCAAACACATTATGAATGTCTTGGTGGGTAGACATGTCATAATATTTTCAATGCATGTGTTTATGCCACAGATTCAATGTATTTTTCCAATGTTATGATCTCATGGATCATGTTATTTATTTATCATATTGTATATTATTTATAACTATTAATTTTTAACCCATGAATCATTATTATAATCATTGATATGCATGATATGGTTTTCAAATTTGTTTCTCATATAACCCAATATACATGTCATACTAATGTATCATTTATTATTACCCATAATGAGAATATGATCTGGACATTTTATATGTTTCCTTTCCCAAGGTTAGGAAGAATTATTTTGTGTAGGATTTGTCTTAGAAGAGTTCTAAATAAGAAGATATTTTTCTGAAACATTTATGATAATTCAAAAAATTAAAATATTATGTTGGGATTTACAATGGAAATAAACTATAATTTCCTTTGGTCTTGTGTTTGTCTAATATAATGAATATATTTAAAAAATGATGTAATATTCATGTATAATATGATTTGGTCACTATAGTTGGTATAAAAGGAAATGTTTACTTATCCTTTAAAAATAATGATGAGAAAACATTCATGATATTTCGAAGGATTTTTATATGTATAAGTTTAGGCATGTCTCTAATAAAATTAATAATGAGGAGTAAAAGTATAGAAAAGTATATTTTAAATTTGTTAAATGAGGGAGTGACTTGTTTTCAAGAGATTAAATCCATTTATAGACATTAAATGTGGATTTTCCTCCTGTATAGATGTACATTTGGGTATCAACCCCAAAAACCCCTTTTGAGATATACTTAATCTGAAACATATGAATTACTTCGAGCCTCACTACACACATGGTTTTACACTCCCACAGGATAGACGTTGGATATTGACAAACTATTTATGAAGAATCATGATTGATATAATGATAAGATTAAAATTAAATACCATGGTTAAAATTAAGGTTTAGTGAATTAAATTATATGGTTTCATTATTTAAATATCTTGTAAGTGATTTTAATTATTACTTCATTTCCTATTATGATCACTATTTCTAAAATAATATTGTCTGGTTTTATTTAATGGCTGGATCCCGAAGAAATCTTGTTAACATATAATATGATGTAAAATTCATTAAATATGAGAAAAAAATAATTTTGACTAAAATTTAAGGATGTTATTATTATTCATTATTAGTTTTCCTTGAAAAATATTATCAATTTTTTCCACTATCAACTTTCAAGAACACCAAAGAACGGACGTAATTGGATCACTAAGAGATCAATTGATGGTACCCATGGAAGATTTTTATCATATGTTGAGAATTTTGAAACAAGTACCGAAGAGATTATCATAGAGTAATGAGAAGATGTTTTGACTATTGAAAAAATAACACAAAAAAGAAAATTTAAATGGAAAATGAAGAGTTCAGATATTGAAATATAGGTGAATATTGGACACCTTCAGGTATTATAAATTTATGGATGATTTAAAAGGGGAATGAATGGAAATTATGAAAATTTATTTCTAATGGGGAAAAACCATGATGAATATCCGCATTGTTTTTATGAGTAATTTTTATATTTATAAGGATATCGATACAATATAGGACATGTTAATGGAATAGGATTTCAAATAATTAGAAGATCAATCCTAGATAATTATTTTATAAGTAATTTGAATGAATGAAGTGTTTTTGTATTGGAATTCAATGATTTTTTTTATTTTAATTATGAAATATGTATGGATTGGTTGGTATAAGAATTTATTTTATGAACTAGAATGAATATATTTAATGTTATTGGTGACCTAGATTTGTGATTTAAGGATAGTTTTATATTTTATTAATAAGGGAGAATAACTATAAAAAAAGATATTTATGATGAGAAATTGATGTTTATTATGGATTAATATATGAGTCTCTTGGATAAAATAAATTACAAAATATGGTTGAAATCGTGACTGAAAAAGAATTTTATTATATGGTAGTTTATGATACCATTAATGGAGACTACAAAATTAATTTATTAATGGAATATATTGAATAATAGTTTTATTCAATTAAATATGATAAATTCTTGTTTTAATTAATTTTTTATGGTAATTATTGTTATTTCCATGTTTTAAGGGATTATATGATGAAGTTATTAAAATTTTGGTTATGTGAAAATCAATATAAACATTATGATATATACGGGATTTATGATAAGTAGATTTTTAATATTTTATACACCTTTATTTTCATGTTTTGGATTATAATATATTGAATGGGTAAAAAGAATACCCATTTATGAAATGGTTTATGTTCCACCTAGAATTTGGTGTTATATGTTAATATTTTTTTACACAACATGATGATTAAATAAAATTAGATAAACCTAGTATAAACATACTTATCGGTTGATAATGAAAGATAAAAGCAATGAATTACCAAAAAATATATGGATATTTTGATTTTTTGTGGTCAAAACATAAAAAATACACCTTCATTTCATCGAATAAGATTTCATGTTTTAGTTGATTGTTAAAAATCCAATTGTTGATATTTTTATAAATAAATACAATGAAATAATGTATTTATATATTCCCATGAAAATTCATCAACATTAAGAAATGGATCATAAAAATTCTTATCCTTCTACATTCAATTCAGATAAATCAAATGGTCGATTAGATCTCCCGAAATTTATTTTTTTGTGATTATTAACATTATCTATATCATAAAATTTTAATGATTAGTTATCTATATCACTCTCTATAAATATTTACTCTATTATTTTATCTCCAGAAAATCAATTCCCCAATTTTTGTTCATATGTCAAAATCTGGCTATGATTTTCTTCAGGTAACAATTGTTTTGTAAATGATCCTTTTAGTGTAATTTATATTATTAACATTGTATGTGGGTTTCTATGAAAGGTTATTTAATGTATTATATCATTGATTACACCGACAAATTTAGAGGGATAAATTAATTTTAATGAGGTTAAATATAACATCATGATTTTTTATGAATCCATTTTTTATGAATGAATTATAATTATTTGATGTGTAAACTTTTATGATAAAGCTACATAGTCATTAATTATACACATAAACACATTATACTTGTTGTACATACACCACTATGTTTTACTCTTATAACACAAAATGAAAATTTTTGTCTAACTACAATGTACTATTAATATTAATATTTTAGATGAGAGTTATCTCCTTTCTCATTTAGTCAAGGAAATAAATAGGAATAAATAATTTAAAAAATATATAGTTTTTAAACATTTATTAGTTAGAAATTAATTGTAAATAAAATAATAATCAGTTTAATAAAAAATTAATCTTTTCTATAAACCTGTATCTTTTCTAAAAGGTGGTTTAATTGTTCCTGGGTCTCGTAATATAAAATTAAAATGTTCCATTTTTATAAAATTATTATTTATTAATATGATTTATTTTTTATGTATAATATAAAAATTATATTGGGTTGAATTTTTCGTACATTTTTAGATGATTCACATTTTCATAACTAGTAAGGAAAATTGAATTTAAATTGAAAAATGTATTTTAATTTAAATAATTTGTAGTAGTAAAATATTTTTTATATATTTAAAGAAAAAATATTTCCATTATTAATATATTAATAACATATAGGTTATTTTACTAATTTTCATATTTAAATTTTAAATAATTTTTTTTAGTGTTTTATTCATTTTCACTTTTAAAACCCACATTCTGGTCACACATATTGGATTAATATTAAAATATGTTATACAACTTATGTTAATGGAATTTAGATAAATGGATTAATTTTCTTTAATAATAATAATTTATAATTTATATTAAGGAAAACATAATTTTTTTACCAATATGATTTGTTAAAACAATTTAAATTAATTAAGGTGATAATGTTAAAATAAATTGACTTAGTTTTTAAACATATAATATAATGTGTGAAATAATACAAGAACTTGTATAACACACATTAAATTTAAATATTAAGACCATTACCAAGGTATTTTTTATTTATATGATTTAATGGGATACTATTACCTAAACACGAGCTATATAATATGTTATATAATGATAATGTAAAAAAGGATCACTCCATGACTTAAATATTTATAAATAATTGAAGTAGGGAAAGCATCATTTTTTATTATAAATAATATTTTAAATGATATTTTTTTCATGATGATTTATTTTCATTTTTTATTGAAAAAATAATTAGTTTATGTTCACAGTAAATTCCAACAGCTATATTATTTTGTTAATAATTAAAAAAAATAAATGATAATAAATATTAAAAGTGAGGTAAATTAAAAGAAAAATTATATCCCATTAATTAAGTACAATTATTTATCAATCTAAATAAATAATGAAAAACTTATCATTAATATTATCTTATAAAAATTGATTTCAAATTAAATACATTAAATTTACTAAAATTCACATCTTATGAATGTGTTTTATGAATTTTGTTAATTATTATCTATTTTCCATTCATGTGAATTTTTTTATAATTAAAATATTCACTCCAAGACATTAATGATCATTATTATCATTTTTAAGATTATATTAGTATCTTTTCACATTATCTGTTCTTTCCCTAAATTTAATTTCCTACAAAAAATGGGATTATTATTTAAAAAATTAGAAAGAATTTAGAATCATTATGTTTAAATTTAATAACTATTATGAATTTAATTTACCGTTAATGGATAAATTACCTACTTAATAAAATTAGTTTCCTTATCAAAAAAATTTCTCAAAATAAGAATAATTCAAGGCTAAGGAATAATATTAAAAAAATATAATTCCTTCTAAGTGTAGGGGTAGATTTCTACCACATAAATCATCACACAAATTATTATCCAATCATGTTGCCACAATAGTTATGAGAAACCTTTCATTAGTAAATACTTTTGTATATTTAGAAGAATGTTGCTCCCCATCTATAATGGGGAACTGACTCTCCCCAATTCATCACATTACCATAACCATTTAGATTAATGAATAACTGAAAAACTAGTTAATATTATCCTCAATATCATACTATAATCCTTACTGTGTAAAAAATCCAACAAATTATTTCCTTGGTGAATACCAGAAATAGATACTAGTGCTAGAGGTAATGTTCCTCAATAAACCATTTTTGTTTATTTCTACATCAAACCCTTTAAATTAGTTTTATATCATGATTATATAATTATATCACTATCATTAATATACATTAACTATTTTTATGTCAGGGGTAATAAATATAACCTCACATAAAAAAATTAAATGGGTTATGAAATCATTATTCATGTGTAGGGAAGACTACCACATTGTAAAGATCCGGAATTCTCATGGATTTTTTATTAAAATAACCTGTAATTTTACGAGTCCACAGTTTCTGACGTTACCAGATTCTAAGGCCCAATGTGCTCGGAATCAATTTCTGAATTTTTGTTAAGATTAAATTAATGCGGTTAAGAAGTTATCTTAAAGAAGTTGAGTAACTCTTAAATGGTTACTCGGATCAGAAATCTGAGGGCACCGTTGCGCTCAGGATGGCAGTTTTACCCTAGGTGCGACTTATGTTTAGACGTCAGTGGGCTCCTGTGAAGACTCCCAAAAATTACATAACGGTAAAGAAAATAATAAAATAAATAATTTTATATTTAAAATACTTATAACTCACAAATGGAATTCTGGATTAAAAATCCAAGACAACAACTGAACTTGTGAGGGTATTCTTTATTTACGCAGATAATAAATTTAGCCAGCACGGGCCACAAGAAAAATGTAGTTTTTGGCGGCAAATAAAATAATTAAGTGAAAATTATTTTATTGTAAAATTTATATCTTCTAAAAGGTGAGTCAGATTAAAACTATGAGAGTACAGTTGGTTTCTTTGGGGCGTGTTTCACCTAGGCATAACCTAATATCAACTGACACAATGTGAGGGTAACTGATAATAATTTTATGTTTTTTTTCGGGTACATTCAGTAAACGAACGTTCGAGATTTTATAACTTTTGAACTGATGCTCGGAACTAAAATACAAGGGTGCCATTGAACTCGCAGTGCCAGTAATTGCCTAGTGAGACCATCACCGCAACTGCGTTTTAACTAGAGCGAAAGATAGTTTTCGGGGGTTTTAAATTATATTAAATAAAATAATGTAATAACATTATTTTATTAGTTGTGGTTAGAAACTCCAATGGGAAGTTAGTGGTGGGGGCCACCACACCCTAACCTCACATGAGAGGTTATGGTGGTGGGGCCCACCCGCACATAAACCCTAGGGAAGAAGTTATGGTTTTGGGGCCCACCCAATCATAACCCCGTAGGAGGATTATTGGGTGGGGTCCACCCGACTTCTCTAACTCCCTTTATCCCCTTGAACCCCCAAATTAATTTGGTGAAACTCTCCACCTTATCTCCCATTATTTTTTGAGCCTACACCTTCATTAATTTAGTAGGTTGTATTTTTTAATTAATCTCAACTTTTTGAATATTTTTCAATTTAATATGCCAATTTATTAATATGTGTTGTATTAACATGGTGGAGGGTTGGAATAATCCTTTTTTGGGAGAACATTGAGAGAGGAGCTTTGGGAGAATTGAGAGGACTTCATCCTTTCAACGAAGAACTTGAAGAATGACTGTCTCCACCGAAGAACGACGAGTGTTGTCTTCTTCCTTCTTCAACCGAGGCAAGGAAGGGGAACCACCACCCTTAAAGAATGTAACCAATGATGACGTCATATCCTCCTGACATTAACGAGATGACGTCCACATCCCGTGACATCATCAACGAATGACTACTGGCAAATCAAAGGTTAGGGGGATTTGTGTTGGTTTTATTCTCATTCTCCGGAAATCTATTTTTGGATTGTGAACAACTAATTGTAATCACCATAAACACGGAGAGTTCAGGCCAACCTCACACGGCCCGCCACTCTCTGTCGATTTCATTTTGGTGTACTTTGAAGCGGCAAAGTGGAGACGACGATGAAGACGGTGATCAGAGGACGCGCTACCTGCGACCTCCACGCAACTCCATGCCTCGCGGCATCCACACACCGTCGTGCCCTGAAGCCTCCGGCCACTTCCCGTCACCCTGCGATGCTTCCCGGAGCCCTGGTGCCCTGCCCGACGGCCCACACCACTACCTAACGGCACGCACCGCTGCCCGGTGCCCCTGTCGTGGCTTTCTTAGTGCCTCGGCACCCTGCCTAGCACCCACTCGCTCTTCTCGGTGCACTGGTGCCTTGCCAGGTGCCTCCGTGGCCCGTCAGTGAGCAGCCGGCCTGCCCGCGCCATGCGCGGACTACCTGCTAACCTCCTGGACACCAGCCTCAAAAGCGGACATGCGGTTTCCCGCACGGTGTCGCTAGCCGAACCAGCCCGGTCACCCAGGCCGAGTTACCGAGCTACCTATGTGGCAATTATCAGGCTGAACCACCCTCGTGGTCTGTTAGGGTGGTCCCAGCGGACCGGGTTAAAACATAGTGGGATGACCTGCCCAATGGGTCGGGTCATACCCATGATGTCTGACTGGGTTGACCGAGATCAGGTCGGCCCAGACAGGGTTGGGGCGACTCAGTCTGACCAGGTCAGACAAGACCAGGGTCCATTACTGATCCTTTACCTTCTTGAGCCATATCTTTGGCACCAGATGTCCTTTTGACGAACCGTCAGTGGCACCTATATTCTTGGAGCATAGTCGTCCCATTGTGTATACCCCACTAGATTTCAGGGAATATTTGAGTCACGATCCGGTTGGTTCGTACACAAATCCAACAGGGCCCCTAGGACTAAAATGCTAATAACTCACAGGTCGGGCGTTCGATTGACATGCTGACTTTGGTGGTCCTTTGAGATACTTCCATCTAAGACTATGTGACACTAGGAGTATTGTCCTAGTATTTTTATACCTGATAACTACTTGACCGATTCGACTAAGAGTGATTCGACTAGCCCAGTGGATGATGCTCCGGGTTTGGCTGCAGACCCACAGTGGACAGAGTGCATGGTTTGGCAGAAGACATGCGGTAATCAACAGGAGGAGTAGCTCCACAGTCCCTGGTTAGTGAGTAGTGCCTCAGAGTCATGGTAGGGCCACCATACTCGACAGAGGAAGAGTTCTCCGGCAGTCATAGTATTGATAATGAAAATCCTGGTTTGAGCTGAGTCAATAACCTATGGGTTTTTCTCATGATTGAAATGGGTTACTTGATAAGTTATATATATATATATATGGGAATATACCTATGTAGTGGTTATCCATTGAAATCCTACTTTTTGGTTTATACTTGTTGGATTTTTTGAGACCTTGAAGGTCTCGGGGTCCCTACTGAGTATCGTAATACTCACCACTACACGAGCTATGCCAGCACCTCATTGGGTTGGATGCATATAATGGGCAGCGCTGACGGAGGCCGAGAGCACCAGGACAGGACGGTACCCGGTTGAGGACATTGCAATGTATCAATACAAAGTGGAGTCAAACAGATATGGAGTGATTTGGAGGCCATTGGTACCTACCCTTTAGGTAGGAACCCCGAAGAATGATCTGGGAGCTGCTATGCACCTTCCAGCTGTTTTTATTTTTAGTTGTACCTATTTTTCCATTCCACATACATTACTTTTGGGAATTTATTTCTGACCCCATTACTTTTAGAACACTTTTTATACTGCTTTTACTTAGTTTTAGCATCTTCTTGTACTCTGGTTGTGTGTGTTTACGATTTATAAAGGTAATGCCTTCCCAGTTTTAGGGATTTACGCCTTTGGTGCTAGTCGCCAGCCCCTGGACTATGAAATACGGGCTTGGGGTTGTCATGATATAGGACCAGGGGGATGGGTCGTGATAAATTGGTATCAGAGGAGATGGTTCTACTACAGAACATAAAAACTCTGAACATTGTTTTCTATGATGCAATAGTGTGATGGGTACTAAGTGTGGTTTTCAGTTTAGGGAATCCATTGTTGGTGTGGGCAGCCAATGTACCATACACCAGGACCATGACTCCAGATCTCCAACTCAGTGCATGAAAACACTTATTGCATGTGTGTTTCAAAAGTTTTCATTATGTCAGCTCAAACAAGGTTAGCTCACCAAGTATAGTCTTTTGATCATGTCACATCTATTTCTTTGAGGATTCCTCTTCACCGATGACCAGATAGAGCCCCGAGAGTTGTACGTTCTGATAAACCACTAATCGATGGGGCCTCAGTACAGGTCCCTCTCCCAGTTGAGGCACCCGTAGAGGAACCATCTGTACCACTTTCCATTGGTCCATCAATACCACCAGCCCCAGAAGCAGATGATGCACATTGCTAGAGCACGTTGCATGAGTTCCAGCACCAAAGGCCACCAAGTATTCGGGGAGATACGGACCCACAGGCGGCTGAGGATTGGATGGAGGCAGTGGTGAGAGTCTTTATACCGGTAGGGACACCAGCTAACTTTTTGTTGATCCTTGCTACAAGTCTCCTTCATGCAGCCGTAGGAAGATGGTGTAGGTCGATGATTCAGATGCATGATGAGGCATCAATTCTATGGACATACATTGAGAGCCTATTCTGAGTAGAGTTTTTACTAGACACCCTTCGAGCGGTGCGGATTCTGGAGATACTGCATCTACAGCATGGTTGCACGACGGTGGCAGAGTACTCAAAGAGGTTCACCGACCTCTCATGCTACTCCACTAATTTGGTATAGGACCCGTTCATCAGGGCGCATACCTTTTGAGTAGGGACTCAGGTGAGAGATCATAACTTCAGTTATCTCCCACAACATCCCAATATAGATGGGGGTGTTGGAGAGAGCCCTCCTAGTGGAGAGTTTCCTTGCTGAGCAGTCTCCAAAAGTAGGACCGACTACCGGTCAGCATGCAGTGGAGTCTTCTGCAGTTGGCAGTAGACAGATGTCTCATAAGTCCATGAGGACTATACCTACAAGTGGTCGACTCCACGACTCAGGATCGGTTGTGCAGGGCACCCAGAGTAGAGACAGAGTGAATCATACCAGGAGAGGCCAGTATTTCTCATGCGGCATGCTTGGTCACATGGCACCTGACTGTCCAACCTTCCATACAGACAATTAAAAGTCAGATGAGGGACCTCCCTATCAGAGGAGGAGTTTCAAACGATACTGTTCATCGGGAAAAGGCATTCTTGGAAGAGGAGCTGGTTGTGTAGATGTTGGGGGATGACACTTCAAGGTGTTGCCACCACCACCACCCAGAGGTCCACCCCAACCGCAACGAGTGGGTGGATAGGGGAGTGCATAGCTTCAGGAAGTTGAATCATACGACCATGGATCTCTGGAAGAAGGTGGATAAGAGAAGGACAAGTTCTATGCATAGGGTCCTTTATTCATGATTCTTCTAGCATCATTGATGTTATTATTTGTAGTTGATTTGTGTATTTTTACTTTGATATGTAGTAGTAAAAGACACTTTTCATTGTGTGGTTTGCATTTCTACCTTTTTTTTGTTAATACTATGAAATTCCAATTAAAACTGTTGAATTGACCCTCACTTCTGAGATTCCTACTAGAGGAGACCTAGTGACCAGACACTGATGCCGACAGTATGACTCAACCATTGGAGGAGTGTGTAACAGTTGGATATCTTGGTTACATCTTCGTGGCCTTAAAACTTCATCCATGAAAAGAATTAGTACCGTTCATGTCAGGTTTGACTGTACTAGGCAAAGGACATGGTTCATCCCGGAGATGTGAATAGATTTCTCTTTTTAGAAAAGGAGAAATCTCAGTAGCTTTTTTAGAACGTAGGTGAAGAATGTTGTAGTTTAGTTCATTACAATTGGTTAGACTCACCCATAGTTCGTTGAGCGAACGGTTTACAGTTCACACTAATATCAATAGTCTCAGGTGTGTCTTCTCTTAGAAGGACCTGAACCTGAGATAGCGGTGATGGCTTAAGATCCTCTTGGACTATGATATCAAGACAGTCTTTACTCCTGGGAAGGGGAACATAGTAGCAGATGCACTCAACAAGAGATCAGGCATTCAGCTGCTAAGAGAGGTGATAGAGCAGCTGTCTACCATGAGGATATCATTTGTGGATAGGGATGAAGTAGCCTACATACAGTCTCTTATAGTCACTCCCCCACTGCTTCAGTGAGTCTAGGAGGCGCAACATGAGGACGCTGACTGTGATACAAAAAATGACCAAATATCCACAGGGCAGGTACCTGATGGATTTTTTGAAGGTTGGGAGAACATAATCCTCTTCAGAGGAAGTGCCCTGGTACCAGAAGCAATTCAGGAGGAGGTGTTAAGGGAGTTCCACACATCCCCTCCTAGTGGTACATCCAGTAGTGGTGAAGATGTGCCAGAACCTTTGACGACGTCACTGGTGTCCAGGTATAAAGAAGGCAGTGGCAGAGTCTGCTTCTCGATGCCTCAATAGTCAGCAAGTGAAGGTGGAAAATCAGGCACCATCACTCTTGGTTTAGCCTTTAGTGGTCCCAAAGTTGAAGAGGGATGAGATATTCGTGGACTCTGTGATGGGTCATCCACCTACATCTAGGGGACATGACTCTATAATGGTGATCGTCGACTGACTCACCATGTCGGCCCACTTCCTACCTACCAGAGATGGTAGAAGCTACCACGGAGATGGTGCAGATCATCTAGGAGTATATGAATATATAATGGTGTAGAGAAAATACTTATTCTGATAGAAGATGAATACCTCTGGAGTTCGAGGATGGAGACCACGTCGTTCTACGGGTCTCACCTCGATGTGGTCTATGGAGATTTGGCTAAGGCATCAAGTCGTCTCTATGTTTCATCATACCATTCAAGTTCTTTAGAAAACTAGGCGAGGTGCATAACCACTTGGATCTTCCACCTTAGTTGCATCAAGTTCATGACGTCTTCCACGTATCTCAGCTGAGAAGATATGTGCATGACATGTCCCACATCATCCACCATGGGGAGTTGGCCATCAATGTTGGGGCAACATTAACGAAAGTTACAGTGGAGATGGAGGATCGATAGGATAGGGGCCTGCATGGAAGGTCGATTCCTCTGGTGTGCATTCACTGGCTGCACAAGAACCCCCAGGAGAGGATATGGGAGTCGGATGCTCATATGCGTGCTCTGTACCCCCCTTTGTTCCATTAGTGTGAGTTGTAGCATACGGGGACGTAAATCCTTGAGGTGGAGAGAATTTGAAAACCCATAATTTGAATGTAACTTTGTTTAAAAAAACATTATAATTTTACGAGTCCTCGGTTTCTAACGGTGCCTGATTACAAGGCCTGGTGTGCCCGGAATCAATTTCTGATGTTTTGTTAAGCATAAATTAACGTGCATAAGCAGGTTTCCTGAAAAACTGGAATAACTCTTTTATGGTTACTCGGATCAGAAATTGTAGGGCATCGTTGGTCTCAGGATGGCGGGTTTACCCTAGGCACGACTTATGTTTAGTCGGCGTGGGCCTCCTGTGAAAAATCCCAAAAATGGCATAACCGTAAATAAAATAATTAAATAAATTATTTTATTTTTCAAATGCTTATAACACACAAAAAGATGCTCATATTAAAAATCTGATACCACCACCAAACTCCTGAGGGCATTCTTTATTTAAGAAAATACTAACTTTGGCTGGCGTGGGCCACCAGAAAAAGTTAGTTTTTTTCAACAAATAAAATAATTAAGTGACAATTATTTTATTGTAAAATAATAACATCTAAATGATGAGTTTTATTTAAAATCTAAGAGTACCGTTGGGTTAATTGGTACATGTTTCACATAGGTAGTGCCTAACCTCAACCGGAGCATGTCGACTGTGACTGACAATAATTTTCATAATTTTTTTTTCGGGTATGTTTAGTAAACGTAAGTTCGAGATTTTATAAATTTTGAACTGATTCTTAGAAATAAAATCTGAGGGAACCATTGAACTCACAACATCGGTAATTTCCAAATGAGTCTTTCACCGCAGTTGCATTTTAGCTAGAGCAGAAGATAGTTTTCGGGGGTTTTAAATTAAATTAAATAAAATTAAGTAATAACATTATTTTATTAGTGGTGGTTAGAACCTCCAAAGGGATGTTAGTGGTGGGGGTCACCACACCATAACCTCCCATGAGAGGTTCTGGTGGTGGGTCCCACCCACACATAACCGCTTGAGAAGATGTTATGGTGGTAGGGCCCACCCACACACAACCTCATGGGAGGATTATTAGGTGTGTCCCACCCGACTTTTCTAACTCCCTTTAAACCCCTTGAACCCCCAGATTAATTTGGCGAAACTCTCCACATTCTCCCCCATTAATTTTTGAGCCTCCACCCTCATTAATTAAGTTGGTTGTATTCTTTAATTAAACTCAACTTTTTGATTCATTATAAATTCAATATGCCAACTTTTTATTAAGTGTTGTATTAACATGGTAGATGGTAGGCATAATCCTTTCCGGGGAGAACATTGAGAGAGGAGATTTGGGATAATTGAGAGGACTTCATTCTCTCAACGAAGAACGCGAAGAACGCCCGTCTCCAATGAAGAATGACGGGTGCCATCTTCTTCCATCTTCAATCGAGGCATGGAAGGGAAACAGCCACCCACGAAGAATGTCTCCAATGAAGATGTCACCTCCTCCTGGCATTAACTAGATGACGTCCACTTCCCACGACTTCATCAAAGAAAAACTACGACAAATAAAAGGTAGGGGGATTTGTGTTGGTTTTATTCTAGTTCATCGGCGTTCTATTTTTGGATTGTGAACACCCAACTGTTATCACTATAATCACGGAGAGTTTGGTCCAACCTTACATGACCCAACACTCTCTGTCGATTTATTTCTGGTGTACTTTGAAGAGGCAAAGAGGCGAAGATGACAAATACAGCATTTGGAGGATGCGCTACTCGAGGCCTGGAACCATACCCAGCGTCCCGCGCCCTGCGCCACTGCTCGACGCCTCAGATGGGGCTTGCCCAGTGCCCTGAAGCCCTGCCTGTCATCCCATCCCCTTGCCCGGCTCCCACGCACTCTGCCTGATGCATCGGTGCCCTGCCCATTGCGCCCACGGCCTGTCGGTGAGCAGTCGGCCAGCCATCACCCCGCGTAGCCTACCGGCTTGCCTCTCAACCACCAGCCTTCCTAGCCGACCTACGTTGTCCCGTGCAGTGTCGTTAGCCGAACTGGCCTGGCTTCTCGGGTTAAGTTACCGAGTTGCCTACATGGAAACTATTGGGTCGAACTGCCCTCGTGGTCTCATGGTCCGGGCCCAGCGGACAGTGTCAAAACATAGTGGGCAGACCCGCCCAATAGGCCTGGTCAGACCCATGATGTCTGACCGGGTCGACCAAGACAGGGTCGACCCAGAATGCGTTGGGCCGAGTCAGCCCGACCGGGTCGGACAAGACCCGAGCCCATTGCTGACCCTTTACCTTCTTGCGCCATATCATTGGCATCAAGCATCTGTTTGATGAACCGTCAGCAGCACTGATATTCTTATAGCATAGCTGTCCCTTTGAATATACCCCACTGGAGTTCGGGGTATAGTTGGGTCATAGTTAGTTTGGTTCATAATGGAATCCAACCAGACCCCCTAGACTAAAATGCTAAGAAATCACAGACCAGGCATCTAATTGACACGATGTTTGTTGTGTTGAGACCCTGATGATATGTAGGTCGTTTGAGAGACATCCAAATATGACTTTGTGACACAAGGAGTATTTACCTAGTAGCTGCAGACATGATAACTGCTTGACTGATTCGACTCGTAGTGATTCGACAACCCAGTGGACGGATCGCCCAGTTTGACGGCAGACCGACAACAGACGGAGTTCCTGGTTTGGTAGTAGACCTAAATTACTCGAAAGGAGGAGTACTTCTGATCACTATTAGGGGGAGTTCCCGGTTTGGCGGCAGAACCACAATGGACGGAGGGCCTGGTATGGAAGTAGACCCATGGTACTTGAAAGGAGGAGTACCTCAGCAGTCAAAGGTTAGTGAGTAGCGCCTTGTAGTAATGAGATGGCCATAGTAGTCGACATTGGAGGAGTTCTCCAGAAACCATGGTTTCGATAATGAAAATCCTAGTTTGAGATGATTCAATAACCTTTGTTTTTTTTCTCATGATTGAGATGGGTTACATGATAACTTTGGTATATATATATATGCATATACCTAATTAGTGTTTATCTATTGAAATCATTCTTTTTATTTTATCCTGGTTGGATTTTGTGAGACCTTGAGGGTCTCGGGGTCCCTACTGTGTATCGTTATAGTCAGCTCTACACGGGCTTTTCCAGCACCTCGTTGTGTTAGATCAAGATGACAGACAGCACTGATGGAGGCCGAGAGAGCTAGGACTGGACGGTACCCATAGGAGGACGATCCAGGAGCTGCTAGACACCTTCCAGCTGTTTTTCATTTTAGTTTTACCTATTTTTCCATTCCTTGTACATTACTGTTGGGCTTATATTTCTGGCCGCTTTACTTTCTGTACACTTGTTATACAGCTTTTACCTTGTGTTTGCTTCCTCTTGTACTCTGGTTGTATGTGTTTACGATTTATAAAATCAATTCCTTCCCAGTTTTAGGGATTTACACCTTTGTTGCTAGTCGCCATCCACTGGCCTATGGAAGGCAGGATTGGGGTAGTCACAATATGGGCCCCGGGGGATGAGTTGTAACACACATCCCGGACTGATGTCTTTAGTTTTTTCCATTACCACATTCTATGGTTTGAAAAAAAGTTGGAATTACTATTTATATATGATATATATGAAATATATGATAATTTTATGAAACATTATTTTTCATATTATATATATAATCATCCATTCAAATTTTTTGTAATAAAATTTCTTTGTTAATGGGTATAGTGGACGACTATCTCGTAAAGCAATTTTATTCATTCAAACTATACATAGAATTTATTATAAATCTCTTTAGTAATTAAATTTATATATATGTCAAAACTATGAATATATAATTATAATATATATCAATTAAATTTATTTCACCCATTACATTACGAAAATGGAACCAAACGTAATTCATATGCACGATCTACCATCTCCATAAATAGTGAATTTCATTTCAAATTTATTTTTTTATATGTTACAATAAATTTATATATATTTAATATATATAATATCTAATCATTATTATAATTATATATATTAATAAATAATGATTTTTTATTAGTATAAATTATTAAAAATCAAATATTATGAAGGATAATGGAGTTTTTACCTGAAAAGCATCATTAACATTGAATTGTTAAAAAATATGTAATATGGGGTCAAAAAAATAATATTGGTAATTTTATATTTGAATATGAGTTTTTAATAAATTTATAATGAAATTATATTTTTATACATAAATTTCAAATTAGTATAAAACGATTCAAGACTTAATGTAAGGATATGTCTATTCCCACTTTTATTTCTAATTGATTTATGACATCTTGGCCATTAATTTAATTTATTTTGGTGTTTATATTTCCATATGAAATGAAATATCATTAATATAACTAATTTTCGGATTATTAATTATTTTAATAATTTTATTTGTTGATGGGTATTATTATTCAACTATTACTCTAGGGGTAAGAAATTTTCATCAAACTTTTTACTTTTATGAGACACTTTCTATATTCAAAACCTATTTATTATATGTAGTGTATATTATTCATGTGAATAATAATTATTAATAATATAATAATAAATATTTATATTTATATATCCATTTTTAATTCTCTCTTTCATGGGTTTTATGGTTCAAATGATACCAAATTTGTAATGGTTTTTTTGTCTCAGTTATCCTTTTTTGAGACGAATGTCATGATACAAACCTAAATTTTTTCATTAGGTTTAAAAAAAATATTTTATAAGTAATATCATGAAATTATCTATTATTATGGTTTTTATGAAAAATTTATTCTTATTACTTCGCAGGTCTTATAATTAGAAGTTACATAAGTGATAAAAATTGTTTATTACTATTTCATCATTTATCAGTATTATTAATGATTATGATTCTAAGGATAAATTCATATGAACCAACTCTAAAAACATATCATATTTTTATTAATTATGACTTCATATAATGGTGTCCTTTTACACTCCATTTTACTTAATATAATAATTAATGTATGTTTTATAAAATAAGATGTTTTTCTCTCTTCGGTCAAAAATAAATTTTACTCAACAAAAATGTATTCTAAGAATTTTATAAAAAAAAATTTTAAATGGAATATTAATATCAAATTAATTTAATTGGATATTAATTTTTTAATTTATTAAACTGTTATTTAATTTTTTTAAAAATAATCCAAAATTTTTTTTCAAGGTTATTTTCATTGGAAATGATTTTCAAAATGATTTGTGTTTTATAAATACTTTTTCAAATAGGAAAAATAATTTCCTTAAAATAAGTGTTTTATGTGATTTTTAATTATTAAATAATATGTTTTCAATTTTTATTAAAATAATATTATTTTTAAAATGAATTTTGTATTAAAATTTTATTTCAATGAATTTTAATTTCTATTAGAAATGTTCTAAGTTATCGTTCAAAATCCTCATCCTTCTAAGATGACATTCTATGATTTAATTTATGATTTATTAGGGTAAAGATCTAGGAATATCAGTTTTATTCTTTTGTTTAATGTTTAATGTTATATATTACATGTTATTTATTGAAACCCTTTCACTTCCATTGGTTGTTTCATGAAAAAATGCTTATGAACCCCACTTATTTTCATGGGTAATGCTATGTCAAAATGATTATGAAACCCATGACTTTTAAAAAGTTTATAATAGTATGAAGTGTTAATGATACACAATTCATTAGAGGGGTTATGATCTAATGAAAGGATGGAATCTCTTCGAACACATATGTATGATTTCGTTAAGTGGTGGGAGGGAACTATATCCACCTCAAATGTTTTGGGTTATAATAAATGATCATTATTATTTGAGGGATTATATGTGATTAGCCTAATAAAATTCATTAGGAATCCTGAGTGATTAGGCCTTTCCCAAATAAGGTATCTGGGTGGTAACCCAAAACCTAAAAAGTTATGAATTTCATGTTTGGTATAATTTAAATTAAATTTTATACCTTGTGTGTATGCAACAAATTCCATTTGTATTGCTAAATTTATTCTCTAATAGTTAACATTATTTAATTATCTTTAGATTCATGTCTTATGTTTTTCTAATATTTATTCCATGCATATTGATTGTGATATTTCATATCTAGGGTATGGTTTGAAAATGTAATTGTCCTATACCAAAATGTTCATGTTATGAAAATTTACCTAAAATTATTACTTTTTTATTCATATGTGCTCGCCCTTTTCATGTTTATTTTTAGTATTTCATAAATGAAGGTTTTTTCCAGGGTACATATATGAAGAGTACTGAATGGGATGATCTTTGTTGTAAACATAAATGAACTTCCACCATAAGAGATGATTTTTTTCCTTGTTTCAAAACTCACAAAATTATAATAGTACTTAGGTGTGTGTTTGTGTAATGTAAAGAATATTAAAAAATGATTTAATATCCATGTATGTTAATTTGTGGTCACTATACTCGATCTGTCCATAGAAAATGTAAAATACTGACCATATAAGACAATGATGACTAACATGATCAATAGTGGGGAGGAATGAACATATCATAGTAAATACATTATTATTTTGGAATCCTTTCACAATGACCAAAGTTCATCCATCTCTACTGGGTGGACTATGGGGTATGTAGAAAACTGCATACAAATAATAACTCCACTAGATGGCCAGTGAATGTTTATAGCCACTATTCACCCTCTACTCAACTGAACTTTTCTTCTATTGATTTCCAATATCATTATACATAAAATAGAACAACACAAAACCCAAAAAAAAATAGATTAACCTATAAATAAAAATATTAATTCAGTAAATTAAAAAATATTACATAACAAAATTTAGAAATAAAATTTTAATTATATGTTTTTATGACTTATCTCCCATTAAATGTACCCTCAACATTTGTACATAAGGAGGTCAATAAATTGATAGTGAACATTATTGCACCACCCTCTGTTTATAAAAGGGAAAACAATGTTTTATTACATATGCAACAAACATCCCTAAACAAAAATGATCCTTGAATATTTTAATATATCCATTATTACATGACAAAAAAATTAAAAAGTATTGAATAATGATAACTAATTTAGTAAATAAGTATGGTTATTCTAATATATTTATAATTTATTAGGAAATATGAAAAAAACTTTTTTAGAAAATCTGACCATTCTTCAAGAAAATATTGTTTCATTAAGTATGATCGTTATTTATTTTTTTGAGAAAATATTATAATTAACTTATTAGAAAATTTTAATTTTTAATTTGATTAAATAAAAACATTTTTTCAAATTAGAGAAAGATATTAACATAAGATGAAATTTTCATATTTTTCTAAAATTTGTATTTCTTATTAAATATTATAAATCAATTTTTTTTGTAAAGCTCACATTTCATTTAAAAAAAATTATGTAATTTAAAATACTAATTATTATTTTATTTTAAATTCCTAATATATAATTAATTTTTTTTGTGAAAATTTATCCAAATAATATCATTTATGTTAACATTATACTATACAATAGAATATGCATATTCTTAAGCTTAAAAACACATTTTCAGAAACCTCTTTTAATGTAAATAATGTTTCACCACTTGAACTCTCTAAAATTATCCATAATGATAAATTATTTAAAATAAATATATTGAAATATATATCGTTAAATTTAACTAATAATTAATTAAATTATTATTTCATTTTAAATAGTTATTATAAAATCATTTTATACTTTAAAAATAAATTTATGGAAGAACCGTTATTTTGACCCATTTTTTTGATTAATTTTTTTTGAATTATATAAATTCATAAAAATAATTTTAAAAAATGGATTACATATTCCGAATAATAATTATTAAAATTAAATTTCAGGGTCAACATAATATCTATTCACAATGAATAGTTAAAATATTATAAAAGTAGTTACGTTGATAAAATAAATAAAATGGTTAATCTGGGTATCATTAGATGTAAAAGGATAAATTTTTTTTAAAAGGATTATATTTTTGAGTTTTTGGTGTTTATAAGTCATATATTTCCACCAATCCTTTATTTTTCATTTTTTTTCCTTTGGCATGAGAATGAATTCCCATTATTGAATAATTTTGTGTATTTATAAGAATGTCAGCCCCCCTATAAAAGAGAACCCATATCCTCTTATATTCATGTTAAAAAACTCAATTAGATTGGAAATTAAATACCAAAATACATTCCTTATATACATCCCCATTTCGTATAATCCATTCTTTATTAGTAATAAAATATAAAAAGGTTTTGTCTATAACACTAATGTGGTTCGTTGAAAAAGATATATCATTATTAATCAAGGATCATTATTGTATTATTTATCACACCTCAATAAAATTTTATTAAACCATGATTTTATAGTAACAATTACATATACCGTATTAATTTATTTTATTATTTTAATGTTCAAATCAAAATCCATTTCCACATCCTTTAACTAGAAAATGAAACCATTGTTCGTGTTTACGGTGGACTACAGCCTCACGAACATATTTTATTCATTTTACATTGTAAAAATTCATGATAATTATTTAAATGTTTATATATGATATTAATTACATATTAATAATTCTTTTAATTGAACATATCACATACCTTCAAACATTAACATCCATTGAATAATGATACCACCGGTCACGTGTACGACAGACTGCTGCCTCATGAAGGGATGTGATTTGTTTTCTAATACCGCATTATAGGGATGGTATACATAATTATATTTATATAAATATTATGTTATTTAATATATAATTGTTATCTGTGATGGATTAAATAATTGTTATCATATTTCCATCATGATCATTAAAAAATAAGAATGATAATCGTGAATAGATAAGACATGCTATCTCAATTATTGTAACATTGTTTATTTTCATAACAGTACATCATGATTGTTAGAAAAGTATAAAAATCTAAATAAAAATTATAATTATTTCATTATTTTTATTCTATATATTATTAAACAAAATTATATTTGACTTTATTCAACATACTAATTCTATTTTGAACATTTATGTAAAAGAACTTCAAAACATCTCATAAAAACCTAAATTATTTAGTAATTTGATATAAAATTAAAGTAAATTGAATAAATTGAATAATATAGAGGAATGCTTTTACTAATAAAGTAATTAAATATAATATATCATTTATTGTCGAATATAAATAATTCACATAATGAATTGGGCTCAACATAAGTGATCTATCGAAACAATCCATTTCATTAGGTTATGGACACACTCTCTCTAAATCGCTTTCTGTATCTATCTTTAAGGTTATGAAATTATTATAAATTATTTAAATATGTATATTAAATATATATATATATATATATCACACCCTCACCTACATTTATTGGTTAATACATACCTTATGTTATTTTCAGAAATTCATTCTTTAACAACCCTCTTTTGTATGATATGTGGCAATTTTAAGAGACCGATTTTCTTTCATGGTGTAATTAAGATGTTTTTTCTTTAAATTTTATTTCCATATATGGAACAAATACAAATTAACAAGTTATTAATTTTATGGTTGGGCTCATAATTATATATCCCTATAATTAATTAGATAATGTTGTAGTCTAATGATATATCATTTATGGGATTAGAGAGTGGACTAAATCTATTATTGGACAATTTTGACCTTGTGAAATTGACTTTCAAGTAACCCTTGACTTATGTTTATATAATGTTTAATTTTTCTAACAAATTTTCTATTATTAAATGATATTATTATAACACGTTAATTATGTTATTATTTAATATGACTTCTCATGAGCCTTATACATTAGGATTTCTTATAATAACTTATATTCAAAATTTAAGCTTCCTTAACATGTCAATTGCCTTAATATTATTTTCAGATCACCACTTTATTTATGAGTTCCCTAGGTTATCTAGTTATGTTAATAAGATCAAGTGGATTTATGAGGAAATTATGGGAATTTAAATATTGATCTCTTGTTTGTATTTCATTTTTATAAATCATAAACCTAGTCTTCGAAATACACAGGGCGCCATTATCCTTTTTCTATATCAATGGTTATTAATGTTAAAAATTATGTAATAATATGTGTAAATAGAATAGTTTAATATAGTTTTTATAGGAAGATAATATATTTATGGTTATATATTATGAGTAGAATATTATAGCTAGAACCATAAAGAAATGATTATGGATAATAATAATAATATAGAAATATCGTTGATTTTTTGGGAATAATAATTTGATTCAGTTCTAAAAAAATACATCCAAGATTGAATATTAGAAGTGGATATAGATTTATAACATTTGTACATATGGTGGAAAACACTAAAAAATTATCATTGATCTAGACATGATCTATAACTAGTGAATGACATTTATCCATTCTACACACACATATTCCCTCTCATCAGGTATATTCATTGGAAATTCACAAAAAATCATTTTTCACCAATATGAAGGACATAAAAACAATTAGGTTAGAAAATAAAATAGGAAAATGTACCATACATAACATTGATTTAATCCTAGAGTCTCAAAAGTCATTATATACATATCAATTAAATGTTATTATTCATGACATTATATGTTACCCTATTTTTTTAATGAATACTTATCTTGTTTCTTTTCTTCATTTTGAATAATGATGGGAAAATATGATGAAACATTACAACATACAAAGTAATTGGAAATTTATTTATTTCTGTAATGAAATTTTAGAACTAATGAGAATGTAAGGTAAACGTCTTCTGATAATTCACAAAAATATATATAAAATTATAATTAATAAATAGAACATGGTTGAATTTCTTATCAGTTAATTGAAGAGAAGGTTGGCATCCCATTGAACGTAAATTATCAATGTAGATTAACAAATGATGATTAAACTCAATAAATTATTAATATATTTTAATTGGTACTGTTGAAAATTACATAAATTAAATAGTGGAATATTTTTGTGTGAAAATTATGGCCACAAAGTACATAATAATAGAAGAAAAATGATGAGTCTTGTTATAACGACACATAGAAATAATGTTAATATAATAATACACTAATAGTTGAATGTCATAGTTGTGGAGGACATGGTTATTATTGGACTGAATTATATAATACAAGGATTAAATCACAATTTTCATTGAATATATGGTAATATAGATATATTGAACTAATATATTAAATTTATGATACAATAATGAGTATATAAAGGTTAATTACAATTCAAAATTCATTCATCCCAACCATCGAATAGTCATAACATCAATCATGTGTATATACAGACTAACATCTCTATGAAGTGATGCAATTAATTTTTCATCACTACTTCATATAAAATTTTAAATTTTCTTATGATGAATAAATTGAACAATTATTTCAAATTCTTATTTCAAAGGTGATTAAAACATTAAAATTTTCAATATCTGAGATCCATCTAATTGAGAAATACTTGAAAAAAATCAATTATCACATGGAACTATGATATTACAAATGACTTCTTAATAAACGTGTGATACCATGTTATATGTAAATCATATATGGTATTATATGTATGTTTAAGCATATGTAATACATTAGGAAAAAAATTTATTTATAATACAGAAGGTTCAAATATGCATGAAGCATGATGATACTTGTGGTAAGAGTTTATAATCCCATATATCTTTCTTTACTACATAGGTAATGTTATACACACAACATCTTTATTAATATTTATATAAATCCCTATTTACATGTTATTTCATGAAAATATTTATTTTCATGACATTTAATATTTCACTAGAATATATCATTTTATGGTTCTTACAATTAATGATTTTCCAAAGAAGCATGTGACTTATGTTTCCATCTTATTTTAAACCAGAATGTATCTGATAAAATTTTAATTGTGGAAATAATATGATCAAATTCTGTTAAATTCCTAAAATGTTTATCTTAAATATCTATTTTTTGAATTTCAAAAATTTAGTAACATTTTAATTATTTTCTAAATCAATTTTATTCAAAAATTTATTCTGTGAAAACATGAACTCATTTATCATATTTTTTCCAGAATTTGATTTTTATATTTCCATGTTTTATAAAATATTTCATAGAATGTTACATTAAATTTTCATTGATTTTTATAATTAAATTTATTTAAAGTTTTACATTTTATATAAATTTTTTAAAAGACTCAACCTGTAATTTTTTAAGAGATTTAGATTTTACCAAAGGTGTGACCAAAATATTTGTGTTAATGATCACAACATTAATGAAATATCACAAATTCATGACCAATAAATGATTAAAATATTCAATAAGTGTTAACATTGTAATATTACATGATTATTTCTTTCTTAATATTTTTATATATTGATATTTAAACTATGTGTTTACAAAATGAAAATTGAATATTCCATAAGAAAAATTCCACTCTCCATTTGAATGAATTGTTCTTCTATGATAGAATTCCCTGATGTAAATTTTGATTTAATAGGGACATGATCTAATGACACATTCCTTATTATTTTAAATGATTGTTATGATTAAGTTGAATTATTTATAAAACCAAATTAATTTCTATGGGTTATGATCTGATGAAATGGTGCGATGAATATTTAATCCCTTATCTTTCAACAGTTTATTATAATATGATACGAGGAATGTTTTATTATCATCTGGCACATATATATAGGTATATTTTTTGTAATTTTTGGGAAATGAATTATATATCACTATAATTCATTTGGTAATGATGTAAATATCATCTGATAATAACAACAGGAATGGAGATTGAACCTAGTTATGTAAATAACTCTACCCGTTATATTATTCATGGGAGTGAACATAGACTAAGGTTTTGTTTGAAGGGATAATGAACTCAATCAACTATGATAGTTGTAGAAGTAAACTATAAATACGGAAATGACGTTATCTGATTATGTGTATTCCAAAAAGTTTTGTCTTATACATTTGATTTGTTCCCATAACATATGATTTAAAATTCATCATTTTACACACATATGACATATATATTTTATTATAAAAACAAATTATATTCATAATTTATATTTATATATCATTAACATTGTGTATATGATTATGTTATGTTATGATCATTATATTATTCACATATTCTAATCTAATTATCACCTAGTATAATAGGGTTTTATCTCTTTTGTTTACCCTTACTAAGAATTTTTCCCACCATTTATCAGGTTTTTATTCCACTGGATAAGAAGAAAATTGTTTTGATTCATATATACATAAAACCTTCTATATGAGAAAATATTTCCGGGAGATTTTTAAGATAATTCTTGAAATTTGGAAACTCTCTATATAGTCTCCAATTACACTAAACATTTATATCTCTAATGTGTATCATAATGATATATAATGAATATTCATCTATTAAGATAAAATAATCACACATGAAAAGTATAGGCTTCTTGTAATGGTTTCATAGTAGGGTTTAATTAATCATTATATATTAATAATATAGAAATTTTATAAAATCCATATGGATTATTCTATGAATATGTTAACATCCTAATGTTTGGGTAAGGTATAGATTATGTGGTTTTCCTATAAAGGCAACCCAACTGGATACTGCAATAAGATGTGGCCATGGTTTAGATTCATCTAGGGGAATATACCCAGAATGATATAGTCAAGTATATAATGAGTATAATTTTAGATTTTTATTAATGGTCCTTTACAATGACCCTTTTTTGACATTATTAAAAATATAAATGGGTTAATACCCATTATATTTTTTAATTGTTTTGAAATATTCTGATTGATAATAACCATGGATGACATAAGATTAACATAATGTATCAAATAATGAAAATAATGTGTCATTATTTATATATTAAGAAAAATCATGATTATATGATTTCCCATACTGATTATTGTTTCTGTTAATATGATTTTTGGTTTTAGCCAATTGATTATACATAAAAGAGCTATATTGACATTTAAAATTATCAAATGTTCTATAATTATGCACATGAGAACCCATGTGAAATGTAAAATAGAAATGAAAACAATGTGATTATGTTATGTAACCTATAAAAATATATGAGTAAAAAACATAAAATGCGATAGATTACTAAGAAAATAAAAAGTGAAAATTGTGTTTTAGGGGATTTTATATGGTAAATACTATAAAATATAGATTCTGTAAATTCATAAATTTCCAAATTGTGGAAATATAAACCAAGTAAATGTCTCAATGGATTGAGAGGATGTTTTATTTTTGAAAAATAATTGATAAAATTAATAAATTGATGAATAAAATTTAGTGTTTGATAAGGATGATCAAATTTAATAGTACCGTGAAATTTTTTATTCAATGTATTATGTATGGTAAATATCATAATTAATCAAAAAATTCAAAAATTGAAGTACTAACTCCTATACCCAGGATGGTCTATTTATATTTCAATAATTGAAGTGGAATTATTGAATTGATTATTTATTGGGAATCATAAACATTGTTGAAAACAGTTTTTTATCTGGAATACATTGGATAAAAGATAAATGAATCATATTTGTTTTTTAATTATTTTTTCAATAGTACTTGATAGAATATGTCAATTTCTACAGATTTACTATAAAATTAATTTAGTTTTAAGGTGACATTTTTTATTATACAATATGATTGTGGGATATATAACCATTAATATATACATGATGTTGTGAAAATAATGTTTATTTTGGACAAAGAGTTTTTTGGTATTGATAAAATAAATTTCATTTTATTGGTGTCCATGAAAATGATTATAAATTTAATGAAATAATTATTTGTAATAATTTATATAACATTTTTTTATTGATATAATATATTCAATAGTACATTATTTAATCTTATGGATAAGTCTAGAGTTTATTTTTTAAAATAATTTATGATTTCACTGTTTTTTCAGGGTGATTCATGTAATTTTGGGAAAATATTTGCATGTTTTAAGTGAATATATAATAAATGGAATTCACAAGTTTAGAATAGGTCTATATGAGGTAATTATTGTTGTCTAGGGATAATTTTTAATGATAATATTAAAAACATAGAGTAAGTGATCAAATATATTATTTCATTTGAATTTGGATAGCATATTTTGGAGGATTCATATGTGATACTATTTATGGAATAGATTTTTTTGAACATTAGGTGTTACTTTTGGGGATTTATATATTAATATATTGTATTTATAATTATTAGATAACTAATACAAACAATTTTGTTTTTTAATTATTTAGAGATAGAAGGAATTGCTTATGGGAAATATTATCCATTTAATTTTAATTTTTGTGTTTTAGATATTATATATTCATCTGGAATATTCATTTAATGCAAAAAAATATCATGTTTAAATTTATCAAATTACAACTAATGAATGAAAATTTACTTAATTAATTGAATGAAATAATGTAATTAAATTTTCTAACATCATATTTATTATTAGTAAAATAATAACTTAATATTAGTAAATGTTAATGAAATAAATTTTTTGTTATTTTACCTTCATTTATGATGAAATTATTTTACTTAAAGACTATACTAATTTATGGTTCTTTGGTTAATAAAATTCACCGGAAGATAAAATATCTCACTCTCTATTATCCCAGGAATGATATATTTCTTTTCCATCTCTATAAGTTTGCATCCCAATAATTTTCCCATTATCTTGAATACAAATTCTATGCTATTTTAATTAAAAATATGATTCCCACATCCCAATTTTATTGGATGTGTTATTATCCATTTATACATTGTGGGTTCCCAAAAAAAGGTATATTAAAATTTAGAACCTTGGATTACCATGATTGAAAAATATTTCATAGTGAAAATATGTTATTGTTTCTAATATATAACACCCATATATTTTTAATATATTTATTTTTAGATAAATTATAATTGTATGATATGTATCATATCATATAACACCAGTCTTAAAATGAATATTAATATTATATAACCTAGTTATATAATTGTTGTGTATTGATAAAAATAAAAATTATTTCGAAAAAATGTATAGCAGATTTATAAAATTTAAATGTATTGTTTAATGCACAATATGAACATATTAATTTTTTTCCAATGTCTTTTTTTCTTCAAAATTAAGTTTTTAAATGGTGGTTTTGATATTTTTAGTTAACAACATAATAAATTAAGGACAGTTTTAGAAAGTTAATTTTAAAAAATATATCATATTTTATATAAACGTATAAATATTTTCCTAGCTGTTAGATTTCATGATTTTTAAAAAGATTTATTTTCTATTGAACATTGAAAATACTGATTTTTCCCATAATAAATATCAATCATTAAATCATGTAATTGAAAAGTACCAAACTATTTTAGATTTTTAAATTATGTGGAATATAATTAATTTAATATAGAATAATATAATAAGTTCCATTTTAATCATTAAGATTCATGATTTTGATGGATGTTAATTTTTATTCATAAAAAAAACTTTCTGATATTTTATTTTCATTTTATTTTATGAATTTATATAAAAATTTATTTATTCTATTTAATTAGTTTTTTTATTTTTTAAATGGATACCTTATTTTTAATTAGTACATTAAAATTGGATATGTAGGTCCCTTTTATTTTTAGTCAGTATCAATAACAGCTCTAGATAATATTTGTCACCACAAAAATAGTAAAATGGGTGAAACTGTGATAAAACTAGGAGACATGAAAAAATACTTCCAAAAAATGAATTTATTTCATTTAAAGATATAAATTATATTATATTCATCCTATATTTGAATATATATAAATTTTGTGATATTTACCTTTAATAATTATAGTCATGTTATTTAATAAATGGGGAATTACAAAAAAGATTACATCATTCTTTTAATGTCTATTAAATGTTTACATAGGGGTAATAATATGTTGTGGAAAAATTTAAAATATATTTTAAATACAATATTTTTGATGATAATTCATTTTTATTCTCAAACTAATATATTATTCCCTTAAATTCTAACTCTATATTGACATGGATCTTTTCCAAGTAGTAGAAAAATAAAATTACATGTTTTTAAAACATCAAAAGTATTTTTTTAATATATATGGTTTCAAATTAATATTACTGTTAATAATAATGTATGATTGATGTTAAAACTCCATATCTTTCATGATGTACTATTTTTCAAAATATTTCAATAGTTCTCAAAATGAATTCAATGGTTTTATTTATATAATATATTATTAACTAATTTGAATATTATAAAAAAAACATGACTGGAGACTAGGGGATGATATATTGTTGAAAAAATTCACACAAGTTACATTTTATCCAAACTATTAAAATATATTTAAATTTATTACTCTTACTGATTGAATAATTGGTTATGGATGCTTATGATAAAACAGATAATAATTGGGTGGGGGGTTAAACTGAATAGTAAATGATTAAAAGTACCTAGAAATATTTAAATAATTTCGATGAGTTTATTTAAATTATATACAATATTTATTTTTAAATTAATATATTTTTTACCATATGTAAATTTATGTGAATTTATAATATTTTAAACATTTGAATACTATATGAGTTCCCCATACCTTTATTCTGAATGTAAAATCCTCTTATATCTTCCTTACAGCACACTGAGAAACCTATCATGACTATTCTTGACCCAATTTTCTTATCCACATCCCAAGACATGATATATTTTTATTAGTGTTCTTAAAATAAAATTTTATGGGTCATGATTATTTAATCTAAAGGACATAAACTGAAGAAGATATAATAATTATTCCCAATATCATTTAATATATTTCTTCTCATACATCATTTATATCTGGAGTATTTACTATAAAATATTGTTTTCCACATTCAAAATATTCTTAAATTTTGTTATCACTATGGAACTACCATTTTCAAACACTTCTCTATCAAATGGGTAATGAAAGTAGCACTCATGCATATGTGTGTTTGTCACACCCCAACCGCAAACGCCTATAATTTTATAGTTTTTATTAGTTTTAAATCGATTAGACGAGGTTTAGTTGGGTCCCTGTTTGAACATTTTTTTAAATCTTGGATGTTTTCGGTGGGTTTCGGGCCGGTCCACAGTCACTGCCCCATTAGTGGTGCCCCTGCGTTCAGTCCTGGAGAATGCACGGTTTCCTCATACATAAAATATCTAAATTTTATAAATTTTTATAATTCCACGATAATTTTGTCATGTAAAATAATGATAATAATAATATCTATAAATTTATATTAATATTATTCTTAATAAATTTCAATTAGTATGATTTTTATAAAAATTTCATTTATATTATTATTATTATTATTATTATTATTATTCTGGTATTATAATAATAATAATTATTATTATTATTATTACCATTATTATTATTATTAATATAATAAAATTAAAAAAAACATCAAACCCCAGTCATCCACATCCCCCCTCATTTCTCATCGCATCACCTAGGACTCCCCTGGGTCATCCATCCCCGCCTGTGTGAGTCGCCCTCCCTACCCATGACCTCTACTTCCACATCCAGCTCACCCTCTTGTGTAGCCCTGCATATCCCTGCGACCTCATGTCCCCGTCCGACTCGACCTCTTTGGCCACCCTCCACATAGACACGACCCCGCGTCCCCATCTGACTCGCCTGTCGGTCCCCCTCTGCATCCCCATTACCCTACGAACCTCGCATCCCCATCTGTCTCACACTTCTGTCTCCCTCCGTGTTTACCCATGAACTCCTCTTCCCCGATCGGGTGAACACGCAACCTACTCTTCCCCGATACGGCGATGCCGCTCTCCGCCATTCTCTTGTCCGGTGAAGCCACGCCCTCCCCTTCCATATTCTGGTGAAGTTGCACCCTCCCCATCCTGTGTCCACCTTATTTTTGTTGGTTGTTCTTGTCGTCATCTGACCACTGTCCGGTTATATCTCTTTTGTGCCAACACCTCGACCATCCCCCCTCTGAGTCCCTCTCCATGTGTTTTCTTCCATTCAGACTTCCGAGTTTGTGAAAATGGCCACTCGAGACCAGTTGGTGTGTGTTCTGGCAATCGCTGGTGAAGAAGAGGTAGTTTTGGTGTGTTTGTGTCATCCATGATAAAAGTATAAACCTTCTCTTAGATTCATTGCTCGTAGTTTGACAATATTATAATGTTTGAAGGTCCCAGGTTATTTTTGGAGGTGAGATGGTCCTCGCCAAACTGACTGGTTTTGTTTAATGTCATTATAGTGTGGCAATAGTTTATAGGTGCATGCAGAGTGTGAGCTATTTCACGAGTTAGAAAGCTTTGGTTGGGTCTTTCTCTTGAGGTAGGTGTTTCCATCCCTTCAATCTTTCCGATGTTTCCCATAGGCACTTTAATGGTATATTTAATTTACAAATGTTATTTTCACCCTTATAATTCAAATATTTTATCCATTGATGTATTTATTTGATTGTTAAAAGTGTTACAAATAGCCTTAAAATAGTTCTTTGGTTATGTGTAGGTGTTTCCGTACCCTTGCTCATAGTTTTAATCCATTTAATGTTTTTTTTATTTTAATTAAATATTATATTACGTTTCATAACTATAGTTTGTTTGTAGATAAATTATAACAGTGTTCTACTATTGAATGATTATAACAAAAATGTATTTTGGAATGTTCCTCTAATTATGCACATGTTTATACCTTTCCAACAAGTTTGGAACTAACTGCCTTTATCTACAAATGGTACTGTTTGATTTTTTGAGTGGTGTTTGCGGGTTGAAAAATTTTATGGAATTTTTTTTTCTACATTGGATAGTTTTATAGAACTTAGTTCTTTTGTAGTAATGATTATGCATCTCTTTGAATTGAAATTTTTCTCAAATCCTTTTTTATAAGTAGTTCTTGTTTTCTAAATGTTGTGGGTCTCTTCATGCGGTTCTTTAAATTGGTTTGAAAACAAATCCTTGATTATATGCCCTTTTGGATTTTGGTGTATATATATTTATTGAGTGTGTGGTGTAAGCTAATGTTTGGATTTTTTTAACAAAATTGAACGTATTATCAGTAAAGACTTTTTATTTCAATGTTTTGAAACATGGAACCTAAGGGAATGATGGGATATTTAAATAAAATGTGTTGTTAATATTTTTTTTAGAAGAGCATGTGAAATGTTTTCATAAATAAAATGATTATGTAAAACTAAAGGCCTGATTTACAACTCCATGAGTTTAATAAAGTGGTTTTGATAACCGAATTATGTGATGGACCAGTTGGCACTTTGTATGTCTGAAATGTATGCATATATATAAGTGTATGGGGTGCTCATATCTTGGGTTACCCATTATGGTTTCACGCAAAGGAAGCATCCGTGTTTGGGGTAGGCAAGTGCGGTGAGATAAGTCACTCATTCGAGGGACTTCCTAGTTATATAGCATTATTATAATTTTCATGGGTTCATGGGCATGTTTTAGATGATCGAGTGACAGTTTCTAACCAACCACGATTAGACGGGTTCGTACCCCCTGTATTTGTTGTTAGGATAGGCTGGATTTTTCAGTGGATTGGTCAGTTAGGGCTTCCAGTTGGTTATAGACTTAAGAGCTTCACCATATGCCAACAGGTGGTTCAGAAACGGACTAAGTCTAGGGTTCATGTAGGGATTTTTAGGATCACCCATTGTTATTGGATTATTTATATTTCCTATTAACCTTTCGTTTCAATAGTTAATTTTCAGTGTTAACATTATACATTGTTTTACTCTAGCCCAACTTTGGTATTTTTATATTTTGGATTTCATTAATAACGTGAAAAATGATTTTGCTAAATAGTGTATAGCATGTGTTGGGTTCTTAAATAAGAACAAAGTTTTTTATATTTTAAAAATTGAAAACCATACGTTTATATTTGTATTTGAAACTTGTGTCAGTGGACTATTTTGGAAATGAGAATTGTGGCATTCAGTAGTTTATTCTTAGAATCCCTACTGAGAATCTCGCTGCTCACACCTATAAAATCATTCCAATTGAACGTTTAGTTTCTCGTGTTGGTTTCTAGTATAGTTTCTCAATGTTGTGGTAGTGTGCTCTTGAGTTGGGTGGTGACCTAGGAGGTCACAAGAAGGAAAGTTCGATTTTATACTATTTCTTCTGCCACGTTTTATATTTATTTTCAGTTTTTTATCTGTTTATATTTTTATCATGGTCCAAATCATTCCCAATAGTTGAATTTTTATGCCCGACAATGGTTTCCAGCTTGTGGGGATCGGGATCACCCTTCGGGTCATGTCGTGGACCAGCTCAGGATACACCCGGGTTGGTTCAGGACAAAATGGCATTATAGTAGGCCTTTGATATTTGTGGTGTCTAATAGAATGAGATTAGGGTTTTCAGAGATTAGGAGGTATATATTGGGTTGGTTTCTGATCACCAACCCTCGCAACAAGACATGAGTTACCAGAGGTAATCCGGGATTTGTGTCTTTTAACTTTGGTTGTTTTGGATTGAGGGATGACAATGGGGGTAAATTGGTTTACACTATGGCATCAAGTTGGGTGGTGTCCCATGTGGAGTCCATGTGCTCGGTTTGTGGTCCCCTTAGTGTTGTGTCATACTTGGGGCATGGCTCACCACCATGTCACCGGGTTAGGCATAGACACTAGTCCCTCATTCTGATGGTTTATACTAGGTTTTGTTTTGTTTTGAACTCGATCAATGTGTGTGTGTGTTGGAAATAAAATTAATTTATAAATGATAATGGGGTTTCTACTAAATATTTTATGAAATTAGTAAAGTTTTTTTATAGATAAAGTGTATCGGATTTGAAAAACATGGCATGTGTTTGGATTTGGTAAGGAAAAAATAAGTATTGGAACCATGGAACTCCTTATGGACGGTCACACGTGTGTGGGTATATATAGAGAGTGTGCATGGGAACTTGTTTATAGATGATGTGAGCGAGATTTCATGAAAGCACATGTGACAGTTCATAAGGATCCATAAGTGGGTTTTAAAATTTTAAAGAAATAATTGTTTTGGAAAAGTGAATTATGCATGTTTTTGTATATATTTGGATTATGGGCATGTTTCCCTTGGCTTGTGTTGTTTCATTCACTGAGTTTTGGCTTGATTTTGGATATGATTGGATTTTGGTGTCCTTATGAGTATGCCACCGACAAATCCTCCCAACATTGTTAATGAGTTAGACCCAGTTCCCAGTTATTTTTGAGTCTAGATTTCTTATCAAGGTAATCGAGTTCATTTAGAGGAAGTTTTGTAGTTTAGAAAGATAGTGTGACTTCAGGTTCATGGGAACTCGCGGTGTAGTTATGTTTTGCACCGTCCTAGAGTTAGTTGATGGTTTAGTTCTGGACTAGTAATGGTGGGATGTCTCATCGTCATTAGAGTCTGGGTGTAGTAGGTGGGGGATAGCTCTTGCAAAGGTTCCTCATCTAGCAAGGACCTTCGTCTGTACTGACTCTCAGTTTGTTGGACCATCTCTTGCATGCCAGTACTATAGCCATTTTAGGAATTCTAATAATCCTTGTCACGTCCCTATAATGTCTTGCTACAATGAGACTATTCAGACATTCAGGATGAGTTCTGAAAAAGAGTCGTTTTTTGAGGAAGGAGTTAGGGACCAGGAGATGGAAATTCTTGACTGTGAGGTAAGAGATGATTCAACCGTCAGTGCCCCAACCACAGGTCATGGGGTGAAGCTCGCACACAGTTAGGAGTTGTCAAGGGTGTGTGGAACATCGTCTCAGATCATGTTTTCAACTTATGATTAAAATATCCATGGTTTTTGTGTTCGATTCATGTCTCCTTCGTAAACTCATCCTCATTGTTATGGTGTGATGATCTCGTTGTACCACTATCCAAGTGGTCGTATCTTCTCCCATGGTGGTTTTTAAATTGATCGGTCTCTTTGAATAGTGTGGGACAGTGAATAAATGGACCCATTCAGATTTTGAGTTTGTCTCAGCTGTACCCATTAGGGTAATGTTTGGTATCATGAAATTGAGGGGAAGTGTGGAGTTCATTTCTCATCATTAGGTATCAGGGTTGTTTCATATAAACATTTTATTTAGGTTTTATGAGTTCTGGTCAGTCCACATGGAGAGATTAAATGAGTCTGTTTCGGAGTTCCCTCTATGCCCCCTTGGGGGGAGGTTTTTTTCGAGTTTCAGGGGTTTCTATATTAGTAAATCCTTGTGGTTGGGAGAACCCTCTCATGTTCTCCCCTAAATCTTCGGTAGTGGAATTCCTTGAAATGGTAAAGTATGTCGTTTGTTGGGAATGGTCACCCTGAGGCACTCTGTTCTTTAGGTTTTTTTTCCATGGAATCAAGTTTTGACAATTGTTGTCACGGTGAATTTCTTGGGGCAGATAGTGTCTGTGGGAGGGAGAATTGTCACACCCCGACCAAAAAATCCTATCATTTTATTCATTTATCATTATCTAATTTTTTAGACGTCATTTAGTTGGGTCCCTGTTTGATCTTTTTTTTAAGATTGTATGTTTTCAGTGGGTCTCAAGCTGAATCAAAGTCACCACACTGTTAGTGGTGCCCATGCCTTCGGCTATTGTGAATATGCAGTTGCCCGATACGTAAAATAACATCATTTTATAAATGTTTAAAACTCCCTGATAATAATATTTGGGAAGATAATGATAATAATAATATCAATAAATTGATATTAATATTAATCTTATAAAATTTCTATTAGTCCCAATTTTATCAAAATTTCATTTATATTATTACTACTACAATAATTATTATTATTCTTATTATTTTTTTTATTCTGGTATTATTATTATTATTATTACAATTATTATTAATATAATAAAATAAACAAAAAACTCAAAAACCTAGTCTACCCCATCGCCCCCCCAGTTTCCCGTCGCACCGCTTAGGTCTCGCCCAGGTCCACTGTCCCTGCCAGCATGAGTCGCCCTCCCTACCCACGACCACCTCTTCCCTGTCCGTCTCTCCCTCTCCAGTCTCCCTCCGCATCCCCGAGACCCCACGGCCATGTGTCCCCATCCGGCTCGCCCACCGGTCCCCTTCTGCATCCTCGTGCCCTACTGACCACACGTCCCTGTCCGACTCGCTCTCCATGTCCACCCGTGACCTCGTCTTCCCCGGTTCGGTGAGGATGCGACCTCCACTTCCCCGGTCTAGCGATGCAACTCCATCCCCTTACCTAGTTCGGTGAAGCAGCAACCTCCCCTTCCCCGATTCGGTGAAGTCCCACCTCCCCGTCCTGTGGCCCCCTTCCCCTTTCCGGCAGTTCTAGTCCGCATCTGACCACTATCATGCCGTAGTTACTTTGTGCCAACTCCCCAACCAGCCGCCCTCTGAGTCCCTCTCTGTGCGTCGGCATCTCTTCGGACATCCGAGTTTGAGAAAAGGGCCACTCAAGACCCATTGGGGTGTGTTCCAGCATTCGCCATCAAAGGTGAGGCAGTTTCAGTGTGTTGTCTTTATCCAAGTTAATAGATTAAACCTTATATTGGTTTTCGCACTCGTAGTTTGATAATATTATAATGTTTGAGGGTACCTGTTTTTTTGGTTGTGAGCTGGTCCACACCGCACTGACATGTTTTGATGAATTTCATTAGGGTGTAGCGGTATTATCCAGGTGCACGCAGTGAGTGAGCTATTGTATGAGCTAGAATGATTTGGCTGGGTCCTTCTCTTGAGGTAGGTGTTTCCAAACCTTCTCTCATCCCCATGTTTTCCAAAGGCACAATCATGGTTTAATTTAATTTATATATGTTATTCTCACCCTTATAATTCTGATAGTTTATCCATTGAAGTGTTTCTTTGATGGTTAAAAGTGTTACAAATAGCCTCGAAATAGTTCCTTGGTTGCGGGTTGGTGTTTATGTGCCACTTCTCCCAGTTTTAATCCATTTAATGTTTTTGTATTTTTAATAAAATCATAGATTATGTTTTTCACCTAGAGTTTTTTGGTAGTTAACTTAATACAGTGTTTTCCTATTGAATGATTTGACCAAAAATGGATTTTTTTTGTTCTTCTATTTATACACATATTTATAAATTGACAACATTGTTGGAACTAACTAACTTTATCTGAAAATAGAATTTTTTGACATTATTAGTGGTGTTTGATTAATGAAAAATTTTATGGAACTTTTATTTCTTGCGTTGGTTGGTTTTATGGAACTTAGTGCTTTTGAAGAAATGACTTCACGTCTATTTGAATTTTCATTTTTCTAAAATACTTGGTTTTATAAGTGGTTCATGTTTTCTAAATGATGTCGGTATCTTCATTCGGTAATTTAAATTGGTTGGAATGTAAATCCATGAGTATATGCCTATTTGGATTTTGGCGAATAAATATTTTGTTGACTGTGTTTTGTAAAGAAATGCTTGGTTTGATTTTTTACAAAATGGAACATAGTATCACTAAATTCTTGTATTGAAATGCATAGAAACAAAGAACCTAAATGCCTTTTTGAGTTTTTAAATACAAAATTAGTGTTTAGAGTTGTTTTGGAAGAGCTTGTGGAATGTTTTCAAAAAGACATCTGATTATGTAAATCTAGTGGCGCGGTCGATAACTCCAATTGTTTAATAAAGTGATTTTGATTTCTGAATGATGTGACGTCCTGGTTGTCACTTTGAATATTTTAAATGTATTCATATATATAAGTGTATGAGGCACTCTAATCTAGGGTAACCCTTTATGGGTGACCACATAGTAATCATTCGTGTTTGCGGTAGGAAAGTGCTGTGAGATAAGTCACACGTGTGAGGGCCTTCCTACTTACACACCATTATTATAACCACCATGGGTTCTTGGGCGTCTTTTAGATGATCGAGTGACGGTTGATGACCATCCCCAATTAGACGGGTTGTTACCCCCTATATTTGATGTTAAGATAGGGGTACATTTCCATTTGATTGGTCAGTAAGGGTGGCCAGTTTGTTATAGACATAAGAGTTTCACCATACGCCAGTAGGTGGTTCCAAAACCGAGTACGTCCAGGGGTAATATATGGATGTTTAGGATCACCCATGGTTACTATATCGCATAAATTACTTTTTTACTTTTCATATCACAATTTTATTTTTAGTTTTAACTTTTTACTTGTTTTACTTTATCCCTGCTTTGGTATTTTTTGGATTTGGATTTCATTAATAATGTGACAAATGATTTTGGGATATAGTGTGTAGCATGTGTTGGGTTTTTAAAAAGAACAAAATATTGAATATTTTAAAATGTGAAAACCCTAATTTTATATATGTAATTCAAACTAGTGTTAGTGGACTATTTTGGAAATGAAAATTGTTGGATTCAGTTGTTTATTTTTGGCATCCCAACATAGAATCTTGGTGCTCAAGCCTATTATATATTTCCAGTTGGAGGTTCAGTTTTTCATTCGGGTTCCTCCAATAGCTGCTCAATGTTGGAGCAGCATCGTCTTGAGTTGGGTTGTGACCTGGAAAGTCACAATGAGTTATATACAATTTTAGTCTCTTTCCGCTACCCGTTTTTATCTTTATCATCAGTTTTTTTAAATTTTTATCCTTTTAGGGGACAAATCATTCCCAACAGTTGAATTTGGAGTCTAGACAATGGTTAATGCCCCTTGGGGATCAGGAAAACCCTTCGGTTCATGTCGTAGACTGGCTTTGGTGATCGGCTCAGGGCCGACCCAGGTTGGTTCGTTATAGAGTACTACCACCTCCACAAAGAAATATCATTCATTATCCATAACCATAATTGATCGAGTGTTATTATTAGATTGACCCTGAACCTACAATACATGATCTAGTGATAAAATCATAACACACACAAATATATATATATATTAAAATAATAAATTTGTCCCAAATTTCCCCATAAAATACATAAAACATCAATATAAAATATTACATCACTTATGTACCCATGGAAAAGGTTTAAATTTTTAGATAACTAAGTACTAATGATAAAAAATTAGTACCCTTGAATTTATGATATTACGTTTCCCATTATACCCATATTTAGTTATTCCATATTACATATTCATCATCACAAAAAAATATAATCCCTTTAGAACCCTGTCTAGAGATAATTCATTTAATCATCACTATTTAATAGCTGTGGAGTTGGAAAATATATTAATCATGTTCGTTAATGAACAATATGAGTATACATAAGGATTAACCACTAAATTAATCATTGATCATAATGTTATTATAAGATTTTGAATATATAATGAATTTCCGTGATCATATAAAAAGAATATGATATCAATCAATACTAAGATCATTAATCATTAAACATGGAATTAATATTTATAAAAAGGAATGATTCATAATTTTATATAATAATGACCGATTTGATTAAAATCAGGGACGATTAAATTATTTATTCACCATGAAAGCGTAATGAGAAAAATGTTGGTCTCATGAATCATCATATTTATATAAATATTATAGGGGAAATAACAAATATGTTTAAGTTTAATATGCAATGAATATTATAAGTTGGAGGGATATAATATACCCACTGATACTTGTATTATAAAAATATATCAAAATAACCTCCCATTCATTATTTAATAATGTAACAATGTGTCCTTGGTTTAAAACATAATGATAGTTCTTTGGGTTATAATGGAACCACTCATCCTTATAAACAATTTTCATGATCCATATTATGAATAAATTTTTATTTTATTATTTCAAATAATTATTCATTTCAAAACAACATTATCCCATAAAGAGAAGCTGGGTACATGATAATATCGTTAAAAAATCAGAATCAATGAATGAAAAGATTATGGATTGTATCATTTATTTATAACCTAGTGGATTATATATGACATAAAGGGTTGATTACCTTGATGAATATAAATATCACTAAATTCCACTAAACATTTATATAAGGAAAACTTCATTTTAAATTTTATTAACATTAAATTATGTCATCTTATATGGAAATTGAATTCAAAAGATCACATGAAATATTTCTTATGGAAAATATAATTTTCATTCGAAAGATAAATTATTTAAATTAAAAATAATAAATAAACATTATAAAAACATTTTAATTTCAAATAAATTATGATATATAATATAGATTGATATTGATGGTCAAAAATATTATTCATATCATGTATAATGAAAAACAATATTTCATTACCAATTTTTGATAAAAGTGAAAAAGGTATTTATTTAAAAAATATATAATAATATTCAATTAAAAAAATTTAATTAGTAAAACATTGGTAAAAAATACTTATAACATTATTAGGAAAATTTTATAATCATCCATGAAAATAGTTTTAGTAAACATAGATTTCAATGAAAATGGAATTTACATCGAAGAGAGAAATAACATCAATATTTTTTTTAAATATCAAACATTTTTGTTACCAAATCTAGTTAAATGGTACTATTACTTTAATATTTCATGAATCATTAGGAAAGAATATTATAAACTGTTTCTATTTTAAAATTACTAAAGAATTTCATTCAAATTAATTTCAAACATAAAATATCCTGATTAGAAAATAGATTATTACAAAAATAATTTTCTAGATTACTATCATTTCAATCATATTCCCAATAAAAGGATAAACATAAATGAAACGTTAAATGTTATTAAAATATGGATATTCATCAAATAAAATAATTAATATGGATTATGATATATTTTATAAAATATGATTGATGAATTACATAATAAATGTCCCCAAGAATAAAATTTTTTATGATAACCACTTACAAAGATAATAACGATGGCGTGAAAATTAATCAATAAATATATTATGTGTATCGAATTTAAATTAAAATTAAAAACATGAAATATACATTAATATAACTTTATTTAACAACACAGATAATTATATAACATTATATACATTGATGATGTAATATAACCCATGGAAAAGAATTTGATTTAGGAAATTCTTAACTACTTTGTAATATTCATTTTAAATCCTTTGGGATGAAATAATTAAAATTGGAATATAAAATATCATTATTTATGATAGATTTATGATATTTATTGGAAAAGGGAGATTATATAAAACTTATTAATTACATTAGTTTTATAACATTAAAATACGCCTCAATGAATTAATAATTAGAAGAATCACTGTTTGAAAATGGTAATCATTGGATTAAAAACAAATAATAGATAGAACCTAATATTCTTTCATAAATAAAAATAATTTTCATAAAAGTAAATAAAAATAATTTTATGGGATATTTATATGGAATATGTCTCACAAAAATTAATGGGATACAAGAAACTCTTTCCTTATGTCCATACATTCCAGGTATTTCATTTGACTACTATATAATAAGTTATAAAAATTATGTTATTTATTAATAAATTTTTCATTTTCTAACAAATTATACATGAATAATTTATTATGTTAATTTAAATATACTAATTAAACATATAATTGGTTAAATCAATGTTATGTGTTATTAGGACATTCAGTTCATTATTTCAAAATGTATATATTGAATTTACTGAGGTCAAAAGGGAATTTTTCCATCATATATAGGATAACAATCTTGAAATAATTATCATTTTTATTAATTAATTATTATTAAAAAAATATTTTAATAATGTTTATGAAAAATTTACAATGTTATGATCGTTAAGATGTTAGGTCATACAGACACATGAGTAGCTTCCATTTTTCAATGACTATTATACAATTTAGTTAGGTATTATTTAATCTTAATATAATTGTAAAAATATGATAAATTTTATATTATATTTTTAATTAAAATTATATATATCATCCATGTAATAATGTTGTGTGAAACGAATCACATTTCTTTAAGGATGTGGTAGTCCATACATATGCACAAATGATGTTATCTTTTCTCAATGAATATAATGGTAACTTGTAAATGATATATTATATTTTAAGATTAATAAATAGTTCATTAATAAAATAATTATTCCTATATATTACATGTAATAATTAAATATATCATTATTTTGGTCCATGAAATGAGTTAGTGAAAAATGAATCACATCGTTTCGTGTGGAGGATGTCCGTTATACACATGAGAAATGTTATTCTCTCCCCCAAAGAAATGAAATTTATATGTTTTATTTTATATCATAGTTTAAGGAGAATAATTATGTTCAATATAATATATATAAATGTTATATATATATACATATATAATTTTAACAATACTTAGGATTTGATGAAGAAAAAAATTTCTTCGGTTCGCAAAGTGGTAGTTCTCTATACACACGAATGGGGTGGTAAATTACTATTTTTTGGAATATGATATGGATTGATTTTATTAAATTAACTTAATATTTTATATATATATGAGCGATTATATTTTTATTTTATCTAAAATATTTATGAGTAATTTAAAGTGGTGGGTAAAAAATAATATAATAATGTTCGATAAAGCACAATACATCTTATTGAGAGAACCTAATTATGTTGTAATGAATATAATTTTTAGTATGGATTTTTTATTATTCCATGAGATATATATCATTAGAATTTAATTTAGGGAGGTATTTGGGTAGTAATACTCTGTTATGAAAGACTTTAATGGCGTGAAGTGTAGAGGAGTGGTGTGGCCTTTTATATGAGTGGTTAGTGGCAGAGTTTCTATTTTTATAATTAAAAGGTCACAACAAAATTTTTTACATGAAAAAACAATAAAAAATAATCCATTAATGGTAATTAGATGTTATAACTTGTAAATATGGCCAGATAATTTAATTTAGAAAAGTATTTATGTAATTTTAACCCAATACATTTTAGTCTCGCCCCTAGTAATCTGGTTTCTCCTTAACCATGATTAACAATTTATAATATTTTCATAAATCATTTATACCAAAAATATGTTAATAAAATTATATAATATATACTATGATAATAAATTTTTTTATCTATTTTACCAAATTTAATTCTCGTAATTAGATGAATTTATTTATAAATTTAAACTCCCATAAATGATGAAAAAGTAGTTTTTTATGAAAAGTATTCTTCAATAATAAAATTATTTTATATGAACATTATATCTATTAATAATAAGATTAATAATTTCAATTTAAATTTATTGATATATTATATAAACATTTAATATTAATCATTACTCAATAGGGGTTATTTTAAAAAATTAAAATGGATAAACTCTATGCACTTCAAAACAGTTTTTTAGAAAAATATTTTTTTCATTCCAAAAAAATTATCTTATACAATAATTAAATATAATTATTATAAAATAGTAATTTAGTTGATATATAATGACAAAATAAAAATTATTTTAAATTAAAGAAAATAAAAAAAATTAAATTTTGAATACATTATTTTATGAATCAAAATGACTATTATACAAAAAGAATTATTTTTTCATTATTTTTAGATAAATAAATATTTTCAGAAAAATTCATAATTTACACAACAAGTTATTTTTTATATGATTTTTTAAAACCAAATAAAATTTTAAATTATAAATTTATTAAATCTCTATAAATTATTTATATTATATTTTCATAATGAGAAATAAAAATAATTTTTAAAATATCACAATTTTGAATAATACAATTACTTTATTAGAAATTGATTTATTATTTACTAATTAATTATCAATAACTTTATATTAAGTAGGAAATTTATATATATTCTTTATAAATTAAATAAAAAAATTTCATACAACCCAATTTAAAATATAGGTTATAACAGTCAATATTAGTTGGGTCATCTAAGATGGGTGATGTGTGTTGAATGCAGTATTGAATTTAACTTCAATCATTTAAAATCTCACGGTGATTCATTCTCCCACACTAATAAATTTTGTTTTTTGTATTTTAAATTTATATCGGTAAAAAATGATTTTTTATTTTAAAATTCATATTCATAAAATCCCACATAATAAAAAGTGTTAATAAAACATCTTATGGATAATGGTGAAGGGGATGTATTAAAGTCACCTTAAATAACACATAACTAGGCTTCCAAATTAGAAACAATTGATGGAAACGAGGATTTAGACACGGAAGAAAAGTATAATTATAAAATAATTATTTATAGTGATAGAGATAAGGTATCATGATAAATTGAATAATCATGAGAATTATAATAGATAGAAGACAATAATCTATAGGGGTGTGGAAAAGACTATCAGTTTCATCAGAAATTATGGTAATAAGAAAACATTTCGTTTCATAATACTTTTCATAGATTTGCGGAATTCTAGACAATATAACCAATTAACATTAGCAATTTACTTATTTAAAAAGATTTATTTCACCCTTTAATCAATTTCAAACAGAATGCCTTATTTTTCCCAATTATTTTTATTTATCATTATTTTTCAGAATCACTAAAATCTAATTCCCACAGATCACATAATCCAAAAAAATTATCAACTGATATTCTCTTAAATTTAGACATTAACAACAACAAAATGTTTAAAATATGGTATGTTGTTTACCAAAATGAGTAAAACATAATATTATAAAATCATATATTATTCATAAAAATTCAATAGTAATAACCAATTATCAAACTGAATAATTCAACAAATGAATAAATTTAAATACTAAATAACATCAATAACACAAACATTAAATAGTGTTGTAACCATATTAGTTATCCCATAAATTTCATCACACTAACCCAAATCATATAGCGATATTAATCTGAAATAATATTAATCTCATAATCTTGAAATAACATTTCAATCCCACGGCTATCTATATTATAAAACATATTATCCAAAAATAAACTTCGTCATTATCTCTAAATTGTTTAAATTAAATAATGTAATCCTTACCAAGAAAAAACAATCGATTGTGGTTTACATTGCACCATTTTTTTCCATTGGTTGTAGGTAAAATACTTAAGGGGTTTCTATAATATATGGGATAACACCCAACCATCAAGATTACTTTTTTTCCTAAAATTATATCCTCATAATGTTACCAATATTAAGATGAACTTCCAAAGAAACATAATTATCAAATATTATATAAACACTAATGGTTATGAATACCTTTAAAAATATGATGAATCTTAAACACATAAATATAGATTACATATATTCTTTGGCATTATCCAGATTACCTTCCATGATATGAATATTTGAAAAATGAATATATTCGCTTTGAGAGGTGGTAGTCTTTTATAGATATAAGAGACCTTATCACATCCCATATAATCGTAAAGTAAGAAGGTGAATGTGATATCATAGTTATATGAGTATAATTATGTTTAACAGTTAAAATATATAGTTTAAATAAATCTTTTTTACAATCTATGCAAGGAGATGAGGAAATTTGTATAACAACGATTTACGTGGAGGAAACCTATCGTACACATGAAGGATGATTTCATTTCCCATTTTGTGGAAGAGGGGATATATTTACATTTTGAAAATACTATAATAGCTTATCAATAAATTATACATAGTAGTTTTATTATATCACCATAATATATGAATATTATATATGGTGAAATAAGAAATAAAAAAAATTATCTGTTAATAATGTTACCTACTCTTCGGATAACTGCTTTCTAATATCCATAAAATTTCATCAAAGGATAGATTTATGAATATAAAAGGGGATATAGTTCATTTACATGGATTATTGAGAGGTATTTTTATCTACTAGATAAGACTAAATGATATAATTCTGTGATGAGGAATGGATAAAATGTGCACTTTTATAAGTGCGGTGAGTTGCACACTTTGATGTTTTATAATGAAAAAGTGATAACCAAATTATTCAAATGTAAAAAGAAACAAAATGGCCCAACATGTATATTTTTGTTTTATAATTTTTAAATATTCCATGAAAATGTAATTTCAACTATTTGTTTTTTATATTATCCATTATATTTTTTAACCCATAATAATCCCATTTTCACCTTATCTATAATTATTTTGTTTACGTTTACAAATATAATTACGAAAAAAATATTTTTACCATATAATATAATATAAATTATTTTAAATAATAATATGTAATCCATATTACAAAATTCAATTCATATTTATTTCAATTTTTAGTTTTAATATTTAACCCACATACGTGATGAAAAAGTAGGTTTCCATTAAGTGAAATCTAAATGAATAAGATGATTTTATATAAAATATATGATTATTAAAAATAAGTATAATTATTGATGTCAATATTCTTCAAAATAATTACCAATTAGTTGTTTTTTGGATTAATTAATTTCGAGAAGATTATGCACTATAAAACAGTTTTCAAGAATAATTTGATTTTAAAACAAAGAAAAACATGTATAAAATAAAAAATTAATACTAAAATGTAATTAATTGTTTTTAATACTACTAAATAATCTTATTCAAATTTAATGAAATTATAATTTCAATTATACTTTAATAAAAAATAATTTATTTAAAAGAAATGATATTTTTATAATTATTGTTATTTTTCTTATTCAATTAAAAATATATTTTTTCTATATAATAAAACAATTTCACCAAAATATAATTTTCTTTTTGTTATTATAAAATTTAATTCAATTTTTTAAAAAAAAATTCTTTTGGAATTGATAATAATTAATTCTCAAACAAACCACCAAAATCATTTTCTATTAAAAAATATTTTTATGACTAAAAATACAGTTCTAAAAATTTAATTATTATTTACAAAGAATTTAAAAATATATTTTTAATGATTCAGAAATATATATATATACATATTTATTTATTTCATAATGTATTTAATAATTTTATTAACTTCAACATTAATGGTTATTTTATTAATGTCATATATCCTCTAGGACATTTATGTCATGTGTAGAATGCGGAATACACTATCGAATATAATGTACTTATTTTAAAATATTAAAGAGATAAAATTAAGAAAGATTAAAATTTTATTTATGATATTAATTAAATAATTATAATTATTTAAAAATAATATATTTTATAACTTCATACCATCCCATCAATTGAAATAATAATGTTGCATGTTCATGCATATGGACTACCACATCCATAAAGAGATGCGACACCTTTTTCATTATTTTTTCAATTTATAGTGATAATGGAATATTTAATGAATATATATGATATATGTCACATAATAATAATTATACAATGATTAATTATTATTTAATGTTCTCTCATTCCACCCAAATAAATGTGGAAACATTACTCAATCGTCTATATTGACTACCATCTATACGAAGTGATGTAATTAATTTCTCATCACTAAATTTTATGTATAATTAAAAAAAATTAAATTTATATTAAATATAAAACGCGTTGCATTATTATGATTCTAGATATGTTGAAATTTATACCAATTTAAAATTATAATAACCATCTTACCGAAATATAAATAAAAAATGAAATAGTTTTCACCCAGAATAAGGATTTTAATAACAAATTTTTAATAAAAAGGTTATATGATGTGACATGTAATTAATATATGGCATAGAATATATTATTATGGTTATGGTAAATATATAATGAAATCCTATATCTATTATACAAGAGGTTTTAACTTGTGTAAAGCAAGATATTACTTGTGGTAGGGGTTTATAGTCGAAAAATACCTTTATTGAATCATTTTTTTTTACACGATTACTTCCATCGATGAGTTTTCAAAATTTAGAAAATAAATAGTACAATGATAACTAGTAGTGTATCCATATTATATAGTGAGTTATGTTCCAAATCAATCCATTGTTATCATATTTTCCATTCTATTTCCCACGAAGATGTGTTTGTAAAATGAATGGAAGATTTCAAGGGGGTTAAATGGTGATAAATCACGGAATTTGTTTACAATCTAATCATACCATCCCCAAAGAGATTTATTCGTAGAGCAAAAAACGCACAATAAATTTTCTATCCATGATTAATGGTCCTAATTTCAAAAGGGAGGTACTCTTTTGGTCATATAGATAATGAAACTGAAGAACTCACATTGGTCAAGAGGAGGGAAATTAGGGCTCATCACGCCCTTTGGGAGGGTGGAAATATTTCTCATTTTGAGACAATATTATATATTTATGATATGTTCATGAATCATTAGTTCATTCCCAAGTATGTGTCTGTGGATTACCACTATGTAATGATTAATTGTAACTAATCATTGGTTTTGAATCATCTATATATATCTAAGGTTATCTATTAAAGGAGGTATATGTATGTGCTTTATGTTCTCCATGAACGTTACCCTTTTCTAGATATATTAGGGATTCCAGGATATTTTATTGGGATGAAACTATTTTTAATCCTTGTTATGGGGTTCCACAAAATCTTATCATCATCCATGGGAGACGATAATTGTTTTGATGTAGGGATAAAACCCATAAGATGGGGTTCCTATGTATCGTCAGGAGAGGAATTATAAATAATGTATTTCAGTGTCACTTAATAAGACACATCACCATTTACAATTGTCTGACATGGACCAAACCATGTAGTATAATGCCATATAGTAAAGATGACCTAGAAAATGGCGTTTGGTCAAGGATCGTGTGAGTCTTATGTTGAGGTGGCCCGAGGAGCCCCAAATAGATTTTGTCTCTTAGATTAATATGACCCTACCATGAATGCGGCATAGAGAACATTATTGTTATTTGGATGTTGGGGTTAGACATTACGGAGGCTTCCTATGTTTCCGAGTTATTTTCGAATCAATTCACAGATAGTTCAATATGACTAGGGTGTACACCTTCGAGGAGGCGCATTAATGAGGTAATGATTGGGGAACATGCATGGGAGCCTCCAAATTAAGAGGCATGCTTGCGGCTTATGATTGGATGTTTAACATTTTGAGAAAAATATTTGTGAATATGGACCTTTTAAGTATTAAGTGTGTTTTGGGGACATACAACTTGTGGGATGCCCATTTTGGAATTTTGGGATTGTTCATATTTCATTATAAACACTAACATCTATGGTCACATGAGTCATGATCGATGTGTGAAACAATATGAATTATTAGATTAGATAATCAAAAAATATGACCCTATACACAGATCAATGTTGTTAAAGCCCCAAAGGAGAGAGAAAGGGCTTTGAGTGTGCATGTTTCATATATTATTTTTAAATACTAGATAGTCACAATTTTTGACCAATACATATTAATCCATGGTGGAGGTGAAGAGCCGAAAAAGGGTATCCTACAATAAGAAAATGTAGGGGAATACCATAGGAGGACTTCCCTATTTCCCGTTCGGAGAAATATTGTACGGTTCAACATTGGGCCTCATTGAAGCGAAAGGATGTAGGTTCCTCTCATCTCATAGAACGAGGAGGTACATGTGATAATGTTTAGGTCAGAACCCATGTTTCCATCATAATGTAAAATCAAGGATACTCCGACATTCTTCCTTTATATCAATATAACCCATGTGATTACACTTACTACATGAATGTAAAATCAAAGGGACATACAGATGTCCTTGATGATCTTATCAGACATGTTCAGTGACTTCAAAAGTGGCATTAGACTAATGTTAGTAGACTGGTTTGTGGAGAGTCTGACATGGGGGATAATGATTAGATGGAAGAGAATGTTTAGATTCAAAGAATTGATTTCCCTAGGATACCCCCATTTCAGATTGTATTTTCATACTCCGAATAGAGTTCCCTCTATATAGCATGATTCTATGTAGGTAAGTGGACCTTCCTAATAGCATGTGGATTTGTGGACCTGGGTTCTTCCTACATTTAATTTTTCAACATGGGACCAATTTCCCCTAGTATAGAATTTTTCTACATGGTGTAGTGTAAAATTCATGTAAAATTTGGCTACATGATGCTGGGTTCGATCCGTATAGAATTTTTCTTTTCAGAATTTCTACTTGAAAAGGTTTCATTTTTTATGCCTCATAAGAATTATTTCAGAAAAGTGGCTTGGGTTTTCAGGCCATGAGATGATTTATTATTTAATCCTTAATACATGATGGTGGGTTTTACCTATATGGAATCATATAAGATTTCTATTTTTCACAGTGCCATCATTCATCTATATTCAGTTCATAACTCAGAGTGTGGATCTTATTTCTTTATGTTGGTTTCTATGTCTCTATTTTTTGTGGTTCCCCTGGGTACTATTTCCAGAGATATAGATGAAGTAGAAAATGAGATAGTCGATCATTCATGGTGTTCTTTAGAGGTTCTTTTATGGAAACCTATTATAACCATTATTAGTAGGTAGATCATCCATTGTGGGAACCAAAATCCCAACATTTCCCCACAATTTTATTTTGGAGTTTATAATACCACATTTCCCTATGAATGATTTATTTTAGGGGGAACATTCACTTTCTAGTGTGTAAGTCACACCCTCTTCCTGCACAAGTTTTTATTTCATTTAGGACCTCCCCTGATTCTACACTACCTATGATATATTTCCTTTTTAGGTGATTTATAAAGTGTAAGAAATACCTTTGGAGTGATGATATATGAAGGGTTTTTGGCATCATGGTTAAAACCCTTTGAAAATTTATTTTAACCTTCTTCATGGATTTACATGCCACCAGTTTTCAAATTTTTCAAAACATATCAATCTTGATTACATTGATATTAGGACCAAAAAAATTCCCCATCGTAATGGTTTATGATCGATATGATGAGGATGATATTATTATATAGAAATACATCTTGATATAAACTAGTTTCTAGTATGTGTTAGGAAACATATGAGGAAAAAACACCGATTTATAGGCAACCTAGATCATTTTTCCATTATGGATTTTCTTTCTGAAATCTATGCTCCCACAAAACATCACCCACATATGACTTCTATTTACTACCTCATTTATGGTTCAATTGTTTTCATGAACTAAGATTATGAACCGTTGAAATGAAAGGGTTAAACTACAAGTGGTGGGGCCTAATTTCTAGATATATCTGGTAGTCATTGTGGACTGATTATTCCAATATCTTTTTCTCCATTGGAAGATGCTTTTTGGGCTGGCACATTCATAGATCAATGGTTCATGGTAGATGGTTTTTCGAAAATTCCAATTCGTGGACATGTACTAACAGAAAATGATTTTGATTATTCCTTTGAATTTATTCAAATAAATTTCTCACACTATAGATGATCCATTTTAGGGAATACATAGTATCTATATCTCACATCAATGAATGTGATGAAATGTAGAATAACTATGGTTGAGAATGATGAATATGATATTCTATATCACATCACACCATAGGATGGTACTCTAAAAGATATCCTTTAATTATAACATATGAAATACCCACTATCTATTCAATTACCACTTGATAAATTCGAAATCCAAGATGACACCCCTCTACCAACAGTCTACCAAAACACCCATATTTCTTGGTTCACGATTTCATTGTAGCTTGCCCAGGGATGATTTTTGAAATGGGGGAGATGATATATAATTCAGTTCAAGATGAAAATTTTGTTCTTAATAGATTCATGTTGATGAAAAGAAATCATCATAGCACTGAAAAATCATTGGAATCGGTTATCTAGGATTATCCATATTTTTTAAACCTCTTGGATGGTTTTCCCAATGGTTGATTGAGAAAAAAATGGGATTTGTGGTATGGTCGGTGCTTCACTGATGAATGGTATTGGACATTATGGGTACACCAAAATCATATTGAATTTACCAAAAAAAATTAGAGGCTAACAATTTATACCAGACAGTGTGGGTTTCTTAATTATAAATTCATTCACCGATAAAATGGCTGCCCAAATTTCCTAGTTGTTGGTGTTCAAGAACCAATACATTCAACTAACCTCATATTGAAGTAGGGATTTGTTTATGCTATACCTATCAGCTTGGGGGACTTCCCATCCCTGGAAATATATATACTAAATTCTTGACTTTGGTGAATAACTAGTAGAATACCAACCAAGTGTCTCTACTAGTGGGAGATATGTTGGTCATGGTAGATTCATTGATTGTTCATCCCCTCTTTAATAAATCACTCATCACATTCGAATATTGAGTTGAATTGTTTTTAAAGGTGGACGTACTATGTCCAAAATTCTTCTTTACTAAGACTCTTCCAACACAACAGTCAAGAAGAATTTTGGGTTCATACTATTCTAACCAAGAGTCGGTTAAGTATACCACATGGGCTAATAAGACTATTCCATACATATAAGCTAAAAGCAGACTTGTGGGTTTCTATTCTATGTTCCTAACATGATGGATTTCCCCATCCCGTGACATATAGATTGGTGTTCGAATTTTCACCCTACGGATGGAATCCACATTGGAAGAGTGACATCCCCTCAACATGGTTTTTCCAACTTTTTCTCATATTAATGAACCGATGGGTCATATATATGAGGGATGATACATGCATTATCATAGCAACCCATTTTAGTTTTTATATGGCTCGATGGCAGGGAATTATCACTGTTAATAGTATCGGCATACTGAAATAGTTACACAGTCGTACTTCATAATTTTCTCATCAAACATTGATGTCATATCCCTAAATCAAATAATATTGATATAGTGGTTGGGTTGCTTTGTGATTTATATTGATTGTCTTTTTCACTTTATCCTGCACCACATGGTGTGGTGGTAGATTATGATGTATGTTTCATAGAATAATTTTCCTATATTATTGTGCTACAATAGAGAATCTTATCCCATGGGTAGATAGGATAACCATCTACAAAATTTATACCCCTTATATATTTTATTGTAAATTTGAATGCCTATAATGAGAGTGCATTTTTACCCCTTGCCCATGTCAAGAGGGAATCATACCCTGTGTTTCATCCCCAATTATATTTGATGATGTCTCAAAAGGAGATTTGTATTAAAATCCTTTTCCCCCCTTTAGTGGTTTCATAGGAGTCATTTTATAAAATTTTTAGACATATAAAAATTTTATTGAACTTTATACCGTCTTTTACCCACCTCCTAAGTGAATTTTCAAATATGCATAAAACATAATTTTATAATTTTTGAGAGTTAAATTTAAAAAATCCGAGAAACATGATTAAAATAAATATGTAAAATGTGGTTTAATAAGATGAAAATAATTTTTTGTGAATAGTATCTTTTGACTGTTATTTGCCGTGGTTAAAGGTAAATATGTTAATTAAATGAAAAAAAATATTATAATAATACCAAATTACATTAACACTTATACTAACCTTATTAGATGAGTAATGTCCTACCATGGGAATCCTCGTGACAACTTTGGGACCCCATGGAGCCACTTATAAATGATAATGACACTTTATTTTAATTATCATAAATTAAATGAAAAAATGACATTAAACATTATCTTTTAGTAAATCAATTTTTACATGTGATTATATAAGTAATTATTTCAAATATAAATCTTCATTGGAAATCCAAAAATATTTCCTATAAAATTGTATTTTATTTATATTTTTTAGACATTAAATAATGGAATTTATTTATGACACAATGATGATGCAGTAATTAACTAATTCATGAAATATTAAAATAAGTGATATAATAAATATGCAAATAAATGTTAATTGAGACTTTTTATGAATTAATTTATTTTTATATGTTAATATGACATGTTATGTTTGGTTAGATTAATTTTTTTGAAGTAAAAATGCAGTTATGAATTTAGCAAAAACAAAATACCAAATAGTGTCAAAATTGACATAAAAGAGTTTTTAAAACAAATATTATATTATTAATTGATATTATATTCCTAAAAATATATGTTCTAGACAAAATACTTATATAATGATATTTTTATCTTTAATTAACTATTTTTGCATCTCTTGGGAGTATATAGTATGTTTTTTAACCATATAATATAAAAATACAAAGAGACATGGTAAATATGAAACTATTTATCTAAGAGTTAAATCTAAATGATAGTGTTAATATTTCATCTCAAACCTATATAAAACCTATTTTTTATTGGTTTTCGACCCATACCCACATTAGACTTTAAATAATTCATTTTGGAGCCATTAGAAATATAAAATTATTTTATTATAGAATAATATTTCGAGCTTTTCCTAAGGTTCCCCTCACCCCTCTTATGAAAGGGGACTCCAACTTCTCTCTAATTCACAACATCAATGCCATTTTTCTCGGCCAAAAACTACCCAAATACCCTCTACATGGTACTCCCTTAATCCTAGTGTCCATCCATTAGTCAGAAAGCCATCCTATGGAGCACTTTTTATCTAATAAAAAGGAAGAACCCGAAGAAGAGGTAAATTTTTTATCACATCTCTCAGGTTTCTTTCTTATTCCACATCCTATTTCATTGTCGTTTCCATTATAAAATAATAAATGAATTATCTTAAATATAATTTGATGTTATTATAAATAGGGTATAACCATATTCATTATTCTATCCATCCTTTGAATGACATGTCACCATATGTACCTACGTCTGGCTTTCCGTCTCCACATCGTGGTGTAATTGTTATTCAATACATTATTATATGGATGGGTATAATAATGATGTGTAATTGATTTAATGATAAATTTAACTTGATAATGATTCACTATATATGATACACCATCCAATTATATATTATTTTAAAATCAAAAGAATGATATTGTCGCTCGTGCATACGTACGAATTACCGTCTCCATGAATGCGATGAGATTCATTCCCCATCTTATCCATTCAAGAAACATTTCCATTTTATGATTAAAAATAATTTATAAATACATGATATCATTTTGGATATGAATAAGATACATCCCATCTATAACACATATGACTCACATAATAAAGAATATAAAGGAAAATGAATCTGTTAACACCTAAAACCACGATAATAATAAGATAATATTAACAAAGAAATATTAAATGATCATATATTATAACATATTAATGTATATGATTCTTGTATATTTTAATAAAAATTATTTCACCATTATACAGGATGTTAACATACAATTGACAAAGGAAAAGTACAAGGTAAGGGTTAATTTCAAAATCTCTTTATTATCCGAGGTGGTATTTACGTAAGTATCTAGTGGGTAATATTTATTATACATTTCCATGTTTCGTAAAATAGTTTTCAAAGAGATTATTTTAAGATAATTTTTACTAAAAATCATTTTAAAATTTTTACTGGTTTTTTCTTCTAAACTAATCTAATTATGGTCCATGTTATAGAAATGGTTTTAAGGATTTATTTAAATGGACATGAATTATTTAAAATGATAATTACTTTAAAAATATTCCATGTGGTATGGGACACATTGATTAAAAAATGACATTAAATGTCTTCCTTTCTAAAATGTGTGACTTTTAAATATTTATATGAAAAAGTGATATTTCTCTCAAAGAGTTTTACAAATCATTATTCATCTATGTCAAACTCTTTAAATTGGTTTTAAACTTGTTTGATGTTGATTTATTATGATACAAAAATTTTATATTGTATTGATCAATTTGTAAAATGTTTGATTGTGGATGTGTTATATTTATACCATTCATGGTTTATGGGTAAAGTATTGACATTTCGTATGCCAGTTTTATTATGAATGTTTATGTTTTGTTTAAAACTTTTCATATGAGGAATGAATTGGACTTAGAAAGTGATGGGGGGAGCCGACAATAGCTCCTCTTTGCATCAGTTGGACTGATGAGACAAACTAGTTCCTTAGCACAAGTCCTTGAAAAAATCTTATTCATAATCATGGCATAAGGCCTTGACTATGTTGTTATGAATGGATGGAATTATTATTTCATCATTATTAACATGGCTATTATTATTGCATGTGATTATTCGACAATTATAATATCCATGTGAATAAGTAAATGGAATTATTTGATTTTAACTTTTCAGTATTATGCTGAATTTCATGTTTCAAAGGCTTTTTTATAGTCTTATAAATTTCATTAAATGTTTATTCTTATTTAAGAAACATTCTGCTTTATTTTTATCCTTACTAAGAATCAGAGCACATCCCTTTCTATGTTTTACTTTTCCTAGGATAAGAAGATGTATATTTTGACTGACCTACAGGGATACTCTATGGGATCTCATTGTTGTCAATGGAAACAATTTTGTTGTAGTTATCTATTTTATGAGGTAATGTAAACCTTATGAAGTTATCTAGTACATACAAGGATACTAAACTAATTGGTCTTTCAATAAATGACCTTTTGTGATCATGCCAATAATATGTAATAATGCACTGAATCTGGGCTTTTGGGGTTGGGGAATTACACTATTTGTCAGGGAGGTTCTTGTTATACCATATCAAATGGCATAAAATTAGAGAGAGTCATTGATAATGTTTGAGTTATCATTGTTCAATATTCCTATACTTTCAATATTAAATTTTGGTCACACTTATTTTTAGAAGATTATCTGTTGGAGGTTTTTGTGGAATAGGATGTCAGCTGTTTTGAAGTAGGATAAGCTGAGGGCATAGTTGGCTGTGTCAGTTATCCTTGGATAACACCATGTTTATGTTTGATTGTCACTAAAATCATCAACCAATATATATTTTGTGCTCTCCTACTATTTAAAGTTAACATTTTTTAGTATTGAAAAACTTTTGAGGAAAAATTATGAAATCGCAACATCCATCATTACAACCAATAAACCATTAAAATTGATAATTCAGATCTAGACTACCGAATCTACCCCATCCCCAATGATTAAACCTTGATGGAATGTTTTCAACATTACTAGACCATTCAAAAAGTAGTCATGGGTATAGTTTCATGGGAAACATAATGATGGAAAAGACATCCCCCCATGAACATCCATATCAAAATTCCATGTGCAGGTGAATCCTTATTTCTCTAAACCACATCTAGAGTAAATAAATGTAGAATTCCGGTTGAAAGCAGATTAAAAAACCACATTAGTTTCAAACAATATTCTTTCAAAAATATATTACTAACCACAAAAAACATTAACCCTCAATTACCGTACACACTGATTCGAAACAGTCTCTATGGATCCATGAAATTAAACAAAATTTATACTAATACATACCCAAAATGATGATATTTTCAAGTAGGAAAGCCAATCCAAAGACTATTGAAACCTTAACTTCATCCATATTCATCATGAAATATTAAAAGAAATGATATCCCATGTTCTATAAACCACCATATATATTGTTTCAAAGACATACTAAAATCAAATGAATGAAAAAGTTAAGAAGTAAAAAACCATAATAGACTATTTGAAACTCGAGCATCAATGATTATCAGACAAGGACCCCACCACAAACCATATTCCTTGTCCCCTCACCATTGTGTTAAATTCCCTTAGAGACCACAACGTACCATCTAATGAACCCACAAAAGATAATGTTGCAATCCTCAATCGCAGATCCTGGATCTCGGTTGCATAACCTTCTTCATGCTGCAATATGAATCCCTATAAAAATGTTATGGAGGAGGCTAGAATAGGACAACAACAAAGATATGGTTATTTTCGACCAAGTCCATGAGGTCACTAATACCTCTGCAGATGAGAACCTGCATTCAGTCTTGTCATGGAAATGTCGATGAGGAGAGTCGAGCTATGATGAGGTGGAGGGAGGTGGGGATAGAGTGAAACCATAGTGCAATCTCCCCTAATGAGTGCATGTCAAATTTTCATTATAGTTTTTTCATGTTATATCTTACTAACAATATCATTCCACTCATCACTTTAAGCAAGATCAATAGTGGAATCATACATCACTTGTGCTGGCAGCGGTCCTAGTTTAACATTTCCAAAATATATCATTTTATATAGGATGTATTTGAAGATGAAACATTCCAATATAGTGTGTCACAATATTCGTTGGACATGACAATAGATTAAATAGTCTTCATGACCAAGCACATTAGCATATTTCATCTCAGGTAGCCAGAGTAAACTGTTGTTCATAGGAACTATATTATATAAACAAACATGATCATCTCATAACTAGTAAAATTTATACATATCTTCATCAAATTAATTTTTCCACGGTCCAATCTTCCAAATATTTTTTCTAGGGTTTTCTATTAATGCCCAGGGTGTGATACATGATATGAAAAAGACCTTGGTGTTGGAACAAGTACATGGGCTAGCTTAAGAGTGTTGTAGGCTGAATTATCAATTCCCAGTATTTTTTCATTGAGATGGTTGAGATACCCTAGATATGATATTTATTTTTATGGATTATTTTATTCATTGATTGTTTAGGAGAAACACCAATTGCCATATGTATATTTCACATGAATGATTGGTGTTTACAGATCATTATAGAGGTTATCAATTCCCAAAGAATCATATATTCTTGGGGGAGTGGGATGTTAAAATATTTGGTAATCAATATTAATATAGAAATAAAGTTTTAGATTCACTCTTGTTATGATTATTTCATGTTTGCGAGATTTATGGCTTCTGTATTTATTATTGTAGGGATAAACTGTAAATGGACCTATTGTCATAGATCCTCCCATCCTATTATAGACTGAGCCAACAAACTATTGTACTAGAAAGGATGACCTTTACATATATCAAATGAGGAATCTCAGTTTCACTATTCATATTGATTTGGTGTCCCCATCATTTAATCACAATAAGATAAATATCTTAAAAGATTTCATTGTGAGTAAGCTCACACATTGAATATTTGGAACACGGGACACGCGGAATTTGGAGGAGGCGGAGTGTTACTCACCCAAACGAGGCAAGGTTTATGTTTTTCCGATACCATGGTGTGATTCGCTTCCATGGAAACCAATAGAGCTACCAATAAATCTATGTTATTGATAATCCCATGATGCATTTCCAATAGAGAACGATCTTTGATAGTCTCTTTGAGTGGTAGGACTAGATGAGTTAGTTGTATTGGTACCTGGGGATGATATTTTTATAGAGACATAATTTTACAATTTTCCTACACCCATTTTGATTTTTTCATTAATGGTAAAATATAATGATATATATTCATCACTAAGACCAATTGGACTAGTGATCTATATACTATGCTAGAATCACATCCATGTCTTAAATCATTTTATGGGATGAAAAATTGTGGTTTACATACACATGATTGTAGTGTATGTTGAGGATCTTCATATAGAGCATATTCAATAGGATGGCTACCCCAATGTATATTTTCATTGATTCTTCTAAAAAATTTCATTTCATTCTCAAACAAATCAAATATCTCATTGAGAATATGGAGATATTCCTCATTCAGAGGAGGAGGTATGTCATATATGACCTTTTTTTATTCATCTGTCGATTAGAGTTTATCTGCCTAGGTGGTGGAAGATTTATCTAGGGAACACCCAAATTCAGGGCCGACAGCTGGTTCTGGGTAAGCACACCTTCATTTTCTGTGAGGATAAAATTGAGGGTGGAACCATCCTCCACATGTTCATTTATATGTTCATCCCAATCTATGTGGTCTGAAGGATTAATTTCCATGAATTTCCGTAATGCATAACTCATTGTGGGTGGCATACCAACTATCGAGTAGTAGGTGATCAATTTATGTCTTTTTTTGGTCTTTTCATTATGTTATAAGATCCTCTTTGGGCTTCATTGTGATGGGTAACATGGAGTGAACCTTCATACGACCTTCTCATATGCCTCTATTCATGGATAAATTATTCACGAGATTGGATAGAATGAGATACCTCTATATTTGTTTCCACTATAAATGGAAAAGGGATGATTTCCACTATGTTAGTGGTTGACATAAAAATCCCCACACAACTATGGGATATGAATGCTCTTGTTCCACTTTTATAATGCCTCAAACTATAATTGTTAGGATTATTAATGGGATTTGTGGTATGGTCGTTGCTTCACTGATGAATGGGATTGGAATTTATGGGTACACCAAAATTATATTGAATTTACCAAAAAAAATTAGAGGCTAACAATTTATACCAGGTAGTGTGGGTTTCTCAATTATAAATTCATTCACATACAGAATGGCTGCCCAAATTGCTTAGTTGTTGGTGTTAAAGAACCAATACATTCATCTTACCACATATTGAAGTAGGGATTTTTTTATTCTATACCTATCAGATTGGAGTATTCCCATCCTTGGAAATATACATACTAAATTCTTACCTATGGTGAATAACTGGTAGAATACCAGCCATGTGTCTCCACTAGTGGGAGATATGTTGGTCATGGTAGATTGATTTATTGTTCATCCCATCTTTAATAACTCACTCATCACATTCGAAGATTTAGTAGAATTGTTTTTAGAGGTGGACGTACTATGTCCAAAATTCCGCCATACTAAGACTCATCCAACACAACAGTCAAGAAGAATTTTGGGTTGATACTATTATAACCATGAGTCGGGTAAGTATACCACATGGTCTGACAAGACTTTTCCATACATATAACCAAAACACAGACTTGTGGGTTTCTATTCTATATTCCTAACATGATGGATTTCCCCATCCTGTGACATATAGATCGGTGTTAAAATTTTCACCCTAATGATGGAATCCACATTGGAAGAGTGACATCCCCTCAACATGGTTTTTCCAACTTTTTCTCATATTTATGAACAGTTGGGTCTGATATATGAGGGATGATACATGCATTATAATAGAAACCCATTTTAGTTTTCATATGGATCGATGGTAGGGAATTATCACTACTAGTATAATCGGTATATTGAAATAGTTACACATTCGTACATCAGAATTTTCTCATCAAACATTGATGTCATATCCCCAAATCAACGAATATTGATATAGTGGTTGGGTTGTTTTGTGATTTATATTGATTCTCTATTTCACCTTATCCTGCATCACATGGTGTGGTGGTAGATGATGATGGATGTTTCATAGAATAATGTTCCTATATTATTGTGCTACAATAGAGAATAATAACCCATGGGTAGATATGATTACCATTTACAAAATTTAATGCCGTTATATATTTTATAGTAAATTTGAATGCCAATAATGAGAGTGCATTTTCACCCCTTTCCCTTGTCAAGAGGGAATCATACCCTGTGGTTCATCACCAATTATATTTGATGATGTCTCAAAAGGATATCTGTACTAAAATCTTTATCCCCCCTAGTGGATTAATAGGAGTCATTTTATAAAAAGTTTAGTCATATAAAAATATTATTGAACTTTTTATCGTCTTTTACCCACCTCCTATGACAATTTTCAAATTTGCATAAAACATAATTTTACAATTTATGAGAGTTGAATTTAAAAAATCTGAGAAACATGATTAAACTAAAAATGTAAAATGTGGTTTAATAAGGTGAAAATAATTTTTTGTGAATATTATCTTTTGACTTTTATTTACGGTGGTAATAGGTAAATAAGTTAATTAAAGGTAAAAAATATTATAATAATAAAAAATTACATTCACACTTGTACTAACCTTATTAGATGTGTAATGGACTACCATGGAAATCCTTGGGTCGATTTTGGGACCCCATGGAGCCACTTATAAATGATAATGACACTTTATTTTAATTATCTTAAATTAAATGCAAAAATGACATAAAAAATATCTGTTAGCAAATCAATTTTTACATGTGATTATATAAGTCATAATTTAATATATAAATCTTCATTGTAAATCTAAAATGATTTCCTAAAAAAATTATTTTATTTATATTTTTTAGACATTAAATAATGGAATTTATTTATGACACAATGATGATGCAGTAATTAACTAATTCATGAAATATTAAAAGAAGTTATACAATAAGTATCCAAATAAATGTTATTTGAGATGTTTTATGAATTAATCTATTTTTATATGTTAATATGACATGTTATGTTTGGTTAGATGAATTTTATTTTATGTAAAAATGGAGTTACGAATTTAGAAAAAAAATACAAAATAGTTTAAAAATTGACATAAAAGAGTTTTTAAAAAATATTATATTATTAATTGATATTATATTCCTAAAAATCAACGGTTTTGCTGAAATACTTATATAATGATAGTTGTATCATTAATTCACTATTTTGTAATCTCTTGGGAGTATATAGTATTTTTTTTAACAATATAATATAAAAATACAAAGAGAGATGTTAAATGTGAAACTATTTATCTAAGAGTTAAATCTAAATGATAAAGTTAATATAGTATCCCAAACCTATATAAAAATTTATTTTGGACTGTTTTCCACCCATCCCCACATTAGACTTTAAATTATTCATTTTGGATCCATTAAAAACATAAAATTATTTTATTATAGAATAATATTTCGATCTTTTCCTAAGGTGCCCCTCACACCTCTTATAAAAGGGCACTCCACCTTCTCTATAATTCACAACTTCAAAGCCATTTTTCTCGGCCAAACCCTACCCAAATACCCTATAAACTGTACTCCCTTAATCCTATTGTCCATACTTTAGTCAGAAATCCATCATATGGAGCACTTTTGATCAAATCAAAATGAAGAACCCGAAGAAGAGGTAAATATTTCATCAAATCTTTCAAGTTTCATTCTTCATCAAAATCCTATTTCATTGTCGTTTCCATTATAAAATAATAACTGTATTATCTTAAATATACTTTGATGTTAATATAAATATGGTACAACCATATTCATTATTCTATCCATACTTTGAATGACATGTCACCATATGTACGTACGCATGTCTTACCGTCTCCACGTCGTGGTGTAATTGTAATTCAATACATTATTATTTGGATGGGTATAATAATGATGTGTAATTGATTTAATTATAAATATAACATGATAATGATTCAGTATATACGATACACCATCCAATTATATATTATTTTAATATCAAAATAATGATATTGTCGCTCGTGCATATGTACGGATTACCGTCTCTATGAAAGCGATGAGATTCATTCCCCATCTTATCCATTCAAGACAAATATTCATTTTTTGATTAAAAATAATTTTTAAATACTTCATATCATTCTAGTTATGAATAAGATACAACCCATCTATAACAAATATGACTCACATAATAATTTATATAAAGGAAAACGAATCTATTAACACCTAAAACCACGATAATACTAAGATAATATTAACCAAGAAATGTTAAAAGATCTTATATTATAAAATATTAATGTATATGATTCTTTTATATTTTAATAAAAATTATTTCACCATTATACAGGATATTAACGTACAATTGACGATGGAAAAGTACAAGGTAAGGGTTAATGTCAAAATCTATTTATTATCCTAGTTTGTTTTTACGTAAGTATCTAGTGGGACATATTTATTATCCATGTCCATGTTTCGTAAAATAGTTTTCATAGGGATTATTTTAAGGGACTTTTTACTAAAACATAATTTTTATTTTTTTAATGATTTTTTCATCTAAACCATTATAATTATTGTCCATGTTATAGAGATGGTTTTATGGTTTTATTTAAATGGACATGAGTTATTTAAAATGATAATTACTTTCAAAAGGTTCCATGTGGTATGTGACACTTTGATTCAAAAATGACTTTAAATGTCTTCCATTCTAAAATGTGTGACTTTTAAATATTTTTATGAAAAAGTGATATTTCTCTCAAAGAGTTGTACAAATCATTTTTCATCTATGTCAAAATATTTTAATTGGATTCAAACTTGTTTGAAGTTGATTAACTATGATACAAATATTCTATATTGTATTGATCAATTTGTAAAATGTTTGACTGTGGATGTGTTATATTTATATCATCCATGGTTTATGGGTAAAGTATTGAAATTTCACATGAACGTTTTAATATTAATGTTTATCTTTTGTTTAAACCTTTTCACATGAGGATTGCATTAGACATAGAAAGTGAGTGGTGGAGCCGGCAATAGCTCTTCTTTGCATCATTTGGGATGATGAGACAAAATAGTGCCTTAGCACAAGGCCATGAAAAAATCTTATTTATAATCATGGAACAAGGCCTTGACTATGTGGCTATGAATGGATGGAATTATGATTTCATCATTATGAATGTGGCTATTGATATGGTATCTGATTATTCCACAAGTATAATATCAGTGCGAATAAGTAAATGGCATTATTTGATTTTAACATTTCAATATTATGCTGAATTTCATGTTTAAAAGGCTTTTGTTTTAGTCTTATAAATTTTATTAACTGTTTATTCTTATTTAAGCAAGATTCCGTTGTATTGTTATCCTTACTAAGAATCTGAGCTCATCCCTTTCTATGTTTTACATTTCCCTGGATGCGAAGATGTATATTATGACTGACTTATAGGGATACTCTATGGGATCTCATTATTGTCAATGGAAACAATTTTGTTGTAGTTCTCTATTTCATGAGGTAATGTAAACCTTATGAATGTATCTAGTAAATACAAGGATACTAAACTAATCGGTCTTTCGAGACTTGATCTTTTGTGATCATGCCAATAATATGTAATAATGCACCGAATCTGGGCTTCTGGGGTTGGGGAATTACACTATTTGTCGGGGAAATTCTAGTTCTACCATATCTAATGGCCTAAAATTAGAGAGAGTCATTGCTAATGTTCGAGTTATCTTTGTTTCATATTACTATACTTTCTATATTAAATTTTGGTCACACTTATTTTTGGAAGATTAGCTGTTTGAGGGTTTTGCGGAATAGGATGTCAGCTGTTTTGTAGTAGGAGAAGCCGGGGGAATAGTTGGTTGTGTCAACTGTGCTTGGATAACACCAAGTTTATGTTTTATTGTCATTAAAATCATTAAACTATCTATCTTTTGTGCTCTCCCACTATTGAAAGTAAACATTTTTTATTATTGAAACACTTTTGAGGAAAAATTATGAAATCGCAACATCCATCATTATAACCAACAAAACATTAAAATGGATAATTCAGATCAAGACTACCGAACCTACTCACTCCCCAATGATTAAACCTTGATGTAATGTTTTCAACATTACTATACCATTCAACATGTATTCATGTGCAGTGTTTCATGGGAAATATACTAATGGAGAAGGAATCCCCCCATGAACATCCATATCAAAATTCCATGTGCAGGAGAAATCTTATTTCTCTAAACCACATCTAGAGTAGATAAATGTAGAATTCCAGTTGAAAGTAGATAAAAAAACCACATCATATTCAAAGAAAATTCTTTCAAAAATAGATTACTAACCACAAAAACAATTACCCTCCATTACCATACACACTGATTCGAAACAATCTCTTTGAATTCATGAAATTAAACCCAATTAAACTAATACATACCCAAAATGCTGATATTTTCATGTAGTAAAACCAATCCAAAGACTACTCAAACCTTAATTTCATGCATAGTCATCAAGAAATATTAAAATCAATGATATCCCATGTTCTAGAATCCACCATAGATATTGTTTCAATGACTTACTAAAATAAAATGAACGCAAATGTTAAGAAGTAAAAAATCATAATAGACTATTTGAAACACAATAATCAATGATCATCGAACAAGGACCCCACCACAAACCAGATTCCATGTCCCCTCACCATCGTCCTAAATTCCCTTAGAGACCCCAATGTACCATCTAATGAAACCACAAAAGATAATGTTGCAAACCTCAATCACAGATCATGGAGCTCGGTTCCATAACCATCTTCATGCTGTAATATGAATCCGTATAAAAATGTTATGGATTGAGGAAGAAATAGGACCACAAAAAAGATATAGTTCTTTTCGGCCAATTCCATGAGGTCATTGATACCTCTACAGATGAGAACCAGCATTTAGTCATTTCATGGAAACGTCGATGATGAGAGTCGAGTTGCGCTGAGGCAGAGGGAGGATGGGATAGAGTGAAACCATAGTGCAATCTCCCCTAATGAGTGCATGTCATATTTTCGTTATAGTTGTTTCATGTTCTCTCTTAATAATAATCTCATTCCACTCATATCTTTCATCAAGATCACTAGTGGAATCATACGTCACTTGTGCTGGCAGCGGTCCTAGTTTAACATTTCCAAAATCTATCATTTTATATAGGATGTCTTTGAAGATGAAACATTCCAATATTGTGTGTCCCAATATTCGTTGTACATGACAATTGAATATCTAGTCTTCAAGACAAAACACATTAGCATATTTAATCTCAGGTAGCTAGTATAAACTTTTGTTCAAAGAAACTATATTATATCAATAAAAATGATAATCTCATAATGAGTAAAATTTATACATATCTTCCTCAAATTAATTTTTCCATGGTCCAATCTATCAAATATTTTATCAAGGGGTTTCTATTGATGCCATGGGTGTGATATATGATATGAAAAAGTCCTTGGTGTTCGAACAAGCACATGGGCTAGCTTAAGAGTGTTGTAGGCTGCCTTAGAAATTCCCAGTCTTTTTTCACTGGGCTGGTTGAGCTACCCTAGACATGATATTTATTTTTATGGATTAATTTATTCATTGATTGTTTAGGAGAAATACCAATTATCATATTTATATTTCACAAGAATGAGTGGTGTTTACAGCTCATCATATAGGTTATCAATTCCCATAGAATCATCTAATCCTGGGGGAGTGGGATGTTCAAATATTTGGTAATCAAAATTTATATAGAAATAAAGTGTTAGATTCACTCTTATTACCATTATATCATGTTTGAGAGATTTATGGATTCTGTATTTAGTATTGTAGAGCTAAACTGTAAATGGAACTATTGTTAGTGATCCTCCCCTCCTATTATTGACTGAGCCAACAAACTAGTGTACTAGGGAAGGATGACCTATACATATTTCAAATGAGGCATCTCAGTTTCACTAATTTATATGGATTTGGTGTTCCCATCATTTAATCGCAATAAGATTAATATTTTATTAGATTTAATTGTTAGTAAGATCACCCATTGAATATTTGGAACACGGGACACTCAGAATTTGGCAGAGGCGGAGTGTTACGGCAAGGTGTCTGTTTTTCCTATACCGTGGTGTGATTTTCTTCCATGGAAACCAATAGAGCTACCAATAAATCGATGTTATTGATAATCCCATGATGCATGTCCAATAGAGCATGATCTTTGATAGTCTCTTTGAGTGTTTGGACTTGATGTGTCAGTTGTATTGGTACCTGAGGATGATATTTTTATAGAGACGTCATTTTACAATTTTCCTACACCCATTTTGATTTTTTAATTAAAGGTAAAGTATAATGATATATTTTCATCACTGAGACCAATTAGACCAGTGGTCTATGAACTATGTTTGGATCACATCCAAGCCTTAAATCATTTTATGGGATGAAAAATTGTGGTTTACATACAACTGATTGTACTATATGTTGAGGATCTTCTTATAGAGCATATTCAATAGGATGGCTACCACAATGTATCTTTGCGTTGATTCTTCTAAACAATTTCATTTCATTCTCCGACAAATCAAATATCTATTTGAGAATAGGGAGATCATTCTCATTCAGAGGATGAGGTATGTCATATTTGACCTTTTTTTATTCATCTATCGATTAGAGTTCATCTGCATAGGTGGTGGAGGATTTATCTAGGGAATACCCAAATTCAGGGCCGAAAACTGGTTCTGGGTAAGCACTCCTTCATTTTTAGTGTGGATACAATTGTGGGAGGAACCATCCTCCACATGTTCTTTTATATTTTCATCACATTTTATGTGGTCTGATGGATTAATTTCAATGAATTTCAGTAATTCATAACACATTGTGGGTGGCATAATAACTATTGTGTGGTAGGTGATCAATTTATGTCTTTTTTTGGATCTTGTCATTATGTTATAGGATCCTCTTTGGGATTCATTGTGAAGGGTAATATGGATTGAACCATTATACGACCTTCCCATATGCCTCCCTTCGTGGATAAATTATTCACAAGATGGGATAGAATGAGATAACTCTATATTTGTTTCCACTATAAATGGGAAAGAGAATATTTCCACTATGTTAGTGGTTGACGTAAAAATCCCCACACAACTATGAGCTAGGAATGCTCTTGTTCCAATTTTGTAATGCCTCAAACTATAATTGTTAGGCTTAAGGGGGAATTTTTTGTTGAAAATGAACTTAACCCTTTGGGCTTGGGATGATCTCATACTATGAAAATTGATGCTTCTATTATCCCATTCTTGACCTCATGAATTCTCATCCATGTGAGAGCTAGAGAAAGTTCCAGGTGTATATGTGATCTATTAGTATCATAGCACATAAATTGTTCTGGGAGATTGAATCTCCTTAGGCTATAATCATACTAATTGTTATTGGATTAATGATTCAGATATTTTTTATGGATTTCCCTCATCGGGCATGGAAATTTGAGACTTACTCAATGCCAGTTATTTTCAAATGTTTTAACATTCCGGATCATTAATTTCATTTGATATTCATCTTGGGATAATGAAATTACATGAGGTCATTTTTAATGGTTTTTAATTAATGGGGCATGGGGTAAACTATAATGATCCATTCTCTCCCTAGGACCAAATACGAACATGATATATAGCATCTCTAATAAGATGACACAACTTCTACGTCACATTGTGGTATGTTAGTTTGAGATATTTCATCCACCCCGTTTAGTTTTGTTTTCATGAAGATGGAAGGGATTTAAATTCAATTCAATGACAAAACACTTCCAATATTATGATATTTTCTACGTACCCATCGTAGGGAAAGAAGCTTTTTTCAGGTGGAAAAGTGTATTATAGATATTTAGATGAATTTTATGTACATATTATTCGGAAAACTCCCTTGGTATGTCATACATAGATGTAACTGTGTGAAAAGATATTATTGTTATGTAATCCATGGATAATTTTCATCAGATAAGAAAAATAATTTTTTTTTATTACTCTAAATATCTTCTACTTGATCTTCTAATCATTGAAAATTATAATTTATATGGTTGCATATAACAGGGTTGGTATAGGTCCTTTTTATATGTGAATGGCATGGGGGTTTCTCAGATGATGATCATTTCCAATGGCCATATAACAGTTAATAAAGGATGACACATTTTATTGATTGGGTATCTAACATATCTGACCCCATCCCTCAATGTTCCTCTACATATGAAAGACTTATGGTATTTGATTTGACACGGATAGGAACTTCTTCCTGATATAGAACTTGACTAGAGGGATGACCTTTGTAGTTAGTGCCACAATGACGTGGAAAACCAACAAAAAATGATGTATGACTTTCGGGTTAATTTATACGATGTATAACCATGGGAGTTCCATATATATGTATTAATGTAACGAGATGAACTTATTGATGATCTATCTTATGGAAATGGGGTGGGCCATTGTGACACTCATCAGGAGATAGTCCCTTAGGATTGATAGTTTCTTTTCCATGATGTATGACTTCATGGTACATGATCTAGGGAGGACATTTACGGATTCTATTAATAATACTGTTTGGGGATATTTACAACTACAACTACCCTTATATAATTTGTTAATATATTTGTATGATCCGAATCCACCAGAGATATGAGTTTGATTGAATCAAGAATTCCTTTTTCCATTGAAGGAGGGTCAGGAATTTAATCTTAATTTTAGAATTCCATTGTCTTGATGTATTACTGGGTGCACTCTTATGGGAAACATGTAATATTTTCTATAGTTGAATACCTTCATATATTAGTTCTTGTTCACTTTTTTCCCATGGTGATACAAGGATATGTGGGTGAGAATTATGAGTTCTTGTAGGGATTCAGGGATTATCTATAGTATAAACCGTGACTGATATGTCCCCACAGTTGGAATGAGTATTTTATTTTCCGATACAGTTGAGAATTTTCCATATAATATTTTCCAACAATCAAACAAGATGAGATCATGGATTCACGTGGGCTTTATAGATACCACACTATTTTTTGGACGAGTCATCACACTTAGCGAGGTGGGATTATGGTACCAACTCCTTTCTCTTTCTATTGAAATGATATTATCTGGAAAAGTATGTCGGATATGGTAAGGAATGGATGTTCGATCCTCCATCATCACCATGACATGTTGAGATACATCATTGACTAGAATAGGAATCTATTCCCATTCTGATTTCAGAGAAAGGATATGTGTACGCTCATGTCCTCCAAATTATGTTAGTAGGTACTGAATATTATCCTATGAAGGGGTAGAGGAAAAAATACTCCCCTATTTTATAGCTACGAGACATAATTTTTTTCTTTTATTTCCATTATATTTTATTGATGGGCATGATATGAAGTACAATTAATTTGAATCTAGTCATCGAGTGCCATTGTATTTTTAGGATGGGATATGTATTCATCCACAAGGATTTTAATCTATCTATATTTCAATGCCACCATATTTTACAAGTGGGATTCACATTATTGAGTAGTGACTTGTGTCTTCTAATTGGTTTCCATGGATTTTGACTGTTGGGTTTCATATTTGTTGGTAGGGATATGGGTATGTTGAAGGAATCCTTCAAATTTGGATGACTATATTCATATATATTGGTAGGAATAATCATCCCATCATAGCGTGTTGCATCCCTATTTGGATGATGGGCTTAATGTAAATTGGAATTTATTTTTCATCTATATGTAATTTTACATCCTATATTCATGACGGGTTTTTCATGGAATAGCAGGAATTTGAACATAATCATTATTTTATGTTATATTAACATGGAATGATTCCCCAAATGGGGAAATAATATTTTGTCATTGCATGGTGTGATGATGTATTTTCAAATAACATTTCTTCCAAAGGAATGAGGGTGATAAACTACTCATGATAGTCTGATCACCACCACAACAGGTTTCTTGGGGGCCTTTAAACTTTTTTCATTCAACAGGGGCACTTAGGGAGATATCCTACTCAATGTGAGGATATTTCACCATATGGAATTGGTGGATACGTCTTATGGTCTGTGACATTGATAGGGACCCTTGTTTTGAAGGGATGAAATCACTAGTGATGACATCGTCTACTTTTCTAAGATAAGAGAGGCTCCAATTGTCACACTAATGGGATATGCTCCCAAATTATTAGATACAACTATTAGAGCTTCATGATTTAAAACTATTTATCTTCACTCGACTGACAACTAGTGGGCTTCATAGCTTGGAGAACATACTTAGCTGCCTTTAGGGAAGAAGGAGAACCCTTCTGATGGAACTTTCAAATGTATTCATTGGAGACCAATGTTGAAGGGGTTGTGTGGGTGATTTAATCCACTACATCAAGGAGGAATTGGAAAGTGATGTGGTTGACATGAATATTTTCGAAAACATATGATATTATATTATATTGAACAAAGCACTGAAGAGTAACTGTAATGTATGTGAAAAGAACAGACAACAAAACCTCTTCAATGTATCAAATTATGACTGAATGTGTGATTTATGGTATTTCATGGCCCTCTTCTGTTTTTCGATATGAAATGTGCCTGATAAAGGGTATCACCGACACCATGGTCAAGGATTCATGTTGGGATGACCATTTGTTTTCCACTGAGGATTTCTCCTAGGTAAGGAATGAAAGGATCCAATGTGGGAAGATAGTGTATCCCATTAATCTGGTGAAGGAGACAAATAATGTCATCAATATATGATTCACCATTCCATTTCTCTCATAGAAATGTTCTTGGACCAAATTGTTTATTTTATATGGGTTAAATGATGTAAAATTGATGATGTTGGATATAATATCCACAAAACATCTCCAATGGGTTTTGTTTGTGGAGCTAGAAATACACAACAACTATCATATCCATGATTCATGTAACAACATTCCAAAGGTATTCACTCGTGGGAAGACTATTTCTAATGAAAATTAAAAATTCCCATTGTTCAAGAGGATTTGAATTTTGCCTCATCACACCCTGGGGTGGGGGAGTATTACAAATTCAGAGACTCTCTTATAGATTTATAATATGTTCATGAATCCATGTTTCATTCCCACGTATGTTTTTGTGAATTACACCAATATAATTATTTATCATAACTATGAATTAGTTTTCAATCTTCTATATGAAACTCAGATTCTAAAACAATAGAGGGATCTGTATATATCTGAGGTTCTGTTTCAGTGTTACACTTTATTAGATGGATCACACATTCATGGATAATTTCGTGTAATGATACTAGTATTAAGACATGTGATGGGGTGCTCTTGAGATTATCATCATTCCAGGAGGATGGGTGTTTTTTTATTTGGATATTTTCCCATTATAATGAAAATACAAAATAACATTGAGAGAGGAATATGAATACATATAGTTCAGTGGTTATTAACTGGACACATCAACTTCTGAGGTCATGTGTCAAGGACCCAACAATATAGTTTAACGTCATATAGAAAGGAAATAAAAGACAATGGAAGATTGTGAAGGATGGTGTGAGAGATATGTCGAGGGCGTCCAAGGGGCGCAGATGAGATGTGGTCTATTATATTGATATGACCCTCCTAGGAATGGGGCCAAAAGAACATTAGGGTGATATGGGAGTTGGGTTTAGACCTCATGATGTCTTCCTATGTATCACAGTTAGTTGGGAATAAAATACAATGTAGTTTAATATGACTGGGTATTAAACCATAAAGGATTCCCATTAATGGGGATGCGATCTTGGATTATTCATTAGATACACCCATTTGAGATTAATGGCTAAGGATTACACATGGGATCTTCCCATTTTGTGTTACTTCAACTCGAAAATGGACCTTTAAAGGTTGAAGTATGGTTTTGGGTTATACAATGAGTGGGAGGAAAATTTGGGGATTTGGATTCTTCATATTTATATAATATCTACTAACCTCTTTTCCCTTGAGAAAAATACACAATGTGAGAAAAAAAAAAGTAGATCTGATAATCACATAATCTCACCCAACCCTCTAATGGGTGGTGCTGAAGCCCAGAAGGAGAGTGAAAGGGAATTGATTGTGCTTGTTTCCTATAGTGTTTTCATATCCTAAGTAGTCTCATTTGGTGATCTATCCTAATACATCATGATTGTTGGAAAAGTTAAGAAAAAGTGAAACCTCCTATAAGAATATCTAGTGCTTAACTTAGGATGGGTTCTTTAATAATAGTTATAGGAATGATGGTAGTGTTCGACCTCAACCCTCATCGATGGGAAAGTTAATCAGTTCATCTAAACTCCTATAATATGGAGGTTCATGTGATCATCCCGAGGATGGAACCCATATTACCATGATAATGTAAGCTCAAGGTTACATTGAGGGTCCACCATTCAGCTTAGATTACCCACGTGCTTCCCCTTTCCACAGGTATATAAAATTAATTCGACACATGGATGTGATCAATGATATTATCATACATGCGTTGTTTCATCATAAACTTCATTATCATGATTTTGGTATACATGTTTACGGATGGTTCGACATGGGGGTTATTGAATTATAGAGGAGAAGAGTTACAGCTAGAGAGTAGAACACCATAGGATACCCCATTCCACTTAGTATGTTTTTATAGAGGATGGGGTTATCTCTACGTAGCATGATGCTTTATGTGTAGGGGGGTTTCTATATATAATTGTTCGATGAGGAAATTGGTTTTTCATGTGTGGTTCTTTTCTACCATGGAACAAGTTCCTCCAATGTTTCATTTTTCTATGAGTAGTTTAGTTCCTTCCAAATGTTTTTGGCTATGTGGGGAAATCCACCACCTGCATAGCATTTTCCTTTGCGAGATACATATTTCTAATGTTTACATTGCATCTTACACCTCATGAAAATTACTTCCAAAAGTTATTTGGGGTTCAGATTCCACCATATGATTTATTATTTCATCCTTAATGTCTTGAAATGGGGTCTACATATAGGTAATAAGTGATGGGATTTGGTTTTCATAGAGTCATACCTCTCTCTTTAGTTTTCACATCTTAGTGTTGATCTTCATTCTCTCTATGAGCTCCTAAGTCTATTTTTTTTGGTTCCTCTTATTTAATATTTAAAATGGATATGAGGAATTCGATACTGATATAAAAGGTCGTACATTATAGGCCATGAATCACCTTTTGCAGGATCCCATGAAGGACTTAGTCAGCATGAGGAATCCTTTACGGGCAACAAAATCCATTACTAGCACCACAAATGACCATGTTTTGTTTGCAGGAGATGATGACCATACATATACCCATGAATAATTTATTTCATGGGTAGTTTTCATTTGTGGGTGTTGAAATCACCACCTCTTCCAAAAAATGACTTTATTCCATTTGAGGGAGTGGTTGGTTCCACCCTCTCCATGAACAATTTCTATTTTTCAGTGCTTCATATAGTGACAGAATTCCATGGGGAGCGGTGATCCATAAAGGGTTTTTTAATTCACTACCACACCCCTTTGAAGATTTCCATCAATATTTTCTAGGATTTCCTTTCCACCGTTTGAATAATTTATCAAAAAATCTCATTCTTGATTGTGTTAATTTCAGGAACGAACAATCCCTTAATATTTGATAATGTGTATATAGATTATATAAGATATTTTATATAATGAATTTTCCTATTATTTTATATTAAATTTTTAATTTGATTTAATCATTCATGGGGATCATGAATAAAAATTAAACATACTGGTATGATATTTATGCTTTAATCCAATTTTAAATAGTATTGTTTATTAATTAACATCCATTTGGGAAATTATATTATCCATATCATATAATATATTTTATTTGGTCATATTTTTTATTTATTTTCTGATTTTTAGTACCAGTTTCTCTTTATTTGTACTCAAAATGGTTTAGATATGCGGTATAATAAATGTATAACATTTCTATTCTATTTTTTGGGTATTTTTCATCCATATTGATATTTTAAAAAATAATTTGAATATTGTTGGTTAAATTTATTCAATAAGTTTTTATGGTCATTTTATACATTTTTCTTTATTTTTACATAATGTTTTAGACGTATTATTTTTTACAATCTAAATGACGTACCTTCTACCAATGCCGTGAAAAAATCAACATTTTATTAATTATAATTGGAAAAAAATTATCATTTTTCATTAACATTGAATGTTTTGAATATTATTTTATATTTTTTCATATATAGTTAAAAATATAAGACATACCATCATATTTTTGAAATATTTGAATTTCAAAATAGTGATTTCCAAATGAAATGTTTATTTTAACCCTGAAATATTACAGTAATATATTAAAGAATTCCTTCACCAATGATTAAATACATCGATGTTAATTATTATTTACTATGTAAATGTTCCAAAATACCATCCACATTAATTTTCTACATAGTTCATTATTAATATTGTTAAATGGTAATGAAAATATTTTTTTTCCCTTGGGTTATATATTGACGAATTGATAAAATGTTTATGACTACAAATTTCATTTTACATGTGGGATATGAATTATATATATCCATAATGAATTATGTAATGATTGTTATCTAATGAGATAATAAAAATTTGAGATGTTTTTTAACACAGTTCAATAATAGATTATTTAATTATGATACTCTAGGAAGTAAATTTTGATTATGGTTATGAATTAATGTGGAGTGATCCCAAAAAACTATGATAGTCTTTGCATTAATCGATAACTACCAAAATGATTGTATTTTATTTTGAGTATAAATAAAATGTGTGTCTCATGCTTAGGATATTTTCTGAAGGTTCCTAAGTATTTATTGTTCATTCCAGATAGTTATGAATTATATATTTTTATTAATATTCACTATACCATAATTTATGAATAATGATCTTTTACTAATTATGTATGAATATTTTACTTTTTGATCATTTCCATTTAATTTTATGATAATCATTTTCTAAAAAAGGTTCATTGATTGATATCACTTATGTTTACCAATACTGAAAATTTTGGGGACCATTTCTAATGTTTCTTTTCCCATGGTTATGAATTATGTTTTTATATATGTTATATATATTAAAGGTTAAATGTGATAAGATCTTTGTTGGATATGTTGAAGATATATCAAAAATTAAGGTTAATAAGTTTCATGTTTCAAAATAAAAAAACTTTTATTATTATGGAATGGATCGTAATTATATGTAATTGATATTAATCTATTATGATTAATATTTTTTTTATTGTTATGGGTCACCTAGAATGTGACTGAGTTGTCAAATTTATTGGTAATTCAAGTCAATAGATATAATGTATAGATATAAAAGAATTATAAGTACTGATATCAAATAGAGGAGTTAAAAATGTATAATTGGTCAGGAAAATAACTTAAATAGTACATTTTCCCTTACACCATCTGATAGAGACTAATCAACAGTATATAAATATCATGTATTATCATTAAGAACATGTCCATACGATAAATGACTATCTAGAGTAATCCTCATATAGGTCTATTGTTGAAGACCCCAATAGTATTTATTGGTCATATAGCATATCTATAATACACCCCATCATTCTAAACCATCAATACATTCAAAGAGGTGTGGTAATGAAAATGAGATAATGTTTAACCATTCCAAAGGTGAAGAATAATGGAACTCCTTACATGTAAAAAATCAATACTAAACAAAGCTGGGTTACCACCACCATTCATAATGTCCCCTATTTTCTCTGCAATCTATAGGTGGCTCCACTAATCTCAATAGTATGAGGCTGACCTACCTGAGTTATAAAGGGTGAAAGAAGCTTCTGGTTCAACCTGTAGACTCTTATCAGTAATAAAGGCATTAAATAGAACAATATGGTTCTTTTAGGTTGATTCTCCATACCCATCATCTAATATGATATCAATGTCCAATATACATCATTGTTGCCTTATATGACTCATTTTTTCACCAAAAGGAATATAAAATGATTTAGTTTAGTTAAGTGAGTGTTTAATGTATATATTATCTGGTATCCCAAATAAATCACATTGAATTCATGTGAATGATCTATAATTAGTGTTTTAGCATGGGATTACATGAAAAATATGATCTTAAATGCCACCCATGAAAGACCCTCACATTTAAATGCATTTTCCATCACACACCACCATATCATGAATGGTAACTAAATCCTAATCTCTACCAGCATCACCTTTTTATACCCATGTGTCTCTATGAGTTCCAATATAACCATGATGATATATATCTAGTACTATGGATCATGTGGTCATACATTGAATTAAAAGGCTAGTGGATGCAAGATATAGAGGTCTATGGAGTATTTTACCATATAATTAAGAACCCCTATCCCCTATGAAATAACATGAAGATGGACTCCCGAATATGGTGGTCCCACTAAAATCACAAATAGATAAGGGGGAGGAGCATTTAATTTTAGACACTCCTGCATTGTGGGTGGTGGAAGAGGTGCATTCCCCCATTCACCTTGGAGGGTGCACATTAGCCAACAACTTCTTGTGGTTCCATGTCTCTATTTAGAGGATATATCATCTAAAATATGCATGAAATATTTTGAATCATTGGTGAAAAATTCTATATAATATATGAAATCACCCAATGGTTTAACAAGGATGATACAAAAAAACTATTGAATATCATTATTATTACTGTATAATGTTCTCTCTAACATCATGTTAGTAAAAATTATTTATATACATAAAATAAATAGAAACTTTTTCAAGATAAACCAAATAATTGTAAAAAAAATATATCACATTACCATATAATAAAAATATATCGCTCAATAAATAAATTCTGGTATATCCATAAAACCTACAATGTCACATCCCGACTTTTAATTCATTTTTATTTATTTAATTCTCGGCCTTGATTTCTCTTGTCAAGGTCTGAGTAGGGTCCCGGGTCAAAATTGTTGGCGTTCAATATTTGCAGTGGGGTTCAGACTTGTGCACGGTCACCGCACCGCTAGCGGTGACCGTGCGTTCGATCCTGGAGACTGCGTGGTTGACTGATTACAATTATTATTCAAAATAAAATGAAACAAAGCTTTCATTTTAATTACCATTTAGTTTATATTAGTGCTATTTTGTTTTTATTAATATTATTAATATTATCATCTCCTTTTTACTACTACTAATAATAATATTATTATTATTATTATCGAAGAAAAAAATTAATTTTAATTGTTGTTGTTGTTGTTATTATTATTATAATTATTTCTATCATTGTTATACTATTATTATTATTATTATTCTCCTTGTTATTATTATCATCAATGTGAGGTTTTGGAATTTTTTATTTTTATTTTTATTTATTTATTTATCATTTTTCCCATAGGTTTTCCATTCTTAGTTTTTTTCTCCACGTGGGTTTTCCCTTGCGCCTCTTTCAATTTTTTTGGGCGCCGAACTAGGGTTTCCCCTCCACTGCCGACCTCGCCTCCCAGTTCAGGCTTTCTCCTTCCTGCATCACCACTGCGTTCACCCCCACTGCTCTTGCGCTCACCCTAGCAGGCACAACCCTCCGCCTTCCTGCTGTGCCGGACGACCCAAGGCGTTGCCCTCCACACCGGCCGCACACCGGTGCCCCTCTACCGCTACCCTCAGCCGGCGTCCCTCCACCACTCCCCTCCGCCGGTGTCTCTCCGCCGCTCCCCTCCGTTGACGTTCGTCCGACTGCCACCCTATTCCCAGCCTCCCTCCTTGTGCACAGCAAGCAGAACCGCAACACCCTTCCCTTCTCTCGTCCAACGTCGACAGCCCCCTTTACCCCTCCTGCCTGGCCTGCTGCGCGACAGCCACCATAGTCTCCCTTCCCCCATGGCGCGACACAATGCACGACCCTCCTCACGCCGGACCTCCTCTCTTCCCCCTCCGGTAAGTATCCTCTTTTTTAGGGTCCTTAATTTTGTTTTTTTTCTATTCTTCCAAGCCATCATAGTTAGGGTGTGTTCGATTCATTTTTCTTAGATTCTAGGTGATGCAGTTTGTTCCTCGGTGTGTATTCTTCCTACCCTTGAAGTTTCATCGTGTTCGCGCGCCTCCGAGGTAGAAGAATTTGTGTATTTCTTTTTTCGGATAACTCTGTTAATGCCCGCACTCTATCTTTTAGTTTTAAAACTGGTTTCACATCATCTTTATGCCTTTAATTAGCCTGCTATATTGTTTTTGAATATTTTGACGTTGTTAAAAATTTGTTTGGAGTGAGTTCCTGGTTCACGTCTGCATGTGTCTGCAATTATTTGTTTGTTTAAGTTCCAAATATTATTTTGGTAATTTTTAAAATGTATTTCAGTTCCTTATGCTATTCTCATATATGTTTTTATGATGTTTTGGCATTTGTGGAATTAGTTGAAATTGGTGGTTATTGGCATTGTTTAATTATGTTATGTTAATGTCAGTTGACGTGATTTTGGGGGTATTTCCCTTAGTTTTCTTTTATAAAAAAATGGTGAAGTTTTGATTTGGGTTTTAGTTGTGAACTTGGTGATTTCTATAGAGTTGGTTTTTGAATCGTATTTCGGTTTCTTTGTTTTGTGTTCGTTTTGTTTCGTCTGCACCGGTGTCAAGGTGAATTTTACTCTGTCTATTCATTTGGATTATTTTAAGATAGCATTTCAGTGTTTTTAGATGCTTTGCGTTTTTTTTTTCAACGCATTGGGATGGTTTTTCTGTGATGTTGCGGTCGTCGGCAAGTGACGCGTACTTGTGCGCATGTTGGGAGGTACCACATCGTCGTCGTAACCGAGCTGCGGGTTGAGGTAGGTCCCCCGTTTCACTCACCATTAAATTTATAATTTATTAATTTCTTGATGTTTTTTTAATATTAGATAATACAGTTTGAAATGATTATTTAGTGTGAGAAGAGCCGTTTATTTTATACCAAATAATTAAAACATTTTCTTGACGGGCGTACACCCATCTTTGAAAGAATTTCCTTCTAGACTTTAACCATAATTCATGGAATATCAAACGTACTTCTAGTTTTAAAGATAAATGATTTCTTCTGAACAAGTGTTTTGGGTTTTCTCGAGAAATTAAGTTTTGCTTTAAAATTGTTGAAGGCCCGTTTGGCACTTTAATAAAATAGATTACTTTGGAAATCCCACTCGGGGGTGATCTTTGGTGTGAATTGATTGCGTGAGCTATATGTGATGTTAGTGCTTTGTGACTGTTTGATTTACATTGTGGAAGCACCCCTCTTTTATTATTTGTGTTGACATGAGAAGCTGTCATATTGAGTGAATTTTCTGAGAACGATTGTTGCACTAGTTTAGACCACACACTGGCTAGTGGCCCCATAGCAGGGGAATACTGAGTTATTGCTGCTATGGGGATTGGGCCCCTCCGTTAGGCCATGCAGGGCTATGTCATGTAGTAGTATGGGAGTTATGACGTCGTCGAGTTAGGGAATTCCTTCAGGATGAGTCACATGTATAGTACGTTCTAGATTTTTCACAATCTCCTAGGTTCAACCCATGTTTCATTTAGTGTTTATTTGTGTGTGGCGCACGATTGAGAAGTCTAATTCGATTGCTGGCTCGTGTGTGCCATTTTTTTCCCATTTCCCTTGGAGTGTGTTGTGTGTTATGTGTAGTTTTTCTTTTTATCTAATAACTGTTGTTTGGTTTTCTAACTGTTCGCATAAGTGTTTTAAAATGCAATTCACCTGTTCCTCTCAAGCATTAAAAGTTGTTTTCAAATTACAAAGGGCAATGGACTGATACTTGTTTTAGAAATGAAAGTGTGTGTGTGTGAAAACAAATAATTTTTATACTCAGTTCAAACCTGGAATTAATAAATTTCGTTATTTAAAGGTAGTGCTTTGGGAATAGTTTGTTGGGCACACCTACTGAGTTTTAATACTCACACCTATAATTCTTTTTATCTATTTTTAGTGTTTGTGCAGGCTATAACTTGGGTGCTTTCACCTTGGGTGACTTTTGGTCGTGAGTTGGAGAGTGACCTGCGAGGTCACACAGAGATAGTAATTATCTCTTTCGGTTTGTTTTATGTTTCTTTTATTCTTGTTTATTTTCTCTACTTTGCCTATTTTTTTTCTGCGCTGCTCTGTTTTATTTATGCTGATTTATTTATTTATTGGGTGAAATCGTTCCCACCGCCTCTGTTGATGCCCTGGTGCTTGTTGCCAGCCTGGGAGGATCGCGAACGCCTCTCGGGTCATGTTGTGGACCGGCTCGGGTGATCGGTTCAAGGTCGACCCAGGTTGGTTCATGACAAAATGGTATCAGAGGATGTCGACTCTTAGCGGACCTCACTTTTCCGAGTGCCCTTGTTATTTAGGATGTCCGGTAGATGGAGATTAGGACTGTCGGGGCATAGGAGGTATGTTGTGGGTTGGTTCCTGATCACCACCGCTTGTGACGAGACCTGAGTTACTAGGGGTAGTCTGGGTTTTGAGTCTTTTGTCCTTGTTTTGGATTGAGGGATTACAATATAGGGGACTCTGTGTGACGTTGTGACCCCACATGAAGTAGTGACCCATGTGGAGCCCAAGTGCCCGATTCAAGGTCCTCTGGTGTTATGTCTTACTTGGGGCGTGGCTCACTACCATGTCCCCAGGTTGGGTATAAGCACTAGTTCCTCATTCCGGTTTTCCATTGTTAGTTGTGATATGTCTTGATTTTGGTTGGTTTTAAAGTGTTTTTGGAAATGAAGGTGGTTTTGAATTGAAAGGTTTTCTTTCTCTAATGGTTTTAAAACTGGTAAAAAAAAGAGGGGTTTTCCTTCAAGTTGTTTTGAAATTGGTGAAGTGGGTTTTTAAAGAAAAGTGTTTTGATTTGAAATATTTTGGCTTATGTTTTGATTTGGTAACAGAATAGAAAGTGTGGCCCTTGGTATTCCTTGGGATCATCTGCATATGTGTGGTAGACACGTGAAGTGCACATTGTCATATATGTATGGGTGATTTGAGTGAAAAGGGATGAAGGCTTATGCGGCTGTTCATAGGATGCCATTGGTGGGGTTTTGGAATTTCTGGGTTGGCTTGATTTTTCTGAAATGGAATTGAATGAGAGAAAAAATGATTTCGGGACTTGGTTTTTCTTGAAAAGTGGGTTTTGGTATTTTGAAAAGTGGTTTTTTTCCTATGTTTATATATATTTGATATATGAGTCTGTTACCCTTGGCTTGTGGTGTTGTTTTGGTTGTGTTTAAGCTTGTTCGGGAATCCAGGCTAGTTGTCTTGGCTCGGGGTGTTTCTTTTGATTGATTTTTGTCTTGATGCCAATTGCGATTTAGTTTTTCATGTTTTTTTTCAAATATGCCACCCATAAATGTCCTCAAAAGTTGTTAATGAGTCATGCCCAATTCTAGTTTCTATCGAGTGTTTCTTGTCTTTCATGGCATTCGGGGTTCGTTAGGGGCAGTGAAGCGGTTTTAGGGGAGTAGAACATATCTTCAGGTGGTTGGGGACTCCCTAGATTGTTAGAGTTCATATTATCTGGGGTTTAATGGAGGGTCCAGCCTTGGACCAATAGAGGGGGGGACTTTACATCACAGTTGGAGATGGGATGATGCGGGAGGTGTTAAATCTGTCTCCATCAAATGGATCATACCTGAGGAGTTGATGAAGAAAAGTGGCGTGAGCTTGTCCGTAGTTGGCAAGGCCAACGGTTGGTGAATGCCTGTGTCGGAAACTTTAAGGATTCGACATTTGGAGCGCAAGTGCTTGGCCAACCCGGCACCTTTCGTCATTCGTAAGGGTTCCCCATTTTGCGAGTAGGGTGTACCAGAGGAACCTGCCTCTAAAGAAATTCCTTTTGTCATCCTAGTTTTTCAGACTACTTTGTAATGTTCCATCGGTGTTCCTAGTTCGAACATCCTAAGCCATCTTGTCTCATCCCTCCGAAGTCATGCTATAGCGTGACTGCTCGGGTCACTGAGAAAGGATTCAAAATAGGTGTCATTCGAAGGAGTCCTGATCGGGGGATTCTCATGTCTGACTATGAGGCATAAGATGCTTCAACCATCAGAGCCCTAGCCTCAGGTCTTGGGGTGAAGCTCGCACACAGTCAGGGTGTTAGAGGCATGTGAGACATTCACTCGATTCTTTATCTTTCGTCTCGAAATAGAGACATTCTGGATTTCCTTGTCCTTGATTTCATGCTGTTGTAAGTTCATCTTTTGCAGTAATAGTGTGATGAACTTATTCTTTCGTTATCATAGCAGTCACTTTCTTTTGAATGTGGCCTCTAGAGTTGTTTGTTTTTCTTAAATGTGTTTTTGGCCCTTGGGTGGATTTGCCCTATTTTTATTAAGTGATCATTTGGAGATGTGAGTGTTGGGGGTTTTGTCTTATTCCGAGAGTTTTAGGTTTTAGTGGAAGCGATCTCGTTCGTACTAAGGGAGTTGGATGTTTTGGGAGTTTTAATTCAGTTTGGGAAGTTCTTAGTTCCAGCAGTGTTGTTATATGGAGTTCATTGTTTTGGTGCCCCGATATGACGGACGACCTTGTAGTGATGTTCTGTTTAACTCTCAGTGGTCCCGCTCAACTTAGGTGGATAATTCGTTAGGTTCATGTTGGGGGTTCCCTGGTCCCTGGTTGTGGCGAGGGTGTTGTTTGGATAATGTAGAGATGTTAAGATGGTTTTTTTGGGACCCGGGTTTGTCGTGTTGCTCTGTAGTAGGTTTATCATTTAACTCTTGGTGGAGTTGTTTCGGTTTTAAATTTTCTATGTTAGTTGAGTTCTTGTGGTGGGGAGAACCCTCTCGTGCTCTCCCCTTGTTTTATGTCATGTTTTCTTTGTGACCAGTTGGGTGTGACTTGTGGAGTGAATCGTCAAACCAAGGTTCTTGACTTTCCTTTTTGGCTCTGTTCGGGCACGGACTCAAGCTTTGACTATCTTTTGTCTTGGTGACTTTTTGGGGGCAGAAAGTGTCTATGGTGGGGAGAATTTTCACATCCCGACTTTTAATTCATTTTTATTAATTTAATTCTTGGCCTTGAGTTCTCTCGTCAAGGTCTGAGTAGGGTCCCGGGTCAAAATTGTTGGCGTTCAACGTTTGCAGTGGGGTTCAGACCTGTGCGCGGTCACCGCACTGCTAGCGGCGACCATGCGTTCAATCTTGGAGACTGCACGGTTGACTTATTACTGTTATTATTCAAAAATAATGAAACAAAGATTTCATTTTAATTACCATTTAGTTTATATTAGAACTATTTTTTTTATTAATATTATTAATATTATCTTCTCCTTTTTACTACTAATAATATTATTATTATTATTATGATTATCGAGGGAAAAAATTTATTTTAATTGTTGTTGTTGTTGTTATTATTATTATTTTTATTATTTCTATCATTGTTATACTATTATTATTATAATTATTCTCCTTGTTATTATTATCAACAATGTGAGGTTTTGGCATTTTTTATTTTTATTTTATTTTATTTATTTATCATTTTTCCCAGAGGTTTTCCATTCTCTCCTTTTTTTCTCAACGTGGGTTTTCCCTTGCGCCTCTTTCCATTTTGCTGGGCGCCGCACTAGGGTTTCCCCTCCACTGCCGACCTCGCCTCCCAGTTCAGGCTTCCGCCTTCCTGCATCGCCACTACGTTTGCCCCCGCTGCTCTTGCGCTCACCGTAGCAGGCACAACCCTCCGCCTTCCTGCCGTGCCGGTCGACCCAAGGCGCTGCCCTCCACACCGGTCGCGCCCCGGTGCCCCTCTGCCGCTACCCTCAGTTGGAGTCCCTCCACCGCTCCCCTCCTCCGGTGTCTCTCCACCGCTCCCCTCCATTGGCGTTCGTCCGACTGCCACCCTATTCCCAGCCTCCCTCCCTGTGCGCAGCAAGAAAAACCGCAACACCCTTCCATTCTCCCGCCCAATGTCGACATCCCCCTTTACCCCTCCTGCCTGGCCTGCTGCGCGACAGCCACCATTGTCTCCCTTCCCCCACGGCGCGACCCAACGCACGACCCTCCCCACGCCGGACCTCCTCTCTTCCCCCTCCGGTAAGTATCCTCTTTTTTTAGTGTCCTTAATTGTGTTTTTTTTCTATTCTTCCAAGCCATCATAGTTAGGGTTGTGTTCGATTCATTTTTCTTAGATGCTATGTGATGTAGTTTGTTCCTTGGTGTGTATTCTTCCTACCCTTGAAGTTTCATCGTGTTCGCGCACCTTCGAGGTAGAAGAATTTGCGTATTTCTTTTCCGGATAACTCTGCTAATTCCCGTACTCTATCTTTTAGTTTTAAAACTGGTTCACATGATCTTTATGCCTTTAATTAGCCTACTATATTGTTTTTTAATATTTCGACGTTGTTAAAAATATGTTTGGAGTGAGTTCCTGGTTCACGTCTGCATGTGTCTGCAATGATTTGTTTTTTTAAGTGCCAAATATTATTTTGGTAATTTTTAAAATGTAATTCAGTTCCTTTTGCTATTCTCGTATATCTTTTAATGATGTTTTGGCATTTGGGGAATTAGTTGAAATTGGTCCTTGTTGGAATTATTTAATTATGTTATGTTAAAGTCAGTTGATGTGATTTTGGGGGTATTTCCCTTATATTTCTTTTATAAAAAAATGGTGAAGTTGTGATTTGGGTTTTACTTGTGAACTTGGTGATTTCTATAGAGTTGGTTTTTGAATCATATATCGATTTCTTTGTTTTGTGTTCGTTTTGTTTCGTCTGCACCAGTGTCAAGGTGGATTTTACTCTGTCTATTCATTTGGATTATTTTAAGACAGTATTTATGTGTTTTTAGATGCTTTTCATTTTTTCAGCGCATTGGCAAGGTTTTTCTGTGATGTTGCAGTCGTCGGCAAGTGACCCGTACTTGTGCGCATGTTGGGACGTACCACATCGTCGTCGTAACCGAGCTGCGGGTTGAGGTAGGTCCCCCGTTGCAATCACATTTATATTTAGAATTTATTAATTGATTGATGTTTTGTTAATTTTAATAAATGATAAATAATATTAGATAATACAGTTTTAAATGATTATTTAGTGTAAAAAGAGCAGTTTATTTTATACCAAACAATTGGAACAGTTTCATGACGGGCGAACACCCATCTTTGAAAGAATGTCTGTCTGGCCTTTAAACATAATTCACGGAACATCAAATGTACTTCTAGTTTTAAAGAAAAATGATTTCTTCTGAACAAGTGTTTTGGGTTTTCTCGAGAAATTATGTTTTGCATTAAAATTGGTGAAGGCCCGTTTGGCACTTTAATAAAATAGATTAATTTGGAAATCCCACTCGGGGGTGATCTTTGGTGTGCATTGATTACGTGAGCTATATGTGATGTTAGTTATTTGTGACTTCTTGATTTACATTGTGGATGCACCCCTCTTTTATTATTTGTGTTGACATGAGAACCTGGCATATTGAGTGAATTTTCTGAGAACGGTTGTTGCACTAGTTTAGACCACGCACTGGCTAGTGGCCCCACAGCAGGGGAATACTGAGTTATTGCTGCTATGGGGATTGAGCCCCTCGGTTAGGCCATGTAGGGCTATGTCGGGTAGTAGTATGGGCATTATGACGTCGTCCAATTAGGGCATGCCTTCAGGATGAGTCACATGTATAGTACCTTCTGGATTGTTCACGATCTCCTAGGTTCGACCCATGTTTCATTTAGTGTTTATTTGTGTTTGGCGCACGATTGAGAAGTCTAATTCGATTACTGGCTCATGTGTGCCAATTTTTTCCCATTTCCCTTGGCGTGTGTTGTGTGTTATGTGTAGTTTTCCTTTTTAGCTAATAACGAATGTTTGGTTTTCAAACTGTTCGAATAAGTGTTTTAAAATGCAATTCACCTGTTCCTTTCAAACATTAAAAGTTGTTTTCAAATTACAAAGGGCAATGGACTGATACATGTTTTAGAAATGAAAGTGTGTGTGTGTGAAAACCAATATTTTGTATACATAGTTCAAACATGGAATTAATAAATTTCTTTATTTAAAAGAAGTGCTTTGGGAATAGTTTGTTGGGCACACATACTGAGTTTTAATACTCACACCTATAATTCTTTTTTCTATATTTAGTGTTTTTGCAGGCTACAACTTGGGTGCGTTCACCTTGGGTGAAGTTTGGTCGTGAGTTGGAGAGTGACCTGCGAGGTCACACGGAGATAGTAATTATCTCTTTCGGTTAGTTTTATTTTTCTTTTATTCTTGTTTGTTTTCTCTACTTTGTCTATTTTTTTTCTGCACTGCTCTGTTTAATTTATGCTGATTTATTTATTTATTGGGAGAAATCGTTCCCACCGCCTCTATTGATGCCCTGGTGCTTGTCGCCAGCCCGGGAGGATCGGGAACACCTCTCGGGTCATGTTGTGGACCGGCTCGGGTGATCGGTTCAGGGTCGACCCGGTTTGGTTCGTGACATACAAGAAATCATGTAATTAAATTAATGAAAAACTATGTTTTAATATATATATATAGATATATATATATTTATATATATATATGAATGAATTCATTGTGACTCTATGTTCCTATTTATGATTCAAGAATACACCCAAATCCCATAAAACTATATTTATTATCCGATTAATACAATCATATAGGTTGTCACACATGATCAATCTACAATAATTAAAAATACCTTACCAAACACCCAAAAAATCAATATCATTTTTAATATCTATTAGGATAATCAATAATAAATGTATTAAATAATATAAAAACTATTTGACATGGTATAATAGACATATAAATAACCATAAAAAATAACATTTCGAGCACACATGTGCAATTTATTCTTTTATGGGTGTCAAACATAACAAAAATGTATTTGTGATGGAAGGTAGTCCTAAAATATGTTATATGAGATAAGGATATAAAAACAAGGTTTATGAGCATGTCACAATATATATTCAAGGCATATAGATAATTTGTCGCTATCATAAGTCAGGCTATAATTTTTTTAAATCTTGATACTCCATAGGATAGACCATATGGTTGTCACGACAAACATTGTAACCTAGGTTAGTCCATGAGGTCATGATATGCCGAACCTATGTATATTTCTAATATCATCACCATAACAGGTAATACATAGTCTTCCTATATGGGATAATAAAATCAATATATTCCACCTTTTATGAGTACCATAATCAATACCTCCAATTACATGGTAATAAATACAAGAATTCAAACAATATATGGGAGAAACGTACTTTCCACAATAAAAAATTATAATTAATATACATTAATATGTTTTGAACATTTAATATGATAAAAAATTATAATGCTATATTCATTTCATTAATCATTTGAAATCGTACTAATAGGATACACACTCCCCCAACATTAATTCTCTAACAATAATGATCAAATAAGTTCCAACAACACAAGAATCATACGAAGGAAACAATTGTATACAAGGGACCCAAATGACTTGAAAATTCATAATATATGATTTTTGAGGAATTAATGCAATATTTTTTAGTGAATCAAATCCTAAATCACATTTCAGACACATAAAAAAATATCTCACACATTAAGGATAAATATCTCGGATTCACAATCATCCATAATGGAGGGTTAGAAATCATACCATAGATGATTGAATATAACGAAGACTGTTTATGAAATAAAATACGTCATGTACTCCTTCAAATTAACTAGTTCCATGATATTTTAGAGAAGGGGAAATAAATTCATCAAATTCTATATTGGTTCATAAATAGAATGATAAATTACACATTGAATTGTGTAGAAATCATCAGGTCATTTTAATGAGCATCATTCCACAAAGAATATATCAATAGAAATTAGATCTAAGATTATATTTAGGAATATAAATTTCTCAAGTGGAATGATCTATGAGAAAGTAATTGGAAATATCCACCATTCTTTGGGGATTTAACTATGTTCATGTAGACGTCATTTTCATATCATTTCCACATACAAACTAACTACATGACATTAAAATATTATAGTTATATCATAAATTTCCCCCCCAATAAGTGTTTTAGTAATATTATGTATATATACAAACTAAAAAAATGTCTATAGTTTGTGGCATATCTTGATATTATCAATTGATGTCGTCTAATATATAGACCAGTCATGAATTTTTTAATGAATGAATAATCATTATTTGGATAAGAATAAATTCAAATGAATTGTCATATATTGAAAAAATATCTCACTAATGATGAAGAATTTTTTTTAGATCTATAGATAACATAACTTCCTAGCATTTTCATATTTATCAAACATATAAAAAACTATGTGAGATGAATGAGAGTGCACATGATCCAATGGAAGATCACTCAAAATAAAAATAGGGTTATTGGGTTAAAAACATTTATTAAAAATGTCCAAAATGAGTAAAATTATAAATCAATGGGGAGTATTTGATGCACTCTCTTCTAGGATATATTGGATTTCTAGTGCAGCCATTGAATATATGGTGACTTCACATAAACTAGAGGGTGTGAAACGAAGAACCACATGGGTAATTTTGGTACCACTAGTGAGATGGTGGTACCCCATCTGCATGATAGTGGGAAACCACTAGCTATCCAAATATGTAATAAAAAAACATGAGACCTACATTAACTCAATTGGTAGGTTGGTAGAAATTTATAGCCACTATTTTTCATTACCTTTTCTAAAATATTCCACAATAGATTTTGGAACCCTTTATACCTCATAATCAACAACTAAACACCCTCAAATGAATAAAAAGTTACGAAAATGTTAATTAAATAATCCTTAAATGAATCGTATAACATATTTCATAAAGATGTTACAAATTATAGGTTTCTAACATAACATGTAATAATGTAGAGATAAATTATACTTATTAATCATATCTAAAATTTTAGAAGCGAATGTGTAAAATAAAATCCAATCCCATTGTATTATTTTATGTAAATTGTTTATAGACCATATGTGGAATAACCATGACACTAAAGGATTGAAAAAGGTGTCTAGGTAAATAATGATCTTTGTGGGATGATTTTACTTGAAACATGAACAACCAATGAAGATAAAAAATAAATTTATTATTATATGATGAATTTTTATTAAATAAATACATTTCGAACCAGAATGTCTCATCCTAGTTAAATGTGGAATAAAAATTTACAACACATACAAAATAAAGGGAATGATAACTCAATGAATACAAAATATAATCAACCAAAAATAACCCCAATAATTCTCTAATCCCTGAATCCATGTTTGAATCCTACTACACAATGATTAGTCACTAGGGAAGTATAACACCTTCCCTTTTCTTGTATATATGTATAAACAATTGAAAACACACTAATGTTCCTATGTATTGGGTAAGTGTAAAATGTCTAATGTAATCCACAGTGAATTACAATCACATTCTGGTAGGAACAATATCATGTTAGTTCAGAATTATATTTTATAAAACATAGGTTAATTTTTTATAAATAATTTCATAATTTAAAAATTTAACATGTTCTAAAATCCATAACCACTTCACAAAATCATTCAAAAAATCCCTCCACTTGAACACCCAATGACAATCCATAAACCCAAACATAATGACTTGTAATATCCCCAAATCATCACCTGATGGAATCCAGCATGATAAAATTTGGAATAGACCCCATGTTAAAACCAAAAAGGTGTTATTATGATGTTTCCTGAACTTATACCAACCACAAATTCCATGTTTTCAAAAAAGTATATTTTTAATTGAAAAATATTTTCAATTATGAAATTTATAAAACAATATATTTCAATTATTTGAAAATAAATTATTTATAAACTAATAATTTTAAGGGTTTTCTAAAAAATAGAAGATGGTTATAGGAAAATTATGACATTGTGTTATAGAAAAATTATTGTGGGTGATAATCATCTAACTCTCAAAGGATTATAAAAACAATAAAAAACATGAAACATCTATGTACATAAATGAACAATATTTCCTTCAATATATCTATCTGTGATCTCATAAAACATTTCATTGATTATAAATAAATACACTATGGATAAGATCTAACATTCAAGATGAGAGAATAAAAGGAGATAATAGAATTAATAAAAAAATGTATACATTCCATTGATTCTATAGATCTAACACACATAGATATATCCAATCCTACTTTCGTATCAAATGTAACCACCATGATTTCATAGTGATGTAGATTACATGGAGTGACTATGTGATGAGATTTAAATAAAGTTTTTAAAGTCCAACATCCAAGATAAACTCTAATTTTTGTAATAATAAATCTACATCACATGTTTTGGGAAACCATGTTATTGAATCTATCTCCAAATGACCCCCTTACTTGAAATGTTCTTGGTTTGGAAAACATTTTTCGAGACATAAATTTCCTTACTATAACAATTAAATTATATTTTCCTGGGAATATGAAATGTTTGAAAAAACCATGAACCATACTTATTCCTTCCATGAGACCTCAACATCATCATTCACAATTACATTGATTTGTTTCATTGACAAATAATGTCATGAAAGAAACTGTGACCCCTTTATAACACTTCCCTAACACACTTTTACCAATACTAATCTCAGGAAATTGAAATGAATTATTATATAATAATAAAATAAATAATAAAATGTTTATTACCTAAAATAATGGGTTTCATATTATCCCCAACATTGGTTGTTTCATCCACTGAAAGGTGGTGATTATAGGTTCTTCTATAAGTGTTCATGCCATATCTCAACCCTAATTTTATCTGATACTAATTTCTCATCTACAATTTCACCATGCCCCTATAAGACAGATAAAAATAGACAATTTTAAGACAAAATAGATTTTTTTTCTATAAAAAATTTGTATAGGAACATGAAACAAATTATCCCCTAGATCCAGATCAATATGTTCCAATTGAATCAGATGGTTAACATCCAGATAATATTAATTCCATTGAGATGAATTTTTTTTATAAAGATGAAAAATTTTCATAAATCCAACTATTATAATAAATCATAAATAATTCATAATATTTCAAAATGATCAATGTTCCATTGAGAGAGTATTCAATTCATTACAAAATAATGATGTCCTATACAACGTGATACTATAAAAAACAAGGTAAACCACATTAATTGATAGTGTCTAATGAAAATGATCACAATATAATTCAGTACAATTTTGATCCATCACATTTCATTTCCTATTAATTTTAATATTAATGGACTTCTCATAAAAACTACATGAAATAAGTGTTGTCTCCATTATTCCCAAAAAGAACATTATGGATACTAATATGGAAGATCATTCAATTCTTTCAAAGAATCCATATGTTTCAAGGAATGGTAATTGCTACTGTATGAGAAATATATTACTTGTAAATAATTCTACCATAGCCTCGTATATATAAAATAAAATCTCAAATAATATCACCCTATATTTAGACCATATATTTGACCTCTCCATAAATTTGGGGTTGCTAAAATATTATCAGATTCAATGTGGGTTTGAATGAATTATACAATGATATTCAAAATTGTATTGTAATCCTTGTGTCTTAGTCAGACATAATATAAATTTTCACACTATGGAACATTAAAACTTACTGAATTTAATTTTTTAATATGTCTTCCACCAAATTTATTTAATAAATATAGATTATGTGAGCTAATATTTAGAGTTGATCCAATCTAATAAAAATGAAATTGTGTTTTGAAACCATTCTTGGTAGACCTATGGAAAAAAATAACTAGCTATTTTTTCAAATTTTCACATGGATATATGTAGAGGATACAAAAGACACATTGGATGTTGGTTCTCCTCAATAACCAATTGATATGAGAGGAATCTAAATACATGCTAATCTTGAATTTTTTTAATGAAAACTAGAAATGTGTTTTCATCACATTATATTTCATAAAAATACTATCATGAATAACTTATATTTAGTTATGTAATGTAGAATGAATGATTACATGATATTATGGAGAAAGTAAAATATGGTAACTAAAATTAAACACAGATCTCTTATACAGTGTCCATCCACCAATGTTCACCCATCAAACATTAGACTATATGGATAGGGATTTAGTATAAGATGCATGAGAATCATTAATGTGCTCAATAAAATCATATAATTGAGTAACTAGGAAAAAATCATAACACAACTATACTTAGAACAATCTAGATTCATATCAGCTATGAATGTTATTATATACCACAAATATAAATCAAAATAATTCAATAGAATATATGTGTTCATACAATATGCATTACAAATGCAATTCAGATTTCCCATTGTATACATCATGTTGAATTTATTCATAAGAAGATTTTCATTTCATATTAGTATCTATAAAATCAAATAACTCTATTATAATATATATTACAATATATTATGATCCATTAACAGTATTAACTCCTCACCAATGAGATAATGATTAAATGTTTTTAAATAATAGACTATAGTAGAAAACATAAAATCATGCATCAAATAATTTCATTACAAAATTTGTATCTATTTGGTTCCATACGAAATAACATTATCTCCCTACATGGGAACACCTACCCAAATAGATATATACACATCACAAAAAAAACTCATAATATTACAACCCCAAACACATAAACTCATATTTTGTGTATACATTAATATATATTCATAAAATATAATGGATAGAATCCCCATGAATCAGTCATTATAGTAATATTGAATAAATATATACACATATGATTCCCATTTTTTACATTGGAAATAAAATATAAAATTTATTAGTATAAATTATTTCGCATCATTAAACTCATTTAGTGATATTTAATTCAGATCAAGGAGAGTTTTAAAAAAATAATTTAAATCTATAATGATCAGTATGGGTCATGTGAAAAATCATATATCATGAAAAAATAATGAATAATAAATATGGAGTGTAAAATAACCAAAATTCCATTTCATTTAATCAATATCAGGAGAATAAAATTCTTCCATTTATAATAATTATTCAATAATTTCATTGATATTAATTACTTAATTCCCAATGATGAAAATGAAAAATAAAAGGCATCATGATATTTTACATCATCATATCCATACAGAAAAGTATTTATGTCATAAGTTTTTAATAAATTGGTAGGTATACATGAGAAACCATTTTTATTTTTCCATTTATTATTCTCATGAGTCATGTCAATGAATTGAGGGGTTATTTATAACTTGGCCCCAAACGTCATGAAACGTTTAATTAATTACTCGTATACCTAATGGTCAATTTAATTCATGAACAATATCATTGTGAATAGATATTTTTCTTTAGTATAGAATAAAAAATCAAATATTTCACCAAAAAATAAAATAAAATTCAATGTAAAAAACCATATGTAAACTTTATAGGTTGTCACGACCCCCTCCCCGCAATGTTTAACCCTCCTCGGACACCAATGTGAAATAGGAGATAATGACCCCTGAGTCCTGCCTCCAGTAGGCCCTAGGTTGGCGACTAGCACCGAGGGTATAATAAACACACAAATGAGAGGCATTACCCTCTAAGAGAACTCATGCGGAAGAGAGAGATAAGATAGAAACCATCCAACTCCAACTCAGAAAAATAATATAAATGAATCCCAAGTACATATATGAAATGCCATGAAAAAGTACTACAACTGAAAGGGAAACTACAAATGCCCAAAAGAAAGTAAAACAACAGCAACCACATGCTCGAACAGCTGCTCCAACCACAAGCTCGTAATAACAAACTTGATCTCCAAACTTCTCCAAGTGACCTGAAAACAGTTATATATATACGTAGGGTGAGTATAAAAATATACTCAGTATGATCTTCCCTAAAGACTCTCGTGCAAATGTAAAGGAAGCATGCTAAAGCATAGTGAACAATAAGTGAAACTAACTCGTCACCTAATCAGGTATAATAAGTTCCCATCCTCACCATGGCTTCTCCCACCAAGTAACACATACAAGAATATATAATATAATAATGAATATCATTGGTACCCCACTACTACTTCCCCACTGGTTTTCTGCAATTCCCCAACCACATATGTCATGTGCATCACTCTCCAATGGCTTCCCGAATACACCTGGGCAAAGCTCCACAATCTGCACCACGTGCACCACAAAGGCTTGCCCGTAGACACTTGGGCTAAACACCACACCATCCTCAAAACCAAAAGTTACAAGGTAGTTTCCAAGTGCCACCACAGCTCGCATAACATGTGTCATACGCCGGGTATTATACCCCAAGACATTAAATCCCATACACTGAGTAAGGATCCTCAAGCCATCACATCCTATACATGGTACACCTATAGTAGTCTTTAGGATACTATATCCAGAATATATGTGTGTGAATAACAACAAGACACTACATCCCTCTACACACATATATGGGGAAAGATAACTGTTGTGCCTAATGGAACTAGTATATACCAAGAGAAGAGAGCAGGGTCAAAGGGGGTAGTCAGCCAATCATCCTCTCACCGAAATGATGGGGAAAACACCCCCAGGGCTCAAAATCCTCGGGGTGTCAATTTCCCATACTGACACGGTGGAGTATTTTATAGAAACACAAAATTACATAATATAATATAACTCACAACCACACTGTGGGAACAAACTAATTGTAGTTTCAACTATAGCTAACGTCTCTCGGACCCCAGGCTGCTATTTCTAATTCTAGGTATCGTATAAGCACACGAACATTTAAAGGGGTTCAATAATATACTTCATCCCCTTTATGATCAATTCCACTTCATGTTAATTAATTCTTAGAACATTAATTAACCATGAACAACTCCACCTTATGTTCCATTAACATCACACCCAAAATCCACTGTCCCTTCAAAAGTTCTCGACCTGATCATTAAGCTTCATCAAACTCCAACCCCACGGGTTAACATCATTTATTCAAACATTCATTACCGAATTACATTCCCATATTCCCAAGAATTCTAGAAAAGAAACCTATGCTACTCAACACAAGGGGCTCAACACAATGAGTAGATGTACAAACCCTCGAGTCTGTGCCGCCTATAGCAAGAGAATAGACCCATTATCCTTAGAGAGGCTAAAAAATGAAAGCAGGTGGCATACCCTGTGTGTCTTCGCCCCTTTCGGAAGAAGGGTAAGCAAGACCAGATGCCTTGAGTAGTGGGGAAAATCAAAGAAGATAAACAAACAAAGAATCCAAAATCAACCAACAACCACATCCATCCCATTCCATCATCCCTAGTGTCCTCCTGAACACCCACATCCATAAACTGAAGAATCTCACCACTCTAGGAATCATCCGCTACCACAACCACAAGGGCTCCATGCCCCCACATATCACAACACCCTCCTAGGGTCACATCACCACACAAGAAGCAGGAAAAAAACATCACATTAAATTTGGGCTCTTGGCCCTTTAACTAGGCATCCAGCCTTCAAACAACAAGCACCAACATATTTCAGGTTTACCATCCAACTGAATTAAACACATCATTGGCCTCAAATTGATTAACACCAAGTATTATCAACAACCACAACAACAATTAAAATATTCATTTACATTCCAATTTATCATTATCCTAATAAAATATCAATTAATTCTGGCTTTACATTCTTTATCAATTTCATCAATAACCCCATGCTAACAAGCTAGGCATGGATATCATACTTTCTAGCAAATCAAGAGGCAAACTGTTATCATTGTACAAAGCAACAACATGCGATTAAACCAATTATTTTAATCCAGTTAAAGTATTTAATTAGGTTAATTCCATTGCGATTCAAAGGGCTAAATCATTCTAACTATATGATTTCACATATTAGAGAAGCCACGAACCCCCTACCTCAACGGTTTTGATGAAAACCACAGTGGTCGAAGAACGCCCAAGAAGACCGGTCCGATTCACCAAGGATACACCCTAGATCTCTTATCCTAACACATCCGATACCAAAGCTCATCATAATCGACATCAACACACTTAGATCTACCCATAACATGCATAGATCTGACATCCCAAGAGAAGAGGAGGAGTAGATCCAGGAAGATCTAAGCAACCAAACAAAAGGGACACATACCTCAAGAAACCGTATTTGATTCATGAAGAGAAGCCTCTAGATCACCATCAAAATGCTTGGTAGAGGTTCTCTAAACTTCAAGGAAGATTAATCCCATGTTATGGCGGCTTAGGGGCTTAAACGAGATGATTAAAGGAAAAACGAGTTAGATCCACAATTTTAGGATCTAACATTAAGTGCATGCACGGTTAGACCGCACGGTTTAACAAACCTTGTGCTAACTCTGCGTTATCATCTACCTCCCCAAACACTCCGTGCACAGTTAGCCTGCATGGTTAGACAAACCATGAGCTAACCGTGTGTTAGCCACTGCCTCCAAGACCAGCCTCGCATGGTTTGGCCTTACGGTTTAGGCATACAGTGTGCCAACCATGCGAAATCTATTACCCTTTAGATTTTCTCTAAATGTCCACCCAAATTCACCGCAATCCATCATGACCTTCCAGAACACCCCTAACACCATATTATCACAATGGAATGGACCAGAGTGGTCCCGGTCTTTACATCAGATACCTCATACAACATTCTCGTCCTCGAGAATCTAAATCCCACCTAAAGAGAAAATGATACAGGGTCTGAACAACCACCCACCGAGATACCTCTCAAAAGAGAGCAAGCCACCAAAGAAACCAAGGGATCCATCTCATAAAAATGAAGTTTTCAAAACAACATTAACAACAAAAATACATAAAATTAGGTAAACATCAAACAACTTTGGGTACTGAGAACATATCTATGACTCACGTTCCCAAGTACTCTCCTCCATGCCACTGTGTCGCCACAAGACACGAACTAAGGGGATGGAATGCCCACGCAACACCTTCTCCTTACAGTCTTGGATCTCCTTAGGTTGCTCGTCAAAGTTGGCATCATCATCAACATTGATCTCTCCCCAATCGATGATGTGGGAGTCATCATGAAGATAACGATGTAACTGTGTTACATCGAAAACATCATGTATCCGACTCATCTAAGGGGAAGTACCACTCGGTACAAAACAACTCCAATATGAGCTAACGCCTTGAAAGGCCCAAAAAACCGAGGAGAAAGCTTACTTCCGTGACCAAACCTTCGCTGCTCATGACAGGGAGTCACCTTCAGAAACACATGATCCTAACATTAAACTCCAGGGGCCTCCTCCTTTGATCAGCATATGATTTATGATGATCTTGCGCTGCCTTCATCCTCTCACGAATCACCTAAACCATATCTGTTGTATTCTGCACTAGTTCCGATCCGCGAATTGCTGACTCTCCAACCCCAGTCCAGCATAACAGAGAAAGGAAAGGTTGGTCATACATGGATTCAAACGTTTCCATACCAATGGTGGAGTGGAATCTATTATTGTAGGAAAACTCCACCAAGTTTAAGTGCCTCATCCATGAACCTCCAAAATCAAGAACACAAGAGCGCAACATGTCTTTAAGAGTAAGGATGGTTCGCTTCGTCAGACCATCTGTTTGAGGATGAAAAGAATTGATAAGGAATAGCTAAGAACCTAAAGAATGATGGAGTCCTCTCCATAACTTGGAGGTAATATGAGGATCTTGATTAGAAATGATCGTCCTAGGGACTCCATGACGTCTCAACACCTCCTCCAGATACCTCCTTGACAAAATATCCATAGGGCATGAATCCTTGATTTCTATAATGTGGACTGATTTTGTCAAATGATCCAATACCACCCAAATCGCATCATATCCTCCCGGATCTCAAGGTAAGCAAGTAACGATGTCCATTGAGATGTCATCCCACTTCCACTAAGGAATCTCTAATGGCTGGAGAAGACCACCAGGAACATAGTGTTCAGCCTTCACCTTCTGGCAGACTAATCATTGAGACACAAACTCTGCAACCACACGTTTCAGCCCAGGCCACCAAAACTGGATCCTCAAGGATTGCTACATATTTGACACACAAATATTCCCCACTATGAGAGAAACATGGAAGTATCTGAGGACTATCTCCCACATTGCTAAGAGAAAAAAAATCCTTCCATAACACAACGCAATGTGTTGTTCATCTTCAGACCAACCATCAGGGGACTCGCCACAAACAACTCAGTCTCTCCAGACCTCCACCTCAAGATCTCCCAACTGGGACTCTTCCACCTTCTGCACCATGGAGGACTGTACCATATTCTGAAAAAGATAGCATCTACCCCCAAATTCTCCCATATCAAGATGTAATGCTGAAACATCTTCCATTACTCTCCAGGAATCACCAGATTCATGCATAGAATTACTACGTGACTTTCAGCTCAGCACATCAAACACAACATTCCCTTTTCTAGGTGTATATGATATTTCAAAGTCGTATTCCTGTAAGAACTCCATCCAACGATGTTGTCAAAAGTTCAACTCACGCTGGGATAAAACATACCTCAAAGTCTTATGATCAGTGAAAACCACAAAGCATTCACCAATCAGGTAATGTCTCCACATCTTTAGAGAAAACACCACGACTGCTAACTCAAGAACATGGGTGGCATAGTTTCAGTCATGGGGACGCAACTGTTGAGACACGTAAGAAACGACTGACCTCTATTGCATAAGAACACAGCCAAACCCCAGATGTGAAGCATCGTAGAAGAAATGAAACTGAACTCTTTTAGCAGGAAGACAAAGGACTGGAGCACTTATCGACTTCTCCTTTAGATACTCGAAGCTGCCTGACACTGATCAGTCCATATGAATGCCTGATATTTCCTGTTCAAAGCTGTCAGAGGAGTTGCAACCCATTAAAAATTGGCTATGAAACTCCTGCAGTAGCATGTGAGATCATAGAATCTTCACATTTCTGACACTGTCTTGGGGGATTCCCAAGACACAACTGATTCAATATTCAATGGATCCACAACTACTCCATGTTGGGACACATCATAACCCATGAAACGGACTTCTCGAGCCAAAAACTCACACTTCGAAAACTTCCCAAACAACTGATGTTGGCGAGGAACTTTTAAAATGGATCATATTTGTTCTGTATGATCCTCTTCATATGTGGAGTACACAAGGATGTCATCGATGAAAACTACCATGAACTTTTCTAGGAACTCACCGAACACAGCATTCATCAATCCCATGTACACAGCTGGATCATTAATCACACCAAACGACATTACAATGAACTCATAATTCCCATGACGACAACTAAACATTGTCTTCGGGATATCCTCATCCTTCACACGCATGTGATGATATCCTGACCACAAGTCGATCTTTGATAACCAACTTGCACCCTTTGGTTGGTCAAATGAATCATCAATCCACAGATGAGAAAGCGATTCATTATTGTCACGTTGTTTAAGCGACGATAATTGACACACAACCTCAAACTGACGTTGGCCTTCTTTACGAAAAAACGGGTGCACGCCATGGGGACACACATAGCCGAACAAAACCGCACTGCAACAGAACATCAAGATGTATACGTAGCTCTCATATCTCATAAGGGTCCATTATATATAGAGACATGGAAATAGGAGACGCTCCTGGCTATAGCTCGATCATGAATTTGATCTCTTGTTGAGGGGGTAAGGCTACAACCTCTTCTGGATAGACATCAGGGTACTCCTCTATGACCCGAGGAAATACCAACTGCTGAACCTCTGAAGAAATCAGCATCATCTTAGCCACCATGGATGATATGGATGAAATGCGACTATGACCCATATGAGGGTCTCACTCACCAACAAACAACACATGGTCTTCATCTGCATCAAATAAAACGACCTTCTTCATGAAGAAATCCACAATAGCCTGCACCGAATACAACCAATCCATGCGAAGGATGACATCATATGGCTGTATTAATAAACATAGGAAATCTCTCCAAGAGTGGTGTGGCCCCAACACTAGCTTACAGTCTCTACATACTTCAAAAAAGTTATCACAACCTCCAACTAGCCTAGTCAACGCCAAGGGAACTGTAAGCCTTTTTACATCAAGCCCCAATGCATGGACAAGGGTAGACGATAAGAAGTAGTGTGTCACTCCAGAATCAAACAAGGCATAAAAAAGGTAGAAAACAAGAAAAGGGTACCTCTAACAACATCTGGATCATCTAGTTCTGTAAATGCTAGAGCATGAAGCTGACCACGACCTCATCCACGACCTCTCTGACCCTGATGACGACCACCACCATGGCCACGCTCTGCTCTCTGGAAAATGGGAGCATCATGGGGTTGTCATATTCTTATCACATCTACCCTCTACTGATCTAAAGCAGCTGCAACTGGCTGCTGCTGCCTCGGCTGGAACTGTCTCAAAGGAGGAACCTGAAGCATAACACTTGGTGCACGATGACCGCTCTGAAAGGTCGGGCACTCCCACTGCTGATGAACATGGCCACCATAAGAAAAAAAGCACCTGATCCCTTGGAATAGGCTTGAGATTTTCCGAATCTTGAGAAACTAGATGTGAAGGGCTGAGACCTACCCCCGACTGAACAGAAACACTTCTACCCTAAAAACCAGGAACCCTGGACCACAACTATGCTTCATGAGGAATCCTACCGATTCCCTTCTCATGATGATCCGGTCCTGGCCAATGTCCTCTCAACAACCTCTGCCCCTTCCAGCACCTCAAGGTACGTCTTTAAAATAAATGTGGTGACCTGGCTCTAGATATCCAGGCACAAAGCCTCCTCTAAATGTCTCGCCTTGGCCTCCTCATATGGTAACAGGTCCGAAGAATATCGTATAAGGTTCCTGAAACGGATCCCAAACCCCCGAACACTAGAGCTCCCTCATCAATGGGTAAGAAGCTCCGGGCCTGGAGACTGGACCCCTTTACAGTCGAAGAAAGGAACTCGATTCTAAACATCTCTCGGAACACCTCCCATGAGATTGCTGACTCCTCAGGATCCCTGAGGAACAAGAACCACAACTGCCTTGCTGCTCCACGTATCATCATCAAAGATATGGAAACCCAGTGCTCCTTCCGAGCACAGATCGAACTGAAGCCTATCTTGACCTCCTCCAACCAGTCTTCTGTGACTGCATCTAAAATGGATCCCTTGTACTTCTATAGACTCTGGTGCTGAAACTCTCAGATTGTCATTCTCCAAGTGTCATCTTCATCAACCTCTACCCTGCGGCGACCTAATAGAATATCCAACTGGACATCTTCTATGAAAACCTGACGAGGATGTCGACATGAAGCCATTCCAACAAAATAACAAACACTTAGAGCTCCTATGCCTGGAATACGGAATGCCCAACATTTATTAATTAATTGTTTTCTTTTTTTATTCATTTTAGGTTAACCTATCTCATGGTCTACCCATTCAAACACAGGCACAATGAAAAATGATGCATAATATTTTCCTAGGTTTCTACCCTGCTACTAGTATCACCTTATTTAGTAGACATTTTAAACTTAAATGTATGTGCATTATATCATAGGGGGTCCAAAATGCCTATGTCTCAATCGGTCCCTAGTGTTTACCTTACTTTCTAAACATGAATGACACCATTTCCCTACCAACACATTCATCCTCACATGTGTCTATATCCAAAATCCATCCAATCCATCAACCAGACCTCTGATACCACTCTATCACGACCCCCTCCCCACAAAGTGTACCCCTCTTGGGTTGGCAATGTGAAAAGGGAGATAATTACCCCCGAGTCCTACTTCCAGTTGGCCCAGGGTTGGCGACTATCTCAGAGGGTATAATAAACACACTAATGGGAGGCATTACCCTCTAAGAGAACATAGGAGAAAGGGAGAGATGAGATAGACACTGTCCAAATACCACTCAAAACTGAAATATAAAATAATCCCAAGTACATATATGAAATGCCATGAAAAAAGTACTACAACTAAAAGGGAAACTAAAAATTTCCAAAATAAAGTAAAACGACAGTGACCACAAGCCCGAAAAGCTCCTCCAACCATAAGCTAGTAGTAACCAGCTTGATCTCGAACCTTCTCCAAGTGACCTGGAAAATAGTTATATATATACGTAGGGTGAGTATAACAGTATACTTAGTAGGATCCTCCCCAAATACTATCATGCAAAAGTAAAGGAAGCATTCTAAATCACATTGAACAAGAAGTGAAACTTACTCATCACTTAAACAGGTATACTAAGTTACCAACCTCACCATGGCTACTCTCACCAAGTAAAAAATACAAGAATATATCATATAATAAAGAATATCAAGGGTACCCCACTACTACTTCTCCACTGGTTTTCCACTTTTCCCCAATGATATACGTCATGTGAATCTATCTACAAAGGCTTTCCCAAATACACCTACGCTAAGCTCCACAATATGCACCACGTCCACCACAAAGGATTGCCCGCAGACACCTTGTCTAAGTACCACACCATCCTCACAACCAAAAGTTACCAGGTAGTTTCCGGGATCCACCACAGCTCACATAACGTGTATCATATGTCGGGTATTATACCTCAATCCATTAGATTCCATACACCGACTAAGGATCCTCAAGCCATCACAGCCTATACACGTTACACCTATAGTAGTCCATAGGATACTATATCCAGAATATAGGTTTGTGAATAAACACAAGCCATTACAGCCCTCTACACACATATATTTGGAAAACTAAACATTGTGCATAATGGAACTAGTATCTACCAAGAGAAGAGAGTGGGGTCAAAGGGGGTAGTCATCCATTCATCCTCCCACCAGAATGTTGGGGAAAACACCCCCTAGGACTCAAAATCCCCAGGGTGTCAGTTGCCCTTACTGATAGGGTGGAGTAGGGTATAGAAACACAAAAAGTACAGAATATACTATAAATCAAAACCATACTATGCGCATAAACTAATCATATTTTCAACTAATTATAACGTCTCTTGGAACTCGGGCTGCTATTTCTAAGACTAGGTATCATATAAGCACACAACAATTTAAAGGGATTCATTAGATTACTTCATCCCACTTTTCATCAATTCCAATTTACATTAATAAATTCATCGAACATCAATTTACCAAGAACAACTCCACATTAAGTTCCACTAACATCACAACCAAAATCCAGCATCCCTTCAAAAGTTATCAACCTCATCATTAAGTTTTATCAAACTCCAACCCCTTGGGTTTAAATTATTTATTCAAACATTCATTAAAGAATTAATTTCCCATATTCGTAGGAATTCTAGGAAAGAAACCTATGAAACTCAACAAAAGGGTATCAATATGGTGAGTAGATGTAATACCCGTCGAGTCTGTGCTGCCTATAGGAAGAGCGTAGACTCATTCTCCCTGAGGGGGCTAAACACGGAAATCACGTGGCATACCACACGTGTCTTCAACCGTTTCAGAAGAAGGTTAAGTAAGACCAGCATCCTTGAGCAGTGGGGAAAAGCAAAGAAGATAAACAACAAAAGAATCCACAAGCATCCAACAACCACATCCATCCCATTCCATCATCCCCGGTGTCCTCCCCGACACCAAAATGCATAAACCGATGCATCTCACCACTATAGGAGTCATCCGCTGACACAACCATAAGGCCTCCATGCCCCCACATATCACAACACCCTCCCAGGGTCACATCACCACAGAAGAAGGAAAAAAAACAAACATCACATCAAATTTGGCCTCTTGTCCCTTTAACAAGGCATCTGACATTAAAACAACAAGCACCAACAGATTTTAGTTCTACCGACCAACTTAATTAAACACATCATCAGCCTCAAATTGATTAACACCATGTCGTAACCACAACCAAAACAACAACAACAACCAGATTTTTTTACATGCCCATTTATCTTTAGAAAAATAAATTATTAATTAATTTCGGCTTTACGTTCGTTATCAATTTCATCAAGAACCTCATGTTAACAAGAAAGGAATGTATATCACACTATCTAAAAAATTAAGAGGCAAACCATTATCATGGTACGAAGAAACAACATGCGGTCAAACCAATTATTTTAATCCAGTTCATGTATTTAATTAGGTCAATTTCATTGTGATCCAATGGGCTAAATCATGTTAACTCTACAATTGCACATATTAGAGATGCCATGAATCCCCTACCTAAATGGTTTTGAAGAAAACCACAACGTCCAAAGAACGCCCAAGAAGATCAGGCTGATTCACCAAATATCATCCCTAGATCTCTTCTCCTAACACAACCGAGACCAAATCTCAACATAATAGACATCCACACACTTAGATATACCCATAATAGGCGTAGATCTAAGATCCTGAGAGAAGAGGAGGAGTAGATCTAGGAAGATCTAAGAAACCAAACCAAAGGGCCACATAGCTCAAGAAAGCGGCTTCGATTCGCAAAGAGAAGCCTCCATATCACCTCAAGAATGCTTGGGAGAGGTTCTCTAACCTTCAAGTGAGAGTTATCCCGGGTTATGGCTGCTTAGGGGCTTAAACGATGTGATTAAGGGAAAAACGAGTTAGATCCACAATTTTTGGATCTATCTTTAAGTGTCTGCATGGTTAGTCCACACAGTTTAACAAACTGTGCACTAACCATGCAGTATCTTCTGCCTCTCCAAACACTCCTCACACGGTTAGTCAACATGGTTAGACAAACCATTCACTAACCATGTGTTAGCCACGACCTCCAAGACCAGCCTGGCATAGTTTGGCCGCACAGTTTAGGCAAATCGTGCACCAACCGTGCAAAAGCTATTACACTTTAGATTTCCTTAAAAGCCCTCCCGAATGCACCGCAAGCCACCTTTACCTTCTTGAACACCCATAACACCATATTTTCACAATGAAATGGACCGGAGAGGTCTGGGCCATTATATAGGTTGTTTATAAAAAAATAATTTCCATGATATAAATAATGTCTAAATTTAGGATAAATTTAATTTCCAATTATCACAATATTGATAGTGTTTAATTGTAATACCAATTACAACAAAATTAATGACAGATAATATAGGTCATTTGATAAATTCACATCGTTTGGATACTAGTCAAAAATAGATTCAATATATTAAATTAACTATTCCACAAATATTTTCCTATTTCAAATAAATGAAATCTTTTAGATGAAGATCAATATATTAAAATAGTTATGGTGACTTTAAAATTAGTTAAATATGTATACATTATGAAACATTCAATTTAATTTTTTTCATGATAGTTGAATTTTTTTTATAAAACATGAATGATTACATTAAATTTTTTTAAAATTCATTGATAACATAAAATACCATTTCTATAGAAAAAATATTCTTATACTAAATTTTCTGAAAAATTGAGTTCAATATAATAATAATAATCTAATTAAAAAGGTTATTCATGACATGATTTTAAAAAGAAAAATATGAACATAGATTAATAGCATGACTTATAATAATCATTATTCAAATTTAATTTCATATAGTTATATTTATAATTTATATATATTAATGAAATCACTCATAATATTTGATTATTTTAGTTAATTAAAATGGAAAGGAATTATGCCATTAATTTTTGTAGTAAAAAATATCCATGTTTTCCTCTAAATGAACCAATCATTATTTCTGTAAAATTAATATAAAATAAATATTTCATTATACACATTAAAAAAATTATTATCAATAAAAAATATAATAGATAAATACTGCATTTTCAATCATCCATTATTTATATTTATAATGAAAAACCCCAAACACCCATTCAAGGATTATTTTCGACCATTTATGTTCAAAATCAATCTTCATCCTATCAAATTATTTTTTTTGTGCCATGAAATATTATAATGTGAGTTATATTAGCGATGAATTAAACTAAAATGTTCAGATAGTATAATTGATGTTCATGTGTTACATTCTTCTGTACTATAAATATTTAATCCATGAAATTTACATATCAATTACATTATAAAAAATGATGGAAGATAATATTAAATAAACTCTAAGTTTCCCATGTTTCTTCCACCATTTTATTAATTTTCGAAAGAATATTTAATAGTTGAGTTGTTTAATTAAACATTAATTTATCCATAGTACCATGAAACCTACATAGTATTTTCCTAGTAAGGTAGATTCGATTACAATTAATTTCCAACAGAAGTGAGCTCATGCATTGGGATTTGTTATATAATTCACTAATATAGAGATATTAAAAAACATTGTACTTTACAGAGGTTTGGTGGCAACTCTAATTGGTAATTCAAAAATCCAAATCATTCCAAAACATAAAAATTATTTATCAATAATGGGATCATTATTCCAATCTTACTGAACCATATATAAACACTTCTATTGAGTTACATTCATGAAAACATGATATCCCAAATGAAATTCCATGTATTTAAATAGGTTCATAGAAAAAGACATTTTTTTCTTCCGTGGGATGTTTTAATATGAGTCTAAAATGTATTTTCTTTTGTGCTTATGTCAGCAACATGTTATGGTCCTACAATATTCCATTGACTACATTCATCCTAACAAGTTGATGTATGCCATATGCCACTATATATTGCTTAGTAATACCCCATTTGAATAACTGAATAGAAGACATTGATATATGAAAACAATGACAATGGTAAATAATCACCCCAAATAACTTTAAAATCATTTTTAATGATAATAACATTTCATATAATGTATGTATAGAACATTTAGATTTCCCATCAGTTTGAGAATAATTGATGTTTCTAAAACAAAGCATGGCATTTAGATCATATATAATACCTTTTCCAGATTTTCTATGTAAATAATGGATCATTATCATTATCAATTGAAAGTGGACATCCATGAAATGATATAAAATCATAAATACACAGATTTTAAAGGCTATGAATAGGTAAATTTCCCCAATGGTGGGGAAATGTGCCGATTTGTATTGGATATCAACAATAACTTATACTATTTCATTCTTAAGGGGATTATTTTTAATCCAGGGATAGATCCCATAGTAATGTCATCATACTTTTTTTTGTGGTAATGGTAGAGGATATAAACCATTTCTAGGACAACTTCTCTAATCATTCACCTATTGGAAGAACAACTATTTTGATTCTCTATAAAAAATTTCCAACTACATATTATCACATAAAAAATGTTCCCGAAAATCCCAATATATGTTAGTACTACCATGTTGTGGACAAAATTTCAATATATTTGTATCATCAAACTATTCTATTTTTTTCAATTTATATATGGAACACATATACTTATTCCAAATTTCATAACAACATCTCTGTATACAAATCTTGCTAAATTTCCCTTAATTCGCAGGTTTAATTTTTTTTTTGAAATTTCCCATCAGTATGCTCTGAAAATTTTATCATTTTTAATAAAGGTACTCTGTAATTTATTCGAGAAAAAAATGTTGTTTTCCCTTTATTAATAATTCTCATAACCATGTTCACAAAATATTTGAACATTAAATCACAATATATCCACATTTTGTTTATAACTCCATGATATTTCATAATCAATATATCCCCTACCCTTTTTTTCATCCATGATTATTTTTTTAAATAAATTATAATCCTTATGTAGATCAAGCTATCTCCATTTCAATATATTGATCTATTTTAGTGAAATATATATATTTTAGGATCTTATGTTTTATATATATCTCATATTTTTTTCCATAGTGACAATGTCTCCTATATTCCTTTAAATAATTATATATTACAACTCAAGACGTTTGGAAGGATTTTTTTATTCATGAATAATTATATTCCTTGATGCATATGAAAAAACATATAATTCATTATAAGAAACAATATATTTTGTTACACCATGAACATCTAAAGTAGGAACATTGTATTCGATATAGTGAATGAATCACCACACCAAGTGTGTAAATGAATATAATATCAATATTATTAATGAAATATTTCCAATATAAAAAAAATAAATAAATTTTATATAAAAATATTCATGTTATATTGACGTAGTTTGCGACATATGCCACAACAAGTTTCATTAATGGTTTGTGTTACACACAATATCGAGTTTTACTTAAGAATAATATATTATTAAATTATTATTATTTAATATATTAAGACATTATCTAGAAACTTTGAATACTTATAAAACTAAAATTTTTAATAAAATTTTTCATCTGTAAAAAATTTATGATAAATCAATATAACATCAAATTAAATATAAAAAGATTTTTTTTATAAAATACTATTTTTATGTTCACAAATATATTTTTTCAAAATAAATTAAATTAATTACAATTATTGTGTGAACTTAAATTAATATATATATATATATATATTATTCAATAGATTATTTTTTATATAAATTCAACAGGTATGATAAGCATAAGATAAGAAAAAATCCAATTTTATGTATAAAATACTATATTTTTTGTAATGTACTTTAACCACCACTTAATGTAGAACCAATTTTAAATAATATTTTTAGAAATAAAATAAATTTTTTATGTTAAAATAAATTTTTATTTCGATTTTTAACATAAATATTAGGTTATGTTTTTTTGGTATTTTTCTTTGAACATTCATTTTTTAATGAATAATGAAAATTTCTAAAAATTAATTCAATACTGTTTTTTCATCTAATATATTTTTTGAAAATAAATCATAACATAAATTTGATATAAATATTAATTAGATAATTTTTTATCAATTAATCCAATTCAGGTCATTGGAATAAATGTCACATTGAAATTGACTATGAAAACAATGTGATCTTTTGAAAATTATTACTTTAAAAACCAGCATAGTCGTATAATCTCCAGGATTAAATTATATTAATTTCCAAGACTTATATGAAAGGAAATTATAAAAAATGATTCCATATTTTCAATAATAATAGTTTCTAATTTCAAATAAGTCGAACATATCATTCGACCATAAATATTATTGAATGTAAAAAAATTAATTATAATGAATATGTTGAAATTAAGCAGAATAGAGGATAAAACTATAAAATTTACAACCCAAATAGCATATAAAATTGTCCAAAAGATACTAGTTGGGAATATTTAGAATGTATAACCACATTAATATAAATTTTACTATTATTTTACAAACATTAAATATGAAAACTTATATGTAATTCCATATTCAAAATATTACATGAGTGTCACCCCTCCTTTAATATAAACAACCTGCTCTACTCCCAATTCCCCAAACATATCATTCCACATTGGATCGATAAAGTTATACCAAAATATCTCATAAAAATACAAACAATAATCCTTGAATAATTTCTTTTTGAATAAAGGAATTCATCAAATCCCATTAGTGCAGACCAAAAAGAGTTACCCGATTATGAGGTAACATCTTTCCTTAAGCACATTAGTTATATTTATATTATAAACCCCCATAATATATCCTTATTCAATTATTATATAAAAAAATAAATATCCTAAATATACTACAATTTTTTTATTTTTATTATACCTACACTTACACAAGCATCAATCTAAACGGTAATGTATACACCATTTACGAGTATGTGGAACTACCACCTCACCAAACGAGGATTTATCATTTTCCATCACCACAAATCATGGTGGAAATTATTAATAAATCAATATTTAAATTTTTTATATATGATATTTATTATTTATTCATTCTTTGTGAATTATATTATAACAAAAAAACATACACATTTTATTTTGTGTAAATAAGATATCATCATTTGTGGAAGTGTGGACTACAGCCCCCTCAAAACGATATAATGTGATTACAGTATACATGGAACATATAAAGGATGGAAATTATTAGAAAAATTTGGAATAAAAAACTTAAATATGATTTCTCTTCCATAGTTACCTGTCACGACCCATCCTCGGGGCCCGTGCCATGACTACCCCAAACCCGCCTTCCATAGGCCAGGGGCTGGCAACTAGCAACAAGGCGTAAATCCCAGTAAAAAGGGAAGGCATTGCCTTTGAAAAGTAATCAAGCACCACAGAGTAAGCAAGCGGAAAGGTAAACACTAAGTAAAAACTATACAAGCTGTGCTGAAAGTAAAAGGGGCCAGAAATACAAGCCCAACTGTAAAGTACAACTGAAAGGGAAAAACAGCAACTGAAACGACAAGTCGCAGCGTCGAGCCGTCCTCTGAAGGTCCCCCCTGAAGGGTGGTTACATATAGCCTCCACAGCTCCTCAGTCCAGCCGTCCGCTCCGAGTACGTCCCGCCCAGTGGTCCACCTCCAGGTACCGTCCTGCTCCGCAAGACTCCACCACGACCAGTGCTGTCCGTCGTCTGCAACCAACACAACGAAGTGCGGGCATAGCCCGTGCAGGGGTGAGTATAAGCTACTCAGTAGGGACCCCAAGACCCCCTAAGGTCTCCTAGAATCCACAAAGGATAACCACAATGGAAAGACACAATCACGAAGTAACATCCGACACAGCTTAGGTATATGCCCATACATATACCTAAGTCATCAATTCCCGCTCGGCTCCAACGTCCGAGCTCAAGCACAACCCAGTCCACACAGGAAAGAAAACGTATACCCACACAGGATAGCACAACCCAATACACAAAGGAGAGTAAACAGTAATCCACATAGGATAGCTCAACACAATCCACAAAGGAGAGTAAACAAGATTCAGCTCACACAGGTATACTTCTTCGAATGATGATAGAGATGATCACTGATCCATCTAAGTCGTCGGACCCACAAAGGATTGATAGGTAACTAACCCCCGCAATGACCCACAAAGGATCGGGCCCACACAAGACCTGTAGGCGCTGGCTCACACAGAACCGCTGAGCGCTGACCCACACAGGATCAGACCCACAGAGGATCAGGCCCACACAGGACCTGCAGCACTGATCCACGTAGGATTGCTGAGTGTAGTAGTCGTCGCAGTCCAGTGAGGATCTCTGCACAGTCGTCATCGCAGTCCACTAAGGATCTCTGCACGGTCGTTGCCGTAGTCCACTGAGAATCTCAGCACTGTCGTCGCTGCAGTCCACTGAGGATCTCTGCACAATCATCGCTCCAGTCCACTGAGGATCTCTGCACGGTCGTCGCTGTCGAAGTAGCAGTCGCAGCCAGCACTAGGGTTTCCACACACAACAAGCTCGTTCGGGAGGGTCCGCTCCACGAGCCGAGAGGCTGATACATAAACTGACACAAAGTCCAAAGTTGATGTATCCAAAAGTTCTGTATCGTCAACAGGAACTCAACGTCGCAGACGGCGCGTCAATCGGACGTCCGGTCTGAGAGTTATTGGCTTTTTCGTTCCAGGGGCCCGGTTGGTTTTTAAGGCAAAACCAACCCAACTGTACTCCACCTGCCTCCAAACCTCGGCCGGAGTATGCAAAAGATCCGTCTCACTTAGAGTAATTCAACGAAGTCGAAGGCACGTCAATCGGACGTCCGTAGCTCAAGATATGATCGTTTCCGCTCCGAGGGCCCGGTTGGTTTCGTGTACGAACCAACCCGGCCGAACTCAAAGTATTCTGAAACCTTTAGTGCGATATACCGAAACGACCGTCTCGATCCAAGGATCGTGTTGCCTCTGACGGCACATCGTTTGGAGGCTCGTAGCTCAGGTTACAGTCATTTGACCGAAATGGTCCGAAGATGGGGGTCCGGGCCCGGGCCGACCCGCCCGGACCCCCATGGGTCGGCCGAACAGGGTCGACCCGACCCGGTCCGGCCCGGCTGGTCGGAATGACCTGGCTCGGCCGAGCGGCCGCGCGACGCGGGGGGAGCCGCCGCCCCCGCGTGACACCCCCACAGCACTCGTGGGGTGTCGCCGTGGATGACCCGAGCGACGCGGGGGGGGGGGGTGCCGCCGCCCCCGCATGACAACCCCGCGGCACCCGCGGCGTGTCGCCCTGGACAGCCGGACGTGGCTTCAGCCGCGTCCCGTGCGCGCCGGACCCGCGCGGCCGCGGGTCAGCAGGCGCCGCCGCCTCCAGCCGAAGCCGCGGCGGTTCTTCCGGCGGCGCGCCGGGGCGCCGCTGCCGGCTTCCGCGGGCCACTGGAGTCGCTACGGTGGTCCGATTCTGTTTCTGTTTGCGCCGCTGCTCCTCCCGGGACTCGTTCTTCATTACGGAACCATCAAACTTCCATTGTGGCACGTTCCGTCATCGCCCGTCAAATCCGCAGAACAACGAAGAACGACGGAAGGTTGTCGGACCGTGTTTGTTTGGCCCGCACCCTCCACGTTAGAGATAATCAATGGGAGAAATATATTCAACACTTGAATCAACAATTTTAATGGATTAAAATTGTTCTTATTGTCCGGTTCTTCACTTTTAAAAGGAAAGATCACCGGAAAAAGGAAATATTCCCAACAACCCCTACCTCGTAGTCGTCGTCGTACGCACGTTATTCACGGATTTGTTCGTCGCAGAAGGAGGGGATCGTCGCGTTGTCGCGGAAGGGCGTCGCGTCATCGCGGAATCCGGCGATGAGTCAGCGAACTCAACGGACCATGAAACAACAGATTTAATTTAATTATATAAAATTAAATCCGTGTTTTGTTAAAAAAAACTCAAGGGAGATTTAAGGGAAACCCGAAGTCTCTTACCTCAAACAGCTGATCAATGATTCATTGCGGAGGAAGAGACGTCGCAGAAGAACGTTGCAGGAAGGGAACGCCGGCGTCGTGGAACATGGCGTCGCGTCATCAATTTCCGCAGGTTTGGCGTTCTTCGTCGGAGGTCGGCGTTCTTCGCGTTCTTCGCATTCTTCGCGAAGGAGGATGGAGGCTCAAGGATTCTATCAAACATCTCAACGTGTAATCCCCAAAAAGACTTGTTGGTCTTATTTTATTATTACACCAACAAACGAAAAAGGTAAGTAACGATCCATCAATTCGTTGAATTAATTGAACGAAAGAAACAACCCATTTAATTCACGAAATAAACCTCCCAATTAAATGGTGCGTTAAGTATTTAAGAAAACGCGTCAGTTGACTTTCATAATGACGGGTTTTCGTGGGTGCGTTACTTAGCGGAATGAAACGGCGGGGCTCGTGCGGGCCCCACCTCACAAATATCCTACCAAGGGGGTAGGATATTTCTGGATAGCATCCTATCCGGATCAACTCAGCTTAAGCCGTCATTAAGTGGCTTCGAGTGGCTTCCAAGTGGCTTAAGTGAAATAAAATAAAGTTTGTCGAACAATTTATTTTATTTCTTAACATTATGCCCGAAAATTAAAAACCACACCCGAGCAAACGCAACTCCGGAAGAGGCGTTTCTAAAAAAATACTGGCGCTGCGATTTCATCGGTGCCCTCAGAATTCGATTTCGGGCACCGGTTCAAAAGTTAGAAAAACCCGCTCGTCCGTTCACTGAACGTACCCGAGAAAAACATCGAAAAATGATTCTGGGCACACCGGGCCTCGGAATCAGGTGCCGTCAGAAACTGCATCTTGTAAAATTCCAAAGAAAATTAAGAAAAAAAATATCCTTGAAATTTACGGGTCTTTAAATTAATCCAACCTCAGGGCTTTACGTCCCCGTAATGATACATCATAAACTAGGGAAACAAATGTGGGTACTGAGCACGCATCTGAGCCTCCCGCTCCCATGTTCTCTCCTGGAGGTTCCTGTGCTTCCATCTGATGTGCACTAGAGGATTCGATCGCCCACGTAGGACCCGCTCCTGTCGATCCTTTATCTCAACCAGGACCTCCGCAAATGTCGCCCCATCATCCACGTCTAGCTCCCCATAGTCAATGATGTGCGTCGGGTCGTGCATTAATCTCCTCAGCTGAGATACGTGGAAGACGCCGTGCACCCGGTGCAACTGAGGTGGTAGAGCCAGGCGATAAGCCACCTCGCCAACCCTACTGAGGACCTGGAATGGTCCAATGAAGCGTTGATATAACTTTCCGCCTCAGCCAAATCTCCGCAAACCACGTCGAGGTGAGACACGCAAGAAGACGTGGTCGCCATCATCGAACTCTAATGGCCTCCGCCTCCTGTCAGCATATGACTTATACTGGCTCTGAGCTGTCGTCATCTGCTCCTGGATGACCTGGACCTTCTCTGTCGTGGCCCGGACCATCTCTGGTCTGACAAGTGCTGACTCCCCAGGGTCTGTCCAGCACAATGGAGATCTGCAAGGCCTACCGTACAACGCCTCGTATGGTGACATCCCGATGGTGGATTGGTAGCTATTGTTGTACGCGAACTCCACCAAGGGTAGGTGTTCCTCCCAGATGTGACCAAAGTCGAGGACACATGCGCGGAGCATGTCCTCGAGAGTCTGAATGGTCCTCTCCGTCTGACCATCCATCTGAGGGTGAAAGCCGGTGCTCAGACGTATTCGCGTCCCGAACGCCTCCTGCGAACCCTTCCAAAGCTGGGAATTAAAACGAGCATCCCGATCGGAGGCGATAGTCGATGGCACACCGTGAAGCCGTACAATCTCATGAACGTAGAGACGCCCCAAGCTCTCCACTAAGCCATGCTCTCGGATGGGTAAGAAGTGTGCCGACTTGGTGAGTCGGTCAATAATCACCCAAATGGAGTCGTGACCTCTGGAAGTGCGTGGAAGTCCAGTCACGAAGTCCATAGATATCCCGTCCCACTTCCACTCCGGGACCTCCAAGGGCTGTACCAAGCCTGCTGGTACCTGATGCTCTGCCTTCACCTGCTGGCAGGTGAGGCACCGTGAAATGAACTCTGCCACAGCCTTCTTCATGCCCGGCCACAAGTGCTGTCATCTGAGGACCTAGTACATCTTCGCCACTCCAGGATGTACCGCCAAATGAGAAGTGTGAAACACTCTCAGCACCTCCTCTCGTAAAGAGACTGGTGCCAAGGTATGCCGTCTGAAAAGGACGTCATGCTCTTCTCCAAGGGAGAAACCATCAGGTGCCTGTCCCGAGGATATATGTGCACGCCGCATCTCACATTCAGCATCCTCACGATGTGCCTCTCTGAACCACTGTAGAAGTGGAGGAGAGACTGTGAGAGACTGAAGGAATGCTGCTCCGTCCCTATCCACGAAGGATATCTGCAAGGCGGCTAGCTGCTCTATCGCCTCCTCAAGTAGTTGGATGCCCGTCCTCCTACTGAGGGAATCAGCTACCACGTTCCCCTTCACAAGAGTATAGACTATCTCAAAGTCATAGTCCTGGAGGAACTCGAGCCATCGCCGTTGTCTCAAGTTCAGGTCCTTCTGAGAGAAGATGTACCTGAGACTCTGGTGGTCAGAAAAGACTTTAAAGCGCACACCCATAAGATAGTGCCGCCATGTCTTCAGATCGAATACCACTGCTGCTAACTCCAGGTCATGGGTAGCGTAGTTCTGCTCATGCGGCCTCAACTAACGTGATCCATAGGCAATAACGGCCCGCTCCTGCATCAGGACACACCCGAGTCCGGCCCCTGATGCATCGCAGTAGACTACGTATCCAACTCCCTCCTCAGGCAACCTCAAGATAGGTGCGCTGGTCAATCTCTTTCTCAGCTACTGGAAGCTCTGCTGACATCTGTCTGACCACATGAAGGGTTTCCCCTTCTTCATCAATGCTGAGAGTGGCGCCGCAACTCTAGAAAAGTCTGGCACAAATCTCCGATAGTATTCGGCTAGACCCAAGAAACTCCGAACCTCCGTCACGCTCTTGGGTGGCTCCCAAGCTAGCACTGCCTTGATATTCGTGGGATCCACTGCAACTCCCGCCTCAGAAATGACGTGCCCCAATAAGTGGACCTCATTTAACCAGAACTGGCACTTCGAGAGCATGACATAAAGCTGGTGCTCTCGGAGTGAGTCTAGTACAACCTGTAAGTGGTAGGCGTGCTCCTCCTGTGTGGTCGAGTACACCAAAATGTCGTCGATGAAGACCATGACAAATCGATCGAGGTATGGCTGAAAGATCTTGTTCATGAGTCTCATGAACACTGCTCGAGCGTTGGTTACACTGAATGGAATAACCAAGAACTCATAGTGGCCATACCGACACCTGAAGGCCATCTTCTGCACGTCCTCGTCTCGAACTCTGAGCTGATGATAGCCTAAACTGAGGTCTATCTTCGAGAACCACCGTGCTCCCATGAGATGATCAAAGAGGTCATCAATCCTCGATAGCGGATACTTGTTCCTCACTGTCACCTGGTTCAAGCAACGATAGTCGACACACAGTCTCAAGCTCCCATCTGCCTTCTTGGCGAACAATATCGGGGAAGCCCAGGGTGAAACACTGGGTCAGATGAACCCCTTGCCCTGCAAGTCCTCCAACTGTACCCGTAGCTCTCGAAGCTCGGCGGGGGCCATCTGATATGTCGGAGTGGATATCAGGGCTGTCCCGGGGTACAGGTCAATGTAAAAGTCTACCTCTCTGCGAGGAGGTAGTCCTGGAACGTCGTCGGGGAAGACGTCCGCATACTGATCCACCACTGCAGGAAAACTAGGACTCTGCACGTCAACTGCTCCAAGGATAAGGCTAGCCAACTGATGAGTGATGGGCTGTCCTCTCCTCTGCGTGAGTCTATCCTATGCTGCGAAGGCTCCCTTCTCGCTGGTGAAGGTGAACCTTCTCCCATCGGTACACACACATCACACCTTGCGCCTAAAATAGTCAATCTGAGCATGGACTGTAGATAACCAATCCATGCCCAAGATGACGTCGTAAGGCCTCGACGCTGCTACAAGAAGATCCCAACCGAAGCTCTCGCCTCCTAGAGTAAGCTCACACTGCCGGCACCAGTGCGTAATCGTCGAGTCTGCTCCCGTAGGGGTCTCTATCCGTAATGATCGAGCCAACAGCTCTGTCGGAATCTCCGAGCTCTGAACAAGGGCAGTGGCTATGAAAGAGTGACTCGCTCCTGTGTCTACAAGAACTTCAGCAAGGGTGTAATAGACACAGATCATACCTCGAATCATCTCTGGAGCGCCGTGGTCATAGGCCTCCACTGCCTGGAGCTATGCCTGTCTCTGCCCGCCAACTCCATGTGGTCGGGGCGGACCTCCTGGTGGTGGTGGTGGTAGAACCTCAAAGCGTCGCCCACCACCTGCTGCTCGGCAAGCTCCTCTGCCTCATCCGCCTCCTCCCTGCGGACCGCCACAGTCAACCCTCTGCCTCTGCATGGGTGGACTCTCCACCGTCTGCTGCTCCTCGGTACGGCGGGTCGGGCAGTCACGAGCCATGTGGCCCTACCCGCCACAGGCGTAGCACTGCCTGCCTCTCGGAAGGCTGGATCTGCGTTGTGTGCCCTGCACTGCTAAGCCAGTGTCCCGAGGTCATTTTCCGGAAGTTCTGGTCTGCCTGGAACCCTGAGTCATCCGTCGGCTACCTGCTGCCGAAGACTCTGCTACCTGCTGCCCTGCGGTAGGTCTCGATGTGGACTTAGCCAGAAAGATCTCGATCATAAGGGCTCTCTCCAGCACCCCTTCCTGGGTCGGGATGCTGAGGGAGATCAGCGATGCTCTGATCTCGTGTCTCAAACCCTACTCAAGGGTCTGGGCCCGGAATAAGGGGTCCCGTACCATGTCTATCGAGTAGCGAGAAAGATCGGTGAACCTCGATGTGTACTGGGTGACCATCAAGCTGCCATGCCGCAACTGAAGAAGATCTTAAATGCACACTGCACGGAGGGTGGCCGGGACCAACTCTGAGTGGAAGAGGCTCTCAAATTCCGTCCAGATGAGAGAGACCTCATCGTGCACCTGGAGCATCAATCTCCACAATCGTCCTGCAGCTGCATGTAGTAGGCTCGCCGCGAGGATCACCATGAGGTCTGCTGGTGTCCTCACTAGCCTGAAAACTCGTACGACCGCCTCCCGCCAGTCCTCAGCTGCCTGGGGGTCCATCTTCCCACGAAACCTGGGTGGTCGCTGGTGCTGGAACTCATGCAGAGCTCCGAGGCATCGTGCATCGTCAGCGGTCGGTGCTGGAAGCATCGGGGGCTCAGCGGGTAAAGGTACCGTCGGTGCCTCTGCGGTCAACGGGCCCTATACTGAGGCCTCGTCACTCGGCGGGCTGTCGTCGCACTCTACTCTCAGAACCCTAGCTGGCTGTTGTCGTCAGGACATCCTAAAAAGGAAACAACTGTGCCACTGTCATAACAGTATACCTGGTGAGCAGACACAAGTAATCACAAAGAAAACTTGAAACACACGTGCAATCAATGTTTTCATGCATTAAGTCAGAAATCAGAAGTCAGGGTCCTGGTGTACGGATACGTCGGCCGCCGCACCAACACTGGACTCCCTGGACTGATAACCACACCCAATACGCTAAACACTATTGCCTCACATAGAAGAAAGATCAGAGTCTGCGGTAGAACCGACCCCTCTGATACCAATTTGTCACGACCCGTCCTCAGGGCCCGTGTCGTGACTACCCCAAGCCCGCCTTCCATAGGCCAGGGGATGGCGACTAGAAAAAAGGCGTAAATCCCAGTAAAAAGGGAAGTCACTGCCTTTGAAAAGTAAAAAAGCACCACAGAGTAAGCAAGCGGAAAGTTAAACACTAAGTAAAAACTGTACAAGCTGTGCTGAAAGTAAAAGGGGCCGGAAATAGAAGCCCAACTGTAAAGTACAACTGAAAGGGAAAAACAGAAACTGAAATGAAAAGCCGTAGCGTCGAGCTATCCTCTGAAGATACCACCTGAAGGGTGGGTACAGATAGCCTCCACAGCTCCTCGGTCTAGCCGTCCACTCCGAGTACGTCCGGCCCAGTGGTCCACCTCCAGGTACCGTCCTACTCCGCAAGCCTCCACCATGATCAGTGTTGTCCGTCGTCTGCAGCCAACACAACGAAGTGCGGGCTTAGCCCGTGCAGGTGTGAGTATAAGCTACTCAGTAGGGACCCCGAGACCCCCGAAGGTCTCCCAGAATCCACAAAGGATAACCAAAAAGGAAAGATACAATCACGAAGTAACATCCGACACTGCTTAGGTATATGACCATACATATACCTATGTCATCAATTCCTGCTCGGCTCCGACGTCCGAGCTCAAGCACAACCTAGTCCGCACAGGAAAGCAAACGTATACCCACACAGGATAGCACAACACAATCCACAAAGGAGAGTAAACAGTAATCCACATAGGATAGCTCAACACAATCCACAAAGGAGAGTAAATAGGATTCAGCTCACACAGGTATACATCTTCAAATTACGATAGAGATGATCACTGATCCATCTAAGTCGTCAGACCCACAAAGGATCGATAGGTAACTAACCCCCGCAATGACCCACATAGGATCGGGCCCACACAGGACCTGTAGGCGCTGGATCACACAGAACCGCTGAACGCTGACCCACATAGGATAGGACCCACATAGGATCGGGCTCACACAGGACCTATAGCACTGATCCACGTAGGATCGCTGAGTGCAGTAGTCATCGCAGTCCACTGAGGATCTCTGCACAGTCGTCATCGCAGTCCACTGAGGATCTCTGCACGGTCGTCGCCGTAGTCCACTGAGGATCTCTGCACGGTCATCGCTGGAGTCCACTGAGGATCTCTGCACGGTCGTCGCTCTAGTCCACTAAGGATCTTTGCATTTTCGTCGCTACAGTCCACTGAGGATCTCTGCACGGTCGTCGCTGTCGAAGTAGCAGTCGCAGCCAGCACTAGGGTTCCCTCACACAGCAAGCTCATTCGGGAGGGTCCGCTCCACGAGCCGAGAGGCTGATACATCAACTGACACAAAGTCTGAATTTGATGTATCCAAAAGTTCCGTATCGTCAAAAGGAACTCAACATCGTAGACGGCGCGTCAATCGGACGCCAGGTCTGAGAGTTATTAGCTTTTTCGTTCTAGGGGCCTGATTGGTTTTTAAGGAAAAACCAACCCGACCGTACTCCACCTGAGTCCAAACCTCGGGAAGAGTATGCCAAAATATCCGTCTCACTTAGAGGAATTCAACAAAGTCGACGGCACGTCAATCAGACGTTTGTAGCTCAAGATATGAGCGTTTCCGCTCCGACGGCCCGGTTGGTTTCGTGTACGAACCAACCCGGCCGAACTCAAAGTATTCCGAAACCTTGAGTGTGATTTACCGAAATGGCCGACTCGATCAAAGGATCATGTTTCCGCTGACGGCGCGTCGTTTGGAGGCCCGTAGCTCAAGTTACGGGCATTTGACCGAAACGGTCCGAAGATGGGGGGTCCGGGCCCGGGCCGCCCCGGCCGGACCCGGTCCGGCCCGGCCCGTCTTGTCCGAGCGGCCGCGCGACGCGGGGGGGAGCCGCCGCCCCTGCATGACACCCCCACGGCACCCATGGGGTGTCACCTTGGACGACCCAAGTGACGCGAGGGGGAGCCGCCGCCCCCGCGTGACAACCCCGCGGCACCCGCGGGGTGTCGTCCTGGACTACCGGATGCAGCTTCAGCCGCATCCCGCGTGTGCCAGACCCGCGCAGCCGCGGCTTAGCGGGCGCCGCCGCCTCCGGCCGAAGCCGCGGCGGTTCTTCCGGCGGCGCGTCGGGGGGTCGCCGCTGGCTTCCGCGGGCCACCGGAGTCGCTCCGGTGGTCCGATTCCGTTCCCGTCTGCGCCGCTGCTCCTCCCGGGACTCGTTCTTCCCTGTGGAACCATAAAACATCCGTTCTGGCACGTTCCGTCATCGCCCGTCAAATCCGCACAACAACGAAGAACGGCGGAAGGTTGTCGGACCGTGTTCGTTTGGCCCCCACCCTCCGCGTTAGAGATAAACGACGGGAGAAATATATTCAACACATGAATAAACAATTTTAATGGATTAAAATTGTTCTTATTGTCCTGTTCTTCAATTTTAAAAGGAAAGATCACGGGAAAAAGGAAATATTCCCAACAACCCCTACCTCGTAGTCATCGTCGTACGCACGTTCTTCGCGGATTTGTTCGTCGCGGAAGGAGGGGATCGTCGCGTCGTCGTGGAAGGGCGTCGCGTCGTCGCGGAATCCGGCGATGAGTCGGCGAACTCAACGGACCAAGAAACAACAGATTTAATTTAATTATATAAAATTAAATCTGTGTTTTGTTAAAAAAAACACAAGGGAGATTTAAGAGAAACCCAAAGTCTCTTACCTCAAACAACTGATCGAAGATTCGTTGCGGAGGAAGAGACGTCGCAGAAGATCATTGAAGGAAGGGAACGTCAGTGTCGCAGAACACGGTGTCACGTCGTCGATTTCCACAGGATCCGCGTTCTTCGTCGGAGGTCAGCGTTCTTCGCGTTCTTCGCGTTCTTCGCGAAGGAGGATGAAGGCTCAAGGATTCTGTCATGCCTCTCAACGTGTAATCCCCAAAAAGATTTGTTGGTCTTATTTTATTATTACGTCAACAAACGAAAAAGGTAAGTAACGACCCATCAATTCGTTGAATTAATTCAACGAAAGAAACCGCCCATTTAATTCACGAAATAAACCGCCCAATTAAATGGTGCGTTAAGGATTTAAGAAAACGTGTCTGTTGACATTCATAATGACGGGTTTTCACGGGTGCGTTACTTAGCGGAAAGAAACGGCGGGGTTCGTGTAGGCCCTACCTCACAAATATCCTACCAAGGGGGTAGGATATTTCTGGATAGAATCCTATCTGGATCAACACAGCTTAAGCCATCTTTAAGTGGCTTCAAGTGGCTTCCAAGTGGCTTAAGTGAAATAAAATAATGTTTGTCAAACAATTTATTTTATTTCTTAACTTTAATCCTGAAAATTAAAAACCACACCCGAGAAAACGCAACTCCAAGAGAGGCGTTTCTAAGAAAATACCAGCATTGTGATTTCATTGGTTCCCTCAGAATTCGATTCCGGGCACCGGTTCAAAAGTTAGAAAAACCCGCTCGTCCGTTCACTGAACGTACCCGAGCCAAACCTCGAAAAATGATTCCGGGCACACCGGGCCTCAGAATCAGGTGCCGTCAGAAACTGCGTTCTTGTAAAATTTCAAAGAAAATTAAGAAAAAAAATTTCCTTGAAATTTACGGGTCTTTACATTACCTTTATCGAAAAATAATATATATCAATTTCTATATTACCCATTCACACATTTAAAAAGTGATAATATCGTTTGTGGATGTGTGGACTATTGCCTCTTCAACATCATGTGATTAGATTTACATAAATAGAATTATAAATACATACATATATGAATATATAATTCATTTTTTATTTTATAATTATAATTCTATAAATATATAATTCTACATATATTCCTTTCAAAAAGATCATTGAAAAATCCGCACGTTACTCATGCATAAATACAACCTGCCATCACTATGATTGTAACATTAATTTATTTTCCATAAACATGTTTAATAATTTTATTAAAAATTATATTGGATCTTTAAATATGAGTCTTATATCATTATTGATATGTTATATAATAACCCATTTACAATATTATATGTATTGAATTTTTTTTGACACCTAAAACAGTTTTTTCAAAACTAAAAATGCAAACATAATTGAATAATATTTCTATAAATCCTAGTAATAAGTGAAATACAATTATTAATAAACATTAAAATTATCTAAATCTTTTAAAAATTTAACATATGATTATTGTTAAGGAATATAAACATACAAGAGACAAACCAAATGCATGTTAAGAGATTTCATATCAATTTACATTCCATTGAGACTTATTTATTGTTATAAAACTAGTATCATTAATATTGTGTATATATTGACATTTTATTTTCAATATCGTGAACCTATTTATTATCACGATAATATAAGGTTAATTTAATGTCATAATATCTTGGATAATATGATTCAAAATATTAAATTTGATATGGGTCACTTTAGAATATTTTATTATTAATCTATTCAATAATGTTCTTAATGATTACCTTCATAATCTCACTTCCTATTGTGATGGTTAAATAAATCATAAAATAAAAATATTGTTATTGTGCACATAATTTCCGATTTATATGTTTTATATACCTCATCCTTGAATAATAATGTCACGATTCATTCATTCTTAATGATATTTTATGTTTCAATTTGATTTATTTCATCTTGGGGGATTTGAGTAAAAATTAAACAAGTGGAAAAGACATTTCATAACCCAATTCCTTTTTCATAGGGATATAATACTTACTTATTGTCATTAATATTATATGAATATTTGTATAATAACGTTTTCTATATATTTATTAATTTCCACTTTCATATTTGAATTTATAGGAGATATAATTAATCCATTTATTGATTGATTCTCACTTCAACATTATGGTATTTTCAATGGTTTTAATGCACAATTTCATTTTATTTGGGATTATTTGAACTTGAATTTCAATCATAGGAAATTATTTGATAATTTCCTTATAAATTCTTTATTTTTATCTTCCTATAGTTTTCTATAATAGTTTTCATGTATTAGTATTATTTTTTCCACAATCTGTAACTCTCGATGTTCAAAACAATATTTATAATAAAAAATATCTTCGTTTATCTCTTTAGTCAAAGAACGTATTTTCTTGTATGCAATCCTATATTCAAATTTGATTCTTATAGAAATATTTTGTCAAATGGTTTTTCAAAACAAATAATAGTTTCCTAAAGAATGATTGTAAAAGAATAATTTATTTCTATTCATCAATGACATCAACGATTTATTTTATTGAACTCGTGATATACATTATTGTTACCATCCTTGTTCTTCCTCTTTAATGGGTTGTGATTGAATTGGAATAGTATAATATTCATTTTCACTTATTTGATTTATTTTGTAGTCAATGTTATATATAAAATCTCATATGATCATTGAAGATTGAATTTCCATTAAATTATCTATTTCATTTTTCGTGGATATTACTATTGCCTAAACTGTATACCATTTTTTATACTGTGTCTACTTTAATAGTAATTTTATTATTTAGGGAAATATTGATAATTATGTGTTTTTTATAAAATATAGAAACATTAAAAGGCATATTATTTATTTTGGTTATTCAATATGAGAAATACTTTACTCTGGTAAGGATGGGTGGAGCCTATAATTTATTAGATCCCAGATGAATCAGTTGGATCTCATGAGAAAAATAGTATCACACATTAAATGGATTTCTATACATATATTTAACAATATTGTTAAAAATATTTATTGAATATTATTTAATGTTCCATAAAAATTATGTCCATTATAAATCATTGAGCTAAAGTAATTTCAGTTACTATTCATCCATTAGATTTTTTACAGATATATCGTTGGATACATTTCATTTTAATTCATTGATTAAATGTAATGTGTTTTAGTTTTTTACCTTTCCATATTGATTTTTTATTATATGTTTATTTTAATAGAATGATTATTTAGTTATTTAATTTCAAATGTTATTTACTCACATTTTCTCCGTTATTGATTTCATGGGATTTTTTCTCATTTATTTACCTTTCCATATTGAATAATCTCATTTATACATTATTTCTTCTACTATACTTTTCGATTGATGATAATTTTAGATCAACAATATTTTTTTATTTTTCCCCTATAATCCATGAAGTAAGAAAGATGTTAAAGTATATTCTATAAGGAATAAAGTTCTTCTCCTTAATGTTATTTAATTAGAAAAAAATTATATTGTAAATTGTGTATTAATTTATAATAAATGACTCATATATGTATCTCATTTACCATGACTAATATATACTTGGTCCTTCGGGATTTCATTCCATATAATCATGACAAGGTAGTAGTTGTGGACACTAACTCCATGAACTCTAGGGTTAGGTATAAACAATGTAACTTAATTATTGCATTTCAATATATCATAATTCTATCATTTCACGATGGTAATTTCATAAGGAACTATTTGAATAATTTCATACTAAATTCTTTAAAACATTTTCACATTCCTTTTCCTATCTAAAAAGTAACCATTTAAAATTAATCTTTTATAACATTTTATAGAATTTCGATTTTTTAACTAGTCACTAATTATATATTTCTATGTAAATGAATCAATGTACCTCATTTATCTTCCATGTCATTTTCCATTAATTCACATCCTTTATCATAAGTGGAAAAACTAATACTCCATCAATTGAATAAATATTTCCAATAAAAGAAACTTTATGAAACCATAACTAATAGTCCGTAAATTTCCTATATAATTATTTTCATATATGATCCAAGAAAATGATCTATATGTGATTCTCGTGGGTCTAATTATTATATGGCGGATTAGTTAATAAAAATGAAATTATTTTAAACACATAATGTACATATGTCATTTGAAATACCATCTTTAGAATGTATTCCTTATTTATTCTATATTTTTGATACATAGGGTGAAAGAAAACACGAGAAACATATTTTTATCTATATAGTTATCAAATAATTCATCAATTTTAGGAACATGATTAATTTTATTAATTATAATAGCATATTATTTATAATAATCACTTTAAATCCTCATATAGAAATCTTTATTAATATAGAAATGAACAAGAGATCCCCAAGGTGAAACATTAGGGTGTATAAATACCTTACCACATAATATTTAGAGTTTTTTGTTATTTTCCAATAAGTCCAAAGTGTACGTTCTATAGGAATAAATTTTATATAACTTCCGACATGGATTTAATAAATCAAAAAATCATCCTCATGCTCAGGTGGGTTCCTAGATAATTTTCTAGGACATCAATGTATTCTAATAAAATCTGTATATCCACAATTTAAATATTAAATTGTCTATATATTGATTTTATACTCTCTTTACCCTCAATAATATAATTCTTAAGTGCTATAGGGGTGGATCTAGATATGAATATATGTTGAAGTCACCAATATAATGAAAATAAAATATAAATGTTCTACTCAAATCATAATTTCTTTCTCCTTTGAAAAATATTTTACCTCATATTTTGAAATTCTGCACATTCAAATGACTATATAAAAGTAAAAGAATGTAAAATATTAATTTATTAAATTATGCCTAGAGAAATTTTTATAATAATAAAATTCATAAATATTTTTGTGGGAGTTAGATTTTCATTATGATTATTGACTCTCAACATACATCATATGGATTTTTAAAAACATCTGATATTAATGGAAAAAATATATGATTTAAAACTATATGAGGATCTATAATCTAATAAATATTTATATTAATAGGAGGCTTTGATTAATGTACCTTCCACAACATATTTTGGAACTTCAACCTCTAATATAGTGATCAAATATTAATATTCTTCTAAACATTTATTTTTTATCATAAATTCTGTTTACACATGATACATTGGTATTTATAATTCCACATTTTTTATAGTTTTGGAATTGGATAATAGTTGTATTTTTCATTCCATTATCATCATTATACAAATGAACATTATCCTTTTAAATGAAAAAACTTTTGTGAACATCAACTACTTTCCCTAATTTTATTTCAATAATTTTCACATGATGTAAATTGTTTCATTTTCATCTTTCATGAAACAATACATTTTACCCATTTTTCAGAAAAAGGGCTTTTTAATTATATAACATTAAAATATAATAACTTTATAATTAAAATTATTTTTTTAAGGTACAAAAAATTATTTCAACATATGATGAAAAATTTTGAGAAACCAGTGCACTTAGGGTACATAGATTAATAAATTCTATGAAATTGAATTTTTTTTAATTACATATTTAATCCATATAATAATTTATATTATTGAAATGGTATCCTAAAACATTAAAATACCTTCTTAATCATCTATCAATAATCTATGAAACATTCTCTTAATTTTTTTTATCCTGAGGAATATATTTTTCTTATAATGTTACATTAAATGGTCTTTATTCCATACGTTTAATATCTTCATCCTCAATAGTATTCTAGATCAAATACCACCTCTGATAAATATCACATTGATGAAAATACACCTCATGTATAAAAATTCTCCTTTAATTGTTTCCTAAGGAACAAAATATCTTCTCACGGTACATAATACATTACACATACTCCATAATAATTCTATGTCCACTTAAATATGTATTATGCTATTTCCTGAAACTATATAATATATATAGATATCATGTTATGTAACATCATGTTCCTATATATGTAAAATTTAATTATCCATAACCTAGGTCATCTTCAATAATTTTTCCATGTTCCTCTCAGCTCCCACAGTAGTTAAATTAGCCTACCTAATATGGACACATCAACATTGGATATTAATATTGATACAAATAATTCTTCTAGTATACATTTCCAAATAATTAAATATAATAGTTTATCACATATTTTTTTTAATTTTATTCCATACTCTATAATACAAATTTTTTTGTAATAATTACCATAAATTATGAAATTATTCATTGTGAAAATTTTAATCATAAACATTGTTTTGGTTAGAATATTATTTAATATATAAAATATTTTAAAATAATTATAAATTATTAGTATTAATAATGTAAATTATCCCAAGAATATACATAGATATTCTAAAACTAAGTGTAGAAGAAGGGTACACTAAATGGACATGAGAATACTGGATGGGATATACACAACCAACTCTTTTAGGAATTAATACACCAATATTCATCTATTTGGAAACAAAATTCCCTTATTATGTCATGCATAGATATATTCCTATGTATACCACATAGTCATTATTTTAAATTTTTTTATTATTTCTAAAAATTATATAAATCATCAATGTTTTTCATAATATTATAATTCCACACCATTTTTTTCTTAAATCTAGTTCTCATGGTTTCCAATTGACATACTCTAATTCCATGTGTATCATCCCCAAATTTAGCAACCAATATTAAATTTATACACAATTAAATTAGAATCAGACCAAAGGGATCAAATCATCAAATAATTAATTTTTTATGAAGTCATTGTTAACTAGATACTAAAATGATTCCAAATACTTGTAGTTGAAAGAAAATATAGAACATAATAACATAAACCAAAAGAATAATTGAAAAAATTAAAATAATTATATATCGTATCTTGTGGAATGGAATGAAAAAAATAGTGATCTAAATTCCTCTATAAGGGTTTTTTATAGGGTAATATATCATGTTTAAATGATTTAAAATCAATATAAAAAGGTATTTAATTGGAAACTCATTATATTTAGTTAATTACTCAACCATGAAATGAAATCATGGATAATATAAATGAAATAATATAATTGATAATATAAATATATTCTTAATAAGGGATATAAATAATAATGGATGTCATTTCCTCATTAATCATTATAATTATACCCTGAATTCATATTGTAACGATAGTTTAATGGATGGTTAAGACTACACCAAAAACCGATCTAATTTGGCCATCTGATTTTTATTACCAGACCTATGGATTCATTAAGGATCTATATATAACTAGTCCCAGAAAATTACTAAATGTATAATTAATTCATCATATATAAAATTATCACCTTAATTCATTAACAATATATCATATCTATAAGGATCTGTATTCAGTAACGAATAATGAATATTAGTATTAACCCAGTCAATCAAAAAACATTCATTATAAAATACCATATTAAAAAATTGAATATGGTTAAGGGAATAATAATATAAATTAGAAAAATAATATGCATAATTAAGAGAAATATAATTTCTTATGATAAAAAAATTGAATGCTTCAATGGAATGATAAAAAAGAAACAATTAAAGACTAATAATATATTTTTTGTTATGTATTAATGTATGTTGGAGAAGAAAATGAAAATTGATGTGAATAATGAAAAAAACTTCCTTAAATTATACATATTTTTAAATTCGTAAAAAAATTAGAAGTAGATAAATAAAAAAATGTTTATGATGATGGGAAAATATGATAAATCTGTATAGGGTAAGCAAAATTCATTTTTACTTTTTGTAATGAAATGTAAAATGTATCCCTTTTGATAATAAGAAAATAATTCCAATAAATCATTTTTAAAAAATAAACTATTGTTTGAATTTTTTTTGAGTGAATATAATGTATACTGGTAAATTGTTTTTGAAAATTATTAACAAAAAAAGATAAAATAATCTCAAAAATTATGAAAAAAATGGTTTGTCATAAATTCGATTTGTACAAGACAATTATGATAATAAATTAACTATATGACTAATAATAATCATTATATAGATTTACATTTTTAAAGTTTTATATATAATCTATACATTTTTTGAAGGTTCCGGACGCAGTGGAAGAACGTCAGTGGATGTTCCCAATTTGTTTTTTGTCATTAGAAAAGATCAATTTGGGATCAAAATGACGATAAATGCCGGTCTCCATAACCGATTCACAGAAATAGACAAAGAAGAAGAAAGGTCATGGAACCACAAAAGTGGATAATCACTGGTTGATTATAATTAATTTAATTAATTGAAAATAAGTATCTTTTAGGTGTTCTTTCATCGCTGATATTCTTGATCACGTTATGATGTGATTCGTCGTTGTGTCATAGAAGCCATAGGTTGACTTCCTATAGAGGTGATCCACACGTGCACCTCATATCTCTGGACGTCGCCAAAGGAGTCTCCGGGTGCTATCATGGAGAAACCATTGCTTGTGTATTCCACCTTAGACCGTCTTCATCTGATGGAAGTGGATCTCTCTCTGTATTGAGATTGTTCTTGGAGGACGGAGATCCTTCCATATTTAGAGAATTCTCTATAATTGTTGTGCACAATGATTCTCTTAAAAAGTTTTAGGATTGTGAGGATTTTTATAAACAGGTTTGAGGTTTTAGAGTTATGACAATAAATAAATGCATTACACATTTTATTTATTTCATTAACTCTTTTGAATACCCCATGTTGACTCATTAATCCCTTGACATGCGCCCATGCTGATTAAAATAAATATCATTTGATAAAATGATATTTCCACAAAACAAATGTAAAAAATACACGGCGTGTAATCCTAAATACATGGTGTGTAATTGTTTTTCATTAAAAACTACATGGTGTGTAATCATTAATACATGGTGTGTACTCATTTTCAAAATAAAAACTACACGATGTGTAATCATTAATACAATGAGTGTACTTGTTTTCATTTTATTCTTCCTCCAACATTAAAACGATTTATGAGTCCTTGAATAATTATTAAACCAATTATGGGAATAATATTTATTGTACTTGAGATACTTGGATACACTAAGTGAGTGACCCTCTAAGCCTCTTTCTCATTGGAATTAGGCAGGCTTGCCTAAAGTCCAAGATTACTGTCTAGTAATGGGTCAAGGAACCCAAGAAAAACAAGTTGATGTTGCATTGAAGTGTCACCGCATACGAATGCTTAATGTGTAATTTAATTCCCTTATCTTTATATCTCATCAAGTAGGTTTCATGCCAGTGTCATAATCCTATATGCTTGATCTGTCATTGTTTGAATTCTAGAAATAAACTCGTCGTGACACCATGGAAATGGAATTTGTGTAACAGTTCTATTTCAATCAAAGGGCCCAATATATCTACTTCCACAAATATGGAAGGAAAAAATATCCTTGCTCGACTTTTCCATTAACAACATGTCATTTTGGATGCACCCAATGTACCTTACGTCCCACCAAATCTCTTCATGACATTTTTTTTCTGCGAATCTATGTTCATGAGTCATGACATGAGTAAATGATAATCATCCAGTCTAATGACCATTAAACATGCTCGTAGATAGTGATGTCTGATGACAATGAGACATGCAAAATTGCTACTGGCGGGTCTGTTCTCATAATCATCCATCTTGGAGATTACTAAGTGAAAACTCCATGAGAGAGAGTCTCATCTTCTTACGAGTACTCACACATGACAGTCTGTATATTATGTGTCCTATCCTAGTTTGTCATCCAACTTTAGAACTTTATTTAAGAATATGGTTATCAGATTTCAAGGTTCTCATCATACCAGGGATCTACCAAGACCTTATTAATGAAACAAATAATACAAGACGTTATTATATTATACTCATGCAGAACATTGAACAATATATAATAATAGTTCACTCGTGTGATAAAATTACAAAACAGTTGGTTCTCAGGACACCAACCCTTACAAAATCCCACTTGGACTAGAGCCAACTTCCTAAGACTTTTAGTCCACTAGACCTCACATGATAATCATGTGTCTACTGAGTTAAGGCTTTTGTTGAGGGGACTGCCACATTGTCTTCTGTGGAAATATAGCTCACTGCAACTTCACCTATCTGAGAAAAATCCCTCCAGAGATGATACTTCTGAAGTATGTTCTTTGTCCGCTAATGTTTTCTTGGATCTTCTGCAATTCCACCACCATAGTATTATCATAGTAGAGAGTGATAGGATATTTAATTCTAGGTAGTACATCCAACACTTGGATGAATAATTGAATCCATAATACTTCTTTAGCAGCCTAAGAAGTTGTGACATACTCAGACACCACTGTAGAATCTACCACAACACTTTGCTTTCAGCTCTTCTAGATAACTGCTCCAACATTCAAACTTAAGATGTATCCAATATACGACATCATGTCATATTGTTCAGTTTTAAAACTAGTATGTACATGTCCTCTGATGACTAGTTCCTCATATCCTCCACAAACCAGGAACATATCCTTAGTATGCCTCAGATACATAAGGATTGTCTTGACTGCCATCCAATGGTGGTCTCCAAGATCAACTTGATATCTACACACAACACATAATGTGTAAGAAACATATAGCCTTGTAAATAGTATAACATACATGACTGAACCAATCGAGGATACGTAAGGGATATTTTCCATTTTCATTCTTTCCTCATGTGTCTGAGAACACATTTTCTTGGAAATATGAATGCCATGTGACACTTGCAACAATCCCCTCTTGGATTGTTCCATACTAAATCTATTTAGTATCTTGTGAATGTATGTACATTGACTCAGGCCTAGAATTCTCGTGGATCTATCACGATGGATCTTGATCCCATGAATATATTTTTCATCACCCAAGTATTTAATGGAGATGAATTTTTCGCACCATACCTTAACTGACTGTAAGACAGGTACTTCATTTCCAATTAGTAACATGTCATCAACATATACTATTAGAAAATTACGACACATCCACTAAACATCATGTATACACATGTATCACATTCATTCTTAACAAATCCAAATTCCATTAAAGCTTCATCGAAATGAATGTTCCACGTCAATGATGCTTTCTTTAATCCATAAATGGATTTCTGCAACATTCATACCTTGTTGGAATCCATTGGAGTCACAAACCCTTCAGGTTATGTCATGATGACATCTCCCTGGAGGTTCCCATTAATGAATTCTACTTTGAAATACATTTTTCAAAATTTCATAGTCATGGTAATTGGTGATGGAAAATTGGATTTTTATGGATTTCAGAATCACAACTGGTGAAAAGGATTCTTCATAGTAAATTCTGTGACTTTTTCTAAAACCTTTTGCAACAAGTCATACCTTATAGGTGCCGACTGTACCCTCCATGTACAATTTCTTCTGGAATACTAATTTATAAACAATAGTCATTACATCAACTGGAGGATCTACCAAAATACAGAGATGGTTTTGGTACATGGAATCCATTTCAGAATTTATGGCTTCGTGCCACATGGAAACATATGTGACTTCAACTGCTTCCCTATAGGTAAGAGAATCATCACTATCAATGAATAATGATTCACCATCCTCTATTATAGGAAATCAATACCGTTATGTTTCTCTCACCTATCTCGTGCTCCTACGCAGTACTTGTGTCTCTGGAAGATATTGATCTTCTATGGGGCTTTGGGGAATCTGTTCTTGTACCAACTCCTATGTATCTTGAAACTCAACATCATCAATGTCTATCTCACTCCCACTATCACTTTTGGAGATGTTCTCCCTCTCAAGGAATACGGCGTGCGTTTCCTTTATAACCTTTTTGTCTAAGGTTTTGTATAGGTAATGTACCCTTGTTTCCTTGGGATATACAATAAAGACACACATTGTGCCATGGGGGTGCAAGTTTGTTACCTCAAGAGGGCATAACAAATGCTTCACTACCCCACACATGTAAATTTGATAACTTGGATTTGCTTCCACTCCATAACTCATATGGAATACTATTTATCAATAATTTGGTACTTGGTTTAGTATGTGTGTGGTTTTTTGTAATGAATATCCCCAAAAGGATAATGGAAGACTCAAATGACACATCATTGGTCTCCCCATGTCCAACAGGGTGCGGTTCCTACATTCACTTACACCATTCCACTGAGGTGTGTATGGAGGAGTGAGTTGAGATAGAATCCCAAACTCCCATAAGAAATCAACGAAGTCCTAATTAAGATATTCTTCTCCTCTGTCTGAGCGGTGTTTCTTAATATTCTTACCAAGCTGGTTCTCAACTTTATTCTTGATTCTTTGAATAGATCAAAAGAATCTAACATATACCTCATTAAGTAAATATATAATTATCTACTAAATTCATCAGTAAAAGTTGGGATGTATGAGAACCCACCCCTTGATTATACTAGAAATGGTCCACACACATCTGTGTGAAATATTTCTAAAAGCTCTTTATCCCTTTCACCTTTCCCGAAAAATGTGGATTTGGTCATTTTTTCTTACAGACACGCATGACATACACCAACTGGTTTTAGTATGAAAGAATCTAATACCCATCTTGATGTAATTTTTTCGAACATTTCTCATTGACATGACCTAGTCGATGATGACAAAGTTGGGTGTGGTATTAGTCATGTGAATTAACTATTTCATCAATTTCCATTACTTTGTTTGTGTAGAATAACACATAAAGTATGTTATATAAATGTGACCTTCCAAAATAAATGATATCTTTATAAAAGTTGCAACATCCACTTCTATTCATTATGATGAATCTATAAATATCTAATCTCGATACTGAATGATTTTTTTTGGTTAAAGTGGGTATATAATAAAATTCTTTCACAACCATGACCATCCCAGTAGGAAGAGTGATATGGTAGTCCCCTATAGCTATAGTAGTGAGTCTGGCTCTATTGGCTGCTTGTAGATCAACCTCACCTCGGTCAATCTTCTTGAATCTACTTGGTTGCGTTATTTGGAAACAGATTTGAGCACCACAAGTAGTATCTAATACACAATTTTTAGAAACAGATAGATTTCATTCAATAACAAATTCACTTGAAGCTTCCCCTTTCATCCTTGGCTGGGTGCAGTTATTCTTCTAGTGGACCTTCTTTCCATATGCGAAACAAATAATCTTAAGTTCTCTTTCCACCCCTTTGAAATTCCATTTCATGGAAGGCCTTGAAGAAGATTTGGGATTAATTATCTTCATCTTCTAATTCCATTTTTTCACCATGAGGACAGATGGATTTTCATGCTTCATGTAATTTTTCACATTGAAAATGAGGATAAGACGATCAGACAGAGACTTCTCAGTGTTGTTCATGTTGAAGTTCACAACAAAGTTTGAGAATCTCTAGGGGAGTGATGAAATAATGAGATTGTTACCCAGTTATTTAGGGAGTTTAAACCCTAGATTCTCCAAGTACTCAATGTAGCCAATGATCATGACTACATGAGGTCTGACTGGGGGACCCTCACCAAGAATTATCTGAAATAGAGCCTTGGAGGTCTCAAACCTTTTCTTTCTTTCTCTTTCCTAGTATAGATCATAGTTGTGCTCGAGCATTCTATAGGCATCCATGTCTTCATGAGACTTCATGATCTCACAAGATATTGATGATAGCATCATAAATTTAACATCGAGTGCATCATTAAAATGTTGATCATATAACAGGAAATCTTCATCACTCACCCCTTGGGTAGGAGAATTAGGAAGTTTGTACTCCAGCACGTAAAACATTCGTTCATGGCTTATGATAACCCAAAGGTGCCTAAACTATTGCTGAAAGTTACTGTCGATGAAGATATTATATTTGTCCAGAATTGATCACAGAGAAAATGTGGTTGATGAGTTTTTCATATTGATTCTAAAAATTAAAATAGTATATTTATGAGTACCATTAGATTATATTTTATGGAAAATAATAAATGAATTTATTAAATCTCCCACTATTTTACCAAGACTTAGTGTCCCTCACCATTGATCCCGGAATGTCCAGTTTCTTTGACATTCTAGTGGCAAGGATCCATATTACCCTTCGCATAACCGCAACAAGGGTTGGTTAATACATTTGAAGGTATTTAGGTAGGTATGACTTTTCCAACTATGATCTTATAGTTCCTTGATTTGTTGAGTGGACTCCACAATCATGAAATCCTATCATTAATTTCATCAACACTTGCCTCTATTTTATAACAACTCTAGAAAGAACAACTCCTCTTGATGTAAAATGTTTAAGTCTACCCGAATATTTCATAAGTGCTTCCTTTATAAAAGTAAGTGTCCCAATAAGGGTTGGTTAAACACATAGTTTTATTGAGTCATTCTGTTAATCAAGTAACAGAAGGCTAGGTCTGACATAATATGGTATTTGAAGGATTTTATTCATTATTTGTAGTTTTTCATTATCACATTCTTGTTAATATAATGTGATGCTTTCTTAAGTGATTAATTAGGTTCTGATAATGTTAACGCATAGTCCAGTTTTATTTTATTCTATCTTTGCAAGATTTTTTATTTCATTAATTATGTAATTGTGACAACACATAAATAAACCATGCAATCAGATATTAATAAAATAAGATGGCATGAACATGAACTTCTATTGGTCAGCTTATATAGCGGTTTTGATAACCTAACCCTAACCTAGGGAAAAACACCTTGAACCTGATGGATCCTGTTTTTTAGCTCCCACCTGTCCACCATTGTATCATCTTGTGTTGGTCTCGCCTCAGCTTCGGGAATAGAACCATATCCTCTGGCTTGGGAGATCCTCCATTACATGGGGTTTAAATTAAAGAAAACATGGGAACAAAGACCCTACATTTTATTGGACGAAGGCTTGCAAGCCATCAAATATAAATTAAAAAAATTTAAATGAAACCATACATAGATTCGAAGGGTCTTTGGTCTAGCTCAGGATCATCCATAGAATGCAATGACATTTACGCATATTTATCATTCAAATTCATTTAATCATTCTATTTATTCAAGATAAATCACACTTGAACTCAATTAATTATGATCATATAATTAATCATTTCTTTATCTTAAATTCCTTTATGAATTTCCTTGAGATTTTTCTCATCAATATTCCTTGTAAAGGTCTTTTTTCTTTTGGAGGAATCCTGGTGAACATTCATTTCTAGAAAGTACATGGTGTGTAGTATATATTTACATGATGTGTATTTCTTTTCACCCTTTATCCAAAGTATATACCGGGGGATCTGTCATGTTTCCACTACTTTGGAAATTTTGGAGTACACAACGTGTATATTATTCTAACACGGCGTGTACTTCCATGTTATGCGGTTACCGGCCTCGAAATCACATGTACAAGGAACATAGCTTCTCCTTATACACAGTTTCACTTTGACTAGATCAGACAACATGACACGTTGAAACAACATACACGTCGTGTATTCCGGTTCAACATTCCATTCATTTCTGGTCAACACGGTGTAAAAAAACTCAGGTATTCTCAATTCACACGGTGTGGTTTGGCGGATCAGTACCGGTTCGTTGAACCTCCGTACACAACCTGTAGTTTTCATTACACGTCGGGTATTCTCGTGTTGTGTAGACAGAAAGAGTGGATCCTCCAAATGATTTCCTCATTTTTATTTTAATGAAAATTAAAATTAAAATGTCATTTTTGTGATTTGAATCGAGAAACGAAGGAGGAAGAGAAAATCTCATTCATTCAGTTTAATAGAACGATTTATCATGAATTGAATGAAATATAAATATGTAAATTATCCAAGAAAATTAAATAACTATATTCAATATTTTAACCTCACTCTGATAACATTTGAATGTTCCGGGCACTACAAAAGTGCATAGGTGGATGTTCCCACTTGTCTTTTTGTAATTAGCAATGATCAATCCGGGATTAATTCGACGATAAATTCCAGTCTACATGGATCGATTCATAGAAATATACAAAGAAGAATAAAGGTCTTAGAACCACAAATGTAGATCGTCATAGGTTGATTATATTTAATTTAATTCATTAACAAGATATAACTTTTGGGTGTTATTTCTTCATTGGTATTCTCGATCACGTTCCGATGAGATTTGTCATTGCGTCGCAGAATTAAAGGGTAGACTTCTTCTAGCAGTGATCCACACGTGCACCTCATATCATAGGACGTTGCCAAAGGAGTCTCCAGGGGATAGCGTGTAGATACCTTTTCTTGCATGGTCCAACTTCGATATTCTTGATCCGATGGAAGTGGATCTCTCTCGGTCTTGAGAGTGTTCATGGAGGATGGAGTTCTTTCCGTCTTGAGATAATTATAAAAAAAATTGTCCACAACAATTCTCTTAAATTTTTTTTGGATTGTGGGGATATTTATAATCAGGTTTGAGGTCTTAGAGTTATGAAAATAAATAAATGGGTTACACATTTTATTTATTTCATTAAAACTTTTGAAAACCCCTTGTCGAATCATTAATTCCTTGATATTCTCCAATGCTGATTATAATAAATATCATTTAATAAAATGATATTTCTTCAAAATCCCGACTGGAAAAACTACAAGGCGTGTAATCATAAATACACAGCATGTACCTGCTTTTCAATAAAAAATTCACGGCGTGTAATCATTTATACACGACATGTACTTGTTTTGAAAATAAAAACTACACGGAGTGTAATCATTAATACACGACGTGTACTTGTTTTCATTTTATTCTTCCTTCAACATTAAAATGAATTAGGCTTCCTTGAATAGTTATTAAATCAGGTATGGGAATACACTTTATTCATCTTGAGATACATGGATACACATAGTTTGTGACTATCTAGGCCTCTTTGCCGTTGGTATTAGGTAGGCTTGCCGAAATTCCATGATTACTGTCTAACAGTGGGTCAAGGCACCCAAGAGAAAGAAGTTGATGCCGCATTGACGTGTCACCTAATAAGAATTCTTATTGTGTAATTCAATCCCTTTGTCTCAATATCTCATCAAGCAGGTTTCATGAAAATGTCATAAACCTATATTCTTGATCTTTCATTCTTTTACTTCTAGAAATAAACTCGTTGTGACACCATGGGCATGGAATATGTGTGACAATTCCATTTCAATCAAAGGTCCTGAGATATCTACTTCCATAAATATGGATGGGAAAAATCCTTCCTCAACTTATCCATTAGAAACATTTCATTCGTGATGCACCCAACGTACCCTACTTCCCGCCAACTCTCTTCATCACAGTTTTCATCAGAAAATCTAAGTGCTCAAGTGATGACATTAGTTAATTGTAATCTTCCAGTCTAAAGACCATTACACACAATTGTAGATACCAATGTCCGATGACACCAAGACATGAAAAATTACTATTAGCGGGTATGTTCTCATAATCTACCATATTGGATATTACCAAGGTTGATCTACATGAGAGAGAGTCTCATCTTCTTACGAGTACTCGCACATGACAGTCTGTATACTATGTGTCATATCATAGTATGTCATCCAACTGTAGAACATTATTTAATAATATGGACATTTAATTTCAAGGTTCTCATCATAGAGGGGATCATCCATGTCCTTTTTAATGAAACAAATATTCTGGTACATTATTATATTACTGTCAAGTAGAACAGTGAACAATATATAATAAGAGTAAATTCATGTAATCAATGTACAAAACAGCTCTTTCATAGGACACCAACCATTACATTTTTCTTAAAACATTTTTATTTGCATTTACTTGGATTAAAAAAATGGAATGACATTATGCATTTAAAAATAATTTTCTGTAAAATATCCCTTTTGACCTCAAAATATAATTATCATTATATAAATAAAATTTATATTCAAAAAATGAAAATGAAATATATTATAAAAAATTCTTATAATTATATTTATTAACAGCTAAAAATACATTTTATATAATTCATAATTCTTATTTATTTTGGAAAACCACATAAAATCATTCTCAGAATATTTTAACCATTATGTTCAAAATTTCTATTCACCCTATCAAATTAAAATTTGCGTGAAATGAAATACAAAAATTTTCATTGTTTTATTGTTTTAATATAATAATATGTTCAGTTAATATAATTTAATCTCTTGTGTTACACATATCCTCTTTCAAACTCTAAAAAATTATGTATAGTTATTGATGTAGGATAAACCTAATTCTCTTGAAAAGATAACAGTAATACATTTCTCTAATAATGATCAATGAATTTCCTCATCAATTATTTCTTTGGATTTGAAATTAATATATAGTTTATATGAATGCCCCATTAGTACCATGAAATTTTGAAAAGGTATCACATGTAAAAGATATTCCTTAATGATTTTCAAGAGATAAAATCTTCCACATTTTCATGATCAATCAAGACCCCTCATTCCAAAATAATGTGGTGAAGGAAAAATTCCACTTGTTTGTATAAATCACACATGTAATTCGTTGAATAAAAGAAATTATCCGAAAATATACCCATCACTATTTACAATGGATTTTTCTTGATCTACTTTAGTATATTAAAACACTAGAATATCATTAAAAAATACCATGATAATATATTAATAATTACTATGAATGAAATGATTCATCAATGTGACAAATAATTTTGGTGTATTTAAAAGACCATACAACATAACCACATATTTGGAAAGACTATATCAACTAAATAAATATTTATTTGTCATATCCTCTTTAATAATTAGAATTTTCTGAAAACCAAATCCATAATAAATCATTGAGAGAAATATAGATCCCATTAATTGATCATTGATATCATTAAAAAATGGAATATGATATAGAATCTCTATCATAACCTAGTTCTGGTTATAAATATCCACAAAAATATGATATGTTTAATCTTCTATCATTAAAATAAAACATTTATTTTTCCTATAACTACATTCTACATTGAATAAATCCATTTATTTATAATTTTAATAATTCTATTATTTCTATAACAGGATATTGAAGAGAAATATTTATGGTTTTTATTATGTGATAAATCTTAAATTATTGATATATATATGGTAGTACCCTAATGATTTTTTCATGGAATAGATCATGAAATATTAAATATTGTTGGAAAATATCAATGATATATTGAGTAAAAAGTATCCAAAATATCTACTTCTAAATAGAACAGATAACCCCATGATCCAGTAAAAATGTTCATTCTCTTCTTACATTCACATCCCAAAAACCATTAAAATGAAACTAAACACCATCTCAGGAAGTGAGAGTGACATTCCAAAAATTATAATTGACATTGTCCTGGATGTATATGAACCAATCCATTACTAAGATCATTTAATGGTTTTCCATCTCAAGAATAGAGAAATTATGCAAAAAAAATCATTGCCAATAATATTTGTATAATATGATTCACATAAAATGCTTGAAATTTGTATTTCTTGTGAGGTGTGTAAATATTCAATCAATGATGTATTATTTCAACATGATATTCTATATGATCAATAATATGAGTAGAAATAAAATATAAGGACATCCTAGAATCAAAAATATATTTAATAAAAGTAGAGTCTATGTTAATAGCATATGAAACTATCAATGAATCCAACTAATCCTCCATAATCACCTTCTTATCGAATAAAAATTCATAATTATATGATCCTAACAATTAATTATTTCTAAATTTTGTTTTTTATGATAGTTAGGATGTTGGGGTGAAACTAGAGTCAACCTAGCTCACCCAAATCTGGGGTTGACTAAAAATACGTCCTAGTCAACACATATGATTATAAAATCATAGGACATGTTCGATCAATTTAATTTATTCATCCTTGGAGTCACTATAATATAAAATTTTATACGTTAAAAAAATCAAAAATTATTTCATTCATATTGAGGAATTATGAATTCCCAATTGATATGATCATATGATCCACAACAAAAAAACATAGTTGATTACTTCAATGAGGATCAAAAGATACCGAACCAACTATCCGGTTTCATTGTTCATTTATTTCTTGATAATAATTCACCCTCTTCAATTCATTCCCCATTTTTAAGATACCACTAATAATCACTAAGATAAATGTTCTTCCCCCATTATATGTTCGTAATATTTTATTTTACACTACCATATCCATGTTCACCCAATCCCTATTATTTTCTATATAGAAAAAAACTAAAATGGACTATATTTTTAGTTATAGCTCAGACATAAAGACTGTCACTGTAAAGTATTCAATAATGGGACCATTAGGATAATAAATAAAAAAAATACATAACAATTATTCATAATACACCATAGATATATTTTTTATAGGCTAGGAAACAAACCTATTTTCATTTAGAATAAATATGGTAATTGTTTTTGTGAAATAAACCTCAAACATTTTTCATGTTTCGTATTGTTCTTGATTATTATAGAAAAAAATATTGAACACTTTCCAGAATGATCCAAACAAATATAAACCTCTAGCATCATTTTTTATTCCCCTAGGATTACCCTGAAATAAAAAAATCAATTACTCATCCCAATACAATCCTTTATTTGTTATGGTCCTAAATCTACATAATTTTTTTGATTCTATTTCTAAAAGTATTTGTATAAAAGTTAGTGTATTATTTGGGAATCATAATTCCCTTATCTAAATATGGATGAATTTTTTCACATATCTACAAAATTTACTGATTGAATTTGGAATTTGGTTAAACAAATTTTTCAACATCTATCTCCAGTGGATTCCCAAGTCATCAAATTGATGAATTTCATTTTAATGACATAATAAAACACTAATTTGTAATCACCCACTAGAAACTAAATATTTATAATATTACAATTACTTTGAAGAAACAATCATGATCAAAACAATAAAAATTCATCAAAAAAATTGTAATAAATAAATTCATAGTGGGATTACTCCTTACTAATGAATGATATGCTATATTAAGTGCGTAAAATCATTACAATGAATATAAAACACACATATAAGTGTCTTTGTAGACTTTTGTACTCAGAACACCCTTGTAATTTCATCATCAAAATGATTAAGTTACTTACATTAATTTAATGTCTATATTTCATATTCGATATTCATATAACCTTTCTACTATGATAACATGATGGCCTGTCCAATTTCTTTTATCTTTGGTAACATCATATCCCAACCTATCATCATGGTCCAGTATATAGGAACTATAGATCTTACATGGTGTCACCATGACCACAAAATTATAGTGATATGTTTTAATGGAATTATTAATCATTTTTGGATTATTTTACCTAAATATTTAACAATCTTCTAATAATGATAAAATTTACAAAACCTATTATGATACCGTAATTTAATACAATATAACATCAGAAAATTACATTAGAATATAGAATAATGAGGTACAAAACTGACATGATAAAATAATTCATATCTTAATGAATCCAAAGTTGAATCCACCAATTCATGACCCTAAATAATGTTTAATTTATGAAAAAAAATATAAATTATACTACATTATGACTTATTACTATAAAATTTAATCAACTTTCCTTACCTGTTTGTTAGTAGGAATCATTAGCAATCATAAAAAGGGCCACATACCAAGGTAATTATAAAACTGAGCATTCAATAACCATAATAGTTCAAAATAGAAGAAAATGGGAAAATAATTTACCTCAAATATATATTTATATAAAAACATCTAGCGGAAATTTTAAATAATTTTGTAACTTTTCAATTAAACAAGATTATAAAACCATAACTTATTGGAATCAAAATTTGACATCACCAACACCCATGCATGTCCAATGATAGTCAAATACTCAGGATCACTGACACAGACCATCGACATGTAAAATCCAATAGAATTTAACATGTATCACTTATGAATGGACTGAGTGACCGAACAAAGAAGGTGTACAAATTTTGATTTGTGAACTCACACTTACCAAACATTCCATGAAATAAATAAAAATCATTTATTATTTAAACCATTTTAATTAAATAAATTTTTGTTACACCATATGTGTATCATTTAAAAATAAACATTCGAATACTAAATATAACAATTTTTTCTAATGAAAAGTTACAGTGATTTAGACATCAATCCATCAGGTTCTAAAACACTAATTATTTGATATAAACCATCGACCTCTCAACAGATGGTGACAACAAATATAAACCAATGTTACATCCAGATTCGTCCAAGAAACATCTTCATTTATATAGGACTAATCACAATTTCAATGAAAAATGAACATTAATCATATAAATTTTCTTTACATATTAGTTATAATGTTCTTAGTGACAATATATAAGGAGCTCTAGTAAAAAGAATATAAAATCGGTACGTAAAATAGATTTCCTAGATCCAATGAACATACATACACAAAAATACATTTCTAGATCAGAATGAACCTCCATTAATTATTAGGGAATGATATGAGTTCTGGATTATAACATAGGAAAATTAATTGTAGGTTTATGGTCCCAATAAAATGTTAAATTCTAATTTTTTTAACATAAAATTTTTTATCACATGGTTAGGACACACAATTCAGGGAACCCTATACTAATCAAGTTTATAGTTCTATATGAAAACCAACCCATTGAATGGAATATACATGATTTGAAAATATTTCTTCCACCCATTCATTTCCCCATTATAAATGCTAACAAGTTTTTTCCAATGAATCTACATGGTTTTTCAAAATCATGTACTAAATATGAACCAATTGAAAAAGAACATAATCAATTTCCTAGATATGTTATATGTTCAACCAATTTATTTCTCAAACTGTTAACCCTAAAATCAATCCTAGAAAACTCCCTTTCCATCCAATAATTCCAAAAATCTATCGATGTGTTATATTAAATCAGAATACCTATTAAATTTGAAAATTATATAAAATTGGAGGGTGTTAAAAATATTATCCATAATTTAATATTTCTGTCCTTATTATGTATAACTAGACACATATAGATATCATAATTATTCATGTAATTAATTATATGTAAAATTGTTTAATTATAGTGGAAATATTTTAGGGATGTTTTTATTTTCCATGTTGAGAATCTATAAAAATCATTTCCCTGAGTTATAGGAGTATGTGACCTCTAGAATGCTTGCCCATACACCAAAGGCCATCGACTATATGTGATGGTGTAATTGGATATGTGGGGAGATGTTACTATCATTACCTGAGTAATAAAATAATGGAAATAGTGGTAAATAATATCTATGCAACAATTATTAATAAACAAAAATAATCATATATCATATAAAAAATTCCAAAACATGATACAATCCCAAAACATCATTATATAAGAATTCTATGGCCTTCTAGTGCCATGTGTCACATGAAAACCCAAAATAATTCATAGAAAATGAAAATACAATATATAGGTCCCTAAATAATGTGTTGTTCCCTCATATATTCACCATCTGATGTCCTGTATCAATCAACTAAAATTGGGCCTTTGTAGTTATCAAGACCAATATAGTTGGTGTTTTCTCAGCCACGTAACAAGATCCCACATATGATTCGACTACAACTCAGTAAACCATAACCAACAATGTCTACAAATATACATATTTTGGAACACTATAAGTTGTGTTATAAATAAATAACAACAACGAAGGGAAATACAAAATGGGTCATAATTAGGACGTTTCCAATTATCACCAAGGGCTCCATGGTTCCACAATATTACCATAAAGTATGAACTACATTATATAATTTGGGAATTAATTATATCATATTTATTATTAAACCGTTCAGAATAATTCCAGGCAACAAAAAAATGGTTTTTACCTACATGACCAACCATTATTAATGATGTGTACTACCATTACCAATACCATTTCCATGTTGTGTAACCCATTGACAAAAACCACTACCATGGGTTGGAATTCAATGAATAACCCCCATTCCACATGTGGATATCTCGAATGAAAATCATTACTGTTGTGTGTGACACCATAACTATAAAAAAATATCCATTTTATTAATAAACACATCTCAATTTTTAATAAACTTGTTTATTTTTCATATATTATAATAAAAAGGGAGAACCCCTTTAATTTATCACAATTCTCCCAATTCATCAATTTAAGCGCAACAATATATAATCCACATGTATGTTTTACCATTTAGTCATAACCCATAACCATTACCATAATATCAAATCAATATTACATCAAGGACACGCCCCCAATGGAAATTTTTATCATTTACACATTACTATTTAATAACATATTTTTGATTCTTTATTATGATAAAAACAAATTTAAATAAAATTATCATTTTTAATAGAGTTATAATTGGATAAATATCATGAACCATTTAATTCTACATTCAACAACCATAATTTATGAACAATTTATTGGTACACTCATTGGATGGTTGTTGGTCCAGCATACATGGACTTTATTTAATGTCTCATATTTACCATGTGTAATTTGTGGATATTATATGGATTATTTTAGTGATCAGGAAATAATATGGAATACTATTATAAAACTATGAGTTCACAAAATAAATGTTTGAAATATTTTAATTATATTAAATATTACACATAGATTTTTTTTGTGAAAAAAGTATTGTAACTCCCAAAAGGCGATTAAATCAAAAATCTAATGGCACTGTGGATTTCAAAAATCATGTCATACCCTAGGCATAGCATAACCATTTCTGGAGTTTTCCATTTTTTATAAATTCATCACTTGAATAAATGAAATATTTAAATTAAAAAATAATTTTATGTTGTCTACTTTGATTCATTTAAATTTTTTCTCCATTATGTATATGGTTATAGAAATGATTTAGGGTTGGTTGCTCATTCCCTGGATATTTTTGGAAACCATTAGGGTGTTTTCATTGTAAACAATGATGGATTTGGATCATATCATGGATCATTATGCCAACATATTTTATGGATCTCTTAAATAATGGAAACACAATATTTCATCATAATTGATCGATATAAACAAAAGGGTTTATCATTTTAATTTTTTTATTTCCATCATATTTCTTATCCCCATACAAACATAGATAAATTCCACAAACCGAATTGATTCTCAAATAATCGATAATATTAACTTCATAGAAGTAATTATATTTTCATTCTAATTTATCCCTAGTCATTTTTCACTTTTGACGATAATGAATTGAGTCCATAAAATCAATGAAATAGTTTCATTTATGAATATTCATGGTTTATGAGTTTCTCCAAAATTTCATCATGCAATTATCATTAGTATACCATTTAGAAAATGACATGAAATATAACTGGATTCTGATCATTTCATGAGCATTATTTGTCTTAGTGGATTAAAACCATGGGTATGGAACAAGATGGAAGTTACATTTCAAGGATTGATGATGATATTGGTATGATTAGGAGAGAATAAGACCATGTCAAGGTTTATTCTTCAACCAGAGCAGCGAACAACATTTTGACATTGATGGTTACCTTGTAGACCTGATTCAATTGATGTATTCAAGAGAATGGCTGATGGAGAGTCCATTCAACCAAAAATATTGGATCTATTATAATATTTATAGCAACCAACAAGGCATATGTAGTGTGCGAGGAAGAATGGAGTAGAAACTCTTTTTAAGAAAAATGTAGAGAGAACTGTTTATAAATATGGATTACACACCGTGTAGGGATCGTTTAACTGAGGATAGGATTTCTAGATGAATATAAGGATCATGTGACATGTAAACCCCCTCATAAGGCATGATGAAATACCTATATGGATTGGAATGACATTCATGATGTACACAAAATATGGTTAGAAGGCATGTTTTGTACATGGACATGGAAAATGATTGTTTTACATGGTGATCAAAGCTAGACCTGACCAATATAAATTAACATGAAAATATGAAATAGGATGGATACATTGTGTCTCTACAAACTGTTTAATTTTTAATCATTCCATGTATATAGAGTCTTACATGCCATGAGAGGCTCTTCCACACGGGGAGTCATGGGGAGAGCTGAACCCACATTGTACCCCCTGGTACAAGCCGAGTACCCATTCAATTGAATTTTTAGCTATTAATTCTTATAGTTTATACCAGTATAGGTTGAGTGTGTTTCCGTGGTCCTATCCCATGAGGGGGAATTTATACAATACATTAACATCCCAATGTTGTGATAAAATTAATATGTTGATTCTTAGACAGGGATAATGTTTCCCTCAACAAGACTAGATTGCGAACCCATATCATCCTATATTCCCTATCTAGGGATTATGGGATTTTATTGTCGTCCTAGATTATTTTTTGTTATAATCCAACTAGAAGGATAAATTGGTAGTGATGTGTGTATCATTGACATACAACCAATTACATTTTAGGTTTATCTTGATCAGGTGTGTTGAATCCCCCATTGGGTATTGGAATAACCCCCAATCTATGTATCTGGGTATTTCATAGACCAATGAGAATTCATGGAATGGGACCAATGATCTAGAACTATTCATCATGTGTTTTTAATTATTGATTAGCTCATGGAGTGTCTTATACTAGAATAACAATTTCATCAACCATAATGTTGTGGCTTGGTGTTAGATATGGTCGCCTACTGGCATGGTGTCTTTCATAACAATGTATAGGTTTTTCTATTAAACATTAATTGATATAGATTTTATTTTTATGATTGTACATGGTTTTTCTTGTTTAGTGTTTTGGGGGTGTTATACTAAATATTGGTATACTCATATCTACGTGGAATTTTCCCACCTGTGTCTTGTATTTTGTATATAAGAGATCATTTTACAACGACCTGGGAGGATAGGGAGTGGGTAGAGTATATAAGGATTTTGTTAGATGGATTTTCTTATTGAGATATTTTATTTGAATTTTTCCTCACCCCTATAGTAGGTCAGAATCTTTTCAGGAGCTTATATATGGATCGTTTTTTCAGAATTAGTACTTTATTACCATAAATTGTTTGGAAATATTAAATTTATGCATGAATTGTTTCATTTTTTTATATTTATACATCGAGTGGGATTTGAGGTGTGTCTCTATGTATAGTTAAATTATAATAATTACTACCATTTGTGAGATATGATTACTCGTCGCTATTCTCTAGCTAATAACTTATTGGAGGCAGGGATGGGGTACTCATATGTTAGAGCTTAGTGGGTTTAGTAGTGACAGAGTGATATCATAGGTAGTTGGTTCTACCATATGATTTTTGATAGATATATTTGGATTGGGGAAACAATGTTTAGTGTTTCGAGTTCATATTTCAGGCCATGGACTCCAGTGTTAGTGTGGTGGATTTTGTATCCACACAGTAGTACTCTAATCACATTCTATTCAACTAAGTATATGTAAAAAATGGTTATAGGGATATTTTTGGGGGGTACAAATCATGTAGTAATGAATGTGTTTTCAATGTCTATCAAGAGTGAACTCTCTAGATATACACTTTGAACACAATATATCTTTTTTTATTTCTAGATACCTCCATGAAAAAAACCACAGGGGATTCCAATTCAAGGTCACATTGATGATCTACCAAGTGATGAGGCTTCATTAAAGTAGCCATATAGATTATAAAAACTCTATGTGGAAGTAAATGTATAGGTTTTATATGGAGCAAGATCCTCAACTGGCTAAGGACTAGATAGAGGAAGTCACTATCATTTTCCACATTGTATGGATTCCTTATAATCAGATGATAGTCCTCAAAAAGTTTCTTTTAAAGGTCTCTGATGGGAGATGATGGAGGATAGCGATTCAGTCACATGATGAGGCAACTATGTCCTTTCCCAACATTGAGAATATCTTCTTGTGGGAGTTCAATCTGGCCAGATTGTGATAAATACAAATATAATAGGTTTTGAATTTGTAGTAATGATGTATAACAAAGGTGTAGTACTCAGTGAGGTTAACTAATCTCCCATGTAACACCCATGAACTAGGGATAGATCATTTCACCATATCTCAAATACTTGAGTAGTGATTATGATGATACATTAGGGATTTAGAGGTATCCCTTTACATCCCCACATATGTCATGGTTCCAGAGAGAGCCTTGTTTTTGGAGATATTTATGGAAGATATTACACCAACAATGGTATCAAGTAATAGGAACCAATTTCATGATATGTCATATGTCAGAATTTGACGACAATAATAGGGATCCAATCTTCTTAGATTCCTTGGGAAGTGATTCCAAGACATGGGATCTGAAATATAGCGATATTGGGGTGGTTCAAATCGGTCAAGGGATATGCGGTGTTTCTCTTACAAAGATAATTAATATGATTCATGATATTGATTGACTCATTTTATTTCTTATCATGTGTTGGTTAATGGACCACTGAGACATAGACAGAGTCAGGAGTAGGGTGTTACATAGGTTAATAGACATAGAATATGGGATTATAGGGAAGTGGTAGGTTGTTAGGGGATTGATCTATTACCACATACACCCCAAGGTGGTCCAGGATATGATTAGGGAGTTGGAGTATAAGGATGATGACAATTGTAGCCTATAGAGACCTATGACATTGATACTCGAAGAATTATACTAGGGATTATATGTTCCTTTCCAATATTATCTACTATATTAATAGACACATTGTGTTCCAGTACTTCCTTTCAACTCCTCTAGTTCGGGACTCATAGATTCTAGTTGATATGTATGCTCAACACTAGCTCTTGGAGACTCTTACATGAAGTTACACAACGATTGCGCACTTTTCCTGAGAGTGTTATCTAAAACTTTGAGCTGATATTTTTTGTGGGATATCTTCATTGAAAAAATGAGGTATTGTGATGTCATATTAGGTATAGACTTTCTATTCACATTTTATGCGAATATTGACTATTTTTGGTGGAGGATGTGGTGTCTCCTTAGTGAAAGTAAAATATTTTCTTTTTATCATTGAAATAAATCATTGGTGGAGCAGGATGAGATCAATCTTAAGAGGCTGAACGAGATCGATCAATAGTTGGATAGAATTATGATAAGAGTAGTGGGTAATTTGGGATATTGTTTTCATATATTGGAGGAGAAGTACATGGACCTATTTCTGGGGGATGTATTGGATTTACATCCCCACTGAGAACTAGAATTTTTCATCTACTTACATATGTTTATGGAAGTGATATTTACACCAGTATATTAGATATATCCCATAGATCCTCAAGAGATTATGGTGAATTTTGATGTATTGTGAGATAATTGTTTTTTATGTCCCAAAATTTCCCACTAGGAATCCCTAAAATTGTTCATGATGGTGGAAATAATGTGGTAATGTTTGGATTAATGGGTCTTGAATTAGGTGTGGTAAATATTAATTTTCCAGTCTCTAAGACAGAAAACATCTCTCTAGTTGAGAGGGACATGATTGTTCTCAAATGTTGAAATCCGACCAGGCTATCACCACCAATCATTATAATATAGGGATTCACACAAAACAAAATTCATATGAATATATGGTCAATATGACTACTTTTTTATGGCTTTCTATGTGAAAAACATCCCAAAAGTGTTCATGGAACTCAGGAACTAGATAATTTATCTTCTCCAAAACCAGTTCATGGTATTCTTCATCAATAAAATCCTAGTGTATTCATTTTCCATGGAGGAGTATGTGAGACACTTAAGGATCATCATAGACACACTCCATGATCTCCAAATTTATAGGATGTTCTCAATGTGATAGTTGTTGTATAAAAATTCCCACATTCTAGTACACATAATCTTAGAGGATGCAGTAGTAATCGACCAAAAATTTGTTTGAGAAGTGATTTATTGGGATCCAACCATGAGTGTTATCGAGGTGCATAGTTTTCTTAGGTTGGAAATGTACTATTAGAGTGTTTTAACTGATTTATACCAAGGGTAATCTCCCATGAATACTATGAATCAGAAGGGGAAATCATTCATATAGATGGAAAAGTGCTAAGAGATTTTCTATGAGATGAATCATACATTGATGAGCATCATGAGATTTACAGAGGTGGGTATCGAGTACATAGTGTTCTATAATGAATTATGGGCCGGACATGGGTTTGTTCAAATGTATAGGAATGATGTTAGTGCTTATGGGTCACTTCTGTTGAGACCCCATGAGTAGAAATATTTGACCCATGATTTTGAGTTAGCAGGGGTAGTCATTGAATTAATGATATGGAGAAACTACATTATGGGTGATCAATTTATCATGTAATATAACCATAGGTGTCATAAGAATTTATTCTCATATAATGGTCATAACTTGAGATAGAGGCAATGACTAGAGTTCCCCCGAGACTATAACATTGAAATTTTATATACTATATAGAAGTTGAACATGGTGGTAGGACATATTAGAAGATGGTTCTGTTCATTGTTTTTGGAGGTTTTGTAAGAGAATATAACCTTATTAAAGTTGTCCTCTTTATATTTGGATGGTTGTTCATATAATTAGTTTATGGTTATCACCCCACTTTTTTTATATCTTGTCAAGGATTCTAATCATGGTGATACCCACTATGAGACTTCACATACATAGATATCCATGAGTTTTTCTATTAAGGATTTTTTGAAGGTGGGGACAACAATATCCTTTTTAGAGTACAAACAGTGGTACATTTTACATTTTCAGGTAGGTGTTGTGGGAGTTTTATACATCCCATTGGATGGTATATCTTTTTGTGGAAAATATATACCAGGACCTCTGACATTAGTTTTGGTGGCCATGAATGAGGAATGGGGTTGCAATGTTTATCTCATGATGACTCAATTTTCTATATGTGAATCCATAAAAAAAATTTCTTGTTGATTTATCCCAACCCTATGATATAACAGAGTGAATATGGGATTTGATATCTATTACATCACGCCCCATACCATTGGATTGAGAGGTAGGAGGAATACTACTTGGCCTAAAGAGATATTCCAAGTGAACCAATGCCTAACAGTAAATTAAAAGGGAATTAAGAATCATTAGGGAATGATCTTACATCAACCTAAAATCAACTTACCAAAAATTCCATTACCAACATAGCAACCTGATGCATGTCAAAAAAACAACCAAATCCATACAATATCAAGAGTCAACAAAAAAATCCATAAAAATTGCCAAATAAAAAACAAACAATACAAAATTAAAGTACCAAATGGAATACAACAAAAGAAGACCCCAAGGAACTAGGAGATTATCCATAGCGCCACACCAAACTCCATTCTCCAAAAAAACAACATCACCAAAGAATCATTCCGAACCACTCGAAAAATTATATGCTTTAACATTACATGTGTCCTAGAATAAAACATCTATAAATTTACCCATGTTACAAATAAGGGGTGAGTAATAATACTGATTATGTTTTTTCCCAAATGATTTCTTTACAAATTCCCCGGAGAATGAACTATTAGCACATTAATATTAAGTAGTTTATATAAATCATTAAATAGTAATACCATTACCATAAGCCAAGCATAACGTTAACAATACATGTTTAACCAACCCATGAAACCCAATGGAAAACAATCAACAGTTTCATAATGCATTTAACCCTTTCACATTTTCACCACAATTTTCATCGTTCATAGAAACACACAATATGGCAACCAATATGGAGGATCATTCATCCAACACATTCACTACATTTCCAACAACTGGTGACTCCCGACCACTACCAATAATGGTGGACCATCCATCCACAAGCCATCACATGTTATTGTGAGACATCCCAAACACTTCCAACAATCAACACAAGCAATAACAATTCATCAACAATTAGTCATAATGAACCAAGCCACACAATAAGAACTCAACCATTTCCAACACATGATAATTCACATCAATAAATAACCCATTTATTGAAAAAACAATTTATCCATTTTCCATTCCAAAATCATGTCATGAAAAATATTTTTTATTGAATAAAATATTTTTCAGATCATTTTTCATAATCAACCACTACTGATTTTAAATTCATTAATTTAAAATCGCACAACAAAGCCCCTTTTTTCAAAAATAACCCATTTTCCCCAAAATTCCCATATCATCATCTAATGGATTACCAAAATGCTTCACACATAAATATCATCATTAATTTCAATAAAACCCAATTGATTTCAACCAAAATAATTATTTTTAACCAAGTGGAGATGAGGGAGAATCCACATATCTTTAGGGTTCTAGCAAAATCATCCCACAATTAAACACAACAAAAATCTTGAAAATGCTCCACTGAATCCAATCTATATTTTTTCCCTAATATCAAAAAGTCCTTATATTGTCTTTTAAGGAAACCAAAAACACTATATCTACACACAAAGGATGTAGATCTAGAATATTAAGTTCGATGGATGAGTAGATCTAGAGAAAACTAAAGATAAACCAGGAGAGAAGACATACCCAAGATTAAGTTCCTTCAATGATCCATGAAAACCCTTTAGATACTTTCCAAACTTGGTGGGAGAGAACCCCTAGCCCTTTATGGGAAGAAATAACATGTAGGGTTTTTATAGGAGAAGAAATGTGTGATATACAGTGAATCTGTACTAAACCTGTATTTAATATTCTATTTTTAATGGGACACATGGTTAGATAGCTCTATTTTATAAATCATGTGATAACCATGAAGTTGATAAAACCTTGAAGGCATCTCGCATGACCTCCTTGAACAATTAGACAAACCATGCAAAACCCCACTACCTCGGGTTTCACATTTTTCATTGGATTCTCACATAGTTTCCCCTAACCGTGATCAAACCGTGAAGCTCTTAAAAAGCCTCCAAAATTTTACAAATCCATTCCAAACACTACCAAACTTTAATAAACTCATACCAAGAATATTAAACATGTAAAAAATGCATAAAAATATATATACCTCAATCCCGGGGTGATGCATTCTCAAGATCATTTATCTTTCCATCCATAAAAAGGAGTGAAACACCGATCTCCCGAAAGAGCACGCGCCATTCTTCGACCATCTATTTCTCTCATTCCCTAGTCTCCTTCGGAATCCTACCATGCATCCAAAAAAATAAATAAATCGATACCATTACCATTCTAGACTTTATTTTTCCTATCTAAAATCCTCACTATCACGTGATCCAAGGAAACATCCAGTTCTAACTCAACAATACCCCAATGAATCAAATTTTCATGATTTGACTGAAAAAAATTTCTACTACCACACATAAAACACATTGTTCACCACACTAAACCATGGTGGAAAATGAAATTGATAAGCCACATCTCCAACCCTTTTATGTATCAGAAGTGGAGAAATATACATTGGATATAACATACCTACTTCCCAAATAGATAATGTCCCAACCTTGGAGAGATTAAAAACACATGATCAACCACCCTAAAAAAATGGTCATCGATGATTATCCTCTTTGTATTTTTGACGAACATGAGTGATATACATCCTCTTTCTGATTAACTGGATCTTCACCAATGTCTCTTGGAAATATCTCGGTCTAATTATCAATGTCTCACCAGTTTTCAACGAATATAGTGGAAATTGACATGAATTCCCATACAATGTCTCAAATAGAGCCATATGTATTGAATCCTAATAAATGTAATTCTATGTGAAATCCACCAAAAATAACAGATCCACCATGAACCACCAAAATCCATCTCACAATCCCTTAGAATATAATCTAATGATTGTATCATCATCTCGGATTGGTCAAATTTTTGATGATGATACACTGTAATCATCATTTACTGTGTCCTAATGGATTTATAAAGGGATTTCCTAAAATGAGATGTGAACCTCAAATCTCTATCTGATACAATCATAACAAGAACACCATACCCCATTACCACATCCTGGATATAGATTTTGGACAGATCCTCCATCAAATGTTATTCACAAATAGTAATGAAATGGTCTGTCTTTGTGATATGATCCACAATCACCCATATGGAATCATGCTTCCTAACCATTCTTGGGAGACTGTTCACAAAATACATTTCAATATACTCCCATTTCCTCATAGGGATAGGGATGTGAAAAAAAATCACACTGACTACTAATGCTCTACCTTCACCAATTGACAAGTCAAGAATATTTAATACAACTTTTCCACTTTTCTTTTTCATACCATCCCACCAAATCTATGATTTCAAGGCCTTATACATTTTCTGAATTCAAGGATGAATACCGTACATGGAAGGATGATATTCCATTTGATGTTCCTCATGAAAATCCACTTCTAAAACTATCTGATTACAAAAACAAAATATTTAATTTCCATTCCATTCCCAGCACTCAATGTTCTCCCCAATATTGATTTTTGACCTCATCGCCATACATCTGGAATTAAATGATTGTGCATATTTAACCAAACCAGCCAAGTCAATAACCAAGGAAACTGAAAAAAAGACCACTCTCACACCTCGATCCTCACATTCCAAAAACATGTCATCTATGTTTGTCATTAACTTTCACTGATCTGATGCCCAAACCCCTACATGAGAATTTGATTTTAAACATAATTCACCTTCCTCCAATTCTCCATTAAACGGTTTGTAAATTTATTAAAAATAAAAAATCTATAGATATTCTATCTATAAAATTTTACTCAAGTTCAAATATATCTTTGATAAAATAATCTTTATGATCTTGTGATAAGTAAAAACTGTAAATTTTTCAATGAAGATATAATGAGACCACCTTTTCATGAATGAACCACTGCCACCAACTCCAAATCACGTGTTGGGTAGTTCATCTAATGAAACCTCAACATCCATAATCTATATGAAACCACCTGAACTCCATTAATGAGAACACAACCCAGCACTGATCCTAATATAAACCAATACACTACGTACCCTTTCCCATGTTCAGAAAATGCTTGATTGGTTCTAATGGAAGGCTCCCCTTTATATATTCAAAACATTTATAAAATTTCTGATTCCAATGAAATGGGATATTTTTACTTGTCAAAACTATCATTGGTGAGGCCAATAGTGATAAACCATGAACAAAATGTCGATAATAAGAAGATAGACCATGGAAGCTCTGTATCTCAAAAACATTCCTTGGAATTTTTCACGAGGGGCCCATCTCTAGCATTTCCGGATCAACTGAAACCCCCTTCTCAAAATTAAAATGTATAAGGAAACACACCTCTTGTATCCAAAATTCACACGTTGAAATTTTTTCATACAACTGATTGTCCATCATGACTCCCAACACTATCTCCAAGTGTTCCTCATGATCTACCCTTGTCCGTGAAATCACTAATATATCATTAAAAAATACCACCACAAAAAAATCTAGATATATCTGAAATATCAAATTCAAAAATTCCAAGAACACTGATGGTGCATCTGTTATAACAAAGGGAATAACCACGTTGTTGTAATGGAAATATCAACATCTAAAAGCTGTTTTTCCAATATACTCCTTCATCATAAATAATTGGTGATATCCTGATCCAAATTCAATCTTAGAGATCTACTTAGATCCCATAAAACTGTCAAAAGAATCCTTAATGTCTTGATGTGGATATCGTTTCTTGTTCATAACATAATTATGTCTATGATAAATAAAAAATAGCCATAGAGTTCCATTCGCCTTTTTAACAAAACAAAATTGGCACTACACATAGAGACATGATAGGCTGGATGAACCCATTGTTTTCCTTCACCTCCAACTGCACTTTTAATCCCCACTATTCAACATGTACCATATAGTATGATGGAAGTGATATTGAACTGGTCCCTGGAAGAGTATCAATTATGAAATTCTCTTCTCTAACTTGTGTAAACTCTATGAATTTTTCCTGAAAGACATACATAAACTGATCTACAATTTCTGGAAGAACAATATGCTTAAGTCGTTCCACCATTCCCAATGAAAAATCCACTAGCTAATACAATAAAGTGCTAACAGCTAGTTCCGAAAAATATGTTGCACCCAATATTTCATTCTTCTCCCCTAAAAAGATATGTGAAACTCCATCCTCTATCGCAAATATAATCGTTCATTCATATAAATCATTGTGTGCCTTAATCATCTATAATAAATAAATTCCTAGGATTATATCATATGAATATATCTCAAGCACTATGAAATTACAAATCAATTCAATACCATCCAAAAATAAGAAACACACTCTACATAGGATGGATCAACTCTATCATTTCCCCAGAGGATCATGATGATTCAAAATAGAATTCGAAATTTTCACATGTAAACCAAAAAAACAAACAATACAAGATGTGATTAATGAATCAAAAGCAACCATATAAAATAAATCTATCATCAATGATGTATTTTAAATATTTATTCCTTTCACCATGGATGGTCCCAATTTATCATCCATCAGAATATATTCTGCTACCAAAAAACTCATGCTTACCACCCTCTGCTCGTTATTATCCTACTAAGGCATTATGGTATTGTGCGGGTCACCATGACTCACAAAACTCTACTGAAGATGGGTATGTTCTTTCCCCATCACATCAATGTATAAGACCCATACAACCCTTTGAAGAGAGTCCATGACACCCAAAATCGGAGCATTTTAACATTAACAATGAAGACGCCCCATCTTCTTATAATTATAAAATACTTGAGGTCATGTAATTCAATCCCAGTTGATGTCTCCTATAGATCCACATTTAGAACATCACTTCTTACTCCAATACATCGAATGAAGATTCACCTATCCTGACATCAGATTCTAAGACGTGATCCCACTCTACATATAAGTGCCCCTCTTCCTATTCAACCTATCATCTGAGTTCCCACTACTTGCATTGAGTACCAACATTCATCCCATGCCTTTAGACCCCAAAAGATATCATTCTACCATTATAGCTATATTAACCATCTATGTGTAATCATCTATAAACAACACTTTAATCCTGTACCGGAATTCGTGGTTCAACCTAACATCAAAATTTTTTGCTTTCAATGATATGCTACATTCCACATATGGTGAAAATCACACTTTGTTCATAAAACATAGCATCACTTTTAATAATTGACATGATACCTTGCTTCAAATAGTAGAAATCCATTTTACGCTAAATTATGAATGAAAGAGGGTATAATTTTTTATTAAACAAGTCGTCAAAACCCTCTGATGTAACACCTTGGTCCATCCCAACATGGGCCACCCACTCCCACCGATGATTGTCCTGATCATCTAACATATACATGGCTAACACCACATTCATCTCTAGTAGTGTTTCCATGAATTCAAATTTCTTATTCATGTGATTCATCCACCATTCATCCATTTCATTCTATGAATCCCCCCTAATTATTGGTGGATTCTTATTTTGAAATTGAAACACATTGTCCACATGTTTCTATTCTTCCACTTTATTACACCTTTCAATATCCTTGAAGTCTTACATAATAATCTACAATATCTGCTGGTTCACCTAAGGCTTAGGTGAAACCACATTTTCAACAGCTTCCTCCAGTTTCTCTCTACGATGCCTACCTAGTTTCATTTCTATCAATACAAAAACAATAATAAGTCCCAACCCCTTAACAAAAAATGAATAAAATTTTCCATGTTCAGAACATTTCAACAATCACAAATAGGCTTTCCCCATGTTCACATTTTCGATATATCTTATGTTTTCACATTTCAAATCCTTCCACTTTGAATCCAAATTTTGATATTTCACAATCCAAACATTCATATCACTATTTAAATCATTATACCCCAATGAATGATGCATATTAGAAGGAAGTCAAGTCTACCATGCATTCCATGATAATCTCATTGGCTACACCCACAATAATGTGATTTCCATTTCCTATATGTATCTCAAAATCACTTTAGTACCCAACTCCATTGTTACTTGATGTTCAACATAAAATGGTTAGCTACATCATTTTATGCTATAATTTCCAAATTCCGAAAATCCTATGCCTTCCTACCATCTCAGGTCAAGGAATCGTCCCAGAACAAATGTCAACACCAAGACTAAGGATCAATGTAAATGGTCCAAATAATCTGCTCTCAATCGAATGCCAATGACATAAAAACTGATACCACATGCAACATCATTCCCCATCCCATCTGCTTGATCGGAGGAGGAATGATACATGGCCTTAAGATATATTCTCAGTGTGCCAAAGGCTGACAATAAATTCCACGGGCTTCAAGAATCCATGGGGAATGATTTTCAAATAAGATAAAATCAACCAACTGAAAATACATTTACCAACAATGTAACATGATTCATGTCAACCAAACAACTGAACCCATACATTACCAAGAGTAAACCAACTATTCCCTATAAATTTACAAATGCCTTAACAGCCAAACCAAATACCTGAGTACCAAGTGGAAGACTACAAAAAAATAGACCAAATGATTAGGACACCATCCATATCTCAACAAAATGATCCATTCTCAAGGAACCATTATATCACCAAATCATCATGTCAAACAGTAAGAAAAACCAGATGATTTTCCCTTACCTGTGTATCCAAATAAAAAATCTACAAAGGCTCCCCAGATCCAACGTAGGGGTGAGTAATAATACATAGTAGGATTTTCCCAAGTGACTTCCCTACACATGCCACTAGGAATCAACTCTTATCAGATTACTATTTAGAAATTTATATGAAACATTAAATAGATCCACCATTACCACTACCCAAACAAACCCTTAACAAGCCACCATTACCCAAACCATTCAATCAATGTGAAATAAAAAAAACAAATACATAATCCATTTCACCCTTTCACATTAGTACACCATTTTTCATCTTTCATATCAACACATAACAAGGAAACAATCATGGTGAAACTTTTGTCTGACCCATTCACTATTTTTTCAACTTGTGGGGATTCCCAACCACTATCCATAATGATGGACCTTATAACCACTATCCACCATCATTTATAATGAGGCTTCACACCCAATTCCACAAAATCAACACATTCCATAACACTTCATCAACCAACATGATTAAAGCACCAATTCTACAAAATATCCAAACCATCTTTTCCGTCACATGCCAATACACTTCATTAAATCACCCATTTATTGAAAACACCCTTTAATAATTTTTCATGCCCCCCAAATTTCAATAATTTCTTTTATAGAATCACATATTTTACAAAAAAAATTAATAATCAACCACTATAAATGTTAACGACAACATTTTAAAATCACACAGCGAAGCCCCTTTTTGCAATAATACCATATTTTCCCCAAAATCGCCAAATCATCACCAAATGGATTTCCAAAAGTATTAAAACATCATAATCAAAAATTATTTTCTAAATAAACCAATTAATTTTTACCAATGTCCCATATTCTATCCATGTGGACTAGAGAGAAAACTAACCAAGCATTAGGGTTTCGGTGAAATCAACCCACTAGCAACCATATGACCAATCCAGAAAATACTCCACCAAAACCAATATAGATTATCTTCCCTAATATAAAAAGGTCCTAATATCATCCTTTAATGCAAAAATATCCACATATAAACACAAAAATAAGTAGATCGAGAATCCAATAAAGTAGAAAGAGTATATCAAGGAAATACCAAAGAGAAACCAAGAGTGAAGACTTACCAGAGATGAACCACCTTTAAACCAACATGAAAATCCATAAAATACTTTTCAAAATGAGTGGCATATTACCAATATCCCTTTAGATGAATAAATCCTACATAGGTTTCATTAGTGAGATGAATTATGTGAGTTTCTGTGAATCCTAACAAACCTTATATAAAAAAAATTTAATGGGCAACATGTGTATATCACATTGTTTGACAAACTGTGCACTAGTTGAGTAGATTGTACTACCTCGAATGCATCTCTCATGGCATCCTCATATTATTAGTTAAACTACGAACCAACTATATTGAAGCCCATTGCCTCAGGTTTCACGTTTTTTCTAGGATCTCGAATGGTTTCCCCTAACCGTGCTTGAACCATGCTACTCTTAAAAAGACACTAAAATCCACTAAACCCATTCAAAACACCCCTAAAATATTCCAAAATCAGAAAAAGAACATTATACATGTAAAATGGAATAAAATGATACATAACTCAATTTTGGGGTGCTACAATATGTATGGTCTTAGTGAAAGGCATACCAAGTATGTCCAGGGGGCACAATCACAAATCGGTGATAGTAGACTAACACAAAATGTCAAACCATTTCTTAGAATTTAAAGAGATGATTTTCTAAGAGTGTTTGGGATTCCTCTGAAAGAATGAGATATTATTACACCATGGATTCCACTAGATATTTATTTATTACCATGATGGTCACATTGCATATTGGTTATCTAGAGGATTGTAAGAAGAATGTGTGACTCAGTTACACTTGAGAATAACATTTCACCACCAATTTGACAACCAAATAGAGATGAACATCCATGTATTGGAGGACATGATATGATGCTAAAAATTAGTCTTTGGTAATAGTTGGGAGGATCACATACTCTTTGTGGAGTGTGAATATAAAAACAGATTCCATTCCACCATTAGTATGGCACAAATTGAGGATTTGGATGGGAGAATGTGTTGGTAACCACTTTTTTAGATTGATATAAGTGATTCGGAACTCATGTTCTTGGATTTGATGAAATAAACTACAATGAAGGTGTTAATCATCAAGATATATATGAGGACTACATAGATCTATCTGAATTATTATACAAACTGATGATAAGTGCAGATAGAGTTTGAGGAAGGTGAACATGTGTTACTGAAGGCCTATCCATGATGTGAATTAATTATATTTTGACAGCCATGGAATGTTATCATTGAGATTCATTGGTGCCTACTAGATACTCTATATAGTTGATGAGGTGGTTTACTTCATACCTCATCCAAAGTAGATGGACCGGGTACATGATGTCTTCCACATGTTATAGATAAGGATATCTGTGAATGACCATTCAAAAAATATTGAATATGAAGAGAAAAAAGATCAAGGATGGATCTACCCTTGATGATTACCTAGTAGAGATTAAATATTATAAGGATAGGATCCTTTATAGGTGATAAATTCACCTTTTTCATGTTCGGTGGAAGCATGAGAATTGTCAGGAGGGAATCAAGGAGTGAGATACCTATATGCGATCTGAATACCCTCGTCTATTTATTTTATGGTTTTATATATCCAGGATATAAATCACATATGTAGGGATAACGTAAAGTCTCAAATTTTCTGTGTCTTATTTTTGTGTATAAAATTTATTATTTTCAAGATTATTCACTATAACAACATGAGATTCTTAGGACATGTGTACTTAGAATAAATGTTTTCTATATTTTAAATATGATACATTGAACATAAATGTAGTTTCATAAAATAAAGGAATACCACAAAAATAGGGGAGTAGATAAAAAATGTGAGGACATCATTGTTCTTAGAATGTTGGTTTTACACTTAGCATGAAAAGACCTTTTCAGTGTGGGCTGTTTGTGAAAAAGTGAATATTGGAAAAAGTGAATAAAATAAAATAAAGAAACAAATAATTTTGTTTGTTTTGATGCAGCATAAAAAATTCTATTTTATGTATATGATTATCGAAATTCCTCATGGTTTGGTGCTTAAAACCTATATATTTAGAACAATTGTTGGAGATATTTTTTAGAGAACAATAATATATTGTGATCATATCATCAATTATTGTGCCAATGGAGTCTATGGATCATTTTAATAACGACAATAAAACCCTTATTCATCAATGAATGATAAAAAATTAAATTATTATTTCTTCTTTTTTTTACGTCCCATATATTAATCCTAGATGAACGTGTTTCAATTCTATAAATATTTTTTTTTCAGCATCGTCGATATTATTAATTTGATGGAATTAATTATTTTTTCCTAGTAATTTATCCCTATTTGTAGAGCTCTTTCTATGACAATGAATCCTGTACAAATTTAAAATAACCAAGGATCACTATTAACTACTTTATGGTATATGGATTTCTCCCTTATTTATTTGTGGTATCATAGTTAGTATTTTTTAAACCAAATGTTTCAAAAAAAATATCTAAAATCTATTCCTTTTGAGAATCTTATTGGGTGTAATAGATCGAACCCGATTTTATGGGATGTGATTGAACTTGTGACTCAAGGATTGAATATTATGGTGGTTAGATCATGGGAGAAAGAGACCAAATCAATGGGTTTTATTCTTCATGGGTGGTGAATGGCCTTTTGATGTCAAATGTGGTTTTAACGATATGATTCTAGGGCCAGATTCTGGTGAATGGATGATTGAGACCCTGGTTGACCCAAGATCTATTATATAAGGTGAGATTTATTATGGGAAGCATGGTGTAAGTGGAGTGTGTGGAAGAACATTGGAGAAACTCATGATCTAGAATATCCTACAACACACGACGTGTTAATATGGATTAATCACAATGTAGGGCATGTTCATTGGAGACTGGGGTTTAATGATGGAGATTTTGATCACACGACATATGACCCCTATCACATAGCATGTGGAAAATATCATGTTGCTTGAAATAAAATACAGAATGCACATGGAAAAAGGAAATAGTACATTGGAAGATGGCACTTCATGTTCTTGGATGCAGACACAACATTGAGTGCATGGTCTAGTACACTGACATTTCTATAGTATATGGACATGAACATGAACATGTCACATGAGTATGATATCATATATCTATACACATCATTTAATTTTTCTACATTCCCTGTATATAGAGACTTTCATTCCATAGGTTTCACATTCCATATAAATAGTCATTTGGATAAGTTGACACATAGTGTACCCCTTGGTACACATTTTGTACCCCATTCAAGAGTGTTTTTATCTATTCATTTTCATAGTTTGGGCCATTACAGTTTAAGTGTGTTCCCATAACCATATCCTTAGATGGTGCATTGTGTAATTACATCCACTTCATAGGATTGTGTTCCCCACTACAAATTAAGTATCATATAGACTTGTAGTGTCCCTCTATGAGACTTGAGTGTGATTCAATATCATCATTTGTTACCTAAGTGTGGTCTTTGTAATGGTTATGAAGTCCAAGAGTAGGATTTTGATACTCCATATACTAGTCCATCTTAGTGGGTTTGGTGGAATTGTTGATATATGATGCCTTATGCTATGGGTTGATCAAGAATTGATTCGTGGTGTCCCCCAGCAATTATAGGCATGATTCCTATCTGTGTATTTGGATGTTTCATAGGCCAATGAGCTTTCTTATGAAGGATAAAAATGTGTTATAACTCTTTATTTAGTGTCTCTGATGATGTATTATCTTGTGGAGTGGACTCAATATGACTGATATTTGTTTCATGAAAAATCATGTGGATTGCATTTGGTTATGACAACATAAAAGGGTATTTTCTTTTCTAAGTATATATGATTGCTTCTTTGATAAATAGATTATTATATCATGTTTTTATCATATTTTACATGTTGATTTGTGTGTAGTGTTTTTTGATACTCCTACATAGTAATTTTATACTTTCCCCATCATGGGATTAAAATTTATATGTCTCGTCTTATGAAGATGAAGAAGCATTTGAAGGTATCTTGGGAGGATAGGGATAGAGTGGAGTGTAGATGGAGCTTTTTACGATCAAGTTGTTTTTATGGGAGGATAAATTTGACTTCTTCCACCTCATTATACTATGTTGTACTCTAATTGGGTTTTTTTGGGACCTTTTTCAACTTTCCTCACTTTACTTTCGTACTCTGTTTTGCGATCTTAGATGTATGCATCTACTGACTCTGGTGTATTTCATTTCATCATTATGAGGTATTAGAGGTTTGTTCATATGTACAGATATTCTATTTGTGGGATGTTCATTCTTAGTGTCGGTCGACAACCCCTGACCAATTGAATGTGGGATTTGGGATGTCATGGGTCAGACCCCAAATCGTTGGGTTGTGACAATCCACAAATCAAATAGGAACTGTAAGGAGTTCAACAAATCATTTTGAAACCCAATTAATCATTTAAACAATGTACATAAATTAAATGTTCAACAACACATATATAAAACAGAATTAACCTGAATAAACAACATGTCTATGTGATATAACTTATAGACCACCTACCTCAAGTGAGTAGACAAGTTCATTCTCCAACTAATAACTTGATTCAAAAAAATCAACATAAAAACAATGAAATATTAATCCATTAGAACAATTAATGAAATATTTAAAAATGTATATGAATCATGAAACAATGATGATTGTAAAACAATGATGGAAATAGATTCGTCAACTATCCTGATACTTCCATTGGAAACCAATGTTGCTTCATACAATCCAAACTATACAAATATTGATATTTGGGAAGCAATAGATTAATGGTTTAATGTTAACCTTATAATTTAATAAAATGATATTATATAATATAGTATGAATAAACATTTTATTAAACTCATAGAAACCAGAGTACCATAATCAATATTACCTTTGGAAATATGGAAACATAATACAACTAATCCATAAGTGAGATAAATAATATCCCATGAAGTTATTCAGATCTACAAACGTTCTTATGATTTCCATAAATAATATATGTCTTCATATCCTTGGGAAAATAATGTGAAGAATTTTTGAGCTCAAATAATTAGTACGAGTAAAAGGATATATAAAGTCATAATATGAACATAAGGTTATGTGAACATGAGTATAACAATATAAAACCATACACTGCATATCCAAGATCAAAATCATGATTCATATAATAATAATTATAATATCATAAGGAATAAATCATAATTAAATAATAAACATGATCCATGACAGTATAAAATTATCAAGAAATAATTATTTTTTACATACATATATGAATATCAAATCTTATTTCAAGCATACCCACTGAGGCATTCATTTCCTTTTATGCTTGGGTTAACCACCTGTGTACCAACTTCATCTATGGGATGACCACCTATGTAACATATTTGTTGGCTTGGGAAAATCACCCATGTACTCACATTTTCATTCTTGGTCTAACCACCCATGAACCCTTTGATCACCTAGGGCATTTATCATTATCTAATGCATTATAGGGAGAAATATGTCCCACATATCACATAATTAATAGCATATTTATGTGTTTAATATTTTCAGAATCCATAATAGGTACCTTGGAAACCCATTCCAAATATGGTATTGATGTCATCTGAAGGGTTTTCACAATCCCCAGGCTTTGGTGACTAGCACCTTGCAACATACAACATGAAAGTGTGAACTATTTTTCCACAGAAATTGTAGAAGCAGATAAACATGTCAGTATGTAAATAAAAAAATCCATATAGAGTATTTTAACTGAAGTAAAAAAGTTAAAAAATCGCAAATTATTACAAAAAAATACCAAAAAATGTACAAAAATACTGAATTCATATTGGACACAACTCTCCATGGCGAAGAATTAACAACAACTATAACTTAAAAGTTGCACATTTCCCATTCTAGAACCTAGACGAATATAATCATCAATCACCCAAAGGCTTAAGTTGGATGTCATCTAAAATCTTATCAGGGTGTCACCTTGTATTCCATAATAAGTATAAAATATTTAATTAACCAAATAATGATGTCTAGTTCAAATAAATATGTGTGGATGTTTAGATCATAATAAAAGAAAATAAATGATTTAAATTTGAAATTGTCAAATTACATTATGAAATGGTTTCCAAAAAATATTTATATTTACCAGTTAATATAAATTCATTAGTCATGTAAAATTGTAAACAAACATTTTAATTCTTTTATATCTTAAATATAAACAAATTAGAAACATGGTATTCTTCAAAAAAACATCATTCAAACCATAATAAAAATTAAAATTTTATTCATTAAAATTACACGATCAATTAAACATGATATAATGCAATTTAATAATAATAATTTATTATTAAAATAATATATTATTCAAAAATCCATTATGTTATCAAAATATATTTCATAGTTGAATATTAACTAAAAATATTATTTCTTCTTTGAAAACAATTTAAAAAGTAACAATAAAAATATAAATGTATATTATTCATTATATACAAAAATAATGCACATAATAAAAGTTTTATGGTATTTTTATATAACACCCACATAAGATTGAAGGGAAATGTGTGTGATGGTGACACACACTTGGGGTGGCTCGGATAACATCACCTAGTTGGTAATCCCTATCAACATTCACTTCTCCAGTAGGTAGTTATGTTCGAGAATAAAATATTTGTAACTCAACTTGGGCTTGGTCAAGAGAAAATCCAACGACCCCTCATCCTTTCCGAGCTCTGACGAATGGGCTTTATATGAGGAAAATATATTGTATGAGGCCCTTGTTTCATTTTTCTGAGTAAATTGGATTTTCTAAAGCTCTATATTTATAATAATCATGTGATCACTTTTCAATGACTATATTACTAATGATCACAATTCATAACAGTATTTTAAAAAAAACATAAAACCGAAGAAGTGCATATTTTATATAACCATTTTACATAATAATTCATTTAATAGGATAAAAATGATTTTTCATTAATGATTTCTTCTGTCGTTACAGTGATACTTATAAATAATGTTTTGCATCCCAAGATACTTTATGATTAAAATGTCGATAAATAGGGTGTATTTTATTAATTCCCATGGGGGAAAATGGGAAATTCCCAAATATTATAAAGGGGATTGGTTTATCTTCTTTAATAACCTCTAGCAGATGTATAGTGACATAACATCAATTTTTTGGAATACATAATACATTACACAAATAGATTACTAAAGATTGTATTAGTTTAGTGACTTTCGAAACATGGAATACATTTTCTGAATTTATTAAATATATTCAACCTCACCAATAAAAATCTTCCCATTTAGTTTCCCTCTATAAAGACTATCTTGGTATCATGGGGGAATAAAATATATGAAAATAGAGAAATCAAAAGCTATGTAATGACAAACAAGGAAAATATGAATCCAAACATGAACATAAGAATGTAAAAATGCGAACATATCTTTTGAATGACATAACATGTATTACATATATCGAAATCTTGAGTAATGAAATATATATTAGTACTTTATAAGAAAAAAAATAATAAATGAACATAATCCATTAGAAAATAACATTGAAACAAAACATGGAATTATAGAAAACACATAATCATAAAAAAATAATTTCTATGTTATCCATTTCTCATTTCCAAGACTATCATAGAGGAAAAAATCCTTTGTTGAACTGATTTCACTCTTCATTCCAACCCTATATTACAAAACAATATTTACATGCCATTATAGACATGTATTACAGAACCTGATTTATTTTCATTTCCTGTCTGGTCTATATAATGAGGTATAAATCATTACACAATTAATTCAAGGTATATGTCCCACCCATCTCATTATTAACATCATTCTTATATGCGCAAAAAAACACAAATCATTCAACATAGTATAACTAGAGGAATAAAATTAGTGTCTTAAACATCATCCCATCATATCATAATCCATATAAAACAAATGTATTTAATAAATAAAATTACATAATATAAATAATCACACCATATAAATAATAGGGATATTATACATGAACCATAACCTCATTAAATAATTCCTTCTTAGATGGAAAATAATTTTGACAGATCAATTGAAATTAATTATTCAGAAAAATATCATTTAATCGTAAAAAATGTTTTTATTCCTTATAATGCCGCAAAATATTAAATGAAAATAATTTATTGGAAATAATCATGAAATCATGTAATGTAATGATTATCACTACCACAAAACAGAAAAAGGGAACTACTTCCTTTTATCAGTTCTAACAGAAAGTGCTAATAAAGGGGTGGTCCTTTATTAGGGCTACTGAAAATCACTAATAAATGTTCCCTTTATAAGTGCTAAAAAAAGCACTGATAAAGGGAAAATTTATCAGCTCTATTATTATCTTTGATAAATGTTTTTAATAAAATATATAATTAATTTATAAAAATTTATTATATTTCTTTTAAAAAATAATTTATATATATATATACATTAAATTAAAAAAAATATTTAATATATACATTATAATAATTCAAATATGTATATATATATATATAATGATTTATTTGAAAAATGTATTTCTCTAACTATAATAAATATATAAATATATATAATTAACTAATTTTAATATTAAAATAAAATAAATAAAATAATAAATATTTCTATTACATTTATTATATTTATTTGAAATTTGTTATATTTATATTTATTAAGTTTATTAGATTAACTTATTAGATTAATTGGATTTATTGTATTAATTGTTTATATTTATTTTATTTTTTATTTTTAATATATTTAAGATATTAATTTCAAATAGAAATACATAATTCTTTTTAATATATATATTTATAATTAAAATTATTGAATATATATGTGTTTTCTAATGAATTTGGTAAATGAATATATTGACCATGCATATATGTTATATAGAAATCATGAATGTTCATTTATACATTACTCCATTTTTTCCATTTTTGTGGTATAATAATCTAATCATAATGTTACCTATATAAACTATATATGTTTTAAAAATGTACTTATAAAATCACATTAAATATATTTAAACAATAATTAAATTTTATTATATTTTTAATGATATATATAAATACTTTTAAAATTATTTTTAAATTTATATATATATAATTATAAAATTAGACATATAATATTATAATTTAATTAATTTATATATATATATATTTATTTATAATTATATAAAAATATATATAAATAGATACTATTTATAGTTACAATAATTAATATATATATATATATATATATTTATCCTATGAGTCATTTTAAATAAATTTGTAATAATATAAATAAATTATTTAAATTATAACATTATCATTTCTATAATTTTAGCATTGATAAAAATATGATTTATTCTCATTTTTTATTTTACCGCGGATTTAAAATACTTTTATCGGTGCTTTTAACTAGCATTGATAAATGTACAGTGGGCTTTATAAAAGAACCCAAATAGGATCCTCCACCCTCAACCACATTTAAGTCATTGCAGAAGCTGACCCATGAGACATCGTGCCCTCCTCTATACGAGCCCTCCTCGGCTATGACCCCTCCTCCACCTCCTCTCCTACCACATCTACCTCCACCTCCTCATCCTCTGTGGCCACCATATCATCATCCTCTACCAATTCCACTCCCTCCTACTCCTGCTCATCCTCCTCCTCCTCCTCCTCCTCATCCTCCTTGTGTGCCCCCTTTGTCCACCTGACCTACTCAGTCACACCCTCCTCATCCAACAACCATCCCTTTAGGCTCCTCTATAGCCCACATATTCCCCCTGGTGAGTCTCTATTGTGGATTCCCCGGTTTCCATAGGTTGCGTAGGGTTTTTCTAATCCCTTACATCAGTTGATGTAGGCAATTATATTTCATTCAAATTATTGAAGACTTCCCTTGATGCTATATGTTTCTAAACATGATTTTGAATTAGAAAAATGAAGTATATGTTATCTAAATTTAACTGGTCAATGATTTTTCATGATCCCTTTGGAGATTCCGTTGACATAATGGTTGTATTTTATTAATTAAATGGTATATTTATTGAAAATTGTCTTCCATATATTAAAAACCTGTAAAAATTATATTAAATAATGGTTTTATTGATGATAAATTGAATGTTCATAGTTTATTAGAACAATTAAAATTTATAAATTGGGGTGATTATTGGCCTATGGGGTTTCCATTATATTATAGGGTTATTTTTTTAATTTATATAATTACATAATGAAATAAATGGATTGATTATGAATTTTTTTTGTGTTATTTGTGTATTACCTTGGATTTACCATTTTTTCAAATGTTTTTAAATATATATTTTAAAATGTATGAATAATATATATATAGTAATGGATTATTTGGAAAATGATATAAAGGGGTTTGTTAAGTTACATTGGACCCCTTGATGAGACCTATGTTAGTTTTTGGTGTTATAATTGTTTTCTTCAACAATTGTCAATGTTTTGTAAGTTAATTCATTGAAAGTTAACTTGGGTGATCTTTGAAAAAGATAATTTCTCTATCACTATTGAATTATGAGTTTATGTAGCTCAATTCAGATCATGGAATGGATGCCAAAAATTCTATGAGGGTAGTTGAGACTGGATAATTTGTTTTGGACCACTTCAAATAGTGGTATGATCTACATGTTTAAGTATATATTATTGTAGTTGTAAATTTAAGAGATGATTTGAAAAAAACTATTGAGGGCTATGTACTGAAATTAGGAGTCTATAGTATGAGGAGAACATATAAGCACAACCAGATTCCAAGAGGTTGAATTAAAAAATTCTATTATAAATAAACTAGAAGGATCATAGTGGATATGAAATTATTGAAATATGGTATTTGTGGTACATCTTTTATAAAACTATATAGGATTTTAAAAAATTAAAATTAACCTCTAACTCATGTTCTCTTTTTTCAATGGAATAAAAATGTGATGTTTTTTTCTATCATACGCTATATATTGATGTCTGAATGGACAATCCTTATATAAAATGTATATTTTAATTTTGCATAAATTTTTATATATTATTTGTATGCTTGTACTCTTTTAGGATATTTTAAATAAGTATAAATAGATTACTAATATTAAGGGAATCCATGTTGAAAGAAAAATATTTGTGGTAGTCAGGGTGTGTGGTCTTCCCAGTTTGGGTATTTGAAGTCACGAAGGATACAATAATTAGTGGCTAATATGAGAAGTTTGGATGATGATCCTCTATTATTGTGAATTAGTATTTAAAACTATAGGTGATCCTAAAATTCCCACTTGTCCCCAATAAGTGGTATAAAATTTTATGTTTCTTTTTTAGGTCTCAAAAACTAGTTATTGTGATCGATGACACAACAAGAATGTAGTGTTTTTTGTGGAGAATATTTTTAATGAATCGAAAGGAGTTTCGCAGGAAGACTATTGAGTTCAAACGATAAAATTGATTATGAGGTTTTCACAATAATTTCACTCAAATATGTTGGTAGTACCATGGGATTCCATGATATAAAATTTATTTTGGAAATAGGTTTCATTTGGTATGTTGTCTTTATCGAGAATAATTCTAGAGCTTTCTAGAAGATCATTCAAATTCTGAGAGTACTGTATTAATGGCATGTTTGTGGAAGCTTTAGATTGTGGAGTTAGCTGGTTCAATACCATTAGAGTATCTCGTTTTTCCATTAGATAGGGACATCAGATTGAAGTATAAGACACTAATCTAGAAGGATATTATAGCGAGCACATGTATTTTCAAGGGAACATCAAACGATCTATTTCAAAGAAGTTAGAATTTTAGTGGTTATTATATCCTTTATCTGGAGGGGTGATTGAATTTGTTTCCACATAAAATTACAAGACCAAATATTGACTCTAGACATTATATAATGTATTGAATGAATGAGAGGGTATGGCACCTGCCATCAGGACAAGCCTGTGCATGCATCGGAATTCCTAGCCGAATAACCATGCAAATGTGGAGAGATGATTTCGTGATGAAGATGCTGGGGAGGAGCAGTTCCAAGTAGTTAGTATGGGTTGTATGTAATGTCTGAATCATATGGGCAATTAATTCCCTTAAGTCCTATGGGACATGTAATATTTATGACTACGGGCCTTGTAAGGGGTTCACCTCACCCCTTGAAAGGTGGATTATCAAAATCAATAAAAAATAAAGGCCCTTGGGCAATTGGAGGAGAGTTTGTTTCATGTTTTTCAAAATATTTCATAGGTTTTGGATCAATATTGAAAAGAAATTAGAAGGTGTGAGGTTCATAGTTTATAAGACTATTTTCTTGAAGTATAGGGTTTTGTGGAAGAGTATAGGAGTTTCACATGGGGGTATTAAGGGTTATGGGAAGTGTGGATAGATTCAATCTACAGATGTAGGATTATTGGAATATAAGGGATAAGATGACTATATGAATGGAATCTGATTCGTGTGTATCATGAGTGAACTATAGTGAGAGGGAATGAAGGATTAGAAATATTAGTAGTTTTATATTTTTCTAAAATTGATTGATGATGGTGCAATATACAATGGTCAAAATGGAATTACTTGTTTCATTGGATTCTCTCAAGAAGTCCATTGTACATCAATGTGAATTTCAAAATGACATGGTTTGATTATAAAATTATTTATAATTTTTTTGGCCTACAAAAAAATGTTCATAACCAGTTTTGAACTTTCATAAGATTTGGGAGATTTTAATTCCTATTATTGACCAATAAAAATATTTAACCACACATGTCCCATTACTATATCACATTGGAAAAATTTTGGATAGCTATAATATATGAGTTCTCATTTAATGTTTTATTTTTATTTGGAAATATCAAATGACATGAACCACTACTCCACCACGAACACTCCTCCACATCACGTTATACAACACATTCATGGTGAGATTTCTCCTCTTACTCATTGGTTTAATCTTGTCTTCATGTTATTACTGTTTCATATAGATTGTTATGTTGTGAATTGTATCTACATGTTGAACGAAACATTTATGGTGATTTTTATCCTCTTACTCATTGGTTTAATCTTGTCTTCATGTTATTATTGTTTCATATAGATGGTTATGTTGTGAATTATATGGGCCAAAATCCCAACTAAAAATCATGGTAGTTGGGGGTCCTTATTTTCACACTAAATTAATTGCTTGTTTTTGTTTCCAATTAAACATTTGAATATTGATATTGAAAATTTATGTATACTTCTCGAATGAATGAATTCCCATGGATGATAAACCATTTTTTATAAACCCTAAATTAACAATAGAAATTGAATAAGGGATTCTTTGTAAAATCTAAAATTGTTTTGGTTTGGTTTTTGTGGTGTTGAGACTAGGAAAAATTGTATGTTTCTATGGTATTGTTGATTTTGGAATGATGGGAATGCCATTTTATCCATTTTTAGTTCGTCCACATTTGAATAGGAATCCAAATCATAAGAATTTCAATGGGAACACTACTTTGTCACTAATGAAATTCCATAGAATCCTTGAAATCAACTTCACTAGAGGACTCTACATGCCACTTTATGGAGACTAAAATCAATTAATCAAAACAAAAACTGTGATGAATCAGTAAACCCATAATCACTCTAGGGAAAATAATTCCATCTATTAGATTAATACCATCATTCATGACTGATGAAATTATTTTTATAGATAAACACTTAAAATTTTGTTTTCAATAATGCATATAAATAACATGTGGGATAATAAAACATTCTAGTGTTGGGGCTTATCATTGATATTTCCACTTATCTTTTGGTTGGGAATATTGGTGTGAACTTCTTTCATCTTGAGTTCTACATGGAGAGGTAAGGGTATTGTTTACCATAGATAGTTCCATTGATTATTGTGGGATGATAGCCTTAGTTGAACATCATTCGTTTAATTATTTTGTAAAATATTAATATTACTGACTGAACTGGGATGAATACGAATAAAGTGTAGATGATTGCCAATTAGTTGATGAAATAGTATGAAGATGGCATAATATAGTGTATCATGTTTGAAAAAATACGTGCATATAACCCTTGTCAAATCCAATGAGTATGTTTTTACTGTTATTATTCTAGAAAAAGTAGTGTAGAGGTGTTGGGAGAACACGTGATCATTCAATGAATTGATCGAAGTTATACATGTCAGAATAAACACAGGGACAACGAATGTACGTAGTGGCTGGGATAACACTATGTTTTATGGATTATCTGATATGATTACTAGCATGTACAACAAAGGAATCTATACGTAGGATGTAATTACATATGTGAATGATGATGAAGATTCTATGTTGTAAATGATAAGGATTGTTGAAGATAAACTATATGATATCAAAAAATTGTTTGAGAAGTTAAATTCTTGTCCAAAGATGCAATTGTTTGGTTGTTGTACTTAATATAAAACATTTCCAGCCGTACTGATGCTTTATAATTTAAAAGACATAAATGAATGGGGTTACACCAGTTTTATGGAACTACATTCTCTCTTGAATGAAATGATCCAAAATGATAACGAGCTCTCGAGCTGAATATATGATTATAAACATATGTTATACTCGATGGGTATGATATCCGAAATAATAGACACATGCCCGAATAACAATATATTGTTTCTAAAGGACTAAAAATCATATAAAGAATGCCCAAAGTGTGGTTCATCTCAATACAAGAATGATGAATCCAGTTCTATGAATTTTTTTGGTACATTCCAATCATTCCATTTTTTAGGATTCTATATAGATGTGAGGATACTACATGACAATTGACATGACATATAGATAAATGAATTATTAATGGGAAACTATGACAACTAATTGACTATCCTATGTGCATGAGAATTGATTGTGAGTATCCTAATCATAGAAACGATCTGAGAAACATTCTTCTCACATTATCTGATGATAGAGTGAATAATTTTGGTCTCAAATGTTTCAGTCACAGTAAATGGCTTGTTATGTAAGTAAATTATAACTTACCACCATGGTTATGCATGAAAATAATATATCATGTTATCTATGCATATATATAGACCAAAACAACCATGTAGTGATATTGATGTTTATTTGGATCTATTGATTGAGGATTTTAAATTATTGTGTGATTCATGTGTTGTATTGTTTGATGATTACAGAAGTAAAGATTACACTATGAGAGACATATTGTCTGGGACGATAAATAACATTACTACATATGGAAATTTTTTAGGAAATAGAAATAAAGGAAATAAAGGGTTTACAATTTGTTAACAAGGTACACAATCAATTTGGATAAAAAATTAATCAAAACTCGTGTTTATAGAACATTAAAGATTTCAACCTTGGGGATATATGTACTGATTTTAGATGAAATAATTTGATGGATGTTCCAAAGAATTTACAACACCGTCTCAACTAATAGGTGATCAATTTTTTTAGAAATTAAAATATGAGGAAAATACATTTGGTAAACTGTTTCAGAAAAACCATAAGAATTTTGATTGTAAAAAGTGATCTGTTTTTTTTAATTACCACACTGGAATAGTTGTCATCAATGAAGGGTGAAAACCCGAAATTTCTTTCTCCTAATCCATACACTCTTTCCAGAAAGAATAAATATTAGTTTTCTAACTTTTTTAATGACATAATGTTTCTAGAGGGGTATTCATAAAAAAATAATAATCATCATGTCTATGGGAAATAAAATGTTAAAGAGTATGAATTCAAATTATTGACATTTTTTATGTATGATCTAATAATTATGTTTTATCATTTCAATTTTCCCTAGAATTTATACCATAAATTAAAGAAGATATGTTTCTTCTTCAAATCTATATTCAGAAAAGTTATATTCTCGATGAAATTTCCAACTATGTAAAGTGAAATTTCAAACATATAATGTGAATTGTATATGTTCTTCCTGAAAAAATTCATTGATATGATGGTTCAATTGATTATTCATTTGATGAGAGATATTTGACTGTATGTTCAGGTAAATTTATGGTGGATGTACCCCATTAAATTGTCTATGATGATTTTGAAAGGGTATATCAAAAATCGAAGTCGGCATGTCGGTTGTGTAGCGAAGAGATATATTTTTATGGAATCTATTGAATTCTGTTCTGAATAATATTCTAGTGTGGAATGCTTTGGCCTAACAAAATATTGTCACACTCGGTGGCTTGTGGGTTAACAAATATCTCAAAGAGTGGTTGTCAAAATCAATATTACATATCGGGAGAAGGTCCACATTTATGTTTTTCATAACAGTTTTGACGTTGACCCATATGTTCAATCCCACAAATAAATTATTAGGAATTTAAATCCATATAAAGCTAAAATATGAATATTAGATACACATAATCGATATTTTATAGGATTATTTTTGGGGCATATTTTTAATAAGTCATATGAATGTATAGAGTCAATTTAAGAATGATTTTGATGACTACCTAGAGGACCATGTGTGTTTGTATTATATTGTAATGATTATGTAGTTAATAGTTATACACTCTATAAAAATGAACATGATGTAGGGTTCGTCAGAGGAGGCCACAATGAATGGATTTACATAGTCAATAGAGGGGTCAAATCTCTTCAGACTTTAAAAAAAGAGACATCAATAAATATGTTATTTTTTTTGAAATATAAATTGTGTTACGTTTTTTTGTGTATGTTCATTGTTTATTTTATTTAATTTAAATTAAATGTCAAACAACTTCTACAAATAATGAATTCCAGACCAACTAGTGCACCCAATCCCAAGGAATAACTAGTCTCAAAACCTCCTGATACTGGTACAAGTTTAGTTGAACAACAGGACTCCCAACCTGTTGTTAGTGGACCTAGTGATGAGGTACAACATGTTTGATATAAATTTACTTCTATTCACATTGTTGATACTAACTCTTTGGAAGAACAAAATGATCATTCTGAAATAGTGGAGATGGTGTCCAATGAAACCCATGAATCGCAGAGGAAAAAGAAAGAGCACCGTAGTTTGATAATGTTATCCAAAATCCTTAAGGAAAAAAGAAAAAGGCATCAAATTTGAGGTGGGATGGAAAAATTGATTCCATCTTATTAACCACAAAAGACATGTTTAGTATATACATTAGAATTATCACATGAAAATGCATGCTAATTAATATACAGTTATGGAACCATGTAATCACTGGTCATAAGACACTAATGTGGGAAGAGATTATGGTTAGATTAGGTTATCATTTCATTATGTTATTATTATAAAATAAAATTCTAAATCATTGAATTACTCTTCATCATCCCAAATAGTGTGCATTTATAATAGATTCCTTACACTAGGAATATGTATTAAGACTTTAAGGAAGTATTCATAGAGGCTTCCAAATGATTTTAATGAAATATCATCTTGATCATGCTGAAGGGAAATCATGTTGCACCCACCTCCCCTTTAGGGACATTGATATCCCAAGGATAATGGGTTATATGACAACCCTACTTTTTATTACACTCTTAACATAATTTATTACATAAAACCATCTATTGATACAACATTGAAGATCAATAGGTCTAGTGTCTTTGATTCCTAGAATCGTTACTTAACTTTTTAAAACATAAAATGAAACATCTTATTGAAAATATCCTTTACATGACCAATGCATTCCCTCATACTTAGCATTGTATGAGAGAACCTGAGGACATGCTTAATAAAGGTGATCTATGAATCCCAGTAAAGGAGTAAAAAAAGCACTAAGTGAATATTACAATACATTTTTTTCAATAGGAATATTAATGGATCACAAATAAACATAAACATAAAGGCGTGATATAACACGATTATCATAACATGGAAATGTGGCAACAACACATAAAATGGTATTAGCATGAGCGAGGGCTAATTGAACATGAATGATGAGTAAAACCAAATTTCACATTAATTATCATGAATAAACCCTCATATTAGATAATTTATCATGATTATAATATTTACCCAATGCATTGGAGGGATATTAGGGTTCACCCTTCTTAATAATTTCATTTCAAAAATAAGTGTGCCACATGGATCATATTAGATGGAATAAATCAACATTATAAGTGAATAAATTACTAAGGAACCTGGATTAAAAACCTGAAAGTACCATTCAATATGTATATGTTCGTAAAGGTGAATACCTTTGATAGATATATGGGTATGAAATTCACAACACAATGGTCTTGGCTTGGAAAACCACAATGCAATTTCGACAGCATAATGGTGTGACATAAGAATTCATAAAAAAAAATTGTAGGAGATAACTGGGTGTCTCATAATATTTACATGAAATGGAAAGTAAGTCTTTCATTTAGATACATTTCACATCCGATGTAATTGAATTTAGATACGTTATACAAACGAATTGCATGAATGTAAATGAGGGGAGAGAAATTTCTTTAAGAATTTTGGAATGGTAATGGGTGTACATGAGAGGAATTATTGAGAGTGAATGTGGATCCTTCATTATTCAATCATGAAGAGGGATATACAGGGGAGGTGATAAATAATACCCCAAAATTAATAATTGAAAATAAAAGGTCATAACAATATAAGGAAACTTGGACATAAATAAGGAATGTGAGAAACACTTACATGGAAGTGTGATCCTAAATGATTGGGAGGGTCTTGAGAGAGACATATTGGGAGAATGAGGCACCATGGGAGGATTACATGGAAAAGAGTGAAGATTTTGGAAAAACTCCAATAGATTTTAGGGAAGAGGACGTGTAATCTTGTTTGGGTTTATATAGTAAATGAGAGTAAATTCTTTACTATTTTGGTTTGGGACAACACACATTAATCAAATCAAAACCAAAAACTAGTCCAGGGTATTTTCCCATGGTTTTTGAAAAAGGGGATTAGACAAAAATATTTTATAACGTCAATGGATAAACATCTTAATATAATATGTTTTCTTTTGGGGAGGTAAGTCACACTCCCATGAAAATCAATTTAAAATGCTAAAATGTAATATATGTCTTGGAGGGTACACTAATGCTTTGTAAAATAAATATAACAATCCTAAATGACCTTATTTTAATGGTAATGAATTTATTGAAGGAAAATAATGTTTATATTACTTCATTACTTCACTATTGGGTCATTACAATGTCATAGAACACATTATATATTTAAACGGTGTTTAATTTTTACCCAAAATTTTGACTATCTCAGAAAATTTTGAAACATTAACCGTTGGATAATTACAGAATCTTGATCCAAAAAATAATATTAATTTTATAAAAATAATTTACTATATATGGGAATTTCCTATATTAAAATAAACACATATATTTATCATAAATTCCTATGTATTGACAAAAACAACTTTCAAACCATAACAATAATTAAAATTGTATTCAAAAAAATTATTTGAACATTTATACTTAATTAAAAGTAATTTGATAATAATAATATTTTATTAAAATATTATTTATTTATAAAATAAATTAAATCATCAAAATATATTTCTTAGTTGAATATTAACAAAAAATACTATTAGTTCATTAATAATTATTTACAAAGTAACAATAATAAAATAAATTTATATTCATTATAATATAAAAAAATAATTCCCATAATCATAATTATAGGGTCATGTTACATAACCCATTAAAACACCTACATAAGACCTTAGGGTAAGGTGCGTGATGGTGACAGAATCTTGGGGTGGCTCATATAACATCACTCGAGTGTTAATCTCTATCAACTCCCACTTCTCCCATAGGCAATCCTACTCATGCTTAACGTATTCAAGCTCAGCTTGGGATTGGTCTAGAGAGAATACCAATTATGCCACCTCTTTTACATTCTATGAGAAATGGGATTTATGTGGGGAAAGGCTACTAGATGACGTCATCACTTCCTTTGTCTGAGTAAATTGGATTTATTAAAGCTCTATATTTATACTAATAATGTGATCACTGTTCAATGATTATATAAGAAACCATCATAATTCATAACGGTATTTTAAAAATAATAAAACATAAATCAAAAGAAGTTCATATTTTATATAACCATTTTACATAATAAGACATTTAATAATATCAAGAGAAATTATCATTAATGAAATTGTGGGTCGTTACAATAGTCCCCCATATGAAACTTCTCCCAAGAAATTTACTTTTCCCACACTAAAACAGATGTGGGTAACATTTTTTCTTCACAAACATTGATTCCCAGGTCGCATCATCAATCTTGTGGTTCCTCCCAAACACCTTACTGAGGGGAGTTTTCTCATTTCGTAGAACATTTTCTCTATGAACAAAGATCTTCACTGGTTGCCCCTTAGAAGAAAGATCATCATATAACTGTGATACCTATAAGTCCTCGGCCTTAAACCTTAATTAATATTGAATTGAATGAATAATTCACATTGAGGATCTTTTCAGGTTTAGAAGTTTTAGAGAATTAGGACATAACTATTACATCTCAAAAGATTACAAATAATAAACTTCTACTAAGTTTCCATAAAATAAAAACTCTTAAAAAGAAACATGTCTAGTTCCATGTTTTAGGTAGGATGACTTTCCCTTGATCCCATCCATGACCCTATTCCACGTTAAGTCCTGTGAAAAACATTTCAAAAACCTGGGATGAGCATAAAAATCCCAGTAAAGGATACACAAAGAAGGAAAACTGTTAATTTTTCAAAACAATAAGTAAACCATGTATACCTTATCAAAGTAATACTTTTCACCTTTTCGAAGTAGTAAAAACTCTTCACTGAATAAAAGTTCATTACTTACCCTTATGTAACCAAAAGATTGACATAAAACCCATATAAAGATCACATAACATATAAAGGTATCTTTGGATATAAACATACTAAAGTGGAATAACCATACGGTCGACTTCCACACATACTTAATAGAATAGCCATACAGACGACTTCCACACATACTTAATGAAATAGCCATACGACCGACTTCCATACCCAATGCATTGGAGGTTATAACGTAACCACCCGTCCTGGTATTCACGGCACCACCCGTCATATGGTTTATCACGTAACCACCCATAAAATATCCAAGTACCATTATAAAATTATAACACTTAAAACCAACATAAAGGAATGATAACATTTCCACATTTCAGTCACAATATATCATTTAAATATATTGACATAATAGAATCTTTTATCAAAACCATTTTCAATACCAAAATACAAAAAAAGTATATGGTATTTATTTTATTTTAAAAACATTACGGCTTGTTGAGGAAGCCAAAGATCAAATAATACTCGCAGCGGCGGAAAAGGTCATTGTCACCGCGTACGTAAAAAGAAACATTCCTTTTTGTCATTTAGTAAAACACTTCGTAGATAAAATATTCCTTTTGAATAAACATAAAAGTCAAAGGGGTTTATACACCGTATAAAATCAGGTTGTGTATAAAACTAAATATGCCTCAATGAATGGAGATTGAGACGAAGTCCCTTACAAAGACGGTATCCTTGGTTTAAGGATAAATCAATTACATAATTATGTGTGACAAACGAATACATCCAATATAAGTGGATATTAAGTGTAAAAAAATAAGAGGTTATTCATACATATTCATATAATGACATATTCAAGGAGTACAATATTATCCCAAAGAATCAAATTTGGGTTAAGAAGTTCCCTAGCAAAAACATGACAGCCTAATAGCGTCACTACAAAATTCAAAAAATGAGTTGATGAGAGATAAAAAGGGTATCTCATCACTTGGACATAGAATTTACATCAATAAGGATAAATGAGGACATATACCAACATAACAATATGTGAATTAAAAGACCCAACAAAAGAAGTCTTTTAAAAAGAGGAGGGTGAAAGGTTCCCTTACCGACATGGGTAGCTTTCGAGACATGCACCCCGTGAAAGAAGGACAATAAAAAATTGATGTAAATACTCATAAATGAGATTATATTACACAATGATTAAAATCATGGGTAGTACATACACCACACAAAGGAAATTTTGGCAAATGTAGCATAAATCTCACGAGAATAAAAGTGAGATGAAAAATCCCTTACGAAAACTCGCCAGCCTAATGGCGCCACATAAAACTTAAAAAAATGGATTGATGAGATCAAATACGGTCTCTAATCATATTAACATAATGTTTACAGAAAGAGTAATATAAAATAACATCCCCCAACATAACAAATAGGAGCATAAAATAAGTGACATAAATTAGAGTACTTGTAAAGAAAGAGAGAGGTTAGATCTCTTACGAAAATTCGGCAGCCTAACGGCGCCACTCAAAACATTAAAAAATGGATTGATGAGATAGAATATGGTCACTCATCATATGAACATAAAAATTTTAGTAAGATTAATATAAAAGAACATCCCAATAACAAGAAATATGTGCTTTAAAAGGAATGACATAAAAGAGCGTACTTAAAAATAAAGAGAGGAGTAAGATCCCTTACCTCAAGTCCAACTTGTCTTGTTCATTTCTTTATATTCCTGAATAATAAACTTTGGTAAATTTATAATTTCATAAGTTCCTCCTATAAATATTATTATTCAGTTCATATCACATATCTTAATTTATAATAATTGGTTAACAATATGAGTTCATATCAGACGTTTTTGTCGATGTTTGGTACATGAGTCAAAAATTGAACTTGTTGGAAAATAAATTTCCATGTTGTTATAGGTACATAATAACCAGAATATTATTGATGTTTTAAATATCATATATATCCAGTATATATTAATTTTATACTAATCCATATCATTTGGAGATAAAAATTAAAATCACCGTTCATGGAGACGGTAGGCCGTACATACGCATGAACACTACTTTCAATTTTTTTGTCATATTAATGGAATTAAAACAAAATGAGAGATGTATATATATGTTATAATTCCAGAATGATATCAATCATTTATATGTAATATATTACATGTATATCCATTATATATATGTACTTATAATTGTACATAACATTTTGATATAAGAAATGAAATGTACCGTTCATGGAGACGGTAAGTCGTACGTACGCATGAACGCTACTTCCATTTCGATTTCATATTTAATGGAATTAAACAATAATTATACATAATAGTATTTTAATTCCAGTATGGTATCATATATAATATCAGTAAATATATCCTTTATATGTACCACATATGGTATTAACGAATCAAATCACTTTGAGGGGGCGGTAGTCTGCACTTCCTTAAATGAAGATATCACGTTTACCCATAATGGAAACCATAAAGGTATGCCATAAATGAACAATACAGAATCTTAAGTAAAACATAAACATATTATATATCATATATAAATATAGTTTCATCTTAATGGCCACCTTTGAAGGTGTTATAATAATGTTGAACAATCATCGTTTCGTGAGGCAGAAATTGTCATCCACAGAAACAATATGTTCTTTAACAATTAGATGTATGTGTGTGTAAGTGTAGCTCGAATAATTCTTATAAAAACATCCTAGTATATGGAAGATATTGGATTTGTTGCAAAATAAATGAATAAAAAGAGTTTAGGGGGTTGGAGAAGCAAAATAAAACAAAAGGAATCAAGTGAAGACATTACCTTAAAATCGGGTAACTCCGTTTGGTTTGAGCTCAGAGGCTTCCTTGGGAAGACTTCTGCCCAAAGTGAGGCTTAAAGGAGTAATATAGGGATGTGGAGAGACAAAATTGGCAGGGGTTGGCCGAGCCAAAGGCTTTGGAAGTGTGGGTAAGGTGGTAGAGGTGGGGGCCTTTTATAAGAGGAGAGGAGGGGCACTCTTGGAAAGTAAGGAAATGTTACATTATTTTAGAATGTGTTTCGGATATTAATGGTCCCACATTGATGTGTTTCTAGGATAAGGTGATAAGGGTTCGAAATACACCCATCCAATAGTTATTGGACATGTTTAGTTCTTAGATATTACATTATCTTTCCATTTTATTTAAATAGTTAAATAATGAGGTCATCACTGCATCATCATGATGTCATGTATAATTTAATTTTTTTAACTCCTAAAAATTATAAACAAAATATCATGATGTAGGATATCTTTTTAGCCTTCTAATTAATATTTATAGTAAAAAATTCTACTAGTATAACCCCATGTAAAAATTATTTTAGTAAAACAACTCATGTTTTTGTCATTTTTATTTTAACATTAAATAAAACGGTATTAATGTCATTTTCCTACTAAAGTGGCTCCATGGGGTCCCCAAGTTTACCCATGTATTGTCTTGGTTGGCCATTACAAATCCAATAATGGTTGTACATGTGTCAAGTTCATTTCATATTATTACAACATTATTTTTACCTTAAATTACACTAATTACCTCTAATCGCGATTAAAAACATAATAAGTTACTATTCACGAAAAAATTATTTTAATCTCATTGAACCAAATTTTACTTCTTAATGACAAACATGTATGTAGGATTTTTGAAATTCAAAACACAGAGGTGGTAAAAATTCATTTAAACGAAAAATCAGTTTTTTAAGTACCACTTAGTGGTTTCACTATTCATCAAAAATTGATGTTTTTCAGAAAAATACCAAAACATCACCCTAAGCTATATTTGATATTCTGAATTCAAAAATGAATTCCATTTTACAAAATTCAAAACATATAAGTTGCATTAATTATTTTAATAATTAATTCCCACTGTCAGAGCAAATAGCGTGTTTTTATGAAACAATAAGTATCAAAAAATTGACACTAGTTTAAGTACGATTTCAAAGTGAAATTAATTCCAACGACCAAAATTGGATTTAATGGTAAAAATATATTCTAATTTCACTTTAAAACAAATTCAAAAGATAATATAATCCTATAAATAAATTTGATTAAAAATAGGTTTTGAATTAAAATACACCATTTTACACTATTCATTAAAAAAATTAACTTTATCAGAAAGATACCAAAAATTTACACAAAGTAAATTTTGATGTCCCAATTCTAAAGAGAAGTTTTATTTGGTCCAATAGAATTTATAATAGTGAACAAAACAATATTTAATGACGGTTCTCCATCAAAAGGCGATAAGTGAACCTTTAGTGAAAATTAGGGCATATATGCCTAAAATTGAATTCTTTCTGTATTTTAAGCCTTTATATTTTATTAGATAAAAGTAAAAACATTTAAAAAACATATATAATAATATTTTAGTTATTTCTATCCTTTCCCACCAATACAACGGCTATGTGTTAACTACCACTTAAAATAATATTATTTTATTACTAGTGTGCAACGTAAGATTTCAATGAAACTCTTTATTGGGTATCGGGTACGCTATCGAACATAGAAACCCTTTAAAGTAAAATTAATATTTTATTCACAAATATGGATAAATATAAAAATTTCATAATCTTTATTTACCTGGGGTGTTACATCCTTCCCCCCTTTTGGGAATTGCGTCCTCGCAATTTTAAAATTGGGCTTGGAAACATCCTTGAAAGTCTCACATCAGAACAAGAGTCGGTAAAACAATCACTTTAAAATAATGAAAGATAAGTACAAAGGTCACCCGAGTTAACCCATACTAGGATTCCAAGTATGAAAATATTGAAATGGAGGAAAAAAACAAAGGGTCATGTTCTAATGGAGAGTGATATAAAACATGTTTAGGAGAAAGTTAACCACAAGAAAATCACAAACTTGTGATGGGTTAAACGATATTTGATTCCCTAATAGGAAAAGTTAATAGACAACATTTTTGTTTTAAGTTACTTTTTATTGAGGAATTTATTCACAAGGAAACATAATTACTTAATATATTGACTTTCAACATTTATTATATTTCTTACAAAAACTCATATTTTCTCCAAAAGACAAGTATTTAGGAAGACTTGTTCACATTAAGAGTACTATAATCAAATTCAATAGAATCTCCTAATCCACAAAAGAGAACTATATACTTACCATGTCTTTAGACTTTAACCAAAACCAAAACCAAAAAGGTTAGTACAAGATCAGATAATACCCAAAAAGGTTAATCCTTAAAAAAAATCTATTATTAATCTCCAAAATTTATCAAACAATACCCAATGTTCAACAAAGACCATTCAATAGTCCATTTGTCCATAAAATTCTTCAAAGTAAAACAATCTAAGATTGAAACCCAAATATTTGAAGGATTTAGTCATATAGTCTTTCAAGTTAAATCGTAACATTTATCTCCAAACAACATCATTTGCTCCTAATGTCTTGAATTGAAAAGTAATTAACCTAATAACATATCCTCCATGATAGGTTAATAAATTTCCATAGATAACCAAAAATCAACTTACTATTAATTCATAAAATCATCTAACTAAAAATAATCTGTCAAACTAACTAGGGACTTCACGTAGTCCAGTGGTAGGTGATAAATACCAGTTTCACTTTGGTTATGGGTTCGATTCCCGCAGCTTTGTCCAACGCGACGGGTTGTCACACCGTCTGCGTGTTGTCCTTTTTCCAAAACTATATAATTCTTAAAACATTCCCCAAAACGAGATAAAATCTTAAAAAATAATCATAACATATTTTAACCTCAGGTTTATCTCATTCCTTTCATTTTCCATCATATCATATAATAACCCATAATTACCTCAAAAGTAAGGATCATATAAACTCTAATGGTTACCTTTATAATTATTACCCGAACTTCCACATCGATTGGTCATCTCGTACATGATGTATTAAAGATCATACCAAGGTTCAAGTGGTTGATCATGACTCCTTGATAGTTGGTTTAGAATAACCACGAGTTTCCTCATTGAATCCCCCATTTTATCTAGTATCTTAATCAGAGAACCACCATAGTTTCCTTCAAACCTGTTGTCTCTTTAGTGCCTGCTAGATCCATCCATTCACGAAAAATAGAAATGTCAGTGTGACTATATCAACAAAACCATAATGTACTAATGAGGAAGGTAAACACTAAGATATACTTACTCATTCACTTTATCTAAAACTAGGACTCCTTCTGAAATCCTAACAATTATTGTAATGTCACTTATGCTTAAAGAATACCCTATCCTCTAAAGATATCTAAACCGACCTTTGATACGAACTATAAGGACCCGGCCTTAATACTTACTTAATATTAAATTAAATGAATAATTAACATTAAGGAGCTTTTCAGGTTTAGAGTTTTAGAGAATTAGGACATAACTATTACATCTCAAAAAATTACAAAGTAGAAACTTCTACTAAGTTTCCATAAAATAAAAACTCTTAAAAAGAAACATGTCTAGTTCAATGTTTTAGGTAGCATGAATTTACCTTGATCCCATCCTTGACCCTATTCCACGTTATGTCCTGTGAAAAACATTTCAAAAACTTGGGATGAGCATAAAAATCCCAGTAAAGGATACACAAAGAAGGAAAACTGTTAGTTTTTCAAAACAACAAGTATACCATGTATACTTTATCAAAGTAATACTTTTCACCTTTTCGAAGTAGTAAAAAATCTTCACTAAATAAAAGTTCATTACTTACCCTTTTGTAACCAAAATATTGTCATAAAACCCATATAAAGATCACATAACATATAAAGGTAACTGGGAACATAAACATTCTTAAGTGGAATAACCATACGGTCGACTTCCACACATACTTAATGGAATAGCCATACAGCCGACTTCCACACATACTTAATGGAGTATCCATACGGCCAATTTCCATACCCAATGCATTGGAGGTTATAATGTAACCACCCGTCTTGGTATTCACGGCACCACCTGTCATATGGTTTATCACGTAACCACCCGTAAAATGTCCAAGTACCATTATAAAATTATAACACCTAAAACCAACATAAAGGAACGATAACATTTCCAAATTTCAATCACAATATATCATTTAAATATATTTACATAATAGAATCTTTTATCAGAACCATTTTCAATACCAAAATACAAAAAAAAGTATATGGTATTTATTTTATTTTAAAAACATTACGGCTTGTTGAGGAAGTCAAAGATCAAATAATAATCACCATGGAGGAAAAGGTCATTGTCACCGCGTACGTAAAAAGAAACATTCCTTTTTGTCGTTTAGTAAAATGCTTCGTAGCTAAAACATTCCTTTTGAATAAAAGTAAAAGTCAAAGGGGTTTATACACCGTATAAAAGCAGGTTGTGTATAAAACAAAACATGCCTCAATGAATGGAGATTGAGACGAAGTCCTTTACAAAGACGGTATCCTTGGTTTAAGGATAAATCAATTACATAATTATGTGTGACAAACGAATACACCCAATATAAGTGGATATTAAGTGTAAAACAATCAGAGGTTATTCACACATATTCATATAATGACATATTCAAGGAGTACAAGATTATCCCAAATAATCAAATTTGGGTTAAGAAGTTCCTTTGCAAAAATATGACAGCCTAACGGCGTCACTACAAAATTCAGAAAATGAGTTGATGAGAGATAAAAAGGGTATCTCATCACTTGGACATAGAATTTACATCAATAAGGATATATGAGGACATATCCCAACATAAAAATATGTGAATTAAAAGACCCAACCAAAGAAGTCTTTTAAAAAGAGGAGGGTGAAAGGTTCTCTTACCGACATGGGTATCTTTCGAGACATGCACCCCTTGAATGAAGGACAATAAAAAATTGATGTAAATACTCATAAATGAGAGTATATTACAAAATGAGTAAAATCATGGGCAGTACATACACCACTCAAAGGAAATTGTGGAAAATTTAGCATAAATCTAAAGTGAATAAAAGTGAGATGAAAATTCCCTTACGAAAACTCGGCAGCCTAATGGCGCCACATAAAACTTACAAAAATGGATTGATGAGATCAAATAGGGTCTCTCATAATATTAACATAAATTTTACAGAAAGAGTAATATAAAATAACATCCCCCAACATAACAAAGAGGAGATTAAAATAAGTGACATAAAGGAGAGTACTTGTAAAGAAAGAGAGAGGTTAGATCTCTTACGAAAATTCAGTAGCCTAACGGCGCCACTCAAAACTTCCAAAATGGATTGATGAGAAAGAATAGGTTCTCTCATCATATGAACATAAAACATATAGTAATAGTAATATAAAAGAACATCCCAATAACAATAAAGATGAGCATTAAATGTAATGACAAAAAAGAGCGTACTTAAAAAGAAAGAGAGGAGTAGGATCCCTTACCTCAAGTCCGACTTGTCTTGTTCGTTTCTTTATATTCCTGAATAATAAACATTGGTCAATTTATAATTTCTTAAGAACCTCCTATAAAGATTATTATTCAGTTCATATCAAATATTTTAATGTTATAATAATTGGTTAATAATATGAGTTCATATCAGACGTTTTTGTCGATGTTTGGTACATAAGTCAAAAATTGAACTTGTTGGAAAATAATTTTCCATGTAGTTATAGGTACATAATATCCAGAATAGTATTGATGTTTTAAATATCATATATATCCAGTATATATTCATTTTATACTATTCCATAGCATTTGGAGATAAAAATTAAAAGCACCGTTCATGGAGACGGTAGGCCGTACAAACGCATGAACACTACTTTCATTTTTTTGTCATATTAATGGAATTAAAACAAAATGATAGATGTATATATATTTTATAATTCCATAATGATATCAATAATTTAGATGTAATATATTACATATATATCCATTATATATATGTACTTATAATAGTACATAACATTTTGAGATAAGAAATGAAATGTACCGTTCATGGAGACGGTATGCCGTACGTACGCATGAACGCTACTTCCTTTTCTATTTCATATTTAATGGAATTAAAACATAATGATACATAATAATATTTTAATTCCAGTATGGTATCATATATAATATCATTAAATATATACTTTATACATACCACATATGGTATTAACGAATCAAATCACTTTGAGGGGGCAGTAGTCTGCACTTCCTTAAATGAAGATATCGCGTTTACCCAAAATGGAAACCATAAAGGTATGACATAAATGAAAAATACAGACTCTTAAGTAAAACAAAAACATATTATATGTCATATATAAATATAGTGTCATATTAATGGCCACCTTTGAAGGTGTTAGAAGAATGTTGAACAATCATCGTTTTGTGAGGCAGAAATTCCCCATCCACAGAAACAGTATGTTCTTTAACCATTAGATGTACGTGTGTGTAATTGTAGCTATAATCCTTCATATAACAAAATCATATAATATGGAATATACTGGAGTTGTTACAAAAGAAATTAATAAAAAGAGTTTAGGGGTTGGAGAAGAAAAATAAAACAAAAGGAATCAAGTGAAGACATTACCTTAAAATCGGTTAACTCCGTTTGGTTTGAGCTCAAAGGATTCCTTGGGAAGACTGATTCCCAAAGTGAGGCTTCAAGGAGTAAGAGAGGGATGTTGAGAGACAAAATGGGCAGGGGTTGGACGATACAAAGGATTTGTATGTGTGGGTAAGGTGGTAGAGGTGGGGGCCTTTTATAAGAGGAGAGGAGGGGCACTCTTGGAATGTAAGGAAATGTTACTTTATTTTAGAATGTTTTTCGGATATTAATGGTCCCAAATTGATGTGTTTTGAGGATAAGGTGATAGGGGTTATAAATACACCCATAAAATAGGTTTTGTACATGTTTAGATCTTAGATATTACATTATCTGTCCATTTTATTTAAATCGTTAAATAATTAGGTCATCGCTGCATCATCATGATGTCATATATAATTTAATTTATTTAAGGTCTAAAAATTATAAAACAATTATCATGATTTAGGAAATCGTTTTCTCTTTATAATGAATATTTATAGTCAAAAATCTGACTAGTATAACCCCATGTAAAAATTATTTTTTTAAAACAACTCATGTTTGTGTCATTTTTATTTTAACTTTAAATAAAAAGGTATTAATGTCATTTTCCAACTAATGTGGCTCCATAGGGTCCCCAAGTTGACCAATGGATTTTCTTGGTCGTCCAAGACACATCCAATAAGGGTAGAACATGTTTCAAGTTCATTTCATATTATTACAACATTATTTTTACCTTAAATTACACTAATTACCTCTAATCGCGATTAAAAACATAATAAGTTAATATTCACCAAAAAATTATTTTAATCTCATTGAACCACATTTTACTTCTTAATGAATACCATGTTTGTTGGATTTTTGAAATTCAAAACACAGAGGTGGTAAAATTTTATTTAAACGAAAAATCGGTTTTTTAAGTACCACTTAGTGGTTTCACTATTCATCAAAAATTGAAGTTTTTCGGAAAAATACCAAAACATTACCCTAAGATATATTTGATATTCCAAATTCAAAAATGAATTCCATTTTACAAAATTCAAAACATATAAGTTGAATTAATTATTTTAATAATTAATTCCCGCTGTCAGAGCAAATAGCATGTTTTTATGAAACAATAAGTATCAAAAGATTGACACTAGTTTAAGTCCGATTTCAATGTGAAATTAATTCCAACGACCAATATTGGATTTAATGGTAAAAATATTTTCTAATTTCACTTTAAAACAAATTAAAACTATAATCTAATCATATAAATAAATTATATTAAAAAGAGGTTTTGAATTAAAATACAACATTTTACACTATTCATTAAAAAATGAACTTTATCGAAAAGATACCAAAAATTTACACAAAGTAAATTTGGATGTCCCAATTATGAAGAGAAGTTTTGTTTGGTCCAATAGAATGTATAAGAGTGAAAAAAAACTATATTTAATGACGGTTCGCCATCAAAAGGCGATAAGTGAACCTTTAGTGAAAATTAGGGTATATATGCCTAAAATTGAATTCTTTCCGTATTTTAAGCCTTTATATTTTATTAGATAAAAGTATAAACATTTAAAAAACATATATAATCATATTTTAGTTATTTCTATCCTTTCCCGCCAATACAACGGCTATGTGATAACTACCATTTAAAATAATATTATTTCATTACTAGTGTGCAAAGTAAGATTTCAATGAAACTCTTTGTTGTGTATCGGGTACGCTATCGAACATAGCAACCCTTTAAAGTAATATTAATATTTTATTCACAAATATGGATAAATATAAAAATTTCATATTCTTTATTTACCTGGGGTGTTACACTACCTCTGAATAGAGTACATGGGATGGGTCAGGTATGTACTTCCTTTAGAGGGATACATGAAATAAATCATGTAATTTGGCCATATATGGTGGAAGTGAAAGTAGAATTGGTACATCCTCGACATGATCAAGAATATCGAATGGGCCGATGTACCATGGATGTAACATCCCTTTCTTTCCAAGCCTCATGAAATTCTTCCATGGAGATATGTGTAGAAATAACATGTCTCTAACATCTAAAACAAGGTATCATCATTCATTATCTACAAAACACTTATGTCGACATTGGGCTTCCTTGATATGATGCTAAATGGTTTTCACCTTGTCAACCATTTCTTCAACAATTTTAGTTCCTATGAGTTAACACTCAACGACATCATCCTAAAAAGTTGGTGTTCTGTACCTTATCCAATTAAGGGCTTCATATGGGGGCATTCAGATGATTGAGTGGAAACATTGATTGTAAGACAATTCAACATGAGGATTTTGGTAATCCCGTCGTCTTTGGATGTCCATTGAGAATGCTCTCTACATGTCCTCATGTGTATGGACAGTCTCCTCTGATTGGACATCAGTTTGAGGATTAAAAGCCATATTGAATTTATTTTTAGTATCTAGAGAATGTTTAAAACTCATCCAAAACGTAGAGGTGAATAATTCATCTCAATATGATACAATATATATTGGTACTCAACGCATCCATAACACTTCATTGACGTAAAACTATGCCAGTTGATCAAATAAAAAGTCCACTCAAATTGTGATAATGTGAGCACTCTTCATAAGACAATCCAAAATTACCAATACAGTGTTTTTTCTTTTGGATGTCCTCGGATGTCTAGGGACAATTTCCATGGTACTTTTATCCCCCTTACATGTTTTTATGGGTAGAGGTAGCATCATCCCATTATATATTTTCCTCTCAACTGTCACTTGTGGACATACCCGACACATTAATGTTTATTCAGCAATCTCCCCTTTTGTATTTCCCAACCACAAGTTTTATAAGAGATATTGATACATCTTTGTGATCCTCGGATAAATAGATAAGGTTTAGTTTTGTGTGTCATTCAGAATATCCTTCTATATCTACGGATCATATGGTACACATAATTGTCACCCAAATTTCACAATTTCTTACTTTTTATCCATGATCTTAGAGGATTTCCGATTTCTTATAGCTTCCACCCAATTCCAAATTTCCATATCATGTCTTTTAGTATCCTTTATCATTTCAAAATGTGGTGGTTGAGATATTATTTGTGAAAGGATTGCAGATTTTACCTTATTTTATGATACCAATTTCCATCATCTTTAAATATAAGATGATTAGATCGTTCTAAATTCTCATAAATGAGATAATAATTGAATCTTCTCAACGTAGAACATCAACAACCTTGTTCATTATCCTTGGATTGTAATGGATTGAGCAGTTATAATCTTTGATCGACTCTAACCATCTTCTTTAGATCATATTCAACTCTTGCTGTGTGGATATATTCTTGTGGATTTTGTGATCCATGTATGTTTCACACATTGTCCGAAAAGTCGTAATGCCATCAAATTTTTAAATTGATGATCATTGCTGCCATCTCAAGATCAAGTGTCGTTTTTTTCTTCTCATGAGAATTCAATTTCCTTGATGTATAGTAAATTTCATTTTCATTTTTCATCAATATAAAGCTTATGAACTTTTTTGAAGCATCACTAAATACCATTAAAAATTCACCACTTGTGGGTAATGTGAGCACATTAGCAGTGATAAGCCTCCTTTTCAACTCCGTGAAGTGTTTATTGCATTCATCACTCCATTAAAACATAACTTCATTCTGAGTTCTCTTTGTAAGAGTGTTGGAAAATCGTAAGAAATTTCTCACAAATCGTTGATAACATTAAGATAACCCCATGAATCAATGGATATATATGACTAATGATGGCCTTAGTTATACCACTATTTCAGTTTTTTTATTGGGATACACATATATCCCATAGATTATGATGATATGGCCCATATATGAGTCCTCCTTCAAATAGAACAGACAATTGTACTTTTCATAGTGTTTCTCCTTTCGCATGTTCTCTAGTATTGTTATTAGAGACTCCACATGATCCTCCTTGGTTTTGGAGTATATTATAATACCATATATAAAGATTATAATTAAATTTCGATGTAATCTCTAAACACTCAATTTATCAAGTCCATTAAATATTTCTAGAGAAATAGTGAGTCTGAATGGTATTACTATTAATTCATAGTTCATGTATCTTGTACGAATAGAAGCCTTGTAGATATCTAACTTCTTCACCCATTCCTGGTAATATACTGACTATAAGACCACCTTGGATAATTATTTTAGTTTACAAAAATGATCAAAAAAAATCATTAATTCATGGCCGAGGATACTTATTCATTATCGTGATTTTGATGAGCTCAGGATAATCAATGCAATAAATCATTGACCCATAATTCCTCATGACGAAGAGGACAGGTGCACCCCATGGTGATGCACATGGGAGTACAAACCCTTTATCTAGATTCTCCTATAGTTGTTTCTTCAGTTCTTCAAGCTCCACAATATCAATTCAATTTAGTTTCTTGGATATTGGAAATTCCCAAGGAATAAAGTTATTTGAGAATTCAAAATATCTTCTAGGAGGAAGACCAAACAATCCCTTGAGAAACACTTCCGTTATTTCCCTCAAAATATGCATGTCTTCGGGGATGGTTTCTTCCTTATACTCAACCATCTGAGGAAAAAAATATTTCTCATAGGATACAAATATCCACACTTGATATGATGGTGCAAAATAATATTAATATTTCTCCTTTAAATTGTATATAATCAAGGGTCAGTTCACCATATGAAGAGTGATTTCCCTCTCACATTAATTTATGTTGGCTCTGTTTAGGTAAATCCAGTCCATGTTATGAATTGTATCATATTCCACCACATGGAGTATGAAGTTGTTCACTGGAATGTTCAATCCCCAAATTATGATAGGGGAGGATTTATATTCATTGGATGCAATGATTTCCCCATTTGTCATACTCACCGACATCTTGACATCCATGATTTGAGCTGGTGTTGGGATTGTTCTACTTAACTTTTGGGATATAAAATAATGTTTAGAACCAGAATAAAAAATTATGTTTAATATTATTGAATGATTAACTAGAATACCTATCACCACTTCATATTCCTAGATAACTTTGGTTGTAGTGATGGAAAAAGTTCTCCCTTTCTTCCTTGGATGTTGTTGGTTGCCTCTGAAAACCCTTGTCTTAGGGATGTGATTTTCATGGTGCCCTGGTTCATTGCAGTTGAAGCAGGGAACTATTCCTTGAGTGTCGAACAGATCATTCATATCCTCTTTCGTAGAAGAGAGTTTTTCTTGCCAACATTTATTGTAAAATAACTCTTCTCATTCAAACCTAAATCATTTCTCCATCACATTTAGACAATTTCCGAGGTTCTTTTTGTCACACCTATGGAAAGTGGGGTGTTGGAATTTTTTAGCACCATTTCAGTAATCTATCATACTGTCATAATATAAGTCCACCTTAGGATTATTATCACAATGATACCCTTGTGATTCACCGATCACCATTTCGACCATGAAGGCACATCAGAAAATTTTCTCATAGCGGTCAAAGTCGTGGATCACCAGGACTTTCCATAGGCTAGGTTTCATCCCACCATTAAAGTGGTCAACCTTGAATTCATGTGTAATTGCATAGACGGAGGTGTATCATAAAATACTTTTTATTATTTCTTAATATGTTCTGATATATTTGGCATTTTTTTACTTGAGGGAAATGAAGTCCCATTCCATCTTCAACCGATGTGTGCTAGGAAAATATTAATCGAATTTTTTTATGGAAATCATTCTTTTCAAATGCCTCAATCTCCTCCTCAAGCTTCATATTTTTTTCAATCTCCAACATTGATCAACTTCACCCTACATATGATAATCATCTTAAAGAGAATTCTCTTGATCTGAACATTGAATGATGGAGACGATATTTTCAATTGTGTTGATCCATTGTTTGGTAACTGAGGGATTATAAGATCCATTAAAATTATGATGACTTTGTCTCAATATGCTCTCGATAGTAACTTGTTTTTTCTTGGAGGGCGGGGGGTTCAACGTTCCACTTGAACTATGTTTCTACTCGATGCTTGAGTAAACTGAGAGAGTATCATGACATTGTTCATGATTCCCACTCCCATCATATTGGGGATCTCATCAGAATAGTTATCACATCGATCTTCACATCAGTTTCAAGCCTGAGCCCTCCTATTTCCATCCATTTGCTGGAATAAAAATAAAATTGGGGGTAACACATAAAGGGAAATCCAAGGACCAAAACCGATGACTTATAAATTAGTTTTATTTTCTTATCATACGAATCTGTATTCTTCAATCTATGTTACCCATGATCTACAATCTAACATGAATTCCTAGAGCCCTTTTTAAAACCCCTTTAATAATGGTTCAAACTAAGCCTTTTAATTTAATAAGGCATATCCCCCCTGATGTGTAGTAATAATTAGTTCATCAAGGCCCATTTTCATGTACTCGGATACCTTGGGTCAAGCTTGAAAATCCTTTTCGCTCTTTTCATTCTTAGGTACATTTGTGCCCTAGCCGCCTCTACCTGCTTCCATCCAAACATCCATGTATTTTCTGGGTAAACTACTTCCCCAATAATCAACAAAATTATAGATATTTTTTTATTATATATAGTCTTATACATAAGAATTTTACTAGGGTTTTCTAATAATAATCCCAAAAATAATTAAACTTCTCCATCGATACCAATTAGGACAACCGTGCTCTTTATTACACAAATAACTTAATTTATTACACAAAACCATCACTTGATACTGAATTGAATATATAATTTTCTATTTAGAATGTTTATTAGGACAATTACATTAAAACACAAAACATAAAACACTACATCTTATTGAAAACTTCCTTTATATGACTACTATATTCTCTTGTACATAGTATTTCATAGGATAACCTTAGGACATGCATAAAAAAGAGTGATCTATATATCACATTAAAAGAGTTTGAAAAGAATTTCATGATGATTAAAATACATGTTAGTAAATATTCATAACAATGGATATCAAGAGAAACAAAACAAAAATTCATGACATTTCATGATTATCATAACATAAAAATGTGTCAATACAACTTAACATGGTTTTAACATGAGCCAAGGATCATTAAACATAGAGCATAGTTAAGCCCTCATTTCACTTTAAGTGTCATTATTAATCCATCATTTCACTTGACTTATCCTGTTGCTAATCATTACCCAATGCATTGGAGCGCAATTAGGGCACACCCAACTTAAACATTTCATTTATTACGTAGGTGTTCCACATATATAGTATAACATGGAGTCAACAAAAATCATATTTTATTCCACAATTAAGTAATGTGTAATAAATACCTAAAATTATCATTAAATATCTATATGTTTTTAAAGGTGAATACCCTTGATAGATACATGGGTAAGGTATTCAATATAAAATTATCTATGCTTGAAAAAATGAAATGCAATTTCGGTAGCATAATGACGTGACATATGAATTCATAAAAATGGTTGATGAGAGAGATATGTGTGTCACATCATATACACATGAAATGGAAAATATGGGGGTAATATAGATACATTTCACAAAAATTGTAATGGAATTTAGATATATAATTCATAATAATTTCTTGAATGTAAATGAGGAGAGAGTGAAATTCCTTATAGAATTCCGGCAATGTAATAGGTGTACATATGAGGCATTAATGAGAGATAAATGGGATCTCGCATTATTCAAACATAAACCAGGATGTATGGGGGAAGTTAGAAATCATTCCCTAACATTTGTAATTAAAAAATTAATGTAATAACAATATAATGAACTTTTTCAAAAATAAGGAATGTGGAATCCCTTATTTCGATGTGTGATCCCAATGATTTGGAAGAGGATTGAGAGAGACATCATGAGAGCATGGGGTACCCTGGGAGGATTATATAGAGATTGTGTCCAAGTTTTGGATGAACTCCAACGACATTGAGTGAAGAGGAAGAGGATGTCTGGGTGCGTTTATTTAGGAAACGAGAGGGAATTATTTTTTATTTATGTTTGGGACACCACACATTAAACTAATCAAAACCAAAAAACATCACATGGTTTTCCCCATGGGTTTTTCCAATGGGGAGTGGAATAAAATATTTTATAAGTTCAATGGCCAATAATATAAAATAATAGGTTTTCTCATGTTGAGGTGGTTGACACTCACCTAGAAATCAATTTAAAAAGATAAAATGTTTTATAATTCTTGGAGGGTCCACTAAAGCCTTGTAAAATAAATATAGAATACCTAAAATAAAATTATTTTAATGGTAAGGAAAATATTAGTCTAACATAATGTTTATACTATTTTATTACATCACAAATGGGTCATTATGATGTCGTATAACACATTATATATTTAAATAATATTTACTTTTTACCCGAAAATTACACTATCTCCCAATGTTATTAAAAATTCATAGTTGAGTTTTTACTTTTAAAATAAAAACTAGCATTTATAAAAAATTCATGAGTTTTGAAAAAAACAGCTTTCAAACCTTCATAATAATTACAACTGTATTCATCAAAATTAAGCTATCATCTATACATTATAAAAATTAATCTAATAATAAAAAATTTTCACTAAAATAATATTTAATTAAAAAAATACATTTATTAAACAAAATATGTCTCTTAATAGAATATTAACTAAAAATACTATTTTTATTTAAATACTATTTAGAAAGTATCAATAATAATATGAATGTATATTATTTATTATATACCAAAATAATTCACAAAAAAATGTTATTATATAGTTAAATATACCTTAAACACCGACCTATGACCTTAGGGTAAGGTGTGTGATGCTAACAGTCAGATCGGTGGCTCAGATAACATCGCTCAAGTGGTAATCTCTGTCAACTTCCATTTCTCTTTTAGGTTGTTCCTCTCATGCTTAATGTATTCAAGATCAACTTGGGAATGGTCCAGAGTGAATCACAATTATGTGAAATCTTTTAAGAGCACTGAATAATGGACATCGTATGGGGATAGTCTATTGTATGAGTTCTTTGATTCCTTTGTCTAAGTAATTTGGATTTTCTAACACCATATATTTATTCTAATCATGTTATCACTATTCAACGACTCTATTAGACACAATCACAATTCATGATGGTATTTTAAATATCCAAAATCATAAAACCAAAGGATTTCATATTTTATATAACCATTTAATGTAATAATACATTTAATTAGATCAAATGGATTTCTTATTAATGAATGTTTGGGTCATTAAAAGATGTATTTACCAGCTATCACACTATATATACTATTCAGGTTCATTGTGTATGGTAATACGTTGTTTGATTTTTCTTGTATTCATCACACTGATTAAAATTTTTATTTATGAAATAGAAACTGAGTTCTGAAAATAAGGAACATGCTGCAAAACAAGAGTACACATACAGTATAACAATGATTGGGTACGCATCACATAATAAAAAATAGGTACATATTTTAATATAGCGTAATACTTTTATGTGACATAAAAGGACAACATAACCATGTTCCACTATTTTTATTCATATTGATGAATTGTATCCAAAATCCACTTAAATCCCACACCATGTGCTATGGGCGGAGGTTGGTGTAATTAAAGAGATGACACTGGTTGTTGAAAACAACAAAAAATTGTAGAAAACATGAGTATGTATGACATAATATTAATTTTTTATCTTTATATAGATATTAACTAAAAATTATTACTTATATTCCAATGTTATTTATCTAACATAGTCATAAGAATCGAAAACTCTTGCACCAAATGTCGACATACTTTCAGTTTCCTTGATGCTGCCAGAATTGTATGTCTATGTCAAAGGTAAGGGATTTGGGGTGATACCCCAAACTTTATTTCTCAATTAAATTCTAGATAAGGATAAATCTTAGGAAATAAAAAATATGAGATAAATGAATGCTATGTTTCAGAAATAAATGAAATACCCCAGAGAGATTATCGCTAGTTTAATGGGGGTGATAATTATAAGAAACAACTAATGAAAAACCAATGTGTGATGATCCCTCCCCACCTCCCACTTGTTTTGTGGAATACCTTTCCCAATAAAAAAGATGACCTAGCTGAGGTAATAAATGTTCTAAAAATAGTTTCAGTGAAATGTGAATCACTTAGACACTAACACCTTTCTCATACTGATATTATATAAGGTGAAAATTAATCTGATTTATATCTATCAACTCCCACTTATATCCTTATAGAGATTGAAATAGTGTTAAATATGAAGAACAACATACTACCCAATAGTCCACTAATAACGGGTCATGTCAGAGTTTCTATTAATGTATCTCATGAGCCGAGTGCTGGGTTACATGTTCCAAATGACAATGAAAATATTGATACAGATAATCAATCTTTCATAACATTTATCACATGGTCGTTAATTCATGTAAAAGACATGTCTATAAAGAGGTATTCATTTCAAATTTATTTATCATGATAAACCTGTAACATTTAATGAAAAAAATTGAATGAACTGTTTAATGTAATTACACAAATGAAAAATGGAACATGGTAAAGTGAATGATCGAATCAAAACTATATCAAGGGTCAACAAAATGATCAAAATTATGTACTGAGATAACCTTCACCCCAAACTTTATATATAGAAATTTAATAAAATTGCAGGATTATGTGGATACATTTTTGATAGAAAAAAATACTCACACAATAGATTTTAAAAAAAATAACTATGAAGGTGATGAATCAAATTAAATTATTGTTTAAAATGTAGAAGAAATCGTCATGTGAGAATTGCTAGGCACCTCAGTTGTAAATGTATACATGAGGTATGTTTTCCTGATTTGATTTTACAAAAGCTGATATACTCTGACAAATATGATAAAATACATTTCATATTTTTCACAGGAATATATATGAAAAAAATTGATGGTATTTTCCCATGAACATAAATTTGGACACGTTAGTCCATAAATCACATCTTCAAATTAAGAATTAAATTTTTATAATGAGAGTGACATAAGGTCATCCCTACTCAAATCATTGGATTTTTTTTATGATGTATGATTTTTAAAAACAATGATGATTGGATAAAAATATAAAATTTAATCATATCAAATATATTATCATTTGTTCATTACTTATTTTTTTTGATTCTATACAGCATTCCATGCTCGTTGTGGTTAATTTGGATACTCTAAATATTTATTTTCTAGATTCAATGAACTGATATACCACAAACTAACCACCCATGATGGAATTTGTCAAATTTTAATAAACTATATCCAACATTATAGAACATAACATCTATTTATATAATTTATATTATCTTTTAATGAGGATTCTGTTATTATATGGCAGTGAATGAATATCGTTTACTTCATCAAAATAATCCATACCCAATGGACATGAACACCCATAATATCTAAATTTGACAAGTATCATGGTATATAAAATGATATTTTACTATCCAAAATCATTTCAAAACAAATTACGTATTTTTCATGATGTTTCTGTAGTTTCCAAAAAAATAGAAATGATTGTCGTAATTTTGTTTGTAAAATTATGAATGATATCATATTTCATCAACAAACTATAATCCCAGAAGATGTATTATCAAAAATAAATACTAAATTATTTAAAATATTTATTAATCATTTGTGTATTTATATGTTTACATTAATTCAAAGACAGTTGCAAAAAATTTTATTCAAAAGATGACATATGTGTTTTAAATATGAATGGACAACATATATGATGGATTATTTTACAAAAATAGAATGAATGTGAATATATGATCACCAATTATTATGTTTCCTATCCATATTTAATGAATAATGGTATTAGAAACTATTTTTATTTCTAGTAAATAAAAACAAAATTAGAGATTCTTACAAACTAGTTCGTTATGTTTCCATGATTCATAAACAATGGACTTAAACTATTATAGTATTGATCAATTATATTCTATATTTTGTGCATTTATGAAGCTCTATCTATAGATTTAGTGTGTTGGAAGAATATTGTCTATCAATAACTCACTAATTTAATATCAAAACTAAGGATTATTCACTACTATTGGTTAACTACTGCTTTGCATAGTATATCATCTGAATATCTGATCCAGAGTTCCCGTGATTCTCTAATCCCACCCCATCTCTGTGATATCATCATTTTCCATTAAATTTTTTTCTCTTCCTGCTCCCATTTACATTGTAAATGGGTGGAGGAAGAGAAGGAAAATTGAACACATAATGATGATATCATAAAGATGGATTTGGATGAGCGCATCACTGGGACATCAGATCGTATATTCAGATCAGATGCTATGCCAAGCGGTATTTAACCAATAGTACTGATGTGCACTAAAAATCATATGTTTTGTTATTAGCTTTTATCTGGACCCAATAAACCCTTTGGAAGTATTTGAATGTAACCTTATGATATAATGTCTAAATTTTAATCAAAATTTATATAATGAAATGTAGATTTGGTTTTCATTATTCCATACTGGTTTTGATTATTTAAAATGATTTCAATCCATATGAAATGCCTTTGTAAGAAGAGTAGTGAGGCTGTGTCTTCTCAATCATAGAGGTAATCATGATGTTTTTACAATGAAATCATTGTCCAAATAATTAATTCATTATTTAATATTAATATTTAATTTATTTCTTTTAAGTATGGAATATTAATCTACTAAAATGTGTATTCAATTTAGGAATTGTTAAGGTCATTATAGTTGGTATTAGAGTAACTAACCTATTCAAAATTAAGAAAACAAATTCAGTTATTTTGATCTTTTAGGGGGATGATCCATATGTCATTTGAAATGTGTATGAATCAACCCCACCTCAATATGACACACGACATGATTGTTATGACACAAAGTGTCTCTTTTAAGTTATAATTGACATTATTTTTTGTAAAAAGCACAATTGACATACTAAAAACTTATAAAACACATTTATATTATTTTTATACTTTATTAAAATGATCCATAAGTCATTTATGAACATTAGTAATTGATCAAACATAAATTCAATGCACAATATGACTGGTATGAGTCAAAGTGTATCTTTTTATTTAGCATTATCATTAATATTAGAAAAATGAAAAATTGACATACTGAAAACAAATAAAATTAATTCATATTGATTTTGTACATTGGGAAAATGATCTATGAGTGATTGTTTATGTTTTTTAATCATTCTCACATTAATTCGACACACTCTAAGACAGATTTTGATAAATGTTTCTATAATTAGTTTAAAATTGACATTTTAGCTCAATATGTGTAACTCACTAAACACCCAAAAATTCTTTCTCTATTTGACACCATAATTTTGGATAATGGTTCATAATTTCTATTTGACATGTATGATGAAGTCTCAAACAAAACCAATTCACAATGTGATAAGAATGAATCAAAATATATGTTTTTAGTTTTATATGACATTTTAGTAAAAAAACTGCCGACATACTACAAACTATGAAAAAACCTTCTTATTGTTTTTTTAATTTTGGAAAATTATCCATTAATCATTCTTGAAGGATAAAAATCTTCCAAAAAGTTACTTAAATTTACAATGAGACTTGTTTGAATAAATGTGTCTATTTTTATTTAAAATTGACATTAATTTTTGAAAAAAATAGAAGGGACATACTGAAAACAATCAAAAAACATTCAGATTGTTTTGATAATTTATAAAAATTATCCATTTCTCATTAATAATGAGTAATAATCCCTCACACATCAATATAACTCACGATGTGACTGGTATGCCTAAAAGTGTCTATTATCAGTTTAAAATTGAAATTGTAGCTCAAAATGTTCCACTCACTTAAAATGAAAAAATCATGGTCTAATTGTCTTAATATTTTTGTATAAAAAGTCATACGTTTTTTTGGATGAATGAGTCTCATATCAAACCAATGCATGATGCAACAATTATTACTGAGAATGTGTGTTTCTAGTATTAAATGACATTTTTGTAAAAAAAAACACAACTCACATACTACAAATAGAAAAAAAAAATTCAGATTGTTTTGATACATTACTAATACGCTATTGATGCCATTTTCGATATGTTGGAATCTACTTCACCACAATTCAATGCACAATGCAACTGGTATGAATAAAAGTGTCTCTTTTTATTTAAAATTGACAATAATTATAGAAAAAAACACAAGTGACATACTGAAACCCAATAACATACCTTCAGGTTGTTTTTATACATTAGTAAAATGACACAAGAGTGATTTTGGATGTGTACGAATAAACCCCACTTCAATCTAATGCACAATGTGATTGGTAGGGCTAAAAGTGTCTGTTATCAGTTTCAAATTGTCATTTTAGCTCAAAATGTGCCGCTCACTAAAAAAAGGAAAACCCTATCTAATTGTCTTCATAATTTAGGATAATGATTAATACATTGTTTATGATGTTTATAAAGTGGTATCATATCAAAAAACACATGATTCAAATGGTGTGGCTGAAATTGTGTGTTTCTAGTTTGAAATGGAATTTTAGAAAAAAAACACAGGTGACAAGCTACAAACTAGGAAAATAGATTCTGAATTTTTCTATTCTTTAGAAAAATGATCCACTAGTAATTTGTGACATGTATGAATAAACCACTACATAATTAAACACACAATTCTACTGTTATGGATCAAAGAGTATTTCTATTTAAAATTGACAATAATTTTATAAATAAAAGTGACATTCATAAAACTGATCAAATTCATTCGTATTTTTTGATAATTTAAGAAAATGATCCATGAGTTACTTCTGATGTGTATGAATCAACCACTCATCAATATGTTGCATGCTCTGACCATTATGGATAAATGTGTCAGTTATCTGTTTAAAATTGAAATGTTAGATCAAAATGAGTCCCACACTGAAAACATAGAAAACCCTCACCAATTATCATTGTAATTTAGGATATTATTTATTGGTTATTTGTGATTTTTATGAAGAATTATCATATCAAACTGACACACGATGTGACCGGTGTGACTCAAAATGCGTGTATTCAGTTCCATATGACATTTTAGTAAAAAAAAAAATAGAACAGTAATACAATAAAAAAAGTAATCACATTCATATTGTTTTGTTACATTTGGAAAATGACATTTATGTAATTTGTGACATGTAGGAATCAAGAAAACCTCAATTAAATGCAGTATGTGACTCGTATGACTCAAATTGTAATATTTTAGTTAAAGTAAACATTAATTTGAGATGAAAACACTAGTGACATACTTGTTACCATGAAAAAACATTCATATTGTAATGATAAAATTGGAAAATGATCTATCTGCCATTTTTGAAACATAGGAATCAAATGCACCTCAATCTGATGCATGATGTGACTGATATGTCTAAAAGTGTATGCTATCCGATTAAAATTGACATTTAAGCTCAAAACATGTCACTCATTTAAAACCAATCAAACCCCCACCATGTTTCTTTATAATTTGGGATAATGATACATATTTTCATTCTGATGTTTATAAAGAAGTCTCATATCGATCCAATGGATGATGCGACCAGTATTACTCAAAATGCATGTTTATAGTTTTAAATAACATTTTATTAAAAAACAAAACTGACATACTTCAAACTAAGTAATCACATTCAAATTGTTTTGATACTTTAGGACAATGATACATAAGTAATTTTTGATATGTAGGAATCCACCATAGAACAATTCAACAAACAACGTAACTCATATGAATTATATTATCTATTTTTATTTTAAATTGACATTAATATCAGAAAAAATCACAAGTCACATACTACAAAATGAGAAAACTCATTCTGATAGTTTTTATACTTTAGTAAAATGATCCACCAATCATTTTTGACATGTATGAATCAACAAAACCTCAATTCTAGGAACAATTTGATCAATATAAATCCAAATGTATCATTTAAATTTGATATTAATTTTAGTAAAAGAAAAAGTGACATACTCAAAATAGATAAAACCCACAAATATTGTTTTAATATTTTAAAAATTTATCTATAACTCTTTTGTGAAGTGTAGGAATCAACTCCAACTCAATACAACTCATAGTGTAACTTGTATAACGCCAAATATGTATTATTATAATTATTAATTGGCATTTTATTAATGTGTTCTACAATATTATTATTTAATTTATTTCATTATTATATAACTAATATAATATTAGTTTTATTTTCTAGGAGGAAATTTTTTCATGAGGTGTGATTCCTTTTTAGGTAACTAATTAAATGAATGACAATTTTTTCGAGGGGATCAAGGATGGTAAAGGATAAAACATCAATGTTTTCAACTATTTTTTGGATAATTGTTATTTTAACCATATAAAACATTGATTAAAATGTATATAAAAGTGTGACTTTTTGTATTCATGATGTCTAGTAATATTATATACCATTGTTTCTGAAACTCTTATGTGTGTTAATTTGTTATTTTGTGTCTTCTTCGTGTGCAGGTTCTATTTTTTGTAGGTGTAGGTGTTTGGAGTGCTCTTAAATAACATCACATAACAGGAAACTAGGACATTAACAACGATATCAAGAGAACTTCTAAAGGATTATTTTATCATTACTAATAATGTGATAATAAATTTGGCATTAAACAGGACACAAAAATGCGATGATAAAGTTTTTACTTTATCTGTATTAAAAAAAGCATTGATAAAGGCATGACCTGTATCAGAGGTTTTCTAGCGCTATTAAATGGGACCCATTTCTCTTCTTCATAATTAAAAATGATATTCTAGCACTATTAAAAGTTGTTTAATTCAATTTTTAAATGCTTATTTGTATTAGTATTTATAATTAAGGAATTATATAAATGTAAAATTCCATTTAGGATGTATAAGATAAAACAAAATAAACTTCTCATATGTTTATATGAAATTAAAATAATACATCATAATGAAAAAATTTGATTTCATTAATAGAATTAAATAAAAATTCACCAATGGGTAAAATTTACTTTCAACAATTTTGGAAGGATAGAAATAATATTTTGGAATACATATTATGAATCATGGATGTTGATGAGAAATATAACCCAAAAAATATCTACTCATAAACAATCTCAGTTAAAAATGAGATTACAAAATTATCTATTTCCAAATTATAATCTATCAAATTGTTTGAAAAATAAATAAAATTATATGAATATCATAACCATTATATTAAGAATCATAAAAACATTCATGGACAACAAAAATACAACTCAAAATAAATATTTGGTGTATAAGGCATATATCCCATATAAATAAAAGTGATAGAAAATAATAACTTACATTTTTCAAAGATATACATTCTATGTATCTTAACCTCATATATATTAATTTAAATAATTTCATTTATTTATTCTAGAATCATATTAATTTTTTTAGATATCATATGTGATCAGATTATCGTCAATTTGTTAATAACATTATTACTCAACTATCAGGTAATAACTAATTTATTTTCTTACGATGATTCATCTGATAAGTTATTGGTACTATTCATAGATAATAATTATATCATTTAAATATTGAAATTAATAAAATATATATCATATTTTTTCATTAAAAACATTTATATAATCATTAATTAATGTTTATCTTGTAGAATGATTCATATCACATTTTTGAGACGGGTGGTCGTACGTATGCACGAGCAGTGATATTATTCACATAATTGTGAAATATTATAGAAGGTAATGTTATATATTTTGTTTCATAATCCATATCATGGTTTAATAATCATTTATAGTAATTATTTTCGTCCTTATACACATCCATGTAAAGGGTTAGTTGAAAGGAAATTACACCATTGTGTAGGGACGATAATTCGTATTTACAAGCGCATAGTAATTTCATTTTTCGTTGGATGTATAGTAGGTGGAAATGGGTTTTTCATAATTATAATAAAATTTAAGTATATAATTGATATTATATTTTTTACTATATAATGGAATAAAATCATGATGTTGATGTAGATGATGAAAGAAGTTCAAAAGAATCGGTAGAGGAGATTACATCTTCTTCAACATGCTCCCTCTAGACCGTATCGTAATGTTACTAGAGACGGTATTTTGAGATGAAAAGAACCTATATAATGTAACTATTGAATTTGATAATTGAAATGTGTTGGGAATGACGTAGTTTCTATGCACAATGTGAAATTAATAGGTGAGGGACAATGTTCCCTTTTATAAATCTGGTGAGGGTCCTATTTGAAAACTCCAAAAATATAAATTTATAATAAACTCATAACATATCCAAAAACATAAAAATTATACTATTTTTGTTTATTAGATGATATAATTTTTTAATTACATAATACTATATTTAATAGAAAATTATTGATTCCATTTTAATCCTTATCAATTCGTTTTATGCATAATTATTCTCTTTTTATTTCAACTATGGAAAACAATTGTTCAATATTAAAATAGAGTTATTTTGACATATTTGATTTCAATTAGACCATTAATGAAAAAAATATATAATTTAAGGGTATGAAATTATTATTTAATATTTTTGTAAATATTTTATTATTTTTAAATAATTTAATAAAACATTATTTGGACAAAATATTAATAGTGTCATTTTGACATTAATCATTTAATAGATTATTAAAAATATAAAGAAATAATTTTAAAATAGGAGAAATAATTTTATTGTATCTATAAGGGTTAAGGTAATATTTAAATGTTTTTTATATGTTAATTATCCCAAATTATAAAAATTATTGTATTTGTAATAACATTAATTTCATATTTCCATTAATAAATTAACTACTACATCAGTTTTGATAAATTATTTAATATAATTATTTTTTTAGAAATTTTTTTAAATAAAATAGTATAAAAAAGAAAAATCCTCTATATTTTATAATTATACTTATATCCGATTATATCTCCTGTAAAATCCATCATTTAAAATTCTATTTGTATTAAAACATGAATGTGACAACTTTAACATCACTTTAAATAAATATTATTAGTGTCGTAATATTTTCTATATGGATCAAAATGTCCGATAACTCAATGAATATATGATAATGGACATGATATACTCAACCAATATTATTTGGACAATTGTTTTGGTCTTTTAATAGTTATTATTATTTTATTAAAAATCATATTTTTGATTTAACATCCATTAAATAATTTCTACATCATCAATTTAGTAGTCATTAAGGTAATTAATTATTTCCAAAAAATTGAAAATAAATTATCACGATGAATAAAATATTTTATATTTTATATGTGTATTTATAGTCTACATTACTTTATGTATTACCATATATATCCTATTAAAATTTTAGTATGATATATTTAACATCTCTTTAAATAAAATATATTGAATATCCTAATCTCATCCAATTGGGTTCCAAAAGGTATCATTTCCAACAATGGTTGGTTTAGGTCAATAATTACTAAAATATTCATATTAGTAAAGGTGTTAGGGATATTTTATAATATTTTATTTACCCATAATTTCCTGATATCCCTTTTTAACATATAAAAAAAATTATTGATTTTACTATTTATATTGCCCAAAACAAAAAGAATCCTATATACACAATTTATAAATAATGGTTAAAAAAATCGAATCCATTTTAAAAATTTCAAAACACAGAATTTGATGCAATTAAATTAAAATCAATCTCTTTGTTGTAATGAATAACGAGGCTATAAAAGTTAAAACTTTGCAAAGGATTGAAATGTTTTTACATCAAAATTTGTTGTAAAATTAATGCCAATGGCCAAAAAAATATTAAATGATAAAAATGTATTCTACATTTACTTTAAAACTTTTAAATAATATAATTTAACCAAATAATTTTTTTTATTAAAAAATTTGTTTTCAATAAAAAATTAATATTTTTTTACTATTCATCAAACCATAAAACATATCAGAAAAGTATTAAAAAATAATCGAAATTAAATATTTATTTAAAATTTATAAATAAGAAGATTATTTTTTATAATATAAAATATTAATGATTAAAAACCTATATTTATAATGGGTGTGCCATCAAATGGTGACAGATCTACATTTTTTAAAAATACCTCTTTTTTCCATAACATTTAATAGGTTCTTCTATAATTTCTAGAAAACATTTAATATTTATTTAAAACATTATATTGATTATATTAAATATATATTACTTTAATAAAATCTATCACTAGTTATTTTATAATTTTTTAAATTAGCATATTTTCATTTAAATAATTTTTTCAAAGAACGTTAAATCTATCCATACCTGTCATTACAATTAATAGGTTATAAGGTAACATAACTTCATTTTGTTGTTAAGTTAAAATGGTCTTGATTGAAATGAATTATATGAAAATAATTTGATATTTTTTATTCAACACAAGACTGGTATAGTGTTTTCTATACCTCAATCTATCTTGGTGTTTCATATAATGCAAGTTTATCTCGGTGTAAAGTAAAACAAAAGAAATCAATGCAATAAAAAATATCTTAGAATAAATTTTAGGGTGTTACATATTCATTTTTTGGAAATCCATGAAACTAAAATTCATCACCCTCTATCCAAGAGGGGTCCTAGTTGCATATTATCTTAGGGAGCCTATAGGATTTTCCAAAACATGAAGAAGATATGTGTTTGAACTGGAAAAGTGTATCTCTATTTTGAGGCTCCCATTGCATTTTTTTTACCGTTAGCCCTATATCTATAATATACATGTGTTTTGTGAATGGATAGTATTAATAATTCTATATCCATCTTTCATAGAAATTATATCCTTTATTGTTCCTCTTTTATGTCCCTAAAGTCTGATACACCCTCATGTCATCTCATATTTTTGGGAAAAATATCATTAACCATTACAATGGTAGTTAAATCAATACTTGAAAAATAACACAACTCTATGAAGGTATAGGATCATAAAAATTGACACTTGTAGGAACAATATTTATTGAGATAAAATAAAATTATAAGATACTATAAGTGAAGAAAGAAGTATATTCCATCTTATTAAATTTAAAAGTCTTTTTTTTTCTAAAAAAATATAATCATGTGGAAACTAATATATTCGTACTTAAAATTGAGATGTATCCACAATAATATATCCATGAGATATTCATGAACATTTTATATATTATTTTTTCTGATCCCCCTTATCCAAATTATACTTAAGAGATTATTTATCAAGGATAATGACCATAATCTGCTAAAAATGATTCCACTATAATTAACAGTCATGATATATACCCTGATACATTAAATTAGATATCGAATCCATAATTAAATTATTAATGAGAAAATTAATATAGAAATAATAACTAGTATTAAAATTCTAAATCATCTAGTCCTTAGTAAGGATATTCTTTTATAAGAAGAATTAATTTTTTAAACAAGATACCCAAGGAAAAAAATTATAGATATTCATCCTTAACTAGAACATTGGAAAAAAATATGGAATCAAATGTTAGAAAACATAATCTAATATATATCTCTTTTAATAATTACAATACTCATGGATGTATATGTTATTTTTATAATATATACTATATAAATATTCTAATTTATTTTCTGATCTAAAAAACTATTATAGTGGGAGGTAATTTCATTGAGGTAGTGAATTTTTTTCATGTCTCCTAGAATGATGAGAATGATATTATTTCTATATTAGATATAATGAGTTCAATAATTTCCCCTTACTACATAAATTATATTTTGATTTTCAGGATCAACAATTTTGAGAATCACACTTATATAATAGCCCCCAGAAATATATATTAAAATAACCTAAAGTGGATCACTATGTCTATATATACATGGGAAAGTGATGTATCCATCCATTTTCCAATTTATATTTATGTATATGTTAATTTATCCTTCAACGAGGTTCAATATCCTAATATATATATCAATAAATTAAAATTTCATATAGGTTTAACATATTTATTATTAATATAGAGTATTAAATTTCTTTATCACATAAATTATAAAAGAAGTTTTACCAACCCAAGTAAAATAACTATGGAGGTTCACACATTCATATGTTGTAAAAACCTATCCTTGAATGATCACCCCTTGAAAAAAATGAAAATAATCCATTAAAATGAACATATTATTCTTATGTTAAGGTTAGTTATCTAAAATTTCATTGATGGTTTTGTTGAATATTGTACAAAATGTGAATTTTCATAAAAAAGGATACTTTATACGTTTTAACACCCAAAAATAAGATATATGAATAATAGTTTATCCCACTTGAAATGATCCCATGATAATAGGAAGACTCTATGAAACTACAGAATTCATTATGTACCGCATCACAATTTTTTAATGAAATGGATATGGAAACTATGTATACCAAGAGTACATCTAATAAATAATCATAAAAAACTAATTGTTCATTAGAATTAAATGGATATTTATTTATCATTTTATAGTCCTATTAATTTAAATTTTTTGGAATTAATTTATCATGTAAATAATTAATTAGATTCTGGATATTGAAATGATATTTAGAATTTATATCAATAAGATTCAGGATATATCTTATATTTTGAATAATCTAACCAACATCATCTAACAAAAAATATATATGAACTATTTTATCTCTTTTTATTTAATTAATTTACATTTAGTTACTCCTCCATTAATTAAGCAATCAAATCATGACGTTAAACTGATAAATTCCACCTATTATATTATGTAGAGTGTTGAGATTATAATGATACCCAATTCACTATTGAGATCCTTCTTAAAAACCACTATTGGTATTGAAATATTATAAGTGACTGTTTTTATCACCAAGATAAGAGATATCACTATCATATTAGTCAATTATATCCATAACCAATACAATAAAATTAAAATAACTAATTTTATCATAATGATATAATAAAATTAATCACATCCACAACGAATGGAATTACATACATTATGCAATATTTTAACTCAATTCAAGTGCTAAACCCATGAATTGATAAATCTAAATAGATTTGTATATTTCTATTATCATATATATAATCTAAAAATAATTATGATATGATATTAGGTTAGTCTATATATGTTCTTAAATGAAATTGAGTCTTAGATATAAAAAATTATTCATTAAAAAAAGTGTCACAATTTATGTTATCAACTTTCTTATAATCATTCATTGACAACAATAATTTTTAGAAGCAATAAGATTGAATTCTTTTAGATTCTACCTATAAATAAATTCCTTAACCACCATAGATGTAATATAGTGAGTAAAAGAACATATTTTCACATCCATTCCTATGATGGAGTTGATACCACTTAAAATCACCCATGGATCCTCTATACTCTAAATAAGAAAATCTAAGTCTAACTTGGTCCTCATTATGTTTTAATACAAATCAATTGCAGATATGAAATTAGTATAATTCAAATAATAATAATTATTAAAATAAAAGTTAAAAAATAACGATATTGAAAATAATAAAAATGATAATAATATTTAGGATATTGATTTTGATAATTATAATAAACGTAAAATTTGGGGTTCCACCATATTTTCTCATGAATATTTTGATATGAAAATAAATTATATGTAGATATGAAAAGTTTTTTCATATTTTGGTGTATAAATAAATCATTTCAACATGTTCCTGGAATGATTGGAAAATATTAGATAATAAAAATACAAAAGAGTTATATATTCCCTAATGTTACTATTTCATAATGCATCCAAAACTTGATTAGACACCCGGTAAATATTCACGATGTCAGATACTAACAATTAAATAATTTAAGACAACCCTTACACCTCTGTATAATTCAAAAAATAAATTATATTGGACTGTATTTTCTGATATCTACAATTAATTTTGTTTTGGATTCTAGGTAAATGCAGTCCAATTGTAAGTATTTACCATATTTAATGTATTATATAAACAGTGAATCCATTTCATTAAGAATACATTTTTTCCAAAAAATGAAAAAAATAACCATCTCAAGGACACTATATGTATGAATGTCAGTAAATCAACTCGATGATCTATATTCCCCCAATAAAACGATTTCAATATTATGATATATTTATGATTGATTTGGTGGAAATCAAATAAATTATCATTAATTCAAATTGTTTGATACACCTTTTATAAAAATTATTTTATTGAATAATATTAAAATAAAACATCTAAATATGAAATTTACCACATCGATTCATGGCCATTACAGAAGTTTTCTTATGAATATAAATGATAACTTCAGTAAAATTAATATAATATAATCCAAAATGGAAATATTATTTATCCTTGACATGATATCCTAACCATCAATAATAATATCACATCTGTAATAGAAGTCAAGTTCCCTCATTGAATATCCAACCATATAAAATATGAGGCTAGAAATAAATTATTTTAATTGATATTATTGAAAATATATACCTACTATAGTAAATATATTTATTCAAAATCCCACATGTAACAAAGATATAATCATCATTTTAAATGTCTATTTCATAAATAGAATAAAAATAAGAAAGACGAGTTCCAACTTATTGTATATGATAATCTATGTGTAGTAAAATTCCACATAGAATCCAAAAGAGAATAAATTCACTCGTTGAAATGAATGGATTCTTTAACCAATAAGGGAAATATGTATTATCATGTAAACCATAACTTTTGTAATAGTGGTGAACACGTGTTTTTAAAATTCAACTATTTCTAGTGTTCTTAACTGGGGTATCCCCATTAATAAACTCATGGATTCAAATTTATTTTGTTACATAATATTGATTTTGGTGAGAGGATACACATATATTTAAGAGATATTCTATAAGAGACAATATCATAATACAATGTGAGATATCCACTATTTCAAATAGAGATGAAATATTCCAAAATTGGTGTTATAGAAAATTATACTAGATTCACTAAAACAATTATATATTGTAATACATTTAATTATTTTATGATGAATATATAGAAGTAAAATGGGGAAAGATATATAATTTTTAAATCATCATAAAGTTTTGAAAGAAATTACCTTAAAATTTCCTAATCAATATTAGTGTTTTATAATAAGTTCCAATTGATAACGTATTTAAAGTCAAATATTTAATATTACATATGCATTTTACATCCAAAACCCCCTATCCTAATTTACATTCTACATTCCATAAAAGTAACTGATATATGATATTTCATTATAGAAGCTGACATTCTAGATGAAGCATATAACCAATGAATGATAACCTTTAATAAGTCCACTTGACCAAATAAAAATATAGAAGTCCTATACATATATTGATAACACTATTTATTTAATTAGATTTACCTTTTTTTCTTTTAACATGATTCTACTTTTGTATTTATCTAGATATGTAAGAAGTTTATAAAAAATAGATCTGAGGATAGAACATTAATAATGAATTTAAAATATTGAATTCTAAAGTGATAATATTCTAATATGGATTAGACATCTATAAATTCTATTTTTTAGTAGTCCAAAAATTTATATTCCAAATAAAATGAAATTCCTACTCGAGTATATTATCTAACCATAGATGTTTTTGTAGTGCAGGAGTTATTAGTTGATGACCTAGATATATCTTATTCATTAATCCAAAAAAGGATACTATATGTATTGATAAAATATAAATGTAAAATATGGTCTTTATGAACCATAATATATTCATACTACCCAACATCAATAATAATATGAATGTATCAAGTTAAATGATGATAACCATGATGATAATAATAATGATACTTATTAAAATAAGGATAAAAATGATAGCATAGAATATAATAATAATGATGATGATGTTAATGAAAATTATTTAAATAATGATTATAATTTTTAATAATGATGAGACATAATGATACTAATAATGATTATAATGATTATGAAAACAATAAGGACAATAGTGGAAATAATAATAAAAATTCTAAAAATTACAATAATGATGATGATGCTGATGAAAATAATGTTAATAATAAGGACAATAATTATATTAATGACAATAATGATAATAATCATAACAATCATAATGATAATAATAAAAATAATAACAACATGTATGTTGTAAATATGTAAAATAACTAACACATGTGTCTTGGTGGGTTCATATAGAAGATATCTTCATCATCCAATAAAAAAATGAACTACTTTGATCCTAATAGGGAATATTGATAACAAAATATAAATGGTTGAGTGTGTTTAAAACTCAAAATACACACAAACATTAAAACCCAACTAGATGAATCCTCATCCTTTAACAAAAAATCACTCACATGGACATTATAAAATTTCCTTATGTCCTAAATACTAATTAGAGATTGATTATCATAATAGTCTTAATATTCAATGAGTTTTGGATATTTCAATATCATGAATTCCCAGGAACCATAGATTAAAGGAATATATAAGATAATAACACATCCTTCCATAGTACCATTCCTATTATTGTTCATAATGACAATTGAATCATATACAATAATAGTTATTATATTTCATCCTATAATATATTAAAAAAAATTGAAATGAAATACCCTATGTTATAGTACATATGTAATCATAATACAACACATGTCAAAAATATCTTAAAATCATGCATAGTTAGTAGGTAAACCCTATATATATTGGATGTGTACCAACCACCCATACCACTTAGGAATGCATAATCTATTTATTTTGAATACCCATAATAACAAATACAATACATTAAAAATTAATTGTGTGAGGGGGATCCTTTTAAGGAATATGAATAATTTTTTAAACCAATAATGAATAAAAATAGGAAAATATTTCCCACATTTAGAGTGAAATTATTCAATCAAAAACCTATAGAAACTTCCAACCCTATTTGATTCATACAACCACAAACATAAAAAATATTACTTCCATAATTGAAAAATAATACAACATACTACATGTAATAACAGTATATTTAAATATTAAAATATATAAACAATCAATGTAATGGAATTCATATATATGATATAGTTTAAAATCAGTATAATAATAATCAATTTAACTCGCCTACTAGAAATAACATATAAATAATATGTACATAGGAATAATTTGAAAATTTTACAGTTGAATAGGAATAAATCTTTGTCGACATAGTCCCCTAGAGAGATGATTAATACCATATTATAAATTTTTTATATATATTACTAATGAAAAAACCCATCATCCACTGATTATTTATTAACATTCATTTATCAATCATTTCACATAATCTATTCATCCTTACACCCATCAAGATCACTAGTTTTTGTAACCCTATTATAGTCAACTTAAAAATTAATAACATCTACCTAAATAACTATTATAATGATTATTCCAATTTTCTTAATAACATATATATTATACACTTCAATTTATTCAATATCCCATTTCATATTAAATAATTCAATATTATAAATTTGAACTATTTCATATTTTTTATCATTCCATGAGAAGAAATAAACTAAACAAGGTAATTTATAAAACTAATTGATAGAATAAAATGGTCTATATAATTAATATCTCAAAAAACTAGAGCCCTTAAAAATATGAAATAACACATTCAGATTTTTTATGTAATATATATAATTATTAAAATTCATATCAAGAGGATGGTACACACTTATGGGTAGATAAGATGGAATTCCATCCATGATATGCTACCCATTTTTCTCTCTCAATTATTTCCCCATATGCTATAGTTGAGCCTTTCCATTTTCTAAAGGTTGAGTTATTTTATAGAAATTAAAACCATAAAAACTATTATTTTCAATTTTAGGTCAACTGTCCATATAATTATTCATACCATTTTTCTTAGGAAAATAATTTAATCATAGCCACTTCTTTAAAAAATTAAATATAAATGTTCATTAAGAATTTTTTTTTCAAATAAATATTGATTTCATAAATAAAAAAATGGCGAGGAACCTTCTTGAATAAATTTTTTTAAAAAAATTAATTACATTGTGTATATTGAAATAATATTAGTTAAAGTATTATAATGATTTATTTCATCTAACTACCCAAAAATGATGATAGAAATCCATTTCACACCCATTTTCCATCATAATATTTATTCTGAAGAAAGAAAAAATGTCAGATTTAATAATAGGATGATAATGTATATAATTAAAAAAGTATATTCTAACATGTCCTTTGGAATTTTAATTCATTAAATGAATGATATTAAAATTAAAATCCCAATCATCTGTCAAAAGATTATAATTTTTTAGAAATATTGACCCATCCCCAATGGAGTTGGCCATAAATTTAATCCTAGAGAATACAATGTCAATAAATCCTCCCCTAATAAGAGATAATTTAATATGTACCAAAAAAACGTTTTAATGATACAATACATGGTTACAAAACCCAACACACCCATAATGAATCCCATATAAGCCCAATATTTAAAGAAGGTGAAACATAAATTGATCAGAAAAAAATTATATATTTCCCATGGATTAAATAACATATCAAATTTTTTTGTGGAATAATAATCCCATATGAATTCTAAAAATGTGAAAACAATTGTTCATTTCATCTCATTATACATGCATGTTAATGCATTTTCCTCTGTTCCCATTATTTTTTTCCATACATTAAATTTTTTTTGAATGAATTCAATCCAAAAACAATTCTATTACAATATGTATCAGAGAACATACTATTCATCAATGACATTATGTTTCCACCATGGATACCTCCCGTCATATTTTTTTATATTGTATTATCCTATATACAAAACATTTCTACTACCCATTCTCATTCATTCATCATCCTAAAGTCACACATCAAACACTCCATAGATAATTTTTGACACCTAATGAGAATCTATACTATAATTAAGGGAATGAAAATTAGTATAACAAAAAGTTATGGGATTGAAAAATGGAATTTTTTTATTGTAAAAATTTTCCATAATGACCAAGAAATGATATTATTAAAAATAATGATATTGAGAAATACAATTCTAATTATAATAATAATATTGACAGTGATGCAATATTATAATATAGATAATAATAATACTAACGATGATGATTGAAATGATAATTGTAATAATAATAATGAAAATGAAAATAATTATTAAAGCGGAAACATGGTTGGGTTGAATCCAATTATTATTAAATAATGGAAAAAATTCTTTTTAACTGGGTTAGGTAGAGACTATTACATGATTCATGGGCCCATAGGCTGTAATGAACTACAATTTTATGTCCCAAATGTTCGATAGATGATAATCTTACCACATCATAGATTCTATTTCATATTTGATATTGAATTGGAAGTCATACCACATCTGGTGTGACCCATCCTCAAGAACCATAGTTCCCTAAAATCCGTGAATCATGAACTATGGAGGACCCTAACAACAGCATATCCGTCATATGATGTGATGTACCATATTTTTCTTGAACTTTCATCTATTTGGTTAACATATCATTTATTAGAAGACCCTAACATTACATCTTAGATGCTCAATATTGTTTTTTCTAGGAATTTTTATGCTCAGTTCCATAGTGTGTGGCCCCTTATTTGTTCTGTTACATTTCATATCGATACCATGAAAAAAATCCTCAATTTAATTGTGAAAAATTTTAGTTAGATTTCTGAACCACTAGCCATCGGTATATGAGGAATAATCATTATTGAATTCATATGTTCATTATTCATTTCTTGATGATAATAATATCAATGGTGGTGGTGGTGGTGGGGATTATTATATAAATGAACGTTATAATGATAAAAACAATGATAATGATTATAATAGTTAATATATGAAATTATAAGATGGTTAACAATGTATGTAAAACATAAACGAACCCAATGGGTCAAATATGGGTCAGATCATATCTTCCCTCATAGATAATTCACAAATTAGATTGAACATAACTTTTTTATCCAAAATAGTTTTATTTTAACCAACCATGTAATACTATGTTTCTTCTGAACTATATTAAGATTGTTATTCATTATCCTTTTTGTCAGACAAAAGAACCAATTGTATAACACTGTGATCACCATTCATTTTTTTATAATAAAATCAATTTCTAAAAACATGTCACACTATGAATATCTAATAAATGTTCAAATATCCTAAAATATATTTATCCCCTAAATTATAATTTTCATATCACAATAAATTTATCTTATTTCAATATTCCCAATTAATACACCCACCACGTCATACTAAATAATATTCCATGCATCCATGTGTTTTCATCAATAATCTCAGTAATCCACATAGCACAACTTCTCAATCTTTTGATGAATAATTTATCATAAATATTGAAATTTTCTAATATACAATATAATGATTCTTCATTTATGTATACAACATAGGTTCTAATAATTCCAAAAATGTATATATTAATTATAAAAACAAATAGCAAGGATTTCAGGACTAATATCATTTATTATAAAACTTCATCAAAAACAAAATGGATAAAGAATTATTAAAATTAATAATTTAAATAAAAAATATTATAGTAGTTTGAGTAGGTAATTGTGGGATATAATAAATTGAATGAATCATGCACTAATGAAATTGTGATACTCATATTTACCCTAAGGAGATTAATCACGTGAATCTTTTATATAAACAATTAATGGTTCAAATAACCTACATCCCCCAAAATAATGATCAATCACCTTTCTCAATAACATGTTTCTTCATCTAAATGTATTTTTCTTCCTCCTCATATGATACAAAATTATTTTATCCAACACCACTAGGAATCTGTGATCCTATAAATAGGTACCCATAAATAATTCCAATGGATGATAAATTATCCATAACATTTTAACATGTATTCATTGATATCTATTACATATCCATCCAATATATTCAAAATAGAAACCCATTAAATAATATATACATATAACATTTCAAAAATATGTTGAACATTGTTTTACACGCATAAAATAATCCCAACTATTTAGTTAGGAATTGATCTATCCCGATTAGATCCCTAGATCATAAAGATACTAAATATTAATTGATTAAAATGATGATGAAAATTATAATGGTAATGATATGGATAATGATAACGACAATGGTAATAATAATAGTAATATTTATGCAAGTGATAATGATAGAAATAATAAAACAATAATTTTAATAAAACTTGTCGATTTTTTGAATATCTTATCTTATAAGTGATAAATAAATTACAAACTATTAATTAAAATATTTAACAAAAATACCATTTTTAAATACATTCCAATTTAAATGGGATTTTATTATGAAAAAATAAATAATTTCACTGCATTACTTTATTAGTAATGAAATAAACCTGGTAATTGGCTTCATAATAATTATATGAAATTAACATATCTAATAAATGATAGGTAAATCAATAAATTCACCAATTGAGTAAAAAAATCCATTATTTTTTTAATGAATCATTATAATTCAATAAAATACATGTATATTAAAATTGGTTCCAATATTTTTTCAAGTTTTTTATCCCATCTATTTTCTATATTAAAGTAACCCTATATATCACCACATCAACATAATTATATATCCACAAATATTTAGAGTAATAAATATAGAAAAACCATAATAATCACTAAAGACTCCACCATAACTATCCATCCCAAGATTAACCAAAGTAGGTAAATACATAGTGACCATTATCCAACAATACATGAGAGGAATCTAGGAATTATCATCCAGGGAATATATTTTTTACATTAGACAAATGATTTTATTTAAAATGATCAAAAGTAATATTTTCAATAAAATGTGTTTACAAGGAATTCAACTCTATATTAATAATATCTTTTCATGTAAAAAAATTATTCTTTAAAATGGTATTATCCTCTTATATCATAGAGTTTTAAATATTACAGAGATAGTTCAACATTTCAATATTTCAATATCTAGTTGTATTCAATTGATTTACTAAAATCAATATCATTTTATAGTATTTATAAAATATAATAACAGAGTCATAAACCTTTAGTGGAGTTCATAGTGGTAAAAACACATATTTTTTAATCCCAGATGTAAATGGAATGTAAAAAAACCTAGTTTCATTCATGTTAATGATTCGTATAATAATTAACAATTATTAGAGAAATAATTTAATCATTAAAATAAATTATACTGTTTGAATCATCTTATGAATTAAATTATAGAAAATCATTATCAAGAAAGATTTATCCATTATTTTATATATTGATGATAACAAGATGTATTAGGAAGTAAATTTATAAAATTATATTAAATTATAATAAATTATAATATATATATAACCATTATTTACAAGTTAATTATGGTATTAAAAATAATAATATTGATGATAATAATAAAAATAAAAATAATTACTTTTAATTAAGAAGATAATATAGGCAATATATACACACACATAAGAAATATATTGGTAATACCACAGATCTACCAAAAGGAATATCTCCACCCATTCATATAACATTATTGCAATATTTCAAAATTTCAAATAGGAACCATTATATAGGAGTGTCAAAAAAGCTCGATTTTAAATGAGATCAATGACTCCTAAGGAAAATAGTCCCTTGAAAGGTACTGTAGTAGAACATTATTATTAATGGACTAAATACCATAATACCTCAACTACTAGGATTCCCATTTTGAAATAATACACACATCAAAACTAATATATTATTGTTGTATTATGATAGTATAGTGCAACGACCCACCCAAATGGGGGTCATTGGTTGTTGAACCAATAATTTTATGGAGTCTAATAATTGTTGTGGAACAATGTTGGAATCACATTTTTGTTAATAATATTTTTAATATTAAAAAATGATTTTTTTTGTTATGTTAATGATAATGATGATAAATATATTATACTAAAAATAATGAAGGAAATGAGAATAAATATGGAAAATAAAATTTATAACTATGCCATTATTTTTAATTGTGATGATTATGACAATGATAGTGATAATAACGATGAAGACGATAATGATAATTTTAAAAAATTATTATGATGATGATACAATAAAAATACTCATAATGATAATGATAATAATATAAATAATTATGAATTTAATTATATAAATAATAATAATTATAGTAAATGTAAATATTGAAGGTAATAGTAATAATAATAATAAACAACAATAGTAATAATATAAATAATATAAATAATTTATCACAGTGTTGTGAGGGAGAGAAGTACATAAAAAATAAAAGTACAAACTCATAGAAACAGAGAAACATGAACATCAGACCTCCAAAAGTTTTATCATGGTCACTAAAATTGACCAACGAACTCATGCACATATTGATATTATATATTAGGATGATGATATACAATGGAAAATGAAATACTAATAAAAAAATAGGATTACACAAAAAATGTCAAGTAAATGTCATTCCCCCACAAAGAGTTTGAAAGGATCAAAAATTCATCTATTTATATCTTTAATGTTATCATTTTTTACTTTTTTAGTGATAAAGGGACCATGAATTTATTTATATTTTATTTATTGTTCATCCTTGATTTGAATCATTATAGTTCAATGAGTTGTTGTTGTTTTAGCAGATTGGAATTTTTAATAAGTTTTTAATATCCCTATCATTAATTAAAAAATTGAACATTTTTCTGATGTCCTTAATTTCAAAAAATTCAAATAACTTACCACATTATGGTTTGTAGACGATCATAATTATGTATATATTTTTCTAAAATAATTTTCACCATTGTGATTTACTTTAGGTTAAAATTGTTTATCATTATGGAATCCAGAATTTATTTTTTTCAATATATATGATTTTGAGTTATCAATGGGCATTATATTTTTGTGTTATCCTATAATTAAATAGTCTATGAATGTATTGTCAGCTAATTCCATAATAAATTTGGGGATAATAACATTTAAGCCTATAAATTTTGATCTGCCTATGTAAGGCTTCTTCCAATGTGTACAGATTTGATATTGACTATGTGTATGATTTGGATATCAAATATGAATTAATTTTTTGCACACTATGATTGAAATTAATGCTATTTAATAAATAATTCATTTATAAAAATTTGAGTATACAATAATGTGGAAATTACATATTTGTATTATTTTTTAGATGAATTTTTCTGTATCAATGATGAAGATGTTATTCAATGGTTTAGACATCTTACTATAAAATATCATTCAAGTTAAATGGTTTAATTATTAATATTAGTGTCCACTTTTCATAGGGATAAGATATTTCTAGTGTTTTGGCCATAGAAATTTGATAATGGTATTGATGTTTTTTTGGATATGAATAATTAGAATAATTTATTACATGAATTTTAATGTTGTTATATTGAACTTATATGAGGTTACAAACAAATTGCATCTCATTATATAGTGATTCATGTAGTTTTATTAAGTTCCTAATGTTATAGCTAGTGAGTTGGTAAATAAATTGATTATAAGTCATTAAAATAAATGAAGGAAAATAGTATGCGTTTTTTTAGTGATAATATGATGGGTATTTTAAAATATTTATAAAATAACTATTTATGAGTTATTTTTAGATTAATTGATATAGGTAAAATCCATGATTTTTTTTCATTTTGACTAAAAATGAATAAAATATTTCTTTTATAGGTATTTTGGTGGAGTTATGATATTGATATAATTGAAAATAATTTATGAATGTAGTGCAAGAGTTTTAGTATGAATGAATAATGAAATAAAAAGGAAAATTGTTTAAGAGTTTATTGACAGATGTTTTGAGAATGATAAGATGGAAATTATATTTATTTATTTAATTTGAAATTATTGATTAATGAGTTTTATGAATATTGTAATCATACCTTGAGAGAGGATTTGTGAATTTTATTGAGTTGAGTATCAAAAAATATAATGTAGAGGAAATCCTTGTACCCAATTTTTTGAAGCCAACATATATATCTTATTTTCCTTGAGAATTCATTGAATGAAAATAAGAGTTTATAATTAATAAGATGATCTACATCAAATTAAGTATAAATATATAATAATAAATTTGGATATCATAAATTTTCTTGGAGGAATATACTATTTACTACTTCTACTAAATATAATAATCAAAAGTGATCAATATTCTTTTGAATCTATATATTTATAATGTAGTGTGAAACATAGGAGACCTATTTGGATCGAGATCAGAATAGTGTGTATATATCCCCATTTTTTCAATCTTGTACTCACATGTACTTAGAGTAATGAATCTATGGTTAGGTATAATATCCAATCAAGTTGAGGAGTTTGAATTTTTTAAAGGGAAAAATCCATTTAAAAATTAATTATGTTCTATTCCATTTTATTAAATATATATATCTGAGTGAGGTTGAGAAATCACATTTCCCTAGATCAGAAATTAATAATTAAAAAAGGTACATCTATTATTGATGAAATTGTAAAACAAATAGTAAAAAATAATACAACAAAATTCAATGCAGAGTAACATGTTATTTAGAACATAAAACAATATTTTTATGGTCTCCGATATGTAGTCCAATTAGGTTCATATGATAGATAGTGTAAAATATTTAACAATATGATTTATTCAATGCTAGATTGAATTAACTATAATTATTTGGATAAAATATTATTCCCTTATATTTTTTATCATATCCTTGAAGGTAGATAATAAATAGTTTTGGTGTTCCAACTCATTGAGAGGAACGATCCAATTTAAATTTCAATAAAATTAATTTTGAGGATAATTATAAGTTATAAAAGTTAATCAAAATTATATTTTATAAAAATACTTTACAAACGTGATGGTTCCACAATCATACAATGAAATATAAGAGAAGATGAAAACCCCCTATGATGTAATTTTTTATTTTAAGGATGTTGACATAGTAATTTATAATATAAAATTTTATTATTTCAAGATGAAATTAGAATTTATAATAGATACGTACTTTTTAAGGATATATGTAATTTTATGTAATATCTAGTAGTTGGGAAATTTATATATGATAATATCATTGTAGAAAAAAAATTTGAAAAATTTTAAAAGAGGATTTATACTATGATTTTTTATCATGGTGATTTATAAGACATCCAACTAGATGAATTACAAATCCTTATCATTCCCTAGGAAATGTGAACATACCCACCCTTCATTAATAATGTTAATGATGTTATGTGTTTTGATATATTGTGAAATGTAGAAGTCAATGAAAATTTTGATGATGCATATTATTGTAAATTATAAAATTATTAGGAGGAGGCTGACAATCTATTAATCATTATATTAATTTTAAAGACCATCAAGAATGGAAACAATATGGAACATTGGTAAATTTCATCAAACGTTTTACCAATTTAATGTATTTTGGAATTAGTCTGTAATCTATAAAAAATGTCTATGATTATAAATCTAAAAGATATTAGAAACATTAATGAATGATGTTGGGTTAATGTTGAAAAGAATGTTCTAGAGTCGGATGGAGATGGAATATATTTTTAAGAATTTAGAGAATACATTGAAAGTGAATATACTTATTTACTAATAATTTATCATGTAGTAAATATGAATTTGAATATGGTGTGAAATTTTACAACTTCACTAATAATTTTTAAAAAGACTTGAACATAGTAAGTAGTGGAGAAGATGAATCAGAACCAACTGAGATATAAAACTTTTCAAAATATGAGAATGAAGATTAAAATGATCATAGTACCATGATCATGAATGTTGATATATATTCTGTAAAATGATAAAAAAAATACTTGATTACATATAGGAATTATATTTTGATGATTGAATTGGCCTACACTCATGAAATTTGAGGGTTGATGTATTAAAATATTGAACCTGAAAAACCGGTGAAGGATCGTGAAAAAAAAAATTCTCTAAAATAAAAGGGTTATCAGTATTTAAAATATAAAGTTAATAATTTTTAATAATTTTTTAAATAATATTATATGAGGCTTAAATAATATTTTTAATGTCAAGGATTAATAATCAAAATTAGCTAATATGACATAGAAAAGTAGCCATGTTAAATATCTACATTATAAAACTTATTATAAATCTAATTTTATTAATAATTCTTATTCAATAACAAAATATTGTGATTTTTACACTAGTGTAAATGAATAAAACATTTTCATACATTTATAGAATAAATGAGTAACTCTTGTTTTTCGCCATAATCTAAAAAATATTTTTTATAAAAAAAATCATTAGAAATATAAGTAGAACATAACAAGTAACTTTTTATCATCCAATAAGTTGATATTCAATAGAGATTTATATTTTTGTAGAGTTTTTGGGAATAATGGAAACATATATTATCACAATATACTAATACCCGGAATAGGGATTGTAGTCATGGGGAGTTATCTAGAATAGTAATAATAAGATTATGAAATATGGTTGGTTGTATAGAGAAATATTTAGTATTTTCTAGATCAGAATAGTTTTTAGTGTCATGAGTATTCTTGTATAAGGTATGAGAAATAAGTTAATAGTGTATTGGAATTAATGATATTATTTTGATGGGAAAAATCCTTAAATTTAGAGGAATATGGGAACACCATAACTCGTTGATGAAATTACAAGGGTAGCTCAGTTTTATTTAGTGGAAAACATATGAAAAAGTTATGTATTCTGGTTTGAGGTTGTTCATACAAAATGATAGGTTATAAAATTATTCCAAATATTATTGATTAAAAATAATGAGTAGTAACTTTTGGAAAGGATGGATCAATAAAAATAAATTGGTTTTTATCAAATGTAATTGATGAATAAAAAATCAAATGGTGTTTGTTATGTTTGTTTCTGAGCTTTCATCGGGGCTCGTGCATCCATTTGTTTGGGGATGACGAGGATGTGCTGACAATTTTCCAGCATTCCCACATTCCAAAGGTTGGAGACATCCATCAATTATTCAAGGAATATTGCTAGTTGATCAAAAAAAGATAATGGGATGTCAGTTATTCCTTCTATGGATTCCTCCTCAGAACTTGTTACCTAGTTCAGGTATCCCATGTAGATTAAGAAATTGTTCATGAAACACTTCTCGACAACATATCTACATGGACGCTGCTTAATTACACTGCTTCTATTGGGATATTTCAATGAGTCCGACCAGGGAAACTACCTTGGGTCTGGGGAGTTGTAACATTGGGAATCACTAGTATGTGTGGACATTGGAAAAGATGCATGCCTTGGTTCATTCCTTATATTATAAGGCTTCTTAAGGGTCTATAAGCCCGAGTCATAACATGTCTAATGTGGGGAATTATTTTCCATTGGCATGTCTCTAAGGTCTTCCTCAGATTCCCATGATTAATGTGTAGCGGATGCGGATCGAACTGATCAGAAAACTGACGGGAGTTGATCTGATGGGTGAAAACCCTGGATGGAACACTGATGTAGGGGCTAAAGGGTGTTTAGTTAACCAGTTATTTCTTGGATTAGTGACGAGATGAACTGGCATGATCTCTACAGGATGTGGGGGCCTGGTTAAGAAGTCATATGGATGAAGAAGAAATAAATGATGTGGTTGGTAAATGATATGGAACCATCGTGAAGGTGATATTAATATTGGGCATGATCCTTTAAGAGGATTCCTATGTATCCATGTTAGAGGGAATCATTGTTTGTGTAGTTCGGCGAGGTGACATGACACCTATGGAGGTGACCCGTATGAAGGGGGCCCAACAGAAGTGGAACGTCCTGTTTGGGGAATGACCTTCCAAAAACACATAGGATTAGTTAAAAGACATAGATGAGATATCAATGATGGGATAGAACCCCAGGGAGGATTCTTACATAAAATACCTTGTTATGGATCAAATTACTTGTAGTTTTAGATGGGGGTATAGAATCAAGGTTTTTATAGTGGAAAATGACAGGATGATATACTGGGGATTATGTGTGGTTAGTAGCCTAAGGATGGGCTGACGTCGCTGGGACAGACCATGGATGTAGGTCCGAAAAAACAGACAACAACAGCTTACCATCAATTTCAGAGTATAATGGCTTACCGCTAGATTGGGAGTACAATGAATTACAATGGGATGGGGTCACAATGTCTTACCGCTCGATGGGGTTGAACCTTATGGATGTTTCTCATGTACCCTCCCCTGGTGAGGATCACACCCACGTAGTGTGAATGCAGGGTGATGGTGATTTGACATGATGGGGCATTGGAACCCTATTGATGGGATAGAACCTCAGGGTGGATTCCTACAAACTCTACCCTAGTATGTATCAATGTATGTGTAGTTTGCATGAGGGGTTGTAGAACCAATGTGAAGTGGTCGGGACCAATATGTGTTGGGATTGAACATCAGGGATGCTTCCTACATAACCTTCCTTGCCAAGTATCAATGTCCAAGTAGATCGGATGAAGTGTTGTTGAACCAACATGATGTTTTTGGGACCGATAGTTTTTGGGCATGAACATAAGGGTGGCTTCTTACATAACCTACCTTGGAAAGGATCAATATCCACATAGTTTAGATGAGGTGTTGGTAAACCGACGTGAAATATTTTGGACCAATAGGTGTATGGCATAAATCTCAGTGAGGTTTCCAATATACAGTTATATGATAAGGATCAATGTCCACGTAGTTCGGATGGTGTAGGGATTACTCTCTAGGGTGTCCCATAGAGGATTCCATGGTCGGTGCTGTCTCTATGCCCATACGAGTCTTTCTTTTTGTGAGAAACAAAAGGCATCCAAGTCATGTTGTTCACGTAGCGAATGGTTTATCCATGGAAGTGGAATGCGTCTTACACGTTGTTAGCAGCCCAAAAAGGTAATAAGGTATTATACATAGTCCATAGCCCCAAGATGAAACATGGGCTTATGCGTGGTCTACAACCGAGAGTAGAAATATTGTCTTACGTGTGGTCTGCATCACAGAGGGATGGAGATTGTAACATACTCCAGGGTGGATGCCTGGGTGGCAATGAAGCATAAAGGGAGAGGGATGGGATGATGAAAGTCTCGATTTCCATCCCCTTGGTCATTGGATCAATGGAATAAAAGAGGTTTAAAGGTTCTACCTCATGCAAGAAAGTCTAGGGGGCTTACACCAAGTTGGTTTCCCTTTCACCATGGATTGAAACCCCTTCCGCAAAGAGAATCTCAATCCATGTGAAGAAGATATCACTCCCATATATACAAATTGGCATAGATAATTTCCCGGATGGGGAACCCCACCTATGATGCATGGGGCGGGGACACAGTTTGACGTCTCGTGCTTTGGAAGATGGTGATTTTCATTTTAACCTCCTACTGCTCAGATGAGGTGGATTAATTCTGCCTCTCTAGAACTTACATAACTAATACCCACCCACCCTTCGGGAAGGGAAGGCATCAACAATGTTGTGGTGAGGGGGTGTTGTGAAGTGATCCAATGAGGGGAGCATATTAGCATTTCTATACAAAGAAATAATAGATGTTAGAATGCATGTGTGTCATTAATGAGAAGAAATGGTGAATGTGGCTTCCATATGAAAGCTGCTCGAGTGCAGATATGTATCCGCAATGGATGAATGTGGATTATGCATGGAAGATGTTCGGGTGCCACTTTGATGCCGCAGTGGTGTATGGGGCTTAAGCAGTGATGCTGCACAGGATTCTCTAAGGAGTGGAAATGTTGAATGGGGCTTACATGCTAATGTGGACCAGATGTCTTCCCCATATCTGGCCATGAGGTCATCCCAACCCACTAGTGGGTTGAGGAATATAATTGGATCCTACACCAATGTGATTGTATAAAAGTTGAATACCGCCATGGGAATCAAAATCAGTCCTAACAAATGGGGATAAAAAGTTTGAATCACATGACCAACATTCAGAACATGGTGAGGGTGGAATGAAAATGGAGGGCAACTATTGACCATGTTTGAAACAAAGCATCTATATCACATTAGCCTAAATTGGGTACAAAATAATGAGGGTCGGTGGATGATAGTGTTCGAAACATAGGACCTGACTCTAATTGTAGTATGTAGTGATCCAAGGGACGGCCTAGAACTATAGGTGAGCCGGGGAATCATGGGACTAGGCCTTTAGTGGGTCCCTTAAAACATGAAGGAGGATGAATATCTGAATGTAAAACACATGAAGCATGATATTTAGTGATGGAATGTTTGAACGGATTCCAAGGCTCAAGAAATTATTCCACTGTAATCATGGCATGTGGTATCTTATTATTATAACAAAAGTCATCCCTTGTTTGAAACAAGAGGCAACCTATTATTGAATGATAGGGTATTCTAAAACTTAACGTCCTCTATAGAGGAATATTATCATCTTAGTCATGGAAAATATGGAATATCTCATTTAGATCAAGATGCATCCTATGTTTGGAACATAGGTTGTACTACAATTTATTGTCAAATAGACAGAACTGTTTTCATATTATGCTTGGTTCCTAGAGAATCTTGTGTTTTGAGAAAGAGGCATCCAATTGTTTTCACATAGGTAGTTCTATAGTTTAACTTCATATATATAGGTTGGTTTGGTATAAGGTGACTAATAATGGATGGTGCTGGGACATATGAAAAAACAACCCTTTATATTAGATCCAATCATGGGAGTAAGGTAATGGGGTTTTCATGTGTTTCTTGAGGAATGGTTCAAATCAAGGTACTCAGGGAATTGATGATGGGAATCTCAACACATGATATGAGAAACAAACCAAGATGAATTTGTCGACTCCAGGTGTTTCGTGTTGTGTAGAGGAGTTTTTCAAATCAGTCTATTCCATAGGGGAAAGGTGTACACACAAGATTCCGAACCTTGGTACTATTGCCTGTAAAAAAAAATTCTTCTACAAATGGTTGGAATATTATCACCCAAGATTGTATTTTTTCTACACATGATTGGATTCTTTTCATTCATAATTGGATGTTCTTGTGTGCATGTTTGGATGTTTTTCATGAAATATTGGAATCTTGGGCGTACATGACTTAGAAATAATAGACATAGGGAAAGGATCAAACCATTGTGGGACCACGTAAAAGTGGGCCCATATGGGACCTGTTGTGAAAAATATCACATGGAGGGTTCAATTCATCTATGTGGGCGTGGAAGATGTGGTCATAAGCACAACAGTGTGGTGGCTGACCTCCAGAGACCTAAGAGGTAAGAGGGTGCACTTGTATTTATAGGCGAACCTGAGAGTGGTTTCACATAAGATTCCGGGAGAAAAATTGATCTTATGTGCACCAAGTGGTGTGAGTACGTGAAACGGGGTGTTTGATATCCCTATGGGTGCACTAGAATCTTGTGCACAGATGGTAATAGTGTGTGAACCTCTCAAAACATTCATGCACCTTCCATAGACGTTTTTTTGGTTGTCCTAGGAGGAAGATGAAATCTCATTGGGAACGTAAATGGTTTCCACAACATGTTGCGCACAATATTTTACTACTACATGTAATATTCCATTATTTCACACAAAACCTCCATTCATGCATGCATGATTTCACTTCATGCACGCAAAACCATACTTCTCCCCAATATCATCATGGACAGCCATTTTCTACAGCCTTACTTAGTACTGCCATAACTTTTGATATGTAACTCCATTCATGCTCCATGACCAGTCAAATAGATGATTCCGAAACAATTTATTCTCCAAAATCATGTTAGGAAGAATTCAATGAAATAAATTGACATGTTTTTATGTGCCAACAATGTGAGGGGGATAATGAAAAATATTTTTAATCCCATATAGCTATGTAATATTTCTTCGTTTCGAGCTTGGAAAAAGGGTTACGGTGGAGGGTGACATATTTTGATTTATTTTTATAATTGTTTATTGAAACCAAGGGTGAGGATCTTGCACACCATATTTATAAATAATTTATTCGATTTTAGAAGAAATAAATGATCGTCGTTATGAACATTCATTGTGGATGAATTTTGAATGTCCAAAAAGGAGATTATGGATTTCTCTTAATTCCTATTATGAGAATAAAATGGTAGAATCCCTCTTGTGGTTATCCAAAAGAGTCCAAATGGTTTCGGAGCCACACCACTCATTATTTGGGTGCTATTGTAGAATATCAAATGTATTATTTTGTTTTTACTTAATAACTTGTTCTTTGGTCATGAAGATATTATTTTTTGGGTCACTCTATATTGATATGGATAGAGGATGAGGATTCAATAGGGAATTTTTTGTGTAGAAAAATTCCATATTTCAGAACATGGAATTGGTTTTGAATGCCTGACACAATATAAAGAACTGTTTATTTATAGATCGGGGATTACGATTACAAAATTTAATTTCACAACAACCATTAAATGTAATTATATAATTTAATGTAATCCCATTCAATAAAATACTAATACTAATAATAATATTTTATGTTGTGAAAACTTCTGAAAAATGGATTAATAATATATAATGGCTCATATATAATTGTTTTATAAAAGTGCAAGGTTTTTCTTCTTTTGAAATCCTCTTTCATTTTTTGAACATGCTAATAAATATATTATTAAAAAATTAGTAAACAAACATATTTTAAATATTCAACAGAATAAATAAATATATTTTAATCACAATCCTTTCAATAAATATTTATTTAATATATGAGATCAATATAACATGAATAAAATTTTTCATCAATCTTGAGAATAATATTTATTCAATTAATTAATTTAAATACTATTTAATCAACATCAACAAAACACATAGACAATGACCCTCTAAGATTATTTATCATTGGAATTATGTGGTATTTCTTAACATCCATGATTACAATATATAAATGTGTTATGTAACCCAAGAGAAGGAACATAATGACCAAATTAAGAAAACACATATGAACCACTACAATATAATTTATTCCGTTGTTTATAATATCTCATCAAAAAACGTTTCATGATATTTTCATTAGCCAACACAATCGATAAGTCATTATTTTTTTATCTAAAATAAACTCATCATTACACCACGGCCATGGAATTTAGGGTTATGGTTCTATTTCCATCAAAGGTCCATGTTATCAACATCCAAAAAATTTGATGGAAAATCTTTTTTTGATTTATTCCTTAATAATATTTCCTGTGTGACACACCCAATATTCCATTCTTCCCTAAAACATATGGAGTGATAGATTTCATTATAAAATATAAGTGATTGACTTCAGATAGTTTTTAATGATAATCTCAAAGTCTATGGACCTTCACAAATGTGTACTGATATGAATATCAGATAACATCAAAAAATTAAAAAAAAATCTGGTGGGTCTATTCTCATAATATCTCATAACGGGGATTAAGAAATGTGACTTTCATGAGAAGATGGCTCATTTTTAGATGAGTAATCACACTAAAAATCCTATATAATACGTGTCCCATCATAGTATGTTATCCAAAAACTGAACTATATTAATAATATTTTCATAGAACATCAAAGATCTACTCATAGTGTTGAACTACTACGAGTTTATCAATGTGAAAAATACTATAAAACATTATTACATTAATTTCATTTATAATAAATGAAAAATTTGTAAATGGAAGATTAATTTAACATTTTACACCAAATATTCAGGTAATAAATGTATAACAAGCTTTTAGGTAGAAAACACTTATTATAACATCCCTGCATTTATTAAAAACTTGAAGATGATTTATTACATAATCATCACTTTAAACAACATAAAATATTGAGCGGTATAGTTTAATTGGGGATTATGATCATTACATAAAAAAAATAAAACATGAAATACAACATCTTTATTGAATTTTTTTTACATGACTACTACATTACCGCGTACTTAGCATTGCATTGGATAACCTGAGGACATGCATAAGAAAAAGGTGAGCTATAAAGACTAGTAATGGAATAAACATTAAATAACATGAGGGAGAAAATAAAATTTATAAAATAGGCTAATCAATAAAGCACAGGAGATAAATGAACCTAAAGACTTGATAACTCCTGATAATCAAAACAAGGATATGTGGCAACGACCCTTAACATGGGATTAGCATGAGCCAAGGATCATTTCACATGGAGCATAAGTAAAGCCTCATTGCACATATAACATGATTAAAAACTCATTTCACTTGAATTAGCTTGACTCAACACTCAATGTACTTGAAATATCCTGATACAATATGTTACCCAATGCATTGGAGCGCTATCAAGGTGCACCCTTCTTAATCATTTCATTACATGCATAAGTGTTCCACATGGATCAAAAATAATGAATTAATTAAACGTCATCATTTATTCAATATTAAAATAGTGTGTAATTCATACATTAATCGCTTTAAATAATATGTAAATGTTCAAAAAGTTGAATACCCTTGATAGAGAAATGGGCATGTTATTCCCCAAAAAATTTCTTTGGCTTGGAAAATTGAGTTGCAATTTTGGAAGCATGCTGGTGTGAAATAAGAATTTATAGAAATGGTTGATGAGAGATAAAGGAGCTTCTCATCACATTTACATGATAAGGATATTCAGGGTTCATATAATTACATGTCCCAACAATTGTAATGAAATTTAGATTCTTAATATAGAATAATTACCTTAATGTAAATGAGGAGAGAGAAATTCCCTACGGAATATCGGCATGGTAACAGGTGTATATGGAAGGCCTTTAATGAGATAGAAATGGGTTTATAATCCATCAAAAATAAATAGGGTAGTATGGGGAGGTAAAAAATCATACCCCACCATTTTTAATTGAAATGAAAAGGGCATAACAACTGAATGAAATGTGGACAAAAAGAGAAAGGTGGAAATCCATTACATGGAAGTGTGATCTGAAAGGCTTGGGACAGTCTTGAGAGAGGCTCCTTGGGAGCATGGGGAACCTTGGGTTGATTCATGAGAGGGTATGATAGGGTATGGTCGAACTAAAAGGTCTTTCAGTGAAGAGGATGTGAGATCTTGTGTGGGTTTATATATGAAAGGAGAGGGAATTCATTATTATTTATGTTTAGGAAACCTCACATTTAACAAATCAAAACCACATACCAGCCCATGATTTTTCCTATGGTTTTTTCCAAAGGGTAGTGGAAAACAATATTTTATAAGGCCCATGGCAGAACATTATAAAATAATATTGTTGCTTATGTGGATGTTAGTCAAAATCTAAAGGAAAACAATATATAAAGACAAAATAATTTATAATCCATGAAGGGTCCACTGATGCTTTATAATATAAATAAATAAAATCTAAAATAACATTATATTAATGTTAATACTAATATTGTGCGAAAATAATGCTTATAGTTTTTTATTACATCACTATTGGGTCATTATGATGTCATAAAACTAACTAAATATTTAAAATGTATTTAATTTTTACCCAAAAATACGACTGTATCAGAAAATTGTGAAAAATTCACTGTTGGATAATTTCGAAATCCTAATTCTGAAAATAATATTCATTTTATCTAAATAAGTTTCTAAATATATGAATTTTTACATTTAAAATAAGGACCGACATTTATCGAAAATTCATGTGTTTTGACGAAAACAACTTTCATACATTAATAAAAATCACAATTTCAATCATAAAATTATAGGATCATTTATATATAATTAAAATTAATTTATTAATAATAATAATTTTATTAAAATATAAATTAATTAAATAATCAAACAATTCATCAAAATAGAATTTTTAGTTGAATAATAACAAAAAAGTAATATATGTTTTTTAAAAACTATTTACAAAGTAACAATAATAAAATGAATGCACATTCTTTATATGAAAATAATTTACATAGTAATAGTGATATGGTTTTTTTACATAGCCCCTTATAACACCCACATAAGACCGAAGGGTATGGTGTGGGATTGTGATAGATTCGTGGGATGGATCAGATAACACTGTGCATGTGGTAATCTCTATTAACTTTCACTTCTACCATAGTCGGTTCCGCTCAAGCTTAATGTGTTCAAGCTCGGTGTGGGATTGGTCATGAGCGAATCCCAATGATTCCACCTCCTTTCCTAGCATCGACAAATGGATTTTTTTGGGGGAAAGTCTACAGGATGAGGCCATCACTTCGTTTGTCTATGTAAATTGAATTTGATAAAGCCCTATATTTATACTAATCATATGATCACTATTCAATGACTATATTAGAAATGGTCAAAATTCATAACGGTATTTTAAATTCAAAAAAAACCAATGATGTTCACATTTTATATAACCATAATATGATATTTAATTAGATCTAGAGTAATTTCCATTTATGAATGTCTGGGTTGTCACAATCATCCCCCTTTATGAAATTTCAACCACAAAAATTCCTTTTCCCAATCTAAAGAACTGTGGGTATCTTTTCAACATCACTTCTTCTGATTCCCACATTGCTTCTTCAAACATGCGGCTTCTCCACAACACCTGGATGAGGGGAATTTTCTTATTTCATAGAACTTTTTCTCTATGATCTGAGATCTTCACTGGTTTCTCCTCATACGAAAGATCATCCTCAAAACTGTACTACCTCTAAAAAGAGTACATGTGAAGGGTCTGATATGTACTTCCTTAATATGGATACATGAAAGACATCATGTAGGTTTTCCATGGTAGGAGGATGTTCTTGTCGATAGGCCACAACCCCAAAATGATCAAGAATCTCGAAGGGGCTGATGTACCTAGAACTTAGCATCCCTTTCTTTTCAAACCAGATGACCCTATATCATGGAGATATGCATAGAAATACCAGGTATCCAACATTAAAGTCATGGTCTCATTGATAGTCATCTTCATTACTCTTATTTCATCTCAGGGATGCATTGATATGTTTTAGAATGGTTTTCAACTTCTCCCCCATTTCATTCACCATTTCTAGTCCTAGCAGCTTATGCTCACTGACATCATCCCAATATTCCACTGTTAATCACATATTCCTTTATATGGCTAAATAAGGAGCGATTTGGTTGCTCGAGTGGAAACTATTATAATAAGAGAATTCAACAAGTTGAAGAAGTTGTTCCCAAACTCCTTTAAATTATATTGAACATGATCATAAGATATCATTCATTGTATGAATAGTTCACTGAAATTGGCCATAAGTTTGAGGATGATAGGCCGTACTAGAGTTTAGTTCATTATCCAAATCATGTTGAATACACTCCCAAAACATAGAGGTGAATATTGGATCACAATCAGATACAATTGATAGTGGTACTATGTGCATCATTACCACATTCACGATGTATATTCATGCATGTTGATCTAATGTGAAATCCTCCCGAATTACAATGAAGTGTGAAAAATTAGTTAGATTATCCATAAAAACCAGATTGCATTGATGCCTTTCGATGTCTTCTGATGTCCAGTGACAAAGTTCATGGTGAACTTATCCCATTTCCATGCTGTTATGGTCAATGGTTGCATCATATCCTTTGACATATGCTATTCTACCTTCACATGTTGACACACCAGTCACATTGATGTATACTCAGTGATCTCCTTCATCATATTATCCCATCATTAATACTCCCATATATCTCAATAAATCTTTGTGTTTACTGGGAGATGAGAGATATTTAAACTGTGTGCATCATCTAAATGTTGATTACTCATCTTCGTACTTGATGGGACACATAGTCTTTTCCCAAATCACACAATTCCGTCTTCATTTTTATTGAACTCCGAGGATTTTCCTCTTTTGATAGCTTACACTTTCTCATGAATTCCCAAATCATCCTTTTGAACATTATTTATCATTTATAAAAGATATGGTTGAGCCATAATTTGTGATTGGATTGATGATGTTCCCTTCTTTATGATTCCCATGTCCATCTTCATCAAATATAAGAAGATTGGATCCTCCTGAATTCTCATCAGTGATATAATCCTTATGTCCATTCTACATAGTTCATCTGCCGTATTTTTTCATTTCCCTGGGTGCTAATGGATTTAGCACTCATAGTCTTTTATCAGCTGTAACTATCTTTGTTAACAAATGTTCAAATTATTCTATGTGAATATATACTAGAGGATTTTTTGTTCCGTATATATTTCACAATTCTTCCCAAGGAGATAATGCTGCAAATTTTTAAAGTGATGATTACTACTGCCAACACCAAATCCTGTGATGGATAATTCTACTCTAGAACGTTCAATTTCCTTGAATCATATGCAATAAATTTTTCATTTTGGATCAAAAAAAGAACAAGAAATTCTTTTATGAATCACTGAATACCAAAAAATGTTCACCACTTCTGGGAAACATGAGCAAGAGAGCAGTGATAATCATATTTTTTAACTCCTTGAAGATTTCTTCACATTCATCACTCCAAATAAATCATTATTCCCATCTGAGTTATCTTGATATTAGGGTTGGAAAATCATGATAAATTTCTCAAAAATCACCGATAAAATGCAGGTAACCCCAATATGTTATGGATATACATTACTCATGATGGCCTTTTCCATCCTTCAATTGCTTATTTTTTAGAGGGATCAACTATTATCCCATAGCTTGTGATGATATGGCCGAATAATTATACAACCTTCAACTAGAACTCACACTTTTTGTACTTTTCATTGAGATTCTCCTTCCACAATGTCTCTAGTACAGTTCTTAGATGATCCTCATGATCCTCCTTTGTTTTTTATTATATCATAATATCATATATAAATACTACAAAAATATTTTTTAGGAAATCCGTAAATACTATATTCATAAATTCCATGAAGATTTTTGAAGCATTTGTGAGTCCAAAAGGAAATACTATGAATTAATAGTTCTTGTACCTTGTATGATTAGTAGTCTTGGGGATATCTTCCTTTTTCACCATTACATTATAATATCCTAACACCAAATCTACCAGGGAGAATAATTTTTCTCCACGCAGGTGATTGAACAAGTCATCAATTATTGGGAGAGGTTACTTGTCCTTTATTGTGATTCCGTTAAGCTCACGATAATCGATGAAAAGTCTCTTTGACCCATAATTATTCTTGATGAAGAGGACTAGTGAACCCCATAGTGAAGAACGTGGGCATATAATCCTTTTATCCTGATTCTACTATAGTTGTTTCTTCAGGTCCTCTATCTCCAGAAGAGCCAATCTATACAGAGTCATCAATTTTTCAAACCCCCAGGTATATGATCAATTCATAATTCATCATCTCTTCTAGGAGGTAGACCTGTAAATTCCATAGGAAACACATCCACCAATTCCATCATAATATGCATGTCTTCAAAGATGGTTGCATCCTTATACTCAATCATCTGAGCCAGATACAAGTGCTCATAGGGTAGAAATATCCACACTTTAGATGATGGAGCTAAAGAAGATTCATCTTCCTCATTAAACATTTATAGAATTGGGGATCGATTCTACATATAGAGAGTTATTTCCCTCTCATGGAAATATATGTAGTCACTATATAATTATATCAAATCCATTCAAGAACTGCATCAAAGTCCACAAGTGGTATTATAAAGAGGTTCTCTAGGAAATTAATTCCACATAATATGATAGGGGGGAGTTATATTCATGGGATGCAATGATGGAACCATTTTCCATACTCACCGACATCTTCAATTCCAAGATTTGTGGTGGTTCTTGGATTGATCTCTTAAACATTAGGTATATAGAAGAATGCATTGAACGAGAATCAAAAAGTATGTTTGCAATTATTGAATGAATAACTAGCATACATGTCACCACCTTGTTGTTGGAGTTCACTTTGGCAGTAGTGATGGAAAAAGCACACCCTTTCTTCCTTGGAGGTTGTTGGAAGCCTCAATAAACCTTTGGCATAGGGCCCTGATTCTCAAGATGCCATGGTTTATTGCAGTTGTAGAAATGAACAATGCGTTGAGGTTCTAATGGAGAATTCCTCTCCTATGATGCTATTTTGGTGTTTTTATTGTCGGATGTTAATAGATAGGTTCCCTTCTATGCCGCAAATAACACATTTCCTCACCCCCTTCAGGCTATTTCTAGGGTTCTTCATTCCACACCGTTGGCATTTGGGGTTCTGGAACTTCTTAGCACCATTGGATTTATCCATCAGACAGCCAGCATTGATGTACACCTTAATCTTCATATCCCCACGATACCCTTGAGATTATCTGATCTTCATTACTACCATGATGGAACATCCTACCATTTCCCCATATCTGTCCATATCACGAATCGCCAAAATATTCCATAGGCTATGTTTTATCCTACTATCGAAGCAGTCAACCTAACATTTGGGGGTAACAACAAAGCCAAAGGCGTATCGTGCATGAATTGTGATGTTTTCCTCATATTTCTGAAAGATTCATCGTCTTTTTTTCTTGTTGGCATGGATGTACTTTTCCATCTTATTTCTTAGGCTGATCCTTGAATATTTATCAAAAAACATCTTCCAGAAATCCTTCCATTCCAACGCCTCACACTCTTCCTTACGCATCATATTTTTGATAAATATCCACCATCGATCAGCTCCACTCTCCCTGTGACAAGAATACATGATAACCTTCACATATTAAGAACATTAAAGGATGGTGAAGATCGTTTCAATGGAGTTGATCCATTGTTCAGTGATTGAGGGATTAAATGATCCATTAAAAGTATGAGGCCTTTGTCACCTGAAATTCACGATAGTGACTTGTTGTTTCTTAGGGGGGATGAACGTTCCACTTGAACCATGTTTCTATTCAAATCTTGAGTTAACTGAGGGAGAAGCATGACAATGATCATGATTTCCACTCCCATCTAATAAGGCATCTAATTTTCATAGTAATCACATTGATAGTTACATCAGTTGTTAGCTCGATACCACATATTACTGGCCATATGCTGGAATAAAAGCAATGTTAGGGGTAACACATAAAGGGTAATCCTAGAACAAAACTAATGACCTATATTTTAACATTTTTTTCTTTAAATTATTAATCCATAGGAATTAATCTATTCTATTCCTGTTATACATTCTAAGAAATATGCTTAGGGGAATTTTTTTAATTCCCCTAATAAGGGTTCATACTAAGCCTATGAATTTTCTAAAGAATATCCCCCAGGAGTGTCGTATCCATGAGTGCAGAAATTCCTATTGTCATATACATGGATACCCATGGTCAATCCCTAAATTCTTTGTTGTGCCTTTCACCCCTAGGTACATCTGTGCAAGAGTCACCTCTATCTACTCATATCCAGACAAGGATGTATTTTGGTGATAAACCACTTTCTAGATACACACAAAAAGTAAGGTATGTTTTTTTATACATATTCTTGTCTATAAGTATTTACTAGGGTTTTCTAATCCTAATACTAATAATAACTAAACATATCAACTGATACTAGTAATAAAGATCAATCTTTTAATAAAAACTTAAACATGAATTATTACATAAACATCACTTGATACAACATTGATGATCGATAGGTCTAGTGTATTTGGGGCTTATGATCAATACATAAGAACATAAATCATTAAATAAAACATCTTTATTGAAAAATTACATTACATGACAACTACATTCCCTCATTCTTAGCATTTCGGGGGATAACCTGAGGACATGCATATGAAAAGGGTCAGATATAAAGCCTAGTAATGGAATAAACATGGAATAACATGAGGAATTCAATACATGTTAGAAAATATGAATATCAATGGATCACAATAGAAACATGAAAATAATTTCTTCATAATTCATGATAATGATAACATGAAAATGTGGCAACAACACTTAACATGGAATTATCATGAGTCCAGTCTCATTGAAAATAGAGCCTAAGTAAACTATCATTGGAAATATAGCATGAGTAAAACATCATTGAACATGAATTATCATGCGTATAGACTAATTTCACATGATGTATCATGATACTATACATTACCAAATGCATTGGAGTTCTATCTCGGTGTACACTTATTAATCATTTCATTTCATGCCTATGTGTGCCGCATGGATCATAAATCATGAATTAATTAAACATCATAATTTATTCCATGATAAAGGATTGTGGAATTCTATCATGAAACACATTAAAAAATATCTAATGGTGTATAATGGTTAAAACACTTGATAGAGAAATCGACATGGTATTCACTATATAACGACTTTGGCTTGAAAATTCACGGTGCAATTTTTGGTAGCATAACTACATGTCATAAGAAATCAAAAAAAATGGTTTATGAAGAGGAAAGGGGTGTTTCATAATATTTAAATTAAATTTATAGTAATGGGGGTCATATAGATAAATTTCAGAAAAATAGTAATGGAATTTAGATTCTTGAAACAAAATAATTACTTCAATGTAAAAGAGGAGAGAGACATTTCTTATATAATATCGGCATGGTAATGGGTGTACATGGGAGTCATTTAATGAGAGGGTAAAAGGTATCTAATCACTAAAAAATAAAAAGGAATGTATGTGGGATGTGTGATATCATACCCCAACTTTTTTAATTAATCACAAAAGGGCATAACAACTTAATGAAAATTGGAAGGAAATTATAAAAGATGAAATCCCATACTTTGATGTTTGATCCCAAAGGCTAGGGAGAGGCTTAAGATAGGTTTCATGGGAGCTTGGGGAACCTTGGGATGATTCTAGAGAGATGAGGGAAGTGGTTGGGAGAACTCCAATGGCTTTTAGTGAAGAGTAAGTGGGATCTTTGAAGGGTTTATATAAGAAAGGAGAGGGAATTCATTATTATTTAGGTTTAGGACTCCTCGCATTAAACTAATCAAAACCAAAATCCATCCCATGGTTATTGCACATGATATTTTCCAAATGGTATTGGGATACCATATTTTATAACTAAAATTTCCTAAAATCATAAAATAATTGTGTTGATTATGTGGAGGTGAGTAACATTCTCAATGAAAACAATTTAAAAAGATAAAATGTTTTATAAGCTTTGAAGGGTCACCTAATGCTTTGTAAGATAAAAAATATATAAAATAACATAATTTCAATAGGAAAACGTATATTGGCTGAAAATGATGTTTATATTATTTTATTACTTCACAATTGGGTCATTATGATGTTATGAAACATATTATATATTTAAACAATATTTAAATTTTACCCAAAATTTTGACTGTCTCAGAAATTTGTGATAAATTCACCTTTGGGTAATTTCAACATCCTGATTACAAAAATAATATTAATTTTATCTAAATAATTTTATAAATATCTGAAATTTATACTTTTAATATAAAAACCGACATTTATAAAAAATTCATGGGTTTTGACCAAAACAGCTTTCAAAACATAATAAAAATTAAAATTGAATTCATAAAATTATTTGATAATTTATATATAATAAAAATTAATTTAATAATAATAATATTTTACTAAAATAGTATTTATTTATAAAATAAAATAGTACATGAAAATAGTTTTCTTTGTTTAATATTTATTAAAAGTACTATTTGTGCATTAAAAACTATTTACAAAGTAAAAATAATACAATGAATGAAAATTATTTGTAAAAAAATAATGTACATAGTCATAGTGCTTGGGAATTGTTACATATCCCCCAATAATATCCGCATAATACTAAAGGGTAAGGTGTGTGATGGTGAAAGACTCTTGGGGTGGCTCGAGTAACATCACTTTGGAGGTAATCTCTATTAACATCCACTTCTCCCATAGTCAGTTTTGCTCAAGTGTAATGTGTTAAAGCTCAGCTTGGGCTTTGTCAAGAGCAATGACCAAGGATGCCTCCTACTTTCCAGGCCCTGACAAATTTTCTTCAAATGGGGAAAGTCTACTTGATGGTTCCATCACTTTCTTTGTTTGATTAAATTGGATTTGTTAAAGCACTATATTTATAAAAATCATGTGATCCGTGTTCAACAGCAATATTTGAAACTTTCACAATCCAAAATTCTATTTTTAAATCCAAAAACATAAAATAAAAGAAGTTCAAATATTATATAACCATAATAATAAATTTAATTAGATCATGATGAATATACATTAATGATGGTTTGGGGCATTACACTTACAACATCTCACTTGGAATAGATCCTACTACATATGAATTTCAATTCTATTTACCTCACATGATAATAATGTTACTGCTAAGTCAAGGCATTAGTCAATAGGTCCGCCTGGTTGGTTAAAATAGGAATAATAATAATATCACCCTCACCTATATGAGAAAAATTTATCTAGGTATTATAATTCCAATGTATGTGATTCATTCATTGATGTGACCTTGACTATTTTGTGAGATCAATCAATACAATATTATCATAAAACAGTGTAATGTGATCATTACTTATAGGTACCACAATAAGATATTAGATGAAATTGGGCATCCAAAATTCTTATTTATATAACTCATAATCAGTAATATACTCAGACTCTTCTATAGATTGTTTGAAAAAATCGTACATTGAGCTCTTCTAGTTCACAACAAATCAATTCAATGTGAGGGTGAATCCAGTTTTTGACTTCATGACATCATGACCAATTAGAAACAATAATATCCATATCCTTTGATGGTACGTTCTTAATCTCTTCTATAATCCTAGAACATATCCATAATACACCTCTGATAATAAAGGGTAGTCTGGAATGCCATCCAATGGTAATCACCTAAATCAACATAATATCATCCATCCACATTTAATGTGTAGGTGACATCTAGACTCGAACCCAGAATATCACAATCAACTGGAATAATTTAGAATGTATATAGAATCCTTCCCATTCTATTTCAATCTTCATTGATCCGAGGACATATTTTCATGTAAGGATTAATTCTATGTGACTATATGAACAATTCCCTCTTAGATTATTCTATAATAAATCTCTCAATTATATTGTTTGGGTATGTACATTGACATAGGAATAGTATCCTCTTGGATTTATCACTATGGATATTTATCCCAATAAAATATTCGACCTTGATCAAGTATTTCATGTAAAATAATTTAGTTAAACATAAATTAATGGAATATAATATGGGTATTTCATTTCCAATAATTAATATGTTACAAATAAATACTATTTATAAAATGACTACAGACCCACTTAACCATTTTTGGGCACAAGGCACACATTAATTATTTATAAAACTAATTTTCTTTTTGGATTCATCCAAACAAAATTTCCATGAAATTTATTATTCATTTAATCCATAAATATATTTTTTAAACTTGTATATATTATTTAATCCATTTGAGTCACAACCGCTTTAGGTTATGTGTTGTAAAAGCTTTCTAACTGTCCTTATTAAGTATTGTTGTTTTAATATCCATTAGCCAAATCTTATTGTCCTGGTAATCTGTAATAAAAATAAGATTATAATTTATTTTAGAATTGAAATTGGTGAAATGGTTTCTCTATAGTCATTTCATTGATGCTATTTAAACCCTTTTGAGAAAAGTAACACCATATAGGCTCTGAAATGTTATTTGATGTTCATTTTTTTTGCTAAATACACATTTTCAATTAACAAAATTTACATCTAGTGGATGATGTACAAAAATCCATAAATTCTTTTTCTATATGGAATCAATTTCAAAATTCATGGATTATTTTCCCTTGGGAAAATATGTGCCACAGAAGACTTCCTTGCTTGTTAAATTATCATTATTATCAACTAATAATGAGTCACCATCATCAATAATTACAATAATATATCGTTCTGGTAATCTTTCCTCTCTGGAAATACAATTTTTTTGTTGTATCTCAGGAATAGATTACTCTTCCATATTGATTTTTGGAATCTGATCCAATACCAATTTTCATGTTCTTTGAGCCTCGACTTAATCAAAGTTTATCTCACTCCCACAATGTGATTTATAAATTATCTCCCTCTCATTGAATATGGATTTTCTTTCTAAAATACCCTTTTTAAAGGTATTGTATTGGTAATGTCCAAATGTTTCTTTAGGGTATCCAATAAAGGTACAATTTGTGCCTCTAGGACTTGTTTGTAACCAAATGAGGCCTTAACAAATGCTTCATTTCACCACACATGTAAAATTTATAACATGATTTTTGATGCAGTCCAAAATTTTTATGAAATACTATTTTTATATTTTTTTGGTACTTTTTATAGAATGTATTTCATTTTTTGTAACACATATTCTTAAAATGATAAAGGAATACTCAAATGACTCATCATTAATCTCCCCATGTAAAACAGGGCATTGTTCCACCTTTCCATTACACCATTCCACAATGTTGTTTAAGGATGAGTGATTTGGGATTGGATCCCAAACTCTCATATGTAATCAATGAATATTTGAATAAGATATTCTCCAACATGGTTTGAGAAGAGTTTCTTATTGTTCGTACAATGATGGATCTCAAATTCATTATATTATTCTTTTAATTAATCGAATGAATCTAACATATAACTCATTAAGTATATATATAGATATATCTACTAAAATCATAAATAACAGTTGTGATGTATGGGTACACACCCATTGATTCTATAGGAAATGCTTCACATTCATCAATATTAACTAATTCAAGAATCTCTTAATCCCTTTAACCTTTCCCACTAAATGGGTCATTATTAAATTTACCTTGTAAAATTGTCTGGAATGCACCAATTGGTATTAGTTTGATATAATAGAAATATCCTTTTTATGTAATTGTATCATGCATTTTCAATTCAAATAACATGGACGATGATGCCAATGTTGTGTGTAGTATGAGTCATGTGAAGTAACATTGTTATCAATTTATATTACATATTTGGGTTATCACACATGTAAAGACCATTATGTAAATGTGTCTTACCATAAAAAAGTATTATATTTATAAAAAAATTTACATTTAATTGAAAATTATTAAATATATTCTTCCAAATCTTGTTTGGATATATAAAAAATGTATTTTGTAACTAAAGGCACATAATAAAAAACCTTTAAAACCAAGATCATCCCAGTCAATAATGTGAGGTGGTAGTCTCCAATAGATAAATTAGAATTTTCATCTTCATTGGATTCTTATAGATCTATCTCCATCCATTAAATTTCTCTAAATCTACATAGTTCTTATGTTTGTATACATATGTGTGATCCAAAATCTATATATAATACCAAATTTGTAGAAACTGATAATTTTCACTTGCTAACAAATACACATGAAGCATCCCATTCCTTCATTAGCTGGGTGCATTTTTTCATTGAGTGAACCCTCATTCCACAGGTGAACTAGAAATAATTTGTTTCCCTTTCTTCCTCTTGGATCTTCTTCTTATTGGATGGGTTTGAAAAATCTTTGGGATTAAAGATCATTTGTTTTCATATTTTTATTTCATTGCTATAAGGACAAAAGGATTTTAATGGATCATATATTTATCTTCATGGGGAATGAGAATAAGAATATCTGGAATAGAATTTTCAATGTTATTCATATTAAAATTCACAATAATAATGGAAAACATTTGAAGGAGTTATTCCAAAATGAGATTGGTTTCCAAATCATTGGGGAGTGTAAACCAGTGAACCACTTGGATGTCAGTGTATCCATTGATCGTTACTACATGAGGCCCATATGGGGAAATTTATCCAACCATACTCAAAAAATAGATGATTTTAAATATCAAACTATTCACATCTAGCTCTCTCCTTTTAAAGACCATGGAGAAGATCAAGCTTTATATACACATCCATGTTTTTATGAGAATTCATGGGTTAACTAGACATAGATGAAAGAATCAATAACTGAATATAAACCATGGTGTTGATAATTATTTATATACTAGGAACTCTTCATCACCCACCTCTTTATAATTCAGATTAATAATTGTGGATTCTAGCATATAAGATTTCATTTCGTGTCCTAAAACAACCTAAAGGCATCTAATCCACTCTTGGATGTTACTTCCCGTGAGGAGATAATATTTTTCCATTATTTATTAATGGTATGGTGAGGTTTATGAGCTTGTAATTTAATTATATAATTAAAAATCATATTTATAAGATTATTCTTGATTAAAAGTTTCTAAGAAAAAATAAAATAATTTATTTTATTAAATCATTCAAAATTTCATCAACACCAAATAGACCTCACTATTGAACATGGAATGTCTAATTCCATGAAAAATATAGTGGAAATGATCCATGTTCTCCTTCTCATAAACCAAACAAGGGTTGGTATGATATTTTGAATATATTTAGGTGGTAAAAAATTTTACAAATGTGGGCTTGCATCTCATTAATCATGAGATTGAACTCCCCAATATAGAAATCCAAACCTAGATTTTTTCAACACATGCCTCCAAATTACACCATGTCCATCAAGGGATACAACTGTTGATGTAAAAATGTAATGTCCTCCAAAAACCATCATAATTACTCCCCTTATAAAGTTATGTGTCCCAAAAAGGGTTGATCAAAGACATATATCTATTGAGTTTTGTTTATAATCAAGTAACAAAAGTCTCATTATGAATTAATATTATATTGAGGAATTTTATTTTATTATCCATAAATTTTTATCTTGTTTTATACATTACATGTCTTGTTAATACTTAAGTGGATGTTTAATTAAATAATTAACTATGTTTGGATTATACATTTTAATAAAATAATTTTTTTTGGAATTATATATTTGAATATTAATTCATTTATGTGATCGTGGTATTGAATAAAGAAATATAATTTTAATGCATTATATTTAAAATAAATAAATAATTAACTAACATGATCATAGTCATATCTAATGTTTTATTTAATAAGTGTACAATATATCAACCTATGTCCTAGTGGAAACAACATCTTATGTATAATATGCCATGATAAATAACATTCCAGATATACAACAATGTATCACTAGGTTGGAATAATTATGGTTCCATCCTGTACCATCACCATGCACTGTGGGATTATTCATTAATTAAAAATATTTCATACTCACACACATGCGATGATAACAAAATAATTTGTTAAATTTAATAACATAAATATCCTTGGAAACATATGTCCTACAAAATAATGTAGTGCAGGATGACTCATTGGTCATCTTTATATTTAATATTTAATAATTGAAAAAACAAGCAATAAATTTAATAAATTAAATTAAATCATATACATATGTCATGATCAAGATCATTATTAGTCTTAAATTCAACCAATATTCTACAAGTATCTAACTATAACTCATTTATAGAATTTTCTCTATATTATTCAGTAGAATTTTCTTATATTAATTAATTTCCATTCATCTTAATGATCATCAAAACATAATTGGATATACCCATAAATTTTTCGTTCATTAATAATAAACAACATAACCATTAAAGAAATTTTTATTACAATAAACTAGTTTATTATTTAAACTTATTTATAACAATTATTAAATTATCAAACAATCAATAGTGATCTGAAAAATAAAATAAGGTTTTGATGCACAATTTTTCAAATTTATTGAAATTTTATTTTTTTCAGTAATGTGAGACTACATGACGTGTACATCCAGAAAAATGCCATTTACCTCGATCTCTTTATATCAAAGTGACAATCATAGATTTTGGAATTTTTACTCATCCAGACTAAACAATTTGATCATTCCAGATGCACACTTCGAATATGCTTACTGCGTGCCAAGATGTCATGGTCAACACACAATGTTAAATAAAAGCGCTACATTTTTTTAATTACATTACACATCAATATACAATGCACAATGACATATGTTGTGTGCTCCGGAAGCATGATGTGTAACCCATCTTTATTGGCCAAAGATTTGTCATCTTCTAATGGAATATTCAGTCATTATTCTTTTGTTCTTAAATATCTATGAAAATGAAACACTAAATGAACATGATTAATATGGAATTAAGATGTTAATATAACTTTTATTAAAAACAAATCACATGAAATGAAAATATTACCATGATTTCACATAGATTAACAGTCAAATAAATAATTATAAATTTAAAGATGATAACTCTTATACCAATTTTTGGTTCTGGGTGTAGCGAAAGCATTGTGGTCAACGGTGATATATTATAATTTCCGTTTATAATAATTTCCATAAACCAAGAGGGAGGATCATTCACATCAAATTTATAATTAAAATATTTAATATCTTAAGAAAAAAATACCTATTATTAGGATCATTCATCATTAATGATTGTTGATCATCGAAAGAGGTCATTAAAGATTTACATCAATACAATTGTGAGGATCCAAGGGTTTAATAGCTTTTGTAGTGATTCCCATGTTCATTAATGGTCTTTGATAAATGCTTCTTCTTATCCAGGTTCTAGAAAAGTGAATTAAATTTCTTGAATTTTTCATTCTTGGTCCCTTGTTCTTCAGTCATGAAGAAATAATCTCTAGGGTTATTTTTCTTGAGAGGGACATAGGAAGATGTGTCATGAGAGAATTCATTGTGCGCATTAATTTTCTATTCCCTAAATTCTAATTGGTTTCAAATTCGTTACACAATATATTTTTTCAAGTAAATAAAAATTTTATTTACAAAATAGTAAATAAAAATTATTATGTATTCAATAAAATAAAAAAATAAATTTTAATCAAATTATGATGAATAAATATTTATTTAATTTACACAATCTGTACGTCTTGAATAAAATTATTCCTTAAACATGAAAATAAAACCTATTCGAATTATTACATTCCAATAGAATTTAATCGACACCAATAGAAATACTTAGTTTGGGACCCTCTACAATTCATTATCATTGGCATTAGGCGGGCATATCAAGATTAAAATATTATTGTCTAGTAATGGGTCAAGTATCATAATAGAATGACTGTCAAGCCACAACGATGATATTTAAATACGATCACAAAATATGTAATATAATTATTTTGTCGCAATATGCCTTCAAGAGGGTTTAATGGTGGTGTAATCAACCTATATGCTCCATACATCATTCATTGATTATTTGAAATAATTCATCATTACAAAAGGCCCATGGAATTTAGGGTGAATGATCTATTTCAATCAAAGGGATGAGATATCAACCTCCCAAAAGATGGATGGGATAAATACTTCCTTGAATAATCCATTAAAAACTATCAATGGCGACAAACCTAATGTAGCATAATCCCCACCAACATATGGCCTGATGTTTTTCATTATCTAATCTGTGTATGAGTGTTGTGACATGCATTAATGACAATATTAAATTCTAATGGCCTCTACACATGCCTGCATATTGGAATATATTATGGCACCAAAAAATGTAGAATTCCTACTGGTGGGTATATTCTCAAAATATCTCATATTGGATATTACCATGTGCAAACAACATTTGATGAAGTATCACCACCTTATGAGTTCTCTCACCTGACATTATATATACTACGTGTCCCATCATAGTATTTTATCCAAAAAAACTATAATAAGTATATTTTAATAGGACTTCATGTTTCTCATCATAGTGGCGAACTACAATGACCATATCAATGCGACAAATACTCAAGGTCATTATTAAATTATTTTCATGAAGAACAATGAATTATATGTAATAATATGTTTAATTTAATATTTAATACATATAATATTCATGTAATCAAAGTAGAAATTGTAGATTCTAAGGCCCAAAATCAAACAATAATGGCTATGAGGTCGTTTTTTAAATGCAATCATTTACCATTAGAATCATAATTCAGTGAAGGTTCATATCTCAATGAATATATATATATATATATATATATATATCTGTTATAAACTTATGTTCCTTATAACTAATTTCATTTGAGTGAAAAAGAAGAGATCATTATATGTTTTATAATGTTAGATCATATTTTATAAATATTTATGATAAAAATTAAAATATATGAGGTTGTAAGATATTATTCCATGATAATAAGATATAGTGATAATATTTTGGGGATGTGAAAATAAGGAAAAATTACATTGAAACCAGAGAAAAAGAGGTGTAATATGTAAAGATCCATAAAAATCAAGGGAAATTTTTTCTTAATTTTCTTTAGGATTTTAAAAGAACGCGGATTCTGACGGCACTTGATTTTGAGGCCCGGTGTGCCCGGAATTTCTATTCGAAGTTAGCTAGGGTGCATTCAGTGAACAAATGAGAGGGTTTTTATAAATTTTGAACTGATACTCGGAATCAAATTACGAGGGCACCGATGGATCCGCAACGCCACTATTTTCTTAGGAACACCTATTCTGGAGTTGTGTTTACACGAGATAAGTTGTTAAAAAATTGTGGAAGGTATAATAAAATTGAACATCAATTTTATTTTTCACTAAGTGGTTTTAAGCTTTGTGTGGAAGTTGGGGGAAACCACCCAACTTCCCATGGGAGGTTATGAGGGTGGTGGGGCCCGAACAAACCCCACCCCTTCATCTTCCCTAACCTTCCATAACCCTTCATTTAATTTGACAACTTGAGTTAATTAATTGAGTGTATTAAATCAACTTTTGAATTTCAAATGGTTATGTTGTGTTAATAAAATAAGTGAGGTACTTATTTTATTTTGGTTGGGGACTTGTTGCTTGTGAAGTTTGGGAGAAAAGATAAGGGAGGCTTGAAGATCTTCATCTTCTTCGTCGATGAACATGAAGAACGCGAAGAACGCTCTGATCTCCGACGAAGAATGCCAAATCCTCGGAGATCGACTACGCGACGCAGTGTACCGTGATGCCAATGATGCCTTATTCTGCGACGATTCTCCTTTCGCGATGCCTCCTTCCGCGGTGGTTATTTCTGCAACAAACCATTGTCCAAGCTACGCTCGAGGTAGGGAATTCTTTTATTGTTGATGATTTTCGTGTTTTCATCCGTCATCATTCGTCGTACTTTTGGACCACCTGTTACCAGTTAATAGGAGGAGGTCGGACCGCACAAACACGACCGACACTCCTCCCATTTCTTTCTTGTATTCCTTGTGCTAGAATGGAACGGGGATGGAGCGGTGTCGTCGCACCATGCGGGGTCATGCGACAAGGTATGCGCAGCACCGTCGCGCGGCGCCGGAGAACCCCGAAAAACACTACAGCCGGAGCGGGGCCGCGGCGGAGGGGCGTGGCACCTTCGCACTGCGCCGGACGGTCCAAGGCCTCGGTTACAACAAATGGGGGGTAGCGCTCCCCCCCCCCTCCCCCACATCCCGAACGGCTCGGCCGTGCCACCTGGCCAACGCGCCAGGCCACCGGCCGGGCCACACTCAAGGGGCTGGGTCGGTCCGGGCCCGAAACCCCCACTTCCGGACCTCTCACTGTCTTTTGCCAATAACATGGGCTGTGGACCTTCGATCGATGCATCGTCAGCGGCGATGTTATCCGTGAACGAGATGGTGGTTTCGGTATATTACATTCATGGTTTCAGAATACTTTGGGTTCAGCCGGGTTGGTTCGTCCACGAAACCAACCAGGCCCTCGGAGCAGAAACACTTATAACATAATCTCTGAACGTCCGATTGACATGCCGTCGACTTTGTTGGATTCCTATAAGTGAGAATGACCTTTTGGCTTACTCCGCTCGATTTTTGGACGCATTTACAGTATGGTCGGGTTGGTTTTGACTTAAAAACCAACCGGGCCCCTGGGACGAAATGGTCAATAACTCTCAGACCGGGCGACCGATTGGCGCGCCGTCTATGACGTTGAGTTCCTGTTGATGATACGGAACTTTTGGATACATCAACTCCAGACTTTGTGTCAGTTGATGTATCAGCCCCTCAGCTCGGGGAGCGGACCCTCCCGAATGAGCGTGTTGTGTGCGGGAACCCTATAGCTAGTTGCGACTGCGATGACGATGACGAATGTGCAGAAATCCTCCGGGGCTTTGGCGGCGACGACCACAGAACTCAGCGATCCTACGTGGATCAGTGCTACTGATCCTGTGTGGGTCAGATCCTATGTGGGTCAGTGCTCATCGTTCCTGTGTGGGCCAGCGCCAATAGATCCTTTGTGGGTCTGATCCTGTGTGGGTCATTGCGGGGGTTAGTTACCTATTGATCATGTGTTGGTCAGATCTTTGTGGGTCATTGCGTGCATTAGTTACCTATCGATCTTGTGTGGGTCAGATCCTTTGTGGGTCATTGCGGGGGTTAGTACCTATCAATCCGTTGTTGGTCCGACGTCTTAGATGAATCAGTGGTTATATTTGATCATCTCTATCATCATACGAAGAAGTATACCTGTGTGAGCTGAATCATGACTTTCAATCCTTATCTTCAATACGATTGACTTGATATCCTGCGTGGATTATGTTTTGCATTCCTGTGTGGAATGGGTTGTGTTTTCTTGTGTGGACTGGGTTGTACTTGGGCACGAATGTTGGAGTCGAACGAGAATTGATTACTTAGGTATATGTATGGGCATATACCTAAGAAGCGTCAGATGTTACTTCGTGTTTGTATCATTCCTTTGTGGATTATGCTTTGTGGATTCCGGGAGACCTTCGGGGGTCTCGGGGTCCCAACTGAGTAGCATATACTCAACCCTGCACGGGCTATGCCCACACTACGTTGTGTTGGTTGCAGATGACAGATAGCGCTGATCGTGGTTGAGGCACGAGGAGCAGGTTGGTACCTGGAGGTGGACCATTGGGCGGGATGTACATGGAGCTGACGGCTGGACCCGAGGAGCTGTGGAGGCTATCTATACCCACCCTTCAGGTGGGACTTCAAGTGGATGGCTCGAGGCTGAGGCTTTAATTTCAGTCTCTTTTTTCCATTTCCAGTTGTACTTTACTTTCATTTTGGGTTTGTATTCTGGTCCACTTACTTTTCCACACTTACTGTTGTACCCGGTTTTTACATAGTGTTTACTTATTATGCTTGCCTGCTCTGTGGTGTTTGTTTACATTACAAAGGAAATGGCTTCCCTTTTTACCAGGAATTACGCCTTGGTGCTAGTCGCCATCCCCTAAACTATGGAAGGCGGGCTTGGGGTAGTCACGGCATGGGCCCCGAGGACGGGTCGTGACAAATTGGTATCAGAGGAGTTCGGTGATACCGTAGAACTCATGACTCTGATATTTTTCTATGTGAAGTAATAGTGTTAAGAGTATTGAGTGTGGTTATTAGTCCAGGGAATCCAGTGTTGGTGCGGTGGCCGACATATCCATACACCAGGACCCTGACTTCTGATTTCCGACTTAATACACGAAAACATTGATTGTTTGTGTGTTTCATGTTTTCTTTGTGATTACTTTATGTCAGCTCACCAGGTATACTGTTTGACTGTGGCGCACCTGTTTCTTTTCAGGATGTCCCCAGGATGGCAGCCAGCTAGGGTTTCGAGAGTTGTGTGTTACGACAGGCCACCGAGCGACGATGCCTCGGTACAGGGCCCTTTGACAGTAGAGGCACCAGCGGTACCTCTACCGGCAGAGCCACCGATGCTACCAGCCCCAGCCGCTGACGATGCACGTCGCCTTAGTGCACTGCACGAGTTTCAGCGTCAGCGACCGCCTAGGTTCCACGGGGAGACGGACCCTCAGGCAGTCGAGGATTGGTTGGAGGCAGTTGTATGAGTTTTCAGGTTAGTGAGGACACCAGTAGACCTCATGGTGATCCTCGCAGCAAGCCTCCTGCACATGGCAGCAGGTAGATGGTGGATCATGATGCTCCAGGTGCACGAAAAGGTATCTCTCCTCTAGAAGGACCTTGAGAGACTCTTCCTCTTAGAGATCGTCCTAGCCACCCTCTGTGCGGTGTGCATCCAGGAGCCTCTACAGCTGAGGTAGGGCAGTTTGATGGTCGCCCAGTACTCGACGAGATTTACCGATCTCTCGCGCTATTCGACGGACATGGTACGAGACCCATTCTTCTGGGCCTGGACTTTCAAGCAGGGACTGAGGCATGAGATTATGGCATCAATGTTCTCCCTCAGCATACTAACACAGGCTGTGGTACTGGAGTGAGCCCTTCTCATCGAGAGAATTCTTTTTGATTCTACACCAGCGGCGAGACCTACCGCAGGGTGGCACATAACGGAGTCTTCTGTAGCCAGCAGTACACAGATGTTGCAGATGTCCAAGCAGACCAGGCCATCGGGTGGAAGACCACAGGATACTGGCTCGGAGGTGCGGGACACAAACAATAGATCCAGTCTTACAAGTGGAAGACAGTGCTGTGCATACGGCGGGCAAGGCCACTTAGCTCGTGACTGCCCGACCCGCCAAGTAGAGGAGCAACATATGGTTGAGGAACCACCAAGGTAGAGGCAGAGGTTTGATCATGGCGGTCCGCAAGGAGCAGGAAGACGAGGTCAAGGAGCTGGTCGAGTGGCAGGTGGTGGGCGACATTTTGAGGCACCACCACCACGACCACCAGGAGGTCCACCCCGACCACAGGGGAGAGCACAGCTTCAGGCAGCTGAAGCATACGATCATGGAGCTCCAGAAGCGGGTGGACAAGTGCGGGACTAGCTCCAGGCATAGAGGCCCTTGACCATAATGCCTCTAGATTCATTGTTTTTGTTTACTTGTGTCCTTGTACTTTGAGATGAAGTAATAAAAGACAATTGCATTGGTGACGTTTGCTTTATTTTCTTTTGTATGTTAATACTAAGTGATACCGGTTAAAAAAACTGTTGACTTGACCCTCAATTACGAGATTATTACTGGAAGAGACCCAGTGACCACACACTGATGCCGACAGTGTGACTCAACCCTTGGAGGCGTGAGTAACAGTTGGATCTCTTGGTTGCAGCGTCAAGGCCTTACGACATCATCCATGGCATGAATTAACTAATCATGACGTGACTGACTATATTAGGCAAGGAACGTGGTTCATCGAAGGGATGAGACCGGATTTCACTTTCGGCAAAGGATAAATCGTAGCATCTTTACATAACGTTATAAAGGAAGGGGAAACCCTTCGTGTGGTCAGTTAGATGTCAGCAGAGCATCCAGGAGCTGTGATAGAGATTGGCCAGCGCGCCTATCTTGAGGTTTCCGGAGGAGGGAGTAGGGTGCGTAGTTTACTGCGATGCATCAGGGACCAGACTCGGATGTGTCCTAATGCAGGAGCGGGCCGTGATCACCTATGGATCACGTTAGTTGAGGCAGCATGAGCAGAACTATGCTACCCATGACCTGGAGTTAGCAGCAGTGGTATTCGCTCTGAAGATGTGGCGACACTATCTGATGGTCGAGCGCTTTACAATCTATTCCTGTGGTAGAGTTCGTTTCTCGATTCCTCACATGCCAGCAGGTGAAGGCAGAGCACTAGGTACCAGCAGGCTTGGTACAACCCTTGGAGGTCCCGGAGTGGATGTGGGATGGGATATCTATGGACTTCGTGACTGGACTTCCACGCACTTCCAGAGGTCACGACTCCATTTGGGTGATTATCGACCGACTCACCAAGTCGTCTCACTTCTTACCCATCAGAGAACAGGGCTCAGTGTAGAGCATGGGACGCCTCTACATTCGGGAGATTGTACGGCTTCATGGTGTTCCATCATCTATCGTCTCCGATCGAGATGCTCGCATTACTTACCAGCTTTGGAAGGGGTTGCAGGAGGCATTCAGGACGCAGCTACGTCTGAGTACCGCCTTCCACCCTCAGACAGATGGTCAGATGGAGAGGACCATTCAGACTCTCGAGGACATGCTCCGTGCATGTGTCCTCAAATTTGGTCGCAACTAGGAGGACCACCTACCCCTAGTGGAGTTCGCGTACAACAATAGTTAGCACTCCACCATCGCGATGACACTATACGAGGCGTTGTACGGCCAACCTTGCAGGTCCCCTCTGTGTTGGACAGACCCTGGGGAGTCATCACTTGTGGTACCAGAGATGGTCCAGGCCACGAAAGAGAGGACTAGGTCATCCAGGAGCGGATGGGGACAGCTCAGAGCCAGCAGAAGTCTTATGCTGACAGGAGGCGGAGGCCACTAGGGTTCGAGGATGTAGACCACGTCTTCTTGCGGGACTCACCTCGATGTGGTATACGGAGATTTGGATGAGGTGGAAAGTTGTCTCCATGTTTCATCGGACCATTCCAGGTCCTCAGCTGGATTGGCGAGGTGGCTTATCGCCTGGCTCTACCACCTCAGTTGCACCGGGTGCAAGAAGTCTTTCACGTATCCCAGCTGAGGAGATACGTGCACGACCTGACGCATATCATTGACCATGGGGAGTTGGACGTTGATGATGGGGAGAATTTTTCGGAGGTTCCAGTGGAGATTGAGGATCGACAAGAGCGGGTTCTATGTGGACGGTTGATTCCACTAGTGCGCATCAGATGGCATCACAGGAACCTCCAGGAGAGAACTTGGGAGCGGGAGGCTTAGTGCGTGCTCCGTACCCACATTTGTTCCCCTATTTTTTGATGTACATTACGGGGACGTAAATCCCTGAGTTGGGAGTATTGTAAAGATCTATAAAATTCAAGGGAAATTTTTTCTTAATTTTCTTTGGGATTTTACAAGAACGCGGTTTCTAACAGCACTTGATTCTGAGTCCCGGTGTGCCCGGAATTTCTATCCGAAGTTAGCTCGGGTGCGTTTAGTGAACGAACGAGAAGGTTTTTCTAACTTTTGAACCGGTACTCGGAATCGAATTCCATGGGCACCGATGGATTCGCAGCGCCATTATTTTCTTAGGAACACCTACTCTAGAGTTGCGTTTACACGAGAGAAGTTGTTAAAAAATTTTGGAAGGTAAAATAAAATTGAGCATCAATTTTATTTTTCACTAAGTGGTTTTAATCTTTGGGTGGAAGTTGGGGGAAACCACCCCACATCCCATGGGAGGTTATGAGGGTGGTGGGGCCCACACAAACACCACCCCTTCATCTTCCCTAACCTTCCATAACCCTTCATTTAAATTGAAAACTTGAGTTAATTTATTTAATGGATGAATTAAGCTTTTGAATTTCGAATTCTTAAGTTGTGTTAATAAAATAAGTGAGGTAATTATTTTATTTTGGTTGGGGACTTGTTGCTTGTGAGGTTTCGGAGAAAAGCTAAGGGAGGCTTGAAGATCTTCATCTTCTTCGTTGAAGAACACAAAGAACACAATGAATGTGAAGAATGCACCGATCTCCTACAAAGAACGCCAAATCCTCGAAGATTGACTATGTGACGCCGTGTACCGCGACGCCAACGATGCCTTCTTCCGCGAGGATTCTCCTTTCACGACACCTCCTTCCGCGACAGTTTTTTCCGCGATGAACCTCCGTTCAAGCTACGCTCGAGGTAGGGAATTCTTGTATTGTTGATGATTTTCGTGTTTTCATCCGTCATCATTCCTCGTACTTTTCGACCACCTGTTACCAGTTAACGGGAGGGGGCCGGACCGCACAAACAGGGTTGACCCTCCTCCCCTTTTTTCTTGTCTTCCTTGTGGAGGATTGGAATGAGGATGGCGTGGTGCCATCGCACTGCACGGGGTCATGGGACAAGGTATTCCCGGTGCCGTCGCACCTTGCCGGAGAACCTCGAAAAACACCGCGGCCGGAGCGGGGCCGCGGCACTGTCGCGTGGCGCCGGATTGTCCAAGGTCCCGACAAAGGCCATGGCGGAGCAGGGGAACCGACGGATGGTTCCGGGCCGCCGGTGTCGGAGCAGGGGGAACGACCCTTGCCTGTCCCGTGGCGGAAGCAGCCGGTCGGCCGGAGCGGGCCGGCCGGACAGGGGTGGAGCCTGGGGTCGTAACCCCCGGCTGGCCAGACGTGAGCAGCCCCCATTATGGGTCCACGTTTACAACAAGAGGGGGGAAGCCCCCCCTGCATCCCGAACGGCTCGGCCGATCGGTCGAGCCACCTGGCCCACGCGCCAGGCCGCTAGCGCGCCGGGCCGCCGAGCCGGGCCGCCGAGCCGGGCCGCGCAAGCCGGGCCGAGCCACGCCCATGCGGTCCAGACCCGGGTTGGGTCAACCCGGTTCGGCCCGGCCCAGGGGGTCTCGGGCCGGGTCGGTCCAGGCCTGAAACCCCCACTTCCGGACCTCTCACGCTCTTTTGCCCATAACATGGGATGCGGACCTCCGATCGATGCACCGTCCGCGACGAAGCGATCCTTGGATCGAGACAGTTGTTTCAATATATTACACTCAAGGTTTTGGAATACATTAATTTCAGCTGGGTTGGTTCGTGCACGAAACCAACCGGCCCCTCGGAGTGGAAACGCTTAGAACTTGAGCTCTGGATGTCTGATTGATGTGTCGTCGACTTTGTTGGATTCCTATAAGTGAGACGGACCATTTGTATTACTCCTCTAGAATTTTGGACACAGTTGGAGTACGTTCGGGTTGGTTTTGACTTAAAAACCAACCGGGCCTCTGGGACGAAAAAGCCAATAACTCTCAGACTGGGCGTCCGATTGACGCGCCGTCTCTGACGTTGATTTCCTTTTGACGATACGAAACTTTTGGATAAATCAACTCCGGACTTTGTGTCAGTTGATGTATCAGCCCCTCGGCTCGTGGAGCAGACCCTCCCGAACGAGCTTGTTGTGTGCGGGAACCCTAGAACTAGCTGCGACTGCGACGACAATGACGACTGTGTAGAAATCCACCGTGGATTCGGCGACGACGACTATAGCACTCTGTGATCCTACATGGATCAGTACTACCGATCCTGTGTGGGTTAGATCCTGTGTGGGTCAGCGCTCAACGGTTCTATGTGGGCCAACACCTACAGATCCTATGTGGGTCTGATCCTGTGTGGGTCATTGCGGGGGATAGTTATCTATCGATCATGTGAGGATCAGATACTTCATGGGTCATTGCAGGGGTTAGTTACCTAACAATCCTGTGTGGGTCAGATCCTTTGTGGGTCATTTCGGGGGTTAGTACCTATCGATCCTTTGTGGGTCCGACGGCTTAGATGAATCAGTGGATATATTTGATCATCTCTATCATCATAAGGAAAAGTATACCTGTGTGAGATGAATCATGACTTTCAATCCTTATCTTCGATAAGACTGACTTGATATCCTGTGTGGCTAACATTTTTCTTTCCGGTGTGGAATGGGTTGTTTATTCCTGTGTGGACTGGGTTGTACTTGGGCTCGGATGTTGGATCCGAACGAGAATTGATGACTTAGGTATATATATGGGAATATACCTATGAAGTGTCGGATGTTACTTCGTGTTTGTATCTTTCCTTTGTGGATTATCCTTTTTGGATTCTGGGAGACCTTCAGGGGTCTCGGGGTCCCTACTGAGTAGCTTATACTCAACCCTGCACGGGCTATGCCCGCACTACATTGTGTCGGTTGCAGACGACGGACAACGCTGATCGTGGTTGAGGAATGAGGAGCAGGTTGGTACCTGGAGGTGGACCATTCGGCGGGACGTACATGGAGCGGACGGCTGGACCCAAGGAGCTATGGAGGCTATCTGTACCCACCCTTCCGGTGGGACATCCAGTGGACGACTCGAGGATACGACTTTACTTTCAGTTACTGTTTTCCCTTTCCAGTTGTACTTTACTTTCAGTTTGGGTTTGTATTCTAGCACACTTACTTTTCCGCACTTACTGTTGTACCCAGTTTTTACATAGTGTTTACTTTTCTTCTTGCTTGCTCTGTGGTGTTTGTTTACTTTACAAAGGCAATGCCTTCCCTTTTTAGCGATAATTACGCCTTGGTTCTAGTCGCCAGCCCCGGGCCTATGGAAGCCGGGCTTGGGGTAGTCACGACACGCGCCCTGAGGACGGGTCGTGACATAATATTTCAACCAATAAAATTTAACTAATTCACATAAATTTATGTCGTACCATGTGGAAAAATTATACAAAATTTGATTATATGTTTCATCAAAATCAATTATGACTATACATGATTAACTGAGTTGATGTTTACAAACAACATGTCATAATTCATTGAGAAGAATAATATATTGTTGAGATAAGTTGAAGTAGAGTAATAATTACACATAACTATACTAATATAATTTAATTGAATTAAATATAATGGTGATTCATTTAAAATTTATCTATAAATTCATGTAAAAAATTTCAACACACCATATAACCTCAAAAGAAGGATGATATTGAAGGTAAGAATTTATATATTATTGAAATTGGGATTATAATTATATTAGATGATGAATTCTCAAAAAAAATTGAATGAATTTGTGTTCACTATTTTAAAAATTAATAATAAATTAATTCGATGAAATAATAAAATAATAATCCTTATGAAACGTTGTATAAGAAGTGTCCATATTTAAGAACATTAAATTATTTTTTCATTAATGCTTTAGTGTGATAAAAAACAGAACACTGGGAATATTTGAAGAGATTAATGATATGGGTGTTTTATAGGATACATGTCTTACAGTTGATATTCATTCAAAACATACAAATATGGAATATAAGTAACCTAAAAAAATTTAATGCTAGAAAATATTTATAAAAAACTATGTAATTGTATAATTAAATTAGAAATCACAAAAATATATAGACATATAAAAATGGGTAAAGCATCTATTTTATGATTATTAAATATTGAATGGCTTTATTCGTTTTCAAAAAAATTTGACTCTAATATTTTGTCAAAATTTGGATGTCTATAATTTTTTCTAATTATTTTATACGATATTATTCTAAATACTACCATAAAGAGATAAAAAAATATATTTTAAATTGTGATTCCAGATATTTCATATGAGCATTCAAATTCATGATCATCTTGTTTATCTATTTGAAACAATAAATATTGTGTATCCTAAATATGAAAATTTTATCAATGAATGGTTTTATTATTACGAGTCGCTACAAAATATTTCCAAATAGTTGATGTGATTAAAATATGATGGTATAAAACATAAAAAATATATTTAATATAATAAAAAAAATTAATCATTGGTCTCTTATGTGAGAATATATATCTAATGAATATTGCTATTGATAGATACTATGTAACCCCAATATATGATGATGATCATTTTTGAGATATCCTATGTAGTAGAATAATTAATTGAATATTTTTTTTCCAATGTGAGTTTCATGAAATATTATAAAAAATGATAACGTTTTTTCATGTAATTTACATAATATGGTTTCTGAATTTAATTATGTACATTACTTTTATAGTTTAGGAATATTTAATTAACTTTTTTAGGAACCATTCCTCAATCAAACAGACTATGTTTAATTTTAGTTCATGTCCATAACATTATGATGTTTATCATGATCCAATCCATATCTATACTAATTTTTAAAATGTGGGAAAAGTGAAATGGTTTGGAGTTAAAAATTATGGGAATATCATATTCTAGAGGAATTATAATGGATAAGGTTGAAATTTGAGACATAATTGTAACGCCCCAATGTTTTTAATTTTTTCAAATTAATTTAATCCCGTTGATATTTTTCAATTCACGCTGCAATAAAAATAGTTTATTTTATATTAAATAACTATATCTAGATGAAAATATTTTCAAAAAAATATATAATCATGCACTTGAGGAGACATAAATTTTAGATTTCTCAATATGTAACACCACAATTATCTTACACTATACAAAAAATTGACATTCCTTGATGGCTTACGTAATATGCAAGATTGAGTTTAACCAAATATTAATTCATTATTAAATTACTTTTGTTTAATATGATATTACGTATCCATTATATTGAAGGTTATAATATTAACTAACTTATTAATATATATAGTTTAATTAACTGGTTACCTAATAATTAGAAATAATATACAAACTTAATGAATATAAAGGGACTGATTTTATAAAATTCTATTTTTATGTGAGAAAAGATAATTTATATAAATATGTTATCTTAATTAATAATAGTGAAAATACTAAATAAATTAATATTTTACATATTGACGAACATATTTTTGATAATAATCTAGTATAATTTATACATATAAGTTAAAAAGAAACCATATTTCATGCTTAAATACCTATATTTTTATAAAGGTTGTTTTATCGCATTTTAATGGGGAACCCATTTTAAATATAATTTTTTGAAATTTAATACATTTAATATGTGAAAGTAAAATTCATATTATATGTAAAAACATTAATCTTATGTTTTTATATTTTTTTGGTATTTTTCTATAAGGTTTCATTTATAATGAATAGTGAAAAATACATAATTTTAATTCGAAATTGATTATTCATCTAATTATGTTGTATGGATAAATTACATTTTAAATTTATTTCAAAGATTAATTTGATCATATTATTATCAATTAATACATTTTAGTTCATTCATATCGATTTTACATTGAAATTGGGTAAAAATCATAGCAAATTTGTGGTGGTTTTTACATTTAAAATCAATAGTGTTGTCCCATTAGTGAGATTATTTTAAAACTATTTTTTTCCACATGTGTGATTATAATTTAGAAATATAGATTCCATATTTTTACTAAGAATAATTTATAATATATAATATGCGAGTAATTGTTTTTTGGGAAAAACCTTTGTGAAAGTTATTACAAATAATTACCAAAATTATGAGAGAAATTTGGTTAAGAAAGTACTAAACACTAATTTTATGACCCAAAACAATCTATATACTTTTAAAAGGACACTTTTAATGATATTATTCATCCACTAACCTCCCATTAATGTTTTTTTATCAATGTTTTTATTTATGAATGTGGGTACACATAACGTTTTTAATGAAATTCCAAGTGTGTCATTTCCCTTGCATATAAAAGGCCACAACATATCCATAATTTTCACACCTCAAAAACCACATACGGTCATAAAATATATAACTAGTAAACTTTTAGAAATCCCACCATTAATCTTTGATTAATCCCCTATGGTTTAAAGAAATCCAAGTAAGCCTTTTGGCACAATCTAAAAGGAGTTACCCGATTTAGAGGTAATGAATTATCCTGGGCTACATTCATTTAATTTCATTCTCCACCCCTACACTATCATTATTACAGGATTTAATAACAATAATAGTATATTAAATATACTAGTATGTAATTATTCTATGTTATATACCTACACTCATCTAATGGGATACAAACATATTGTTTATGTGTACAGTGGACAGCTACATCACCAAATGATGAATATTAATTTTTCATTACTGCATATAATGTTAGAAATTAGGATAGAAAATATGTTTATATAAGTTATTTATTATATTTATTATTTATTTATTATTATTTAATCCTTTTTACACATATATTTATACATTCCATTTTGTTTCAATAAGATAATTTCTTTTGGAGGCCGTGTGGACTATCACCCACTCAAATAGATATGATTCATTTATACACTACATTGAATATATTAGGGATCCATTTAGTGAACATATTTGATATAAATGATATAATAACTCTACTAAATTATATATATATATATATATACGTATACAAATATTTCATTAACCTTTTTCATTCAATAAGTTAATAAAAATATAATCAACGTTCATGCGTACGTACAACATACTGTTTCCATGAATGATTAATTCCATTTCTTAATTATATTTTATATACATAAAATGAATATAGATGTCATTAATATCATGAAAATAATGACTTATATCATGATATATGTATAAGTACCAATGATATAAATTAATACACATGCAATTAACAAAGCAACTATTCGATAAAGAGAATCATTAATATAAGATTATTAACATGCGGTTAGTATAAGATCAAAAAAATAACATTATTGGTATTAGATATAATCATATTTTTTTATAAATTTATAATAAATATTTATTTGTTATATAGGTTTTCATTATGAGTAATATGATAGACAAGACACAATGTAATTGAATTTTATCAAACTTTTGATTATTGTGAGATTCATGATTTATTCACCTCCTATTCCATTCGTGTGTTGTGTATAATGTTAATTGATGAATTCTATCATTAATATAAATAAATTTTTCGTTATTTACAAACCCATATGATTATATTAATTTCATGGGGAATATGTTTCAAATGTTATGAAATCTGTAAAATGATTTTGTCTGAATTTTCTTACTTTGAGACACATGCCATGTTATGCACCTATATTTTACATATGGTGAATATAATGAATTTTAATTGTTATATAATTAATATATGTATATTCGTAATATTTTAATCTAATATTAATTTCATTTTTCTAAAGGGGAGTATGGTTCAACGTTACATGCGGTAAGAGTTTACTAAAACAATCTCACCACTTTTCGATATTATTTATGATCATTCATCATTTGATGAAATATAATGATAAATATATAATTAACACACATTAATTAGTTATTATCTGGTTATTCATTATATATTAATTTTTTGGTAAAATTATTCTACACGTTGGGAGGTATGATAGTCAATAAATTGTTTTGAAGGAAGTATTACTTTACCATACCATCAGTCAAAAATCTGTGTTTCTTATAAACCATGTGATCTAAAAATGGTTTCAAATAATATTACACTATTATATAGTCCTTAATGTAATTTTATAACAAGTTTGTATTTTAAAAATGTTTTCAATGGAATCATATTTTCACTTTCCAAGAAAGGAATCTTTCTATCACTTTTATCCTAAAAAAAGAGTGTTATTTTTACACTATATGCCATGTGAAATTTTCCTAACATCAATTTCTATGATGATTCCATTTCATATTTAAAAGGATAATTTTTATGAATTTTTTTTAATTTAATTTTCTATGAAAATTGTTTTCAAAATATTTTTATCCCATATTTATATGTTTTCAATGTATTTCCAATGAAATGGTTTAGTAAATACATTCCTGAAACTTTTTTATGTTTTATTGTTAAATGGTTATCAATACAATTTTAGGAATTGTTTTTAAGTTTTAAAATTATATTCAATGAAATAGTTTTAAAAATATTTTCCATCATATTTTAAAACATTTCATGAAAATAATTTTCAAAAAGTTTTCTAGCCATGTTTATATGTTTTAAATAAATTTTCAACTAAATGGTTTTCAAAACATTTTCACGCATGATTTATATGTTTTCAAGGAATAAGGGTTCAAAATTGTTTTCAATAATTATTTAAAATTTTCTATTGAATTTTAAAATAAATGGGTTTAAAAATACTTTAAGGATTATTTTATATGTTTTCAACAACAAAGGGTTTCAAAATGTTTTCATGAATTTTTGATAAGATTTTATGGGAAATTCTTTTTCAATAGATTTCAAGACATCATTATTATATTAAAATTCATTTTAAAAGAGAATTATTTTCTTAAGGGTTTATGTTTTAAAAAGACTTTTTAATAAGAAAGGATATTTTCCTTAATAAATGTTTTCAAAATATCATACCTTGTTACATTCCATCTAACATGATATAATTTGATTTCACTCATTCCCTTATAAGTAATGATCCAAATGATCCATACATTTTATTTATTGAATGGTTTATGTTTGTATGACATGATTCATATAAAACACTATTCTATTACATTTGTTATAGGAATTTGGTAATGGATTATATTCATGGGTTATGATTTGAAGAAATGATTATGAAAACTATCTCTTTTACTTAGGATCTGTTGTGATGAAATGTTATTGATACCAATCTCATGTCATGTTATATGAATTTATTTTTATATAATCCATCTCAATTAAGGGGTCATGATATGATTAGTGTTTCGTGTAAAATTCATGTATGATTTCATTATGTGAAAGATGTGACCTACATCTCCCAAAAATTCATTGGGAAATGATGGATGAGTCATGAGTATACATTTTATGCATGAACCTGAATACAAGATCAAACTTTAATGCATAGACCTCGTCACATGCCAATAAATTTATGTATGAACCAAATAACATTATTACAATGTAAATAATTTTCCTTATTATATGTTTATAATTTTATACGTAAACCTGACTACATGTTGTAAATGTTATTCATGGTTCTACACTCATGTCACCACGTTTATGCATGAACCTGATTACATGTTTACAGTGTTATGCATGAGGATGATTTCATTTTCAAAACATTAATTGTAGACCTGTTTACATCTTCATAAGCCAATGATTGGTCTTGATTTAGTGTCTTTAACTTATTGTGTGATCCTATTTCTAAATATATATGTTTAAGATGTTATATGTTTATTTGAATGCCAATATTCGAGGTCTTATTCATATGTTACACTTTAATGGATTATGATCATGATTTTGTAATGATTTATGTCTTATGTAATGCAAATATTTATGCCATGTCACATTATTTAGGATATTTGAAAGGTAAGTTTTGATCTTTAAATGTTTTTATCAGGTTATCAACTCTTGAGTTCATGTTATAATTAGGTGTTTCCATTATTTAAACATATTTAGAATTTTATGCCACCCCTTTTTTAGCATTTTATTACCTATGTTATGAAGGAATATTTTATTTAGAATTGCTAGATGGGAATATCATCACTAGAGACATTGAGGATATGTCACCAATTTAGAATTTTCTGTTCTAATTTTCCAAATACATTAAAATATTATAGTCCTTGGGTGTGTAGTTTTGTAATATGATAAAAATTACTAATAATTGATGTAATATCCATGTATGTTAAGCCCATATCTCTATAGTTTGTATCATTGGATTGGATTAGTATACAATAGGATTCTAAGATTAGAAAATCATGGTGATAACCCTTTGGATATGTCAAGGGATAAGTACAAGGATAAGGAAATGTATAAAAAATGGCCTAGAATTTTGGTGATGGATATAGTATGTGTATTTGTATAAATATATGCATGTATGGATATAACAAGTAGATTTTTCATTGGAACCTATGTACCTTGGATTTAAAACCCTTACAAGAGGATCTGATCCTAACATTGGGTAATATGGTACACTAGAAATATCATTATTTAACACCCAATATAATACAACTAGGGGATATGCATCGGGACTTCATGAAATCTTCCAAAATGATCATGAAATATTTAAATACAGGATGAAAATGAATAAACTAGGATAAAAAACGGTGTCATAGATTAATTATGTAAGATACATGGAGGTCAAAAACATGCATGTGTTCCCTGGTAACCTGATAACCAAACAGATCATCACATATCCTGAAGGGTATTCCTAATCCCCACAGGTCAGTGACTAGCATGTTGAGTCAATAAGGTTTTTCTTATGACTTTTACATTCCTTCTTGTTTTGAAAATCACAAACACCTTATCTTTAAGAAAATCGCTTTTATATGGATATTGCTTTTATAAGGAAAATTTCTTTTATAAGGAAAATTGATTTTATAAGGAAAATTGCTTTTATAAGGAAAATTGCATTTATAAGGAAAATTGCTTTTGTAAGAAAAATTATTCTTATCATATTTTAATTCATATTTTTCCTAAGTATAAAATTCAGATTCATTTCTGTTTTCTCAGATTTGTTTGAAACTTTAATATAAAGTATTCTGTTTTAGGATCCGAATTCTGGATAAGAACTGTAAGGAAGTTTCACTCCGAATTCCAGATGTGAACTGTAATAAAGTATCATTCCGAATTCCGGATACAAACACTGATTAAGTTCTATTCCAGATTCAGGATAAGAATCCTTATGAAGTTCGACATTGAATTCTCATTATGAATTCTGTTAATGAATTTTCATTGAGATTTATGATGATGAATTCTCATTCCGAATTCTGGATACAAATTCTCATTATGAATTATTAAGATGAAATATCATTACGAATTCTGATGATGAATTCCCATTACAAATTTTGATGAGGAATTCTCACTACGAATTCTGATGACAAATTCTCATTCTGAATTCTCATTCCGAGTTCATCTATTAAACAGAAACTGATCATCTTTGTTCTATACACTCTGAATTTATTCAGACTCCGAATTTTCACTCATAATGTTCATTTTTCTTATGCCTTTATATTTTGTCTACTCTTTATTATTTTCCTTACACTCTGAACATTCACTCCGAACCCTCACTCCGAATCTTTTTAGTTAGATTTTAAACGGTGTCGTACTTTCTCTTACACTTGTTTTGTTATAAAATGATGTCGTCTATTTTTTTATAAACTAACCGTTGACTAAGTGACACGTGTATAGTTCCCTCCGATTTTTAAGGAAAATATGACCGTTGGAAAGGAGGCTGACCTTACCTATAAATAGGAGCTCATTTGAAAGAGCTCATGGCTGAAGTGCTGAAAGGCTGACTGATCTTCGACTCATGTGATTACATGCATGAAGTGATTTCTAGAGAGAGAGGCTCTTATTATCTCTCAAAGCTTCGTGCAACTCCTAATGTTGGTGATTACATTCGAGGACTTCTGGGTATAGGAAGACAGAGATTTCAAACACCTTGAAGTTGAGGGCTTCCTTGCTGAGGAAGACAGAGGTGACCAACTACCGTGAAGTTGAGGGCTTGCGGGGATTGCAAGATAGAGACACTCTGATCTTCATATCGAGGGCTTACCCTGGTGTGGGTAAGACAGACTTTATTGAACGTATAAATCAAGGGACCTTTATCCAAGGTTTTTGGATACCCTTCTCTTTGGGATAAAAGACTTATATCTTGTTACTTGTAGATCTACTACATTTTTATTTCCACTGCATTATGTATTATAAGGAAAGTATAACTTTCTTATACTTACTTACTTGTACTCTGTCTCATTTAGATTCTATACGCTTTAAGGTAGAATCTCATATTGTAATCTTTTGTTAAGTTTTAATTTCTGGAACCATATTTACGGAACCTGCTTTTGGAATCTCTTTCCAAGTTTTCATTTGGTATTAGAGGTGTTGTGAATTTTCTTAAGTTTAACTTTTTTAAATTTAGCCCTTTCCTTTACTCAAGGAAAACATAGTTATTTGTAACTAACATTAAAGGTTCCAAAGGAATTTTTAAATTTTACAATTCACCCCCCCCCCCTCTTGTAAATTGAGAATCTACATCATTATTTCAATCCTACAATTGGTATCAGAGGAGGTCTCTGAAATACTTATTCTCACGTATAAGTTTTTCTTGCTAACTTTGTCATTCAGAAGTTTTCCATTCCGAACTGTTTTATTACGAATATTTTCTACTAACAAATTTGTGTGCCGAAGATTATTATAAGTATGCCAGGAATCAATATTGGTTCAATTGATAATCTAAATCCTACAAGACCACCAATATTTTATGGTAATGACTATGAGTACTGGAGAGATCGAATGAAGACTTTTGTTATCAATACTGGAGTAGACAATTTTTTTATGCTTACTGGTGATTATAAAATTCCTGATAAGGAAGTTAGAACGTTTACTAACCAGGAAAAGCAAGAATATCAACTCAACTATAAGGTACGCAATAATCTACTTTGTTCAATGACCAAAAATATATATAGCCAACTTTCTTCTTATGAAGCAGCTAATTGTATCTGGAAGAAGTTAGAGGTTACACACTTTGGAAATTCTAAGGTGATTGAGACTTGGAGAGCTATGCTTAGAGCTGAATATCATGGATTCAACTTTCCTTATAGTGAACCAATATGTAAAGTACAACAGATATTTATGACTATCATCAATAGCCTATAGTCTATGGGAGAGAAAGGTTTAGATGATTAATCTCTTGTGGATAAGATAATTGATATCATGCCTAATGAGTGGGAATCCAAAAGAACTGCTATAGATGAGAATAGGAAATTGACTCAGATTTCTCTTGATGAGATTTTGGAACTCTTCTCCAACATGAAACTAGAATGAAGAGGGATGCTAACAACATCAAAAGGAAAAATGGAAATGGTACTGTTGATTTTACAACAACATCAAATCATATGAAAGATAAGACTCCTGAGAGAGTAACCAGATCTAAGTCTAAGAAGATGGTAATTCAGTCAGATTTTAGTGAGAGTGAAATATTAGAAAACGAATTAGCAAATCTTTCTCGAAGGATGAACAAGATAGCTGGCCTGAGAAATTTCCAATCCAAGTATAAGAAAAAGGAAAGGAAAGATAAGAAAGATAGAGAAGTTACTTGTTATGAATGCAAGATAGCTGGACATATAAGACCAGATTTCCCTATGCTCAAAAAGAAAGAAAGGAAAGAAAGACATTCAGACATGAACAGAAACAAGTATTTTAAAGAAAAAGCTAAGAATGTTATGAATGCTAATGACACCTGGAGTGCCAGTGATGGTGACTCTTCAGATGAATCTTCTGATTATGAATCTTCAGGACAGAAGAAACTTGGTCTTATAGCCAGATTACCTATTGATAATCATTGTTTTATGGCTAAGGTACGAAATGCTGAATCATTGACCAATGTTTCTTTAAATTCTAATAATAGTTAGTATTATAACTTTTCTGATTAAGAATCCTCTTCTGATGAAGAAAATACTTTACCTACTTATGAAGAAGTCTCTAGGTTTGCTGAACTTCATGAAATTGAGAATTCTAAACTCAATAAAAACTTGATAAGGAAAACTCTAGGAATTCTATTCTTACAAAAGAGATATCAGATATTTCTAAAGATCTTGATAAGAAAAATGCTGATTTTGAAAGTATTTCAAAAAAACTTGAGGAAGTATGTTCTGAGAAGAACAAACTTTCTAAAGAATTAGAAAATGTAATTTCTAATAAAAATGTTTTCGAGCCTAGCTCTAGTTCTAAAACTAATGATTTTGAGGATAAAAACTTGGTTGTAAAACTCAAGTCCGAAATTTTTTCCTTAAAGAAGTGTTTATCAAACTTTACCCATGGTAAAGAAAATTTTGATAAAATGTATTCCCAAATATGACCTTTAAGAAATAAATCCGGATTTGGTTATACCCATGCAAAACCAATTTTCATTAAAAATTATTTTGTTCCTAAAAGTGCCCCATTTTGTACCAAGTTTCAATGTGGTGGTCACTGGGCAAAGAATTGTTCCTTAAACAAAAAACAATATCTAGGATTTCACAAATCTTACTTTTCTATGAAAATGTGGGTACCTAAAATTTTATTGTCTAGAAATCTCAGATCCAAACAAGTTTGGATTCCGAAAGTCTAATTTTCTTCTTGATTTCAGGAAAATAATGAGAGTACCAGCAACAATACATGGTACATGGATTGTGGATGTTCCCGGCACATGACTGGTAACAAAAGCTATTTTGAAAAGATTATCAAAACGAAAGGAGGAAAGGTAACTTTCGGAGATAATGCTAAGGGTGAGATTGTTGGTATTGGTAATATTGTTTTTCTTGGTAAAACGTTAATTTCAAATGTTGTTTTTGTTATGGGTCTTAAGCACAAACTCATTAGCATAAGTCAGTTATGTGATAAAGGTTACCTTGTAAATTTTAGGAATGAAAGTTCTTAGTTCACAATTCCAAGGAAGAATTTATTCTCTCATCCAATAGGCAAGAGAATGTTTACACCATAAACTTAGAAGATCTTAGAAGCCAGGATTTACCTTGCCTTAGTGCAATGGGAGATCATTCCTAGTTATGGAATAGAAGACTAGGTCACTGTAACCTTAAGAACCTATGTAAACTCTCTAAGAAGAAACTAGTTAAGGATCTACCGGAGCTTAGATTTGATTCTTCTAAAGTTTGTGATCCTTGTCAAAATGGAAAGCAACATAAATCTTGTTTTAAATCAATTGGTGAAGTCTCACCAACCGGTGCATTATAGTTAATACACATGGATCTTTTTGGTCCAACACAAACTGGAAGTTTTGGAGGCAAATACTATGTGTTTGTTCTAGTTGATGATTACACTATATTTACTTGGGTTTATTTTCTAGCAAAGAAATCTAAAGCTTTTTCTTATTTAAAAAGTTTTAGAGCTCAAGTTAAAAATGAGAAAAACCTTCCATTGAAAAATATTAATATTGATCATGGTGGAGAATTTCAAAATTCTGATTTTGAAACTTTTTGTAGTAAAAAATGTATTACTCACAATTTTTCAGCACCTAGAACTCCTCAAAAAAAATGGTGTAGTTGAAAGAAGAAATAGAATTCTTCAATAGATAACTAGAACCATGTTGAGTGAATATTCTGTAGCTATAAATTTCTGGGCTGAAGCTGTAAGTACTGCTTTCTATACTGTAAATCGAGTTTTGATTAGACATTTTCTTAATAAAAACTCCTTACGAGTTATATACTATCTCTATATTTTTTTTTTTATTTTTTATTTTTTCTTTTTTTTTATTTTATTTATTTATTTTTTCTTTTTTTTTATTAAATTCACACCAAAATATGATGAAGGAATTTTCTTAGGTTATTCCACAACATCTTAGGCTTATTGAGTTTTTAATAAAAACACTTGTACTGTTGAAGAAACAATACATGTAAAATTTGATGAGTCAGATCCTTTTGTTTTTAAAACACCTCAGCCTACATCCTCGGATGTGTTTTCAAAAACTGATTATCAACCTTTGATATAAGAACCTTCTGATAAAGATAATGTTGAAGAAGATATTCCTGAAACATTTACCCCAGATGATTTTCTACCCTATGTTGATGAACAGGCTTTTCAAAACCCAAATCAGGCGTTTCTTAAGAATCATCCCAGTGATAGTATCATTGGTGATGTAAATCAACCTGTAAGGACTAGAAGTTCCTTAATAAATGAAGTATAACATCTAGCATTTCTTTCCCAATTAGAACCTAAAAGCACTGATGAAGCTTTAGGTGATGATGATTGGATTAAAGCCATGAAAGATGAACTAAATGAATTCGAAAGGAATAAAGTCTGGACCTTGGTTAAAAGACCTAAGGAAACTTCTGTTATTGGAGTCAAATGGGGTTTCATAAATAAATGTTATGAAAATGTAATCATAGTATGAAATAAAGCTAGACTTGTTGCTAAAGGCTATAATCAACATGAGGGAATACACAATGAAGAATCCTATGCTCCAGTAGCTAGACTTGAATCTATCTGTATTCTACTTGCCTTTGCAGCATTCTTTAATTTCAATCTTTTCCAAATGGATGTGAAATGTGTGTTTCTTAATGGTTATGTTCAAGAGGAAGTTTTTGTTGAACAACCTCCTGGCTTTTAAGATACAAAACATCTTGATTATGTATTTAGACTTACCAAAGTTCTGTATGGCCTTAAACAAGCCCCACAAGCATGGTATGATAGACTCACTGGATTTTTGCTTCAAAATAACTATGTTAAGGTAAATGCTTATCCAACCCTTTTTATAAATAAAGATAAGAAAAATGTTTTGATTTTTTAAATTTATGTCGATGACATCATATTTGGTACAACTCAGCAATCTTTGACCGACTCTTTTGCATGTCTAATGAAATATGAGTTTGAAATGAGTATGATGGGTGAGTTAACATTTTTCCTTGGTTTTCAAATTTCTCAAAAACCATAAGGAACCTACATATCTCAACATAAGTATATTAAAGATCTTCTTAAAAAGTATGGTTATGATAATACTAAGAGTATAAGTACTCATATTGGTACCTCAAACTCTTTAGATCTTGATGAAGCTGGGAAACCAGTAGATCAAACATCTTTTAGAGGTATGATAGGAAGTCTACTATACTTAACAGCTAGTCGACCAGACCTAATGTTTTCAGTATACTTATGTGTAAGATATCAATCCAATACTAAGGAATCTCACTTAAAGGCAGTAAAAAGAATTTCTCGCTACCTTAAGGGAACCATGGATCTAGGATTATTTTATACTTCTGGAAATGATTTTATCCTAAAAATCTTTTCTGATGATGACTTTGGTGGATGTAGAATGGATAGAAAACGTACATTCGGAACAATTCATTTCTTAGGAGATTGATTAGTTTCTTGGTCCTGCAAGAAGCAACATTCTGTAGCACTCTCCACTGCTGAAGCTGAATATGTAGCAGCTGGAAGTTGTTGTTCTCAAGTGGTATGGATGCAACACAAACTCACAGACTATGGCTTGAGTTTTACTAAAACTCAAATTTTGTGTGATAACACTAGTGCCATTTCCCTTAGTAAGAACCTTGCACATCACTCCCGTGCAAAACACATAGATATTAGGCATCAAATTCTTAGGTATCACACACTTAAAGGAGATATTATTCTTCAGTTTATCGGAACACAAGATCAACTTGATGATATTTTCACAAAATCTTTTCCTTCTGATAGATTTGAATATATTAAACAGATGTTAGGAATGATAACCGTAAGGTAATCCTTCTTAATTAACTTTCTGTTGAAAAATTCTATTTACAGCAATAAACTCCTTTTCATAGGGGGAGTACATTTGATTGTTAGTTTAACAAAGTTTTTCAAAATTTGTTTTCAAAATTTTCGGAATAACAATTCCGGAATAGAATTTCCGGAACTAAAACTTTCCAGAATGGATATTTTCGTATAGAAAACTTATAAAATGGATATGTTCGTATTGAAAACATCCGGAATGGAAACATTTATATTGGTATTTTCATAACGGGAATTTCGTACCGAATCTTTCATAATGTGTTTTTTAATTTTATAATAACATTTTCATACTGAGTTTTTTGTAATGAGAATATTTTTCGTAACGAGTTTTGCGAACTATTTCGTAGTAATGTTTTTTTTCGTAGTTTTCGTAAAAATGTTACCAATTGCGAATAATCCTCCTAATCCAATTCGAAAGGTATGATTTCCTTACTCAAGTTTTCGTAATCATATTTTACTTTCTGGAATTTTCTTATATTTTGTTTTCGGATTATAGTTTTCCTAATTCTATGTTTTAAAAAAAACCTCAAAAGATCAGATTCAAGAGAATTGGTTTTTGACCGTCAGATCTAATCTCAGCTTATCACAACCGTTCGATCAACCGTGGAAGTTGAGCTGTTTTTTCGTTGCCTATATAAAGGGGACCCCAAACGGTTGTCCCACATCAGTTTTCAAGATCTAGCATCTCGAAACTCTGCCTCTCCATTTAAAAGTCGTTCCGAAGCTCAACTTTTTCCGTTCCGAACTTCTCAGAGGTCTTCAAATACGAATGTCTGTGGAAGCATCTTCTCAAGACATGTCTTCTTCTAAGCCGATTTCAAAGTGGTTAGTATATAGAGACAGGCTGGTTCATCCGGATTTCATCAACAAGTACGATTCTATTAAATCCAAGAATATCAAGCTAAATAGTTGTGAAGATGTTGCGGTGTCAAAACCTGGGAATCAAGATGAAGTATATTCAGATTTTCTTATAGAGTTCTATGAGACAGCCTCCTTTCTTAATGAAGATGGAAACGAGAAATTGTCTTTTAAGTCTTATGGTAAGACTTATAAGCTTTCATATGCCAAGGCAGCCAGCTTGGTAGGTCTGAATAATGACGGTGAAGCTCAATTTATATCTCATGTGTTGCCGGATTCGAAAGGTAGTTTCGACATGGAAAAAGCTTTAGAAACTCTTGGACTGGCAGATGACAAGGCTCGAAAGATTGCTAGTTTATCTACAAATTTCCGGATTCTGGAGTTATGGGTAGATGGTCTTATCGTACCAAGGAAGGGTGACAAAGATAGCTTAAAGAAGAAAGAGATCTACATCATAGATTTTCTGATAAATTTGAGGAAGTATAATTTGATGAAGCACATTCTTATCAATCTTGAGAATGTGAAGAAAGGGAATCTGAGAGCTCATATTATAATGTACCCATCAATTCTCTCGAAGTTGATAGTTCGGTGTCTTGAGTCTTTCAAGGAGTCTTGCAAGTCGAAGCCAAGAGTTTGCAAGATTATGCTGGTGAGTGATGGTACTATTAAGAGGATGTATGTAGCTTTTGGCAAGAAGACTGGTCAGTTTGTTGATTCTCTTGCTCAAGAAGAAACAGTTCCGAAAGTTGCTGATTCGGAATCCTCTAAACCGGTAAGGAAGGGAAAGCTAAAAGAAGTGGAAGTAGAAGAAGAGAATCCCAAGCCTAAGGAAGTTCATTCCACACCTCCAAAACCAAAGAAGAGAAAAGCTTACCCAGATGATGTTGTTGCTAAATGGAGGGAGATAAAAGTGAAGAGAGTGCAAGGAGAGCCCCAGTTTGGCTTGGATCCTGCGAAGGCTAAGGCCTTGAAGGAAAGAACTGCGGATGAGCAAGAAAAACAAACAAAAGAAAAGAAGCTCAAGAAGAAGATGACTGAAGCAGAGGTAGCTCAGGCTTTGTTGAAATTCAATGAGATGGTTTCAGAAAATATTCTTGGTCAGAGATCTTTTTCATTACAATCTCTACCTAAGACTCCTGGAAGAAATTTCTTTGCTCCGGAAGAAGCTGTTGCTAAGACTGCTGAGGAAGTAGAGCATGTTGAGAAAGTGGAAGAAGAAGAAGATGTTTCTGAAAGAAGTGGTGAGACCGGAGATGTGTTGTAGCAAGTATATTATTATAAGGGGACACCTTCGGAACACTTATCGCTCCGAACTTCAGAAGCTGAATCTTCGAAGCTAGTTACTCCAGAAATGGAAGAAGAGAAAATAGAATAATAAGTAGCTTATCATGGAGAGGAATAAAAAATTATACAAGATATTGATCAAATGGAGAATATAGAGGTTGGTGCTCAGAAAGTTCCTGATGAGGAAGACAATGTTGTCCAAGTTTCTGATAGTGAAAATAGAACTTCGGGACAGGATTCTATTCTGAAAAAAGACAAGGGAAAGAAAACTCTTGCTGATACTCCGAGCTCAGAAGTGATGAAGAGAAAGGAAGTTGCTAGTTCTTCAAAGAGAAAGCTTGACCTTATTGAAGAAGAAAATTCTCCATGCAGAGTCTCGGATTCGGAGTCATCTTCATTGGGGCATGACTTTTTTGTTCAGTCTTTAAAGAAGATGGTGGGAACCATTCCAACCTTCTCAAGTATTGACTCAAGATGTCAGATTCTCCAACATGCATTGAATAAGAAATCAGACTTCGTATCTATGGTTATGGACAAGTGTGTTGAAATGGAGGCTCAGTTCAAAACGTTCTTTGTTGGCTATGAAGCCCATAGAAAATCTTGCAAGAGGATGACAAACTGGTCGTGGAAGACTGTAGAAGAAATGAGGTTATTTGATGAATTTCAAGACAATGTTAAAGATTCTTTTGAGATTAAGGACAAGAAGATAAATGAGCTGACTTCTTCCTTTGAATAGAAGATGACATATGAAAATAAATTTCGTGTAACGCCCCAATCCCAGCTTCCCAGAGTCGGTGAATTACTTCGTAACATTGGCATGATCACAAAAGATCACGTCTCGAAAGACCGATTAGTTTAGTAGCCTTGGAAACACTAGATACATTCATAAATCTTACATTACATCATAAAAATGAAAACTACAATAACATGGTCTCCCTAGTCCACAATCATATCCTCACTGACTATTCTTGAAAATCAGTCATAATACACTTCTTCACATCATGGGAAAAATAAAACATTGAAAGGGGTGAGCTCAAATTCTCCGTAAGGATAACAATATAGCGGAAACTTTCATAAGAAAACATAATCATTTAAGGCAATGCATAATTAAACAAAATCCTTATTGAACTTGAACTTCAGCATAATATGGAAAAAGTAAAATTAAATAATGCCATTACTTACTCACATGGATATTCTACTAGACGAATAATCACATGAAATATCAATAACCACTTTCATAATGAGGGAATGTATAATGCCAGAAATTCTGAAAAAAATTTTCAAGGCCTCGGCCAAGATGTCTAAAATGATTAAGGCCTGGGCCAAAACCATAAATCAAATTGGGAAAGGGCCTCGGCCAATTCCACGTCTAGTTGTCTCATGAGACCTACCGATGCATCGAGGAGCTATAGCGGGCTCCACCCGTCACTTATTAAGTCCAATACATTCCGCATATGAATAGGTTTAAACATAACATAAATATTCGTATTAAAACTAGCATATGAAATGTCAACAGTTTCTCTATAAACTATGGATCGTATAAAAATAACACATCCACAGTCAAATGTTTCACAAAATTCTCAATGGAAGTTTTGTATCATAAATCAATTTAAAATAAACTTAAAACCCATCAAAGGATGTTGACATGGATGAAATCAACGCTATTTGAGAGAAATATCTCTCTTTTTTGAAATAATTTAAAAATACCATAATTATAAAATAATACATTTACTTCGAAAATATTATTATAAGCATGTAAGGGAAGCTTCGACGAAGTTATAATGGCGGAAAATAGCCGCACCTGCCGTATAAAAAAACATTCTTACCTTAAATTTTTCAAAAAGGTCAAAAAGTACATTGTTTGGAAAACGACGGTAAGATTCCTTTCAAAAATGTATAAGGGTATAAATGAAATTAACCCATTTTCCATTTAATAGTAAAAATGTTTTGAAGGACATTTTTAAGAAACATGGATGTGGATGATAACGAGGTCCCATTAGATAATTATGTGTAAACAACCTTGGATAATGAAGAGGTTGTGAAGTAAACCCTTACCTTGTACTTTTCCTTGGTTGGGGTAGGTTAACCTCATGTATAATGGTGAAATAATTGTTATTAAATTATACAAGAATCATATACATTCATATGATATCATATATGATCTTTTAACATTGCTTTGTTAACAATATCTTAGATTTATCGTTGTTTTCGGGTGTTAACTTACTCGTTTTCTTTTATATGTTTTGTTACATAAGTCGTGTTTTTCATGGATAGATTGTATCTTATTCTTATCCAGAATGATATCATGTCCTTAAAAATTATTTTTAGATCATCAAATGATAATTATACTTGAATGTATACGGCAGAGAATGAATCTCATCGCGTTCGTGGAGACGGTAGTCCGTACGTACGCACGAGCGACAATATCATTATTTTGATATTAAAATAATATATAATTGGATAGTATATAATATATAAAGAATCATTATCATGTTATATTTATTATTTACATGAATTACATATCATTATTATACCCATCTAAATAATATTATATTTAATAACAATTACACCACGACGTGGAGACTGTAAGTCGTACGTACGCACGTATGGTGACATGTCATTCGAATGATGGGTAGAATACTGAATATGGTTGTTCCATATTTATAATAACATCACAGTATATAGAAGATACTGGAGTTATAATTTTATAATTGAAATAATAAACAAAGAGGGAGTGGAAGAAGAAAGAAACTTGAAAGAGGGTGATGAAAATGTTACCTCTTCTTCGGGTTCTTCCTTTTGATTTGATCAAAATGACTCCCTAGGATGGATTTATGACTAACTTAAAGCTTCTAGGATGAAGGGAGAGAAGTTGGGAGAGTATTTGGGCAGAGGTTGGCCGAACAAAAAGGCTTGAAAGTGTGAATAAGGTGGTAGAGGTGGGGGCCTTTTATAAGAGGAGAGGAGGGGCTCTTTTGGAAAGATTGAAATGTTACATTATTATACAATGATTTTCGGATTATAAAGGTCCCACACTTATATAATTAGTGTCTAAGGTGATAGGGGTTCGAAATATACCCATCCAATAGTCTTTGGACAAGTTTATGCCTTGGATTTTACATTATCTTTTCATTTTATTAAAATCGTTAAATAATGAGGTCATCGCTGCATAATAATGATGTCATAAATTATTTTATTTATTTAATGCTTAAAAATTATAAAACAAATACTATGATGTAGTAAATCTTTTTAGATTTCTAATGAATATTTATAGTCAAAATTTGGACTTGTGTAACCCCACTAAAAAACTGTTTTAGTAAAACAACTCATGTTTCTGTCAATTTAATTTTAACATTAAATAAATATATATTAATGTCATTTTCCAACCAAAGTGGCTCCATGGTGTCCCTAAGTTGACCCATGGGTTGTCTTGGTCGTCCATTACTCATCCAATATGAGTAGGACAAGTGTCAAGCTCATCTCATATTATTAAAACATTATTTTTACCTTAAACTACACTAATTACCTCTAATCGCGATTAAGAACTTAAAAGTTAATATTCACCAAAAAATTATTTTAATCTCATTGAACAAAATTTTACTTCTTAATGACAACCATGTATGTCAGATTTTTGAAAATCAAATCACAGAAGTGGTAATATTTCATTTTAACGAAAAATCAGTTTTTAACAACCACTTAGTGTTTTCACTATTCATCAAGAATTGAAGTTTTTCAGAATAAGGCCAAAATTTCACCCTAAGCTATAATTGATATTCCGAATTCAAAAATGATGTCTATTTTAAAAAATTCCAAAGATATATGTTTCATTAATTAATTTTATAATTAATTCCCGCTGTTACAACAAATAGTGTGTTTTTAAGAAACAATTTATATCAAAAGATTGGCAATTGTTTATGTCCAATTTCAATGTTAAATTAATTCTAATGACCACCATTGGATAAAATTGTAAAAATATATTCGAATTATACTTTAAAACCACTAAATATTATAATTTATCACTATAAATTATTTTGATTAAAAAAGTTGTTTTTAAGTATTTTTCACTATTCATAAAAAATTAGAAGTTCTCAGAAAAATTCCAAAAATTCAACATAGGCTAATTTCGATATTCCGAATCCAAAAATGAAGTCCATTTTGATAAATAAAATTTATAAAATTTCAAAAAGTAGGTATTACTATTCACAGCGGCTAGTTTAATTAGTTGTGGTGTGCGTTAGAGCTTGAGGTTGCGTACAACACACGCTATTGCATTATTCGAAGGGAAACGTACCGTGGAAGCTTGGGGTGTTACATTATCCCCTCCTTCAAATAATTGCGTCCTCGCAATTTCTAGGGTATTACTGCATAAAAAGACTTGGGTGGTTCTTCATCATAAGTTCCTCAGGTTCCGACGTTTCCTCTTCCATTTTATGATTTCTCCACAAAACCGTTACCAGACGAGTCGTCCGGTTTTTCAGCACCTGCTCCCTCACATCAAGAATTCTGATGGGCTCTTCACAATAAGATAGATCGGGTTCCAGTTCTAATTCCTCAAAGGTAAGTACATGTGTTGGGTCGGGCATGTATTTTCTCAATAGCGATATGTGGAAAACATCGTCAACTTTGGAGAGATTTGGCGGCATCGCCAAACGATAAGCTACAGCCCCAATACGATCCAGAATTTCGAAAGGTCTGATGTACCTGGGACTCAACTTACCCTTCTTACCAAAATGTATAACTCCCTTCCATGGAGATACCTTTAGGAAAACATGATCTCCCACCTGAAATTCCAAAACCTTTCTTCTGTTATCGGCATAGCTCTTCTGCCTACTTTGAGCTGATTTGATGTGGTTTTGGATTACCTTCACATTTTCCATTGTTTCTTCCACCAGTTCTGGTCCCACAAGTTTTCTTTCACCAACGTCATCCCAACAGGTTGGTGTATGACATCTCTTTCCATATAACGCTTCATAAGGTGCCATCTGAACGCTTGAATGAAAGCTATTGTTATAGGAAAATTCTACCAGTGGTAAATATTGATCCCACATACCCTGAAAGTCAAGAGAGCATGATCTCAACATGTATTCTAAGGTTTGAATAGTCCGTTCTCATTGTCCATCTGTTTGAGGGTGATAGGCAGTACTCAAACGAAGTTCAGTATCCAAGGCCTTTTGAAGACTTTTCCAAAATCTTGAAGAAAAACGAGGATCACGATCAGAAACAATCGATAGGGGTACTCCATGAAGTCTTACAACTTCATTAATATATAGTCTTTCTAGACGTTCAAGTGGTAGATCCTCCTGTATAGCCAGAAAATGTACTGACTTAGTAAGATGATCAACAATGACCCATATTTCATCATTCCTTCTAGGAGTCTTTGGTAGTCCCATGACAAAGTCCATCGTAATATTATCCCATTTCCACTCAGGTATGGGAAGAGGTTGCAATACCCCACCAGGATGTTGCCTTCCAGCTTTCACTTATTGACAAACCATACACCTCGACACAAAATCAGCAATCTCCCTCTTCATATTGTCCCACCAAAAATGTTCCTTCAAATCTCTATACATTTTGGTGCTCCCATGGTGTATAGAGAAATTGGAACTATGAGCATCATCCAGCAATTCCATTTTTAGATCAGGTATATCGGGAACACAAAGTCTCTTCCCGAATTTCAATATTACATCCTTATACACAAAGTCCCTCAATCTTCCATCATTCTCATTTTTAATCTTCTTCTGAAATTCTTCATCATTGGTCTGAGAACTCTTAATCCTTTCTAGTAATGATGGTTTGGCAACCATTTGAAAAAGCATTGATGTTTCACCTTCCCTAGTTATTCCCATGTCCATCTTCACTAGATCCATGAAAATTGGATCCCTTTCAATTCTCATCACATTCAAAACTCCATGGTCTTTTCTACTCAAAGCATCTGCCACCTTGTTTTCCTTCCCCGGGTGGTAATGTATCGTGAAATCATAATCCTTGAGTAGTTCAAGCCATCGCCTTTGCCTCATGTTGAGTTCTTTTTGAGAGAAAATATACTTCAAACTCTTGTGATCAGTATAAATATCACATTTTTCACCATAGAGGTAATGTCTCCATATCTTTAAAGCAAAGATCACAGCTGCTAACTCATGATCATGAGTAGGATAGTTTTGCTCATGAATTTTTAGCTGTCATGATGCATAGGCAATAACCTTATCATTCTGCATAAGGACACAACCAAGTCCTTTCTTCGATGCATCACTATAAATAACAAACCCATCATTCCCCGATGGTAGAGTCAATACAGGGGAGTTGACTAATCTTCTCTTCATTTCGTCAAAACATTCTTCACACTCTTTTGTCCAGACAAATTTAATCCCTTTACGTGTGAGCTTTGTCAATGGGTTATCCAATCTCGAAAAATTCTGGATGAAACGTCGATAATAACCTGCTAAACCAATAAAATTGCGTACCTCAGTTATGCTTGTCGGTGCTGGCCATTCTTGGATTGCCTTGGTTTTAGAAGGATCAACGGAAATTCCATCCTTAGGGAAAATATGGCCAAGAAAAGAAATCTCCTGAAGTCAGAATTCACACTTGCTAAATTTCCCATATAATTTATGTCTTATAAGAGTCTTCAAGATAATGCATAAGTGATTTTCATGATCTTCATGGATTTTGGAGTATACCAAGATATCATCAATAAATACCACTACAAAGTCATCAAGATATTCCTTGAAAACTCTATTCATTAGATCCATGAAAACAGAGGGTGCATTAGTCAATCCAAAAGGCATTACTGTAAACTCGTAATGCCTGTACCTTGTTCGAAATGCTGTCTTTGGAACGTCTTCCTTCTTCACACACAACTGATGGTATCCAGACCGAAGTTCAATCTTTGAAAAGTATTGATCTCCATGCAGTTGGTCAAAAAAATCATCAATTCGAGGTAGGGGATACTTGTTATTTATTGTTATAGCATTGATCTCCCTATAGTCGATGCACAACCTCATAGATCCATATTTCTTCTTAACAAAAAGAATAGGGGCTCCCCAAGGAGAAACACTAGGGCGAATAAATCCCTTATTACTCAATTCCTCTAGTTGTTTCTTTAGTTCAACTAATTCCACAGTGGCCATTCTATAAGGGGTCTTCGATATGGGCCTTGATCCAGGAATTAAATCAATGGAAAACTCAACTTCTCGTTCTGGAGGATGTCCATGTAAATCTTCCAAAAACACATCATCATATTCTCTCACAATAGATACATCATCTATTTGAATATTCCTTTCCTCACCCTCAGTAATTTCCTTCTCTTCAACCCCAATAATTGAATTTAGTTGAGCTACTGGGGGTGGATCTAGATAAGAATTATGTGGCGACGATTCTGCTCTAAAGATAAGGTGTTCCTTATCATCATCATCAAGAATCGTAACCTCATTCATCTTACAATAAATTTTTGCATCATGGTGCGAAATCCAATCCATATCGAGGATTATATCAAATTCAATCATGGGTATGACGATGAGATCAGCAGGTAAAGAACATTTAGGTGCTCTAATGGGAAGTAATCGACAAAACTTTGTTGCAACAATACTTCCCTTAGGGGTTTTGACCGAAAGATCCCTTGTTAAATCAAATTGAAAATATCTAATTTTCTTAGAAAACTGGGAAGATATGAAACAATGCGATGATCCAGAATCAAATAATGCAATTTCTAAACTTGAGGAAACCATTAAATTACCTTACACCACGTCTTTCGGAGCTTCCACCTCAGCAGTAGTGATAGCATAAGCCTGGCCCTGATCCCTTGGCCTCTTCTGAGGTAAGTTCCACTGACGCTTAGGACATTCATTTGCATAATGTCCCTTCTCTCTACAATTATAGCATTCCACGTTGACAACCGCTTTCTTTCCCTTGCATTCATGAGCTGGGTGGCCTTTTTCACCACACTTGTAACATACTCCTTTTCCTTTTAGACAGGCACCAGGGTGCATCCTACCACAATTATCACAGGGTGGAAATTAATTTCTACCCTTCTTCCCTTCTTCCTTATTTCCTTTCCCAGAGTTTTCAGTGGATCTCTTCTTATCTTGCTTTGATTTAAAGTCATAAGACTTAGAGAATTCCTTTTCCGTCTTGATAGCGCACGAGACAATACCATCATATGAAGAGAAGGTTTGTGATACTAAAGCTCGACGGAGAAATGGTTTCAACCCATCAAAGAAACGATCAGTCTTACTTCTTGGGTTACGTATGTAATCTGCAGCATACCTTGCTAACCTTGTAAAGTTAGCCTCATACTTTGCGACATTCTCATCCTCCTTCTGCCTCAGACTCAGAAATTGCCTTTCCATATCTGCTCGATGGTCTCGAGGAAATTATTTTTCTAAGAACATCTCTTTGAACTCCTTCCATTCCATGTTTTTTAATTCATCATCTTCCTTTGTGTTTTGAATTAGTGACAACCATTGATCGGCATCTCCAGTGAGGCGGTAAACTGCCATGACAACTTTCTCCCTTTCAATACTCCCCAAGGCTTGGAATATTTTCTCTAAGGAATTTATCCATTGCTCAGATACTATAGGATTTGTACTCCCATTGAAGGTTGGTGGTTGTTGCCTCATTAAACGGTCTTGCATTGATCCTCCACGTTGCGGATCAGGGTTCTCCATACGAGTAAGGTTGTTATTCATAACCTGCGTGAGTTGTCCCAGTACGGTGAGAAGTTGATCAGCACCAGTTGTATCACTAGCTCCACCATAATTATCTTGAGCAGGAGGGCAATCCATACACGGAGTGCGTGCATTGATACGGTTTCCATTCCTTCCACTAGGCGCCATTTCTATGTAATGGCATAAACTAGATTAGTTTATGAATCAAAATACATAATTCCATACTTGTAAAACACTTAACATAAATTGAACTAATTATGGATATAATCCATAATTATAAAAATGTTTTCTTTGAAGAATTATATACATGTAACCCTTCATAGTGGTTTGTAAAGAAAATGGGAATTATCCTAATCATATCCCCCGGGAGTTTCGTAACCAAGAGTGCAGCAAGGCCCGTTGTCGTGCACCAGTTCCCGTTCGAGTCTAGCTCAAAGTGGTGTTTTCGGGTTTTACCCCTAGGTACATCTGTGCTAGAGCTACCTCTACCTGCTCGTATCCAGACATGGATGTATTACTCGGAAAACTCACAAAATCTCTACAATACCAAAATTTTAGGAAGTTATTCTATACTAATCCTCAAAGTTCATCTTAGGTCTACGTGCTCTAATCAGAGTTTGTCTAAATCTAGCTTCCAAGGTTTGTACTAAACTTCCTCTGATACCAACTGTAACGCCCCAACCCCAGCTTCCCAGATTCGGTGCATTACTTCGTATCATTTTCATGATCACAAAAGATCACGTCTCGAAAGACCGATTAGTTTAGTAGCCTTGGAAACACTAGATACATTCATAAATCTTACATTACATCATAAAAATGAAAACTACAATAACATGGTCTCCCTAGTCCACACTCATATCCTCACTGACTATGCTTGCAAGTCAGTCATAATACACTTCTTCACATCCTGGGAAAAATAAAACATTGAAAGGGGTGAGCACAAATGCTATGTAAGGATAACAATATAGCGGAAACTTTCATAATAAAACATAAGCATTTAAGGCAATTCATAACTAAAACAAAAGCCTTATTGAACTTGAACTTCAGCATAAAATGGCCAAAGTAAAATTAAATAATTCCATTACTTACTCACCTGGATATTATACTAGACGAATAATCACATGAAATATCAATAACCACTTTCATAATGAGGGAATGTATAATGCCAGAAATTCTGAAACATTTTGTCAAGGCCTCGACCAAGACGTCTAAAATGATTAAGGCCTCGGCCAAAACCAGAAATCAAGTTTGGAAAGGGCCTCGGCCAATTCCACGTATAGTTGTCTCATGAGACCTACTGATGCATCGAGGAGCTATACTGGGCTCCACCCATCACTTATTAAGTCCAATACATTCCTCATATGAATAGGTTTAAACATAACATAAATATTCGTATTAAAACTAGCATAAGAAATGTCAACAGTTTCTCCATAAACTATGGATGGTATAAAAATAACACATCCACAGTCAAATGTTTCACAAAATGCTCAATGGAAGTTTTGTATCATAAATCAATTTAAAATAAACTTAAAACCCATCAAAGGATGTTGACATGGATGAAATCAAAGCTATTTGAGAGAAATATCTCTCTATTTTGAAATCATTTAAAAGTCCCATAATTATAAAATAATACATTTACTTTGAAAATATTATTATAAGCTTGTAAGGGAAGCTTCGAAGAAGTTACAATGGCGGAAAATAGCCGCACCCTCCGTATAAAAAAACATTCTTACCTTAAATTTGTCAAAAAGGTCAAAAAGTACATTGTTTGGAAAACGACGGTAAGATTCCTTTCAAAAACGTATAAGGGTATAAATGACATTAAACCATTTTCCATTTAATAGTAAAAATGTTTTGAAAGACATTTTTAAGAAACATGGATGTGGATGATAACGAGGTCCCAATAGATAATTATGTATAAACAACCTTGGATAATGAAGAGGTTGTGAAGTAAACCCTTACCTTGTACTATTCCTTGGTTGGGGTAGGTTAACCTCTTGTATAATGGTGAAATAATTGTTATTAAATTATACAAGAATCATATACATTCATATGATATCATATATGATCTTTTAACATTGCTTTGTTAACAATATCGTAGATTTATCGTTGTTTTCGGGTGTTAACTTACTCGTTTTCTTTTATATGTTTTGTTACATAAGTCGTGTTTTTCATGGATAGGTTGTATCTTATTCATATCCAGAATGATATAATGTCCTTAAAAATTATTTTTAAATCATCAAATGATAATTATACTTGAATGTATACGACGGAGAATGAATCTCATTGCGTTCGTGGAGACGGTAGTCCGTACGTACTCACGAGCGACAATATCATTATTTTGATATTAAAATAATATATAATTTGATAGTATATCATATATACAGAATCATTATCATGTTATATTTATTATTTACATGAATTACATATCATTATTATACCCATCTAAATAATAATATATTTAATAACAATTACACCACGACGTGGAGACAGTAAGCTGTACGTACGCACGTATGGTGACATGTCATTCAAATGATGGGTAGAATACTGAATATGGTTGTTCCATATTTATAATAACATCACAGTATATATAAGATACTGGATTTATAATTTTATAATTGAAATAATAAACAAAGAGGGAGTGGAAGAAGAAAGAAACTTGAAAGAGGGTGATGAAAATGTTACCTCTTCTTCGGGTTCTTCCTTTTGATTTGATCAAAAGGACTACTTAGGATGGCTTTCTGACTAAATTAAAGCTTCTAGGATGAATGGAGAGAATTTGGGAGAGTATTTGGGCAGAGTTTGGCCGAACCAAAAGGCTTGAAAGTGTGAATAAGGTGGTAGAGGTGGGGGCCTTTTATAAGAGGAGAGGAGGGGCTCTTTTGGAAAGATTGAAATGTTACATTATTATACAATGATTTTCGGATTCTAAAGGTCCCAAACTTATATAATTCGTGTATAAGGTGATACGGGTTCGAAATATACCCATCCAATAGTCTTTGGACAAGTTTATGCCTTGGATTTTACATTATCTTTTCATTTTAATAAAATCGTTAAATAATGAGGTCATCACTGCATCATAATGATGTCATAAATAATTTAATTTATTGAATGTCTAAAAATTATAAAAAAAACACTATGATGTAGGAAATCTTTTTAGCTTTCTAATGAATATTTATAGTCAAAATTTGGACTTCTGTAACCCTACTTAAAAACTGTTTTAGTAAAACAACTCATGTTTGTGTCAATTTAATTTTAACATTAAATAAATATATATTAATGTCATTTTCCAACCAAAGTGGCTCCATGGGGTCCCCAAGTTGACCCATGGGTTGTCTTGGTCGGCCATGACTCATCCAGAAGGAGTAGGACAAGTTTCAAGCTCATCTCATATTATTAAAACATTATTTTTACCTTAAACTACACTAATTATCTGTAATCGCGATTAAGAACTTAAAAGTTATTATTCACCAAAAAATTATTTTAATCTCATTGAACCAAATTTTACTTCTTAATGAAAACCATGTATGTCGGATTTTTGAAAATCAAATCACAGAAGTGGTAATATTTCATTTTAACGAAAAATCTGTTTTTAACAACCACTTAGTGGTTTCACTATTCATCAAGAATTGATGTTTTTCAAAATAAGGCCAAATTTTCACCCTCAGCTATAATTGATATTCCGAATTCAAAAATGATGTCTATTTTAAAAAATTCCAAACATATATGTTGCATTAATTAATTTTATAATTAATTCCCGCTGTTACAACAAATAGCATGTTTTTAAGAAACAATTTATATCAAACGATTGGCAATTGTTTATGTCCAATTTCAATGTTAAATTAATTCTAATGACCACCATTGGATAAAATGGTAAAAATATATTCTAATTATACTTTAAAACCACTAAATAGTATAATTTATCACTATAAATTATTTTGATTAAAAAAGTTGTTTTTAAGTATTTTTCACTATTCATAAAAAATTAGAAGTTCTCAGAAAAATACCAAAAATTCAACATAGGCTAATTTCGATATTCTGAATCCAAAAATGAAGTCCATTTTGATAAATAAAATTTATAAAATTTCCAAAAGTAGGTATTACTATTCACAACGGCTAGTTTAATTAGTTGTGGTGTGCGTTAGAGCTTGAGGTTGCGTACGACACACGCTATTGCATTATTCGAAGGAAAACGTACCGTGGAAGCTTGGGGTGTTACATTTCGGATTCAAGAAGTCAGAATCTAAATGGGAAGCTAAATTATTTCTCTCAAAACTGGAAGTTTGAAAGGGATCATCGGATTGAGTTTCAAGAAAAGATGAAGGCTCAGGAAGAAAAGCATAAAGCCCAGGAAGAAAAGCTCAAAGCTTAGGAAGAAAAGATTGCAGCTCAATCTGCAAGAATAGTGGTCTTAGAGAAGCAAGCTGAATAAGATCATAAAGACATAAAGAAGATAACGACTATTCTAAAGGGTCTCATGGCGAAGGAGAAAGATCCCAAATACACAGATCCGATCTTTTGTTGTACCTTAACTCTTTTGTTGTTGAAATTTTCAAACTTAATGAAAAATTTGTACTTGCTCATTTTTTTTGTTGTTAATACTAATCTTTTAGGTACTTTGCTATATTTTCCATTCCCTTGTATTCTTTTTGAAAATCAAAAAGGGGGAGAAGGAAAATAACTCTAATGAAAGGGGAAAATAATCCTAACAAAGGGTGAGAAAGAAAACAAACTCTAATAAGAGTTTATCTAAGGGGGGGTTTTTCATTAAAGAAGAATTTCTTATTCGTAATGACGTGTCACTCCAGAAATCTAGAATATGATCCTTAGAGTTTCAAAGCCTAAGGGGTAGTTAGTCGTATTCATCAATATCCTTAAAGAAAAGGGAGATAAGCCTTAATGTTTTTCTTTCTTCGTAGAATTTCTTTTTCAAAGATTTTTGTGCTTTCCAAAAAGGGGGAGATTGTTGAGTCAGTAAGGTCATTCTTATGACTTTTACATTCATTCTTTTTTTGAAAATCACAAACACCTTATATTTAAGAAAATCACTTTTATAAGGAAAATTTCATTTATAAGGAAAATTGATTTTATAAGGAAAATTGCTTTTATAAGGAAAATTTATTTTATAAGGAAAATCACTTTTATAAGGAAAATCGATTTTGTAAGAAAATTTATTCTTATAATATTTTCATTCATATTTTTCCTAAGTATAAAATTCAGATTCATTTCTATTTTCTCGTATTTTTTTGAAACTTTGATATAAAGTATTCTGTTTTAGGATCCAAATTCTGGATAAGAACTATAAGGAAGTTTCACTCCGAATTCCAGATGAGAACTATAATAAAGTATCATTTCGAATTCCGGATACGAACTCTGACTAAGTTCTATTCCAGATTCAGGATACGAATCCTTATGAAGTTCGACATTGAATTCTCATTACGAATTCTGTTAATGAATTTTCATTAAGATTTATGATGACGAATTCTCATTACGAATTCTGATAATGAATTCTCATTCGGAATTCTGGATACAAATTCTCATTATGAATTCTTAAGATGAAATCTCATTACGAATTCTGATGATGAATTCCCATTAAAATTCTGATGAGGAATTCTCACTACGAATTCTGATGATGAATTCTCATTCCGAATTCTCATTCCGAGTTCATCTATTAAATAGATATTGATCATCTTTGTTCTATACACTCTGAGTTTATTCAGACTTTGAATTTTCACTCCGAAATTTCTTTTTTCTTATGCCTTTATATTTTGTATACTCTTTATTATTTTCCTTACACTCGAAACATTCTCTCTGAACCCTCACTCCGAATCTTTTGAGTTATATTTTAAACGGTGTCGTACATTCTGTTACACTTGTTTTGTTATAAAACGATGTCGTCTATTTTGTTATAAACTAACCGTTGACTAAGTGACACGTGTACAGGTCCCTCCGATTTTAAGGTAAATATGACCGTTGGAAAGGAGGCCGACCATACCTTGAATAGGATCTCATTTGAAAGAGATCAGGGATGAAGTGCTGAAAGGATGACTGATCTTTGACTAATGTGATTACATGCTTGAAGTGATTTCTAGAGAGAGAGGATCTTATTAATTCTCAAACCTTCGTGCGACTCCGAAAGTTGGTGATTACATTCGAGGACTTCCGAGGATAGGAAGACAGAGGTTTCCAACACCTTGAAGTTGAGGGATTCCATGTTGAGGAAGACAGAGGTGACCAACTACCTTGAAGTTGAGGGCTTGCGGGGATAGCAAGACAGAGACACTCTGATCATCGTATCGAGGGCTTACCCTGGTGTGGGTAAGACAGACTTGATTGAAAGTATAAATCAAGGGACCCTTATCCAAGGTTATTGGATACCCTTATCTTTGGGTTAAAAGACTTATATCTTGTTACTTGTAGTTCTACTACATGTTTATTTCCACTGCATTTTGTATTATAAGGAAAGTATAACTTTCGTATACTTCCTTACTTGTACTCGGTCTCATTTAGATTCTAAATGCTTTAGGGTAGAATCTCATATTGTAATCTTTTGTTAAGTTTAAATTTCCGGAACCATATTTCTGGAACCTACTTTTTGAATCTCCTTCCAAGTTTTCATTTGGTATTATAGGTGTTGTGAATTTTCTTATGTTTAACTTTGTTAAACTTAGCCATTTTCTTTACTCAAGTAAAACATAGTTATTTGTAACTAACTTTAAAGGTTTCAAAGTAATTTTTAAAGTTTACAATTCACCCCCCCCCCTCTTGTAAATTGAGCATCTACATCATTTTTTAGATCCTACATAGCATCTCATATCATCCAACATGTGTGTTGGAACAAATTTTCCACAGAACATAGCAGATGCAAGATAAGAATGCCAATATATAGACAAAAGAAACTCCACTGGGAGTAATGTTATAGTAGATAAAATGGAATAAAAACCCAATGTACTACAACCCAAGTACAAACACTAGTAAGAACATCACGTATCCTTAATTAATCAACACTCCACATCCATGGTTAAATAGCTATATCACTCTATATGATATTTGTTCCCCTTGCTCAAACCTAGAAGGAGATAATCTACAAGCACCCAATGGCACAAGTTTAGTGTGAGATAAAAATCCTAGTAAGTTATCACTAGAGATTCCATAATATAAGACAATAATTTATTAACCAATGGAATGCTTTAAATTTTAAAATAAAAAGTTTTATAATTTTAATTTATATTTAATAAAATGATGATATACAATTAAAATGAAGGAATATAAATTTAGAAGAGGCTTTAAAATGATGGAATATTTCTAAAAAAATGTATCAACTAAATTTTTTATTTAAAATAGATTATTAAAAGTCAGAATACATGTAATGAAGATCAAAAATATTATCATACATTTATTTGTCACAAATAATCCATCGATTAACGTTGTCATATACCTAATAGTAACCAAAGATCTTGGCTATATGATTCTATAGTCTCTAAGTGATCATGATGATATATTTATATATACATACATATAGAACTAAACAATGAAAAATAATCACCATCACTTTGGGGATGTGACTATATATTTTATGTTTTAGAGTATTTTATAATTGTAGAGTGTCTCCAAATACCTCACAAACTTCCAAAGGCTAGCATGAGCTCTTATGTAATCAACGATGGGAATTTATTTAAATTATACATTAAATACTATTCAATTCCATTACACCTATATCAAATGACAACATCCATATAAAAAATATGTTTTAATGAAAAAAAATCAGTTTAACAGGATAAAACCATTGGGTTTCTATCAAAACATTTTTCTCCATGTTCACAATTTTGAAATCAATTCAAAAACAATTCCATAACATTCAAAATTGATTTCCACAATTAAAAAAACTATTTACTTGATATAGTTTCCATAAAATAAAAAAAACAAAATTTATTCAACCAATTTCTATAAACACACCCCAATTCAATATAATTTTTGTTATTCCATATTTTAATAGAAAAACCACTTCAAATATCCCAATTCACCTAGATTAGGTATTATCGAATCAATTGAAATAAATTTTATCCAGTTCAATTTAAATCAATAATTTAAATAAATCTCACCAATCATGGTTAATAAATTTGAGAAAATGGGATAGAACCACCTACCTTTTTTATGACACTCACACTTGCAGTAATACCCTCAAATGAGAAAAAAGAACAAAATACTAATGAAATAAAACTAGAAATGATATACAACATCAAGGATTATAGATCCATCAATTTTAGGATGATGTATTGAAATTAAAACAAGAAGATAATGATCGAATAGGATAGAATGAGGGAGAAATAATACCCCCAAGAATCACACTGATAACACAATAATGATTGAATGTTGGAATTTTGGACCTGGAATAGATAGTGGGTTCAAAGATGCAATTGGGAAGGATTTTGGTTGAGAGAAAATAAACTGGAGCAGAGGATAAAATAGGATCTCATCCATGCTGGCTATTTAAAAATCACATTTGGGGTATTACAAGATGTTTAACACCATTACATGTGAAATATTTAATTTCTATTACTGTTAAAAAACATGTCACTTAGAAATAAAAACCTGTCATTTATTACATAATGAAATTTATTTAGTAATAAAATAATTTATCATTCATAGTGTGAACAATTTATTGTATGAACCTAGAGACCATTACACGTTTTGTGACATAGTTACACGACGTATAACCATCCAAATGACTGCCGAAAAGGCTGGTTAAGGTCTAAAGACAAAAAAATATCATACTCCAACATTATAGGTATCCTCTAAACTCATTATCAACCCTACCCAATTAAAAAATGTAAAAAACCTCAAAAGAATAATGATAAACCTATTTGATCAGTAATATGATATTACAGCTTCCCCAATACAAAAACATTATATCCACAGGAACCCAATGAAGAAGATCCTATGAAAACAAGGTGAGGCCACTACTCTCTCATTAGTGCCTCACATTCGGACATATCATTATTATCAAAACCATGCTAACCTAGAAAATGAACCAAATGTGTCATACTCCAAAAAATATCATGGTCTTAGAATCTACAATCCTGATCGGTCGCTTAGTCAAAGATAAATCTGGTTCTATCTCAAGATCACACCATCTTAAAGAGTGAGATCGAAAAAAATGGTAATTTTTCAAATATTACACATAGAATCTGATATGTTTTGATATTAGATGTGGTGGACATTCTAAATGGTATCAAACATTCCCACCCAATCAAAACATAAAAGGGCCCAAAAACGAGGAGCATGCTTCCCTTACCTACCTAGTTTTTATGACTCTATCGTGGTGAAACATTCAAGAACAGATAGTCACAAATTGAAAAATCAATGTGATTAAGTTCATGATCAACATAATAATTATATCATCATTGTTCTGTTAGAATTTATGAATAATAAATTGAATATTTTTACGTATATCTTGTTCTATACATGGTAAAATTAATGAACATTAACCAATATATGAAAAACCCAAAAGATATTTATAGGTCCAGAAATAAAGGGCCTCAAAAAGATCCATTTCGATTGAAGACTATAAAATATTGTTATAATAAAATTCAGCGTACCCCAAATGATTATTCCAAAAATACTATGTTAAGAACATTCATGCTGACCATAACCTTTAAATTATGTTTAGCTCTCTTGGTCTGGACATCAGACAATGGATGGATGGTCGTGCTCAAATGGACATGAGATCCTAGTTCTTCTTGAAGGACTCCCCAAATTGATTAGTGAACCATGGATCCCCACTAGAAACTATAATAAATGGCACTCCATGCAAAAAATACAATATACTTTATAGAGTAATTTCATAACTCCTCCATATTGATTATATCACAAATTCATAAGAAGAGAGAAGACTTGGTCAGCATGTTGATCACAACCTATATAATATTATTATCTCTCTAGGTATGAGGAATCCTAAACACAATGTCCATAGAGATTTCATATTACATAAAAGTAGGAAATAGAAGTTGATGAAGTAAACATGAAGGTTTTTGGTGCTCAACCAATACCTATTATCATGTATAACATTGGGAAAAACTCTACAACGCCCAACCTCGTACCCAAAAACCATAATTACCACCACAAACCATTGAACATATGAGTGGTTCCTGGTTGAAAACCCCATTATGAATAATGAAAGTTCCCCATAAAATCGTTCATTTTCTGCTAACGATATAAAAAATTCTTTTTGATAACATAGAACACCCTCCTAAGAGAATGAACATCCATAAACTGTCTCCACATCATATAAGGTGTCTCTGCTGATAAAAATTATTAATCAAACTATTGATACTCAATAATAATTTTGATAAGATTGAATGTCAGATGTATGATGGATAATGAAGCTTCATCCCATGATTCCTGGACAACCATATGGTATTATGCAAAGAGAGCCATCATATTCCAATATTCTAAAGACATTTTCACTACATGTGTTGGAATATTCTTTTTCAACGCATTTTCAATGAAATTGTCTTTCCCTTGGGTGTAGGAGATGTCCAAATCAAAAGATTTCATATATTTCATCCATCACCTCTGAAAGAGATACAAATCATTTTGAGAAAAGATATAACCCAATCACTTTTGGTTTGAATACATAGTAAACCATTATTTGTAAAGTTATTTCACCTAAATCATAAGCACATGCACTATAGCTTCATGTCCATGGTTGTGGGTAGGGTAAATCCTTTTATGTGTCTTTAGATGTTGAGATATATAAGTAACTACCAGATCAAAATGCATAATAACGCTGCCCAAGCCTGAATCCAATGAATCCCAGAAGACCACATAGCCCTACCCAGCCTCTAAAAGAGCTAACAAAAATTGATTAGTCAAAATATTTTTCATCACCACAAAATAACTCTGACAATTATCATTCCAAGATATCATCACTCTTTTACGAGTTAGATTATTTTTCATAGCCAAATTCAATAATTACATGATTATTTAATGTTAATATTAGGCTAATACAAAGATGTTTCAAATGACAAGGATACAATATAGTGACTCACAAGTCAAAACAACCTAAAATCTTTCAGGTTCATTCGATATTCCTTCTTCCAACACAATGTGCCTCAATAATTCCATTTCATGAATCCATAAATCACATTTCTAAATATTTTCACAATGACAATGATTTCTCAATAGACTCTAAAATGTTCTCATATGATGCCTGCAATCCACCTTGAGCATGGAGTAAGTAAGGATAACATCAAAAAATATTAAAACAAATCTGTCTAGATACTAATGGAAAATATTTTTCATTAAATCCATGAAAACTGAATAATAATTTATTAGGCCAAAGGGTATTACATGGTACTCATAATGGTCATACCTTCTCCAAAATGTGGTTTTCTGAATTTTGTATTATAGTATACTTAACTGATGCTTACCAGATCGAAGGTTACACCTTGAAAACCACTTCACCCCATTGAAGTGAACAAATAAATCATTAATAAATGAAAATGTTTATTTTTTCATTACCAAAAAATGATTGATATTTTAGTAGTCAACACATAAGAAATGACAACAATTAGAATTCATAGTTAATAGAAACAATGCTGCATAAGGTGACATACTCGAACGTATAAATCCATTCTCTATACGATATTACAACCATGACTTTATTTCTTTCATCTTAGCTAGACCCATTCTAAAAGAGGGAATAGAAACTGGTAGATTATCACACATTTAGTAATTGGAAATATTTATCTCCATTACAAGTGGAAAACCACATGAATCTGAAGGAATAATGTTAGGATACTCGATGAAAACTAGAGGGATATATCCACTGAATAATTTCTCACTCTTGATTAAAAGAAAAATCTAATATAACAATCCAAAAATATGAATAATAATGTTTATCCCAGACCATCCTAGGTTCCCATTGTTCTTGAAATAAAAGAGACACATCACAGGTTGTAGTAAGTTAAACCCTTCAAAGATAATAATCAATCATAGAAATATTGTAAATGACCCAATCCATTCCAAAATTGGCATTAGGATATTTCATGTCGCAGAATAAAAATATCAATGTCGGATCATGATCTAATAGAGAGAAGACAGAAGTGGAACAATAGATACCCTGATCTCTCTTAGTTACAAGGGGTGTAGTAATATTCATTACACAAGGTAAAATATCAATAATAAGATTTAGATGGTTAAGAGTACATATTGAAATAAATGAATAAGATTCACCAGTATCAAATATAATAGCCAATAATGATGATGATATAGTAATAGTACTTATCACTATGAAGGGACTCATGTCTACTTAATCTAGAGTGTTTTACACTACCTAATATAGCTTCTTTCTGGATTCCTATGAATGGACACCTTTTATAAATGAAGTATCTAATTTCTGTATTGTTTTAATAGGAGTTGATGATCTTATTCTACCAACTGTAGCAGATATGATATAACATAATTTTGGTAATTGTTCATAAACTCCTTTTGAGAAAAAGTTCATGGGTGAATCAGTATAAAAATTGTTATAATGTCTTAGATTTCTACATAGATTGAATGTCAAAGGACTTCCTCATTGAGATGTAGGAGGTTTGGGGTGACCCTTACATTGAGAACAACCATAAGAATCATCACACATACGATATACCTTAATAGAACTCACACTACAACATGGAGGAAAAGGAACACCCATATACCCTAACATCCCAGTTAGGTCCATCTCCACCATCATATCCCTATCCATCACATCAATTTAAGTGGGAAACATCATCTAGAAAACCTGATAATAAAATAATATCCAATGCACCAACTTAAACTATTATAACTTCATCTTATAATTAGATAAAATCTCAAGCATAAACTGAACTAGGTCTACAAAATGATTTGAATACTCATTCACAGTTCTATCAGCCTAATAAAGCTTGAAAAAATCCACATCCTTGGACAACACCCTAGACGATATGTAGAACTGTTTAGTAAAAAGTGAATTGATTTATTTCCCTTGTATGACCTTATATTTGTTTTTCATAATTGTCATGTTACAAAATCTCCTACTCATTCCCACATGCTTGATGTTGGAACCCGTCATCTTTTCCACATTCAGTGTATCTATAAAATAAAATAGATATTATATCCATCCCAACCATTCCTCAATATTTTGGGGACCCAGGGAGACTTTTAAAACTAGAGGATTATGTTGTAGGAACTATTGAGAATTACTCTGAAGGACATCCCCCCTGAGGTTACACAACTGATGCCTAAATAGAAAGTAGAGGTGGTTCAAATCCCAGAGCATGGATAGTATGAACAATCAACTAAAATATATTGGGGTCCAGTGGAAGATTCAATCAGTGTGGTTTATTATCAACTTCTTTTTTGGTCTGATTCACACATCTTCTCGAATTCATGATGTTACACACATCTATAGACAATATGTAAAACAACAGATATGTCTAAAATATATATGCCAGGTAAATTATATTATAATTAATAGAACAAAAATGATTTAGATTTCACTCTATCCTGATAAAAATAGTGAAAACATTAAAACTAATCTACATTAGGTCATCCCCTAACAACCCTTGTATAATTAAGGTACATTTTAGTAAGAGACGACCTTGAACTGAATAAAAAATACCTCATAAGTGCCGATAAAATTTCATAATGAATATTTAATTCTAGAAAATAATCTCAACAACATGCCTCTAATACCACTTTTTCATGAACCAACCTGGGTACCCAGGTGACCTAAAATTTTATCTGGTCATAACATTGCATGATGGGTTGTCCCGATCCCCATGGGTTGAAGAATAACACTTGAAATCATAAAATCTGTGTGTGAGGATCATGTTTTTACAAAACATAGTAGATGTAAAACAAGAAAGTCAATATGTATGCAAAATAAACTCAACTGGGATTAAGGTACCATAATTAAAAATTGTATTAAATCCTAATGTAATATAAGCTATGTAATAAAACAGGTAATAACAACCTAGGTGCCTAATAACACAAGTCACTACATTCAATGCTCAATAGTTAGATCAACCTCCAAGAGAACAGTTCCCCTCGGTCAAACAGAAAAGGAGATAATATGTAAAAATGCAAAGGCACAAGTAGGGTGTGAGCTAAAATTCATAATAGGGTCTCACCAAACATTCCATAATCAATTGAAATAATATTTTATGTAATAGTATGATTTCAATTTTAAAATAAATTGGTTTTTATTTTTCAAAAACATTTAAACAAATCATGACATGATGTTAAAATTATGGAAAATACATTATGATTAAGATTTAAAATGGGAAAATATTTATAAAAAATTGATTAAATATTACATTTTATATAAAATAGTATAAATAAATTTATAAGGTATGTAAAGAAGTTCACGAAACATGTAATATATTTATATATCAAATATAATCATTCGGCCAACATGGTCTTTAACAACTACATATGAATGCTCATATCTAATAGACTATACAGTCTCTATGTGGTCAAGAAAATATGTGTATACAAACATCCCTATTACAGTAGTCAATGGAAACTCGTCACCATCCCATCAGGGATGTGAGCTATTGTATTTATTTTTATAAAATTGTATACTTGTAGTGTGTGTTCAAATAACTAACAAACTATTTATGGCGTGCATGTGGTCTTACACAATCAATGATAGGAAATTTATATTAAAACTAGTTAAAATAAAATACAATCCCATTCCTCCAATTTCAAATTAAAATTTCCATTTAAAACATAAAAATGTTTTAATTTAAAACATATCATTTTAACCAGATAACCCCACTAGGGTACTATCAATTTTTTTAATGATTTTCATAATATTGAAATTATTTCAAAACCAATTCCATCAATATCACATTTAATTTCTGTTATTAAATTAAAAGGTTTTATTTGAATCGTTTCCATCATATCAATAATTTAAATTGATCAATTTAAATTAAAATATTTATAGAAACAGACCTGTATTCAATGGAATTTGGTATTTTCTGATTTTCACACCAAAAACATTCTCATTCCCCCAATTTACTGTAATTAGGTTTTATCAAATTAATGGAAATCACATTTGAGAAATTAAATTTATATAAACAATTAAAATAAATAGAGTAATACATGGTTAATAAATTTGGAAAAACTGGATCGATTAACCTACCTTTTTTCATAAAACTCTCCCTCGCAATGAATACCACAAATGAGAACAAAGGCACAAAATTCCTCAAAACTCAACTGAGAAATGATATGAAACACCTTGGATAATATATGCATTAATTTTATGATGATCTATTGAAATTAAAAATGAATTGAAATAGATAAATGCAATGAATGGAGGAGAAAGCTTACCCAAGAATCACATTGCCAGTAAAATGACTGTCAAACACTAAAGGAAGGGACCAAGGAGGGTAAGAGGGCTCCTTGATCACCAAAGAAAGTCTTTAGTTTGAGTGAAATGAACTATAGTGGAGTAAAAAATAAGATATCAGTCAAGATGCATGATTGAAAACAACATTTGGTGTATGACATGGCATGTAACCCCATTACACGCTATTAAATTTTTATTTTCAATTACAATTGAAAAATGTGTCACATTGAATTAAAAAATGATAATTGATTACCTCATGATATGTAATGAATCATTAAATCATGTAAATTTCACAGTGTGAATCCTTCACATTATTAACCAAGGGACTATTACATATCATGAAACCTAGTTACATGGCGTGTAACCTTATGAAAGCCTACAAAAAGGCCGATTAATGCTGAGAGTCAATAAATCTTTATCTTCACCATTATAGTAATAGTACTAGATAATTCTCATCCCTACCAAATTAATAAAATGGAGAAACCATTAAAATATTAATGATGTACCTTTTAGATTAGTGAAAGGATGTTTCAAGGATTTAGGAACCTTACAAGAAAATTTTCAATAATATATGGTATTATTATTTGATAAATGTTTCTCAAAATATTCTATCTTGTTTTATTAAATAGAGATAACAAGATGGGATGTAGTTAAAAAGTATTTTTAATATGTGGGAAGTATGGGAATTATACAAATAAATTTCCAAGGTGGAAATATCATAATGAGAATATGAAAGGATGTATGATTATTGAATATACATCGAGAGATAATTAAACAGAAAAAGAACTTTTTAATGATATATGATGTAATTATAATATTTTTTACCTGAAACATAAAAAATTATGATTAGATTGAGTTTGAAGAAACATAAGTATGGTAAATATTTCATATTCTATTAAAAAGAGTAATGGTTTATGAATAATGATAAATTAATGAAGTCTTAATGTTTTGGGATTAAAATATAATGTTATTTGAAGTATGAAATATATAACTATTTTCACTATAATTTTTCATTATTAATTGAAAAAGATATGTTGATTAGTGATAAAGTCATATAAATGTGATTATATTGGAATGTGATATTTTTATTAGGGAAAGAGAACTCTTAACTGATGTCGAACATTGAGATAATGTTGTTTGGATAAGGATATGCTAGAAATGAAAAGTAAATTAGATGGTATTGATTACAGAGAAATTGATTTATGAAAATGTGTTAAATGTCATCAAGGTATAATTTTACATCTTCATGGATTTAAATAATATATCCGGTAATCATATGAATAAATTATAATTCATGTTTTCCTAAATTAATTTATAGTAATTAAAGTTGTCACCATGTTTCGAGGTAATATACAATGTGGGAATTCACATGTTTCGAATGTGAAAACAATGTGGTACTTTGTGATTTATGTGGGATCAATGTTAAGTCAATTTCATGAAACTATTTTCAATTATTTAATTATTCATCTTTTGAAATTATTATAAGGTTAATAATTTATGGAATGTTTATGTTAAACATCCTATGAAGTTATTAAGATTACTGTGTTATCTCTTTATATGATGATTTATTCATATGGGATTGCTTGTTCAAACTACTTTTTTATTGATGATATATTATTACATATGAGATTTCATATCATATATCTCATGATATTTATGTATATAAGGAATGAAAATGTATCATTTATTTTTAGTTAATGAGGTGAATTGGATCAGTGAACCAAAATGGCGATGTTTTCATAAAATCGTGAATGTTTAAATTTTCATGAAAATTACTCATCTTTAGGAAAAATGATCTTGGAATACATTTCTATTTTCCTAGTACCATCATTTCTGAGGAATCATAATGTCCAATAAGTAATAAAAAATTTATTTCCTTATGATTGTAAACAATCTCCAATCCTTATTTTCAATCACTCTCCATCAGAATATGATGGTAATATTTCACTTTTGTGTCTTTGATTTACCTTCCCCCCTATGTTCTCCCATGTAGGAATCAAATTATTAGTTACTTTGGGTAATGATTATGGTTCCAAAACTACCATTATAAGGGATGCTTTAGTATCAATTTTTACAATGTGGGTTTCTATGTATAAAATAATCATGTATAAATCATTTAATAACATAGATGGATTTAGAGGATGATATTTATTTTTTAGGGGTTATAATGTAACACCTTGAGGATTTGTTATTTTTATTCTTTGAATTAATATAATATCATTCATATTTTTAATTTTATATCTCACTAAAAATGGTTATTTTATATTAAAACACTATTTCAAGATTGTTATAAACACCACATAATGTAAATAATTCACTACATGAAACATAAAGTTTATCTTTTTCTACACGGAACACATAATTTATCTTACATTACACAATAGAATGATTTTCCTCAATTACTTACCTAACATGAATGACAGAGTGTTACCGAAGAAAAATTAATTATCAAAATTTTATTATCAAATGAAATATAATATGGCCATTAAATTTAAGATTATAGGATTAACTGATATATAAATATATATAGTTGAATTCATTGGTTCTCAAATAATTAAAAAAGAATATATAATATAACTGAATATAAAGGGACTTATTTTATAAATGTATATTTTTAAGTTGAAAAAGATGATTTATATTAATAAGTTAAATTAATTACAAATAGTGAATGATATTAATTAAATTAATATGATATAAATACCAATTTTTTTTTTAAAATCGTCCAGTAGATTTTATAGATATATAATAAGAACACACCCAATTATATTTTTAAAAACCTATATATTTATAGGGGTAGTTTTACCTCCTTTTAAGGAAGAAAATATCTTAAATCAAATTTTTCCACTTTTATATATTTAATATGCCAAAAAATATTCATATTTTAATGTGAATCATATAAATAATTTGAGGATAAAATTATTGTATTTTTCATTAAGGTTTCATTTTTTAATGATTAGTTAAAAAGATTAAATTTTAATTCCAAACTAAAATTTCATCTAATACATTTATAAGGATAAAATATATTTTAAATTGATTTAAATGTATAAATACATCATATTTTTATCCATTAATTCATTTTACGTCATTTTAACTAATTTCACATTGAAATTGGTTATGAAAAATTATCAATCATTTGGATGTTTTTACATTTAAAACCTATAGTGTCATCCCATCTAGAATATTAATTTTTAAAATTAATTTCAGCCACACATGTTACATGAATTTAGAAAAATGGATTCCATATTTTGAATCAAAATAATTTAAAATTATTAACAAGGTAAAATTTTTTTGAAAAGAAATTGTAGTGAAACTGATTAAAATTAATTACAACAATTAAGCGAAAAATTAGGTTAACAAATTATTATGTGTTTAATATATGAAAAAATGACCTAAAATTTTCCAAAACCCCATATTATGGATATTTATCATCAATGATCCTTCAATTATTATTATTTAATTTTTTTTGATTTTTTATATAAAAACATTGGTCCACCTAACTTGTTATCAAAAATGCCAAGTGAGTCATTTCCCCTCCCTATAAAAGGCTACTACCTCTCCATATTTTTCACACCTCTCAAACCACATAGGTTCTCACAATATCTACTAAATATAGTTCCCAAATACATACCTTACCCCTATCATCCTCCCCATGGAAATTAATAAATCATTAGATGCTTTTGTCAACCACCCAAAGGAGTTAACCTATTAAGAGGTAGCGACATCTCTAAAGATACTTTTATTTATTTTCTTTATCCACCCCTACACTACCTTTATTAAATGATTTTAAGAAAACAACATAATATAAAATATAATAGTATTTTAATACTAATGATTATACATAAACTTATACACACCTTAATCTAATGGGTAATGGACATATTTTTTTATTTACAACAAACTACCGCCTCACAAAAAATTGACTGTTCATTTTTTTCTTACCACAATTCATAGTGGACAATATGATGGGAAATATATTTATAATTGTGATTAATTATATTTATTATGTATTTGATCATGTGTAATAATTTTAAAACAACTATATTTATAATTTACTTTTATTATATGATAATTTTATTTGAGGAGGTGTGGACTACGACCTCCTCAAATTTATGTGATTCATTCATACACAACATGGAATATAATAAGGATGGTTTTCGTGGTCATATATTATATATATTATATCATAATTATAATTTAATAATGTTATATATTTATATTCATACATTTACACATATTTCATTTACCTTATTTCTTTCTATATAATAAAAAAATAAAAACAGCATTCATGCGTACATACGACTAACCATCTCTAAGAATGTGATATTCCATTTCATAATTATATATCACATATATTATTATAACACACATATAATGAATATAAAATATATTTTTATCATTATTAACATTATCTATATCATGATATAATTATAAAGACCAAATATATAACAAATTAAGACACATGCAATGAACAAAGTGAATATTACCCAAAGTAAAACATTACAATAGGATTGTTAACAAGATGGTAAAAAAAGATCATAATCGAACCATAAAAGGTATTTTATAAATTAATATGGATTTGAATAATATTTAAAATCAATTTATATTTATTATAAAATGTGGCATGAATGAGTAAAATGATAGGCAAGACAAAATGTATGTGAATTTTATATCACATTTTATTTCTGTGAGATACATTCATTATTCACTACCCATTCCTTATGTGTTGTGTGTATGTTGAAAATTAATTTATTATATTTTTATTATACATAATGTTTTGGGTATTTATATATCGATATTATTATATTTAATTCATTGAGACTATTTCTCAATTGATTTGAAATTGGTAAAATTATTTTGTCTCAATTTGTCTTCATTGAGACACTGAAGACGTCATTAAAATATATTTATCCATGTGGCTTATATACTATGTTGGAAAAATTATATTATGAAATTATTTCAATTCATGATATTTTAATTATCATTTAATTTTATTCTATTAAAAGTGGAGTATGGTTCAATGTTACTAAGTGGTAAGAGTTTTTTGAAACAATATTTTCTTTTTTCTTGATTGGTTATGATTATGCATTATATGTTGAAATCATATGATCCATCTATCAAGAACACTCATAAATTTTATTCTTATATCCTTCTTAATGACATATTCATGTATTTGTTCTATTGTCCACTATTTAGTACATAAGATATTCATGTGTTTTTAGGAGAGGCTGACTTTACCCTCTCTATGGTCATAAATCTATATACCATCAAAATCATATTTCCTAAAATATATTTCCACAAATATTATACTATTATATAATTTTTAAAATTAGTTTTTAATTTTTTGTTATTATATTTTTTTTGAAATGAATCTTCTTGTCTCATTCCATTAAAGTATATTTTCTATCCTTTTTACATTGAAAGTGGAATGCTCATTTTTACCTCATACATCATATACTGATTTACATTCTGTCATTTCTTCAAAGCTTCTATTTCATTTTTAAAATTATAATTTTTAAGAATTAATTATTAATGTATCTTTCTTGGAAAAATTTTCCCAAAACTCATTCAATCATTATTTATATGTTATCAATGTATTTTCAAAAAAACAAATATCATAAGTTTTTCGATCCACATTTTAATATTTCAAAGAAAATACGTTTCCAAATGATTTTAAGCCTTATTTATAAGGATTTAATGTAGTTTAAATGAAATGGATCTCAAATTTATTTGATGAATATTTTAATTATTTTGTCCAATTTTTTTTCAAATTATTTTCTAAACTTATTATGTGATTTAAAAATATTTTCAATTAAATAATTTTCCATTTTTTTCAGGATTTATTTAAGAGATTTCATGGATAATGTATCTCAAAACTTTTTAATGAATTATTTATATTATTTAAATTTATAATCAAATAAATATTTATCAAATCAATTTCAAGATTATTTTATAATTTTTCTATTTATATGATTTTCCTAATGATATCATGATTATTTTTTTAGTTATCACGAGATTAGTTTTTAAAAATGATTTCAAGAATTCATTTTATTTTTTTAATTCATATTCTATGAAAATGTTTTTCTAAAGGCTTAATGTGCTAAAAGGACTTCTCAATGAAGAAATGTTATTTTCATCGTGAAATGCTTTCAAAATATCATTCCATGTTATTTTTAATCTAAGATGACATCCTTTGATGTCATTAATTCCCTTACAGAAAAGTATCCTAAGGATCAATTTATTTTTCTTATTTAATGGTTTGTTATTTGATGAAATTATTCAAATAAAAGTTGTTTCCTTTTCACTAGTTACAGTATTTTGAAACATGATTCTTTTCACAGGTCATTATTTAATCAAATGTTTATGAAATATATCTCATTTCCATAGGATATGATGTAATTAAATGATAATGTTAACTATTTCTTTAATAATTTTTGATTTTATGTCTGTAGAACACATATATTTTCTGGGGTTAGGATATGATGATTTTTTTGTGGAAAATGCATATATGATTTATTTATGTGACACATGGGACCTATGTATCCCTCAAATTAGTAAGAAAATGTTGGATTAATCGGGAGTACAAATATTATGTGTGAATCTGATTTCATGTTCACAATGTTATGAGTGAACATTATTATGTGTTCATTATGTTATGAAGGAACTAGATTACATGTTCAAAATGTTCTGCATGGACTTGCTTTCATGTCCATATGATTATATATGAACCTAAATAAAAGTTAACAATATTATGTGTGAACCTGATTACATGTTCACCAAATTATTTGTATACCTTGATGGATGTCCATATGTCTATGATTGAGTCTTATTTAATGTCTTTATCCTAATGTGTGAACTGATTCCTACTTATATATTTTCATGATGTTATACGTGGATGTGTATGACATAACGTATTATTCAAATGCTATGCTTTTATGGATTATTCTTGTGATATTATAATTATTAATTTCATATGATCTTCAAATATGAATTCTATGTCTCATCATTATGACCATTGGAATATAGGGTATGATATTCAAATTTTATGCTCCAGTTTCCATACACATATGATGATGTGATAATAAAAAATTTCCATTCTTTTACCTTAAAAATAATTCAAGGTCATAATTTTTTTATTTTATTTTCCCCATATTAGGAAGGAATATTTGAGGAAGATTTTTGAGAGGGGATGATATTTACTAGTGACATTGAATATCATTCACTATGTTATAATATACTATTCAATGTTTCCAAATACGCTAATTATTACGGTCCTCAGGTATGTACTATTGTAATGTTGTGAAGATTCATATAAATGATATAATATCCAGGTATGCTATTCCTGGTTCTCTATAATAACAATTTCATCAAAAACAATATTTAGTTAACCAAGGTAATACTTTCTGTGATGTGTCTATTCAATGGTTGAGATCTGAGAGACCATATAAAGAATGATCATGTAGTGGATTTAGAGAACTTCGTTTCAGATAAAGGTATGTGTTTGAGAGGATTAGTTTTAGTTGTATGTATAGAATAGTTAATGTTAGGTAATGGTGAATTATAATAAAGATATATATTTAGATGATTCAAATGATTTATTTGAAAAGAGTGGAAGAATCACTTTCCCATTATAAAGGTACATAGGTTAGATTTTTAAAGTTATCCGTTGAAATAAATTCAAGCATTTCACCATATGGATTTTCATATGAGGTTGATATAGTTGATGTTAATTATATATACACATGAATGATCTATCAAACATTATATCATGAATTATGTCTTATGGAAAAATGTAATGGTTCTTAAATATGATAATTAAATGCAATGTTTGAGATAATTTTTTTAGGTACCATATGGATGAAAATTGGACTATGAGAAAGATGTTATTAGAATGATGATCACTGATCAAAGGATTCATAGGAAGAAAACCAGTTGGAGAAAAATATAAAGATATTACAGACAAATATATGATATTTTATTGAAGATATTTAATAAATGTATATTAGAAAATGGTTACCTAACATAGGTAAAATAATGAGAGGATAATTGTATGATGACAATTTGTGAATTCATTGACAAATGATATCTGAAGGAGTTCTTGTGGATAATGATGTATTATTGAATGAAATGTAAAACATACACTAGATAGTGAATATTAAATTATAATTTCATTAACTATGAAGTTATATTAAGTATAATTAGTCTAAGATAGTATTCCCATTTTTTATATCTTACTGAAAACAAGTAATTTTATAGATTTTCATTGACCTAATGAAAAATGAAATTTGAAGAATGGTTATTCTATCATGAATCCTAATGTATTATTTACAATGATTACAAATTAATTAGAATATATTATAGAGTTTCATTTTAAAATGATAATGAAAAGGAGTTCATTCACAAACATCATGATGCTTACCTATAAAAATATATGAAATAATACAGAGGTGTAGTTGATAAGACTATTCACATGGAGAGTATAATAAGTGTCAAATATAACGTAGTGATTTCTGGATCAAGTTCCTAAATGTTTAAATAATGTTCATAATATAGAAAAATATTGAAATGATGATCATTATAACAAGTTATATTAGAAGAATAAATAGTAATTAGGAGTTGTTGAAATAGTTCTTAATCTATTAAAGATAGACTGTTAGATTCTTGTTTTTTTTTGAAAGAGAACCATTAGTTAAGGAAAATTGGATGGATGTATATTAAAAAAATAATTCAAGACATAAGAAAAGTATCATAAGCAGTATAAAATGGAGAGATACCAGATAAAGTAGTTAGAGATAATGTTAACTATATGAAGTCAATAAGATGAAAATTATTAGAATTGTTTTCTGAACGAATTTAGGGAATTTTTTGAAAGGGAATATCTCGATATTATTAATATCAAAAGTTTGTTTCAATGCCTAATAAACATAATTAATGCAGAATAAAATATATTCCCATTGGAAACCATAAACGTAGAATGAAAGAGATTATATGGTTTCAAAATGAGTTAATAAAAAGTTTTGGTATCTAGAGGGATAACAAACTTTGGAGAAATATGATCCACATAGTATAATTGTTTTGGATAAAAAATAATAGAAGAGAAGATGAATATTGGGGTTAGAAATCTGGTTTGTTAAAGGAATGATTACTTGGGGGGTGTAACTAGTTTCTACTATTGAGGTTGTAAACTAAAAATAATATAGAAAAAGAATCCACTTTTGTGGAACAACCAACAGGGGAAGGAGTATTTAATTTTTTCAATCCTTTTAGACATCATGTTTCCATCTTCCATTATTTTTTATTCATATAAATTATGAGTTCATAATTTATATTTGAGTGTACCATAACTATAATATGTTATATATGTTTATATAAATTTTTTCATACAATATTAATAATCATTCTAATAAAAACAAGTGATCACTAATAATCCCCTCCCCCTATTAGTGGTACTAAATTAATCAAAGCAACTTTGATAAAGATTTATAGTCATTTATTTTAATGGTTTTATATTAATCATTTTATTATAAATATATTTATATTATTTTTCAATCTATAATGTAATTTTTTTATTAAAGTTTTTTCCATATAGGAAATGGTTTAAATTAAATAATAAATTTCTAAATATTATAAATTTTATATGATAAAAGTTTCATAATTATTATATTAATATTTATAATTTCTTATATTACTAATATTTTGGATTTTTCTCCATGATTTTTTAGACGAATAGTTAAAAATACACTTTTCTATTAAAATTGTCAATTTATGAAGGTTAGAGAATGTAAAAAACCATTTTTTGGTATTAAAGTAATATTATTCCCTATTTATAAACATAATTAAATCAATTCCACAATAAATAACATATTAATTGGTTTTGGAATACATTAATTTATAGATAAAAGTGTATTTTTTCTAAAATTATTTTCATTGATATTTTTTATTTATATTTCATATAATTTATACTAAATTATTATTTCCAAAATTTTATAATTGATTTCATATTTTGAACTTTAGGGTTTCAGATATTATAATAAGGATGATTTAATATGTTTTTATGATGAATACTCACCAAGTTAAATCATCTTTATCATAGTTATGTTTAAAAATGATAACAGGGAGTTTAAAACTAATGGATTAGTTTTGGAATATTTTAAAAAAATTAAATTTGATTTGGTTTGATTATTTTAACTTATAAGAATCCAATATTATAATTATTTATATTTTGTGACACATTATTTTTAAAAAGGTAAGAAATATGTTAATAAAATAAATTGATAATTTTTTCACTACCCAATTATATAAAATTAGTTATCCTCTGCTCTATTATTCACAAGAATTTAAAATTTTAGATCAACCAATCTTCACCCAAATATCTTCATAAAATTCCGAACCATTTCATATTGTTCCTATTATCACAAAAAGTCCATCATATAGGGAATTATAGTGGTTGAAGAGGGTGTCCATCAGAAGAACTTATGTAATTATCAATCGAGAGTTTTGTGTTTATTTATTCTTCATTCCCCATCAAATATTTTTTGTTAATGATTATATGACTAAATTATTGTCAAACACATACTTAAATATTATAATTTTTATTAGATAAACACTATTCATCTCTTATTTTCTTTTGAAAATAAATATAGTCACTTCTTTGTATGTGTAGAATACCAACCACATTAATTGATGTAATTATATAATCATTTCCACTATACAAGGCTGATGATGAGGTTGTAATAACTGGATAAATTTGAAATTTATAAAATATTTACAATTAAATTTAAATAAAATTTTATCATATTTATTTTTTTCATGAAGAAGAAAAATGAATATATAGTTTATGTGTACCCACAGACTACCAACTCTACGATAGGACATGAATCATTATTCAGTACTCCTTTATATGGTTGGTTTTAAAAGTATATTTTATTTATAAATATGATAATTATAAATATTTTTATAAATATTTAATTAATTGATTTATAACCCCTATGGAAACATTATATGAATCAATGATGTTGTCATGTTATAAATCGATATATCCTGAAACATCAAAAAATGAATTAAATCATTCGAGAAAATACCTAAAATAACTTAATATATGTAAAAAAAATTAAATTATAATGGAATGAAAAAGAAAATTGTTATTTGAAATTTAAAAGAGTAATATTTTATTATAATTGATTTAATGAACATAAAAATATATATGTGTCATTCGGTAAGGGACATTGTTTTAAATATATTTTGTAAAGGTTTCCCTTACAAAAATTATTATTCAATGCAATGGTTATATTAAATTTTTAAATAATGATATTATATAGTATATAGTGTAATGAAAGGTAATTTTGAAATATAATTTAATTTCATAACTAGGGTAATTAAAAAGAATCATTGAAATGTTTTTCAAACAGTTAAATTTTAACATTTTACAAAAGTGAAAATATTTTTTAATATATATGGATCACTAGATTTTACAATTATCATAGACATTATTAATTATCGATCATTATCTACCATATTATGGGGATTTTTAATGTATATCATATTAGAAAACTGTAATGATTTTAACATTTTTAATATTTTTAATGAAATTTTAAATCTCTCCTTCTGATTTATGGAAAATGGAATGTATTTTCATATGTGTTCTAAAGAATTCATAAAATGTTTGGTAAAAATTTAAATTATTAAAAAAATGATATTATTGATAATGTATTTTGTTAATATAGATGACGGATGGTGGGTCTGTTATAGATCATAAATATAGTTTCATTGGATGTATATTTCCATTGCAATGGATAATGATTTAGTCTTTGAATGGGAAAATTATGGTCAATAAAATGATAGTTAGTCCAAAGGAATTAACCGAGATTTAGTTATTTTGATATGATAGGAACATTATTGAAAAGAGTGGAAAATATTATTTTCTAAGATACATATATAATTTTTTCATAACATAAATTTCTGGGAGTCATATGATTTCTTGTCGTAATTAATATTAATAATCATTTAATAGATAAATGAATTTTAAATGAAATGTTCTCAGGATTTCTAGATAGAATCATGGTTTTACTATTTTTATAATTGTGTTATCTAGTATTTCTTTAAATAAATAGTTGATTTTTAGGGTTATTTTTTTTCAATGTTTCATTATGAAATGATAATTATTTATTAGGTTTTCATGATTTTAATGGACTTTCCTGATTATATTTTTATGTTACAATAACAATGATTTTTTTCTCAGAACACATTTTTGAATGGTTTTCATAGATCCTAGAATGTGTTGGGGCTATAGAAATGTCAAAAATCTTTTTTTGGTCTAATCATAAATTATCGAAAACTGTATTTATTGAATTTAAAGTGTAAATATAAAATATATTTTACTAAAAAATGATATATGTTTTGTGGAAGTGTCCACATTGTTATGGTATGTTTTTCCGAATTCCATAACACACTTACCCAATAGGTCATGGAAATGATAAAATGTTAAATCCTTAATAATAAACTAATATTTCTGTTCTGATAAAGTAACATGTTATTGGATTTGTTATGAATGAATGCATTAGATTCCTATAGAGGTTAGAAGATTATTATAAGACAATCATAATTGATTCATATTAAAGTTTATATTATCATGATAATGATTTTTTGTACTTCCATATCACTTCATTTAGTCTATCTATATTTATTAGATTTTATTTGGAAAACATAATATGAATCAAAAAAGGAATTATTGGGAAAATAACATTTTGTATCAATAAGATATAGTGATTCGAATACAATAGTTTATTTTTATAATCGAGTTTAAAAAATGTAGTACCAAAGACCCATACAATATGATCTAGAGCTAAAAATCTATTTTTTACATTATGGTTTAAATAAAAAGTCAAATTAATCATTCATGAATTTCTATAATTAAAACATTTATAAAATTATTTATTAAATTATTTACTCAAATCCTTTTCATGTTTAGAGCATTAAATTGTTATAAAAATAAATACATAAAAATACACTTATCACTCTCATTGACTAGAAATGTTTTCAACTATAACTATTTTTTATTATTAAATTATAATCGTCTTTGTATACAAAAAAATAAACTACTAAAATTAATCATATAGAATCATAAATAATGTCATTCAGCATCAAATATTTTGGAACATAATCATAATAGTGGATGAGGTCACATGAAAAATAAGGTATAGAGTACAAAAGAAGTTGTCATGATTATAAAAGGTATAATCAATATCATAGAAGGAAACGATAATAAAATTTCACATAAAAATTAAAGGGGAATGTACCCATGAATGGAATTTAATTATAAATTATAACCTGAATAATTATAACTAGTTTCATAATGATAAAATACATAATGTGAGGATCCTAATTATATTATCAAGGACTCATTAATAAAAATCATATACAAATTGGTATGGAATATGAAAAAACCCGAGCTGGTTTATCTCATAAGTATTTATAAATCATCGAAGGGCTATGTAATTTTAGGCCCCACCTGTCACTTAATAAGTCCAACAAATTCATTTTAATAAAGAAAATGGTTTCCCATATAATACACAATTATAATAACATGATAATAAATTTTTTAATAAAAAAGAGGCATAAGTAATGTCAATATTTCCCTTATACATATTCAAACATCCTTAACAGAAAATAGTCATCTTTAATGAAAGAAAAATTGTAATTATCATTAATATTCCCCGAATATATAAATGATTAATTATCCATCTTAAACACCCTGAATTTGTTTCATATAAAATAGTGTTTTTACACTATTTAGAGTAATGAGTATGCATTTAAGTCAATAGAGAAAATTATATAGAATAAATCATTTATAATAATGAAAATGGATATGAAAATAACCATCTATTTACAAAAAATTAAGGCACTATATTAAAGAAAATTAGTTTTTAAAAGAATTTGGAAAATGGATGATTAAATTTAAAAAAAAGTTCTTAATCAATTTGCAACCTTATTGAATTAAAATTGGCATATATCATATAAAAAAACTTCAATGACGTGTCAATATGAAATTAGGAAAATATTATGGAAAATAATTGACAATAATAAAATATTGAAAATGAACTACAATTAATTAAGAAAATATTGGGTGGAAGATAATGATATAAAAGTGAATTGAAATCCATTTAAAAAAAATTATAAAAATAATATCCTCCTAAATAGTAAAATTTATATAATTATTAGAATGATTATTTATTTTAAAAAATATTGAAACACATTAAATATCTTAAATTATGAGTAATATTCATAATGGAGGGGATGTTATTTCACATAAAAAATATTTAAAAAATATTATTAATATAATATTAAAAATAAATATGAAAATGAATTTTATATAAAACATTAAATTGTTTCCTTTAATTAATTTTCCATGATTTTCATGTTTTATAAAAACTATCCTTATAAACTAATTTATTAATAGAAATAACATTCCTAAATTAAAATAAATAATATAGGCATATTAAAAATAATTATTCCTATATAAGAAAGATAGATATTATCCGAAATATCGTATAAACTACCATTCATATTATTGGAGAAAAAATAATTGGGATAATGGAATGAATACCTAAAAATCCTATTAATTACAATTGTTATTAAAAATATATTATATTTTGGAAAAACTAACATATAATTTACTGAAAGAAAACTCAATCATAATAAATGTTGAATTAATGTGAGATTGAAACATAATAATACTGTCTTGGGTAACATTAAAATAAAAGGCCATATTTTTTACAAGACATGGTTCTATAAATATCATGAAATAAATTAAATACTATTTCAAAAAAAATTGATTATGAATTAAGTACACTGTATAAAAAGAAAAAAGGTCTACTGAACAAAAAAATTCACAATTGGGGAAATTTTAAATGAGAACCCCTTACAAATATCACAACATTAAGGTGATAAATAATTAATTATTTATTTATATGTTACAAATTTATATCCAAAAAAAGGGAGTTAAAAAATTTCATATATCACAAGCCATTACATACATAATATTGTAATAGGGTATTCAGTAAAGAAGTGATATATCATAACAATGAGAAATTGGGTTAAGAAATCCCATTATTTGTTTCAAGACATCCAATCATACACAAAATTGCTGAATATTAAAATTAGATTAATTATATAATTGATTGAATACATATTTAATGTTTATTTACTTATTATTACATCTTATAATGATGTTATGTTCTCATAATAATTTGTTATATTTTATTTCATATATATTCAAATCATTTTGGTCATAATCTCAATACTTGTATAATAAATTTATAATGGTGAATTGTAAAATTAATTTTATTTCATAAATATATTATAGTCCCAAAATAGGTATCCTATAATTAGATATGTATTGAACATAAAAAGGTCTAAAAAACAAGTACCATCCTGAAATTCATCATGAATAATCATGTAATTCAAGGTTGTAAATAACCATGTTTTTTTAATTTGAGAATCAATGATATTATAGAGATATTACTATTAAATAATAATAATAATAAAATTAATTTTATATTCAATAGTAATTTTTTCAATGAATTCTTACGAGACATAAATTCATTACAACTTAATCATTCATGTATTTTGTGTAAAATAAAAATAGTGATTAGTATTTTTAAAATGTTTTAAATAGATGTCAAAGATATAATTTGTTTCCCATTTAATTATGAAATATAGATAAAAAAATTATTTGGGATAATATTTGATGTATTAAATTAATATTTCAAAAAAATAAAGGGGAAAATTGTTATGAAACAAAAATATTTTAAAAAGAATTATTTTGTCACAATATGTATATTTCGAAGAGAGTTCATTGAGAGGAAAACAATGATCCCCCATTATAAATTGATCAAATTGATTAAAAAAATATAAATGGAATCATAGTATAAATTGCGAGGGGGTATATAATTGACTCAATATAATAAATCTTAATTAATAATAGTAACACATGGCTCTAGAATCTATATCCCGATCCTAAAACCATTAACTACTTACTGAGCTTATAGCTTTTAAATAACTGAAACATTATTACACTAGAGGATTAGGGATATTTAATTTCACTTTTTAGTAGTGATTTTTGTATATTATTGAGATAATAATGAACTGATTTTTTTCTTTTAAATAGAAATATAAGATTCTTTTTTTGAAAGGAAAATCAATAGAGATATAAAAAATACATTTATTTAATAGAAAAAATGGTATTTAAAAATTTCTACAGGTTTAAAAATAGACAATATGAATATTTCGAGCCCATTTTACTATCAAGATGAATTATTGTATGGTTTTATGTTTCTAAACAAATTTTTCAATATAATATTCTAATTTAAAATTCATCCAAAATAAATTATGGTACTATTGAGATAATTTGAATTAAATGTAAAAAATATAACTATAGTCTTAAAATTTTAATATGTAAAATAATAAATAACAAATAATTTTTTGAGAAAAAATTCATGAGTCTAACTAATCCAAAAAACCTCTCTTTTTAATAAATAAAACTATATTATGTTATTTTTTAGTAGCTTTCAAAAGTTTGTAATTTGTGATGTTTATTCTTTCTTCATAATCATACCATCCAAAAAAGAAAAAAATAAACATAATTTATTTATATTTATTTATATAATCTAAACCCATCCATATTTGTGTTAAATTGATGTCCTTATTATGAAAATATAATATGTAATATAGAGTGCCATTTTAGAAATATAAATTTATTTATATAAATGGGATGTCATATTCTTGGAATTTGTCACCCAGATACATTTTTAATGATTATCATATAAAAAGAGGTATAATATATCCTTAAACACATTTTTTATGATTTTTTACGCACATATTATTATTTAACTATCTATTTATAACATTTATACAATTAAATAATTTACTAAATTGATGAAACTTCATTATTATTATTATTATTAATTGTTAAAAATGAAATGGATGTTATTAAATAATTTGAATTTTATAATTCCAATTATAGAATACATTTTTATGATTTATTTTCCATTACTCTTTTGATTTTATTTTATTTTATGTTCGATAAACTCAATAAAAAATATTTAAAAAAAATTGATTCGAAACATAAAAACTATTTTTAAAAAATAACGTATAAAGTTGAATAAAAAAAATTTAATTGGATTATATTCATAAAATGATTATTAAATTAATTTTAAATCATCCATATACCAAATTTTACAACATGAAAACATAAATAATAGATAAGAACAAACAATTAATTTCTGTTTTTTAGAGAACATTACAAATATTTGTAAATATTCGATCAATGATTTTCATGTTACATGTTATAATTTTATTTTAATTAAATAATTTATTAAAAATTTATTTTATTTATAGAAAGTATTCATGAATTTTAATTTCATTCTTATTTTTTAATAATATCATTTAATCTACATTATAGGTAATATTTTGACCCAATCGACTAAAAAATCATATATTTTATAAAAAACAGAAAAATTCACAGTAATATAATTTTGAAATATTAAATTAAACTATAATATCATAGTAATAAAATTCAGTTTCTAAAATTCAGTAATTTATAATTTTAACAGGAATAGAAAATATACAGTAAAATATTTTTTATATGAAAAATAATAATTTAAAAATAATCTATTCTTAAATTTATATGAATTTATTTTTATCAATAAAAATTGAAAAATAATTTCCTATAAACTAATTAATATATTTATATCATAAATATCTTTCTATATTTAACTTATACTGTTTTTACTAAAATATATTCCCAAAAATCCAATGGCTATATTAAAATTGTAACAATTTTAAAATAAAATTTCTATAGATTATTGGGATTTGGATTATGATACTTATTGTCTGTGGTACACGATATTTTACATAGTATTCATTCATAGAAGAATTAAATATTGAGTTATCATGGTGTCACATTCACCCCCTCTTATAAAATGTTTTTCCCATGAAATTTTTATATATTCATAACAAAATGAATATTTATTAACACTATTACAATCATTGATATTGATTTTATTGTTTTGTAAAATATCTAATATAATACCTATTAACAATGTATCTCTCAGATATTTATAAATCTCATATTAGTTATAATACTAATTCTTTTGAATTGTTTTACGAATGGGTACCTTTGTAGTTGGTTCTATTTTTCACAGAAGTATCGTACAATTTATCATCATATTGTTTTAATTAGGAAATTATTTTACAATACAGATAAAGAATGATAAATTTTACCTCCTTGATTTAATAGTACTAAATATGATATTTCCACCCCATTAGTTGTTATTTTAGTAGTTTTCAATATTTTCATTATCTCGTATTCTAATGATAAATATCATTATGAATTTTTTATGTCGAATCACTAGGGAAAATTTAAAACATTTTATAATGTGCACATATGGTATGTAATATTATTCATCATATCTCTAGTCATTTTTTTATAAACATGTTATAATTATTTATGATGATAGTAAATATTTATAACCCTTCATTTGATGAATTAATAAAATAGACACTATTAAATACTAATGTTATTTTGGGTCCATTGATTACATTGTATTCCATGATGTGTAAATATGTGATCTGTGAGTTGAATATAAATTGGAGATTAGTTGAAAATATTTATGGAGTCGCATGATGGAATAAGATTTCACCAAAGAAAAAATGTGCATGTTTTAATTAGTATTATTTCGTAAATTATATTTAGTTCAATGACATGTGTCAATAGTGACAGATTGATTTAGTCATGGACGAGAAGGTGATGTCTTTGAAAATTTTAAATTTCAATGAGTATTATGACATGTATTTTACAAAATTCTTTTATAAAATGTATTTATATTTTACATGAAGAATATTTCGGGAGGAAGAGTATTTAATGAATAAATAAGATCATGGATTAATTAATAAGTAATTTAAATAGTATAATCAAGGTATTTTTCTGGACGTAAAAAAAATCAATTCAAAACCCAGAAGATAGAATAGGATATTCTCAACTATGGAATTTTGGGACTATGAGCTCAACCACACATAAGGGAAACATCCAGGGCTAGCCCACATGATGGAAGGAGTAGTTGGGATGTGTTTGTGATTACAAGAGATTATTCCCTTGATAGATCATGGGTTTGGGGTGATGGTGGGGAGTGTGTGTCATCGTGGTTGGTAGGGTGTGTGAGACTAGTGTTTTGGTTGATGATACCCCACTTCCTTGTAAAATCCAATCATTATCAAATGGCTCTATATTAATAAACACATGACTGAGAGAACAATGGATGTGGGTCAAATCTATTATCATGAACTATTGAACGATCATTAAAAATATATATTTTACACAGACTATCTAACCATATGAATATACATTCCCTGATTAACACTATCATATTATTCTTCCATAATCCACACTTAACATTTTTATCTGATCAGAGTGATAATTTGAACATCTTTTGATCAAACTACATTCTCTAAGGGTGTTCTGTGACCGTTTTTATGGTACATTATGACTTTGAAACTCCATGAATGAAATCAATATCTTTCATACATAGTGATAACTCAATTTAATTTCCTTGTCCAAATGAAAATAAATATATAGAGTACATTTGAAAAAAAAAGTTTGAGTATGGGATATAATGTGACATGTGCTTCTCATCACATGAACACGAGGAATGAAACACAATATCATACTGAAAAAGAAAACACTATTTACAGTGTATATTTAAAAAAAACTTATTGAATCAATTCCAATAAATATTATTCCATGACATATATTTTATATCATGAAAACGACTTTTTTTGGAATTTTATAGAATTAAATGTGGTGGAATGTGAATTGTTAAATATATTCATGGATGATTGATTTTTTTCATCTTCAAAGGAAAAGAGATTTTCTTTTTCAAAAAAATATCTATTTTATTCCACTATGGAAGGGGAAAATAGTTTCCAAAAATATTATTCATGCACATTGAAATTAGAGATAACATAAATGCTTGAATTGGGAACCTCACAGTCAGTATGTTCTTAATGCAACTGATCTTCTATGAATAATTTAGGATATTCCAAAACCCCATTAACACACTTAAAGATAGTTTCACTCAAAATTTATTTCTTATAGGGGAAGTTCCACATATACCTATGTTATACCAAGATAGAGTGAATTAATAATTACATGCATTATAATAAATTTTATTTGAAAATAAGACGTGTACACTGAGTTTAGAGTCACCCTTTCATGAATTATTTTCATGATACATGTAATTTATATGCATCTGTTGAAAACCTTCATGAGGACTAAGTGAGAAAATATATAAAGAATTAAGGAAGATAGTGGACGGTTAATATGGAAATTCACACATGAGATCAAAACCATTTGAGAATAAATCCAAAGAATAAGTTTTCATAGCACCTAAATTTGTAAAATAGAGATAAAGTATATGATATAGTTTAAGAAGATAAGAGGATTGATTTTTATATGATTTATCTGGTAAAAAATAATAGTGGAACACTATTTTGAATATATGGAACACATATAAGTGATTATGGAGCTTCCTTATATAGAATAATGAATTCCTGCAATAGAATTTGTCTAAAACTAAGGATTCCAATTTTATAATGTGACAATAAATTGTTTCACAAAGAACAAAATATTTTTAATGGTTCAAAAATTGTACATTAGAATGATTTATCAATTATTATTTTATTGTAGGATCATCTAATTTATATTTCTATAGTGTATCATTTCATTTAATGATGATGGATTCTACTTGGGAAATTATCAATAGATGTAATATTGTGATTTGGGGTTATAACCAATCACTTGAGAAAAAGGTATTTTTTCAGGGTATAACATACATCTTGAGTTTTATTTTAGATGAGGTTAGAACCATTTTGAAATTACATGGTATAATTATATAAATTTTTTCATAAGCATCTTATATAGTATAAAATATATGATGGGGTGTATAACAAACACATCAATCGTTAGGTCATTGTACCAAACTGTATAACTCCTTAGGTTATGTGTGTTTGGATTACCATATCTTATGAGGTAATTAAGAAGGAAAAATTATTTCTTTATTGTGGTTTTATCAATCTATAATCTTCAAAATAATAAAAAAAATCGTATAAAAATGGGGTCATTAATTCACCGATACTGCTCTCAATGATCACATGTCAATTGAGGATTTACAAGTGGAATCAAAGGTTGTTTTCTATGAATGATCCAACAAAAATATGAAGATTAGGAACAAAAAATTAGAAAATCATCTATTTATTCCCATTTTCAATGTCGATTACTATCATGTATGGGGAAATATATTGATTTTATATCCCTTATCACTAGGGGTATATATGAGAGATATAACTTCAGTGGGATTCACACAATATAAAGAGAATCATCCAATTAATTTAATATGATATTTAAATATGAATATGGATAGAAAAATTTATATTTAAATATTGATGGCTTTATTATAAATGGTATACACTTATGCGATGAGTCTCCATATATCCAGTATGATATAATAAAAAATGAGAAGTACTTATTAATGAAATTTTTCATTTCTAAAATATAGGTTGAAAATATGTATATTTATGTATTGAAATATCAAAATGGGTGATGATGAATGTGTTAATGTATAATATTTAAGTGTAGATAATATTGTTAATAGAATTATAATTTTTTTGAGAAGTAATATAAATAATCCTTTGTGAATAACATAATGGGAAATTACTAAAATAGATTCAAAAAAATGAATATTCACTTGATTACTAAAATTATATATCATTGGATTAACGCCATTATATTAACATAACATATGAAATGATAATAGTATCAAATTTAATTTATTAGTAAATACAAGATATATCTTGTGACTCCATGAATATGAGTAATTTTTGAAACAAAGAAGAACCAAAATTATGTGATTATAATGATGATCAAGATAAATTGCTATTCAACAAAAAGATTAAATAATTTACAAGAATAATAATAAGGGATGATAGAATAGAAAAATAGTAAATTATTTAATTTTATAATTTCAAATGAAGTGGTCATTTTATTGGTAACTATCCAGTGAATAAGTATAATGAAACATTCATAGATGAAGATGATAAAAATTTTAAAAAAGGATACCAAACATATTTTTACATATTTTTACATCCATAAAGAAAAATATTATGAGAATATAGTTTGATCAATATTTATCAATAGTTTGTGAGTTAGATTGTACAATATCTTCCTATATAATTATGAGCCATAGAGGAAAATATAAAAAATCCAAATACTTTTTTTATGGTGATGATTGAAATAATGATGAATGGATGTTAAAATAAAATCCTAAATAAAGATATGTTACCAGTATGCATATCCTAATAGAAAAGAAAATGAAGATGAATATATATTATAAGATCACCATTGAGAATAATGAATATTTTATGAATAAGGAGACAACTTTTAATGAAATAAGGGCCTATTAGATGAGGATGATGAATGACTTGTAAATATATATAAACATTGATGTGGAAACCCCATATGAAAATTAATTTTATAAAAATAATTATGTATAACTTTTTTATGATAAAAAACAATAAAAATTTATGATGACTTAATCTATGAAGATATTGAATTATATAATTGAAATGATTACTGATAATAAAGGATATTTATCCTAAAAAACATTAAAAAATTTTAGGGATAAAAATAAGTTAATGAAAATTAGATAAAATGTAAATAGTTCAATTTTATATAAAGGTCCATCATCATAATTGACCAAGAAAGATGGAAAATTGAGATATTTTGTATTTCTAAAAACCAGTTGCAATATATATGCAATCTATAATAGTTATTATTTTTTTTGAAATATTAATCACGTTAGGATCATTGGAATAATAAAAAATATGAAACCAAGGATGATTGGGATAATTCATCTATAAGTGTTCCAACTATGTAGAAACATCCAAAGTATTTGAAAAGGTATAAAGAACAATATTTATATAAGAGTAACTAGCAGACTGGAAGATAAATTTTTAGAGGCTAATATTGGTGTTGTGGAGTGTTTGGTCATAAATCATTTAAATTATTTTATAACATGTCAATAACTCGAATTAAGTGTTAATCAAGTTATATCAATGACAAAATGGCAATTTCTATTATTTATAAAGTTAATCATTTTGGTACGAAATCATATAAACTATGAACATAGTGCATGGTCGGGTTCCCAAATGATGTTTTTTGAAGTTGTGGTCAAGAAGGTCCAATTATATGAAATAAATATATATATTATAGAGTGTTTTTCATCCCCCTAAAAATTTAAAAATAAAACATTTTTTGAAGAAAAACCTAGACCCTAGAAAATTATGTTAGAATCATAGAAAAATAGATAATTTTCATATGATTTCCATGTTAAAATGAATGAATTAGGGGATAGTTAATGATGTTAAAGATTGTGATAAATTAATCAACATTATATGTCTTGTTAATTTTTATGGGTGAAAAACTAGTAATGGATTGTGAAAATACTTTTATCTTAATAATTGATCATAATGGTGAAATGGAAAGAATAATTTAATGAATATATTATAGAAAATGAAAAGTTATCCACTTATGATGTTTCGTATAATGGGGAACAAATCTCACATTACATGATGTATATAACAAATAATATTTTTATATTTATTGGATAATATCATTGTAAATTTCTCTTATATATAAATTGCATGCCCTTACTTATTACCCATTATTTTATTTGTGTTTGGTCACATGAAGTGATTTAAATAAGATGTTTGAGGCTAAGGATTATAGAAAACATGAAGTGATTTTCCATCATGGTGTTTAGATAATACCATGAAATAAAAGAAGAATAATGTATCCCTTAATGGGGATAAAAATTTATATGAAACAATCATTTTAAATAGTTCCTCTAAAACATGAAATTTTGTATAGATTCAAAACTAGAAGAATGATTCATTCTAATTACACATTTGTCCATGATTATAAATTTTATTAATAATATCAATTAAACGATATTTCATGGATGATGAATAAATGATAAAATTTTAGATTACATTATTTTCACATAAATTTTTTGATATGGTAATTTAATTATTCTTGGATTTTTAATTTCATTGTAATATCTAATTACTGAAAAACACATATATGTGACTTGAAAATTGATAGGAATGATTTCACATGAAAAATATATAATGGATGTTATATACAACCGTAGTTATACCACTATTATTTTCTACATCAGGTTAGCTCATATATTCATTGAATTAATGAACAATTGTCCATTTTATAAGAGAACCTTCTCATATCATTCTTCTATTAATCCAAGAGAACCACAAGGACCCCCGATATAAACATTTATTATGATTTACAATATGGTGGGGAGTATTTTATCCCACAAATTAATATTTAAATATATTCAGATATAATGAAGATAGAATTCATATAGAGAAATTTTTGGGCCCAATAGGGAATTTATTTTAAAAAATGTGTCAATATATTATTAGTGATTTGAAGATGAAGTGGCGATTATTATAGCCTTATTATTGGTTCAATTTATGGAATTGGATTTCATGATTGAGAAAGACTATATTTTTTTAATTTTGATGACTATATAATTTTTCATATGTTGAATGAATTGTTTCAATAGTGAGACATTGTTATAACAATTGAATACGAAGTGAGGTCCATGAAAAATATTAATTTTCAATGTATTATAATATTAATTTAACAGAAATTAAATATTTATAATTTAGATGGATAATATTTGAGTAGTAATTGTATTTTATGAATAATTATGATATTTTCATGTCTAATCCATTCTATACATATCACATCATATGTGTTTTGGGGGAGACTTATTAATAAATTTTGGTTGAACCCACAAATCTACCAAGGTAAGGCTCAACAACAACATTGTGGAACCATGAGGTCAACCAATCATAAGGGAGACATCGACTCATAATACCAACTATGTAAGGAGTGGATGGGACATGTATCAAATAACAATAAAATGTACTAATGATAGAGTATGTCCTTAGGGTTTTTGTGGTCCAATGAGTGTTGGTGGAACCCATGGGGAATGTGTGAGTGGTATGGCAGGCATCAGTCCACTCATTCCATGGCACATCCATTCATTGGAATGAGATATTTTAATATAAAATTTTATACAAATTTAATAATATAGGTGGTATGTTATGTTTCATGGGAACTGTCTACCCTTATTAAAAATACAAACATTACCCAACCCATTTGATCGTATAAATTATAGTCTTTTTGTCGAATTTATGATTATATTCCCCAAAAACCATTATTTTGAGTTCTATCATCATATATTGGTTATTAAAATCCCTAATGGTTTAACATATATCTCTTTGGGAGTTATGTGACTGATTTTATGAGTGTCTGATACATCAAACCTCCATGCTGGAAATTTCCATCATTCAAGAAACAAAAAAACCAACTGATATGCCTCAACCAAATAAAAATGATGTTGATGGGGCCATCTTCAAATATGTAATAGTTATTTAATAAATGATACATGTGATTCTCATCAGAATAATGTGAGTAATTTAATATATATTCATGTAAAAAAATATTATACTCTTTCTGCATAATAATTTCTCTAAATCACCAAAATCATATGGAGATTTAAAATTGATTTCATGGCCTATATTATACCACAGTAATGAAATCATGACATAATATTTTTTCTGAATAAAAAGTTGCAGGACGCCCTTATTTAAATAGTTTCATTACTGAGAGATTTTTTTTATATTGGATGAATAATATTATTAGGTTTTGATGATAATAGAACACTTGACTTCCATTGCGTGAAGGGAAGAAGGGTTTTTATAAAGGATATTGTTGCATGATAAAAGAAGTGGATACTATGACTTCATGTTTTTTTAACCATTAAATCATGATTTCATAGAGAATTTAAGTATTTTTTTAATCATATTGGGTTTCTGTGAACTCAGTTGAGACAACATGAGATAGTGTTAACCACATTATATTTCTCAAAGGAGAAGTTCCACTCAAATTTTGTATGTAGTACATGTAATTGTGTGCGTGAAGAAGAGTTGTATAGTGTGTTCATACATACCCTTTCATGAATGATTTTCATTATACATATAATATACAAGAATGTGATAACCTATATGTGTTATGTATAAGTGAGGTGATATGTGACGATTTAAGTTAGATAGTAGATAATTATTGGGAACATACACACATAAAATCATAAAAATTTAAAATAACAACCCATTCAAAATATTGGGTAGATTATAACATTTTAATGAAATATATATTATACGAAACAGTTTCATAAAGAGAATAGGTTTGGGTTTTAATAATATTATATTGAATAAAATAATAAATGGAAATTTCTGGTATTATAATGAAAACATCAATGTGTAGCTGGGTTATCATTATTCAGAGGAATGAATTATTTCTTGAGTAATGATAACCTTGTGGAAGAAGATTATTTATTGTGATCAGAAATTGTGGATAAGACCAATATATGTGAAAAATTATACAAAATTTACCTAATAAATTACAATCCCACAAGCTCATGGATAAGTGTCATCAAAAAGATATTTTTGCAGTGGATCATTCTATATGATGTTGGTGACTACTGTTGGATGTATAACTAGTTTTTTGGGTTTTGTATTTGGAGTTTAAAATAAATCAATGGTTATGAATGTGTAGATGTGGGAAATAAAAAAATGATGATTATGGATTAGATATGGGTAAGGGTTATAGAATTCTAGTAATTATTGAGTGGGAGGTTAACCAAATAAAATTTGTAATCACATTTAAATATATTAGGGAATCCCTGTTACGGTAATAACCAACATTAATATGAGTAAATCATTGGAAAAAAAAATTTACATAATATTTTTTGTGCCATTGATTTATATTATCATTCAAGGTAAGTCTAAGATACCAAATAAGAGTTTATCATGTACTTATCCTGCTATAGTGGTTGAAATGAAAAATAATTTCAATTTATTATAAAAGGGATCACTGATTGACTATCTATACCTCTAAATCTTAACACACTGATATGGGGTTTATAAGGTCAACATATATTATTTGATAATTAATTAATTCAAAAATAATATACAAAATATTATATATAAAATTTAAAACCCAAAACTAAGAAATATTTTATCATATATTCTTCAACAATCAACATAATAATTATCTACAAAAATACTAATTATACATAAAGTGAAATAATAAAAATGTATATGTCCTAAATAATTATTTTTAATAATATTATACTACTTTCGAACAATAATCTGAATAGTCATGACATAAAACTTTGACAACAATATATATTCTTCAAAATGTTTCCGAAATAATTATTCTATAAATAATATTGGTCATATTGATATGAAATATAATATTAGCTGATAATTTTTATTTTTTCTTGAATTATATAATGATCTGATAGTTATAATAATACTTACATCATAATTACCTCAATTTAAAAAATGAAATTAACTATGAAGGTTATATTTTCATTGAATATTCTCTCCCCGCTATATTAACATTAATTACCTAAAAAATCAAGTAATATAACTTGTTATAAATAAATATTATATATTTTTCACTCAATAATTCATCATAATAACCAAAAAATGTCTAAAAAATATCGTTAACAATCTTGATCCCTTTTACCAGAAACCCTCAAATGTGAATATCTTCCTATAAACATATGATCCACCATAAAATATTTATCCCATGATAGTATGTAAAATTATTAAATTATCTTCATATGATAAATTATTTACATCTTATTTTGTCAAAACACCACTACGATAAAAATTATAGTACCCAATAACCAAACAGTCAAATATAGTGATTAAAAATATTATTGTCACTTACATTTATTAAAACTAACTAATGTGAACCAAAATTTTTCATTACATTGTTACAACATCATGAAAATTATTAATAAAATTTCATACATAGAACCACTTAATGATTATATATACACCGAATTATGATAATCACTTTATAAAAAAACAACACCATTCACATCCAATGAAAAAATTAAACTATAACTATATATCAGTATTCCTCGATAATTTATCCACGTCGCCCAAAAAACATTTCATTTTTGTATCTTTTTTAAATTATGATTTAAATTATTCTTCTTAACAACATGGGGAATAGAAACCTAAAAACAGTGATCTCAAATACTCAGTTATAGAAAATTTACATCATTTTCTATCAGGAAAACATAATACATAAAAATTATGTAAGTGGTGAAAAATAATATAATATTCTATAAAAAAAATTCACTAAACAATAATGTGTCGCTGAATTAGGGAACAATACAAATGTTTTCATCAATAATTATTATCTTTTTAAAAAAAAATAGAATGTATATTTTTAGGAATTGTATTTCTACATTTACATCCCAATGCCAAGAAAATATAAAAATACAATTATGGAATTTTCTAAATTCCAAATCATGATTTTCTCATTATTTCTAAAATATTTTGAGGGGATATATAATGTCGTTCCATTATAGGAAAATAATATGTAAAATACATTCATCATATGAATGAAATTAATTAAATTTCAATACATAATCAAGATTGGTTAATAATAAACATTCGTATTGGAAAAATTTCAAATGAACTGTCAATATATCATAGGTATATATGCTTCTTAAAGTATTCCTAAAATTAATCCCAAATAAATTAAATGTATATATTTCTTAGAAACCACCAGTATTGTATTTTTATAAATTGTTGTGTTCAGACCATATTGAGTAATGATTAAATGGTAGATCTAATAATTGAAATGTTTTACAATCATACAATGATAAAAATTAACATTATTATAATTATAGAAAAAATCCTTTAAAATGGATTTATTTTTGTAAATCAATTTCATTTTAAAAAATAAGAAAATTTATATGAATAATTAAAAAATAATTTATCATTATGATTTTGTGACTTATAAAAAAAATTATGTTATAAATAACATTTAATTATTTTGAAGTGGGGTTAATAATAATATTAAAAATAATGTATATAATTATTTATAATAAAATAATATCGAAAATGAAATATTCCTATGGAAAAATACTGAGTTGATGATAAATATGTACATAATAGGATTGAAATGAAATTGGTAAAATATGATGAAAATATTAAAAAAAAATTCTAAACAAAATTATTGATTAATAGGAAATGATATTATAATGAAAAACTGTCATAAATAAAAATATATGATAAAACATGTGAAAGGATCATTACTGTGGGATAATCCATTCATATAGAAATCATTTAAAAGTGTCTATTTTTAGAATTTTTTATGAAACCCAATAGTTAATTTTATAAAAAAAAAAAAAATTATTCCATTAAGACATTTAGAAAAAGTGTAAATGTTAATAGAAATATATCTTAGGGAAAAATTTATTTATCGAATATATATTTTTTTAGGAAAACAATTAAAATTTATATCTAAGAAAAAGTTTTCCATCCAAAAAGGTAAACTACAAAAAAAAATATAGTATAAATATTTTTTAGTTGAATGGAGAATGATAATGAGGGAATGAGGAAAAATAATTATAAATAATATAGATATATAAGGTTTATAAAAAAATAATTGTTTTATTATATAAATATCATCTAATTACCCTCCCCCAAATATTCAAGATTATGGAATCCAAATTAATAGTGATATTAAAATATAAACACTTATTGATTTGGTAACATTCAAATAAAAAATATATTATGATATACCATTATATAGTTCTATAAATAACCACAATTACATAAATTATAAATTGAAAATATTTTATCGTCATAGTATATACACTATATTAAATAGAACATTGTGCAAAATGTGAAACACGTCTCAAGGAAACATGTTTTGGGTGAGAAACACAATGAAATATCATATTTTGTAAATAATGATTAATCAATGTAATGATTGCACATGAAAATTTATTGTAAAAATAAATAAATTGGTATTAAAACATAAAATAATATTAGTTCATTCTACTTATAATTTTGTAATAACATAGTCAACACGGAGGTGATATAAACTGATGAAATGAAATTGAGTAACAAAACACTTTACCTCTAATCATGACAAGACTCATATAACCTACATCGTCCAAAATAATAAAATTATATTAATTATATACATTACTAAGAAAATATATCATTTTTATTAAATTAATAACATCCCTTGTAATCATGTTTTGTTCATTTACTAATCAGATATATTTATTATAGGTCGCTTTGTGGTTATTCATTTCATATTCTTAAAAAAAATATTATATATTTGTAATGATAAATGGTATTAGTATAATGGTATCTTAAACTCTATAATATTAAAGGAGTCACATTAATATATTCATTAAAGTATGTATTTTCAATAAGTCATCAAATTGTACCAATCAAAAATACTTCTTCAATTAGAATATTTTTATGGTTAGAAATGCTATTTAATTTTACATTATTTTTTATATTACATACATTAACATTATTGAATCATTTATAAAAAAATAAATTTAATAACAAGAAAATAATTATTCTATAAAAAATGAGTAATGATTACCCATGATTCATTTTTATTTATGAAATCATGATCATTTAAATTAGTTGGGTAAAACCACTAAAATGGGTGACATTTTTCAAATATTTTAAAATAAAGGGTTACATAGTAAATATTTGCGTTTTGATATAAATATATAATTTATACAAAATTATTCACAATAAAATATTATTCAATAATATAATTACATAATTTAAAAATGGGATAATTAAAATTAATATACCTTATTTGAAATACCACCATTTTGAAATAATATCATCTTATATAGGAGAGGTTATTTAGTTGTAACAGGGGAACGAAAGTCATAAATTGGTTAAATATATTCCAATAATATATAAATGGATTTATGTATGGAAAATATCTGGGGTATAATGTGGTTTCTAGATAATGAATCTTAATTATGAAAGGAGAATGAGTATTGGAAACCCTTACCTCAATATTCAAGACATTACCTTCTGATAAAGAAGATAGATTTTAAAGAATTGAAATTGGAATATGATATTGGATTTGTAACACCCCGAGATTTTATGAAAAATATTCTTTTTAATTTCATTAATGTACTGTGTTGTACGCTACACCAAAAGGAGCTTGCACAACACGCATCCTTTAATTGCCTTTCATTACACGCAATCGCGACCTTCCTTGATAGCGTGTGTAGTACGCAATACCGAATATCATTAAACAACGATATGCTATTAAAATATTATTAAAACTAGCCGTTATGAATATTAATAACCACTTTTTGAAATTTTGTAAATTTTATTTTTCAAAATGGACTCCATTTTTGGATTCAGAATATCGAAATTAGCTTAGGGTGAAATTTTTTTAATTTTTGGATAACTTTCATATTTTGATGAATAGTGGAAATTACTAAATTTTAATTAAAAACATCCTTTTCAATAAAAATAATTAATAGTGATAAATTATTAATTTTAGTGGTTTTAAAGTATATTTAGAATATATTTTTACAATTTAATACAATGATGGTCATTGGATATAATTTCACATTTAAACCACTTATAAACAAATTTCAATCTTTTGATAGTTATTATCTCTTAAAAACATGCTATTTGTTTTGATGAAGGAAATTAATTTTTAAATTAGTTAATGCAACTGATATGTTTTTAATTTGGTAAAATAGACATCATTTTTTTGTTCATAATATCAAATATAGCTTAGGCCTAATTTTTGGTATTTTTCTGAAAACATTCAATTTTTGATGAATAGTGAAACCACTAAGTGGTAGTTAAAAACTGAATTGTTCATAAAACGTAATTTTACCGCTTCTGTGAGTGGAATTTCAAAAATCCGAGAGACACGGTTGATTTCAGTAAGTAAAATGTGGTTCAATGAGATGAAAATAATTTTTTGGTGAATAGTAACTTTTTACTTTTTTTTACACGATTAAAAGTAAATAGAGTAATTAAGGGTAGAGATGATATTATTATTACCCTAACACATGTCCAAATTCTATTAGACAAGTGTAATTCGACCAAAAACAAACCTAGGAATAAAATATGACCATTTAGGCCCACATGGATTAGATTAGTACATTTATTATTAATTTATTTAAAGAAGGCTTAAAAGAGTTAAAATCAAAGTTTATTTATTAAAACATTTTTAATATGGGGTTATACATAGGATAAATTCGACTATAAATATTAATTAGAAAGATAAAAGGCTTTCATACATAATGGTATTTTATTTGTAATTTTTAGACATTAAATAATTTAATTTATTTATGACACAATGATGATGAAGTAATTATCTTATTAATCAAATATTGACATAATTGCTGTTATAAACACCAAAATAAATGTAATTTGAGACTTTTTATGAATCCCACTAATTTTATAGGTTACTATGACATGTTAGTATTGATTTAATTAACTTTTTTCGAACTAATAATTCTGTTATTATTTTCACAAAAATAAATTATTAAATAGTGTCAAAATTGACATAAAATAGTTTTTGAAAGAAATATTATATTGGTAATTGTTATTTTATTCCAAAAAATATAAGGTTTGGCCAAATGACTTAGATAAGGTTTTATATATTATTAATAGACAACTTGGTGTTTGTTTGGCTGCTTATAGTAAGTTTATTAACCTTATAGTATAAGAACACAAGAAGACACGGGAAAAGTAAACCTATTTAACTTAATGTTAAATCTAAATGATACGGTTAAAATAGGAACCTAAACTTGTCTAAATTCAATTGGATGAGAGGATTTCGACCCATCCGCTCCTTAGCTTCGAAATATATCAATTTGGAGATATTTAAAACTGAACATGACTTTATAATAAAATAATAGTTTTAGTTATTCCAAAGGTGCCCCTCTGCTCCCTTATAAAAGGGCACGTCCTCCCTCTCTTCCTCACACATCTTTGAGCCTTCAAGATCGGCCAACCCCTGCCAAATTCTCTTCTCCACTTCCCTAGAAACATCCTAGAGGTTCTGGTATTCCTCAAAGACCAATTTTCGTGCCCTAAGAGGAGGTCTCAAAGAGGCGTTTCAAAGAAGTGGTAATTTCCGTTACCGATTCTTTCACCTTTATTTCTTCTTCCACTTCTTTTTCTTAGGTTGTTTCATTATTAAGTAATAACATCAGTATCACTAATATACTGATATGTTATTATAAGTATGAAACAATCCTATTTCACCATCTATCCATCCTACGGAAAACAAAATCACCGCGCGTGCGTACGTACGGAATACCGTCTCCACCCCGTGGTGAAATCTATTTTCCACCACCAGCTTATTTGGATGGGTATACTGGTGTAAATAAAAACTATATATTATTATTTGAAAGTTATATTGATTATGAAATAGTATACATACACTCCAATACAGTCCCACGATCATGAGAACGATATCATCGCTCATGCGTACGTACGGACTACCGTCTCCACGACGCGATGAGATTCATTCTCCATTTTAAACCATTCATGAATGATTATAAAGTATATATAATAAGTAATCATGAAATATATGACATAATAATGATACTGTATTTATGTGTATATATATGAATGTCATCTACTTAATTCCGTTCAACTCAATAAGGAAACGAAAGCAGCGTTCATGCGTACGTACGGCCTACCGTCTCCATGAACGGTGTATTTCTATCCATTTAATGATTTATTATATATATGTATATTCTGAATATATATATATATAAATCATGTTTTATAATCTGGAATTAAGTAATCATGATCTAAGAAATCATATGAATAATTACAAGTCAAAACACGGACGACAAATGAAACAATTTTACCCAAAACGCTCTTTAACATGGAATTTACAAAAGAACGGGTAATATAAAGTCATAAGTGAACCATATATGATATCATAACAATGAATATGATTCTGTAATAAGTCAATCACATTATTTAAATCATTATACAGGAGGTTCGGACACTTACGAAGCAAATCGGACCTAAGGTAAGGGAAATATCACAATTTCATTTTTATCCGAGAATGTTTATACTTTGGTATTTACTGGGGTGTATTTTATCATCCACATCCATGTTTCATCAATATGTAACATTATTTCCATTCACCTACAATTGTTTAAATCCAATTTTACCCTTCGGTGAGTTTTTAGTAAAAGATATAAAAGGAATCTTTTTTCGTTTTTCGTATGAGGTATTTTTTGACATTTCCGACAAAAGTACGAAGAATTTTTTTTTAACTTATACGGCATGAATGGATTTTTAAAACATTATTTCCAAGAAGCTTCCCTTATAAGTATTCAAGTTTATTTTTAATCAACTTCTTTTAGTTTAAAATTGTATGACATGTTAAGAAAGGAAAATGTTTTTGAAGTTAAAAGGATATTTTGCTCAAGAATGGAGTTCAAGTGTTTTATCAAAATTATTTTCCATCTAAGATAATAAAGGGTTCTGTTTCTATCCCTATTACTACATTGATTTGATTATGTTGTGATGGAATTATTTTTATGAATTCCTTTATCTTATAAGAATTGTTTGATGATGTCACAATGTTTAAGATTCCCATTTTTATTACATGGGTTATGCAATGATGTATGTTTTAAGATTTTGTGGCACACATAAAAATGGTATAATTATGAGATGGGTGGGACCTATATCTCCCTCCAATACATTGGGTAAAGATTTTATATCTCATGAGATAGACATGGCTAGAACGGTAGGTTATATCGGTTCAGTGAAACAGGACTGAAACGAGGGTGACTCGGTTCAGAAAGGGACTTTGTCCACTAAGATAGTCTTGGCAATGAGTATTGACTAATAAGATATAATTCTCTATGATTATGTGTGTATGCCACAATGTTTCATGTTTTATGTTATGATTATTGGGATTACATTTCACTACTATGATTTATTCCATGTTATGAAATTATGATCTCTTTTGCAGGTTAAGATTTCCTAAAGATATGTTCTTATGAATATGATGTGATTGATATTTCTTTTGTTTAACCTTACTGAGCATTTGATCTCACCCTTTTATGTTTTCTTTTCCCCAGGATATAAAAAAAGGTTTTAGGTAAGGAAAAAAAAGAGAAGATCTTTATGGGAGATGTTGAAGATCTTTCACCATGATTAGAAGATTACGTTCCGAGTTTCCAAAGACACTAAACTATTACGGTCCTTGTGTGTGTGTTTTTGTTATGTACTAAGTATTCCTCAAATGTAATGTAATGTCAATGTACGTCAAGATACGGGTCTCTACAGTTGGTATCAGAGGAAAGGTTTAGTCAACCTTTGGAAACTAGGATGTGAAAGCGTTAGTGAGATGCCTAGAGATATTTTTAAGGTATGTCTAGGGATGTCCCTAAGGATAAGTATACGTATAGGATAAAGTCCTAGAACTATGGTAACGATATTATATTAAACCAAAGATGTTATATATTGAAGTTACTCCCCCTTTATTATGATTTTTGCCTCTCACACTATTCTTTTTGGGTTTTAGACAATGGCTGGAACCCGAAGGAACCGTGTTGATCAATGCAATGGACAATGCAATGATTGTCCTCCAGAACAAACAAATTTTATGGGAGATGGAGTGCAAAATCTTATTGCTATACTTACACAAGCTATGAATCATTCTGGACTTCCAAATGAGCAGAGAACGGAACAATGTTCTATTGAGTCCTTCATGAGGCAACGTCTACCTTCTTTCAGTGGGACTTCCGATCCACTTGTTGCTGAAAAATGGATCTGTACCACTGAAAAGATATTTTCAGTTCTTCAATGTTCTGAACATGATAAACTCTTCTTAGTAGTATATCATTTGGAAGGTGATTCTGATCAATGGTGGAATCTTATCAAGAATACGTGGCCAAGAGATGAAATTGAGTCCATGGAATGGGACGAGTTCAAGAACTTGTTTTTCAGTAAGTAATTCCCTCGTATTCTTCGAACAAAGATGGAAAAGGAGTTTCTTGAGCTGAAGTAGAAGGATGATGAATCTGATGGTATATACGAAGAGAATTTTACAAGACTTGCAAGTTATGCATCTGGATTTATCATCCAACCTGAAAGTAATGTTGATCAATTTTGCAGTGTCTTAAAACCAAGTCTTCGAAGGACATTAGCTATAAGAGACTTCAGTAGGAATGAAGAAATTGTGCGTTGTGCTATCAAGGTAGAAATGGAAGTTGGTGTTACATATCCATCTCATGGTTTTGACAAGAAATGAAATATGGAGTTCAAGGAGAAATCTCATAATAATGGTGAAAATAATATGAATGTTTCCTTATGCACAAAGTGTGGAAAGAAGCATGGTGGAGATTGTCTTAAAGAGACTAGAAAATTTTTTAAGTGTGGAAAATAAGGTCATCGAGCAGTGAGTGTCGAAGTAATGGAAAAAGGGTTTCTAATGATGTGAATAAAGCAAACATGGTAGATAATGCACCACCAAAACTTCAATGCTTCAAGTGAAAGGAAATGGGGAATTATGCTAATAAATGCCCTAATCCAAGGGTTAGTGATGATCAACATTAGCAACCACTTAAGGGAAAGGACAAATGGATGTCACATGCGATCACTATTAGCGATGTTGAATATGACAACGATGTGGTGGAATGATTAAGTGTTTATGAATGGGATTCCAAAATAATGTTATATCATGGAGTATTGGAATATTTCTGTATTGGTCTAATGTGGTATTCAAAGTGATTGAGATATTTTTGGAAATAAGATGATATGCGCATAATGAAGGGAAAACGAGAAAATGAAATGTTTAACAGTATTCATGAGCTCATGATTGATATAAGGACTAAGTGATATCATTGTTTGAGTATATAGAATTTTGAGGATTTTGGTATGTGGAAAGTGTTAACTTTTAACTGCATTCATGTTTTCATTGAGGTTCAATGGGTATTCATTCTTCAAGAGAATACATGATTAAGGTTTTCACATGTTTGTAATTTTACCAACAAGATATATCTTATGATATATGGGGGATAAATGATGGCATTCACGTGATTGTTCTGTGACATTTCAAGTAATCATTTTCTTTATACTATGAGCTTGGACCGAAGTATTTTAGATAAGCCTAAAGATTTGAATGGATTATGTTGGACATAAGTTAGGATAAAACGTTTTTCGATATTATTGATGGGATGTTATAGTAATATAGCTTTAGAAAAAGGACAACCTGCAGGACGGGCGACAGCCCATCGCGTCGGACAAGGCTGTGGCAATCGAACCCACAACCGAAGTGTGACTGGCCTTTATCGCCTACCACTGGCCTACAGGAAGTCCCTGTTTAGTAGAAACTAGTTTTATTATATTAAGAAGTATGATATATGAAGTATAAGTCCAATTTAGGAACCATATATGATTAATCTCACTATATAATGACTTATATTTAATAACTTTTGCTAACCTTTTGTTTGAGACAGATGGAATGACCCGTCATTCTATCACATGATCTGCTAACACTTCACGAATAACAAATTAAACTTCATTTATTTAAGAGATGAAGTGGAAATTGTTCAAGGCATGAACAACAGTGAGATTGTACAAAAATAAAGTAAGTATTTATTCTAATTCGAATTCTTCAACTTTAGGGAAACGATCTTGAAAACCAAAAATGTTGTCCTAGTGCTCTTATATCTGATTAATCAGATGGTACCTTAGATCGTCACAAATTTATGGATTTGTGATTGTTGGCTTTTCCATAGCCATGTTCTCTACCACTCTCCATCAGAACATGATGGTTTGATTTATTTTCCATATCCATATTTTCACCTATATGGAAACCTGGTGATTAGTTTATTTGGGTAACCGTTACATTTCATACTTTTGTTTTTAAAGATTTGTTTTGGTATTCCTTTTTACGATGTGGGTTTCGATTAAAGAAACTTTTGAATAGTAAACCATTTATAACCCCGACGAATTTCGAGGGAGAAATTCATTTTAAGGGGGGTAGAATGTAACACCCCGAGATTTTATGAAAAATATTCTTTTTAATTTCATTAATGTACTGTGTTGTACGCTACAACAAAATGAGCTTGCACAACACGCATCCTTGACTTGCCTTTCATTACAAGCAAACACGACCTTCCTTGATAGCGTGTGTAGTACGCAATACCGAGTTTCATTAAACAACAATATGCTATTAAAATATTATTAAAACTAGCCTTTATGAATAGTAATAACCACTTTTTGAAATTTTTTAAATTTTATTTTTCAAAATGGACTTCATTTTTGAATTCAGAATATCGAAATTAGCTTATGGTGAAATTTTGGTAATTTTCGGATAACTTTCATATTTTGATGAATAGTGGAAATTACTAAATTTTCATTAAAAACAACTTTTTCAATCAAAATAATTAATAGTGATAAATTATTAATTTTAGTGGTTTTAAAGTATATTTAGAATATATTTTTACAATTTAATACAGTGATGGTCATTGGATGTAATTTCACATTTAAACCACTTATAAACAAGTTTCAATCTTTTGATCGTTATTATCTCTTAAAAACACGCTATTTGTTTTGACGACAGAAATTAATTATTAAATTAGTTAATGCAACGGATATGTTTTTAATTTGGTAAAATAGACATCAATTTTGAGTTCATAATATCAAATATATCTTAGGCCAAATTTTTGGTATTTTTCTGAAAACTATAAATTTTTGATGAATAGTGAAACCACTAAGTGGTAGTTAAAAAACTGAATTGTTCATAAAACATAATTTTACCGCTTCTGTGAGTGTAATTTCAAAAATCCGAGAGACACGGTTGATGTCAGTAAGTAAAATGTGGTTCAATGAGATGAAAATAATTTTTTGGTGAATAGTAACTTTTTACTTTTTTTACCACGATTAAAAGTAAATAGGGTAATTAAGGGTAGAAATGATATTATTATTACCCTAAAACATGTCCTAATTCTATTGGACAAGTTTAATTAGACGAAAAACAAACTTAGGAATAAAATATGACCATTTAGGCCCACTTGGATTAGATTAGTACATTTATTATTAATTTATTTAAAGAAGGGTTAAAAGAGTTAAAATCAAAGTTTATTTACTAAAACATTTTTGATATGGGGTTATACATAAGATAAATTCGACTATAAAAATTAATTATAAAGCTAAAAAGATTTCCTACATAATGGTATTTTATTTTTAATTTTTAGACATTAAATAATGGAATTTATTTATGACACAATGATGATGCAGTAATTATCTTAATAATGAAATATTGACATAATTGATGTTATAAACACCAAAATAAATGTAATTTGAGACTTTTTATGAATCCCACTAATTTAATAGGTTACATTGACATGTTATTATTGATTTAATTAACTTGTTTCGAACTAATAATTCTGTTATAATTTTCACAAAAATCAATTATTAAATAGTGTCAAAATTGACATAAAATAGTTTTTAAAACAAATATTATATTGGTAATTGTTATTTTATTCCTAAAAATCTAAGGTTCGGACAAATGACTTAGATAAGGTTATATATATTAATAATAAACAACTTGGGATTCGTTTGACTGCTTATAGTAAGTTTATTAACCTTATAGTATAAGAACACAAGAAGACACGGTAAAAGTAAACTTATTTAACTTAATGTTAAATCTAAATGATAAGGTTCAAATAGGAACCTAAACATGTCTAAATTCAATTGGAAGATATTATTTCGACCCATCCGCACCTTATCTTAGAAATATATAAATTTGGAGCTATTTGAAACCGAACGTGACTTTATAATAAAATAATAGTTTTAGTTATTCCAAAGGTGCCCCTCTCCTCCCTTATAAAAGGGCACCTCCTCCCTCTCTTCCTCACACAACTTTGAGCGTTCAAGATCGGCCAACCCCTGCCAAATTATCTTTCCACTTACCTAGAAACATCCTAGAGGATCTGGTCTTCCTCAAAGACCAATTTTAGTTCCCTAAGAGGAGGTCTCAAAGAGGCGATTCAAAGAAGAGGTAATTTCCGTTACTGATTCTTTCACCTTTATTTCTTCTTCCACTTCTTCATCTTAGGTTGTTTCATTATGAAGTAATAACATAAGTATCACTAATATAATGATATGTTATTATAAGTATGAAACAATCCTATTTCACCATCTATCGATCCTACAGAAAACGAAATCACCGCGCGTGCGTACGTACGGAATACCGTCTCCACGCCGTGGTGAAATCTATTTTCCACCACCACCTTACTTGGATGGGTATACTGGTGTAAATAATAACTATATATTATTATTTTAAAGTGATATTGATTATGAAATAGTATACATACACTCAAATACAGTCCCACGATCATGAGAATGATATCATCGCTCATGCGTAAGTACGGACTACCGTCTCCACGACGCGATGAGATTCATTCTCCATTTGAAACCATTCATGAAAGATTATAAAGTATATATAATAAGTAATCCTGAAATATATGACATAATAATGATACTAGATTTATGTGTATATATATGAATTTCATCTACTTAATTCCATTCAACTCAATAAGTAAACGAAAGCAGCATTCATGCGTACGTACGTCCTACCGTCTCCATGAACGCTGTATTTGTTTCCATTTAATGATTTATTATATATATGTATATTCTGAATATATATATATATATAAATCATGTTTTATAATCTGGAATTAAGTAATCATGATCTAAGTAATCATATGAATAATTACAAGTCAAAACATGGAGGACAAATGAAACAATTCTACCCAAAACGCTCTTCAACATGGAATTTACAAAAGACCGGGTAATATAAAGTCATAACTGAACCATATATGATATCATAACAATGAATGTGATTCTGTAATAAGTCAATGACATTATTTAAATCATTATACAGGAGGTTCGGACACTTATGAAGCAAATCGGACCTAAAGTAAGGGAAATATCACAATCTCATTTTTATCCGAGATTGTTTATACTTTGGTATTTACTGGGGTGTATTTTATCATCCACATCCATGTTTCCTCAATATGTAATATTATTTCCATTCACCTACAATTTTTTTAATCCAATTTTACCCTTCGGTTAGTTTTTATTAAAAGATATAAAAGGAATCTTTTTTCGTTTTTCGTACGAGGTATTTTTTGACTTTTCTGAAAAAAGTACGAAGAATGTTTTTTTAACTTATACGACATGAATGGATTTTTAAAACATTATTTCCAAGAAGCTTCCCTTATAAGAATTCAAGTTTATTTATAATTAACTTATTTTAGTTTAAAATTGTATGACATGTTAAGAAAGGAAAATGTTTTTGAAGTTGAAAGGATATTTTCCTCAAGAATGGAGTTCAAGTGTTTTATCAAAATTATTTTCCATCTAAGATAATAAATGGTTCTGTTTCTATCCCTATTACTGATTTGATTTGATTATGTTGTGATAAAATTATTTTTATTAATTCCTTTATCATATAAGAATTGTTTGATGATGTCACAATGTTTAAGATTCCCATTTTTATTACATAGGTTATGCAATGATGTATGTTTTAAGATTTTGTGGCACACATAAGAATGGTATAATTATGAGATGGGTGGGACCTATATCTCCCTCCAATTCATTGGGTAAAGATTTTATATCTCACGAGATAGACATGGCTAGAACGGTAGGTTATACCAGTTCAGTGAAACAGGACTGAAACGAGGGTGACTTAGTTCAGAAAGGGACTTTGTCCACTAAGATAGTCTTGGAAATGAGTCTTGACTAATAAGAAATGATTCTCTATGATTATGTGTGTATTCCAAAATGTTTCATGTTTTATGTTATGATTATTGGTATTAAATTTCACTACTATGATTTATTCCATGTTATGAAATTATGATCTCTTTTGCAGGTTAAGATTTCCTAAAGATATGTTCTTATGAATATGATGTGATTGATATTTTTTTTGTTTAACCTTACTGAGCATTTGACCTCACCCTTTTATGTTTTATTTTCCCCAGGATATAAAGAAAGGTTTTAGGTAAGGAAAAAAAGGGAAGATCTTTATGGGAGATGTTGAAGATCTTTCACCATGATTAGTAGATTACGTTCTGAGTTTCCAAAGACACTAAACTATTACGGTCCTTGTGTGTGTATGTTTGTTATGTACTATGTATTCCGCAAATGTAATGTAATGTCAATGTACGTCAAGATACGGGTCTCTACAGGATTAGAGATGGGTAATGGGGAATTTTAAGAACTAGATTTAAGTAGTTTTGAGAGAAAACCTAAATCATATACATCTTTGAATAGGTTATGTCATATAGCTTTTTATCATTAAAAGTTAATTGTGTTTTCATATACACATCTCATGTGTGGGTGAAGAATGTAATTTAAAAATAAGAAGCTAATAAAAATGGATATAGTTATTATTAAAAATTATTTTAATATAAAAATTAATAACTAAAATATTTTTTATTTTTAAATCATTATAGAATATTTTATTTAGTATTAAATATCATTAAATTCATTTTTTAAATAATTCACATAAATTCACTTTGATGTTCCCAAGATTATAATATATTTTGAATATGAATATTTAAATAATAAATAATTTTAATTTTTATCTATAAATAATGTTAATGAATGTAATGTACCCAAATCAAATCGCTTCAATAGTTATTAAAATGGTTTATATTGAATATTTATGACCTTTTAACAAACACAACATCAAAGATTCTTAATTGTTAATGGTAATTATATCATGAACTATTTTTTTAATAAATGAAAATAATAAATATATATTATTTAATTTCACTGTTGTCAATTATATTCATCTAAATATTTTTTATATCTATATTATTATAATGATTTTATAATAAGTGAAAAAATTTCATTTTTAGAAATATAGTATTGTTAATATAAATTATTAGACATATTTATGGAAGGGGAGCTCTAATTCAACCATAAATGAATATAATATCATTTTGGGTTTTAAATATCATTAAATAAAAAAATTAAGAAGATGATTTTGGAATCTTTTACCTTAATTCTCACAGTAAGCCTTTACCCTATTTTATCCATTATAGTGGCGATAGACTTCTTCCATGGTCTCTATTCAAAATTGATAAAAATACAAGCGGGATTTTACAGAATTTAAATATTTTATTTCAAAATTTAGAATCGATTATTAGTAATTTAATTCCCATTAATTTATATAATTAATTGTAATGTAAGTGCGTGAATCAAAATGAAAGGCTATTATTAGGAAACTTGTATTTTTAAGAATAATGATGATTATATACAAAATAATGTATAATGATGATTAACAAAGAATTAATAGTATTATATAAAACAAAATGATAATTTTTTAAATTATAAAAATTTAATATTGAATAGTACCTTCTGAAAACATGATTTAATTTGTTGAACCAATAATAATATTTTTTTTGAACAATTTTTTTAGATATCCAAAATCTCAGGCATATAATTTGATGTTCTATAATATATATTTTTATTAATTATATAAATTATTATATATTTTTTATTAATTTAAAAATTATAATTCATTCTATGATTCTAATTTTATAATAACATCATAAAATTTAATTTATTAGTAATATCCTTATTTATCACAATTCACCCAAAATAACAACTTTTTTAGAAAATAAAATTACTCATTAAGATATTTTTGATATTTTAAAACCAAAAAATTATTACTTTTAATAAAAATTAATTCAATACATTTTGAAGTATAAAATTGGTATGACAACAAAAATATAATATAAACCTATATTTATTGAAAAATTTCCATTTTTAACATTATCTATTCATAACAATATTTGGTTTAATTATTACCGTTACAAATTTAGTACAAATTTCCAAAGAATTATATAATAATTTTTACTATGAGATTATCCCTATAAATATTTCATATTTCTGTTACACCTATTCATACTCACAAATTGAATGACAAGATTATATTGGTCGAAGTTAAAAAATAATATTTCTATAGAATATAGTGGTTCTTTTTATTATAGTGTGTTTTGTGGTACATTATATCCAAAATATTATCCCTAAATGGTGAATTATATATTGAAATATATTACATTTACAGAAATGTTATTAATGGTGTACAAATGAAATATTTCAACAAAATTATCTATATAAGAACATTTCTATGAATAAAAATTTCATGAAACTATAACCTCTAATATTCATTGGTTATTCGGAATTAGTGAAATTAGAAGGGTATAAAATTCTAGAAATAATTTATTTGTTGTTTTGGATAGCACAAACCATCAAAAATTGAATATTTCTATTTTTGTTAACATAAATGGGATTGATGGTATTATATTATTTATAATAATTCATAACAGGATAATAATGATTTCATGGAGTGGATAATCATTTAATATCATTTTATTGAGAAGTATATACGTATAATTAATTAACACAGAATGTAAATGATATTTTTATAGTTAAATAAAATTAATGATGACTCAGTGGATTCATATGATATAATAGTTACTAGGTTTTCTAGAAATGAAATTGATTTTTTTGGAGAATGTGATTATATTTGGTATATTTTTAGTGGTTTAAACACAAATTTTTAATGATTTTTTTCCTCAAAATAATTTAATCTTATTAATGGGGTTTTTTTGTTTTGATAATGTTAATATGTAGTTTTTCCACACAATTACTTCAAGAAAAAATACTAATAAGTGGAAAAGGTGGTAGGAATTTGAAAATTAATAAACCATAGAATCTAGAGGTAGAACACTAAGAATATTCAAATGAGGAAAAATAAATATTTAATAATATTTTATATTAACAATAAAGTGTTATAGATTTTGTAATCATGTTAATATTTCTCATTGAAATATAGAAAATATTTATAATCAAAATTTTATGGAAAATAGAAAAATAGCATGGAGTAAGATTTTTTAATTACAATGAGATAGTACTTTATGAAAAATCATATATGATGTCATTAAATAAATGTGAAAATATGAATGATAACAAATTAAAGGTACAAAAAAGGGTTTTCTTCATATATCGTTGATATGGTACCATCAATTTACGTTACTGAAAAAATATTACCTATTTTTTCAAAATATATTAATGTATTATTTGATTCAGGATCATTATATTAAATTATAAATTGAAAATTTTCATGTATAATGGAATAACCATCCAAAAAAAATATTTTTTAACTGTTAGATAATCAATATTTATTAGAATTTAATGGATATTTTTTTAAACTTTTTATTGGCATATCTTGAAGTATTTTTCAAGTAGTTCCTACTACCTTTCTCTTTTCAATTCTTGGTTTTATTCAATATATTTATTGGATTTTATTCGATCAACATACAATATATTTTAGTGATAAATAAATTATTTCTTATAATATATTTTTGGTAGTATTTTTGAATTATTTAATTCCATTTACAATAATCCACATAATCAATAAACTGAAAAAATAGAAATTATCATATTATTTCTCACATGTTTGTAAAGAAAATACTTATTTAGAATAGTGATATTCTATTAGTAAATTAATATATAGATTTATTTCATAATGGTTTTACTAGTTTCATTCTCTATATGGTGGTTGAATTTACTATTAACTATCTGATACTTGGAAATTTTAAAACACCCTTACTGAAATCCACTGGTAGATCTTTTTGAATTAAAAAATTAGTTAGAAGATTTTTATGAGAAGCGATTCATACACCCAGTGACATTACCTTTTAGTGATCCCAGTTTTTCTATAGAATTGAATGATGTTTCCATAATATTTTCAATTAATTGGTGATAATTATATAATATCATATGTATAAACTTTTATTTTTATCCTCATATCGATGTCTTTTGGACCAATTTCAAGGGGATGAATATTTTCCATTTATTCATCTTAGGGGAATGTATCATTTGATGAATGTGAAATTTTAATCCATTTCAAGTATGAAATTGTACAGTTATTATGGGAATTTTGAGTCCTTTTTTATTCATTTTAGTTATAAAATAAATTAATTTTATTTAAAAATATTATAAATAGAGCATTCCGGTCATATTTTGATAAATTGTTTTCAGTTTTATTGACAATATTTTCTATTAAAAATGAAATATGTAATTGGGGAAAATATTAAGGAATATATTGTAAAAATTAAATTAAATTATTTTTTATAGAAAATTAATTCAATTTAGAATTTTTCTATAATAGATTTCATTCTTTGGGAATGTATTTTATATTAATTGAATAACTATTGATCCTCTTAAAACAAAAATGGTTAATGTGCAGTCTGAACATAAAAATGTCACTACGATACAATGTTTTCATTCTGTATTATGTTTCCAAAAATAGTTTATTTAAAATTTTCTCTTATATATGGTCCACTAACTTTATTTTTTGGAAAAACAGTTAGATTCATCTCTATAATGGATTATCTTGAAATTTTTTAGGAATGGAATATAATATATGTTAATTCTACAATATTAATCTTTCTATCATGAAATGTTTACTTTTTTATTTAAAAGTATGATTCCTTGATGGGGAATTGTTTTTAATGAAAAAATATTAATGGGTAATTATATATCTTTCATGTCAAAAAATTCGTAGAATTGGGATACCCATAATAAGGTGATGATATTTTAGATTTAATTTTTTCATTAAAAATATAGAGTAATCATTTATATAGGGTAAATTCGTTAATATATTCTATTTATTAATGTTTAAAATAAATATTTTCTAAAAAATAGTTGAACATAAGGAAGGTAATATTATTATAATTTATAATGTATTACTATTTCACAATTCAATCTCATTGAGTTAATGAAAATATGGATATTGATTTCATTAGTTTGAAAGACAATGTAACAAAAACAATATAAATTTTTTAACAAGATCATTTTTTATTAATTTGATGAATTATATACATTGAATTTTACATACAAGAGATAACCCACTTTTAGCAATAGTTTCTGTGTAATTATATTTTTAAAATAGAATGAAATATGCTAAAACATTGGTCATGATATTTATGAAATTGTATAAGTGTTTATGAAGGTATTTTTCTGTAAATGTAGTATCAATAACTAATATTTTAAGATATTTAGGAATTTTTTTCTGTCATATTAGTCCTCATTAATGACGTAATTATGTATTAATGTTCATAGATCATATATTTCCCCTCATTCTTTTAGCACAGAGATGTACGAATACCTATAGAGAAAATATCATTTATTTGGAATGAAAAAAGTAATTTCATATGTAAACATGAAATTTTTGACATTTAAAAAAGTTACATGAGAGTAAAATCAATCAAAGGGGATTATTTGGCCTTGTACAATGACTACATGATAATTGGAGAATATATATATGTATGTTGTGGTCATATTACCAAAAAATCCTTAGGTAATAATCTATATTTTGTTTGTGTTGATTATTTTAATTTACCTTATAGACATTACAATAAATATTTTGTACAGTTTTATGGATTTCCAATCCATAATTTAACTGATAGTGAAACAATATTTGCATTGATTTTTTATGGGAAATTAAAATTCATATGGAACAAAATTAAATTTCAAAAAAAAAATTTATCCGAACTCTAGTTGGTTGTTAGAGTGAAAATTTAGATTCATGATGATCATGTTGAGTTATGGAATTTAAATTATTTGGGATGATGATACCAACATCAATAAGAATAAGAATTTTATTTAATAATATTTTTCCTTCACGGGGAAATATAATAACTTTTTAGGTCTTATAAGGGATATTGTATTGGATTTCATAATGATAAAACAAGATCGGTGTAATGATTTTTTTGGTAGAAATGTTGGTAGAAGAGATATTTATGAAATTAAAAACAATTTACTACCACATGATGTAATCTTAATGATTTTACAAAATTTATATATTTAACTGGATAATTGAAATCATTTTTGCCGTAAGAGACCATGTTTTTCATAAATTTTCTCAGAACATTTATGATAATTATCATAAAAAATTTGAAGTTATTTCCATTGTCTATATAAGCATATGAAATTATATAAAATTATGTATTAGTTTCATATCAATTTTCAAACCTCTAATTTTATTTGATGCATATAATTTGTTTCAGGTTTTGTTATTAGGGTTATATATACTAGTTGATTCTCATTTTTTTCAAACATATAGACACACAAATGAATGATAATCATCCCAATAATATAATAAAGTTAAATATATTATATGATAGATAGTACGCACTAAATAAATATGATTCACTAGGTTAACCTTTAATTGATGAATCACATGAATTGGAAAGCAACAAATGAATCAGATAAATATATGATAGAAAAACAACATCACTTGTTTTCTATAAATAATAATGATATTATTATAAAATGTTCTAGATGGGGAAGATTTATATAACCTATTTAACCAAATAAAGAATTATATATATTTATTTTTAAAAATTCAATTCTATAAATTCATATTAATAAAATGATTCTAAATGACATTATTTAGTGAAGGGAAAAATACATATGTTGCATGGATTTATTAAAATGAAAAACTTATATTTTTTATAATAAAATAATAAAAAATATTATTTAGTTTTTTATCTTATTATAAATTTGTGTATAGGTGGAATTTATTATATTTATTTTGAAGAAATTGATTTTTTTTGGTGAATAGTGAAAATCACTATTTTTATACAAAATATCATTTTATTTCACAATTATCAAAATTTCCATTCATTTTTGGATTTTTATTAATGTGAATTTATTTATATTATCAATATAAATATAATTAATAATTAATAATATTAAATGTATTATTCGATATGAAAAATAAAATAGATAATGCTTTTTACATTATAAAATGAGTAAAAAAAATTCAATGAATTTAATCTATTAAAATCCATTAAATACTTGAAATGTTATGTTCATATATTGTTAAATGAGGAACATAGTTTTGTAAATGATACACAAAGAATCCAGTTTAAATTAAATGTGAAATAAAATTAAAAATTATTTATTTTATTGCTAGGTTTTCAATATGATTTTGTAATATTGAATAAGAATATAAATGATTAATATATGATAATTATTTAAAAATAATATTAATTTAATTTAAAAAGATGTGTTTTTTTATTTTGTTCAAAAATATATATTAGTCACAATTTTAATACATAGTTTTAAATTAAATTTTTTATTTTTATAAAATTTTCATCATTTTAGAAATAAGAATTCCAAATTTATCATATGGTATGGTTTTTGGATTTATCTAAAACATTTATTTATCCAATGACTACTGAAAAATAATGAATTTTATTTGAAAATGACATTTATTAAAATATTATATAATGATAAATTATATTTTAATCATCTTATAATGTAATTTAAGTAAAATTATATATTTTTAATCCAATTTTGGAATATTTAATCATATTAATACCGAAATTTCATATAATTGTTTTTAAAAATTTGATCAATTTTTCTTTAAAAACTCGTTATCTTGTCGTGTCTCTGGGATTAGTTTAAAATAAAAATTGTCTAATTCTATGAATTTTATTAGAAAATTTTGATTCTATAATTTAATTTAAAATGTAATTTTTTTATAATAGAAAAAACATTTTTCAACCAAATTTAATAGTGGAAATATAGAAAAAATAATTAAAGTAGTTAATATAAAATGTGATTTACAAAGGGTTTAAACTAAAATGATAAGAGTTAAAAATGACCCCATAAATATTCCTTACCTAATTAGATGGAAATATTTCAAATTTTCCTATTTTAGGATTTTTAATTGATAATTTTTAATATTCATGGAAAGAAAAATTCATGGGTATAATGGAATATTTTCCATTAATTACAAATGGTCCACTCTACACAGTTAAAAAATGCCATCTTGTCTTCTATAATATTCGCACCTTCATACCTATTTGGATCATCCATCACCATCCTAAATCACTTACCAACATCTCTCCCCTCATCATAGGATACATTATTTTGGGTAGAAATCCACCATATAATGGATTTTAGTGCAACCATAAGGAGGATACCCAAGAATAAGTAATGTTGTTGAATGAGTGTTTTTTATTTTATTTCATTCTCCACCTCTATCAGTTATTATTATTAAATTACGGTAATAAATTAAATTAATTATATTACTTATAATTAGTTGTAATTATAATTTCAAAATGACATAATACCATCCCGACATTCATCAAATGGGTTATGAAATCATCATTCTTGTGTACAGTACATTCTCTCCTCACGATGCATTGTCATTAATTTTTTCCATTATACCTCTCATTGTTATGAATAGTGATGGATAAAAATTATATATGTGATATTAATAATATAAGTATACCTATGGATTTTTTAATCATATATATATATATTTTTCTTTTCCTTAGGGGATACAATTATGTCTCTCATGTGTATGGTGGACTATTGCGTTGCGAAGTGGTTTGATGCATATTTTAGTAATGCTTTATAAAGAAGGTGAGAGGAGAAAATTTAATGATTATATGTCATATAAATGATATAATAATGATATTAATGAAATTTTATAATTATATGTTAAAATATATAATATATTGTTTTATTTTTTACTTTTTCACTAATTTAATGATGATAACATCATTCATGTGCGTGTGGACTACCAACTTCATTAAATGACATCACTATCATTTCACCACCAATACACATGGATGAAATATAAACCTATAAAATTTTAATATTATGATATTTTTTTTCCATTAATGATAAAATATTACTAACCAAATTTCAAAATAATTGTCATTGAATAATAGAATTGTTACTCGTGTTTACGTATGTCATACCATCTCCCTTATAGTAACATGTACTTCAATTATCCAAACCATATTTCATGATTGGTTTTCAAATTATATTTTTTGTATAAATATGTAAATAATTTAATTATTATTAATTTTGATATTGTTAAATTATTTTATACAAATAAGAAATATATCATTCATAAGGAAACAAGTCTGAGAAAACAATGCAATTAACTACAAAAATAATGACAATAATGAATTATTATTAATCAATGGGTGATAAGATGATATAAAAGGATAATATATGATATTATATGTATTATTTTTTTAATCAATAAGTTAACAAATTTTTTAAAACCAATATACAAGATGATAAAGAATTATTATACAAAATGAAGTTTATGGTATGATAATTTTTCTGAATTTCATTTTATTAAGTCATATTGTAATGTTTGGAACCTCATATCTTATATATGCTTTATATACAACCCATTGAAAAGTTATATAATGATATATAATTGATTTATGATATTTTATGAAACAATTTTTATTATTTCATCCAAGTTGATTTGACCTGGAAATTATCTTTTTGTATTCAATTTCATAATTGAATTTATTTTTATTAGGTTATATTTATTTTTCATTGTAATTGATATTATGATATTATATGTAAATTAAATTTTCTTAAATTATGTTATATTTTCACTTTTTATGTGTATTTATAATTTATACATGAAATATATTATTAACTTAATTTTCACTTCAATGTTATTGTAATTGTTTGTATTTATTTCAAAAAATCATTCTGATCGATATTTTTATTTCTTAAATTTTAATTGAATTTAAATATTTGATAATTTTGTAAATAAGACCATTTATTATTCATCATCTCTGTTTATTCATGAAATTTTCATGAGATTTTAATATTTTTTAACTCTTTGGTACTGAAAAGAAATGATAATTTTTTAATAATTTTTTTTATAATTTATATCTTCAGTCAAATAACTATTTTCTTCCAAAATCATGTATTCTTAAAATTTATTCAAAAAACATGTTATATTTTTACAAATTATTTTTTTAAATAATTTTTAACAATTTATTATTTTTTATAGTTTGAATGGAATCTTCATGTCATTTTCAAAATATTATTTTGTAATTTTTTGGAAAGGGATAGTTGTTATTATGTATATGACATTAAAAAAATTTAGCCAATAAGACCAATCAAATGTTTTAATTCATATTTTAAATGTATCAATGTTTATTTTGAATGAAGTGTATATTTATGATGATTTTGGTTTTAAAAAATTGATTTCTAAAATGAAATTGATATTTTTATCAATATTATTTTTAACGATAATTTTATGTTATTTATATTCATCAATGACAAAACCCATTATTTTAAATATACTATAATATGGATATACTGTTTTCATAATATCCTTATTCTTCATCTTGATGGTTTATGATTAATTTGACCCAGGATAGTGTTTATATTCATTTACTTGATTCATTTTTTTATTCAATAAATTTACATTGAAATGTTTACATTCCTATGATCATTGATGATTAAATTTACCCTAGTTTCCTATTTTAATTATCAATGATATGATTTTTTCTTACACAATATATTAGTTCTACATTTGGTTTTTTACATTAAAATTTAAATTTTTAACGTGGTAAATTTTGACAATACTACTTCTTTCTTAAATAAATTTATTTTATGGTAAGGAATATTGATTAATTAATTAAATAAATTATTTGATAAATAAGTTATTTTGTGGACATGTACTGATAGGTGTTTAACAACATTATATAACCCGCAATGCATATATAGTTTTCATTAAAAAAAATTAAGTTGTCTATAATTAAATGGTTTTTTAACTGTAGTTTTTAATTTTAATGTGAATGGACTTGACTGTAAAATTATAATGATGAATGATAACATGGTATCCAATAATTATTCATTTTCATTATTATGAGATAATTTATTATTATCGAGGTTATTTTCAAAATTATATTTTCTATGGATGCATTTCATTATAAAATTATTTAGTAAATGGAATAGGTGTTCAGTTTATTACATTAATGTATTAATATTTCCTTATATAATTATGAAATATTATTTAATGATTACAACTAAGGTGGGTTTAATTATTTACCATTCAATATTAATTATTCATTATCGATACATGATAGAATCAATGATACATAACGCATATTTTTCTTTTGAACTAATTTCTATTTACATTACATTACCCAGTATTCTATTATATGTACTATTATGGAAGTGAATGTATATGATAGAAAGAGTAATTTTATTTCTAAATAATATTATTTTTAAATTTATAAATTCAATTTTAATTTTGGAATCATGGATATGTGTAGTTTAACTACATTACACAACTATTAAGTCCCCCATGATGCTATTCCATGTATCTTATGATAATTTAATAAAGAAGACCATGGATCCTAGTGACTTGGGTAGGGGTTACTATAGTAGGTATCCACGGATTTTAATAGAATCCCTGGGAATAGTTTTTTTTGAAATAATTAATTAAATAATATAACCCAATCAAAGAAAATGTCGATATCTATATGAATATATAAAAGAATTTGTATGGATGATATTATGTGATTTTTTTATCAATATATATTTGTCCGAATTATAAATTTATTTATAGTTCTATCATAGATGTACTTAGGGTTATTCACACAAAAAAATAACACTTTTATTTTCTCAATCGCCACCTGGTAAATGAAAACGAGACATATTATTTGTATGGTTTACACTCATCAGTGATATTATTTTGTATAAATCAAATTTTATTGATAAACGATTTATAATTATTTCTAAAAGTATTGCAAATTAACGATTTAGGTTAAACCTAAGGTGTAATTGACTAGAAATAATATGTATAAAATAAATGTGAAAATGTTTTATTTGTAGAAAATTTTGGAATAAAAGTAGTGAAGTATATAAGAAAATGTGGAGTATTGTGAATGTAAACAAATTTTATCCATGTGAACAATTTATACTTTGTTGTCTAAAATATAGAGAAATTTTCAATAATTTAGTTTAATTACCACTTCAAAATATTAAAACAATTATCTTCAAAGTAAATATATAGAAATAAGATTGATAAAATATTTTTCTATTGTGATTCAATAGATAAATTGTAGAACTATTTAACCAATTGTCTTTTTTATAATAAGAATCAAGATATTTCAATGGGTTGTGTTATAATTTTGAAGCACATTTTTTATAAATTAACAGTATAGTTATAGATTCCATTAAGGGTTATTAATTTATTATTTATGTAAATTTAATGTTTTAAAATTTCATTTTCATAATTTTTTTGGTTGGAATCTCCTAAAATTAATAATAATTTTTTGGAAATATCATAGGGAATATAACTAATTAGTTTAATATATTTTATACTGAAATGATATTTTATGATTAATGCATTTTTATTTTACAGGCATCATTTTGTAGGTATTGATTACCATTATGGTTAATATGATTACTAATGATATTGTAAAAATGTAAATATACAATTATTGGACATTGTTAAACAATTATGTATTTAATAACATATTAAAATGGATATTTAATGATTAATTTTTTGTCAATGGTGTTTATCCTAATATATATTTTTTATTTTTTTAGAATTATATTAATATAGTTTAGAAAAAGGATATCCTTCTTGTTGGGTGACAACCTGTCTCATTTGGTAAGGTTGTGGGGCTTAATCACATGACATATGAATGAAAAATTATTTATTACAACCACTTTACTATATGATATTATGGTTAATATATCAGCTATTGAAATATATGAAAAATAATTTTTAAAATTGAACCAATTGAGTTATTTTTTTTTAAATGGTTAATGAATTACATTTTATACCATGTGCTAACTATTGTGGTTTTGAAAAAATATATACACACATTTATTGAATTTTATCCCATTTACGGATCATACTTTTTGTTAAAATTGAATTTTAGGGATTTAGAAATTCAAAAAAAATTGTATGTTTTTTTATTAAGGGATGAATGAAAAATTTATCGATGTACAATGAATGGAAAAAAATTATGTTTATGAATTATAAATGTGTCATTTTAGTATAAATATTTATTTTCATAGAGAATACAAAATTACACTTCATTATGAAAAAGACATTGTAATAAAAAATATTCCTATTAAATTCACATTCATTGTATCAAATCATTTTTTAAATCATGGATGATTTATCCATTTTTTTCCCCTAACAATTAATTTGTCATTCAGATTCTTCTGATCAATTAGCTCTATAATTATCTATAATTATTTTTGCATTTATTCTATGTACAAATATTTACATTCTACCAATGAACTCCTATATAGAAAACTCATTATAAGTTACTCTTTATAGGATTTTTAATACCCTATAAACCAAATTAAGAGAATATTTCATTAACCACTTATATGATGTAGGGTTTTCAAAAATGTAATTTTAGAATATCCATACTTTGATTACCGAGATCAAGTTTAAATTATGAGGAAGTAAATTATTTAAAGTGGGAAGAATTTAACACCTCATGAACAGAAATTAAGAACATTTATTTGATATAATATGAGACACTAAAACCACATAGTAAAAAAACAAATTTATATCATCAAATTTAATTTATTCAAGAACTAGTATTTCACAAAACACATAGTATAACTTGTATTACTTTCAACACTCAATTTAGCATGTGATTCATGTAACACCGGAATTGTACAATATATGATATATTATTGAAATATTTTTTATAATATAATTTTTTATCTTATCCATTGGTATTAATTTTGTGAATATTTCATACAAAAACATTGTCATGGCCCATCCCTCGGGGCTCATATCATGACTACCCCATGCCCGCCTTCATTGTCTTGGGGATGGTGACTTGCACCAACAGTGGTATTCCTTAAAACTGGGAAGTTATTGCCTTTATAAATCGTAACCACACACAACTAGAGTACAAGCGGAAGTAAACACTAAGTAAAAACTATATAACATGAGTACTGAAAGTAAAGGGGTTCCAGAATACAAGACCAACAGTAAATTACAAATAAGACTGAAAAAGGTACAAACAACTGAAAGGTGAAAGCAACACCTGGATTATCCTACGGGGTTCCTACCAGAAAGGTAGGTACAAATATCCCCTTCAACACTCCACATCCTTCAGACTCCATCGTGTACCAAAACGTCGTATGGTTCCCCTATAGTTATCGTCCAATCCTAGCGCTCTCGCCCTCCATCAGCGTTGTTTGTCGTCTGCATGCAACATAATGAGGAGCCAGCGTAGCCTTTGCAGGGATGAGTATAACGATACTCAATAGGGATCCTTAGACCTAAAAGGTCTCACAAAATCCAACACGGATAAACCACAATGTATGATTTCAACGAATAACCATTAGTTAGGTATACACCCATACGTATACCTATGTTATCAAATAACCCATCTCAATCATGAGGAAAACCCAAAGGTCATTGACTTAGCTCAAACAAGGATTTTTCATTATCAAAACCACTGCAGCTAGAGAACTCCTCCTCTGTCGAGTATAGTGCGCCTTTCGCGACACCAAGGTGCTTCTCACTAAACATAGACTGCTGAGGTACTCCTCCTATCGAGTACCGCAGGTCTGCTACCGAACCGGGTGCACCGTCTGCTGTGGGTTTTCCGCCATACCGGGTGCTACCCCTATAGCCTATAGAGGTACACCTCCTGTCGAGTACTGCGAGCCTACTGCCAAACCAGGAACTCCCTTTGACATCGGTCTGCCGCCATACAGGGTGCTCCCTACTGGGCAAGTAGAATCACTTTGAGTCGAATCGGTCAAGATGTCGTCAGGTCTGTCTGCTACTAGGTCTCCACACTCTAACTACTTATCTCCAGGAGGATCCTCTCCAAGAACATCTGTTTGATACTCCACATGTCACTAAGTCTCGCGTAGAAATATCTCAATGTACTGCCACATCATAGGGGGTCTGAACTCAAAATACAGCGAGTCAATCAGATGCTCATTTTGTGAGTTATTTTCATTTTAGTCCTGTGGGACCGATTGGATTCGTGTACGAACCGACCTGACCGTGACTCATTTATACCACCAACTCTAGTGGGGTATACTCAATGAGATGACTATGCTCCAAAAATACGGACACCGCTAACTGTTCTTCAAAGGGACATCTGTTTCCAATGATATTTCCCATGAAGGCAATGGTTCACTAATGGGATCGGGTCTGGTCCAACCCGATCAGACCGACTCGGCCCAACCTAGTCTGGGTCGACTCGATCTGAGTCGACCCGACCCATTGGGTGGGTATGCCCGCTAGGATTTGACCCCGTTCGGATGGCCCCTCCCATGTGATCATGAGGGTGATTTTTCCCAATAGACGTCGTGTAGGCGGCTCAGTAACTCGTCCTGGAAGACCGATCCGGCTCGGCCAGCGACACTGGAGTGGACGGCGCGGGTCGGCTCTGAAGGCCAGTGGAAGGGGGGAAAGCAGGAAGGCCGCACGGGCCGTGGGCAGGCTTGCTGGGTACCGTGCATGCCGTGGGTGCACTAGGCAGGGTGCAGCAGGACACTCTGGCGCCAGGTAGGGGTCGAGCAGCGCGTCGGGGCAGCGTGCGAGGGCACCGGGCAAGCCGGGCAGCATGCCAGGGGTGGCGCCTGGCTGGCTAGCCAGCGCGATGGGGGGCGCCACGCTGGCTCGTAGCATGTCGTAGGATACCAGGCTAGCTGGGTAGGGTGCAGAGGGCACCGGGGTGGCCGGGAAGTGCACTGGGGGGGGCACTGGGTTGGCTGGGAAACGCGCCGAGGGGCGCTGGACTGGCTGGGCAGCTTGTCGAGTGCACCGGGTTGGCCGGGCAATGCGTCAAGGGGTGCCAAGCCGGCCGAGAAGTGCGTCGAGGGCACCATGGGAGCCGGGGAGCACGTCGGGGGCTTCTGGGCTGGTGGGGCAGTGCGTCGGGGGGTACAGGGTTAGTCAGGTAGTGCGCTAGGGCGTGGGTCGGGCACCACTTGGTCGGCGGTGCGGTTCATAGAGGCCACAGGTAGGGCGGCCTTGGTTTACTATCTTTATCGCTATCACCTCTTTGACTCTTCTAAGTACCCCACTAAGAAATTGATAGAGAGTGCCGGTCTATGTGAGGTTGTTCCAAACTCTCTGCGTTTATGGTGATAATATTTGGATGTCCACAATCCATATATAGAATTCCATGGAACAAGAATAAAACCAACACAAATCCCCTACCTTTGATTCGTAGGTAGTAGTTCATTGATTAATTCGTGTGATGTGGATGTTGTCTTGTAGATGTTAGGAAGAGGTGGCATCATCGTTGGCGACGTTCTTCGTGGGTATCATCGTCCCTTTCTTTGCCTTGGTTGAATGAGGAAGAAGACCATGTCGATCATCGGTGGAAGGAGCATTCTTCGCAGGCGACTGGCATTCTTCGTTGAGAGAATGATGTCCTCTCAATCCTCCCAAAGACCCTCTCAATGTTCTCCCAACAAGAGGATATTACAAGGACCACAATAATAAAAATATAACACCTTAATAAAGTGTTGTCATAGATAATTCAAAAGAATTAAAAAAAGTGCCAATTAATTAAAAGTGGTTTAATTCATTACTGTTGAGTGTTGGCACAAACTTTATTGGGGAAAGGTGAGAAGCTTCAAGGGTTACACCGAATTAATTAGGGGCGGGGGCGGTTAGAGGAGTTAGAGAAGTCGGGTGGGCCACACCTAATAATCCTCCCAAGGGGTTATGTGCTGGTGGTCCCCACCACCATAACATCCTCCCAAGGGAGTTTTTGTGAAAGTGGGCCCCAGCACCATAACCTCTGATTTGAGGTTATGGTTTTGTGGGCCCCACCATTAACTTTTCTTTGGAGGTTGTAACTACCACTGAATAAAATAAAGTTATTACTTTATATTATTCAATTTAATTTAAAAGCCCCAAAAACAATCTTCCGCTCTAGTTAAAGCGAAACAACGGTGAAGGTCTCACTAGTTAATAAACGAAGTTACGAGTTCAACGGTACCTTTCGATTTCAATTCCGAGCACCAGTTTAAACGTTATAAAATTTCGAATGTACGTTTTCTAAACGTACCTGAACAAAATGTCAGAAACTGATTTCGGGCACACCGGGCCTCAGAATCAAGTGTCGTAAAAAACTGTGGGACATAAAATTCCAATATATTCAAAAAATAATAATTTTCATGGAAATTCGGGTCTTTACAAGCATGAAAACCAAAATTAAAATAAGAATCATTTAAAAAATTATTTTTTTCCATGATAAATTGTTTTTTTTTCTAAAAATAAGATATTTCATGCTTTGAACACATAATTAAAAAATCATTTTTAAAAATAATAGAAAAATTATTATATAAAATGGGAAAAAAATTTAAATAATAATATCAGAATAATCATATCTAATTTTTTTTGTTTTTTTTTGACATATATCATTTTTTGATGTATGATGATAAAACAATAATTTTAATTAAAAAATTATATTAATTAAAATAATTTCGAATGTAAATTATATTTTAAAAATTTTTATGTGTAATTCGATCAATCATATATCTATTAATCATATTTTGGACATTTCAATAATTTCCATATGAATTTACATATAAAAACATTGGAAACATTTGATCATTTTCTTGTTAAGAACTCACTTTCTCATCACATAAACGGTATTAATTTTAAAAATAAAATGTTAAATTAAATTTAATTAATTTGTCAAAATGAATTCATTAATTTTAATCAATATAATATAAATTATTTAATAATTATAACATAATTTTTTATCAAACTGAATAGTGAAAACTATAATAATTAATAGATGTTGTTATTGAAATAACTGATTTACATGGGATTAAACTAAATAGATAAGGGTGAAAAATGAACCAAAAAAATTAAAACATCCTTTTTCTATAAATATTTACAAATACATATCTTATTTTTTTGTAATGGCCTATTTTTATTACTTCATAATGATAATAACATTGTAATTATTGAATCCTTTCAAAAAATTATAAGTGCCCTAGTCTCCACATTAATAAACTGCCAACAAATATACACTCTACATCAAACATTAAGAAATAATTTTTTCATCCAATTCCTACCCAAATAACATGTAAAAATACTTAACATCATATTATAAGCCTTTTATAAAAAGTAATGCATATGATATATTTTGGAGCAAACTTATGTAGAATACACAGAGAATAGGTATCATTATTCAGTGAGAATTTTTTTATATCATTCTCTGCCACCCTCAATTATTATTAAAAAATATGGATTTAATAAATGAAATATTTAATATAATTATATGTTTTTATAAAAATGGAGTGGCATATAACCATCCAAGCATCCATAAAATGGGTTTTTAAATAATCATTATTGTGTATAGAGGAATATTGCCTTACGAACCAATGTAATTCATTTCTCTATTAACTCTTCGCATTATTGGGCATGATTATGGATCCAAAGTATATTTATATATATAATATTTATTACAAAATTATAAATACGAAGTCATTATGCAATTTATATCTATTTTGCACTCCATCCATAGGATATTTGTTAATGATTCTCATGTGTACAGAGGACTACAACATCATGAAGTGATGTGATTCGTTTATTAATAAATATTTACATGGAATGTGGAAGTATATATTTAATGATTATATGTGATGTATTTATTATTCCATCCAATAGGTTCCATGAAATGGTTCCCTGGGTAGATATATGTATGAAATTAGTGACTATGGGAATTAGATTTTATACCACCCACCTAAATTTGTTGACAGACCTTCACTCACCATAAATCCCCAAAATCCAAGTACACAAGGACCTAGATCTGAGTATCATATCCAAAACCCGAAATCAATATCAAATATTTCAATATCATGTCAATATAGATCTGTATCTTCAATCCTTGATCTATATATCACCGATTAGGTTTAGATAAAAATAATTACTGAATAAACTGGTCAATATGTTCCTGGAAAGAGAGAGGATATGCATTCAGACGAGATCCACATAACATGAGAAGATAGAATCATTGATTTATGATTTGAATATTGAATAAAGAAGATCAAACAACCTTGGAAACCCTCTAGAAATCTCTGGGATCACCCAAAATTTCCATGTCCTGAGTGAAGATCAAATATCAGGATTTTGGGGGATTAAGGAATTTTAAAACTAATTTTTGGGGAAAAATATTCTGACATAGTTTGTTGAGGTGGTGTGAATGGTTAGAATAAATCATTCACAAAAAAATTGAAACTTACTATCCAGGTTTTCACACATTTCTATAATTAGGTACATGGTTTTCCAAACCATGAACCATCTTTGTGAACATTTCAACATTGGTTCAAATAGTTTGGTGAGTTGGATGCACAATTTACCCTAACCATGGGTCAGTCATTCAAAGAACCCATTTTATGAAATTTTCATTAAAATATCAGATGCAACTCGATGGACACATCTATATCAAGTTCAACCACATCAACATCGATCACATGACAAGGGTCGAGGTGATACTTTTAATTTTTTGATATATGGAAAACATCATTCAAAGTATTTTATTTAATGGAAGAGCCAATGGGTGTGCCACTGGCCCAATTCCCTCCACTATCTCAAATGGTCTAATAATCCTTGGAGACAAAATTCTATTCCTCCAGATCATATGGTGGCCCATCCTTGTCAACAACTGAAGGGACGAACGATCACCCTATGTGAACTTGAGGGCTCATTTCCGTCTATCGGTATAAGACCTCTCTCAACTCTAATCCATTGATACATATTCAGGAATCAAGTGTACCTGCTTCAATGTCTCATACAAGAGACTCTATCCGATAAACATTGACTTACTATCCACCATCAATCATTGAGGTGATCTATATGGTCTACCAAAAATATCATCATATTGTTCCATCAATATAGTTTCCTAATAACTATTGTTATTGGTTAACTCTACTAAACCCATGTTCTTTTCCCAAGATCCACCAATGTCAGCCACACATGCCCGTATCATATCGTGAAGCACATATATAGTATGTTCTGAAAACGCATCTTTCTGTGGGTGGAAAGATGTACTCAATAATAGATGAGTTCCTAGATCATCTACACGACCTAAAAGAATCATGAATTAAAACACGAATCATGATATGGGACAATATTCTCTAGCACTCCATATAGATATATTATCTCTCAAATGTTAATTTATCTAAAATGTATTACTATATAGGTTTCCCTGTTTGGCTGTAAATGCACATACTTTGGCATTATATCCATATTACCCCATATAGAATCATTCTTCATAAGTTTATTGGATATACCCACCACAAAATCCATGGTCACATCATCCCACATCGATTCTGGGATATGCAATGACTGTAGAAATCGAAAAGGTCATTGATGCTCTGCCTTCACCTATTGACTGGTAAAAAATCTTTTCAGAAAATCTACTATATTTTTTTATGCCTATGCTCCAAAATTTTCATTTTATGTCATGGTAAATTTTCTAACCCCTGGACAAACTACCCATTTTGAGGCAAGAAATTCCCACATGATCTCATCTTGCATGCTTATTGGTGAAACTACTCAAATCATCACATAAATGATCTCATCCTTATCTATCAACCATTGTAAATATGTCTCCAAACCTTCAAAGCATTCCCTAATGGCTAAGAGATCCAGATACTCATTATATATATCCTTGATCCGTCTCGAAATCGTAGAATCCACTATAATTTAAACCAAACACTTCTGCTCCTAAATCTCTAGAACCACCATGAAAATTACATGAAACAACGTCATCATCATCCACTCTAAACTTGACTTCTAAACCATCTGAGTCTATTTTTTCCTGCTCAAGCTTCCATTGACAATGTTTCCATTACTAGTTATAATTTCTAGTTCAATATTGAAATAATTCGTATAGTCTACCCATGAACAGTACTAAATATTCAAATCATTATGTGAGAATATATACCTTAATATCTTGATATCTATATAAAATATTACATTTTTTTCAAATGATATCATCTAAAACACATACGTACATTAACCAATATGGACAACTCACGATCATTCCTATGGTAATTACATTAAAGTGGCCTCAACTACCGATAACCATTAACCACAACTTGATCTCCCTAAATGAGAACATATCCATGTCTAACCCAAGAATAATCATAGTAATCCATATACTACTAATCTAACCATGGTTCGATTAAAATTTGTGCCGATGTTAAGAACATATTAAACTCTTGAAATTCTCCCTCACCACACACTTACCATTAAATAATTACTTCCATTTTGGTCAAGCCCAATTGTGGAACATCCAAAAAGGAAAAGTCTAGGATGAAGATTTGGTAATATGTAGCCAATCCTAAGAAGCATCAGATATTATAAACATTATTGGGATGCTTCCAAGAAACCATTGCATGAACAATATCTATTTCTAAATTTCACACCATCCACAGAGATGATATTTCCCCAGAAGTGTACCTACTCAATCAAGAACCAACACTTATATAGAATTCCATATAAATGATGATCCTTCAGTGTCCCAGAGACGTTGTCAAGATGTTTGGCATAATTATCCTGACTCTCGGAGTACACTAAGATATCATCCATCAATACCACCACGAAGAAATCCAGAGATGGATGAAATAACATGTTCAGCAAAATCATAAAAACTGCTGGTGTATTTTTCATCCCAAAGGACATTATGACAAACTCATAGTGGCCATATCTACTTATGAATGTAGTCCACAAAATATCATAAGTATGTACTCTTAACTAATGATTCCATAATCTCAAATAATTGAACTGGAACACAGAATCTCCCATTAATTGGTCGAATAGATCATCCATATATGGAAGAAAATATTCATTATTCGTAGTCAATTTGATCAACTTCTAGTAATCAAAGCCTAAGAATAAACTCTTGTAAGATATATTTGAGAATAAAATAGGTGATCCCATAGGCAACATACATGTGTGGAAAAATCACTCAACCTGTAACACCTCCAACTGATTCTTATGATCTGGAAGCTCATTCACTACAATTTTGTATGGTGGAATAGATAATGGCACAACCCTGGTTATGAGCTCATTAGTGATTTCCACATCTCTCTCAGGTGGTTTCCTTAAGAAGTCATCTGGAAAGACATCCTGAAATAGTTCCAATACTAGTGTAAGTATATTTATTCTAACACCCCTTTTTTCTAACAATAGACTATCAACTAGGAATATAATCTCTCCATGTTTTTTAGTAATTGGGCCTACTCAGGCTCCCAAGATATCCGACTCTCCACAATGAATATACTGGTCACCCTTAGGGGACACAAAGTCAACTATCCTACACTATCAATCGATGTGGGATTGTTAGGTGAGTAGTCATTCCATCCCTATAATCAGGAAAAATCCCATCATATTTAGAACGCACCGATCTCATATAAATCAATAGTCCCCAAGTTCTAGAAAACATCCCTTACATAGATAGATATCTATAGACTTCACTCCCAATGTTTTATCTATAGACTTTTCCCAAGTCAAAATCTAATACTCCAGGATAAAACCATAAAAAAAATTAGATATAAATGACCAAGTGGGGAAAACATCAAATAAATCACGAAAAAAATTAGAAGCTACCAGAATATTACATTCCACAATTGATGATCCAACCTCACTATCCAATGGAGTAGGTTGTACTTCATGTAACGTTGATGCCCCTATTCATTGTGATGATGTATGAATCCTATGAGTAGAACAACTTTTAAAATGTGGGTGCTACTTCCCAGAAGAACCACATACACAACTTCTACTAGATCGGGTAGTAAAACACCAATTTCCAGCTGGATGTTGTGTTGAAGATCCACTTCCCATACTCCTACAATGTTCAAATTCATCTTCAGTATCAGTCTGTAGTTCTGATCTACAAAATTTCTATATATGTCCTATATTTCCTAAAGAACATAATTCTAATGGTGGTCGTTAAATGTGTCGATGATTGTGTACCAACCTACCCCTATGATGAATGGTCAACCAAATATGTTACTTACCAATAAACCCTCATGTCTGTGTACTCTGTTTGACATAAAATTGGATAAAGTTGTTATAACATTGTATCCAGCTCTGTAATGTCATAACTCTTGATCACTCTTTAAAAAATACATGTTTAGAATTGGAATCCCCCCATAGAATCCGTTCAACTATGTGATCCTGATCTACCACTTTGGTAAACGTTTTCAGCCAAAAGATACTCTCCGGTGACATAATCTCACATTTATGTATATCTAAAAACCTTTCTCTATAGCTGACTCATCTCATGAAAATTTTAGAGAAAATTATTGAATATATTAATATCATATAGAAATTTCCATCACTAACATTCTCCCCTATGTCAGCTGTATGAACTGGGTATCTTTCTCATGTCCCAGCATCTCTGGATAAAAGTGCTCCAACAAACTCTCCAAGAAGTCCTTCCATAACATATTGTCAGTCTATCTAATTGGTTTAGGAATGTCCCACCATTGCATTGATGGTCCCCATAGCATGTAAAATGCCCACATAACCTTCATCTATACTATAGTCACCAAATGGTGATGTATTGTCTCTATGGTCAAAACCTATAATTTACCTCCCTCGGGTACACTATATATAGATAAATTTTAAGGATGTTGTAAGTGAAAACCCCATGTCTATATAAAAATACATTTTTAAAACTCTCCCTAGGTCTATATCCATGAATTGCATGAATCGAGCGAAGTTGCCCAAATTTTTTACCTATACATCTTCAAATGGAATGATCATTGTCTCATGTTCCTGAACTAGAAAATTATTCCTATAAATTCCCCTCATTCAACCCATTAACAAGTGTCATGGAGGAACACACTCTACAATTACAAAAACATTTCTTAAGTTTCATAACAGAAATGTATAAAATAAACAAATGGGGATTAAACCCAATATTTAAATTTTCCCCCACCACACCATGTGGTCAAAACTGATGCACTCTCACTACCCTTGTCTAACAAGATAATATGTTTTGGTTTACAAGGTTAATCACATTATTATATTCAATTTCCTCATTTAGAAACACTTTTATTCTCATTTTTGACGATTTTTACAACCTTTTTCAATTCATTTTCATGAACCATTATTCATTTGACTCTCAAAAAAAGGAAAATAGTTCACTTTTAAAAACATAACCATATGTTTTTTTTCACATTTGTGACTAAAATGATGAATTTTACAATAACCATATATGGAAAGAATTAATCATGTAGACTCAGCTCTAATTTCATTCTGGTCCACAAATCAATAGAAAAAAATATCTCCAAAAAAATATTCCCATTACTCCTCAAGTGATAAAACCAAGGTGAACTAAAATTAAATTGTGACAACAACAAACAATAATAAAAATACCACCCAATGTACTCGGGGTTTTCCCCATACCTATGTTCTCAACTCCCATGCACATGATGATAACCAAATTTCAACTCTTCCTAGTATCCTGTATACAGTTCATAAAATATAAATACAAAATAATAAGAAAGAATACTAGATCTCAAATACCACATTGTAGCATCCCGACCTAGGTTCCACATAATGATTCCCCGAGCTAGTTCTCCACATAAACTCAGGCACACCTCCCAAAATCTAGATGCTTCAGACTCACACTAAGGATCCAATAAGTCAGTCATAGGGGGAAACTACACTAATTCATCCATCTTAAACAAAAATTGAAAAAAACAATGAAATGTGGACTCATATATAACAAGAAAAATACCAATGACAAAATATTACTAAACAGGAAATATAATACTCAAATAAAATGGAAAACATGATATGCCAATATAAGTGTCAAGGGTGTATAATGAAAAATAAAGACATTAAGGATACACAAATTGGTTCCAATCCATTTCTGGTACCCGCAACCAAGCTCTATATGAAATCCAAAACCCATCCCTGGGAATTTTATTGAATCGTGTCATGTGTCCGTATAATCTAATTAGATACTAATCAATCATACCAAAGAACGCATCAGTATAGCTTAGTAGACCACCACCAATCGTGACTAAATCTTGTCCAGTAAAATATTGTTTTATACAGTTCTTTAAAAACTTTGTACAATGCATAAATAAACAATTATTAAATTATAATTTATTCTTTTCTAAAAAAATTATCTCTAGGTTTCCATAGGAGACCCATAACCCAATATTAGTTTTGTCTCATGCCAGATCCCAATGTTCTCCAAAGATAATATCAAATCTTAATACATTCTTTTTTCCAGATCACGATGTATTCAAAAGTGATATGATTTTATAGAACTACATGAATCTCATTACATGTTTGTAATTTTCTCGTTTGAGGCCATAACTCAGAGAGACATTATTTCCATTTTTTAATTTCACATTTATAAGCAATATTTCCTATATTTCTAATATCTAAAACGGAATAATGATGGTAATGATGCCATAATTACTCTGCAATAGAATGGTTGTATTCCCATTCTCTTTCCCTTAGGTATAATGACCATATTACCATGTATAATTTTTATTAGAATGTCTATTTTCCCATTCCATTACATATAAGTACGACGACCAATTACAATTTGTGGATCTCATTTTTGAATTACCATGTTCCCTTTATTTTACACATAACTAATTATTAGTTAATTATGCATATCAAACCCATTATAATTCAATAATTATTTAAATACAAAAAATTAATAACTTAACACAAATATTAATTTAATGCCTCATTCCCATTAATCTTCCATTAATTAGTTAATCGATATCAATATTCACTTCCATTAATCAATTTTCTAGAGTTAATTATCTCATTCAAAATTTTTTTCTCTTCATTGTTAATAACATAATAAATTATATAGATGATAATCTTAAAGAAAATAATTAATTAAAAATTAATTATCTAAACTTATCCAATTAAATAACTCATAATTAATCCCCTGATCAATTATCAAGATTACAAACCATAGATATCGTAGTAATTTTCCTAAATTAATTATCTAATAGAACACCAAATTATAATTGTGATTAATTCCTCAACTAATCATTTAATTCTATAATTTTTTGATAAATAAATTGGTCAACCTAATTAACCCAATTTAAGAAAACAATTAAAATAAAATTCCATAAATAATACAATTTTTCATATATGTATCAAATCCAAATCTATAGGAATTATATTTTAGACCGCCACTTCAATTCCATAATGGATGTTCACATAATATAAATCCCCAAATTATGAGTAGCACAATAATGTAGATCTATGATCCTAATATTAATACATAATTAATTATTAATGACATCATGACATTATCAATCTAGATAAAGATCTAGAATAATGGATCTAGATCTCACTGATTAGGTTTAGATCTAAATAAACAGATAATATGATCCACCAAAAGATCAATGAAAGAAAGAACATATCAATCAATATGTGATCTACATACTTGGATAAGAGAGGATCATTGATTATGAAATTGAATCATGTTAAATGGATTTCATATATCCTTGGATCCCCTCCATAATGCTCTGCAATCACACATAATTTTCAAGTCATGAGAGAAGGTTTAATAGAAGGTGTTTCAGGGGTTCGAGGGATTTTAAATGTAATTATTATATCAAAATAAACTAATTACAATGTTTATTATACATGGGTGCATGATTTGTTTCAACGATGCACCAACTGTGTAGACATCACTATCTAGGGTCTCTCACTTTCTTATGTTTTGGTTCAAAGTTTTCTAAACCGTGCGCCCACCAAGATATACTTTATTTCAAGGTTCACATAGTTTCCAGGGATGGATTCATGGTTTAGCCTAACCATGCGCCGACAACACAAAGAACCATTTTTTCAAATTTTCTTATAAAATCTACCAAAAAACCACAATTCATAACTCCAATTAGAGGAATATAAAAAAACAAAGGGTACATAAAATATCTCATGAGACATCTCCAAAAAAGGTTGGGATCATACAATATTGAACATAATTATGATATTCATGAATTTTTTATCATTTTTTATGATAATATAGAACTTCCCTTTTTACCATTATACTCTCTTAATGATGATAACATCATGATTTAATTTTCTGTCTACCATCATCATGTAGCAATGTCTCCCTCTTTTTATCACTAGAACACAAATAAGAAATATCTAATTATATTATATGTTATTTATAAAATATTTATATGTATATAATGATATAATTATATATATCCCTTTTCCATAATGATCATTGAAATATGGAAATGTCACCCATGGGTACGTACGACCTACCATCTCCATGATCGCAATGAACATAATTTTACATAAAAACATTAATTATTAGTTTTAAATATATAATTTATTTATAAATATGATAAGAATTTTTTTATTATTATTATTGAGATTATTGAAATATATAAAATGTTTAAGAACCAAATCATTATAAATGATATATGCATGAAATAATAAAGGAATTAACACAAGAAATATTGAAACTACAAAATATATTAATGAATGGGTAATATGACGTCTGGAAAGGATCACAAATGATTTTATAAATATTAATTTGGTTCCTTAGTATGTTAATAAAATATCTAAAACCATTATACGAGAGGTTAAACTTAAATCCCTGATTTTTTCGGATCATTATTTTTGAATATATTTATTTTATTAGATTTATTTATTATCCCAAAACAATGTGATAATATTTTATTATATAATATAATAATTTAATATTATTCTATATGCAACAATGGCTTATCTTGAGTAACATTTAACATAGATTTTTTATGAAACAACATATTAATATTATAATTATTTAAACAAGATAATTATGACATAGAAAATTTACATTTTAATATGAATGTTAATAAATTATTTATAAATATGATATATATAATGGTTTTAAATAAATAAAACATATCAATAATAAAAAATATAATTTAGGGTGATGTCATTATATGTCTAAAAATCTTATTTTATAAAATGATCTACTTTTAATGTCATTATATAAAAAATAAAACCAATATTCAATAAATTTATAAATTTAATTGGATAAAATAAACATGATTTGTAATTCCCAATTTAAATATTATCATAGTATGAATATGTGGTATTTTTCTAAAAAATAATTTTTATGAATAAGGAAATATACTTAATATTAATTCAAAATAGATTTTTTTATAATTTATTTATATTTTTAAATATATTTTAACGTGTAATTAGAAGAATTTTATATAAAATAATCCAATTAAGATCATTGGAAAAAATTTAACATTGAAAATGGATAAAAAATTAAAAATTTAATGAATTTCGCTTAAAAAAATGTTGTTATGATGCGGGATCAAGGTTCATTTTAAATAAATTTTTATAATTCATATGAATATAATATGGAAAAATTAATTCCATTATTGAAATCATCATCTTTTATAATTAATAATATGGTCAAATTATTTTATTAAATAAATAATTGGTGAAGGTTATTATAATTGGTTTTAGTGATTAAGAAAAAATTGTATTACTTAGAGGTTAACCATTAATTTAAAGTGAATAATAACATAAAAACATATCCAGAATAAATTATATTTATATATTTTGACCAATTACCCTATTTAATTGATAATGTAAAATAATTAGAGGCAATTTTTGTAACATATACCTCTCGATCGTTTTTTCCTTTTTATATTTACAAGAATTTCACTCCTCCTCCACTATAAATGGGAACTTACCCCATCACATCATCACCCCTATAATTCACATTGCCTAAAAAAAACTCATCCTAATGAAAACATCACAACCATAATCTTATAATACTCTATTTGGGAATAAATCCATCCATATAATCCCTTGGTGCAAGCTAAATGTACTAACCCAAAGAAGAGATAACATCATTCCACATAATCTTTTGTTTAATTTTCAGTATACTTCCCTAAAATATAATTATTCTATTATTATATATTTACATATGTATCCTAAATATATTGTTCTTTGTTTTATAATGTACTAACCCACACTCACACACATACACAATGGGTAATGTACATACCACTCGTGTGCATGGTAGACTATCGTCTCACAGAACGAAGCATTTTTTCCTTTATCACCTATCATGGTTGGGAAGAAGGATGGAAATATTATTTTATATTGTATATACTGTATTTATTTGGCATTTATTATTAGTGAATTTTACTATAATAGATACCTTAATTATTTTCATATTCTTTAAATATGATAACATTATTTGGAGATGTGTGAATTACTCGCTCCTCAATGTGATGTGATTAAATCACACATTACATGGAATAAATTAAGGATGGTTTTAGTAAAAATTACTAATAAATATATAATATTAATATTAATATAATTATTATTTATTTGTTTAAATAAATTTTATTTTATTTCATTAAAAATGAAAATTGAATGGAATCAATGATCATGCGTAAATACTGCCTAACATATCAATAAATAATGTACATTAATTTATAAATTCTACAATTAGACATTATTATAAAAATTTATATTGTTAGTTTATATGTTATTTAAATCATGTTTTTATTTTATTTTTAAAAAAATAAATTATGATGTAATAATTATTATCAAGAGTAATAAGTTAAAATATATAAGATAAACAATTTAGATATTACATTAAACATAACATTAACCTAGAATTATTAATAAATGATTAATATAAAGTTATTATTAAATAATTTAAGATATTATATACAATAATATTCTTATTTTGTAGATTTATAATAATATTATACTAATTATACATGATAATTTTATGTGTATAATGCCATTCAATAAATAATTTAATAGTTTTCTTATCTCACATTTATTTTTATGATATTTATGGCTTATTAACCCCTTGATTCATTTTTGTAGTTTTTTAATTCACATGAAAAAATTATATTATTATTATAAATAAATTTTCTGATATTTACATATCCATTTTATTTTCTCTCTTTCATGGGATTTATTATTCAAATGATTGCAAATATATAATGTTAATTTGTCTCAATTCACTGTCATTTAGGAACATGACATATTATGCACCAATAATCATCTACAAGGATTATACACTACCACTTGAAAAGATATATCATGAATAAAATTGCTATAAATATATTTTTATCTTTATTAAATATAATTTTTCTTATTTGGGGAGTTTTATTCTATGTTACCAAAGTGGTATGATTCTATTGAACAAATTTAATTGCTTATTGGTATAGTTTAAAATTATACTAAAATGGATGGAATATATTGGTCCATATCTCAATAAAACTATTTAATTTTTCTATTCACTATTTTTTCATGATATATTCATGTATTAGTACCTTCTTCCCAAATTTTTATATATTATATATTTAAGAAAATGTTTCAAAACAAATATGACCTTCTTTCTCTATTCGGTCATAAATCATTTTTATTAGAAAACTATTTCTGTAAAAATATTTTTCAAAAATGATTTCAATGTGATATTTTAAGATAATTTTCAAGGTAAAGTTATATTAAATTGTTTTATGGTTCTAAGATGATCCTTTATATGTTTTCAAAGATAAATAAACAAACCGATTTTCAGAAAACTAATAATGTTTAAAATATATTTTTTAAAGATGAAATAATATTTTCGAAGAGAAATTTATTTTAATATATTTCCAATTTATTTTCCCAAAAATATTAAATTATTTTTTATTACTCCTTCCTCTCTCGGGAAATGATCTAAAGGTTTCTTTCATATTCTTTCTCTTATTGATTTATGTTTTGATGACATGTTATTTATGAAACATGTTTCTATTTCATGGGTTATATGATTATTAATAATGTTTATTTTTCGTGGGATATGTTTTGATGATAATATTATGAATATTATCCACATTCAATAGGATATAATATCATGAAATTGTTATGATACCCATTCCATTTCATGGGTTTTTAAATGATTTTTTGTTTCCTATGGGACATGTTTATTTAATTTCATTATGTGATACCAATATCTCCCTCCAATTAACTAAGAAAATATTTATATCTCATGGGATAGACATATATGGAATAGGAACGGAACTGGGTCTGATAAACATGTATATTTTCTAATGTTGCCTTTATAGTGAATCGTGACTAGTATTATGGTCATGGGAGTGAACCATGACAACCAACATGGTACAGGGAGTGAACACACACTTCTAAGATGGACATGGAAGTGATTACTTGACTATTATAGAAACCATTATATATACTTATGTCTCTACTGTGAATAAATATTTTATTCCTTTGTTATGATTTCATGAATTATGATCCTGATTACATTATGATTCATATCTTATGAACTATCAAAATCAATTCCAGGATTAATAATTATAGTATTTTTATTGCAAGGTTTGGTATTATAATGTTTTGACCATATTCTCATACCCTTATAGTCATGTTATTCATGCATATCTTCATTTTTTACACGTATTGTGAATATGATATAAGACATTTGTTTGATTCTGTTAAATTGTATAGGGAGATATTTGTAATTTATGGAATGACTATGAAGTGTTCCTGTCATGAAAAATATATTGGGAGATAGTATACTAAAGTAGCTCGACCATGGGTTAAGAAACCCAATCTTAAGACCACAAAAACTTATTAAACAATTGTAAAAGTATAGTAGACAAAACGAAATTTTTACATGTGAAACACCACAACCAGATAGAAAATGAAACATACACCTTTGATACCTAATTATTATATTTTTCATGGCCGAACTCGACCCCGAGATCCTCCCTAATTAGATAGATGGTGTCCTCTTCCCCTTTGCATCATTGGTTTATCATCCATCACCAGAACCTCCATAGTGTTTAGTTTAGTTTCTTCATGTGATGATTCCCTTTGTATCATTTAATGTACAAGCTTAATTGGGGAAATATTATCCTTGTTTGTATAACCAAGAGAAGAATCTTCATGAAGATATTTAGTATCCTCATGTGCATCCTTTGAATCATGCACAACCACAAAATATTTTGAAGCATTATGAAGAGCCTAGTCCATCTAATTTGATATCTCCATAACATAAACAAAAGTTTCTACAAATGTGTTGCACATCTGATTAATGTATCCTTCATTATTGTGTCCTTCATGATTACGAAAATCAATCATAGGATTATAAATAGAATCTATCATTGGAAGAAAATTATAAATTGGCTTTTTATGTCCTTGCAACACCACATTACTAGAGGAATATATTGAAACGACATCTAGATTTGGCCCCATGATTCTTGAACATATGAGGAGACTATATGAGGTCCTATGAAGGAACATGGAAAACATATATAGCAGATTATGTCATAATAACATCTGCCTGAAAAGCACCCTGTTGGGTTGCAGAAGATTGTACCAGACCCGCCTGAATTGGAACACCAGGTCGATCACCAAACCATACAATAAATGCAAGCCTAGACACCATCACACCATCCTACACCACCTATTATACAAAAAAATATTCTATATTACCATTGTCCACCATCAGAGAAACTATATCTATCTGAGTGTCCTCCTTCCCCACCTGCACCTCATCATGAAAAGTCGGATATGCCTTCATCTTCATAGGCATCACAAGAAGAAATCCATCAACATCCTAAACCTTCATCTCACCCATCCTACCTTTAGAAGCAAGTGCGACACGGTTGAACTCTTGATTGACTTCGTTCTTGATAATAGCCTCATGCTCAGATTGATCATCTTCCTCCTCCTCATCCACATTAGTCTAGGACCTATTATATAAACTCCCATTGAATCATTTTGTAGTTCAATCCAATGATTCACCTTTAACTGGTAGAGAAACAACATTAGCAGGCTATATTGACAGAACTTGTTTGATAGCCTCAACAAATGAGGAAGTGCCAACATTGTGAGGATCCTTCATCATGAAAACATGCTTATTTGAATTGAGGTCAACCTATTTCTTGTTGAAATTATTGGGAGATTGTAACAAGGATTTACAAATAAATAATTTAATTATCCTTCATCATTTCTCAAGAGCATGGCTAATGCTTACACATGTCTTACAAAAACTAGGTAACTACTCATATTGTATAGCTAACTATAACATAATATCACCTAAAAATGAAAAAATGTGTCGATCAGAACATGAGTTAAATAAATATCAATTAATACATGAGAAAAATGACCATAACCAGGATCCTATATTTCCTTTTCATCAATAATTGGACAATAAAAAGTAGAAATGTCCTCCCACAAAACTGACGGATGCGAGAAAAACAAATTCAAACCCCTAATTTGAATCCATGTTTGGGTGGAGGAGTTCTTAATTGCAATGAGAATTACTAATGGGTCTCACTATTGAACCATAATATAACCAGGTAACAACGATACTAGTCTAATTCTCTAGGAAACATGTTGATGTTCCTTCTAAGGAAAAAAAATATTGGAAGTACATCTCCCAATTGAGATTAAACACCAATTAGTGAAGACCCAGCTCTGAGATAATTGAGCCTACACTTCATCAACCCTCAATGTGGTATCACTTTGAATGAACGACATCCTAGAGAAGAGGTAGAACCATCATTCTTCAAGACGGCCCCCCAAAATTTTTTTACTCGCTTCAACAAATGAATTAGAGCCATTCTTGGTAATATTTTTATGAAAAGAATCAGATAAATGCAAAGACTCAGAAAAAATCCGATTCTGGGAACCAAAACCCTCAAACTTCTACTTTGGTCTCTTTACATCATCCTTCACAGCATCCATAAGATTTTATAAATTCCACCCCACCCATAACCACCTCTTTCGAGGGGGGAATGGAGACATCCATAAAATCGAAAAAAACATTCTAGCGTATTTTTCTGTACTTGGTTTTGAAATTTATTATGTATTCTGAAAAATGATGTAATTATAATTTTTTTAATTTTTTTTGGATATAGTATGTATTAGAGAAAAAATTTAGTTTAAATTTTGGAAACAATATCAAAAAACCCTAGTGATAACCCTACATATATGCTTAATGATAAGTCTAAGTATGTGGAAAAGTATATGAAAATTTATTGGAATATTGGTTAAGGATATAATGAGATATTACATTTAAATATATCCTTTTGTGGATACTATTTATGAATTTGTATTTCGAACAGATTTACATATGGATAAAAGCCTCGTAAACACCATATTGAGATAGAATCGATCGAGAATTAGTGCATAATAATGGTTCTTACTGCACATCTTGTTTGAGAGTCTTTGAGGATATGCTTTGGAAATTCACAAACTCATCATGAAAAATTATTAGTCATTTACATACAATCGTCATTTGAAAAACCTAATCTAAAAATATGGTATGGTTTTTAAAGAATATACTATAATTGAAAAATCAGATAATTTATTTTTCATGATTATGTCATTCTTCACTATGATATTTTCTTACTCTATGATTTTTGGTTTTATTCAATGGATGGAACCTGATAAGTCCACATCAATGATAAGTGTGAATGGAAATGAAATGATTTATCTCCTGAGTATCCAAATTTTATTGGATATGGAATGAAAAATCTCATTGCAATACTCATCATACATTCTTGTTATACGAAATTTTCGGAACATCCAAATTAGAAAATTAGGGAATAACTTTTGATTGAGTCCTTTATGAGGAAAAACCACCATTTTTAGTAGGAATTTGGATCCACTATATTCAGTACATTGGATTAGTACCACTATAATTTTATAATCTATTGTTTGGAATGTGAGAATGTTATTTTGGAAATTTATCTCCTTGAAGATGATGTAGACTAGTTGTAGACTCTAATAAGTAATACGAGGAAGCTAGATAAAAATGAATCCATGCATTGAGAAAATTTATATATCTTATTTATCAATAATTATATTACATATATTATTCATATAATGATTATGAAAGAGTTCTTTAATTTATAAAAATGGGATGATGAATTAGATGGTATATATGGCAGAATTTTTACAAGAATTGTGACGTATGCTAATGATATTATGTTCCATCGTGAATGTAAAGTTGATAAGTTATTTAGTGGAAAAAATAATAGTCTTGGAATGGATTTTGATAGAATATAATTTAGCTGATATGATGTGATTGGTAATTTTCCATTCATGGTTTAAATGGAGGTTGGAGAAATGATGTCATATCTTGGTTTTGAAAGGAAAAGAAATATAGATTATAAAAAAATATGAAAAACATGAATAGAATATGATAATATTTCCTTTATTATATAATTTTATAATTAAGATTATAGTATATTGTCTTATGGGGTATAATAAATGTTTGATATATTGGTTGGAAGGTCTTTGGTCACAAGATTTTTGAAGTGATGTGAAAATTTAGCTAGAAACCAGAATGGAGAGAAAGCTATAAAAAATTCACCTCCCACATGTCAGTGATAAAAGTGTAAGTAGAATGGGAATTTTGAGGAATAGTTCCCAATCCAGAATGTTAATGATGATGATTGATGTCAAAAATTAATTAAGACAATGATGGAGAGTAAATCTCATTGATCTATCATTATTATGGGGGTGAGATAACGGTGTGTTTAAACGTACACATACCATCTAGTATAGAACATATAATGTATTATTTAATTTTATATCTACCAAATTTTTCACATATAATGATTTTTAATTGTATTATGATTCCATAAAAATGATTAGATATGTAATTAGAAGAAAACCCCCTTAATGTTTCTTTGACATGATCCCAGGTGTAAGATTCCTATCCAGATGTTGTTTTTGGGATCATGATTGCATCAAATGTTTTAACTCGTCCTTCGGTTTAATTTTATGTCATCTTAGCTATGGATTTTATTCCACTAAAGAAACCCACATTAATAATAATGTAAATACTGTTAGGTTAGATATTTGAAACCAACATTTAATCTTCTATCATTGTGTTTTTTAGTATGAAATTCCTATGTATATTATATCATTTTAATGGATCTTAATTCCCATTTATAAGGGATGTTTATCTCCAATGGTTGGGTTATAAAATCGACATTGATGCCATGCCTTTTGTCAGGGTATTTTTGGATGAATTTTAAGATGAGTTGATTATCCTAGTACCAATATGTGATGTTCAGTTCTTAATATATCTCATATAAGTTTCCACACCAATTTGAAATAATCCATTTAGAATGGACTCAATTTTGTTATTGTAATTGAAGATAAAACTCCATGAAAACATTGATAATGGATTAATTCATCCAAGTGTGTCACCTTAAGGCACACAATTTCATTTTTTTCAAAATGTAATATGGATCAATGATACTCTTCCTTGATTATCTTAATTTGATCAAGATAATTATCAAGAATTAATATAATTTTCCATTTAATAATGAATGTTTTCATCAACTATGCAGATATCAATAATTTTCAAATACTGAACTTCATTCTAGATATCATTAATTGATGTTCATGATGAAATATATATCAAAGGGGGACTTTATAACAAGGTATAGTCTCTATAAATATATATTGATTCTTTTTTGTTATGCTAATTCCAATGATATCATCATGTATTTCATGAATCTAGCCTTCATTTATTTCCACTACTAGTTTGGGGTAGTATTTATAGATTATATTTTTATATTCCCAAAGTGAATGTTATAATATTAATACAACTTGAAAATTTTACTATAGACCATAACGAAGGATAAAATGTATAAAAGATTTAAAAAGGTGTGGTTTTTTATATGATAAGGTTTCATTTTTTGTTCATATAATCTCAAGAGAGGTAATGATAGTAGATCCATCAATTAAGGAAGTTAAGGAATAATGTATTAGACCAAACATAGTAATTGAGATACAGTTTTTTCTTTCTTTAGCTACCTAATATCATTAGTGTGTTAATACGTTCTCATTAATATCTAATAATTTTACCAATTTGACTCGGGTGGGTTCCATGTTCCTCTAAATAGAATAATGTGAGGAAAATTTCATGGAACTGAAGATAATTTTGGTCAACCAACCTATTTCTAATATACTCTGTAGTGGAGTATGGTTTTTAGTCTATAGTGATGCATCCATGAGGGGTTTGGGATGCATTATCTTTCTAAATAACATGTTTATAACATATTCCATTGGAAAATGGATTATTCATGAGAAAAATTACCCAACTCAAGATTTGTATTTAGCATTGGTATCATTTTCATTAACGATATGGATGAATTATCTTTTTGTTGAACAGAGTGAAATATATACTAATCATACATGTGCTAAATATATAATGACAAAAAAAGATGTTGAACATGTTCCATAGAATATAGTTAGAGATTATAATGGATTATAACTACTTAATAAATTACGAAACTAGGAAATTGAACAACCTAGATAGTGAATTGAGTCGACGAGATCACTCTAGATTATCCACGAGGTGGACAGAAAAATATCCAACATTTCTTGATTTGGAAATGATAGTTCTAGAAATCATGAAGGAAACAGAAAAATATTATCTATCCCAATTTAATGTACATATCTCCATATAAGTAATGAATAAAGAAGATCACAAGGAAGATATAGGGCCCCAAATAATGATAGAAATTTTCCTATGTTTATAATTGATCTGGATAGAATGAAGAGTTTCACAAACCATGAATGAATTCCATCCAACCCAGATTTAAAGAAGGGATTATTATAAGATTCTTAATGATATCCATTCTCTATTCATCAAGGATGAATGTTTATGATTATATATTTTAAATAATACCTATGGTTGAATGTAATGATGTTTGAAAACACAAAGGGTTTATCTAGATTCTTGGCATGAATTTATGTTAAGGCTATAAGGAAAAATTATTTGGGGATGTTGTATCTCTTACCCAGAACCAAATGGAAAAAGCAGATCATCACTATGGATTTTCCATTGGAATCCCCAAATCCTATAAAGGGTAAAATGTTATATGGGTGTTAATATATCTCCTTAATATTTAATTACACATCATTTCTATCATAGATGACTTCTATCTAGATTATCATTCCATGATATACATTAAGTGGTAATGTTTCTTGCAGTAACAATTTCCACTCTATCTGATAGAAATTTTAGTTAAAGATCAAATTTAAAGTTAAAATTTCATTAATTACTTGGTAATTATGTGAGTATTGTACATTTTATCATCATAAAATGGATGGTGTGTCTAAAATAACAATTCGACCCCTAGAGGATATGTTGAGATCTTGTTCTCTTGATTTGAAAGGTTGTTGGGATCAAAAACATTATGATAATTTTGTTTCCATAAAAAACATATTGAAATCAATAATTTAGATTGGTTCTTATGATACACAATATGGGAATAAATTTTTTGATCCAACATTATAGGAAGATCTTTGATAAAGAAAGCAATTGGGGATTGAGAACAATGAAGAAATGACTGAGACGGTAGGAACCATTCATCAACATATTAGGGCATCTCAAATTTGGCATAGAGGTTATATTGACAATTGATAGTTTTATTTATAATTTTTTATTGGATAAAAGGTGACTCTATAAATATCTACCGTGAGAATGATTCTATGATTTGGAAGGAAATGGAAACTTTGCTCTAGGTACTTTGGTCCTTTTTATAATATTGATTATGTGGGGACTAGCTATTTTCTCTTGTAACATCCTAAAAATATATCTCAAGTCATTTATTAAATACAAACCTTGGATACACTAACCTCATTCCCTGAGATGGGGGTCACATAGCCTCTAGAGTGCCTCCCCATTCCCCAAAGCATGCCAACTAGTTGTGATGGTGTAATGGTGGTATATTAGAGAGATTACAGCCTCTCATTAGAGTTAATGAATAGATACATCTGTAAACAATCAAATGTGAAATTATAAATATAACAAATAGAAAATATGTGTAGCGAATAATAGATATACAAAAAACTAAATGAAAAAAAAAACCTTTATGAAGTGTGATATACTTGGATTCATGGAATTTTGATCCATAAAAAGAGAAACATGGGACATGAAGATGAAATCATTCATAAAACTACTAATATAACAAAGGTTATTACACTGGAATCTTGACCACATTCTTGGTCATATTCTCTTACAATCCATATAATGGTAAATCATATCAAAAATCTAAAGAAGGGATCTTTCCCTTATCTGTAATAGTAGTAATATAATCTTATGGAGAATCAAAGTCATCTTGAGTTGGGTGTTAGATAATATCCAAGTACACCAGCACAAACGACATCTAAAAGTAATCTAATCTAAGAACATACCTAAATGGAATGAAATTAATTTAAAATAAGAAAACAATTGAAATAAATAACATGCTTGATCAGGTTCCTAGAGGACATATATTTGGTCTACCTAAAATGGTCCATAGCTAGAATAAATGTATAATCTGTCACTATATATATAAATATTGTAATAGTATATATATATATTATCATTATATATTACATCCATCTTTATGGAAAACTCTCATGAAAATGTAAGTGGATTTATTCATGGAATACTAGGTGCTTGATGGAATGAGGCATAACTCAATCATCCATTACCATTCTGAATAAGACAATAATCTCAAACAATAGGTTACATTAACTACATATCCTAATGATTTGGTTACATCGTTTTATTTATTCGAAATTGTGAGTGTTCAGTTATTTCCACAATTATAGAAATAAATGTGGTGTTTCATTCCAACCATCCAAATATAGTCAATAGTATAAGGTCTCATCCTTAAAACAGTACATAATCTTGATATAAGACAACAATTTGACGTTAATCCCCCTTGATGATGTTTTCTGGTTTAATTTTTTTTAGAATTAGGACATTATTAGTACATATCATCACATAATCATAGAAGAGGAATCTATCCAAATATAATCCATTTTTTCACACAAGGAATCCATTTTTGAAAATAAAACATGAATTCTTTTCTTCATAGAAATTTCTTTGAGTCCATCCTTTCACGTACTCATCCTTATACAGTGTGAAATCATTTTAAAAACATTGGATGAGAACAAAAACTCAGCATAGGATAAAATAAGGAATGATAATATCATTACATGAATATTTATAAACCAATTAATTAAGTATCATAAAAAAATTAAACCAATCAATAATCATAAAGGTAACTTATTACATCCATATCATACATACCTTATATATTTCACAGCTAGATAGGGAGTAACCATCATAGTTATGTTTGGAATACCAATCATAGTATATTCCCCAAATCTCTTAGGAGAAACCATATTTTTTAACTCCGCCTCATTACCCAATGAATTCGATATATATAAATGTCTCACCCACCCTAAATTTATGATAGATCCACCCCTATACATAAATAATTCCCAATAACCATATATTTATCATGACAAATAATTCAACATTGAAGGGAAAATTAAATTTCCTAATTGCAAACAAATGATATCTTTTAAAGATATTGATATAATAAATTCATTCTCAAAACCATTTTCAATTACTAAATACTTTAAAAAGACAATGATATATAATTTTTATTTTAAATATATTATGACTTGTAGTGGAAGGGAAATACTATATAATGGTTATGGTAACATAAAGGTCATTATCGTCTTTTAGTTAAAAAAACATTTAATTTTTTCATTTTGTAAAATGATTTTTATAAAAATAATCCTTTTGAATACTATTGATTGAATTTAAAAGGAAAAGGGTTTTATTATACATCGTATAAAATAATGTGATGTATATTATCAATATATGCCTCAATAAAAGGGGATTCAGATAAAGTCCCTTACATTGGGTCTGATTTATCATGTATAATATTAATATTCCAGAATAATAAACATATGTTTATTAATACTTGATTTTGGACCATTTCAATTTTATTATCCCTTTTATATCACATATTAAACTCTTATAAATATTTAATATTTATTTTTGTTTCTATCAGATGTTCTATCAGTTTTTTGTTCTTGAGTCAAAAATGAACACAGTTGTGATGATACAAGTACATTTGGTCATCAGTCCATATTCTCCAAAATAGTTCCCAGGACACAACAATCAAATTTATACATTAATCATACTTTTTAAATCAAACAATTATTTCTGGTTATGAAAAATTAACGATGTTATATTTATGGATATGGTAGGTCATACGTACGCATGAGTAACATTTTCATATTCATTGATAATTAGATATATAGCATAATTATTAGTTTATCATTCCATAATTATCATATTATAATTATTTTCTTAATAATAATTTAAATATACTTACATAAATCATACCAGTGATGTGGTGAATTAAATGATTCATATCACATTGTGTAGGTGATCGTTCACACATACGGCCATATGCCTGAAAGATTATATTGTTTTTTTTGCATGGAAGGTATGAAAATAAAAGAAATATTATTCATTTATAATGCGAAATATATCATGAATATCTCATAAAAATATTAATTCCATTATTATAATTTATCTTCAAATAATGTAATGGAAAATGAACCAAATCGGTTCATGGAGTTGATAATTCACACGTACACATGAACAATTAATTTCACTCCCATTTGATCAATATGGATATGGATTTAGGTGAAGATATTAAAATAAAAAAATCAATTTATATTAAGGTTAAAAAATTTATTATTTAATCATGGTTTTATGAGACAATATTGAAGTGGAGGAAGAAATAAAAGTAAAATACTTAAACAAAACGATTCCTCTTATTCAGTTTATTGCCTTTGAAGAACACCATAAAACCTTGAGGGAAAGTGTTATTCCTAAACTATGGCTTTGAGAATATGGGGATGGATTCCACTAATATGATTGTATAGAGATTTTACAAATAAAATGGCTTTGGATATGTGATTATTAGAGTTCAGATGGTTCATTTTTAAAGTAGAGGGGAAGTGCACATTAGGAAAGTCATCAAATATTGATTTATTATAAATTTAATTATGTTAAATTTATAAAAAAAATTGTCTATTTAAAAGGATAACTTATATATATAATATATTTAGGAAAAAGGAAGTTTGACTAAAAATGTGGAATTTTTTCACTACTAATTACAAAGTGAATTTCATGGGAAAATACAAAAATATAAATCAGGGTAAATTTTGGTGTCTCACATCTAAAGAGGATGTTTATATCATCTAATAAAACATATAATAGTTACAAAAACAATATATTAAATTTATTTTCTATGAAAAGGAGGTAAAATGAACTTTTAAAAGTATTATAGAATTTTATGATTGAAATTAGATTTAATCACATTTTAATCCTCTAAAATTTACTGTATAAATATAAAACAATTAACACACAATTTTAATCATATTTTAATTTGATCAATTCATTTCGATGAATACAATTGATAGGAATTAACAACTATTTAAAATAAAAAATTATTATTGTTTTATTTTTTTGTATAGCTAAATGTGTTGTGAAATATAAGATTTTAGAGAAACTTGTTTCTCCGTGTCAAGTACGATAATGGAAAAATATCCCCCTTAACCTAAAATTAATATATAATTCATAAATATTAATAAATATGAAAAATAATTACACTATAAAAACCTAGGATGTAAAATACATCCAACCTTTTGGATATTAGGTCCTCACAATTGTATTCACCTTCCAAATTAGTTGGGGTATTTATCCCTAATAACATTTTTGGATTCCGATGTTTCATATTTATCTATATGGTTTTTACATAGAACGTTAACCTGATGAATCACCTTATTTTGAAACACATTCTCACTATGATTAAGAATCTGGAAAGGAAGTTCCTCAAAATAAATATTCACTTCCAACTGAACTACCTCTAGAATAAAAACATGATTTGGATCCTAAAAATATTATCTAAACATTGAAACATGAAATAAATTTTGTAACAAGGATTAACATAGAGATAAATCAACATTATATAAAATTGATCAAAGAATAACTGGGATTTTCTATGGACCAATTAACTATGAACTCAGCATTCCATTCTTACCAAAACATATGACACTTTTCAAGGTATAATCTTTGATTAAGAAAGAATCACCTACCTCTGAAGAAATATCCATCCTCTGTTTATATGCATAACATTTATACCTTCTCTGAGTTATCCACATGTGTTTCTGAATATAATGAACATTTTCCACCATTTATTCAACAATTTTGTTCTGATCAACGTCTTTTCAACAACATCATCATGAAAAGATGCATTTTGACACCACATTCCATATAATGGCTCAAATGGATCCATATGTATTCTTTTCCGTAAACTGTTATTATTAGAGAACTCAACCGAAGAAATATATTGTTCCAAACATCCTTGGAAATCAATTGAATATGACCGTTTCAAATACTCCATGGTCTGATGTTTTTTTATAAATGCTCATCTGATTGAGTATGAAATGTGGGACTGAAAGATAATAAATTTCCAATGACTTATGAATGATTTTACAAAAAATAAGAAGTGAACCTGGGTTAATGACTTGAAATAATGGAGAGGGGAACCCCATGTAACATGAAAATCTCATTATGATACAATCAAGAATGTTGATTTAGAGAGATTTAATCATGAATAGGAATAATATGATAAGATTTAGTCAATCTATTAACAATAACCAATATGTAAATTTTACCTCAAGAAGTATTTTGTAATCCCACAATGAAATCTATGGATATATTATCACATTTACAATATATTAATGGAAAAGAAAGAAGCAGCCATTTTGTTTACTAGAATTCTTCTTTAACCTATTGAAAATTAAAACACTTAATAGTAATGTGATCAATATATCTTCTTATTCCATCTTACTAGTAATATTCTTAAGGATCTCGGTACATCATAGTGCTTCCAGGATGAACTAAAAATGGAGTAATTTAAGCTTCACATGAAAACACATTATTAAACTATGAATCCAATGGAATGCATAATATCATTCCAAAAATTATAATTTAATACATTTCAATTCAAATTTAGGTAACATAAACTTCAAAACGAACACTCCATTTTCCTGCAAATCATTATATTCATTCTGTGCTTGTGTAATTATGTTTGATAAAGATGATTCCACTAAAACCTGAAACAAAGAAAGGTATTTTTCTTCAAGAATAACATCAATTCTAAATTTCATCAAAGCATTAATTAAAGGGTATCATTCCAAACATAACATGGTTAATGTACCATTACTTTTCTGACTCAAAGCATCAGTCACATTGTTTTCTTTTCTAGTATGGTAATGAATGATGAAATAATAATACTTAATTAATTCCATCATCTTATATGTATCATTTTAAATTATTTTTGATTTAATATATACTTTAAATACTTATTGTTAGTATTTTATCACATTTTATTCCATATAGATGATGCCCTCAAATTTGTAATGAAAAAAAAACATATGAAAATTTCAAATCGTGTGTAGGGTCATTTAACTCAAATGTTTTCAACTAACATGAATCATAATAAATTACATAATAATTCTAAATTAGGAAACAACCAAGTACACTCAACGAAAAATTCACTATTTCTGGATAGGAGTGCCAAAACTAGAGCATTGACCAGCTTTATTTTCAATTCCTGAAATCATTCATCACATTCTTTTTTGCAGATGAACATAACAGCCTTTTGTGTTAACAATTATAGGGGCTAGATAACCTTGAAAATTTTCAACCAAACTCTAGTAATAACCTAATAAATCAAAAATACTTCAAATATTAGATATATTTGTGGGTATTGGATGTTATTCCATAAGTTTTTTTAGGAGGATCAGCAGTAATGCTATATTTAAGAACAACGTGACCATGTAATGAAATTTGTTGTATCCAAAACTCGTTGTTGCGGAATTTCCCACACAGTTTATTTTCATTTACTGTTTGCAACACAACCCTTAAATGAATTCTATTATCCTCTTTATGTTATGAATATATCAATATATAATCAATAAACACACAAATAACCATATCAAAGAACAAATATAATATTTCATTATAAAATCCTTGAATATATAATAAGTATTAGTTTATCATATCGATGTAACTAAAAATTATTAACATCCATATCTAGTACAAAATGAGGACATTGGAATGTATACATTCCTTATATTCAACATATAGTACCATGACCTCTTGTAATCATTCAAAAAATACTGAGCTCCCTTGAGATGATATAAAAAATCACAGATATGTGACAAAGGATACTTATTATTAATAGTGATGTTATTAAAGGAACAATAATCCATGAAATGTCTAATTGTACAATATTTTTTTTAAATAATAGGACCACCCAATTGTTAAGTGATTGGTCGAATAAAACATTTATCTAAAAACCCGTTCAATTTCTTCTTAAACACTAAAAGGTCATTAATATGAACATTTCCTTTGTTTTCCACAATATGCCCAAGGTTAAATTAATTTCTATCTTTTACTAGATTCTCAGCATCTTGATATGTTATCAAAGTTAATGGTTCATTATTGTACCAAAACTATAATTCTTTCTGAAAATAAACTTCTTTAGCTCCACGAACAATCTTATTATGGTAATGTGAAATCAAATCCATACCTAGTATAATTGTATACACTAATAGGGGAAAAATATGGTTTTTAGGAAAATTCATCCCACATAAAAGGATAAGATGATTTTTATAATTTATTTAGTTTTATTTAAATTCCCCCCAAAAGTGTTATCAATATGTTTTCGATTCATTTTGTGATATGGAATGCCCAATTTACTAGATAATTTCTCAGAAATGAAATAATGCGTATACTAAGAATAAAAAAAATGCACAGGAATAATATAATTAAATAATCAATGTACCTGATACCACTTCATTTGATGTCCCAACATCTACTAAAGTTGTCGAAATTGATTTCCCCGCACATTTCATTTTATATTACAGCTTATTCCTTTCATTTAAATTCTTCATTTGGCCCTCATTCTCATAATGAACCATTTCTTTACATTTAAATCATTTCAATGACTCTATATAAAATATATTTTCATACCATTATATCATTCAATGTAGTTACGAGACATATGCTCCATTTTACTACATCAAAATCACTTAATATAATTAAATAGGAATTAACGGTATACATTTTTCCACAACATTCAAAAATTATAAACTTAATTTTCAAATAATTAGACTATTTTTAATAGTTTTACCTTTTGGTCTACCATCTCAAACACTTATTCTACTTCTTTTTAATTAACACATGATCATTGGAAAACTCCATTTCCACCTTCTTCGCACATCAACAAAGTATTTCATAACTTTTGAAATCACAATAAGCTAATTCACATATATAAGTAGGATTTAATCTTAAAGAAAACTGATTTATTTTAATATCAATTTCCTGTTTGAAATTGGAAGCATACATTTTCCATGGAGTAAATTTTATATCATATCATGCCACTAAGTCATCATGCTTTCTCAATTCGATGATTTTTTTCCATCCAATGTTGAACCGCCTTAGGAAAATAGTTTTCAAGAATCATACCTTTTAATTCAACCCAATAAAGTGAATCAATCTCCTCACTATCCCTGATTTTATTAACCATCGACCATCAAATATCGACATCACATTTAAATGGTAAATAGAAAAACAAGCCATTTAGTTTTTTGAAATCCCAATGGCCTTAAAAATATTTTAAATGTCAATAATTTAGTATTTTTCTAAGAGATGGTTAACTGATCATAAGAATGGTTGATGATTTTTCCTCATGAAATGCTCATATAATGTCATGTTCATCTATGGTTGATCTGGAAGATCTCATGCATGGATACCTCTTCCATTTAAATCCTAACTCAATATTTCCATCCCAAGAACAATTTGTTTATTTTTGATTCTAACAATTTCATGTTTCCGATTTGGAATGTTTTTTCCTCTTGATTACATTCTAGAACATCATAACAATTTCATTTAGAGAAAACCATTCTGAATAGACATATCTTTGATGAAGCAAAAAATTTATATTAAATTCAAATATCTTTTCAATTTTTCAATAATGTAAAAATTCTTTATGTATATTCTATTAACAATATCCTATCACTTAAATTTATCAAAACCGACCACAAATACCAACTATACAACCACACCCTTAAAATATTAAATAATCTTGACATTAGTCAATAATCTGAATTTACATTACATCAAAGATCTTTTTAGTTGATAATTTTGGATAATTAGTCAATTATTAATAAAAATCATTCCATATTCATACAAGATGATAATATCAAAATAATATCCATTTCATCCACCAAAGATAATGCTGTTAAAAAATAAAACATGATTTCTTTGCAGGATAATTATCTTATTGACTTATTTCATTATATTATTCACCTCATACAGTGTGATAACATGTTAATGACTTGGGGATGATCACAGAAACTCAGTAATGGATAAAATCAGGAAAGAAAATTTTAGTCCATGAATATTTAAAAACCCATGAAATCATAAGAGTCATGAATAATCATAGTAATCATAATCATAAAGGTATATTTTGGAATCCATATCATACATGAATTGGTGCCTTCACAACCACAATGGGATTAACCTTCTTAGTTACATTTGGAAGACCCATCGCAATATATTACATCAATATATTAGGAGAAAACTTATTTTTTAACTTAGTCTCATTAACCAATTCACTGGAAAGATATCATTTTCTCACCCTCACTCAGTTTATCATGAAACCACCTGTATACCTAAACAATTCCCATGAACTATAAAATAATCATAACTCATAAACAATGCATAAATAAAAATTAACATTTCCAAATTGAAATCATATGATATCATTTATAAATATTGAAATAATAAATTTAGTATAAATACTATTTTCAATATATAAATATCTCAAAAAGTAATATGGTATTAACTTTTAGTTTAAAAAATATTACAGCTTTTAGAGGAATCCAATTCAAAATAATGGCCATGGAGATGGAATGGTCGTTCATACCACGTATGTTAAAAACACATTACTTTTTCTCATTTATTAAATTTCATTGTAGAAAAATATTCATATTGATAACCACTATCATAAATTATAATTCAAATTGATTTTTATACACCATATTAATTTTTTTTTGTATATTATCAAACTATTCCTCAATGAAAGGAGACTAAGACGAAGTCCCTTACGTTGAGTCTAGTTCGTCAAGTAGAATCATTATATTACAGAATAATAAAAATAGGAAAAATAATATATTTTTAGAACCATTTTCATGATTATTACGCTTTTTATATCAATTATAAACATGTTATAAAATTATATAATTATTTATGTTCATATAATACTTTCTGTCGATATTTCGTACTTGAGGCGAAAATGAACACGATTTTGATGTTAATTTTCCATGTGGTCATAAGTACATCATCTATGGAATAGTATTAATTAAATAATAATCATTTTTTACATTTATAAAACATTTAAAACAAAACCATTGATGATGGTTATGCAAAATTAATGATGTTATATTCTTGGAGATGGTAGGTCTTACGTATGCATGAGTATCATTTTCATTTTTCATTGATTAGTATGGAAATAATGTAATTTTTATTTTATCTTTATATAATGATCATAATGTTATCATCATCGTAATAATAATTTAAATATTCTTATATATAAATATTATATGTTATGTGTTTAATAGAAACGATTCAAATTGCTTCATAGTGGTGATAGTTCACACCTACGAACGAAAGTCGTTATTTTTTTATGAATGGAATGTAAGAACATAATTGAAATATTATTTTTTTAAAATGATACATATGACATTAATATCATATTTTAATATTAATTTCATCATTATAATTGATATTGATAGACTATAATTCAAATTAACTAAATTGGTTTGTGGATGTGATAATTCACACACATACAGAAACGATTAATTCCATTCCCATATGAGGAAGAAGGTATAGATTTAGGTGAAGATATTTACATAAAAAATCTCAGTATATTAACGATAACAAATTTACTATTTAATCATTTCTGTATGAGACTTTATGGATGTGGAATAAAAATTAAAATTGAAATACTTAATGAAAACTATAACTCTTCTTCGGTTGATCACCTTAAAATAACACCATTACACCTCTAAGAATGGTGTTATACCTATAAAATGGCTTTAAGATATTTGGGATGGATTAAAGGAAGTGTTTTTTTAGATAATGGACAATTTGAAACGATTTGGAAGTTTGATTATGTGAGAAGAGAAGGTAACATTTTCTAGGATAGGGGAGGATCACTTTAAGATTGTCTTGAAATTATAATTTATTATAAATTTATTTTCGATTTCTAATAGTCCAAAACTCATTTATTTCAAATATAAGATCATTGTGGGTTAGTATACCTATTATAGAATTACAATTATATATGTTTAGTAAAAAAAATTATCCTTTTCTTTTCTGTTAAAACCATTTTTACCATTTTGAATCTTACCATGATGTCATGTTATTTACAATTTATTGAGTCAATGTAATTACCGTAACATATAAAACATCACAGAAAAGTTTCATTTATAACAAATTAAGGTGTATCCTACGATTTTGTATAATCATTTTTTTAGGAATTTCATGACATTTAATAAAATATTTTATAAATTAAGTAATGAATTTTTTCAATTTCGGAAATATTCATTATTGATTATTTAAAAATTCATAAAAACATTAATCCTTGAAAAATTGATTAAATTAATTCTTACATGTCATATTCATCCACAAAATTCATTTATGGAATCATATATTTCATAAAATATTTATTTTAATGTTTATAATATCATTTATTTGATTATTTCATTAATAAATAAATGATTATATCATCACTACATGATTAATAAATTAATTGTATTTAATGTCTAAAAATTAAAAATAAAATATGATGATATGGGAAATATTATTAGAATTCTAAATATTATTTATAGTCGAATATATAACTTATATAAACTCATATTAAAATTGTTTTATTAATAAGATATATGTTTATAAATTATTTTACTGTCCTTTAATTTAAAAATTATAAGTTTTATAATCACACCCAAGTGGTTTTCAATGGAAAAATTATCACGCCATTGGTTTCATTGGTTAGCCATATCCCATAAAATAGGATTAGTGTAACGTAAAATAATTATCAATGAAAATTTCTCTTGATTTAATTAAATTCCTTATTATAAAAAATGCTTATATAAAATATGCACATCATTGGGATTCCATTTAGAACAAGCCCAAGCCAAGCATAAAAAAATGAAGATCAAGTGGAACCTCCTATGAGATAATTGGATATTGATAGATATTTCCACCATAGAGATGTTATCTGATCCCCCCCCCCCAAGAGCCTATTACCATCAGACATCTTACGCTTCGATCATATGCGGGTGTTATAAAGGGTTATGTTACAAGACCTTATCACTATGATTATGTTCATTATTTATTTATGTATTGAATAATTTACATTCATTTTATCTTTATTATTATGTTGTAAATAGTTTTCAAATCACAAATTGCATTGTTATTTAATATTAAATTTAGAATTATCATTTTATTAATTAATGGATTTTTGAATTAAATAATATTTTCATGAAATAATATTACTAAATTTGATTTTATATTATATAAATGACCATATAATTATTATGAATAATATTGTTATATTTGATATGGTCTGATGAATATTTTTGTCAAAACCCTTCAATTTTAAATAAATGATTGTTTTTAAAAAATTAAAAATACACATATTTATAAAATTATTTAGGTAAAATGAATATTACTTTTGCAAATTGGATGTCGATATTATCCAATGGTTAATTTTTCATAATTTTCTGAGACAATCGAATTTTTGGGTAAAAATTAAATATCGTTTTGATATATATTGTGTTTTATGACATCATAATGACCTAATAAAGATGTAATAAAATACTATAAACATTATGTTCGACCAATATATCTTTTAAAATTAATATAATTCGATTTTTTGTTTTTTTTATTTATTTTACAAAGTATTATTGGACCTTCCAAGACATATAATGCATTTTTATTTTTTAAATTGGTTTCCATGAGAGTGTCACCCACCTCCACATAGGAAACCCTATTAATTTATGATGTTCGTCCATTGGCTTAGAAAGTATTTTTTTCAGCTCTCCATTGGTGGAATCCATCGGAAATAACCTTGGGCAGGTTTGTGGTTTGGATTAGTTTAATGTGTGGTGATCCAAACCTAAATAATATATAATTCCCTCACTTTTAATATATAAACCCATCCAAGCTCCGACATCCTCTTCATTCCAAGACATTTGAGCTCGACCAACCCATGTCCAATCTCTCAAGAGTCCTCTCAAGGAACCCATTCTCTTAATAAGCCTCTCTCAAGCCCATCACAAATCCTTTTGGTTCACATTTCCACGTAATGGATTTATTCCTTTCTCATTTTATCCATGTTACATAATATTGTTTTTTCTATTTTATTTTCAATTATAAAATCCGGGGTATGATTTAAAACATCCCCAATTCATATATCATCATGTTTTATTGTTGAGAAACCCCTTTTATCTCTCATTAATGCCTCCCATGTACACTAGTTACCATGTTAATAAATATTCCATAATACATTTCTCTCTTCATAATCAAATTCATGAAATTATATTGTTTTATGAATCTACATTCCAATAAAATTGTCGAGACATGTATCTATAATACCCCCTTAATATCCAATTCATGTACGCATAATGAGAAACTCATATATCTCTTATCAAACATTTTTACCAATTCGTGTGTCATGACATTATGCTGGTGAAATTGCATCGCATTGTTTCTCAAGACAATGTCATTATGTAGTGAATACCATGCCCATTTCTCAATCATGGGTATTCAACATTTTTCACTCTTAATTTTTTATTATAGAGTTTCATCTATTAATTTCATATTCCTTTATCGTGGAATATATTATGATGTCTAATGAATCCAGGTTTTATGATCTATGTGGAACACTAATGCATTAAATGAAATGTTTAAGAAGGGTGCACCGTGATAGCACTCTAATTCATCGGGTAATGATTAGTATTATTAAATGTCAAGGTAAATGAGGATTTATTCATACAAATTCATTTTCAATAAGTGTTTAGTCAGGCTCCATGTGAAATGGGCCTTGTCTCATGCTAATATGACTTTATGTGTTGTCTCCCCATTTCCATGTTATTAAAATCACACTATATCGTGCATTTATGTTCATATTTCTTTTATGCTCCATTGATATGTCTATTTCCTAACCTATATTGTGTTCTTCTTGTTATACCTTATTTACACCCGTACTGGTCTTTATAGCTAACCCTTTTCTTATGTATGTCCTCGTGTTATCCCACTGAATGATAAATACGAGGAAATGATGTGGTCATGTAAAAGATGTTTTCATTAAACATGTTGTGTTTAATGATCTATGTTGTTATGTATGGTTCCTAATCCCCAAAGATACAAGGCCTCTAAATATTCTATCTTGTATCAAGTAAATATATTATGCAATAAATCATTTTTAGAGAATAACAAAAGGAATTTTTTTAGAGTTGGTATTAGAGGATTGATATAGTTATTTTTTTGGGATTCGTATTAGAGAACCCTACTGAAAGACTTATGTATAATACTATGTATAATAAAAACATCCCAAAATTTTGGACAGTATTTAATATGTATTTTATCAATAAAATTCATCCTTGTCTGGATACGAGAAGGTAAAGGCAGCTTTGGAACAGAATTTCCTTGGACATAAAACCACAATAAAGAGTTTCGGGCTCGACATGGGATATCCTGGTACATGACAACGGGCCTTGATTGACTCTTGTTTATGACTCTCCTGAGGTATATGATTTGATAAATTCACAAACATTGTATGAACCATTGTTATGTGAATTAAAAAAATGTCCCTATGAATATATATTTGAGCATTGATGATGTATAACATAGATTGAATCTAATAAATTAATCAGATAAGGGAAAAAGTTATTTATACGTCATTCATTTTTTTCATTAGAATACCCTTTATGTGTTACCAATAAAATTCCTTTTATTCTATCCAATTTATGGTAATAGGATGGGTTTGGATAACAACCGATGTGAAGACAAATGTGAATATTTTTCTAATGAGATTCCAAATACGATGGGAGTAGGAATTACAAACTTTGTAACGATACATTTTACGATAAATGAAGCTCTATATAGAAACATGGATAATGGGGAAAGTTGAACTCCCCCATGACCCTAAAAATTATAAGTCATAATTGAGTGCTTCATTTAACAATGAACCCATGCTTTTAATGGATCATTAGATCCCACAATTGTTGAACAATGGATCAAATCCATTGAAATGATCTTATCCATCCTTCAATGTTCCAAACAAGAGAATGTTCTTTTGGTTGCTTATCATATTGAGGGTGAAGTTGATTAGTGAAGCATATTGATCAAAAATATGAAGCATGAGGATGATATCAAGGAATTGGAATGGAATGATTTATGGAAAATGTTTTTTGATAAATATTTTCCATGCACCGTCTAACTTAAGATAAAAAGGCACTTCATTTCCCTATTGCAAAAAGATGGAAAATCCATTCGATAATATGAGGATAACATAACATGGCTTGCATAGTTGGCCCATGGCTTTATCATTTCACCTGAATGAAAGGTTTATAGATTCTTTGTAATGTAAAGAACTATCCTATAGAAATCCCTAGCGATCCTTGACATTGATAGCTATGAGGAAATTGTCTCATATTCCCTTGTAAGAAACTGGTTATTATTTTTGAGGTACGGGATTCTTCTTTTATATTTTCCTTAAGTGTTTTTGAGAAATATGGAAAATGGGGAAAAATCCCAAATTTTGGGACTACGCGTCGTGTTCATTTTTACACACCAAGTACTTTGGCCGTGTGGGATGAGTACACAGGGTGTGTTTCCATGCTGATGATGAAGGGTTTAAAAAAAGACTACACACTATGTAGTGGGTATGTACATGTTGTGTAGCCAGTCGGCAGGAAAATAGTAAGGTAGTGGAAGTAGCTGTCATTCGAGCAACAGTACACGCCATGTATTCATGAATACACGTTGTGTACTCATGTCGACGGATGAACAGTGCGGTGGTGGGAAAGGTAGCCACTGTAGGAACAGTTAAATGGGCAGTAGCCTCCCCTGTTCACATGGAAGGTTTAGAACTGGTGGAGGAGTCAAGAGAGAAGGATAAAACTTGAAGGAGCTCCAGATCTCATGGAGGGAATCCATTTCTGCCTCTCTCGATCTCGTTGGGACCGTACAGGTAAGCCTCTATTTCTCCTTAATCCATTCTTACCAATTCTTTCACAAGGGGATGTTATTTTCGATTGACCATGATTTATTCTACACCAGATCTATGTCATCTTTTGATGTTTCTAGAAGTAATGTTCGCGTATACCATTTTAGGGGAATTTGAGGTAGGTGTCTTGGTGTTTAAATTCCAACTGTTGTGCATTTTTGTGCACTATTGTGCCACAAACCCATGTTGGGGTGTCGTGTGGCTATGGCCTTGGAAGTTTTGAATACCCATAATATTAAAGGTAATTAAATGTGATAATAAACTACTGTTTGGGATCACTACTTGGATCTAGGACCCCCCTGGGGTGCGTTCCACTGTTTAGTCATTTGACCAGGATACCCAAGGGTATGCAATGTTTATTTTATGCATTAATTTTTCCTTGAGATAAATTGTAAACAATTGCATGTTTATATGTTGGGCATGGACCGGTTACATGTTTAACATGAGTGCGTGGATATATATATATATTTGATATAGCCTGAGGGCGTGGATATATATATATATATATATATATATTATAGCCTGAGGGTGAGGACTGAGGGAGAGATATTATATAGCTTGAGGGAAATGCCTCAGGTCGAGATATTATATAGCATGAGGGAAGGGCCTGCGGGTTAGATATTATATAGCCTAAGGGCGAGTCCTGAGGGCCAGATATTATATAGCCTGAGGGCGTGGATATTACAATGTTTGTGGTCGTGGTTTTACTATATAAGCCTGAGGGTGAGATTCTATTTGTCCAAAGGAATTGGTTATGATGAGCACAGAATGTTACTAAATTAAATGGTTAAATGAATAATAAAATGGAAATATGACTGGAAATGATAGTTACTATTGATTACTTCTTAGATTATTACATTTTACTAATGCACAATGTTGTTTCATATTTTCACACAGTTGGGAACGGGCCTTTGGTGGGTGCCTACTGTGATTTATTTATCACACCCTATTTGGGTCATGACTTCGTCACAAACATATTACTTTACTACATGTGTTTAAAGGGGAAAGGGTTGCCATACAAGTACGTGATTGTAGCAAAGGAGTATGATTGTATGTGACTAAGCATAGGATTGCGATGATACTACGTTCTGTCAACTTTGTTTTTTTCTTTGTTGTACTTTGTACTCTGTATTGTGTTGTACTGTATTTCTATGTAACATGTTCTGACTATTTTAATAGAAAATAATACATGTTGCATCATTATCTATATAAATTTTGGTTATCTCTTACTGTAGTTGTTCACATTAAATATGTATGGTTTATTATTTCCGCTATTGTATGCTATTTATTTTATTCTGTTGTGCTACACATTGACAAATGAGGGCATAGTTTTCCTACTATTAGACCTGGGCCCTCGCTGCTAGTAGGCAGCCTCTGGCGTTTGGGGAAATCTGCTTGAGGTCATATGACCAACCAGGTTTGGGGCACCCATTGAGTGGCACCCGGATCTGGGACATTACAAAGTGGTATCAAATGTGTTTCATTTATTGACTTACTATTTTGATGCTTAGTAAGGGATATGACATAAATGATAGTTGGTAATAAGTTGTCCCTGAGATTAGCTAACCTATGTACCGCGAAAATCCAATCTACCTAGTATTTTTGAAATTATTTTTATTTTTCAAATTTACAGTTGATTTGATTTTCACCATTGGGTGACACACATGTGATTGTGCTATTTATATTTTTCCATGAGTTCTATTTAGTTGCAACCCGTTGAGATGAGGGTATGACATCTCATGCATCATTTAGGGACATGCTAGAAATCACATTCCATGCATAGTTCCATGACATATAGGGGAATTTGAAATTGTGTTTTGTTGTGATAGTTGTTGTGCTTGAAATGAATTCTATTGTGATAGCTACATAGATAAACACCTACTATTTGATAGGGTATTTCTGTGGTATTCTTTGATAGAATGGACTCCAAACATTCGTTTTTGGGGAGTATGGGCCCTCATTGACTAGAATTTGGTGGGTCATTGATTGTTTATTTTGTTATAACAAATATATGTTTCCAAACACTGATTCATGGGGAGTATGGTCCCTCACGGATCAGAATTTGGAACTTAGGTGTTGTTTAACTGTATTTACTAGGTCCCGAAGTTATTTCAGAGGCTTACTGTCCATAAACCCTGGATACATGCCATGTATTTCCTTCGACACAGGCTGTGTTTTCTTCTGTTTGGGAAGAAAAGAAAACATATTTAGTACACACCGTGTACCCTTACTACACGTTGTGTAGTCGACTCCAATGTCATGGACCATGTGGGAAGGGATAAGGGGAGGGGAAATGCTTGGGGATATCATTTCCTGTACCATATGTACATTCCATGTAGTGTTGACCCGGAGTCCGTTCGTGTAGCTAACAAACACGGACGGAGGAGACCAAAAGACATCCATGTCATGTCCACTATGTAACACACCATTTAGTTTGGCATGAGGACCCAGCCATGTAACTAACAAACACGTTTTGTTGTCCCCTCTTCTTGAACACGTTGTGCACCTGAGGCACACGACATGTAGTCCATACTGATGGGAGACCGTGTGGACCTAGCCATGTGGCTGGGAAAACATGGGGGTGTACACACCATGTGCATGTGTTATACACTGTGTAGTTTTATCCGTGTAGTCAATCGTTTCATGAATGACACGAGATGTTGGAATTTACAGCATACACACCGTGTAATTTATATACACGCCGTATAGTCTTGTTCAACGGGAGCTGTGTGGCTTAGCCATATAGAAGGACCCGGGCAGGGCAAGAAAATTCTGGTACATGACATCTTGTCATTATACGTGCCATGTAGTCATGTTTTTTAAATCATGAAATGCCTTCTACCCCCTATTCCTTTTTTGGTCCCATCATTTTTGTCTTCGAAAATCTGGATCTAAGGTGTGTGTCTGACCTTGTAGATTCATGCCGCCAAGACGACCACACGTTGTTCGCTCGGAGAGAGGCACCGATTATACTCTAGAGATGGTGGTCTGTGGGCTACCAGTGGATCCTTCAGCAGAGCCAGATGTGGCGAAAACCGTTATAGCAGACACAGGCATGGATGCGCAGTTCCGTGAAGGATTCATGTGGATCATACAGACCTTTCAGGGACCACCGCCAGCTGCCACATCTATGGTTGAGCTTACTCGTGTATTCTAGCAGCAGCATCCACCTACGTTTTCAGTGTATGGAAAACCACAGGCTGTGGAGTCTTGGCTGGGGTCTATACAGACTATTTTCGAGCATCTTGAGATGCCTCCAAGGAAGAGGGTCAAGCTTGCTACTTATATGCTGCGTGATTCCACCAAGAGGAGGTGGGATGTTACCACTCAGACAGAGCATCACAGAGACATGGAGTGGGATGATTTTCAAACAGTATTCTATGAATTATTATTCCCAGAGACACTGAGGGAAGATAGAGATCAAGAGTTCATTAATCTGCATCATGGCAGTAACTCGGTGATGGATTATTCTGCTCGCTTCACCTAACTTCATCGTTTTTCACCCGTTCTGGTGGGTGATGAGACGTTGAGGGCAAGAAGCTTTATGGATAGTCTCGGTTATGACATCTGAGAACTGGTGAATGTATTCAGGTTGCCTACAGTACATGCGGTTATGAACTAGGCACTGATTACCGAGAGGAACCAGTGGTAAGCTAGTGGTGTGGGGCCAGGAGGATCAGCACCAGTTTCTTGTACCATTTCTTCCGGGTAGAGGAAGCGACAGATGAGTTTCTCTCAAGGTGGAAGTACTAGCCTGGAGATCACTTCAAGTGGCCCGAACAGGTGCTACTAGTGTGGTAAAGAGAGTCACATGAGACCACAGTGTCCAAATGTCCCAGTGGAGTGTCGAGCTTGCAATAAGATGGGTCATCTACAGTGCTTTTGCAGGGCGTTACCACTGGTGGCCAGTGAGAGGTTTTCTGTATAGACTCTGCGTGCGGGAGTAGGACCAACATCTTCTTACCTGTCAGGAAACAGGGATACACCAGTGCATATAGGCAGAGTTGGTGGTCGTGGCCATGGTATCAAGACACCAGGATCGTAGAGGTATCAGGGTGGCACAACTCAGGGTATCTAGGCTATGTCACAGGGTCGCGGCCCTGGGAAGACATATGTAGTGTAATAGACCCAACATGAGTAGGATCCCGAAACTTCTACTGTCAAAGGTACTATTATTGTAGCTTATGTCTTATCTACTTTACTTTTCAATATGGTTGCTACACATAGTTTCATATATGTGCCCATTGTGGAGAGGCTTGGGATATGTGTTTCTTCTTATTCTGTTGTTATGATGCTAGACACTCAGTTGGGGATGATAAAGACATGTGTGCGTCAGTGAAAGGAGTGCCCCATTGAGGATGGTAGATGTCACTTTTTATGGGACCTCTATGTCATAGATATGACAAACTATGATGTCATTCTCGGGATGGACTGGATGATTCCCTTTCGAGCCTTTGTGGATTGCTATCATCTCAGGGTGAGTTTCACGTCACCAGAGGGAGGAGGGTTTCTATTCAAAGGTGAGTGGGATGTTTTGGAAAGTGGAGCTGGACCAGACCATCGTGGGCGAGGCGGTGTGACAAACCAGATTGCGAGCTTATATTAGGATGTTCAGGGAACTGGTCAGAAGGATTTCCATCTAGTGGTTGATCATTTTAGGGATGTTTTCCTGGAAAACTTTTCGGGTCTACCTCCGGAGCGGGAGGTGGAATTCTCTATTGAGCTTGTTCCAAGAGTAGCGAAAGTGTCCATGCCTCCTTAGAGGATTAATACACCAGTGTTTCATTAGCACAAGAGGTAGTTAGAGGAGTTTCAGTCAAATGGTTTTATCCGACCTAGTACCTCTCCATGGGGTTCGTCTATCCTGTTTTCTTAGAAAGTTGACGGTACCCTCAGACTCTGTGTGGATTATCGGAAGCTGAACCAGTTAACGATCAAGAACCAATATCCCTGGTCGAGTATTTATGATCTCTTTCATCAAATTTGTGGAGAACGAGTGTTCTAGACGATTTACTTGAGATTTGGATATCATCAGTTGCGCGTTAGACCATCTGATATACCTCTCACATCCTTCAGGAGCAGGTATGGTCTATACAAGTACTTGGTTATGTCGTTCAGACTAACGAATGTGGTAGAAGTTTTCATGAAATTGATGAATTGTGTGTTCCATCCTTATCTATATTCTTTTGTGGTAGTATTAATGGATGATATCTTGGTGTAATCTCACCCTCGACACGACCATGCCACCCATATTTAGATCATATTGAGTACGCTGAGAAAGCATAAGCTATATGCTATGCTCTGAAAGTGAAACTTTTGGATGGACCAGATTTACATACTAGGTCATATCATCTCAGGGGAATAAGTTTTCACGGACCCATAGAAGGTGATAGAAGTAGTTTCCTGGGAGCAGCCTAAGAACGTGTTTGAGATACAGAGTTTCGTGGGGTTGGTTGGTCACTACAGACACTTCATACAGGAATTCTCCCACTTGGAAGAACTCTTGATAGGTCTAACTAAGAATGGTGTGAATTTTTTTTGATCATAAGCTTCCTAGATATCCTTTCAGGATTTGAAAGGAAGAATGACATCAGCACCAATTCTTAAAATTCCAGAGCAAGGGAAGATATATATAGTTTACATTGATGCATCAGTTGTTGGACTGGGAGTAGTTTTGATGCAGGGCGATTGAGATGTTGCGTACGGTTCTCAGTAGTTGAGGCCACATGAGAAGAATTACCCAATGCATGATCTCTGGTTGGCTGCAGTTGTTCCTGCATCGCACTGTTGGAGACATTATCTCTTGGGAGAGCATTTTGTGGTTTTCATTGATCATAAAAGTCTCATATACATCTTTACTCAGCGTGACTTGAACCAGAGATAGTGAATGTGGGTCTAATACCATCAGTCCATCGACTTTGAGCATGCCTATACACATGGTAAAGGTAATGTAGTAGCAGATTCCCTGAGCATGAGGACTTAGATAGAGGCAGTGCAGGAGGCTAGTGGTGAGTGGCATCTTATGGACTTGTTCTCTGGGATGCATCAGTCAGTGGCAGACCTATATTTCATCTTTATATGTGACTTCTACCCTCCCGGATAGAGTAAGGATGAGACAGATATCTAATTCATAAGGCCTGGTTCTACGAGATTCGGTGGCAAGTGAGGACCCTCCTTATGGTTGGACGATAGGCGATGATGAGGTAGTGTGTTTCCTTGGACAAGTATGTGTTCTAGGGGTTATACGCGAGGAGCTGATGTGGTAGTTTCATGCTTCAGCATGGGCAGTTCATCCCGGAGATTCCAAGATGTACTGTGACTTGAGACCTCAGTACTGGTGGCCGAGAATGAAGAGAGAAGTAGCTGGTTTTGTTATGAGATGTTCCACCTATTAGTAGGTGAAGTCAGAGTATCAGAGGCCAGCAGGACTGTTATAGCAGTTACCCATCCCTGAGTGGAAATTGGATGATTTTGTGATGGATTTCGTGACTAGGTGGCCGAGGTCACCTTGAGGCAATGATGACGTGTGTGTTGTCATGGATAGACTCACAAAGGTATCTCACTTTTTGATGATCAAGGAGACCTTCAGTGTTGATGAGATAAGGAATATGAATATCTTAGAGGTTGAACGTCTTTATGGGGTTACTCATTCTATCATTTTAGATAGGTATTCCATTTTTATGTCTCATTTAAGGAATGGTTTTCCTAGGGAACTGGGTACATAGGTGTTTCTGATCACAACATACTACCCTCAGACCGATTGTCAGTCAGAGCGTACGATACAGGTGCTTGAGGACATGCTTCTTGCATGCATCCTAGACTTTGGGTGCTCTTGGGAGAAGAATATACCCCTAGTCAAGTTTTTCTATAATTACAGTTTTTAGGTGACTATTGAGATGGAACCCAATGAGGATTTATATGGTAGGTCGTGTTGATCACCCTTGTGCTGGTTGGAGGCAAGTGAGGCATCTTTACTGGGACAACGTCTCGTACATGAGACTTCTGAGGAGGTCCAATTGATCCAGAAGCAGACGGCAACCGCACAGTCTCGTCAGAAATATTATGTTGATCACAACAGATGAAATTTGGAGTTCGTGGTCGGGGATAAGGTTTTCGACTGTGTTTCTCTGAGGTTGGTACACCGACGGATCAGGAGACAAGCTAAACATTCATCGAGGTATGTGGGGTCATTTGAGATTCTGGAGAGAGTCTGGTCGGTTGCCTATCAGTTGCAGTTACCAGAGAGGTACCAGGCCATGCACTACGTCTACCATGTATCTCTGTTGCACCGCTATCATTCAGAATCGTCTCAAATATTTCAGCCCGAGGAGGTTGAGCTTCAGGTTGATGAATCCATTAAAGAGCATCTGATTCGTATCATTGATAGGAGCACGTAGGTACTCCAAAATCGGTCAGTTCCTCTCGTACGAGTGCTATGACAACATGGACTAGTGTAGGATGAAATGTGGGAGAGGGAGACCGACATACGTGCTCAATGGCCAGAGTTGTTCACAAATTTACCTTCTCCACCCTTAGAAGGGGAATTCAAGGATGAATTTCTTTAAGGGGGGGAAGTTTGTAAGAACCCAGTTCTTATTTTTGAGGTACGAGTTTCTTCTTTTCTCTTTTCCTTAAATTTTTTTTGAGAAATAAGGAAAATGGGGGGAAATCCCATATTTTTGGAATACACACCATGTACTTTTCCACAAACCATGTACTTTTCCACAAACCATGTACTTTGGCCGTGTGGGATGAGTTCACATGGTGTGTAGCCATGCTGATGATGAAGGGTTTAAAAACCAACTACACTCCGTGTAGTGGGTATGTACACGCCATGTAGTTAGTTGGTAGGCAAACAGTAAGGCGATGGAAGCATCCTCCAGCTGAGAAATATTACACGCCGTGTATTCATGAATAAACAACTTGTACTGATGTCAACGGATGAACAATGCGGCGGTGGGAAAGGTAGAATCCATATGAACAGTTAAATGAGGAAATTACAGGCTGTTTAGTCAATATAACATGCCGTGTAGTTTTTTTTTTTCACTTAAAATGGGTAGTAGCCACCCCTATTCATAGGGAATGCTTACAACCGGAGGAGGAGTCGGGAGAAGGGGTCAATCCTTCGAGGAGCTCTAGATCGCATGCCATGAATTTGTTTTCGGCTCTGTCGATCTCGTTGGGACCGTATGGGTAAACCTCTTCTTCTCCATAAGTTGTTCTTACCAATTCTTCCCCGAGGGGATGCTATTTGTGTTTGAATGAGATTTCTTCTACCCCAGATCTACATCATCTTTGGGAATTTCTAGATGCAACGTTCGCGTATACCATTCAAGGGAGATTAATGTAGGTGGCTTGGTTTTTAAATTTGAAATGTTGTGAATTTTTGTGTATCGTTGTTCCACAAACCCATGTTGGGGTGTCGTGTGGCTGAGGCCTTGGATATTTTGAAAACCTAGAATTGTAAAGGTAATTAAATGTGATAATAAACTGCTATTTGGGATCGTTTCTTGGATCCAATACCACCCCTGGGGTGTGTTCCTCTATTTAGCCATTTGGATAAGATACCTGAGGGTATTCCATGTTTACATTATGCACTACTTTTTCCATGAGAAGAATTTTTAACAATTTCATGTTTATATGTTGGGAATGGAATGGTTAATTTTTTAGACTTAGGGCGTGGATATATGTATATTATATAGCCTGTGGGCATGGATATATATATATATATATATTATATCTTGAGGGTGAGGCCTGAGGGAGAGATATTATATAACTTGAGGGAGAGGCCTAAGGGTGAGATATTATATAGACTGAGTCCATGGATATTATAAATCCTAAGGGCGTGGTTTTACTATATTATCTTGAGGGAGAGATTCTATTTGGCCAGAAGGCTTTGTTCTGTTGAGCACAAAATGTTATTAAATTAAATGGTTTAATGAATAATAAAATGGGATATGACTGGTAAAGATAGTTACTGTTGAGTACTACTTACATTATTTCATTTTAATACTTCACACTTTTGTTACATATTTTCACATAGTTCGGCATGGTCCTTTGGTGGGTTCCTACTAGGATTTATTTCTCACACCCTTTTTGGGTTATGTCTTCGGCCTAAACAGATTGTGTTTCTATAGGTGTTCATAGGAGGAAGGGACCCTATACATGTACATGATTGTAGCAGAGGAGTAGGAGAGCATGGGACCGAGCTTAGGCTTACGATGCTACTACGTTCTATCTACTTTGTTTTGTTTTTCTTTATTGTACTCTATAATCTATATTGTATTGTATTGTATTTCTGTGTAACATGTTCTGGCTATTTTTATAGAACTTGAGACATGTTTCATCATAATCTATATAACTGTTGGTTATCTTTTACTGTAGTTGTTCACTTTAAATATGTATGGTTTATTTCTTCCACTATTGTACGCTATTTATTTTATTCTGTTGCGCTACACTTTGAAAAATGAAGGCATAGTTTCCCCAATATCTGACCTGGGCCTTCGCTGCTGGTCGGCAGCATCTGGCTTTTGGGGAAATATGCTTTAGGTCATGTGACAAACCGGGTTCGGAGGACCCGTTGAGTGGCACCCAGATCCGCGTGTTACATCCCTCATGGTCGAAATGGAGATCATCGAATCTCAGGGGTATTATGGGGAATATAAGTGTAAGGTGGACTTTAATTCTATTTGTCCAATGGATAAATCTAATGGTTTTAGGAAAACCCAGCACCCCACTTTCCAAAGGTGTAGAAAGAAAAAACCTATAAAATTTCCTCAAGTGTATGTGGAAATTATTTTGGTATGGATGGGAAGGGAATCAATCCATTAACTATTGGAATGAAAAAACCACAGATGTGATATAGTAGAGGATTGCTTCATTCGAACCTCAACATGTTGTTCATTGCTTCACCATCAAATAAGTAAGGCACCATGAAAATTACTTCCCTAAGCCACAGTTTTTCAGAGGAAATCAACAACCTCTACGCCATCAAGGGAGATCTTTATCCCTTACTACAACTGATGTGGGCCCATATAATGAAGTGGTGATAGGTACTCTAGTTATTCATTCAAAAATAGTGAACATGCTTTTTTATTCTAGTTCTACACAATCATTTATATACCGACTGTATAGTATATCAATCCCAATAACACCAAAATAAAAGAAGTAATGATGTTGGTGAGTATTTCCAATGTAGAATTCATTGCATCAGATGAATATAACACAACCCCTTTCATAATATTTAGTGTGAACTTCCCAGGGAACCACTACATACTCCCTCTAGTTAAATTTTATGTAATTATCGGCATGGATTGGGTTTTATAATATAGAGCCAACATAAATTTCTGTAAGAGGGGAATCACTGTACATATGGAGAATCGACCCCCAATTCTATAGAAGTGCAAGCGGGAAGATGAACCTTCATTAATACCATCATTGCATGAATCAATATTAATTAGCATTAGAAACCATATAAGGCTAATATGATTGATTCTACTGTAGAAACCATTCGAGAAGACAATTTTATTGTGAGTGAATTCACTGATGTGTTTCCTAAAAAATTTCATGGTTTTCCTCCTATTAGAGATATTGAATTCACAATTGAACATATACATGGTGAATTTCCAATATCAAAGACAATGTGTACAATGGATGTTGAAAAGATAATGGTGCATTAGAAACCACTATAGTTGAATCTGGATAATAGGTTTTTATGCCCAATAGCATCACAATAGGGATCTCCAATTCTATTAATCAAGAAAAAAGATATGTCAATGTGTGATTTCATTGATTATCGTGAGCTCAAAAAAATCACGATAAGGAACAAGTATCCTATTCCTCAATTTTATGACTTTTTTCGATCAAATATGCAGTTCAAAATAATTCACCACGCTATATTTTCTACTGGGATATTACCAAGTGAGGATGAAGAGGGAGAATATACCCAAGACATCTTTTTGTATTAGGTGTGGGAACTATTATTTCATATTAATGATTTTCAAACTCACTAATGCTCCAGAAATATTCTTGGAAATGATTAATTGAGTCTTTATAGTTTACCTTGAAAAATTTGTGGTATAAATTATAGATGACATTATAATATACTTGAAAACATAGGAGGATCAAAAAGAACATATATGAATGGTACTAGAGACTATGAGAAAGGAGAAGCTCCATGACAAGTACAACAAGTTTGAGTTCTAGTTGATAAAATTCTCTTTCTTGGGTTATATAATCACAAGAAATATGACATATGAAGATCCCTCAATGATAGATTCAATTTAGGGATTTTCGAGGCCAACATTGGTAAAAGATATCTGAAGCTTCTTGGGGTTAGCTGGATATTATTGCCAATTTATGGGGAATATATCTTTTTTATCCAAACCATTAACCAAGATAACTCAGAATGGAGTAATGTTTTCTTGGAGTGTTGAAAGCAAAGAGAGCTTCATGGATTGGAAAAGGAGGCTTATCACTACGCCCATACTAACACTTCCAATAAGTGGGAAACATTTTGTGGTGTATAGTAATGCTTCAATGATGGGTTATGGTTGTGTTCTAATGAAAATTGATAATTTGATAGCCTACGCCTCAAGGATACTAAAAATACATGGGAAAAAGAATAACACACCTGATCTGAAGATGTAATCCTTTATCTTTGTGTGGAAAATTTGGCGACATTATATCTAATGGAAAAAGAGTGAGATATATATTGATCACCAGTGCCTCAAATATATATTCACTGAAAAATATATTAATATCCCCCAACAAATATGGATAGTTCTCATAAAGTATTATGACTACTCAATCCACCACCATCGTAGTTAGGAAAGCAATGTGGCAGATGTTCTATGTAGAGAGGATCTTGCATCTTTAACTATGATGTGAATTTAAAGGGACCTAGTAATTATAGATTTGTTGAGGATAGACATGGGAATAATTATGGTGGAAACCTCGTCAATCCATTCTCAAATGATTTATATACCATCCCTCATGGAGAAAATAAGGAATTCTCAAATAAAGGATGATGAAATTCTGAAAAGGTTGAATGCTAACTGAAATGGGAAATCCTCAGAGTTCTTGGTTGAAAAAGAAGGGAATTGTAAGATTTGGGTCATGATTATATGCACCACTGCATCTAGAGATAAACAATGAGAATCAGGATTATTCACAAAGATTAACATTCACTATTCACCTTGGGAGCACCCAGATGTATCGATATCTACGAGAAAAATTTTGGTGGGACAATATGAAAATGGATATTACTGAATATACATAAATGTGCCTATTATGTTAGCATGTGAAGTATGTGATGAAAAATTATAGGGGGATGATGAAAACACTACCCATAACAGCATGGAAGTGGGAAAACATTACCATGGACTTTTTTGTTGTACTACCAAGGGAATCCAGATGACACAATGCTATATAGTTCATTGTGGATCGTCTTATGAAGACAACTCACTTTATCATGATTTGATGGTTCACTACCTTGGATCAATTTGCATGGATTTACATTAAAGAAGTTGTATATATGCCAAGAATACCACTATCTATTGTACCAGATTGTGATCTCAGATTCACCTCGATGTTTTTGAAAATTATCCAACATGCTCTAAGCACTGAAATGAACTTCAGTACAGCCTACCATCATCAAACTGATGGATAATCTGAGAAAACTATTCATAAAATTGATTATATGTTATTATCATGTTCTATGGACATCATAGGAATATGGGACTAAAGTCTTCCATGGGATGAATGTTTATAAAATATTAGTTTCAACTCGAGCATATGAATGGCATAATATGAATCCATTTATGGGAAAAGGTGAAGAACACTAGTGGGTTGGGATGATGTTGGTGAGAATAAGCTGGTATGACCAGAAATGGTTGAAGAAATTGTGTAGAATGGGAAACTATTCAGCAACATATCAACGCAGCCCAAATTCGAGAGAAGAGTTACGCAGATAACCCTTGATGAGACACTGAGTTCAGAGATGGAGACACTGTATTTCTATGCATATCTCCATGGAATATGGTCATGAGTTTTTGAAAGAAAACGATGTTATGTCCAAGTTAAATCGGCCCCTTCTAGATTCTTTATCATGTCAAGGTTGTGGCCAATCGACTAGAACTTCCACCTACCATGTCAAACATACATGATGTCTTTCATCTATACCTCATAAAATCAGAAATTGTTATATAAAATATGCACTACCTTGGTTTTATGTTTTTTGATTTCAATATACCATTTATAATTATTACCATTATTAATATAGAAATTGAATAGTGATCAAATGAATATTATAAATACATATATTTAAAAAATCCAATTTACCCAGTCAATAGAGGCGATGACCCCATATAGTAGAATTGCCTCGTACGAAGACCATTTTTCGGAACTTGGAACAGAGGAGGGGTCATTATTCTTTACTCTTGACCATGAAATGTAGAGCTTCAACATGTTAATCACTATCGGAACCACCTACTTGAGAAGTGTATATTGATAGAGATTCCAACCCAAGCGATGTTATCTGAGCCACCCCAATAGCAAGCCACCGTTGCACAGATTACCCTTCGATAATATGTAGGTGTTAGAAGGGATTATGTAACAAGACCATTGCCCTATTTTTATGTGCATTTTTTTGTATATAATAATCAATATTCTATCATTTTATTATTATTTTTCTATAAATAGTTTTTAAAGAACAAATTGTATTTTTAGAATATATTCAATTTAGAATTCTATATTGATGAATTAATTGATTTCATAATTAATTAATATTTTAGTTAAATATTTTTACTATATTACATTTTATATATTATAAATGATCGTATACTTATTATGAAGACAATTGTGATTTTTAATATGTTTTGAAAGATATTTTTGTTAATACCCATGATTTTTCAATAAATATGTGTTTTTTATAAGTAACAATTCACATATTTAGAATATTATTTAAACAAAACGAATATTATTTTTTTAATTTGGGTGTCGAAATGATCCAATGGTGTTTTTTTCATAATTTTCTAATACATTCGATTTTTGGGTAAAAGTTTAATACCATTTAATTATATAATATTTTTATGACATTATAATGACCAAATAGTGATTTAAAAATAATACTATAAACATCATATTAGGAAAATATATGTTTTACCATTAAAATAATTAGATTTTTGATTTGTTTGAAATATTTTAAAATGATTCAGTGGACCCTTTAAGACATATAAAACATTTTACATTTTTAAATCTGATTCCATGAGTGCGTGACTCACCTCTACATAAGAAACCCTATTATTATAATAAGTTCAAACATTTTCAATATAAATTATTTTTTTCCACTACTGTTTGGAAATAATCATTTGAAGAAACCATATTCTAGTTTTTGGTATAGATTACTTTAATGTGTGGTGACCCCAACCTAAATAATAATGAATTCCCTCCCATTTCCTATATAAACTCAACCGTGATCCAAATTATTTTCACTCAAAGCCTTTGAAACTCAAAAAACCCCAGCCCTCATCTATCTATAATCCTCCCAAGGAACCGTAATCTCATCAAATGGATCTCTTATTCCCCCCAAAATCCATTAGGATCAGACTTCCATGTTAGGGATTCCTTCAATTCTGATTTTATCCATGTTTTTTAATATTTTAATGCCCTTTTATTTTCATTTATAAATGTTGGTTTATGATTTCCCACATCCCCTATACTTATAAAATTATGTTTGAATATTTAGAGACCCCATTTCTTCTTCATTAATTCCTCCCATATACACATGTTACCATGCCAAAATTCTATTAGAAATTTCACTCTTCTCATTCACATTCATGAAATTTTTTTATGAATCTAAATTCCATTACATTTATTAGGACATGTATCTATATGACCCACATACTTTCCAATTCATGTTCACATGATGTGACACCCCTTTATCTAATATCATCAATTTTTTTGAATTCTTATGTTAAGCCATTATGCTGCTGAAAATGAACCATGATTTTTCTCAAGCCAATGTCATTGTGTTATGAATTCAATTCACATTCCACTATAAAGGGTATTCACCTTTAGGCACATTAACTTATTGATTTTATAGTTTCATGTATAAATTCCACATTCCTTTATCATGTAATTAATGATGATGTTCAATGAATCCATGGTCTGTGATCTTTGTATCTCACATAAGCATGAAATGTCCGGTTTAAGAAAGGTGTGGCCTAATAGCACTCTAATGCATTGGATAAGGATTAGTATCATGATAAGTCAAATGCAATGAGGTTTTAATCATTCCAAATCAATTACAATGAGGGTTTACTCATGATCAATGGGAAATGAGACTTGGGTTATGCTAATATCATGTAAAGTGTTGTCACTACATTTCCATGTTATGGTAATCACGTTATATCATGCCTTTATGTTCATTTTTCTTTTATGCTTCGTTGATATGTCTATCAACTAACATGTATTATATTCTCCATGTTATTCATTTTTACTCCCTTAATGAGCTTTATAGATCACCGTTTTGTTATGCATTTCCTCATTTTATACCATGAAATTGTATGTACAAGAGAATGTAGTGATCATGTAAAATAAATTTTCAACAAATATGTTTTATTTCATGTTCTAAGTTGGTATGTAATGTTCCTAAGACCCAGAGACACAAGAACTCTTGATCATGTATCTTTTATCTAGTGATGATTTTATGCACTAAATCATGTTATGTGTGTAATAAAAAGTATGTTTTTTATAATCAGGACATGTTTTGGGGTTATTTTATATTATTATAATATTATTTAGACCATTATTTAACATATTTATACTTTAACCTTAGTAAATAAAAATATTTAGCAACACTACTATTCATCATGTCCAAAAGTAAAAGAGACCTGTTTACAAAATTTGGACCATCTGATTTCAAAAATGGAAACCATTTTTTGAATTTAAAACACACATGTTTCAATAATTGATTTAATATAAATTATTTTTGTCAAAATGATAAAACTAGTGTTTAAAAACCAAAAACCAACAATAGATTGACATACCGTTATATCAAATAACAATGTGAAATTACATCCAATGCCCATGATTGGACTGAATGATAAAAATGTTATTCAATTAATCTTTTAAGACAATTATGAGTATAACCAAAAAATATAAATTAATTAAATGAAAATTTTGATTTTAATATAAAATATGTATTTGTCATTATTCATTGAAATATGAATTTCATTACAAAAATACCAAAAGATCAAAAATTGTAAATTTAGATGTCCCACAACCAAAGATGAAGGTCACTTTTTCATATAGAATATATAAAATAGAAAAGAAAATATTTTAAAAGTGTATTTAATCAAAAGGTGGTAAAATGATCTTTTAAAAATATAAGAGTATTTTTTGCGTAAAATTGGATTGAATCTCATTTTAAGCCTTGAAAATTTATTGGATAAATGTAAAAACATTTTAAAAAATATGTAATATTATCGTAGTTAGATATTTTTATTACTTCCAAAACAAAATCTATTCATTAACTACCATTTAAAATAATAGTATTATTGTTGTATTATTTTTCATTATAACTCAATGTTGTTTGAAACAATATATTTTGGAGAAATATATTTTTGTGTGTCGAGTACTATATTGGAAAATGTGATACCTTAATATAATATTTATATCTAATTTATAAACATTAATATATTTGAAAATGTATTATTATATAAATACCTAGGATGTTACAAATGGTGTGAGAAATCATTCTAAATAACCAATTTAAGAGAGCATGAAACATTCATGACCAAAATAGCCATTATTATCACTATATATCCTATAAAAATGAAGAATAATATTTATAATATAATACATCAGACATACTGTCTCACGTATCTCATTAATAGTGTATAATTCCAAAAAAACAATTCAATTATAATTAGGAAGTCAATAAATAATTCAATAATAAGTGTATCCATTACACATCATTAAATTTCAAACATTTTAAATATCTTAAAATAATAATTCATGTTATTAGTATCAAGAGCCATTGAAAACATTACCATGGTCTAAATGGAAATTACATACAAATAATTTCCAATTATAAGTTAAGACAATAACATTAGGGATTCCTTAGTTTCATTAAGAAATTATAGTTCAAGGTAAAATCCATTTATATACGAATTTAAATTTATTAAAGGTGTTCAATGAAATTATGAAATTTAATATAAAAGGAAAAACATGTTTCCCCCCCCCAAGGGGTGTCAATTACTGATGGAAACATCCACTAACCTACTAAAAAAGGATCAACAAGCATATATCAAGGTTCAATACTCATCTTCAAATAAAGAACAAAATTAAAAGTTCACACCTAGAAAGTGTGGTCATTTATAATGAAAACAATTCTAATATACACAAAACCAATCATGGGGAAAATGATTATACCAACCAACTATGGTCCATTGATGACTCCTAATTTGATTGTGTCCTATGATTCATTGATGTTTTGAAAAAATTAATGAATCCATCCAAAATAATCAATGTAGGGAAAAGGATATTTCCTATAAATAGATAAATTTATTAAACAATAAGAATACATCAAAGGGAAGATAGATATAGGTCTCACATTAAGTTATCCAATTCCTTCAAAAGATGTGGATTTAGGAAACATATGTAGAAATAATACGAGAACCTATATTGAGTTGTTTGAGAGATCATAGGGTAATGAAAACTAATTCATCCACTTACAGCAAGGTGGATAAAATAAAATCGATTAAGATAAAAAATAAAGTTAATTTTATAAATTTCACTATAAAAATAGGGGTTACATGATTTGGAGACACGGTTGGCCAAAACCTGCATTAACAATGAAAATCCAACGACAATGACCCATACATAAATATTACCTAATGATTAGTTAAGTCTATATTTCTACAATAATTATAATTTAGTATCTTTTAAATTTTATATCTTTAGGTAATTATTCCATAACTCGAACATAACAAATCCATAGAAATACAATGTAAAAACATCCCACTGTATCCGTTTTTTCAGAAAAAAATAATAAAACAAAAATGGTTTCATTTCATTTTTAATCATAAAATTTCCTTCCTCCAATCCTTGAATATATTTTACCAATAATCATATGTAAAAATCTTCCAAAACTGGGATGAGCACAAAAATCACAGTAAGGGATACAAAATGACAAAAACTATTAGTCCTGAAAAAAAAAATTAAACCATGAATACTTATCAAAAAGTAATAATTTTCTCATTAATGAAGTAATAAATAATCACCATAAATTATAAGCCCATTTTAACTTTATTTTAAATCAAAAGATTGCCTTAAAACCATATATAAAACATAAATAATATAAATGTCACATGAACATAATCTTACTGAAATGAAATAACCATACGGTCTGCTTCCACACGTATCACTCTTACAAATAGAATATCTCTAAAAAAATATTTCCATAACCCTTGAATTAATGGATATAACAACACATCCCATAATAGATTTATCACAGAACCACATATCTCAGGTTTTTCACATAATGACCTAAAAACTTTCCATGTACCATTACACAATAATGACACATAAAAGATTTCCATTATCAACATTTCAATAATAAAATTTATTTTTCAATCATAAGAATCATTTAAAAATAAAGAAATAGTAAATCCATTAATAAAACCATATTAAATTTAAAAATACCTAAAAATGTTAATAAGTTATTTCTTTTTCATTTAAAATATAATGGCTTGTAGAGAAATCCAAATATCATATAAAGGTTACGACATCAGATAATTTATTGTCACCATAAAAGGTAAAAACATTCCTTTTTCATTTTGTAAAACAATTAATATAAAAGTATTAATTTTTATGAACATTGAAATAAATTAAATTTAAAGGGTTTGATTTTATACATTAGAAAATGAGGTCATGTATAATTTCAAAAAATTCCTTAATTAAATGAGATTGAGATGAAGTCTATTGCCTCATGTCTGATTAGTGTCATAAATTATTTTCATTCCTAAATAAAAATAGAGGTTAATTTATACATAATTTATAAAGTTTTTCTTCTTTATTATTCCCATTTTATCACTCATTTAAAATGTTATCACAATTACTTAAAAATTTTAGTTTATTTTAGATATTTTGTCAATGTTCAGTACATGAGTTCAAAAATGACCTTGGTATGATTTTAATTTTCCATGAGTTCATATGTCCATCATTTAAAGAATAACATTACTTACATAATTAAAACATTTATAAAATAATTATAGTTTAAAAAAAACCATAATTTATTCTTATGAAAAATAAACAACATTATAGTCATAAAGACGATTGGCCATACACAGGAAAGAGTAACACATTCATTTTTCATTGATCATTATTGAAATAAAGTATTTATTATTTTATATTTTGAGTGATATCATATAAAAATTAATATCATATTAATTATGTTAATATAAATATATATAAATACCATACAAGTTATTTAGTGAATATAAACTAATCACATCACTTTATGGAGGTGATAGTTAACAATACAGATGAATGATGTTATCATTTTTACGTGCATGTAAAGTAAGATCATAATTGGTATAAAATTATATAATAATTATTAGTATTTCATGAAAAACACATGTGATAATTAATTCCATAATTATAACCAATCATGAGGGACATTTTTGGAAAAACAATTTAGTTGGTGTAGAGGTGATAGTTCACACGTACGCACAAACGATTAATCATATCCCCATTTAGTGGAAGTTGAGATGGATTTAGGTGATGATATTTATGTAATAAAATCTATTTATATTAATGATAAATTATATTTAATCTAATCCTAGTTTAATGATATTCAAAGGAAGTGGAAGAATAAATAAAATAGAAACACAAAAAAACATTACGTTTTCTTCATATGGTCACATTTCATAACACCATAACACCTCTAAGAAGGGTGTTATGCCAAAAATAATTCATCATGAATGTTGGATGGGATTATATATTGGGTTTTAGGAATATATATGCTTAAAGAAAATGATATTATGTGAAATTTATTGAGAAGAAGAGTTCCTTCTTATATGATATGTGGGGTAGTCTTAGAATTATTAAAAAGTTTAAATTAATATAAATTATTATTATATTAAAAATGGGTCTACGTTGATTTATATACAAGATAAGATGAATATGTGTCAAAAAAATTCATCCAACAAAAATTACAATTTTTTTTGATATTCTATAATCATTACATTTATAAATTAACCCTTTTAACTCTTACTCTTTTATTATGTAATTTACAATTTAAGAGTCATAATATTTACCATAACATGTTAAATGACCAATGAATGAGTCATTTATTAAATTTGATGAATTTCCTGAAATGTTTTTTATAATATTAATTTTTTCTAAATTTTATATCCTATAGTTAAATATTTTATGTTTTATGTTTTATGTTTTGGATTCTGTCAATTTTAATATATACATAATGAGAACTTTTAAAAATCATAAAAACATCATTACATTAAAATAATACAAAAAACTATCAATAACATGTAAAATTAATCCAAACAATTTGTGTATGGAATGAAAATTTTAAATTCATATTTATTTCAATATTATTAATATCATTTTTTCATTTTTTTCTCTTAATAAACCTATTAATGCATAAAAATTGGATCATAATTAAATTTAATTATTTAAGGTCTAAAAATAAAAAAAATATCATGATATAGATAATATTTTAATATTTTAATGGACTATTTATACTTGAATATATCACTTACATAACCTAATATTAAAATTCTTTTATTGATAACATTCATGTTTATGACATCACTGTTTTTACATAAAATAAAATATTAATAATATCCTAATCACACCCAAGTGGCTTAAAAAGACCAAATTTTCATCCCAAGTATATTATTGGTCTAAAGTAAATCATCCCATAATATTTTTACAAGTGTTAGTGTATTTTTATATTATTATAATATTATATTTATCTTTAATTAATTGATTTACCTTTAACCATTGTAAATAAAATACTAAAATTACATTTCACCAAAAAAACCATTTCATTATATTTAGATATAAATTATCATACTCATTAAAATAAAGTATGCCCATTGTTTAAAATTAAATTCACATAGGTGAATAAAATTAATTTAATAATTAATTCCATTGACAAATTGATGAAACCAATTTTTAGTGTAGAAATGTTCAAAATTTTACAATGTTTTTATAACCAATTTCAATTTGAAATTGAATGAAATAAACTAAATTGGATTAACTAATAAAAAATATTTCATTTAACTATAAAATTAATAAAAATTATAACCTAAATATATAAATAAATATTATGAAACTGTTTTTATAATTAAAATAATGTATTTTTCATTATTCATTATAAAATCGAATGTTAACTGAAAAATAACAAACAATATACCGTTGTAAATTTTGACATCCAATATTCATCAATGAAATTTAATTTCACATACAAAATTTTTCACAATCAGTAGGTGGTAAAAATAAAATTTAAAAATATTAGAGATTTTTATTTAGAAAATATGATTTTTTCATACTCTAATAAAATAAAATTTATTCGAGAAATGTAAAAACAATTAACAAAAAAAATGTGTAAACAATTATAGATAGTTTTATACTTTCAAAAAAATAAAAATTGGTGTTAACTACCATTTAATATAATCATATTAATAATTTGTTATTTTTAGATATAAATCAGTATTGTGTGCAATGTAAGATTTAATAGAAACCCTTTGTTGTGTATCGAGTATGAAATTAGACATAGCTTCCCATTTATATTAAAATTGATCTCCAATTCATAAATATTAATAGATATGAAAACATAAAATTCTATAATTACATGGTTTATTATATCCATCACCCATTTGAAAATTTCATCCTCTCTATTTTATCCAGTTATCATATAAGTTTGGGTATTTCTTCCCCATAGGATATTCAGATTCCCATGTTTCCTCTTCCAATAAATGGGATTTATATAAAAGCATATCATAATGAAACACCTTATTACACTACACATTCTCTCTGTTGTAAATTATCTATATTTTTTTCCTCTTATGAAATATTCACTTCCAACTGAACCACTTATTGTCCCAAAACATGACATGTATCTAGAATATACTTTTTTAAGATTTAAACATGAAAACCATTATATACATGGGTTAATATCTGATATAATGCCACTCTATAAGAAACTGATCACACAATCTCATGGATTTAATATGGTACAATGATCCTTGGACTCGATGTACCCTTTTTACAAAAACAAATCCAACGTTTCTATAGAGAGACTTTGAGAAAGACATGATCACCCACTTCAAAAGAAAGATCATTCTTATGGTTATCTACATAACTCATCTGCTTTCCCTGATCTATTCTATTATAGTTTTTGAATCAACTAATTTTTCTCTTCCATTTGCTATAAAAATTCTACTACGGTAAACATCATCTCACCTACACCAAATTTAAAATCTAAAGTTTGAAATTTCATTCCATATAATGCCTCAAATGGATTGATATGTATACTTGAATTAAAACTGTTATTATAATGAAACATAACCAAATAGTCTTATTGATTGCAAATTCTGTTATATTCCATTGAAAAAAATTGTAACATAACCTAAAATATAATATTTTTTCATTCTCACTTTCCCTATGATTGAGGATGAAAAGAAGCTCTAAATTTTAATTATATTCCCAATGTATTTTGCTGGACTTTTCAAAAACATGAAGTGACCCTGGGATCATGATCTGATACAATGGATATGGGAATTTCATTTAACCTGACCGTATCATTAATTACCAATATCGCAATGTAACCTAGAGATGTATTTGGTAATCCCCCAATCATTTCAATGGATATATTTTCCCATTTCAATTATGGCACAAGAAAAGGATGAAGCACCACTTTCAGTAACTGATTCTCTTCATTAAACTATTTAAAAGTCTAGAATATCTAGTTAAATTCATCAATATCTATTTTTCATTCCATAATAAAAAACAATAGTCTCAAAGGTCTTTGTACAACATTGTATTTCTCAGATGAACTGAAAATAGGGAACTCTGAGCATCATTTAATAAAAATTTCTATAAATTTGAATCATAAGTCAGAGATAATCTCTTCCCAAATCTCAATCCATAATATTTATAAGTGTTAGATTTAGGTAAAATACCCTTCTAAACCAATTCAATATTTTCTAGATACTCACTAAATTATTTTTGGGATTGCATACTTTTTTCTGATAGATATGATTGAATTGACACATTAAACAAAATAGAGTAATTTTCTACACCAAAAAATTCATAGACAAAATATATCTATTCATTATCTGAAGGATTATGTTTGAAACATAGCTTAGTAAATGTATCATTACTATTCCAACTCAAACCATCTTCCACATTGTTTTCTTTTCCAGTATGGTAATGAATCGTGCAGTCATAATCCTTGGTAAGATACATCCATCTCCTATGTCACTGGTTCAATTCTTTTTGAAGTAATTTATTCATGAATGTATTTTTATTATAATATATATCACACATTACACAAAACATATTATGCCACAAAATATTTAGTGAAAAAAATAATCAGTTAGTTCCAAATAATGTGTTGCGATATTTAAATCATGGGGGTTCTATTAACGAGAAGCATAAGAAATTACCTGATCATTCTGTATTAGAAACCAACCATGTCATTTCAATGATGAATTACTGTAGATAAAATTTTCACCATATATAGAGAGCAGGTCCAAATCTAGAGCATTTACTAATATTCATTTCAGTTCCCAAAAAACAATTTTATCATTAATTTTTCAATATGTTCTTAATTACCTTATGTGTTATCATTGTTAGTGGGATAAAAACCGAGGATTTTTTTAATAAAACATTCAATAATAACATTATAATCCTAAAAAATTATGAATCTTTGTAACATTGTTTATTCTTTTTGACTCCTAATTTTTTTTAAACTATCAACATTTATACCATATTTAACGATAATAAGACCAAGGAATGAAATTTTTTGAAACCAAAATTCTATATTACCATACATTCCATTTAGTTTCTTTTCATTTATGTTTTTAAAAACAATCCTTATATAACATTTATTTTAATCATAGTTTTTATAATAACCATAATATCCACAATAAATACTACCAGAAAATGATCATAATACTAATGAAAGACTCTATTTATGTGATTAATTAATGAATTAGTTTATTTAGATAACCCAAATGGAACAAATAAAATCTCATAATGCTCATATCTAGTTCAGAATATAGACTTTTGAATATAAATTTCTTTCACCTTTGGCTGATGGTACATAGACCCCAAATCCATATCCAAAAAATAATAACCTCCCTTGAGAAAAGAAAAAAAATATCAATAAAGTAATGAATAAATTTACATAGTTGATATGTTATTCAATGATAATTAATAATTACAATGTTTCATATAACCATCATTATTTTTCAAAAATAAAATAGTTGAACCCCATGGTGATGTGTATGGTAGAATATAGCATGTATAAAGAAATTCTTATAGATATTTTTAATCATACTATTTATAATTGATCCATTCAATAAAGGGGGTTTAGAAATATGATTTTAATATGGAACAATATCATTAGTAAATTTAACATCATAATTTGAAAAAATGCTAGGCAATTCATTAGAAAAAATATTCTTGAATTCATTTCATAATGAGATGAAATTAATCAAAAATGATTCTTTATTTTAAACAACATGATCTAGATTACATTCACTACCATATTTAAAAAATATCTCATCATTATGGTATGTTATCAAAGGTATTAAATCATTGAATAAAACATCCTTGTCTTTGTAATATATATTATCATGATAAATTGATATCCAATCCATAACCAAAATGATATCAAATTTCACTATGGTATGTTCAACAATACTTCCACGAATGAACATCCAACTAATGATAATAAGAAGATTCCTATAAATCATGGATTCATTAAAACTTCCTCTATGAAATTTTTACAAAAAGTTCAATAAAAAATTCGTGATGTGAGATTTCTAATTTACCTGAAAATCTATCAGAAATGATATAATGTGATGATCCATAGTGAAATATAGTTTAGATTTTTTTTAAAAAACCCATAACATACCTTTCACCACTTAATTTGATTATTCCAAAACCAACATTATTGTAGAAAATGATTTTCCATGACCTTCTTCTTCCATTCTTCCTACTTTCCTCCTTGTGTAAACAAATTTGGACACACATTTGAATTATTCCCTAACTCATTGAAAAAAAACATCTTACCACAGTATTCTCATTGCCTACCTAATAATTTATCATGAAGTCATGAGAAATATGACCATATTACTACATTGAAATAACTTCACAGACATTAAGAGACATTTTCTATGATGTTTTTTACCAGACTTCTCACAAGATGGAAATTTAGTTTTCTTATCTTCAATATTCTATAATGAGTGCTTTCTCATATCCTATAATCTTGAAATATTCATTTTCATTCTCTCATTGAACACATGATCATTAGAACACTCCATTTCTAGATTCTCCACACATCAGACAAGAATATCATAGCTTTTGAATTTATTTGAATCTAATTCCATTCGATATTTTGACATCTTCCTAGAGTAAAACAAATATGTCTTACTATCTATATTCCAGTTAATATTTTGGACGTACCATGATAAGTAGATGAAGTTTTCCTTAGCTATAGCCACATAATTTTCCTCCTACTGTATCAATTCCAATAATTTCTTTTCCTTTATAAATCGAACATCCTTAGAAAACTATTTCACAAGGAAGACAATCATAAATTAATACCATCCCATGCAATCAATGTCTTCAATTTCTTAGTTATTTTTAACCATAAACCACCCCTGATTGACTTCACATAAAAAATGGAAAATATAATGTCTTTCCATTTGATTTTTGGCACTCCCCATTACATCAAGTAAAAATTCCTAGTGATTTAATAAACCATTTAGTTATCGTGTGATTAGTTGATCCCCTGAATGATTGGTTATGTAGACTCATGAAATTCTCCACTATAGACATATTCCTATATGGAGGGTCTATTTGCTCTCATCCATGGACACCATAGCCATTTATTTAATGAGTCCACTAATCCATCAATAAAATAAAATATTATGTTTCGATTTAGACTATCTCAAGATATATATTTGGAAAGTTGTTTTCCTCTAGATGAATTTTCAACACATCTCCCATGTTTTCTCTGTATAAAAACATTCTGAACGGACATATATTAAACATTTCAACATGCTGAACTTCAAATTCTATATCTGTTTTATTCAACCATAAGGTAAAAAAATTCTTTTTTGATATGCTATAAATAATATCTGAATCCCTAATGTTATCAAAACCATCACCCGATAACAATTATAAGGAACCAACCACAAACATTAAATAATCATAAGTTAAGTCATTATTAATACTTTATATAAAATTGTAGATATTTTCTTGTTTAGAGATTTAGAGAATTAGGTGATTAAAGATACATAAAAACCATAGAAATACATGGTGAACACTTCTAGTAGTATCAATTCATTAATAAAACATAGTCATTAAAATGAAACATAGTTTATTTTCAGATTTAATCATAAATTTTCCATTATTCTATAATCAACTATATTCACTCTAAAATCATGGGAAAAATTTTCAATACTTTTCAAGAAAAAAACACTCATTAAGGGATATATAAATAATGAAATCTATTAGTTATGTTAAAACATGTAAACCATGAATACTTATCATAATGTAATACATTTCACTGTAAAGATGTAGTAAATAATATGCTTTGATTATAAGTTAATTTATATCCATTTTTAAAATCAATATATTACCATAATACCCATATAAATAACATATAACATAAAATGGTAACTTGGGATATAATCATTCTTTAATTAAAGAACAATACGATCAACTTCTGAACATATCACTCTTACGAAAAGAATAATCATATGGTTGAATTCCATACACAATTAATTAGAAGATATATTGTTTCCACCCATCATTGGTTTATCATGGAAGTACTCATAATTGGTTTATTAGGAAACCACCGGTCAAATTATCATGTTTAATTACATAATTATAACACATAAATGATTTCAATTATTAACAATTCAATCATTAAATTTAGTTTGTAATCACAATAAATAATTTCATGATATTTAAATAATCAATATATTACCAAAACTTTATTAAATATCAAATTACCTAGAAATGTTTATAAGTCATTTTTTTCTCATTTAAAAACATTATGGCTCGTAATGAAAGGCGAATATCATATAACGGTTATAGCGATAACGAATTTCATGTCACCATATTCGCAGAAATTTTCTTTTTCATTTTTTAAAAATATTCAACAAAAATATACTAATTTTTAAGATAATTGAATGAAATTAAAAGTATAATGGGTTGATTTTATAAATTATAAAATACTGTGGTGTCTAACATAAAAACACGCCATAGTGAAAGGATATTTTGACAAAATCAGTTACCTCAAGTCTAATTTGTCTCATAATTTTATTATATTAATGAATAATAAAATTCATTTAAACTATAATTTATTGAGAAACTTTTTTATGTTTATAATAAAATTTTTATCACTTACTTATAATTCTATAACAATTATTTAATTATTTAATTTTATGTTGGGTGTTTTTTTAATGTTCGGTACTTTGTTCAAAAATGCAATTGATACAATGTAAATTATACATGTGGTCATAATTAAATCTTATCCAGAATAATATTCATTAAATAATTATCATTCTTATAAATTAATTATAAATTTAAATAAAACCATTAATTTTGGTTATGAAAAATGAACAACATTTTAATCAAGGAGATGTTTTCTCATACATATGCAAGAGTAAGGTTTTCATTTTTGGTTGATCATTATTGAAATAAGGTAATTGTTATTTGTATTTTCAAAAAGATCTTATAAAAATTAATATAGTATTATTAATTTAAATGTACTTATATTCATCTTATGTATGGTTTATTGAAAAAAAATGAATCACAATGCTTTGTGGAGGTGATAGTTCACTCATATGCACGAACGATGTTATATTTTTTATGTGCATGGAAGGGCATAAAACAATTTGTATATCATTATTTTAAAATGATTAATATATCATTAATAACACATTTATACATTAATTCCATCATTATAATTATTATTATAAAAAATGTATGCAAAATGAATTATATTGGTTCGTGGAGGTAATAATTAACACATACACCCAAACAATTAATTCATTTCCCATTGGATAGATGTGGTGTTTGATTTAGATGAGGATATTAAAATAAAAACATATAATTATATTGAGGATACTATATTTGTTTTATCATCATGATTGAAATATATTTTAAGGATGTGTAGGAAGAAATTAAATAGAAACATATTAAAAACATTACCTTTCCTTTAGATATAAAAATTTCATAACATGTTAACAACTATATAAAGAGTTTTCATCCCAATATAAATCCTCATGAAAGTGTAGAGGGTTCTAGGAAGGAGATAATATAGATATTGGATGAACAAAAAAAATTTATGTGTATGGAACATCGACGAAGTGTTCCTTTTTAAAGGAGAAGAGAAAGGCAATCATGGAATTATCAAAAGTATTAAATTAATATAAATATATCTTATATTAAAAATGGTTGAAAGTTGAATTATTTATAAGATAAGATAAGGATGGTTTTAAATCAATTCACTCAAAAATAATTAGACAATTTATCAATATTCTTTAATCATTATCAATATGTTTTAACCAATTTAACACTTAGTATTTCATTATGTAATTTACTATTTGAGAGTTAAAATAATTTTCTTAAAATGTTAAACGACAAATGAGTATGTCTTTATTGAAATTTTTAGACTGAATTCAATATGTTGGACCGTTATTGTAATTTAAAAAAATTTATTTCATTTAATTAAATATTTTATATTTTATGTTATGTATTATGTCAACATTGACACTATTAATTACAAGAATTCTTATAAAATAATTAAAAGTTGATTCCTTCAAAAAACTACTTTATATTATCAATAACATGTCAAATTAATCCATCAAATTCGTTTTTGGATTCAAATATTCGAATTTATAAAATTTTTAATATTTTTAATATCATTTATTTAATTTTTCCCATTAATAAACCTATTAAAAGTTTATCATTATGTCGTAATAAATTTAATTATTTAATTTTTAAAAATAAAAAATAAAGTATGATGTTTTATATAATATTTTATTTTTTTGGGCTACTTATAGTCAAATATATCGTCTATATACCTCATATTAATTTTATTGTAATAAGATACAGATGTATGAAATAGTTTTTTAAATATAAATAAAATGTAATTAATATCATAATCACACTCAAGTGGCTTTAAAATGCCATAAATTTGGAACAAGAATTTTTCTAGTTAACAATAAAATTAAAAAAAATATTTTTAATAGTGTTTGGATAGTTAATATTATTATAATATTATTTTCACCTTTAATTACCTAATTTACATTTAACTATGGTAAATAAAATATTAATGTTACTATTCACCAAAAATTATTTTGATCCTCTTAGATTAATTTTTATCAAACATAATAGAACCATATATGCACATTTTTGAAAATTCTGTTCACTACTGTGTGTAAAATAAATTTATAAATTTGTCATGTTGATGGATTGCGAATTCATGTTTTTAAATAAAATACGTTTGTAAGTAAACAATGTTTTTATGTCCAATTTCAACATGAAATTGATTCAAAGGACATAAATTGGAATAAATTATTAACACATTATTTAATTCTTCTTTAATACCAATAAAAAGTATATCCTAACTATATATATAAATAAAATTAAAAGGCATTTTTGAATTAAAAATTAGTAATATTTAATCTTTATTAAAAAATTAATATTATCAAAAAAATACCAAAAATTAATCCAATGTAAATCATAAGAACTTTATTCCAATGAATATAATTATTTTCCCATATAAAATAATATAAAAATTATAATATATAAATAAAAAGGTTTCTCTATCAATATATAATAAAACATCCTTTTAAAAATATATGATCTTTTTATACTTAAAATTGAAATAATCTTATATTAGCACTATAAAATTTATTGGATGAATGTGATGACATTTAATAAACATGTGTAAACATGATATAGTGAGTTATGTATATTCTAGTCAATATAATGACTAGGTATTAACTGCCATTTCATATAATAATATTAATAATTTGTTATTTTTCGATATAACTCAGTCTTGTGTGCAATATAAGATTTCAGAGTAACCCATTATTTCATGTCAGGTATGCTATAGAACATAGCATTCCCTTTTAATTAAAATATATATATAATTAAAAAATATTATTAGATATGAAAATTTCTTAATCTATAATTACATGGGTTGTTTTATGGCCTACTACCAAAGTAGTGATAATGCATGGTTAGGACAAATGGTTTCCCAAAAATGTGTGAACAGTGAAAAATACTACTATAAGATTTCTAAAATTATCTAAACAATAGTGTAAATAGATTAAAATGGTTTTAATCAAAAAATTTGGATCATTATGCACTTATGTTTCACACCATACAATTATAAGAGGTCATGTGGGCTGGGCAGCATGGTTTTTACATACCTTGCAATCTAGTATTTATTCTAAAAGCCTGAGGATTTGGGATTAGAATGCCCCCAAACACCCTTGTGATCCTAGTGACTCCATTGGTTAAAAATATCAGGGTTGTTTAAATAAATGTAATCAAATAACAAATGAGTCTTACCATCATGAAAATATGGGTTATTACAACCTCCCCTCCTTAAATAATCACATCCCCGAGTTGGTCATCTAAGGGTAAAGAGGTAACATCTACGGAGATCGTTCCCCATTGATCACATATATTTGTTTTCCACTACATGTTCTTATCTAGTACCATGAAAAACTACCATATCCCCAATAAAAAGAGAAGATACCTTCCTTGGAGTGTCTTCATGCTATAATCAATATTGCAAACATGATACTCCTCTATGGATGTATATACATCATGTTCAATCCCATTGGGCTAAATGTTATGAGACAGGCCCAAATTATATTGGTGATGCTGATATATGTGTATAAAATCATTCACTAACTATTATTTGTCAATAATTTCCAACTTGTAAGCCACAAGTCCTATTCATTTCACAACATTGAAGAGCCATATAATCATTGGTGTTGTTATACCACGAATCATAATATGTTTATGGCCCAACCTAGGAGAGACTCAAAAGAGAACCTAGTATTTCATGTCGATCTTGAGAGTTTATATTCATCTATTAGCGTATGAATTCTATAAGGACATGTCTTTCAACAAGTTATTTCTGATTAGAAGGACCTTTTCGATGGTATCATGCATGAGACATGATCGAATCATAGCTTCCCCCTAGAATATATCCAAAAAATAGTTGAACATTATGGACTTCTGTATATAGATTCATAAGGTTCCATATGAAGGGTAACTTGAACAATGTTATTACAATTGAACATAAATAGGGAAATGTGTTTCTCCCATGAACACACAATGTCCTGGACACATGCACAAAGCATTTTTCATAAAACATAAATTGTATGAACTATATGTCCATTGGTGTGACAGTGATAAGCCATGATCAGAATCATTTTTGTACTGAAGGTCCTCTATAACCCCATTTAGAACTTTTACATAAAGTGACAATCTCTTTCAAAATTGATAGAATAAGGAGCTCCCTAGAGATATATAACAACACTAATGTAAATCATCAGTAGACAATTTATTGAGAAGGTCCCTCACATAGATATAATGTTCAAATCCTTTATCAAAAGGTCAATTAAAACCCACAGTGTTTCCTTTACAGGAGGTTATCTGGTTAATCTAGTAATGAAATCCATTAAAAAATCCTCCCATTTCAACATAGTAAAGGAAAACAGCTATAAAAAACCTTATAGATGCTGATGTTCCCCCTTCACCTACTAATAATTGGAAAACATAGTGAACATTCCATCAATATCACCTTTCATACCAGGCCACCAATACTAGTGTCATAAAACCATGATACATGTTGGTGGAACCAGAAAGAACTATCCATACTAAGGCATGAAATTCTCAAAACAACTCCTCTTTGATATTTACAAGGACCCATTCACACAAATATATTAATAATGTATCTTCCCCATCTATGGTTCATCCTAATGATGTATCAACACCCTGGATTCTTCTCCTTAGGACAAGTCCATTTGGATCAGATAGTTTCCCTATTCTTTACAATTCTATAAGTGTAGAAGTCATTATTATGGACAAGAGGATAGTCCAACAGTGATCACCCTGAATAAAAATGTTCATCTCTAAAAAATGGAAAGGAGATTCCATTTTCCACTAGCCTATTTAACTACCTATATATAATTCTTTTGTACCAGAGCTTAAACTATAGAATTTTCTTTTACCATTCATGTATCAATGCTCCAAATCAAATGACTGTCGGTTTTCAACCTACCCACACTTCTTGATATTTCGGTTATTCTATGTAAATATGAGCTTATGGATTTTTTTAATAGTGTGTAAGACATAATTCTCTCATATTAGATACCATATTTAACAGAATATGGCATAAACTATATTAGATATATTGATGTTGTGTGTTGGATAATTTTTCTCACGAGGCCTCAACTGGTGATGCACATATGTGACGACTCGCAATTCCAACATCAAATCATCTCCAAAATAGATAATTGATATTTCAAAACATAAAATATAACACCTACGTTGATCTAGGATAATAATTGTTTTTAAAGAAGTCAAATGACTTTTATACTCCTAAAGGATGCTTCAAGAGCATATGAACATACTAATTTCAAACTAATCATTTTCATGCCCATAAGTGGAACTACAGGATGTGAGAAATCCTATATAAAGAATATTCAATATCTGGATATCCCCCACAATGAACATATGTTAAATATGTTATTTGGGTAATCCTAGGAATCTATAGTTATAGAATTCTCTAGTGTACTGAAACTCTTAACCTTGACATAATGAGATTCATGAATTTAAAATTTTCAATCCAAATGTGGAATTTACTAAGTTTAGCATAGTGATAATTCCCTATCAGTGTATTCAGTGTGATATCTAGATTTTTTCCATGGATGTGTCTATAACATTAATACAGAATGATATATTCAACAATTACTACCACAACTAAATCTAGATTCAGGTGAAAAAACCAATTCATTTGATATTTGAAAATTATAGGTGATTTCTTTAGTCCAATGGGCATGATTCGTTACTCATATAAACAATACATTCTCATGAAATATATTTTTGGTCTGTGTTATGACCTAACATGAAGCTGATGATATCTAAACCACAAATATATTTTTCAAAACACTCACCCTCATCATAGATGATAAATGTGGTCACATTTTCAAGGTAGTGGGTATCAATTCTTTATAATGAGCTAGTCCAATTGATTGCAATCTTCAATATCATGAGTGTTCCATCTTCCATGTTTGAAAATAGGACAACATAACCATTATATGATGTTATATGGAATATAAATACATTATCATATAGTTCCTATATGTGATTCTTGAGCTCTAAAATCTCCGTAAGAAACATCATATATTAAATAATGGTCATGGGTGTTTATGACGTTACATACTCAATGGAAAACTAAAAATCCCACATGAGAGGTATACAAGAGCTGTCATCTAAAACTCATCCATGAGACACTCCACAACCAGAGGAAATATAGGAGGTCATAACCCTTGATCATCAAATAAAATTACATGTAATATTATTTGGGTCACTTAACAACCTTCACTTTTTATGTGCTGATGGAATATATTTCATATCCAATTCATCCTTATTTATGTCTCTACCTCCCTATAGTTTTGTAAAATCTACTCTAAATCTATAGTAGTATATTTGGGAACAACATGGAACTAACTGATCTATCATGATGATTACATCAAAACCATCCATATCGAGTACAAATAGATTCCACACGAAGATGTATCATCCAATATCAAGGAAATAATTCCTAAAATGGTGAACACCTTCTAATAAAATACCTAACAAGGTATAATGCATAATTAATCCATTAATTTGGTTGATCTCGATGCCCAGAATCCATGTAGTAGTCTTGGATATAACCTAGTGAGACACACCAATTTTAAATAAAATATACAATAATGTGGATGCAATTAGAATTATACATCATACATTGAAATGAAAAAGAACTCTACCACACTAGCGTTGGATTGAATGTATCTAACTAGATGGTCCCACCATGCCAAGTCACTTACTGACATTCCTGAGATTTCTTACTTTTATGTCATTGAGAATCACGAGTCTGATATCCTCTTCCTATAATTCCTCATCAGCTTGATCATTTGGTGGTATTCCAGCTAGCTTTTTGGAATTATGCAAATGGCCCTAATTCTGATCATAGGGTAACAGTAGATCCCTATACTATAGGCACTAATTTATTGGTTCTATAGAAATACAGAATAAGTCCCATTTATCAGTAGCCTTTTCATTCTATAGTATCTTATAAGTATTTATTCTTGTATTTTCCTTGAATCCCTTACATGTGACAAATCATAAATATGTTCAAGTGAGGAACTTTATACCCATGTAACTCAAAAATAATATCCTCAAAACAAATCTTTTTTACCGATTGAATAACAACAGATAGATCTTAGTCCCAAACAAACCAAGTATTTCACCATCTTCATCCCTCAAATATAATTGTAAAATAAGGGACTGCATAATTATTCCTAAAATTATAGTCAACCATAATTCGTTGACTATTGAAAAGATGGTGAAAACCAGCCCATCCATGAATCAACTATGTTTCAGATGTTCTTCATATTATAATTTAGGATCAAGCCACTAATACTATGAAAAGTTATCATATTATAACATAACATACACACTTCCCTGTAGCAGGTTCCTGAATTTTATAGCTCTATCAGCCCAAAGAATCCAGGGAATGATATAATCATAGAAGATTGTATAGAAATATTCTCAAACCATATCTATCTATTAGTATACCTGGGTAATAACTTCCCACCACCACGTATAATATTTTTATAACATATAAGAATAAATCATGATCCTCTACTCTAAATGTGCATCTAGATGCTTGAATAAGGAATGAATATCATTGACACGCGACTAAATAACATGTGATCCAAAATCCATATAAAATGTGGGAGGTTTCTACAACTACATTTCCTAGGTCAACTCTACCAATCATGGTCTAGGACGACCAAAACTGTGAATATTATTAAATAATCATAGAAATCCCTATTAGAACATGACATTAATGCCTTTTTTAGGAATTTAGAGAGAGGTTATAGAGGATGAAGTACATGAGGAGTAAATTGAAGAATAGGTCCCATGACCTTAGGTCAATGGTCTTCACCTCCTTCCAGGAAGGATAATAAAGTATTCCATAGTGTCATGATACTACAATTCCAAATTCACACCTTATTAGAGATCTAGACAATTGAATTTGTTGCTTATAGAAAACTAGTAAAAATTCGTAGCCTTCCTTTAAGAATGATTCTGCCTCTCTGTCTAATCCAAAAGCCAGGTCTAGGTAGTAAAAAATACAATCATGTTTATAAGAACACATGATATAAACTGACTACCCACTTATATGGTCATGTTCAGGTATGATCCTCAGTTTGACCTGAATAGGATAACTAGTTACACATTAAAAGTCATATTTTTTTTATATTTCTTCTTATACAAGAATTTAAATCAATTTTGATGGTTGAGTTATATGGAATTCTATTTTCTGTCCATAAGGCCCCATACACCTTATAATACAAAATATGAAATCTACATAACCCTTACCATGACACATTTAAGCCCATGTGATGAATTTACAAAGAATCATCATTCCATAATTGATTAAAAATGGAGTCTAATTTAACCAATGTAGAAAAAAAATTAGGTAAAGGGAGGACATTACGATTCAATTATGACTTCAAATTCAGTGAAAGAAATGTTTGTACATTTCAATACATAATAGAAACATTATTAATATGAAATATGAAAATGAATTCTAAAAATATACATGACATAAATTATTAATGGAATGTTATTTCTAGTGTACCTATAATTATGAATGTAATTATACTCCATAATTTCATCATTTATAGGTTAAATGAGTCAAAATGTCAATAATACATATATCAGCAACATCATAGGACGCGTGCATCACCCAATAGTGAAATATTATCAAGTATAAATGGAATAATGAATTTCCATAACTTCTCATCCCTGGTGATATATGTTTCCACAATACATTGGTTAGGTATGTATATGAATATGGTCAAATTGAACGTTCAGTTAACTCCTAGTCTCCTTTATAATTCCCAAAAACACAGACAAATGGAAAAATAAAACATTGAAACCACATAGTAATGACTCGATCATGAATTAACTAAAATAAGGCATTGATATGGTGGGTCACAAGGCCTTAAGCATTCCCCCATATGTCGGAGGATGATGACTGTAAGAGATGGTGTAATGGTAGTACATTTGGGAGACTATACCCTTTAATCATATTGTCAAAAAGAATACTACCATAATCATAAAATAGAAGAATCTTATATATAATAGAAATTATAAATAAATTTTCGATGAATATATAACTAAATAACATGATAATAATTAAAATCCACTAAGTAGTGTAATATACATAAAATCATGGGGTGATGATGTAAAAAATGGGGAACATGAGACATGAAGATAAAATCATGTACACAAAGACATAAAAATGAATAAAATGATTCTCTAGTAGTATCTAGAATGTAAGCTCGGTCCAAATTTCTTATACTCAATATAATGTAAATGAATATAAAAACACTATAGTTGGGAGCTTAGGATTATCCATATTTGTAGTAATATAATCTTCTATGGTAGAAAGTAATTGTAATATGGTAGATAAAGAAAACCCTAGTAGGACACCCCAAAAAGTTTCTAAAAGTAATCCAAGAATGGTGTGTAACTAATCATTGTGATGATATTCATAGTATAAGATACAAGTGCAGTAATAAATAATATTCCTCTTTAGTTTCCTAGTGGACACCTGGAGTCTCTACCTACATCAACTCATAGTTGTAATGAATTCATGATCAGTCACTATATACATAGTAGTAGTATACATATAGTGTCATTGTATATTTCATCCACCTATATGGGACAAGTACATGTGTATATAAGTGGACATATACATAGAATACAAGGACCTTGCTAGACCATGGACTAAAAAAGTCATCTATAACCAATCTGAATGATCCTATATGTTCATGTAATAGGGTACATGATTTGCATATCCAAATTATTCGGAGACAACATCCTCATCACAAAAATTCTGAGTGTTCCATCATGTCAACAATCACAGCATGGGACATGGTGAATCATACACAAAATACAGATACTATAAATTGTGGGAGATTTCATGCCATTATCGCGATGCAAGGGAGCATGAAGCCATCATTCCAAATATACCCCTTTCCATTGAACCAAATCCCATATCAATGAATAATGGTATTTATAATATAAGACACGTAGAATTTCCTCTCATGTATCTCATTAGTCATGTACAATTTAAATAATACATTATAATTCACATTAATAATTCAATAAAAGATGCAATAATATGAATTACCAAGACACTTCATTTCATTACAAACATATCATTTCTCTAAACATGAAAATTCTTCTTAAATGTATTAAGAGTCATTTAAGAAGGTTCCATGGTCTATAAGGAAATCTCCTACATTATACATTCAAATTATACACCTGCCAAGCACATAGGATAATCATTGGGTTCATCAAAAATTATAGTTTAGGGGAAAATCCATTTACAATATAAGGTTAATTCTTAGAAGGAATTATAAGAAATTAAGAATTAAAACATTATGGAAATATACATGGCCTAACCATGTGGTGTCCATAACAAAGGACCACATCCTTTAACCTCTTAAACATGGGCCAACATGCATATATCAAGGAAACATGATCAATTTAAAATGAATAACTCAATTAAATGGTGATGTGTAGAAAATGGTGATGTTAGGAATGAAATCAATTCTATGGAACACCAAAACAATTTTACAAATAATGAAACTACCTACCTCCGTGTCGTTGATGAATCCCCACCTGATGACTATCTAAGATTCAAATTTAGTGGGAAAAATTGATGAAATGGTCCACAATGTTGAAAAATTCTTAATTTTCATTCTTAAATTTTCATTTAGGTGAAATAGTTTTCAAAAGATCACTAGAATATTTAATTTGGAAAATAACCTTTTAAATTTGAAAACACATATTTTCAATGTTAATATGTATAAAATATTATGGAAAATGTTATTTAATATGATCATTGTATATTTTAAAGGAAAATTCAATTTAAATAATATTCAAGATGTCTATAAAATGTTTCCATGCAGTAAGCATTAAAACAACGACTCTAATCACATTATGAATAAAACCTTCCTTGTTTATAAAATCGAATTAACGATCCATTTTAAAAAAATTATTGAAATTAATTTTTTTTGGAAATTACTTTAATCATTTTTCATAATAGTAAGAAAAATATTGAAAACAAATTAATTTAAATTAATATTTAGATGAATGGATTCCAAAATGATTATAAAATATTTTTAGTATTTATTAAACATTTCATTTCAGAAATTTGAGTACAATGAGTGTTGAAAATGAATGTAGAAATATTATATAACATAAATAACAAATGGATAATAAAATATAATCATTTTATTATAAACGTGACACATAATTCTGAACATATATTCATAAAGATAATTAATCGATAATATTGATGTGTTTGTAAAATAAACCCATATATAAAGTATGATTTGTTTCGTAAGATCCTTAAAAAATATAATAAAATATAATAAATTATAGTTTTATTATAGGACCAAATAAATAATTATAATATCATACATGATTTACTTGTATCATTTCAAAAACCATTTTATTCATAACTGTACATTATTAAAATCATCATTTCTTTGTGTTGATTCTTTTGTTTTTCACATAGGCTTCAATTCGATAGATTCATTACCTTTATATTACTCATTGTTAAATAATAATAATTTTATTCATGAAATATATATCATATATATATGAGATGTACATATATAATAACACCCCTTTAATGTGGACAAGAAGAAGCAACTGCATCGCTTTTGGGTTGTGGTAGTCTACATGTATAAATTAGAGACATTGACATTATTTACATTTAGAATGGTATGAAGGTAAAAGTATCTCATATTCAAATTATTTTTTATTAAACAAATATCATATATATTTATTAATTGAATCATTATAAACATTCAGTAAGGTGGGGTTGAATGATGAATAATACTGCTACATATAGATTTTATGATTTATATATGCATGATGGATGTTTTTTATTATATAAAGGATGGAATGATGATGAATATAAGTTATGAAAACATTATAAAATAATTTATTTAAATTTAATATCCTGACCTTATTATATGATAATATTAATATAAAAATTTTATGAGGAATAATAAGAATGAAAAGGGAAAAATAGATAAATTTTATTCATATTCGTGGGAAATATACATTTTCATTACAACATAAGCCCTATAATTTTTTATATTGATAAAAATAGAGACTCTATAAGAGATGGATAATGGTTGGGAAGGTATTTAGGAAGGTAAGAGTCAATATATGTTACTTGATGGTCTTGAAAAAAAGGGGAGCACTGGCTCCCGTTTATATGTGAGGTAAACAGAAAACATGGAATTACATAAAGAATTACATTAACATAAGTATAATATTCATGTTCATGTCAAAAAAATTTATATCTTCAGAATCTTGTATGTTAATAAATTAAATTAATATCTATAAAAATTAAATAATTTTATGTGATATTTTAACCTTGCTATAATTTTTTAGCAACCCGTTAAGACACCATAAGCCATATAATAAATATTAAATTTATTTTTTAAAACCATATTCATGATTTTAATATTATTAGAAGTAGCATAGTGTTGCTGTTACGTAATAATTTATGACATTCATTTGATAAATAAAAAATCAAAAAAAATTACTTTGTTAATTTTTCTTAAAATTTGATATAACCTTACATAGTAATATATAGTGTTTTTTCATTGAAACATAATATTTTCTATATTAAAAGTAAGAAATATACATTTCATTATTTTCTTTTACTAGAATTAATATAAATTTCTTCATGACAGAAAAAGGCCCCAAAAATATCATATTTTAGACTATTTAAATTAGGTTGTAAAATAAAAAACATCAAAGGATGTTTAGGAAATTATATTTATGAATTTGAAGTCTTATTTTATAGTGTTGAACTTATTCAATTTATTTTATCCTTAGCTTGGTTATAAAAATTTATCCATGGTTATAATTTAATTCGAAAAAAAATTATGTTAGAATATATTCTAAATTTTTCATTTTAATTTTAAATATTTAATGAATTTAATGATATGAAATTTCAATAAGTGGATGAAATTATTTTTAAAATAATACCACAAAACATGAAAAAAATAGCCTTCCAGACAAATAGAATTTTATGTATACAATTTTATTATCAAAATGAAGAATAATATTGGTCCAATAAATTTAATTCAATTACTCATAAAAAAATAATTTTTGAAATTTTTGAATCAATTCAACTCATAATGATACTTATAAAATATTTTAATGGAAATGTCTCTTTACATTAAAATCAATAATTTTTTACAATTAAGTGAAAAATTAATATTAAAAAAATACCAAAATACTATCCTTAATCATGAAAAAATAATTTCAAAAATGTGGTATAAATTTATTTTAAATATTCAAAAATATAGGTATTTTTATTTTTATATCCGCACAGAAAATGTAACAGAAATAGTTTTTGAAGAAAACATATTGCTGAAGTCAAAAATAACATTATATAAAATTGAGTAATTATTTATTTTTGATCAATTGATTAAATTTAATTATATTAAACGTTTATACATGTTATTCATAATATGTTCATTATAATTATTACCATCAAATTAATATAAGATTTATAACAATGAAATTTAAATAATAATTATTTTATAATATATTATAATTCACTCAAAGAGAAATATTGTATGATTAGGAATATATAGACCATATTACTCATTGAAAATATAATTTTATGATGTAAAATATTCCCCATATAAATATATATTTTTCTACAAAATTTTTATTTATGAAAAAAATGGGTAAATATTTTAATATTACTTAATCAAAATCACACATCGTACAAGGGGATAAAAAATCCTATGAAATGGTAAGGTGGGAAACATTAAGGTTACGTGAGATAATTCATAATAATGTTTCCTAAAAATGATAACGTTAGATTTATGTGAATAAATTAACATGGAGTATGAGGTAATATCAAAATTAAAATTGAGATTTATCTAGAACATAGTAACAATAATGTTAATGGCCATAAAACTATAAATCATTAAGGGTTAGTATTGTTACCCAATTCATAAGAATGCAAGATAATTGTTTAAATTTTTTATTTCAAAATCCATTTCCACCATTTGTCAGATTATATTACCATCAAGATAGATAACAGTAGAAAATCTAATTACATGATTTATTTGAATTTCATGACTTAAATTTTAGTATTTCATTGTTCTTAGATCAATATCCATGTATATATCATCTCTAAATTCTTGAAAATATTATTCCAGATGAATTTTTCATTCTAGGTTCCATACAAATAAATTTTAGAGTTATAATAACCATTAATGTAAATCTAGTTATTTCTCATTGGTTTAGAAAAAATTAAATTTTTTATCTCAAGTCGATGAAATATAAAATATTAAAATCCCCTCATATAAATAATTATTAAATAAATTTGAAAATGCTTATAACAAATAAATTTTTATGATTAAATCATTTCTTATGATATTAAACATAATAATCTAAAAAATATTGAGAAAATTAAACTCAGTGATTCGAATGATTTTGACACGTATTATTCCATAAAAATTAACATTGATCTCCAAACAAAATTAATAATTCAAAAAATAATTTACCAAAAATGTTTATTCACTCATTTTATAACCTTAAAAATAGTATAATCATTTCAAAAAATAAACTAGATAATAATAAAGACACAATAAAATCATCTATTCAATAAAAAGAAAATCCTCAATTCTTTAAAGAAATTAACTATGATGTAAAAAAAGTTCAATATAACATAAGAATATAATCTTCCAAAAATAATCAAATTGATCAAAAGTATCATTAATCACATAGTAACTAAATCCCTTATCAATCCCATGGTTATCCACAAAATAAAATATAATTTTCACATAATTTATTAGCAATTTATCCAAATAAAATATATTGAGATCAAATATCTCATTAATCCTGAAGGATATTAATAAATTTTAATTTATATACAAAAAAAAAATTAATATTATTCCTAAAAAAATATTCACCATAACACAAACTAATCAAAAGTGTTTTAATCATATAAATGAATGAATAATATATTTAAAATACTAAAATTCACATCACACAACACCTAAAAAGTGATATTTGTGAATTTCAAAATATAATCTACCATAAAATGGTCAACTGTTGAATGTTCAGTTTTATCCCGTGTCAATATGGAATATAATATGTTTTCATATGTTTTATCCCATTATTCCACATAATTGTAAATAAATAAAATGTAAACTCAAATAAGAATATATCCCAATGTTGTATTTTTATGTGAGAAATTATAGGGAAACTCATCATGCATCAATGATGATTTAATTAATGTCCAATCCTATAATTTTAGAGTTATTACATATTTTATATTATTAGAAATTTCATTTCAAAATATTGTTATCCATAAATGTATTTTTCAATGAATATTATACAACCACTGAGTTAGAAATGAATTTTGATATCATTATTTTATTTGAAATATCTCTATAATCAATCAAATATAATTCCAAATGGTAATAAAAACATACATTAAATCCAATGGTAATGACGCAGCCCCGAGTATACTATATACATTGGTCACTTTGTTTTAATTTCACATGGTAGAAGTGATAACATCAAAAAAAGTAAATATTTTTATAGTCATTAAAACTATGCATTCCATAATATCGTATGAAATTATAATGTATTAAATAAAAAAATTATTCAATTAAAAACCAATTCCATTTCCTAAAAATATCTAGTCATACTAATCATATTTGTCTTCCTAGAATAAAATTAAATGTAAATAAAACAAAAAGGTGAGATGATATGGTTATTATGTTAATGTGTATAAGGCATGATATCATAGAATAAATAAGTCCTTAATAGTATTGTTGGAATAAATTATAATTAAATAATTCCATAAAAATAACTTATGATCATGAAACGTAAAATTGGATATCATAATTGTTATACTATTAAAAATGAAATAAAAAATTTGGTTCAAATCAATGGAATTCATAATGACAGGAATCATAAACTAACCTACATGTCCCCTAGCTATGACATCATGCAAAAATTTATAAGTAATCAACCATGTAACTAACCCATGTTATCTAATGATATCATCTGATGTATTTAGGGATTTTGTAATTATGACCATCATCCATGAAATTAAATATCCCATGATTTATTCAAATTCATTAACAATAAACCTTATTAAAAATTCCTTAATTATCAGTAATTATCCATTTTGGAAAACTATAATATAAAATTTCTCTTATTTACGATGTAAAATAGTTCATAAAACATTTAGAGAAATATGGTGGAATATACAATTAAAGTATATCCCCATTAAATCATAGGATTCATCAAAGGACGGTGATATAGAAAATAATATATTTTAAAGGAAACTGAAATATTTCATTAAAAATATAAACTTTTAATTATCATGTCACGTATATAAAACATAAAATATTCATGAATAATATTAAAATATTTATTATTTCAAAAATAAATTATTTGAATTTTTTTAAATAATAAAATATTTATTTTCATCATTGAATGAAATATCTATTTTGTGGTGAGCATTAAATTAATATTATATTCCCACCACTGACAAAAAGTGCCACTTTTCAGAATAAACAAAAATATTCATTTTATGTCATTATATTGAATGTAAAATATTGGTAAAAATTATTATTATTTTTTATTTTTATATAACTATATTTACATTATAGAATTAATTTATAACAAAACATTAATAATAAAATAGATACATACAACTTAATAGAAAAACAATTTTGTTTTTCCATAAAAATAGTACTTCATAAATTTGAGTATAGAGAGAGAGTAAAATGAATAAAAAAAATTAATTACAATAAAAACCCATAGAGAAGATATTATATGAGGCTTATGTTAAATATATCATATAATTACCCATATTGAAAAATAAAAATAAACAATCCTGAATAAGTATAAGATTGTGAAATAAACACATTCCTAGGGTTGTACAGTCTTAATAAGATATTTTAATATCCTATATAATGATTGTATATGTTTATATATCAATAAGAGAATAATATTAAAACTTTTAATATCATATATTATTTAATTATAAAATTTCAAGATTATTTTCTTAATTATAAATTATAAAAATCACTGTTTTTTTATGTTGATAGTTTATTTGTCATATAATTTGATATTGTGTAGTTTTTGTCCTTACAGACATCTCATGGTTGCATTATCTCCTTAATGGAAATCATGATAATATTATCACACACACACACACACACATATATATATATATATATTAATTTTTTAGTTGCTGATAAGAAAACCAAATAACCATTCTTTATGAAGGTTGCAGTCCACAAATACGCACAAACGATGTTAACACATTAAATGAGTTTTAGTGTAAGAAGGGAAATTAAAAATTATATTTCAATAATCATAATAATCTCATAAATATTATATATATTCATTTGTTATATTTTTATAACCATCCATTAATGTGGTGAAAAAAAGGAATTACACTACTACATTGAGACGGTAGAATGTACTTACACATGGTCAAATTTTTTTGTTTTCTATATGATAGAAGTGAGATGAATATGTATTTTAGTAATATAACAAAAACATTAAAATATATGGATGTTATTGATGTTATTACTTGTAAATTTTTAAAAAAATATCATGGTGGAAGAATAATAAATACATTGAAATCATTTATTTAAAATAAATATATCATCTTTAGAAAACAAAAAATGGTAATTCTTATTAATCCTTATATGATGGTCTAATTATGAGAATAGTAAATTTATGTGATATTTTGGAATAATATAGTGGTATATTTTTTGTATTGGATCCAAAAATGACTTCATTTGGAGTTTAGAAGAGAGGTGAAGTGGTAACTTTTATTTTATATTGAAAGGAACACATGGAATTGGAAAATATATTAAAACTAATATAAGTTAATTATAATTTCCAAGTGGAAATATATTAATGTATTTTGAATCTTGGATGGATATAAATTAATATCCTTCTATAAATTAATTTTTTTAATATTTAGGTGATGTTTTTTCACATATATCTTAGTTTTAACAACCATCCACCTCATTATCCTTATTAACATTAATGAGGATAAAAATATATATAGACATTAGAGATAATGAATATATCCATAAAAGGAATGTTGAACCATAAGTTGAAAATGTTTTATGTGATAACATATATCATATTATCTTTTCCAATTAAAATAATTTTGATAATTTAATGTCATTATGTTAAATATTATTTAGTATAAAGTACAATAATAGTTATTTTGGGTAATATTATAATAATTTTTTCACATATATATTTTAAAAAATTAATTTAATTTGAATGTAATCTTTTTTACACATTTATGACATGACAAAATTTTCTAATAAATTATTTGTACTCAATAACTCTAATTAATAATTTATTTTAATGACTTTTATAAAATACATAATATTTTTATATACAGTTGGTTGTGTTGCCACATGGTTAACTCGGATGATTCAACATATATTAATATCTGGCATAAAATTTGGTTGGGTGTATATCATAGTTATGATTGAAGTAATGTATTATTACTATTATAGGTATTGTAGATGTACTATATTAAAAAAAATTGTTAAATTGGTTTTGGAATTTGAGCCATCATTTTTTGTTCATAGGCCACAGACCATTCAAGCCATCATTAAACATCAGGTTATTGGGCCTCTAACTCAAAATATGGGATCGTAGGCCACGATTATTCTTTTTTAGTACATGTTTTTAATAAGTTATGATAATGATTCGGGGAAAATGGATCAATATAATTAGAAGGTAGTCATGGCATGCACTATTGGTTGGATCACCTCGAAAAGTGGGAAATATGTGTCAATTACTATCTCATGTTATTTAAAATAGGTGTACCAATGATTTTTATTGGATGGAATACCTTCTGAAAGACTATAAACACATGGGATCAGTGTGAAGAAGTGGAGAAACATGTAGTTGATGCAAGAGTGGGACACGAAGGCATCAACAATAGGGTGGATCAAAAGCGATATAGGTTTATTAGATCATTTCACATTACATTCTATCAAATAATATATGTTTGTGTGACCTACTATGATGAACAAGAAAAAAATAATAAAATGGTCCTTGGAATGGGAGATAAATAACTTTCAGGCTTGTATCATATAGCGGTTGTTATGAACAGGAGGCCAAGTTATGTAGGACAGGAGACATGACATGATAGAGACTATTCACACTAGGTCATCGGGCCATCTATATTTATTTACTCCACTGTGTCTTTGGTTAATGTTTTAATAGCCCTATGGGTCAGTGAAACAATGGTTTATGTAATAATTACCTCTTAACTGTGTTGAAAATTCTTCTTTATTTGCATATAAAATGTGTTCATGAACCAAACCGATTAAAAAACAAGTAGAAATATTACAAAATATAGATAATTTTCTATTAAACAACACAAAAAACCTTGTTAAAGTTATTGGGAAATCATCAATTCAAATAAGATACATGGAAGCTATTGGATGTAACGAAAAATATATATCTTTATTTATATGTATAAATGTGATGATATTCAAGGGAGAAACTAATGTTATGGGGGTTATACTATAGGAACATGTGATCTTAGAATACAATTTTCTACAAATATTTTAATTTCCTTTATAAAATTTTTTACAAGAAACAATGTGTTCAGACAGACCGTGACAAACATTAAAAATAGTAGCATGTGACAGCTATTGAAAATCCATTGGATTTGCATTTTTGAATTGGAATAAATACAATTTTAAAAAAAATTATAATATTTTTATGATTTGAATTTATTATTTATCAATTTGGTAGAAATAATAATTTTTTTTAATGTAAATATGTAATTTTTATAAAAACCTTTTTTTCTATATAAACTTTATTTTAATCTTTATATATTAAATTAATCAATTCATTTTCTTAGTTTTACATAAATATAAATATTTAGAAAATTTTATATTAATTTGATATTTTTTATACATTATTTATGGATAAACTAATTTTTATGCTTAAAATTATATTTTCCTAAAATGAAACATTTGAGGAGTTTTTCATGATTATTTATGAAATTATTTTTTTTCCAATTATTGAAATTTAATCTTGGAAAATGGATTTAATAATCCAATTTAAGAGGATCAAATTTTGAATATAGTCCAATTTTATTTTTCATCTATATGAATAGTAATGGGGATAAAATTTATAATCCTGATAAAGGGTAAATCATGTTAGTCCATGGTGAAACTATGTGATAAGGGAAAAGATATTTTTTATTATATTTCAAATCATAGAATGTTAATATTACCCACATAACATTTGGGAGAATTTTTCTAAATCGAAACATGTTTTGGGAAATTAAATATAGACTATTTAAAACAATGAAAGTTACAATGTTTCAGTATATTAGTTTCAAATATCCATTATACATTCACATGGGGAAAAATAATTTTATTATTAAATCTAAATATATATTTTTATAATGAAGAAATTATTCTCATGAAGGAAATTTATTTTTAATCATTAATAAATATATATTTATGTTATATTCGTATGCAACGTGACACCATATTTCAATAATTAGATGAAAAATAAAATAAAATATATTATTTATTATTATTGTAATAAAATATGTTTTTTTATAATTTTTACACGAATTTTACATATATGTATACCATATTAGTTATTTTTATAATGATTTTACTATAAACTCATTTTTTTGGTTTATTTTAAGTCAAATTTAATTAATAGTGTCAAAATTTACATTATTGTTATTTCATAATAAATAATATATAGTTAAATGATTTATAATTAATAAAAATATTCAATTATCCATGTGAATTGGATTTGGATTAACACATTATACATGGTCCTATTATGAGTCACATTTCCTTTTATTGTTACATTCTTAACCCATTCGTGATAAAATAGTAGTTTTCGCTATTAAGGTAAAAAATAAATTAAAAATTCATTAATAAAATGGATATGTATAAAATGAAATCAAAAATATATATATTATAATTGGATGGTTTAATAATCAACCCAACATAATTTTATTATAAATAATCCCTATTTGGATTATTTTTTCTTTATAATGAATATATAATATTTTAATCTTTTAGGAGATTCCATGTATATCTTCACTATCCCGTATGAATAGAAAACACTCATTCACCTTTATTGAAACACATTGATTAATCTATATTGGTCATACCCTACCAGAATAGATTATAGTATTATGTTTACATATTATAGATGTGATGTAATTCCTAAAATACTAACCATAGGATCCATAAGAGAATATCTAATGTAATATATTTAAAGAAGAGTTTCTCACCTTATCTGATCACATTGTTTTTAATTATTATTTTATCTTATATAAATATAATATATTATTTATAAAAATAATTTATTATGAATAAAAATATACAATTTTTTTATATTTTTTATTCCATTTTTATTCACTCTCTTTCAATCTACGGAGAAGTGATTGTATCACTTGTCTATAAATACATCTTACCATATCCACTGTGTGAAATAATTAAATTTCCACAAAGAATTTTCATGGATGGTTTATAAAATATATTTTATGTTTATATATGATATTTATTACATAATTATTCTTACATTTTGTCAATATCATATTACATTCATTCCTTCCAATATGTTTGAAAATAATAACATCGCTCGTGTGTATATGTTCACTAAAACTTCAAGGAAGCGATGAAATTTATTTTTCTTTTCAATTTCCCTTGGAGAGTAATAAAAAATAGATTAAATAGATTAAAATATGTTTATGATATAATATGGATACATAAATTGTGATTCATTATTTAAAATTTATTCTTTCTATCTGCCCAAAAATTAGAAAAACATTCAGATGTATATAAACCGTCACTCTCCATGAATAGTGAAATTCATTTTTAAATCTCTATACATTTTTTGGATTATAGTAAATAAAAGTATTTAATTAAAATTTATGATATTTAATTAATTATTTCCATTCTAAAGATGTTGGTACCATGATCATTGTTCATATACTAGAGTTATTAATCATAACGACTATGGAAAAAAGAAAAAGTTATTACCCAGAAGCATTGTTACAAGATGGAATTATCATTAAATGGGTGTCGAGAGGTTATAAAGGATTCATATAAGAAATTATATATATATAAATTAATCTATCAAAAATTTATTATTGTTTTAAATTTAATTTAAAGGAGTTTATAGTGATTTCTGGGAAAAAGGAACTTGAGGTATGTGTTTAGTTTCTCAAATTATATTATTTTATATATATGTTTTTCCATACATAAATCATATTGTATGGGGATTATATATGGTTAATTAAAGTGATATATCATGATTGTTATTTTTATCAAGATGAAATAAGATTTATTTTATTATATGCATTCATGGAGCTTATGATTCTGATGTTACAATTGTATTAAGTTTTTTATGTTACAATATAATTGTTTTAACGATAGTTTTTTATTAAATTTAAATGATATCATATTATGATTTATCTCTATAAAAAACATAAATTTTTTTCCCATATGGTTATTTGTATAATGTTAAATGTTTTAGTAATTTTATTTAACATAATTACCCAATATAATTAAAATAGTTTTTATGGAAAATATCCATTATTTCTCGCCTATGTCAAAAAACATTTTCTTCAACAACTACATTTTAGAAAAAAAAAAGTAGTCATTATTTTTACAATTAACCTATAATTTTTATACTAATTTTTACCAATTTTATTATTTTTTTAAAAATTGTTTAAAAGCAATTTCTTTTTCATTTTTGGAATGAGGTACTTTTCTCCTTTTTATAAAAATACAGAATGACTATTTTATAATGTCTTGTATGTACCGAATATAATTTACCAATTTCATGATTTATAAATAATAAAAATATTATGTTCTAATTTTCCAGGTATATTTTCAATGAAATGTGTCTTCACAAAATTTAATCAATTTAGACATTTTTTTTAAATTCATTTTCATTGTCGAAATTATATTTTCCTCAAAAATGTTTTAATGAACGTATAATGGTATTTCTATAAATCCATAACAATAACCCGAAATTTCTCATATTCTCTCTAAGAAAAATGATAAAATGTAACATAACTTATTATTTTTCTTGATGTTTTATATTTGTGAAGTCACATCTATGGTCTCATTTTTAGGTATTCTTATATTTTATTTTTGTTCTATCTTTTTTCCATTGGTTTCCCCTTTGTATTTTTTAAGAAAAATGGTTATTTTAGGGTTGGATGAATTTTGTGCTGGGTTAGATCATATTTGATAATGACCATGAATATCCAAAGATAACCATGTTGTAGGAAACATAACCAACCGCATGGCCTCCATCTGGTTCTGCACATCAGACTAGGTAATTGTGTGCCTATTTTCCATTAAATGGAACACTCAGCACAATTACCAGACATTTTTTCAAACTTCATGGACTAACAATGAATCTATACCAACACATTAAAATTTCTCTCCCATCTAGGGTTTAACCCAAAAAAGACCACATTTCTCCCCTCCATTAGTATTCCCTCTCCATGCATGCATCACTATCCATCCTCATCTCTTATATCTCCTTTTTTGTGTGAGATTTTTGGTGATTCCTTATAGGGTCCTAAAAAATCCGGAAAGGAGAATGAGAATTCCATTTAATACAAGATAAGATTCTACCCAATTTCCATCAAGGGATTAGGAAAAATGAGGAGAAGTTGGCACAAGATGAACTGGTCCACAGACCGGTCCAATATTAACAGTACGTAGCCAGTTCTGCGAAGCACCCCCCTCCGTGAACCGCTTTCGTTTGCGGAATAGAGGTAGGGACCCTCTGTGGGCGTGATGTAGATTGGGTGTCAGGCTGTTCCACTGACACAAACCTCCCTAGCCATGAATCGCTTCAGCCGACCCATGCCGCGTGTGATGTCGTTTGAGGAATAGAGGCGGAACACTTCACGACCGCGAAGCACTTCCCAAACAAGTTTGGTTCACGATGAAGGTGTGTTTAATGCCCCCGCGAGTTGTGGATTGACCATGTCATCCGTAAACATGGATTCTGGTCATGGGCCCTTGCAAAAATGCTACATGACCACAGATACATCTCGTTCCAAACCTATAAAATAAGATTGAGTGGGAGAAGAGGGAGATCAGTCAGTGATGGGTGGAAGGATTTCGGAGGAAGGAGCATAGCATTTCGCAAACAACGATGTACCAATTCATGAACTTGAATATGTATGAATCTAGAAAAGGATTAATAAATAACTGAAAATTCATAACAATTCGGTGAACCGTGAACTTAATATAACAAAAAAAGAATACCACAGACCATGGCCCCCTCCACATATGCACTCCCCGCGGACCAGGGAGTTTATGCCCCTTTTTCGATCTGACGTACCGCATAGCACCCTTCTTCATGGGTGAAGCCCTGACCGAGGAACCCTTGACAGGCGTCGCCCTTGGCAGCTACTGCTCGCGTGGACTCCCCCACATACCAACCTGGTGCATGGGCTGAACCCAAAGTCGCATACTGCCCTAGTACACGAGATTCCCATCAGTTCGCCTGATCCTTAGCAACCCCCTCATTGGCCCATTCATCGGCCCCGAGCCAAGGCCTCCATCGAAGCCACCAGACCTATATGATGCAACATTCAGGTGGATCAGTGCACCTACTTGAGTTCACATTCCCATGGTAAGCGAGGAAAAATGAGTTGCTTCAGCTCTTGAGTGGATACCCTAAGTGTTCCTAGGTTCACATTCTCATGGTAATGTAGGGTCCGAGCCCAGAGTTTCTTTTCTGCCTTTCCACTCGCCAGATTGGGGGATCCGACTTACATTTCCCTTCAACTCTAGGGGTGAGAACATCTCCCCTCTTCTTGGAGTGAACAGGGTAGCCTCCTTGGTGTAATCCCCTATACTTTCTTGCTGGAGGTAGAACCATGCACCTCTGTAGTTCCCCAGTGCCAGGAACTAAGAGGAGAAATGGACACCGGGGTTATCCATTCCCTCTCCCCCATGGATTTTTCACCATCGGGCCTCCATTATGGAGTATGTCCTGACTTCTTGGGAATCCCTATGTGTAAGCCCCACTTTTCATCACACAATTTCACCTTTCAAGATGTGATCTTCAAGTCTCTGCTGCCTCTTGTTTCTCACACCGAGCATGATACAAGTGGTCTTAGAGTAAGAATCGACCCTGACCTGAACCTCCTGTAAACTATGAGGACTTTGATCCTTGTCAAGGCATGGTACGTAGGAAGCCTCCATGAGGTTCAATCCCACTACCCGACCATTTTGTCCAGATTCACGTCGGTTAATCCTTCGTCCCACATGACCTTAATATGTACTCCCAAACTATGTGGACTTTGAACCCTGTCGCCTAGGTGGGGTACGTAGGAAGCGTCTTTGAGGTTCAAGCCCAAAAATCAATCATTCTGGCCCTCTTTACGTCGTTTTATCCACATCATGGGCCGCCTCATAGTGTAAGCCCCATCCCCAAACAAACTACAAGGATTCGGATTCCTCTCACAAGGATAAGTAGGAAACCCGTATCATGGGTTCGATCCAAACGCTCATGTCGTTATCTGTCCCCCCTGGACAACAATAAACTCTAGAGAGCCCAGTCATGAGGCTTGAAACCAGCACCATCTCAGTGAGTCCAATGTCCCCAGAGTCATTAATTCCCTGAGTGATGGTAAACCTCAGGCCTAAATGATTCCGAACCACTATGTCCGGCTGACCGTTTCCAACCAGGAGTATTTCGTGGATACTATTCTTGGGTATAAACCAAAGATTCACAATCATATGATTATGTCTTAAATCAGTAATAGAGTCCTGGAACATTAAATAATTCCCCCAAAATGGTGCGATGAGCGCAACTTCCCATCCTCCCGACCAATTTGAGTTCTAAAGTGTCACAGGCCAAATCACCCAGCGAACCCCTGTCTTTGGAAAGTAGGTCCAAGTATCGTCAGATACAGAACTGTTGGGTATTTCAAACTGATTCGAAACAAAAATTGTGAACCCTATGTGAGTCTTTCTCCATCATTATGGATTTAACCTAATATCTCTATATACCCCATATACACACATGGAGGGCCATGCAAGGTCATTAATTATACATGGGATCCTGAGATGCTGCTTTGACCGGTTTGGCGTTGGTATTTGTTAAAATATATTACAGGTACCACTCAGAACTCCCTTCGATCCAATGGCATCACAGATAAACTCACAGTTGCATACTTTGAACAACGCAATGACAAGACATCCTCACCAATTATGGACCCTGTCGCCTACCCAGCGTCTTCAACACTGGGTCTCAGATGCGTTGATCCGAGAGTACCACTTGAATGGTACTCTCACGATGGTGGAGGCGGCCATGCATGCCCTCCAATCTGCCATTACTCGCCAGTCACCTGCCTAGTGGAGGCTGCGAAAGCAGACCCAGACGGCTCTTGTTAGCATCTGAAACCATTTTGGAAGTCTACCCCCAGAACGAGACAAAACACACCTCCCATATCTTAGGGAAGAATATGAGTTCGACGCTGAGGACTTCATCCCCAATGAAAAGGGGTTCCACTCTATGGACCCCACTAGAAGATGTTGTCCCAATTACACCATGACACAATATTCTCACATTAAGGAGGATTTATCCCTAAGGATCCAGGCCCACGCTCCCTGAGCTCCGGCCCCTCGGACCGCCTGACGAGGGCGTCCAACATACAACCAGGGGCCAGTCATCACCCTTGTCCCTGAGGAGGAACTCCACTTCCCAGTCACGGAGGCGTATCGCAGACGGGCTCATCCACCTATTCACTCCTCCATGGTACGCTATCCAGACATGGTGGAATCATACAAGTAGGTGTGCATCCCTGCCAAGCTCCTTGATCCAGTCACTTACACATGATGACACCTTCCTGGAAGGCACTTCTCCCTACCCAGGGTCATGAATCCCACCAACCAAACAAGGTGGCGACCCAGTGCCTGCAGGACCAGCTACTGGTAGATGCTTTTGATGCCTACCATCCCGATATGGTGGCGATCAACAATGCCTTCCATCCAGATGTGGCGGAAATTTATAGGCGGGCACATATACCTACCAAAACAGGTCAGCGACTTGATAACGTAGGAATCTGATATAGTTAGTTCCATCTCCATGCAGATGCAAGTAAAGTCCTCCATCCTGATTTGGTGGCAAATGGAGGGATAAATAGGCATATCCTAGCACAGGGGCAGATCCATTAACCTGCCCGGATATAGAAGAATTGTCAGTACCCACTGACCACTAGAGGACCAGAGAAGGATATTCCTACTTCGATATTGGAATAGGCCTTCATAACCATTCCTACCAAAGATGTATCTCTTCATATCCCCACAATGATGGAGGAGCAGGTGTCGATCTCAGATCATATCTTTCAGAATTTCCAGAATGTAATTGCATCAGCGACAATAGCAAGGACTCGGGCCCATGAGCCCATCTCCTCAATTGAGGTGACTCATCTAAGAGACGAGTTAGCATCATCAAAGTAGATCAGAATCCATTTTTCCACCCAAGAGGTTCATCATCCATATTCTGTGATGCAAGGGAAACATGGTCGAGCATCTTCACTCGTTCCAACTAGGGGACTCCCGTCCATCACGATGGATGTCCAGAGTAGGCAAATAACCCTGATAAAATTCAAGATGTTCGTCAGCATATCCCCGCAGCATCACGGGGCCCAATTAGATAGGGACCCAAAGGTGAAGGCCATTATCAACAGCAGATAGTCCCTTATACCCCCAAGAAAGCGCCCCAAACACTCCAAAGGTAGCCAGAAAATAAATAGGGGGTTCATGACTCCGCTCTACAGGATGCTGGGGTTCCCAATGACGCTGAGAGCATATCGAAGGATCATAACCCTACCCACCCATTACCATATTATGGGAGTTCCAGTAGTAGTTGCGATGTTCCTCCCCTCAATGTTCCTACCAGCAGCTCTGAAGGTCCTCCCTAGGGTATACTCTACAAACAACCTCCGTGCAGTGGGAACATATATTATGATAGTAGTCATCACTATCGTAATCAAAACTGTGGAGGCCCTCCCCGCAATGAAATCTATTCATGACATGAAGGCCATACCCTTGTCATGGACTTCCCTGAAGTTTCTCCCCAGGGGATACGTTGCAACGACACTCCATGTAGTCGGGAATCAGATCACGATGGTAGTCCTCACCACGCTGATAACGGTGGTCCTCCCCATAGAGACGTAAAGAAATGAGGAGGACCTCCCCCCAGTGTGTTACATTCTGAAGGCCCTCCCCAGGATGTACCCCGCAGACATTCTCCCTACGGAAGATATGATGGTAGTCCTCACCATTTGTGCAGTTTTGATTGTAGGCCTCGCCACCACGGCTGCCATTTCGAAGGTCCTACCCCAGATGGACCCATGTAACAAGAAGGTCCCCCCCTTGTCGTAGTGTATCTTGAAGGTCCTCCCCAGGATACACATCGAACGTCAAACAATGATGGTCATCCTCACCATGATTGCCGTTGATGCGAAGTCCCACCCCGTTACAACGCTACGAATCAAGAAGGTCCTCCCCTTGCTGTGATACCCCTTGGAGGTCCTCCCTCAATGTATGCACTGCAAAAGTCCTCTATGAAATGAGGCGTCAAGCAGTAATGGTGTCCCTCACCATTATGACACGAATAGTAGAGTCCCTCTCTGCCTAAACTATGTTCAACGAGAAGGCCCTCCCCACATTGCGGTACATTATGTATGCCCTCCCAAGGGTGTACCCCACAGGTTCTCTCCCTGCGGAAGCTGGATGGTAGCCCTTTCCATCACGACTTCCATTAAAAAGGTCCTCCCCACAGTGACATATCATATAGACAGGATGGTCCTCCCCTTGCCGAATCATGCATAGAAAAGCCCTTATATGCTAAGGTACATAGATGGATGGGATCAAGCATGTTAGATTCCTAGCTAGTCACCAACGACACCATTCATCTATCAGGAGACATTCCAGGGCCACCTTCATCTTCTGAACCACCCCGGAATCGCCCATATGATAATTTAAAAACTTCTTGCCCCACTACCTCTGACCACACTATCGGTGAGCACCGCAGTTGGGGCCACCAGGTAGATGAATCAGTAGTGGAGTAGTATGCAAATATGTTTCACTTAAGGAAACGACTAGCCAGAGATGATATAATAGTTATGTTTTGGCCCACGACCACCTCTCAATTTGACATACCCAGAAATTTGATAGAAGAATGTGCACATGACATCCACTCCAATATGTGGACAACCCTCTACCGTCTGAAGTCAAGATTCATTCCCTATGATATTTATATAGATCATGTCAAGAAAATAGGATACCTCTTGCGTCACATCGACCTGGATGCTCTTCCTCCGACATGGCAACCGCGACCTGAGAGGCGTAAAGGAAACATGGAGTTAGCCTACCAACATGCACTGCACCAGCTGCACTGCCTCATTGGGAACTCTCCAACACGTGTCCATATCCATGGATGGGGAGAACATGGAGCCCTGCATTTCACTCTACTCCCTGCCCCAAAGAACCCATTCGACATAGTATCTTGAAAAATCATCATGACAAGAAAGATACAGAGTGGTCTCCCTATTTGGGAATGGCGACACACCCAACAAAGGTAGTCCTTGAGTAAATCCCAGAAGTGTTAGGCCCGATGGGAATGAGCCATTAATGAACTCTGTAATTAGGACAAAAAATCATACAGCATGCCTCTCACCTGATAGAGTCCAATTAGATATCATTAATTTCCTCCATATAGGTGATTTATTCACAAGTGAAATCATCCTCAAATCGAGTTCACCTACGAATGGGGGCACACAAGATCAGGAAAATAGCGACAGCGGTAGCTGCTGCAGCAATCCAGTGTCAACCCTAGCTTGCAGGGCTTGGGGAATTTCTAACAACAAATTCCATCATAAGACCAATAAAAATGGGAAGAGACTCAACGTCCAGGAAATTGAGCCAACCCCATCCCTCAGGGATGGGGTCAGTTTTACCACCTCAACAACAACCTCCCCCACGAGAATCAATATTTTCACATCTATAGAGGACAGTCAGATAAAGGTGTTCCTACCCTATCATGTCTTTTGAGTCACCATTTCCTTCAAAAGGTGTGTATCGTACGGTCACATCAAGGAGCTCCCTATTTCACCATTTTTCATGGAGTCCGAAAGCAATCAATGGACATGAAGGGGAGGACCAGTAAAAGGCGTGGGAGATACTTTTCCTATTTCGAGGATGAAATATACTCCACCCTACGATATGAATCCATCAACTTTATAATGGCTAACCCAATGGGTGACACCAGAGATGATGAAAATCCATATGGATCGGGAGATGATGGTTCCAGTCAGGCTGTGACTCACAACGAACCATCAGGTGTGCACACCTAGAACCAGAGGTCCACCCAAAATATGGATACCCTTCCATATAAACCTCCTCTACATACCCTACTTGCTTCAACATGGATATGAATAAGTGATTGGTTACTCTTGACCCTCCTCCTTCTCCAGATAAAAACGATCCACTTATGCTCGAAGAGATATTCGCTCGACAAGAGGAGGAAATGAAAGAATTTAGGTTCCTTAACGCTGGGCTACACTGGAGGAACGGTCTTATTGTTAGTTCTTCCTACGAAGAGTCACACCTTTCACTCCCAGTAGGTGCACCTCAAGGACCACGGTTTGCCTCGGATGATGAAGCACAGTCAGGTCCCCCGCCCAATGAGGCGCCCGGTCCGTCCAACTACATGAACATGGATTCGGGTGAATACCAAGACTTATCTCCAATATGGAAGCAACCAGAGCGAGTAAATCTGAGCTGTCCAAAGGTGTCAAAAATGGAATAATGACCCTTGGTGCTAGCAATGCCGGATCCTCATGAAATGCCTCATGATACACCTACCCTAGACCGTCCCAATAGGATCAAAACTAGGGACTCGCCATCACCATCGAGGCATGGATAGCTCAATTGGAAGAAATGGAAGGACGAATCATTCTAATACAACCAGAGAAAAATACCTACCAATATTTGTTGAGAAACACGCCTCCTTCACCCAATGATGGAGCCCTGTATTCCTTAATTTCTATGGATCTGGAAACCCAGAACATTACTTGATGAACTACGCATCTTATTGCAACACTATGATGGGAACTCTAGAACAACAAGAAGAAATGAAACATAGATTCTTCGTACGGACCATTCAAGAATCTGCCTTCGTCTATTATACGAGTCCTCCAGCTCAGTCAATAAAAAGCTGGGAAGACATTTGGCAGCAGTTCCTATTCCACTTCAGCTCGATGATGCCTAAAACAACCGTCAGCAACCTACTGAATTACAAACAGAGGGAGAACAAGAGGGTCTCATATTTCATTTCCAGATAGAATGGTCTGACCTTCTCTTTAAACAATTCAATGCATCATGATGAGATGCTTTCCATCTGCATCGATAATCTTCGATTCGAGCTGTGAACACCACTCATACTAGTGGAGTGCACCACTAGCTTCTGAAATCTCATTTCCATCGCCCAGAGAATTGAGGACTCTTTGCAGTGGACTAATCTGTAGTCCTGAATAGCCTCACATGCTTTTACAAAGAGAGCAGCTAGAGCTAAAGCATCCTCTGTCACGCTCAAGCCATCCCCTATTCCTGCTCTAGCACTCCGGCCTCCACGAAATCGTCCAGGGACCCCTGTATATGAGCGGCCACCTCTACCCAAGCTGTAAGATCAGAGGAGTTCTATGAGAAACCAGTTCAAGGAACGAAGGCACAAAGTATACTTGTTCCAAGAAGACCAAGTCTGTGGCTATTTCATCAACACCATGAATTGTGACTTCCTCCGCCTCTAAGAAAAAAGGAAGCCCAAATAAGTTAGTCATGATGATTGGATGGATTATAGTCCCTATCATCTAATGTTAGGGAACAATATCCAAGAATGATTCTTCTTCAAATACCTCCTGCAATGGATGGTAGACTTCAAGCAGGTCAAACTGGGACCACCCCCACCATGTGTGAAATATATTTCTACAACTGAATCCTAGAAAGGGAAAGATTCATAGAATGTCAATAGAAAGAAGGGGAAGAAATTTGATGACTGGATGACTCAGAAGACTGTCAACTGAGCTCAGGACATACTCCAAGCACAATTACAGTAGTTGGTTTTTCCACCAACATTCCCTAATGCCACGCAGTGAACAATATTATCCTTCAACCATCCACGATCCGGTCATATATGTGTAACCGAAATGGGAGGAGACATACAAAAGAGGATCAGTCTGCAATGAGGCCCAAGTGAGCCCCAACACTGACAGATTTTATGCCCTTAAACATGGAACCACGGGCACCGACAGACCAAATGACATCATCCGGGACAACCGACTAGTTTGACCTTTCACAAGATGAGGAGATAATATTTGGTACCATCAACGTCATCCATCTAATAGAATCTTTACCTAATGAAGGGTATGGTTATGAACCCGATATCCTGATGCAAGGGGCTGGGATGAGGAATCACAGTATAAGGGGATACCAAGGGAAACACAGTCGTTGCCGAAACCAACCCTATCATTTTACCCCGACCCAAACCATTAATATCATAGAAACACGTGGGATAGCATTTCAATATACTCAAAAGGAGGAAGAATATCCCTACACCTCCATAAGAAGCCTCTTTGGCCTTTTCATTCTGCAGTACCCTTAGGAGGAGGAACAAGTGTATATCTGCCTAGAACTAAAAAAAGACCAATCGGGCCGAGTCCCCAGATCGTGGGAACACCATCAACCTTGAACCTCATGGTCGGTCCTTTCTCGTCAAATACTCCAGCTCCCATGCTTCCTACTAAAACGCTCCCACCAATGGATAAGCATCGGCCGTTGGAGAAAAAATATGATATCCATAAGTAGATGGTATCTGTACCAGCCAAGATTTCAATCCTGGATGCCCTGAGTTTTCCAGCAGATCTTAGGGAGGCGCTTAATGAAGCCTTGCTCAGCCCCCAGGAGTTTCATGTCGAGGTAGCTGTCGTCGAGATTTACAGGAAGGAGACTGGCCCAGCTGAATGCAATGTGGTGATTTACTTCACCAATTAGGATGAATATTCCATCATGAAAGGACATATCAGACAATTGTATGTGTCTGTCACACTAAATGGTGTTGACATTCACAACGTCATTATTGACAGTGGATCTGGAGTTAACCTCTTTCCCCTAAGAGCACTCCGCAAGTTGGGGCTACAGTGAGGATGACCTAATCCACTCAACCACAACTCTTTTGGGATAAAAAATGAGTGAACAGAAGGCAATGGGACAAATCAAGCTAAAAATCCATTTTGGAAACCTTGTGGCCTACTTGGAATTCTTGGTGGTCCAGAAGAACACAACATTCAATGCCCTACATGGAAGTTCGTGGCTCCATAATCTCATGGACTTTTCTTCATCCTACCACCAGTGTATCAAATATTTCATCAATGGAAAAAGTGTGATATTGCACGATGTTAAGGCCCCTTTATAGCTCTCAGAGTCACACTACATTGATGCCAGGTTTTATGAGGAAAATAAAAATAATCCTTTGTTTGATGGCACTAACTGGATCTCCACTCTAAATGGTCTGGAAAAGGTTCCTGATGACCCCCTCCGGCATCTTGGTAGAGACTACGTACTTCCCATCAACAATGTTGAGAGTAGGGGTTCACGCCTATACACACACTCAACTATACTCATGACTTCAAATATAATGTCCTGGTGTGACAATGTGTAAACGACCGCTCACCCTCAATTTGGGGGAGTATACTTGAGCATGGATGCCCAGAATGCCTCACCTCCAGACTCCCAAGAGCTCGTGTGAAGAACTCTCCCCCCATCAGATCAAGATGATGAGAATGTGGGGGAATAGTAGGAGGAAGATCTCAGAGATGCACCTCCCTCATTTGAGGAAGGTATGTCCACCACTGTGGGTGAGCTCATGGAAATAAATTTGGGTACTGAGGAAGACCCGAGGCCCACCCTCATAAGTACATACATGTCTCCCTAAGAGAAAGTGGTATATCCCTCCTTCCTAAAGAAAAACTTGGATGTTTTTTCTGGGAATTACACAGAAATACCTGTAACCGATATTGAAGTGGCGAACCATCAATTAGGTCTTCCAGAAGACCACCAGGGCTTTAAACAAGCCGCCAAAATAACGCACCCCTCTCATGCTACCAAAATAGAGGCTGATGTCGATAAGATTATTAAAGAAGGCTTTATTTGGGTGGTCCAGTACCCCATCTAGTTGGACAACATTGTCCCCATTAAGAAAAAGAATGGAAAAATCCACATCTGCATCAATTTCATATATCTCAATCAGCATTACCCGAAAGAAGATTTTGTGGTCCCGATAACTGAGTTATTAATCGCTGAAACAGCCGAGTATGAGGCTATCTCCTTCATGGATGGTTATTCCGGGTATAATCAAATTAGAATGGCCCAAGAATACAAAGAATCCACTTCCTTCAAGGCCCCTCAAAGAATATTCTGTTACAGGGTCATTCCCTTTGGTGTCAAGGACAGTAGCACCACATATCAACATGATGTGCATCGTATCTTTAAACCATTCCTAGGGAGATTCGTCGAATGAAACATGGATGACTTGGTGGTCAAATCATGACAGCACTCATATCACTTTTATAACCTTTAAACCATCTTCAAAAACCTTCAACAGCTTAGCCTGAAGATGAAACCCTTGAAATGCATCTTCGGGGGTCACCTTGGGGAAATTCCTTGGCTTTGTCGTACATCATCATGGCATTGAATTCAACCATGAAAAGACAAAGGATATCATTGGCTTACCACCTCCCGAAAATCTCACTATGTTGAGAGGATTCCAAGGAAAACTGTCCTACATTATTCGGTTTATAGCCAACCTTACAGGAATCTGTTTTCCCTTTACAAGTTTAATGAAAAAGGGGGTTACATACCAATGGATAGAAGATTGTAAAGAGGCATTCGACATCCTAATGATGTACCTATTGACCTCACTAGTTCTCATGCACCTTGTTGAAGGAAGACCTCTCATCCTATATGTGACATCCCTAGAGCGGTCACAGGGAGCCTTCCTCACATATAAAAATGATGTCTGTAGTGAAAACAGTCTCTATTACCTCAGCCGAACCATGATCGATGCTGAAACTCGATACTCAAACATCGAGAAGTGTTTTTTCGCCTTGTTCTTCACAGTTCAAAAATTGTGACGTTATCTACAGCATCATGAAGTCCATTTTTCCTCTCATAGTAATCCGCTCAAGTACATACTCAGTTTTGCAATGCTGACCGGGTGCCTATCCCAATGGGCAGTCATCCTGCAACAGTTTGACATCTGGTTTGTGCCTCAAAAATCCATCAAATTCCAGGAATTAGAAGATTTTCTAGCAGAGCACCCCTCGATAGGGACCACCATACCAGACATCGAGTTACCTGGTGAATACATCTTCTCGGTTGAAGAGGAGTTCCCAAAATGGGAAATGTAATTCGATGGCGCGTCCTGAAGCCTGAAAGGGAAGAAAATAGAGGATCCCAAATTTAACAAGGTGGGTTTAGGGATAATAGTCATGTCCCCTGAAAAGGAAGTCTTTCAATATTTTTCCTCCAATTATAAGGATGCACTAACAATGAGGTGGAGTATCAATCCATCATTGCAGGCCTTGAGATCGCACTCCAGTCACAAGTACAACACTATATGGAAAAATGTGAATTGGAATTTCTCATCATGAAAGTCAATGGTGACTATGCTATTAAAAAGAAGGGGCTGATTCCCCTGTTTGACCATGTCCGAGGGTTAATGGAAGAATTATCCACAGAACCATCATTCAACTATATAACCCATTCTCAGAATGCGCAGGTCGATGCATTTTCTAATGCGGCCACATGCCAAGCTGACCCAAACCACGATGAAACAATTATCAGAGTTGCTCGTCATTGAATGGTCCTGCCAATTTTTCAGACTAAGATGAAAGTAATCAATGAGGTCGGTCCTGGCCCTGATACATACGCTCATGCCACTGGCTGGATGAACCCCCTTGCCAGCTACCTTCAACAGGGAGAACATCCATCAGACATGGTGGAACAAGAGTAAATACGGAGAAGGGTAATCAACTTTGTCCTATATGGTGGAGCATGTTACCAAGAGGTCCTCTACAAATGAGGCCTTGATGGAGTCCTCCTCAGATGCATTGATGGAGAAGAAACTGCTTCTGTCATGAGTAAAGTGCATGCCAGAGTATGTGGAGCTCAGTAGTTAGGGTCTATGCTTTCCCATCAGGTTCGAATGCTTGGGTACTATTGGCCCAATGTGGCATGAGATTGCGAGCACTTTACCGCAAAATGCTACTCATGAAAAATTCATGCCAACTTCATATAGCAGTCCCGGGTGTTAATTCATCAATCTATGTACACCTAGCCATTTTCCTTATGAGGAATGGACGTCGTGGGACCATTTCCACCTGGCATAGAAAATTAACTTAAGTATACCCTCAAAACAACCGACTTCTTTTCCAACTGGGCAGAAGTTGTACCCCTTAATGAAGTTAGGGAAATAATCATTTTCAGCTTTTTAAAAACCAATATCATCACCATATTTGGGGTCCCTCATACCATACTGATGGATAACGTCACCAATTTTTTCTCTCCTGGAATGGAGAGACTATACCAAGAATATGGTATCAAGGATAACCACTCATCCCGCTTACATGCAGTGGCCAACGGACAGATAGAGGCCTTCAACAAGACTATGTCCAACATTCTCCAAAAAAATGGTGGAAAAAGACAAGAAATAATGTCGGAATAGACTTATTCATGCATTGGGGGATTATCATACCACAATTTTCATCGCTAATCGGGCTACTCCGTACTCACTATTATACGGAACAGAAGTGGTCATGCCCATTGATCTCCAATTTCTTTCACACTGTGTTGCCATTTGTGATCAGATATCCAATGATGAGAAATCAGAAAAATGGCTAGATGAATTCAAATATCTGGATGAGAATCAGTTGCACACTTTGCACCATCTAGAAGTATATCAGAACCAGATTGGACGACCCTTCAATAAAAAGGTTCGTCTTCAGTCTTTCTTGGATATAGAATTGGTGTTGGTCCTCTGGACCCCATTGATAACTGGAATAAAACCTCAAAATATGGATACCAAGTGGGAGGTAACATATGTTATACAAAAGGTGTACTCCAATGGAGAATATTCCCTGATCTCCATGAACGGGAAGTTCAAGACCGCTCCTACAAATTTGAGATTTATGAATAATTATTTTACATAATCAAAAGCTATTTTTGACCGAGCTGTAGGACTTTTAACTGCCAAGCCTCAACTGTTCAAATTCAATGAACCTAAACTCAGAGTACCCCATCCTCACCACATGACGTCAAACTGCACAGACTTCAATGAACTATGTATGTCTTGATTCCCGCCCTTGTAGGATAAGTAACAACGCCAGGGTCCCCCATCCTGGAACAGCCACCCCCGAATAAAATTTAAAATTTCCCTTTTCCCCCGTTTATGGACCCACCATGCACGGGGTGTATTCCTCATCCGTACCGCATGACATAAAATTGAAAGGATAATAAGGATTAAAAAAATTCCCTCTTCCCCTCGTGTACAGACCAACCATGAACAGGGTGTACCCATTTCGGAAAACTATGTATGTGTTGATTCATGCCCTTGAAGGATACGTAGTGGCACCAGGATCCCCATCCTGTCCTAGACATTCCCAAATGAATCTAAAAATACCCTCCTTTCCCCCCATGTAAGGACCATACATGCACAGGGTGTGATCATCGTCCTTGTCCCACGACGTTAAACTGCACGGATATATAAAATAAATATGGCCCCTTCCCCCCTGTAAGGACCATACCTGCACTGGGTGTCCTCAAAAAAGAACTATGTGTGGATTGATTCTTACCCTCGCAGGATAAGAAGCGATGATGTGATCTTATCTCCTAGCCCATCTGCCGAGAAAATGAAACACAGGTATATATACCATTCATCTGCACCGCATGACGTTAAACTGCATGGAATTCATCCTCACCGAATGACGTTAAACTGTGCAGACTTCATCATGAACCACCCAAGATATATGGTGAAACAATATGGGAATAATCCTTGTGCATTTGGATGCATCCTCTCAATACATCAGACTCAATGACCCAGATAATTGCGGATCTTCATTACCATTCATGGCCTTCGGATGTGGAATATTATTGACCCATAGACACCATTGCATGACTATGCATACGATGCCCTCAACGGCTCTGTATATTGATATCCCATGGCCCGTCTACCAAAGGAAAGATTTCCTCATGCGATACTCATCCTAGATTTGTACGCTTACCTGCCTCAGAGCCCCAATATCATATCTCCCGATACAAAAATTTATGGTGCAGTGGTTTACAAGTTCATCCCCCCCTCACATCCAAATGTTTCCAAGGTCTCCCTACCTAGTTATAATATGTATCCGCCTATTTTTAACATGAAGACTTTCATCTACAAATGTAAAGTCAGGGCTGGGCTACTTTGAATCGATAAGGAATTGTGGTAAATATGTTTCATGCATGCTTGGACACCATTATCCCCATATTTTGAACTCTGTACTGTGAGAAATCTCAGATTTTCAAAATCATCCATGGCCATCAGAAGTGGAATGTTATTGACCCGTGGAAACCTTTTCATGACAATGCATACCATGCCTTCTGTGGCTCTGCATATTGATATCCCTTGGCCTGTCTACCAAAGGCATGATTTCCTTGGGTGGTACACTTCCTAGTTCTATATGCTTACCGGCCTCAGAGCCCCCATGTCATACCCCTTGATCTGGGAAACAATAGAGTTACAGTTTAGACCCCCCCCCACCCCACCCTGTTTACAGTATACCAGAGCATGTTAACTCCGTTATCCTTCGAGTGACTACATCAATAGTCACCCAATGGTCCGAACTCTACAACCATTAAACTAAGAGTACATTGTCCTTACCAGACGACGTTAAACTTCATGGAGTAATGGTACACCCCCATGCACAAGATAAATCAGTGTAGGGATCTCTCTAAGTTTTAATAGCATCTAGGGATGAATATCCCTAACATATCCAGATATTTCCTTTCCAAATGACAGACTTCGTGGCACAGTCAATCATGAATCATCATCATCATTCACAGCCATCAGAACAGGAAAGTTATCATTCTGTAGACACCTTTGCATGAATATGCATACCATGACCTCAGCAGCTTTGCATATTGATAGCCCTTGGACCATCTAACAAAGGCAATATTTCCTCGGGAGACACCCTTCCTAGCCCTATACGCTTACTGGCCTCAGTGCCCCAATATTATCTCTCCTGATCCCAAATCCCTAGAACCATGATTTACACCATCAACCATTCTCCACATCTTGGATATGCTGAGATGTTCAAGCCCAGTTACATTCTGATCATCAACGGCCTTTGTAACCACATACTTACCACATGATGATTAAAACTGCATGGAGCATGTCTTTGCTGCTTGGTGTGAAACTATAGAGACCAAGAATTAAACATCTAGGTAAATGCCTCCAATTGCAAGAATTTCACGGATTTAAGAATGCCCCCTGTCCTTGTTGCTTGATGTTAAACTGCATTGTATCATTAATAATGCTCCTCGTCTTTACTGCATGACATTACACTACACGGAAGTCATCCTTACCACATGACGTTAAACTGAATGGAATTTAAAATTCCCCCTTCCACGCCGCTTGATGTTAACCTAAACGGATTTAATAATAATAATAATTTCCACCATCTTTTCCGCATGTCATTAAACTACACGGTCAATCCTGTCACAGGTTCAGTAATGAATGCAGGCTTTCCTCTATCACTCAGTGCCCGGGCCAGACCAGTACAAACCACCATCTCACACCAGCATGGGAAGGAATGAATTCACTCTTTCCCGGGATGTTTATCCTTGATGTTTCTCCCGTATCTAGGCACCCTCTTTTCATAAACCATACATTATACTCAGAAAAAGCCAAATTCTTGTAAGCCACCCCTAGTGGTCCTAAATCTCAACATCCGTGAAGATTGATCAGCTATTGGGAGAATACAATCATTGACCTGAGGACACCTTTACATGACTATGAAAACCATGCCCTTAGTGGCTCTGTATATTGATCGTCCCTGAGACGTCTACTAATGGCAAGATTTCCTTAGGCAATGATTCTCTCCATACGCCTCTTGGACACTAATCCGCCATGACCATCATGGTATTCGAGAAACCCTATGAGTTACAATGTACCAACCTATTTCACAACCTTGCCTAAATATGGTGGAACTTCTCAGATGAGATTAATGAGAACCAAAAGAATCCATTTCGTTGTAAATAATGACCAAACTGCATGACTTTAAATTGTGCCAAGCCCCAACCATCCTTTAAACTAGATAAATGCGTAGGATAGGGACCCCGCTTCCACACTCCTTAGTAATATAGATATTCTCAAACCCTTTCATATGTCACACACCCTTTATGAGCCACCCCTGGTGGTTTTCATAATTTTCTGAGCCACCTATGGTGGTTTCCATAAGTTGTACTTCCATGAAGTCCTCATGACATTAGAAATGGACAGTCATTGACTTAATGACACCTTTGCATGACTATGCATACAATGCCATTAGAGGCTATGCATATTGATTTCTCCTAGCCTGTCTACCAAAGGCAAGTCTGCATTAGGTAATGCTTTCCTACTTCTGTACGCCGATACGTCTCCCATGCCTTGAGACATGCCCTGCTTGTCATTCAAATCTAATCATGTTCCCCCCACATGCATCGAAGGGTATTGAGACATCATTTAATTGACCAAACCATGTTGGGTCCCTCTCCCCATCACATCTAGTCAAATATGTTCAACCTAAAACATCAGTAATGATTGCCTTGTCGGTGGTACTTTAAACCGCTCACAAAAAGAGGCACAAATCCTATTAGTCTGAAAACCCGTAATGGGCGACCTATGAAAAAGTTGATCCATACACGCTGGGATCACACCGAATGGGCCCAAGAAAAATTATTGCATTACCAAAAAAAGTCAAAATGATTATAGGGTTTTTCTAACATACCCCAACAATTGTCAAACTATGATCGCTGGATCCCAGGGTCCAGGAAAAAATTAGTGCCCGTTTCTATTTTTATCATCTTCCTAAATTATTATTAATTCAAATTCAGTATGTTTTTATTTATGAAAAATTTTGTTATGGTAACCATCAAATTTTATAGAAAGGTGAGATCAACAGCAAGGGGGGAGGACGTCCAAAAACCAGGTCCACCCCTCTACTGCAAACCATCCACTTTTCAGGACCACTCTACATCAGAATAGTCCCCTCTTCATTTCGATCTGACTCCATTCCAATGGGGTGAATTCGTAGGGTCCTAAAAAATCTAAAAAGGATAATGAGAATTCTATTTAATAATAGAGAGGATTATACAAAATTTCCTTCATGGTATTGCGAAAAAATGTGGAGAAGTTGGCACAAGACGATCCAGTCCATGGACCGGTCCAATATTAATAGTACACATCCAGTTCCGTGAAGCGCCCTCCTCCACATACCGTTGTTGATCGCAGAACCGAGGTAGGGACCCTTTGCGGGTGCGAAGCAGGATGGGAGCCAGGCCAGTCCACCCACACAAACCACCCCAGCCACGAACCACTTCATCCAACCATGACGTGTGCGTTGTCATTCACGGAATAGAGGCGGAACACTGCACAGCCGCGAAGCACTCCACAAACTAGTTTGGTTCGCGAGAAAGGTTCGTTCAATCCCCTGTGAGTTTTGGATTGACCAAGTCATCCATAAACTGGGTTAAAAGTTGTGGGCCTCCGCAAAAGGTGATGCATGACCATAGATACATATCTTTCCTACTCTATAAAATGAGATCAAGTGAGAGAAGAGGGAGATCGGTCAGAGACATGTGGAAGGATTTCGGAGGAAGGAGCCTAGTATTTCACAACCAACGAAGTTCTAATTAAAAAAACAGAATATGTATGAAGCTGGAAAAAGATTAATATGGAACTGAAAACGTATAACAATTTGGTGAACCACAATCATAAAATAACAAAAAATGAAGACTGCGGACCATGGACCCCACTGCAGATGCACTCCCTGTAGACCAGGGAGTTTATGCCCCTTTTTCAATTCAACGTACCACATAGCACCCTCTTACGCAGGCGAAGCCCTTACCGAAGAACCCCCGATCGACATCACCCTTGGCCACCACTGCTCGCATAGACTCCCCCTCGTACCAACTTGGTATGCAGGCCAAACCCAAAGCTGTGTTCTTCCCTGGTACGCGTGATGCCTTACAGTCCGCGTACCACCCTCGTAAGAGGATGACCTATCTTACCGCATATTACCCCCCTATGCGAAGGGAGCCAATCCTCATACACCCATGTGGCCTGTCAAATCCTTTGGTGTTCACATTCCATGATTCAGATAAAATTCTTCTAATCCAGTCTGATCCATTGAAACCCCCTCATTGGCCCATTCATCAGCCCCGAGCCAATACCTCTATCGAAGCCACCAGACCCATACGATGCATCCTTCAGGCACATCAACGTGCCACCTTGAGTTCACATTCCCTTGGTAACCAAGGGAAAAGGGGTTTCACTGGCTCTTGAGTAGATCCCTAAAGAGTTCTTGGGTTCACATTCCCATTTTAATGTAGGTTCCAAGCCTGGAGTCCCCTTTATGCCTCTCCACTCGCCAGATTGGGGGACCTCGCTTCCATTTCCCTTCAACTCCGGGGGTGAGCACTTCTCTCATCTTCTAGGAGTGAACAGGGCAGCCTTCTTGGTGTATTCCCCTATCCTTTCTTGCGGGAGGAAGCACCCATGCACCTCCGTACATCCCCGGTGCCAAGAACCAAGAGGATAAATGGACACATGGGTTATCCTTTCCCTCTCCCTATAGTATTTTTCACCATCGGGCCTCCATTATGGAGTAATCATTGACTTCATTGGTCACCCAATGCGTAATCCCCACTTCACTTCCCACAGACGCACCTTTTGCAATGTGATCGTTAGGTATCACCTGCCTCTTGTTTCTCACACCGAGCAGGACAGAAGTGGTCTTAGAGTAAGCATCGACCCTGACCCCAACCTCATGTGAACGACGAGTACTTTGATCCATGTCATGTCATGGTACTTAGGAACCCTCAATGAGGTTCAATCCCACCACTCAGTCGTTCCGACTATCTTCACGTCGGTTCATCCTTCATCCCACATGAAATTAAGTTATACTCCCGATCTACGTTGATTTTGATCCCTGTATTCTAGTCGGGGTACGTAGGAAGCCTATACAAGGTTCAAGATCAATAATCAGTCATTCTAACCCCCTTTACGCTAGTTTATCCACATCTTGGGTCGCCCCAGAGTGTATGACCCATCCCCAACCGAACTAAGAGGATTTTCATTCCTCTCGCAAGGATATATAGGAAGCTCGTATCATGGGTTTGATCCAAATGCTCATGTCATTATCTATCCCCCCTGGATGTAAATAAACTCCAGAGTGCCCAGTCATGAGGCTTCAAACCTAGCACCGTCCTATTGAGTCCAAAATCCTCAGAGTCATTTATTCCACGAGGGATGGTAAACCTCGGGACTAAATGATTCTGAACCCCAGCGTTCAGATAACCATTTCCAACCAAGAGAAATCCATGGATACTATGACTGGGTATAAACCAATGATTCATAAACATATGAATATTTCGTAAATATATAAGAGAGTCCCGAAAAAGGCAATAATTCCCCCCAAAAGGGTGCGATGACTCCAACTACCCATCCTGTAGAACAATGTGAGTTCTTAAGTGTCGTGAGCCAAATCGCCCAGCGAACAGCTGCCTATGGAAAGCAGGTCCATGTGTCGTCAGATACAAAACTGTTGGGCATTTCGAACCAATTCGAAACATTCCTTCTCGATTATTCATTTCTGTTACGCCTCTCCATGATGCATTTTCTATTTTAGTTTATTACTATCTTCTTTTTCCAGTTTCATCTTCTCCAGCACTAATGTTGTGATTTTAGGGTTGAATCTTGAGTTTTGATGTTTGATCTTGTGGATTAGGGATTGATCTTTCTTTTTTGTGGTGCAGTTGGGGTGTTGTTGGAGTATCTCATCTGATTTTGGGGATATCACCACCAATGGTTGGTGATTCAATACATAAACATTTATTCATATATTTTATTTACTTATCATTTTCATTATATTGTTTTATATATTATAAATGTCACGAGAATTTAATTTTTGGATCAATTTGAAATGTCCTTGATTTTAAAATGAAATTTACATGTAAAAATGATGTATTCTTGATGAAATACCTTGCTGTGTTCTTTTGAAATATTTCATTGATTTATTAAATGATATATTAATTATTTTATTAAAATGGAATCACGGCTGGAATGGTTTGGTGTGAGTTTTATTATTGAAAGAGATTTTGGTTGTGAAGATAGTGGCTTTGTGTGTCAGTGTTGGTAATTCCTTGTTTGTATTTTGTGTGTGAATGTGGTGTATGTTGTGTCATGTGATAAATTGATTGAGAACTAAGGGAATCCTAGGATTCTAGGTGGGTGAACTAGGACTAGTGTTCCAGTAATTTAGATATGGCATTTACCATGTTTCACTTTGTAGGACTGATGATGACATCCATTACGAAACATATTGATGAGGTTTAAAGATCTCTATAATTTTGGATGCTTCTCCTCCATACTGGATCATTAAAGGGAAAATAAATTGATATTGTTCCTATACCACTTTTCACCACATCTTAATGTTTTAGGATCCCATTTAATAGTTAGTACCCATAGGTAATCTCCCATGATTGGTGTTATTTGACTATGTTTCACTCACTATAGGCATAAAGTGTGGCATATGGGGTTATTTTAAAAGTTAAGGTGTTTCAATATAAAATTTCATTCCTTTAAAAATAATTTTCATTGAAAATTTCTCTCCTTTAAATTGTAATTTATTTTCCATTTATTTATTAAGCATGGATGATTATTTCTCACTTAAAATTTAGATAATGGAATAGTTTTTGGGTTTCATCCTTCTAGGAAATGGATCACATCTTGATTAAACCAATGGTTGTAAAATGACTTATTATGTTTGACATATATATGGATAATTTTTTTTGGTTTTTATGGATTGGGATGCTAGTGATCATAATGAGTAGTTTTTTGGTGATGGATTGAAAGAGATGTTCCCCTTTCTATAGTTGTTGTTTTTGGAGTGGTAATTTGGTTTTTTATAGTATCTCCATTTTGGTTCTGTATAAACAAGTTGTCTCAAATATGGAGCTTTGTAAAAGAATGTTTCGTTATGATTTATGGAATTGGTTTATTTTATATTTTTGGTTGTTTTTGTTTGTAAATTTGGATAATATCATTCCTAAGAGTTGATATTGATAACCAGGCACTTGTTCCACCATGTGGTGATAATTAATGTGCAACGGTTCGTACCACAGACTAGGTCGAGCATCAGTTCGAATGAAGTCCTATCTTGGTTAACGAGAAAATGGTATTAGAGAAGGTTTATATCATTAGGTCATGTTATTTGATAAGGGTCTAGATAGATGGGAGCTAAGACAATCAGTGATCAATGATCTGGTCGTGAGTAGGGTGCTTAGACATCAAACATCATCACAGAGGTCGAGTCTCATTGGGATGTTTGGATGTTGGATTGGATTCAACTACATGCGGGGACATGTATTTTATAGATTGTATGTGAACATTGGGTGGGGTGAAGTGGTTTCGTCATTTGTTTCTTTAAAATGTTTTATTTATTATTTTTTCATTTATTTTCATAATGTTTTCAAATATGATTTGATAATTATTTTCTAATGAAACTATTTATTTTTATAGAAACATTCCTCCTCAAAAAAATCCCATGTAACTATAGGAATAATCCTAAAATATTTCTCCCTCACAACATATTTAGAGGCTGGTATATGATTTGGTCCTAGTTGAATAGATTCATGGATAAGTAGAGTTCCCTACTTCTACTATACAAAGTGAATTTGAGCCCATATATGGAAAGGATGAATCCCATGATTTCAGGAACAATAAAAATATTTCATTCTTAGGAAGCTTAGACCCTCAAGAAGAAGAGGAATGTGTTGAGATTTTAGGGAGTATGTTCGAGTTCTTCAACATTCCTGAAAATGATAGGGTGATGTGTAATTCATTTCAGTTAGAGGGTCATTGATGAAGGTATTGTGACTCCATAGTTTAAGCTTGTAAACATGAGTATATGATCTTGAAAGAAATATAGGATGTATTAAATGAACAATAATACCATGAGTTCATCGAATATTCTAGATCCTAAGAGTTAATGGATCTTATTCTGGGGGACAAGTCCGTAATGGATTATGACAATACTTTTGCTGGGATGGTAAAGTGTGACCCTGAAATATTATCTAATGAAAAATAAATTCTAAGAGGTATGAAAAGGGCTCATGGCCATATATTTATATCATGAATTATTTTTTAACCCTAAGACATATGCTGATGTTATGAACCAAATCTATCTGGTGGATATTGTCTGTAAGGATAGGTCGAGAGGTTCCATGGCCATATGAGTGATTGGTAGTGATACTTAATTGGAAATGAAAAAATATGCATGATGATAAAGGGAAGAGGGGAGGTGGAAGCTCAAGCCATCCTTCTAGGAAGCCCCCCCCCCCCCCCCTCTATATCTTGTGATGTTGGGTTTGTCGTATTCCACCTATTCATGAAGATGGGACACACTCGAAAAGTTGGTTCATCCTATCCCAAAAACTATCATCGAGGTGGAGGGTTGGGGAACATGCAGTGATTATGTAGAGCTACACATTCTTATATGGTAGGTGAAGGATCAGTGGCTTCTAGGAGAATGAAATCTTAGTCAGAACCATCCAATATGTTGGGATATCAGTTTGGTTGTAAAATAGGTAGGACCATATCATCTTCTAGTCATTGTCAGCTCATATAAGAGCCTCATGTTATTGGTCATGGTCAAACATATATAGATACCAGGAACCTTCAGGAAATGGATAAGGAACTAGTGGGACCATGTGTAAGGCACACAAATTTTCTTGGTAACAATTTGATTACATTTCTAATATATTATGTTCATTCTAACAATATTGTTTTATTATACATTATATATTTCCATCTGGTAAACATGTAGATGTTTCCCAATGAGTTGTTTTCATTTATAAAGGATTTGGTGACACCTTTGGGTAAGAAGAAGGAGTAGGGCCTCAAGTTCCCATCATGTTTCCATTCCATCATAGGGGATGATATGGAAGGGTATTTCTTGGTCATGGATATGGAAATGTTTGATGTGATCCATTACGTGGAATAGAGGGTTCGTTTAAAAGTGCACATTTATTATTATCAGTGGACGGTTAGTTTCATGGAGCCTGAGGAAAGTGGTATGGGTTTTCATAGAGTATAAGATCTATGTTCGGGTCATGCCTGACCTCTAATCCTTGATTAAGGTAATCTATCTTTTAAATTATCATCTGTTGTGTTGGATGATGATTGGGTTGCTCCTAATAGTGGATTGCCTTATGTGGTGGATGAGTTCTTGGTGGTATTTCCTATATATATTTTTTGGTTTTCCCACAATGTGGGATGTGGAGTCCTCAATCAATTTAGGACTGGTAGGAAAACTAGTATCTCATACCTCATATCGTATGACACATAATAAATTGCGGTAATTATAGATACATATTGATGATAAGGAATCGAAAGGGTTCATTCTCTTAAGCATCTCTCCTTGGGCTGCACTTATTTTGTTCATGATGAAGGATGAAGAATCTCTCTAGTTATACATCTACTACAAGATGTTAACTAAGGTAAAAATCCCATATAATTTTCATTTTCACCAAATAGAAAACTTATTTTACAATATGAATTAGCCAAAAGAGGTTCTCCAAAATTGACTTGCATTCATTCCACCACTAATTTATGGTGAAATATGAGAATATCCCACATATGGAATTCTGAAGAAGGTATGGATAATTCAAGAATTTGATCACGCCTTTTTTAATAATGATCACACCAATGGTCATCATGGATCTCATGAATAGAGTTTTCCATAAATATCTCGACTACATCTTTGTGGATTTTTTATACGACAACCTAGTTTACCCTATAGATGTAGAAGATCTTGAAAATCATTTTCGAATTGTAGTGGGAACCCTTTTGGATCACCATGTTTATGAAAATATCACAAAATTCTATTTTTGGAACAGGGAAGTAAAGTATGTTGGCTATGGAATCTTGAAGCATGGGGTCTCAACGGACCTTGAGATGATCAGTGTGGTTACGTCATGGGTGCGGTAGAAGAATGTGTTAGAGATCAAAATCATCCTCCTCCTAGAGGGGTATTATAGGCAGTTCGTTCGAGATTTCTCAAGACTAGATTCATCCATAATCGTAATCACTCAAAAAGAGTTGATGTCTTAATGGAGAACATAATTTCAGGTTCCATTTGTGGAGTTGAAGTGGTGGTTCACTATCACACCGGTGTTATTCTTTAAAAAATACTGAAAGGGATATGTGTTTTATTGTGAAACCTTGCATATGTGTATCTGGTGTTTTCTAGTGCAGGATGATCATGTGCTAGAATACAGATCTCACTAACTCTGAGCATGTGAGATGAATTACATAACCCATTAAATTTACATAGATGTATAGATGCATGCATTGAATACCTTTAATAACTACCTCTTTGGGGTATGTTTGTTGTCTAATATGATCAGTAAATGTTATCCTTCATCTTCTCATAGAAATATATCAATCTAAGGATTTTCTATATGATTGAATAACTATGGGGGTTTGACTTTGAGAGCATATATAACCTAGGAACGGGTAATTTTGTGTCTGACACATTGAGAAGAAAGGTGCTAGTGCAGGTTTTGAGGGAGTCCAGTGATGATTGGAACTTGACAGGGCAACGTTCCTAGATGCACTTTGGGACCAAGGAGCAAAGTGGATGTGCCTTTCTGGAAAGTGTGTTGTTGAACCCTTCTCTTTTTGTGTTTTTTTAGAAGGAATAACCTAGTGAAGTTATGTTTTAGTGGTTTATAATGTTTCTTCATAATGGAGAGATTTACATTGATTAATGTTATTATCACGAAGTGATTCATTGTTATAAGGGCCATGTCATTGCACTGTTGTTTGTGTGGATGGTAGTGATGTACGATTGTCACTAGTCTTAGTGTGCCATCAATCAGGGTGCTAATACGATGTACTATGACTTTAGTAGATAGTTTTACTAGACATGTATGATATGGGAGATAGATAAATTCATATCAAAATTCTATACATGAGAACAGGTTAAAGTAAAGCATCAAAATCCATTTTATTTTCTTTAGCCTTTACCCATTCCTATCATGAAGTCGGATGTGGTCCACAAGGACCTCTTTATTGGATTAACATGTACACATTCTTAATGGAATGCTATTTTTCTGGTGATTTAACACTTGATAAAATCATCCCAATTCATTCCAATCAATGATTCAAAGAAAGTGGATGTAATAGGCTGAATCTAGGGTAAGGAAGTGGTTATAAATCATTGTGTTCTGTCCTAGAATGTTTCTTATAGAGTCCCCCATTTTACCTTTCAATTTTGTGGATACCTTCAAATGGATTTTAGGTCACAGATTAATATTATCATGGAATACCATCCTTAAACGGATGGTAAAATGGAGCAAGAAAATAAGATTATGGGAGACATGCTACGTGCATGTGTTTTGGAATTCAGATGTAGGTGAGACCTCAATGTTGGGATGTACCCATGTAAATAGATGTCTGATAACGTCTTGATGAATAGGCAGTAGTTATTGATTGGTAAGAGTCCCTAGAATTATTTTTCAGATCAACAGAGTCAGGATCTTAAGATCTTCGTTGAAGATCAGTTGTTCTTTAGGGCCACCCATCATTTATGTCGTCATAATTTGGGGAAGTGGATGAAGCTAACAATGAGGTATATTGGGCCCTTAAAAATCACTGAGAAAATTGGACAGGGGGCATAATGGATATCTTTTTCTTCAAAGATGATGTTGATTCACAGCGTGTTCCATGATTCCCAACAGAAGAAGTCTATCCCAGACATGTCTCTATTTTAAATTTTGAATAGTTGATGATAGAGCCTGATTTGACAGTGTTTGAATGAAAAATACAGATAGTGGATTCAAAAGATAAGGGGCTTCATTGTATGCCAATTCCATTGGCCAATATTTTTTGTAATCATGGGGGTGATACACAAGAGACTTGGGATAGGATGTCTTGGGTTGAGCATGAGAACCAGTTTATTTTTTCCGATAATTTTTTGGGTTGAATTTCTTAGAGAATAATGTTTTAATTTTAGGGATAATTTTCACGTATTTGTTTTTATTTTCATGTATTCTTTTATTTTAATTTTTTTCTATATTATTCCCTTGGTCTCTCTTTGAATTTTTAGAAAAATGGATGTTTCTAGATGGGAAGAACCCTGCAAATGGTTGGCTCATGGTAAGTTGTAATCGTTCCACAACCCCAAGAATCCTTGTGGTAGGAGTAAAAAACAACATCGTGGAATCTGCATTGAAATCCATCTTCGATCACGTATTCATTCTAAGGTTTTCTTTCACATAGAAAACTATGCATGGTTACTGAATAGTTTACGAAACTGTGTGGAGTAACTGTGCAGATCTTCCAGAACATTATATTTTTTTGTCTAACCTCAAGATTAACCCCTCAAACACCCAATTTCTCCACTAAATTGATATTTCCTCCCCTATGAACACATAAACCTCCTTCCATCTCCCATGTGTTTCTATTTTTGTTCTATAATTTGAATGATTCCTCTATGGTTCTTCAAGTATGTGCCTCCTAACCTAGATCCATTATCAATTTAGGGTTTCTATGACATATTTTGAGGTGTTACATCTTTTATAACACTAGGGTTTTGATTTTAGGGTGGAATCGTGATCCTTGGGGTTTGATCTTTTCGATTGGGATTTGAAATTTCTTCTATGTGGTGTAGTTGTGGTTCGATTGGAGTCTCGCAATGTATTTTGTTGATTTCTATACAAATGATAGGTGATTTCATTCTTAAATTTTTTTATGAATTTATTTGTCTTTTTATATTCTATAAATTTTTTTAGAAACTATAAATTTGGTGAGAATGTATTTTTCAAAGATATTTTATATTATATTAATTTTTTAATGGAATTTACATGTGAATATTTTGTATCATTAATTAAATCACCTATTTCGATCTTTTGAAATTTTATACTAATTGATTAAATGATTTTTTAATTAGATTTTGAAATGTGATACATATTTGGATTGTTTTTATATGATTTTGATTTTTTAATGGGGTTTTAAGAGAGAAGATGGTGGATATTTTTGTGTGTGAAATTCCTTTTATTGCTTCTATGGGTGAATACGGTCTATGTTGTTGCATGTGAAAAATTGATTGAGTACTAAGGGAAGCTTGGGTTGCCAGGAGGGCAGACTGGGACAAGTGTGCTAGTGATTTGGATGTGTATTTTTCATGGCTTCATATAGCTGGATAGATGAAGGGAACTCTAACTAATTATAATGATGATTTTTAGAGACCACTATAATTTTGAATGAAACTCCTCTCTAGTGTCTTGTGAAAAATAACATAGACGGATGTGGTTCCTATAACACTTTTCACTGGGATGTGAGTCTCTATGGTCCCAGTTACTAACTACTAACCATAGGGATTGTCCCATGTTTAGTTCTCTTTGAGTATGATTCACTCATCATCATCATACAATGGGTCATTTTGGGTTACATAAAAAGATATGGTGTTTTCATTCAATGATTCACTAATTTAAAAATAATTTTCATTTTATATTGCTTTTTATTAATCTGTTCAATCTTTTCCATTGATTTGTTTAACATGTAATATTATTTTTCAAATAACATTTAGAGCATGGAATCCATTTTGGGTGGAATACTACTTGGAAATGTCTCAAAACCTACTTACACCATTTGGTGTATGAAGATTTTTTAATATTTGACCTAGGTATCGGTAAATATTTTAGTGAACATGGATTAAGATTATAGTGATACTCTTGGGTGATATTGTGCTATGGATTGAAAAATATGTCCCCCTTAAATTGGTGGTGTTTTTTGGGGATGGTTTTTTGTTCCTTTTTTTATAATTGATATCTTTAGTTTTTGAATAAAATTATTGTCTTTAATTTGGTTCCGTGTAAAGGATTGTTTGGTAGTGATTTCTAGAATTGATTTATTTTTTATTGTTGGTTGTTTTATATTTCATAATTTGGGGGAAATTGTTCCAAATCATTGATATTGATAACCGAGAACATGTGTGAGCCTGTGGGGATTAGGAACACCCTTCAGGCTTTGTAGTGGACTGGGATAGGTGTCAGATAAAATGAATTCCCGACATGGTTCATGAAATGCGATGAATAATTTTTTTGATTCACATTCAATATTCACAGGTTTTAAGATGATTGAAAGATGAAATATTTATCTAACCCATTTCATTTTATTGATTAATACTATGTTTAAATGTTTATAAACACCATTTTCCTGGTTTATAAAATGATAAATTTTTTGTGTTATTTCTGGACACAGATATATGATTTTTTAACATTGTGATTAGTGGGTTTGAAATAATATATACTTCAAATGAGTAGTTTAAGATGTATTTCACATGGTAAATAAATTATAGAATTGCGATGTGAATCCATTTTTGTAAAAGTCTATATAAACTATGATGTTATTGGTAATGAACACGTGCTACTTTGAATGTTTTTGGAGTAAACCTAAATCCTTTTGATAATCTTGTTTGTGATTTGTTACTACTAAACAAATTGTTTTATATAACTATGTGTATTCCAAAAATTAATTTATAATATCTTCATTATACTCTCAAGGATCATGTTCTTTAATTAATTAATGTCCATGCCCATTAAATTACTATTATTTATTCCATGGATCATGATTATTTTCTATGTTATAAATTTTAGTGTCTTTAAGGTTATTCCCAGGTTTTCAGACCTATATTCTCATTTAATTAATTAAAGACAGTAAAATTTATAACATAGAATGCAATCCTATGTTATAAATTTTATTGTCTTTGATAATCTTGTTTGCGATTCGTTAGAAATCCATCCTAAGGATCCCTTTTGATCATATCAAAAGAAAGAACCCGAAGAAGAGGTAATGTCTTCAGCACCCTATTTAAAGTTCCTTTCTTCTTCAACTTCTTATTTCCTTGTTATTTCCATTCTAAAATAATAACTCCAGTACCTTCTATTTACTGTTATTTTCTTTATAAAAGCGTATAATATTAATGAAAAAGATCAGTAAAAGTACATGCGCGAAGCCATGAAGGGAAATTGTCTAACCCGAACTAGTTAGTTTCGAATGGGCCTGAGGACGCCAGCTGATGGGCCGAGTTGTTTCCTTCCCTTTTGGTGAATGAGAAGGTGCAAACTGAGAAGCATTGGAGGAGTTAGAGAATTATCCTGATAATGGTACCAAATGACTATATTCCTCCGTCGTTGTTATTGATAGGATCGATTACGGAAAGACAGTCAGACTCAATGATGATGTCACCCCATCCACATTAAACAGAGAGCATCATACCCGCAAGGATGGCCTTGGATTCGGAAACATCCAGTTCCTAGAATGCCTGATGTGGTTCACACTTAGCAGCAAGGATTCTCCCCATGTGATTTTGGGCAAGGAGGTTGAGGGCAACAAGCCCAGCTTTTGGAAGTGACGCGTCAACATTAATCTTGAGAATCCCTTCCATAGGGGGATTCCAGTGAGTAGGAGGGGAGGTGGAGACACCAGGCATGGAATGTCTATTGTGGATTTCCCAACCTTCAATTCAATAAGTATCTCGATCAATCCATAATTTGGGGGGTCTGTGGGCAAGATTAAAGATACTGTCATTGCGTCGGACCCAAATAATCCATGCCAAAGTGCAGAGTGAACCAATATCATCCAGGGAGAGAGGGGATCAAAAACGCGTCAGAAGGTCGGGATGGTCAGAGACCAATTCCAGAAAAGCAGTAGAAGCAGAGCCCCATTGATTACAGATTTCCTTAGCTCCCGGGAAGAGAATGATATCGTGTAGATGAGTTCTAGAAGTGTTCAGACTGAAGGGGAAAAAGGTGATACTGGCCATATGTTGATAAATGAGAAGGCTCATTGTTAGTAGAGTGCTCGTACAAACCTGCCAGAAAAATTGATGAATTTTTGGGGGGACGATGAGCGACCAAATCGATTTACAAGTACCCTCATCCCTACCAACTGTGTGGATTCCAAGAGCATGTTTGTAGCCAGATCTTACCGTGTAATCGCCTGAAATATCATTGATCCAGAAGAGACAGCCAGGGCCTGCGTTTGGTACCCTGGGGATGCTAAGGATAATTCTTTGATCTCTTTCGTTTAACCATTCAAGGATCTTTTCCAAACACAACCCTTGTCCCTGGTCTGAAAAGAGGCAGTTGACAGTAGCGTCATCCAGACCTGGTTGGGCGGGGGATGTAGCCCGTATGCCATCCCTGTCAACAATCCAGGGATCCGTCCAAATTTTGACAGATGATCCAGTCCCAATCCTCCAACCCAATCCTTTATCCATGAGATTTTTTTCCCCCAGATGCTTCATCAAAGGATGCTAGGATGGGGACCAAGAGAGGAAGCATGAAAGTCTGTTTGGGGAAAGTAATTAGCTCATAGAACTCACGCACATAGAGATGATGGACTGTTAATAAGGCTCTATCATTGCTTGGAAAAAAGCACATCGTTGAAGAGAGGATGATTCTGATACCCCATCCCACCCTCTGATTTGGGTTTGAAATGTTTCTCCAAGGTCATGCAATGGGGTTGATTCCTTCCAGAGTGCTAACCCCACCAGAAATTTGGAAGTATGGGCTTTCATCTAGTTAATGATGGTCACCAGGATCTTAAAAGGGGACATAAAGTAACAGGGGACAGATTGGATAACAGCTTTGATGAGGGTCTCTTTGTGAGCTTTCAAAATTCTTTTTGGGGTCCAACATTGAATTTTAGACTCAATCCTATCCATGATGGATGTGAAGATTTTTTTTAGACCAGCCAATCACCGTGGGAATACTGAGATACTTCTAATGTTTACCAACCATATAGATGCACTCTGATGCGCAATGTTCATCCCTCTTAGAAAGAGTAACCCCTGCACTGAAGGAAATTTCAGATTTACCATGATTGATTGTTTGTCCAGAAGCCCTCTCAAACTGGCGAATCTCCTAGAAGATCACCTGGCATTCATTGATTGTTACTCTGGAAAAAAGGAGGCAGTCATCAGTGAAGAAGAGATGCGACAATAGAGGGCTAACTCGGTATACATTTGTCCCATGAATAGACATAAAGGAAACAACCCTGGAAATATGATTAGAAAACACATCATCCACCATGATAAAGAGAAAATGGGATGGAGGGTCTCCCTGGAGAAGGCCTCGAGATGGGGTGAATTCTCTAGTAAGCTCCCCATTGACCTTGATTTTAAAAGAGACAGTCGAAACACAGTTCATGACCATATCTGTCCATTTGGCACAAAAACCCATTTCCTGCATAATGGATCTTAGGAAGTGACATTCAACTCTATTGTAGGCCTTCGACATATCCAATTTCCAGGCCACAGTTCCTCTTTTCACCATGGAGCGTGATTTCATAGTGTGGAACACTTCATTGGCCACAATCTCATTATCAATGATTAGTCTCTTGGCCATGTAGGCACTCTGATTTTCAGAGATAATATCTGGTAGCCAAGGGCGCAGCCAATTGACAAGGATCTATGAGAAGACCTTGTAAGAGACATTACAGAGGCTGATAGGTCGAAAGTCAGGGATCACCATAGGTTTCATGATTTTGGGTATGAGAATGATGAAAATTTCATTGATGGCCGCATTGCTGGTGTTACCAGCCCAGATATTTTTAATCATATTGCAGATGTCAGGACCGATTATTTTCCAGTATTGATTAAAAAATAGGGCGTGGAACTCATCTGGTCACGGGGCCTTGGTGGGATGACGATGTTTCAGAGCCAAGCGTATCTCGTCATATTTCACATCTTTGGAGAGCTTCCTATTGATCACTTCAGTTATCAAAGGTTTGATACATTATTCCACCTCAGAAGACATGAAAGGGCTTCCTCCAGAGATGATGTTTTGAAAAAAGCCAGTCAAGGCCTTGTGGATACCATTGGTTTCAGAAACATTTCTTCCACCGGGTTGTGATATGCAGGTAATAGAGTTTTTACAACACCTAGTCGAATCTTTCTGGTGAAAATACTGGGTGTTAGCATCCCCTTCTTTAATATGGTTTTCCCTCGCATGAATAGACCAGAATCATTCCTTGATACGATGGGTCGTGTCCAGTTCTCTTTGTGTGGCGCCAATCTTAAAGAGACTGCCATTGGATGCGAGTTTCTTGAGGAGAAAGTTCAGTCTCCTTTCAAGGATGTCGTAGTGCCAGTCAGGGTGTCAGAATTTCTTATTACTCCACAACCTCAAATTGGATGTGACATGTGGGAGGTTGAGGCAAATATCCTCATGAGTACATTTCCAGCTTGAGCGGATCACCTCTTCGCATTCATGATCTTTTGACTAGAATCTCTCAAATCCGAAGGGACTTCTAAAATTCCATGTACGTTTTCCACGTGTATAGTCGATGAGGATTGGACAGTGGTCCAAGAAATTTAGGGCCATGTGGTCGATATGAACCATGCTGAACAGATTAATCCAATAAGTGGAGCCCATAAATCTATCAAGACGCTCCGCAATATGTGGTGGAAGGTAATTTAATGCTTTCCTCAAGTTTAGAAAATGCATTATTTTATTCTGGATCATTTCATTGTTTCATATCATCCCATTTTTCATTGAAAATAAGATATTTCTAATTTGACATAACAAGAGAGTTGTCAGTTAAAACTCCTAAGGGAAGTATCATTGCAACAATGTTTTTTGAATCAGTCCCCATTAGAGCACATAAATGTTCTTTTCCACAGATCTCAGCATCATACCTATGATTGAGTTTGGTATAATCCTTGGTATGGATTGGATTTCGGACCATGATGCGAAGATTTATTGTAAGAAGAAGGAGGTTATGATTTTTGATGATGATGATAAAGAACACCTTATCTTTAGAGAAAAATCATCACCGCCTAATTCTTTTCTAGATCCACCCCCAGTAGATCAACTAAATTCAATTATTGGGGAGGAAAAGAATGAAATGACTATGGGTGTAGAAAGGAATGTTCAAATAGAGGATGTACCTATTGTAAAAGAATATGTAGATGTGTTTCCGAAAGATTTACCTGGACAACCTCCAGAATGAAAAGTTGAGTTTTCCATTGATTTATTTCCTAGATCAAGGCCTATATCGAAGACCCCTTATAGAATGGCCACTGTGGAATTAGTTGAACTAAAGAAACAACTAGAGGAATTTAGTAATAAGGGATTTATTCTCCCTAGTGTTTCTCCATGGGGAGCCCCTGTTCTTTTTGTTAAAAAGAAGGATGGATCTATGAGGTTATGTATCGACTACAGGGAGATCAATGTTATAACAATAAAGAAAAAGTATCCCCTACATTGTATGAATGATTTATTTGATCAAATGCATGTAGATCAATACTTTTCAAAGATTGAACTTCGATCTGGATACCATCATTTGTGTGTAAAGAAGGATGACATTCCGAAGACAGCATTTCGAACCAGATACAGGCATTACGAGTTTATAGTAATGACTTTGGGATTGGCTATTGCACCCTATGTATTAATGGATCTGATGAATAGAGTTTCCAAGGATTATCTCGATGAATTTGTGGTGGTATTTATTAAAGATATCTTGGTATCTCCAAAAGCTATGAAGATCATGTAAATCACTTGCGCATTATCCTGAAGACTCTGAGAAGACATTAATTTTATGGGAAGTTTGGAAAGTATGAATTCTAGTTTCAGGAGATTTCCTTTCATGGAAATATTGTCCATAAAGATGGAATCTCTGTTGATCCTTCTAATACCAAGGCAATCCATGAATGGTCTGCACTGATGAGTATAACTAAGGTATGCAGTTTTATTGGTTTAGCAGTTTATTATCGACGTTTCGTCCAAAAATTTTCCTGGTTGGCTAACCAATTAACAAAGATCTCACGTAAAGGGGTTAGATTTGTAAAAAAAAAGTGTGTGAAGAATTTTATGATGAACTGAAGAGAATATTAGGCAATGCTCATATATTGACTCTACTATCGTGGAATTATGGGTTCGTTATCTATAGTGATGCATTGAAGAAAGGTCTTGGTTGTGTCCTTATGTAGAATGATAGAGTTATTACCTATGCATCACGACAGTTGAATCTTCATGAGAAAAACTATCCTACTCATGATATCGAGTTAGCAGTTGTGATCTTGGCTATGAAGATATAGAGACACTACCTATATGGTGAAAAATGTAATATTTATACTGATTACAAGATTTTTAAGTATATTTTATCACAAAAATACCTCAACATGAGGAAAAGGAGATGGCTTGAATTACTCAAGTATTATGATTGTATGATACACTACCACCCGGGGAAGGCATATAAGGTGGAAGATTCTTTGAGAAGAAAATATCATGGAGTTTTGAACAATATGAGAATTGAAAGGGATCCCATTTTCATGGATGTAGTGAAGATGGACATGGGAATAAACATGGAAGATGAAACATCGGTGGTTTTTAAAATGGTTGACAAACCATCTTTACTAGAAAGGATAATGAGTTCTCAGACCGATGATGAAGAATTTCAAAATAAGATTAAAGTTGTGAATGATGGGAGATTGAGAGGCTTTGTGTATGAAGAAGGAATTTTGATATTCGGGAAGACACTTTGTGTTCCCGATATACCTGATTTAAAAAGGGAATTGTTAGAAGATGCTCATAGTTCCAATTTCTCTATACACCCTGGGAGCACCAAAATGTATTGAGATTTAAAGGAACATTTTTGGTGGGACAACATGAAGAGGGAGATTGCTGATTTTGTATCAAGATGTATGGTTTGTCAACAAGTGAAAGCTGGAAGGCAACAACCTGGAGGAGTCATGCAACCTCTTCCCATACCTAAGTGGAAATGGGATAATATCACTATCGACTTTCATGGGACTACCAAAGCCTCCTAGAAGGAACGATGCAATATGGGTTGTTGTTGATCGTCTTACCATGTCAGCACATTTTCTTGCTATAGGGGAAGATTTACCACTTGAACATCTAGCAAAACTATATATTAATGAAGTTGTGATACTTTATGGAGTACCCTTATCGATTGTTTCGGATCGAGATCCCCATTTTACTTCGAGATTCTGGAAGTGTCATCAGATGGCCATGGATACTAAACATCATTTGAGCACTTCTTACCACCCTTAAATAGATGGAAAATCGGAACGAACTATTCAAACCTTAGAAGACTTGTTGAGAACTTTCTCATTTGAATTTCTGGGAATGTGAGAACAATATTTACCTCTGGTAGAATTTTCCTATATCAATAGATTCCATTCAACTATTCGGATGGAACCATAAGAAGCGTTTTATGGAAGGAGATGTTGCACACCAACCTATTGGGAAGACGTTGGTGAAAGAAAACTTGTAGGCCGGGAACTGGTGGATGAAACGATGGAAATAGTGAAGGTAATCCAAAACCACATCAAAGCATCTCAAAGTAGGTAGAAGAGGAATGCTGACAACCGAAGAATGGTTTTGGAATTTGATGTCGGAGATCATGTTTTATTTAAGGTATCTCCATGGAAGGGAGTTATAGGTTTTGGAAAGAAAGGTAAATTGAGTCCCAGTGACATCGGTCCTTTTGAAATTATAGAACTAATTGGGGTTGTATATTATCGTTTGGCAGTGCCGCCAAATCTCTCCAATGTTCACGATGTGTTCCACGAATCACTTTTGAGAAAATACATGCCTGACCCAATGCATGTACTCACCTATGAAGAATTAGAACTGGAACCCGATCTATCTTATTGTGAAGGGCCCGTCAGGATTCTTGATACGAGAGAACAAGTGTTTAGAAACCGGATGACTCATCTGGTTAACGTTTTATGGAGAAACCACAAGATGGAAGAGGCAAGGTGGGAACCCGAGGAACGTATGATGAAGATCCACCTGAGTCTTTATATTCAGTAATTTTCTAGAATTTTTGAGGAAGAAATTATTTGAAGGAGGGGAGAATGTAACACCCCAAAATTCCATGGTATGTTTCCATTTGAGTAATGCAATAGCTTGCATTGTACAGAACATCGAGATTCTAACACGCTGCGACCAATCAATATAGATGTTATGAATAGTAATACCCAATTTTTGAAATTTTATACATTTTATCTTTCAAAATGGACTTCATTTTTGGATTTGGAATATCGAAATTATCCTAGGATGAAATTTTTGTACTTTTCGGATAACATTTATATTTTGATGAATAGGGAAAATTACTAAATTTTTATTAAAAACATATTTTTTAATCGAAATAATTAATAGTGATAAATTATGAATTTGAGTGGTTTTAAAGTATATTTAGAATATATTTTTACCATTTAATACAATTTCAGTCATTGGACATAATTTCACAATTAATCCGGACATAAATAAGTATCAATCTTTTGATAGTTATTATTTCGTAAAAATACGCTATTTGTTTTGACAGCGGGAATTAATTTTAAATTAATTTCTGCCACTCCTATGTATTGAATTTGTAAAAATGGATTCCATATTTAGAATAAGTATTTATAAATTGTGTAAATAGGTAACTTTAACTATTATACATTTTGAAAAATTACTTCGGTAAATAATTTATTTACAATGGTTAAAGGGTAAATCCGGTAAATAAGGGAAAAAATAATATTATAATAATAATAAATTACCCTATAACTTGTACTATCCTTATTGGTAGATACATGTACGACCATGGGAATATTTGGTTCAATTTTGGGACCCCATGGAGCCATTTGTAGGTGATAGGGACACTTTATATTAATTAAGTTAAAGTAAATACAATAATGACATAAGCATATGTATTTTAGAAAAACAATTTTTACATAGGGTTATATATGTTATAGTTTTGACTATAAAAATTCATTAGAAATATAGAAATATTTCATACATAATGATATTTTATTTATAATTTTTAGACAATAAATAATTAAATTTATTTATGGCACAATGATAATGAAGTAATTACCGCAGTAAAGAATGATTAAGATAATTAATATTATAAATACCAAAATAAATGTAATATGAGAATTTTTATAAATTAAAATTATTTTCTAGGTTACTATGAAATATTAGGAATGTTTATATAAATTGATTTCGAAATAATAATGCTTTTATAAATTTATCAAGAACAAAATACCCAATAGTTTCAAAATTGACATAAAAGAGTTTTTAAAACAAATATTATATTATTAATTTATATTCAATTCATAAAAATATAAGGTTCGGCCAAGAGACTTATATCATGATATTTGTGTCATTAATGGACAACTTGTGGGTCTCTTGGAGGTATATAGTATGTCTAATAACAAAATAATATAAAAATACGAAGTGACATGGTAAGTGTCATACTAATTAACTAAGAGTTAAAACTAAATGATAAGGTTAATATAATGACACAAACCACCATAAATTCTATTGGTTGAGTTGTCTTAGACCCATACCCACCTTAACCTTTAAATAATCCTCTTTTGAGCCATTATAAACTGAATGTTAATTTATTATAAAATAATATTTCTAGATTGTCCTAAGGTGCCCCTCCTCCCCCTTATAAAAGGACACCAATTCTAACCAATTATTCACACTTTCAAAGACATTTGGTTCGGCCAAACCCTGCCCAAATACTCTCTCAAATTCACTCAATTCAACCTATAGTCCTTAGTTTGATCATAAATCCAACCTATGGATCCCTTTTGATCAAATCAAATGTAAGAACCTAAAGAAGAGGTAACGTCTTCACCACCGTCTTTAAAGTTCCTTTCTTATTCAACTTATTCATTCCTTGTTATTTCCATTATAAAATAATAAATCAAGTACCTTTTATATACTGTGATGTTATTATTATTATGTAACAAACAAATTCATTATTCTATCCATCCATTGAATGACATGTCACCATATGTGCGTACGTACGACCTACCGTCTCCACGTTGTGGTGTAATTGTTATTCAATATACTATTATTTAGATGTATATAATAATGATTTATAATTCATGTAAATGATAAATATAACATGATAATGATTCTTTCTATATTATATAACATTCAATTATATATTATTTGAATATCAAAAGAATTATATTGTCGCTCGTGCATACGTACGGATTACCGTCTCAACAAACGTGATGAGATTCATTCCCCATCATATCCATTCAAGACTACATTTTATTGGATGATTAAAAATAATATTAAACGACATAATATAATTTTGGATATTAGTAAGATACAACCTATCCATAACAAACACAACTTATATAAAATAAAATGAGTAATTTAACACCCAAAATTACGATAATACTAAGATTTTATTAACAATGTGATGTTAAAAGATCATATATGATATCATATTAATATATATGATTATTGTATAATTAAATAAAAATGATTTCACCATTATACAGGAGGTTAACCTACCATCAACCAAGGAAAAGTATAAGGTAAGGGTTATTTCACAATCTCTTCATTATCTGAGGTTGTTTATACGTGATTATCTATTGGGTCCTCTTTATCATCCACATCCATGTTTCCTAAAAATGTATTTCAAAACATTCATACCATTTTACAGAATATGGGTTAAAGTCAGTTATTCATATGTTTGAATTTTTATAAGAAGTTTATAATGTAATATTTATGTAATTTTCCAAACAAGGTCCTTTTTATCCTTTTCGACAAAATTATGGTAAGAAAGTATTTTTTTCAACTTATACAGCGGGTGCGGCTATTTTATGCCATTATAAAATCGTCGAAACTTCCCTTACAATCTTATAATACAATATTCAAAGTAAATGTTTTATTTTATAATTATGTGACTTTTAAATAAATTCAAAAAAATAGATATTTCTCTCAAATATATGAAAATCCAGTGCAAATGTATACATACATAATGAAAGGTTTAAAATGTTTTCAGAAAACTCGACTCTCGAGTGTGGTGGACAGGAAGGGATTGGGCGTGGACCCATCATGGCCTGTAATTAGTCGAGAAGTCTCAGAATTAGCTATTTTGTCTTCAGAAGCATGCATAATGTTTTCAGAAAAACACTGGAGTTTATTTTTGCAATTTTAGATGTAATTATCTTCTAAAAAATTTGCATCACTAGGTCTAATCATAAAAAATAGTGTCTTGGTACGAGCCCTTGACAAAATATTATTTGTAGGCTTGTCACGAGGCCTCGGCTATGTGGTTATGATAGTCTGGAATTATGCATTCCATCATTATGAAAGTGGTTATTGAAATTACATATGATTATTCGACTAGTAGAATATCCATGTGAATATGTAAATGTCATTATTTCATTTTATCTTTGACATATTATGTTGAAGTTCAAGTTTAAAAGGCTTTTGTTTTATCTATAGATTTCCTTAAATGTTTATGCTTATTTATGAATGTTTCCGCTATATTTTTATCCTTACTGAGCATCTTATCTCACCTCTTTCAGTGTTTTATTTTTCCTAGGATGTGAAGAAGTAATTTATTAATGACCTTAAGGGATAATATGTGGGGATATGCAGACAATATGTTGTTGTAGTAGTTATTCATATTATGATGTAATGTAAACAATATGAATGTATCTAGTTATTCCAAGTCTACTAAACTAATCGGCCTTTCGAGAATTGATCGTTCCTGTGATCATGCCAATGTTATGTAATAATGCACTGACTTCGGGAAATTGGGGTCGGGGCATTACAGTTGGTATCAGAGGAAGTTTAGTACAATCCTTGGAAGCTATATTTAGATAAACTCTGATTAGAGAACATAGACCAAAGATGTAATTAGAGGATAAGTATTGAATAACTTTCTATAATTTTGGTATTGTAGTGATTTTGTGAGTTTTTCGTGAAATACATCCCTGTATGGATACGAGTAGGTAGAGGCGGCTCTGGCACAGATGTACCTAGTGGTAAAACCTGAAAACACCACTTTGAGATAGACTCGAATGGAAATGGGTGCACGACAATGAGCCTTGCTGCACTCTTGGTTATGACCCTCCCGAGGGATATTCTTTGGATAACTCTCATTTTCTTTACAAATCATTATGAAAGGGTTATTAGTATATAATTACTCCAAGAAAATATTTTTATGATTTTGGATTATATCCATAAATAGTTCAATTTATGTTAAGTGTTTTATAAATATGGAATTATGTATTTTGATTCCTAAACTGATCTAGTTTATGTCATTGTTTAGAAATGGCTCCTAGTGTAAGAATTGGAAACCGTATCAATTCACACACTCCATGTAGGGATTTCCCTCCTGCTCAAGATAATTATAGTGGATCTGGTGATGCAAGTGGTGATGATCAGCAAATCACCATACCGGGATAACTCACTCAGGTTATGAATAATAACCTTACCCGTATGGAGCACCCTGGTCCACAGCATGGAGTATCAATGTTAGCTCACTTCATGATGGAATCACCACCAATGTAAAATGGGAGTACAAATCCCTTAGTAGCTGAGCAATGGATAAATTTCCTAGAAAAAATATTTCAGGCTTTGGGGAGTAGTGAAAGGGAAAAAGTTATCATGGTAGTTACCGCCTCACTAGAGATGTTGTTCAATGGTGGTCATTGATACAAAACATGAAGGAAGATGATGAAGTATGAAATATGGAATGGACGGAGTTCAATGCTCTGTTTTTAGAAAAATACATTCTTCGTGACCATCGAGCAGATATGGGAAGACAATTTCTGAGTCTCAGACAAAAGGAGGATGATAATTTTGCAAAGTATGAGGATAACATTACAAGGATAGCAAGGTATGATGGAGATTATACACATAACCCAAGAGGTAATATTGATCATTTCATTGATGTTTTAAAACCATTTCTCCACCGAGCATTAGTCTCACAATCCTTCCGGTCGTGCGAAGACATTGTCTCATGTGCTATCAAGACAGAAAAATAATTCTATAAGTCTTATGACTTTAAAGCAAATAAATATAAGAAGCGATCTGCTAATAAATCTGGGAATGGAAATAAGGGGATGAAGGTAAAGGTTAAATATCCATCTTGTAGTATATGTGGGAAGAAACACCCCGGTACTTTCTTAAAAGGAATGGGAGTCTGTTACAATTGTGGTGAAAAAAGCCACCATGCTCGTGATTTCAAGGGGAATAAGGAAGCTACCGATGTCCAATGCTACAATTATGGGGAGATGGGACATTATTCAAATGAATTTCCTAAGAGTCAGAGGAACATACCTCAGAAAATTCCAAGGGATCAAGGCAAATCATATGCTATCACTACTGCTAAGGTAGAAGTTCCAAAAGGCGCGGTGGCGGGTAATTTAATGGTTTCCACATGTTTATCAAATGTATTGTTTGATTCCAGATCATCGCATTGTATTATATCTTCCCAGTTTCTTAAGAAAATTAGATGTTTCAAATTTGACTTAACAAGAGAGTTGTTAGTTAAAACTCCTAAGGGAAGTATCATTGAAACAACATTTTGTGAATCAGTCCCCATTAGAGCACATAAATGTTCTCTATCCGCTAATCTCATCATCATACATATGATTGAGTTTGATATAATCCTTGGTATGGATTCGCTTTCGGACCATGATGTGAAGATTTATTGTATGAATAAGAAGGTTATGATTTTTGATGATGATGATAAGGAACACCTTATCTTTAGAGCAGAATCATCACCACCTAATTTTTATCTAGATCCATCCCCAGTAGCTCAAATAAATTCAATTATTGGGGAGGAAGAGAATGAAATGACTATGGGTGAGGAAAGGAATGTTCAAATAGAGGATGTACCTATTTTAAAAGAGTATATAGATTTGTTTCTAGAAGATTTACCAGGTCATCCTCCAGAACGAGAAGTTGAGTTTTCCATTGATTTAATTCTTGGATCAAGGCCTATATGGAAGACCCCTTATAGAATGGCCACTGTGTAATTAGTTGAACGAAAGAAATAACTAGAGGAATTGAGTAATAAAGGATTTATTTGCCCTTGTTTTTCTCCATGTGGAGCCCCTGTTGTTTTTGGTAAAAAGAAAGATGGATCTATGAGGTTATGTATCGACTACAGGGAGATCAATGCTATAACAATAAAGAACAAGTATCCCCTACCTCGCATTGATTATTTATTTGACCAAATGCATGGAGATCAATACTTTTCAAATATTGACCATCGATCTGGATTCCATCAGTTGTGTGTGAAGAAGGAATACATTCTGAAGACAACATTTCAAACCAGGTACGAGCATTACGAGTTTACGGTAATGCCTTTGGGATTGACTAATGCACCCTCTGCATTAATGGATATGATTAATAGAGTTTTCAAAGAATATCTCGATGAATTTCTGGGTATATTTATTGATGATAGATTGATATACTATAAAAGCTACGAAGATCATGAAAATCACTTGTGCATAATCCTGAAGACTTTGAAAAGACATGAATTATATGGGAAGTTTAGCATGTTTGAATTATGGTTTCAGAAGATTTCATTTCTTGGACATATAGTCCCTAAAGATAGAATCTATGTTGAAACTTTTATGTCCTAGGGAATCCAGAATGGCCTGAACTGACGAGTATAACATAGGTATGCAGTTTTATTGGTTTAGTAGGTTATTTTCGACGTTTTGTCCAGAATTTTGCCCGGTTGGCTAACCAATTATCAAAGCTCAAACTTAAAGGGGTTAAATTTGGATTTACAATAGAGTGTGAATAATGTTTTGAATAACTTAAGAGAAGATTAGTCAATTCTCAAATATTGACTCTACAACCGAGGAATTATGGGTTCGTTATTTATAGTGATGCATCGAAGAAAGGTATTGGTTGTGTCCTTATGCATAATGATAGAGTTATTGCCTATACATCATGATAGTTGAAAATTCATGAGAAAAACTATCCTAATCATGATATTGAGTTAGCAGTTCTGATCTTGTCTTTGCAGTTATGGAGACCCGACCTCTATGGTGAAAATGTGATATTTATACCGATCATATGAGTTTTAAGTATATTTTCTCACAAAAAGAACTCAACATGAGGCAAAGGAGATGGCTTTAATTACTCAAGTATTATGATTGTACGATACACTACCACCCGAGAAAGGAAAATAAGGTGGCAGATGCTTTGAAAAGAAAAGATCATGGAGTTTTGAACAATATGAGAATTGAATGGGATCCAATTTTCATGGATCTAGTGAAGATGGACATGGGAATAACCATGAATGATGAAACATCATTTATTTTTCATATGGTTTCCAAAACATCTTTACTAGAAAGGATTAAGTGTTCTCAGACCGATGATGAAGAATTTCAAAAGAAGATTAAAGCTGTGAATGATGGGAGATTGAGAGACTTTTTGTATGAAGAATAAATTTTGAAATTCAGGAAGACACTTTGTGTTCCCGATATACTTGATTTAAAAAGGGAATTGTTAGAAGATTCTCATAGTTCCAATTTCTCTATACACCATTGGAGCACCAAAATGTATAGTGATTTAAAGGAACATTTTTGGTGGGACAACATAAAGAGGGAGATTTCTGAATTTGTGTACAAGATGTATGGTTTGTCAATAAGTGAAAGATGGAAGGCAACAGCCCAGAGGAGTCATGCAACCTCTACCCATACCTGAGTGTAAACGGGATAATATCACTATAGACTTTGTCATGGTACTACCAAAGACTCTTAAAAGGAACGATGAAATAAGGGTCGTTGTAGATCGTCTTACCAAGTCAACACATTTTCTTTCTATAAGGGAAGATTTACAACATTAACGTCTAGCAAGACTATATATTAATGATGTTGTGAGAATTCATGGAGTACCCATATCGATTGTTTCGGATCGAGATCCTCCTTTTACATCGAGATTCTGAAATATTCTTCAGAAGGCCTTGGATACTGAACTTTATTTGAGCACTGGTTACCACCCTCAAATATATGGATAATCAGAATGGACTATTCAAACCTTAGAAGACATTTTGAGAACTTTCTCACTTGAATTTCAGGGTATGTGGGATAAATATTTACCTCTGGAATAATTTTCCTATAACAATATCTTCCATTCAAATATTCAGATGGCACCATAAGAAGCTTTTTGCGGAAAGGGATGTTTCACACCAACCTATTGGGATGACGTTGGCGAAAGAAAACTTATAGGCCAAGAACTGGTAGAGGAAACGATGGAAAAGGTGAAGGTAATCCAAAACCACATCAATACAGCTCAAAGTAGGAAGAAGAGAAATGATGACAACCGAAGAATTGAATTGGAATTTCAGGCTTGAGATCATTTTTTCTTTAAGGTATCTCCGTGGAATGGAGTTATACATTTTGGAAAGTAAAGTAAATTGATTCCTAGCTACATCGGTCCTTTCGAAATTCTAAAACGAATTGGGGTTGTGGCTTATCGTTTGGAAATGCCACCAAATATATCCAAAGTTCACGATGTGTTCCACGTATCACTGTTTAGAAAATACATGCCTGACCCAACACATGTACTCACCTATGAGTAATTAGAACTAGATCCTGATCTATCTTATTGTGAAGAGCTCTTCAGGATACTTAATACGAGAGAACAACTGCTGAGAAACCAGACGACTCATTTGGTAAAAGATTCATGGAGAAACCACAAGATGGAAGAGGCAACATCGGAACCCTAGGGACTTATGATGAAGAACCACCAGAGTCTTTTTATACATTAATTTTCTAGAAATTTTGAGGACTAAATTATTTTAAGTTGGGGAGAATGTAACACTCCAAACATCCATGGAATGTTTCCCTTTGAGTAATGCAATAGCTTTCATTGTACGGAACTTCGAGATTCTAACATGCCGCGACAAATCAAAGTAGCCGTTATGAATAGTAATACCCACATTTTGAAATTTTATATATTTTATCTTTCAAAATGGAAATAATTTTTGGATTTGTAATATCGAAATTATCCTAGGATGAAATTTTGATATATTTTGGTTAACATTTATATTGTGATGAATAGTGAACCTTACAATTTTTTTTTAAAAAACATCTTTTTTAATCGAAATAATTAATAGTGATAAATTATGAATTTAAGCGGTTTTAAAGTATATTTTTTCACGACCCGTCCTCGGGGCCCGTGTCGTGACTACCCCAATCCCGCCTTCCATAGGCCAGGGGCTGGCGACTAACACCAAAGGCATAAATCCCGATAATAGGGAAGACATTGCCCTTATAAAAGTAAACAAAACACCACAGAGTACAAGAGGAAGCAAAACACTAAGTACAAAAGAAAGTGATGAAAAGTAAATGGGCCAGAATACAAACCCAACTGAAAGTGAAACTACAACTGAATGAAAGTACAACAGAAAAAGTCAAACAGCTGGAAGAAGGAAGCACCTCCTGGGTTGTCCTCCTCGGATCCTACCTGAAGGGTATGTACAGATAGTGCAGCTCCTGGATCGTCCGCCACGGATCCTACATGAAGGGTAGGTTCAGATAGCCTCCTCAACGCTCTTTCCTGTCAACCTCCTCCGTGTGTCGTCTCACCGTGAAGTCCTCCTCCAGATACTGACTCGTCATGTAGTCCACCTCCGGGTACCGTCTAGTCCTCGAACACTCAGCCTCCGTCATCACTGCCCGTCGTCTGCAACCAACACAACGAGGTGCGGGCATAGCCTGTGCAAGGGTGAGTATAACAATACTCAGTAGGGACCTCGAGACCCTCATTGTCTCACTAAAACCAACAAGGATAACCACAAAGAAGATCTCAACAGATAACCTATACTTAGGTATATGCCCATACATATAACTAAGTTATCAAGTAACCCATCTCAATCATGAGGAAACACAAGGATCATGAAATAAATGGATAACCACTACCCAGGTATATGCCCATACATATACCTAAGTTAACAAGTGACCCATCTCAATCATGAGGTAAACAGAAAGGTCAAAAGTCTCAGCTCAAACCATGATTTTCATTATCGAAACTGTATCTCTTGAAGAGTCCCGTCTCTGGAGTGTACAGTGGTCCTGTCACGACTCCGAGGTACTACTCACTAACCAGAAACTGCTGAGGTACTCCTCCTATCGAGTACTGTGGATTTGCGGCCAACTACCAGGCGCTCCATCCGCTGAGGTTCTGTCGCCAAATACCGGGCGCTCCACCTAATAGCCTACAGAGGTACTCCTCCTGTCGAGTATCGCGGGTCTGCGGCCAACTACCGGGCACTCCGTCCGCCGTGGGTCTGTCTCCAAATACCGGGCGCTCTGTCCACTGGGCTAGTCGACTCACTCCAAGTTGAGTCGGTCAAGCAGTCGTCAGGTCTCAGCCGGCTACACGGTCTCCGTACTCCATACACTCGTCTCCGGGAGGGTTCGCTCCACGAGCTATAGGTCGATACTCCAAGTATCACTATGTCCCATGAATAAGTATCTCAAAGGACCATCTCATTATAGGGGTCTCAACGCAACAGTCGGCGCGTCAATCGGACGCCCGGTCTGTGAGTTACTAGCCTTTTCATTCCCGGGGCCCGGTTGGTTTCGTGTGCGATCCAATCCGGTCGTAACTCAACTATACCCCGAACAATAATAGTGTATACTCAAAGGGACCGTTTCTCAATGTGATCACCAACGCCGCTGATGGTTCGTCAAACGGACGTCTGGTCTGAATGATATCCGCTTTTCCTTTCCTGGGCCCCGATTGGATTTCGGGTACAATCCAACCTGACCACGATCCAACATCAACCAAAACTCGAGAAAATTTTGCCAAAAGTTCCGTCTCATCATGGGGAAAACAATGAGACAGATGGCATGTCAATCGGACGCCCGGTCTGTGAGTTACTGGCTTTTTCGTTCTAGGGGCCCGGTTGGTTTCATGAGCGAACTAACCCGACCGCACTCCGATGGCATGCAAACCTCGAGCGGAGTAAGCCAAAATATTTGTCTCACTAATAGGAATTCAACAAAGTCGACGGCACGTCATTCGGACGTCTGGAACTCAAGTTACGAGCGTTTCCGCTTCGGGGGCCCGGTTGGTTTCGTGTCCGAACCAACCTGGACGAATCCAAAGTATTCTGAAACCTTGAGTGCGATATACCGAAACGACCGTCTCGTTCTAAGGATTTATACACAAGTGACCTTGCGTCAATCGGAGGTCCGTAGCCCAAGATATGGGCGTTTGAACCCAAACTGTCCGATAATAGGGGGTCTGGGCCCGGCCCGACCCGACCCAGTACCCCCCCTGGATCGGCCGAACCGGGTCGACCTGGCCCGGGCGGCGACCCGGCTGGACGACCAGGCCCGACTCAGAATTTAGGCCCGGCCAGCGGCGCGGCTTGGGCGCCGCATGTGCGTCGCGCGCTGGGGGCAGATTTCCCCCCTGGGTTTGAAAACGGCGCGACACTATGTCGCGCCTTGAGGGAAATGCCCCACCCCCACATGGGGGCCCGCTGCTTGGACACCACACGGGGGGGGGGGGGAAATCCCCTCTCGATTTTAGTAACCGCGACCCCTTAATTGGGGCCGCTTGAAGTCCAGCCGGGGGAAATAAATTCCCTCGGCTCCCCCTTGTCCGGCCGGCCCGACCTGGCCGGCCGGTTTCTACTCAACGGGACCGGCGATGGCCGGTCCCCTTCCAACTCCGACACCGGCGGCACGGCTTGGTCGTCGGTCACCTTGCTCCATCATGGCCCGGAACCGGCTGCGGCCCTTGACATCCGGCGCGGTGCGACGGCACCGTGCCCCTCCGCCGCGGCCCCGCTCCGGCCGCGGCGTCTTCTGTTTTCTTCGACGCGGCACGACGGCATCGTGTCCTTGAATTTCTTTCCACGGCGCGGCGCGACGGCGTCACGCTTATCCTTCCACATGAAACCACGTGGTGCGACGGAACGACGCTTTCTCGTACCAACCACAACGAAACCAATACGAAAATAAGGAGGAGGGTCGGCCGTGTTTATGCGGTCTGACCCCCTCGCGTTATTCCATAACATTTGGTTTTCATCCACGAAGATCGTCAAGTTGGTAATCACAAACAATTAAATAAATAAAACCCCTACCTCGGTTTCAAGAACGATGTTCGTCAACGAGCCGCAGAAGACGAGCGTCGCGGAGAATGAATGTCGACGTCGCGAAGCAAGGATTCGAAGTCATTGATGGAGATTTCGTCGCGGAAAACCTTCGCGGAAGAGACGACGCGGAAGAAGAATGTCGTGTCGCGGATACAGCATCATGGAAGAACCGTTGCGGAAAGAGACATCGCGTCGTGGGTCGTGTCACGGAGAACGAATGTCGAGTCCCTTGTCGTTGAGGTGCGTTCGAAGGGAAGACGCCGTTGGAAGAAGACGTCACGTTCTTCGGTGGAGGTGTTCTTCGTGTTCTTTGTCGAGGTTGAAGAAGAAGAACACTCACGCTTCCCAATCCTCTCAAGGTTACAAAACTCTAACCAAAAAAATAAAATAAGACCAAGTCTTATTTTATTAACACATCCTAACCATTTAAATTTCAAGAGTTTGAAATTCAATTTAACCACAGACAACTCACCTCATTGAGCTTATTACATTAAAGTCATAAGATATAACTTAGGTTAACAAAATTAAAGTGGGAGTTGAGGGGGGTTAGAGGATATGAAGAGGTGGGGTTCGTGTGGGCCCCACCACCCTCATAACCTCCCAAGGGAGGTTGGGTGGTTACCCAACTTCCATAAAGAACTTACACTTAGAGTAAAAAAATAATAAAAATTGTAGAGTAATTATAAAATAAACTTCCACAATTTTTATCATCAACATTCGGGTAAACGCACCTTCGGAACAGGAGTTCCTAAGAAATTATCGGCGATGCGGTTCCATCGGTGCCCTCAGAATTCTATTCCGGGCACTGGTTCAAAAGTTAGAAATTCCCGCTCGTTCGTTCACTGAACGTACCCGAGCCAAACTTCGAAAATTGATTCCGGGAACACCGGGCCTCGGAATCCGGTGCCGTCAGAAACCGCGTTCTTCTAAAATTCCAAAGAAAATTAAGAAAAAATTTACCTTTAATTTTAAGGATCTTTAAATTACTCCCACCTCATGGAAGTACATCCCCGTAAAGCTTCAACAGAAACTAGGAATACAAAAGTGGTACTGAGCACGCATCTGAGCCTCCCGATCTCATATGCTCACCTGGAGGTTCTCGTACTGCCAGTGAAAATGCACTCGAGGAATCGATCGTCCTCATAGGATCCACTCCTGTCGATCCTTGATCCCCACTAGAACCTCCGTGGAAGTAACCCCATCGCCATTGTCCTGCTCCTCATGGTCGATGATATGCGATGGGTCGTGAACATATCTCCTCAGTTGAGATACCTGGAAAATGCCGTGCACCTAGAGCAACTGAGCTGGATGGGTCAAGCGGTAAACCACCTCGCCTACCCAGCTTATGACCTATAAAGGTCTGTTGAACCTTGGAGATAACTTGCCTCTCTGGCCACATCCCCATAAACCTCGTCGAGGTGAGACCCGTCTAAGGACATGATTGTCATCATCGAACTCTAGAGGCCTCCAAGTCCTATCAGCATAAGGCTTATGTTGGCCCTGTGCTGTCCTCATCCGCTCTTGGATGACCTGGAACTTCTCTAGTCTCACAAGAGCTGTTATGATTTCTCCTTTGACGATAAAAGAAATCCGGTCTCATCCCCTGGATGAACCACATTCATCGCCTAATACAGTCAATCCTGACTTGAATGATGCATTCATGCCATGGATGACGTCGTAAGGCCTCGACATAACTACTAAGAGATCTAACTGTCACTCTCGCCTCCAAGGTTCGAGTCACACTATCGGCATCAGTGTGAGGTCACTAGGTCTCCTCCAGTAGAAATCTCAAAAGTGAGGGTCAAGTCAACAGTCTTAACCGGGACCACTCGGTATCAACCAAACAAAAAGGACAGGAAAGCAAACTTTACAAAGATAAGTGTCTTTTCATTATTTCAGATCGTAGTAGAAAGACACGAATGTAACAACAACAAAACTAGAAGCAACATGATCAATAGCCTCCAGGTCTGGAGCTAGTCCCTCTCCTATCAATCTGGCTCTGGAGCTCCATGACCATAGGTCTCAGCTGCCTGAAGCTGAGCTCTCCCATGTCCTCCTGTTCCCTGCGGTCTGCCCTGATCGAACCTCTGCCTCTGGCTGGGAGGTTCTTCATTTAACCGCTGGTCATCTGCATGGTGGGTCGGACAGTCACGTGCCATGTGACCAATCCCGCCGCAGGAGTAACACTGTCCACTCTCTGCACATCTGGCTCTGACTCCACCCCGGTTCCCCTGCACAACTGAACCTGAGTCGTGCAGTCGGCCACCGGTAGGTCTGGTCCTCTTGGACCTCGGCGTCATCTGTCTACTGCCTGCTGCAGAAGACTCTTCCACAAGCCGGCTAGTGGTGGGTCCTGCTACTGGAGACTGCTCAACAAGGAAACTCTCCACTAAGAGGGCTCTCTCCAACACCCCTGTCTGCATCAGAAAGCTGTGAGAAACAACAGAAGCTCTAATCTCTCGCCTGAGCCCCTGCTCGAAGGTTCGGGCCCTGACGAATGGGTCCCATACCATATCTGTGGAGTAGCACGAGAGGTCTGTGAACCTCGCTGAATATTGTGCCACTGTCATGCTGTCATGCCGCAGCTGAAGTAGCTCCTGTATACGCACCGCTCGAAGGGTGGATGGTACAAACTCTTCCCGGAACAGGCTCTCGAAGTCTGCCCAAAGAAGTGTCGCCTCATCATGCATATGGAGCATCAGGCTCCACCATCTGTCTGTTGCTTCCTGAAGAAGGCTGGTAGTAAGGATCACCATGAAGTCTGTCGGCGTCCCCACTAGCTTGAAGACTCTCACCACATCCTCCATCCAATCCTCAGCCGCCTGCGGGTCCGTCCCTTCCTAGAAGCTGGGTGGCCTCTAGCGCTGGAACTCGTGCAGTGCGCTCAAGCGACGTGCACCCTCTGCTGATGGGGTTGGTAGCATCGGTGGACCAATGGGTAGTAGTACCGCTGGTGCCTCAACTGGAAAAGGGCTAGGTACTGAGGCCACGTCGCTCGGCGGGCTGTTAGTACGAAACACTCTCGGGGCTCTGGCTGGTCGTCCACGGGGAGGCATCCTGAAAGGAACAACGTGACATGGTCAAACGATTTATACCTAGTGATCTGACCTGGTTTGAGCTGATATTCAAATAAATCTTCCGGAAACACACACGCAATCAGTGGTTTCGTGCACAAAGTCGGAAATCAGTAGTCAGTGTCCTGGTGTATGGATACGTCGGCCACCAGCACCAACACTGGACTCCCTAAACTGAAAACCACACTCAGTACTCTTAACACTATTGCTTCACAGAAAGAAAATTTCAGAGTTATAAGTTCTGAGGTAGAACCGACTCCTCTGATACCAATTTGTCATGACCCATCCTCGGGGCCCGTGCCGTGATTACCCCAAGCCCGCCTTCCATAGGCCAGGGGCTAGTGACTAGCACCAAAGGCGTAAATCCCGATAACTGGGAAGGCATTGCCTTTATAAAAGTAAACAAAAAACCACAGAGTACAAGAGAAAGCAAAACACTAAGTACAAAAGAAAGTGCTGAAAAGTAAATGGGACAGAATACAAACCCAACTGAAAGTGCAGCTACAACTGAACGAAAGTACAACAGGAAAAGGCAAACAACTGGAAGAAGGAAGCGGCTCCTGGGTCATCCTCCTCGGATCCTACTTGAAAGTAGGTACAGATAGTGCAGCTCCTGGATAGTCCGCCACAGATCCTACCTGAAGGGTAGTTATAGATAGGCTCCTCAATGCTCTCACCCGTCAACCTCCTCCGTGTGTCGTCTCACCGTGAAGTCCTCCTCCAGATACTGACTTGTCGTGTAGTCCACCTCCGGGTACCGTCCAGTCCTCGAACACTAAGCCTCTGTCAGCACTGCCTGTCGTCTGCAACCAACACAACGAGGTGCGGGCATAGCCCGTTCAGGTGTGATTATAACAATACTCAGTAGGGACCCCGAGACCCTCATGGTCTCACTAAAACCAACAAGGATATCCAGAAACAAGATCTCAACAGATAACCTCTACTTAGGTATATGCCTATACATATACCTAAGTTATCAAGTAACCCATCTCAATCATGAGGAAACACAAGGATCATGAAATCAACGGATAACCACTACCCAGGTATATGCCCATACATATACCTAAGTTAACATGTGACCCATCTCAATCATGAGGTAAACACAAAGGTCAAAAGTCTCAGCTCAAACCAGGATTTCCATTATCGAAACTGTAACTACTGAAGAGTCCCGTCTCTGGAGTGCACAGTGGTCCTGTCATGACTCCAAGGTACTGCTCACTAACCAGAGACTGCTGAGGTACTCCTCCTGTCGAGTACAGCGGGTTTGCGGCCAACTACCGGGCGCTCCGTCCGCTGAGGGTCTGTCGCCAAATACCAGGCGCTCCCCCTAATAGCCTACAGAGGTACTCCTCCTGTTGAGTACCGCGGGTCTGCGGCCAACTACCGGGCGCTCCGACCTCCGTGGGTCTGTCGCCAAATACCGGGCGCTCCGTCCACTGGGCTAGTCGACTCACTCCAAGTCGAGTCGGTCAAGCAGTCATCAGGTCTCAGCTGGCTACACGGTCTTCGTACTCCGTACGCTCATCTCAAGGAGGGTCCGCTCAACGAGCTACAGGTCGATACTCCAAGTATCACTATGTCCCACTAAGAAGAATCTCAAAGGACAGCCTCATCATAGGGGTCTCAACACAACCGTCGGCGCGTCAATCGGACGCCCGGTCTGTGAGTTACTAGCCTTTTAGTCCCCGGGGCTTGGTTGGTTTTGTGTGCGAACCAATCCGGTCGTAACTCAACTATACCCTGAACACTCATAGGTTATACTCAAAGGGACCGTTTCTCAACGTGATCACCAACGCCGCTGACGGTTCGTCAAACGGACGTCTGGTCTGAAAGATATCAGCTTTTCCTTTCCAGGGGCCCGGTTGGATTTCTGGTTCAATCCAACCTGGCCACTATCCAACAACAACCAAAACTCGGTAAAAGTATGCCAAAAGTTCCGTCTCATCAAGAGGAAAACAACGAGACAGACGGCGCGTTAATCGGAGGCATGGTCTGTGAGTTATTGGCTTTTTCGTTCCAGGGGCCCGGTTTGTTTCATGAGCGAACCAACCCGACCACACTCTGACGGCATCCAAACCTCGATCGGAGTAAGACAAGAGATCTGTCTCACTAATAAGAATTCAACAAAGTCGACGGCATGTCATTCGGATGTCCGGAACTCAAGTTACGAGCGTTTCCGGTCCGAATGCCCGGTTGGTTTCGTGTCCGAACCAACCTGGCCGAACCCAATGTATTCCGAAACCTTGAGTGCAATATACCGAAACGACCGCCTCGTTCCAAGGATTTCTATGCAACTAACGGTGCATCAATCGGAGGTCTGTAGCCCACGATATGGTCTTTTGAATCCAAAGAGTCCGATAATAGGGGGTCTGGGCCCGACCCGGCCCGACCTAGTACCCCCTGGATCGGCCGAACTGGGTAGACCCGGCCCGGGCGGCGACCCGGCCCGAAAATGCAGCCTGTCTCAGAATTCGGGCCCGGCCGGCGGCGCGGCGGCGCGGGCCGACGCAGTGGCGCGGCCTGGGCGCCGCATGTGCGCCGCGCGCGGGGGGAAAATTTCCCCCCTGGGTTTCAAAACGGCGCGACATTATGCCACGCCTTGAGGGAAACACCCCCCCCCCACATGGGGGCCCGCTACTTGGACACCGCACGGGGGGGCAAGCCCCTCCTGATTTTAGTAACCGCGGCCCCTTAATTGGGGCCGCTTGAAGTCCAGCCGGGGGAAATAAATTCCCCTGGCTCCCCCTTGTCTGGTCAGCCTGACCTGGCCGGCCAGTTTCTGCTCAACAGGACCGGCGATGGCCGATCCCCTTCCAGCTCCGTCACCGGTGGCCCGGCTCGGCCGCTGGTCACCTTGCTCCACCGCGGCATGGAACCGGCCGCGGCCCTTAACATCCGGCACGGTGCGACGACATCGCTCCCCTCCGCCACGGCCCCGCTCCGGCCGCGGCGTCTTTGGTTTTCTTCGACGTGGCGCGACAGCGTCGAGTCCTTGAATTTCCTTCCACGGCACGGCACGGCAGCGCCGCTCTTATCCTTCCGCATGAAACCGCGTGGTGCGACGGAACGATGCTTTCTCGTACCAACCACAAAGAAACCAATAAGAAAATAAGGAGGAGGGTCAGCCGTGTTTGTGCGGTCCGAGCCCCTCGCGTTATTCGATAACATTTGGTTTTAATCCACGAAGATCATCAAGATGGTAATCACGAACAATTAAATAAATAAAACCCCTACCTCGGTTTGAAGAACGGTGTTCGTCAACGAGCCGCGGAAGACGAGCGTCGCGGAGAATGAACGTTGACGTCGCGAAGCGAGGATTCAAAGTCGTTGACGGAGATTTCATCGTGGAAAACCGTCGTGGAAGAGACGACGCAGAAGAAGAACGCCGCGTCGCGGATACGGCGATGCGGAAGAACCGTTACGGAAAGAGACGTCGCGTCGCGGGTCGTGTCGCGGAGAACGAACGTCGATTCCGTTGTCGTCGAGGTGCGTTCGAAGGGAAGACGTCGTTGGAAGAAGACGTCGCATTCTTCGGCGGAGGTGTTCTTCACGTTCATCGTCAAGGTTGAAGAAGAATAAGACTCACACATCCCAATCCTCTCAAGGTTGCAAAACTCTATCGAAAAAAATAAAATAAGACCAAGTCTTATTTTATTAACACAACCTAATTATTTGAATTTCAAGAGTTTGAAATTCAATTTAACCACACACAACTCACCTCATTAAACTTATTACATTAATGTCATAAGTTATAACTTTGGATAACAAAATTAAAGTGGGAGTTGAGGGGGGTTAGAGGATATAAAGGGGTGGGGTTCGTGTGGGCCCCACCACCCTCATAACCTCCCAAGGGAGGTTGGGTGGTTACCCAACTTCCATAAAGAACTAACACTTAGAGTAAAAAAATAATAAAAATTCTATAGTAATTATAAAATAAACTTCCACAATTTTTATCATCAACACTCGTGTAAACGCAACTCCGGAACAAGAGTTCCTAAGCTATTACCGGCGCTGCGGTTCCATCGGTGCCCTCAGAATTCGATTCCGGGCACCGGTTCAAATGTTAGAAATTCCCGCTCGTTCATTCACTGAACGTACCCGAGCCAAACTTCGAAAGTTTATTCCGGGCACACCGGGTCTCGAAATCAGGTGCCGTCAGAAACCGCATTCTTGTAAAATTTCAAAGAAAATTAAGAGAAAATTTCCCTTGAATTTTACGGGTCTTTACATATTTTGAATATATTTTTACAATTTAATAAAATGTTGGTAATTGGACATAATTTCTCAATTAAACTGGACATAAACACATATCAATCTTTTGATAGTTATTATTTCGTAAAAACAGGTTTTTTGTTTTGACAGCGGGAATTAATTTTAAATTAATTTATTCCACTTCTATGTTTTGAATTTAGATAAATGGATTCCATATTTAGAATCAGGATATCCAAATTGTGTAAATAGGTAACTTTCATTTTTATAAATTTTGAATAATTATTTCAGTAGATACTTTATTTACCATGGTTAAAGGGTAAATCCGATAAATAAGGGTAAAAAAATAATATTATAATAACAATAAATTACCCTAAAATGTGTCCTAACCTTATTGGTGGGTACATGTCCGACCATGTGAATCTTTGGGTCTATTTTGAGATCCCATGGATCCAGTTTTAGGTGATAGAGACACTTTATATTAATTAAGTTAAAGTAAATACAAAAATGACAGAAGCATATATAATTTAGAAAAACAATTTTTACATAGGGTTATATATATTATATTTTAGAATATAAATATTAATTAGAAATCTAGATATAGTTCCGACATAATGGAATTTTATTTATAATTTTTAGACAATAAATAATTTAATTTAGTTATGACACAACGATGATGCAGTAATTACTTTATTAATAAAATATTAAGATAATTAATATTATAAATACCCAAATAAATGTAATTTGATACTTTTTATAAATTAAAATAATTTTCTTGGTAACTAGGACATTTTATGATTGTTTATATAAATTTTTTTATAAATAATAATGCATTTATAAATTTATCAAGAACAAAATACCCAATAGTGTCAAAATTGACAAAAAAGAGTTTTTAAAACAAATATTATATTATTAATTTATATTCAATTCATAAAAATCTAAGGATTGGCCAAAAGACTTATATCATGATATGTGTGTTATTAATGGACCACTTGGGGGTCGCTTGGAGGTATATTGTATGTTTATTAACTATATAATATAAAAAAAAGTGACATGGTATGTGTCAAACTAATTAACTAAGAGTTAAAACTAAAAGATATGGTCAATATAATGACCCAAACCAATCTAAAATATATTGGTTGAGTTGTTCTCGACCCATACCAACCTTAACCTTTAAATAATCCACTTTCGAGCCATTAGAAACATAATATGAATTTATTATAAAATAATATTTCTAGATTTTCCTAAGGTACCCCTTATCCCCCATATAAATGGAAACCAATTCTAACCAATTATTCACACTTTCAAAGCCTTTTTGTTCAGAAGATCCCTGCCCAAATACTCACTCAATTACACTCACTTCAACCTAAAGGCCTTAGTTTGATTATAAAGCCAACCTATGGTTCCCCTTTGATCAAATCAAAAGGATGAACATGAAGAAGATGTAACGTCTTCACCACCCTCTTTAATGTTCCTTTCTTCTTCAACTTATTCTTTGATTGCTATTTCCATTCTAAAATAATAACTCCAGTACCATCAACATAATATGATGTTATTATAATTATGGAATAAACAAAATAATTATTCTATCCATCCCTTGAATGACATGTCACCATACGTGCGTACGTACGGCCTACCGTCTCCACGTTGTGGTGTAATTGTTATTCAATATACTATTATTTAGATGGATATAATAATGATGTATAATTCATGTAAATAATAAATATAACAAGATAATGATTCTGTCTATATGATATACCATCCAATTATATATTATTTTAATATCAAAAGAATGATATTTTTGCTCGTGCGTACGTATGGATTACCATCTCCATGAACGCGATGAGATTCATTCCCCATCGTATCCATTCAAGAGAAAATTTTATTGGATGATTAAAAATAATATTTAAGGACTTAATATCATTCTGGATATGTTTATGATACAACCTATCCATTACAAACACACCTTATATAAAATAAAACGAGTATGTTAACTTCCAAAATGACGATAATACTATGATTTTATTAACAAAGCGATGTTAAAAGGTCATATATGATATCATATTAATATATATGATTATTGAATAATTCAATAACAATTATTTCACCATTATACATAAGGTTAACCTAGCATCAACCAAGGATTGTACAAGGTAAGGGTTATTTAACAATCTCTTCATTATCTGAGGTTGTTTATATGTGATTATCTATTGGGTCTTCTTTATCATCCACATCCTTGTTTCTTAAAAATGTATTTCAAAACATTCTTAAAATTTTACAAAATATGGATTAAAGTCATTTATACCATTGTTAGAATTTTTATAATAATTTTATAAAGGAATATTTACGTCATTTTCCAAACAAGGCCCTTTTTAACCTTTTTGACAAAATTACGGTATGAATGTCTTTTTTTTAAACTTATATGGAGGGTGAGGATATTTTTTGCCATTATAAAATCTTAGAAGCATCCCTTAAAATATTATAAGAAAATTTTAAAAGTTAATGTTTTATTTTATAATTATGTGACTTTTAAATGAATTCAAAAAAAATTTATTTCTCTCAAATATATTAAAATCCAGTGCAAATTTATATATATTTAACGCAAGATTAAAAAGGTTTTCAAAAAACCTGACTCTTGAGGGTGGTAGATAGGAAGGGATTGGGCGTGGACCCATACTGGCCTGTAATTAGTCGATCAGTCACAGAATTAGTTATTTTTTTTTTAGAACCTTGAATAATGTTTTTAGAAAAACACTGGAGTATATTTATGCAATTTTAAATGTATGTATCTTCTAAAAAAATTGCATCGGTTTGTCTCATTAGACAAACTAGTGTCTTGGCATGAGGCCTTGAAAATAATTTATTTGTAGTATTGGCACGAGGCCTTGGCTACGTGGTTATGATAGTCATGCTTTATGTATTCCATCATTATGAATGTTGTTATTGATATTTCATGTGATTATTCGAATAGTAGAATATCCATGTGAATAAGTAAATGACATTATTTCATTTTATCTTTTCCATATTATGTTGAAGATCAAGTTTAAAAGGATTTTGTTTTATCTTTACATTTACTTAAATTTTTATGCTCATTTATGATTGTTTCTTCTATATTGTTATCCTTAATGAACATCTGAGCTCACCCATTTCAATGTTTTATTTTTCCTAGGATATGAGGAAGTAATTTATGAATGACCTACAGGGATAATATGAGGGGATATGAATACAATATGTTTTTGTAGTTGTTTTTCACTTTATTATGTAATATAAACTTTATGAATGTATCTAGTTATTCCAATGCTACTAAACTAATCGGTCATTCAAGACTTGATCTTTCTTGTGATCATTCCCATGTTATGTAATAATGCACCGACTCTGGGCAATTGGGGTCAGGGCATTACATCAAATCATGGGACATTATGAAATTATAATGATTTATTATTTCCTTAACAACAACTAAGAATAATAGGATATAAATATTATACTACATAAATAATTATTTATGATTCATTGAAATGGATAAAATTACTTTAATATTATTATTAAATATGATATATAACTTTCTCATAAGCCAATTTTTTTTTCTTAGATCAGAAATATGAGTAGACGTCGATATTAGAAAAAAGTTCATTCCAGGTAGTCAAAAGTAGCACCTCTATCTTCCATTTTAGTTCCCCTTGGGTGTTGGGAAATCAGTGTTGTATGATCTTCCTTGAACAAAAACGGGCCACTATATAATTCCATATAATTGAGAATATGGAAAAAATCCTATAAAAATTAATTAGGACAATTATATATTGTGGAGTTACTATAAAATTTATCCTTCATTATAATAATGGAAAATTGAACCACCTATTACTATTAATCATAGTTCTACACTACAATTGAAAAAAATCTAATGATCCAAAAAAAAATATTTCTAATTTTGAGGAATCACGAAGAAAAAAAATTTAACTTCAATTGGTAAAACAGAGATTTCTACAAAACTCACCGCTAAATTTCTTAGTTTGATATTTTTTTATATTTACTATCATATCAAATTCAATAATAAATTAAACTACATTAATATAAGTGACAAAAATTTTACTTTCAATAAGATTGTCTGAGATATTCTTGTTTAATTAGACTCATGCCAATTTACAAAAAAACTAGCATATTCCATTTCACTTTCAATTATCATTTTCATTCCCATGGTTGAGTAGAAATACCATTATATATGGTTATGAAATATAAAAAATATATTTCTTTAAATTTGAATCATATAATGTATGATCTAGCTCTTATTTTCTGATAGATTAAAAAATATATCCTAAAATTTGATCAATTATTTTCTAAGACAATGATAGAGAAAATCCAAACAGCATTCCATTAACAACAAATAATTTGTAGGAATGAAAATGCAAACAATACCCTAGAATTTGATTTAATTTAAAATTCATTAAATCCATTGTTTTAATGATAATGGTGCTTTTAATCACTGACAATCATGTTATTTTTTTTAATTCATCATATATATGATGATAACCGGATTATAATGATATGAATAGTGAAATAAAATAATTATACTATCACAAATAAAAGAAAATAATAAATTTATCATTATTATTTATATGAAATGTTGTACTCATTCCTAAATTAAAAAATATTTTTTTTATTATCATCATTATCATCATAGGAAATAAAATCTTTTTTACTCAAATCATAATGTACAATGATGTTCCTATAGATTTGTAAAGATATTTAACATAAATTTTATTTCACAAATCTAAATTCACCTTGGATGAAGAATACACATCATTAGACTTTATTGAAAAACTCATTATTTCATCACTTGGATTGGTGATGTGGTCAAGAGGGATAGTCATGATATAATGATGCTCTAGTCTCAACTAAAATATAGATACCTATGTTCTAGAGACAATTAATTCTCCAAAAATAAAGAAAACAATTACAATTATAATTACACTGATAATGATAATGATAATCCAAATTTTTTATGGGGGGTTATATGGAAAAAAATCATACTTATTCACTGACCAAATGGGTCATTTCAAACTCACCCCCATGATAAGTTCAACCCCAACATGATAAAACCATTTAAATTCATATTAGAGAAACATTATTATATTTCTATAACACCCATCAACCATGATACCAAACACCTCATTTTGGGAATGGGTATTAATGTGTTATTGGGAATATCTTCCATTATTATAGAGTTTTATTATTCAAATCATGGTTGTGAGGTGTTCTTGTGCTGGGACTAAACCCCCATATAAATTTGAATGTATACACAATATTGTACAATATACATAATAAAATAATTATATCTATAAAAAATAATGTAAATAATAATCATGAAATATAAAATTTTTATGAAGTAGAATAATGTAAGGAGTCCTATCTAATCTCTCACTATGAAGAATCATAATAAAAATAAATAAAATGATTAAAATGTAAATAAAATATATAAACATTTGTGCGCCTATTCAAATAAAAATCTCAAAAAAATATCCTAGATAACCCGGTCATTATTAACATAATAGTATCTGCCATAAATCAACCAATGAACAGGATGTATCATCTAGAACCCATGTTCTATAGCCTCCTGGGTAGGGTTTGACTAAAACTCAGTACAAAAGCACCAACTATTTTTATAACATTATTAGAATACTAGTTATTCTATATGTTATTTGATCCTAATAATTATAAATATAAATATTAATAATAAAAATAACTATTTTTCAATTCACAGGTAATAAGGGGGATATTGGGATTCACTATACAAAATTGGTCCATTGTCTGTGTGATTTAACGATTAATATCATCATTATGAACACATGTTTTTACACCTCCCCAAACTAGAAAAATATGATAGTTTATCTTTATCCTGATGATAGAATCTCCACACACTATAAAAAATTCAAATATCTATTTTAATCTATTTAGAATTCCATATACCATTATTGAATGATATTTTATGATATTAGGAAACTATTAGGAATAATAATTTTGGTATTATAAATATATATAAAATCATCTGGGTGAGGTAAGGGCCTAATCTAATCCCACTGAAAAAACACATAATAAATTATTTTGAAACATAGGGGTGTTACTACACCGTGTTGGGAAACATATTTGACAACATCAGGAATTATCAGTGCCATACCTTCCCACTTCCTAAACAAACATCTTAAATAATTTTAAAAATAATTGGCATAAATCTTCACAACTTCAAAATATATTTCACATAATATAATTACTAAACTTATTTTTATTCCATCACACTCCATCTTCAAGTGGGGTTGTAACTCTACCAAACCATACAATATTCTATTATAATAGACTTAGATAATTATATAACAGGCTCATCAATATAGGAATAGGTCATACATGAATAATATCATAATATATAAACATTTCTACTAGATAATTCCCATATGATCATCCAAATCAAAAAATCTCACTAATATATACTAATTAGTATCAAAATATCACTACTTTGGGCATCAACTCAGGTGATAGACACCAATTACTGTCACTATAGACATTCTGGGATCCCCCCATTGCACCATGTATTCTAGGGTGAAAAATAATATCAACATTACATTCTCCCATTTAGTGTCGCTAACAAGGGTAAATATATAACTATAGAAAACACTTTCCCCTTTGGAAAAATCATTGTCTAGACAACCTAAATGGCATCCTATCAGTTATTTTTAAATCCTGGGCTACGCCATACCATTTAATGGGTATGAAACCCCTTAACATGTAAATGATAAAATCATGGAATCATAAGCCTCAAAATAAATTCTATAATAGATCCCCTAATGTGATGAAATAAAGACCATCCACCAGTAATGGTAATTCTATGAGGGTCCTCACACACTCAACATACCCATTTTTCTACCCTGGGCTTATCAAATCATTGTACTCATAATCTAGGGGGGTGATAAAAGTTACCTCATAATCAAGTAAAAAGGAATAATCTATATTAATATTTTATATTTATATCATTATGATAATAATTTTTATCTAACATTCAACCATATAAAATGGATTTATGGTAAGCTGCCTCATTACCATGAGAATCAATTAATTTTTTTCATTTATTTCAATTCAATTTCATCATGTTGTACGGAATAATTATATTTTCATTCCCTAAGTAATAATTGGAAGAGGTATCATACAATTTTAAAGGGTCTATCAAGGCCCAAAGAAAACTTGTTCTACTATTTAGACTTCTAAATCATATTTATGAGTTAGTTTATTATCTACATCCTATACATCGTGAGAGATCATATCGTATTATGTATAAAAACATATATATAACATAGGGATATATTTAAGGAAAAATTATTATGGGTATATATAGGGTAAATATAAATATGTTGTGGGTGAAATACCATTAATAAAATAAAATAAAAATATGAAAAAATATGAAAATTGTTTTTAGTGGACTGAAAAAAATAGTATGTGTATTTTATTAAAAATAATAATATAATAGTGGAATCATATAATTAAGAATAATATTAAAAAGAACATAGAAAATATTGACTACATGACGTATGAATTAAATTATATATTAATTAATTTATTGAATATGGATAACAAATAAAAGATGAAAAAATTGAATAAGGGGACCAATTTATCATCAAATTTTGACAATATCACAAAAAGAAAACATACATTCCAATCCTAAAAGGATTGGGGATTAATATTTTAGGCATTATATTAAATATTATGTTATATTTCAATATACTCTTTATTTATACTTAGTTATTTATAGAATATAGATTTAAAAACAGATCCTATAATTTAAACACTTGTAGATAAAAAACATTAAAAATGTTATCCCCTAGATTTTTATTGGTTTTATAGAGTATAAAAAATCCTAAATATTAATGTTATTAAGAACCAAAATAGAATGAAATATAATGGGTTTTAATTTATTTGTCACATATCATTTTAGGATTAGTCTCAATCCCTCAAGGAATAAAAATAGACAGAATGAAATATATCGAATAATATAAACTAATTGAGAATAATTTACAATGTATAAAATAATTTGGTTGGAAATCCAAATATTTGTGTAACTAGGATCAATTTCATGATCATGGAGAATTTTCATTGAGAATTTTGTTGTGATAAATTTCCATGCCTCTATGGGTCCTATTTGTAGGTTGCATGGTTACCATGAATCTGTTATAATTGTTCTAGTGACAATAAAGTTCGAGAATTGAATTTATTATATCAGTTACTATAAAAATGATTAATTTCTCATACAACCATTATTCCACCACGTAGCTTCTATATAAAATAATTTAGCTTCATGATACTAAAAATTAGCTTTTGTGATTCCTAGAGCATCACAGTGTCTAGAAAAACTACATGGGGTTTCAACTTTTTCCCATGAGGTATCAGGCGATCATACATTATTGGATATTCATTCTATAACATCAGGTTATTTGTTTCTCAAATATTATGAATATGTTATTCTTCATGTATCACTAGTGGTTCGTTAAGTTAACATTATATATGTTGTACTATACCACTAGGTATCCATAGATTCATGTTGATGAGTGACTTTATCATGGAATTTTTTATATATTTTGATTCAATTTTTTATTCCTTTGGTAACATATCATCATGATAAAAAATAAGCCTATATATTTCATTAATGGTAATGGTCTGATAAAGACGAATATTATTAATCATTAAAATAATATGTTAATGGAAAAAATATACCACTTTTGGATGATCAACGACACACAAAATAATTGAAGAAAAATAGAATAGGATAAAGTGTTTTATTCATTAACAAATCCATAATATAGTATCCACTCAATAATGACATATACACTGAACATTTTCTACTTTTGTTAAATACAAATTTCATCTCCAATTTATAAATATTCATTCCCTTATATAAATATTGTTCCCTCAGTGAATAAATCCTTGGGAAAACATGAAATGAATCCCCATTTTAATAAAAATAGTTTTTTCCTAAAATATATAGACAATATAACAATGGTGAAGATAGATATATACATAACTCAATATTACCTTAAATTTAATCCAATTTTATATTATTAATAAATAATTAAAGGTATGGGTGAAATTATTTTTAAAAAGGAAGTGGATCTATGTCAAAAATAATAATAATTTTAATGTAAAAAGTATCCATAGATATCATTAATGATATTTAGAGTGGAAAAAATTAATTAAAATACATTATTTAAATTTATACATTTTTTATTGAAAATAATAATATTTTCATTTAATATTTATATTTTAAAAATAAAATAGTTGTATAAAATAATTTTGAAATAAAAATTAAATTAATTCTAAGGATATTGATAACAAAAAATGTATCGATTATATATTCTGATTTTAAAAATAGTGTCTTGTCTAGATAGATGTCATTACTAAAAAGGATAACTCCCCATCAGTTAATAAATTTAATATATGGGGTGCTATTTATCATTTTTAATTAATGGTTGAATGTAAATTTCATTATTGAAATTTAATTGGATGAAAATAATATTCAAAAATATAAAAAAATTAACATTGAAAATACATTTGATCATTTTGGTATGAATTTTTTTATTAAAATAAAGAAAGTTTCATATGATTATCAAAAAAATTTGTAGAAAGGCCCAATACATGTACATAGGGTGATGATTAGATTAAAAATATCACCAGAACAGTTTGAGGATAAATATTCTGGGTGTATCTAGTCTATAAACACATCTATTTTTTTGTATTCTTATATGAATGTTTTCATATATAATCAAAATTATTTTACCATTCAATATTTATGTATATATATTAATTTCTTTTGATGATTTCTTAATATATTTTACATTGAAAACGATTAAAAAAATATTAAAAAAAATAAATTACATGGTTATGAAAAAATTTATCATAAGATAATACTACCAAAACCAAAATTGATAATGTCAATGAGATCAATAAATAGGGTATTAGTGATTATATTAGATAGTTGATGGATTCTATGAAAAAAATAATGAATTATATAATTTTTTTTTAATTCTTATAAATTGTTGTCTCATATCAATGTTCATAATATAAGAATTATAGAAAGGAATTAAAGATGTTAATAGTTATAGTATTGTCACATTTAATATGGATGTTATTATATTTAATCATGAAATATATGATATTATGTTTCATATAATTTATTTTGGGTCCAAAAACCTAAAATCTATGTTTTCCACTTTATCTATAATAATAGAAATAATGTTTTGTACTTACTACTCTAATAGAATAGGTATTTTCCGGTATTGTGGAATGTAAAACTAGTACTTTTCCTCTTTAATAACGATCCACCAGAATAAACATATAAATATGTAATTTATAAATAAGTCTCCTTATTATATAATACCACATGTATTTCAGTTCAATTAATATATCTATAAATTAGTCTAATAATTTTCAAATGAGATTCCATTGGATATGATTGAAATCTAACATAAATAAAAAAACTACAACAATTTATGACTATTTCTTAGTATAGAATTGAATACAAACAATCATGTATCTATAAATATTTTTGTCAATGAGTATAACATCTTCATATAATGGTAAATTTCATATAGTGCACAACGGTTTATTTTTAATCATATAATGATGATTTCCAAAAAGGTGTTAAAAATCAATATTTTTATATTCTTTTTAGAGAAAATTTATCAATTTCTTGAAATATTTTAACACTAAGGATGATTTTTAGTTCTTCCATAAAAACAAATTCAATATACATTTTCATTAAATACAATATTTCATTTCAAATAGATTCGTTTAATCAAGTGAAAAAAATTCTATAATATTTATGTTAATTAAAAAATCATTAGAAAATGATTTCAAATTACGAGTAGAATCATATATTACCATTTTTAAGGGATTTAATAAAAGGAATTATTTATCATTTCATAAATATCCAGATGGGATTTTTTTAATCAATATAGTTATTGGTTTTACTTTTAAACATTATATATAAATTTGATTCTTCAAAACCACATGGTTGTAGTGAAAAATTATTTTAAAAATTAGATACATTTATGAATTATTTGATATTAAATAATTAAACTGTAAAATTAATGTGATATATGATGGAAATCATGGTTATAATTGAGTCATTTTTATAAATAGTTAAAATTATTTCCCATAACCAATACGTTTATCATGATTATATCATTTAGAAAAAACATTATTCTTGTAACGTTTGATATTTCCTTGTTCGTATTAAATATTAAAAAAACCACTTCTAATAATGGGATATTAATAAGAACTTTCCATTAGAGTCTTAATTTTGGTCCATAAAAATTGGGTAAATTACACTTTCATGGAACATATCTAATTTTAATCATTGACATAATCATGAAGGGATTGAGCCTTAATGTGAGAATAAAAATGTATTTGCTGAACTTTATTTAGGAGTAAACCTATAATATATGTTTTTGAAAATTATATAAAACAATCGATATGTGATTTCTTTTCATTTAACACATTATTTGGGTAAATCGATAGATATGTTATTATTTCCTAACAATAGTTTCAATAGAATGTTCAAGATTGTATAAGGAAAAAATATCATGATCAATGAAATTATAATTATCTATGAAATATTTACATTGATTCATATTAAAAATGGTGTGAAATAAATATTCTTGCTTTTTCCATCTAAAGGAAGTCTTTCAATACATATGCTAGTGTGATAATAAAATAAAACATCATCAGATTTGGAGTTAAAATTTGCAATTTTTCCTTCATGTATTGGGTAAAACATTTTCTCCCAAACAATAGAAAATATCCATGACTATAAGGATTTTCAATAAAAATATAAAATTTTATTTTTTGTTGAAGGGTATTATGATAATATTGCCAGTGATATAGAAAGTGACATTGAATTAATCATCAAAAATAAGTTGAGGTAGATTAAATTCATTTAAAATGGTTCAATCCATCACCTGAATGATTTTATTTCTTCCCTCAATTAACCCATTTTTTTGATGTACATTAATAGTGGATAAATATTAATGAATGTTGTTAGAAGAAAATTTTTCAACAAAGTCCTTATAATCAAGATATCTATAAGGATAAATGAAATGGATATGATATTATATAATTTATACTTTTATAAATCATTCTGGAAATATTTTAATGAATTAAAAAGATTTATTTTCATGATTGAAGAAATAATCCCATATTTATATTTTATTATCATTCACAATTATTAAGGTATAAAACATTGCTTATATATGACCAACATTAGTTATAAAAAAACACTATGGTAAAATGATTTAAGTATGATTAGAAGGAAACATTCATTTTAATTATAAATGTACTTTGTTTCCTTAACAAGTTTCTATGGTTTGATAAAAATGTTTTCTTCGATATAAAATTTATGTAAATATAATACGAGATTTCTATGATTGAGAAAAATTATTTTGTGTGTGTGATAAAATGACCATGGTGTTTATGGAAAAAAATACCCCAACCCTAGTAGTTGATATACAGTGGTTAATTTAAAAAAATATCATAATATAATTGGGAAAAAAACCCAGAGGACCGAATAGTTTTTTATTACTGATAAAAATGATAAATACATTTATTATAAATACATTTGTAAAAATAAAATTACATAGATTTTTATAATTTTTAACATCATTATTATCTCCATAATATCCTTACATATCAGTCATAGTACACTTCCTATCATCTAGGGGAATGGAAATAGAATATGGGTGAAGAAATTATATAAACAGGTAACATAAAATAGAATCTATCTTCATTAAATAATGAATAATCAAATTTGTATGAAAAAGAACTCAAATAATATTCCAATTAATAATAAACATTATCATGAAGAATAATATGATACAAATAAATGATGATCAAATAATTTAGTATAAGGATTCACATGAGATTGAAACTTATCTATGGTGTACATAATTATTCATATAATCACAAGAACATAAATTTCTAATTTCATAATGAGGGAATTCAAAATTCATTTCATTTTAAATTTATTATTGGGGCCTCATGTTAACCCATAATAATAATACCATAAATGCTTCATGTTAATATATAACCCATGTGCCTGTATATCATTGACCGTATACGAAAACATGTTTTTCTCAATATACATATTGATGCAATAAGGGGATATGAAATAATAGTCCTCTCCAGTCACCTAATATGTCTATTCCATTTATCATATTACTAAATAGTATAAACTAATCAACATTTCTTAATAACTAAAAATGGTCATTTTTGTAGAACTACCATAATAAATATCAATAATTTATCTAGAAGAGATGATCGTAAATCATCCAATGAAGAAATATACAATGTTATAATTATAATACATCCCATATTTTATTATATTATTCGATAAAGGATATTTAGGTTTATGAAGATACTTTAAAAATATCACAGGAAAATTTATGGGTGGAAGAAAAAATTCCATTTAGAAGTCATATAAAAAATTAAATTATTAGGGATATTATTTTTTAAATGAACAATTGGAACATATATAATAAAATTCATAATAATTAGTATTTATGATAGTGGGAAATTGTTTCATAATATAACTTTTATAAGGAAACATTCATTTCACATATTCGAAAAAAAATATGTTTTTTTGAAAAAACATTAAAATTATACTAATTATTTTAAATGAATTTAAATTGTTGATATAAATGATGTAAATAAATCATTGGATAATAAATAAATATTTATTATTTTTTAATAAAATAATCACCTGGAACAAAATAATTACATATTGAGTAAAACAATTTTTCATGAAAATAATTAATTTTTAATTATGAGTTCCCAAAGGATAAAAAAATTAAAAATAATTGGAAATTTATACATAACAATTGTTGGGAAAAAATAATAGTTTTATGATTTAATTATAACAAAATTCATTAAAATGAAAAAAAATAAAAATTAAAATATAAGTATGCTCTTTTTAAACAAGACTTTACAAATATCCCATCAAGGAATTACGAATTAGTCCATAATGTGATTATGTGTAACAAAATGTAATCCCACATAATACAAGTATGAATAAATAACAACACATTCAAATTTAATATAAAATATATTACTAAACTAACTATGTAAAAAAAGTTATATCCCAATTATTGTAATTTGAGTTAGAAAACATCATAACACTTAGTAATATTAAAATCAATTCCTTTTTTATGTATTAATATAAATTACAATGTAAAAAACGTAGAAGTATATAGTATTAGTGATATAAAATCAAAGTATGTTGTATGTACTCCTTTTAAAACAAATTAAGTGTATAATATTAAATTCATTCCAAAATTAAGGAAATTGAGATTAATTCCCTTGCCTTATGAACCCACTTAGTTGACCATACATTAACCACAAGTATGAAAAATATTAATTTATTAAACTCATATAATTGTATCAATTCCATTCATATAAAATCATATATGCGCCAATTAAAATATTTCATCACCCATATTTTAATAAGTACTTATCCAAATCATTATATCTGGGTCTAAACTATTTTTATTTTCATGAATGTTTTGGTAAAGTAGTTATAGTCCTTGTAATTTTATCATGGTTCTATCATATATTCAATTATAACGATGATACAAATATCAAATATGTTTATTTTATAAATATTTATTATATAAAACATGATTCAAGTAACCAAGAGTGGGTACCAAATTTTTTATTTTGGCATAAGATAAAAGTGATCAAATCATAATGGATTGATCATTTTTTCAGTTTGGAAAATCTATATAGAAACATGATTTCAATTTTTTGAACTGAACTAAAATATTAATTGTAACAATAAAAAAAATTCTGCATTACTAAACTCACGCAATGAATTCTTATTCATAAACTGGGGATTGAAAAAAATAAGGGTGATCCAAATTCCCAATAAGGGATAGTTGAAATGGATATTATAATAATTATATAAGTCATAATCAATATATATAGGTTAATAATTGAATACACATACTATTTATTCAATAAAATTATCATTTAATGCATCTAAAAATATTACCAATGGAATAATCACATGGACCATAATAACTAAATTCTCAACGAAGGAAATGAATAAAAATTAGAGTCACAATCAAAAAAATATTGATATCTTTAATGTGAAGTCCTTATTAAAGATATATTAAGGAAATAATAGTTATACATAAGAACCTATTTAATTTGGAGAACATATTTGTTGTATGAGACATTTTGATGCATCATGGGGATATCTATAATTGAACTCCACCCATAACTTCACGTCCAATGCATTCCCTATATATTGATTTCTCAATTAAATTCATGAGTAATATTTGTTATCAATAAATATCTATATTGAGTAAAAATAAAGACTATCCAAATTTGTTTAGTCAGTCAATTAAAATTCAATGTAAAAAATATTGAAACAGTATACTATTTAGTAAATAATCCTATCATTGATAAAATAATTGTGGATATAAATGAGAAATTTAATTTCTAGAAATCATATGAATGTGGATGTACAAAGAGATTGTTATTGACAAAAATAATTAATGATATAAAATATATTTTTCATGATAAATTTAATTATTTTGTGAATAATATATAATAGAATATATTCAATAATGAAATCTATATTAATAGGTTTTTCATAAAATATAATTTAAAATTTTTGAAGAAGGAAAATAGAATAAAACCATTATTATAGTGGGGAAATCCATCAAGGAGGTCTACGATACAAAATATTCTATTTATCTTTTTGTAATGAAATTCAAAATAAAACCATTATAAAACTATTCAATGATTCTTTTCAAGAAATTAAAAACATAAATGATAAAATAATTTTTTTCATAATCCAAATATTATTTTTTATCATTTTTTTATAATATAGACATTGATCATAAATGAACCTTATCCAAAATTGAAATAAAATAAGATTTTATTTTAAATATTTTTCGGATAGAGTGATATGAATTGAATCATAAGTCATCCTGAATAAATATATATTATTTTAAAATAAATATAAGGATAACTATATAAATAAAATAAATTTAAATATTTTTATTATTCTAATTATGTATCAATGGTGGGAAAAATTTATAGGAAATCCAAAACCACATTCATCCTCTTTGTGGAACATTCTTTATAATATATTATAATTGATTGAAAAATTTCATAAATTCACTCATAAAAAAATTACTTTTTATATTATCAAATATGATCCTCTTATAATACCTTTTAACTTAGTCCTAGGATAAGATGGCCTTTCTCTAGGAAGATATTATAATGGATACACCAGATAGTCTTTTTAGGGACATCCCATGGAAAGTTTTAGGGTCATTTATTCGGGTAGGCCTAAATTGTTCTGTAATGACTATTATTTCCTTTGGCAGTTTACCAAGGTTTTCCCACATTTACTTTAAAAGTGTATGTAATACAAAAAATTAATTTTTTGTTATTCACTCATTGACAATCATTCATTATTTTCACAGTTTTATATGGTAATTAACTCATTTTCTCAAGCATATTTTACAATGAAAATTCTATTTATTGTCTACAAGATATATTTTAATATTATTTAGAATGATATTAAAGTTAAAAAATAATATATGTTTTTTAGATACATTATTTATTCATTATTAAATTTACATGACAAATAAATCACTTCACTTCATAGAGATGGTATTTAAAATGGATGTAGAAGCGATGTTATCATTTTATTAATGAGTAAAATGGAAGAAAAATGTATGATATATTAAATTTAACGATTTAATATTATGTCTTATAAATCATTTATATTTATTAGATCCATATTTATTACTAAAAAAGTTTGGTAGAGATGGAGAAAAATTCACATTGGTTTGTGCGGAGGTAGTATTTCATAGAAACAAGGAATGGTTTGGTTTAATAATTGATAGAGAATTTTATGGATAAATAGTGTACCATAAAATAATTAAATTTTAGTATATTAGAGATACTGTTATTTTTTTAAAAAAAAATTCATAGTATGTAATTTGATGGGTTTTAATAGACGAATAAAAAATAAAGTGCTCTGTTATGCTGATTACCTCTCTTTGAGACTCCTCCTTTGGATATCTTAATATGTACCCTAGGATTGGAACTTTTTTAATAATATTAGCTCTAGAAATTCTATAAGGAATCTATTAAATGATTTATTAATTTGATTAGTTATGATAAATGGATCTATATTTGTGACTATATGAGTGGATGAGGTTCCCTTTTATATATGAGGTCTAAGACATAACTGAAATCAATCAATGAATCAAATTATTATTATGCCACATTATAGAAAATGGGCACAAAAATAACTTATAGTATATTTTATTCGATTATGTTTGATATAAAAAAACAAAATGGGGTTTCAAAATGTGTTATTTCATTTTAAGTGTTATAATTATAGGATCACCATTAATAAAACCATTTCAACCAAAACCATGATGAACAATGATCACTTTTTTATTAATTAAATTTGAAAAAAAATTAATGTGGCCTCATTAACATATTTTGATATTATGACTCCAAATATGGAATCCATTTTATCAATTTCATTTCAATATTGTGGAAGAATTCTATTTAAAAACATACCATTATAACATGACAGAAATGAATTTTGAATTATATTCAATTTTCAATAATAAAATTATCATTCATTAAAAATAAAATTATTAATAATTATTAAATATATTTCAAATCATATATTACGATATAATTTATCAAAATATTATGTAAGTATTTCTGTATTATACATTTCCTTAATTGATTAAATTGGAATGACAATATTTATTTTATAACTATTTTTGAAAAAATATCAATTTTTAACTCAAAATTATTTTATATTTATTTATATAAAATTGATTATTAAAAAATTATTTATTTTACATATTAAAAAAAATTATTTTATTTAAAATTAAAAATATAATACATTTTCAATCATTTAAAATGCATATTTCTGTGGGGAAATTTCAAAAACACGATCTAGGATTATTTTGACCTAGAAAGATCAAAATCGATATTCATCCTATAAAATTATAATCATTGTTCTATAGATATTAAAATGTGAATTATTAATGTATTTGTGGATATAAAATATTCTATTACTATAATTTTATCATAGGTTCTACAGTCATTCCTTCAATTAAAATTTCATCCAATGAAATATCAAATACATTACATTATACTCAAATATGGATGATTCTTGTTAAAAACAAATTAAAGTTCCCATATTCATTCCTATATTTTATGATAAAACCAAAATACATATATCATTTGATTCATCCATTTCCACACCACATACTCTATAGTGTTAATAATAATGATGTGGTCTTCAATGTGTGATAGATCGGGTTCCCATTAATTTAATTTAGAAGTTAGTACATGTATTGGGAATGTAATTTAATTTCATTACAATTACATTTTGATCACATGTTATAATATTGATAGCCATGGAGTAATTAACAATCAGAAAGTGACATGCCCAATTAATTCCAAAACATAAAAATGTTTGAGGCATCTAGGATCTATTTTCCATTATCTTCAAACATTATAACACCATAAAATTATAAAGACCCGTAAAATTCAAGGAAATTTTTTTATTAATTTTCTTTATAATTTTACAAGAGCGTGGTTTCAGACGTCACCTGATTCCGAGGCCCGGAGTGCCCGGAATCAATTTCCGAAGTTTGGCTCGGGTACGTTCAGTGAACGAACGAGCGGGAATTCCTAACTTTTGATCCGGTGCTCGGAATTGAAATCCGAGGGCACCGATGAACTCGCAGCGCCGATATTCGCTTAAAGAGACCTTTTCGAGAGTTGCGTTTGTTGCGGGTTGAAAGTTAGTTTTGGAGATTAAAAGATAAGTAAAATAAAATTTTGTTTGAATTTTATTTTATTCGTGGTGGTTAGACTCTCTCATGGGAAGTTGTTGGTGGGGCCCACAACCACCCAACTTCCCATGTGTGGTTATGAGGGAGGTGGGGCCCACACGATCCCCCACCTTTTCAAATTCCCTAACCCCTCTAAACCCCCTCTTAATTTATGTGACACTCCCCTACTTTAATTCTTGCCAACTTAACTCTTCTTTTAATTTTTGACAACTCTAGATTTTAATTAATGTGTTGAATTCAACTTTTGAATTTTGAAAAGTTGGCAAAGTGAAAATAAAATAAGGTGTAGCTTATTTTATTTTGGGAGTTGCTGTGTTGTGTGGAGATTTGAGAGAAGAAGAGTTCTACACTTTGAAGAACTTCATCTTCCTCCTTGAAGAACGCGAAGAACACCGACACGCCGTTCTATCTTCTCTCCACGTCAAAGAAAGGGAGACACCGCTTCCTCCTCGGTTTTCCTTCGTCGACTTGAGAAGTTTCTCCAACGACGTATCGCATCGGACACATCCCTTCGTCAACGGATTTGACGAACGACGACCGCGACGCCCGACCTCCGCGACGTCGTCTTCCACGGAACGTAGACAAATCTTCGAACCTTATACCCGAGGTAGGGGCTGTTGATTTCTTTTTGGTTTAATTATTTTATTCTTGATCGTGAATTTAGCAAGTCTAACGAGTGGCTTTGATTTATTTTTAAAGTTGCGTTATTATTTTAACGTGAGGGGTCCGGACCGCACGAACACGGCCGAACCCCCCTCCATCGTTCTTGTTTAGTCTTGCGGATGGAAGCAAAGTGGCGTGGTGCCGTCGCACCACGCGGATAATCGTGCAATTATTTTACGCGGCGCCGTCGCGCCACGCCGAGGAAGAATCTTCAAGAACGCGACGCCGTCGCGCCGCGTTGAGAGGAATCAAGGCACGGCGAAGGGGCGCGATGCCGTCGCACCGCGCCGGACGACGAACACCGCGGCCGGTTCCGGGCCGCGGCGGGACGAGGAGACCGCGGCCGGTTCCGGGCCACGGCGGAAGAGAAGACCGACGGCCGGGCCGCCGGCGTCGGAAGCCGATGGGGGGACCGGAATTTCCGATCCCGTTAGAGAAAACCGGCCGGCCAGCTGGCTGGCCGGATACCATTAAACCGGGGGAATTAATCCCCCGGCCAACTCATAAAACCCCCCTCTTTATGAGGGGGGCGGTTCTTTGAAGGGAGGGGGGCAGCCGGCCCCCCCGGTTCCGCACCAGCAGGCCCCCCACGTGGGGGGGGGGGGGGGCGCTTTTAAAAAAAACGGTGCGGCATAGCCGCGCCGCCACTTGAAAAGCGGGGGAATTGATCCCCCCGCGCGGCCTCCTCGCGGCGACAAGCCGCCGCGGCCCCCGCGCCGCCGCGCCGCAGCCGCGCCGCTGCACCGCCGGCCGGCCGTCCGGCCGGGCCGCCCCAGGGGGGGGTCGGGCCGGGTCGGCCCGGACCCGGACCCCCCCGTTTCGAACCAGAATCGGTTTTTGGCCCATATCTTGAGCCTCAGACCTCCGAATGACGAACCGTCTGCGGAAACGCGATCCTTGTATCGAGACAGTCGTTTCGGTATATCGCACTCAAGGTTTCGGATTACTTTGAGTTCGGCCGGGTTGGTTCGTTCACGAAACCAACCGGGCCTTCGGAGCGGAAACGCTCATATCTTCAGCTACGAACGTCCGATTGACGCGCCGTCTGTCGCGTTGTGTTCCTCTTAGTGAGACAGATCTTTTGGCATACTCCGCCCGATTTTTGGATGCAGGTGGAGTACAGTCGGGTTGGTTTTGCCTTAAAAACCAACCGGGCTCCGGAGACGAAAATGCCAATAACTCACAGACCGGGCGTCCGATCGACGCGTCGTCTGTTGCGTTGAGTTCCTGTTGACGATACAGAACTTTTGGATACATCAACTATGGTCTTCATGACAGTTGATGTATCAGCCTCTCGGCTCGTGGAGCGGACCCTCCGAACGAGCTTGCTGCGTGCGGGAACCCTAGTGTTGGCTGCGACTGTTACTGTGACTACTACTGCTACTACTGCTACTGTGACTGCGACGAAGACAGTACAGAAATCCTGTGTGGATTCGACGACGAAGACTACAGCACTCAGCGATCCTACGTGGAACAGTGCTTCCGAACCTGTGTGAGCTGAATCTTCTGTTTACCTTGGGCGGTGGAGCGCTTGGTTGTAGCAGCATATCCATGGCAGTGGAGCGCTCGGTTGTAGCGGCAGACCTGCGATACTGGAGACGAGCGTACAGAGTACGGAGACTGTGAAACTGGCTGAGACCTGAAGACTGCTCGACCGACTCAACTTGGAGTGAGTCGACTAGCCCAGTGGACGGAGCGCCCGGTATTCGGCGGCAGACCCACGGCGGACGGAGCGCCTGGTAGTTGGCAGCAGACCCGCGGTACTCGACTGGAGGAGTACCTCTGTAGGCTATCTGGGTGAGCGCCCGGTATTTGGCAGTAGACCCTCAACGGACGGAGCGCCCGGTAGTTGGTAGCAGACCCGCGGTACTCGACAGGAGGAGTACTTCAGCAGTCTTAGGTTAGTGAGCAGTACCTCGGAGTCGTGACAGGACCACTGTACACTTCAGAGATGGGACTCTTCAACAGTTACGGTTTCGTTAATGAAAATCCTGGTTGAGCTGAAACCTGTTGTTTCCTGTGTGGATTGTGTTGTGCTATCCTGTGTGGATTACGTTTTGCTTTCCTGTGTGGAATACGTTTACTTTCCTGTGTGGACTGAGTTGTACTTGGGCTCGGAGGATGGAGCGTATTTGAATTTGATGACTTAGGTATATGTATGGGCATATACCTAAGTAGCGACGGTTATTACTTCGTGATTGTACCTTTCTTCGTGATTTATCCATTGTGGATTTGAGAGACCTTCATGGGTCTCGGGGTCCCTACTGAGTAGCTTATACTCACCCCTGCACGGGCTTTGCCCGCACTACGTTGTGTTGGTTGCAGACGACGGACAGCGTTGACCTTAGCTGAGGCTTGCAGAGCGGGACGGTACCCGGAGGTGGACCACTGGGCGGGACGTGCTCGGAGCAGACGGCGAGACCCGTGGAGCAGAGGAGCTATCTGTACCCACCCTACAGGTGGGATTTCCAGTGGACAGCTCGGAGTAGCGGCTTTTACTTTTCAGTTGCTGTTTTCCCTTTCGAGTTGTACTTTACTTTCAGTTTGGGTTTGTATTCTGGCCCATTTACTTTTCCGCACTTTCAGTTGTACTCTGTTTTTGTTTAGTGTTTACTTTCCGCTTTCTTACTCTATGGTGTTTGTTTACCTTACAAAGGAAATGCCTTCCCTTTTTACCGGGATTTATGCCTTGGTGCTAGTCGCCAGCCCCTGGCCTATGGAAGGCGGGCTTGGGGTAGTCACAGCACGGACCCCGAGGGCGGGTCGTGACAAATTGGTATCAAAGGAGTTCGGTTCTACCGCGAACTCTGATCTTTTCTTTGTGAAGCAATAATGTTTAGCGTATTGAGTGTGGTTATCAGTCCAGGGAGTCCAGTGTTGGTGCGGCGGCTGACGTATCCGTACACCAGGACCCTGACATCTGATTTCCGACTTAATGCACGAAAACATTGTTTGCGGGTGTGTTTCAAAGTTTTCATTGTGATTACTTATATCAGCTCACCAGGTATACTATTCTAACCGTGGCGCACCTGTTTCCTTTACAGGATGGCCCCACGACGACAGCCAGCTAGGGTTCCGAGAGTCGAGCGAGACGACAGCCCACCGAGCGACGAGGCCTCGGTGCAGGGACCTTTTCTAGTAGTGGCACCGGCGGTAGCTTTACCCGCCGATCCCCCGATGCTTCCAGCAGCAGTCGCTGACGATGCACATCACCTCAGCGCACTGCATGAGTTTCAGCGCCAACGACTGCCCAGGTTTCGCGGGGAGACGGATCCCCAGGCAGCAGAGGACTGGCTGGAGGCAGTGGTTCGAGTGTTTAGGCTTGTGAGGACACCAGCAGACCTCATGGTGATCCTCGCTGCGAGCCTACTACACGCAGCAGCAGGACGATGGTGGAGCCTGATGCTCCAGGTGCACGATGAGGCATCTCTACTTTGGACGGACTTTGAGAGCCTCTTCCGCTCGGAGTTCGTCCCAGCCACCCTTCGTGCGGTGAGTATCCAGGAGCTTCTTCAGCTGCGGCAGGGCAGCATGACGGTCGCTCAGTACTCGGCGAGATTTACCGATCTCTCGCGCTACTCGACCGACATGGTACGGGACCCATTCTTCCGGGCCCGGACCTTCGAGCAGGGGTTGAGACGCGAGATCAGGGCATCACTGATCTCCCTCAGCATACCGACTCAGACAGGAGTACTGGAGCGGGCCCTTCTGATCGAGAGCTTCCTTGCTGAGTCTACACCAGCACAGCGACCCACCGCAGGGCGGCACGTGGCAGAGTCATCTGCAGCAGATAGCCGACGGATGACTCAGGGTTCCAGGCAGACCAGACCTACCAGTGGCCGACTGCACGACTCAGGCTCAGTTGTGCGGGGAAGCCGGGGTGGAGTCAGAGTAAGGCGTGCCGAGAGTGGGCAGTGTTACTCCTGTGGCGGGATTGGTCACATGGCTCGTGACTGTCCGACCCGCCATGCTGATGATCAGCAGTTAAGTGAAGAACCTCCCAGGCAGAGGCAGAGGTTCGACCGTGGCGGCCCGCAGGGAGGAGGCGGACGAGGCAGAGGAGCTGGCCATGCAGCAGGTGGTGGACGACGCTTTGAGGTTCTACCACCAGCACCACCAGGAGGTCCACCCCGACCGCAGGGGAGAGCTCAGCTTCAGGCAGCCGAGGCCTTCGATCATGGAGCTCTGGGAGCCGATGGACAGGAGCAGAACTAGTGGATACATTCTTTGTACTTCTGGTTCCTTGTTGCTTTTGTGTAGCGTCTTGTATGATGAGCTGCAATAATAAAAGACGCATACCTTTGTGATATTTTCGTTCCTGTCCTCTTTCGTGATGTTACTAAGAGGTTCCAGTTTTGGCTGTTGACTTGACCCTCACTTGTGAGACATCAACTGGAGGAGACCCAGTTACCACACACTGATGCCGACAGTGTGAATCAACCCGAGACGAGAGTAACGGTTGAATCTCTTAGTAGTAGCGTCGAGGCCTTACGACGTCATCCTTGGTATGGATTAGTATCATCCATGTTAGGATTGACTGTTTTAGGCAAAGAATGTGGTTCATCCAGGGGATGGGACCAGATTTCTCTTATCGGCAAAGAAGAAATCTTGCAGCTCTGATGGGACCGGAGACGGTCCAGGCCACGACAGAGAAGGTCCAGGTCATCCAGGAGCGGATGAGGATAGCTCAGAGCCGGCAGAAGTCTTACGCTGACAGGAGGCGGAGGCCACTGGGGTTCGAGGATGGCGACCACGTCTTCTTACGGGTCTCACCTCGACGTGGTATTCAGAGATTTGGCCAAGGCGGCAAGTTATCTCCGCGCTTCATCGGACCCTTCTAGGTCCTCAGAAGGGTTGGTGAGGTGGCTTATCGCCTGGATCTACCACCTCAGTTGCACCGGGTGCACGACGTCTTCCACGTGTCTCAGCTGAGGAGATACGTGCACGACCCGAAGCACATCATTGATCATGGGGAGCCTGACGCTGACGATGGGGCGACTTTTACGGAGGTCCCGGTGGAGATAGAGGATCGACAGGAGCGGGTCCGGCGTGGGCGATCGATTCCTCTTGTGCGCATCAGATGGCAGCACGGGAATCTCCAGGAGAGCACATGGGAGCGGGAGGCTCAGATGCGTGCTCAGTACCCTCATTTGTTTCCCTAGTTTTTGATATATCTTTACGGGGACGTAAAGCCCTGAGGTGGGAGTAATGTAAAGACCCGTAAAATTCAAGGAAAATTTTTTCTTAATTTTCTTTATAATTTTACAAGAGCGCGGTTTCAGACGGCACCTGATTCTGAGGCCCGGAGTGCCCGGAATCAATTTCCGAAGTTTGGCTCGGGTACGTTCAGTGAACGAACGAGCGGGAATTCCTAACTTTTGATCCGGTGCTCGGAATTGAAATCCGAGGGCACCGATGAACTCGCAGCGCCGATATTCGCTTAAAGAGACCTTTTCGGGAGTTGCGTTTGTTGCGGTTTGAAAGTTAGTTTTGGAGATTAAAAGATAAGTAAAATAAAATTTTGTTTGAATTTTATTTTATTCGTGGTGGTTAGACTCTCTCATGGGAAGTTGTTGGTGGGGCCCACAACCACCCAACTTCCCATGTGTGGTTATGAGGGAGGTGGGGCCCACATTAGCCCCCACCTTTTCAAATTCCCTAACCCCTCTAAACCCCCTCTTAATTTATGTGACACTCCCCTACTTTAATTCTTGCCAACTTAACTCTTCTTTTAATTTTTGACAACTCTAGATTTTAATTAATGTGTTGAATTCAACTTTTGAATTTTGAAAAGTTGGCAAAGTGAAAATAAAATAAGGTGTAGCTTATTTTATTTTGGGAGTTGCTGTGTTGTGTGGAGATTTGAGAGAAGAAGAGTTCTACACTTTGAAGAACTTCATCTTCCTCCTTGAAGAACGCGAAGAACACTGACACGCCGTTCTATCTTCTCTCCACGTCAAAGAAAGGGAGACACCGCTTCCTCCTCGGTTTTCCTTCGTCGACTTGAGAAGTTTCTCCAACGACGTATCGCATCGGACACATCCCTTCGTCAACGGATTTGACGAACGACGACCGCGACGCCCGACCTCCGCGACGTCGTCTTCCGCGGAACGTAGACAAATCTTCGAACCTTATACCCGAGGTAGGGGTTGTTGATTTCTTTTTGGTTTAATTATTTTATTCTTGATCGTGAATTTAGCAAGTCTAACGAGTGGCTTTGATTTATTTTTAAAGTTGCGTTATTATTTTAACGTGAGGGGTCCGGACTGCACGAACACGGCCGAACCCCCCTCCATCGTTCTTGTTTATTCTTGCGGGTGGAAGCAAAGTGGCGTGGTGCCGTCGCACCACGCGGATAATCGTGCAATTATTTTACGCGGCGCCGTCGCGCCACGCCGAGGAAGAATCTTCAAGAACGCGACGCCGTCGCGCCGCGTTGAAAGGAATCAAGGCACGGCAAAGGGGCGCGATGCCGTCGCACCGCGCCGGACGACGAACACCGCGGCCGGTTCCGGGCCGCGGCGGGACGAGGAGACCGCGGCCGGTTCTGGGCCGCGGCGGAAGAGAAGACCGGCGGCCAGGCCGCCGGCGTCGGAAGCCGAAGGGGGGACCGGAATTTCCGGTCCCGTTAGAGAAAACCGGCCGGCCAGCTGGCCGGCCGGATACCATTAAACCGGGGGAATTAATCCCCCGGCCAACTCATAAAAACCCCCCTCTTTATGAGGGGGCGGTTCTTTGAAGGGAGGGGGGCAGCCGGCCCCCCCGGTTCCGCACCAGCAGGCCCCCCACGTGGGGGGGGGGGGGGGGGGCGCTTTTAAAAAAACGGCGCGGCATAGCCGCGCCGTCACTTGAAAAGCGGGGGCATTGATCCCCCCGCGCAGCCTCCTCGCGGCGACAGGCCGCCGCGGCCCCCGCGCCGCCGCACCGCCGGCCGGCCGTCCGGCCGGGCCGCCCCAGGGGGGGGTCGGGCCGGGTCGGCCCGGACCCGGACCCCCCCGTTTCGAACCAGAATCGGTTTTTGGCCCATATCTTGAGCCTCGGACCTCAAAATGATGAACCGTCTGCGGAAACGCGATCCTTGGATCGAGACGGTCGTTTCGGTATATCGCACTCAAGGTTTCGGATTACTTTGAGTTCGGCCGGGTTGGTTCGTTCACGAAACCAACCGGGCCTTCGGAGCGGAAACGCTCATATCTTGAGCTACCAACGTCCGATTGACGCGCCGTCAGTCGCGTTGTGTTCCTCTTAGTGAGACAGATCTTTTGGCATACTCCGCCCGAGGTTTGGACGCAGGTGGAGTACGGTCGGGTTGGTTTTGCCTTAAAAACCAACCGGGCTCCGGAGACGAAAATGCCAATAACTCACAGACCGGGCGTCCGATCGACGCGTCGTCTGTTGCGTTGAGTTCCTGTTGAAGATACAGAACTTTTGGATACATCAACTCTGGTCTTCGTGACAGTTGATGTATCAGCCTCTCGGCTCGTGGAGCGGACCTTCCGAACGAGCTTGCTGCGTGCGGGAACCCTAGTGTTGGCTGCGACTGTTACTGTGACTACTACTGCTACTACTGCTACTGTGACTGCGACGACGACAGTACAGAAATCTTGTGTGGATTCGACGACGACGACTACAGCACTCAGCGATCCTACGTGGAACAGTGCTTCCGAACCTGTGTGAGCTGAATCTTCTGTTTACCTTGGGCGGTGGAGCGCTTGGTTGTAGCAGCATATCCTTGGCAGTGGAGCGCTCGGTTGTAGCGGCAGACCTGCAATACTGGAGACGAGCGTACAGAGTACGGAGACCGTGAAACCGGCTGAGACCTGAAGACTGCTCGACCGACTCAACTTGGAGTGAGTCGACTAGCCCAGTGGACGGAGCGCCCGGTATTCGGCGGCAGACCCACGGCGGACGGAGCGCCTGGTAGTTGGCAGCAGACCCGCGGTACTCGACTGGAGGAGTACCTCTGTAGGCTATCTGGGTGAGCGCCCGGTATTTGGAAGTAGACCCTCAGTGGACGGAGCGCCCGGTAGTTGGCAGCAGACCCACAGTACTCGACAGGAAGAGTACTTCAGCAGTCTTAGGTTAGTGAGCAGTACCTCGGAGTCGTGACAGGACCACTGTACACTTCAGAGATGGGACTCTTCAACAGTTACGGTTTCGTTAATGAAAATCCTGGTTGAGCTGAAACCTGTTGTTTCCTGTGTGGATTGTGTTGTGCTATCCTGTGTGGATTACGTTTTTCTTTCCTGTGTGGAATACGTTTACTTTCCTGTGTGTACTGAGTTGTACTTGGGCTCGGAGGTTGGAGCGTATTTGAATTTGATGACTTAGGTATATGTATGGGCATATACCTAAGCAGTGACGGTTATTACTTCGTGATTGTACCTTTCTTCGTGATTTATCCATTGTGGATTTGAGAGACCTTCAGGGGTCTCGGGGTCCCTACTGAGTACCTTATACTCACCCCTGCACGGGCTTTGCCCACACTACGTTGTGTTGGTTGCAGACGACGGACAGCGTTGAACTTAGCTGAGGCTTGCAGAGCGGGACGGTACCCGGAGGTGGACCACTGGGCGGGACGTGCTCGGAGCAGACGGCGAGACCCGTGGAGCAGAGGAGCTATCTGTACCCACCCTACAGGTGGGATTTCCAGTGGACAGCTCGGAGTAGCGGCTTTTACTTTTCAGTTGCTGTTTTCCCTTTCGAGTTGTACTTTACTTTCAGTTTGGGTTTGTATTCTGGCCCATTTACTTTTCCGCACTTTCAGTTGTACTCTGTTTTTGTTTAGTGTTTACTTTCCGCTTGCTTACTCTGTGGTGTTTGTTTACCTTACAAAGGAAATGCCTTCCCTTTTTACCGGGATTTACGCCTTGGTGCTAGTCGTCAGCCCCTGGCCTATGGAAGGCGGGCTTGGGGTAGTCACGGCACGGACCCCGAGGGCGGGTCGTGACAAAAATGGATATATATTTTAAAAAATTGATCTCCAATGTTATATTAATAATAAATAATTTAGTTATTAGATAAAAAAATCCTATTAAATTGAGATGATTTTATATGATTTTGAATAGTCCATAATATTTTCATTGTATCGTAAAAATGTTATGGGACTACCAGATTCCATTCACCAACTACGTTCCAACTAGTTGGATTATGAAATCTCATACCATATAATTATTAATACAATTACATTGTTATACATGAATAAATGAAATTGTTATAGGACTCTACTCAAGGTAAATAGTACGAAACAAATCACCTCATAATTAAATATTACTTTCTAATAGATGAATAATCAGTAAACTACATAATGGTCCATGCTATAATAATTTCAAACATGCACATTTGGAAACATAAAAACCTAAAAAAGTGGTTCACCAGTGTCAATTTCCATCTACCAATATATTTTATATAACCAGATATTTTATTATACATTTCAAAATTAATACCATTTATCATTACATTAGTAATGGAATCATTAGAAATGCTGATCTAGGATACCAAGTAAGTATAAAAAAATGCGAGATATCAACATTCCCTAAGAAAATGGTCATGAAGACATGAAAATAAAATTTCAAAACCATACCATGTATTTCATAGATCATATACATTACTTATGTAATAAATCATTTAATTTCATTAGAAATTAATTAAAGATGATTAAATTAACATGGTACCTTAGAAAATCAGTATGATATATGATATATATTTTTTAAATAAATATAAAAACATAAAATATTTTTTCCAGGATACCCAAAAATTTATTCATAACTTGTTAGGTATCAGTTAACAACCCCTGGACCTACATCAGACTTGGGAAAATCACACATGTACCCCATTTTTTTCTTTGTTTATCCTCTTATATACCATATTTTTTTCATGTCATTAACTCTTGTGTACCCTCCTTCTTGATTAGGATAACCAATCATACACCCATTGAGGCCATATAACTTAAATCATTACCCATTTGATTAAAAGGATATATCGGTACCACCATTCACATAATGTAGACGATAAATAGATATTACATAGGATCATAAAATTATCCTAAAATTATAACACATGAGAATAAATGGTATTCATAATAATTTCATCATAAAATGTGGAATGATATATGTTTCATGATTATTTCATAGTATATTAAGCAGAAGGAATGAAATTTGTTTCACAATCCATTCATAATTATGTCATATCATAACCCATTGAGAAGAAATAGGTATCATTAAAATTAAGCCTTCAAAATCATAAAACATTTATAGAAAAAATATTAATTTTAACCATGGCTGATTTGCTAATAAATATATATGTAACATCAATGGATTATATTTTAAATGCCAAATTATTTGGAATTAAAAATCATTTTGATCAAGTCTTGTGGAAAAAAGACTTCCAGCATGGAAAATTACTTTTTAAGGAGATAATCGTCTCCACAATATGTATCATTGAATATTTTGTGATAAATGTAATATAATATTGAAATAAATAATAATACATGAAAGGGGGAGTCACTATTCATGTCAATAATGATAAAACATTGATTCAGTTAACAGTTTTTAAAAATCAATTCAGGAATTGTTTTGAAAAATCATGAATAATACATTAATATTTTTTTTATAAAATGTAAAAATTTGGTAAATGTGTCTTAAATAAATAATTTGGGGCATGTTGATAACTTTTGTAACCCAAATTTTATAAAAACATGCTTGTGTGTGAAATAACTATTTTTACCAAAGAATGACTTGCATGTGATTTTTCTTTTTTTTAAAAAAATAATGAGTACATATAGAGAAATAAATTAAGGTAAAAATATATTATCATGAAATAACCTAAGGATGTGAAAATAAATTAATTTAAATATATATATATTATAATATTTCATCACTCGATGAATTATCATTAACAGTCTAAATAAAATATGAGACAATAGCATATATCCCTTACCACATTCATATCATTGAATCTAATTTCACTTGAAGTAGGGTTAGTAAAATTTATATGTAAATAAAAATAATTTTATTGTGAATATTACTAAAATTAATTCATGGGTTGTATACACACTACTTATCAAAATAGTTCATGAATATGGAATCAGTCTCATAAATGTAAAATGTAAGATCGAAATCACTTACCTTCGGTATCGACATCTATTATAATTGTTCAAACATAAAGTATAATAAATATAAGTTTATTATATATATATATTATATTAGAATATATATATATATATATATATCATAGAACTTATGATTTAATCATTATATTTAATTGACTAGTAATTAACAATTCCATGTCAATTTCATGTTTCAGGTGTTAATTTATTTTTTAGTGCATGTTATGATATGATATTTTTGGTTAAAATGTTTTGGATGATTAATCCATAATAATTATAATTTTAAATGATATATAAATAAAATATATATTCTAATATATATATTTATATATTTTTACTAATCCTTATTAAATAGATATTTAATGTGAAATTTAAATTTCATAGAGATAGTTGTTCATACGTATTCATTAATATTGTTTCCATTTTCTTTATAAATAGTAATAAAGAATGGAAAATAATATCTTTTGAATCTAGAATCATTCTTAATCCGTATATGTAAAACCAATTATTTAAATATAGCCTTATATCCTTCCATATAACGAGTATGTTATGGACGAATCATGTCTTTTCATGAGGTGAAAGTCCACATTACACACGAATAACATTATCTTTTTCCAACAGAATTGATAGAAATACATCATATGTGATATCATGATTTGATCGGCATATTAATATCATTTATACCATTTATAATAAATATAACAAACATTATATCCATCAAATATATGTTGTTATTGAAAATGAATAATGATAGTTCATGAGGTGGTAGTCATTCGTACACACAAGTAGTGATTTATGAAATAAATTTATTGAAGATGAAATGGATATAGTTAATTAAATTTTTATAAAACAACTTCAGTATTTGGAATTTATTTTATTTTTTTATAACATCTTGGTTTATTAATATTTTAAGTAGGTGAGTGATGATATAAAATAAAACTCCCAGTTTGAGATAATACTTATGTTTTTGGAATACTTCTTTTGTTTTCTCAAAATTTCATACTATTTTGGATTTATCACCTATAAAATTATTTTAAGATGATAGTATGTAATTATGGGAATTATTTGGTATGTTATTATCTAAAACAATTTTTTTAGGATGTGTTAATAGGTAATGAGGGGGGTTTCCTATTATAAGTGAGGTTAGTGTCAGCATTTTATTTTTATAAGATAAATAAGTACCCAAATTTTTTATCATGTATAAAGGCCCAAAAATAATAAATTATCAAGAATTAAAGAGATCTGATTTATATAAATCCAAAAAGCTTAGGGTGGATAATTTTTGGGTCATTTTTATAATTTATCATTTTAGATAAACCATCATGGTATACTAATTTTACATTAACAATAAAAAATATTGTTAATTTATATTACAATTATTTATGGTCAAAAATTAAGTTGTACATATTATATAATATAAATTATATTTATTATAAATATATAATTCATTTTTCAAAATTCAAATGAAATATGTGGAAAATTTTAATTCAAAATTATTCTTGTAGATGTGATGAGAAAGAAGGTTACCAAATAGAAAAATATCAAAATATTATAGTGTATTTATAAAACAATTATATTTAAAATTGATTCCAATATTCAAATTTAGATTAATAGATATATTATTGAACTAATTTTACTTTTATTAAAATTTTAAATAAAACTTATATGTTTTTAAAAGGTTTAACATAAATGAATATGATTAAAAATACATTATTTTTCAATACCCCCAAAATATATATTTTTGTAGAACATGATGAATAACTATCTCCAGAAAAATATTCACATGTATATTTAAAAAATTAAATTAAATTTTCAATATATGTTTTCAATATTTCTAAAATATTATTTTTATAATTTTTTTCAAAAAATGCATCAATTTTTTTAGAGGGAATATTATTTTTGAATCATAAAAAAACATTTTCAATAACAAAATGAGTATTTTATCAATATTTTTTATTTATATACAAAATGTTTGTTCCCATGATTTTTTGTGAATCAATAGTCTTTTTATAATAGTTTGAACCTTATTTTTTATACTGGTAGTCATTTTTAATCTCATATTGAAGGAATATGGAATGTTTGGGGCTTGTTTGGAAAATGGAACTCCACAGAATATAAGATAGGGGGCATAAACAATGTTTGAAAAAATTATGAAATAGAAAATAATTTCTTTGGAAAACCAACTTGTGCTGCTATATGGATCTAAATAATGGTGATGTTAGGCTGATAACCTTTTTTATAACATTGTGATGCATGTTATGCAGCATGTGGACCTTGGATAGAGGAATCATCAATAGGGAATGGTTGGTAAAACCATGAATCCCAAATCGTGTTGACAAATTATCGTGGATAGTGGTTGGTTCATAGTCAGTGAATTGTTTTTACAAAAATGAACCAAACCATGGGCCCATCAATACTTGGGTGTTTTCCATTTTCCATTAATATATTTATATGTGAATTTATTTCATCATTTCAAGTGGACGGAAAACCTATCCTCCCATCTTGTTATCTATAAAAATTCTAGTGTTATGATTTTAATCCATTTCATCATCTGATGAATGAATCAAGACTCTTTTTTTTCATTTCATATCCTCTACTTTGTTATTCATTTCTTCGATTCCTTTCATTATTTTTTTCTACATGTGAATTTATTTGTGAAATATAATATGCCATATTTCCTGGGGTTTTTATCAGTTCTTCATTCCTCTTCTGATCTAGACAAACTTATAGCCAGATACTAGATGATTAATCCCTAATATGATTAAGGTTGGTAGGTTATACATTTTACCTAAATGTAATGGGATTTACTCCCTCTAGTTATTGGGATACATTCCAGACATTCTCAGAGATTCATCCTAAATTTATATTTCATTTAATAAAATGTATGATTTATGTTTATGACATTCCATGAAACCCTTATATTATGTTGGAGGTTATTTTACACTACCCGAACCATCTTGGGGGTTGAAATATTTAATTGGTCGTGATTATTCAACCATATAGTATGCTGAGATCATTTCAGATAATAGGTAACATTATTAATTAATTAAGTTGTTTGTTAAAGGTATTATGTACCTTAATGAACAATATCATTTTTATATGAAATACCTGAAATGTATTATAACTATGACTGTATTTTATTGTGATGGGAATAATAAAATTATTAAAGAAATGTTTATGAAATAGTGAATTATTATTTATCATAATATGGGTGTGATCAAAGTATTGAACTAAAAAATTATTATGATTCCTTGAACATTTGTAGACATTAGATCCAGTTTATTCTACCAACTACGATATATTGGACATTCAACTCATTTGATCCTGTTTAAATAGATTATTAGGATACTTTTAATATCTCTAAACATTTAATATAATGAAATTTAAGGATAGAATCGACATTTGAACTTCTTTGATCCATTGACCTTTTATGATTCCCTTGACATTTCTACTCCTTGTATATGATGAATAAGAATGATTTCGGGGAAATTGCAAATACTTGGATAATGTTTGAACATGTTTTTTTTATTAATTGACTATTTATACTTATTGTATTCTAGAAATGATGGTCTTATACTTTATTACTCAATGTAGTATGTTGATGATACTTTCCATGATTTAATGTTGTCACAAATGTTTTAGATTTTTCATAATGATGATCCCTGATAGATAGTAAAATGTCACATTTATATTGATCTCATTTATTCATATTATGTGTCAAAAATTATTCAGCTTATATACACAGACTGGACTAGTTATATGAACCCTTTGTGGTGGCCTTTGAAGTTGTTTGTCACACTTCATTTGGCCAACCATAGAGTACCCATAAATAAATCACAGATTTAGGTAGGGACTTGTGAATGTTATTGCATAGAGATTTTTTATTGATTATGAATCAGATATGGGGATAACATGATGACACCATAGACCGTGATAAAATCCAGTAGTATTTTATTTTTATTATTTTTTTTTCATTTGATAAATTAATTATACTGGATTCATGTGGCCATATCATCATAATTTTCAATATTTTATAAAATATTATGATCATAATTCATTATATTGAATAAATGTTTTGGATTACTTGGTTATTTATGTAATAGATGATTACCCTACTTCTATTCAGTTATTTTATATGCTGATACTATTGATTGATACATATATGTTGATGTGAGACACTATATCCATGATGGTAAAGAATCTAATCTTTTTCACAAAGGACATAACTAGTATTATGCTAACATTAGAATACAATGAGGCTCACATGAGGTATTGTGACCCACTAACTTCAGGATACATTTTGTAGATCATATATTTGGACATTATAAAATGTTATCAGTTTTTTTGTTTGTTTTATTTTTGTTTTTATACATGGGTGGGTAGAAATTAGTCCATGTAATATTCGGTATTTGATAATGAGATGTGACTATTAGTAAATAATCCATGTAAAGGGACAGTGCAAATTACCATGGAATGTGATTTGATATTCTAGTTTCTGCTTATTACAATTGAAAAAAATTTACTGTAAGAGGATGAGTAAGCTATATGATGTTTATTTTCAATAATAATTTACATTATCCATGATATGAACAGGGGATATTGGTCTCATTCATCATTAATAGAAGGATGAAAATTCACATGCCAATAATATTCCATGTCACATGTGATGCATTTCTTGACATGTGGGTATTACTATATGTTCATTGGGTGATATAATTCATATATGAATAAAGTCATTCCAAGGTAATATGATTAATAAATGGTTACAAAAAATATTTAACCCAACCTAATATTTATTTCCTTTATAGATTGACACAAACACGTTAAACATTCTATTATTGCACATAGATACATAGAAAATTTTTGTCATGGGATGGAACTATTATTTGATATTAAATAAAGCCGATAATAAAATTTAAAATTTTTAACGGAAAATATAGTTTATAAATGGTATTATATATAACATAAAATTTTCATAATATTTGTTATAAAAATAAATAACAATATAAATGAGATTAAATATTAAAATGAAATTTTATCCAATTGAATGAGGGTACAATTTCCACTTATGGTGACTCATCCTCTATAACATGTAATTGAAACTGTGTATACTAGAATTTCAAATTTATATCTAGTATCTAGTCATTGTCCTGAACTTATTAGTGGGATGTCAGTAGTGTCTCATGAATTATTGAGATCTATATGTCACCCAGACTTGGCATTAAGTGCAGGAATAGAGGCATGAATTTATATAGAAAGGATTGTAACTGTCATGTCTTTTATCTAAAATAAATTTCATACTAACACTTATTTGATACATGTTATTGGAATTTTTAGGGAAATTAAACCACTATGACCTCCTTTCATGTACCCAGAGTGTGGTGGTGAAAGTGGTCTGAAGGTGCTAGTCTATGGTCGAACTGCATAACTACATGTATTTATACTTTATTCATCTCATATTATACATAATTTGGATTCTAATTACATATTTTGGGAGGGTTTACTATGAATTATTGTTTCTATTCTAGGATATCCATGTACTTATTCAAATATGATAGCGTTAAAAGATGTGTTTTTATAATAGAATCTATCCACATTTTCAGTGGATGGTGGAGCGCAGTCTATAGAATCATGGCCATAGGCTTTGATATTGATTATTGGGAATCATGAGTCCACTATAGATATAAGAGTGAAGATTGAGACATGTATTATTTGAGATTATTCAAAAATATTTTGTGAAAATATTACATAATATTATTTCCATTGGTTAATGGCATGGAGGGATTTATAGATGGCCACATATGATTTTTTATATCTGGATATGATTTTGTTTGATAGAGAAATAGATTTTATAAAATTGGAGTTAGGTGCCATATCCATTATCTACTATTCTTCCCATTTCATATGGCAGAATTATTTCACACCTATTCTATTATGTTACTATTTATGTAAATATAGTTGATTTTTAATGCTTTTAGGAATGGATTCTGATCACATGTGAATGTATTTAGGATTCTTTACATATTGAAAATTGTAAATCATTAACTTATTACCAAAAATATATTGACAGAATGTGGGGGACATGAGAATGGTAGTTTTTCTTCTTGAATAGGAGACACAGTTTATGTCGAAGGATGAATCATTTTGAGGTTTATTGTGAGAGGAATAAAATATAGATCAGGGGTTTTGTTAGTAATATCATCTAACATCAGTTTAGGAGGAATAGACTCAAGATGATTCAGTGAGATAGGAAAATATTTGAGTACTAGAAAACGGAAATATGGATAATCTATAGTGGATTTTTTAGACCTTTTCTCTAGTTTTAAATGAGATAGGGTCTACAACGACTCCATGTTCAGGAGTGGGGATACCAACTTCATGTTAATAAGGTAGATGGATTGAGACAATGAATTCAGATAGTATTAGTGAAAATGGATTTGTATGTTGTACACTATAAACATAGAACCAATATAGTGGACTAGCTTAGGGTAGGGATGATATATCTTTGGGTCGCAGAACATGATATATATTTTCTTGGCATCAGATACCTAAGGTGTAGATTTCCTAAAATTTAATTGTGATATACACTATTTCACTAGACCTGACATTGATATATACCATTTCCAATAGAATATATTATTTTTCCATAAAATATATGTTTTTTATAAAGAGTCTTTATATTGATTTTCAGATTTCATTAAGAATTATGAAATTAGATATTCTATTGGGGATTTGATCAGACAGTGTATGCTGGTATATAGAGTAACCTCTTGAGATATTTTAGTGTCTCTTAACATGGAAAACTTTTTTTTCTCATGATGAAATTATTTATATAATTCAACCAATGGGATTTATGGTCCCTAATCATTATTATGTGGATTTTAATCACTAAACGGTGAAATTAACTTCACCATATGGTGGGGGTTTTATTTATAAGGGTGATTTGGATATCATGGTGAGTATAGATGGACCTGAGCTTCGTGAGATGGGTGTGATGAAGAACAGAAATTCTATATTACATATGGAGGATTAGGGAATGATTTATGTTGATTTCCTCCAGTATTATAATGTTAATGGGATTATTTATTAGAGAATGATTCTAGAATACCTCCTGAGATAGAGATAAAGTATTAATTCAAGTTCATTCTATGAGATGAACATGAATCTGTTACTTTTAATATGATGGTTGATACTGATTTATATTCTCTCAAGAGTTTTATAGATTACTTTTATAAAAATATGATTGTATGACCCAATACTTCAAAACGGGGTTTGTCCGTAATTTTCCCTGAGAAGTAGGATGGAACACATCATTAATTTTTTTGTTAATAAATATTGTATATGTTGGCATTTAAAAACCCTTATCTATTTCCTCATAAAAATAATCACTTTGACCATCCCTACGGATAAAGATGTTTCGTTATGATTGTTCAGATATTGGGTTACAAAAATATGCGTGTTTGACATTCATACATACATCATATAGTGCTTCATAGACAATATAGACATTATGATTATATTATTATGTCATTCAGTCTCATGAACATTACAATGTATTTTAACACCTTGGTCAATCATGTTTTCAACTTATTATTGGATTCTTCCATAGTTGTATTTTTTGATGAAATCATATTGTTTTCATCAACTAGACATGATAACTCCAAAAAACTATACATCATTATGAAATAAATGATATAGAATATTTTATATGATACTATAAAATTGTTCCATGATATCCAAGATGATAATACTAATATAAGGGATTAAAATGTACTAGGATAAACAAGACTTAGTGAAGGATGCAAATAATTCCATTTTTTATTTAATGTATTAATTGAATACAAGTAGGTTCGTAAACATGGAAGATGTATCATTTTATTGACTTTCATCCTAAGACTAAACATGGGAATCAACATAAGGATGATAGAAATAACTCATATTTTACAATATAAACCGAATGACATATGGGTTCATCTAATAAATTACACATAAGAACCCATGATTCCCTCTCGGAAAGGTATATATATGCATTTCAATCTAATCCACTATGAGGAATTCTATATAAGGATCTCTCGTATCGCTCGTGGCATTTATAATCACATATATTTAGTGACCCAACCCATGGAATTATATATTTAAAACTTATATCATTAATAAAACCTCATAATTACATTCAAAATTCATTATATTTAATTATTCAGTGTTCTCATTAATGGAAATCCAAAATAATATAAAAATGTAGACCAATGAATATGATTAATTAATTTATAATAGAAATAGTTAAATTTTTTCCTTTCCTATATAATTGGAAACTCAATATAATATTAGAGAAAATAATGCTCTAGGAGTTATGGCCTCACCACCATTGACCATACATTTCAATAAACATTATATATTTTAATTTAGAAACAAAAAAACCCACATAAAATGGTGTTTGGTCACAAGGAACCCCTACTGTCCTGGGGTCATCTATAGAGAGACATCTAAAGGTTTGTGTAAATTCCTACGGTTTAATTATAAAAACATGGTCTAACGATTAAATGGATGTCTGATTTAAATAATTAATTTTTATTTCAAGCAGTGAAACCTGGAATGTGCAGTGAATAGAACAACATGGAAATAATTTTAGCATCATGAATTTTAGTGTAAAAATATATATCATTCACAATATAATTTTAGTGGACCCCTCAACTATTATCATACATTAACATAGAAAAAATGAAAAAAACGTGATGAAATAGAAAAATAACCTTCAAATATGTAACATTAACTAACACACATTCGGCCTTCCATACGATGAGATAATTATGTAAATGAAGAAAAATTATTTATGTGACTACTTAAGGATATCAAATACAGAAATCATTTTACATATTTAGTATAGATAGGGAAACTAATCTTTCGTAGGGACACTATTTCTATTGTTAGAAATACATTTATGATAATACTCATACTAGGAATAAACATCCAAATAAACTTAATGTATTGAAGTGTAACACCCCTAGATTTTATGAGATATATTCTTTTTAATTTCATTTGTGTCTCCTATTGTACACTACACAAAGATTAGCTTGTTCTATACACATCATCGTATTAGCTTGCAGTATATGCGACACTATTCTTGGCTCGTGTTACACACAATTTCATGTTTGTTTTATAGAAATTATTCCATGAAACATTAAGTATAGATTTTGTTTAATGTATAAATGAAATAAGTTTTGATTATGTTATATGAAACACCAAATGGAACTTTCACTACACGCATCCCAGACTTGGCTTGCATTACACGCAATCACGACCTTCCTCGATAGCGTGTGTAGTACGTAATACCGGGTTTCACTAAACAACGATATATTGTTATAATATTATTATGAACTAGCCATTATGATTATAATATACTATTTTTTGAATTATATAACATTATTATTCATCTTACTCATTTTCTAGAGCATGGTATGAGAACAAAATAATTTTTTTGGTTAAAATAAGTATTTTTCAACAAATGCAGTTTTTCCACCTTTTAATGGTGCACCCATTTTAAATTTATCTTTTGACATGTTTATAAATTCAATTTGACAAAATAGTTTTTTTGGAATCGGGATATAAAAATTTACTTTTGCTAAAATTTTCACATTATTCTATTAACTTTCATATTTTAATGAATAGTAAAAGAACACTATATTTTAATTAAAAAGAACTTTTTTCATCGTAATAATTTATATGGTTAAATTATAATATTTAATGGTTTTAAAGTATAAATAAAATATAATTTTTTATTTAATATAATTTATGTCATAATCATTGATTTTACATTGAATTAATAGGAAAAATCATTTCAATCTTTTACAATGTTTTAAATTTTAAAACACATTTAATTAAAAATGAGGTTAATTTTAAAATAATTTCTGCAACTTCTATGATTTGAATTTGGAATAATGGATTCCATATTTGGAATCACTAGGTCCAAATTATGTCAATATGATACTTTTTATTTTTGGGCACAATGAATAGTAACTACGAGAAATTTTATTTACCATGGTTAAAGGTAAATCAAGTAATTATGGGTAAATATAATATTATAAAAATATCCTAACACTTGTATTAAAATAATTGGATGATTATATTTCGTCATAAGGAATATTTGGGTCGAAATGGAATCCATAGGAACCCACTTGGATGTGATTAGGACCTTTAATTTATTTTATTTTAAAGAAAATGAAATATCTCTCCCTCAAACATTAATAATTAATGTATTTTTAATATAAGTTTATATAGAATATAAATCGATTATAAATACTAAGTTGAAAGATAAAATTTTTTTCTTTGTTGTGGTAATTTATTTGTAATTTTTAAGAGATATTTAATTACCTTAATAGCTTATACATTATAGATGGAAAATTATTTATTTAGTAAAAAATAAATAACATAGTTTTTAATAAAATAATAATATCCATTAAAAGGCCCAAAAACCTGACCAAAATATATTGGTCTTATATATCTAACCCATAACCATCCAATGGCCTCATTATTGACCATTTTTATTTTTATAAAATTTATTATGACACTTATATTATTCTATTTTAAATGAAGTAAAAGTAGTCACCTTCAGAATTTTATAAATATAAAAATTTACATGCTGTGATTTTAAGATGATAAATTCTAGTAAAAGTATTATACTGAAAGATATTAGATATATCATTATCATTGTATTTTATTTTTAATTTTTATGCAACTAATAAGTATATTAAATGATTATACAAAAATGATGTAGTAATTGTTTTATTAAGAGAAATATCAAATAAATGGTTTTATAAATATTAAAATAAATTTTATATTAACAAATTAATGTTCACCACAAATTTTCATGATCATTATGACATGTTAGTAACATATTATACATTTTGGTTCAAATATATCCACTGTGTAGATTTTATTTAAATTCAAATAAATGAATTTTGAAAAAATTTAAAATATTGTTAATTTTTAAAAATAACAAATTATTACATTTTTTAAAAATAACAAATCATTATATTTTTTAAAAATCAAAATATTATTTAACAATAATAAATTAAAATTTATATTGTCTAAAATGTTATACAGTACTCAATTATGGATAATTCACAAAACATATGTAATTAATTTTAAAAATTTAAAATTTATAATATTAATATCAGAAATAAAATTAAATATATTAAATAAGTATAAATCAAGTTGATATGGTTTAAAATAAATTTACAACAAGTCTAAATTTTATTTGATAATTATATTAAAACCATTTCTTATATAAGCTTTGGATTTGAGTGATTTTGGAAGTTTTTATGTCGGGTTTGAATTTATATTAATTTAATATTTTTTAGGTTTCCAAAGGTGCCCGTCTCCTCCCTTATAAAAGGGCACCTCCTCCCTATACTATTTACAATATTTTTTCCTTCAATCTCTGCCAAAACCTAGAAATTACACATCTAAACATCAATAGTTATATCATAGTGTTTCTGATCTTCTCAAAAGACAATCTCTAGTTCCCTAAGAGGAAGTTTTAAGGAGGCACGTCGAAGAAGAGGTAATCTCTTCTACCGATTCACTCAAGTTTCATTATTCTTCAACGTCCTATTCTTGAGTTGTTTCATCATAAAGTAAAAAAATCAGTATCAGTAATATAGTGATATGTTATTATAAATATTAAACACCCCTATTTCATCTTTTATCCATCCTATGGAAAATGAAATCACGGCGCATGCATACCTACAGAATACCGTCTCCACGCCATGGTGTGATATATTTTCCACCACCAAATTACTTTTATGGGTATAATGGTGTAAAGAATAACTATATATGATTATTATGACATGATACTAATTCTGAGATATCATATCATCCATTCCAATTCCATTCAATAATTAGGGGAATGATACCATTGCTCGTTTGTACGTACGGATTACCGTCTCCACTATGTGATGAGATACATTCTCCATGCTAACCATTCAAGAATGATTATAAAGTATATATAATGAATAATAATTATATATATGATATTATAATGCTAATGTATTTATGTATATATTAATATATATATTTCATCTACTATCTTCTATTCAAGTGAATAAGGAAATGAAAACAACATTCACGAATACGTACGGGCTACCGTCTCCATGAACGGTCTGTTTCATTTTGTTTATCTATCTATTATATATATATAAAGAATATATATGATATATAAATCATGTTTAACATTTTTGAAGTATGTAAATCATGATATAAGTAGTAATAATTTCAATAACAACAAGTCCAAGCATGTATGATAAATGATACAATTATTACCCAAAACGTTGCCTTAACATAGAATTGAAAAATGAACGGGTAAACTAAAGTCATATGTAATCATATATGATATAATTAATATTATTATTTTTCTATTATAAGTTAATAATATGTTTCAACCCACTATATAGGAGTCCGGGACACATACGTGAGAAATTGGACATAAGGTAAGGGATTATTCCGTCTCTCTGTTATTTCTGTGAGACATATGCCTTAATCACCACCTACTTCTTTTGTATGGTGTTTGTGAAGACAAAGAATGATTTATTATTTTTAAAACTAAGGATATGATATTAACATATGAATTTAATTTTAATTACTTTATGACACGTATGATTCCACTGATTATATTTGGTAAGAGTTAATTATTCCAATCTTGTTCTTATCTAAGATTGTTTATTCGTAAGTATTTATTTGGTCTATGTTTATAATTTATGTCAATATGTTCTCAAAATGTTTTCATAAAATGTTTACTATTCTTCCATGTCTGTTTAAAGTTATTTTTACCCTTTTTTACATTTACCACAAGGTATGGAAGGAATCTTTCTTTTGTTTACCATACGAGGTACTTTTTGACTATTCTAGAAAAAGTTTGAGTAGAATTTTTTTTAACATATACGGCATGAGTGGATTTTTATGGTTTCATAACTCATTTTTTCATGTAGCTTCCTATACAATATTTCATTATTATTTTAAAGAAAATCCATTTATTTTAAAATTTCATTGGATTTTAAGAAAAGAAAATGATTTTGAAGAAAAAAGGATAACTTCCTCAAGAATTAATTTCAAATTTTTTATCAAGACTATTTTCCATCTAAGATGAATTTATTTAATATGGTCATGTCTCAAGTATAATTACCCTATTATTTTCATTGTTTGATTTTGTTTATGATGAAATGAGATCCATTTTTTATATATTGATTATTTTTTGATGGGATGGTATTTAGGAAACCCATTTTATTCCTTGGGTTATGATGTAAGATTTATGATTATTTTGTGGCACACATAAGAATGATTTCATTTTGAGATGGGTGGGACCTATATCTCCCTCCAATGAATTGGATAAAAATTAATATCTCAAGAGATATACATGGCTGGAAAGTCATGTAAATCAAGTTTAGTAATATAGGGCTAGAACGGCAAGTAAAACTGGTTCAGTAATGGACTTTGTCCACTATGATGGTCTTGGCACCAATTCCTTGGCTACTGTTGAAATAATAAAATGTTCTTGAAGGTTTTCCATAATTACATGTTTCATTACAATGTTATTCTTTTATGGTTAATATTATTTTATTATCTATGCCTTATGTACGGCCATGATTTTTTTCATTTCTCAATGATTTTGGTGTTTTATGTTCATGTTTTTATGTACAAATGTTTATGGTTTTTTTTATGTTCACTATGTATACCCTTAATGAGTATTTGAGCTCACACTTTATATTTTTTCTTTTCCCTAGATATAAATAAATGTTTTAGGGAAGAACACTAAATGATAAGATCTTTATGGGAGATGTTGAAGATCATTCACCCTAATTAGAAGATTATGTTCCGAGTTTTCAAAGACACTAAACTAATACAGTCCCTGAGAATATGTTTTTGTTATGTATTCTTTATTCCACAAAAGTAATGAAATGTCTATGTACGTCAAGATTTGGGTCTCTATAGTTGGTATCAGAGCTAAGGATTAGTCATCCTTTGGAAACTAGTATGCGAAAACATTAGTGGGATCCCTTGAAATATTTCTAAGATATTTCTAGGGATATCCCTAAGGATAAGTATAAGTATAGGTTATAGTCATAGGATTACGGTAACGATCATTGAATTAAACCTATGATGTTAGATATTTAATGTACTCCCCCTTTATTATGTTGTTTTTCTAGCATGATTTTTCCTTATATACTATTGTTTTTGGGTTTTAGACGATGGATGGAAGCCGAAGGAACCGTGATGATCAATGTAATGGAAAATTAAATGATTTTCCTCCTAAAAAATCCAATGTTATGGGATATAGGGAGAAAAATCTTATTTTTATACTTACACAAGCTATAAATCATTCTAGACATCCGAATGAACAGAGAATGGAACAATATTTGATTGATTCCTTCATGAGGCAACACCCTCCTTCTATCAGCGGGTCTTCTGATCCACTTGTTGCTGAACAATGGATATGTACCATTGAAAAGATTTTTTATATATATCAATGTTCGAAACAGGAAAAATTCATTTAAGTTGTTTACAATTTATAAGGTGAAGCAGACCAGTCGTGGACCCTAATTAAGAATACAAGTCCCTAAGGTGATATTGAATCCATGGAATGGGACGAGTTCAAGAACATGTTTTTGAATAAGTACTTACCTCTTATCCTTCGAGGAAAGATGGAAAATGAGTTCCTTGAGATTATGAAAAAGGATGATGAATCTGTTGGTGTATACAAGTCAAATTTTACAAGTCTTGCAAGGTATACATCTGGATTAACCATCCAACCTGAAATTAAAGTTGATCGATTCTTCAGTGGATTAAAACCATGTCTTCGAAGGGCATTAGCTATAATAGAATTCATTACCTATGATTAAATTGTACTTTTTGGTATCAAGGTAGAACTGAAAGTTTTTGTTACATATCCATCTCATGGTTTTGATTAGAAATAAAAGATGGAGTTAATGGAAAAATCTCAAAACAATGGTGAAAAAAGACAAATGTTTCATTTTTCTCAACGTGATGAAAGAATCATGGTGTATAATGTTGTAAAGGGACTAGAAAATTTTTAAAGATTGGAAAATATGTTCATCAAGGAAATTAGTATCATTGTAATGGGAAAAGGTAGCTTATGATGTTAATAGAGAAAAAACTACACCGAACGCACCACGAACACTTCAATTCTACAAGTGCATGGAAATGGGGAATTATACTAATCAATGCTCTAATCCAAGGGTTAATGAGGATCAAAATCAACAACATATTAATGAAAATAAAAAAGGGAACTCACATGTGATCACTATTGGCGATTTTGAATATAACAACGATGTGGTGGAATGATTAAGTGTTTAAGTAACGGGATTCCAAAATAATGTTTTATATAGTATCGTGGAATAATGGAATTTTTATTTATTGGTTTGTTGTGGTTTTCAATAATTTTATGGTATCGGTATCCATTAAAAGTGATTTAAATATTTTTGAAATTTAGATGAAATGCGAATAATGATGGGATAAGGAGACTATAATATGTATTATAGTATTCATGAGCTCAAAACTGATATAAGGACAAAGTGATATCATGGTTTGAGTATATCGAAATTTTGGGATTTTGGTATGTGGAAAGAGTTAACTTTTGACAATATTAATGTTTTCAATATGGTTCTATATTAATTCAAGATTCAAGATAATACATTATTAAGGTATTCAAATGTTTGGAATTTGATCAACAAGATATATCTTATGATATGTGCGGGATAAATGATGGTATTCACGTGTTTTTTATGTGACCTTTAAAGTAATAGTTTTCTTTATACTATGATATTGGACAGATGTATTTTGGATAAGCCGAAAGATTGGAATGAATTATGATGGAAATAATATAGTATTGTTTAAGGCTAGAACTATTTTTTTATATTTTTTCTAAAATGTTATAATAGTGTAGTTTTAGAAAACAGAAAACCTACAGGATGGGAAACAACCTGTCACGTCGGACAGGGTTGCGGGAATCAAACCCACAACTGTGGTGCAACATGTCTTTATCACCTACCACTGGCCTACAGGAAGTGCCTGGTTAGTCGAAACAAGGATTATTTTATTAAGAAATATGATAGATTAAGTAGAAGTCAATTTTAGGAACCATATACGATTATTCTCACCTTAGAAAGGCTAATGTATAAAACATTTTTTAACCTCATGTTTGAGACAGATAGAATGAAATATCATTCTATATAATGATTAGAAAACAATTTACAAAAGTCAATTTCAACTTCATTAATTTTGGAGATGAAGTGGAAATTTTTCATGCCACGAGAAACAGTAAGATTGTACCAAAATCAAGTAAGAATTTCATTTAATTCAAAAATTCATCAACATTTGAGAAATGATATTGAAACCCAAAAAAAATTTCTTAGTGCCCTTAAATCTGATGAATCAAATGATACCTTAGATCATCACAAATTTATGTCTATGTGATTGTTGGCTTTTTCAAAACCAGGTCCTCTACCAGTATTCATCAGAAGTTGATGGTTATATTTTCTTCCATATCCATATTTTCACCTATGTTATCCAATGTGGATACCTAATGATGAGTTAATTTGGGTAACCATTATGTTTCATACTTCACTTATTAAAATTAAGTTTAAGTGTGCCTTTTTACGTTGTCAGTTTCTATGAAAGAAACATTCAAGTGGTAAATGATTTATAACCCCGATGAATTTCAAATGAGAAATTAATTTTATGGGGGGGGGGGGGGGTAGAATGTAACACCCTAAGATTTTATGAGATATAATATTTTTAATTTCTTTAATTTCTTCTATTTTACACTACACCAATATAATCTTATACTATATGAAACATCGTATTAGCTTGCAGTATACACACCACTATTCTTGCCTCGTGTAACAGACAATTTCATGTTTGTTTTGTAGAAATTATTCTATGAAACATTATATATAGATATTTTTTAATGTTTAAATGAAATAATTTATGATTATGTTATACACAACACCAATGGGAGATTTCACTACACCCATCCTTGACATGGTTTCCTTACACGCAATTGCGACCTTCCTCGATAGCACAGGTAGTACGCAATACCGGGTTTCACTAAACAAAGATATATTGTTATAATATTATTATGAACTAGCCGTTATAAATATTATTATCTAAATTTTTAATTTTATAACATTATTATTCATCTTACAAATTTTCAAGAACATTTTATGAGAAAAAAATAATTTTTTTGGGTAAAATATGTTTTTTTTCCAAAAATTCAGTTTTGCTGCCATTTGATGGAGCACAAACATTAAATCTAGTTTTGACTTGTTTATAATTTCAATTTGACCAAATAATATTATTATTTTGAATCAGGATATAAAAATTTATTTGGGATAAATTTTTCATATTATTCTAATAACATTAATATTGTAATGAATAGTAAAAACACTCTATATTTTAATTCAAAACAAATATTTTTCATTGTAATAAATTATATGGTTATATAATAATATTAAATGGTTTTAAAGTATAAATATAATATATTTTTACCATTTAATATAATCTATGTACATATTATTGATTTTACGGTGAATTCATTGGTAAAATCATTTCAATCTTTTGCAGTGTTTTAACTCTTAAAAATATTTTTATTAACAATGGGATTAATATTAAATTAAATTCTCCAACATCTGTGATTAGAATTTGGAAAACTAGATTACATATTTTGAATTAGTAGGGAAAAATTATGTTAATATGCTACTTTTTATTTTTGGCCACTATGAATAGTAACTATGGTAAATTTTATTTACCATAGTTAAAGGTAAATTAGGTAATTAAGTGTAAATATAATATTATAAAATTACCCTTACACTTGTATTAATATAATTGGATGATTATATTTCGTTTTAAGGCATATTTGGGTCGAAATGAAATCCATTGTAACCAACTTGGATGTGATTAACACTTTTAATTTATTTTTATTTTATAGAAAATGAAATATGTCTCACTCAAACATTAGTACATAAAGTATTTTTAATAAAAGGTTATACAGAATATAATTTCAATTATAAATACTCATTTGAAAGATAAATTTTATTTTTTATTTTTTATGGTAATCTATTAGTTATTTTTAAGAGATATTTAATTAACTTAATAGCTTATACATTAATGATGCATAAATTATTTATTTAGTGAAAAATCAGTAATATAGTTTTTATTAAAATACTAATAACCATTAAAAGGCCCAAAATCCTAACAAAACTTATTGGTCGTATAAATATATATATATAACATAAACATATAATGGTCAAGTTTTTGATCATTTGGATCTTTATAAAAGTGATTATGACACTAATATTATTTTATTTTAAGTGAATGCAAAGTTGTCACCTTCATGATTGAATAAATATAACAAGTACATGATGTGATTTTAAGATGATAAATTTGAGTAAAAGTATTATTTTAAAAGATATTATATTTAAAATCATCATTATATTTTATTTTTATTTTTTATGCAACTAATAAGTATTTTAAATGATTATACAAAAATGAGTTAGTAATTGTTTTGTTAAGAGAAATATCAAATAAATGATTTTATAAATATTAAAATAAATATTATATGAACTAATTAGTGTTTCCACAAAATTTCAAGATGAATATGACATGTTAGTAATCTATTAAACATTTTCATTGGAATATATCCTCAGTTTGGATTTAATTTAAATTCAAATTATATAGTAGTGTCAAAATTAAAACTATTGTTATTTTATAAAAACAACATACTATTAAATTGTTTAAAAATCACAAAAATATTTAAAAATTACATATTGAAATTTATATGGTATAAAATTTCATAAAGTACCCAATTATGGATAATTCATCACACATAAGTAATTATTTATAACAATATAAAATTTATAATATTATTACCAAAAATAAAATTAAATATATTAAATAATGATAAGTCATGTTGATAAGGTTTAAAATAATTTTCTAACAAGACTATATTTTATTGGTAGAGGAGAATACAACCCTATCTCATATATTCTTCTACTTTGAGTCATTTGTGATGTTATTTTGTGGGGTTAGAATTTATATTAAATTAATATTTTTGTGGTTTCCAAAGGTGGAATTCTCCTCCCTTATAAAAGGGCACCTCCTCCCTCTCCTCTTCACAAAATTTTGAGCCTTAAATATTGGACAACCCCTACCAATTAATCTTATCAACAACTCTATTTATATCATAGAGGTTCTGAGCTTCTCTAAAGAACAACTCTATTTCCCTAAGAGAATGTTTAAAAGAGGCACGCCGAGGAAGAGGTAATCTCTTCTACCGATTCTTTCAGGTTTCATTATTTTCCAACATCATATTCATTAATTGTTTCATCATAATGTAATTACATAAGTATCACTCATATACTTATACGTTATTATAAATATGAAACACCCCTATTTCACCTTCTTTCCATCCTATGGAAAACGAAATCATCGCACCTGTATACGTACGAAATACCATCTCCAGGCCGTGGTGTATTCTATTTTCAACCACCACATTTCATGGATGTGTATAATGGTGTAATGAATAACTATATATGATTATTATAACATGATACTAATTCTATGATGTCATATTATCCACTCTAATTCCATTCATTAATTATGTGAATGATATAATCGCTCGTGTGTACGTAAGGATTACCGTCTCCACGACGTGACGAGATTTGTTCTCCATGTTAACCTTTCAAAAATTAGTATAAAGTATATATAATGAATAATAAGGATATATATGACATAATAATTCTAATATATTTATATATATATGTCTTCTAATTACTTCCATAAAAGTCAATAGGGAATGGAAAATAGTGCTCATTCGTACGTATGACATACCGTCTCCATTAACGGTGTGTTTCATTTCATTTATCTATCTATTATATATATATACTGAATATATATTTCATGACCTGTCCCATGAGGCCCGTATCATGACTACCCAAAACCCACCATCCAAAGGCTAGGGGCTGACGACTAGCACCAAATGCGTAACTCCCTAAAAACTGGGAAGGCATTACCATTATAAAACGTAAATACAAATAACTAGAGAACAATCAGAAGAAAACACTAAGTAAAGCAGTATACCAAACATGATTAAAGTAAAAAGGGACCGGAAATACAATCCCCACATAAAGGTATATCTACAACTGAGAGAAAGTACAACTGAATAGACAAATTGATGAATGGTGAAGTAGCTCCTGGATCGTCCTCCGGGTTCATACCTGAAGGGTAGGTACAGATTTTATCCTCAGCACTCCACATCTATCGGTCCGCTCCGGGTGTCATCACTCCGATTGTCCACCTCTAGGTGTCTTCCAGTCCTCGTACACTATGCCTAGGTTAGCAATGTCCATCATCTACATCCAACACAATGAGATGCGGGCATAGCCCGTGCAGTGGTGAGTATAACGACACTCAGTAGGGACCCAGAGACCCTCATGGTCTCACTAAATCCAAAAAGGGTAAACCAAAATTAATGATCTCAACAGATATCCCTTACATAGGTATATGCCCAAACGGATACCTAAGTTATCAAGTAACCCATCTCAATCATGAGGAAAACACAAAGGTCACTGACTCAGTTCCAACAAGGATTTTCATTATCGAAACCACAACTATTGTAGAAGTCCTCCTCTATCAAGTAAAGTGGCCCTATATCGACTCAAAGGCGCTAATCATTATCCTTAGACTACTGAGGTACACCTCCTGTCGAGTACCACGGTTCTACAGCCAAACCGGGTGATCATCCGCTGTGGGTCTCCCGCCAAACTGGGCACCCCCTAATAGCCATTAGAGGTACTCCTTTTTTCAAGTATCACGAGTCTACTACCAAACCATGTGCTCCGTCCGCCGGGGTCCTGCCGCCAAACTGTGTTCTCCGTCCACTGGGCTAATCGAATCACTCCGAGTCGAATCGGTCAAGCAGTCGTCAAGTCTATAACTACTAGGTCTTTGAAACTGTATGCTCGTCTTTGGGAAGATCTGCTCCACGAGATATTGGTCGATACTCAATGTGTCATAAAATCTCACATAGAAGTATCACAAAGGACTGCCTCGTCATATGGGTCTCAACGCAGCAGACGATGCGTCAATCGGACGCCCGGTCTGTGAGTTATTATCATTTTTGTCCCGGGGGCCCAGTTGGTTTCTTGTATGAACCAACCCGACCGTATCTCAACTGTACCCCTAAATCCCATGGCTTATACTCAAAGAAACTGTTTCTCAATGAGATTACCAAAAATGCTGATGGTTCGTCAAATGGACATCCGGTATGAGAGTTATTTGATTTTCCATTCAAGGAGCACGGTTGGTTTTTATGCTAAAACCAACCCGACCATACTCAAACTGTTTTCAAACCACATGTGGAGTATTCCAAAAGAGCTGTCTCAACAAAAGGAATCTGGCGTAGTTGATGGCACGTCAATCAGGCGTCCAGTCCTTAATGTTGGAATCACCTGTTTTGATAATCCCAAATCATGCTTACACATTGATTATGATGTATTAAAACCTTGCATTAATCTTATTATTCTATGCTTAAACGTATTTTATTCTAAACAGTTCATATTCTTACTCTCATAACTTTACTGTAACAGCTTACAGTAGTATTTACATAAGTTTAGTATTGTTAGCTAACAGTCAGAGTTTTCTTTTCAAAGTCACAGTTACAGCTAACTGTCACCTTAAGTTACTGTTGCAATAAGTTCACAGTTACAAGGTTACAGTCGAAGACTAAAAAAAGCTTACAGTCACAAGTCTACCGCTATCTATTGTCAAAGCTCACAGATGAAGGTCACAGTTACAAGACTTCTATTCAAAGTTTTCTCTGCTCAAGTTCACAGTCGAACAAGTCTACAGTTGGATCAAGTTCACAGTCGATCAAGCCTACAGTCATAAGTCTACAGTCAAGGTTACAGTTAGACAGCTTCTGTCGACTAAGCCTACTGATGATCGAGGTCTACAGTTGACAAAGGTTACAGTTCTACAAATTTGATATTACAAGTCTACAGTTAGAGAGGCTACAGTTACATGGAGTAAAAGCTACCATTACAAGCCTACAGACAGCAAGCCTTTTGTTGAAGTCAGCAGTCAGAAGGAAGTCCACAATTGGAAGACCACAGTTGAAGTCCACAGTGACATACATTCTCGACCAGTCTATTATTATTATATTTCTACTTTTTTCTTTACCAATTTGATTAATACTAATCTAACGGTCATGTCTAGACAAATTAATACACCTAACATTATTTATTGATATTTGTAGACATATCAAGAAATAATACAATGTACGAGGAAGATTGCACGTGTAACTCAAGACTATTTATCTCGTCGGCCACGGGTGAACAAAAAAGGGAATATATGGAGGAGTATAAAAAGAAGAGAGAAGCATTCAAGAAAAGGAATGAATGGAACGAAAAGAACAGTGACATGCACGAACAAGAATAGAGGAAGGACATACAGAGTCTAACATCTACAACTGAGAAGGAGATACGCATATACACAAAAAGAAGAACTCTCGAGCATTCATTCTGAAGAAAAAAAGAGTCTCAAGTGAACCGACTGAAAGAACCGTCTCCTAAAAGCCATGCTGTGAAGCACTCAAACTCAAAGAAGCTGATCACTTGAACACCTGGAAGTCTGGAAATCACGACACTCTGTTTTAGTGCCAACTTACAGAAAAAGGACCAAAGCTTCAAGTCACTCATTCCTACGAGTCCAGAACTGATCTTCCAACACTATAGAGCACTCTAAAACTTTTTCTTTCTATCTCTTGCTCTACTGTGTTTAAGTATTTTACATTTGTGAGTAGTGTGTTAGTATTACACACACTGTATCCTGTGCTTAAACTGAGGGATACTGAAAATCCCTATCCCAAACCTTTTTACATTTGTTACCCACGTATAACTGTGGAAGAAGCCTGGTGTGGCTTGGTCATTTGTTTTCCCACGTATAACTGTGGCATAGGTTGTCAAACCTGGACAGTTTGTGAAAACTGTTGTAAAGCCCGATACAGGCTGTGTATCAATCCTTTTTATAAAATTGCTTGGTGGCAGGTGATCACCAAGTGGAAGAGGACTAAATCTTAGCTTAAGACTGAACCTCTTGTTTGAAATAGCTTGTTATTCTTTTCTTTACTTTGCTTTCCTTTTTCCGTTGTGCTCTTTTTCTTTTAAACAAGAAATCTGTTTTTGCATATACTCTGATAGTCAATTTTGGTTAGTGTGTATAAGAGATTTGTTTAGTAAACTTGTTTCAAAAGTAAAGTTAGTCATCAAACTAACCTTACTGAGGATTAATCAACCTTAGAGAAACCTGTTGAACAATAAGTCACCTATATCTCTACTGCCTTAATTTACTGGGCTGTTTTTCAATTTGGGGGATATAATCTTAAAGTTTTTAACAGAAATTTTTAATTGGAACTCAATTCACCCCCCTCTTGAGTGTCCACTCCGACCAACATTTGGTATCAGAGGTTGTGTTTATCTCTGTTATACTTGCTCACTGTTTTATTTTAACTCTCTGTTTTTAAACTGTGATTGTAGTTTTATCTAAAAGATCTGAAATTTCTGTTAGTTCTAAATTTTATCTCTTTAAAACATTTTCTAAAATTTTCTTATGGATAATAGACTAGAAGGTGCTGCTACTAACAGGCCACCCTTCTTTAATGGTGTGAATTATGCCCAATGGAAGCTCAAAATGAAAATTCATTTGGAAAGTATGAGTTTTGATATTTGTACTGCTATAGAGTCTCAATACAAGATTCCAGAAACTGAAAGAATAACTTGGGATGAACCTACTATGGTAGATTACAATAATAATTGTAAGGCTGTGAATGCTCTCTACTGTGCTCTAGGAGATGAGGAATTCAATAGAATTTCTGCATGTAAAACTACTTTTGAAATCTGGGACACCTTAGCTGTTTCTCATGAAGGAACAACTAATGTCAAGGAAATGAGGTTAAATACTTATACTATCAAATATGATAACTTTAAGATGAAAGCTGATGAACCTATTTCTGATATGTATCTCAGGTTTAATGAGATAGTCAACACAATGAGCTCACTCGGAAAGATTGTTCCAGCAAAGGAGCAAATCATGAGATTATTGAGATGTCTGCCTGACAGATGGAGAGGCACATCCGTTTCAATTAGAGAATCCTGTGATATTGGAACTTTGCCTGTCAAGGAGTTAATTGGTAAGCTGATGATGTACGAAGAAGAGATCAAGGTAAATAAAGAGGAAGATGAGGAACCAAAACGAAAATCTGTAGCTTTTAAGTCTACTGCATCAAAGAGCAAAGACAAGGAGAAAGTGCATATACCAACTGAAAGCTCATCTAGTGAAGACTTAGATTCTGACAGTGATGCCGAGATGGAAAAAATAGCAAGGAGATTCAAGAAGTTCTATAGGAAGAAGAAGTTCTTCAGAAAACCAAACTACAAGGGTAAGTATGATAGACAAGGTAAGTGGAAGAAAGATTGGAAGAAAACTGATAAAGAAGAAGACATAGTTTGCTATGAATGTAAAAGGAAAGGACACATCAAAGCTGACTGTCCTAAGTTAAAATTCAAGAAGAAATATGAGTACAAGGACAAGAATTATAAGAAAGCTTTGAAGGCCACCTGGAGTGCTTCAGAAGACAGCACAAGTGAATCAAAATCCAGTGATTCTGAAAGAACTCATGCTAATATATGTTTCATGACAAACACATCTGAGGTAACCTTAGACACTCCCACTTTAAACTCTTATTATTCTGAAGGTGAAGCAGAATCTGGTTCTGATTCTGAAAATATGTCTAAAGATGAATTGATTGAATACTGTAATATGCTGGAAGAAACGTGTAATGAACTAAAGGATAAATATAAGTCTTTAAAGAAACAGCATGCTCTTACTGCAAGTGTCAAGTCTGCACTTGATGTAGAAAAAGAGAAAAATGTTCAATTATTAAAGGAGAATACAGAACTGAAACTATCTAATGAACAACTTAGAAAGGACTTAGAAACATTCACAAATGGAAAAGATACTCTAACCCAACTGCTAGGAAAGCAAGTTGCACCTAAGTATGCTACTGGCTTGGGATACCAACCTGGACAAAGACAGTTTACTAAAACCCGATTTATTCCCAAGTCTGAAAAAAATCCTGCTAGTTCCAGTTTTGGAAATTCGTATGCCTCAACTGGTTATTTAAATAGTTGTAGATCAAATAAAGTATATCTCTCTAAATCTGTTGCATCTATTAATTGTATGGGACCCATAAAACAAATTTGGGTACCTAAATCCTTGATTGCTAACATATCTGGACCCAAGAAAATCTGGGTACCAAAGTCATTTCCTGTCTAATCTGTTTTGTAGGAAATCTGTTTGAAAAGCAATTACAAGAAGGTATGGTACTTAGACAGTGGATGTTCAAGACACATGTCTAGGGACTATTCGTGCTTCAAAAGCTTAATAAAGGTTGATGGAGGATATGTCACTTTTGGTGATAACTCAAAATGAAAAATCATCGGCTTAGGCCAGATTGGTAACACTGACTCAGTATTAATTTCCAAAGTTTTATTTGTTGATGGACTTAAGTACAACCTACTTAGAATTTCTCAATTGTGTGATGATGGTTTTAATGTCAAGTTTGAAAACAATTATTGTGATGTTTATAATTCCAAAAATGCTTTAATATTTTCTGCCTTAAGAAATGAAAATGTTTATGCTGTTGACATAAACACTTTAGCTAAACATAATGTTACTTGCTTAAATGCTTTTCATAAAGAGTCTTGGCTGTGGCATAGAAGATTAGGACACTGCAACATTCACTCACTTAGAAAACTCTCTAAGAAACACCTAGTTAGAGACCTACCTAAGCTTGAATTCCCAAATGACAAAGTGTGTAATCCCTGTCAAAAGGGAAAACAACACAAAGTTTCTTTTAAACCAAAGAAAGAAGTTTCAACTTCTCAACCACTTGAACTGGTTCACATGGATTTGTTTGGACCATCAAGAATTTCAAGTCTAAATGGGAAGAACTATGTTTATGTTCTTGTAGATGACTTTTCTAGATATACTTGGGTATACTTTCTAGCTCACAAAAGTGAAGCCTGCTCTTCCTTTGTTAAATACTCTAAGTCTGTAGAAAATCTTAGTGGACTTAAGATTAAGACCTTGAGGAGTGATCATGGCCGCGAGTTTGAGAATCAAGAATTTGAATCTTACTGCTCACATAATGGCTATGCTCACAATTTTTCTGCTCCTAGGACACCTCAACAGAATGGTGTAGTGGAAAGAAGAAACTGAACCCTGCAAGAAATTGCAAGGACTATGCTTAATGAATATGACCTTCCTGTTTACTTTTCTGCTGAAGTAGTAAATACAGTCTGCTATGTTATTAATAGAGTCTTGATTAGACCGGTTCTTAAGAAAACCCCTTATGAGTTGTGGAATAATAGGAAGCCTAAGGTTAATTACTTTAGAGTTTTTGGTTGCAAAGTCTTTATTCTGAATACTAAAGATAATCTTGACAAATTTGCTCCAAAAAGTGATGAAGGAATTTTCCTGGGTTACTCTATGTCTAGTAAAGCCTATAGAGTGTTCAATAAGAAAACCAAATGTGTGGAAGAATCTGTTCACATCAAGTTTGATGAGACTGATCCACATGAGTCTAAAACTTCTCTTGAAGATGTTGAAGAAGACTTATCTGTTCTGGACCTAAATGACAAATCTAAAGAACCTGTAATAAAAACATCCAGTTCTGGACTTTTTCTAGAATCTTCCTCTGTGGAACCCGAACCTATAAATGAACCTGAAATCTCTAGTTCAACCTTTACCAAACCAACTAGGATTCTAAAGAATCATCCTTTAGATGCTGTTATTGGTAATCTTCATAGAGGAACACAAACTAGAGCTTCTCTAAGAAATCAGGTTGAACATCAAGCTTTTCTTTCACAGCTTGAACCCAAAAATGTCAATGATGCTATCAGTGATGAATTTTGGGTAATGGCTATGCAAGAAGAACTAAATCAGTTTGAAAGAAACAAAGTTTGGGAATTAGTGGAAAGACCTAAAGACACTCTTACCATAGGCACTAAATGGGTGTTTAGAAACAAAGTTGATGAGTTTGGTAATATAATTAGAAACAAAGCTAGGCTAGTTGCACAAGGGTATAGTCAGGAAGAAGGAATAGACTATGAGGAAACCTTTGCACCCGTGGCTAGACTAGAGGCCATTAGGATATTACTTGCTTATGCTGCTCATCTGAATTTCAAACTATATCAAATGGATGTTAAAAGTGCTTTTCTAAATGGATATATAATTGAGGATGTATTTGTGGAACAACCTCCTGGTTTTACAAATCCCCATTTTTCTAATCATGGTTTTAAACTATCTAAAGCTTTATATGGTTTAAAGAAAGCTCCAAGAGCTTGGTACGATAGGCTCAGCTCTTTTCTTATTTCGAAAGGATTTACTAAAGGGATAGCTGATCCTACTCTTTTTATTAAATGGATTTCTAAAGATGTCTTAATAGTACAAATTTATGTGGATGATATTATTTTTGGATCTTCTAAAAATTCTTTATGTGTTGATTTTTCAAAAATAATGCAAAATGAGTTTGAAATGAGTTTAATGGGAGAACTCAAATTTTCCCTTGGATTTCAGATCTTTCAAAATAAAAATGGTATTATTTTGAACCAAAGTAAATATATTAAAGATCTTCTAAAACGTTTTTCTTTGGATGGCACCAAAGGCAGTGACACACCTATGAGCACCACTTGCAAGTTGGACAGTGATGAAACTGGTGAACCAGTGGATCAAACCAATTACAGAGGTATGATAGGTAGTCTACTGTACCTTACTGCCAGTAGACCTGACATCATGTTCAGTGTATGCATGTGTGCTCGGTTTCAAGCCAATCCAAAAGAGTCTCATTTGACTGCTGTTAAAAGGATTTTCAAATATCTAAAACATACTCCCAATTTGGGATTATTTTATCCAAAAGGACAATCATTTGATTTATTAAGTTATTTTGATGCTGATTTTGCTGGCTGCAATTTAGATAGAAAGAGCACCTCTGGAACATGTCACATTGTAGGCAAGTCACTAGTATCTTGGTGTAGTAAGAAGCAGAATTCTGTTGCATTGTCTACTGCCGAAGCTGAGTATATAGATGCTGGTAGCTGTTGTGCACAAATCTTGTGGATGAAACACACTTTACTAGACTATGGATATCAATTCAAACATGTCTATATAAGGTGTGACAATACAAGTGCTATTAACATTTCTAAAAATCCAGTATCCCATGCTAGGACAAAACATATTGATGTGAGACATCACTTTCTGAGGGATCATTATCAAAAAGGTGATATCACTCTTGAGTTCATTGGCACTGAACATCAGTTAGCTGATATTTTTACAAAGCCTTTGAATTCTGAGAGATTAAGTTACATCAAACATGAGTTAGGTATGATTAATTATAGCACAGTTGAAACCACACAGTTGAAACCTCACAGTTGAAACCTCACAGTTGAAACCTCACAGTTGAAACCTCACAGTTGAGACCTCACAGTTGAAACCTCACAGTTGAAACCTCACAGTTAGACCTCACCGGTGTACCTCACTGTTACATCTCTCTGTAGGCTGTTTCGCTGTTTAACCTTATTTTATTTTTGCGGGAATTCGAACCGTTTCTTTTCTTTATACTTTTATCTCTAAATCCTTAAATGATAAAATCTAGAACATCGAACATATCTCAATCCACTCATCTCGACCCTTGCCCTCTCAAGTCCTAAACCCTAAACCTTCAACCAAACCTCGAAACCTCATTCCGTTCCAATGGCCAGAACAAAGCGACCCCCGACTGTCAATGAAGATGCACCAATGCCGAAGAGGACTCGAGTCGAATCCAGTGGCACCGGGAACGCCTCGATAAGACCTGTTAATCCACATCTGACTAAGAGAGAAATAGTTGCTGAGAAGGAGCTAAGTGAAGAGTGGATTTTATCGAGCAGATCATTAGTACTGGCAGTGCTTAATGAGCAAGGATGGACCGAATGCTTCGCAAACAATAATGGACCGTACTACCCGAAGCTGGTGAAGGAATTCTATGAATATCTACAGTTCGAGGAAGAGGATGATCTGCATAGACTGGTATCCAGAGTAAATGGCAATGAAGTCAGTTTTTCATCCGTTGAATGGGCTGCATGTTTAAGAGTTCCTCATGAGGGTATTTACAACTACTATTCTGGAGCGGCTCCTCCAAATAGTGGAATATTTGATCATGAGACGGCTCTGGAAGAACTGACAGGCAATGGAACAGTAAGAAAGATTATTGCTGCTGAAATGAGTGGAGAGGACAGGCTTTTGTTTAAGTTTATTCAGCATGTACTGAGTCCTAGAAGAGGAGATTTTGCAACTCTGAAGCACTAGGATATTTACTTGATGTACTTATTAAAACATGGAAGGAAGGTCAACCTTTGTAGGTTGCTGATGGCTCAGATGGAGGACATGATAAAGGCAAGCTCAAAATCAAGTGCCTTGTTTCATGCTAAACTCATTTCGGTAATGTTGAAAGTGAAAGGTGCAGCTGGAAGTCAGGAAGAGTTGATAGTGGCAAAGAACAGTTTATGTATCTCGAAAGTAATCTGCAAATTCATGAGGATCAGTTGGAATACCTGGAAGAAATCATGGGTGAATGATGAGGAGAGAATCTATGAGAAATTTAGCCCTTTTACTCATCCCTCTAGACCGAGAGATAGGAGAGATCCAGGCTTAAAGCCTGATGAGCCTGAACCTGTATACTTAGATGATGAACAGACTGCAGTAGTTGGTGACTCTGCAAGAGAGAACACCCCAATTGATGAAGGGAGTGATCCTGAGACTACTCACAGTCCTGTCAGGACAGTGACGTTTGGAGCAGCAAGCCCTTCAAAAGAACTACCTAGTAGAGAACCTGTTCTAAGAGACAGTGAGACTGAGTCTACAGAAGAAGAAGAAGAAGAATCTCAATATTTTTTCAAGGACACCTCTGACGAGGATGATACAGTCGAAGCAGAAGAGGCTGGAGCTTCAAATGAAAATCAAGAAACTGTTGCAGAAGATGAAGAGGAGATCCGTGGTGAAGAAACAGAAGAACTTAGTATGAGCCCTCTGATAGGGTATACAGACAAGTCAGTGTCTGACCAGGAAGCATGAGTGGTCTCTACTACTGTTGTCATGGAAGTGGTTGATGACTCAACAGAGAGGGAGGCTAACCTCACTGCTGAACCTACAGAGGAAGCAAATATGGAACCTGCTAGAGCTACAGAAGAGAACTTAGAGTTACCCAGAGTCGAGCAGATAGTAGAAAATGTTCAGGAAGAAGCTCCAAGTGAGGGGGAGCGTTTTGGTTCAGTCTCTGTACTGTATGATATAGAAGGATGGACCTCAGATCCAGGATACATGGTGTTAGGACTCAATTATGTGGATTCAGATGAGGAAATCCAACCACCAAGAAATCCAGTTATCCTAACTAACAGCTCTCCAGTGTTAGAAACTGAAATATTGGCCACCAAGGAAGACCTTGAATCCTTAAAGAATGAAATGAAGGAGACCATCAGACAGTCTGTTGCTGAATTGAAAACCAGTCTTTTTGATGAGCTGAAAAATGTAGAACAATCCTTAGAATTATCTCTAAGATGTGTTGTGGGAAGTCCAATCAAAGAAGTGATGGATGAAATGAATGTGTGCCACACTCAAATTGAAAGCTGGACTGGAGCAGTAGTGGCCCTCAGACAATCAGTTGCTTCTTTAACTTCCCTGAGCAGTTCTCAGACACAAGTGGCCAGTGAGATTCGATACATCAAAGAAGTGGTCAAGCAGTTTGTAGAAGTATTTGAGGCTTTCAAGAAATCAGTAAAAGAACACTTTAGCAATCAGGATGTTGTCATTCAGAAAGTGATTGGAAATCTGACTCAGTCTTTCATGGAGACAGTGAAATTCTCAGTCAAGTCCCTTCCTTCATCTAGCTCTCCTGTAGACCTTGAGCAGTTTAGAAGCCTGCTCAAAGAAGAGCTTACTCAGGCCCGTGCAAATGACACATCAGACCTACAGATCCTTGCTACTACAAGAGAAGTCAGTGGCTTTGTTCGTGAGCACCTGCAGGCTGCTACTGCTTCTCAGGAGGCCATCAAAAGTAAAGTGGATCATTACTTTGATCGGATTTTCACAAAGCATCAGTTGAACCATAACTTCAAGCTCATGCTAGAAACTATGAAGCTGCCTCCTGTAACTCAAGCTTTCAAAGAACAAGTTAGCAAGCCACGAGAGTTGACCCCGGCTTTGGATAAATTCTTGGAAAACAAAAATGACTTCTTATCTGCCATGGACAGAGGAGGAAACATCATCATGGATTTCAGGAATCTTCTCCTACCTTTTCTTCATGTGGACTGCACACCTGTTATAGTTCCTCCTGCCCTACCTGTCTCCAACCCCAGTGGTTCTTCAGTAATGTCTCCTGCTGATGCCCTCAGAAGCCTTAGACCACTGATACCTCGGCAAGCTACTCACTACAGGCCTTCAGGAGCATCTGTTGCTGCCCCTCCAGACATTCATGTTCCAATTCCTAAGCCTATTGATCTTTCACCTACTGCTCCATCTTCTTCCTCCAAAGGAAAAGATCCCTTACCTACAGATGAAGAGGATTGAGTCTGTTTATGTTTTTTTTATAGGGATCATGTATTCACGTTTTGGGTCATGTAATGTCCTCATTATTAATACAATGTTTATTTTCTCTCTCTCTGTCTTTCTTTTTGTTAATCACAAAGGGGGAGAAATAGGGAGAAATGCACCAGAAATAGGGAGAAATAGGGAAAACTCGGGGAGAAATGAACCTATACAAAGAGGGAGAAATCCTTGAGGATTATACCTAATTTTTGTGCTCATATTGCTAATACTGTGTTTTGCACACTTCTCTCTGATACATCTATATTTCATTCCATACTGACATAATTTGTGATTATCAAAAAGGGGGAGATTGTTGGAATCACCTGTTTTGATAATCCCAAATCATGCTTACACATTGATTATGATGTATTAAAACCTTGCATTAATCTTATTATTCTATGCTTAAACGTATTTTATTCTAAACAGTTCATATTCTTACTCTCATAACTTTACTGTAACAGCTTACAGTAGTATTTACATAAGTTTAGTATTGTTAGCTAACAGTCAGAGTTTTCTTTTCAAAGTCACAGTTACAGCTAACTGTCACCTTAAGTTACTGTTGCAATAAGTTCACAGTTACAAGGTTACAGTCGAAGACTAATACAAGCTTACAGTCACGAGTCTACCACTATCTATTGTCAAAGCTCACAGACGAAGGTCACAGTTACAAGACTTCTGTTCAAAGTTTTCTCTGCTCAAGTTCACAGTCGAACAAGTCTACAGTTGGATCAAGTTCACAGTCGATCAAGCCTACAGTCATAAGTCTACAGTCAAGGTTACAGTTAGACAGCTTCTGTCGACTAAGTCTACTGATGATCGAGGTCTACAGTTGACAAAGGTTACAGTTCTGCAAATTTGATATTACAAGTCTACAGTTAGAGAGGCTACAGTTACATGGAGTAAAATCTACCATTGCAAGCCTACAGACAACAAGCCTTTTGTTGAAGTCAGCAGTCAGAAGGAAGTCCACAATTGGAAGACCACAGTTGAAGTCCACAGTGACATACAATCTCGACCAGTCTATTATTATTATATTTCTACTTTTTTCTTTACCAATTTGATTAATACTAATCTAAAGGTCATGTCTAGACAAATTAATACACCTAACATTATTTATTGATATTTGCAGACATATCAAGAAATAATACAATGTACGAGGAAGATTGCACGTGTAACTCAAGACTATTTATCTCGTCGGCCTCGGGTGAACAAAAAAGGGCATATATGGAGGAGTATAAAAATAAGAGAGAAGCATTCAAGAAAAGGAATGAATGGAACGAAAAGAACAGTGACATGCACGAACAAGAATAGAGGAAGGACATACAGAGTCTAACATCTACAAATGAGAAGGAGATACACATATACACAAAAAGAAGAACTCTCGAGCATTCATTCTGAAGAACAAAAGAGTCTCAAGTGAACCGACTGAAAGAACCGTCTCCTAAAAGCCATGTTGTGAAGCACTCAAACTCAAAGAAGCTGATCACTTGAACATCTGGAAGTCTGGAAATCACGACACTCTGTTTTAGTGCCAACTTACAGAAAAAGGACCAAAGCTTCAAGTCACTCATTCCTACGAGTCCAGAACTGATCTGCCAACACTATAGAGCACTCTAAACCTTTTTCTTTCTATCTCTTGGTCTACTGTGTTTAAGTGTTTTACATTTGTGAGCAGTGTGTTAGTATTACACACACTGTCTCCTGTGCTTAAACTGAGGGATACTGAAAATCCCTATCCCAAACCTTTTTACATTTGTTACCCACGTATAACTGTGGAAGAAGCCTGGTGTGGCTTGGTCATTTGTTTTCCCACGTATAACTGTGGCAGAGGTTGTCAAACCTGGACAGTTTGTGAAAACTGTTGTAAAGCCCGATACAGGCTGTGTATCAATCCTTTTTATAAAATTGCTTGGTGGCAGGTGATCACCAAGTGGAAGAGGACTAAGTCTTAGCTTAAGACTGAACCTCTTGTTTGAAATAGCTTGTTATTCTTTTCTTTACTTTGCTTTCCTTTTTCCACTGTGCTCTTTTTCTTTTAAACAAGAAATCTATTTTTGCATATACTCTGATAGTCAATTTTGGTTAGTGTGTATAAGAGATTTGTTTAGTAAACTTGTTTCAAAATTAAAGTTAGTCATCAAACTAACCTTACTGAGGATTAATCAACCTTAGAGAAACCTGTTGAACAATAAGTCACCTATATCTCTACTGCCTTAATTGACTGGGCTGTTTTTCAATTTGGGGGATTTAATCTTAATGTTTTTAACAGAAATTTTTAATTGGAACTCAATTCACCCCCCTCTTGAGTGTCCACTCCGACCAACACTTAAGTTATAAGTGTTTCGGCTCCGTGGGCCCGGTTTATTTCGGGTTCGAACCATCCTAGGTATACACAAACTTCTCCAAAATCATGGTTGTAATATACTGAAATGACCATATCGATTCGAGAAAACCTACACGACTAACGGTGCATCGATCGGAGATCTGTAGCTCATGTAATGTGCGTTTAACCGAAAAAGGTCCCCAAAAAGGGGGTCCGGGCCCGGTCCGAACCGGCCCCACCCACCTTTGGTCGGCCCGAACCTGGTCGACCTGACCCGGGTCCAGTCCGGTATAATGAGGCCCAGCCCGGCCGGCGCGACCCAGCCCGCGTGGCCCACCCCGTCCCGCCCGGGGTGGGGGGGGCTGGCTTGGCCAGCTGGCGCGACATAATGTCGCACCCCCTCATTTCAGGAACGGCTCTGTTGTTCCGGTTGCACCTGCCGCTGTGGCATAGCTTCATTGGTCTGCTCTGATGGCGCAACGCCTCCGCCTTCTGTGCATCACCAGACATACTCTTGTGGTCCGTTTTTTCCAACGTTTACGCCTAAGGTCATCTCGGGACCCAAACTCCACTGTGAAATCTCAAAATCCTCATTGTAGTCTCATTTCATCATAATCCGTCAATACAGACACAGATGAACAACCTACAGAGGGTTTTTGGGTCGTGTTTCTTCAGCCCATGCCCTCCGCATTAGGCCTTATCAATTGGCCATAAAAAACACTTGCATTCAACAGTGAAAAGGGTATAGTTTATTCAAAATATATTATACAAACACCCTTTTTCTAGGTTCACCATTCGTTGACGATATCCCAAAAAAGCAGACGTCGGTTCGTTGACATTGTTACAATGGAGGAGATGAAGGTGTTAATGATCATTGGCGTTCGTTGCTCCCACAATGTTCCTTCGATCCCATCTCGAGCATCATTTTTCGATGATCCATCAGAAGGAGAACCATTTTTCATTGAAGAGATTTCCTCCACCAAGAGTTCCCCTTGCCAATGGAAAGCCTAAGATCCAAAACCACCCATCAAAAACATAACATGAGTTTAAATAAATTATGTTAGGTTGAATTTAATTAATCAATTAAATTAACCATTAAATGTGTGGTTACACTTTTGTGTAACCACTCATTTAAATGCTTCTCATTAATGAAGAGATTTTAAGTTGAGTGGTCCCAAACAACAATAGTTTCAATGATTTGAAATTCAAAAGAAAAAAAATAAAAATATATAATAACTTATTTTATTTTTATTCCACTAACCTATGAAAACCAACTTTTACCCCGCCTCGACTGAGTTCGAGGTGAAGGTCTCCTTATGAAAAAACTAGCGCTGCGAGTCCAACGGTGTCCTCAGATTTCAATTTCGTGGACTGGTTCAAAAGATCGAAAAACCCGCACATACCTTTACTGAACGTACACGAACAAAACTTCAAATATTGATTCCAGGCACACTAGGAATCGAAATCATGCACTGTCAATAACTGCAGACTCATAAAATTTCGAAGAAATGAAGATAAAATTTTCCTTGAAATTATCGAGTCATTACATTACTCACACCTCAGGGATTTACATCCCCATAAAGCTACGACACACACTTGGGAAACAAAAGAGAGTAATGATCATGCATCTGAGCATCCCGCTCCCTTGTGCTCTCCTAGAGGATCCCGTGCTGCCAGTGAATGTGCACCAGAGGAATCAACCATCCCCATAGGACCCACTCCTGTTGATCCTCGATCTCCCCAAGGACCTCCATAAATATCGCTTTTCATCGATGTCCAGATTCCCGTGATCGATGATGTGGGTCGGGTCGTACGCGTATCTCTTCAGGTGAGATACGTGGAAGACTTCATGCACTCAGTGCAACTGAGGTGGAAGGGCCAGGTAGTACGCCACCTCTCATACTCTACTGATGACCTGGAAATGTTTGATAAAACATGGATATAACTTGCCGACCCTGCCAAATCTCCGTAGAACTCGTCAAGGTGAGACCCGTAAGAAAACGTGTTCGACATCCTCAAACTCATGTGGTCTCTTTCTCTGACCAGCATATGACTTATGTCTACTCTGTGCAGTCTTCATCCACTCCTGGAAAATATTCACCTTCTCTGATAGCGTCAAGATGGATGCACTGGTCAACATCTACCTCAGCTCCTAAAAAGCTTTGCTAGCATATCTCTGACCAAACAAAGGGTTTCCCCTTCTTCCGCAATGCTAAAACCAGTGGAGCAACTCTGGATAAGTCTGGCACAAATCTAAGACTAGCCAACTGATGAGTGATCGACCGCACCCACTTATGCGTGATTCCATCCTGTGCTGCCTGCGGTTTCCTTTTTCCCGACCAAAGAAAACCCATCCCACGTTGTAGGTAAACCACAACCTTTTTACATAATTATATCAATCTGTGTATGAAATGTGGTTGCCCAGTCCATACCCAAATTAACGTTGTAGGGACTCGACGCTTCCACAAAGAGGTTCCAACCGAAACTCTCGCCTCAAGGATCATATCACACCGTCGGCGTAAGCGTGATTATTGAGTCTCTTCCCATAGGTAACTCCAGATGCGAGGGTCATGTTAGTGTCTTAACCAAAAAATCTAGGTATGGGAAAACATTCATGGAAGGAAGGAATGATATGTATTAATGTTTGTTGTTATGGAACCTAATAGTAGAAACATACTATACCTCGAATCTTTCGTAGATCCCATGGGTCACGCTCCTAGACCACATGCAATGAATCTCTTCCCCTGTCATCCTTCTCCCTGAACCTGGTGGGGACTCAAAGACGGGTGGTTGTAACATGTTGAATTGTAAATCACCACATGCTACTCTCATAGCTCTACTTCCACATCTGCTCCTCTGTAGATTCATCTGATCTTTAAACACACCTCGCTCTGAGTTCTGAGCTCTAATTGATGATTGTATCATAATCGTCAATTACCAGGAATGGTCGGTACACCTAGATGAATACTCAGCTTCCGACATGTCATCCGGCCGGAGCTGTATAATCTCTAAAATGCTCTCATCCACCTCCTCAAGCTAGTCCTTAGCTTCTTGTGAGTCAGGCTCACCTCAAAACCTAAGGGGTATCTGATGTTGAAATACATGTAAAGAACTAAGCCAACATGTGTCATCTACCGTTACCTCTGGTTGAAACTGTTGACCAACATGTAGTGATATAGCTGGCACAATATTCGAAGGTACTATCTTAGGAATCGGTCCACATACCGACGCCTCATCACAATGCGGACCAACATATTGGTAACTCACTAAGATACACAAGTAGCTAAGATCACCATCTCCTCTACTGGTGTCTAAAGTTTGTGTTGAACTCTAGAAATCGCCTCCAACTAGTCCACTACTGCCTAGGAATCTATCTCACCTCATAACCGTAGAGGCCTCTACTACTGGAACTCGTGCAATGTGCTCTATCAGCATGCACCGTCCGCTAGTATGGCTTGTGGAATCTTCTGTGCAATGGGTGGTGGTGCTGTTGGTACACCACCCGAATGTGCCATCATAGAAAGAGGTCCATGAACCGGAGCCTCATTTCTCGGTGGGCCGTAATCGTGTACTCTCTCGGAACTCCCACTAACTGTCTACGTGGAGGCATCCTAAACGGATGCGACAGGGTCAAACGATTTAAACCTAGTGAGCTGACCTAGTTGAGCTGACATAAAGAAAACTTTTGAAAACAGACACTCAATAAGGGTTTTCGTGCCCTGAGTCAGAAATCAGTAGTCAGGGTCCTAGTGTATGGATACGTCGGCCGCCGCACCAACACTGGACTCCATGAACTAAAAACCAAACTCGGTACTCTTAAAACTATGTCTTCATAGAAAGAAAAATCACAGTTCTGAGTTCTACATTAGAACCGACTCCTCTGATACAAATTTGTCATGACCCGTCCCCCAGGCCCCGCATCGTGACTACCCCAATCCCATCTTCCATAGGCCAGGTTCTGGTGACTAGCACCAAAGGCGTAACTCCATAAAAAATGGGAAGACATTGCCTTTATAAAACATAAATACACATAACCAGAGAACAAGCAGAAGAAAACACTATGTAAATCAGTATAACAAGAATGCTGAAAGTACAAAGGGGCCCGAAATACAAGCCCAATAGAATGGTACATCTTCAACAGAATGAAAGTACAACTAAAAAGACAAAAAGATGAATGGTGAAGTAGCATCGGGATCAGCCTCCAGGTTCCTACCTGAGAGGTAGGTACATATGTCCTCCTCAACACTCTGCGTCTATCGGTCCACTCCATGTGTTGTCACACCAAGTGTCCACCTCCGGGTACCATCCTATCCTCGTACACTCTGCCTCGGTTAGCGATGTCCGCAGTCTGCATCCAACACAATAAGGTGTGGGAATAGCCCGTGCAGGGATGAATATAACCATACTCAGTAGGGACCCCGAGACCCTCACGGTCACACTGAATCCAAAAAAGATAGACCTCACGGAAATATTTCAATAGATAACCTTTACATAGGTATATTCACATACATATACCTACGTTATAAAGTAAACCATCTCAATCATGCTGAAAACACAAAGGTCATTGACTTAGCTCAAACTAGAATTTTCATTATCAAAACCACAACTTCTGGAGAAATCCTCCTCTGTCGAGTAAAGTGGCCATGTCATGACTCCGAGGCTGTACTCAGAAACCATAGTTAGTTGAGGTACTCCTCCTGTCGAGTACCGCGTGTCTGCTGCCAAACCGGGTGCTCCTCTACTGTGGGACTCCCGACAAACCGGGTGCTCCACCTAATAGCCGTTAGAGGTTCTCTTTCTGTCGAGTACCACGGGTCTTCAGCCAAACATGAACTTTGTACGCCATGGTTCTACCACAAAAATGGGCGCTCCGCCAACTAGGATGATCTAATCACTCTGAGTCGAATCGGTCAAGCAGTCGTAAGGACTACAACTACTTGGTCTCCGCACTCTATATGCTCATCCATAGGAGGATCCACTGAATGAGCTTCTATTCGATACTCCATGAGTCACAAAATCTCACATAGAATAATCACATATGACCGCCTCATCACAGGGTTTTCAACGCAATATAGGGTGTGTCAATCGGACGCCCAGTCTGTGGGTTATTAGCCTTTTTGTACAGGGGGCCTTGTTGGTTTCGTGTATGAATCAGCCCGACCGTCTCTCAAATGTATCCCAAACTCCAATGGGGTATACTCAGAGGAACCTTTTCTCAACGAAATTACCAACTCCACTGACGGTTCGTCAAACGGACGTCCGGTATGAGAGTTATTGGCTTTTCAGTTTCAGGGGCCCGGGTGGTTTTTAAGATAAAACCAACCCCACCGTACTCCAATTGCATCCAAATCTCAAGTGGAGTATTACAAAAGAATCGTCTCAATAATAGGAATCCAATGTAGTTTATGACACATCAATCGTATGTCTTATCCTTAAGTTATAAGTGTTTCCGCACAGTGGGCCCAGTTGGTTTCAGGTTCGAACCAACTCAGCCATACCCGAACATCGCCAAAACCTTGAGTGTAATATACCGAATCGACCATCCTGATCCAAGAAATACGACACTACTGACAGTGCATTAATCAGAGATCTGTAGCTCATTTTATGGGCGTTTAACTGAAAAAGGTCCCAAATAGGGGGTCTGGGACCGGTCCGACCCGGCCCAACCCACCCGGGGTCAGCCCGAACCAGGTCTACCCGACCCGAATATGGGTCCGGCCCTGCCGGGCGCGTCCCGGCCCAGCCCGTCCTGTGCGGCCCGACCCGCGTGGCCTGCCCTGGCCCGACCAGGGGGGGTGCTAGCCCGGCCAGCCGGTGCGGCATAATGACGCACCGCTTAATTTCCGGAACGGCTCTTCCATTCCGGTTCTACTCGCTGCCACAGCTCAGCCACGACGGTCTGCTCTGGCGGCACGCCGCAGCATCTGCCTTATGCGGACCATCGGACGCTCTCTGTTGGTCCGTTTCGCACACTGTCTACGCCTATGGTTATCTCCGGACCCAAACTCAACTACGAAATCTCCAAATTGCTGTTGCAGTTCCATTACGTCGTCAGATGTCAATCTACACATAGATTAACAACCTGAGGAGGGTCATCGGGCCGTGGTTGTTCGGCCCCTGCCCTCTGTGTTAGGCATTATGAATTGGCCATAAAAAACACTTTCTTTCATCAATGACAAGGATATAATTTATTCAAAATAAATTATACAAACACCCTACCTTAAGGTTCACCATTCATTGATGATATCGCGAAAAGGCAGATGTCGGTTCATGGATGTCATCACGGGGGAGGAGATGAAGGTGTAGACGATCGTTTGCATTCATCGCTCCCGCAAAGTTCCTTCAATTCCAGATCGATAATCGTTCTTAAGAGATCTGTCGGAAGGAGAACCGTTCTTTATTGAAGAGATTTCCTCCACCAAGAGTTCCCCTTGCAAATGGAAATCCCGAGATCCATAACCCCCCATCACCAACTTAACTTGAGTTTAAATAAATTAAGTTAAGTTGAATTTAATTCATCAATCAAATTAACCATTAAATGTGTGGTTACACTTTTGTGTAACCACTCATTTAAATGCTTCTCATTAATGAGGAGATTTTAAGTTGAGTTGTCCCCACCACCAGTAGTTACAAATATTTAAAATTTAGAAGAAAAAAAATAAAAATAAAATAATATCTTATTTTATTTTTCTTCCACAAACCTAGGAAAAACAACTTTCACCCACCCTCGACTACGTTTGAGGTGAAGGTCTCCTTAAGCGAAAACAGACACTACGAGTCCATCAGTGTCCTCAGATTTCAATTTCAAGCACCGGTTCAAAAGATAGAAAAACACGCATGTACGTTTACTTAAAGTACCCAAAAAACATCAGAAATTGATTCCGGGCACAAAGGGCCTCAGAATCAGGCGTCGTCAGAAACTACAGACTCGTAAAATTACAAAGAAATTAAGAAAAACTTTTGCTATAAATTTCCAGTTCTTTACAATATTTGATATATAAATCATGTTTTACATTCACGAAGTAACTAAATCTTGATATAAGTAATAATAATATAATGAACAAAAAGTCCACACATGTACAATAAATGAACTTATTATTACCCAAAATGTTTCCTTAACATGGAATTGACAAATGGACAGGTAATATAAAGTCGTAAGTGAATCATATAAGCTATCATTAATATTATAATGTTTCTGTTACAAGTTAATAATATGTTTAAACCCACTATACAGGATTCTCGGACACATACGGAAGAAATTGGACATAAGGTAAGTGATTATTTCACCTCACTTTTAGTTCTCTGAGACATATTCCTTAATCACCACCAATTTCTTTTGTATGATGTTTATGATTCCCATGAATGTTTTTTGATTTTTATTATGAAGGATATGGTATTTTCATATGCACGTAATTTTCATTATTTAATGATAAGTACGCTTCCACTGATTATAAATGGTAAGGGATAATTATTACAATCACTTTCTTATTTGAGATTGTTTATTCGTAAGTATTTACTGGGGATATGTTTATTATCCATGTCCATATGTTCTCAAAATGTTTTCATAAATTTTTTACTATTCTTCCATGTATGTTTAAATTCATTTTCACCCTTTTTTACTTTTACCACATGGTATGGAAGGAAAAATTTCTTTTGTTTACTAGACGAGGTACTTTTTGACTTTTTGACAAAAGTATGAGGAGAATATTTTTTAACTAATATTGTATGAATGGATTTTTACGGTTTCATAACTCATTATTTTCAAGAAGCTTACTGTACATGATTTCATGATTATTTAAAACAAAATCCATTTCTTTTAATATTTCATTGAATTTTGAGAAGGGAAAATAATTTTTAAGAAGAAAGGACATTTTCCTCAATAATTCATTTCAAATGTTTTATCAAGACTGGATTCCATATAAGATGAAATTCTTTAATATGGTCATCTCTCAAGTATAATGTCCCTACTATTTATATTTTTTTATTTTGTTTATGATTAAATGATCTACATTTTTTTATATATGGATTATGTTATCATGGGATGATGTTTATGAAACCCATTTTATTCTTTGGTTATGATGTAATATTTATGTTTTTTGTGGCATACATAAAAATGATTTAATTATGAGATTGGTAAGACATATATCTCCCTCCATTCATTGGATACTGATTTATATCTCATGAGATAGACATGTCTGGAACAACAAGTAAATCCAGTTTAGTGAAACATGTCTTGAATGACATGTAATACCAGTTCAGTAATGGACTTCTTCCACTATGATGGTCTTCGAAACAATTCCTTGGCTACTATGGAAGTAATATCATGTGCTAATTGTTTTTCCACAATTACATGTTTTCTTAAAATTCTATTCATTAATGGTTAAAATTATTTTATTATCTATGGCTTACGTACTTCCATGATTTTTTCCATTGCTAAATGATTTTGGTGTTTTCTGTTCATGTTTTTACGTACAAATGTTTATGGTTTGTTTTATGTTATCTATGTTTACCCTTACTGAGCATTTGAGCTCACACTTTCTAATTATTATTTTCCCCCGGATATAAAGAAATGTTTTAGATAATAAAACAAAAGGGGAAACCTTTGTGGGAGATGTTGATGATCTTTCACCATTATTAGATGATTATGTTATGAGTTTCCAAAGACACTAAACAAACACGGTCATTGGGAATCTGTTTTTGTTATATATTAAATATTCCACACATGTAATGAAATTACCATGTCTGTTAAGATTTGGGGCTATACATGAAGGACTTGAGACTAGCCTTTATGATAATGTTATTAATAAAAAACATAGAAAACATCATAAATTTACCAATATCATAGATGGAGTTAAATAAGATAAGAAATAAGGATGATATTCTCTAAATCATGAAATGTTTAATGAAAATGATGTGATATCAAAAAAATTCCCTAAATACATTTATTTTCAAATATAGGAGAAACAAATACGATGAAACAATCCCCAAACACAACCACTACAGGTCATAAATGGTGATTAATATAAGATTCATCCCATACTGAAGGGTATCTATGTGATTTCAGATATTTTGTACCAAGTCTGAGATCTAATGAATGAGAGGGGGATTCAAAAGCACTGCCTCCCTTACCTCTTTGTATAACATGTGATAATGTAATGATTTATCACATAAGTACTCCTAAGGATCCATTTTTAATGTCTCATTAAGTCTATTATTATAGTTAAACTCTAATAAAGCTATGTTTTTATCCTTATAAGTTATGAATTTATGGAGATATTACTAGATATTGTCCTCTATAACTAATATCATAGGTCTTTTATGACTTTCAATTTCTTCATGACTGTCTATAAACTATAGAACATAAGAAAACAAATCAATATCTAACCCCTGTAATAACAATGATTTAGTGAGATCATATATATATGATTTGATGTTACATGGAACTATATTAAGTCATATGATCTCATTGATATATATCATTCATATACCATTCACAATAATGATCTCTATGGTAGGTATGAAATTACTGAACATGTACATCCTATCAATAATATCTCATATTTCATCACATCCACAACAAGACATTTAAAAAATAATCATGAAATCCATAGTATTGTCATCCCATATCAACTCAGGAATGAGAAACAATAATAAAATCCATACAGATAACTTATTTTATACATTCACCAACCAATACGTGAGCCACTAATGTATAAATCCATTTACACATCTCTTCATTTTGGATCACCAATATTTTCCATGAAAATCATTCTATATAATAGAATGACCAAATATACATCCCAAGAAGAGGAATTTGGTTCTCACATTAAATCCATGGATACATCTATAAAAACCCATACATGATTGTGAATTTGTACGATATTTTTACATTGAATAAACCAACCTAGCTAATAGTCATCACCAAACCCACTATCCCATAGAACTAATTTATTGAGATTTGATGGATGTCTCTTATTAACTTTATACTATAGTGGGGATTTAACTGATAATGATTCAATTTCAGGATGTAAAAGATGGTCCCCAACCACTAAATGAATCATATAAAACGAGACCATCAATTCTTATTATATATTTTCCACTTAATCTTCTTGTTTATACATCATTTAGGTTTAAGAGTTAGCTACTACGTAATTATTCTCAGTTATTTAAGTATGAAAAAATTGAAATATCCTAGGTATTCATCCTTAATTTATTGTATTATGTTTATGTCAGACAATATGAATTTGTATTTAATATTTATGTGGTTTGTGTATACCACAAAATAGTCTTCAAAAATATAGTCCCTCTATAAATAAAGGATTAAACAATATATTCTTACTCAAAATCATGTGTTCGTTTATTCCTCTTCTGATTCCATAATAAATAAAAATATTATTATATTTCTCACTCATCCTACATAATGACTACTACAAAACCAATGTGTTATGTGTAATGAAGAACAATATTAATTTATCCAAGCCAAGATAAAACCTGATCATAATTTAGGTGCATATTTATATCAGATTCTTTAAATATTCACCGCACGATTCAAGCCATAAAAAAATAACACCATTTTTAGTTAATCCCATATTATGATTTGTACGAAAAGAGATGTTCGATATTAAATTCGCCTCATATCCAGCTAGAACCATGAAAGTATGTATATCGAAGACCGTATTGGGATGTTCCCAAGATACCAAACCTATTATCTATTTTGGATTAACATATAATTTTTCCTCCTAATATAATGTGACTATGATGTTATATTTAAATATAAATAATATATGTTTCTGGAACATAGAATATAACATATTCTCTATTAGTGTATTCATTATTTTTTCATGGCGTTCAACATGATCATGTTTTTATGATAATACACCAAGATATCAACCATGAAAATAATCACAAAATATTCTAAATAAAAGTGCAAAAAATGATTTATTATAGATTTAATATTTGTTACTGCATTCATAATACCAAATGATAATACTAAATAATCGTACCATCCACATATACTATGTAATTTTGTTCGTAAAATATATCATTTTATTACCCATACATGAGGAGATCCTGACCAAGAATAAATCATTGAGAAACCCAAATCTCCTAATAATTGATCAAAGTTTTCATATATTCTAGTTATTATATACAAGTTCTTAAACATAGTATGATTTGCATAATGAAAAACAACAAAAATAAAAAGGATTAAATCCACCTTCTTGGAGATAATGATTGGAGATCTGCATGGTTAAGTACATCGTTGTATAAAGACATAATCATCTAGATAATCTAACAATATTTTGAAATATTGATGTTCTTTAGGATACATCATTTTAGTGGGAATTGATAAATGTGTTTCTCCTATAAGTAACTTGATATTTAACTCCACCCATCCCACTAACAACAAAACAAAATCATTAATCAGGAAATATTTACCTAAAATAGTCCACTCCTTGATAATGTTTTGGTACATGTTTTCTATAATATATCATAAAAATATAGAAATAATGGTTGGACCCTCATCCCATCCCTTGATTTTTAGGTCCAAAATGACATTCCTCAGTATCCCATTCTCCATTATAAATTTTCCTTTCACCCATATGGAATATATATTTCATTATCAGATGATAGTTTTAAATCATTGTTCGAGAGGGAATAATATTTCCATGTTTGGTATTATATTAAATAATTTCATATAAAGGATAAAATGTCTCCGAATAAATTAATAACAACCAATCCCAAGGGGTAATTCCCTGTAATGGAATACACACATTGATCAAACTCCCAATTGATTATAAAAAATATTCACTTAAAAAAATTATTTGATATTAGGGATAATTAATTCTATAACATAAATATTTATAAAATAATGTTATGTAACCATATGAAATAAAGTAGATAAAAAAGAGGTTACTATAATAGTACATCAAACTACAGAATGCCTAACATCCTTCTCCTCTAGTACTTTTTGTATTGTATGTAGTTGTCTCATTCCCTAATACTAAGCTATCACAAATATATCCTATGTATATCCTCTTCGATGGCGCAGAATCTTATAAGACTATATTCCATGAAAAAATCTATCTCTATATCCATATTTCTCTATCGAAATATATCATTTTCTTGAGGTGGAGTTGTGGATCCTACCCTAGAATGTAGAGTAAGTTTATAACTAATATCATTGGTAATTATTGGAATATTTCTATGAATGAAATTAATATAGTATTCCTTTTCACATAATAAAAAATCAATTCATTCCCTAAAACATTGGGACTTCATTTAAATCATTATACTGTACTGATGACACAACATATATGGATTAGTACATGATGGCTAGATACTACTACGTGGTTATAGGATTTATTGAAAAAAATCATTCTACTGGACTGAAATTTTTTTTATCTAGGTGTTTAACTATCCACGAACGCACCATATTCTAATCACATATTTCTCTCAGTGAGTTTGGATGGGTTTGTAATCTCATAAATAGAAGTAAAACAGAAAATTTTACTTAATACTAGATGGAATATAAAAAATCATCTTCAAATAATATCACTACTCATATATTATTACACATAATAGTTAGAGAGAAGTGTCAGATATCAATAAACTGATATTAATAGTTAATGAAAACATGGAATCTTATAACTCATTCATAAAATCTCTTTCTCATTCCACAGTATGTTATTCTTCAATGAATTAATCATTAAAAGTGGTTAGGAAACATTTCTTGAAGATATTTATTTATGGTCTACCTATGTCGTAAAATTGAAAAAATTATTAAAAAAAATCAAATAGAGTGTAAAAATTGTGTCCAACCATTATACCTGGGGGAATCTCTAGATTCATTAGAATATATAGAATGACTATTAACCATTAAAAAACATCATTTCGAATTCCATCCCCATGAAAATTTACTGGAATCATTTTATAAATTTCTGGAATCAACTATTCAATAATAGGGGTAGGTAAAAGTGATCCCAAAACAGTCTACAAATTTCATATGCATCCATCTTGAAATGAGGTATCAGTGTCGATGTCATAAATAACTAGATGTACTACAGGTGTCACTAAATACAGGTTAGGTACCATCCCTTTTGGGATGTGTCAATCACCACCTTGTTGGTGTATTGTATCAACATAGGTAATAAATACTGGTGCCCCATGTCGATTGGTAACATGGTATTAAGCATGCATCCCCATATATAAGAGGGTTTTGACTAGGAGCGAGGTTCAAATGTAAATATCATGGGGATATTACACCGTTTATTCAATTAAGGACAAAATAGTAAATAGATAAACAATAACCAAAATATGTTAACCAATAACCAAAATAATTCCATGAAAAATACATTCCAGTTACCCATGATAATTGAGAACAACAAAATAATATCCAAACAATAAAAGTAGATATTTCATTCGAAATATGTATCATTTTTCAAATACATAACCAAAAATAAAGCTACTGAAAATTCACTAGAGGACCCTAACATCATTTTTGATTCACTCATCCACCCATCATCCAAAGATAAAAAATATACATAGGGCTCTTTCCCTTATCCTCTCATGAAAACATTAATCTTATTCATGTACTTATTAATAATCCCACGTATGATGTGACTGAAACATTGTATGCCACCACCAACATTGTTTATATTATATATAGTCTATAATAGTGTATGATATTATATAAATAATTATTTCATATAAATAATAAATTTTCACATTAAATTATTCTTTAATTTACCATATAAATTTCTAAGGTTCATGATGACCCTCAATCCATCAGTACTAGCATTGGACCATTCTATAGTATAAACCATCTGAAAAGTGATAAAAAAACCTATTAAATTTTGGGTTTTCATTAATCAAATAATTCAAATTGAGATTCAAACAATAATGGCCTATAGTAGCTTTATGGAACCCCATGGGTATTTAGAGTATCTGTCCATGTACCTAAACATTGTGATCACATGTGTTAATAAATATATTTTAGGCCTAGAGATGTAGTATCACACCCATGGGTATTTAGAGAAATAGTCCCTAACCCAAAACATCGTCATAGATATTTCATCACATGGATTAAATTTATTTACGTTTATTATCAATTATCACAGTTAATTATCCACCCAATTCAAAATTTCATTTATCATTTATGAATAAATAATAATCATCACATACATATTATCGAAACACAAAAAATGTGGCTTCCCATTTCATAATTCAATCGGTCATCCATCTTCATTTTCCCATTAATCATCAATTTTATAATCATGATATTCCCAAATATCATAATTACATTGTTCCATCAATTCTATAGTCACATTAATTAATTTTACAATAAATGAGTTCAATTACACAAGAGATTTCCAAATTTGGAAATGGAAATTTCATAATCATAGACAGATGATTAAATTCTTGACTATGGGAATTCACATTTTGAACACCTAATGCATTGTCATTTATGGATGTTATCCAAAAAAATCCACAATTTAAGCTGATATATTAAGATCACAATGGAACAAAAAAATAGGACTAGTACCTGAGATCAAGATAAAATGAATAAATATATATCAAAAAAGATATAAACCATCAATAATAGTGGAAAAATAATTCCTCTTCGTTGAGAAATATAGAGGATATAGAAAGAAATTCAGTCGGGGAAGATATCCCTAACCAATGAGAAATCGATCTTTCAATTGTATATTCTATTCATCAAGAATGGGGTTTAAGGAGACATAGAATCCTCCTAGGTGATTCAAAAATAATTGGAAGAGGTTTAGGGTTTAGTGGAATCTAATATGTGTTAACAGTATTGGTTTTGTGAATTAATAATAATTTTTCATATTATTAAATATCCCCACCCAGTTTCCTGGGATTTGGTCTATATTTTTCCCAACTAAATTCATTAATCGTGAACATATCATTAGGGGTGCAATGTTTCTCTTATGGTAAAACAAGTACTGAAAAACCATGTACCAACCATGAAAACCTATTTTGTTTTAGGGTTCATGGTTTTCATGGGTGGTAAAATAGTTTTGTTAAAACACACACCAACCGTTAATTACCCCAAATCCCTCCCATAAAATCTAAAATTCATTAGAACACACCCAAGGAAATACTCATCAATGGAATGCTGAAAAATGGAAAAATAATACCTCCCAATGTGTAAGAGGTATCTTTACAATGGTTTGTATATCATAATTCCCATAATATAACATATATTCCCTAGGATATACTCCCAATCATCCCAATGATTCCACGGTAAACAGGTCGGGAAACTGAGCCCACAAATTTATTTCTATCCCCACGGTTTACCCTTGAAAATGAACTTGATTTCATTAATCATGAAGTATCCTGATAGAATTTCCCCATAACACATTCTCTCAATGATCCCTTTTATTTTTCAGATGCCCCCTAAATGATGCATCGATCTCAAGATAAAAATCATCAACAACGATCTCATGATAAGGGTTAATGTGATACTGTTAAAGCTATGAATCATGAAAAACATTTGTGAAAAATAATTATACCTATATGGAATATTTAAAGATTAAATTGAATATATTTTTACCATTTAATATATTCGATGTCATAATCAATGATTTTACATTGAATTAATTGGAACATTCATTTCAATCTTTTGCAATGTTTAAACTTTTAAAACTCGTTTTATTAACAATGGGATTAATTTTAAATTAATTTCGGAAACTTCTGTGATTTGAATTTGAAAAAATGGATTCTATATTTGGAATCCATAGGTCAAAATTATGTTAATAGGATACTTTTTATTTTTGGGAACTATGAATAGTAACTACGGTAAATATTATTTATCATATTTAAAGGTAAATCTGGTAATTAAGGGTAAATATAATATTATAAAATTACCCTAACACTTTTCTTAATATAATTTGATGATTATATTTTTTCATAAGGCATATTTTGCTCGAAATGAAATCCATTGAAACCCATTTGGAATGATTAGGACCTTTAATTTATTTTATTTTAAATAAAATTAAATATTTCTCACTCAAAAATTTATAATTAATGAATTTTTAATATAATGTAATAAAGAATATAAATCAATTAAAAATACTCATTTGAAATCTAATTTTTTTTATTTGTTATGGTAATTTATTTGTAATTTTTAAGAGATATTTTATTAACTTAATAGCTTATTCATTAATGATGTAGAAATTATTTATTTAGAGAAAAATATGTAATATAGTTTTTATTAAAATATTTATACCCATTAAAAGACCCAAAAAACAGACCAAAACTTATTGGTAATATATATCCAATCCATTATCATACAATGGTCTAATTTGAGGCCATTTGTAGATTTATATAAGTTATTATGACACTTATATTATATTATTTTAAATGATGTCAAAGTTATCACCATCATAATTTAATAAATATAAAAATTAACATGTTTTGATTTTAAGATGATAAATTCTTGTAAAAGTTTTATATTGTGATATAATAGAATTATCATCATTATAGTATTTTGTTTTTTATTTTTAATCAAATAATATGTATATTAAATTATTATACCAAAATGATGTAGTAATTGTTTAATTAATTGAAATATCAAATAAATCGTTTTATAAATATTAAAATAATTATTATATGAACTAATTAATGTTCTCCAAAAAATTTCTAGACGAATATGACATGTTAGTAATATATTAATGATTTTGGTTAGAATATATCCACTGTGTGGATTTTTTTTAAATTCAAATAAATGAATTTTGTCAATATTAACAATATTGTTATTTTTTAAAAATAACATATTATTAAATTGTTAAAATTCAGAAAAATATATAAAAATTATAAATTAAAATTTATATGGTCTAAAATTTCATAATGTACACAACTATGGATAATTCACAACACATTAGTAATTATTTATAACAATTTAAAATTTAGAATTTTATTATCACAAATAAAATTAAATATATTAAATAATGATAAATCTTGTTGATAAGTGTTAAAATAAATTTACCACATGTATATATTTTATTGGTTGATTATAATGAAAACATATCTCATCTAATCTTCATATTTGAGTCGTTTTTGAAGTTTTTATGTGCGGTTTGAATTAATATTAAATTAATATTTTTGAGATTTCCAAAGGTGCCCCTCTCCTCCCTTATAAAAGGGAACCTCATCCCTCTCCTCTTCACAACATTTTGAGCCTTCATGATCGGCTAAAAACTTCCAATTATGCTTCTAAACATCTCTAGTAATGTCCTAGAGGTTATTATCTTCTCAAAATACCAACACTATTGCCCTAAGAGGAAGTTTAAAAGAGGCATGTTGAGGAAGAGGTAATCTCTTCTACCGATTCATTCAAGTTTCATTATTCTTCAACATCTTATTCATTATTTGTTTCATCATAAAGTAATAACATACGTATCACTAAAATAATGATATGTATTTATAAATATGGACCACCATTATTTCACCTTCTATCAATCCTATGGAAAATGAAATCACTACGCCAGCATTCGTACGGAATACTATCTCTACACCATGGTGTAATCTGTTTTCCACCAACACATTACATGGATGGGTATAAAGGTGTAAAGAATAACTATCTATGATTATTATATCATGATACTAATTCTGAGATATCATATCATCCACTCCAATTCCAATCAATAATTATGGGAACAATATAATTGCTCGTGTGTATGTACGGATTACCATCTCCACGACGTGATGAGGTTCATTCCCCATGTTAACCATTAAAGAGTGATTATGAAGTATATATAATGAATAGTAATGATATATATGATATAATAACTCTAATGGATTTATGTATATATAAATATATATATATATATATATCATCTACTTACTTCCATTCAAGTGAATAAGGAAATGAAAACAGTATTCAGGCGTACGTACGGTCTACCATCTCCATGAACGATGTGTTTCATTTCATTTATCTATCAATTATATATTTATATATACTGAATATATATTATATATAAATAATGTTTTACAATATAGAAGTATGTAAATAATTATATAAGTGATAATAATGTCATGAACAACATGTCCAGTAATGTACGATAAATGGAATGATTATTTCACAAAATGTTGCTAAAACAAGGAATTGACAAATGAACAGGTAATATAAAGTCGTAATTGAATCATATATTATATAATTAATATTATTATCGTTCTTTTACAAGTAAATAATATGTTTAAACCCACTATACAGGAGTCTCATACACATATGGATGAAATTGGACATAAGGTGAAAGATTATATTGTCTCACTTTTATTTCTGTGAGGCCTATGCCTTAATCACCACCTGTTTATATTGTATTGTGTTTGTCCATGCAAAGAATGTTTTATTATTTTTATTATTAAGGATATGATATTTACATATGCATTTAATTTTCCTTATTTTATGACACGTATGATTCCACCGATTATAAATGGTAAGCGATAATTATTCCAATCTCGTTCTTATCTGGGATAGTTTATTCGTAAGTATTTACTGGGGCTATGTTTATAATACATGTCCATATGTTCTCAAAATTTTTTCATAAAATTATTAATATTATTCCATTTATGTTTAATTTCATTTTTGCCCTTTTTTACTTTTACCACATGGTATGGAAGGAATCATTCTTTTGTTTACCAAACGAGGTACTTTTTGACTTTTCTGGAAAAAGTATAGGGATAATGTTTTTAACATATACAGCATGAGTGGATTCTTACAGTTTCATAAATCCTTATTTTCATGAGGCTTCATGTACCAGATTTCATTATTATTTTAAAAAAAACCATTTCATTTAAAATTTCATAGCATTTTGAGAAAAGAAAATGATTTTGAAGAAAAAAGGATATTTTCCTCCAAAATTAATTTCAAATGTTTTATCAAGACTATTTTCCATCTATGATGAAATTCTTTAATATGGTTATGTCTCAAGTATAATTTCCCTATTATTTTCATGGTTTTATTTTTTTAGGATCAAATGATATACATTTTCTTATATATGGATTATGTTATGATGGGATGATGTTGATGAAACCCATTTTATTGTTTGGGTTATGATTTATGATTTATGTTTATTTTGTGAAACCCATAAGAATGATTTCATAATGATATGGGTGGGACATGTATCTTCCTCCAATAAATTAGATAATGATTTATATCTCATTAGATAGACATGGTTGGAAAGGCATGTAAATCTGGTTTAGTAATACAGGGCTGGTACGACATGTAAACTCTGTTCAGTAATAGACATTGTCCACTATGATAGTCTTGGAAACAATGTCATGGCTACTATGGAAATAATGTCATGTGCTTGATTTCCTTCCAAAATTACATGTTTTATTACAATGTTATTCTTTTATGGCTAATATTTATTTATTACTTATGCCTTACGTGTTGCCATGATTTTTTTCATTGCTCAATGATTTTGGTGCTTTATGTTCATGTTTTTATGTACAAATGTTTATGGTTTTTTTATGTTAACTATGTATACCCTTACTGATTATTTGAGCTCACCCTTTATATGTTTTCTTTTCCCCAGGACATATAGAAAGGTTTTAGGTAATAAATCAAAAGGAGAATACCTTTATGGAAGATGTTGATGATCTTTCACCATGATTAGAATATTATGTTACGAGTTTCCAAAAACACTATACTAATATAGTCATTGGGAGTCTATTTTAGTTATGTATTAATTATTCCCCACAAGTAATGAAATGTCTATGTACGTCACACTTTGGGTCTCTACAGTTGGTATCAGAGTGAAGGTTTAGTCATCCTTTGGAAAATAGGATTCAAAAACATTAGTGAGATCCCTAGAGATATTTCTATGATCTGTCTAGGGATATACCTAATTATAAGTATAAGTATAGGTTATAGAACTATGATTACATTAATGATAATTTAATTAAACCTCAAATGTTAGATATTAAATGTAATCCCCCTTTATTATGTGGTTTTCCTAGAATAATATTTTCCTCATACACTATTATTTTTGGGTTTTAGACCATGGATGGAACCCAAAGGAACTGTGATGATAAATGTAACAGAAAATGCAATGATTGTACTCCTGAACAAACCAATGATATTGTATATGGAGTGAAAAATATTATTTCTATACTTACACAAGCTATGAATCATTCTGGACATCCGAATGAGCAGAGAATGGAACAATATTCTATTGAGTCCTTCATTAGGAAACGTCCTCCTTATTTTAGTGGGTCTTCTGATCCACATGTTTCTGAACAATGGATCAGTACCATTGAAAAGATATTTTCCATTGATTGATGTTCGGAACATGAAAAAGTCATTTTGGATGTTTACCGTTTATAAGGTGAAGCAGACTAGTGGTGGACTCTAATTTAGAATACAAGGCTCGGGGTTTAATTGAATCCATGGAATGGGATGAGTACATGATATTGTTTTTCAATAAGTACATCCCTCGTATTCATCGAGGAATGATGAAAGAGGAGTTCCATAAGCTTATGAAAAAATATGATGAATATTTTGGTATATTCGAGTCGAATTTTACAAGTCTTCGAAGGTATGCATGTAGATTTATCATCCAACCTGAAAGTAAAGTTGATAGATTCATTAGTGGATTAAAACCATGTCATCTAAGGGCATTAGCTATAACATACATTATTACCTGTGAAGAAATTTTATGTTGTGCTATCAAGGTAAAACTGGAAGTTGGTGTTACATATCCATCTCATAGTTTTGATAGGAAATGAAAGATGGAGTTCAAGGAAAAATCGCAAAAACAATGGTGAAAAGAAGAAAAATGTTTCATTATGCTCAAAGTGTTGAAAGAAGCATGTGGTAGAATGTCTTAAATGGACTAGAAAATGTTTTATGTGTGGAAAATAATGTCATCAAGAAATTGAGTTTCTATGTAATGGGAAAAAGGTAGCTAATTATGTGAATAGAGAAAATATTATAGAGAACTCACCACTAACACTTCAATGCTACAAGTGCATGGAAATGGGGAATTATGCTAATCAATGCCATAATCCAAGGGTTAATGATGATCCATATCAACAACATCATAAGGAAAATGACAAAGGGATGTCACATGCGATCACTATTGGTGATGTGGAACATGAAAATGATGTGGTGGAATGATTAAGTGTTTAAGTAACGGGATTCCAAAATAATGTTCTAAATTGTATCGTGGAATATTGGAATATTTATTTATTAGTCTATTGGGGTTTTCAATAATTTTTTGGTACCGATAACCCTGAGAATTGATTGAAATATTTTTGTAAAGTAGATGAAATGTGCATAATGAAGGGATAAGGATAAAATAATATGTATGTTATTATTCAGGCGCTCAGGTCTGATATAAGGACAAAGTGATATCATGGTTTGAGTATATCAATATTTTGGGATTTTGGTATGTGGAAAGAGTTAAATTTTGACAGCATTCATGTTTTCACTAAGGATATATAGTAATTCATGATTCAAGAGAATACATGATTTAGGTATTCACTTGTTTGGCATGTGATCAACATGATATATCTTATGATATATGGGTGATAAATCATGGTATTCACTTGCTTGTTATGTGAACTTTCTAGTAATCATTTTCTTTATACTATGAGATTGGATATATTTATTTTGGATCATGAAAAATTATTGATGGATTGTTAGTGCCGATTCTTCCATTAATTTTTGGTGTTACAAATGGTGTGGTAACCCTCTAATATATTTGTTACCCTCTAATAATCTACTTGAAGATACTAATAATACTATAAAGGAGGTCTTAAAATCTCATCAATGTGATCTCCCTGATAATATTTTGAAATTTTTTGATAATCATCCTTTTACTTCTGATGGTGACTTCCTTGTTTGGGAACCCTCTATTAATGGCATTCTAGACTCCAAAAACTATTATAATCATAATTTCTCTAAAAATGAATCTAGTTTTATTTGGTTGAATCATTTTAACAAACCCTAGATTAAACCTTCTAGGGTCACCCTTATTTGGCGCATTGCCCAAAATAGATTACCTACAGAAACTGGTCTGCAAATCTTTGGAATTCAACTCTATTCTAAGTGTGGCCAGTGTAATCGGCACAGGGAAGATTCCAATCATCTTTTTCTATCATGTGCGATGGCCTCTGCCCTTTGGAATTATATTTTTGATTTATTCAATTGCAGAAAGCTCATTACTGACTCAACCTCCTTGTTTTTAAAAAACTTCACTAGACATGAAGCTTCTCTGCAGATTAAGAATCTGTTTCTTGTGGCAGTGGTGGAACATCTACATGAGCTTTGGTATGTTATAAGTGATCTCATTAACAATAATCACTCTCTCAATATTAATGTAGGGAAATCTCATATTCTTTTTGCGATTCCTGAAGCTTCTTCAATTCAAAAAGACTATTCCGACAACTCGGTTGGTGACATTGAGATCCTTCATCATCTCCATATTCATGGCATCTTCCAAAAGCCTAAATGATCCATTGAAGTGTTCTGGAAATCACCAATTCCAGGATGGATCAAAGTGAATGTTGATGGCGCTTCCAAAGGAAACCCAAGCCCTGCAAGTTGTGGTGATATCTTCAGAGACTCATCTTGCTAGTGTCAGGGATTTTTCTATGTTGGATGTGGATACTCTTTATCTATAGAGGTGGAAATTCATGTGGTCATTAATGCTGTTAAATTTTCGCTTCAAAGATGTTAGAGAAAGCTATGGATTGAATGTGATTCAACCACTATCATCCATGCCATCTGGAATGGAAACATCCATCTAGCCTGGACTCTTACCGCTCGTTCGGTCAACTGTCTGAACTTGCTTCATGGGATCGATTATATAGCTACTCATGCTTACCATGAAGCAAATGTCATTACTGATGCTCTTTCCAACAAAGGAGTTCATCAGACCATGACTTGGTTGAACTATATTCCTTCGTATTTATTATATCTTTTTGAAATAGATTGTAAAAAAATCCCATCCTTTTGCCTCTTGTAAACCTTTTTTGACTATTAATAAATTGTTCTTTGGTCTTTGACCAAATCATTACCTAAAAAATAGATGTATTTTGGATAAGCCTAAATATTGGAATGAATTATGTTGGACAACATATAGTGTTTTTTAAGTCTATAACTTTTTTTGATATTTTTTCCAGAATGTTATAATAGCACAGTTTTAGAAAAACGAAAACATGCAGGACGCGCAACAACCCATCGCGTCAGACAAGGTGTGGGAATAAAATACACAACTGAAGTGCGACATGTATTTATCACCTACCATTGGCCTACATAAAGTCCCTGGTTAGTAGAAACTAGTTTTATTTAATTAAACAGGATGATAGATGAATTATAAGTCCATATTTGGGACTATATAAGATTAATCTCACCAGAGATGGACTTATGTATACAAATTTTTCTATCCTTATGGTTGAGAAAGATGGAATGACATATCATTCAATCACATTACCGGCTAACAATTTACAAAAGACAATTTCTAATTCATTTCATTAAGAGATGAAGTGAAAATTGTTCAAGCCATGAGCAATGGCATGATTCTACCAAAATCAAGTAAGTATTTCATTTAATTCTAAAATTAAAAAACATTTGGGAAATTATCTTCAAAACCAAAATTTTTTTCCTATTTCCCTCATATATGATGAATCATATTGTTCCTTAGATCATCCCAATTTATGGCTTTGTGATTGTTGTCTTTTTTCATAACCATGTCCTCTACGAGTCTTCATTAGATGTTGACGGTTATATTTTCATCCATATACATATTTTCACCTATGTACTCTTATGTGGAAACCCGATGATGATTTAATTTGGGTAACAATTACATTTAATACTTCACTTTTTAAAATTATGTTTTAGTATTCATTTTTACGAAGCCAGTTTCTATGAATGAAACTTTCAATTAGTAAATGATTTATAACCCCGACGAATTTCGAGGGAGAAATTAATTTTAAAGGGGGTAGAATATAACACCCTGATATTTTATGAGTTATATTTTCTAATTTCTTTGATTTATTCAATTTTACAGTACACCAAGATATTCTTGTACTATACGCAACTCTGTATTAGCTTGCAGTATACACACCAATATTCATTCCCCGTGTTACAGAAAATTTCAAGTTCATTTTGTAGAAATTATTCTAAGAAACATTAAGTATAGAATGTGTTTAATTTATAAATGAAATAAGTTTTGATTATGTTATACACAACACCAATGGGTGCTTTCACTACACGCAACCCTGACATGGCTTTGATTACGCGCAATCGCGACCTTCGTCGATAGCGTGTGTAGTATGCAATACCGGGGTTCACTAAACAACGATATATTGTTATAATATTATTATGAACTAGCCTTTATGAATATTATTAACTCAAATTTTAATTTTATAACATTATTATTCATCTTACATATTTTCCAGAACATGGTATGTGAACAAAATAAAATTTTCGGGTAAAATAAGTAATTTTCAAAAAATGCAGTTTTCCACCTTTTGATGGAGCACAAACATTAAATCTAGTTTTTAACATGTATATAAGATCATTTTGAGAAAATAAAGTTCTTATTTAGAATCAGGTTATAAAAATTTACTTTGTATTGATTTTTCATATTATTCTGATAACATTCATATTTTAATGAATAGTAAAAACACTCTATTTTAATTAAAAACAAAATTTTTTCATTATAATAAATTATATAGTTAAATAATGATATTTAATAGTTTTAGAGTATAAATATAGTATACTTTTACCATTTAATATAATTTATGACGTTATCATTGATTTTATATTGAATTCATAGGTAAAATCATTTCAATCTTTTTCAATGTTTTAACGTTTAAAATTATTTTTATTAACAACGGGATAAATTTCAAATTAATTTTTGCAACTTATGTGATTTGAATTTGGAAAAATGGATTCCATATTTGGAATCATTAGTTCCAAATTATGTTAATAGGCTACTTTTTATTTTTGGTCACTATGAATAGTAACTACTGTAAATTTTATTTACTATAGTTATAGGTAAATCAGGTAATTAAGGGTAATATAATATTATAAAAATACCCTAACACTTGTTTTAATATAATTAGATGATTATATTTCTCCCTAAGGAATATTTGGGGCAAAATAGAATCCATTGAAACCATCTTGGATGTGATTAAGTCCTATAATTTATTTTATTTTAAAGAAAATGAAATATGTCTCACTCAAATATTAATACATAAATTATTTATCATATATGGTTATAGATAATATAAATTCTATTATAAATAATAATTTTAAAGATAAAATGTTTTTATTTATTAGGGTAATTTATTTTTTATTTTTAAGAGATATTTAATTAACTTAATATCTTATACATTAATGGTGCATAAATTATTTATTTAGTGAAAAATCAGTAATATAGTTTTTATTAACATACTAATACCCATTAAAAGTCCCAATAACCTGGAAAAAACTTATTTTCCGTATATATAATAACCATAACCATACAATGGTCGAGTTGTTGACCATTTGGAGCTTTATAAAAGCGATTATGAAACCTATATTATTTTATTTTAAATGATTTCAATGTTGTCACCTTCAAAATTTAATAAATATAACAATTACATGTTCTGATTTTAAATTGATAAATTCGATTAAAAGCATTATTTTGAAGGATAGTAGATTTATAATCATCATAGTATTTTATTTTTTATTTTTATGCAAATAATATGTAAATTAAATGATTATACAAAAATGAGGTAGTAATTGTTTTATTAAGATATATATCAAATAAATTGTTTTATAAATATTAAAATAAATATTATATGAACTAATTAGTTTCCTATACAAATTATAAATATGAATATGACATTTTATTAATCTATTAAACATTTTCGTTCTGTGGATTTTATTTAAATTCAAATAAATGAATAGTGTCAAAACTAACACTATTGTTATTTTATTAAAAGAACATATAATTAAATTGTTTAAAAATCACCAAAATATTTAAAAATTATAAATTGAAATTTATATGGTCTAAAATGTCATAAATTACCTAATTATGGATAATTAACTACAAATAATTAATTATTTATAACAATTTAAAATTTAGAATATTATTACCACAAATAAAATTAAATAGATTAAACAAGGATAAGTCATGTTGATAAAGTTCAAAATAAATTTCCAACAAGTCTAAACTTTATTTTTTGATGAGATTACAACCTTATATCATCTATTCTTCGAATTAGAGTCATTTTGGAAGTTTTTATGTTGGGTTTGAATTTATATTAAATTAATATTTTTGATGTTTCCAAAGGTGCCTCTCTCCTCCCTTATAAAAGGGCACATCCTCCCTCTCCTCTTCACAACATTTTGAGAATTAAATCTTCTAAACCCCTAAAAATTAATCTTCTCAACATCTCTAGTTATATCATAGAGGATCTAAGCTTCCTAAAATACCAATTCTATTGCCCAAAGAGGAAGTTTAAAAGAGGCACGTTGAAGAAGATGTAATCTCTTCTACCGATTCTTACAAGTTTCTTTATTCTTCTACATCCTATTCATTAGATGTTTCATCATAATGTAATAACATTAGTATCACTCATATTCTTATATTTCATTATAAATATGAAGCACCCCTATTTAACATTCTATCCATCCTATGGAAAATGAAATCATCGCACCAGCGTACGTACGGAATACCGTCTCCATTCCGTGGTGTAATCTGTTTTCCACCACCACCTTACTTGGATGGGTATAATGGATTAATGAAAAACTATATATGATTTTTATAATGTGATTGTAATTCCGAGATATTATATCATCCACTCCAATTCAATTACACAATTATGGGAACGACATCATCACTCGTGCGTACGTACGGATTACCGTCTCCACGATAGGATGAGATTTATTCTCCATGATAACCATTCAAGAATTATTATAAAGTATATATAAAAAATAGTAATGATATATATGACATAATAATTCTACAGGATATATATATATGTGTGTGTGTGTCATCTCTTTTACTTCCATTCATGTCAATAAGGAAAGGAAAACAACGTTCATGCGTACGTATGGCCTACCGTCTCCATGAACAATGTGTTTCATTTCATTTATCAATATATTATATATAACTATATATACGGAATATATATGATATATAAATCATGTTTTACGTTCTAGAATTAAGTAAATCGTGATATAAGTAATAATAATAAAAAGAACCACAAGTCCAAACACGTATAATAAATGAAACGATTATTACCCAAAACGTTGAATAAACATGGAATTGAAAAATGAACCCGTAATAAAAATTTGTAAGTGAATAATATATTCTATCATTAATATTATTATGGTTCTATTACATGTTATTAATTTTTTTAAACCCACTATACAGGAGTCTCGGACACATACGGAAGAAATTGGTCCTAAGATAAGGGATTATTTCGTCTCACTTTTATTTCTTTGAGACATATGCCTTAATCACCGCCTATTTCATTTGTATGGTTTCTATGCATCAAATGAATGTTTTATGATTTTTATTATCAAGGATATGATATTTACATAGTCATGTAATTTTCATTATTTAATGAAACGTATGATTCCACCTATTATAAATGGTATGGGATAGTTATACCAATCTCATTCTTATCTAGGATTTTTTATTCGTATGTATTTACTAGGGACATGTTTATAATCCATGTACATATGTTCTAAAAATGTTTTCATAAAATGTTTACTATTATTCCATGTATGGTTAAAGTCATTTTTACCGTTTTTTAATTTTACCACTAGGTATGTAAGGAAAACATTATTTTGTTTAACATACGAGGTAATTTTGGACTTTTTCAGAAAAAGTATGAGGAGAATGTTTTTTAAATTATATGACGTGAATGGATTTTTATGGTTTCATGCCTCCTTATTTTCATGAAGATTCTTGTAAAATATTTCATTATTATTTTAAAAAAAATCAATTTCTTTTAAAATTTAATGGAATTTGGAGAAAAGAAAATGATTTTGAAGAAGGAAGGATACTTTCCTCAAAAATTCATTTCAGATGTTTTATCAAGACTATTTTCCATCCATGATGACATTATTTAATATGGTCATGTATCAAGTATAATTTCCCTATTATTTATATGGTTTTATTTTCTTTATGATGAAATGATATGCATTTTTTTATATATAGATTATTTTATCATATGATGATATTTATGAAACCCATTTATTCATTGGGTTATGATGTAAGATTTATGTTTATTTTTTGGCACACATAATAATGATTTCATTATGAGATGGGTGGGACATATATATCTCTACAATTCATTGGATAAATATTTATATCTCATTATATAGACACAACTGGAACGACAAGTAAATCTGGTTTAGTAATACATGGTTGGAATGATAAGTAAACCCCATTTAGTAATGGAATTTGTCTACTATGATGGTATTGGAAAAAATGGCTTAGCTACAATGGAAATCATATCATGTGCTAAATGGTTTTGCATAATTACATATTTTATTCCAATGCTATTGTTTTATGGTTAATATTCTTTTATGATCTATTCCTTACGTACTGCAAAAAAAAATTCATTTCTCAATGATTTTGGTGTTTTATGTTCATTTTTACGTAAAAATGTTTATGGTTTGTTTTATGTTCCCTATATTTACCCTTACCAAGTATATCAGCTCACCCTTTCTATGTATTCATTATCCCAGGATATAATGAAAGGTTTCAGGTAAGAAAATGTAAGGGGAAAACCTTTGTGGGAGATGTTGAAGATCTTTTAGTATGATTTAAAGATTATGTTATGAGTTTCCAAAGACACTAAAATAAAACGGTCATTGGGCGTCTATTTTTGTTATGTATTAAGTATTCCACACAAGTAATGAAATTTACACATACGTCATGCATTGGACCTATACATGAAGGAATTGAGCCTAGCCTTTATGGTAATGTATTTAATAAGAAACATGGAAAACATCATAAATTTACCTATATCATTGATGGAGTTATATAAGATAAGAAATAGAGATAATCTTTTATAAAACATGAAATGTTCATTGAAAATGATGTGATATCAAGATAATTCTCTAAATCCATTTATTTATAAATATAAGAGAAACAAATATGATGAAACAATCCCTGAACACAATCACCAGAGGTCATAAAAGGTGATTGTTATAAGATTCATACTAGAAATAATGGTATATGTGTGATTTCAGATATATTGTACCATGTCAGAGGTCTAATGAATGAGAGGAGGTTTCAATATAACTACCTCTCTTTCCTATTAGAATAACATGTGATAATATAATGATTTATCATATAAGGACTCCTAAGGATCCATCTGTAATGTCTCATTGAGTCTATTATTATAGGAAAACTCTACTAAAGGTATGTTTTTATCATAAGAAGTTATGAATTCATGGATACATTATTAGATATTGTCCTCTATAACCAATATCATAAGTTTTTAATGACATTAAATTTGTTTGTGACTGGCTATACACTGTAGCACATATGAATTGATGTCATTATCTAACCCCTGTAGTAACAATGATTTAATGTGATCATATCTGTCTGATTTGATGTTACATGGAACTCTATCAGTTCATATGATCTCTTTGATATATATCATTCATATACAATTCACAATAATTATCTCTATGGAAGGTATGAAATTAATGAACTTGTATATCCTATCAACAATATCCTATATTGCATCACATCCACAACAAGTCATTTAAAAAATCATCTCAAATTCCATAGTGTTATCATCCTATTTCAACTCATGAAGGACAAAAAACAATCAAATCCATACAGATAACTGATTTTCAACCTTCACCAACCAATACGTGAGACACTAATGTATAAATCCATTTACATATCTCTTCATTTTAGGTCACCAATATTTTCCATGAAAATCATTCTATATAATAGATTGACCAAAATATACAACACAAGAAGATGAATTTGATTCTCACATTAAATATATGGATACAGCTATAAAAACACATACATGATTTTGAATTTGTAAGATATTATTACTTTGAATGACCCAACCTAGCTAATTTTCATCACCAAACCCACTATACCATAGGACTAATTTATTGAGATTTGATGGATGTCTCACATTAACTTTATACTATAGTGGGTATTTAACTAATAATGATTCAATTTCAGGTTTTATAAGATGGTCCTCAACATGGAAATAAATATTATAAAACATGACCATCAATTCCTATTATGTATTTTCCACTTAATCAACATGTGTATATGTCATCTAGGTCTATGTGTTAGCTACTACATAACTATTCTCAGTTATATAAGTATGAAAAAAATTGAAATATCAAAGGTATTCATCCTATATTTATTGTATTATGTTCATGTCACTCAATATGAATTTGTATTTAAGACTCTTGTGGTTTGTGTATACCACAAAATAGTATTAAAAAATATAGACCCTATATTAATAAATTATTGAACTATATCTTCTTAAACAAAATCATGAGTTCATTAATTCTTCATCTGAATCTATAATAAATAAAAATATAATTATATCACTCACTCTTCCAACATAATGAAAACTTCCAAACATATGTGTTATGCGTAATAAAGAACAATATAGATTCATCCTAGTCAAGGTAAAAAATGATCATAATTGAAGTGAATATTTATTTCAGATTCATTAAATATTCATCACACAATTCAAGCCTAAAAAAATTACTCCATTTTTAGTCAATCGCATATGAAGATTTGTAAGAAATGAGATGTCTGATATTAAATCTGAGACATATCCAGCTAGAACCATGAAACTATGAATATCAATTATAGTATTGGGCTTCCCCCAAGAACCCAATACTATCATCTATTTTGGATAAACATATACTTTTTCCTCCTGATATAATCTGAGGAAGTAGTTATATTTATCTATAAAAAAATATATTTTTCTGGAACATAGAATAGAACATATTCTCTATTAGTGTATTAAATATTATTTCATTGTGTTCAACATGGTCATTTATTGTTTGATATTACACCAAGATATCAACCCTAAAAATAATTACAAAATATTCTAAATACTATTGGAAAACGTGATTTATTAGAGATTTAAAATTTGTCAGTGAATTCATAATACCAAATAATAATACCAAATAATCGTACCATCCATATATACTATGTCATTTTGTTTATAAAATATATCATTTTATTTCTCATACATGAGGAGATCCTGACCAAGAATAAATCATTGAGAAACCCAAATCTCTTAATTATTGATCAATGTGTTCATATATTCTAGTTATTGTATACTAGTCCTTCAACATAATATGATTTAACTATTTAAAAACAACAAAAATAAAAAGGATTAAATCCACCTTCTTGGAGAAAATGATGGGAGATTTTCATGGTGAAGTACATCGTTGTATAACGACATAATCATCTTGGTAATCTAACTATATTTTGAGATATTGATGTTCATTAGGAGACATAATTTTAGTGGGAATTGATACAGGTGTTTCTCCTAGAAGTACCTTGATATTTAACTCCACCTCTCACACCAACAACAACACAAAAAAAATTAATAAGGAAATATTTACCTAAAATAGTCCACTCCATGATAAAATTTTCATATATATTTTCTATAATGTATAATAAAAATCTATATATATTTTTTGGACCCTCCTCCCATCCCTTGATGTTCATTTCCAAAATTACTTTCCTCGATATCCCATTCCCCATTATAAATTTCCCTTTTTCCCATATGGAATATATATTTCAGTATCTGATGATAGATTTCAATCATTGTTCGAGAGGGAATAATCATTCCATGTTTGGAATTAAATTAAACCATTTCATATAAAGGATAAAATGTCTCTAATTGAATTATTAACAACCAATCTCAATGTGGAATTCCATTAAATGGAATACACACTTTGATCAAACTCCCAATTGATTATAAAAAATCTTCACCTGAAAAATTTATTTGATATTAAGGATAATTAATTCTATGACATCAATAGTTTTAAAATAATGTTATGTAACTATATGAAATATGGTAGATAAAAAAGAGGTTACTATAATAGTACACCAAACTACAGAATTCCTGAGATCCTTCTCCTATAGTACTTATTGTATTTTATGTAGTTGTCTCATTCCCCGATCCTAAGATATAACCAATATATCCTATTTATATCCTCTTTGATGGTGCAGAATATTATAAAACTATATACTATAAAAGAATCCATCTTCATAGCCATATTTCTCTATCGAAATCCAACTTTTCTTGAGGTGGAGTTGTGGATCCTACCCTAGAATGTAGAGAATGTTTATAACTAATCTCATTGAGAATAATGGGAATATTTCTATAAAAGAAATTAATATAGTATTCCTTTACAGATAATAAAAATTCAATTCATTCCCTAGAACATTGGTATTTAATTTTAATCATCATATTATACTGATGAAACAACACATTTGTGTTAGTAAATGGTGACTAGATACTACTACATGGTTAGAGGATGTATTGAACAACTACGTTCCACTAGACTGACCAATTTCTTATCTAGTGGTTTAACTGTCCATGAATGCACCTTCATCTAATCACATATTTCTCTCAGTGAGTTAGGATGGGTTTATTATCAGATATATAGAAGTAAAATAGAAAAAATTTACTTAAGACTGGATGGAAGGTAAAAAATCATCTTCAAATAATATCACTACTCATATCATATTACATGTAATAGTTATAGGGAAGATTCAGATATCAATAAAATGATATTAATAGTTAATGAAAACTTGGAATCTTATAACTCATTCATATACCCTCTTTATCATTCCACTATAAGTGTTTCATGAATGAATTAATCATTAAAAGTGGTTCGGAAACATTTCTAGAATATTTTCTATTATGGTCAACCTATGTCGTAAAATTGACAAAATTATTAAAAAAACAAATAGAGTGTAAAAATTCAGTCTAACCCTTATATCTGGGGGAATCACTAGATTCATTAAAATATATTGAATGTCTATTAACCATTACAAAAAATCTTTTGAAATTACATCCCTCAAAAAATTGACTAGAATCTTTTTATAAATGTCTAAAATCAACTATTCAATAGTAGGGGTAGGTAACAGTGATCCCAACACGGTCTAAAAATTTCATATGCATACCTCTTGAAATGGGGTATCAGTGTCGATGTAATATATAACTAGATGTACTACATGTGCTACTAATTATAGGTTAGGTACGACCCCTTTTGGGATGTGTTAATCACAACCTTGTGGGTGTATTGTATCAACATAGGTAACAAATACTAGTGCCCCATATCGATTGGTTACATGGTATCAAAAATCCACCCCTATATTTAAGAGGGTTTTGACTAGAAGTGTGGTTCAAATGTATATATCATTGGGATATTACACCCTTTTTTCAATGAAGGAAAAAATTGTAAATATATAAACAATAACCAATAGATGTTAACCAATAACCAAAATAATTCCATGAAAAATGCATACCAATTACCCATGATGATCCAGAACAACAAAATAATCTCCAAACCAAAACAGTAGATATGTCATTCAAAATATGTATCATATTTCAAATACATAACCAAAAATAAAGACACTAAAAATTTACACGGGGACCCTAACATCATGTTTGATTCACTCATCCATCCATCATCCCAACATAAAAAATATACATAGGGCTCTTCCCCTTATCCTCTCATAAAAACATGAAGCTTATACATGTACTGATCAAGAATCCCATGTATGATGTGTCTGCAACATAGTATGCCACCACCAACGGTGTTTATATTATATATATTCTATAATAGTTTTTGATATTATATAAATAATTATTTAAAATAAATAATAAATTTTCACTTTAAATTATTCATTAATTCAATATATAAATTTCTATGGTTCACGATGACCCTCAATCCATTAGTACTAGCATTGGACCATTTTATAGTATAAACTATATGAAAAGTGATACCAAACATATTACATTTTGGGTTTTCATTAATCAAATAATTCAAATTGAGATTCAATCAATGATGGCCTATAATAGCTTTATGGAACCCCATGGGTATTTAGAGTAGCAGTCCATGTACCTAAACATTGTGATCACATGTGTTCATAAATATATTTGATGCCCTGGGAGGTAGTATCACACCCAATGGGTATTTAGAGAAATATTCTCTATCAAAAAACATCATCAAAGATATTTCATCAGTTGGTTTAAAATTTCATTACCTTTATTATCAACTATCACAATTAATGATCCACACATTTAAAAATTTCATTTATCATTTATGAATAAATAAAAATAATCCCATACATATTATCGAAACACCATAAATGTGTCTTCTCATTTAATAATTCAATTGGTCAGCCATCTTCATTTACCCATTATTCGTCGATTTTGTAAACATGATATTCCCAAATTTCACAATTATATTTTTCTATAAATTATATAGTCCCATTAATTAATTTTAAAATAAATTAGTTCAATTAGACATGTGATTTCCAAATGAGTAAATGGATATTTCACAATCACAGATAGATGATTAAAATCTTGACTATGTGAATTCATATTTCCACCACCAATCGCAATGTCATTAATGGATGTTATCCAAACAAAACATCCACAATTTAAGCTGATATATCAAGATCACAATAGAACAAAAAAAATAGCACTAGTACCTGAGATCTAGATAAAATGAATAAATTTCTATCAAAAAAAGATATAAACCATCACTAATAGATGAAAAATAATTCCTACTCATTGAGAAATATAGAGGAGATAGAAAGAAATCAAGTTGGGGATGAAAGCCATAACCAATGAGAAGTTTATCATTCAATTGTATATTCTATTTATCAAGAATGGGGTTTAAGGAGATATGGAATCCTCCTAGGAGATTCAAAAATAATTGAAAGAGTTTTAGGGTTTGGTGGAATCTAATAAGGGTTAATAGTATGGGTTTTTTGAATTAATAATAATTTTTCATATGATTAAATATCCCCACGTAGTTTCCTGGGATGAGGTATATATTTTCACAAACAAAATTCCTTAACCATGAACATATATTTAGGGGTGCAATGTTTCTCTTATGTTATAACATGCACTGAAAAACCATGTACCAACCTTGAAAACCTCCTTTGTTTTGGGGTTCATGGTTTTCTTGGGAGGGAAATTAGTTTTTGTAAAACATACACCAACCATTAATTACACAAAATCCCTCCATAAAATCTAAAATTCAATAGAACACACCCAAGGAAATACTCAATAATGGAATGATGCAAAAAGGTAAAATAATACCTCCCAATGGGTAAGAGTTATCTTAACAATGGTTAGTATATCCCAATCTCCAACCTTAAAACATCTATTCCTTGGGCTATACTCCCAATCAACTCAATGATTCTAAGGTAAAAAGGTCAGGCAACTGAAACCACATATCTATTTCTATCCTCACAGTTCACCCTTGAACATGAACTTGAATCCATTATACTTGAACTATCTAGATAGAATTTCCCCAGAAGGCATTCTCTACCCAATCGCTATCATGTATCAGATGCACCTAAAATGATTCATTTATCTCAAGATAAAAATCATCAATAATGATCTCATGATAAGAGTTGATGTGATTTATATAAAGCTATGAAACATGAAAAAAATTTGTGAAAAATAACTATACCTCTGTTGAAGATTTAATGTATATTCCACTAATCTGATTCTGTCCATTATTTCAAATGGTCTGACAAACCCGGGTTCTAACATGCCCTGTCTCCATATCCTAATGTGACCAAATTATGGAAACGCCAAAAGGAACACATGATCACCCACTATAAAATCATGGGTCCGTTAATAGTGATTTACATATTTATTCTGTCTATTATGATCCATATCCAGAAATTTCAAAATTATTTGAACTAGCTCTAATGCCTCTTACAGGAGACTCAGTCCTCATAACATTGAATCACCTACCTCCATTTAATATAGTGGTGATCTACACATCCTTCCATAATGTGTCATGAATGGATCCATATTGATATTATTCTGATAACTTATATTGTAGGTGAAATCAATGTGGTATAGGATCTTATCCAATGACCCTTCAAATTATATAATGCAATATTCTAGAATATCCTCCGAGACCTAAATAATATGTTCTAACTGCCCATTTGTATGTGGGAATAAATCCATTTTCAATAATACTAATATACCATGAACATGATGAAAACCTTTTGAGAAGCATGAAGTTAAACGCATGCCATAATATGAAAATATTCTCTGTTTCACCTAGTGTAGATGGAATATCACCAAATGTAAAAATCCCCTAACTAATCTGCTGATAGAGTCACTTATATAGTTAGGAAATCTGATACATCCATCAATAAATCTACAATCCCGAAAATATATTCATTATTTCATGGAATCCATAAAATAACCACCCTAAATTCCATGGAACCATCATCCAACTAAATTTTTGAATGATAAATGGTTATAATATACCACTAACTCTTTGATGCTCAACCTTCACCTTTTGATAGGTGTATCATCATGTCATGAACCCTGAAATCCTACTTTTCATGCTTGAACACCAACATTGTCATTCTTGGTATTTGTAAATTTTAGTCAAACAAGGATTCACATCCCACATCGATGTATAAAACTCAAACAACAGATTCTCTCAAATTATCATAGGCTCAATAACTCGTTTTTTGATATATTTGATCACACCCTCATCTATTGCTTAATCCGAAGGTGACTCCCCACATTCAATGTTCTCCATAAAGCACATACACTTCATATCCTCATATAACCTATCTTTGTATTTCTTCATAAATATTGATTGAACTGATACTAATATGAGTGTTATATTCTCTTGTCCCTCCCAAACCACAATATGCATCACTCCCAGTAATATCATCATCTTCCACTCAGAACTAGACTCTTGAACTACATTGGTATGTAACTTTTTTATTTGAGCATCAACATGACTATATCCTTTATCATGTATTTATTCTATATCAATAAAAAATCAATTCATATACTCCACATGTATCTACTGTCAATGATTCAAATATATATGTTATAATGTATAATTTTTATTCTTATTGTCAGTATAAAAAGTATTAATTTCTCCCAACATATAATGTCACCACCTCCTCATGGAATAAACCATTGTAGCTCACTGGAGGACATGCATGCAGTATTTCAATTCATGTGGACACAAATATCATGACCCATATGCTATAACTTCATCTTCATGCATCATCACTATTCCATGGATTATACCATATGTATAGAGGCCTGACATTTTCCATACATGACTATTAGTTCATTTTAATGATAAAAAACATAATTTCATTACTAATCCTTGGTCAAAAGGATTTGTGTCTTAGGATATTTTGTCTCATGAATAAATTAAAAACAATAAAACATAAACCATTATTTCAATCCATATTCTTTATCTTTTAAAAATAATTTCATCTTCTTTATTCATATAATCACCTAAGGATATACATCAATTAAATTGTTGATCTAAAATCCTCGTAAGATGATCAATAATGAATGTTAATAAATATAAAATTTGTGAGAATAATAATAGAAATCATAAAATCAAAATAATAGCATCAATATCATCATCATGAATATTACATCTAATAATTAAATTGAATGTGGAAATGCATTAATATGAAACATCATTTCATAGTGCTAAAATACCATACCTAGTTTTGAGAAAAGTTAGAACCATGTCCATACATAACATATGTTCATAATCATAAAACCATTTTTCAAATAAAAATAGAAAAATTTTCTTCAAATTTACACGTTTGATCACAAAATACATAACATTACCGATTTCATTGGGCAACTATACAATTCTTGTACTACACATCACATGATATTTTTGACGTAAAAATACATACAAAAAAGAATTTATTACAATCATAATAATTAATTAACCTCTATAATGGAATGGGTTCCATAGGGATTTAATCAATCATGATTTCATTACTGATATTTTGGTTTTCCCAATGAAGATGGGAAATAAATAAATTAAATAATAATGATTATTCTTAAGAGAATATGAAACAACTCAACAGTATTCAAAGATTTGTTTTGGAAAAAATATTCCATATGGAAATTATTTATATTTTATATAATTTACAGTAGAAAACAAGTATATGAACAAATAGAAAACGGAATAATAATTAAACATCATAAAATTTAAATTATGTGTGTATTCATAACAAATATGTCATGAAAAAGGGGTAACCTAAAGAAAAGGTGTTGTATTTGAGAATTCATTTACCTTAATCCCTAATTTATTTCATTTCATGTTTGCCTCCAAAATAATAAACAAATATATATCAATAAATTTCTTTAAAAACTAATAATAGTTATTTATATGAATATTAATCAATTATAATGATTTTATAATATTTATTAATTTATGTAAATTTGATTGATGTGTTATGATATCACGTTTTTATAAAATATTAGATTTTCTCTTGAATTTTTATATTTTCATTCATTGTAATTTAAATAAATTAATTACTAACTATAAGATTTCACACCCATAATCTGACATCAAACTTGAAAAATATTCGTTGTGATACCTCGGTTGAAGATGATATATCCAAACTTGGCCTTTATGAATATCCAACACTACATGATGAATATAAGAGTTATCCATACATGACATTAAGGTGATTGTAATATGATAATAATAAATTTGTGATTAGTATGATACCAACAGATCCATACCCCAAATCAATTCAAGTCCTATCATGTATGTTATATAAAGATCGGTTAGAAAAATATACACCCCATCCTCTATATAACAGAACTTGAATAGAAATATTTGGCTCGATAATTCTCTAAACTATGTATCAATATTCCACCAACCAGATATAGATTCAAACTCAAACCATTTAAAATTTTATCATAAAAAAAATTAGCTCTTAAATCAAATACAAATATAGATATAATATAAGATACAAAAATAGTACCAATGAATATGAAGGGAAAAACATCACCATCCACATTTTCTGGATGAACTACATAAAATGTTTGTAAACCTTTTCCATATGTTTTAGTATAGGAACCCTAGATTGTACCATTCTATTGAAATGGGTTCATTATCCCATGTGTATGGAATTTACTACATCGACCACCATGGATAGTAGACATCAAACATCTAAACTGATATGGGGTACAATAAACCCTTCCTGTGTTTTTTCATAGATCCTCCAACGCTACCCATAGGTAATGGGTTTCTTCAATAACCTAGACAATGACACATAATATGATATGTTCGGACACAAATAGTGGTCTTGGAAACTGTCTAAGAATATTTCCTGACATTCCACACTAGTGAAAGTATATACCAATACCAATTTGAGCAATTGATCAATCTCATTGGACACTGTACTTTCATTATCCCCGATTGTAAATCTCAAATCATCACTTCCCACTCTTAGAAGACATAACACATGGATATCCATTATAATCCACATTATTTTTAATTGATTCCACATACATGTAATCCTTGTAAATTATATCCCAAATCACTACATAATAAAATAATTTTAGGGAAAACTAATTAACAATGGATTTAATATCCAATTTAGCCAATCCTGAAAAATCTTTGATGTTGCAGCCTCATCCCCTTATAATGAAATAAAAAAATATACAAATATATGATGTTGATAGAATATTCCATCATATATATACACCCCTATATCCACTATATAAACTCATCCACCCTCCCCTTCCCAAAAATCTATGTGTAAAAGTGATCGAAGAAATTCTCCAAAAAAAACATATATACAATATTTTCTATATGTTCATACCAAGTCTAGTATCCTCACAAATTATTCTCTTGAACACGTAACATATAATTCAAAAGCATGACTCTCCACATAGAATGATTTTTTAAATGGTCAAGGATCATCTATATAGGCTCAGTCCAGAACTGATCTACCTCTGGTCGACCCTCTCTAGTGAATGTTAAAGGGTGCCTAAACTAGAAATCTGTTATCATGTTATAATTTTTCTACAAAACCCTCCCAATTTTTCTTCCCCTAAATATTATAAACCATGTAATGATCTCATATAACTGATCACCACCATCCTCATCCAAAACTTCTTTATCCTCTCATTCAACTACTAGAGGAACATTTCCACCATTTCCTCTTCTCATCATATCAAAAAATATTTCCATTGTGGAATTTCCCTATGAATAAAAACACACATCTTAGATCACAATACCAAACATTATCACATTTATTTTTATATGTATTCACATTAATCAACAACATTTCATCCCCAAATCACTACCACATGGTAAAAACTGAGGAACTATCACTACCCTTATCTACCTCTAATTATGGTCTTGGATAACAAGGGTTAAATACATCAATAATACATGTTTCTCATTAGACACACAGAAATTGATTTTATTTATCATATTTATCATCATTTATAATTATCAATTTCATTCTACACAGATTTTCATTTAAATTACACAATTTATGAAAATAAATTTCAATTAAACAACTCACACAAAACCTTATTTTTTGTTTTCACATAAAATGATGCATGTCACATTAATTCATTATTTCTTATAATTACTATTGTATGCAAAAAACTCATACCAAACCATGTCATGAAGTCAAATATTTTTAATTATTAATTACATCATATAATATGTGCAACACTGTAGAAATAATAACATTCAACTGCAAGAACATATGTTAACAACATCAACCCCACCAAAGGTACATGTTGTTACCCTCATACATGGGTCAATTACTACCATGCATGATTTTATAACCAATTACTGACTCATAAATGTATCTTATCTATCATTTATGAATAGTAATACAATATAAAACAATGGAATAAATATATGATACACTATCTTATTGACATAAAATGGTTTCCACATTTAGGTTCACTGATATTTATAGTTACATTGACCTCAAACACGCCTCCAGTTATCATAAAGTTAGATAAGTAGAAGTTAGGGTATACTTTATATATCTGGGGGATAAAAACCTCTTTTTCAAATCATCAAAAATCTATTAATAAATAAAAAATATCCCAAATTTAATTATAAATGATGAAAACAATGCAATGAAAAATATAGACTAGTATCACATGATGAACTAGAATAGGAAAAAAAAATTATCAAATGAAACATTTTCTATGTAAATCCATATATGTTTCATGTGTCAAATTGAGAAACCAAAATTAAAGAAATTAAAAACTCACAAGTGGTCCTCATAATAAATTTTGGTTCCCTCACCCATGACCTATCCCAAACTCATGATCCCCATATAAGGATCTAGCATATATCATATCCTGCAAACATGATGTCTAACAATGTGACGATCAAGTTTCTTGAGTAGGCTGTGAGTACAAATCAGTAGGCCACTACTAATGTTTCCCAAAACAATATCCATTCTATTAAATTTTATTCTATAGTTATTGAATAATGTAGAAAAAATTAATTAAACAATTTTCACATCAAATAGTTCTCTATTTAATCACATAAATTTTATTTGTTCAGGGTGACATTAGAACCATAAATAATTGTGCTTGAATTATCCCTATAGTGATATAAAATTTTATTAAATTATTTTCAATTCACTAAGGAAATAAAACCAATACACATTTAAAAAATGGGGGCATATACTAGAAATACCTCACCCTATGATTATTTAAAGTATTAGTCACAGTAGGACTACATAGTTATAACTAGTATAGATAAATAAAATTGGGTCCAAGAGTGGTATTCTAGTACCCCATGGGTATATGGGGTAGCATTACCATTCCATAAACTATGTAATAGATATTGCATAATATATTTCAATATATCCATCCATTTACCATGAAATTTCATAACTTATTATCCACTAACTTCATAATTTAATTTATTATTAAACTAAAAATTACAATCATCACATTCAATTTTTTGGCGCACCCTATGGTTAGATATCCATATCAAAATTAAATTTCACTACCAGTTTAATTTACACATATATCATTCAATTTCAAAATCATGATATTATCTAATTTCATAATCAAATTATTCTATCAATTCCACAATCACATTAATTAATCATACAATTAATTTATTCATTTCATAATGTAATTTCTAAATGTGTATAATTAGATTTCACAACCAAATATGCAAAATAACGATCAATACTATTATTATTTACATTCATTTAACATACCTTAAATACTTTGAGAGATGATCAGCAAACCCAAAATCCATAATATGAATTGGAAAGATGATGTTCACAAAGGAGAAAAATATCTAGGACCAATACATAATATCGAGATTAAGAATAATAAAATATATCATAAAATATATCAAAACCATCACTAATGCATGAAAAATCCTTCATTTACCTTGGGAAAGTGAGACATGAGAGAGAGAAATACATTATTTGATGAAACCACCTATCAACTGGAATCTGATCCATTAATTTGATGATTGATTCATCAAGAACAAGGTTCAATGAACATTAAAATCTAAAATTGCATCAGAAATTATTGAATGTGTATTACATTATAGTTGGGTAAAATAGGGATTAATATTAGGGGTTTTATATTTTTTTATAAAGTTATTATGAACTAAAAACATGTGTTCATGGTTTCTAGTCATGAGAAGAATAGTTTTTTTTTATCGTGCACCTTAACCATTCACATCTCCTTATTGGTGAATTGTTTCTCTCATATGGGTGAATGATTTTTAAAACTATGGCCCAAGAATTCAAAGATCCCTTATTTTAGGTTTTATGGGTTTTGGTTGGATCATAGTTTTTGAATGTTGGGTCCCAACAATGCTCCACCCAATATCCCACCATAAATATCCAATATTCCTCAAAATACAGCCAAGTCAAGCCTCAAATGTGGTATGATAAAAAATAAGGCAGTATTATACCATAATATGAGTACAAGGTGAGTCCATAATGGCCAGGACCATACACTTTGTGTTCAACCTAATTTCATCATGGAGGAATGTATATAAAAATACAAAGACTCAATGATGATGAAATGTGATAATAAACAAGATTTCAAAAAAATTGTATAGGTACAAAGCCTTCAAATAATTGAATTAGAAACCTATATCCACACAACTAAATAATGGTTTGGGACATAGATAGATTCTATATAGAAGAGGATATGATATATAGAGTGTTAGTCTCTGGGTATATAATGACAGACCAATTACATTGAAATTGGAATCCCCATTAAAACAAAAACATTTATTTAAGAATCAATAAGGTACATATGATTTCATTGTTATAAAATATTATTGTTATATTAATTTACATTAAAAAATTATAATGTGAAATTAATCATCATTCACAATTGAAACTTCATTCAACTGGAACCCAACCAAGAAATCCATAATCAATATGTAATAATATTTATAAGAATATTGGAGTAGATAAATCACTATTCCCAATTTATAGATGTACTGTATATATAAATTATTATTTTCATTTTTGTAATCAATATATACCAACATTTCCATCTATGTCACAACAATTACACAACTAATTCTTAATCACAATGTTTAATTTTTATTACATCCTCAATCTATAAATGAAAACATTAGATTGATTTATTATATCCCAACTATTGTATCATCAATATACAACAATTAATTTATTAAAATAAATTAAATATGGAATGGATTAAATATTAAATATATGACATTATATTCCTTTAATAATTCCTAATTTAATTTTACCGACCACACTATCCATGATTTAAATGAGAATCTAATATAATAATAAATCCAAAAAATCATGTTCACCGCCAAATAGTGGAGTCAATAAAACTATAATATGAATGAAACCATACATCATGTCATATACAAGAAAACCTGGATTGTTCTCGATACATGTATTATATACTCTTAGTGATTGGAATATTACCAAATTCAAACACACCATAATCTCATTTAAACTATTACAATATATTATGGTAATGAAAGTAAATTTTCAATTCCTTATAGTGATGACCCTTGACTAGTTCACTAATAGGTAATACAAGCTGGTATGCCACATGGCCTCAAGTACACCACCCATACACAAGAGGTAATCGACTATTTGTGAGGGTCTAATGTGAAATAATTGGGAGACTATTCCATCAAGATCAATGTGATATACAATGATAAAATAATATATAATATATTATAAGCATCCTTAATAATAGTGGAATTAAACAACAAAATAATTATACATACCAAATATCCATTAATGTAGAATAAGTTAAAAAATATATGTATCCACATTCATATAATTTTTTTGTCAAGTTTAAATTCCATTAAAAATGGGAATACATATAATATAGAAGTATGAATATAAAACACGCCTTGAAAAAACAAAAAATATATTTAATATTATATGTAAAATAGAATTCAGAGTGTAACATTGGACTTATTCTCCTATACTACATCCTTTTATTGAAAATTCAAACATCCATAACTGGTTGTTTACATTTACTCCTACATGAATCAACAATATCTATCTAGGTTCTAATTAGTTTTGGAATTGGGAGTGAGATAAACAAAGTAGGTAACCACAAATGATGTCAAGATCTATTTCCACTACGAATATACACTAATATTTGTGAATTAAAATAAGATTATGATTTTAAATAAATAAACCTTATCAGTTTAGGTACCAAAAAATAAACCCATATGATGATATCTTATTTGGAAATTCTATAAATTTCAATGATAGTTTGTTAATTAATAATTTAATTTTTAAACATAAGCCCATTATTTATGAATAATAGTCATGGTTTCCCAGGTGATAAAAAATTTATAATGAATTAACATGTAAAATGATAATTAAGAATGAACAATGGAATTAAATATGTTTATATTATATGTAAATCATTGAATAAATTCATGTTTAATCTTTTACATGGAAAAAATATCTTTTATTTTATTGTAAATCTGAGATCGTCCCATATGTTCCCCATAGATAACCAAGGTATCAATCGTTGTGTACATTAATAACCCAATGAAAAAGGAGTCCATAAAAGTAATTCCACATAATAACTGAGGTATAATACTTGGAATGTTATATATATGCATGATCTAATGATCTCATTAATGTAATTACATATAAAGAACCCATGTTTTACTTGACGAATAAAAAATCTCATCATATTAGAGTAATTTAACATAGAATTTCATATAATATATATGTAGTTAACCTTTCAGACAATTATTCAATACAAGATAAATTTATTTCAACTACCAAAGGGGATAATCCAACAAGTTTCAAGTTAGAACCCTTCTTTCTCCCATGTAAATTCATAATTAAATTTATAACTCCATTAATTCGGTTTTCTTTTTTCAATTCAAATGGTTAACTTAGTAGGATGCTAGAGGAAAAAATCATTGTCATTATAGTCCCACCACAATTCAAACATAAATTAAATACCATTTTTCATTCTAATTAGAATATAAGACAACCTACAAAAATGGTTGTTTGGTTTCCAGGAACCCATAGTGTAATAGGAGCCTAAATTGATACTTACCCAAATGGGTGGAAAACCACTAAGGGTGTAACAATATTAACAAGGGATAATAATTATATTGAATTTTAAATAAACAAAAAAATTAATGGGAGGGACATGGAAGGGATATTGATATGAATAATTGTTCTATAATATAAACATCAATACTTAAGGGAAAGAAGTTATAAACACAAAAATATTCCCTCAAAAGGCTCCTTCGAAATTTTAATCAATTAAAACATCCAAAAAGGTGATAAATAAATGAAATGTATAAATTCACTAAAAATAGGAAATATAATCTTTCATGGATTTATTAATCCATACAAAACTATAAATAATTAAAAGAATAATGATTATATAATGGATTACCAATGAAGATCCAACATGATAAATGAGGGATGAATAAGATGTCATTTGAGGGAGGAGAATAACATATTAGAATTAGGGAGAAGTAGACATAACATTGGAGGGGGGAGTATTTTATTGAATTTAGGAGGAATGGGGGGGGGGAGAAAATTAATGAATGTAGGGGAAGAAAGGTATGTTTTCAATCTTTTAATTGGTGAAATGTTATCCCAAACAGTTGGAAAAACCACACACCAACCACACACTATAACATTATGGGGTTTCACACACATCTAATAGTCTATAATTATGGTTTGAAAATCCATGCATATCCTAGTATCCCCTATACAAATTTTTTATCACTCCATTATGTTCGTGTAGCCTAACTTTCATGGATCCTCAAATCGTGAACCATCTACTTGGATCATCGTATTTAAGAAACATTGTTAATGCATACCATTCATTAATTATGAAACACATATATTTTCATTATTATTAAGGGATCATTGGTTTCTTAACAAGCCCATGAAACACCACAAACATTCATTATAATATTAAGGGATTTTATTATATTTCAAAAACAATATTACATAATAATTTATGCAATCTATACCTCATTAGAAAAACCAGGATATTACTAGTATGGACCTATTTAACAAATTTGGACCTAAAAAATAAAAATATGGAATCCATTTTCAATAACTAAATTTTGATATGTTTCCAAAATGTATCTTTATTGAAATAGAATATGTAACAAAAAAACTATTTTCAAAAAATTTCCATTTTATGTAATGAAATTTATTTATTCCAAAATCGATCAAAAAATTAATTCAATTAAAATAAATCTGATTATTAATAAATTAATATATCTAATTTTACATTTAGATTATTTATTAAAAAATAGAGAATTCTAAATCATTTTAAACAATATAATGTTTAAATTAAAAATCAGTATTTTTCATCATTCACTATACAATGAATCATTAAAAAATATAAAAAATCACCCTAATATTATTTTGATATTTTAATGTATAAATCCTTAACCATTTTATCTAATATATTCGAAAAAAGAATAAAAATTAGTTCCAATATCTTGACACCAAAATCCAAAAAAACTATTATTTAGAAGAAAAAAAAATTAAGAATAAAATGGCTTAATTAATAAATGAATGATTATATAATGTTAAGATAAAAATATTGATGAATATTACCTTTATATATATATATCATCATTTTTTACTTCAATTCAAAACCATAAATTCAACTATTATTTCATAATAATCATGAAATAATAATATTCCATTATTTTAATGCTCGGTGTTGTGTATTATATATGATATAAAATTTATTTTCTTTTAAGATTTAAAGATGGTACACCAAATAAAAGATAAAACATATTTTTTACATTATGTTTTAACATCTATACTTTTATGATATTTTTAATCTATAATATTTATATTATAAAAGTGATATGAGGTATATACGTTTTTCTATTTTAAATGAAAATATAACGAATAACATTTTCGAAATAAAATATTAAAGAATTTAAAATATTGAAAAATATAATGTGAAATTTTATTCGATCCATTAAATAATAAATATATTTATAAAAGTGAATTTGTAGAAGAATATTACAAAAAAATATTATTTTTATTTTTGAATCATTTATATTGTCCTTTTGAATTTTCTAGATGACTAGTTTTGGAATGGTAACTATAATTGTTAAATAAACACCCCTATCCATATATAAATTAGAATCTCAGGTTTTATTCATGATACATGTATGTTACAAAACATCTTAAGGAAATTATTTTGGTACCTATATTTTGAGTACACTCTATTTATCATATAAATAAATCAGAATGAAACGTTTATTAGATAAAGATTTTTAATTATGATTTTGAAATGATATATGAATTATCTATAGTCTTCCAAATCTTTAATTATTTTATATTAATTCATAAATAAGATGTTAAAATTTTATAAAATAATTTTGTTTCTTGGGAAACAACACATTAAATATTATTCTATTGATAATTTTTCAAATGATGTGATTTTAGTGAAAAATAAACTTCATAATTACATTTAATAGAACATTGTGAGCCTACAATCATACTTAAATATTAACTCAAATGGAATAATTGAGAAATATTTCATTGAATATTTTTACTTTTGAAATAAAAATTCAAAACATTTTATTGATCTTTATATTTCAAAACAAAATAATATATTACATTTAAAATATTATCTTTTTGAGAAAATAGAGATTCCACTTTTCTTAATTATTCATATTTTGTTTTTTAAATTGTGAAAAAAAATATTAGATTCATATCTAGAATTAAGAAGACCCACGTAACAAATAAGATAGGTTCAATAAATATTTTAAAATTAAGAAACTTTCTAATTAATTTAATTTACATAATCGCATACGATAATGTTCACCAAAATAATATTCTCAATTTGGTTTCAAGATTCTGATGAAGAAACAGAGTCTTCACTATCACTTCTAGTTGTGAAATTATTATATTCTTGGAATATTTATCAGTTTTCCATAACAACTTTTTTATTTAAGGGATAATATATCATTATATAACACGTATTTTTTAGTCAATGAAATTATCATTATATTAATGATTATATTTTTTTTGTTATTGCAGATTGTTATTTTTTATTTCATACTGATAGAAATATTAGTAATTTTAGTTTTATTCTACCAGAGTAATAATCAATAGTATTGAAATTATTTATATTTCTCGGATCCTTGATTATTAATACACTTTCATTCATCAAATTCATTGTTATCACATATGTATTGAGAGATATTTTAAGTTCATAATACCAAATTTTTATTCTGAATTTATCATTATATATTTCTTCTTCATTAGGTGAATAATTACATTGTAAAAACAAATTATTTACATAGAAAATATTTAATTGAAATTTTCCCAGTTTTAAGCACATTGACATTTTATATACTAGTTATACATGTAATCATATTAGTAATATATTCTTTTAGACATGTGAAAATTATATCACATATTAGTGTATTCATGTCATGTGCAATATAATTAAAAAATTTCTTTTATATGTGATTTATAATAGTTTCAAAATTTCATAAGATTTTTTTATCTAGATATAATATGAATTTCATTTTTGTATAAAAAATGAGGGTATTTATATATTTTCTATTTAATTGAAATCATAAATATCACTGTGTGCCTAATTGTATGATTTACCCATAGTATGAGTACCACCACACTAGAATAGTTTACATAAATGATATAAATACCCAACATTAATTACATTACATAATATTTTATTTAATTTTTCATGAATAATATTCCTTTCAAATTGAAGATCTATTTGAGCATTTTGTTTTAAATATTTTGAACATAATATATACCAAACATTCCACATTTTAAACAGATTGGACACTATAAAACGTTATCTATTTTATCAAAAATATAAAACATTTAAAATAAAACATTATCTCTCTAGACAGTATTCATTACCCTTAACATGGACTACTTCATTTTATTATTAATCCTTATAACCTATAGAAATCATTTAATAAAATGTTATGCAATAAAAATATTAGTATGGGACATAAAATGAAGGAAAGAAAACATTAGTCAATGACTACATTTAAACATTTCACAAGGACAAACGTTTCCCCAATATATACATATTTTGTGACACCAAATATTTCCATGAGAATTACAACAAGAATAATGAGAAAAAATATGGCCATGACAATATCTTGGGTTATTACAAACATAATATTTTAACCCTCTAGGATACTTATAATTTGTAAAACTCACAACTACCTTATAATGTTCCCCTCATTACAAACTTATTGTGTAACAATCACAATTAAACCTGGATTAACCATACATAAGGCCTAAAACACATGCATACCCAATGAATTAGACTGAGATATTGGTCACACCATTAATCCTAAACAATTCCCAAGAACCATAAAATAATCCTAAAATATGAATAATTGCATAAAAACATTTATTTTTAATTTTGTAAAACAAAATTTTAAAAGATGAATTTAAAATAAAATCCCATTGAAAATATAATATAATGGAAGTGGGAGATAATTGTGTTAATTTAATATGTATATATACTCTTTATAAACACATAATAAAATAGTATATAAACAATATCCATGTCACCAAAAATTTTAATACCATAAAAACAATGAAGAATAAGGTTAACCCAAAGAATAAAAATTGGTTTCAGAATTCTCGTACCTCAGGTTTTTCTTAATTAAAACTTTTTTAAATTTCCTTTGTAATGGTTAAAATAATTTTATTAATATCTTAATAAAACATATTAATGTTTATAACACATTATATGATCATTTTATAACATTATTCCATCCATTAATAAATAATTTTCTATTTTTTACTATGTTTTGGTTAAGATCTATACTTGATTCCCATTGTCGATTTGTATATGATTTTCATGTTGTATGGAAATGAAATTTTAGTAGTGGAATAAAATCATATTCATATTTTTCCAAAATAAGTAATGATATTATAAATCAATTTTTTAATAATATATGAAGATAATTCATTAGATAATAAACTAATGGTATTTGACCAGATCATGTTTGGTGGTTCGTCGTTAATAATGAACTTGTTTCATTATATAAACTAGTGTTATTTATATAAGATAAATCCAGATGATAAAAATAGATACATAATAATCATTAAATTATATTTCAACCCTCAAAATGGTTTTAAAATTGTTTTGTATGAGGTAATGGAAATTACACTCGCATCATCAGTGATTTTGGTAAATAAGACATCATAAACTGTGTCTTTATAAGATGGGGATAAGATGAAGTAGGTTGTGTAATTTTTTCAATAAACATAATAAAATATAGAATAAATATTATTTTCCTATTTCATGCCTCTTGGATAAGGGTATGTGATTGATTATATGAAAATAAAATTATTTGAAAAGATAACAAAAGTATAAGAAAGTGTATTTTTAAATATTGATCTTATCTCTTTTAGATCCTCCTTAAGGCCTTAGGTATTGGCCTTTTGGGGAGACCAAAAGGACATGGTTGGGGGAAGATCCTTTGGGAGCAGATTTTGTAGAAATTATATAATGTTCATGGATTTAGAGGATTATGAGGATGGGGAGGAGGTGAGGGTTGTATTTATAGTGGATGAGAGGAGGGTTTTACATTACATTAATTATTATTTTCATATTTTTACACTAGCTTTTGAATAGTACTGATTCATGTTTCCACAAATATAAATAGTTACATTTGTGTTCGAACCAAGTGTTCATATATTTTCCTCGACTCAACTATTATGTAGTAAAACATGTATTTAGCATGTATCATAATTTATCATATTTTTATACTCATAAAAAATATTGAATTTCATTATAATAAAAAAATATCAATAAACATTTTTTGACTTATTGAATTGAAAAATTAACACCATTATTTGAAAATAAATTTTTATGTATTCTTTATTTAGTTTTTAAATAAATAAATATTTTATATAGAAATTAATGATATTTAAACTAAAACTCATTTTTTTAATCTCCAGGAAAAATTAATAAATATTTCATTATATCAAATAATTTAAAAAATAAAATACTAATAAAATATACTAATGATTTTGGGAATATACTATTCATATTACTATTAACAAGTGTATGTTACTGTGGGCTAAAAACCATGTTAATTCGATCAGACTCTAAATAACAAACTGATGATAAAATTAGATGACTGTTTTTTGAAATTCAAAACATTGAAGTGATAAAATTTTGTTTTAATCACTAGTTATAATAATCTACATAAAAAAGATTCATGACTTTCATTTTTTATAATAACTTGGGGTCTTACATTCTCTGATCCTTCTACAAATTTCATCCTCAAAATATTATATTCCTATTTATTTACTTATTAAAGAAGTGAGGGAACCTTTCCCCCAGATCATTTTAAGACTCCCATGCCTCTTCTTCAACCATGCAGTTTATCCAAAAAACCATTACCTAGTGGATTACCTTATTTAGTATAAATTGTTCCCTAAAGTCAATAATATGAACTGATTTCTATTCATAAGAAAATATATCTTCTAGAAAAACAACTTCATGGATCAGGACATGAGTTAAATCCAGTACACACATTCTAAACATAAAAACATGAAAAACATTATGCATCTGAGACAAAGTCAGAGGAAAGTCTACTCAAAATGCGGCTAGTCCAACCTTCTCCATGATTCATAAGGTACAATCACCATTTGACTTAGATTTTATTTCTTACCAAAATGCATAACACTTTTCCATGATGAAATTCTATGAAAAACGTGATCTAATACCTCAAAATAAAATTATTCGATCCTGTGTTCTACAAAACATTTCTTCCAACTCTGAGCTGTCTTCAAGTGTTTCTTGATCATCATAAATTTCTCATCAACTTAATCTAAAAATTAGGGCCCCATAAACATCCTTCCTCTAAATTCATCCCAAAAATATGTAGTTTGACACTGCATCCCATACAATACATCAAAATGTGCCATTTATATACACGAATGAACGTTGTTAATATAAGAAAACTCAACTGATTAAATATTATGATCCTGTCTTCCAGGTAGTCCATTGAATAAGCTCGAATCATATCCTATAATTTGTTCATCGTTCTCTTGGTATATCCACTAGATTGTGGACAAAAAACTGTTCTAATATTTAATTCAGTTCTCAACAACTTCTAAAGGCATGTAAAAAAGTTAGAAGTGAACCTAAGATCCTAGTTAGATACAATGGAAATAGGAACTCTAGTTAAACAAAATATATATTTTAGGGACAATCAAAAATTCTAATCTCAACACGTAGTATATTTAATAGGTATGAGATTAGAATATTTAGTCATTCAGTCAAAAATAACCTATATTGAATTGCAACCATGATAAGTATTTTGTTGTCCCACAGTGAAGTCCATGGATATATTCTCCCATTTACAATCTGTAATTGGTGAAGGATGATTCATCACCTTTGGTAACAACATCTATGCTTTAATTTGTTGATATGTACAACAATTCGTAGTAAAATATGCTATATCTCTTTCCATTCCATCCCACTAGCAATACTCCCAATGGTCTCTGTACATTTTAAAACTACTAGGATGAACTGAAAATAGAGAATTATGAGCTCCATTCAATAAATAATTCTTAAACCGGGAATCACAAGTAAAATGTAATATTTTACCAAAACTGAAAACGAAATCATTATCATAGATAAATTCCCAAAACATACCAATTTTATGCAATTATCACTTTTTCTGTAGATCACATTCTTCCTTCTGTGCTTTCTTAAATCAATATAACAATAATGAATTCACTAAAACCTAAAAGAAAAATTATTTCCTTCTCACACCACCAACATCAAATAAAAAATCCATTATATCATTAATCAATAGATTATGTTCCAATTGTATCATGGTTATTGATGCATGATGTTTTTGACTCTAGGAATCTGATACGTTGTTTTATTTTACTAGATGGTAATTGAATGTGAATTAATAATATTCCCTCAATTCAATCAATCTTCTCTAACTCTGTATTTATTCCTTATGATGGAATATATACTCTATACTTTTATGACGAGTATAAATTTGACATTTGGATCCGTATAAATGTTGCCTCTATATTTCAAAAGAAAAAAGCATAGATTTCAATTCCAAATTATTTGTGCAATAATTTAACTCATCAATATTTAGTATTTCTTGAATCATAAAAAATTATCAAATCATACAACATTAGAACACAACCATGTCAATTCAATGAAGAATAACTTTATAGGAAAAAAATCACAATTTTTAGAAAGAGGATATAAAATAGGAGCATTCACCAATATCTTCCTTAGTTCCTAAAAAACCACAAAATATTCTATTCAAACAAATTTAGAACAGTTCTTGAATGATTTGTCATGGGTCTAGATAACCATTCAATGATTTTGATAAACCATTGGTAATAAACTACTAATACCAGAAAATAAAAAATGTCGGTAACATGTGATGGTCCTGGCCATTGATCAATAACTTTTATTTTGGATAATCAAATGTTATTCCATAAATATTTAGAATGTGACAATTAAATGATATATTTTTAAAAAATTACACTTGCAATGATTTAAAAAAATTCATTTCTAATATGATTTGAAAAAAAAAATCCAATAGATATTTTTCTTTCCATTTCCTACTCATAGAAAATAATAGAATATCACCAATAAATTCCATCAAAATCATATTTAAGACCTCATGAAATATTCTATTCATTAGATCCATTAATATATTAGTTTCATTAGTTAAACAAAACGACAAAATATCAAATTCATAATTCCCATATCTATTATGAAATTATTTTTTCGGGATTTCATCCTTTTTTAATATTAGCTGATGGTATCCAGATCTCAGGTCAATCCTAGAAATCTTATGATCTCCTTGGAGCTGGTAAAACATGTCATCGATATGAGGCAATGGATGTTTGTTTTTAAATGTATTATTATTCACGTATCTATATTAAATTTTAAGTCTCATGGACCTATATTTCTTTTTAACAAACAAAATAAGGGCACCCCATGGTGAAGTGTTAGGACCAATGAATCCTTTATCAAGAAACATCGACAACTGAATTTTCAATTATATAGGTTCCATTTGATCTATTCAATATGGAGGTTTTGAAATTGTATTAGAATTATGAATTAAGTAAATTTTTAATTTGACTTCCCGATCAGGTATTAAACTGGGCAACTCATCAGGAAAAACATCAAGGAATTAGTTTTCCACTGGCACATCAATAATCAATATAGTTATCTTGTTTTAAACAGTTTGAGAAAGATAACATTAATTTCAGTATTTCGATAGTTTCATTGATTCCAAATATTTTATCCATTGTATGGGTTTGTTCTTGTATGAAAACAGAAATAAAATTGCAAAAAAAACTTTTTTAACTCTACAATCAATTTTAGTTAGACAAATTGAAATCTAATCCATTCCCAGAAATACATAATACTCGACTAAGGGAAAAACTTCAAGGATTTATGGTAATTTATTTCCAAATATTACAATATAAATATTTTTAAAATTCTTTTTTACTATAAAAATTCTCACTGGAGTTTTATCAGTATGTTCTTGTCTCATTTTTGAGTTGATAAATCCAATTTAACATTAAATTTCCGCTAAATAAAGGACTATGTTGACCCCGTATCAAACAATTTTTTTGAGAAACTTGAGTAATAAAAAAATGTACCTAACACAACTTCATTAGATTGACCGATATTTGATGATATAGTCGCAAAGCATCTCACTACACCTTTCAACTTATAGTCTAGATTCTTTGCATCACTCAAATCTCTCTTTGGGTAGGAATTTTCATAATGACCCATTACACCAAATTTAAAACAATATATATATTTATTATCATGATTTTCATTAGGATCATTTTAATTATGATCTCATGACATATGTCCAAACAAACCACATGAAAAACACACCATTTTTTGGTAAGGCATTCCCTAGGGTTCTATTATCTACACATTTCACAAACAAGAAACTGGAATCTCTTACACTAATATTTATTTGATTGAATCATACCCATTTCTTTCTATATAGAACTCTTCGTTTCCTTGTTGTTAATGTGAACATGATCATTATAAATCTCCATCTATATCCTCTCAGCACATCAGTAAGGTTTCTCATAAATTTTTATTTCAATGGAATCTAACTCCCTACGATACCTTGGATTCAATGCGGATTAAAATACATCAATTTTTAAATCAAGACACACAATAAGATTTGGAACATACATAACTTGTCAGTTGAAGTTTTCATCATACAAAACCACTAAATCTTACTACTTTTGATTAAATTCTCATAATTTATTCTCCATACAAAGTCGAAACACCTTGGGAAGACATTTTTCATTGAAATGACTTTAAATTCTTCCCACTCCAACAAATCAGTCTTTTCAGTACCACTGATATTTTATACCACTGACAACAACTGATCCACTTCACCTTCAACACCATAAATTTAATGGATCAGATTTTGATTATATTAACTTCCCATCACATAAAATATCTTTTCAAGGGATTTAATATATCCTTACACTACTACTGGGATAGAAGATCCATTGAAATCTAGAGGGCGTTGTCTCAAAAAATGGTCATCTAATTTCATGTCCAATTGAGGTACCTAAGGTTATTCTCAAGAATGGATTCCACTACCATTTATTTACTACATCATTTGAGATATTACTATGAAAAAATTAACCGTTCTCTTCCCAACCATTCCAGGATAATGATTCTGAAGGATAACATTCTGTAAGTGGCTCTCTACTTCATCTTCCATGGTCATTCTATTAAAAACAATTCTGAAGAAAATATATTAATCAAAACAACATTGAAATCTTTAAATTCGTTATCATTTCAAATTAATGATTGAGTAAAAATAATTTATGGTATTCTATTAAGATCATAATATCCCCAAAATTTACCTAATCCTTCCTATGATAACAACAACAAGTACCTATCATTAATTTCATTAAATAATCAGGAATTTTATTCTAGAACTTACTTCCTTTCACATTTAGGATCTTTTTGAGTTTAAATTTTTATAGATTTTGGAAATAATACATAATTATTGATACTTATTTAGAATAGGGTGGACCCAAAAAAATGTATCCATTTAATCCAAAATATAAATCATTTCAAATAAAACATGATTTTTTGACCTATCATCATTAAATTTAACATGGATTCGTTATTTGTATTATTCATCTAGATAACCCAGAGAAATCTTTTGAAAAAATGGGATGAGAAAAAAAGCTTAGTAAGGGGAATATAGAAATATGACCCCATATTTAGCTTGGGAATTTAATTAGGTAATCTAGTAACCCTCTCATCTAACTTATAATTTGTAACCCTCATGACTACCTTATAATGTAACCCTCGCGACTACCTTACTGTGTAACCATCTCTTTTACACTTGGAGAAACCATTCATCTAACATACAACATACACATACACAATAAATTGGATGGAGATATAGGAACCACCCTTCATCATAAAAATGCCAATGAAAATTAAAATAATAATAACTCATGAATAATTTCATAAAAACAGTACTTTTGACTTTTTAAAACCAAAATTTTAAAGGGGATTTAAACTAGTAATCCCTTTAAAAATATAATATAAATGATGTGAGACTTAATTAATGGGATGGAATATTTATATACAATGTAAATACGTATAATTAAAAATAATATAAACAATATTCAATTCAAAATAAATTTTAATCAAACAATAATAATGAAGTATAAGTTTAACCAAATGAATGGAAATTAGGTTAAGAAATCCCTTACCCCAGGATTCATATACTTAAAACATCATTAAACGTCATGTGTAATGGTTAAAAGAGTGTTAATAATATGTTATAGATACATATTCATTTTTATAAAACCTTATATAATTATTTTATAACATCATTGTATTCATTAATTAGTAATATTTTGATCGTAACATTGTTTCGGGTGGGTTATAACATGATTTCCATAGCCAGTTTGTTTTTTATTTTATTTCTGTATGGAAATGAAATATAAAAAGTGGAATGAAATTGTTTTTATATGTATTTATAATATTTAATGATACCATAATTAATTTTTTATAATATTTGATGATGATTCACTAGATAAAACAATAATTATATTTGTTTAGATCATGTTTGGTAGTTTAGCGATAATCATGAACTCGATTCATTATATAAATTAATGTTATGCATGGATGTTAAATCTAGAACATAAAAGAGGTTATATGATAAAAATTACATTCTTTTTTAACACACTAAATGTTATTACAAATAGTTTTGAAGATGTAATGGAAATTGTAAACACATCATCCACGATTTTGGTAAATGACGCAACATGAATGGTGACTTTATAAGAGGGGGAGAAGATAAAGTAAGTTGAATTCATTTTTTAGAAAAATTATAACATAAAAAATAAATATATTTCTAGGTACTTAATTCTTATTGGATATGGGATAGAAAAGAGGGTATAACAAAAGAAATCGAATTGAAATTAATACACAATAGTACAAAATATGATTTTTTCCTCTTGATATATTCTCCTTGAGATACTCCTTATGGCCATTGGTTTTGGATTTTTGGTGAGACGATATGGGATTGGATGTGGGGAAATGTCTTTTGAAGGGTATTTCAAAGAACATAGAAAATTTTCCATGCTTGAGATGTGGGTGAGGAAGAGGGGTTGAGGATGGTATTTATAGCGGAGGAGAGATGGGGTTTTACATTATTTTAACCATTTATTAACGATTTTTCCAAAGACTATGAATGGACTTGATTAATGTGACCCAAAAGAGTCATAAGTTTATATTATTTCTATACAAGTGTTCTTAAAAGAGCCATTCATTACCTTTGATGTAAGAAAACAAGTATTTATCATTTATCACAATTCACCAAATTTACTATTAATAAAAAATATAAGAATATCCGAAATTTTTTAAAAAGTAAACTCAACAATTTTGAACATGTAGATTTTAAAAAAGAACCCTATTTTTTGAAAATAAATTTTTAAATAATATTTTTTTTGGATTATAATATAATACCATTCTTTATTGTAAATTTAACAATTTTAAAAATATATTTTATTTCTATCATATTTATAAATTATTCAAGATATGATTATAATAAATACCTATTAAAATAATATAATAACCTAATTTAAAATTCATTAGGGTCATACTACTATTATATTACTATTCATAAGGGTATGTTACTATTCACAAAAAATAATGTTAGTTCCATAAGACTCCAAATAACTTAATTATCACATTTATAGATGACTGTTTCATTAATAAAAAAACATAGAAGTATAAAAATTATGTTTTAATGGATGGTTATATATATCTACTTAAAACAGAGTTATATGCACTTTATCTTATTTTTAAAACATTGGGGTGTTGCATATAATAAACAATAATAATATGATAATTCTAAGAATGATCCCAATAGTACCTATTATTAGTACCATTAATATATAATTTATTATCAATAAACATCCCTTTAAAACAATACTAGGTATAAAAAGTAGATTCTATTTTTAAAATAATCATGAAAAAGTAGAAAATTATTTATAAATCTTATCATCATTGAATATTTTGAAAAAAGAGTGAAAAATAATATAAAAAATGGAATCCAAAATTTAGCATGACACATCATTTTGGGTAGTGTGTGATAAATTATAAGGGGGGTGGGGGTGGTTGAAATGATATTTAAAATATAAATATCCACATAATACATAATAGAAAATATTGTTTTTTATTGAATGAAAAAAGGGTATGTACCTTTTATTAAAAATAAAAATATAACAGTGGAATAATATAACTAAGTGAAAAGCTTAAAAAATTATCAAAAAACTTATTATTAACTATTTTATTCATTAACTATTTATTAAAAGATTTAATTAATGTGGTTAGTATTTAAAAATGAGAAACATATATAGTCAGAATTTTTTTAAGGCATTTAATAAAAAACCCAATAAAATCGATTATGTCTTCCTCCTCAATTGATAGATTTTTTGATATATTAGTGTTATTCTATAATAGTAGATATTATTCCATGACTCCATTTATATTTAATTGGTTATCACATGAAAAATAAATTACCATTAATGAATAGTTATTAACTAATTTTTCATGACACTTTAATTGATATAAAACTGATTCTTTTAAACATAATTATAATGAAACCAAATGCACTGAATATTAATGGTTTTGATAACCATAATTAAATGAAAAAATAATATTGGGATTTTCTATGGATAGCACTACTAATTCTCATTCTCAAACATTAAGGTTTTAATAAAATACACTATGATTGATATATATAACTGTAACAAAAGTGATAAATATTTTCAAAAAATGAACATTTATGGTTGTAAATGATAAGATAATAATACCTACGGGGAATTTTCCGATCATAGATAATTGATAGTGATAATTGGGTCCTGGAATGGTTTTATGACTATAAGGTTTCTATTTATGTACTAATAGAAATCCTCTTGAATTATATTATGTTAGTATACTAGAAAAAGACATTCTAATGGAATTCTAGATCATATTAAAATTTTTCCTAAACAACATTCAATGAAACAACCTTGTAAACACTCGTAGCCACCAAAATCGATGTGAATCAAATAGTATTACATGTCAATAAAAATTTCATCTGGGTATTTGCTACGATCCCTAGGTCATCACTCTATTTTAATATTTATGTGATGGTTTTTCTATTTCTACGTTCAATTTTTTTGGCTTATTCTAAAAATACGTGATCTTATATGAACATTTATTTATTTTCACCACTACTGAGTAGTTGGTTCCCTTTGATCGAATAGTTGGTGCTTCCCACTGATCCGTGACATTATCATATTCATCCATGAAATTATTGAGAAATCTATTTTTACATTATAACCCAATATTTTCTGAAAAATTCAATCTCTAAAATATTATAAATGGTATTTTGTTTGAATGTAATTTTTTTTAATTGTAAAAATTATATTTGAGAATAAAAAACCTTACCTTGTTAAGTTATTAATTTTATGAATGCTCATACACCTACACATGATCTTGTACTATAATATTACATTCCAATAATATCAACTGATATCCTATATCAAGATATAATAACTAAATTAATTAATAATTAATTGAAATATTTAATTCGAATATGCATTGTTACACCCCAAAATTCAAAGGTCTGAACAATTTGTTCGATTGCCTGTAAAAAATGTAGTCCCAAGCGCGTAAAGGAATATAATATCCCCAAAAATTACTACATTTACTATTTTGGATAAAATTAATCCATGATATAGAATACAATTCATGAAATATTGAGTTATCATGTGTCACACAGTACAATGTGTCTCTTCAATGGCTGTGGTTACAAACAAGACTATGTTTTAATGAATAACTATATAATATTAAAACATCATTATTAAATTTAATAACCTATAACATAGATGATAAATTAGTATTTATTAGTAATATTACCTAACATATTAAAATATAGGGTTTAACCAAATGAAAAATGAATTCATCGGTTACAAATTAATTAGAAATAAATATAAGAATAAATTAAATATTAATGGAATATTTTTACAGAAAACTATTTTCATGCTCACTAGGCTGTTTTATCTAAATAAATTACATTACTTAAAATTATGGCATAATATTAATTTAATATATTTATATATTATTTATTAAATAAAATATTATTTGAATTCATCCAATATATTTTTTAAATATATGATAAGAACAAACCCAATATATCACCAAAAAAATCAATATTTTTCAAAAGGAAATTTTACCGACTTTTAAGTGTAATCCCTTTTAAAATAAAATTTCTTGATTTATTATTAAATAAAAATTTAAAAATATACTTCATAATTTAAATATGATAATAAAAATTTTATTATGGTGATTCTTTTTATATTTATGTGCTGATTTATTTATTGGAATATTTAATACAATGATTTGTAATTCGAACCAGATTTTTCAACTAACATATTCATAAATTAAATTTATTTTCATAATTAGAAATAAATTATACTTATATTAATATTATATAAATTAATAAAATTTAGGCAATTAAAATCAATTTCCCTTTGAAATTGGATCAAAAAAATTGCAAACTTTTGAACGTTTTTATTTTAAAAACATGCATTGACATCCCGTCTATGGGATTTAATTTAAATTAATTAATTCAACATATGTGATTGGAATTTTAAAAAATGTATTAAATATATTGAATAATAATAAATTATAGTTTATAATTATTTCAACAAATGTTTTGACAAAAATTGGGAAGGTGGATATAATTAATTAAAACTATTAAGAAGAAAAGTGCACTTACAAGGTTCAAAACAATAAACATTATGCCTAAAATGATAGAGAAACATGTCAAAAATAAATTAAATGGACATATGAGGACCCTATCCCCCATTCAGTCAATTTTATTTCATTATTGGATCCATATAAAATTGAATCATCATGAATGGAATTTCTTTTTCTAAAATTAACAAGACTTCCACTCCACTTCCACTATAAATGGCACTCAGACCTCTATTTTAGTCACAACTATAAGGAAAACTTTTCTAGTAAATTATAATCCATGTTAGATCATACAACTCCATACATGTATTCTATAATCCTCACCATTGGAAAAAATACATCCATAGAATACATTTGGTTAAAACCAAATGGAGTTACCTGATATTGATGTGACATCATTCCGTAAGAACTTTAGTTATATATAGTTCTCCACAATTTAATTCAATCATATTACGTGAATATATAATAATAAAAGTATCATCAATATAATGGTATGTTTTTATGTTAATGGTTCTGCCTAAACATTCACGTACATCCATCTAAGGCGTAACAAACATGTTGTTTATGTGTATGGTGAACTATAGTCTCACAAAAGGAAGTCATCTATTTTATCCATTACAACCTATAATTTATTGAAATTATTATGGAAACTCTATTTATATATAATGTATATAATATTAATAATTCCTTTATATTTTTTAATATTTTTTTAATATATATGTTTATAAATTCAATTTTGTATAAATATGACAACATCGTTTTTTTGTAGTGTGGAAAACAATCCCCTCAATGTAATGTGATTCATTCAAAATATATAGGTAACCTATTAAGGTAGAATTTAATAAATTTGTATTATATATTTTACACTAATATTATACTATATGTATAATAGGGGAAAATGTAGGAGACTTCTCACTCGACGACTCTCTGGAGATCATCGGGCTACGATGAAGGGAAAATCCACTGGAATATTATTTTGATCCTAATGACATCTATATTCACCCATAAAAGGATGTTCCTACAATTGGTGGTATTTCCCCAAATCTTTTGTAGGTGGTGAAGGAAGATGCAAGGAACCCTAAGTGGAAGTGTGAGGGTTCTGCTTCCTTGAAGAGATTTTTTTATGAATCACAACATGAATCTTCCTCATTACATAAAATAATTACCAAGAATGCCTCTATTGCATTTGTGGAAGCTAGTTAGAAATTTTTTGAATCCCTTTATGAATAATTCTGGTTCACACTCCTCACTAGGTTATCGAGAACTCGGAGTGATACCCCTTTGAGGGTTGATGATGTGCATGCTCATTTATCTTAGAGATGGGGCTTCAATGACTGGCGTTTGATCTCATTTGGGAGAGGTACTTCCCATGTTTTTTTTTTCAATATAAGGAACTTCAAATGGTTTTCTTGAGTTTTGGAAATTTTTCAAAGAAACCTGGTCACATTATGGTTCAACAGTTGGATCCTAGAGCAATTCCTCTTGCAATTCAGAACCCATCCACCAAAACATGGATTCGAATTAGGTGTTTGAATTTGTTTTTATGGAATCCATCAGCTTTGTGGGAGGTCACATTTGCTATTTGTTTTTCGATTAAGGTTGAAAAGTAAACAATGAATCTTTGATATGGTCACTTTTTTGGTGTATTGGAAGATATTTATTTAGCTCATGTTCTTATTAACACATTTTTTTTTGTTGTGGGAGAGATTATGCTAGAACTTGATATACAATATGAGTGGTTACCTAAATTCTGTAAGTCTTGTATATGAATTGTCCATGATCTTGTGCAATGTTGTAGGAATATGAATTGTTCACTATGTAAATCCATGTGTCATGAAATAGATCAGTATAAGAAGAAATAAGTTGAACTTAATGTTAGTAAGAATGCTTTTAGGTGGATGGATCCTAACAATGCTGGTATTTCCTCATTTGTTGAGGTTGTCCAACATGTTCTGCTAATGCCAAATGCATTTCAGCAACCTGCTAATGTTGCTGTTCTGCTAATGAATGGTTGTTAATTGGATAAGGCTAACATTGGAGTCACTAGGGGTCTTGATAATAGGTCATGGGCTGATGTGGCTGAGGAGTATGAAGGGAATCAATATGAGCATGAGGATGCTATCTTGAATGAATTAAATCAAGAGTTATACCACGTTGCACATTCCTCTACTTCTAGGAAGGGTAATATGAACATTTTGGATTATGATGGATTCTAATTGGTGATGCCTAAGAAGTTGAGGGAATGTCCAATTATTCATGATGAGGTGCAGGTGGCCAATGTGGATTCTTGGATGGATGTGGATATGTTGGTGGAAAATTATGTTGTAGTAGAGGTTGCTGTACAACAGGCGATTCAATATGGTGTGTTTGTGGATGAAACTGCTTCTGTTGATAAGTCTGGTGGTCTACAAGGTCTTCTAGGGTGGAGGGTTTGCTTCGATCTTTTTCATCTAAGCAAGGTGATATTCTGGAAGAATCTCCCACTACTAATTTGGAGGATATTACTACATCTATTAATGTACATAACCTCATATGATATCCTCCAATGGATACAGATCTCGAGGAACAAATTTGGATATTGATTTAATGGTTTCATCTAGTAATGTGGTGTTGTATGGACCTACCAAACCAGCTGTCAATTTCTTTTTAATGTTACTATCTATTAATACTCTTGAGTTTGATTTGGTTAATCTTAAAGGACACAATAATGATGGATGCATTAACCGAATGTGCTCCTACTCAACTCTATCTATTGTTGATGGTTTGGAGACCCCAAAAGAGATGGACTAGCCTATTTATAATGCTTCACATTCTTGTATGGTTGTGGATGACTCCAAGGATATAAAGGATGCTCATCATGTCCTGTAGGAGGAGTCTCCTTATGGTAATGCTCGCCAAGATGATATCTATTATATTGAATGTGTTCTTTCAAAGATTCATGGGGATGATTCTCATGAAGTAACTGAATTTCACACTATTGAGGTTCTGGTGAAGGATGAGGAAACAGTGATGCAAAGGGGAAGAGTGCACAATCCAACTAATCGGGGAGGATCTTGGGGTTGTAGCCAGCCTAGAAAAAGGTAATTGTTTGGTATATAATGTGTTTCTCTAGTTTGGTATCTGGGTTTTGTGTTTCACATGTAAGCATTTTCTCAATTCTGTTGTACCTTTACATTTTTTTAATAAATTATTGGGGTCATGGGTTTGGGTTTTTGAACCCATGGTTGAGCTGCATTTAGTATAGTATAATTATAATATACATGTGTATCATTGACATTTCTTTCATTAAATATGGATAGAAATTATAGTAGTATCATGTTTATGTATGATCTACCTTATCTATGAATGGTGAATTTCATTTCTCATCTAAAAAAATTATACATTATTCTAGATAAAAAAATATTCAATATATATAATTATATCATGGTTATAATCATTTATATAATTAAATTTTAATTTATTTAAGAAGAACAATAATTATCATATTAAAACATACTCAAAAGATGAGGCAATTGACACACAAAATAGTGATAATAAAGAAAGATTGTTATTAACTGAGTAACATGATATTCTAAATGTTGATATGGTTTTAAAATAAGTAAGTAAAAATATAAAAAACAATATGCATGAGGTTAAATTATATTATCAACAAATGAAAATCATGTTATGTGATTTCATCTCAATTTACATTACATTGAGACTTATTTGTTTTTATGCACCTAGTTTATTTTATATGGTTCATAAATCACCCTTTCATGTGTCATATCATGAATATATTTATTCTCATGAAATAATGAGATTAATTTAATTTCATTACATCAGGGATATTATTATTCCAAATTTTCAAGGTAGTATAAGACAATTTGTAATATATAATGATTATTCTCCTCAAGAATTTTTTTGATGACTGTATTTGATATCATTCTTCCTTTTATGAATTTTAACATTCACTTGAGAAAATCACATTAGTGATGTGAAAATATCATATTATATATGAGGTAAATTCTTACAATTTTTTTTATAATATCACCATTCATTATTTAATCTTGATATTTTGAGTTTCAATTTGAATTATTCCATCTGTGTGGATTTTAGTTAAATGTTACCCAGTAGAAAAGAGTTTCATAACCCAAATTCTGTTAATTCGGATTCACTAATACATCATTATCCATAATAATATATATTTATGTGTATAAGTACTTTGAATACATATTGATTTATCTCCACTTCCTTATGTGGATTTAAATTTTACATGCCGAACATATTCATTGATTGATTTTAACATCAACATTGTGGTCTTCTCTAGGGTTTACATCACAATATCATTCTTTAGACTTGTTTACACTTGAGTTTACATTAGAGAAAATTATATGATCATTTTATTTTGAAACTAATAGTTTTAATCACCTTTTTTATTCATTTCCTTTATCTTGTAATATTATCATTTTCCAATTAATTGATACATAAAATTTTTTAAAATGTTTTTCTGAAAAAATAAATTTATTTCAATATTTTATCAAGAAACCTATTTTATTCTAAAAACCCAATTTCTATAATGCTTTTCAAAAGTTTATATCAAAAAAAATATTTATTTATGCCTTTTTTAACTTTTTTTATTCTATAAAAGATATTAAGGGAATTTATTTTAGCTTGACAAAAAAGTAATTTATTAGATTTTTACCATGAAAAATGAATGACCTTTTTTACTATGTTAACATGTACATATTAATCCATCTAAATTTCATTGTAGATTACATTGAAAATTTAAAAGATTATTTTTTTAATAATATATTTTAAAATACGAATTTCAATGAATAATATTTTGAAAATGTTTTAGATATAAAAATAATATTTTTATGAAGACTATTTTTAAATGTAATTTTTTATAGTATTCAAATTAATGAAAAATTAAAACCCTTTATTTTATCACAAATTGGGAAATATCTTATTGATACAAGACTTATTTTTCATCTGGATGGTTTGTGATTAATTTTGACATGGTCAGGGTGGAAAATTTCATCTTTGATTCCTTTTTATCCCCTGGAAATATTCAATTTCCTATTATATTTTGAAAATAAATTTATCATAATTATACATATCATATTTCATGGATTTTATTTTTTGATAAACTGTATAACAGTTTTTATATGGGGTTTACTTTGAAATTTATTTTAGTATTAGTGGAAAATTTTATAATTATGTATTCCCTATTCAATACATGTATTTGAAAATAAATATTATTTATTTAAATTATTCGATATGTTGATAATTTAGACATGAAATAATTGGTGGGATTGGAAATTTTTTATCCCTTCAATGATTAAATATTTTAACATGAATGATATTATTTTCATGGATAAAATTGTTTTATAACTATAGTATTAAACTCTCTTGAGAGAGGGTTTGATTGTAAATAATTGCATTTTCACGAGACATGATGTTTAGTAACTAAGAATTACCTTTATTTTGATTCATATATTATTTATCAATGAGATATTTAATAAACTTATCTATGGATGAATTTCATTCTTATTTATGGTATTAAATGTAATATTTTTCATTTTTATACATTTCAATCTTGATTTTTCGTTATCTAGTTATTTTCATGGTATGTGTTTCCATTTATTACCATTTAATTTTGATAATTCTCATTTATTTGATAATGGTTACTATGTATTTCTAGAATAATTATGATTTGATATCACCCTTAATTGGTTTCAATTCCCTATGAATCAAATAATTGTTATGATAATGACATGAAATGATACTCTAGATGAAATAAAGTTATCCTCTAATGGAAAATTAATGTTGTAATTAATGTAACCAGGAATATTTTTGCTGTAAAGGAAGTATTGTTTGGGAATTTTTCCATTCCATAATAGAAGATCAATAAATTTAGAAGGTAAGATAACTTTTAGTTTATGTAGACAATAGTATTGATGGTGGCATCATTTTGTAGTGTTTCCAAAAAAATTTGGGGTCCAAAATTTATTGAATGGAATGAATTGTGAAAACTGTATTTTATTGAAGGCATTATGAAAATATGGAAAACGAATTAGTTTCACTAATATGGGCCTCATAGTTTTTGTTTTTTGAAGGATTGATTTTTTTATGGTGTGCTCTGTGATAATGAGAATTAGAGCTTCACAACATGTATTTTTTGGAATCAAATATTAATAAATATAGAAAAGGAATAGTTTTCGCAAAGAATATATTGTTGATTTCAAAGAAATAAATAATTGATATTTGAGATGGTGTTACTTAATGATTTTTAGAATGGATATTTGTGGTAGCGTGATGGGTTTTTGACCAGGTTAACTATGGTTATGATGAGATTTTCTATTATATAATTTCTATCATGCTTTGAGAATGGAGGAGTTCTATGATGATGTTTCTAACTGATCGAGAAAATGTGCCAGAGGCTATAGAGATTCACAATTGGTCGACCGTATGAATAAGATGATTCCAAAAATCATATGTTACAATAAATTTAGATAAAATTCGAAATCTCTCTAATTTCACTATGCTAGGGGTGCTCTGCAAAACTGTTTGTCTATGCTAGCTTTAGCTTTGGGAAAAGAATATTTTATTCTTAACTGATGTTAATAATTCTAATTATTTAGTTCTTCAAACTGATGGGACCTTTCTCATTGGCACAAAGAGTTTAATGAAGGAGTTTTCTTTTTGATGTCGGTGTGCTCTTTCATTGAAGGTTTTTCCTGAAAGAAGAGTTTCTTTGAGAAAGAGTGAGCTAGGTGAAGGAGTGACCTCTATCAATGTGTGATATCTGTGAAGGTGTGATCTCTATGAAGGATTGAGATTTTTGAAAGTTACTTGTGAAGTGTAGTATTGAATATTAAATTTCTGTGGATAAGGATATCAGTGTTCATCTACTCAGGACATTAATGTAAATAGTGTATCGTGATGAATAGAGATAAATACTTTAATGCAAAATAATTGAACTGACCTCCAAGTTGATAAATTGAGTTAAACATCTCACTAGTTAGTGCGATAAGGGGAGTCGACGTAAGTGTTCTAAGGGATGTAGTGAGCTATCCTATAAATCATATAAATTCAGTAATCATGACACAAAGTGACTATGACCATACATCTTTATTCTATAGCTACTGATGATTAATGAACTCTGGTATAACTGAAACTCTTTTGTTTTTTTCAAATTGGACATTGCCCATAGTGGAGAACCATGTAAAAGTGTTCTGTGGTTGATTTTCGTGTGATTTTTTCATTTTATGTCTTTTTAATTGTAAATGTTTAACGAGATCCAACTATTTTGGGAACAAGATCCATGCTTCTATGAGAAATAGTTGACACCCTGATTCCACCCTCCCCTATTAGGTTCTTCTAGGGTCCTTCAGTAAGTATGGTAATCATTTCTGTGAAAAAAAAATTTATGTACCTGTATTAACAAGACTAATAATATTTTTGGTAATTAATGAATTTATTACAATTATTCATTCCAATGTAATTTTTATAGAAACCATATCCATGTTACTAGGGTCTGGTCATTAAATTTGGTATCAATGAGTGTGTAGAATAAAACATGGGAACTATATTTACGAAACCATAGAACATAAATCATAATCATGTGGGAGAATTTCAAGAATGATTAAAAGAACATCCTAGAATTTTGTAAATTTTTTGATCATGTGGTAATTCATATAAATATATCATTTTCATGATAATAAAATAGGAATTGATTCTAACATAGATTTCCCTAGGAGTAACAACACCAAAAAGGTGTGGTATGCCTAACATGGCATAACCTGGTACATGACAATATGCCTTACCAGGAACTAGGTTTGACACCACCATGGGATATTAATAGTATAATTATAATTTTAGTTACAAACGATTGATAATTATTTTTATAGATATTGAAAATGAATAACCTATGTTAAACATTAGACCATGGAAGAAACAATTTGGAAATAAACCAAAAAAATTAGTTATGTTTTGAGGATGTATTGAAAACCATTGTTAAGAAGGTATTTATTAATGAAAATTATATAATGGATTTTAATAATATTTATTTATGAAATTGTATTAATATAGTCACAAAAAATGGAATAATTTATGTTAGGTGACAACCCTTCATGTCTGGAAAGGACACGAGACATGAACCCATGACAAAATGGTCATTAGGGTTTCGCTCCGACCACTGTCCTTTGAGATTTCTTGGTTAATGATTAATTTTTTATAGTTAAACAATTTGAAATATAAATATTAATAATAGAGCAGTAGTGTCAGTTTTTGGGTTTAGATATTAATATATTAATAATATTGTGTTATAAGAATAGTTGTACTTTTCACAATTTTTTGGCCTTATGATCTGATAAAGGTTATTTTTAGTGCTCTGGGATAAAAAATTTTTATATCCATTTCATGAAGTAATAGTTGATTTTAAATTTTATCAATTCATAACCAAATGATAAAATTGTTAACATTAAATTAAATTATATCATGTATGTAAATTTATTCATATTCTTATGAAATAAAATAGTTCTCAAAAATATTAAAATTAACTTAATCAAAATAATTCCCTGATACATTAATTTTTTTTGAACTGTTGTTCTTATAAATCATCAAATATTTATTGATTTGAGTCCCTCAATATTTCATTGATAATAAACATGTTTCTGATTTATTTTGTTCAATCACCCTCTATAATTTTTTTATTCTTTTCCTCCATGTATATATCTATAATTATGAATATTCTTATCCAACATAGAGACATAGTAATATGTTAGTCAATGTATCCTTTTTTACTTCCAATTATTTCTTTTTAGAGGAAATTTTATGAAATATTCTCATGATTATTGATTCCAAAATAAAAAATATCAGAAAATATACAACCATAGCTGTGTTTAAATTTGAAGATGAAATTTTATAATGGTGGGGAAAAGGTAACACCACGAAATTATAATGTACAATCATTGTATTTTAAAGTGTGTATGACCTGAGAAACCAAACACATAAGGGAATATAATATCTATAGAATTTATAATAATTTTTTTGCTTTAAATAAAATTAATATATCATATATATTTCAATAAAATTTATTCTGAGTTAGAATGCATCACATGCAACAAAAAAGTTCTTCAATGACCTGTGTTACTTGTCAGACTAAGTCCTACATCCCAACAATAAATTTCCAAAACATTATTATTTAATATAATGGGATATAACCTTATTATTAAATTATGAGTTATTAACTTTATTAACTAAATAATTAAAATCAATGCATTACAAAAATAAATAATGAATTAATTGGATACAAATTAATTTAAATTAAATTTAAGAACCAATTCAATATAAAGGGAATATTAATATAGAAATCTATTTTTATTCTCACAAAGATGATTTAGAGTAATAAATAAAATTAATTTCAACATGGAGGGGATATTATTTTAATATATATATATATATATATAATATATGTCCAATAAAATATTTTTGATATTAATAATATATATTTAAAATTCTTTTAAAAAGAACAAAATATATCATTCACATAAAAATCAATTTTTTTTTCTAAAGACACATTTAACATAATGGAAAACATATTTTAAAAATATTTTATGGATATTCAAATATATCATATTTCAAAATATGTTTAATATTTTTATTAATAACATTAAAATTATCTTAGCATGAATTTTTGGCATATATATGAAAGATTCATTTTTTAATGAATAATAAAAAAATTAAAAAAATTAAATAAAAATTATTTTCAAATAATTTATTTATGTGGATAAATAATGATTTAAAATGGTTTTAATGTAAAATAATATTAATTTTTTATTAATTAATGTTGTTTGAGTAATTTTATTCCATTACACATTGTAATTGCCTATAAAAATTATAAAACTATTGAATGTTTTAACATAAAAAACATGTACCATTATCCCATTTTCAGGATTAAATTTAAATAAATTAATACTAATTATGTGCTTGTAATTTCCAATAATGGATTAATTATTTCTATTCATAATTATATATAATATCTAAAAATGTTAACATTGTTCTTCAATAAAAATTATTTGTGTATGTGAATAAAATTAATTATAATGGTTAACATAATTTTTTAACAACGAAATAATACTTAATATTAGTGGATAAAATGAACTATGAAATTGTGAAAAAATCATTTGATGGAAATATTTAGGCCATAAACTCTCTTGAAGGAAATTTAGTCCATTATTAGAGAAAATTTTAGTGGGAAAGATATTGGTGGAATTCCATTTTCTTAAAATTTATAAGATTTACAGACTTTCTCCCCAATAAATGGAAATAATGTATCCTAATTCACCAAAACTCTCAACACACTTTGTGTTGTCCTAGATCTAGCCATATAGCTCTCAAGCATCCATTCCCTCAACCAATATTCCCCAAGTAACATGTTGTTTCTAGATGCCACCTAGAGGTGCCTCATGCCCGGTTGGTCACATGGCCTAAAACGCATATCCCAAAATGCCGGAGACTTGAGACTAGTATAAAGGGCCTTGGATGTGATAGTGGGGAAACTATTCCCTCATTGGCATAGTTAAGCAGCAGAAATAAATAGATAACCATTGAAAAAGCAATAATAATACAATACAACATTAGACAGTGGAAGATTGAATGAAAAAAATAATTGGAGTATATAAATAAATGACACATGATAAATATCTCTAGGAAAGAAGAAAAAAAAGACAAAATTCGGGAATACATAACCAAAAAAATGTAAAAAGGAATAAAATAAACTCCAATAGCATTACAATACTTCGCTTGGTCCCATGCTCCCTAGCACTACAACAATCAAGTACCTGAAATAAAATGCTGCATTTCCTTGTGTATACCTGAAGTAATATAATTTGATTGTGCCCAAAATCATTACCCAAATAGGTTGGGAGACAAATACAAGTAGGAAACCACCTAAATATTGGTGCTTATCAATCAGTGAATATATACGGTAGGCAATATGTCAAATGAAGAAGTAAAAAAGGAAGTGCTCAATAGTAAACAATCTTATAGTTTCCCTTATATTATATACATTTAAAAACATTATCAACCCAATACAAAATAAGGAACACTTAAGGAAAGTTCTCATGTAACCATCTAGGTTGTTATCACGGTCTAACCCCTCTCGTTCAATTTACATGAAGGCGATATAGAAGACTCTATGAGAAAGCACTCATCATCAATTTCCCCTAATTTCATGTTTAATCAAAGACTCTATGATGAATCAATCACCATCAATTCCCCCAATATTCTTTTAATGTTAAACTATAGACACTCTAAGGAGTAACTGAAAATCAATTCCTCATGTGGTCTTATAACATAACTATAGTCACACTAAGGGATCACTCAATGTCAATTCCCCTAATGATCTCGTAGTGTGATAATTATAATAGACCCTCTAGGAAATCCCTAAATGTCAATTCACCTATAGTCTCACTACTCGAGTATCCCAAAACACCATATAATGCTATCATGCCAAAATGATAATCAACATCCACATTAAGCTGTAATGTAATGCTTGGATAAATAAGCTACAAGTCATGATACGACATTTAAGGTAAATAATCACTCCATCCTAACAACTCTATGAATGGAAAACAACAACATAATATGCTAGGCTATACCAATTGACCTATATCAAAGAGGCATGGGGAACACATCCATAGCATGAAAATTATCCCTAAACACAATCAAAAAACCCATATTCAACATACATGTCATAATAGGAATTAACAGGGTTGAATACCATAAATACTCAATTCCTCGAACAAGGGTATTATGTCATTTTTCACATATAAATCAAAGTCTACCAACAGAAAATCACAAACCACCTACCTCAACGTTTTACAAATTATATTCAGGAACCTTAGTCCTTAAATTTCCCTATAATGGCGTAGATCAAAAAAACAATAAAATCGATCAACTGAGGAAGTCTCATGAAAGATGATGATTCAAGAAATGAGGGTCCATAAGAAGGAAGAGCCGTATGTGGAGATTCCGATGCAATTGATTGTGGTCGATTCAGAGAACAGATGAATATTCAGAGGCCTGAAGAATATTCATGCAGCATAGATGCTCCTAGACTAGATAGGTTGAGAAGGTGGAGGCTATATTGATTAGACACAACCCCGATCTTTTTAATGAAATAAAAAAGAAAATACGCAATGTGTTTTTTAAAAGTATACTTGCATTAACTGGCCATTTATTTTGGTGTCCTCCAGGTCACCCCACACAGCCAGGTGCTTGGTCGTTACATGGCCAACACATGGCTACCTACACAAAATGAATACATCATGTGAACTTATAAGTACACGACATGTACTCCTGAAATTTCTATAAAATTCTCTTTTTCTCGAAAACACCAGAAAATATGATTCATACTTTAAAAGATGAGATGGGTTCTTATAAATATCACCTTTAAAGAAATTCATCCCCATATTTCACTAGCAAGGAATCGTAGAAGAAGAATCCTCAAATAGGTTCAGCCATAGTGATTGTACCTCAACCTCCATCTCCCAAGTCTCGTCTTGTAACCACCCATGCTTCCATATCACTTGTAATAGAATAATATACTGGGCACTGAGAAAATTTGGAAATCAATCAACAATCAGGATTGGATGCTCCTCCAAAGATGCGTCCACCTCTTTTTCAAACTCCTTGGGATGAAAGAAATGAGACTGGTCTGAGAAGTAACATCGTAGCTGAGAAACCTGAAAGACGTTGGCCATATCACTATACCGATCCGAAATCTATATCTAATAGGAAACATGCCTGACCCTTTCAAAAACCTCAAATGGCCCTTCATATCTCTAAAAATCCATTCCCTTTCTCCTAATCCCCAATGTCCCATCCTTGGCGTGACACGTTGAAAAACACGATCTCCGACCTCGAACTATAGAGGTCGTCTCCATCGATGGACATAGAAATTTTTCTTTGACTATGAAGTAGTTATCCTCTTCCAAAAAAAATCCACATATTCAATGGTATCCTGACCAAGACAAGGTACCAACATAGCTTCCTCTCCTACTTCCAGCCAATATAGGGGTGATCAGAAAGACCTACCGTATAAAGCCTCATAAGGTGACATCTTAGTAGCTACATCAACACTTTTATTGCAGGAAAACTCCGCAAGTGTTATTTCACTCTCCTCAGGACCTTCAAAATCAAGGACGCATGCTCGAAACATGTCCTCAAGAACCTAAATCGTACACTTGTACTAGCCATATGTCTGGGGGTTGTATGATGTAACCAGAATTACCTAGGGTACCAAAATCACACTATAGTCCCAACCACATCCAAGAAGTAAAAAATTTTCCTCTATTGGAAAAAATGGAGTGGGGAACCATGTGTAAATGAATAATCTCTCAGATATACAACCTTCCAATATCATCCACAATGAATGTATCCTATATTGATAAGAAGATAGCATCCTTCGTGAGTATTTTAATGACAACTCAATCTACATCATTCCCTATAAGAGAACTTGGAAAACCTATCATGATGTCCATCGGGACATCATTCCACTACCACTTCGGAATGGGTAACTGCAAAAAAATCTTTGTTGGTCAATGATGATCCTCCTTCACCTGCTGAAAGACTGAACACCCCATAAAAAATCTAGATATATATCCCTTCATACATGGCCACCAATATTAATGGTGGAGATCTCGGTACATCTTGGGGACACCAGGATGAACTGGGAAAACTGAAGAATGAAAGTCCCTCATCATTTCCTTGGATACGTCTTCTGGCACCCACAGGCACACATGAAAATTCAGGATATCATCCACGCCTACTATCCATCCTAGAATAGGGTCCTCTCCTGAAAGACTCACCAGTATGACTAGGCCTTTAGTATATGTTAGTTTCCTCATCAATACTCGATCAAGTAGAGTACATGTAACAACTACATAAGAATGAAATGCCTACCATTATCTATTATTCACCTCCAAATTCATCTCATAGAACACTTACATAAGCTTCCACTCACTTATGTCCTTTTGAACATCATATATCTGAGTCCTCATACTCAACACATCCTCCACTACATTGCCTTTCCTAGGCATGAAGGCAAGTTTGATGTCAAAGGACTAAATGTACTCGACCCACCATCCATGTCTCAGATTTAGATCATGATGTGTGAAGATGTACATGAGATTTGTGTGGCCTATGAAAAGCACAAAATGATCTCCCAAAAGATAATCTATAGAAAATATTAAACCATGAACAACTACGACCAACTCAAGATCTGACGATATGTAATTCCCCTCAAATTGCCTCAACTACCGAGACCTCTACTCAATAACTCCTCCCTGAATAATCACTACTCCACACCTGATACCTGATGCATGACCATACACATTATTTCTCTTTCCAAACACTGGAAATACTAGTATCGGTGTTGAAGTCAACCTCCCTATTAGGTCTTGAAAGGCTAACTCACAAGTATCATACAACAAGTATTTCACACCATTCTTAGTCAGGATCATGTGTGGTGTTGCGAAGCACCAGATTTCCTATATGATATGTATATGGTAACCAGACATCCCTAGAAAATGTTACATGTCAATGGAGTTCTTCAGCTGCACCTAGGAAACGACTAACCTCACATTTTTTGGGTTTACTGACACCCATATCTCTATGGTATCATGACCCATGAAGTGATTCTAGTCCATCCAAAAGTGTAATTTCCAGAGATTATCATATAATATATTCTCTCTTAGTGTAGTCAAAATGATATCAAGATTTTTGGAATGATTGAGTCAAGTATGAGTGTACACCAAGATATCATCCATTAATACCACCATGAAAGAATCCATGAAATGATCGAACACTCGGTTCATTAGTGCCATGAAAACTCTAGGAGTGTTCGTGAGACGAACCAAATAATGAAAAACTCATATAGTGTATACCTCCTCCAAAAGGAAATAAGAGTTATACCTTATGTTCTAACACACATCTGTTGATAACCAAATCTCAAGTCAATCTTTTAGAAAAAATGAGATCGTTGAAGCTAATCGTGGAGATCAACAATCCATAATAAGGGGTATCGGTTCATGACTGTTAACTGGTTCAATATCTGATAATCCAGAAAAAGTCAGAGGCTACCTTGTTCCTTTTTCTCAAATAGGATAGGATAACCCCTAGGAGAAGTACGTGGTCGGATGAAACCATTTTCCTGAAACTCCTCAAATTTATTCCTGAGCTCCTGTAACTCTGGTTTAGTCATCCTATTAGGAAGAATGGAAACTGGTGTCGCTCCTCGAAAAAGATCAATAGAAAAGTACACCTCTCTATCTAGATAAAATATTAAAATTCCCTATGCGATGATGAACTTGAAATGATCGTCCATTGGAGGAATGTAAAACTGTGTACTCCCATGGTCATCTCGAAATAGACTAGAAATCTGGGATGTAACTCATCCCAACCTAGGACGCTTGGGTCCCTCTCTACTCGCATGTACATCCCATTTGTCGTTATGATGAAATGATCTACCCTCTGGTGATGTGAAACAAATCCTATAATGATAGCTATTAAAAACATCCTGGAAGGGAACAAACTAGTCCATTATGAGAATGACATCATATCTTTTCATCTCTAGGGCATAAACGACCAATAAGAAGTGAAACCCACCAAACCTGAGAGGGAACGCCATGGAATGAAATACAGTTGCCGTTCTAGACCCCAACAATCTGTCTGGCATTAAGATATCAGCAGAAGAAAAGTTATAGAACCCAAGGATATCCACAACTACAACATATATAATTCTATTGGAAGTCCATGTATCAAATAGAGGAGAAGCTAAAAATGAGGAAACTAGGATCATTCCACAAACTGTAGAGGGTCATATATCTAGAACATGTTGGGACTTCTCCAACAACACGGCATGACCTTCCATGTGGCTTAGTAATTCTAGCTGAGATCCCTGAGCTGATTCACCCTGTGTCTATTGATAATCCTACATCAGACCACTGCAACAATGACCTCCACCTCAGCTGAAACAACTAGAATAACATCACTTCCATTACTGATGAAAATCTGGTGGTGCTGATCTTGAACAAAGAGTCACATAAGTACCCATTTCACCCACTCCTAGTGATAAGAACTAACATAAGCCTTGATGATGACCCACCATGCCGTAATATCGACACTCCACTGGGTCTCTCAGGAAATGTTCCATGGAATTCTAGACCATCTTTCACTGGTACTATACCACATGGCTACATGATGGTGCATCCCAAAAACTTGGATTTTCATGTGTTGACTCCCTGCGGAAGTTCCTACTATCAGGTCGAGAAGCACCGTCTATGGATGCTGAAAATCCCTGGCCCACAACTCCTAATTTCCCCAAGTTTCACTTCATGATCAGTGCTTTTTTGACAATATATGTGATGGATTTCAATCTAAAGATGTTTACTTGAGCCGTAACTTCAATCCTGAGACCATCCTCAAACATCCTCACTAGTAATAACTCATATCCCCTATAAACAGTGTAAATTTTTGCAGCTCTATGAAGCGAGAAGTATAATCCTTAGCTAAAAGAGAACCCTAATCCAAACTCATGAACTCTCGGGCTTGATCGGCCCTCAAGGTATCTGGATTGGATTAACCATATATGGTACTCTAAAAATCCTCCCAAGGCTTACCTTACTGGCATCGTACCTACAAAACCACATCCCACCATCTCTTGGAGGAATCCCGAAGCATATATGTTGCGAGAATCACCCTTCTCTCTAGAGGCATCTCCAGATGATCAAAGTTAGAAATCACGGCATCTAACCCAGACATTACAGCCTGAGTTTATCCTTCCCCTTTGTAGGTGGGATGAGGCTGCTACTAGAAAACATGTGTCAATTCTTCCATTGGTGGGGTAGAGTCTAGTTATCCCTGGAAGGTCAGTATGAACCTCATAAATCCCTCTTGAAAGTTTGTGTCAGCACCTTTGTATTGATAATTCATGTTTCCAAGACTGTTACTATAAGAGGATCTGCTTGTAGTCCCTAATCATCTATGTCTGGTGTATGATCAATACCATGTATATAGCACACAACATAAGGTCAACATTGTGGCATGATTCTGCAACTTCAAGAACCACCATTAGATCATGATTATAAGGGACTAAAAAAATAAGTGTATGAAGTGAACAAGAAATGGAAAACATTCATGTTTTTCGAAACCTGGGTACACAGTGTGTAAAAACCATACATGGAGTGTTCCTTTAGGACTCCACATGGGTGTCTAAATCTGTAAAAACGGATCATGTAACACCCCATAAACATGAAGTGTTCTCCCAAGACATGGTTTGTACATGATCCATTTACCATGCCTGAGATCATATACACAACTATCCTATACGGTTCTCCTAGGACAAGACTACTCAGCATGTTTGTGATAGACACAGCATGTACCGTTTATGTTTCCACTACACGTGTTGTTAGTCACACGGGTGGACACACAGCTGACTCCACACGGTGTGTTTATTCTAGACAAGCCATGTACTAGAAGGATTCCACCACCTTCTGTTGTTCGATACAAAACTGGATACAAGGGTTATACTACTCAGAATGTTCAATATTGAAAGTACATATATAACCTATGTATTATCTATCCGTGTTGCTAGTTATAAGAGTTGAAACATGGTATATGCAAAATGGTGTGTATATCTGGTACACAACGTGTCCACCAATGATTTCCCAACCATGTGTCTCTACTAACATAGCAAGTGGCAGGGTTAGAGGGTACATGACATGTACATTCAGAACATGGCGTGTATATAAGAGAAATAGTTCTTTATTAAATAGAAGGACACATGGAAATTATTTATAATCTCACACCGTGTATTCTTGGTTTTTCTAGATAGTAATCCTTTGAAACTACTCTTGAACCTTGAGAAAACAAAAACAAAAATTAATGATCGAAATTCTAATCTGTGAGGGCCAATAATCCTTGTGAATCAATGCTTGGAATCTTATACATGTTATAAATATGTAATTATATGGAAATAACCCACCAATTTTCTAATCCATGCGGTCCCATAACACCTCAAGAACCAAAGTTTCATGTTATTTCAAGAAAAAAACTATACAAAGAATACCCTATAAAATTGAAGGTATTCTATCAAGGCATATATTAAAACAACATGAATATTTATCACCACATTTATCACAACTACATGAAATCGGTAATGCACCCTATATGTCATGGAAAGAATGCATGACATGTGATTTCTACCATGTTCTTATATGATTCATGAGATGGAATACTATCTTTTCATCAGGTTGTAATAGAAATATAACCTCAATAATATGAAAAATAATAACACATAACTTGTGAATCACCCAATGGTGAAATCAAATCAACTGTAATGTTGTAATACCAGAAAATTGAAATAATGATGTAAATTGGATTTTCCATGTACACTGGTCAGCTACTCCCAGGCATAGCTTATTACAAATTAGATATTCCATCCAATCCCTGATTATAGGCTCCAAATAGTATTTTAATAAGAAAATAACACTTTGATACCTCTTTTTGACATCCCAGTTCCGGAAGCCAAATGGATGTGCCCCATACCCGGTTGGCCACTTGGCCTCAGGTGCATATCCCAAAATGCCAGAGTATGCCAACTAGCAATGATGGACTTAGGTGTGATAGTGGGGAATCTATTCCTTCGTTGACAGAGTAACAAAACATAAATAAATATATAATAAAATCAGAATCCATAATAATACCATTCTAAAGTAGACAACATATGACTGAAATAAATAAATAACTGGAGTACACATATAAATGATGCATGATACATATGAATAGGGAAGTATCCAAACAAGTCACAATGTTGGATTAATGTACTACACCAATATACAAAGAAAGAAAATAAACTCCAACATCATCGCAAGTGTTAGCATGGTCCCTTTCTCCCTAGATCCACATTAATCACGTACCTGATGAAGAAGGGCGCTTTCCCTTATGTATACTTGTAGAAATATAATCTATTTGGGCCAACAAGAATAACCCAAAGAGGGGGTGGGAAAAATCCTAATAGGAAACCAAAAAATTATCTATTCCTAATATTACATGAATATATATGGTAGGAAATAAGAAAAATAATATACTAAACAAAGAAGTACTCAAAAGTAAATAATCCTACAGTTTCCATTACATCATTTACATTTAAAATTTTAATCAACCAAACACCAAACAAGACAAACTCAAGGAATGATATCATAGACTATCCCCTATAGTATATCCCATAATCTCATGTAACCTTCTCGGTATTTCTCATAGCATATCACATCTGGTTCATTTTACATGAAGGATATAACAGAGACTATATGAGGAAGAACTCATCGTCAATTCCCCCTATATTCACGGGTAATCAAAGACTCTCTGAGGAATCACCCACTATCAATTCCCCCTATAGTCATTTAAATATAAAATACGTACACTCTGATGATGATCTCAACATCAATTCATCATGTTTTCCCAAAATATAATAATAGACACTCTAAGGGAGAACACAACATCAATCCCCTTATGGTCTCGCAGTGTGATAATTATAACAGACAGTCTGGGAAAGCCCTGAACTGCAATATCACTTATGGTCTCACTACAGTAGGTTCCCACGACCCCATGTAATTTAATCATACACAAACAATAATCAGCAGCCAATGTAAACATCAATGTACTTCTGGGATAAATTAGCTACAATGCAAGGCACAAGTTATCAGATAAATAATCACTCCATTTTAACATCACTACGAATGGAAATCAATATCATAATAGGAAATTCTAGAACAAACATCCAATATCAAAAAAACACGGTAAAAAAATGAAAATCAAGAAAAATAACCATAAACACAATCAAACTACCCCTATTCAGCATGCAAGGCATATAAGTCATTAACAAGGTTAAATAACACAAACACACAATACCCAAAAAAAGGTTATGGGAAAATTTTGCACATATAAATGAATGAATAAATATGGAAAGGCACAAAACACCTAATTCAATGTTGTACAAATGATATATGTGAAACTCATGCATTGAATCTGTCACGACCCATCCTTGGGGACCTTGTCGTGACTACCCAAAGGCCACCTTCCATAGGGTTGGGGATGGAGACTATCACCAAAGGAAAATCCATGATAAAAAGGGAAGGCATTTCCCTAAAACCTGTAACACACAAATACTGAAAACAATTAGTAGATGCAAAAAGTACTAAAATTGGAAATTAAGGTGCTGAAATTAAGTGCGCCAGTATAAAAACACAACTGAACAACAAGTACAAGTAATAATGGGAAAACAGCTCCTGGATCATCCGCCAGGGAATCCTACTTAAAGGGTAGGTAATGAACTCGAATAACTCCTCCCTGCAGTATGTCATGTTTAGGCCATCTCCAAGATGCCTGTCCTCTGTCACCCCCAGCCTCGATCACTACTGTCTGTCGTCTGCACGGAACACTACAAGGTCCGGGCGATGCCCGTGCAAAGATGAGTATACCAATACTCAGTAGGGGACCCTGAGACTCTCGAAGGTATCCTATAATCCACAAAGGAAAAACCATAGTAGAAACATGAAATCAAAATGTATCGACCAACCCAACTTAGGTATATGCCCATACATATACCTATGTTATCAATAATAGTCGGACTCCATCTCTTGATCCCGTGCACAAACCAATCCACAAAGAAGTAATGTTAATCGCCACAATGTTGATGGTTGAATGGCATGACTCTGCTCACATAGGTAAACATCTTTAGTAGATAGATAGAGATGATCAAATGTAGTCATAGATTCACCTAAGCTGTCAGACACACACAGGATATAGGACCACCTAAGCTGTTGGAACCACACAGGATACATGACCAGCTATGATTCATCTTAGCTGTCAGACCCACATAAGATATATGACCTTCTATTCTGTTGGACCCACATAGGATACAAGAACAGAAGTCAGAACTGTCAGACCCATGGAGGATCCCAGTACAGTATTCATCATTGTTGAATCCACAGAGGATTCTGGTACAGTAGTCATCTTTGTCGAACCCATGGAGGATTTTGGTACAGTAGTCATAGAAGACGAACCCATGGATGATTCCAGTAATGTATTCATCACTATCGAACCAACCGAGGATTCCAATACATTAGTAAAACCTGTCGAACCTACGGAGGATTCCAGTATAGTAGTAATGTCATTCACAACCAGCCTTAGGGTTACCACACAAAGAAAGCTCGATTCGGGGAGGTTACGATCCTCGAGCAGACATTCGATACATCAAATATCATGAAATCCTGTGTTGATGTATCCGGTAGTTCGGTATCATAATAAATAACTCAACGCGACTGACGACGCGCCAATCGGACGCCCAATCTGAGAGTTATTGGCATTTTTGTTCGAGGGGCCCGGTTAGATTTACACTCAATCCAAACCCGGACATTTACCAAAATGGTTTGAAACTCATATAGAGTATCCCAAAAGGACATCCTTGTTTCAAGAGCCCCATTTCCCAGACGGCGCATCAATCAGACGTGTGGTCTATGAGTTATTCGCATTTAAGCGAAGGCGTGCCCGACCCGTCAAGACCAATGGGCTAGCAGGTCGGCTCAACCCGGCTGAGGGTCAGCCGGACCCAGTGGGACGAGACCCACCCACGGACACGGCCCACACTGCAGTGTCGTCCAGTTCATCCAATTGTGCCAAGCGGTGCCGCCTCCTCCTCTCCCCGTCCGGCCGTAGCCAGCAGGTTTGGCCCGGCGTACGCTGCCCGCGCAACAGGCTGCAGTTCTCCTAATGCGGCACCTATAGGCATCGTGGTTCTCTAGCCCAGCTGGAAAATGGCTGGCCGGTTTGTCCAACCGAGCGGCCCACGGACTCAGGCCACGTTCTCCTCCAAGCGGCGCCTGCGAGCGCCGCGGTTCACCAGCAGGCCGGCCAGATTGGCCTGCCGGTCGTTCCGCGGACCGAGTGGCCCAAGTGGTCGCTGGTCCCTCCACACGGGCAGTGCGTGGTCTCCACTACCACCGCCACCTCCGGTCTCCAGCATTGTCGCCTATTATGTCCGTCGCGGCCCGCATGGCCACGTCCCCCTTCCTCTGTCGTGGTGAGACGTCACCACACACTACCGGCTTCGCCTCATCATCAACACAAACTAGATTTAATGGAGGGACGTAAGGTCGTGTTTGTTCATCCCAAAACCTCCACGATAGGTGATAAATTTTTGGCCACCATTAATCAAAAAATTAAATGTCAATGTATAAGGTTATAAATCATACGTAAAAATAATCCAATTTCCCCTACCTCATAATCGGTGATCGCTTGACGGTGTCTCAGGAAGACGACGTCATTCTATTGACTTCAGTAGGGGATGATGTTGTCTTTTTCACCATTATTCGCATGTGGTGTCTTCCCTTTATTTCCCTCGTTGGAAAGGAAGGATATGGATTCATTGTCCATTAGTGGAGACAGGTGTTCATAGTCGAGAGGATATCGTTCCTCCAAGGGTTCTCCCAAAGCACCACCAATTCTCCCATCTAAGGAAAAATATACCAACCCCAACCATAATAATAGTACACATATTATTATGATCACAAATTGAATTAAAATTAATTGAAATTAGATGAGCTAATTAATTAATTGCAATCTTAGTTAATTAATTGAGAGAGTGAGTTGACTCATTAAGAGGGAAGGTGGAAAGTGAAGAGTTTCCACGTGTTATGGGAATTCTAAGGGTTAAAGAGCATTAAGTTAATTGAAGGGGGTTGAGATCGTGTGAGTCCAACCACATAATACCCTCCCATGGGTTGTTATGTGGGGGGTGTGCCCCACCTCCAACTTCCCCTTGGAGGATTAAACCACCACTTACAAAAATATTTTAGTCATATTTTTATTTAATTTATTTCGAACACCCCCAAAACTAACTTACTTTTTTGATAACACACAATTTCTGTAAAGGTCCCCTTAAATGAATACTGGTGATGTGAGTTTAACGTTGCCCTCAGATTTCAATTCTGAGCACCGTTTCAAAAGGTATAAAATCTCACACGTATGTTTACTTAACTGACCCAAACAAAACTTAAGAAATTTATTCCGGGCACACCGGGCCTTCGAATCAGGTGCCGTCAAAAACTGGGGACTAGTAAAATTACCATGTATTTATGAAAAAAAATTCCATTATATTTCCGAGTCTTCAAATTCTCCCCATCCTAGGGAATTAAGTCCCCATAATCTATAACACACACTAATGGGAAAAAGGAGGTACTAAGAATGCATCTGAGCCTCCCGCTCCCATGTGCTCTCCTGGTGGTTTCCATGCTGCTAGTGAACTCGCACCAGAGGAATCAACTGTCCATGCAAGACTCGCTCTTGTTGATCCTCAATCTCCACTGGAACCTCTGTGGATTTCGCCCCGTCATCAATGTCTAGCTCCCCATGGTCGATGATGTGGGAATGGTCAGGCACGTATCTCCTCAACTGAGATACGTGGAAGATGTTGTGCACCTTGTGCAACGAAGATGGAAGACACAAGTGGTAATCCACCTCACATATCCTACTGAGGAACTAAAAAACTCTGATGAATCATGGAGATAACTTTTCACCATGACCAAATCTCCATAGACCTCATCGAGGTGAGACCCATAGAAAGAGGTGGTCACCATACTCGAACTCCAGTGGTCTTAATCTCCCATGAAAATAAGACTTAATCCAGCTCAGTGCAATCTTAATCCGCTCCTGGATGATCTACACCTTGTTCGTTGTAGCCTGAACCATCTATGGTCCCACAAGTGCTGACTCCACTGGGTCAGTCAATCAAATAGGCGATCTGTAAGGTCGGCCGTACAATGCCTCGCAAGGTGACATCCAGATAGTGGAGTGGTATCTATTGTTATACACAAACTCCACCAAGGGTAAATGATCCACCCAGCTGTTACCAATGTCAAGGACACATGCACAGATCATGTACTCGACAGTCTAAATGGTTCTCTTAGTCTGACCATCCGTCTGAGGATGGAAGGCAGTGCTCAAGCGAAGATGCGTCCTGAAAGCCTCCTACAACCCCTTCCATAGACAGAAAGTGAAAAGGTCATCTCGATCGGAGTCGATCGTCGATGGAACACCATGAAGTCATATTGTTTCTTGTACGTAGAGGCATCCCAAGATTTCTATGGAGCCCTGCTATCTGATCGGTAGTATGTCGGACGACTTGGTGAGTTGGTTGAAGATCACCCAGATAGAGTCATGTCCTCTGGATGTAAGTGGAAGTCCAGTCACGAAATCCATGGATATCTCATCCCACTTCCACTCTGGGACCTCTAAGTGGGGAACCAAGCCTGCTGGAACCTGGTGGTCTGCCTTCACTTGCTGACAAGTGAGACTTCGGGAGACAAACTCTATTACTGCCTTCTTCATACCTAGCCAAATGTGTTATCGTCAGAGGTCCTAATACATCTTCACCACTCCTGGATGTACTGCTAAAATAGATGTATGAAACTCATGCAACACATCCTCTTAAAGTGCAACTGGTTCCATGGTACGTCCTCCAAAGAGAACGACGTGCTTCCCACCTTCAAAAAATTCATCAAGTGCCTGCCCTGAGGATATATGAGCATGTCGCATCTCAATGTCAATGTACACACTCTATGCCTCCTTGAATCACTGATTAAGTGGAGGAGTTACTGTGAGAGACTGCAAAAAAGGATTCTCCATCTCTTTCCACAAATGATATCTGTAATGCAGCCAGCTATTCTGTCACCTCTCATAGCAATTGAATGTTTGATATCTTGGTGGGAGAATCTGTTACAATGTTTCCCTTACCATGAGTATAGACTATCTCAAAGACATAGTCTTGTAGGAACTCGAGCCATCGCCGCTATCTTAGGTTCAGTTCCTTCTGTGAGAAGATGTACCTGAGACTCTAGTGGTCAGAGTAGATTGTAAAATACTCGCTCACCAAATAGTTCTGCCACATAATCAAGGTGAATACCATTGCTTCAATCTCCAGGTCAAGGGTAGTGTAGTTCTTCTTGTGATGTCTCAACTATTGTGTACCATAAGTGATCACTTCTCACTCCTACATCAGGACACATCCTAGTCTGGTCCCTGATACATCGCAGTAAAATACATACCCAAAATCCTCCTCTCGTTGCCTCAAGATGGGCACACAATTCATCGTCTCCCTCAACTCCTGAATGTTTTTTGGCCTCTCTCTGACCACACAAAGTGTTTCCCCTTCTTTTTTCAATTCTGAAAGTGGTGTTGCATCTTTAGATAATCGGTAAAATATATCCTATAGTACCCATGAAACCATAGAATACACCGTACCTCCATCACAATTCAGGGTGGATCCCAAGCAAGAACTTCCTCGATATTTACTGGATCGACTGCAAATACAGCCTCCAAGATGGCGTGTCCTATGAAATTAACTGCTCGAATCCAGAACTGTAACATTGAGAGCTTACAATAATCCTTGTTCTCTCAGAGTGTGTTTAGTACTACCCCCAAATGGGAGGCTTGCTCCTCCTAAGTAGTCGAGTAAATCTCTATGTTGTTAATGAAGCATATAACAATTTGATCGAGGTATGGCTAGATGATCTTGTTCATGAGACTAATGAACACTTCCAGAGCATTGGTTACACTGAAGGGTATAACCAAGAACTTGTAGTTTCCATACTGACACATGAAGGACATCATCTTCACATCCTCATCTCAAACTCTGAGCTGTTTATTGCCTGGATTGAGGTCTATCTTCGAGAACCATCATTCTCCCTTGAGATGATCAAAGAGATCATATATCCTCATGAGTGGGTACTTGTTCTTCAGGGTTACCTGATTTAGGAGAAGGTACTCTATACACAGTATCAAGCCCCCATCCGCCTTCTTGGAGAACAAAATAAAAAATTCCCAGGGTGAAACACTAGGTCTGATAAATCCCTTCCCTTGTTAGTCCTCCATCTAAACCCTTAGCTCCTGAAGATCGGTGGGAGCCATCTGATGTGCTTGAGTAGATATTAGTGTCATCTTGGGGTACAAGTCAATGTAGAAGTACACCTCCCTGCAAGGAGGTAGTCCTGGAACATCGTCAGGGAAAACATCCATGTACTGATCCATCACAATAGGAAAACTCAGACTCCACACATCAACCGCTCTAAGAATGACACTAGCGATATGATGTGTTATCGGCTGCCCCCTCCTTTGAATAATTCCATCCTGCACTACAAAGTTTCCCTTCTCGCCGGTGAAGGTGAACCTGGTCCCATCCGTGTGGATACATAGAACTTTGTACCTAATATTGTCAGTATGAGCATGAAATGTGGATAACTATTCCGTACCCATGATGAAGTCTTAAGGCCTCGATGCCACTAAGAGATGATCCCAGCCAAAGCTCACTCCTCCGAGAGTATGCTCACTCTGCCGGCACTAGTGCGTAATCGTCTAGTATGCTCCCATAGGAGGCTCTAGTCATAAGGATCAATCCAACGGCTCCATCGTAATCCGTGAGCTCCGAACGAGGACAGTGGAAATATAATAATGACTCCCACATGTGTCTATAAGTACTGCAGCATGGGTGGTGTAGACATAGATAGTACCTTGAATCATCTCATGTTCGTCGTGGACGTAGGACTCAACTGTCTGGAGCTAAGCCCTCCTCTGTCCTCCATCTCCCTGTGGTCAAGGTGGACCTCCTGGTGGTGGTGGTGGTTGTAGAGCCTCTAAACCTCATCCACCACCCACTTCTCGGCTATATCCTCTACCATTTCCACCTTCTCCCGGAAGACCACCATGGTTGAACCTCTGCCTCTACCTGGGAGGTCCCTCTACTGTCTGCTACTCATCTGCATGGCCGGACAGGCATCCTTGAGCTATGTGGCCCTGCTCGCCGCATGCATAGCATTTCCTACTCCTCGTATAGATGACATTGTCTCGTTTTCCCCACACAACTGAACCTGTGTCCTACGGTCGCCCACCTGATGGCCTGGTCGGCTTGGACCTCTATGAAATCTGTCTACTGCCGGCTATAGAAGTCACCGCTATGTGTCACCCTATAGTGGGTGTCGCTACTGGTGACTGCTCAGTGAGAAAACTCTTTACAAGAAGGGATCACTCAAACACCCCCGCATGAATCGGGATGCTGAGGGGGATCATCGAAAACTTAATCTTATTCCTGAGCCCCTACTCAATGGTATACACCCTGATGGATGGGACTCACACCATATCTGTGGAGTAGCATGAGAGGACGGTGAACCTCGCTGAGTAATAAGCTACTGTCACACTGCCCTACTGCAGATGAAGTAACTCCTGAATCTGCACCACATGGAGGGTGGCTAGAACAATCTCTGAGCAAAAAATACTCTCGATGTCTATCTAGAGTAATGATGCCTATCATGAACCTGGAGCATCAGGCTCCTCCATCTTCCTGGGGCTACATGTAGGAGACTCGTAGTAAGGATCACCATGAGGTTGGTTGGTTTTCCTACCAATATGAAAACTCTCACGACATCCTCCCGCCAATACTCAGCTGTTGGTGGGTCCATATCTCCCCAGAACCTAGGCGAACCTTGGCTCTAGAACTCATACAACAAACTCAAGCAGCGTGCACTCTCTGCTACTAGAGATGGTGGTATCGGTGGCCCAACGGATAGTGGTACCACTGGTACCTCCACTGTGATGGGGCCCTACACCGAGACCTCGTTGCTCGGTGGGTTACCATCTCGTAGTTAACTCGGAACCCTAGCTGGCTACCTTCGTGGGACCATCCTGAAAAGAAACATTTGTAGCATGGTTAAAATAGTATACCAATTGAGCTAACACAAAGTAATCATGATGAGAACTTTTCCAAGGAAAACACACACACAATCAGTGTTTTCGTGTACTGAGTCAGAAATAAGAAGTTAGAGTTCTAGTGTATGGATTCGTCGGCTGCCGCACCAACACTGGTTTCCTAAACTGATAACCCCACCCAAAACACTTAACACTATTTCCATTAAAATAATCAGAGTCCATTTTATGTGGTAGAACCGACATCTTTGATACCTGTTTTTCACGAACCATACTCAAGGCCCGTGCCGTGACGACCCCGAGCTCACCTTCCATAGGCCATGGGCTGGCGACTAGCAACAAAAGAGAATCATTGAAAAAAAGGGAAGGCGTTGCCTTTAAACCTATAACACACAAATCCTAAACACAAGCAGTAGAGGCAAAAAGTACTAAAATAGAAAAGTGAGGTGCCGAAATTATTTTGGCATATATACAAACCCAACTGATCTTCAAGTTCAAGTAAAAAGGGAATACAACTCTTGGATTGTCCGTCGGGGAATCCTTCCTGAAGGGGAGGTACAAAACTCGAACAACTCGTCCCTGCGGTATGTCCCGTATAGTCCAGCTCCGAGCAGTCTGATGTCCGTCACTCTCAACCTCGATCAGTGTTGTCTGTCATCTGCACAGAACACAACAATGTGCGATGAAGCCCGTGCAGGGATGAGTATATCAATACTCAGTAGGGGACCCCGAGACCCCCGATTTTCTCCCAAAATCCACAAAGGATAAACCACAGTAGAAAGACGAAATCACAAAGTATCAACCAACCATAAATAGGTATATACCCATACATATACCTATGATTTCAATCACAGTTCGGCTCCAACTCTTGATCCCAAGCACAAACCAATCCACAATGGAAGTAAATACAATCACCATGATGATAATGGTTGAAACCCTTACTCAACTCACACAGGTATATATCATTAGTAGAGATATAGAGATGATCAAATGTAGTCATTGATTCATCTATGTTGTCGGGACCACATAGGATACATGACCATCTATGATGTCGGACCCACACAATATACAAGACCACCTATCTCATCTAATTTTCCAGACCCATACTGAATAAAGGACCAGCTAAGCTGTCAGACCCACACATGATAAAGGACCAACAATGAATCATCTGATCTGTTGGACCCACACAGGATATAGGAACAACTATTCTGTCAGACCTAAACATGATCCAGGATCATAATTCTGAACTGTTAGTCCCACAGGGGATCCCTTTACAGTAGTCATCATTGTCGAACCCACAGAGGATTCTGGTACAGTAGTTATTGCTATAAAACCCATAGAGGATTCTGGTACAATATTCATCTATCGACCCCATGGAGGATTCTGGTACAGTAGTCATCGTTGTCTAACCCACAGACGATTCTGGTACAGTAGTCCTCGTAGTCGATCCAATAGAGTATTCTAGTACAGTAGTTATCTCAGTTGCAGCCAGCCCTTGAGTTCCTACACACAGCAAACTCAATTCTTGGAGGGTCCGCTCCTCGAGAAAAGTGTGGATACATAAACTATCACAAAGTCCTGAGTTGATGTATCCCGTAGTTCCGTCTAATCATAAGGAACTCAACATGACAATTGGCGCATCAGTTAGACACCAGGTCTGAGATATTGGAATTTCCGTTCTAGGGGCCTGGTTGGATTTACGCTCGATCCAAACCCGGCCATTTTCCAAACTTGTCTGAAACACAATTAGAGTATTCCAAAAGGAAAATATCGTTGTGAGTGTCCCTGTGACTTAGATGGCATGTCAATCGGACGCGTAGACTAGGATTTATTCACATTTATGCGAAGCCGGGCATAGACCGTCAATAATATCAAATTAGATGGACTGTGGTGATAATTATAAGAGTCTATAATATCATATTAGATAAATTTTTTTATATATCACACATGAAATATAAAAAACATTTAAACAGAAATAAATTAATATGAATCGTTTTGTATAAAAAATAAATATAGAATCATTTAATCATACATAACAACTGATAACTCATCGATCCAATAAAATTTAAAAATGAAGAGAACAAAAATAATTTGAACATGGTATATTAACAATATAAATACAAGGTGGAATCCACTACTTGATCTCCATCTGGTATATCACACTTGATCATTAAATATTACGCCGATGAATAACATGTACATATAAATATGGTGTCTTCTTTAGTTTTAAATATTTGAGAATCAGGATAGAAAAATGTTTATTACCCTATTTTCCACCACCATTTGTGTCCCTATAATCACCTATAGAGTTGTTTTTTAAATGTATTTAGGATCAATAAATTTAAAAATAAAGAAGAAGAATATAAATAATTACTATATCACTTTTGGTATTATGCTGAAATATGGTATAAAAAATATATTACTATTCTTGTGTCAAATTTTCTCTAACAAAATTACTATAACAAGAATCTAGGATCACCCACACACCCTAGAATAAAAAAATATTTTAAGTCATCACATACAATGAGATAAACACACCGTAAAAAGTAGTCATGTATGAAATCACCAAAAATAAAATGAATACACGTGATCCCTATCAATAATTGTATTAAATACCAAGAAGAAATTCATAGGAGTACTGACCCCCATACCAAAAACAAAACATTAATCATATATAAAATTATGAGTTTTCACATACTGTATTGGTAAACACATATCATATCTTCCAAAAATATGGACATATCAACACCTTATAATGAAAAATACCAAACATCATTATAGAAACACATGGTTTCACCAATACCCTTCCTAGGAACACATAATGAATCCTATGGAATCATTGGGTCATGATAAATCTATGGTAGGAAACACAGAACACATAATAGTGTGAAATACCTATGTGTAATATCATCATACATCATCCTCAAACTTCTTACAAAATCACTATATCCTATAATACAATTCATAGGATAGAATCTCAAGAAGAAAAATATACACATCACTCAAGGACTAGAATCACGTTGAATAACAAATCACCATCCAACTAGGCTAAAATGATAATCCTATAGAGAACCATAAATTCCCTTTCACAATGGTAAACTTTTTTAAATGATTATTTAGTTAATTTATGAATAATACATGATTCAGGACCGTAGTGGTTAATTGATAGTTTAAAAATGTATACATAAACAACTAGTATATAAATAATCCCAAATATTTTATTGTTAGTACTTCACATGAATAACAATTATTAGAAATAATAAACTTAAAAATATTCTCCATAACCTATGTATAAGAATCATATGAATGGGTGAGATCTAATTATTTGTAAGGGAAGCCTAAAAAATAACAAATAATGGTGACATGTCATCACCAGATATGAATAAGGGTATGGAAAGATGATCTAATCACATTAATATAATAACAATAAATTCACATATCATAATAATGAAACATTGAATATATTTTTTCATTCAAATGAAACAATAAATAAGAGTGATCAATCATTAATAATCCAACGTGATTCATGAAAAAAAATCATAAATATATGGTAAAATTATGTTTAATGACCATAATAATATAAAATAATTTCCTTAGTTAATGTTCAAAAATAAGATTATTATTCTGGATAAGGTTCGCTCCTCATGCCATCATTTCTATAAAAACAGTTTACTCTCATGAATATCTTATTCTTAAAATTTCCCTCATTGAGTAGGGTTAACATCACATTAAAATCCTTATAATATATCTGTATTTATAGAATTAATAGGAGGGATATAATAGACCTGCCCGATAATTGAATATAATGCTACCACATATAGGTTGTTTATAGTGCAACAATTAATCACATAATGATAACCAATTATGTGGTAAAAATTAAATTAAAACCAAATTCTTCATATCATCTTATCGTAAACCAGATAATGTATATAAGTTTAATAAGTATTTCATAAAAATCATAAAAACATTTATTGAATAAATAATTATGGTAACATTTGAATTCAATCCTTGTAAATTATAATAGCCAACAAGGGATGTTTTTATAGATAAAATACATTCAATAAATCACTAGAATATTTGTTGAGGGAAATTCCAATTGTTATTTAAATAGATTTATTTTGAATACAAATTTTTACAAAATTCAAAGTGAATAGTTGTAATTTAAAATAAAAAATGATTATTTTATAAGAATTATCAAATGAATGAGTATTAATGATTTTAGTGGAAGCTATTAATGTGGTGTAAACAAAAAAAATATTTTCACATTTTTTATATAATAGTAGATTGACCATGTTGAGAATGAAAAAATTTGATTCCATTAATTTATTTTATAGAATTTAAAAAATGGATAAAATTAATTTTATAAATTTTTATATAATACTTTGAAAATTATTGAGTAAAATTTATATAAAATATTGACCTGGATGAGAATATTCCCCACCAACATCAATAAACATGATGGGTTATCCTTGAGAAAATATTTTGGTTTCATAATAGCTTATAGATAGTATAATAATAGTAAAATTAAATACCCAAAAATATTTAGTGGAATATAAAATAAATATATCCTGTGAGATATGTATTTTATAATTTAAACATTGTAAAATTTAATAATAAACCATCCCTCTAAAAATTATATATTAATATAATCCTATATCGATGTCGTCAAATTTCAATCATATACGCCATGAAATTAGTGAATGAAATTGAAATATTAAATACCATGAACATAAAGATATTCATGATAAAACATACCAATGGTTCGGTATATACACATCGTAAATGAATATATGAAAATAACATCAAACAACCCTCAGTGAAGTAAAACCGAGACAAAAAGCCCTTATAGGATTTGTAATTTTTTTTAAAAAAATAACTCAAATCATTAGCATTACATGTTTTAATAAATATCCCTAAAAATGATATATTATGATAAAATAAATTAGTTAGTTGTATCTAGACAATATTAATAGTAAATAGTTTCATAAAATTAAAAAGTTTCAAATTGAAAAAAAATTTAAGATGAAAGCTATACCTCAAATCCTTCATGATTTGTATGAAACCTAAACTACTTTATATTAAAATTAATCTTATTAAAATTTCATTCCAGAAAAAAAAATCATATAATAAAATTGATTTTTTATTTAAAGAATATTTTCACCTATTTATTGATTATATATAGTTATCATCATCATTTCTGGTGTGAAATGCCTCATTATTCATTAATGTTTTATTTTAATAGTTATAATACAAGATATTTATTCATGATACTTATAATATAAAAAATTGAAATCATTGAATAAATCAAATATAAATTCATTATATAATTATTCATAACTATCTATATAAACTACTGATAAAAAATTAAATACATCATTATGTGGAGACAATAATGTATTTGATTTCATAATTGACGTTTCCATTTTTCAATGGATTGAACTAAAAAATGTAAAATATTAATTAATAATTCCATAATTAATATATCAAAAAATATCATATATAGACAATTAATATATCACAGTATACATCCTTTAATGTTGGTCGTTATAAATTTTTTTATCACTATGTGGAGGTGTTAGCCCCCCATACTCACGAGTAAAACTTTAGTCTCCAATTGGATTGAGAAGTGGTTGTAAATGGTTCAAATAGAAAAATAATGACATATTATAATATTTTGTAGAATATATTATTTATATATTAATGATAAAACATATTTTATTATGTATAAAAAGATATAAATGTGAAGGAGCCTGGTTAAAATCAATTCCTCTTCATTGACAGGCCTAATTTTCCAAACACTTTAAGAATGGAAGGATTGGTATTTTGATAAGGTTATAAGATATTATATGTAGTAAATTAGATTATAAATGATTTATATATATACTAGTCTTGGATATATAGATTAAATGTTGTGAATAAAGGAGGAGGAGTGGTGCCAATTTATATGTGAGGGGAGGTACCCACATAGAATTTTTTAAAATATTCTAATGATATAAAGTCACAATTATGATAATGTGGATTCAAATGTTCCTATATTAAATGTCATTATATAATATTATTTATATATATTTAATTATTAATAACATAATTGAGTTTTTGGTAATTTTAATCTTATCTCATTGTTTAACACCATGAAAACTAGTTTAAACAATAACAAATGAATCTAAATATTTCTATTTTTGTTTTTCACTATGACAAAATTTTATTTTGACATTATAAAAGTATACCAATTATGATAATAAAAATTATGTATTCAATATTACCATATTCTATTTCTAATATTGGTATAATTTATTTTTAATTATTTCCGCAAACATTATCAAATGCCCGTTTTTGAAAATTGATATTTTAGTGAAAACATATATCACTGGAATTCCATACAATTTAAAACTGAAAAATGATTTATTAAATATTATATTGAATATATATTATATTAATTTTTTGAAGAAAATTACTCAATAGTAGTTATAAAAATATATTAAGATAAAAACAGATTATGTGCCTAAATATAGTTCTTCCAATAAATTTTATTTTTAGACAAAAAATTAACATATAAAAATAAATTTGTACGGATATTTCTTTAGTAAATATTTATATTATTTATAATAAAAATTTTAAAAGGTTCAATTAATTTCATATATAGTCTATAATAGTAAATTTCCATAAAAATATATCATTTAAAAAATATTAGTTTTTACATTTTACTAAAAAATTAATGCTATTAGAAAAATACAATGTCTTCATCCTTAGATATTTTTGACATGATTATTTAAAAAATTATATAATTTTCCTTAAATGAATAACTGATAATGGTAGAAATTAGTTATAATTTATTCTTGAAATAATAATAAAATTATATTTTCGGAAAATATAATATTTTTCAAACCTAAAATGACATTAATGAAAAATAAGTTATTATTTATTAATAAATAATAATTAAATATTATTCATTAAAATAATTTTTTTCTATTTTTTCAAAAAGTATTTATTAGTATTCATACCAGCAAATTTAAAATATTTTTTACAATTCTTATCTATATAAAAACTTATATAGTCTTGGAGATACATATTAGTGAAGCGTTCTAGTAATATTTTTTCTTTCAATTGAAACCAAAATTTTATTGTGATGTTACCTTATACCCCCATAAAAATAAATTTATCCCTCAAAATTTATTAAAAATAGTATATATAAGAGGATATGGTAGCATCATTGCAACCTCAGGTTCACATATAGCTCCCAAAAATATTTCTTCGTATAATGAACATATACCTGGCGACTAGTCATATTATATAAAATAATTTATTGGTGATCCATATTTTGTATCAGATGTTCTTAATGAAAATCATCAATATTAATTGGTAAATCCAAAGAATTTTTCTTGTCAATGATTTGGTATGTACTTTCATAGGAGGGATATATTGAATACTTCATGATCTATAGAGGAATTTTGTATGAATTCCATGTGATTAGATAAAATCCTACTTTATAAATAATTAAAAAGGTATGAATATAAATATGGATAATAATTAAATTATTTTTTATCAAAATAAAATTATTACATAGAGAAATTCCTTGAATAAACATCTAAATAATATTTAATTCCCAATTTTTTTTGTTTTTCTCAACAAAAAATTTTCTCGACTTTGAGATTCCAAGATGTGTAGAAGAATGAATATTAATTTTTTTGAAATTCTTTTAGCTAATTCTGTTGTCAATTAATTTATTTCACTAACATCATAATTTAATTATAGTGTTATAAACTTATTTCTATGTAAAAAAATCAATGGATCCATAAGAATTATCATCTAGAATGTATTATTCTGCATAATATCTACAAGAGGCTGGTTTGGATCCCAACAACTAGGGAAAACTAGAGAATGTGATTTCAAAATATCCTTCATGGAATAAATGTTACTCTCAGTCTAACCATAAGTTTGTGAATAATATGTTATAATGAAACATAAATTTTAATTTGTACCTTTTTATTACTTCTCAAGAACATCAATGTATTCCTAAAGACTATAAATGATAAAATAGCATATAGAACTCCATATAACATTAAAACTTCTTCAATTTGTTTCATGTAAAGCCGACCAAATGAGAATAAATATCTGATAGAAATAGATATGCATGGTGATCAACTACAACCAAAATAATATTATGGAATTTTGATTTTTGGTGAGTATAATGATGAAATCCATGGTAATTTGTTTCCATTTCCAATATAGTATTTTAAGAGGTTGTAACATCCTAATAGACATCATTCTCCTAGTATTAACATGCTCACATACCAAAAAATATTATAAATAATCAATGATATCCCTATTCATTTTTTCCAAAAAAAATTACAAATTTAGAACTATTTAAATATTTACACTTCTAGTATGCATTATGAATTCATTGATATTTAATTTTTCTAATATTTTTTACTTCAGATCTGTAATTAATAGGACACATTCTCAGTTTATGGACCATATCATTTTATTAAATCCAATGTTGAAATCATGAAAATTTATCACCTTCTTATACCATTCCAAAACCCCCTTTCTACTTATTAATGAATGTATAGATTGAATTATGAACACTTATTTGAGGAATATAATATTTCTCCCCATCTTTTAAGATTTCATTTTGAATCCTTTTAAATTCTATAATTGTTAGATCAATTTTTTTACCATATTCATAGATATGATTACATTGTAATTTTGAATCCAAACATTAGTCACACTGATCACTTTTAAAAATTGGTAGTGTATTGACCATTCATGATCATTAATAAACACATACCAACTAATTTTGTGAATATAAAAATATTTATGGCTGGAAGTATATGTATGTATTTTATGAATAGAGTATATATCCAAACTTTATCCATAATGGTAATTCCTACATATCAATATTTTAATGATATCTATTTGTAACTCAAAATGATGAGTATGGTAATTTTCCTAACTAACATTCAATTGTAATGTGGAATATAGTATTACCATATCGCTATTAATGATAAAAAAATCCTACCCATTTCGTTGATTCATCATTATAAATCATAACCCTTCTCTACTATAAGGATGTGTGAGTATAGCTGCATCATCCAGACTTCTCTTCAGTTCCATGAAATGCTTTTCACACTAATCAATCCAAAAGAATTTAAAAACACGATGAATTAACTAGGTTACTGCCTTATATTTTCATGATAAAATATTTTAAAATCATCAACAATATCCAAAATATCCATAAAAACTATTAATTTTCATCAATGCAGTTGGTCTAGACCAATGATTTAAAACATATTTCATAGATGGACCCATCGATATTCCATCTCATGAGATCCTAAGAACCAAAAATTAATGTCTCATTAGAAAAATCACACTTAGTAAATTCCTCAAATAACTTATCAATCCTTAGGTTATTAATTCCAACCCTCATGCGACTTGGATCCTATTATTTTATCTTGTAATATATAAGAATATCATCTATAATGACTTTAATTATATGATCTAGGCAATCTTTAATGACTCTCATTTTTAAATCTATTAATATTTGGTGGTATTATTAATTTCCAATGACATAGATATAAATTCATAGTGTATATACATTGAATTTAATGAAATATTGGTATTTTCATCATTTTTTATCCAGAACTAGTAGTATCATGATCAATGGAAAATCATGTAAAAATTTAAATATCATCATAATTGTACACATAAATATAGAATATGTGAAGGATGATACATATTCTTGATCATGATCTCAATATGTTCAAAATAATAAATATAGATATAAAATTATCAATCATTCTTCTAAAAAATCATAGATTAACCCTATAGTGGTACACATTGAATAATGAATCCCAAATATAAATTCCCCAATATTCTTTAATTCCTATAACTCAATTGGGTACAATATATATGGAGTCTCTAAAATAGGTATAGAATAGGTTATGGGTTAAATTTAAAACTCTTGATCATTATTTAGCGAAATAATATGCAACTAAATTTTTAATACATCAAAAAACACTCATACAACAGGTATATCATCAATATTGAGTTTTTCTCGGACCATCTGAGATGATTACCAATTTTGAATAGGAATACAGAGAAATGGATTGAATATAATGGCCACAGGGTGTTTAAATTATCATTAACAACATTAAAATTTAATTTGTTAGATTAGCCTATAAAATATGACTTATTATCCCCATAAATTGATTTTTGATTTATATAATGAAAGAAAATCTATTAAATAAATCAAAAAAATTAAACTATAGAAAGAATATCAATATTTTTAGGAAAAAAAATCCAATATACATTTTCAATGGTGTATTCATAGAACTGAGATTTTATCATTATACCAATTGTTAACAATAAATTTCATATATATATATATATCATATATTAATACATTAATATTCTTTAAAATACATAATTAATCCCAATACAATCATAAATTTTATATTCCTTTAGAAACATGTATAAAATGAAAAAATGGTTCATAAGTGAACTATATCATCTCTCATTAAGATCATCATTTCTGTAACCCTTAATAAAAATATTGTATATAATACATTTCTTCATAATATGGGGGGAATTAAACATTTGAATGGTTGATATTTGATTCTCGTTATGGGTAAAAAGTAATGTAATCAATTATCAGATATCACTAAGGGTATGATAAGATTAGATTAAAATTTGAAAACCATATGTTTTATACAATAGTTTGAAATAATGATTAGTGGTGAAAAGCGTGGAAATTTATAAGTCATTAATCATATATGAATGAGAAAATATAATCTAAGAGAGGAGAAAATTTTCCTATGGCATTAATTTATGATATTCATGTAATTGAAGTGAATCTTGTAATTTTTAATCAAGGGTTACATACAATATATTGAAATGCATTGATTTCCAACCACATTAGATCATATTAATCTAGGTTCACTCACAATACTAGGAATGTGGACATATTTCCTTACTAAAATGAGTTTTCCCCATTCATGTATGGGTTTTCTCATGATATATCTATCGTTACCAAATGTGTTCGAGGTATTCATAATTATATTCCCATTTTTTAGATAATGAAAATCATACATATGTGTGCCAAAATATTATAAATATTTCAAAGTATTATAAAAAATGTAAATTAAATGGGTTTAAAAAACATTTGATCGTTTCATCATAGTGTAATTTATTGAAAATAAAAGGGTTTCATAATATAACTAACCTCTGGAAAAAATAGGTTTCATTTAATATCCCTTAAACAATTATCATTATAAGACATCCAAAGGATTAAATTAGATAGTATCATTATATCATATACCTAGTAATGTTTATGTAATCTCAAAATATGTTATCAACAAAACATTTCATTAAAAGATCACCTGGAATATTTAAATTAAAAAAAACATATCAATTAAAAATAACATCAGTAAAATGTAAAATATTTTTAAATATAAAGGAAAAAAATATTGTAAATTTACCTTGGAAACATTTAAATTAATCTTTTAATGAAACAATCCATCATTTTGTTTTAAAATTAAATTTTATCCATGTACATTAAATTGATAATTCCATTAATATATTCACTAAATATTCAATGGTACCTCATTTCAGAATTAAAAAATAGGATTCCATTTTAAATTTATATAAATTAATAATGTGTAAAAATGAATATAAAAATAATTTTTGAATATGACACACATTCTATAAAATACTCAAATAAAATAGTGAAAATGTTGAAAAAATATTTTCAACCAAAGAGATTGAGAAATTAATTTAGTACATGAAAACATTTATTATGTCTATTAAGTACTTAATGTGAGATAAATTGAATGTAATAATTTTTGTTATTGATGAAAACAAAGGAGAATAAATATCAAAATATTCTAGATAGGTTTTTAATAAAATTCATTCAATTTTAATTCAATCATAAACAATCAAAATTAAAATGATATTGAAACAATAATATATTATCGAAGGTATAAACATGATTTAGACATGTTCGAAACAATTTTATAATAAATATATATTTTTTATAAATATAATCTAGAACCATAAAACATTCTATCATACCATACGTTATGTGCATAAAAAATCTTAATTGCCATTTATTAAAAATTATTTATAAAACCACTGTTCCATATCATAACTTCTTAATTTTTCATGTATGTTTCTATTCGATAGCCCCAATACTTTTATATTGACTATATTTTAGAAGTATCTATAATTTTAATTATGTAATAAATAACATATGTATTGATTATATATATATATATATTCATCCATAAAATGAATAGATAGAAATTTTATTTACCCCGTTAAAAGTCACGGTAGGATGTACAAACACATTAACACTATTTACATTATACAATGAAAATTAGAAGATAAGGTTAAATAATATTCTATCATTATATTACCAAAATAATAACATACATATCATATTATATAATTAGATACTTATTTATAATCATCCATGTAAAATGGTAATGAAAAATGAATTACAATTCAATGTGGAGGTGGTAATTCATTTGTATGCATGGTTGATGTTTTCATTTCTAAAATGATGTATTGAAGGAGGATAATTATTGATATACTATTAAAAAATATCTATATTTAAGATACTGAATTTATTTTTTATAATAGATGCAAATAATTTCATGATGGGTTGAAATGAAATTATTTGGATAATTCTTGTTTACATGTTATACATATTAATTGAGAAACCCACTTTTGATTAATGATTATCACCTTAAATGTAGTTATTTTTGGATATTTAATAATCTAAAAAATATTAGTGTTTAATCGATAAAGGTATTTCCATAGAATTTTCATGAGTATTAAGTCTCAAAAAGTTCTTATAATATAGGAAATTTGGTATCCTTTAAAAGGGGAGAAATGCCAAAATTATAATTAAATAAAAAATGAAATAATATAAATATCATAATCACATAAATTGTCACTGATTTAACCCATATTCAGTGATAAAATTTTATATGCTGAAAATAAACTAAAGAAATCTAATTTTGGAATTTTTAGGATATCTGGTAATACCTATCCTCTATTTAAAAATATATAAAAGTATTTAACCTTTAATGAAATAACATAACAATTATAATGATATAATAATTATATAAAAAATGTAAGATACCAAAATTATAAAGTGAAAATTTCTATTCGATAGCTTGTATGAAATGTATTACTAAGATTATAAGGGACTATACTTTCCTAAGACTCAATTATATATCAACTTTTTAAAGAAATTATACTCTAGATATATCTAGTTAAGAATGCACTAACAACTTATCATGCGTTACAAGAAAGAACAACATTCCTTGATAGATTATGTTACATGACATTGTGACCTTCCTTGATATATTGTGTTACATTCTAGAATGAGTTTCATCAAATAACAATGTATTATTAAAATAATATAAATTAATATGATATGATTTGAATGACCAATTCATTAGTTATTATTAATTCTAATAACTATGTTATAAAAATTATGTTTTACACCATCATAAAATCAATTCATTGGTTACTAATTAATGATAAGAAAAAACAAGAACCAATTAGGGATACAAAAAATTTATAATTATATTCTTCCAATAGTTTATAATCCTAATAGAAATAATTAATCATATTTTGTTAATTAGTTTAATGAAATATATATGGTATATATTAATTAAAACATTTTTATATTCATCAATTAGGTTTGACATGCATAACATATGAAGAGATTCTATGTGACACATAAAAACCAATATTTTAATAATGGTAATTACTCAATAGTTTAATTGTGATTCAAATTTATATATGAATTTTTACCCTTTAAATTATTTAATATGTCAAAATAATGTTCATATTTTAAAATGAATCATAATTTTTAGTGTTGGGTGATTTTTGATATTTTTTTCAAAACATGACATTTTTTAATTAATAGTTAAATAATCACAAGTAAAAAACTACTTTTTCATCTAATTTATTTATATGATTGAATTATAATTATAATTTATATTAATGTTTAATTATATAATATTTTTATCAAATTATACAATTTATGACATTGGAATAATTTTCAATTTGAATTTTCTTATAAAAACACATCAATGATTAAATAATTTTTAATTTAAAAACAAACCTTATCGTCCCACCTACATGATGAATTTTAAATTAATTTCTACCACTTCTATTACATTAATTTGAAAAAATAGATTCCATTTTTAGAATTAGCTTAATTTATAATTTAAAAAAAGATAAAATCCATATTTGACAAAAAAATATTATTGAAGATAATGAAAATTATTTATAATTATTTATGTAAAATTATTCTTAATAAATGATGAAACCATTTAATTTAGGGAACAAATGATCTATCTACTTGTCCAACACACAATGTATGCCCATAATTCAGCAATTAACCTTGCATTATTTTGTTTTTTTTGGGTTTTAATAAATTTGTTATGCCAAAACCTTTGTACACATAACATTATTTCAAAAATACCAATTAGATCATTTTCCTCTTTTATAAAAGGCCACCACCTCACCAAATTCCTCACACCTCCCAAACAACATATGTTTTTCCATGATCATCCAATATAGATTATCAAAATAAATCCCATTTACCTTAAATCACACCTTTTGGCATAAAGACATCCATGTAAGACCTTTTGTGTACACCAAATAGTGTTACCTAATTTTAAATTAATGCTTTCTAATGATAACATTTCATTCATTTACTTCTCCACCAACTAAAATATTATTAATCAATGTTAATATAATTACAACATTATCGATATAATATAGTGATGTGTTTTTATTATGGTTTTTGTACAGTAACACATACTTCCTTTTAATGGGTAATGAACATACTATTACTGTGTACGAAAAATAGTCGCCCCACAAAATGATGATTGCTCATTTTTTCCTTTATGAACATTCACAGTTTGACATTATAATAGAATAATTATTTATAAATTTATATATGATATTTATTATTTAGTTATTCATAATTAATTATTTTAGAACAAATAACTTTAATACATTCTAGTTTTTGTTAGTAAGATAGCATCATTTGAGAATGTATGGATTATCACCCACTCAAACCGATGTGATTTGTCCAATATAAACATGGATCATGTTAAGGAAGATCTTGATAAAAATATTCTGAATAAATAAAATAAATAGGTTAGTATAATTATGATATAAATGTATATTTATATCATTCACTTTTATTTCTTTTAAAATATGATAATAAAATGTATGTAATGTTCAACCATATGTACTGACTACCGTCTCTATAAATGGTGCATTTCATTTATTATCTCAAAACATTGTATATTTTTTTAGATAAATATATACTACATATATAGGATATTAAAAATATGTTTTAAATTATGGATATTACTAAACCATGATATATTTAATTAGAATAATAAATAATAGTTTCCATCATTATAGACAAACAAGATAATTCTCACTCTAAATAGTTAAAATAATGACAGGATATTAACAATGGAAAATAAGATATTTTAATAAGATCCAATATGTTATCATAAATATAAATATGGTTCATTTATAAGTGTTTAACATGTTTAAACCCCTTATAAAATGTTTTTAATTAAGTTCATAAAAATCTAAACACAATATAAGGGATTTTCATCTCAATTTACATTCCACTACGACATAATGATTATTATGAAAGTAGTTTCATTAATAAGGTGTATATACTGCCTTTTACATGTTTTATCTTGAACCCCATTATTATCATGATATAATAAGATTTTTTTAATTTTATTACTTCATTAGAATTGTAATTTTAAATGATTCAATGTGGTATGGGACACTTTTGAATGTTTAATGTTTATTTTCACATGAAAGTTACCAATGAGCTTTGAATTAAAATTATATTTGAAGAAATTATATAACCATGGGACAATTAAAATTTTCATTTATCACTGGTTATAAATTACCATTTTCATGTGTTAGAACAATTTTCACTCTTTGGTAATGAAAATGTTCTATAAAATGAGTTTAAGAAAACTCAGTATTATTTCTAACATTAGTCGAAGAACATCTTTATATCAAAAAAATGTACTATTGAAATGTTTTCAAAACGAATTTTTAAATGATATGGAATAGAATAATTTAAATCTTTTTTCTTTTATTAACGTTTTAAAATTATTATTCTTATCTCATCCCAAAAATTTAAATTTTTATTCCCTTTTTACAGATTAAAAGGATTGTTCTTTTAACTCGTATAACAAGTATAAATTCAGTCACTGTCATTTTTTTGAAGCATCCTTTGCATGTATAAAAGGTTACTTTTTAAGGAAATTAATTTCAAAAGTTAATTTCAATTAAATGCTGGTTCAAAATGTTTGTCATAATAAAATGATATTTTTCTGGAAAATATTTTTAATAGACCTTTTTATAATATATATAATCATCGACAATGACCAATTAGTTTTACTCCACATGATAATTTTTTATTGATACCGAAGTTTTATATCCTTTTTTATGGTTTTATAATGATTTGGATAAGGATTTTATTTTGGTACACTACTTTGGTTCATTTTTTAGTCCACTTGAAATATTCAATCTTCTATGATCATCGAACATTGAATTTACCCTAATTATCCATTTCATTTTTCAGTGATATTACTATTGACTAAACTATATACCATTTTACATATGGTCTCTACATTGATAGTTATTTTATTATATTAGGGAAATATTGATAATTTTTTATTTTTCATTCAATATGGGTATTTGATCGGGAATATTTTTTATTTTGAATCTTCAGTATGAGAAACGATTTAGACATGTATTGAATGGAGGATCTCGTATTTGTAAATATCCTGATTGCATCGACAAGTTCTCAGGAGAAAAATATGTTGTGAAAATTATATGGGTTTCTATATATATTTTTGACTATTTTCAAAATAGTGATTATTGTATAGGTTTTCATGTTTCGTAGAAATGACTTCCATTAAGAAATCATTTACCACTTTTAGTTTTAGTTATTATCCGTCCTTGATATTTTTCATCGTCATATCTATTGATACTTTTCATATTCATTTCATTGTTTATTTGTAATGGTTTTAATTTATTCAATTTCTTTAATTATTTCTCCTTATCTAGTAATTTAAATTTAAGGGGTTTATAGTAATTACCATTCCATATTTTTCAAGCAGTTCATTCTTAGTTTTTTGATTACATGGTATATGTGTTCATTTATTTATTTCCCATTGATTATAACTCTTAGTGATTCTATATTACATCCACTAAATTTTTCCCTTACCAAGCATTCAAAGTAATACTTTTTTTGATTCATTCCACTTGAATAAAATATGTGTACTAGGAAAAATGTGGATGGATATACTATATGGAATAATGGTTTCCTAAATGTTATTTGTTTATTAAGAAGAAAAAATTATGTTGTAATTAGTGTATTCATTGGAAATAAAATAATCAATTCTGCATTTGATTTGAGGAGACTACTGAACTCTTGGTCCATGGGGATTTGATTCCCAATAATCATTCCAATTTATTTGATAGAAAACACAATATCTAGGCTATTTGGGGCTGAATTCCAATAGTTGGAATCAAAGGAAGATTAGTGGAAATATTGGGAACAATAGATAAGAAAACATATATTAGATATTGTTACCCTCTAGTGGAATTTAAATACATTTATATAAAAACACCATATAATATTTTCAATTTAGAGATTAAGTGGTGCATCCTAGAAATACATCACTCTCTGGATATTATAAGTAGATGTGGTTTTACAATGGATGTACCTAGAAGTAACAAATCCACAATGGTGTCCCATACATGTATTGGGGTAACAAAGTACATTAAAATGGGCATATCTATAGATTTAAACACCTGGTGGGATATAATAAGGATAATTCAAATTTTTATTATAAACAATTTTAGTGTATTTTAATAGATACTGATAATAAATAACCTTGGTTAATCCTAATGTATTTTAGATTGAATAAAATGAGTCATGATATAGAAATACAATAGGTGATATTTTCGTTAATCCATATACTAAGGAAGGAATAATTTTGATGAAGTAGTATTGGGATTCAATAATTAAATTGATGAATTATTTAAATAGTTGTATTTTGGATATAATAATCTGGAAGCATCAATTGAATTTTATTGATTTTAGAAGCATGATTTTTAAAAGAAAATGTTATTTAATGAATAATTTATTTGAATTTATATATAGATAATTTTAGTTGTATTTATTACCATTATGGTAAATATGAACAATAATGAAATAATACCAATAGTCAAATAAGATTATGATACATAATAAAAAAAATTATATTGAAATATTTAGTTAAGAGTCTATTTAATGATTAAATTTCATGGATATCCATTTGATTTATTTTTTATATTATATTAATATGGTATTAGAAAAGGATAACATGTATGATGGGGGACATCTTATCATCTCAAGAAAGGCCACAGTTCGTGATACCTTTACCGATGGGAGGTAAATGTTTCATTCTAACCAAGGGCCTAGGCAATATATTGGTTAAATTTTCATTATTTTTGGTTAAAAAATTTGACGAATAAATGTTAATGGTGAAACAATAGTTTTAATTGTGAGGATTTGGGATTAATACATTAACTATATTGGTTTTGGATGTTTATCATCGAAAAATAGTTATACATGTCACACTTTTATACGCCTTATGATCTATTACATGTTTCTTTTTGCACATCATGAATAATGTAATTTTTTATTGGTAATTAACATATTTGTGTAAAATAATGAATTAGAATGTTATAGAAGCACAAAGAAATTGGAATTTTCATATGAAATGGAAACCTAGGATGAAATAATATTTTTTTAAATTATTTGTCATGAAAATATTTTCCCATTACATTATGATCTGTTCAACCAGTGATCTTCTAAATCAACAAACATTTATTTGTTTTAGGCCCTAAATAATCCTTTGATCATTCTTTATATTTTAATTTATAAAGTCAGTCACTTTCTAAGATTATATCTGTTTTTCATCTAAGTACATATGTTCACTTCCTACTAATTTTCTCCGACTTAGAGATCTACTAACATGCTTTCCAATGTGGACTTGGAACTTCTCTTTCCCTCGTATTTATAGGTTGTTTTATAAACCCTTATAATGATGTTGAACTTCAACATTTGGAAAATCAAACAATTTATCTACCAAATAATGTTTAAATAGTGAGGACACAATTTTACTAATTTGAGGAGAATCTAACACCCTTAAATTGTAAAGAAAAAAATTGTTATTTTCTAGCTTGTATGAAGCACATAACCAAGTAAATAAGGGAATTTAAATTTTTGACACTACACTATATATTTGAAATTATAAATAAATTTAATAAATGATATAGTGTGTAATGAACACAAAACTGAGTTATATTGTCATACATGCCAAAGATACCTTCTTTGATAGTTTTTTTCATGCATGACTCACCATCCTCATTAGTTGGATCACACGAAAGAATGAATTTCAACAAATAGTAATGTATAATTATAATATTATTATTTAATATAATACGATATAAATTAAAGTTTAAATTAGTAGTTCTGAATAGTTAAATTTTCCCTTTAAAATTTATGGTTTACTCTAATATAAATGTAATAAATGGTTAAAATTAATGAGAAACAAAAATAATAACAAAATGGATATAAAAGATTTTATTATATTTATGCATCTAAATGAATTTTTACATAATAAACAAAATTATTTTCAAGTATTTAATTTTTTTAATAAAATTTATATATTATATATTCAATAAAATATATTTGATATTCATCCCTTAGGTTGGATATGTATAAGATAATAATAAACAATATTTTACACTTAAAACCCCAAATTTTTTTAATTAAAATTTACCACCTTTTAATAGACAATGCTGTTTGTTTTTGAATTTTGACACATTAATTGATTTAATATGTCAAAATAAACATCATATTTGACTTAAAATCATAATAATTATATTTGGATGAATTTATGTTATTTTTTGGAAACATAACATTTTTAATGAATAGTTAAAAATACTAAATTTTAGTTCATAACATATTTTTCATCTTATTTATTTATAAGGTTCAATTATACTTGGAAATACCTACGTCTTAATTAGATAATATTTTTATCAACTAATTAAATTTATGTCAGTGGAAAATATTTCACTATGGAACTAATTATAAATAAATAGATAATATTCTGACGTTTTTACATTAAAAACTCTCATTATTGTCCTGCATATAGGGTGGATTTTGAAATATTTTCCTCCACTTATATTATTGGAATTCTAAAAATTTGATCCCATATTTGGAATCGTAATATTTTATATTTTATAATAAGACTAAATTTGTTTTTGGAAGAGGAATATTATCGAATGTAAATAAAATTTTTAACAATTATTGTGGTAACATTGTGTTTAATAAATGACTAATCCATTAACATAGGGCCCAAATGACCTAGCCACTTATCCCAAACCAATTTTAGGGACATAAATAATCCACTAAACATACATTATTGAGTTTTTTTGTTTTTATGTCAATTTATTGGATGAAAAATATGTACAACTAACATCTTTTCAAAAATCCCAAATGAGTCTTTTTCCACACTTATAATTGGCCACAACATCTCCCCATTCCTCACACCTATCCAAAAAATAGGTTGAAACATTTAACCCCATAAAACATACCAAAATACTTGAACTAAATTTGGAAGACACAATTTGGGTATAAATCCATCCATGTAATCCCTTTGTTTTACCCCAACAGGAATTTCCCATTATTAAAGTAATGCTTTCCGAAGATCATTTTTCATTCATTTACATCTCCACCAACTCAATTATTATACATCGATATTAATATAAAAAATGTTATCATAAATGTGGTTTAATTTTTTTAGTATGGGTTCTACCTAAAATAACTCAAAAGTTTTTCTAATGGGTAACGAACATACTATTTCTGTTTATGGAAAACTATTATCTCACCAAATGATGAATGTTCATTTTTTCCTCTACCAAAATTTATGGTTGTACAAAATGAAAAAAACTATGTTTATATATATTATATATGATGTTTATTAGGTATTAAACCCTTTTAAATAATTTTATAAAATATACATTTAATACATTACTTTTTTCAGTAATATTATTACAACGATTGAGGTTGTGTGAACTACTCCCCAGTCAAAGGGTTGTACTTCGTTAACACTAAACATGAAATACATTATGGATAATTTTATAAAAAATATATTGAATATATTATAAAAATAGTGTTTTATAATTATAATATACATGTATCTACATTTAGTTTACTTTTTATTCATTTAAATTACATCAATGAATTGAAGGCGACGTTCATTTGTAGCTACATACTACCGTCTCCATGAACGGTGAATTTTTCTTCATAGATCAAATAATTATAGATTGTTATTGACACAGATAAAATTTATATATATGATATTAAAATGATTTTTTTAAATTCTGGATTTGAATAAACCATTATATATATATATATATAATAACTAGAAAGAACAAGCTAAAACATTATCAACACACAGGGAAATTTTCACCTGAGATAGTTAAAATACAAAAAGGTAATTAACAAATAGGTAACATGATATTATAATAGGATCATATATGATAAAAATACTATTATTTTATATTTATATGTTATTAACACATTTAAACCCCTTATACAAGAGATTATATGAATGTCACTATAAAGGAAACACAAGGTTGGGGATTTTCATCTCAATATGCATTCCATTGACTCTTAATTATTATTATTCACATTGTTTCTTTTATATGGATTATATACTAACTATGACTTGTAATATCATGAATCCATTTATTCTCATGATATTATATGTTACTTTTAATATTATTTATTCAATATTATTCTGAAAAAAATGGTTCAAAGTTGTATGAGAAACATTAATTTGTTTAAATATTATTTTCTTCAAGCCTCTCATGATAATTAAATGGAATTTCCAATTGATGAAATTATATAAAAATTTCCCAATAAAACCTTCTATTTTTAATAGTTTTGCATTAACATATACATGTAGTAGTACCATTTTTCCACTATATTGTACTCAAAATGTTTTAGAGAATATTTTTAAGAAAATTACGACATTATTTATCACTTTATTTGGAGAACCTATTTTCTTCAAAAAAAACGTTTTATTAAAATGGATTTGATAAATATTTTAGAATGTTATGATAAATAATTGTGTACCTTTTTTGGTATTTACATATGTTTTCAAATAAATCTACTTGTCACTTTCTCAACAAGTAATTTCTCAAAAAAAATTACCACTCCAAAGGAATATTCTTTTACCACAAAAAGATGTATGAATTTACTCACAATTATTTCATTGAATCTTCCTTTTCATTTCTAATAGGATTATTTTTAGTTAAATAATTTTAAAATGTGATTTTATATGAAGGTGTGTTTCAAAAGTTTTTTCATAATTAAATGATATTTTTATCAATAATTTTTTTGTTGAAATTTTTATTGAATATTTATAAATCAATAATAAGAATTAATTTTTTACACCTCATTGGATTTTTTGGTATTGATTCTATCCTTATATTTCCTCTAGGTGATTTATTATTTATTTGGACAATAATTATTTTCACATTCACTTCTATGATTAATTTTTTAGTCTACCTAAAATTTTCAAACTCCAATAATCAATTAACATTGTATTTCCACAAATTATATATTTCATTTTTCAATGGTATTATTACTAAATAAAATATATAGAATTTTACTTATATTATACACTTTACTTGTAATTTTATTATTTAGGGTAAATATTGATAATTATATATTCTTCACTCAATATTTAAATCTGAAAAGGCATATTCTTTATTTCAAAAATTCAATATGAGGAAGGCATTGCACATGAAATTAAGGGATGAACCCAAAATTTATACAGATCCTCGATGTATCTATAGGTTCTCATGAGACAAATCCATTTATAAAATTAAATTTGTTTCTATCAATCATTTTAACCATAATGTGAACGCTCTATATGGTATAGGTTTTCAGGTACCTTAGGAATCATGTCCAATAAGAAATAATTTCCATCATTTTTTTAGTTATTATACTTATATAAGATTTTACATTGAATAATCTATGGATACATTGCATTTTCATTTAATTGATTAAATGGAATGTGTTTCAATTTCTTACCTATCAATTTTTATGTTTCAATATATAGTTTTTCAATCAAATGTGTTTCAAGTCATTACCTCACCATATTACTTCTTCACTCCATTCATAGATTGTTGATTATGTTCTTTGTGTGTTCAGTTATTTACCATTCCAAAATTATTACACTAATTTAATAATTATTTCTTCCGCTATAATTTAAACCATTACTAATCCATTTATCTCACCATTATTATATGTCCTCCCACATGAACCAATTTATTTTACATTAAATTATGTGTAGGGATATAATATATGTAATAATGTAATCCTCAATGTAATTTATTAAGTTAGATGACAAAAATTTTGTATAATGTATTATATTAATTTATAATAAAATACTCATTAGTTTATCTTGTTTAGCAAGACTACTAATCTCTTGATCAATCACAATTTGATTCATTTAAATCTTGCTAATGTAATTGATAACATTATCTTACTCTTGGCTGTTTAGGGTTGGGTCACTAAAAAAATTAAAACTAACCATATAAAAAATATGCAAATTATGATTCCAAATATGAAATATATTTTTTTAAAATTTAATATATATTCGTGGCATAATTAAATTTTAATCTATAAAAACAAAACACTTAAAAAACAATTATTTTGCAATATTACTGATTTATGGGAAAAATAATTTTACCTCAAAATAAAATAATAAATAAAATTTCAATGATTTCTTGGTTAAAAAATATACTATTATGTGTTTTTATTATTTTGGATCTATGAAATTCTGATTGGTACCTTCCAATGAAGCAATCAATTTTAAAGAATCCATTTTTTTTAACAGGATAAAATATTACTTATCACAAAAGTCAATATTGTGTTCTTAATTTCAAAATAATGTTTTAAATTAAATATTTAATTTTATTCTGATACATTTTATAAAATACCAATTTATATAATAATATAATGTTGTTTTTTATGGTTAATTTAATTTTTAGACCATTTTTTAAATTTTTTTTTATTTTATTGAGGTTGTAAATATTTATTGTAAGCACTATTCATTATTACCAAAATTAATTTATTAAAATTATATTATATTAATTATTATAAATCCCAATATGAAATCCATTTTACAATGTTTTGTACATGTTACTGAAATAATTTAACTTTCAATTATACCCACACAACATGAAGACAAGTGGTTTTCCAATGAATTTTTTTTCACAAGTATAAAATTTTTCTTATAATAAATTGAAATAAAAAAGAATAAAAAACATATAATTTTATAATAAATTATATAATTTAACTAATTATACATTTATAACCATTTATATTATAATTAAACATTCCAAATTCTTTAAATAGAAATGAATGTTTTCAAAAAAATCCTCATTTTTCAATATTCATCAAAAAATCATTCTTTTATGATAATTATTAAAATGTCACTCTAAAATAATTTTGATATTTTTATTTAAAATATAAATTTAATATTTTTAATTATATTATCCATATGAGTTAGTAAGTAATTATTTAATTTGAAAATAATAATTGTTAAATAAATTTGGTGAAAATGTATTTTGACAATTATAAAGACTATTTCAAATTGAGTACATAGTTTTTAATATATTTTATTTATAAATAACCATTAATAATATTTCTTATATTGTAAATATTATAATTAAAATGTCCATATTTATGTTATTTTTTAGTTTTCACGTTTAAATTATTATATTTAAATTGTATATCACCATTTATATAAACTCAGTGTTGTGTGTAATGAAATATACCCAATAATAAATTTTACAAAAAAATAATAAATTCATTGTGTGTTGAAATATACACCACTAGAATTAATTTATCCCGATAAATTATATTTTAATAATTGAAACCAAAGAAGATTTCCCTTTTTCATTTCATCGTTGGGTTCCCATGTAGCTTCTATGAATTTATGATTCCTCTAGAGAACATTAACTACATGACCAGTCTTATTCCATAACACATTATCTCAATGATTAATTATTTGAATTAGTTTTTATTTATAATATAAATAATTATATAGTGTTATGACCTCTTAATTCAATATGTTTTACTGGATAATAATGTACATCCTTAGGAGAGATAAAATGACAAAATTATTAAATTGGGAGAGGATCAGTGGAAGTTCCAAGAGATAAACTATGAAAACTACTTGATCTTGAATTTTAAAAGGGAAAATATAAATAATTACCACCTATATATCATTAATAAATATCATAACATTATTCTAAGATTAATTAATTGAATTATTATTTTAATAAATTCAAATTACAGATCACACCGACGATTATCATCATAATTTTGTTGTCGAATTTCAGTGGCATTAATGTGATATGAAATTTCCCATGATAATCTATACCATTTAATAAACGTTTTCATGTATTAGTATATTTATTTATTTTCTATGATTATAGAATATTGTATTATATATATCATCTCTAAATATATCCAAAAAGAGATCTCTGAATGTTAGAGAGAATGATAATTTTGTACGAATAATTTAACAAAGGACTGTGTTAATAAAAAGAAAAAATGAATCCCATTGAAAAAATATAAATATATCCTATAGGGTTTGAATTGATCTCTCATTTTTAACATCCTTGTGATAAAGAAATGCTACTATTAAACATAACATTGTATCCAAATCCAATTTAAGACATCACTATATCATCAAGGTAGTCAAAGAATATCAATATAATATAAAATATTACGGTACACCATACAACCTTATCACGTCCTTAAAATATATCCTGGAATGTGGATCATGTGTGTAAAAAAATACAATAAAAATGATGTTTTCTTATACCATACAATGATCAAATACAAGCCAAATAATATAATATCCTTTAGATGATTTTGGGAGGCCAATGAAAAAATCTATAGTGATGTTTCCTAAATTTTAGTATGGAATGAGTACTGGTTGTAAAATATCCTTCGAATTCTATATCTCATTATAAAAATTCTGACATACAGTGAACTATGTTACATACTATGAAATATCTCTCTTTATTCAATCCCACAAGAAATTAACTTTTAGTTCTTTATACATCATTGTAGTTCTATAATGAATGGGGAATGATCAATTGTGATCCTGATCTAATATCTCCTCATAAAACATTGTACAAATTGTAAAAATACAAGATTATTATTCTTTAACATGACATAAAAATAAATTTTTAAATAATGTACATTTGAAACCATTAGTTACATTTCCACAAAATTATTCTTTTCCTCCTTAATACTGAAATTGATATATTGTTAAAATATCATTTTTGAAGGATAATATTTCTCCCATTCATTCATTATTTTCATATTCATCTTTCAAAAATTGATATATATTTATTCTTTTATGATCATCATCATAGATACGATAACATTGTCCTTTAAAATAAAATCACTCTCTCCCTTTTTCATTTACTAGTGGTGGTAGTGTACTGAGTATTCAGAATATATAAAATTTTTTAAACTATTTTCTATAGAGCATATTCTACTATATTTATGTTATTAAAAAAAGTTAAATTTAAAAATCAGTTGATATATAATATAATTCCCCATAAATTAAATTCATCCATATCATTAATACATAAAATTACATAACTAACTAAATATTTGGAGGTGGGTATCTTTTATATTTATCCTAAAACTATGACACTACAGAATTTATAATCATATTATTCTTTATGAGGATGAATATATTACCTTTTTCAATTAATCAGTATATATTACACATCAATATCCACTATTGGTATTTGAAATGTTTGATTATATGAATAATATTATCAATAATTATCTAAAAATATCATATCATTTATCTATCTTGTGGAATGTGGCTGCCTTTAGTGATAACATTGTTAGTGGTTTGGATAGACCTTATAAATTACATAAAAATAAAAAATAATATCTTGAAACCATTGGAAAGATAATATCATAGTCACAATGATTGATCTGAGCCAATGTTCAATAATATATATCTCTGAAAGATATAGTGACATAGAAATTCATGAGAATATAATACCATGAAATTAGGCATTTTTTAGAAGAAAATAACAATGTTTTAATTGTTCATGTCCCAACCCTACCGTGAAATATTAATTGTATTAATTATATTATTTTTTAGCCTTTATTTTTGGTGTTGGTTGTTGCAGGGACTAATTTTAAAGTTTTAGTTCTTTTGTTTCTATTTCAAGGACTTCCAACATGGTTTGTACTAACCATGGGGTGCATGTGTCTCCCGCAAAGTGAGTCTAAAGTGTTCCGCACGACATGCACAAGGCCAGTTAAACTATGTGAAAAGCATGTAGTTGGGATTAGTATGTTGAAAATCAGGTTTCGAATATTTGGATCATTATTGTTACAACAATGAATGTATAATAGGGATAACTGTGTAGTGACTTGTGCATGTCCAGTAGGGATAGAAATGTATCATCATTGTTTGGTAATATATCTTCAAAACATTCTGGTTACCTAGTAATTTAATATTTTTGATACTATATTTCCGTTTCTATTTTATTATTTTTTTTATTTTCCTCCATATTATCTCTCATACCCATATGTGCATCCTAAGTCCACCCTTCTCTTTCGACTATAGTGTGTCAACTCCCCTCCTCATATCCTATTGTGGTATGGCAAATACACTTTTATTTCATTCGGTTTGGTGGTCATCAATTCGAGGTAAACTCCCCCTAATCAGCGTCTTCCATTGGTGAATCTTTTTTCTCTTATGTATCACCCCCTTATCTTGACCAAACAATAGAGTTTCATGTGGAATTATTAATTATATTTTTCTTCTAAATATGTAATGGGATCGGTCTCTCATGTTAACATTGGGCATGTAACATCTTTTATTACTGAAAAAGTGGTGTTTCAGGATGTTTCCATCTCCTCAGCATCAATTTAAGGTATTTATCCATCATTATTCAATACTACTCATTTACTAATTATGTATATAGTATTTTTTGTGTTTTTGGTATTTTTCCTTAATGTAATTTGGTCTTCATTTAGTGTGTGTGAACATCACACACATATGCATCGGTATGGAAAATATTTATATATCTCTGTTATGAAGACATTCCACGATAGAGATGGGGATATATACACATAATATAGGGATGCTAATATATATATAAATATTCATATATGTGTAATCATAAAGAGGGGTTCTAGTTTATCGTTGTCAATAATTGTTTTGTTTGAGGTCGATTTAATTTTTATCCGACCTTTAAATTTAATTAATCGACGATTTATTTCATTTAAAACCATTTTTTAATAAAAATTAATGTAATAAAAAAATTTAAAAATATTTTTTCTTAAAATGACAAGGATTCCCTATTGGTTTCAAGATTGTTATAAAATTATTTATTATCTTTTATATAATATTTGTATGATGAAATGCCCAGTTTGTTTTTTTAACATTGTTTCGGTTTAAAATAGTGGGTGAGGTGTGAAAATATGTTTTTATGGGAATTTATGGTTTTTAATGTGGTGTGTTTTGGTTCTTCATGAAATTTTTAGCTTTGAATGATCATGTGAGGCTCAGTTGGCACTTTGGTTTCCGTGGAAATATCGCCTTATAATGGGTCCCCCAACTTGTAGTTTTATGAATAAATGAGAGTGTCCAAATTTTGGTAATTTTCTTTTGTTATGATTGTTTAAAGGAGGTGTATTTTTCCTTTGGGTGGATAGGGTGGTTCATGTTTGTGTGACTTCTTCAATGAAATGTATTTATGGTTCATTTCAGGGATTTTCATGGAAACAACCTATTTCAACCTGATAAGGGAACCTAGAATATCTATGAGTGAATTTGAGAATGCCTGTAGAATTTTTTTTGATTATGCACATTCCAATAAACCTCAGTATTGAAACTTTTATACATCAGGAATTGTGCCCCCTGTTTAGGCCTGGTAGGGTAAAATCAATCTTGTATGTAGATTTGTGTCATCAGAATAGGCTTGCCTATGAGATGTGTCAGGATTTATTATGTCTTATATTTTCGTCTAAGCCCAATGGTTATCCCTTGTTTTCTTCCACACTCGATTGTAGATAGAATATTATTTAGGTTCCATTGCTAATGTGGTTTCTTGAGGACCATTATCCTATTTCCCTCATTATTTAATTACTATCTCTTACCCTAGATTATGGTGTTTCCATTTAAAAATATGAATGTATGGATTTGTTCAAAAACATTCAAGAATAATGGTTTCAAATATTGAAATTCCCCTAAGCCCTTTACCTTATTTCAAATTGAATAACATGTTTTTAGTTTCTTTATATCTCCTTTAAAATATGATTTATTCCCTTAATTGATAAGAGTGGGTTAAATATTCAATTGGTGTAGATTTTGTTTTTTTAAATGTAGTGTCAGAAATCTATTACATTAATATACTTATATTTTAAATCAGCAGTTAATGGATTATTTATTTTATGGGAAAAAAATGTTAATAGACTATTTAAGAATTTCTATTATGATCTCATACTCACACCATTAGTTTCATATTTTTTTGGCTTTCATTGATGCTTTTATATTTCAATCGGTCAGCATGGGGTGACCATGGTTTATTGTTCAGCGATAACCAATAGGATCACATAGAGTTATGTGTAGTTTTGATTATTTCATCTTCTAGTGTTTATATTTTTTTTAATTTTTTCATTTTATTATTTTTCAATTTGATTGAAAACGTAATTATTTCTATGTTATCATGGTACCTAGCACTAGTTTCTTGCTCATGTGGATCGGGAATGCCTCTCAGGCCTTGTCACAGGACGGATCTGGTGACTATTTCAAGGATGACAACAGTTGGTCTGTGAAAAATTGGTGTCAAAGGTGGATCATGGAATTTTATGAGTTAGGTAGATTGAATATTATGATTGTTGAGACTTTATAGGCTTGTTTTGGAATGAGTTCATGAACCACTGCTCATGAAAAGACACATATTTACAAGTGTAGTGAAAGTGTTGGTTTTTTGTTTGTTCTATGTGGATAGGGGGTGGTAATAGAAGTGTGCTGGTGACACATGAAAAGACTACATGGAGTAGAGACCCACATGTATCCTAATTTCAGAATTCGAGACACATCTAGTTGCTGATACTCACTCGGGGAAAGGTATTCTATGTCATGTTTCAAGGTAAGGCATAGCTAATAGTTCATTATTCATAGATTTTTGGTGTATGTTATGTCTTGGTTTCATTTTCTTTGGGTATATGATATTTTAAAAGGAATATTTCTTTAGTGTAGTAAAAAAATTAATATAAAAATAATTCAATTTTTTTATATTGATAAAAATGTGTTCGAAAAGATAAAGTGATCGATAATTAAAAAAAATTGTAAATTTTTTTATGTAATGTTACTTTGTAATTTATTAAAAAATTTATTTTGATGATAATATTATATGTGTTACCCTTGGAAATCCTTTTTGATGTTCACATATTCATGTGTTTATAGAAATATAATGTTAGAATGCATGCATGGATGATATAAGAATAAGTGTAATGCACATATCTATGATAGATACTCAGATGTGGCAGGGTAGTATTTAAGAATCAATTTACTGAATTAGTTTATAAAAATATATTTTTGAAAAGTAAAATGGTTTCTAAAAAAAGGGTATTCATTTCTAACATGATTTGCGTGTTTAGAGTGAAATGTTAGTTGGTGTTGTGTAATTTTAAGGTGATTGAGATGAAATGATTTTTGAAATAGAAAATGATTTTTATGTCAAATGGGGCTAATTAAATTTTAAAATAGAATCTTTTGGAGAATGTTGATTTTTAAAAGTGGTTTCATTCATTGTTTTTTGGATGTTTTTATGTTTTTTATATAATTTTTATATTTTATATAATTTGTTTGTGAAATTTTGGTTTTTAAACTTGGTGTTTAGTTTAAAATGTTAATTTGTAGTGTCCTGTTTTGTTGTTGATCTAGTTTTGTGCCTTATTTTTATGAGAGTATGTTATCCTTAAAGACGAGTAATGATTCAAATATGTCTCTTATAGTTTTTGGCCACACCAAAACACCAAGATGAGTGATGGAGTCAATTTGTTCATAATCATTGAATCTTTTCGGTTTTCATTGATTTCGGTTAGAGGTGTTTGAATGGTTTTGGAATGTTTAGAGTCTTCATGTTTTTGGAACTCATGATACTATAAGGATTCCAATTGTCTTGGGTATGTATTTAGTATTGGGACTCGATCTGTTGAAGGTGATCGTTCCTTCCCCTATTGAAATTAGTCTGGTATTAGGTGATATCTATGACCTCTTTCATCCAATATTCTATTTTCAAGGATCTTATGGGGAATAAATTGCAAGAGATCGTGGACATTTGACTAGGTTGACCAATGGAGATGTGTTTTATTTACAATTTCAATGATATAGTTTCCTTTCATCCATCATTATGTCGTGAAATTATTTAGAAGTTATAACATTCATATGGGGTATCCATCAAGGTATCAATGACTGGTTTATACCTTTTATTTATTGGACTATTCACATGTTTGTCTTTTATGTTTTTTTTTGGAACTCAATTCCTTCATTTCATAAACTGAAAAAGTCTTCTCATTAGTGGTGCAATGGAGGCATTCTATAAGATGTGTTCCTAAAATAGATAGTCTATGTATAGTGTTATCATATCCTAAATGCAGTGAAGTATATGTTTCATGATATTAGGGATCCATGCATAGGTTCAAGAATGCTTATCTTAATATAGTCAGTAATATCTGAGGGTTTAGGGGATCCTTATTTCAGATCTTGTCTACAACATTGTGGTATATGTATTTTAAATTTATATTGTTTTAGTTTTCCTAGTTTCTAATATTTTCTAATATTTTTAAAATTCTTTTTGGTCTAATCTTTATGAAATTTTTGTGATTATTCTTTTGTGGACGTGAGTCTTCAATCCATGGTTCTGTCATGTGATCCTGGCCTATTATTTATTATTTTGGGATTTGGATTTTTGTTATTAAGGAGATTATCATATCTTATCGAAATGATGACATGGGGTTTTTTATGATTCTTTATATGAGCTTCTTTCATTAAATTTCCATTATGTTATATTTTTTTGGTATGGTTTGGGTGTTCCCCATTTGAGTGGTGGTTGGTTCTAGCTAGTCTCTTTTCATGGGGAGATCCTCCATGGATCTCCACGATTCTAGTTTTCCCTAAAGTGGGTTGGGTGTGACAATAGATGTTAAAAATCCACCATGAGGATGGGGGTTTCATCATGCTTTGTTCTATTTTGAGTTCTATTTTTGATCATTAAATTTCTATGTAACTTTATTAGTAGAGAAAAGTGTTTTTGGTGGGAATAATTGTCACACACCAACCATGAAATATTGATTATCTTAATTATATTAATCATTAGAATATATTTTGTGTTTGGAAAGATAGTGATCTAAATTATAAATATTTTGAGGACTTTAATCTATGACATTGTTATCCAGCATGAGTAGTAATAATTGGGTAGTGCCCATGTGGGATCCCTAGTGAGTTTGAGTTGTGGGGAATGACTTGCGAATAGTCTATTAAATTGTATATCAAGAGTGAAGATGAGATCTATATGTTGATCTTTTCACTAGGAATTGTTGGATTATTGTTTTTCCATCGTTGTGTCTCGCCAGTGGTTAATTGTGTGGTTCCTCCAACTTGTTAAGTTTGCAAAGAACAATTTTTGCATGGTTTGGTAAATCAAGTGAAAAACATGTTGGTTACCCAATATTTATACTATTCTATTTTTAATTATGGTTTTGGGTTTTAATGGTTTTTTCAATTCCTATCAATTTTCCTTCCTCTTCATCCCCATGTGTGTGGCATGATCCCCCTTCCCCTACCCCCATGGTGTGAAACATCCCCTCCTTACAACCTTGTCTAGTGTAGGAAATATATAAGAATTTATTATGGTTTTGTGGTCGAATAATCGAGGTAAAATCCCTATCTCATCCTTCTCTTTAATATATGATTTTTTCCCTTCTACATCATCTTTTAAACTTTTACCACTTTTAGTGTTTGGGGTGTGAATTATTTTTATGTTTTTCCTCAATGGGCCATGTGATGTGTCTCTTGGTTCGACATTGGGATCATCTCAACATCCACCACTAAAGGTGAGGAGTTTAAAACCGTTTTGGTTTTCACACCATATGTTTCATATATTATTTCATTCATTCTTAAATATTACTATTATTATAATTGGTAATTTTTTATTATCCTTGTTTATAGTATTTTTCATTAGTGCATTTTGGTCTGTTGGTCATGAGGGTGACCTACACCCATATTCATGGGGAACTCATATATATATATATATATATATATATATATCACCTCATTGAACATATTTTCTCACGTAATTGGGAATATGTAAATTGTTTCTAGGGGTAGGATTATATAAATGTATGTATAATTTCAGGTTCATGTAAGCGTAAATAGGGGTTTTAGATAATCTTCATCTATCAGCATGTTGTTTGAGGTAGGACCCCTTTTCATGTGGCCTTTAATTTTAACGAATCAATTATTTATTGAATTTAATACCTATATTTTATAAAATTTTGTAATATATTATTGTTAGTAAAAATTTTCTTCCGGAGGTTTATTGGATTCTCCTTGGTTTTGAATATTTTGAGAAATGGATGGATTTTGTTTTGCAATTCAAGGGTATGATGAAATTTTGGGAATATGATTGTAAACATGTTATGGGCTTAAAATGCTGAAATGTACCTCTAAAAACTGCTTTATGTGAATTTTAGTTATTAGATGGGTTCTAGGATGGGTTCTTCAATAATTTTTTTTCATTGAATGGTTGTTAGGGGATTGATTGGAACATAAAAAATTGATACATCTAAAACCACTACATTGAATGGGTCCCTATCCTAGTTGGATGAGGAAGAGATGTATGTGCCCTTATATTATAATATCCTTTCATTGATGATGGTTTAATGAATAGTGACTATTTTTTTAAAGGTGGCGGGGGTGGTTCATGATTGTTTGGCTTCTATGATGGCTCGTATGTATTGTCAGATTCTTGTATTTGTTTGGAAAAACCCCTTTTGAACATGAATTTGGAACCTCGAATAGCTCTGAGGATTTTTGAGAACACTTTCTTCATTAGTTTCTATTATGTACTTGCTAGTGGACTTTAGCATTAAATTTTATATGATTCTGTAATTATGCACATCAGTTACGCCATAGAGGTTAAAATCGAGGGTGTGGGTAGATTGACTTCATCTTGTTTTGAATTCATATAAGATGAGTTAGGTTTTAATATATTCAAGATGTTATTATTATTTATAAGATATTCCATGAAATTCTGTGGCACTATTTTATCTACAATTACTGATTTAGGTTCAATTTTTCAAATGGTTATTAATAAACCATTATCTCAATGCACTAATTGGGTGGTAATTGTCTCTAATCCATGTTTTGTTTTTTTCCTTTGAAAAAAATGAATTTTTTGTTATCTTTAAGAATTCTAGAAAATAAATTTTTTGGAAATAATTAATCTCCCCCTTTCCCTTGTTTAATGTTAAAAAACTTCTTTTACATTTTTCGTTCTTTCACCATAGATTTTCATTATTATATTATGTGATATGAATATTTTAAATTTAGGTGAAATGTTAATTGTGTTGTGATTTTTTTAAATATAGTTTGTGAAAAACATATGTTCATGTCATTTTTTATTATACCAGTTGTAAAAAAATCTTTTATTTATTAAATATTAAATAATAATATACTTATTGGGAATGCATACAATGTATTAATACTCAATTAAATAGCATAATCATTGTTTTTAACATCTAGGGTTTCATATAGCTTGGATTCAGTCAACATGGGGAAAAATTGGTTTAGTGGTTGGTGATGATATGCAGAGTCACATGAAGGTATGTGATGTTTTATTTGTTTCAACTTAATGTGATTATATTTTTATTGCTCGTATTATTTTTTATTGTACTATTTTTATGGGACAAATCATTCTCAATAATTTTATCTTGCTTATTGACACTAATTACCATCTAATGTTATTCATGGATTCCTCTTTGTCCATGTTATAGACCGATAGAGGGGAACTGTTAGTGATTGATGTAGGTTGGTTTGTGACAGTTCATATATCGTTTCCTTCATATGGGTCTTCATGAATAATAAAAAATTAGTCTTCTGTCTCTTTATTTAGAATTTAATATATTATAATATAATCTCTAAAGGAAAAAACAAACCGATAAAGGTAATCAATAATGACCCAAATTATAAAATCCAAGAAGATAGTTTGGGAATTAGTAAAACCTAATGAAATCACATTATATTTATTATTATGCACCATATAAAAAACTAGTCGCTATATCCTTATTCATGAACCTCAAATGATAATATCTAGAAATATTCTAAATCAAAATAAAGTACACATATCCAGATAACTATTTTAAAAATACACCAATTCAGAGTAGAGGATAGTAATTCATGATTTTGAGCTTCTTATGTTCCTAATATTCAATTTAGAGTTATAATGATCTATCATTATTTTTAATAAGATGAACTAGAGAACCAAAATGTTACGCCCTTGTCCAAATGAATCCCTTGTAATGATTCTCCTATTAAAACCATTTCAGTTGTCGAAACTCAATCAATGACATTTAATATTGAATTTTTGAATAAGGTATATACCCATGTATTATTATCTATTGAATATTCAATAGAACTACTATAGGTATAATGATGAAACTCTTATAGGGTGTCATAAAAATTAATGACATAATTGGCATATCATTCATGTTGAGTATCAACACCAAAATTTGATATAATCATCCCTTATTAATATTAATAAAGAACTATATAATGTGTTTAATATTCATATGACCCTTATATTTATATTCACAATGATAAAAAATCATTGGTTGGATTGGAATACCAAAAATGACATCATGTATTTAAAAGTTGAGGTAATATTTATATAAAAAATATCAATCCATATCTTCCATAATATAAAATTCAATTATATAGAGAAGAACAAGGATTCTGGTAAGAACATTACCAAAGAAAATCATCCAAAGAAAGATCAAATAAATTATTTATGAACCTCCTACCATTATGTGGTTTTTCATCTAATTCTATATATTTTTTGAGTAAGAATTGTGTAACCCATGTAAAATTATTCATATATAAATGATTGGATATATCTAGATTCATATTCAACATAAACAGTTCTATATTTGATGTTAGGTCTACCTTTTACCGCATTATTCTCAACATCCTCATCAAAAATACTGATAGAATGAGATTTTAGTTATCCTTTTAGATTAATTGGTTACTAATTTCAATCATCGTCAATATCTGTTTTATTTGAGATCTGGTTATCACAATTCCCACATACCCTGTTTTTTGAAAAACTATAATATGTGTTGTAGATTTTGTGGATATTTATTTCTATTATCATCATTATCAAAATTCATCCCATCACCATAGCATCATAATTCCAGATGACATTTGATTTGTTAGAAAACTATTTTTCATAATACATATGAAAATATCCTCTAAATTGTATAACTCAATTAAAGAATTATGGAACTATCATCCTCTTCCCTCAAAGATTTTTAAAATTTTCATTAAATTACATCATTATTTTCTTATAAAAAACATATGATGGAAGGGTGAATAAACAATCAATTTCAACTATGATAGAATATAAAATGATTATTTTAATACTGTTTAAGTCTCTTATATTTAAAACCACTAAGGGAAGCGTTTTTTAATCAATAAATAATTAATTTACCATACCTTTTGATTGGATGATAACTCCAAATGAATACCTCAATTCTAGAAAAATATGCCTATTATGTATGAAAGATTCATCATCCTTATTCATTAGCTCATATAACTTCATCTCCATTTTCATAAATAGAATACAGGAAATATAAATTTTTAAATATAAGATTCTGAACTCATTCCATTCTATAGATAAACTTTATTCCAACTGCATCATATTATTTATTAGATTCTTCTATTAGAATTATTCTCCTTACAAATTATGGACATAAAAATTCCCTTTTAATACACCAATCCCTAGAAAATAGAAAAAAAATTGGTTGGAATTGATCCATTTAAATGAGAAACTTGTATCCATGGATTCACTAAAATAAGTTGGTGGTTTTCTCAAGAAGTAGCTAGCATGACATTTTTCCCTCTATTTCATTTTTTTGAAACATACCACGATTGATTTTAGGAGAACTATTGAGAACATAATAATATGTTTTTTCATAGCAACTAATAGCATATATTAATTTCAATGGGTATAATAATTTATTTATCCGTGGTATTAAACATTAACACAACTCATTTGAGTTTTAGAAATTCGAAAAAAATATATTGTTTTGAGGAAGAATACAAATAGTGGAAACCCACAGAATCATGACAAATCATTTATAAGATATGTAAATAAGGACACATACTTTTGATCATATGACACATTTATATTATCCTATGCCATCAATAATCATTGTATATTATGAAATTTAAATATAGTTTTTAAAAAAATATGAATTTTCCCAATCATATCTTCCATGAGTGTCAAAAAAATGCATAGTAAGGAAACCCTCAACATGCACATAAATGATGTATGAGATATACCTGAAATGATTATTTCAATAATATTAACCCATGATTTATCTATTCTAAATCCACATATACTTGTAGTATCATTAGAGGTATTTTTTCCTAGGAACCCTCACTCCACTAAACATTATTACATAGGATGTTTTACAGTATATAAGATTATATCAATCGGTTTCTCTATGTTTTTCTCATCCTAGTTCCCGAAGATTACTAAAACATATAATGATACAAAAAAAAGAGACCCATAATTTTAATACATAGAATTAAAATCATAGTAGATGAATATTAATTAATATAGAATAATTAACCACTTTAGATTAGTATAGGTCTAGATCCAATTAAAAAATAGATTCATTAACAATAGATTCACATGGAACATATATAATCTCAAAAATATTTCATGATAACAATATTTATTCTTATACATGTAATACATAAAACTATTCTCCAAAAAAATTGAAAATAAAAAATAATAATGGGTGACTTCTAATATTTAGTAAGGTTAACAAATGATATACAAAAGATCACATTATCATAACATGATAATTATAGAATGAGAACATGGTATTACCATATTAAAAACGTAAATTTAATACCATATATCATAATCATGAGTCCTAGAATAATTATAAGTAGTTCAAATTACAAGATTCAAAAAGGAACCAAACAATGTAATAAATGAGGGTGTAAACATTCCTTAATACATTGATTAATTGAATACACATAATCATAGATAATTATTTCCAAGTTATCCAAGAATCAATTCCAGTACTATCATAGTCAATTGGGTTTACTCATTATCCTGTTCTATTTGTCATTGTTCACTATGAATGTCATCATAGAGGATAATCCCATTAAGTGGTTGGGACCACTCTATATTCTTGTCTACTATATCTCATTAGATATAAATCATCACCAAATGAATTATAGGTATTTATAATATAATCAGTACCCTTAACATAATTATGATAATACATATGTGTGACAAAACAATATAAATCATTCACTATATCACAAAACAAAAATAAAGTAAATTGTTTTCATAAACATGACATCATTTCATTATGTCATTACCCATGTGACTGAAATGGGGTTTAGAAGTAAATTAACCCAATGATATGAAATTTTTTCCATAAAAAATTACTAGAATAATCATCATCATAATACCTCAAAATAAATAATATAGATGGAATATTTTAACAATACCCCATGTAACATGAATGTAACATCAAATGGTCTTATCATAAAAATAAATCCCTTTAAATGATATCATATAATATTTGTTGGGGAAATTAATATTTTAATTTCAAAATCAGTTATTTAATGTATATATATTTCACTAATATCAAGGAAATTTATTTATTTTTAACTATTCCATGGAATATTTTGTAGTATTATTCAATTTAATGAATGGTCTTGTTGGTGGGAAATTCAGTTTATTCCATGTGTGTTATGATAATGAATCTTTTATAGTTATGGTAGAAATACAAAAGTCAGTTATTTTGAAAAATACTAGAATAATAAATTAAAAAAATGAAATAAAAGTTAAATAATAGGAAAAAATTAATTTAAACATTAATTGGTTAATATTAACATTATTAAAAGAAACATTTTTAGAGAACATTGACAAGGAAGGGAATGGATTCTCAACCGATTAGAGATAAAAAATCGATCTTTTATTACAGTCATTCCACCATTCACTAAAGTTCAGAATACGATGAAAATGAAAGGAAAACATGGGTTTTATAGAAATTCCCATAGTATTGGAAAATTATAGATATTATTGAGAGATGTTATACAATTTTTATCAATGGAAAATAAAATATTTAAAATACTGATTAAATTGATATTGAATCATAAATCCCTTATTTCAAATATTTACAAACATCAGATGTTTTCAAAAATCCTTTATAATAAATATAAATTTCGGATAAATATAATTGTGTACGCTATTCAGTTTTATCTTAAATTATTTAATTTAGTTATATAATCTTATAAACTCTTTATGAAGAGGTCTATATAAAATCCCATGTTCCAAGTGATAACTACATTGTTTTCACTGAATGTTTTAGTTATATAGTCTTTGTCCTAATATATTGATTGTTGGTCAAAAATCTCTCAATAAATCATCATTAAATAAATAAAATATTGTATATTTATATATATTATTATAGTTTTCAATAAAATGAATATATATATATATATATGATTTAGAATATTCATGGAGATAGTATGTCATGTGTATGCATGAACACTATTTCCATTTCAAGTGAAAATAAGAAAATAAAGATAAATAATATTTTATCATTATAAAAACATAATACTAACAGTAATATAATATATTCACATTAGATCAATCATTATTTCATCTATCAATATAGTTAATGAAAATTCAGTTACACCAATTCATGAATGTAGTCTGTTATACATATGAAGTAGTGGGGTTTTTATTTTCTTTAGGATGGATATGATATAGGAAATTGGTTTCCATTTAGCCTAATAAAAATTAATAAAATTAATTATTAATTATTAATTATATTATATTTTATAGAATGAATATAAATAAGGTACAACTTGGAATAAAATTGAAAACTCTTAATTGAAAGTTATATATCTGCATCAAGAATCCTACTCTGACATGAAATATATCAATTGAAATAAATGAAATATATAATGAATATATCATCTATGCCACTTGGATGGGTTATAAAAAGGTATTATATTAGGTCTTTGTCGATAAATAAGAATATATGTATTGCGGATAAGAGGTATATGTTTCTATCATTTTATAGAGTTTGGATAAAATACATATTCAATTATTTAAATGATTAATTTATATAAATATAATAAAAATATCAGTATGGACCATGAAACTCGAAATTAAAATATAATATGTGATAGGGTAGAAATACACTCAACCAATCACTTTCGATAATGTGATGGAAAATTGTTATGTATCATATATTCTTGTTAAAACATTCTAAACCGATTTTAAACTAAATCAAAATATCATAAAATATTTCCATGATATCATAATTATATTATAAAAATAATAGGTTCTATTTGGATAAATATATATTTTTTGAGTAAAATTTTGGCATTATATTTCTTATTTTTAATTTAAATATTTTGTACAAATTAATATGTATAAGATAACCCAAAACACAAGTAAAACATGGGATTGGAAATAACAACTAACATATGAGAAAAATCAATTTACCTTCAAATATTGAAATAAATAAATTTAAATTATTTATTTATTTATTGTATATATAATAATTTTTTATATGTTTGGTTTAATCCAATAAACCATATAATCTATCAAAAATTACATTAATTACAATGAATCAAAAAAAATTAATTTGAATAATATATAATATATCTTCACAATATTCAATAACGGGTTCACAATTTTTTTTTAAATACATTATTTTACTCCATAATTATAACTTTTCCAAAAATATCACCCATTTCAATATATTCAAGTGATAGGGATATTGTAACATATGCAACCCTTATTCCACTAAACAGTACACCAATTATGGTCACCACATGACCTCAAGCGCACCTCCCTCTACACTAGAGGTTATTGACTGGTAGTAAGGATCTAATAGATCATATGTGGATACTATACACTCATTACCAGAGTAATACAGAATAGATAATAAATTACGTAGAATAACAATATTCAATGACTAGAATCCTATATAACCAACCACCGCCCATGTATGGTACAACCCACAACTAAACAAGTAAATATTCATGGTCAAGCTTATACTTCTAATGTGAATAAATCCAAAAAATATATATACTAAATGAACTACCAAATGGGTTTGGGCTCCGAGATTTCATCGACATCCATGAATGTCCCAAGACCAACTGAATTCCTTATTGTAGGGCCCTTACCCTTTACATGGAAGGTTATACTGAAATCTTCCTGGGTACCTGAGGGAAACCCAAGAAGGGTATGAGTACAACTCATAAGGACACAAAGAATGGTGTATTAAAAATATCCAATAGAACAGATAGTTCATGAAGTAATAAATAAATGGAATGTTAAATAAAAGAAGATACAAGTACCATTAGTTGACAATATGAACTTTATCCATTTTCTTTATTATTGCATTACATTACTAATTTTAACATTGTTACTAAATTAATCTTCATCACGTATTCACTGGGTTAAGAATTATATTAATTACACTAAAACCAAATATGACCAGTACAATACATAATTTAATATTTCGTGTTCAATATCACACTAGGGATGAACATTTCATAAAAAACATTATAGTTACCCTAGATCCTTATTCCATGATGTCTCATCCAATTCAACCATTAGGGGTGTAGTTCCTCAGATCGTCCCCATAACCCAAGAATTATTGGCGTCAGGTTAAGATCCTTAGTCAATCCCATACCATGCGTGTAGAACATCAATTCTATACCCCGAAACTATCAATACATGTGCACATACTAATTTATCCATTACCACATATACCATATCAAATATAATACATAATAAATACACATAAGATAAACATTTCATAATTTATTTAACACATAAATCAACCTTATGTATTAACCCACTAACACATTTACCATATACATAGCAGAACACATGAAACCAATTTCCCAAACCCATTTTGTACATATTTAAGTGTATTTAATAATTTCCATATATTACAATATTTAGAAAATTGAACAATTTATATGCATTAATGTAATTATTCATATTTTTACAAATCCATAATCTATATTAAAATTTAACATTAATCTAATTTACCATTCATCACATCATGACAAACAACCGATATTCTATATCCAAAAATTAGAAAAAATAAAATTATTCCCCCATTTAATCCAAACTAACATGTCAACAAATTTACAAAGTAATCTAATTTTTTACAAGTAAATTCCGTACATAACATTTCGATTTTCCATGTTTGGGTATTTTTGAACATTCCATGGGTGGAACTAAATTGATTATGTTAATCTCAATGCATTCAATGGGGATTTTGATGCATTTTATCGATTGATTAACCAACCATATTACCAAATATTACTAATGGAATAAAAAACACAATCATATGGATGAAATACAAAAACCATTAAAATAGAATTAAATATTAAGACAATAATATGTAAACTGTAGACCACCTTCCTAAAATCATAATATGATTGCTCCCTTAAACATATCCAAAGACCGGGATTTAAGAATCCTTTGATTCTCTAACCGAATATCCAATAGAAAAATAGGGATTTAGGGTTTCATAAGAACAATAATAAATCTAAAATCCCTTATTATGAAATGGGAAGAAAGAGGAACAATATACATACTCAATGATTTGATATGTATCCAAGGACATTCTAAATGGCCTAGAATTTAAGGATAATGATCCCTTGGAATATTTGGTCAAAATGATTCGTCATTAGGGACGATAAGAGATTAAATGTGGAAGAATTCAGTTATGAAACATAAAATCACATGGGGAAGTTATGTAAATTTCTATTTTATAATGAGTCACAAGGTTTTCCAAATCGTTCCCCAACCCCTTTCCACTACTTCCATTGGAAAACATAAGCCGTGTGATTTCCTAGGAGTTCCAATTGTGTTGAAAACACTGTTCCAACAAAGAGTAATGCCTCTTTTTGAGCTCTAATGTGTTTTATTTTCCCAATGCATGGTTTCTCAAACCCTCCACCCCTCCCCATGGGTACTATATCTTTCAGCAATTGTGCGCCAACAGTGAAACATGGACATAATAACCATTTTCTCTCTTACTCATGTTGTACAACCCTGAGAGACCCCCTATGCTTCCTCATAGACGTGGTAAAAATTTATTTACCTACATTTACTGTATTCAAACAAAAAATTAACCACGAACATGCCTTCACAAAGTAGGGGATCTTACAAATGTTTTATATTTTCACCCATTGATTTTAACATTATTTTATAAATTTTACCATAGTTATAAATATTGAAAATGATCAATATTGATAATAAAAATAATAAAAATATTCACTTTATTATTATATTATTAATAATTATATAAAATATTAAATCTATTTTACCTAATTCACCTCCCAGAAGTGGCATAATTCAATATCAATTTAATCTAATCAAATGTAATGAGACGTTTTTTTCCAAAGAGAAAATATTATTTAGTATATAATTATTCATATCTAAAATAAATATAAAACTTTGATTCAAAGACATAAATATTATTATGCATAACATAATTGAGTTAATTATTTATTTAATTTTTTTTTAAAATACAGCATTGTAAATGTATTAACAATGTTTTTGTTTAAAATAAAAGTTTGAAGTAATCAATATTCATTGGTAAATGAATTTATTCTAATATAAATGTCAACAATTGACTCCAATATAATTTTTAAAGGTTTATTAATAAAATAATGATTATTTAATGAAATAAATTTTCTTATTGAGGAAGAAATGTTTTCTTTAATTTGTTCAATAAAATAATAATAATAAATAATACTTGACAAAAATGTGATGTTTAATCATAGACATGATTTTCTAAATTTTATTTTTAAAATATCATTATATTGTATTTATAATAAAATTATATATATTAACTTTTTTTTTACTCATTTTATTATTGTTAATCATAATGTCTAAGATATAATGGTCATGTTTAAATTGTCATATTTTAATGTTACATCATTATTACATAAAACATTGTGTTTAGAGTAATACCTGAAATTGAATAAATAAATATTTTTTATAAAAAATATTTCATAACATATCAAGGTGTAACAACACAATTATAATTATATAAATATAATTCCATATCCTGTCGTGGATGATATAAAATAACATTCCATGAGATATTCAAGATATTAATGAATTCATATGATTAATGTCAAATAAGAAACATCATTATTCAACTAATCCTATAACCACCTACACATCATCATTCAATCATAGTTACCTTATTGAAACCATATTTTTTATCATGAAGATCATGAATCATACTTTATGTAATAAATTATAGAAAAAAATTAATAATTTGTTTCAAAAATAACACCATCTTTTCATTATATGAAACTTTTTTCTTACCCTAGATCAACTAGGATAATTATATATTTAAATAAATCTTAATTTATGTCAAATAAATTGTAAATTAATCTTAAAATATCCATTATGAGTGTCATATTATGTTCATAATAAGGGGTTATTCATCATGCATTTGAATAATGCTTGAGATATACTCTATAAGTTATTTTTGAATCAATAAACTCAATATGGGTTTGTGTGAAAACCAAATCCACTTTTAGTATCCCGAAAGGGAAATATTCTATTATAAAAACGATTATTATTTATTAATTATAACATATTATATTCTGATATATATATTCTTATGATATGGGTACTCAATAATGTTTCCTCTTAATAGCTTCAAAATATAAAAAATTACCCCTTTGACACCAACCATAACAACCATTATTGTTCACAGACAAGTACTTTGACATTTTAGAAGAATATTCAATACATTTAACAATAATACATGCCTTGGGAATTTATGTTTTTACTGTATTAATTAAATTTAATATGAATAAATCATGAACAATAAATATCTATATCTTCTCCCATTTAGTACATAACCTCTAAACCCCACAAAGAAATTGAATAATTAAAATAGTTCTCTATAACATTCGGAAGTGAATGATTATATAGGGAGTGGATAATTTCTAATTCTGGGTAAAAACTAGTTATATAAAAAAATCATAATTGAGTGTATGTTAATTATAAGGGTCATGTAACATGTTCTACACATGGGAAAGTCAGACAGATCAATTAAAACAACATTATTATAAAATAGTACATAATGATTTATTAAAAGAATGTAGTAAGACATAATATTTTTTAATCATCAATAACCAATCATGATCCATGAAAAATTATCATAATAAATTTAATATGTTTTATTAATTTACATAAGAATTTAAAATAATTTTCATATTGAAGTATCTCCTCTAATACTATCATAATTGATTGGGATCCCATGTAACAAACTAACCTGGATACCATAAAAATTAGCACTCGAAGAAATCAATCACATACACTATGGGCATTCCTAATACAAAAGGACTAGTACAAGAACCTAGTAATTGATCAACATACAAGAGGGAATAATTTATACCCACTTGTAAAAACTCATGGAAAATATATAAACATAGAAAATAATGAGACAACAGAAGGATAATAAATATATGGCTAAACTCTGAGAAGAGAGTGAAAAAAAACTATTATATGTTAATAAAACACCCCCATACAAGTCAAACTACAATGGATAAATATCTAATCAAATCAATGGTGTATAAAAAATTTCACCATCTCACCAATAGCTCGAAAACCCAGCAGAAAAGAAACCACATTGTTTCACTACGACACATTGTATTTCCCTGTAATAGAGGAAATTAAATCGTCTACGCACAACTAATGTGGTTTCCAGGGTGTGAGCTAACTGGCTCAATTGGATCCCACCCAAGCTTTCCATAGCATGTATTTGTATAAAAATATCTATATGTCCATTTAAAGTAAAACAAGTCATGATCAGAATAAATCATTTTTATAGAAAACATTTTCAACATTTTTATTTTATCAGATTTATAAAACAAAATCACTATGTAAATTTGAAATAACATTTTTCTAAATCATCATTCACAATATTCAATATGCATTTCATGTTTAAAATTATACAGATCCACGAAATACAAAAACAACAGTAGTAGTACAAACATAACAATAAAAAGGAATAAAATATTTCCATGAATCAGACTACTAATACACAAAATTTATGAAACATCGCACTACGATACTTAAATAAAATTATATACACTCCAAAACTAGGGATACACCCCATAATGTGAAGCCCCAATATCATATACATACCTAGAGCCAACAATCTACACTCTAGGATAAGATGAAAACCCAAAATATTGATCCCACCCAACAGATGATGGAATCAAGCTAAAATTTCCTCCTAGTACCCAACGTATCCCATTTTCATATTTTCAAAATCACCTAAATGTTTCAAAAATCATTTCAAAACCATTTCACAAAAACCATTAATAAAATTTGAAAAACCCATATTTCCTTTCCATTTATTAACAATTAGGGAAAAAAATGGTCCATTAAAAAACTTTTTCAATACAATAAATTCAATCATTCCAATTCCATTTATGAATCAAATTATAAAGAATGAACAATAATACTAATCAATATAGGTGTATGAACTCGTGTGTTTCTGGAAATCTTTTTTTTTAATTTTACTTTTTCTGTCTGATGTTTGAAATGGTTAAAATGGTCTTTCTTCCATTGGTATACTATCTCAGATAATATTAATAACTACATAATTTGTCCTGGAATAGGGTGTTTACCATTGGACATGAGTTTGGATGAAATCAAATCCATTTGAATTTTCGTAGAATATGTAATATTCAATCTTTATTGAATTAAATATTAATTTTTTTTGTGTTGGTTAGTCGAACAATAACATATTAAGAGAGTTTTGGATTAATATTCCATCACCATAATTGAGTGTGAAATAAGGATTTTATCCTAAGCGAGGCATAAACTCTTTTCGGGCACCAGGAGATGGCCTAAACCCATTTTTTAATTTTAATTATTTATTTTTGGTCTAAGATTTCTCTTATTTCTTTTTCCTCTTTAATTCACATGAATTCCCCTCCAGCGGAATCCTCCATCACACAACTAAATAGAGAAATTTCGGAGGGAGAAATATAAATATATCCGAATAATGTGGGGTACCATTGCCATGATCTCGATTTTATGTTTCGGCATGTGACAAATGTAGTCCATCAAATCGAACAAAGCATCAGTTATATCCACCCAAATGTAGGCCTCTTTTTAGATTTGCTACAAAACCTATTTAAATGCATTGTTTCCATTTTATATAGCCGTATTATGATTTTATGAAGTCCCTAGTGGAATGATGTACAGTTTTGGTGGTTTAAATAGGGGTTTTTGGAGATCCGAGGGATTCACATTCTGGGAAACCAAGTTTCACTATGTGTAGTAAGAGGTGACATGCTATATGTTATTTTTATTTGGGGATGATAGGGTATTAATGAGTGCACTCCATGTATAGGGTATACATGATGTGTACTAGTACATGGATGTGCACCCGATTACCTGAGAATTTATTCCCATGTAGGGGCACATGGCCATTTAGAGTGCTTTTCCATACACTATGTCGGTAGAACGCCATGTAACGGTACAAGACAAGGACATGTTGTCAACCATGCCTATTAAGGGACTCAATCATGTTCCACGTGTTGGGTACATGTCTTGTACTCATGTTATATGTAGTGTACCTAGGGTGTCTACACAATCAGGCCGGTAGGGGTACATGCCCATGTGTCGAGCTAGGGGTACATGCCATGTATGGTATCAACCCTCCATGTACTATACCCCCACCCTGTTTAGGGTTTCTTCATGATTTATTTCCATGTTTTCATAATTGGAACCAAGAGTTTTCCATTTTGAGTGGCTCGCCCCTTAGACCGTGCTGCTGAGACACATGGAGCATTTTGAGGACTACTATTTTTTGGGGGGGCTTTAACATAAATTCATAGGTTCTTAATATTTTTATAAAATTTAGTCATCTCCAATGATGGAGGCATTGAATTGAATAATTTGTTGGCTGTTCAGACCAACCATGTTTGTGATCTTGATCAGAGATGATCCATGAAGTATCTCTCATGACTGATGCCTAATAACTTTTCGGTGAGGATGTCTCCTATATATGATGGTCCATCTAGCCTACGAGGCTGCGAGAAAAATTGTTTTAAGGATCCCCTCATGGATTCCTATGATTAAGATCTAATATATGGAGTCCCTTGTAGGATCCCTTATATGGGTACTATTTTTAATATCTATTTTAGGATGATAATATTTTCCTGGTTCTTTTGAGGATCCTATGTAGGATTCCACCTTTACAATTAGTGCTATATATCCCAAGTAGGACTCCATTAGTTGTGAGTTTTTCCTTTAGGATCCAATGTTGGATTCCTCTCAAGTATTGGTTTGAGGGACATAGTGGGTTCCCATCAGTGGACTGACCTTGAGTTGTGTTGTTAGGTTTGGGTAGGGTTGGTGTTCGGGTCTCACCATGAACCCAGGAGGAACTAGTAATCTAAGGGGGTTGTGGATATAGAGTTGGGATGGGAATTTGGGACACTCTCACATGTTTTTTTGATGATGTAGCATTATTTACAAAAGGGGAATCCTGGTTGGGGGTTGTTGAGCATTATACAAGTCATCCTTCTTCTTCTGGGATGCCTATACATTTTTCTTGGGATCTGTTTTTATATTGGGATTCGAAGACATGATTTACTAAGATCTTTCTTTTGATCCATGTTATTTCTGATATTATAGTGATACCCAAAATTATTACCTAAGAATTGAATATTAATCTAAGATATATATATATATATATATTGAAATATTTATATGGGATGTCTATAGGTTCTTCCTGGTATTCGACTGTTGAGACAAATGTGTTTACCTATATGCACTGAGTGATACATAGATTCCAATTTTCAGAATGCCTTGGATGAACATAGTGGGATTTTTATTTATGTAACATTACTGAAAAATGGATTCATGTTATTATAATTCCTTGGACAGGCTTAGTGGTATGAAGACTTGCATGCCATGAGGGACACTTGGATTCCACCAATATGAATTACTTTGTTTGGACCAGTTTGTCGATTTCTTATGTTCATAAAGTGATACATGGATCCAATTGAGGGGTTTTTAGGATGTTCTCCATGGTATTATGAATATAGTTAATCCTTGAGTGAATCATTTATCTAGTTGAGGGATTCCATGGTGTGTCTCATTGGTTGGATATGTCTATACCCTGAGTGATACATGGTCTAGTTTAGGGATTCCATGGACTAGATTTGTGGGTGATATATTTATCTCAAATTGGTGATACCTGGATTCCTATTGTAGGAATTCCTTAGATGTGGTCATCGGGATGATTACTTATAGTCCTTGAGTGATACTTTGATACTTGTTGTAGGAATTACATGGATGAGATCCCTAGATGGATGTTCTTTAAATTGAATGAGAATTCCCTTTTGGCTCAGATACAAGAATCTAGGTATGTATCAAGGTGTCTCATGAGATGTCCAGATGTTCTCCCTAAGATACTTCTTTATAGGGTTGACCATTGCTATATAGTATCCATGATTCAGTAATTGGATGCATGTACATGTTGAAACTTGTGCAGGACATGTATCCCCATGTAGGGACTTAGGTTGCTTATATACATTTTCGGTGTTGTCCGATGATTGTATATGTTGATTGGGATTACAAACCCAGAGAACCGCATAATGATACATGGATTGAGTGACATGAAATCCATATCAATTCACAATAATATTATTTCTAGTTGATTGGGATTATCGACCCAAGGATCTACTGCTGATGTGGTTTCATGTTGTTTCATTCACATTCTAGTGAATATTATTATCTATGTATAGATGTATAGCAATGGGACTATACATGTATACATATATATTTATAGAAATCTATGTAGGATCATTTCCAGTTGATATGGACTACCAACCCAAGGATTGACTATGGGATCAAATTGTGTTGTACTTCATTTTTGGTAGTGTTTCAGCTAGGCTTAGCACGTTTCTTTTTCATACACTTTCAGTAGCATAGTTATAGGTTTATTATAGGGGTGGCCTACTGAGATTAATTCTCTCCCTTTCAAGTGATTCTCACTATACTTGTAGAAATTATGACTTCTTTTTATGAAGAGAACATGTTCCATAGTGCATATGGTTGAGGTCCATCATTTTAGGATCAAACAGAGCTCCTCATGTTCTACTTTAGACCATGTTGTTGTAGTTCGATGGGGATTGGAGAGAAGGTTTGTTGTATGGATCATAGTTAGTAATAAATCCTTATAACATTACATTAATTATTTTTACACCTGTATCTATATGTTCATCACAGTGGGTGACATGTGTTTTATTGTATTTCATAGCTGTTCGTGCATTTATAAAATGTCTTTTATTATTACAGCATGCATCTATTTCGGTTGTTTACTACATCCAAGCTCTATTTAGGTTCTGATGTGTATGATGCATATCAATTTAAATTGTTTTATTACATTTATATGTGGGAATAGATTCCCTACTATCACACCCTAGGACCTCAATGTTTGTTGGAAGCCTTTGGAATATGGGTAGGCGTGCTTGAGGCCTAGTGACCCACCGGCTTAGAGAACAAGTTCATTAGGATCTAGGTCAGGACATTAAAAATATGTATCAAATGATTTATTTTCCTTTTCTATATTATTTGGGAAATTTTAGACATGATTATTAGGAATGTGATGGAACCTAACATGGATATCAGACTGGTGCATTGAGAACAATTGTTTGGGTAAGAAGTCAAGGTTTCCTGTTGTTTGAGATTGTTGTTCTGATTTGAAATGTTTCATTTTTATATGATTTCTCCTTGTGAGATGAACAGCTTGTGTTAATGGTATAATTTATTATGAATCCATAAGACATTCCCATTGGTTAGAGGATAATAATGGATTTTGAATCATGGACAGAAAAGTCAAGAGGCATCACATGCATCATATTAGGCATGCAGGATTCACATCATATAGTGTTGATAGTGTGGTGTTACTAATGACTAAGGCCTTTGGTTATTCATATATATATATATATATATATATATATATATATATATATATCTTTTATTGTATTTTATGTGGTTCTACATTGAGGTGATATTGTTTTGAGTCTAATGAATCAATCCTTGTGCACAAGACATGTAGTAACCATAGTAATTATATATGGCAAGTGATGTCTTTCCATGGAACCGCTTGAAAGGTGCTCTTTTGATGGTCTATGGTTATCTAGTCTGATCATTGAGAATGATTTTGAGGGACACCCAGAATTTTATTATCATGTAGACCTCTATGGGGTATTTACTTTTGTGGATCCATGATGAGTGCCTATTTATTTTCTCTTCTGCATCGGTTTAGTGGCATCGAGGTAGCAGTTCATTTAAAGGATACTCAAAGAGGATCAGGACCCTTGTTGTCTATGTTTTTAGAACTGACCCATTTTAGTCATCATGATATTTTCGTTCATTTGAGAGATTTTTATATTTATGGAAAAGTGGATAGAACCTGGACCAGTTCTGAAGTTAGTTTTGTAGGGATGGCTGGGAGACCTAGAGACCCCTAGTTAGTTTCAAACCGTAGTAGGTAGATATCTATTTTATTATAGGGAATCCTATATGAGAGATATTGTCTAGTTTTTTTAAATTCCCTTTAGGAAGTGATCATGGTTATACACTCATTTTGAGATCGATTCATGATATGTTCTTGTGGTTTTATTTTTTCAATGTCAATGCCTTCATCTTTTGATGAACCACCATATTTAATTGTTTCCCTATTCTTATTTAAATTTGTAGAATTGTTTGGTTGGATAGCCTGATCAAACTTTGTTTTCATTTTAGCTAGTGTAGTTAGAGTGTGGGTAGATGCTAGTGACTTTAATGACTTCGAGTGGAGGGAGGTCATGGATTCTACTGAGTAATATATGCAATGTATGTTTTTTGAATGGGAGTTTCAAGGGATCTTCTGTAACATGAAACTAACATTCCATGTTGCATGATCAGTGTATCCCTATGGTGGTCGACTCACTAGTGTTTGAGATCAGTGATAAGTTACATATAGTTTTAACAAGGTATTATTTAAATCTAAATCGACGAGATGCTGGGTGAGAGATGGGGACAGATGCTTTTCAGATTTTTTGAGGACTAAGATCCTATAATTTGTGATAGAATGTCCCTATTTGGTAATGGTAACATCATGAAATGGTGGAGGTTCCATGATATGGTTGTCACATGGATGAATATTGTTATGGTTTTGGAAGGATGTGAGCATGGTTTTGAGATAGATTATTACACCTTTGAGGAATCTTACTAAAAAGATCATCAATGTCAATTATTAACTTCGTTCAAGATTATGTATTTTTTAAGGATGAGGCCTTATACTAACATGTGTTATTATCCTATTGGATGAGTTATATGGCCGACCATGATCATCCTTGGGTAGATTTTAGGACCCCATGGAATCATTAGGGTGTGATAATTTCCTTTTATACAATTTAATTTATTGAAATGGGAAATATGACATAAACTAGTATGTGCTAACGAAAAGAATTTTATTTTACTTTAGATAAATGATATATTCAAGTGTATATAGTTATTAAGAATATAATGATATATCCTACATCATGTTAGTTTATTTATAATTTTTAATACTTAATGAAATAAATTTATTTATGACAGAATGATGATGCAGTGATTACATTATGAATGAGATATTCCAAAAATAAAAATAAAAATATTAAAATATAATTAATATGATCATTTTAATGCCATTCAATATTTTTTTGGATGAAATTGAAAATTGTGGGATGTATTTATTCCTTTTATTTTGAAGGAATAAAGTTGTTATGACTTTAACAGAAATCAATTAATAAATAGTGTCAAAATTGACATTAATGAGTATTTATGACATATACTATTTTATTAAAAGATATAATAGTCCTAAAAATATAAGATTCAGAAAACATAAATATATAATGTTAAAAATTACATTAATTATCCACTTGAGGTTATTTTAGATTTTTATATAAACCAAAGTAACCGTATATTATGAAAATACGGGAATACTTGGTAAGAGTTAATGTAATTAACTATGGATTAAAGCAAAAAAGATAAGGTTAAATTTGTGACATTGACTTATCTAAAACCTATAGTTTTAGAGGATTTTTACCTACCTACATATTTACCTAGAATTTAATCAGTTTGGACCCATTAATAATAGAAAAAAATTCATAATAAATTAATATTCAAGACATTCCTAAAGTGCCCCTCACCTATACTTGAATAAAGACACTTCCCCTTATCTTTGATTAACACCACCAAAGAACATTGGATTTTCATAATACTACCCAAATATCCTTATAACATTCCCAATAACTTCTTATTTTCCACCCATTAGGCCTAAAACCAAATTATGGAGTCCATTTGTTCATATCAAAAGGAGACACCTGAAGTAGTGGTAGTCGTTTTATCTATTATTTCAATGTTAATTTATTCTTCTACATCCTCTTACGAAGTGGTTTCCACACCCAAATAATTAACACAAAATGTAATATATTTTTATATATTTTTATGATTATTTTACTACCATATTCCATATTTTACCCATCATATGAAAAAAAATATCACTATGTGTGCGTATGTAAGACTTATCATCTCCAAGTTGTGGTTTAAAAACTTTTTCATCCCAAATTTATTTTGACCAGTATAATGATGAATATAAATTACCTAAATAATAAATATAACTTGATATTATTTCTATACAATTAATATATGATACAATCTATTGAAATTTGACCATCAAGTGAATGAAATCCTCATTCATGTATACGTAAGACATACCGTTTTCACGACATGTTGAGATTAAATCTCCAAAATAACCATTCAAGAATGATTGTAAAGTATATATAATAAATAATCATAAAATATAGTACATAATAAATAGATTGGATTGATGTATATATATATATATCATATAGTTTCTTCCATTCTAATCAGTATGGGAACACAAACATCGTTTATGTGTATGTACGTCCTACCATATCAATGAATTGTGTTTTCAATTTAATTTATCAATATTATATATATATATATATACTGATTATTTATGATATTTATAAACATTGTTTTAAATTCATGAAGTGTGTATAACATGATCTAATAAATAATATAAAGAATAAAAGTCAAAACATGAATGATAAATAAAATGAATGTTACCCAAAATGTTGCTTTAACATGGAATTGATAATTAAAAGGGTAATGTAAAGAAATTTTTGAGTCATATATAATATCAAAAATATTAATATGTTTATTTAGGATGTTAATAATATTTTTACTCCCACTATAAAAGAGTTTCAGACACATATAGATGAAATTGGACCTCAGGTAAAGGATAATTTATGTAATCCCATTTTATTCTGAGATTGTTTTTACGTAAGAATTTAATGGGGTATATTTGACATCTAAATATATGTTTATTAATTATTTAATATTATTTATATTCTCGTACCATTTATTAAATTTAATTTTACATTATGGGAAATATTTAATGAATGATATGAAAGAAGTCATTTTCATAATTCAATTTCAGGAACTTTTTTTATTTTCTAGAAAAAGTATGTGGATAATGTTTCTTAAACAATATAGAATGAATTTATTTTTATGGTTTCATGACACCATATTTAAATTATGATTAATATAAATGTTTTAAATTTTATTTTCTAATAAATTAATTTATTTTAATATTGTGTTGAATTTTTAAAAAATAAAACATTTTGTAAAAAGAAAGGATATTTTTCAGTTGAATTTTGTTCACATAATTTATCAAAATTATATTTAGTTAAAGATTAAATTGGGTGATGTTTATATAAATATAATTACTTTTATTTTATTGTTTTTATGATTTATATTTTTTATTAAATCTATTTATTTTATATGTATTATGATGGAATGATGTTTACAAAATCAATTTTTTGTACTTTGGGTAATGTTATGATGAATGGATTATGTCTTTATGGATCAGGTATGAATGATTTCAATAGGAGATGTGTGGGACATATATATCCCTTAAATTTATTGGGTAATGATTTATATCTCATGAGATTGACATGACATGAACGACATGTAAATTTGGATAAATAATACATGGCTGGAACGATAAGTAAACCAGATTTAGTAATGGACTTGGTCTTTGATCATAGTATTCGTTGCAACGACATGGCATATATGGAAATAATAATATGTTCATATTTTTATTCCAAAATTACATGTTTTATACCAATTATATTTTATCACTGTTATTTCTCTATTATTATTTATAACCCTTTTTACTGCCATAACTTTTCTCATGAATCACAGTTTTGATATTCAACTATTATGGTTATGTTTTTTACATTATTTTTTTCTATTTTTTTATATTCATTGTAATGGCCCAGACCCTCATGATCCATCCCTTTTCCAAATTCTAGGTTCCTAAGGGGTCGCGCCTTGTTCGGTGTGACCGATCGGCGCGACAGATCAATGTTATAAAGCCTTGTCGGGTTTTCCTTCTACATTTTTTTCCCATAACGCCCCTTTTAGGCCTTTTTGACCTTTCATGGCGTTTCAAGGACATTTTTTAACACATAATTAATATATAAAAATACTGAGAAACATCCCCATTAAATAACAATTAATTCAGTCATGTGTAACCACCCAACCGCGTGGTAGAACCATGATCCGACTTCCAAGGCATTAAAATTCCTTATCCCATAACATTGGGGATCTAATCTATTTATCATTATAGAAATTCACCTTCTCCCTCTTGTATAGTCACCTCCTTTTCCTTGTGAGTTTGAAGTCCATTATTTCCCAAGGATAGTGGTGCACCTGTGCGGGAGCCCTGCGAGTTGTGTTTCCCCTATTTTAGTGCATGTAGAAAAACTTCCATCTTTGATCAACCAGGTAGGGTTTTCCATCACCTTTCTTTTATGTGTATCATGTAGGGTGGGTACACTTTTTCTTAGGTAGTAATTGACTAAACCAAACTTACTAAAGATAATGAACGGAATTTTATAGAATGAAGGGGGGGTGTGATCGATGTTATGTTGTTCTCTTTATGTTGTTATGTGTTGTGAATTGTACAAGCCTATGCTCACTGAAAATCATGGATGTTGGTGGTATTTCTCTGTGCACTAATGAACCTCGATGCTCGTGGATGATTAGATAACCATATCAAGGAATTGGTTAATTACATATACTCGGTTAAATAAATTGAAAGCACCAGGATCAACCATTTTCAGTGATAACCCCGGTTAAAGAACAATGGAATTGAAACCATAGAGTGTGTTAAATATTTTAAATTTGAAATTACCTATATGGTCCTGCCTTATGTTGGTGGTAGCAGTTTGGTTGTTTCATTCATGGGCTGATTTTTGGGGTGATAAGGGTGGGGATGGGATACCCTGTTGTTCTACTTTAGCTGGCTATGAATTTGAGGCTGTGTTTTTACTCTTCTTATATCACGAATTGGGGAGGAATCCTCTATTGTTGAAAGACCATTGACTCCTGGATTCTGGGGACATGGGGCTGTGTCTCGGGGCTTTCTTTTGTTCCATTACTTCTATGGATCTCACTTATCCCTTTGTTGTTGTAACTTTTGAAGAGAACTGGGTGTGAATTCTTAAATTTTTGTTTGGCTATTTCTTTCCTTTTGGCTTGTGGTTATGCCTGTTAATTTCCCAGTAGTGAAAAATTCACCCTAATGGGATCACTTGAATATGAAACAAGAATGGTTTAATTGGGAAATTGATTCTGGGAATGAATAATGACTTGGTTACAAGTATAATGCTTTCTATGAGTAGTGACCAGGCTGTTCGTGCTTGGGTTAGGTGTGGAACCCCAGGTCGGGTTGAGTGATTTGTACGTATATATATAAATTTAGTTCTTGTGTTTTTATTCACACCCCACCCAATTTTAGCACTTAGTGTCGAACACCCAATTTTATGGGGAGGTTTTTTTTTTCAACAATCATACGAGTGGCTGGTCATTAGCTTCTTTCCGCTCCCTTTCCCAAATAGCCCAAGACTCTTCGGGCGGGATTTGATGTCTTGAAGTCAATTATTAGCCCAAGAATCATCGGGAGGGTTAGTTGTGGTAGTTGGCCAAGGTGTTTACAGGCAGGTTGTTTCCCAACTATCTTCGGGATGAGGCCCAGGTGTATTCGGGTGTGACGGTAGCTTTTTGGCCAAAGAGACTTCGGGCATGGCAGTGGTTGTTCTGGCCTAGGTTTTGGTGGGCATGGTTATGTGAGGTTTTTATGGCCGCGGTGTCTTCAGGAGGGATAGCGTTTGTTGAACAGGTGTCTGCGGGCGGGATAGCTGTTGTGGCCCAGGTGTTTGCGGGAGAGATGTGTGGTTGTGTCCCAGGTGTGTGCTGGTGGGTGTGGTAGTGGAACTGCTATGAGAATGGAGAGATTGGTTATATGTGTAGTATGTCTTCAATAACCAGTGGGAAAGCGGCACGGGGTACCCAAATATCCATGTTCTATTACTGTACTTTACTTGCCTTGCGTTATTTGGGGAGTGTGCCTTGGTGAGACTTGGGTGGATAGTTTTTCCTTGCTAGGTGCTTTGGTTTTTCTTTTCTCACAGGGCAAGAGGATTCCCCTCCACTTGTGCATGAGAGTTTTTGGTTTTCCCTACTGAGTGTATTTGTATGCTAACCCTACATATATAAAACTGTTTTTAGGTTTCCAGGAGGACATCTGGGATCGTGCGGGACCGTACTAGCTCTGACATTGGGGCAGTTGGTATTGTCGTTTTCTTTTTTTCCTTGGTACTTTAGCTTTGTAGTTTTTTGTCTTGTATGTTTTACTATTGTACATACATATGGTAATGGTTTACATTTGTATTTACCTTTACATTCAGCTTCTGTATTGTTGGGGTTTCTATCCTATCCCTTGATCCTATAAAGATAAAAAGGGTAATGACTTAAATTTTGTTTGAGATTATATACCCTTGGCGCTGGTCACCACTCTTGGACCTATTAAAGGCGGGTTTTGGGGGTCATTATATCTCATTCAACATAAAGAAGGAAGGGGTTGGCAATCTGCTAAACCTTCCCTCCTTTTGGTGAAGGCGAGTCATGACAGAATGGTATCATAGGAGTGACAGGTTGAAAGATAGGATGTAGTCTAGAGTTAGGCACAGTGAGGATTTCATGGGATGGTAGGGAAACAATGTTGGGTGATCTTGGTGCATGAAATATGCTAGGGAATACTATCTAGGATACGGTATTTTAGGGCCCCCCATGATCCGATGCAAGGACTCTGGACCTAACGAACGACCAAGTGAGGCTACCCTGATTGCAGGGTAGAGACCCTAAGAAAGGTACATGCATCATAATGACTTGTGTTCTCTTGTTTTTTGGTGTTTTAAGAATTCTAAAATAAATAAAGAAGTCAAATATAATGTAATAACAATATTCTACACTACCCAGGCTTAGTAATTCCTTGCTTACTTGCAGCTATGGAACCTGGTAGGCGACCATGAGTAGTGCGGGCGATCGACGCCCAGGAGGTCGACTTGGCTGATCGACATGGGATCGACTGTGAGGAGGAGGATGATTAGTGGTAGAAGAAGCTTTGAGCATTTTAGCGATAGCCCCTTGGGAAGTACGAGGGTAGCACCTCGGATATGGAGACGGAGAGCTGGCTAAAGGAACTAGTGATTTCATTCGGACTGATTCGGGCTCCGACGGAGTATTGGGTTCCTCTAGCCGTCAGCCAGATGCGGGGAGTAACGCGTTAATGGTGGATACATTATCTTGGGTAAAGGAAAGAGGATGAGCTTGTGTGGGATGATTTTGAGAAGGAATTCCGGGTAGATTTCCACTCTTCCATGATGAAGGATGAAAAGATATAGAAGCTACTCTCCATCCAATAGGGGAGTATATCAGTGTGATAGTTGGGGATCAATTTCAAGGATATCCTTCGCTTTTCTCCGGAACTCTTTCCGGATGAGGAGTCTTATGAAAGACGTTTGGAGGAGGCACTCCGACCTTCCCTCCAGTATTTCGTTACTCCCTTCTCCCTACCGACATACATAGAGGTGTAGAAGAAGGCTGAAGTGGTGGAGAGGATGCGCATGCTGGGAGGTGTATCACGAGATGAGATTCAACTAGGCCCATCAATGGGAAGGGTTGTCAGCACCAAACCTCAAACATCCGGACCCTCTAGGTTCCGACCAGTAGGGTGCAAGCCTCATCAGTTCCAATTATGATCCCCTGGCCCTCTCCCTTTCCCTTGGGGACCAGGGTCGAGATGCTTCGTATGCGGGAGCCACGAGCACCTTTGGAGCCAGTGACTAGATAGAGTGAAGTACAACGGCAGTGAGCATGACCAACACCGACCTCAGTAGCAGCAGCGTCCAGGTAGGCCCTTTCAACAGTAGCAGCAGGGGCAGCAAGCTACCGCTCCTCCAAGGGTATCCATTGTAGGAGGAGTCCACCCACATCGCGCTCCTCAGGGACCTCGACCAGGGTGTGGTCGGAGAGGTGGCTGACTACCGAGAGGTAGAGGAGCGGGGTGATAGAAGTTGCACATCAAAGAGGCATCAGTTCCAGTAGTACCTGAGGTCGTTCGATGTATGATCAGTTTTTTCAGTACACTTGCTTACGTCTTGTTCGATAAAGTAGCTTCACACTCCTTTGTTACACCCAGTCTGGCCTGTGCTTTGGGTCTAGATGCCGAGAGACTTCCAGTTTCCCTGGTGCTGAACACACCAGTCGGAGGTTATACAGAATTGATATATGTTTTTCGAGGATGCAGACTAACATTAGGGCCACCTCAGTCAGTCAGGTACCTCCTACTATTGCAGATACAGCCATACGATGTCATCCTAGGAATTGACTGGATGTTCACTGTATGTGTTGTCATCGACTGCTTCCATGGAAGGGTCGTGTTTTCAGAATTAGGCGGCCGATGTGTTAGTTTCACCGGAGAGTGGGGTGGCCAGAAGGACAATAGGAGAAAGGGACCCCTCCTCTCATTGTTAGCTGAGCTATCAGTGGAGTCAGCAGATGTAGAGATGGTGGAGGTACCAGGGATCGTAAGTGAGTTTATGGACATCTTCCCTGAAGAGGTGACGACTCTACCCCCTCGACGTCATTTCGAGTTTGCGATAGACTTGCAGCCTGATGCTCGTCCGATTTCGATGGCTCCCTACCGGATGGCACTTTCAGAGCTACGGGAGTTGCGGATTCAGATTGACGATCTGATGAATAGGGGTTATGTTCGACCAAGGGCGTCACAGTGTGGTGCTCGAGTCATGTTTCAAAGATGAAAGATAGTGGTCTAAGGATATGCATAGACTATAAGAGGATGAATCAGGCGATGGTCGAGAATGGCTACCCTCTTCCGAGGATAGATGATCTTTTCGACCAGCTGAAGGGGGCAAGATGGTTCTCTAAGATCAACCTGCAGTCTGGATATCACCAGTTGAGGGTGAAGGAGGGTGACATCCCAAAGACGGCCTTCAGGTGAAGATATAGTAACTTCGAGTGTGTCGTCATTCTGTTCGGCATTACAAATGCACTAGTTTTATTCATGGGGCTTATGAACTTCGTCTTCTGAGAGTATCTGGATCGGTTCGTAGTAGTGTTCCTCGATGACAACTTGATCTATTCAAGATCAGAGGAGGATCACACTGAGCACCTGCGGACGGTTTTGGAGGTCCTCTGACTGCACCAGCTCTATGGGATGTTGTCAAAGTCCATGTTCTGGATGCAAGAAGTACACTTCCTTGGGAACATGTTGTCCGAGAAGGGAGTAGCGGTGGACCCATCGATGGTCGAGATAGTTTTTTCTTTGGTCGTACAGAAGATCATGCCAGAAGTTTTTAGATTCCTTGGGCTTTCAGGTTACTGCCGGAGATTCTTACACAACTTTCCAGAGTTGTGGCACCATTTACAGCCTTGAAAAATAAGAATCGAGCTTTCATGTGGGACGAGGAATGCAAAGCAACCTTCATCTATCTGAAGGATATGTTGGTTAGTACCCCGGTGCTGAGGTTTCCAGAATAAGGGGCATCATATGAAGTATTTTGTGATGCTTCAGAGAAGGGCCTCAAATGTGTGCTGATGCAATGACAAGGGGTGATCTCTTTTGGGTCTAGACAGCTATATCCCCATGAGCATAATTATTCCACCCACGATCTGCAGCTCACAATGGTATATTTCGCACTAAAGTTGTGGTGGCACTATCTCATCAGAGAGAATTTTGTGGTCTTCATGGATCAAAAAAGTTTAAAGTATATCTTCTCCCAGCCGGACCTGAACTTACGGCACCGATGGTGGATGGAGTTCCTCCGGGATTATGATTTCGATATTTCCTACATGTCAGGGAAATGAAACATGGTGGTTGATGCCTTGAGCAAGAAGTCACAGAGGGATGCATTCCGAGAGTCGGCAGATGCTTGTAGGGCGATGGAGGAGTTGGATGCCCTACACCTATATGCTAGGATGGAAGGTGGTTGAGTTTTCCTATATCCGATGATAGTATATTCTTCTTTGACACGTCAGGTGGAGGAGTCTGAGTGGGGAGACCCAGAGAGTAATGTGATGTGTGACCGGGTTATCCAAGGAAGTGCTCCGGAAGGGTGGACAGAAGATGGTCAGAATCAGATGCTATTATGAGGGAAGTTGTTCATTCTAGATGCGATGCGTGAGAGGGTTCTTGGTGAGTTGCACAGATCACCCCTACCGGTTCACCCAAGAGTTACCAAGATGATCCTGGGTCTGAGGAGACAGTTTTGGTGGCTCGGGGAAAAGCAGGAGGTGACAGAGTTTGTGGTCAAGTTCCTAGTGTGTCAGAAGGTGAAGGCGGAACATGGTTTTCAAGGTGGTTTATTACAAACTTTAGAATTCCCCTAGTGGAAGTGGGATGAAATCTCGAAGGATTTCGTCACGGGGCTACCTGAGGTTCAAGGAGGGTGTGACGCCATCTGGGTAGTAGTGGAATAGTTGATGAAATTGGCTCACTTTCTGGAAATCAGGGAGTCAAGTGCGGTGGACGCTCTAGCACGAAGGTATGTGGATGAGGTGGTGCGGTAGCATGGGGTTACAAGGTCCATAGTCTCAGATAGGGATGCACGATTTACCTCACGAGTCTGGAGGGGTTTCCAACATGCTTTTGGAACCCAGTTGCGCCTTAGCATTGCCTTCCACCCCCAGACAGATGCACAGACAGAGCGCACCATCCAGACCATGGAATATATGCTACGAGCATGCATACTGGACTTTGGGAGATCATGGGTGAGACACTTGTCTCTGGTAGAGTTCGCCTATAACAATAGCTAAAACTCTACCATTTTCATGGCTTTGTTCGATGCTTTTTACGGGAGGTCGTGTCGCTCACCCATGTGCTGGACAGAAGTCAGGGAGGTGGGTGTTCTTGGCCCGGAGGTGTTACAGAGCACAACATAGAAGGTGCAGCTTATATGAGAGAGGATGAAGGAAGCTCAAGACCGGCAGAAGTAAAATGTGTATGATAGGAGAAGGCCCTTGGAGTTTGATGTTGGGGACCACGTGTTCTCGAAGGTCTCCCCTCGGTGTGGGAAGCATAGGTTTGGCAGGGGAAGTAAGCTCCCTCCTAGGTTCGTCGGACCCTTAGAGGTGTTCCACTGGGTCAGCAAGGTGGCTTATCAGCTAGGGTTAACACCACACCTACAAAGGGTTCACAATTGTCTTCCATGTATCCCATCTTCATTAGTATTTGCATGACGATTCGCACATCCTCGACTGGGGAGAGCTAGATATCTAAGATGATGCAATATTCATGGAACTGCCAGTGATGTTCGAGGGCTGTGACGTGAAGGTTCTTCGTGGATGAACCATCCCATTGGTTTGTGTGTTATGGAGGCATGGTGGTCTTTAGGAGAGTTCCTATGAGAGGGAAGCGCAGATGCATGCCCAATACCCAGAGTTGTTTTGAGTTTTATCCTCTTTTGTCAGTACTTTGTTTCTATGTAATGCTTTGCCTTGTTGACTATGGGATGTGCAGTTTCCTTTTTCTGTGAATGTGTGTGAAGTTTCCTAAAGGATGGGGAGGGGAGGACCTGATTCCTAGTTAGGAATCATTAATGTGGATGCACCTAAACCCGTGCGGGTGAGTCATTGGCGCCCAAAGAGGATAGTATCTCAACACGCAGGAAGGGAAACCCCTCTCCCACATGGACGGATGATTTAGTCTTTTGTTTTGTGTGGTTTCATGGGGAAATAAGCAGTAGGACATCCATGATTGTTCAGGAGATAAGTTTATCCTGTTTCAGAGAGGTTCACTCCAGAGAGGTATCCTCTGTGGTGGTGGTTCTGACCCCCCCCTCTTTCCTTCGGGTCTAGTTCGGGATTCTCGAGGGCGAGAATAGTTTGATATGTATCTGATGTAATGGCCAAGACCCTCATGATCCATGCCTTTTCCAAATTCTAGGATCCTAAGGGGTCGCACCTCGTTTGGTGTGACCGATCGGTGTTATCCAGCCTTGTCGGGTTTTCCTTCAATAGTTTTTCTCATAACGCCTCTTTTAGGCCTTTTTGACCTTTTAAGGCATTTCAAGGACGTTTTTAACCCATAATTAATATCTAAAAATTCCAATAAGCCTCCCTATTAAATAAAAATTAAGTCAGTCATGTGTAACCACCCAACCGTGTGGTAGAACCATGATCCGACTTCTAAGGAGTTCAAATTCCTTATCCCAAAACGTTGGGGATATCATATATGTATCATGCTAGAAATTATTCTTCTACCTTGGCTAGTATCCTCCTTTTCCTTGTGCGTTAGAAGTCCTTTATTTCCCAAGGAAAGTGCTACAACTGTGCAAGATCCCTACGAGTCGCGCTTCCCCTGTTTTAGCGCATGGAGAGAAACTTTTATCTTTGATCAACCAGGTATGGTTTTCCATAACCTCTCATTTCTGTTTATCATGGGGGGTGGGTACGCTTTTTATTGCGTGGTAATGAACTAAACAAAAATTAATGAAGATAATGAATGGACTTTTAAAGAATGAAGGGGGTGATCGATGTTCAGTTGTGCTCTTTATGTAGTTATGTGTTATGAATTGTAGGGGCCTATGATCACTGAAAATCATGGTCGTTGGTGGTCTTTCTCTGTGTACTAATGATCCTCAGTGCTACTAGAAGATTAAATAACCGTGGAATGGGATTGGTTAATTATGTATTCTCGGTTAAATAAATTCAATGCACCAGGATCAACCCTTTTCAATGATAACCCCGGTTATAGCACAATGGAATTGAAACCATGGAGTGTGATAAATATTTTAAATCTAAAAATTCTTGAATGGTCCTACCTTGTTTTGGTGGTAACGGTTTGGTTGTTTCTTTCGTGGGCCCATGGATGGGGTGATACGGGTGGGGATGGGATCCCCTGTTGTTGTACTTTCGCTGGTTGTGAATTTGAGGTAGTGTGGTTTCTCTTCTTATATCACGAATTGGGGTGGAATCCTCTATTGTTGAGAGACAATTGGCTCTTGGATTTCGGGGACATGGGGCTGTGTCTTGGGGTTTTCTTTGGTTCTAGTACATCGAGGGATCTCACTTATCCCTTTGTTGTTGTGAATTTGCAAGGAACCAAGTGTGAATGCTTAAATTGTTGTTTGGATGTTTCTTTCCTTTTGGATTGTGGTTATTCCTGTTAGTTTCCCAGTAGTAAATAAATCACCCTAATGGGATCAATTGAATGTGAAACAAGAATGGGTTAATTGGGAAATTGATTATGGGAATGAATTGTGACTCGGTTGGCAGTAGTATGCTTTCTAAGAGTAGTTACTAGGTTGTTCGTGCTTCGGTTAGGTGTGGAACCCAAGGTTGGGTTGACTTATGGTTACCTATATATATATATATAATTGTAGTTCTTGTGTTTTTATTCGCACCCCATCCAAGTTGAGCACATATTTCTGAACACCCCATTTTATGGTGAGGGTGTTTTCCCCTACACTTTTATAAGTGGATGGTTATTAGCTCCTTTTTTCTCCCTTTCTCTAATATCCAAAGACTCTTCGGGCATGATGTGATGGCCTGAAGTCCATTATTAGCCCAAGAATCATCGGGTGGGGTAGTTGTGGATGTTGTCCTAGGTGTTTATGGGCAGGTTGTTTCCCAAGTATCTTTGGGATGAGGCCCAGGTGTCTTCAGGCGTGACGGTAGATTTCTGGACCATGAGTCTTCAGGCGTGGTAGTGGTTGTTTTAGCCTATGTATTTACGGTCATAGTTACGTGAGGTGGTTGTGGCCCAGGTGTCTACGGGGAGATAGTGGTTGTGGAACAGGTGTGTGCGGGCGGGATAGCGGTTGTGGACCAGGTGTTTGCGGGCAGGATGTGTGGTTGTGTCCCATGTGTGTGCGGGCAGGTGTGGCAATGGGACTGCAGTGAGAATGGTGTGATTGGGTTGATGCGTAGGATGTCTTCAATAACTAGTGGGAATGTGGAGCGAGGTACCCAAATATCGATGTTCTATTACTATACTTTACTTGCTTTGCATTATTTGGGGAGTGTGCCTTGTTGGGACTTGGGTGGATTGTTTTTCTGTACTAGGTGCTTTCGTTTTCGTTTCTAATAGAGCATTAGGATGCCCCTCCACTTGTGCACGAGAGTCATTGGTTTTCCCTACTGTGTGTACTTGTATACTCACCCTACGTATATAAAACTATTTTTATTTTTTCAGAAGTACATCTGGGTTTGTGTGGGATCGTACTAGCTCGGACCATGGGGCAGCTTTTGTTGTCGTTTTCTTATTTTTTCATGGTACTTTACACTTGGAGTTTTGTGGCTTGTATCTTTTAATTTTGAACATGCATATGGGAATGGTTTACTTTTGACTTTACCTTTACTTTCAGCTACAGTTTTTTTTTGGGATTTCTGTCTTATCCCTTGATCCTATAACAATAAAAAGGGTAATGCCTTCCATTTTGTGTGAGATTATATACCTTTGGCACTGGTCTCCACTCCGGGACCTACTGAAGGCGGGTTTCGGGGGTCATTATCTCTCCTTCAACATAAAGAAGGAAGGGCTTGGCAATCTGCTGACCCTTCCCTCATTTTGGTGAAGGCAGGTCATGACAGAATGGTATTACAGGAGTGACAGATTGGTATCATGGTTAGAGTAAATTGAATTTTTTGTATTTTTGGTGTTTGGAACGAGTAAATTTCGATAGATTTATCATTTTCACTATGGTCCTATTGTAATTATTGTTTTTATAATTTTTCCTGAGAATAAATTGTAATAGTATTTACATGTATGGATTGTGACAACCAATAACTACTTTATTAGATATGGGAGGTATATGTTAATTTGATTTCGTTCAACTCTTTCTAAAGTCTTATATTCGATAGTTTTGGAAGGATTTTAATGTTATCCATTTATAGACAGTATAAGCTACATTCCAGTTGATGTTTTGTTTGTTAAGGTGTTATTTCACAATTGGTGGAATTCTTCACATTGGATTTCCTATTCTAACCATTTTTTTGAGTCTGATGGAATGACCTATCATTCAATCGCATTATCGACTAACACTTGAGGAATGAGAAATTCAACTACATTCCTTTAAATAAGAGACGATGTGGAAATTGTTCAAGTCATGAAACAATGGTGAGATTCTACCAAAATAAATTAATTTTTAATTCCCATTAAAATATTTCAACATTAGGGAATGGATCTTGTAAAATAAAAATGTTATCTTAATACGTTTTATCTGATGAGTCAGATGGTCCCTTAAAACATCAGAGATTTATGGTTTTCATGTTGTCTATTTTCTCCAAACCATTTTTTCTATTACTATCAATCAAGATGTGATGGATATATTTTTATTCCATATCGATGTATTCACATCAGACCAATGATTTCCAATGGGGAAACCCAATGATGAGTTACTTTGGTTAACTGATATGTTCTTATATTTCATTTTGAAAATAATTTTTTGGTATTCCTATTTTTAACGATCTGGGTTTCAATGAATAAAACATTATAGTTGTAAACTTTTTATAATCCATATGAATTTCAATGGAAAAAATCATTTAAAGGGATGTATAATTTAACATTCCTTAATTTAAGGCTATATATTTTTTTACATTTCTTTTCTGTCTAGTTTTTTACGCTACACCATGATTTGATTGCATTATACACAACACTGTTTTAGATTGAAGTACATGCAACACTATTCTGTTCTTATGTTATAAATAATTTCAGGTTCTTTTGATATAATTCATTTAATTTATGACCAAGTATAAATGATAAAGAGATATTATAAACCAATCATTATAATGTCATGTTTGTATATTATTAACTGCCTTTAAAAAAATCAATTTGAAGGAAAATAAGTGAGTCTATAAAAATAAAAAAATAACATTACATGGATGATAATAGTGAAATATATATGTAATATGTTCAATGTAATTTTTTATGTTCATCTTATATATTTTATAGATATGATGTAAGAACAAATTCAATTTTTGGATAAAAGAAGTATTTTTTGAAAAAAATTAACATTTTACCACCTTTTAATGGGGAATCATTATTAAATATAGTATTGAAAATTTTATAAGTTTTATATGTTATATTAAACTTTTTATTTGAAATATGGACATTAATAAATACCTTGATAGAAATATTGGTATTTTTTGGGTGAATTTTATATTTTTTGAATTGTGAAATATGGTTCTTTTCAATTCAAAGTTTCCTTTTCATGTAATTTATTTATATAGATATATTATCTAGTAAATTATTTATAAGGTGTAATTGGATTTTTTTATAATTAAATAATATCATGGTAATTTAAAATAATTTAAAATTTATCTTTTACATAAACACATGTTAATCTTTTGATAGTTTATACATCATAAAAAACTTCGTGCTGGTTTGGACAATGGAATTTAATTTAAAAATAATTTCTTCCAATTATTTGTTTCAAAATTAAAAAAATAGATTCCATATTTTGAATCAAAAAGAGAAAATGGTGTAAATATGTACCTTTTATTGTAGTATATTATGAATATCACCTTCAGTAATTTTTTTTCATGGTAAATCAGTATATCAGGTAAATAAGGTTAACAAATAATATTATAATAATATAAAACTACCCTAACACATGTCATAATCCTTTTGTATGAGATATGGAAGACCATTAATATATTTGGGTCAATTATAGGACCCCCTGGAGTGACATGGTTGTGATAACTAGCTTTTAAAATTTTTAATTGAATTAAATGTAAAATATAACATAAAAATTGTATATCCTGACTAATAATTTATTATTTTGTTTATATAATTGATCTATTTGAATATAAATTGTCATTATAAATATAAATCTATTTTCTGCATCATGATATTTTATTTATAATATTTAGATATTAAATAAATAACTGTATTTATGACTCAATGATGATGAAGTGATTACCTTATTAAAGAGATATTCTGATAAATGATAATATGAATATTAAATTAAATATAATATGAAAATTTTAAGTCCATTAAGGTTTTTCATGAGGAAATTAACATGTTATGGATGGGTTAATTAAATTTTTCCAATGAAATCATGTTGTTCTAACTTTAACAAAATATATTACAAAATAGAGTCAAAATGGACAGAAATGAGTTTTTCAAACAAAAAATGTTTTATTAAATGATATAATAGTTATAAAAAGATAACATTCTTCCAAATTACTTATATAATATATAGAATGTTATTAATGATCCAGTGGAGGTTCTTTTTGGCATTTGATAGTAACTATTGTGACCGTATATCACAAAAATACAAGAAGACATAGTATGAGTAAATGTTTTTATCTAAGGGTTAAAGGTGAAATATATGGTTAATTTTGTCACCTAAACTTTTCCAAAACCTTTTGTTTGAAATTTTGTCAACCAATCCAAACCTTTTTATAGAAATGAATCACTTTTTGGAAATTATAAACTAGAAAATCAATTTGTAATAAATTAATATTTCAAGGTGTTCATTAAGTGCCCCGCACCTCTCTTATAAAAGTGTACTTCTCCTTATATTTTATTAACACCTCCATATCCAATTGGATCAGAAAAAACCAACCCAAAAAACCTCCAAAATTCCATATATTCTTCCTGGTGACCATCCTTTGGGGAAAAACCTTTTTTTGGGGTCAATTTCTTCAAATCAAAATGAGACACCCCAAGAAGAGGTAATCATTTTATCACTTTTTCAATGTTATTTTTTTCTTCAACTTCATTTAAATATGTTGTCAAAATAATAAAATAATAACCCCATAATTTAATATATTATGAGATTTTTTATGATTATGGGAAAACCATATTCCTACATTTATCCATCCTATGAAAAATAATATCACCATGCATGTGTGTTTACCACAAACGGTCTCCACATCAGTGTATACAGTTATTCATATATACTATATTTAGATAGGTATAATGATAAATATAAATGACTTAAATAATAAAAAAAGCATTATATTATTTATTTTAATTTCCTTATAACATCCAATTCGTACCATTTAACCATCATGGGAATGATATTGTCGCTCGTTCGTACGTATGACATACCATCTCTAAGATATGATGAGATTATTTCTCCATGATAACCTTACTAGAATAATTATAAAATATATAAAATAATAATAATGAAATATTTTAAATAATAATGATACTATATATATATGTCATTTACTAGCTTCCATTGAATTAAATAATGAAATAGAAATAGCATTCACGTGTATGTACAATATACCTTCTCCCTGAATGGTGTATTCCATTTCATTTATCAATATGATATATATATATAGATAATATTTATGATATTTTAATCATGTAATGCAATTCTAAATTAATTAAATCATGATATAATTAATAAGATCGGGAATAACAAAGGAAAACACGAACGATAAATAAAATGGTTATTACACGAAACATTTATTAAACATGAAATTAGAAAATAAACGGTTAATATAATGACATACATGAATCATTTATGATATCATAAATATTATTATGGTTCTTTTACATATTGATATTATTTTTAGACACATTATACTGGAGTTTCAGACACATGTTGGTGAAATCAGACCTAATGTAATTGATAATTTTTCAATCTCATTTCCTTTACACATTGTTTATAAGTAAGTATTTACTATGGTATATTTATCATCCACTTCCATGTTTCCTAATTATGTAATATTATTTATGTTATTATTATGTTTTTTAATGTTAATTTTATTCTTTGGAAATTTTTATTAAATACTATGAAATGAATATTGTGACTTTATTCGATTTGATGTACTTTTTAAAGTTTTTAGAAGAAATATGAGTAGAATGTTTTTAACCTGATACAAAATGGATGGATTTTTATGATATCATGAATCCATATTTACTTTATATCACTCTAAAATATTTCAATATTATTTTGATATAAATTATTTTATTTTAAAATTGTTTGTCATTTTATGAAAATAAAACGTTTTTGAAAATGAAAGGATATTTTCCTTAAGAATTAAGTTCATTTGTTTTTTCAAAATTAGTTTTTTGAATAGGATGACGTTGGGTTATCAGTCTGTAACTATTATCAACTTTATTTGACCTTGTTTTTTATGTAATAATTTTTATTAAATCAATTTATTTTATATGGATTTTGATATAATGGTGTTTAAGAAACTTATTTTGTTCCTTGAGATACGATATGAGGAATGGTTCATGTTTTTGAGGAACTTGTAAGAATGATTTCATTATATGTTCAGTGGGACATATATATACCACTAGTTCATTGGGTTCAGATTTATATTTCATGAGATATACATTAATAGAACAACAATTAAATCATGTTTTGTAATACATGGATAGAAGAGGAAGTAAACACTATTCAGTAATGGACCTTTTCCACTGTGATGGACTTTGTAACAATGCATTGGCTACTATTGAAATGATATTATGTGTTTATTTGTTTTTCAAAATTTCATATTTTATGCCAAATATATTTTCTCATGGTTAAAGGTCATTTATGATCTATGCATTAAGTACTTCAATGGCATATCTCTTGACACATGATTTTGATATTCAAAATTTATGTTCAGGTTTTATATTCAAATTTTAATGTTTTTCTTGATGTTATTCATGATTACCCTTATTGAGAATTTGAGATCACCCTTTTCTTTTTTTTCTACTGTATATTAATAATGTTTTTTGGTAGGAAAACTTTTGGGGAAGATCATTATGTGAGATATTGATGATATTTCACCTTGATAGATGAATGTATTCTGAGTTTCCAAGGACACTAAACTAATGTCGTATTTGGGAATATATTTGTGTAATTTGTTAAGAATTACACAAAATAAATTTAAATTACATGCACCTTAAGCTTGTGTCATCATATGAAAATATATCAGATCAGTGAAGGGTCTATAAAAGTTTGAAAACTAGAACCATCGCCTTGAGATAATCCTCTGATGTAGGAGTTTATGGATCACCACAAACCATGAGAGGTATTTTCCATTTTATCATTAATAAAATTCCAAGACATCACATATCATCATCCTAAAATACATGACCAATTAAAAATCCAACTAGAATTCAATCTTCATTCGGATCCACCGACATATATTAGAACCACTGAATATGTGGTAGCACTACATTGTGTCTTCCTTGAGGAAACACCTCATGAGTGGGCCCCTGATCTTAGGCCTCAACACTCAATTGGTAATCATCATGAAAAATTATTACAATGCTATATGGATATAATCATAGAGGCATCACGATGATTATCATGATGTGCCATAGTCAATGGTTATGTCTAGGGAGAAGACTAAAGAAATATAGGGAAACACACAACATTATTTTGTAAAAATGAACCAATTTTTTCCATGCAACCAATGCCTACATGCACTGAGTCAACAAGTAGGTTATTGGGGACCTGGTGGATGGATACATTGTACATCAAATCTTAACTTTACATTCTATCATGGGATCCAAACTAGATTCACATTATCATTATTACACAAGCTCCCACGCAAAACATTAAAACTAGAAAAGAATATAGGAACACCTATCTATTCCAAATAATTTTTATAGAACCTGATGATGTGTGGTATTATTTTATATTATTATTCATGACCTGACCCTATGCATCACTTAAAAAAACTCTGAAAATCCAACATCCAATATTATATGGGATCAGGACAGGTTCCATGAACTAATATCACAGACATGGTAGGAATTATCCAATGGTACATGTACACACACACACGTCCCCAAGCACGTTCAAATAAAAAATGTAATATTATTCATAATATTGCATGAATGCATCTTTAATCCAATAGTCAGTGTATAAAAAAATACTATAAATAATAAAATCGGTCCAAATACAAGCCCATCCAAAATTGGATGCAATGTATTACCTCATCAAAAAGAGGGAACAACTGTCAAATGAAACACTGGTATAAAATTCATTATATCTACCCCAAACTATGTATAACCAACACTTAGTCCATTAATTATACTCTATATGATATGTCGTCTATATATGAAATGAAATGTGTTTGTAGATCCCCTTCATGGAAGAGTATAATAGTACATATTAGGACATCATAGAATCACTAGGAATAAGAAATTATGAGTAGATATTTCATTATAAGATATGTTAACAATAATGTGGAAAATTGAATAAAACATCTAGATATATTCATACTAGAAACATAGTGTCAATTTATTTCCCCAACAACATTTCTAACTATGGATATTCTCTTAAAAGACTCATTGAACACTCAACTTGGAGAATACACTCCCCAAGAAATACTGTAATTGATGACAATCATCACATAGTAAATATTTGTTTTATAGATATAATAAAAGGCACATAATATACATAGATGGTTCATTTGAGAAACACAATTGATTGGAGTAGACATCATTTGAATAATCACATCTAATTTCAAAGATAGGTTTCAATAACCAAAGAACACTGGGGGACTCCATACCCTATTGGAAATATACCCCAAAATAGGGGATTGATCATATGGAAAATATTTGTCATGTAAATTCAAAAGAAAAACCTAACTAAGGAATATAAGAAGGGGATGAGGACCACATCAGGCCACTCAGAGGGATACATGATCTCTGAAGATACAGGTTATAGTTTATGCAGACATGAACACCTTTATTTTGGATAATGAAACACACCCACACTATAATCATCAAAAAGAATATGTAGTGGTGTAAAAACCTAGGTAGTGAAATAGATTTTTCTCCAAACCCTCATGGGAATTGATTATTACTACAACGGGTGGACTACTCGAGTACCTGTATCTATGTCTCATAAAAGCAATATGATCGCATGACACTTGTCGTTTGTCAAAAGATATCAACTATAAATACATTATATATCAATATAAACATTCATGAATGGGAAAATGGATCAAATATAAAAATTATCACTGATAATTAATCAATATATACTATTGACTTTCCCAAATAGGAAGCCAGTGAATTGTCACTTTTAACCATATAATACATGTAGAGTGATTCCCAAGCCCGATCCATGACCCTAAAAAATATACCCAACAATTGTTTTTGAAATTTAGTCCTCAATGTTAGGGTCATGATGTCATATATTGTATTCCAATCTAACATTTTTTTAAGAATAGTTGTCTGATATTTTTTTAACAAAATAAATATTAAATAATAATAATAATTAAAATTTTGGACTCATCGTAGAACCATGAAATGATCCCGAACATAAATAACTAAAATTTTCCAGGAAATTTATATCTCAATATCAGGGGCATGATCCCACTGTTGGAGAATAATTCCTATGTAGTATAGAGATGTTACATAAAAATTATGATTTTAATAATTAATTTACTAATAATAATTTTTTTAAATCCTTATTCAGATATAGAGGGTCACACAAAAACATCTCCCACACTCATTATTTTACATGTTCATATTCTTTTCAATGAACTTCAAATAATATTTTTTTAATCTTTCACTATAATTTTCATTATTATTAAATTATAATGATAAAATATCACAAATTCACCCCATATATTAACATGTATTTCGCACACAAACACCCTCCATGAACCCCATCATTTCATCTTAATTTAGCCTATATTTTATTATTATAATTATTATTATTAAATATTAAATGTTATGGTTATTAAAATTAATAATATATACCTAAATTTATTATGATTAAAAAATTAACATGCACCACCCACAACTGTAGGATTTCATCCATTCCCACCACATGTAAATTAGCAGTTATCGTGCCTCTCCACAATCACAAATTAATACTAAACCAGGGGTCTCCATTACAACACTAATCATAATTCATTGTCATGTACTATTGACGTGAGTCCTTGTCACGAGGACGGTCAAGTTTACATTTATAAAGACCCAAAATATTGCACAGTGGCTAACCTCAAGGTCGCTCTCAATGAAGCAGTGTCGAGAGCCTAAGTGGTCTGTTTCGAAAATCTTTTTGTATTTTTAAATACTTTGAAAACAGAAAAACACACTCCTAAGGTAACACTAATCAGTTTGAAAAGCACAGTGGGGAGGGAAATAGTGAACGGAGAGAGGAGAACAGAGATGGAAAAGTGAAAAAATAAAGATACAAATGAAAAAAAAAACCAAGAAAAGAAATAAGATGTAGACACAACACAAAGCACAGAACTAACAATTGACACCAAGACACTGAAGACAAAAGTTAGTGTGAACAAGGTCGGAACCAAGTGAATTTAACCTTTACTCACCTTCCTAGATAAACACGAACAATTCCCAAATTCTCATACTGCATGATCCATATCTCGAATCACACACAAATATCGCCTATAAATTAAACACTCAAGCATAAAATTTCTTCAATACTAAAGTGTTCCTCCGAACTACAAGTGATTCACTCAGCAAGATGATTCCAGCCAAAAAATTTCACTCGGAAAAATGATCCTGCTAAGATCTTCAACATGCACAACTAATATTGATTCTCAGTTCAAGAAATCAAGACAGGAAGGGGAGAAGAAATTAAGAAAGAAAGTAGTTGATCATCCTACGAAAGATATCACTCTCACTAAATCTAACTTGCAATCACAATCGACTAAAGAGAATAGAAAGAACGTGATCGCATTAATGTGCGGATCTCCAGATTGCATGTCGGGTTTCATAAATTGGATCTAGCCCCGCAAATTAGATCTCCATTTCTAGAAATTTGATATCACAACACGAGATGAGAAAAAATTAACAACACAGACAATTAAACATAACTAACATCAAAATTCATTTAACTAAACATGAAATACAATGAGTGTATTTACAGACTCAACAAAGAACACGAAGAACAGTGTGGCGGGAGGATGGATGAAATGGAGGAGTGTAACCCGTCTCCAAGTCAAAGAAGAGTTTTAGTCCGATGAAGTTGTATGGATTGGGTGCGTGAACCGTTGTGGAGTGTCCTCCACCACTGCTAAATGATGCCCCCCCGGGTACTCTGTTCTTGGCTTCCAGCCTCCCCTGGCTTGATTCCCGAGGGGAGTTGCACGTTCTTTTATTTGGAGACCAAAAAACAAGAAAACTAAACTAAAAGGTAGAAGATCCACGTGGATCGGTATCATGTGAACGTCACCATCTCCCGAGTGAACACCATGTAAGTGGAAACCATCCCCTTCAAGGGCCTCTAGAATATTCAGGCTCTATTCCTACAAACAACATCATTTATTCCCCACAAGTAAGTGTGACTCCCCCTGGAACAAACAAGAGAAAACCCAAAACAAATTAAACAAATAAAATGATTCTAAAAATTATATATTAATATTATTACTGTAAAAAAACTTATTGATATATATATATATATTATAATACCTAAATTATTAGTAAAATATATTTAGTAACTATTATACTAAATTAATCTATATATTATTATGATATATATAAACTTATATACTACCTATTATTAAACCTATTATTTTTTTATAGTATATGCAATATATATTATGATATATTATGTTTATATTATATGTTATTATAATAACTAAAAGAAAAAGAAAATAAAAAAATGAAAAGAGAGGGGGGTTGGGTGGTTTTGCGCGGGGAGAAGGGGGTTAGGGCATGGGAGAAGTGCCGCGATGGGGTTCAGGGGGTGGCGACGACTGCATGGGATCTCGCTGCGCAGCGGCTACTTCGGAGTGAGGCAAGGATCAGATTTGGGTTTAAGGGAGAAGTGTGGAAGCTGGAGTGAGGAAGCGCGGTGGAGCGATGCTTCTGGTGCGGCGACTCTAGTCTTTCGTCGTGGCAGATGGAGTGGAGTGCGGCGAGGGGGTTGATTCAGGTTAGGGTTTGAGAACAGGGGATGTAGCGGGATGAATGGTGATAGCGGTGGCTCGGCGGGTTTGAATCAGTGGGAGCGGTGGCATCGGGTGTTGCAGCAGTGAAGAACAGGGGGTGGACTTGCAGTCTTGTAGTGGTTCAGGTGTTGCAAAAAAGGAGGAAGGTCCGGCGGGGGTTAGCCGACTTCGGCGCACAACAGGGAGAGCAAGAACAGGAGATGCGGCTTGCCGGAAGAACATGAGATGCAGGAGAACTCATGATGTGGCATCTTCAGGTAGGTTCAGATCTTGGAGAGATTTGGGTTTCTTCTAAAAAATTGGATTCTGAGATTGAATCTTGTTTTCTTGTCTGATTCTATTTCGTTTTATCGATGCAATTATTCAATTTGTTGTTGGGTAAATTCGGCTGCTGCTATGTGAAAATTGGTGTGTTGCTGTTGGTTTCCCGCGTGATTGGATGGTGTGAGAAGAGGTGCAGCCCGGAGGTGACGGTGGGTAGAAGAAATTTTGTAACGGTGAGGTAAAGAGGGGGAGATGTATCGGTGAGGGAAAAAATGAAATGGATAGGGAAATGGTGAGGAAAGTAAATGGTATCGGTGAGGATTGATTGGGGGAGATGTATCAGTGAGGTATAGTATCTGTGAGAAAATAGTAATAGTGAATCAAAGGGTACCGGTGAGGAAATAAATAAAAGAATAACATTGAGGTGGAAAAGTGTAACGGTGAGGTTGGTAAAACAGTGGACTATATAAGTACATCAATAGAATTATCTTGACAGTGAGAAAAAATGGAACAGTGAGGTTTGGCAGCGAGGTATCGGTGAGAAAATGTGTAACGGTGAGGTAAGGTGTAACGGTGACGTAAGGTGTATCAGCAGCTGGAAAATAGTAATAGTGAGGTATAGTAGTAGCAGAGAAAAAGTGTAACGGTGGACTGTATCGGTAGCTGGAAAGGGAAAAGAAAAAGGGTGTAATGGTAGACTTAGTAACGGTGAGGATGTTGTAGCGGTGAGGCAATAAAAAATGGGAAGCGGTGAGGTGTAGTTTAACGGTAGCAAGCCTACTGATAAGGTCAGGACCGTGCGACTGCAACACCCACGAACAAAAAAAAGGAAATTAAATTAATAAAATAGTTTTACAAAACTAATAAATCAATTAATAAATTAAATTAAATAGAACGGAACTAAAAACATAAAGTAAAATAATAAAATTAATAAAATATTATTTAAAATACTGAATTAATCTGGGTTTAAAAAAAATAAACTAACCTAATTTAGGCACAAATTAAAATATTTACAGTGACTTGCTTAAATTATTTAACTAATTAACTAAATAATTAAATAAATTGAAGAATAAAAAATATTAAACGCATAAAATTAAATTGTTAAAACTAATTAAATTATAAAAAGACTAAAAAGAAAAAATAGTTATTTATTTATAATTTAAAGAATAAATCATTAATTAATTAAATGAATTAATTAGTAAACTAACTAGAATGAAAATAAAAGAATAAATAAATAAATTCCTAATTCGCACGAATACGTTAATTTTAGAATTATTTAAAATGACACTAATGCACATTAAAACACATGTTTTAAACAAAAATTGATTATTTTACACAGAAAAGTGAAAAAGCACAAAAATTATCAATTATTTAGTAAAAACAACATTTTAATATAAAAAGTCGATAAAAATACACAAAATATGTGGCAAAGAGTGCAAAAACACTGCCACATCAAACTCCCCCACACTTAAAGCCTTGTTTATCCTCAAACAAGTACATTCATTTGACATTAAAACAGAAAAAATAATTTGTGAATTTCAGCTCAAAAGGTGCATGATTGAACTTAAAAATAAAGAGGAGGAAGGCAAAACAATGAGTCAGGTTTTTCAAAGGTTTTAAAAAATGTTGTCCTGTCTAGCATCAATATCCCACTGGATGTCAAGAGCTTCACAAACTCATACACTGTCATGTATGTCATGCCTACTATGTGTTGTCATAAACAATACTACTTCACCATCCAATTCAACTACTGATTCAAGGAGTGATGACATGTTAGAATAAGTGGAACTCAAAATCTTAACCAAGGGAACCTTCTATTCTCACTTTCCTCTAGGTTCCAAAAATTAAAGTCCATTAAATTGATCACTTTATTGATTCAGCTCAAATGAAAATTAACCAAGTCAATTGCTCCCTTCTTCATCTGGGTTAAAATTCCCCTCACCTTAATGAGTTCATTTTTGACAAGGGAACTTTATTTTACTTTTTCCCAGCAATATTCCATATGCAGAGCACTGTGCATAGAACTTATTGAGATTGAAATTGGATTTATTTATTCAAAGAAATGCACCCAATGCACCTTGTCTCATATACTCACCGTGGGATCCCTTATTCCTATTTTAATCCAGTTACAAAGGACTAAATTAATAATCATTTGGATTGACTTCCAAAAGTGATTGAATATTATATTATAAAAATGTGAGTCCACTGGGTTCTAGTGAGAACATCAAGTTACTCCAAGCCATGATCCTTACTCCACAAATCCTATCCTGTCATACTCTCATCCTCAGTTCCTAAACAGAAAGGTTCATGGAGACAGTGAACAATTTCACTCAGCAATCATTCATGATTAACAGTTTCTGACTATGTGTCGCTCTCAACATCCAGCAAACACTTATCCACTAAACAAGACATAATTGAATTACCAGTGAACAAACAATGACCATCATTTGATGAATGAATTTGAAAACATTTGAAGGAATTTTGAAAAAAAAATTGAAAAAATTTGACCATTTTTTTAAACAACCACAAACTCAAGATCAAGAAGGGGGAATTAAACATGACACTAAAATGAGTGACCCCACTCTCCCACACATAAAACTCAACATTGTCCCCAATGTTGAATCTCAAGGTGGGAGACAGTTAAAGGTCAAAACAGATGGACATTTCAGCTTAAAAATAATATGGACGGGTAAAAATAATGATCAAAAATTTTCTTTTCCACACAAAAAGTGAATGAAAATAAAAACAAAAACAAAATAAAACAAAAGATCTCAACCCCTCCAACCATCTCCAGTAATAAGTATTGCTCTATTCCTAATCAATTAATGCTTTAAATTAGTGTGAGAAGATAAAATATTTTATCAATTTACTTAAAATGGTAGCTTGATTAGCAATGATGTGCAGCAGCAGCATATTAAAAATAAAATCAGTGGGTTTAAGCATGTTTCAGAAAATCAGTTAAAAATAAATTTTCAACTAAGTAGATATTAGCATATAACATCCAAGCATAAAACACTGTCCAAGAGTTTCAAAAATCAGTGAGAAGACCCCCACACTTAGTTCACAGTAGCACGCAATAAAAATTTGAAGAGTGAAACAACTTGTAGACTTAAAACATTACTTCCCTGAATGTGCAGCTTCTTAATTTTTTATGCCTCCCTTTAATTTCCATGTGAATGAACTCTAGATTCTCCAATTTGGAACCTGCATGATGAAACAGTTTGAAATTAATGTTCTAGATTTTAAGTTCAAATAAAAAGAAACCACGGAGTATGAGTTAGGGAGTGTTATCTATGACCTTCACTATACTCTTCCTCTGGGACTTGAATGATAGCCACGTGGAATCTACAGCATGTTAATTGTCCTAAGAAAACAACACTGAAATTTGAACTACATACAATAAAAAAAAGCAGGAGATGAAAAACGATAATCCTAGGATAACCCCCCATGGGGTGCTGTAGTTTGACTGTCCACAGCTGGACAGTCCTCGGATCAACCCCAGTCTGATGGGGGATTTGGTTTCTTTCTCAAGAACCACCAGGTGTGATTCCTCCCAACTTCAGTCACTTTCCATCTTTGGAGTACCCCATGTGAAACAACAAACAAATTCCCCTCCTGGGCATTGATGTAATTCATGTTGAATGATGGAGGGGAATACACAATGTAGGGGTACTGCCCCTCTCCTTCTGCTTGAGGTTGAGAGTGAACAAGTTGTAATGTTGGAAAATGTTTATGTGACTTGTATTCTGGTTCATTCTAATAAATCATTTCCTCTTGAAAAGAAATTAATATGTCATCATCCACTTTTATTTCAGTGCACAACTCCAAAAAATCATCTTCACAAACAACTCCCAAACTGGAAGTGTCATCCAGAATTTGAAGTTCCATAAGCTCTTCAGTAGTTTCAACCTCAACTTCCTCACTCTCCAGGGAATCACAAATATGTACATCATTTTCAGTACCTACACAAGGAGAAACATAATTAAAATAAGCTTCGATGTAATCCAATTTGAATAAAAAGATATCTTCTTCCATAAAATTGTCAACTCCCTTTATTAGTGATGTTTGTTCCTCCTCGTGATGGAATAGTGATCTTTGGAGTGGGTTTGGGGAAAGAGTGGGGTAGTCAACCTCCTCCATCCTCTCTTCAAAATACACCACCACACTTGCTGAGTCTTCTAAGGAGAATGATATAATGTCATCTGTTGGCTCCACCTGTTGATGCATTGAGAAATCATTAAAATATTTATTGCAAGAAAATAATTAGAATGGAAATCCGGGGAAAATGATCATCAAAGAAATGCCCAGCATTAGATGTCTTTGCAAGTTCCATCTCCTGCAATCCCTTGAAAACATCCTCAGAAACTGGTTCTGGAATTTTTAGATTTGACTCTAGGGGAAAATCCATATCAATGTTGGGAGACTCCAACTTTTTCTTACTTCTATTTATTTTATCTTTCCTTCTCAACTGTTTTCCAGAATTTTGGCCCTCAATGGGAGGTGTTGGTACTTCACATTCTCTGTGGCATCCCATAACCTTATTCATGGCTAGTTGCATCAATTGCATGATCTCATTAGAATATGTTGTCTCCTCATCAGTAAGTTATCGATTCTCCCTTTCATGCATCCAACATTTAAACTTAGCAACAACATCCTCAAGATCTTGAACGGGGTCAAACAGTGACATAGTATCAGATTCTTTACAGTTCATCACTTGGAGTATGTTGTTTTTTTAATGTTTTTTTAAATAAAATAAAAATTGGAAAAATTACTGGGACACTCGTTGCTTCCCTGGAAAAGGTGCCAAAATTTGATGTGTGTCCTTGTCACGAGGATAGTCATGTTTACATTTATAAAGACCAAAAATATAGCACAGTGGCTAACCTCGGGGTCGCTCTCTAGGAAGCAATGTCGAGAGCCTAAGTGGTATGTTCGCAAAATCTTTTTGTATTTTTAAATACTTTGAGAACATAAAAACACACTCCTAAGGTAACACTAATCGGTGCGGAAAAGCATAGTGGGGAGGGATATTGTGAACAGATAGAGGATAATAGATATGGAAAAGTGAAAAAATAAAGAGACACATGAAAAAAACAAGAAATGAAAGAAGGCACAGTCAAAACACAAAGCACAAAACTAACAATTGACACCAAGAAACAGAAGACAAATGTTAGTGTGAACAAGGCCGGACCCAAGTTAATTTACCCTTTACTCACCTTCCAATATCAACACGAACAATTCTCAAATTCGCACAGTGCATGATCGATGACGTAGATCACACAAAAATCTCGCCTAGAAATTAAACACTCAAACATCAAATTTCTTCAATACTCAAGCATTCCTCAGAACTACAAGTGATTCACTCAGCAAGATCATTCATGCCAAAAATTGTCACTTGGAAAAATGATCCTGCTAAGATCGTTAACTTGCACAACCAATATTGATTCTCAGTTCAAGAAATCAAGAAAGAAAGGGTAAAATAAATTAATCAAGAAAGTAGTCGATCGTCCTATGCAAGATCTCACTCTCTCTAAATCTAACTCGCAGTCGCGATCGACTAAGGAGAATAGAATGAACGTGATCGCATTAATGTGTGGATCTCCATATTGCGTGTCGTGTTTCATAAACTGGATCCAGGCCCACAAATTAGATCTCCATTTTTGGAGATTTGAGATCGCAACACGAGATGAGAAAAAATGAAAAACACAAAAAATTAAACATAACTAACATCACAATTCAATTAACTAAACAAGCAATACTATGATTGTATTTACAAACTCAACAAAGAACACCAATAACAGAGTAGTGGGAGGATGGATGAAATGGAGGAGTAGAACGCGTCTCCAGGTCGAAGATGAGTTCTAGTCTGATGAAGTGGTATGTATTGGGTGCGTGAACCGTGGTGGAGTGTCCTCCACCATTGCTGAATGATTCCCCCCCCCCCCCGAGTACTCTGGTCTTGGCATCCGGCCTCCCCTGGCTTGGTTACCGAGAGGAGTTGCATGTCCTCTTAATTTGAGACAAAAGAAAATCAGAAAACTAAACTAAAAGGCATCAGATCCACATGGGGTGGTATCATGTGCACGTCACCAGCTCCCGAGTGAACACCATGTAAGTGAAAACTATCCCCTTCAACGGCCTCGAGAATCATCAGGCGCTATACCTACGAACAACTTCTTTTAATCCCCACAAGTACGAGTGACTCCCCGGGAACAAACAAGGGAAAAATCAAGAAAAATTAAATAAATAAAATGAAACTAAAAACTATATATTAATATTATTACTTTAAAAAAACATTTTAATATATATATATATATTATATTACCTAAATTATTAGTAATATATATTTAGTGACTATTTTATTTAATTAATCCATATATTATTATGATATATAAAAACTTATATACTATCTATTATTATACCTATTATTATTCTTGTATAGTATATGCTATATATATTATGATATATTATGTTTATATTATATGTTATTATAAAAACTAAAAGAAAATGAAAATAAAAAAATGAAAAGAGAGGGGGGTTGGGTGGTTCTGCACGGGGAGAAGGGGGTTAGGGAAGGGGAGAAGTGGCGCGATGGGGTTCAGGGGTGGAAAAAGCATCAGGGGATCTCGGTGCGCAGCGGCTACTTCGGAGAGAGGCAAGGCTCGGATTTGGGTTTAAGGGAGAATTGCAGCGGCTGGAGTGAGGAAGCGCGGTGGAGCGAGGCTTTCGGTGTGGCGGCTCCGATCATCCGGCGTGGTGGCTGGAGTGGAGTGTGGCGAGGGGGTTGATTCGGGTAAAGGTTTGAGAACATGGGATGCATCATGATGAAAGGTGATGGCAGTGGCTCGACGAGTTCGAATCAGGGGGAGCGGCGGCTTCGGGTGTTGCAGCTGTGAAGAACAAGAGGTGTACTTGCGGCCTTGTAGTGGTTCTGGTGTTGCGGAAATGGAGGCAGGGCTGGAGGGGGGTTTCTGGCTTCGGCGCACAGTAGGGAGAGGAAGAACAGGAGATGCGGCTTGCTAGAAGAACATGAGATGCAAGAGAACTCATGATGCGGAATCTTCAGGTAGGTTCATATCATGGAGAGATTTAGTTTTCTTCAAAAAAATTGGATTCTGAGATTGAAACTTGTTTTCTGTTGTTATTATGTTTCGTTGTATCGATGCAATTCTTCAATTTACTGTTGGGTAAATTCGGCTGCTGCTGTGTGAAAATTGGTGTGTTGTTGTTGGGTTGCTGCGTGATTGGATGGTATGAGAAGAGGTGCAGCCCGGTGGTGACGGTGGGTAGAAGAAATTTAGTAACAGTGAGGTAAAGAGGAGGAGATCTATCGGCGAGGGAACAAACAGAATGGACAGGGAAATGGTGAGGAATGGAAACGGTATCAGTGAGGATTGAGAGGGGGAGATGTATCAGTGAAAAAATAGTAAGATTGAATCAGAGGGTACCGGTGAGGAAATAAATAAAATTATAACAGTGAGGTGGAAAAGTGTAACGGTGAGGTTGGTAAATTGGTGGACTGGAGAAGTACATCGATAGAATTATCTTGACGGTGAAAAAAATGGAACGGTGAGGTTTAGCAACGAGGTATCGGTGAGAAAATGTGTAATGGTGAGGTAAGGTGTAACAGGGGCGTAAGGAGTATTGGTAGCTAGCAAATAGTAATAGTGAGGTATAGTAGTAGTGGAGAGAAATTGTAACGGTGGACTGTATCAGTAGCTGGAAAGGGAAAAGAAAAAGCGTGTAATAGTAGACTTAGTAATATTGAGGATGATATAGCAGTGAGGTAATAAAAAATGGGAAGCGGTGAGGTGCAGTGTAACGGTAGCAAGCCTACTAATAAGGGTCGGACCGTGCGACCGCAACATCTGCGAACAAAAAAAACAAAGAAAATTAATTTAATAAAACTAATAAATAAATAAATAAATAAATAAAAAAATAAATTAAATAGAACAGAACTAAAAACAAAAAGTAAAATAATGAAATTAATAAATCATTATTTAAAAGACTGAATTAATCTGGGTTTAAAATATATATAATAACCTAATTAAGGCACAAATTAAAATATTTACAGTAACGTTCTTAAATTAGTTAACTAATTAACTAAATAATTAATTAAATTGAAGAATAAAAAATATTAAATGAATAAAATTAAATTGTTAAAACTAATTAAATTATTAAAATACTAAAAACCAAAAATAGTTATTTATTTTGAATTTAAAGAATAAAGCATTAATTATTTTAATGAATGAATTAGTAAACTAACTAGAATGAATATAAAACAATAAATATAGAAATTCCTAATTCGCACGACAAAGTTAATTTTAGAATTATTTAAAATGGCACGAAAGCACATTAAAACACATATTTTAAAAAAAATTGATTATTTTACACAGCAAAGTGAAAAAACACAACAATTATCAATTATTTAATAAAAACAATATTTTAATATAAAAAATCGATAAAAAATACACAAAAGATGTGGAAAAGTGTGCAAAAACACTGCCACATCAACTATGATTCAATCAGTGATACCAAAATTTGATCTGGAGAAATGATTTTTTGTTCCAAGGATTGGTTTCTCAATAACTGTTTCATGGGTATTCATTGAAACATCACTCAAAATAAATATCATTGATTATCATGTATATAATGGGGGAGAAATGGTATTGATGAGCAGAATAATTGGGAATGATCGATGAGAATATTATAATTTTCGATAATCATTCACCGATAGATATATGATTCAAAAAAATATAGAATAACAATTATTACATAACACCCATATAAAAACTCGTGTAACTGTAATGAGGCAGGTTTATGAATTAGCATGTCAGTAGATTTATTCTAATTATTCATAAGATAGAATTATATTAATAATTCTGTAAAATAAATTACCTACTAGGATTTTTTATTGAACATAGATGAATAACAATCTTGTGTTTTCATCATTGGAGATATTAACAAAGTATGATGGTGGAATGTACCTTGATCATGATCTATAATGATATAACTCATTAGTAATCCTACAATGAGTGATATATTGACTCATTGTAATTTTTAGTTTTTTTTTTCGGATAACCTTAGACTCTATGCATATAAGTGTATATATAAATTTTGTTAGGACATGATTTTCACATAAATAATTAAATAAATATAATTAATTTAATTAATTATTCACTAACAACGGCAGTCAAGATTAACTCCCATCACTGAAATAGATTAAGTCATTGGTTGGTAAAATAATACATTTTAAACTCAATTGTGTGCTCATATTTATGATACAGTACACAATTAATGTGTTATTACACTTTTAATGGAAAAAATTCATGTGTGTGATATTTTATATATTTAGTAATATTGAAATATCAAATTCTGGATCACTGATCTTCATAAACTCACACTTTATCAAGGCCATGCTATAAAAATATTCCATGGAATATTCTGAGGTCTTATATTGGAAAAACTCAGAGACTGCATAATAATTTTCCATTCAGTATGATGTTTTCATTACCCTCTCTAATTGATCTTATTTCATATGATTTCCAATTAACCCATGTATTTATTAATTTATTCCATTTTTTATCCTAATCAACCCTATAATGATTTATTTCTTTTCATAATTAAAAACTAAGTAAAATCAATTAATTTGAGAGTGGGTGGTGAATTAGGATTGATCGTTGTTAATTCCATTACATTGTGTGATCTCTTTATATATTAATGGCCATAGTTTAAAAATCACATGGGGTGAATTGAGCATGCAATTAAAATATAGATTTTAAATGACATACAACTAAATACCCAAATTTAAATAAAAACCCAATTAATTAAAATTTATTTAATAACTTGTTCAATAATTTTAAATAACCATCAAATTTTTGAAAAAAAAACAACTTTATAAATCAAGGGACATTCCCTGATTTTTAGAATAATATTATTTCACCAATAAAAGAATAATCACTGTAAATAATATCAATCAAATTAATGTGTTTCTTCATTATTATTGAATACTAAAAGTGGGTTTTTAATAGATAAAACTATAATTTAAAAAAACTAGAAGAATAATAACGGAGGGTTAATATCCCGATGACACCTTGTCTTCTCAACATTGAATTCATCAACTGTAGGATGATTATAAGAAAATTAAACTAATCCATTCACTTGAATAGTTTATAAATAATAAAAATTCTCAAATATATTCAATCATAGGAAATTTTTGTTAAATAATTTTATTTTTGTAAAATTATATAATAGAATATATGGGAGAGTTTCTATAACAAATTAATAAAATATAGGATCCTACATTGATGATTAAACTATGTATTAAAATCATGTCTCGAAATGATTTCAAAAAATATAGACACAAAAGGATTTAATGACAGAAGGATTGATGAAGCTCAATATGATAATCATTGGTAAAACAATGGTAAAAAAATCATTCAATGAAATTGTTCAATCGATTTTTTATTAAAATGGATTAAAAATTGATTGAAATTGAAACTTTTTATTCCTATTATATAGAATGTCAGTATGTTTATGGTGTACTCATTAATTCACCTTTTTTAAAATTTCCATGAGTGGATCGACTTCATTAATATATAGCATTACCAATTATCCATTGTTGGATAATAAATTTTTTATCAGTATAGTCGTTACAAATTTAAGTGAAATAGTTATACAATAAATGATTCAAAATATTGAAATTTTATATTTGAAATTACCTAACTACATACGTTAGGAAAATTCACATGGAATTAAAATAGGAATGATTAAATTGACACAAAGATACATATAAACACTAGTTTCCAAGGTTAAATTTGAAGGTATAATTGAATTAATATCATGGTATAATAACAAGAAATTTTAATATGGTTTCATCATGTGGCCACTTCTATAAATATAGTCACATTTTTTCTACTAATGGTATATAGTTTAATTTTTTGGTAACTTCTTAGATTCATGCCATATATATTCATCATTATGTTATACATTCATTTCATATAACATAAACTTATATTCTTCTCTTGGTCACTTCTTCTCACCAGATAGTCACTTGATAACAAGTTGTGGTAACATTATTAATTCACACTATCACATCAATAGTTTTCATGGAAGGATGATTCTATAATGTGGTTGGTTATGTGAAAATGTAATTTTCTAAACATCAATTCAATTATTTTTTATTAAATGGAAAAAATTATCTCATCATACACCTAGTCACTTAAAAATCCATGTGGTTACATGGAGGGAAATATGCAGTCACTTCCACATATCTCTTGAAAATTAGGGTCATGGGAGATTCATCACATTGTAGGGTTCTATGGTTACATACAGATATGTCCATTATTTTCATTTATTAGAGAAAAATAGTTGAATTTCATAAAAAAAATAAAGATCATTAATATCATAATGAATAATATTTGATATTTTGGAAATAATTTATTGATTAATTGATCCTAAAATTTCAACTATTTTAAAAATTAAAAATCATTAAAATTATTATTGATAAATAATAAAGAGTTAATATAACCGGATTTATCTATTATTCATAAGAAAATCAATGACTAAAATTATCCCATGTTATTCAATATTTTTCCCCTTTTAATAATATCCAAATTTAATATATAGTAAATATATAACAATATTTGAATATAATTATAACAATAAATACATAAATAAAAAATATTTTTCATTAGTATCTCAAAAACTATTAAAAAATGTTAACGAAAAGTCACATTTAAAAATATAAATCATAATTATAATTCCTAAACTTCTGGTTTTTATAATGAAATATTTGAACCATTATTTTTGAATTCAAGGTTGATGGAGGAATGATCAGTAATGTTACAATATAAGAAGCCTGTTATTGGTTAAAAACACACCTAAAAACTATATGTAGGTGTGGGAATCGAATCTACTATTTAAATAAAAATAAAGATAGAGGTTATAGTAAAATGTGGTGTTGCATTAATGGGTAGAGAAATAGGAGATAAGTTGAAATAATTGGCAGTGTAGAGGATATGCCCCAAAAATTTAGTGAAATACTTTTATGCTCTTGTCATATATTCAACTATCTAAAAATAATATTTTTTTTCTCCATGAATGATTTTAGAATATCATTTATAACATTCAATAATAAAATAGTGAATTAAATATGTGATTCAAGGGATGAATTTTATAATATCTTGAAAAAGACATGTATATTGTCTCCTTGTAAAACTTGGTAAAGATCCTTTTGATATAAAACTCAATCTATGTTCAGAGAGTATCACTATCTCTACTATCCTTTTTTAAATACTTTCCTTCGAATTTTTTTGTCTTAATAGCTTGATTTTTAGAACATTTAAACTATACATATTAAATTCTATAAAACTCTTAAAAAAATTCAACTCTTATTTTAAGAGATTCCTGAATCTATAATAATTTATAATTTAATGATACATGAGCTATAAGATGTAAAAATTAATATTAATGATGGTTTTTCAAACCATAATACTGAAATTAATTTTAGTATTCTCCATGGAGTAACATAAAAATCAGGTCTCTTAAGAAAATATTATTTTAAAAAATATAAAGACTTCATAAAAATTGAATTTCAAATTATGAATATTTGTTTATATAAAATAATTAAAAGAAATATTTAAAAATTAGTTATTAAAATATATATATTATTAGGTATAGGGGAATGTATAAAACTATCTCACAATAATAATTACAATAATTAATTGTTGTTTCTTAGGAACTCAATGTCCGGTGTAATTAATTCTAATTTTATATTGTGGGTATTGTAAGATTAAATTGGTATAGTGTATAAATATATATTCACTTAGTATTGCATGAAATTTAAGTCATAAATTAAAATTTATTTATTTGAAAAAGGTTAAAAAACTGAAGTTGGTAATAATCCAAACAATAATATGTTATACTAAGGAATGAGTGTGGGTACAAAGTTAATATATATATATATATTGTCTTAATACAATAATAATTATAATAATATAAAATCAATATAGGGCAGAATGATATTTTATAATATTAATTATTGGTTGGAATTTACAAATTATATAGAATTACATGATACATTTATGATTTCACTATTTTTCGAAACATGTTCAATCCTAATAATATATTTCATCCCCTTTGTTTGGAAATAAATATCAAGAACATTGATGAATAATTAATTAAATATAATTTGAAATGTTTTTGATAAATAAAGTGATACATGTTTTCTAGGAAGGGGTAATGATTGGGCCTTTTACATTTATGTTTGAGTGGACATTCAACAAATACACATTTATTTGGGTTCTTGGAAAGCCGTTTTATAAACAATGAATATCCAAAATGAATAAATAATAGATAATGGGCATGAATAATTTCAAACAACCTATTTATAGATAAAATTTTAGGTATTTTGGGAATTTATTCATTAATTTCATTGTCTTATCATATTTTACAATTACAATATTAACTCGATTTTTAACTCAATCCATTATTATTTTTTAATTGTTATAAGTTGAAATCGTTTATAAAATTTAATGGAATATATAGAAATATTCAATCCATTTTATTAAAATAAATATTTAATTATTTGAAATTAATATTAATAAAATACATAACAACATGTATAATTTTCTTACACAAATATAAATAATTTCTTATTTAGTTAATAATTAAGTTTTACTTGTATTTTATTCTAAAATATATATATAATATTTTTTTCTTTTTATTAAAATTAAAATTTTAAATTATATTTTTATAATTAATTAAAAGATATTTTTAAAATAATTATAACTCTTCACATATATTTAAATAGAAAAATATATTTCCTACAATTATATATAAGTCCTACATTTATTTTAAAATTTGTCATTACTATTTATAACCTTATATAACTAAAGAAAAATCATTCAATTTTTTTACAAAAATATTATTTCATGCAATATTTCAAATGTATTTACTTCATGGATGTGTACTATAAACTATATGATTATCAATGAAAATCCTAAATAAGGATATTCCTTGTTTCACAATATTTATTTACATTTTTTTATCCTTTATATAAATTACATAATTATGGTTTGTATTATTTTAGCCCAATATATTAAGTTTTTGTATCATAATATAATATAATTTTTTATTAAAATATACAATTATTTTACTTTATAGCAGTGTTGTCTGTAAAAAAATTCAACACAATTATGGAATGAAAAGTCTATGTGTAACATTTCATTTGATGAGTACAAGTAACATTATTTTTTTATGGTTTCCATGAAACAACTCCATCATTAAGTGATCTTGTGATGTGTATTTATTCAATTCCTTTACGTGAACCCCATGTTGTTAATTTTATGGAATGATATATATCAATACCAATGAATGAATATATAAACCAACTTGTTTTATAAATCTATTAAAAAATGATAAAATTCATGACCTAAAATGTAATATATAAAATTAATAGAGTAGGAAAGAAAGTAGATCATAATTCTACTAACTGTGATTAATTTCAAAGAGACCAATTATGTTAAAATTAATATTTTTGGTACCTAGTAGAGTGAACATAAATTATAATACATTAAATATATATGTGCGTGTGTGTGCCAAAATTACATTCTATGGGTAATTAATATTTTTTATCAGACAAGTTATGGAAAATGTGTATTGTTTAGTAATTTTGGAGACCAAATTCTCTGAACCTAAAATTAATTATACATATATTATTAATGATTATCCACCGGTGAATACGTATTTTAGGTTGCGAAAATGTATTATGGAAAGAAAAAAACAATATTGGGGGTATTTCTGAAGATCCTCAATAGAATATATATATCAGGTCATCTTTGAGATTTAAAATCTTATAATGTATCTTAAATATATATTATTATTTTTAATGTTTTTACTATACAATTTTTTTAAATATAATCGAAAATAAAATTAGAAAATCAACTCAACCTATTTAAATTTGAGATAATAGATAGTTTTTTCAATGTATTGGGGATGTAAAATGTTTATAAAATGGTTTTAAAAATACATTTTTTATAACCAATTTTTTCACTTCACATATCAATTTTTTTATTTTCAAAATAATAAATCATTATGAGTTCCTGTTGGTGGGAAATTGAAGATCCCATTTGAATGATATTTTACTATTTCAAGAGGTTATTTATTCTGGTTAAAATTAATCTAGATGAAATATATGGTCATGAGGGTAGGTTATGAAAATAAAATGTAATAATTAATTTATTAAAATGTACAACGATTTTTTCAAGCAAGACCACAGTATCAAGTGTTTTAGTGACATCAAAGTACATAGGGGATGTTTTTTTCATTAATAAATCCAACATATATCAATAATATTATTCACTATATATTATATTACATGAATCCCAATAGTATTTTTATAAATTGATTGTATTGAAAAAAATTATGTGGAAATTGATTTGACTAGAGGATCCTTAAAGAAAGGTAAAAACTCTAATACATACAACAAGAAAGATGATGTGATTTTTAAAGGCGATTTCATCATTAATAGAGGCCTTTACTCTCCAATAGAAATGATGGATCACATGATAATGTAGAATAATCAATTATAAAAACAAAATTAATGTGATATATTATTCTTTATAGAGTGTGTAACACATTTTACAAGGATGATAATGGGTTACTTATGCACAATTTCTTCATGAGAAACTAATTTATCATAATAAAAAATATATTTGAATTTTATCAGGGATTTAAAATCCCTTTAATAATGATTTGATGTTTCAGCTACGAAATGAGTTTGAGTAGTGGAACTCAAATACATGGATTCATTTTTGGGATAAATGAATTAATTTTTATTGTTTTTGAATATTCATTTAATGAGTTATAACTATAATATTCTATTAAGAAAAGTTGTGAAGTGTTCCTATTTACTCAGACATCTGAAGAAGAAGTAAACTTTGGGTGAAATGTTAACAATAATTGAGATTCTATATAATTTAAAGAGAAGATTAATCATATCCAATAAACTTATATAAAATATTCACCAATTAATGTTTTTCCTAATGACCTCATATTTGAGTTTGTAAAAGTCTATTCACTCACATTAAATCCATTTAATTATTTTATAAAAAAATTAAATTAGTTTTTCTGGGATGTAGGAGCCCACAGAAAATGAATACATCCAGAAAACCAACACATTCAAATTATAAAAAAATGTAAACGTAAAAAAATGAGATCCTCTATATTATACATTCACTTATAATTCCTCAGTTTTTGCTGACTCCTCATTGAATTTTGAGGGGGATTGTAGGAATTTATGAGGAATTGGAGTAATGATGGTTGATGTTCATATATTAACTATACTATTAAAATTATTGTTGTGGAATAGAAATAATTTAATTTTCTACCATATATTAAGAACAATTTATTGTAAGAAAAAAATTCAAATTTTAGATACACCCAAGCCATAGATAAATGATTTTAAAAATAATTTTTTTAATATATTTCCAATCATTGTTTATCTGAAATCAATATTTTAATTATCATGATCATTCTTGTGAATGAGGTTCATAAACCCTTGATTTCACTAAAAAATGATCCATTTTCTGAATAATTCCATTGAATCCTTGTATCTATCATTATATATCACAATGAAAATATCCAATACTACATTTTTGGGGAAGTCGTCTAGCCATTCTTAACTTTTATAGTTTACTATATGGTGAGAATATTAATCTTCATCCATTAGGGTAATTTCTATGAGAAATGAATTATATGGTTTTGCATAATGTTAAATTTCATTATCATGGCCTATGATAATATTTTTATGACTCCCATCATTAAATAATTGAAAACAATAATATACCATTGATTTAAAATGTTCCCCTTCTTCATTATGTCATATATCAATCATTTCTTAAGAGGTGGTATAAAATTTTGCCGTCAAATATTTATTCATGATATTAAAATATTGTTTATTATGATGATAATTATTATAATAATGGTAAGGGAATATTTATAATGATTATTATAATAATTGGAATTACTAAAATAATGATAAATATAATTGATTATCCAATAGATTGGGAAATATAAAACAGAGTGCCCTTATAAAAAATGAGAGTGATGTTTGAGTTATTAAATGACGACAAATGGGCATAAAATTTCTGGGACCAATACTATCAAAATATTTTAAATACATGAAATTAAAAAAATTATGTAACTCGATATTGGGAAATAACCATGTGAATATCTATTATTATTTAGACCATATATATAAGTTCTTAGTGAAACATTAACTCTCGTGTAATGACCTATCGGGTAATAAACTCACATTCAAGAACAGATAGTAAATTAATGTATGTCATCATATTTATCAAATATAAAATTATTGTATGATACAACATGATGATCATCCATAAAAATAAAATACCCCAGAACATAGTTTTGAGCTGACGATGTAAACCAAAGACACTCTAAAAAAACCACTATCACTAATGATAATTATACAATAATAAAAAATAATTTTAATAATTTTAAATGATACCAGATTGAGTATGAGAATATGGTACCACAATTAAATAAAAAAATGTATACAACATTATTAGGATGGGATAAAAACGATCTAACAAAAATCACCTAATGAGTTGGGTTATATTAAAGAAACAATCAATTCAGAACTATCGAAGAACAATATTAATATTCTATGAATACTATCATTCATTAAAACTGCATCCTCCATCATATAATAACAATAAATATGATAATACAAGTAATAGGTATGACATTGAAATTGAATATGATGATATATTAAATGATAATAATAATTATTATGAAAATAATATTGAAAATAGTATTAATAATAATGTTAATGAGTATGAAAATATTTATAATTATTAGGAATAATATTGCATGATATATCAAAAAAACATGAAAATATATTAAATGAAAATAATATATATTAGGAAGCATTAAAGAACATTAAAATATAATTTCTACCCCTACAAGAGAATCATGATGAACAATAATAAATGGATAATATCACATTCATTAACATCATTTTCACCAATCAAGTCCATAATGTTACCCAAACCATTAAGGTATCCTAAAAAATAATCATAAAAATAACTATATTATTATTTTCAAAATTAAAAATTGAAAACAATAATAATTAAGATGCATGTTTTGTAAATTAGCATCCAAATCAGAATTTATATCATTATCTTAAATGTAATTGAAATGGTTTCCTTGTTTATTATTATATATTCTATTACAATGAAATTAGAGTTAATTGTGTGTGATATTAATCAATATTTTGTCTATTATTTTTTTATATATATGAGAATCCCTTTTCATTATATTTATTTTTCCCCTTTGTATTTTTATCCATATATATTGAATTGCAGTTTTTTTCACTGATATTATAATTCAGGAGCAGTAGTGTATTTCCTATAATATTGTTAACATCCAATACATAATTATGTATTTTTTTATCCACTAGATGTTCATCATTAGTTATCTTCTTAGAGGTTCCATAACTGTGTTCATATACACATTGAGATTCATCGCTTATGATATTCATGATTCTCCAATGTTTGGCATATTGATGAGTAAGATTCCCATGTTGTATAATCTTTGTGGTTTTTATTTAATTTTGGATTGGATTAAAGTACACGAAATAAAAGAAATATATTTTCTTAACAATTAATCATATGACACATGAACTATATATTGAACATACGTTATCATATCAAAATATTATGATTCTTTAAGTAAAATATATTGGTTTTTTCTTGGTTGGGAATATAGAACATACTGATAATTAGGTGGTCAACCATTAATGTAACTCCCAAATCTTCCTCGGTACACATTTCTCTTTGAATAATGCAATAGATTGAGTTATATACAACATCGACTTCTAGCACACCACGACCAATCAAACTAGTTGTTATGAATTGTAATACCCAATTTTTGTAATTTATTAAATTTTATTTTCCAAAATGGACTTCATTATTGCATTTGGAATATCAAAATTAGCTTTTGTCAAATTTTTTGTATTTTTCTCAAAAACATTCAATTTTTTGATGAATAGTAAAAACAATATAGCATAAAACATAATTTTACCGCTTCTGAAATTTGAATTTCAAAATTTTGAGAGACACTGTTGATATTAGTAAGTTAATTTTTGTTCAATAGGATGAACATAATTTTGGTGGAATAGTATCTTTTTTATTTTATTTATCACTCTTAAATGTAAATAGGGTAACTAAAGGTAAAAATGCTATTATAATTACCCTAATACATGTCTTAATTCTATTAGATGAGTTCTTATAGGCCAAAATAAAAATATGTAATAAAATATCATCCTTTTGTTCCACTGGTATTAGATTATGAAATTTATTATTATTTTATTTAAAAAAGAGTTAAAAGTGTTAAATTCGACGTTTAACAACTAACCCAGTTTTAATATGGGGTTATACATAATAGAAATTCAAATATCAATATTCATTATAAAGAGAAGAATATTTACTGAATAATGGTATTTTATTTAAAAAAATGTATATTAAATAAGTGAATTTATTTATGACACAATGATGTTTTTGTAATTACATTAAAATTTAAATATTAAAATAATTGATATAATAATAAATATAATCATTGTAAATTGATACTTTTAATGTATTCCAAGAATTTAATACGTTAATATGAATTTTTAGTATTGATTAAATTAGTTTTTTCTATTTGATAACGTTTTTATGACTTTCTAAAAAACCAAATACTAAAGACTGTCAATATTGACATAAATGAGTTTATAAAAAATACATTATTATTAATTGATATAATATTCCTAAAAATATAAGGATCTGCCATATGATTTATATAAGGTTATATATATCAATAATGAAAAACTTGGTGTTCTCTGGGATTTTATAGTATGTTTTTAACCATTTATTATAATAATACGTGAATACCTGGTAAAAGTTAACTATTTAACTAAGAGTTAAATAATTAAGATAAGGTTAATATAGTGATCTAATCCTATCTAAAATCTAATGGTTGATATTATCTCAACCCATCCCCACCATATAAATGAAATAAATCTTTTGGATCCAAAATTAAAAGAATATTATTGTATAAGAAAATAATATTTCAAGCTTTCCTAAAATTACCCTCACCTCTATTATAAAAGGGTACTTCACCTTCTCTCCAAATCAAACATCCAAAGAAATTTGGATCGCCCAACCCCTACTAAAATATCCTCCCAACTACCCTAACTTAATCCTAGAGGCCATAAATTGATCAGAATCCCACATATGGAGCCCTTTTGATCAAATCAAAACGAAGCACCCGAAGAAGAGGTAATCATTTCATCACCTCTTTCAATGTTTTCTTCTTATTACACTTCATTTTTATTTGTAGTTACCTACCAAATTAATAATTTAAATACCTTATACATACTATGATTTTATTATTAATATGGTCCAACCATATTCATTATTCTATCCATCCTATGAATGACCACATCACTATATGTGCGTACGTGCGGCTTACCGTCTCCTCATCGGGGTGTAGTTTGTTATTCAACACTTCATTATTTTGATGGGTATAATAAAGAGTTTTATTGATGTAATTAATAAATATATAAAATAATTTATTCTTTTTATATGATATACCATCCAATTAGATATAATTTTACCATCAATAGAATGAAATTGTCGCTCATTCATATGTACGGATTACCATCTCCACGAACGTGATAACATTAATTCCCCAACATAATCACTAAAGAATAATTTCATTTTCTGATTAAAAATAATTATTATGAACTTAATATAATTATGAATGTTAATCAAATACATCTTATCTAGAACAATTATTCCTTACATAACAAAAAATATAAAACAAAATGAATCAGTTAATACACGAAATAATAATACTACTGAAATATTATAAACGACGTGATATTATAAGATAATATATGATATCATATTAATGTGTCTGGTTCTTGAATAATTTAATAACAATTATTTAACTATTATACATGAGGTTAAAATATCCTTGATCAACTAAAAGTACAAGGTAATGGTTACGTCTATAATCCCTTCATTATCCGTGGTTGTTTATATGGGTGTATCTACTGGGACCTCGTTATCAGTCACATCCATGTTTCTTACAAATGAATATCTATACATTTTTACTCTTTCCTAGAATATGGGTGATAATAATTTATACAATTTTTTTGACTTTTTATAATATGTGTAAAATGTAATATTTTCTTCATCTTCCAAACAAGGTCATTTACGACCTTTTCGACAAAATTATTGAAAGAATGTTTCTACAAATACGACGAGTGTGGATATATTCCGCCATTATAACACCGCTTAAGCTTCCCATATAATTATATCGAAGTATTTTCAAAATAATTGTTTTCTTTTATAATTATGTTACTTTTAAATGAATTCAAAATAGAATGACATATTTCTCCCAAATAGTTATGATTTCATCAATATCAACATCCGTTGAGGGATTTTACTGTTTATTGAAGTTGATTTGTTAGAATACAATCTTCCATATTGTATTGATGGTTTTGTCATATGATTGACTATTGATCTGTTATTTTTACACAATTCATTGATTGTGTTTCAGTATTTACATTTTGTATTCTAGTTTTAATAGGAATGATTATGTTCGGTTTGAACATTTTTCATATGTGGAATTCCTTGGACATACTAAGTGAGGAGTGGAGCCTGCTATAGCTCCTTGATGCATAAAATGGTCTCATGAGACAAAATAGATTCATGGAATAAGGCCATGAAAAAATCTTATTTGTAGTCTTGGAAAAAGGCCTTGACTATGTGGTTATGATGTTTGGAATTATGCATTCCATCATTAGGAAATTGTCTATTGTTATTACAAGTGATTATTCAACTAGTACAATATCCATGGGAATAATTAAATAGAATTATTTGATTTGTCTTTTCCATATTATGCTGAATATTATGTTTAAAGGATAGTGTGTCAGTCATATACATTGACCTAAATATTAATACTTATTTATATTAGTTTCCATAATATTGTTATCCTTTCTGATCATCTGAGCTCACCCCATTCATTGTATTATTTTTCCAATTATGTGATGTATTATATCATGATTAACCTATATGAATAGGATAAGGGATATTTGTGCATTCAAAGGGGACCAATGTTGTTGTTTTTTCCTTTTCAGGATGTAATGTAAAAGTTATGTATGTATCTAGCACATCAAAGGCCACTAAACTCATCGATCTATCGAGAATTATATCTTTTAATCATACCTATGTTATGTAATATTTCGCTAACTCTTGACGACTGGGGTCGTGGAATTGTAGTTGGTATCAGGGGATTTTCAGTACAATCCATGGAAACTAGATTTAAGAAAATTATTAATCATAAAAAATTCCCCTAAGATAGAATCTGTGGATTAGTATAGATGAACACCCAAAAAACATTGTACTGTATATATTATGTAGTTTTTAGAATAAAATACATCTCTGTCTAGATATGAGCAAGTAGAGGTGGCTCTGCCACAAATGTACTTAGGAGTAAAAATTTCAACAAGGATTTTTTGGCATGACCCGTGGTATCTAGTTACATGACAATGGGCCTTACTACATTCTTGTTTATGACACTCTTGGGGGATATGGTTAGGAAAATTCACCTTTTAATTACCAACCATTAGAAATTACTTATGAGTAAATACTTTCTCAAATATTTATTATGATTATGGATTATATCCATAAACTATTTAATTTATGTTATGTGTTTTATAATTTTTTAATTATATCTTTCAATCCATAAACTAATCTACTTTATGGAAATATTTATAAATGATTCTTAGTGGAAGGAGTGGAAACCATATTGATGCACATAATCCATGTAGGGATTTACCTCACACTCATGATAGTTATAGTGGAGATGGTGATGCAACCGATGCTGAACAAATTGTAACCATACGAAGGCAACACACTCCAGTTTTGAATAATAACTATATCCATGTGGAGCACCCTAATACACACATGGATGATCAATGTTATACTGCATCATGAGGCGAAACCACCAACATTCAATATAAATAGAAATCAATTTTTAGCTAGAAATTTGATATGTTCCATAGAGAAAATATTTCATTCACTGGGGAATATTGAAAGGGAAAACGTTGTCATGGTAGTTTATTGCCTCACTTGATATGGAGATCAATCGGGGTTACTAATTCAGAACACAAGGGAGGATGAAGATGTATCAAATATGTAATTAAAGGTGTTAAAGAACATTTCATAGAAAAATACTTTTCTCGTGACCGACGATCAGATATGGAAAGACAATTTATATGTCTGAGGGAAAAGGAGGATGAAAATGTCAAGAAGTATGAGGATAAATTTAAAAGGATTGCAAGGCATGCATCATATTGTATATTTAACCCCAATAGTAAGATTTATCGAATTCGTATATGAAGATGATATTTCAAAATTTTGGATGAGACATTTTGTTCCTGATAGACTGGATCTAAAAAGGGAATTATTGGATGATGCACACAGATCCAATTTCTCTATAAATCCTAGTATCACTATGATGTATAATGTTTTTATGGAACATTTTTTGTGCGACAATATAATGAGGTAGATTTTTGATTATGTGCCAAGATGTATGGTTTTTCAATAGGTTAATGTTGGAAGACAACATCATGAGGAGTCATGCTACCTCTTCTCATACCTGAGTGTTAATGGGGTGATATTTAGATGGACTTCGTCAAGGGGCTACAAAAGACTCCTAGAAGGAATGATGCAATATGGGTGATTGTTGATCCTCTTACCTAGTCAGCGCATTTTCATTCTATAACTGAATATATACCACTAGAATATTTAGATTGTCTATATATTAATGATGTTGTAAGGATTCATGGAGTACCCATATCGATAGTTTTGGCACATGATCCCCATTTTACATCTAGATTATGGTAAAGCCTCCAAAAGGGATTAGATACTAAACTTCGCATGACCACTGCCTACCACCCTCAAACTAATGGACAATCAAAACAACCTATTTGAACCATTGAAGTCTTGTTGATATCTTTTTACCATGAATCTCATGGAATGTGGGATCAATGTTTACCTTTGGTGTAATTTTCCAATAACAATAGCTTCCATTCAAGTACTCAGATACCCACATATTAAGTGATATATGGAAAAATATGTCGCGCACAAACTTGTTGGGATGATATTAGTGAATGAAAACTCATAGTCCCAAAACCTGTTGAGAAAAAAATAAAAATTATTGAAATTATCCAAACCCATATCAAAGCATCTCAAAGTAGGCAAAAGAGCATTGCTCATATACAAACGATGGATTCGAAATTTCCTGTTGGAGATCATGTCTTCATAAGGGTATCTCTAGGGAAGGTTGTTGTACGATTCGGTAAGAAGGGATAATTATATCCCAAGTACATCAATCCTTTAAAAATTCTAGAAAGAAATAGAGTTATAGCTTACCATTTTAAAATGCCTCCAAGTCTCTAAAAAGATCATGATGTGTATCACGTATCAATCTTGGGAGAATACATGCCTGACCCAACACATATACTCACCTATGATAAAATTGAGCTGGATCATGATCATCCTTATCTGTAAGAGCCTGCAAAAATTCTTGATACTAGAAAACAAGTGTTGAGAAACCAGGAGACTTGTAAGGTAGGCGTTCTATGGAGAAACTATAAGATGGAAGAGGAAATGTGGTAAACTGAGGAACTTATGATGAAGAACCACCCGAATCATTTTATATAGTAATATTCTAGAAAAATTTTGGAAGATATTTTTTGGATGGAAGAATGTAACACCCCAATGTTCCAAAGTATGATTCTCTATGAATAATGCAATATATAACATTGTACACAACATCATGTTCTACCACACCACAAAGAATCAAACTAGTCGTTATGAACATTAATAGTCACTTTTTAATTTTTTTTCACATTGGACATCATTTTTGGATTTTTAAATTCAAAATTAGATTAGTGTGATGTTTTTTTATTTTTCTGAAAACAATCAATTTTTTATGAATACTGAAAAATGATGTGTTATTATTTAAAACATACTTTTTTAAAATAATTACATGATTTATTTATAATTATTTTAGGTAAAAATATATACATAATACCTATATTAGTTCAATTTAATTCATTGGATTCATTTTATTATAAAAACTGATGTATAAAATTTTATTCAACATTTTAACGTCTTTTAGCCTCCTTCTTGGCACATTTATAAATTTTCTTAAAACGTAATTTGTCCACTTTCATGAGTTGAAATTTAAAAATCTGAGAGACATGGTTGAAATAATTATTTAAAATTTGGTTCAATAGGATGAAAATAATTTTTTGGGAATTGTAACTTTTGAATATTATTTTCCATGATTTAAAGTTAATAGTGTAATTAATGGTAAAAATGATATTATAATTACCCTAACATGACTCCTAATTCAATTGGATAAGTTTATTTCTACAAAAATAAAACAGAAGAATAAAATATGATTCTTTTGATTCACTTGGATTAGATTATGAAATTTATTATTAGTTTATTTAAAGGAGAGTTAAAAGTGTTAAATTCAAAGTTGAATAACAAAAAACATTTTTAATATTGGGATATACATAAGATAAATTCAACTATAAATATTAATTAGATATCTATAATTATTTCCTACATAAGTAAATTCTATTTATAATATTTAGTCATTAAATAAATAAATTTATTAATGACAAAATGATGATTCAATAAATACATTAATATTGCATGATTAAAATAATTAATATTATAATTATTAAAATAATTTTAAATTGAGCCTTTTGACGTGTTAAATGAAATTTCTTGGTTAATATTACATGTTATGGTTGATTAAATAAATTTTGACTGATGTGAAAAAGTTATGACTTTCCCAAAAACCAAATAACAAATAATGTCAAAATTGATATAAATATGTTTTTAAAACAAGTACTATATTATTTATGGATATAATGATCCAGAAAATATATGTTTCTAGAAAATGATGTAGATAAGGTTAGATATATCAATAAATAACAACATCAGGTTTTCTTGGATATTTATAGTATATTTATTAACAATTATTTATAATAATAGAAAATATTCTCTAAAAGATAAACTATTTATCAAATTGTTAAATCTAAAAGCTATGGTTAATATGGTAACCAAAACCTATCTAAAACATATTGGTAGAGATTTTATTTGACCTAGAACCACCATATCTTTGAAATAATCCATTTTGGAGCCATTATAATATAAATATAAATTGTATAATTATATAATATTTCAAGCTTTTCCTAAGGTGACCATCACCTATCATATAAATGGGTACTTCCCCTTCTCTCCAGATCACAACTCCAAAGCCATTTTGTGTGGACAACCAATACTAAAATATCCTCCCAAATACCTGACCTTCAACCTAGAGGGATTACATTGATTAGAATCCAAATTAATGGGCCATTTTGATCCAATCAAATGGAAGCACCAAAAGAAGTGGTAATAAGTTAATCACCAATTTCAAAGTTCATTTATACATCCACAACCTCATTCATTGTTTTTCACTACAAAAATATTAAATCTAGTACATTATTCATACTACGATGTTATTATAAATGTGTTACAACTATATTAATTATTATATCCATCTAATGACTGAGAGAGTAACCATACTTATGTACGTACACCTAACCATCTCCACGTCATGGTGTAATTTTTTATTCAATTATTCATTATATAGATGTGTATAATAATGAGTATAATTGATGTAAATAATAAATATAACATGTTTATGATTCTGTACAATTGATATAAAACCCAATTATATAATATCTCACCATCAATTGAATGATATTGTAGCTCGTGCGTAAGTATGGATTACCGTCTCCACGAACATGATGTGATTCATTCCACATTGTAAACATTCTCGAATAATTCACATTTTATGATTAAAAAAATGTATATAAACATATTATCATACTTTATATTAATTATATACATCTGATTCATAAAAAACAAGACTTATGCAACATAACATATAAAGGAAAACAAATAAGTTAACCCATGACACAATGATACCATTGAAATATTATTAACAATGTAATATTATAATATCATATATGATATCATATTTATGAATGTGGTTCTTATATAATTTAATAACAATTATTTTACTCTTATACATGAGGTTATCATTCCCTCGACCAAGGAAAAGTACTATTTAAGTGTTTATTCTACAATCTCTTCATTATTCGAGGTTGTTTATATGTGAGTATCTAATGGGACCTATTTATCATCCACATCTGTGTTTCGTAATTATTAATTTCAAAACATTTTTATTATTTACTACACTATAGATTCAATAAAATTATACTATTGTTTTACTTTTTATAAAATGTTTATAAAGTAATCTTTCTACCTTTTTCCAAATGTAGTACTTCACGACTATTTCAATAAAATTAAGGAAAAGAATTATTTTTAACTTATACAATGTGTGCATACATTTTCCACTGTTATAACTCCGTAGAAGCTTCCCTTACAATATAATAATCTAAATTTTTGAATAAATGTTTTATTTTATAATTATGTTACTTTGAAATGATTTTAAAATAGAATGTGATATTTCTCTCAAATAGTTATGATTTTATCAATGGAAAGATCCATTTATTGATTTAACACTAGTTTGAAGTTGATTTATAATGATATAGTCTTCTATATTGTATGATGGTTTGTAATAGGTTTTATGGTTGATGTGTTTTTTTAACATTCATTTTTATTGTAAAAGTATTACCATTTTGTATGCAATAATTAATACGAATGTTTATGATCTGTTTCAAAATATTCATATGAGAAGTGCGTTGGAATTAGTAAATTATGGGTGGAGCCCACTATAGATTGTCAATGCCTTTGTAGGTTTAATGAAAAAAACTAGTGTATTGGAACATGGCCTTGACAAAATATTATTTTTATTCTTGGACTGGGGCCTTGAATATGTGGTTATGATGACTAACATTATGCATTCTATCATTGGAATATTATTCATTGATATTACATGTGATTATTATATTTGTATAATATCCATGTGAATATGTAAATGAAATTTTTTATTTACCTTTTCTATATTATGAAGATTTTTATGTTTAAAAGGCTTGTGTTTTAGCCTTATACATTGCCTTAAATGTTTAGGGTTTTTATGATAGTTTCCGCAAAACTGTTATATTTACTAAACATCTGAGCTCACCCTTTTCTTTTTTCTTATATTTACCATGATGTAGATAAGTATATTACGATTAACCTGCATGAATAGGCTATGGGATATCTATGTTTTCAAAGGGGACACAATGTTGTTTTTTTGTTTCCTTTTAATGATGTAATGTAAAACTTATGTATGTATCTATCACATATAGTGATACTAAACAAAACTGTATTTTAAGACATAATCTCCTATGATCATACCAATGTTAGGAAAAAATGCACTGACTCTCAGTTACTAGGGTCGGGGCATTACAATTAGGGGTATCCTAGACAAGAAATGATTTTTCTCAGGAAGTAAAATATATAAAATACTATATGTTTCTCCAAATATAAGGTGATATATAATCTATAGCTTTATCCTACCTATGAACATTAAAATCTAGAGATCCCATTACATGAATCCCAACCTGAATTAACTCAAAAACCATATTAGTAGATTCTTCATCACTTTTCATACCTTTTGGATTGTCACAATATCATGTTGCTTCAAATCCCCAGTTAGTACATTTATTATTCATATATAGTTTACATTCATTATACCATAAAAAATAATGAAATGTTAAAATATTAAAGAATATATATTTATATCTATAAATTACAATATAATTATAGTCCAAAAAGATTGATGGTAATTTCATATATTCAATGCACAATTCAAACTCATCAAATAGTACTAAAAAATATTACTAACCAATAAAATTCATAATGCAACATCATCTAGTAGATTATCCAAATAAACAAAAAAATTAGTTACTGTCACATTTTTCTTTTTCTTAGAGAAATTTATAAAAGAATATAAATGTTACACCATACTAGGGTTCCATAGAATCAGGATATGTACATAAAACCAAGCCCACAATTTAGTAAATGTTCTATCTATATCCAATGGAATATAATTATTACCCTAATATAATAAATACATTAATATTTAATTAATTAAAATTATCTAAATCCCTTATAACACAACATTATTCCACCTAAAGGATATAAGATGGATAATAATACCATAACAATATAAAAATATTTAAAATTATTGAAACCCTGTTTTTATAATGATTATTTTTTCTATCCAATAGATAAAATTTTCATGAACCAACTCAATTATTAACTAGTCACTTGAGACAGCCTATGACATGGCCAAAGATGCATTCTCTATCCTAACATCCTAGAATCTAGTGTCATCGTGATAATGAATTTGAAAATTAGTTTACCAAAAAAATAAAAAATAAAAATAAAATATGACAAATAAAATATTAAAACATTGATGTATAAATAAATAAAATTTCACATACCTCAACATGATATTTTGGGTCACCAGCAACCACTATGCCAATATCACTCCACAAAGACAGAATCTAAGGCATATATAACACTGGATACTATGAAAAAAATAAATCCATAGGTAGGGGTATAAAAAACTATAGTTGTGAAGATATAATCTATTCCCTATTTCATACATTTACATAAAATTTCAATTTTCTTTATGTTTGAAATAATTATTCTTAGATAAGGTTTCCATCAAAATATTAGGATAAGTAACAGATTAATAATTTTAAGAATTTTTTTAATTTCTATTTGAAATAGATATTAAAAATAAAATTTGATTCTAAAACCCCTTGTTGAAATGTTATTTACACTAAGGAAACATTTTAGTTTTAAGTATAATAGTATATGTGATTTTTTGAAAACATACTGGAACAAGAGGAATATAGAACTCATGAGTGACATTCATCATTGGATGCACCTTGACACCAAGATAATTTTCCCTAGTCATAAGAATTTCATATCCACAATCATGTTTATGATTCCAATCAGAAGTCAATAACCAACCTAGCTACTCTACACTAGACTCACCTGTGGAATAGAACCCATGGAATATCCCGATCAATGTGGTCTATTTATTCTAATCCAGACATAGATAGAAGTCATATCTCGATTTTCACTTGGACGCCTATAATCCAATGGTCATACAAAATGTTGGATATGAAGAAACCAGGAATCAATACCACATATATCATAGATTCCATCATTATCTCTAAGACAACATACATACACAATCCAGGTTAATTCCCTCTAAAATGGTGAGTATCCATTGAGGCATACACCATTTAAAAAACAACAAAATGTATCAACTAAGAATCTTTATTTGAAATAAAAACATTTAAATTTCAAAAGAAACATTATATCCCATTGGAAAATCAAAAAAATTATTTAATTTATTTTATATCAACTTATTGAATTCTATGTCATTTATAAAATTACATTCTCACATTAATAATAAATAAATCAAGCAATAGGTGTATTACTATTTTCAAAAAAAAAATTAACAAAATTTTCTAAACCAATTATATCACTTATTTGTCCATATTCCATTTATAAACTCCTTTATAAAAAGAAATATCCAAAAAATGATACTAAAACACATTTATAGGGACAAAAATGAATTTTAATAGATAAATAGTGTATGATGATTTAATAAACAATATCGTATAATGTAATTAAAATTTTATTTCACCCTATTTGATATAAAATTAATATTATAAAAATAAAGAATATCTTATTAGTATAAAAACATTGCGAAAAGTTCAAGAAATCAACAATCCTTTAAATTTAATGTTCAGATAAAAGGAAACCTACCTCAAACTCACAGGGCGGTAATTTTGATGAAGAAAACATGTATCATCCTTTTTTACACTTTCATAAATATATAGCTTCAAATATATATATAAAATCAAGCCACTATGTACATATTTTCATTTAAAAATATGTTCAAGTGGATACTTACATATATTATTATACATGCATATACCCATGTACATTTACACTCATATGAATTTTCATAATCAAATATAAGAAAACATAGTATGATTATATATATTTATCCATCCATGGGTGACAATATAAAAGGGGGAACAAACAAATATGAATTCATACCTATGAATATGTAGGATAATATTCAACATGGTAGCTCAAATCCACCCAAAAGTCAACCAAGACACACTATAACATCGTTAGGAACCAAATAATTACAAGGACACTAATTATAAGTGTAAAAAAATAATAGGAAGAATAAATAAAATCTAAAAATGGTTGTAGGTGATCCAATATGATCCAAAGGGCATCAAAAGTGGTGGAATATGATGAAATATTATTTAATCTGACCAAAGAGACCAACTTCATTCCCTACCACCCATAATGAAAAAAATATTGGATTTACCATATAAAAAGGGGTCTATCAAAATAAAAATGGGAATAGAGAGAGGGGAAAATAAAATCAAAAATGGAGGGGGGGGGATATAGTTCTTTCGATGAATCTTTAACCAAATATCCCCATGAAATCGAGTAAAAACATCCATAGAAAATGTATAAGAGATGGGTGATTATGCATTTCGAAGGAGAGGTGGATGTGGTAGTTGCATGACGGAATGAGGGAGGATGGAGTTGTAAATAAGGGGGAGGAATGAAAAATAAAAAATTTAGAATAATAAAATAAAACCAAAATTTTTTATAAAACATGAAGGGTCACCTAATTTACAAATGGTTTATTGAATAATGTGCAAACCATGCCCTGACAATGGCATAGGCCAGGCCCCATCGTATGATTAGCCTTAGTCTGAAACACAGTCCGAAATCCAAATATCAATTTTTTCACTTAGTACTGCCAACTCAAAGATCAAAATCTCAATCATACCACACATTTTAATAAACTCTTCATAAGACATGTTGGAAATCACATGTTGACCTCTGTAACCACATAGGCATAACATGGTTATTACTAATTGTCTAGGATAATGGTGAAATAGGTAGGGAACCCTAGAAAAATTAAATAAAAAATAGGAAACTAATATATGTCTAAATAAAGGATAGATATCAATTATATAATAAATATTATTAACAATTCATGATTGGTCTATGGATGTACTCCCAATAATTAACACTTTCTATCCCCATAATGTCACACAACCAAACGAGGATCTAAAATAATTCTCAAACCCAAATGAAGTTGAACAGAACTAAAATCCATGAGGAGACCCTTTACTCTACATGTCACAACCAAAAATAGTATATAAAACAAGGGGGATCATGGGAATGGAAAAACAGGTTATCCCCACCATAAAAAATTAATTTTCACTGACAAACATAAAAATAATCATTGAAATGATCCATGGGGGTTCATTATATCATTTATGAAATTAAAAACATAGATAAACAATGAAACTCCTAGAAATGACCCAAAAACATTGAACTCCCATCACAAACTAAAAACTCTACTCAATTTAAATACCGTAAAAGAACTCAATTCATTAATTGATCCAAACATCAAATGATTGTTTCCACATAACACAATTATCTCCAAAATGTGCACAACCCAAAAACCATAATTAAAAATAATTCACAAGTAGATGATCCAATTAAATATTCACTTCCCTGAGTCACAAAAACAAAAATATGATAATGAAACAAAGAATATTTTTTTCAATGATCAGATAAATTTACAACAATAAAGAAAACTAGAACTGGAAAATTTCAATTATCTCAACTCTGATTGAAGGGAATTATCTAAACTGTAAATATCAAAACAAAGGATTCATCACTGTAAGAAAATATTTACTCCGGGGCTTATGTATGTAGCCCTATGATCTTCAAGAATATTTTTTTACCACATTAAAGAGCTGAAAAACTCCTAAAATGACTTCCTCTTCTATAAAAATTACTCACAGAACAAATACAGGTGACCTAATTGACAACATCATTGAAAAGAAGTGAAAGGAAAACATAAAAAAAATTAAGTTACTGAATCAATCATACCAGAAAAAATTGAGTTATTTGAATGAAAAATTAAAGGAACTGACAATCTAAATTGGTCAAAATAGGGATATCACATTCACAATCCTCATAGGATTGGGAACCTCCATAAGTACAAAAAGAATCTAGTTCTTGAAACCTGAAATAAGATCCCACATGAACGATGGATCTTCTAACAAGTCATTCAAACCTATATGAGGTGAAAAGTAAACTAGTTCTTCATAATGGTCAACATACCCTTATCTTTGAATTGACCATGTTGAGCATTCATGATCTCTTGCATATTCTTATACTTCACTTCCTCAAGAATATATCACTATATAAAACTATTATTGAATATTGCCTGAGACATACCAACATGAAACTAAGATGGAATGTTCAAAATAAATTGATCCATTCTTGGTCCTCTAAACATACCTATGACAACTGACACTATCGTGACATCTGATGTTCCAGAAAACATAAAGACAACCCCAAATCCACCAAGACACTCTGCAATCCCTAACATAACATGATATTTGTTGAAAATATGAACCAATTAATCAGAACATAACTCTATCACTCCACTAGGATTCTTTCCAGGGATGATGAGTAGATAATAGTCATCCATAACCTTCTAGGTCATTCGGGGCAGCATATTCCAATCAACATAAAGCATAAAATCAAACCACCATGAACCAAAACATTCCCAATTAACATTTTAAACAAACCTCAATTTCATAAAACAAATCATCACTAACTAAATAAAATCTATATAATATCTCAACCAAAAAACACCATCACATCACAAAACAATAAAAGAATCTCCATTTTGAATCCCCCATTTCCAAATTCACCAATATTCAAATTCAATATAACCCTTAAAAATAAAAATAAATTTTATTCTCTAAAACCATTTAATGAAATAAACATCAAAATTTAAAACACCACATAAAAATTCCCTTAAAAATCTCCAAATACCATTAAAATGTATCCACATTTTAAATGAAACCATTTTTTTAGTATACTATATTTGAAAACCATGTCTAATATTTAATTAAAAAACCTACAACATCATATGTACATTTACATATGAATTTGTCCCACTTCTTCTTATATCATCCATACATATATACATACATGAACGTTCCATACATGCACATATGGAAATTTCAACATCTATAATGAATACTAATGATCTTACATAAAATTTAATCGTCTCGGCCATGCATTTTCCAAATTTCCAAAATACTTTTCATTATATTTTTCCGTACTTATCAAAAATATGAATCGAATTTTCTTTTAAATATCATTTTTTACAAAAGTATTATAATTTTTTAGAAATAAATTTACACTCAAAATCAAATCACACAAACATAAATAAAACCAAATAATATGTAATGAAACGGTAATTAAATTATCAAAATATTGTTCATGAATATCCCAACCACATTGTTTATAATAACAAGCATGATTAATTAACCGACCACTGTAATATTATTGAATACTTAACTCAAGCTCCACATGGTTATTTGGGAGTTTTATGCTCACCATGTAGACCCAGATCACTTCCACTATTATCCCCTAATATTCAAAATCACATCAAAAAAAGATATCATTAATAGAAAAGACCGCTAATAGAAAACAAAGATGTGAAACCAAACTACCATGGTGAATTAGGGAAATTTAAATGTTTTGGTGAATGGGAACCAACCCATGAACTACATCATGACCCTCAATAATTATATCCCTGATCACACTAACACCCTAAATATATAAAGGTAATTCTATGATACCATTTCTTCAAGAACCAACTAGTTTCAACCCCAAACTAGTAATATGTGCCAGCTCCAGACAAGGTATGGGATGTGTTCATAATCCTCCTATGTGGGAAAATATTTTCATGCATCATGACATACATGTTTGGACTTATTTTCCCATGATACATCGAAAAAATATGAACTGGAAAATAAAAGGATATAAAATAGTATAAGGTATTCAAAAATTTTCACATACCTTTATGTGACCCAACATGGCACCACTGACCACTAAACCAACATTTCTCTGGGACCACTGAATCAGTGATTGAAGCAGCACTATAAGAAAATATTTTTAAAGTAATGTTTAGCATAACTCCAAAGGAATAACCAAATAAATTTTTCCATATTACGTAAATTGAAATAAAAATTTTGTTAAGTACTAGTTTCAAAAAAAATTACTATGATAAGGGTTTTATTCTAATTTAAATATAATTAACATATTCCTAATTTCAATAAAAAATTCCCTTACACATTTAAAAATCATTTATAAATATAATTAATTTATAAAAACATTTATTAAATGTCACATGTGATAATGAAAAATTGTAGTGTAAAGAAGAATAATCTGATTGATATTATAAAAACATTTGATAATAGAAGGAAATTAGAATGAATGAGTAATTATAATTAAGGTGTGATCATAAGAACTGAGTCAATAGACCCTTGACATATGTGTCTCGTATCTATATATTTTTGTTCTAGGCAACCACATTTTCAATAACCATCTTGGATGATCATCAATTGCCTCATTTGGGGAACATCCCCCAAGGACATTCTCTACTATGGGGATTTACTCATTCGAATCTAAAAACATATAAAAATTGTCTCTCAACTCTTAGTATGAAAATTAGGATCTCATGGTAATAAGAAAAGTGGTAGGTAATTAATATATGTAAAATAAATCATATATAATGTATACCATAATTAATTATTAGCCACCCTCTAGACACTATCCATGATAATTACCCCTTAATGTGGAGTATCCATAGGGGTGTATCATCTTTAAATAAAACAACAATAGGTACCAACTAAGACTCAATATTTTAAATTAGAACATTTATATTTTGAAAGAATAGTTATATCTCATTGGAAATATTTACAATCATTTTACATTTTTATAACAACTAGATAGATGTTAGAATAATTATTAAGGTTCTAGGCTCACTTCAGTAAGATATAATTCAAGTGGTGAAAGTATTTAACATTTAATGACACATTTTCTATAGTTTATCTATAAAAATGAAATCAATTATGAAAAAAATACATTTAAAAACTATTCTACAATCCCATATTACCAAAAAGTTAACCAAAAATCATTTATAGGGCCAACAAGGCATTTTAACAAAAACAATTACGATGATTACAAAACAATCTCCTTCATTTTTAATCGAGGAGGATTTTACCCTATTTCACATTAAGTAATTATTATATGAATTTTAAATCTATAATTAGTTTAAAAATGGTGTGAAGGTAAATAAAACAGTGATTATTTAAATTTATTCATTAGGTAAAATGGAACCAACCTCAATCTCAAGGCATGGAACTTTTGATAATGTATGTTTGAATCATCTATTTGACACTTTCACACATATTGATCTTCACATATATATAAGGAATCACATCCACTATATATTTATTTTAATGGAAAAATATATAAAATGGGATCCTTATAAATATTCTTATTCATACATATACCACTTTAAAATTACTAACATATCCATTTCCACAAACACATATAAAAACACCTTGCCTTATAATATATTTTCATCCTAATATGGGTGAATATATATAAATTTGGAACATAAACATATACATGCATACCCATGCATACGCATGAATTTTTTTGACACGACAACTCAAATACACCCCAACTAGGTCAAATACATAGTACAAAAACCACACAAGACCAAAATTTATACAAATAATAATTAAAATTTTTTAAAAAGAAGAGTAAGAAGAAAGGATTCCACAAAATAGTAGCGGGTGAGAAAAATGACCCAAAGAGCTTCACCTTCATATGAGGATGCATAAACAAACTCAATGAAGACCAAGGAGAACCATTTAAACCCCCAACACGAGAAAAAAGAACAAATTGGTTTAAACCTTGAAATATGGTTCTCTTGATAAAAACTAGGTGAGTATGACAGGGAAAACCCCAATTCGATGTGGGGGAGATGAAGTTTGTTCAATAAGTATTCTGAAAGAAATCTCCCATGAAATTAGGTGTAAATCATGGAAGAAAATGGATAATGAGGGGGAGGTAGTGTGTAAGGATGTAGAAGGGATTGGGGCTCTCAATTGACCCACATGTGGAGATGTGATAGGGAATGAAGAGGGATGTTTGAAAAATAATAAAATGAAAATGAAAATGAAAATAGAAACAAATTTTCTTAAAACACAATGGATGCTAATGGTTTGGCATATAGTTTACAGAACTATATTCCAACCATGTTCTAGAATCATTATGGTCCATGAAACCTAACAAATTATATCATTGGATGACATAAGGAATTGGTAATCCTTCATGAAATATTCCCATCGTCACTTCCAACTAACAAATCTAAACCAGACATTTACCATTATGTTTAATAAACCATGCGCAATTCATGATCCACATTACATGCCCACCAAGGAAACTGCATTGGAACCAGTTTTATACTACAAATAATTTTTGTCAATCATGCAACAAATTGAAGAGCTCAATAAAAATTACATTTCTTCATACCAAATATCAGAACTCAAATTAGAGGATAAATAATAACAAAATATTTAAAATAAATAGTAATTCGTTTTGGGGTGTGAAATAATCAATTTTCAATCCATTATGAGAAATAATTGAGAAATTAAAATAATATTGCCATCTTATGGTTTTAACTGATTGAATCATGATTTTCAAAATCCTATGTAATAATATCATTTCAAAAAAATTGTCTAGTGCTTGCTTAATGGAACTAGAAAAACATTTGATGATTCCAATCCTTAATTTATTATCCTTACCTGAAATTATCATCCAAATATATTGGTCTATATTCAATCTATGAGTCATCTTGAAATCCATGAAATATAATGATATTTATTTGGAGAATAACCTCAACCAAAGAAGGATTAATTAGGAAATAAATTAAAAATGAAATCCCTAAATTCCATTATGGAATCAATGATCATTATGGATAGAGACATTAATGTAGACAATACCTCACCCTAACGTTAATATTGATAAAATTATTATAATTATAATATTTCATAAAAATTTATGTTTGGGGAATTTAAAATAAACAATTAAATTCTATGCTTCTTACAATGTAACCAAGGCCTCTCAATCCTAATACTTCATGTTACCCCTATAGAGTTGTAACCAGTAGGATATGCTCTTAAATGACACATGATTGTTAAAATGATATTAAAAATAATCAAAATAATATTGATAATAATTACACAGCTTACAAAATATCTCTAAAAATATTACTCCTCCTAGAATAAGTGCTAAAAAATCTGATAAAATAAACACTTTTGTCAATAATAACCAAATTCCTTAATATAGGTAACATTTATCAGCCCTATGAATGTTGATGAAAGGGAATTTTTTTTCACCATTTATTATCATTTATATAAGTAATATTTTTATAATTATTTTTTTTTAATTCCAAGAAAAATATACTCATTATAAAGGAATTTTTAGAATAAAGAATCTTTACTTTGCATAATATATTTTACATATACATATTTAGATATTCATAATTATGATTTATATAATTATAATTACATAATTATATGAATACATTTTAAATATTTTAAATTCATTTATACGTTGTTAATTATTTTTAAATATTTATAATTAAAATATTATTATAATAGACACACAAACACACACACACACATATATACTATTAAATAATGTTAAATGAACTAGTTAAAAATAATTAAAAATACATCTAATATTTTAATATGCACAGATTAATACGTTAAATAACGTTTACATTTTAATTCATATATATATATACATGTAATATAATTTCAAATATTAATATATAATTAAAAATCATATATATTTTTTAGGTTACACGTGTTTGTGATTGTACATATATTTAAAATATGATTATATATTACTAAATGTATATTAATAAAGAAATATAAATATTATATAATATGTATATATATAAATTTTATTTTTGAAAATATAAATCATATTAAAGTGAAAAGTAAATATCTATCCTAATATCAATATTTTTGTAATAATAAAATCCCAAAATTATATTTGTAACCAAAAGTATATAATAATATATAACAATATAAAAATACATATGAAAATATATTATATAATAATTTTTTTACTAATTATATCAATTTATAAATAAAATTTATTATTAATGTTTTTATATATTAAAATGTGTAATAAATATAATTATAAGTTATTTTTGTTGTTTGGATGCTGAAGTGAATATTTTTTTTTTGCAGCATGAATATAGATCGCTTTATAAAAGAAAAAATTATTTAAAAATATGAGGATAGTTACTGAAGCGGAGGGATTGCATAGATATCCAAATACTAATGTGTATAACTTGTGGAAACATGGGTGTTGGGTAGTTCCCCTACATGTTGAAGATGTTTACAGTTTGTTTGTATAGATATATATACATTTCCACATACCTAAAGACACACATAAAGAAAAATATATATTTATGAGGGTCTAAGGAGGGTGAGGAATATATATATATATATGATATTACAACCAACGCATTTTCAAATATATATACTTATATAAAAACATACATATATACATACATATAAACAAATGTATCAATTTATAAAATATGTGTCTAAATAAATTAATATTTTTATATCTAAAAAAATTAAATATAAATTATACAGACACAAACACAAACATAGACACACACAAATATGAATATATATTTATATTATAAGGAAACTATAAGGACCCAGCCTTAAACATTTCATAATCCCATGTTAAAGTCATGAATTGACATTAAGGATCATATCATGAAAAGAGATTTAGAGAATTTGTTCATTACATATACATAACAACATAAATATTACATGTTGACACTTCTACTCAGTATATATTTTTTAATAAAATAAAAATTCATTAATAAAACATTTATAGTTTCATGTTCTAGACAACATGACTTTTCCTTTATCCCATCCTTGACCTAGTTTAACATTAATCCAGGTGGAAAAAATTTCCAATACATGGGTTGGGTATAAAATGTTTAGTATGGGATATAAAATAAGGAAAGAAATAATTAGTCCATGAATATATACAAATCAAATAAATCATTAAATTTTATCATAAAACATAATATCATAAACATTCCTCCAAAAATCATAAGATTTATTAATAACACTTAGAAATCATAAATCATAAAGGTAACTTGTAGCATCCATATCATACAAATGTTGTAGCTTTCATGACAACGTAGACTGTTACATTTGGAATACCCATTATAGTAAATTCACTAATTCTCATTGAAGAAACAATAAACATTACCTATATCACATTATGCAATGCATTGGAGAGTTATCTCGAGCCCACACATCCTAGGTTTATCACAGAACCATCCATATATGTAAAAATGCCCAAGAAAAGAAACTTAATCCTAACAAATGAAACAAGAATAATGGAAATATAGAATTTCCACATTTTAATCACAATACATCATTTCATGATATTGAAATAATAAATTCAATAAAAAATATTAAAAATTAGAGTTCTGAATCAAAGTGTCCCATATTGATATGAAAATTTTGAATGATATTTACACATTAAAACACTCATGTCTATGTAAATAAATATTAATATAATTTCTAAAACGTGGACATGAATGAGAAGTATTTATAAGATTAAATATTTAAAACAAATAAAATGATGTTTTAGTTATTGAATCCTTTACCACTTGAGAAACACATTAATTAAAACACAACATCACAGAAATTAATAAATATCTTGTGAATATATAAATTTATGACATAAATGTCAAAAAGGTACTATTTTCACCATATAAGATAATAATGGTGAACTATATCAAGATATTCCCTAATTAAAGTAGCTTGAGAAGTAGTCCCTTTGCAAATATTATACCACTAGATGAAGGATAAATCAATGAAATAATTATTTGTGTTAAATATAAATAAACCCAATATAAATGGATATTAACTGTAAAAAAATCAGAGATCATTCAGAAAAATATATTGAACAACATAATCAAGAATTAGAAGTTTATCCCAATGAATTGAAATGTGGTTACGAAGTTCCATTACCAAAATTCAACAGCCTAATAGCATCACTTAAAAAATAAAAAAAACTGAGTTGATGTGAGAAAAAAGGTTCCCTAATCACACATACATAATATTTGTATCAATAAGGATATATAAGAACATATCAATATATTTTATAATTAAAATTCACGTAAATAACATAATAAGACTTTGAATAAAAGGGGAGGGTGAAAGGCACACTTACTGATTTGGTTACATATGAAACATACACCACATGAAAGAAGAATCATACAATGAAGAGGTAAATAGCTAAAATTAAATTATATATCACAATGAATAAAATCATGTGTTTTACATACACCAAACAAAATTAAATAGTTGAAAATATATCATTAATCTCATGGAATACAAAGTGAGATGAAAACACCCTACCTTGTGTCTAACGTATTATGTTCATTCTTTATCTCCCCAAATAATAAACATAAGTTAATTTTAATTAAATAAAATAGATTTATAAGTTTATAATTATTTGATGATGTAATATGGTTTTTTTATTTCATCCCCTCCAATAAAACAACAAGGTGATAACATCCAGTTAAAATTATAATATTATTATCACATTTCTCTGTATAATTCATTGTTGTGTGCAACATAATATTTCTAAATAATATGTTGTTTCATGTTGAGATCTCTATCAGACATAGATTCCCCTTTAATGTAAAGATAATATTTAATACATATATATTAATAAATATGAAAATTTCAAATTCTATTAATACATGGTTCGTTACTTCCTTTCCCCCTTTTGGAAATTGTGTCCTTGCAATTTTAATATTAGGCATCGAAACATCATTGATCGTCTTATATCCAAAAATCTGTCTACAAAAAATCTCTTGAATGGAAAGAAAAAGAAGTAAAATGGTCACTTGAGATAACACATAATAAGATTCCATGAAGAAATTAAAATGGAGAATAAAATAGTTGTCAAGTTATGATGGGGAGTGATAGGAAACATGATCTGGATAAAATTAACCACCAGAAAGTCACAAACATAAGATATGTTAAACAGTCATTGATTCCGAATTATGAAAAGTAAACGAACAAAATTTTTGGTTTTAATATCCATTTAAAAATTATGTGGAATTTATTTATGATAATGACTATGAACAAAAGGAAATATTCTTACTTTTCATATAGACAATAATCCTTTTCTATAATTCTACCCCAAACTCATCATTTCACCAAACGATGAGTATTCGATATGAATTGGTCACATCAAAATTTCTAGAATCAACTTCTAGGGAATCAAATTATACAAAAAAGATGACATATATATTTCCCCTATAATTATACATTAACCAAAACTAAAATTGTTAATTCATGTTCAGATAATCTCCAAAAAGGAAAATTCTTTATAAAAAGAAATAATACTTTGAATCTCTAATACTAGAAAAAAATATACAATGTTCAACAAAGAACATTCAATAATCAATTTTCCTTAAAAGACTTCAGAATAATCTAAACTAAGTTGGAAACCCAAAATTTTGAAGGATTTGATCACATTTTATTCTATAATAAATCCTAACATTTATAACCAAATAACATAGACTACTCTTAATATATCATACTTAATTTTTACTTACATAATCACATATTCTCAAATATTGGTTAATCATTTCCATAACTAACTCAAATCTCTATAAGTTCTCAATAAAAACATGGATTCTTCCAAAAATAAAATTCTTTCATTACACCTCAAATGAAGTCCCGTAGTATTCTATTTTCCTTAGGAATATAGTGTTTCCTCGAAAGAAAAAAATCATCCAAAAAATTCATTATCAATTAATCACCAAATAATTTTCCTATAATAAGGATATCCATTTGGTAAAACACAAGATTCCAAAATAATCACCTCTTGACCCATAAAATAATTTAACTAAATATAATTTGTCATATTAACAAGGGACATCGTGTAGTCTAGTGGTGTGAAATAACTCCCAATCACACATTGGTTGTGGGTTCAATTCCCGAATATTATTCTGACATGATAGGTTGTCATAAATTTTATGGTTTTCCATTTATAAAAATGATATAATTTTATTACTTTCCCAAAAATGATATAAATTCATCAAAAATAACCATAACATATTTTAACCAATAGTGTTCACATTGAATATATTATTTCATTCGGTTTCTCATTTTTATAACCAACACATTCTCCTTCACATCTGTTGTTACTTTGGTTCCTTCTAGATCCATCCATTAAATGAAACCAAAAAGGTTAGTGTTTTTGTATCCATCAAGTATACATATAATATCATATGAGGAGGATAAACTCTCTGATATCCTTATTCATGTTATCTTAAACCCATTAAATTTATCTAAAATTACTATTACTATTTCTAATATGCTAACCATTATGGTTATGTCACATTTTCTTAAATAACACCCAAAACTCTAGAGTTAACTAAACCAACATCTGATACCGACTATATGGACCCGGCCCTAAACATTACATAATATTAAATTAAGTCATGAATTGATATTGAGGATCATTTCATGTTTAGTGGTTTATATAATTTGGTCATAACATATACATAAAAACTTGAATATTACAAGTATAAAGTTCTACTCAATATCCATTTTTTCATAAAAAAATCCATAAAACACACATGTTTTGTTCAATATTTTAGACATGATGACTTTTCCATGATCCCATCAATAACCCTATTCAACATTATGTCATATGGAAAACATTTTTAAAACATTGGATGAGAAAAAAAAGCTGAGTAAGAGATATAAAATAAGTAAAGAAAAAAATATTCCATTAATACATATAAATAAAATAAATATTACTTTTCAATCATAAAAATTTGTATCTTTAACGTACCTCAAAAAAACAAAATATTTATGAATAACATGTAGAAATAAAAAATCATAATGGTTTCTTGTGGAATCTATGTAATATAAACATAGTATCCATCCTAGATACATTGGGAGTTATGTTTATAATACCATTCATAGTATATTACCTAAATCTATTAGGATAAACATTAATGTTTACCTCTGTCACGTTACCCAATGCATTGGAGAGCTATCTCAGGCTCACCCACTATAGGGTTTGCATGGAACAACCCATATACAAAAACAATGACTAAGATCCATAAAATAACCATAACACATGAAACCAGAATAATGTAAACATAACATTTACACATTGAAATCATAATATATCATTTCAGGACAATGAAATAATCAATTGAATTAGAACATACAAGAATAAGAGTATTGAATCAAAGTGACTCATACCACTGTAAATTTTTTGAAATAAATTTAAACTTTAAAACACTAATTTTCATATAAATAAATAATTAATATCATTTCTAAAACATGGACATGAAAGATAAAGATTTATAATATTAAATCTTTAAAATATCTTAAATGATTTTTTAATTAATGAATATTTCACTACTTGAGAAATTCTTGAATTTTTTAATCACATCAAAGAAAACTATAAATATCATGAAAATAAAAAAATTCATGATATAAATTATAAAATTGGTTTTATATATTCCTTATAGGATAACAAGGTTGCATAATATCAATATATCCTTCAATAAAATGAGATTGAGATGTAGTCCCTTTGAACGATTATACCATTAGATTAATGATAAATCAATGAAAAAATTATTTGTGAGAAATAAAAATATAGACAATATAAGTTGATATTAATTGTAAATTAATCAGATATAATTTAAGAAAATTTATAGCACGACACAATCTTGAAGTAGAAGTTTGACGAAAATAATTGAATATGGGATTCGAAGTTCCCTTACAAAAATTATGTAGCATAACAATGTCACATAAAAATTAATAAAAACGAGTTCATGAGAGAAAAAAGTATAAGGCCCCAGCCTTAAACCTTACTTAATCTTGAGTTATTACAAGATTACCCATTGAGGATCTTTTCAGGTTTAGAGTTTTAGAGAATTAGATCATGAAACTTTCATTACATTCCACATTTAAACAATGTTGTAACATAAAAGACAGTATTCATTCTTCCCATCAATGGAAACATATTTAAAATATAACACGGATTCTTTCTTGACACATCCTTGAAACTATCATCACATCATGTACCTTTCCCTTGACCTGTGAAAAAAATTTCAAAAACTTGGGATGAGCATAAAAATCTCCGTAAGGGTTATAAAAATATGGAAAGGAAACATGAGTTCATATATATACATTAGAATGAAATCACACTTTACCCATAAAACATAGGCATATCAAATCATGAATAAATCATAGAAAACATAAGACATAAAGGTAACTTGAGGCATTCATAACATTCTTACGTAGGGAGTAACCCTCTTGGTTACGTTTGGAATACCCATCACAGTATATTCCCTAAATCTCTTTGGAGAAACCTTAACGTTTCACTCCTTCGCGTTACCCAATGCATTGGAGAGCTATATCGGGCTAACCCGCCCTTAGTTTATCACGGAACCACCCGTTTTCATAACAATGCCCAAGAACCATAACATAAATGTATCACATAAAACATGCATAAAGGAAACATAACATTTCCACATTTCAATCACAATATAACATTTTAGTATATTGAAATAATGAATCCATCCAAAAAGAAACCATTTCCAAAACCATTTAAAACATTTAATAAAGATATTTTTGAATCAAAGTGTCACATACCACCTTGAAGCTTAAAATTTTAAACCATTAATATCCATATAAATGAATCCTTAAAACCATTTTGAAAACATGGATATTAATAAGAACAAATAATTAAAACATTTAAAACGATATTTTGGTTAAAGGGGTTTTACCAAAATTAGTGACACTTGAATACAATATTTGAGGAATAACATTTAGTCAGAACTTTATAATATCATGAGAATAAATGGATTCAGGATATAATACTCCAAAGGATAGTATATACACCATATAAGAGTGAATTGGTGCATAACAACAATGAACCCTCAATAGAAATGTCAAATGTGATGAAATCCCTTATAAAAAGGTATCCTAAATTAAGGACAAATCAATCTCAAAAATATGTGTTCTATATATAAATACACCCAATATAAGTGGATATTAAGTTTAAAACAACAAAAGGTCGTTCACACATATTCAATGGATGACATATTCAATGACTACATGTTGAACCCAAAGAAATCGAAATTGGGTTAAAAAGTTCCCTTGACAGCCTAACGTCATCACATCAAAATGAGTTGGTGAGAGATAAAAAGTGTATCTCATCACTTGGACATAAAATTTACATCAATAAGTATATATTAGAACATATCCCAACATAACAATATGTAAATTAAAATACCCAACAAAAGAAGTCTTTTAAAAAAGAGGAGGGTGAAAGGTTCCCTTACCGACTTGGGTATCATTCAAGACATACACCTCATGAAAGAAGGAAAATAGATCATTGTTGTAAATACTCATAAACGAAATTATATTACACAAAGAGTATAATAATGGGAAGTACATACACCACTCAATGGAATTTGTGGCAAATGTAGCATAAATCTCACGGAAATAAAAGTGAGATGAAAAATCCCTTACGAAAACTCGTCAGCCTAACGACGCCACATAAAACTTACGAATACGGATTGATGAGATCAAATACGGTATCTCATAACATTACAATAAAATTTACAGCAAGAGGAATATAAAATAACATCTCCCAACATTACAAAGAGGAGCTTAAAATAAGTGACATAAAGGAGAGTACTTAAAAAGAAAGAGAGATGTTAGATCTCTTAAGAAAGTTCGGTAGCCTAACGGCGCCACTCAAAACTTCCAAAATGGATTGATGAGAGAGAATAGGGTCTATCATCACATGAACATAAAAATTACAGTAAGTTTAATATAAAATATCATCCCAATAACAAGAAAGATGATCTTTAAAAGGAATGACATTGAAGTGTGTACTTAAAAAGATAGAGAGGAGTAGGATCCCTTACCTCGGGTCTGACTTGACTCGATCTTTCTTTAATCTCCTGAATAATAAACTTGAGTTAATTTCTACTTCCTTAAGAACCTTTTTCAAGTTCATTATTCCTTTTATATCACTTATTACTATGTCATAAACATTATGTAATAATTTAAGTTAATAATATTTGTTTTGCCGATATTTGGTTCTTAAGTCGAAAGTGGACTTCTTACAATTACATGTTGTTCGTGTGGACAAATGTTTATTATATCCAGAATTGTATTAATGATGTAGATATCATATATGTCATATATATCTAGTACATGCATGCATTTATATCATTACATAATCATTTAGAGGTACGAAATGAAATGCACCGTTCATGGAGACGGTAAGCCGTATGTACGCGTGAACGCTACTTTCATTTCTATTTCGTATTTTATAGAATGGAATAATAATGATATAAAGGTATATTATAATTCCAGTATAATATCATATATAATATCATAGTTCCATCTTTTATACGTCCCACATATGGTATTTAACGAATCAAATCACTTTGAGGGGGCGGTAGTCTGCACTTCCTTAAATGAAGATATCGCGTTTACCCATAATGGAAACCATAAAGGTATGCCCAAAATGAAAAAAAACATAATATTAAGGAAAACATAAACATATTATATATCATATATAAAAATAGTGACATCATAATGTCCACCTTTGAAGGTGTTAAATGAGTATTGAACAATCATCGTTTCGGGGGGCAGAATTTCGCCATCCATGGAAACCGTATGTTCTTGAACCATTTGATGTAGTTGTGTGAGAGTGTAGCTAGAATAAATCTTATAAAAAATCCTAGTATATTGAATATACTGTTTTTGTTACAAAAGAAGTAAATAAAAAGAGTTTATGGGGTTGGAGAAGCAAAATAAAACAAATGAACATGAGAGAATGAATTACCTTTAAAAGTGTAACTCTTTTTGATTTGAGCCTAAAGGATTCCTTTGAAAGGATTCTGCCCAAAGGGAATAATCTAGGATGAGGATAGGGATGTGGAGAGAGTAAATGGTCATGGGTTGGCCGAGACAATGTCTTGAGGAGTGTGTGAAATGAGGTAGAGGTGGGGGCCTTTTATAAGAGGAGAGGAGGATCATTTTTGGAAAGTAAGAAATATTACTTTATTTGAAAATGTGTTTCGGTTTTAAAAAGTCCCACATTGATATAATTCGTGTATAAGTTGATAAGGGTTCTAAATCCACCCATCCAATAAGTTTTGTACATGTGTAGTTCATAGATTTTACGTTATCTTTCCATTTTATTTCAATCGTCAAATAATGATGCCATCGCTGCATCATTATTATGTCATAAATAATTTAATTTATTTAATGTCTAAAAATTATAAAAAAATTACTATGATGTAAGAAATCTTGTTATCTTTCCAATGACTATTTATAATAAAAAATCGGACTTGTATAACCCCACTTAAAAATTGTTTTAGTAAAACATATTATGTTTGTGTCATTTTTACTTTTACATTAAATAAAAAGTTATTTATGTCATTTCCTAACCAAAGTGGCTCCATGGGGTCCCCAAGTTGACCCATGGCTTGTCTGGGTCGTCCATGACACATCCAATGAGGTTAGGACATGTGTCAAGTTCATTTCATATTATTAAAACATTATTTTTACATTAAACTACACTAATTACCTCTAATCGCGATTAAAAACTTAATAAGTTACTATTCACCAAAAAATTATTTTTATCCCACTGAACCACATTTTACTTCTTAATGACAACCATGTATGTCGGATTTTTGAAATTCAAAACACAAAGATGGAAAATTTTCATTTAAACGGAAAAATCACTTTTTATAAGTACCACTTAGTGGTTTCACTATTCATCAAAAATTGAAGTTTTCAGAAAAATCCCAAAAATTCACCCTAAGCTATATTTGATATTCCGAATTCAAAAATGAAGTCTATTTTACAAAATTCAAAACATATGTGTCACATTAATTAATTTAATAATTAATTTCCGCTGTCATGAAAAATTGCGTGTTTTTATGAAATAATAAGTATCAAAAGATTAACACTAGTTTAAGTCCGATTTCAAAGTGAAATTAATTCCAACGACCACTATTGGATTTAATGGTAAAAATATATTCTAATTTCACTTTAAAACAAATTAAAAATATAATCTAATCATATAAATAAAATAGATTAAAAAGTGGTTTTGAATTAAAATACAACATTTTACACTATTCATTAAAAATGAACTTTATCGGAAAGATACCAAAAATTTACACAAAGTAAATTTTGATGTCCCGATTCTTAATAAGAGTTTTATTTTGTCCAAAAGAATGTTTAAGAGTGAACAAAACTATATTTAATGATGGTTCAACATCAAAAGGTGATAAGTTAACCTTTAGTGAAAAACTAGGGCATATACGCCTAAAATTGAATTCTTTCCGTATTTTAAGCCTCTATCCTTTATTGGATAAATGTAAAAACATTTAAAAACATATATAATCATATTTTAGTTATTTATATCCATTCCCTCCATTACAACGGCTACATGTTAACTACCATTTAAAAAAATATTATTTTATTATTAGAGTGCAACGTAAGATTCCCAAGAAACTCGTTGTTGTGTGTTAGGTATGCCATCGACCATAGCGTCCCCTTTAAAGTCATATCAATATTTTATTCACAAATATGTATAAATATGAAAATTTCATATTCTTTATTTACCTTGGGTGTTACATCCTTCCCCCCTTTTGGGAATTGCGTCCTCGCAATTTTTAAAATTGAGCTTGGAAACATCCTTGAAAGTCCCACATCGGAAGTAGAGTCGGTAAAACAATCACTTTAAAATAAAGAAAGATAAGTACACAGGTCACCCAAGTTAACCCATACTAGGATTCCAAGTATGAAAACATGGACATGGAGGAGAAAACATAGGGTCATGTTCTGATGAAAAGTGATAGAAAACATGTTTAGGAGAAAGTTAACCATGAGAAAATCACAAACTTGTGATGGGTTAAACGGTATTCGATTCCCCAGTAGGAAAAGTTAATAGACAACATTTTTGTTTTAAGATACCTTTTATTGGGGAATTTATTCATAAGGAAACATAATCACTTATCATGTTGACTTTCAACTTTTACTAGATTCCTTAATCAAACTCATATTTTTTTTCCAAAAGATGAGTATTTAGGGAGACTTGTTCGCATTAAGAGTACTATAATCAACTTCTAGAGAATCACCTAATCCAAAAAAGAGAACTATATACATCCCATGTCTTTAGGCTTTAACCAAAACCAAAATCAAAAAGGTTAGTACAAGGTCAGATAATCCAGAAAAGGATAACCCATTAAAAAGAAAATCCATGCTTAATCTCCAAAATTTTTCCAACAAAACCCAAAGTTCAATGAGGACTATCCGATAAACAATTTGTCCATAAAATTCTTCAATGTAAACAAATATAAGATTGAAACCCAAATATTTGAAGGATTCAGTCACATATTCTTCCAAGTTAAATCGTAACATTTATCTCCAAACAACATCAGTTGCTCCTAAAGTCTCGTATTGAAAAGTAATTAACCTAATCACATATCCTCTATGATAGGTTAATCATTTTCATAAATAACCCAAAATCAACTTACTCTTAAAAAAAAGAATCAGTCAAACTAACCAGGGACTTCACGTAGTCCAGTGGTAGGCGATAAATACCAGTTGCACTTTGATTGTGGGTTCGATTCCTGCAGCTTTGTCCGACGCGACGGGTAGTCACACGGTCTACGTGTTGTCCTTTTTCCAAAACTATATAATTCTCAAATCATTCCCCAAAAAGGGATAAAATCATCAAAAATAACCATAACATAATTTAACCTCAATTTTATCTCATGCCTTTCACTTCAATCATAAGATATAGTAACCCATAATTACCTCAAAAGTAAGGATCATATAAACCCAAATGGTTCTTTATAACTATGTCCACAAAAGAAAATATAACTATTACTTGAATAAAATTTTCCTATACTAAACATCAAGGTCACACATAATATAAAAAGTCTTCTAATGTAACCCCATCCTCAAAAGAGACTTAATACTCTTAAGAATTTCACCATAACTCTTGAAGCCCTTATATGTTGACATCTTACTCATTCAACATTCTTCATGATCCATTATCCATTCCTTTCCAACTTATTCTGAAATACCTCTTTCCTACAAAAAAAATCATGAATCATATCCTAAGATTCCAAAATAGGAAAACAATAGTCATGAAATAGTACATACCTTTGATTGGTCATTGTCAGTTTCTTCATCCTCAATCGGAATGGCATTAGGTATTGGTAAACGAATATTGGTACGCTCTTGGTTACCCCATTCACGAAACTTCATCATAGGAAATGTGTTTTCATAATGACCATGCACACCACATTTAAAACATTCAATTGATCCCTCAGAAAGAACGTCTTTCCCTTTCCTCGAGTCAACTGGATGCTTCCTTTTTCCATGGCAGGTTCTTGCTTTATGACCTTCATTTCCACATCTATAGAATATTTCTGTCCCTTTGAAACATTTTCCTAGGTGTTTCTTTCCACATCTTTGACACATAGGTTTTTGAACACACTTACCTTTATGATTATTACCTGTACTTCTGTAGGGATTTGTTTCTTGCATATATGATGCCTTAGAGAAATATCCAAGGTTTGGGTGGTCAATCATGACTCCAGATAGTTGGTTGAGGATAATCACAAGAGTTCTCATTGCATATCCCATATCATTCAGTTGCTTTCTCAAAAAACTGTCACAGTTTCCTTCACATCCACTGTTACTTTGGTGCCTGCTAGATCCATCCATTCACTAAAACCAAAAAGGTCAGTGTGAGAATATCAAAAAAACCATCATGTACTAATGAGTAAGATAAACACTAAGATATACTTACTCATTCACTTTATCTAAAACTTGGAATCTTTCTGAAATCCTAACCATTATGGTAATGTCAGTTATGCTTAAAGAATACCCTAACCTCTAAAGTTATCTAAACCGACCTCTGATACCAACTATAAGGCCCCAGCCTTAAACCGTACTTAATCTTGAGTTATTAAAAGATTACACATTGAGGATCTTTTCAGGTTTCGAGTTTTAGAGAATTAGATCATGAAACTTTCATTACATTCCACATTTAAACAAAGTGGTTACATAAAAGACAGTAATCATTCTTCCCATCAACGGAAACATATTTAAAATATAACACGGATTCTTTCTTGACACATCCTTGACACTATCATCACATCATGTACCTTTCCCTTGACCTGTGAAAAACATTTCAAAAACATTGGATGAGCATAAAAAGCTCAGTAAGGGTTATAAAAATATGGAAAGGAAACATGAGTTCATATATATAAATTAGAATGAAATCACAATTTACCCATAAAACATAGGCATATAAAATCATCAATAAATCATAGAAAACATAAGACATAAAGGTAACTTGAGGCATTCATAACATTATTATGTAGGGAGTAACCCTCTTGGTTACGTTTGGAATACCAATCACAGTATATTCCCTAAATCTCTTCGGATAAACCTTAACGTTTCACTCCTTCGTGTTACCCAATGCATTGGAGAGCTATATCGGGCTCACCCGCCCATAGTTTATCACGGAACCACCTGTTTTCATAACAATGCCCAAGAACCATAACATAAATGTATCACATAAAACATGCATAAAGGAAACATAACATTTCCACATTTCAATCACAATATAACATTTTAGTATATTGAAATAATGAATCCATTCAAAAAGAAACCATTTCCAAAACCATTTAAAACATTTAATAAATAGATTTTGGAATCAAAGTGTCCCATACAACCATGAAGCTTAAAATTTTAATCCATTAATATCCATATAAATAAATCCTTAAAACCATTTTGAAAACATGGATATTAATAAGAAAAAATAATTAAAACATTTAAAACGATATTTTGGTTAAAGGGGTTTTACCAAAATTAGTGACACTTGAATACAATAATTGAGGAATAAAATTTAGTCAGAACATTATAATATCATGAGAATAAATGGATTCATGATATAATACTCCAAAGGACAGTATATACACCATATAAGAGTGAATTGGTGCATAACAACAATGAACCCTCAATAGAAATGTCAAATGTGATGAAATCCCTTATAAAGAAGGTATCCTTAAATTAAGGACAAACCAATCTCAAAATTATGTGTTCCAAATATAAATACACCCAATATAAGTGGATATTAAGTGTAAAACAATAAAAGGTCATTCACACATATTCAATGGATGACATATTCAATGACTACATGTTGAACCCAAAGAAATCGAAATTGGGTTAAAAAGTTCCCTTGACAGCCTAACGTCATCACATCAAAATGAGTTGGTGAGAGATAAAAAGTGTATCTCATCACATGGACATAAAATTTACAACAATAATTATATATTAGAACATATCCCAACATAACAATATGTAAATTAAAAGACCCAACAAAAGAAGTCTTTTAAAAAAGAGGAGGGTGAAAGGTTCCCTTACCGACTTGGGTATCTTTCAAGACATACACCCCATGAAAGAAGGACAATAGATCATTCTTGTAAATACTCATAAACGAAATTATATTACACAAAGAGTAGAATAATGGGCAGTAAATACACCACTCAGTGGAATTTGTGGCAAATGTAGCATAAATCTCACGGGAATAAAAGTGAGATGAAAAATCCCTTACGAAAACTCGGCAGCCTAACGGCGCCACATAAAACTTCCGAATATGGATTGATGAGATCAAATCGGGTATCTCATCACATTAAAATAACATTTACATCAAGAGAAATATAAAATAACATCCCCCAACATTACAAAGAGGATCTTAAAAGAAGTGACATAAAGGAGAGTACTTAAAAAGAAAGAGAGAGGATAGATCTCTTACGAAAGTTCGGCAGCCTAACGGCGCCACTCAAAACTTACAAAATGGATTGATGAGAGAGAATAGGGTCTCTCATCACATGAAAATAAAAATTACAGTATGTGTAATATAAAATATCATCCCAATAACAAGAAAGATGATCTTTAAAAGGAATGACATAGAAGTGTGTACTTAAAAAGAAAGAGAGGAGTAGGATCCCTTACCTCGGGTCTGACTTGACTCGATCGTTCTTTAATCTCCTGAATAATAAACATGAGTTAATTTCTACTTCCATAAGAACCTTTTTCAAGTTCATTATTCCTTTTATATCACTTATTACCATGTCATAAACATTATGTAGTCATTTAAGTTAATAATATTTGTTTTGCCGATATTTGGTTCTTATGTTGAAAGTGGACTTCTTATAATTACATGTTGTTCGTGTGGCCAAATGTTTATTATATCCAGAATTGTATTCATGATGTAGATATCAGATATGTCATATATATCCAGTACATTCATGCATTTATAACATTACATAATCATTTAGAGGTAAGAAATGAAATGCATCGTTCATGGAGACGGTAAGTCGTACGTACGCATGAACGCTACTTTCATTTCTATTTCGTATTTTATAGAATGGAATAATAATGATATAAAGGTATATTATAATTCCAGTATAATATCATATATAATATCATAGTTCCATACTTTATACGTCCCACATATGGTATTTAACGAATCAAATCACTTTGAGGGGGCGGTAGTCCGCACTTCCTTAAATGAAGATATCGCGTTTACCCATAATGGAAACCATAAAGGTATGCCCAAAATGAAAAAAAACAGAAGCTTAAGAAATACATAAACATATTATATATCATATATAAAAATAGTGACATCATAATGGCCACATTTAAAGGTGTTAAATGAGTATTGAACAATCATCGTTTCGGGAGGCAGAATTTCGCCATCCACGAAAACCGTATGTTCTTTAACCATTTGATGTAGTTGTGTGAGAGTGTAGCTCGAATAAATATTATAAAAACATCCTAGTATATTGAAGATACTGTTTTTGTTACAAAAGAAGTAAATAACAAGAGTTTATGGGGTTAGAGAAGCAAAATAAAACAAATGAACATTAGAGAATGAATTACATTTAAAAGTGTAACTCCTCTTGATTTGAGCCTAAAGGCTTCCTTTGAAATGATTCTTCCCAAAGGGAATCCTCTAGGATGAGGAGAGGGATGTGGAGAGATTAAATGGGCAGGGTTTGGCCGAGCCAAAGGCTTAAGGAGTGTGTGAAATGAGGTAGAGGTGGGGGCCTTTTATAAGAGGAGAGGAGGGGCACTTTTGGAAAGTAAGAAATATTACTTTATTTGAAAATGTGTTTCGGTTTTAAAAGGGCCCACATTGATATAATTCGTGTATAAGGTGATAAGGGTTCGAAAATCCACCCATCCAATTTGATTTGGACATGTGTAGTTCATAGATTTTACATTATCTTTCCATTTTATTTAAATCGTCAAATAATGATTTCATCACTGCATCATTATTATGTCATAACTAATTTAATTTATTTAATTTCTAAAAATTATAAAAAAATTAGTATGATTTAGGAAATATTTTTAGCTTTCCAATTACTATTTATAATAAAAAATCTGACTTGTATAACCCCACATTAAAATTGTTTTAGTAAAACATATCATGTTTGTGTCATTTTTACTTTTACATTAAATAAAAAGTTATTTATGTCATTTCCCAACCAAAGTGGCTCCATGGGGTCCCCAAGTTGACCCATGTCTTGTCTTGGTCGGCCATGACACATCCAATGAGGTTAGGACATGTGTAATGTTCATTTCATATTATTAAAACATTATTTTTACCTTAAACTACACTAACTACCTCTAACCGCGATTAAAAACTTAATAAGTTACTATTCACCAAAAAATTATTTTTATCCCACTAAACCACATTTTACTTCTTAATGACAACCATGTATGTCGGATTTTGGAAATTAAAAACACAAAGATGGAAAAATTTCATTTAAATGGAAAAATCAGTTTTTATAAGTACCACATAGTGGTTTCACTATTCATCAAAAATTGATGTTTTTCATAAAAATCCCAAAAATTCACCCTAAGCTATATTTGATATTCCGAATTCAAAAATGAAGTCTATTTTAAAAAATTCAAAACATATAAGTCACATTAATTAATTTAATAATTAATTCCCGCGGTCATGACAAATACATGTTTTTATGAAACAATAAGTATCAAAAGATTGACACTAGTTTAAGTCTGATTTAAAAGTGAAATTAAATCCAATGACCACTATTGGATTTAATGGTAAAAATATATTCTAATTTCACTTTAAAAACAATTAAAAAGATAATATAATCATATAAATAAATTATATTAAAAAGAGGTTTTGAATTAAAATACAACACTTTACACTATTCATTAGAAAAATGAACTTTATCGGAAAGATACCAAAAATTTACACAAAGTAAATTTTGATGTCCCGATTCTTAATAAGAGTTTTATTTGGTCCAAAAGAATGTTTAAGTGTGAACAAAACTATATTTAATGATGGTTCAACATCAAAAGGTGATAAATGAACCTTTAGTGAAAAACTAGGGCATATACGCCTAAAATTGAATTCTTTCCGTATTTTACACCTCTATCCTTTATTGGATAAATGTAAAAACATTTAGAAACATATATAATCATATTTTAGTTATTTCTATCCATTCCCGCCATTACAACGGCTACATGTTAACTGCCATTTAAAATAATATTATTTTATTATTAGAGTGCAACGTAAGATTCCCAAGAAACTCGTTGTTGCGTGTTGGGTACGCCATCGAGCATAGCGTCCCCTTTAAAGTCATATCAATATTTTATTCACAAATATGGATAAATAGGAAAATGTCATATTCTTTATTTACCTGGGGTGTTACATCCTTCCCCCCTTTTGGGAATTGCGTCCTCGCAATTTTTAAAATTGAGCTTGGAAACATCCTTGAAAGTCCCGCATCGGAAGTAGAGTCGGTAAAACAATCACATTAAAATAAAGAAATATAAGTACAAAGGTCACCCAAGTTTACCCATACTAGGATTCCAAGTATGAAAACATGGACATGGAGGATAAAACATAGGGTCATGTTCTGATGAAGAGTGATAGAAAACATGTTTAGGAGAAAGTTAACCATGAGAAAATCACAAACTTGTGATGGGTTAAACGGTATTCGATTCCCCAGTAGGAAAAGTTAATAGACAACATTTTTTTTAAGATACCTTTTATTGGGGAATTTATTCATAAGGAAACATAATCACTTATCATGTTGACTTTCAACTTTTACTAGATTCCTTAATCAAACTCATCTTTTTTTCCAAAAGACGAGTATTTAGGGATACTTGTTCGCATTAAGAGTACTATAATCAACTTCTAGAGAATCACCTAATCCACAAAAGAGAACTATATACATCCCATGTCTTTAGTATTTAACCAAAACCAAAACCAAAAAGGTTAGTACAAGGTAAGATAATCCAGAAAAGGAAAACCCATTAAAAAAAATTCATGCTTAATCTCCAAAATTTGTCCAACAAAACCCAAAGTTCAACGAGGACTATCCGATAAACAATTTGTCCATAAAATTCTTCAAAGTAAACCAATATAAGATTGAAACCCAAATATTTGAAGGATTTAGTCACATAGTCTTCCAAGTTAAATCGTAACATTTATCTCCAAACAACATCAGTTGCTCCTAAAGTCTCGTATTGAAAAGTTATTAACCTAATCACATATCCTCTATGATAGGTTAATCATTTTCATAAATAACCCAAAATCAACTTACTCTTAAAAAATAGAATCAGTCAAACTAACCAGGGACATCACGTAGTCCAGTGGTAGGCGATAAATACCAGTTTCACTTTGATTGTGGGTTCGATTCCCGCAGCTTTGTCCGACGCGATGGGTAGTCACACGGTCTACGTGTTGTCCTTTTTCCAAAACTATATAATTCTCAAATCATTCCCCAAAAAGGGACAAAATCATCAAAAATAACGATAACATAATTTAACCTCAATTTTATCTCATGCCTTTCACTTCAATCATAACATATAGTAACCCATAATTACCTCAAAAGTAAGGATCATATAAACCCAAATGGTTCTTTATAATTATGTCCACAAAAGAAAAGATAACTATTACTTGAATAAAATTTGCCTATATTAAACATCAGGGTCACACATAATATAAAAAGTCTTCTAATGTAACCCCATCATCAAAAGAGACTTAGTACTCTTAAGAATTTCACCATAACTCTTGAATCCCTTATATGTTGACATCTTACTCATTCAACATTCTTCATGATCCATTATCCATTCCTTTCCAACTTATTCCTAAATACCTCTTTCCTACAAAAAAAACATGAATCATATCCTAAGATTCCAAAATAGGAAAACAATAGTCATGAAATAGTACATACCTTTGATTGGACATTGTCAGTTTCTTCATCCTCAATCGGAATGGAATTAGGCATTGGTAAATGAATATTGGTACGCTCTTGGTTACCCCATTCACGAAACTTCTTCATAGGACATGTGTTTGCATAGTGACCATGCACACCACATTTAAAACATTCAATTGATCCCTCAGAAAGAACTTCTTTCCCTTTCCTTGAGTCAACTAGATGCTTCCGTTTTCCATGGCAGTTTCTTGCTTTATGACCTTCATTTCCACATCTATAGCATATTTCTTTCCATTTGAAACATTTTCCTAGGAGTTTCTTTCCACATCTTTGACACATAGGTTTTTGAACACACTTACCTTTATGATTATTACCTGTACTTCCGTAGGGATTTGTTTCTTTCATATATGATGCCTTAGAGAAATATCCAAGGTTTAGGTGGTCAATCATGACTCCAGATAGTTGGTTGAGGATAATCACAAGAGTTCTCATTGCAGCTCCCATATCATTCAGTTGCTTGCTCAAAAAACAATCACAGTTTCCTTCACATCCACAGTTACTTTGGTGCCTGCTAGATCCAAACATTCACTAAAACCAAAAAGGTCAGTGTGAGTATATCAACAAAACCATCATGTACTAATGAGTAAGATAAACACTAAGATATTCTTACTAATTCACTTTATCTAAAACTAGGACTCTTTCTGAAATCCTAACCATTATGGTAATGTCACTTATGCTTAAAGAATACCCTAACCTCTAAATTTATCTAAACCGGCCTCTGATACCAACTATAAGGCCCCAACCTTAAACCTTACTTAATCTTGAGTTATTACAAGATTACACATTGAGGATCTTTTCAGGTTTAGAGTTTTAGAGAATTACATCATGAAACTTGCATTACATTCCACATTTAAACAAAGTGGTTACATAAAAGATAGTATTCATTCTTCCCATCAACGGAAACATATTTAAAATATAACACGGATTCTGTCTTGACACATCCTTGACACTATCATCACATCATGTACCTTTCCCTTGACATGTGAAAAACATTTCAAAAACTTGGGATGAGCATAAAAAGCTCAGTAAGGGTTATAAAAATATGAAAAGGAAACATGAGTTCATATATATACATTAGAATGAAATCACACTTTACCCATAAAACATAGGCATATCAAATCATGAATAAATCATAGAAAACATAAGACATAAAGGTAACTTGAGGCATTCATAACATTCTTACGTAGGGAGTAACCCACTTGGTTACGTTTGGAATACCCATCACATTATATTCCCTAAATCTCTTCGGAGAAACCTTAACGTTTCACTCCTTCGCGTTACACAATGCATTGGAGAGCTATATCGGGCTCACCCGCCCTTAGTTTATCACGGAACCACCCGTTTTCATAACAATGCCCAAGAACCATAACATAAATGTATCACATAAAACATGCATAAAGGAAACATAACATTTCCACATTTCAATCAAAATATAACATTTTAGTATATTGAAATAATGAATCCATTCAAAAAGAAACCATTTCCAAAACCATTTAAAACATTTAGTAAAGAGATTTTTGAATCAAAGTGTCCCATACCACCTTGAAGCTTAAAATTTTAAACCATTAATATCCATATAAATAAATCCTTAAAACCATTTTGAAAACATGGATATTAATAAGAACAAATAATTAAAACATTTAAAACGATATTTTGGTTAAAGGGGTTTTACCAAAATTAGTGACACTTGAATTCAATAATTGAGGAATAACATTTAGTCAGAAATTTATAATATCATGAGAATAAATGGATTCATGATATAATACTCCAATGGACAGTATATACACCATATAAGAGTGAATTGGTGCATAACAACAATGAACCCTCAATAGAAATGTCAAATGTGATGAAATCCCTTATAAAGAAGGTATCCTTAAATTAAGGACAAATCAATCTCAAAAATATGTGTGCCAAATATAAATACACCCAATATAAGTGGATATTAAGTGTAAAACAATAAAAGTTCATTCACACATATTCAATGGATGAAATATTCAATGACTACATGTTGAACCCAAAGAAATCGAAATTGGGTTAGAAAGTTCCCTTGACAGCCTAACGTCATCACATCAAAATGAGTTGGTGAGAGATAAAAAGTGTATCTCATCACTTGGACATAAAATTTACATCAATAAGTATATATGAGAACATATCCCAACATAACAATATGTAAATTAAAAGACCCAATAAAAGAAGTCCTTTAAAAAAGAGGAGGCTGAAAGGTTACCTTACCGACTTGGGTATCTTTCAAGACATACACCCCATGAAAGAAGGACAATAGATAATTGTTGTAAATACTCATAAAAGAAATTATATTACACAAAGATTAGAATAATGGTCAGTACATACACCACTCAATGGAATTTGTGGCAAATGTAGCATAAATCTCACAGGAATAAAAGTGAGATGAAAAATCCCTTACGAAAACTCGGCAGCCTAACGGTGCCACATAAAACTTCCGAATATGGATTGATGAGATCAAATAGGGTATCTCATCACATTACAATAAAATGTACAGAAAGAGTAATATAAAAGAACATCCCCCAAAATTACATAGAGGAGCTTAAATGAAGTGACATAAAGGACAGTACTTAAAAAGAAAGAAAGAGGTTAGATCTCTTACGAAAGTTTGGCAGCCTAACGGCGCCACTCAAAACATCCAAAATGGATTGATGAGAGAGAATAGGGTCTCTCAACACATGAACATAAAAATTACAGAAAGTGTAATATAAAAGATCATCCCAATAACAAGAAAGATGAGCTTTAAAAGGAATGACATAGAAGTGTGTACTTAAAAAGAGAGGAGTAGGATCCCTTACCTCGGGTCCGACTTGACACGATCGTTCTTTAATCTCCTGAATAATAAACTTGAGTTAATTTCTACTTCCTTAAGAACCTTTTTCATGTTCATTATTCCTTTTGTATCACTTATTACCATGTCATAAACATTATGTAATCATTTATGTTAATAATATTTCTTTTGCCGATATTTGGTTCTTAAGTCGAAAGTGGACTTCTTACAATTAAATGTTGTTCGTGTGGCCAAATGTTTATTATATCCAGAATTTTATTCATGATGTAGATATCATATATGTCATATATATCCAGTACATGCATGAATTTATAACATTACATAATCATTTAGAGGTAATAAATGAAATGCACCGTTCATGGAGACGGTAAGCCGTACGTACGCATGAACGCTACATTCATTTCTATTTCTTATTTTATAGAATGGAATAATAATGATATAAAGGTATATTATAATTACAGTATAATATAATATATAATATCATAGTTACATCCTTTATACATCCCACATATGGTATTTAACGAATCAAATCACTTTGAGGGGGCGGTAGTCCGCACTTCCTTAAATGAAGATATAGCGTTTACCCATAATGGATACCATAAAGGTATGCCCAAAATGAAAAAAACATAAGCTTAAGGAAAAAATAAACATATTATATATCATATATAAAAATAGTGACATCATAATGGCCACCTTTGAAGGTGTTAAATGAGTATTGAACAATCATCGTTTCGTGAGGCAGAATTTCGCCGTCCACGGAAACCGTATGTTCTTTAACTGTTTGATGTAGTTTTGTGAGAGTGTAGCTAGAATAAATCTTATAACAGAATCCTAGTATATTTAAGATACTGTTTGTTTTACAAAAGAAGTAAATAAAAAGAGTTTATGGGCTTGGAGAAGAAAAATAAAACAAATGAACATGAGAGAATGAATTACCTTTAAAAGTGTAACTCCTTTTGATTTGTGCCTAAAGGCTTCCTTTGAAAGGATTCTACCCAAAGGGAATCCTCTAGGATGAGGAGAGGGATGTGGAGAGAGTAAATGGTCCGGGGTTGGCTGAGCCGAATGCTTGAGGAGTGTGTGAAATGAGGTAGAGGTGGGGGCCTTTTATAAGAGGAGAGGAGAGGCACTTTTGGAAAGTAAGAAATATTACTTTATTTGAAAATGTGTTTCGGTTTTAAAAGGTCCCACATTGATATAATTCGTGGATAAGGTGATAAGGGTTCGAAAATACACCCATACAATAAGTTTTGGACATGTGTAGTTCATAGATTTTACATTATCTTTCCATTTTATTTAAATCATCAAATAATGATGTCATCGCTGCATCATTAATATGTCCTAAATAATTTATTTTATTTAATGTCTAACAATTATAAAAAAATTACTATGATGTAGGAAATCTTTTTATATTTCCAATTACTATTTATAATGAAAAATCTGACTTGTATAACCCCACTTAAAAATTGTTTTAGTAAAACATATCATGTTTGTTTCATTTTTACTTTTACATTAAATAAAACGTTATTTATTTCATTTCCCAACCAAAGTGGCTCCATGGGGTCCCCAAGTTGGACCATGGCTTTTATTGGTCGTCCATGACACATCCAATGAGGTTAGGACATGTGTCAAGTTTATTTCATATTATTAAAACATTATTTTTACCTTAAACTATACTAATTAGCTCTAATCGCGATTAAAAACTTAATAAGTTACTATTCACCAAAAAATTATTTTTATCCCACAGAACCACATTTTACTTCTTAACGAACACCATGTATGTCGGATTTTTGAAATTCAAAACACAAAGATGGAAAAACTTCATTTAAACGGAAAAATCCGTTTTTATAAGTACCACTTAGTGGTTTTACTATTCATCAAAAATTGAAGTTTTTCAGAAAAATCCCAAAAATTCACCCTAAGCTATATTTGATATTCCGAATTTAAAAATTAAGTCTATTTTAAAAAATTCAAAACATATAAGACACATTAATTAATTTAATAATTAATTCCCGCTGTCATGACAAATAGCGTGTTTTTATGAAACAATAAGTATCAAAAGATTGACACTAGTTTAAGTCCGATTTCAAAGTGAAATTAATTCCAACGACCACTATTGGATTTAATGGTAAAAATAAATTCTAATTTGACTTTAAAACCAATTAAAAAGATAATCTAATAATATAAATAAATTAGATTAAAAATATTTTTTTAATTAAAATACAACATTTTACACTATTCATTAAAAAATGAACTTTATCGGAAAGATACCAAAAATTTACACAAAGTAAATTTTGATGTCCCGATTCTTAATAAGAGTTTTATTTGGTCCAAAAGAATTTTTAAGAGTGAAAAAAACTATATTTAATTATGGTTCAACATTAAAAGGTGATAAGTGAACCTTTAGTGAAAAATTAGGGCATATACGCCTAAAATTGAATTCTTTCCGTATTTTAAGCCTCTATCCTTTGTTGGGTACGCCATCGAGCATAGCGTACCCTTTAAAGTCATATAAATATTTTATTCACAAATATGGATAAATATGAAAATGTAATATTCTTTTTTTACCTGGGGTGTTACAAAAAGGGTCTCTCATCACATGGATATAAAATTTATTGTAATATGGATATATAATAACATATAGAAAAATTTGAGAATTGAAATTTAATGACATAACATAAAAGATGTATTTGACTAGATGATGATGGTTAAAGGTTCCCTTACTGATTCAGTAACTTATGAAACATACACCACATCAAATAAGGATCATAAAATGAATATGTAAATAACTATAAATAAATTTATATTACAAAATGAATACAATCATGGACAGTACATACAACACACAAAAGGAAATAGTGGAAAATATAGCATGAATCCCATGGGAAAAAAAGTGAGATGAAAAACCCTTACCTTGTGTCTGACATGTTTTGTTCTTTATTTATCTCTCAGAATAATAATCTAAAGATAAATATGAATAATTATAAAAATATTAAATTTTTATTATTCCTTTTATATCACTTAATAACTTTCTCTAATAATCCTATAATTTTTTATGTTTTTATTGGTTATTTTGTTGATTATCGGTACTTAATTCAAAAATGAACTTGTTATAATTACAAATTATCCATGTGGTATAAAGTCCATTATCTCATGAATTATATTAATTATTTAGATATAATATATATATATTATATATATATAGTATATATGTATTTATTATAGTCCATATCATTTTTATATAAATAATTTAATACACTGTTCTTGTATATAGTAATTCATACATACACATGAACAGAACTTTCATTTTTTATTTTTCATTGTTAATGCAATGAAATCCAAATAAGACAAAGGTGTATTATTGTTACAGTAAAATACCATATTTTATATATGTTATATATGTTCATTAACACTATCATTTAAACATTACATGTATCGAACTAACGAGTTATATCAATTTTAGGGGTGATAGTCCGGACATCGTCAAATTAATTTTTGTATTTAGCCATTATGGAAACATAAAAATTAGTATATAAATGAAAAATATATAATAATAGAATCAATATAAATTTAATATATACCACATATAATTATAGTTCCATCATAATGGCCACCATGATAGGTGGTTGAAGAAGATTGAACGATCATTGCTTTTTGAGGCAGTAGATCACCGTCCACATAAATAGTTAGTACTAAATCCATTATATGGATGTGTTTCTAAGTGTAGTTTGAATAATTCTCATATGAATGTCTAGTTATTTGAGTACACTAGTGTTTTTATAAAAAAATGAATAATAATGTCATATGGAGTGGATAAAGAAAATAAAAGGGAAGAACTTGAGAGGAGAGGTTACATTTAAATCATGTAACTCCCTTTGGTTTGAACCAAACTGTTTTCTTGAATTGTTTTATTAATAGGTAATGTAATCTATATGGAATATAAAGATTATGGGTGCTTATTTGGGCGGTTCTTGGATGATCCATGGTGTTTAAGAGGTGTGAGTAATTGGTTAGAGGTGGTATCCTTTTATAAGAGGGGGGAGAGGACATTTTAATAATTTGAATGCATTATTTTATTAAAAATGATTTTTCATTGAAAAAGTTCCATAACACATTAAGTTATATTATAAATTTAATTTTATTATAAATCCTCTAAAACATAGGTTTTAGACTTTTTTTTTATTTTTAACTTTATCATTTAGCTTTAACCCTTAGTTAAAAAATTTAACTCTTACTATGTCTTCTCGTATATTCGTACTATTTGGTTAATATATTTACCATAAAATAACAATAAAACTAAAAAATGATAATTAATTTTATCTTTAGCCTCATATATGTAATTTGAAAGAATCATAGATTTTTAGGATTATCATAAAATTTAATAAAATAATATTTTTTAAATCCATTTTATGTCATTTTATACACCATTCATATAATGAAATTTTAATATTCTATAACAACATTATAAATTCAAAAAAACATAATTAACTAAAATATAACAATTCATAATCATCAACATTATTCATGTATGGCATAAAAATTTTTCAAATAAATTTATTTTAAATTTTAAAATATCATTTATTTAAAACATTGATTAATTAGGTAATAATTACATCATTTTGTGTAATAAATAAATTTATTTAATTGATGTCTAAAAATTATAAATCAAATAAAATGTTATAGGAAATAATTTTATCTTTCTAATGATTATTTATATTAAAATATATCAAATATATAATACCACATTAAAATTATTTTAAAAAAAAACAAATGATTATGATATATTAATTTTTTCATTAAATAAAAAGTTATTAATGTAATTATCTTACCCATGTGGCTTCCAAAGGCCAAAAATTATATAAAATAATTTTATTGGTTGGCCATGACTCATAAAATAAGAGTAAGATAAGTGTTAAGGTTATTTTATTTTATTATAATATTATTTATGCCTTAAATTACCATATTTAACTTTAACAGCGTTAAAAAATTTAAAAGATACTATACAAATAAAATTATTTTTATCCTATTGAACCAAATTGTACATATAGATGATGACTATTTAAGTCAGATTTAGGAAACTCAATTCAATGAAGTTGTAAAATTATTTCTAAATGAAAAATTTGTTTTTTATCTTCTATGTAGTATTTTTTAGTATTCATTAAAATTGAAGGTTTTAACCAAAAATACAAAAAAAATCACAATAAACTAATTTTTATATTCGGAAATCAAAAATGATTTCTATTTTACCATTTTAAAAACATTTAAATTTAATTAATTAATTTAAAATTAATTCTTGTTATCTAAACAAGAATTTGGTTTTTTATGATTTAAAAACTACGAACAGATTGACATGTATTTATAACCAATTTAAAAGTGAAAATTCTTCAAATTACTAAAATTATATTAAATGGTAAAAACAAAATCAATATAAACTATAAAACCATTTAAAAAGATAATCTAACCATATAAATAAATCAAATGAAAAGATACTTTTGTCATAAAATTCCGTATTTTTTATTTATTTATAAAGAAACGATAATTATAAAAAAATTCCAAAATTTCATCCAAAGTAAATTATGATGTCTCAATTCTAAAGAATAATTTTTATTCTTTCAAGTAAAACATGTAAAAGTTACAAAAAATATTTAAAATGGTTTCTCCATCGAAAGGATGTAAATTAACCATTAAAATAATATTACAGTATTAATGATTAAAATTGGATTCAATCTATTTTTATGCATCTAAAATTTATTGGATAAATGATAAAATCATTTAACAAACATTTTTAATCAAAATATTAGTTTAAATCTATTCATTCATGCCAAATATATAGTAAATCATTAACTACCATATAAAATAATAATATTAATTTATTAATTCTCAGTATAACTCAATGTTTTGTGCATTGTAAGATTTAAATGAAACTCTTTATTACTTGTTCATTAAAATATCAGACATAGAATACCATTTAAATTAATATTAATAGTTTTCTCACCAGTATTAATAAATATGAAAATATCATATTCTATAAATACCTAGGCAGTTTCAAAAAGACAATTAGGTGATTTGTATGTGTGTTTCCCACAATTTTGATGATGATGGGGTGGGTAAGGGGTTTAATAAAATATACCTAAAAAATTATGGAATTTCATGGTGTGTGGTGATGTTATTTGGTGAGTTCCAAACATTAAATTTGCGTCGGGTGATAAATTATTAGATATGTGTATCTCAAAAACCGATTTTGGTAAAAACAATAACTATGTTATTTTTGTTCTAGAAATGATTATTGATAAAGTGTAATACATATTTGTATGGAAAAACACTGATTAAATCCCCCTATATCAAATCATTTCCCCCCTTGATAAATATTCCTGGTTTTTTTTGTTTGGTTCATAAGAACTTTTTAAATAATTTATTAAATCAATTTTTAACACTTTTAATAAAAGATATATAATATTGTATCTTCATAATGATATTCTCTACATGAATTCAACAGTTTTTTGTATGATCATAATTTCACAAGAAAAAAACGGGAATGATTCCATATCATGAACTTTTGTGTAAAATACTACTAAAAATTGAGTCCATAAGTATGATCCCCTACTTTATTTTTTATCACCATCTAATTAATTTATAATAAAAAAACAATAATGATAATTATTATAAGAATTTTAATTATAATGAATATTATAATAATAATTACAGAATATACAATGGTAATTTTTATGAAAATATTTATAATCAATCACATGCCTTTGATACCAACTTTCTTTGTTCGTTAAAATATAAAACAAAATTATATAGATGAGTTTTATTTTTTTATGTGTTATCCAAAACTATGATATGAAAATTGGAATAATTTGTTTCATAAAGTACCCAATTTTCCCCTCCATGGTTAGCTAAGGTATCTACTAATGAATTACATTATTTAATTGCATTTGAGAAAAAAGAATCTAGTAATTTCATGTAATCAACGATGGGATCAAATTTATATGTTAGTTTTATCGGGGGTAAGGTTAAATTGATTTTATCATGAAATTAAATGTTACTTGAAATAATAATATTCATGAGTTCTTCATATTCATTAATATATCTGTTTGTATTTAAAAAAAACCACTTCCATTTCATCCTCTAAATTGTAATAAAATCAAGAATCTTTTTTGAATAATATTATTAAATCAAAACTACCATCAAATTAACGCGACCACATCCCTGCCATCCCATTAGAGATATATCAGTATATATATTTATTTTTCATATATTTTATATTATCCTCAATAGAGGTATTAATATAGAAAAATATCCACATTGAAATTGAAATAATTATATATTAAAGATATATAACCACTGAGTTCAATTAGAAGAATAACCATTGTATATTGGATGTAGATCTTTATTGGACTGCAGAATATCAAATAATAACATTATTCAAGGAAATATTATTATCATTAAGACAATATCATTTTCTTTTTCTCAAATATATATAAGATAATTCTAAAATAGAAAATCGAATATATTTTAATGTTATTTTGAAATCGTTTGATATAAGAGTAAGAGAGATTGTTATGTAAATTAATAACCATAAATATATTTATTTTTGTAATATTGATAAATATGAAAATGGGATATTATATTAACATTACATAGGGAAATTTCATTATGTACTACAATCCACATTCATCCTTAAATTAAAATAGGGTAATTATTTATGTCATTCCTCATCAGGATAATTTTATTAGAATATTTACTATATGATAGGCTCTAATGAGGAGAGTATTTTTTAGGAGAAATTTGTGATATTAAGAACCATTCATCCCTTTAAAAAATAAAAGACCTCCCCATGAGAATCTAATAATAGACCATACTAGTAAAATTTGAATGCATGATAATTTGCATTAAAAAGATGTCCCCACTATGGATAATATTACACTCATAAATAATATCCCTCATGAGATTTCGGATAACATCTATAGTAATAATACAATCAGAAACAGTAATATGAATGCCAAATATATCATTATTATAGAAATAATCAAAAAAAAATCCTAAAAAATTTACCAATACGAGTTAATGATAAAATTTCAAAATAAAAAATACATTTTTATGGTTTCTTGACATAAAAATCAGTTTTTATGATAAGGCTTGACTTAATAGCATTAATAATAAAAATTCTTATTCATCAGTATATTTAAAATTATTTATTTAATAAAGTATGTTCGAAACCCATATATTATAAATAATCTCTATATAATGTGAGAATAATGTGAGTCACCATTTTTTTTGTTCTTAACTTCAAACATCCATAAATTATAGGATTGTAACAGACCATCCATATAAAAGTGTAAATAATTTTTCAAAAAAATTTACACTCTATATGCAGATTCACAAAAAATTACTTCTAATTTTTTTATAATATTGAATTGTCCATTTTAATAAAGTAAACATTTATTACAATTTTGGAATTAAATTTTCACAAATAAATCATATACTACAAGATAATGAAAATGATTTTAATTTTAATATAGTCATATATTTTTTAATTTTTTGTGTAATTTTAATAAATTTGATTTCTTTTGGGTCACCCAAAAAATTATGGAACCTCATAATAAATAAATCATGGTGAATCCTATCTAATAATATATTGAATAAATATTTTAGTATATTAATCATGAAATTATGTTTCTAAATTAGTGTTAAGTAATTTAATAGATTATATAGTGATATGATATTTCACTATAGGGATGATACATTTTATCAGAACGTATAAGTTCTTATAATCCACTAACATAATAAAATGAGGGTATAAACAATGAATAAATTTGAATGGTAACAAATACATATTTTATCATTGATTTGACATTGAAAAAATTGTTATAATATTTTAGGGAAAATCAATCTTAAATAATCCAATAAAATAACAAATATAATTTAAATTAATTGGTATATATGTCTCACCAAATATTTCAAAGAATATATATTACGGGATTTCCAATTATGAGTGTAAATTGTTATATATTTTCCAAAAATAACATTTATATATCTAATAATAGAATTTAAACATCGATGTGCAAGAAATAAATTAAAAATTTAATTCTATGTGATGGACATAAATAATTCCTAGAATCACCATTGAGATAAATTTTACAAATCAAAATCAGAAACATCAATAGTTTTTTAACATTAGGATTTGGTCACCAAGGGGTCTTATATTTTCCTTCATTTAGTAAAAATAAATTCATTTTAATAACACTCTTATTTATAACAATAATGATTCTTTTTGAAAAAAATATTCAAAATAAGTTATTAATGATATCTTCTAGCTATATAGGATAGAGAATGTTCAGTGGATAAAAACTCTATAATGAAAATTAAATAAATCATATCTATTTAAAATAATAATAAATATATTTATATAAATAATATAAACCATATTGAAGTGGTACAATTGAATAATCCCAATGTTCTATTAATTAAATATAATATGAAACCTATTTACTCCTCCTGATTTGTTTTGATTTTGAGAAATAATAACTTCCATAACCTAAAACTAATCATAAAATACTGTAAGCATGTATTTATCATATTCAGCAATCACCAAATTAATAAAATCTATAACATTTCTAATATTAATATCAAAATTCATACAAATTATGTTAATATAATATGTTTGAATATGTTGTTGGACATCACTCCAATCAAAAAATTTCTCACTTCAATTCCTTATGTAGATAAAAAGAAAATTAGACTTCATAGAATTTCTAAAATTATTAAAAATATAAATATTCAGATCATATTTTGGTATCCATCTATACATAATGTTTTCCCTGTGATATTATTCCTATAATTTGGGAAAGGACATATTGGTAGATTAAATCCTAATTTATTTATTAAATGCGAAATATTAATATAATAGAAATGAATATTACGTAATTTATATAATTAATTATCAATATCATGGATTAGTTTTTCATGTTTTCATGAATAGTAATTTTTTAATGATTTGGGGAAGGAGTTCAAAGGTAATTTACAAAGAAGATATTCTTTTATTAAATTATTGTTATGGGTATGTTGTAATCTTATATAGAAATATTTTAATATATTGGATTCTTTACATTATACGTATTGCCTTTTTGTTTGGGAATTATTTTAATAATTCTATTCAATAGTGATATAAGAGTATGATAATGATATAAATTAATTTTGATGAGGGGTTTTAAATATTACATCAAATCATTATTCAATGGTTTTAATATTAATTATTCTTCTATCAAATATATAGTCAATAATTTTTTTAAAATTTTGGGTGCCTATACAAGTTATCAACTATTTGCATGACATTAATTAGAAAATTATAATCTAAAGATTAAGTAACTGTAAATATTAAAATATAATTAGATCACATACAAGTATATTAATCCATTTCCATGTGGAAAATATATTACCATTTTATAATTCAGGATTCTTTAATCTAATTAAAAATAAGTGTTATTTTCTCTTATATACCAATTTACCTTACATGAATTCAGTCCAAAAATATAGGTACAAAAATATGTATCTATGGATCCAAATATAATAAAACAAATTTATAATTGGAATTATAAAAATTATATTTATTATAGTAATTTTAATAAAAATGAATGGAAAATTCGACCACGATGAATATAAAAAAAATGAAAAGTCCACTCTAAAAATCCAAGAAGGAAACATCGAGAAATCACATTCCCCACCAATCACCAACAAGGGTGTTTGTAATGATAATGATGTTGATAATTATAATGAAAATTGTAATAATAATAATGATAATAAAAATCCTAATGATAATTACATAAAAAATTGACATAATAAATTTGTGTAACAAACATATTAATGATTATGATGATAAATGTGGATATTTGAAATGGATAAAATCATTTTCTAGAAAACTGACCCATAAACTAATCATTAATTGATAAAAAATATAATATATTTATTTTATACAGTGAAATTAATATACACCACTATAAAATATAGTGAATTTAAACCATTAATGAAAAAACTAAATGTGAACTAGAATCCTTATTGGTCCACATCAAAATATAATTCGGAAAATCCTATGTGTATTCCATGAAATTAAGAATCAGCTGATAATGACTATTAACAATATATATTTTATAAATTACATAAAAATGAATTTAAAATTCAAAATTAATAAGAAAAAACTCATTCTTTAATTTTAATATAATGATACCTTAATTCAAGACAAATATAAAAAAATTTGACATTTTATCATCATTAAGGAACTCCAAAAATAGATTTCTTTCACTATCACATGCTCTATATAGATTAATAATGAACACTAAATCATAAATTAAATACACCTAAAATTATAATCCTATATATCCCATATCATTATCAAATTATTCCCTTCAAATGAATTATTATTTTAATAATAATAATAATAATAATACGATAATAATCAATATTAATTTGAGTCATTAAAAATTAGATTAAAACACTCATTCATAATGAAACAATATTGAATACTTATGACTCCGATACATATTAGATTCACATCCAAATTTACCATTATTTAAACTCGTAAGAGCATCGTAGTCCTCAAAAATTTTAATATCCTGTATGAGTGGATTTTAAATGAACAATCTTGATATTTTCCTCTGAAATCCAGTTGTTAATAATAAAGTTGTGTATCTAGGAAGAAGAATATGTTATTACATGTGTCACCTAAATCTCAATTTATGTTTCCCATTTTATTATATATACATATACATTATTCATTTTCAACCATTTTTCTGATCCTAATAACCCTTGTTACATAAACCCACATGTCACATAACCGATGTATGAAACCACATGAATATATTACTTTAGTTGCATTCCCTTGTTACTGATTCCTGTAATTTACAATCTCACTATACTTATTATCCACCTAAACCCCATGAAAACATTTTGAAAATGTCAACGTAAAAATTCAATAAACATGATCATCGATTGTAGAACCCATGAAAAATTATATATAAATTATAATCCTTGAAAAATTCATCATTAGGATAATGTATATAGAAATTATAAATTATAATAATGATAATTATAATCATAATGATGATGTTAAGGATAATAATGATTAATTTACAAATTTCAAAGATGAGTATATAAACAATTACTAAGAAAAATGCACACACATGGGTATATAAAGAACACAGGGATTATTAAAATAAAAACCACCCTAAGACACATCATTGATGTATCCAGTTGACCAAAAAGGGAGAAAATATTAATGAATGTGATATTATTAATTTTTAATGAAACATTATTATAAGGGGTGAAAGTACATGGAAAACACATGAACTATACATTGACCCACTTCCTCTTGGTGGAACAGACCCATATTCGACCCACCAATCTATAGATTCGTGTTCATTTGCATAAGAAATATGATGACCCAAATTATAATCCCAAATATATATAAACCCTCCAAAAATATTCCATTGGAAAAATATTTGTGCCTTTATAATTCACAACTATATTTTCTTATATAGTAAACTACAACAATCTATTGTGGATATTATAGATATAATAAATCCAAGATTCTATGGTAACATTGTTTGGGTATAGTCCAAAATTACAGTTCCTACATTGTATGGTAGAAAATACTCCACTATATAAAATATTTAAAAGTCTGTTTTCTTGGATGTAGAGGCATTAACTATTAATAATTATAAAAATAATTAAAATGAAAATTATACTCATATGTGAATTGATGGAATAAAAAGAATTCAAAAAATAAAGAAAATGTGTTCATAATGGTTCAAGTCCCAACCCCTAAGGTTAACTCAACTAATTTATAACATTATTTAAATTTACCAAATTTTTATTTTTCCCAATTATATATAGGATAACATTTTTCATCGATATATGAGATCACTTCATTAATCTAGCAACATATGAGTAAGAAATTTTCTATGAATCTTCAAAATGCATCTATACGGAAAAAAACTTCTCCTACCTATGTACTACATCGTAATATATGAATATTTATTTTCATAACATAATGATTAATTCTAGAATCAATTATGTATACTACCTTTAGGATAATTAACACATTAAAAACTAATATATTAGTGAGATAAATCATCACTTTTTGGTTTTAATAAATTATCAACCTTCTTTAACAAATGATACATTTTTCCATTAGTCGTAACCTGAAGAAAGGAATCCTAATAAAGGGTGAGATCAGATTCATATGAATGGTAAAAATTAGAGAAAACAAAATTCATATGAATTTGGGTATTAGAACATGACAATAATATTTTGAAAACCAATCACTGCATATAATATATCTAAATATTATTCATCACATATACCATGGATGTTCATAATGAATTATTTATAAGTAAATCAACAGACATTAAAATTACGAAAATAATATTGGGATACAAAATAGATATTTTTTCTTCCATTTAAGCATACTAAATAATATATAAAGGATACCCACCAAGTCATTCATAACATGTATGTTTTGGGATAACCTTTAATGTAAATTCATTTGGATTTCAAATAAAATACAATGTGCACCCTTTTGGGATTTGGATGACATCAATTATTCCCACTTTCATTCATGGGATATCCTCTATTAAACCCTCTATTGGACATTGGATGACCTCATGTATACCCACTTTTGGGATGGAAATTACGAATCTTATACACATTGAGATTATATAACATGAATAATTACTCATTTTTTAGATGGATAAATGCATAACACAAATCTAATAATGAATATCATACATAAGTGTTCCAAATGAAATTAAATATTTCATCATATCAGATCCCATAGATGAATTGGGTTTCATAAAAATATCATCACAACAAATTGGTGTAAAATAAATTGATTTGACAGTCATTTATTGATTTTATAAAAGCATCACTAATGAAAAAATAATTGGGTAAAATAATAAATTATTTAATGAATAACCCATGGAAGATGATTGGGTGTAATAAACATCTGGTAATTATAAGAAAAATCCATCCAGTGAAATAATATGAATGGTATCTATGGAATATAACCCCATTATTTAATAAAAAAACATAATGGATGTCATCATAGATGGAAAATTATTTTCAATAATCACATGGTGTATTTATTGACTAAAATAACCTATCACTAAAAAAATATTTTAGATTAAAATTTATATCATATTTTGTAACTCTATTTCACTTAAAATTACCTTCTCAAAATTATAAATTGTTCATTATAAATAATTTGAAACATTTCTTTATGAAAGTAGGATTTTAACATTAAAAATGCTATAATAAAACCTAAAATATTTTAAAATTAAATTACGTTGAAAATAAGGTTGAAATAATATAATCTATGTTTCAAAAAAATAATTGTTTTCACAGTTTCAACGTTTTTTATGTCATACATTTTAGAACATCGATTACTTTCACATTTTTGAAAAAAGACAAATGAGAATTTTTGGAAAATTATTTAAATATTTATTAGAAATGCTTTTTAAACAATAAAAATATGTTGCAAATGAATTTAAAAAAAATCATATATGAATGTTAAAATTATTATTAATAAATTATTTATAAAACATAGACATATAGGAGAAACAATTTTGAAAGGAAAGGAGAAATAGTGATGGTTTTCAATAAAAATATTCTTTTGAAAGAATTAGTGTAAAAAGATATGAAAATAATGGGTAATTATGTATTCTAAAGAAATAAACTAGGGAAGATAAATTTCAATAGATTCTTGATAGTTGGATCATATTATTTCACCATTTTAAGCATAGAAAAATCAATCCTCATTATTGATGAGATTTTAATATAAATCCATTTTCCATTTGGTAACATTGAATTTTAAGCTACAAAAATGAATAACATAAATTTAAACAAAAAATATCATGATAATATATATATATATATATATATATTCAATTTAAATGGGTCTATATATTTATCTCATAACATATGATATGTTCAATACATAACATCAGTTTCAAAGAAGAAAAAATTAAGAAAAAAATCCCTTAAGGATTTAATAAAATTTGATCTATAATCCAAATAGAAGTGAGTTTGTAAAATGGATATTTATATCGACATTATTTTCAATTGAATAATTTTAAAATAAATTAATTTGAATTATATAAACCCCATAAATTAAATATGTGGTGATTATATAGTATGCCTCAAAGAAGTAAAAAAGTGAGACAAAAAACACCTTACATTAAGTAATGAATTACATTGTACATGTTCAAAAATACTATAAAATAAATTATAATTTTTATAAATATATTTCTGAACGAAAAAAATATTTATAAATAATTATAGGACTCACTTGAGATCTTTATTTATATATTTATTAACAATAACTTGTTAAAATTACGTATCGGGAAATAATTATTTGGGTTTTCATGTAATATTTATTTTGTTATTTTTTGTTATATTTATTTAATCAAGGATACACAATCTAAAAAATATGTATAATTATATTGATAAAATATTTATTATATATATACAGTAATCCTTAAATATTTTAAATTGAAAATGAAATACACTGTTATTGGAGATGGTAGGTTATAAATAGGTAGGAATTTTTTCTATTTTATCAACATATTTAAAGAACGTTGTATAAATAATATAATAACATTAAAAATTATTTTTTTTGTCATATATATCATATATTAATATATTAATCTATCCTTATTACCTTTCATGTAATATATATGGGAAAATGAATCGCATCACTTTGTGAGGCAGTAGTCTTCCAAACACACGAACAACATTATTATTTTCCCACGAAATGGAATTTAAGAAATATATTCATATATAATGACTAAAATTATTTATTAATGTCCAAAATATCATATAAAGCCAAGAAAATTTGTTAATATGTTTTCCCTTGGGAGGTGGTTATTGAATAATAATAACATCAGCTCGCATAGCAGTAGTCCACCGTACACATGAATGGTGATTTGGTAACCAATATTTTGGAAGATGAATCAGATTTGGGGTATTCCATTAATATTATTACATATTTATATATAAATTATACTATGGTTATTATATCATGTTTATCAAATAATAATTTTATCATGTGGATGGAAAATTATTATAAAATGGACGTTTATGGTTGCTACTGCTTATTCAGATAACATAATTTGTTATTTACAAAAATGACACATTCTATTGAATTAGAATATAATTTATGGGGATAGGATGATAATATGTAATTTTTAATCTTCATTCATAATTAATTATCCAATACTAAGGGTTTTTTATGTGACAAGAGGATATTAGAATGGTGGCCTTTCACTCGTTAGATGATTGACAAACATTTAGTTTTTTAAAATATAAATGTGTACCAATTTTTTTCACATTTCAATAGTTTCCAAAAATTAACAATTCAGACCCTATAAGGTAAAAATTCAAAATACGTTCAACAAAAAGGTTGTTTAACATGTTTTGTAACATATTTAACACAAATATTTTTACTTTAATACCCAGTTAGGAGAATTTTACCATAACAATATTACATAATTGTTTTTTTATATTTTCAATTAAATATGGTCCAAAATTTTATTTAGAATATTTTATAATATAAATTATTATAATAATAAATATTGATTCGATTTTCCCAAATTGAAATAAATTTTTTTAATGGTTTAATTTATAATTAATACTGTAAACATGATGAGAAATAGGGTTTCTAAAGGGGAAATACGAAAAACCAATAACTGTTATTTTTCAAAATTTAATGTTAAATTTATTTAATAACCTATATTTCATAAATATAAATATTATCATAGTAATAATTAACTCAAAAACATCTCATTTTTTTAATGTTGTGTAATTCTTGAAAGTAAATGACAATTCATAAAAAACCCGATATTTTTACTATTCATTGAGAACATTCTTTTTCAAAAAAAAATCAACAATTCACCCAATGATTATGGTTAAAAATTGTTTTACATAATAATTTTTATTTTTTTGAAACATTTTATATAATTTTAAATAATAAATTCCATTAATTTTTCTAAAAATACAAAAAATCAATTTTTTTCAAAAAATAATTCCATAGAAACTCATAAACACTTTACAAAAAATTATTTATTATTTATCAATATGTATTCATTATATAAAACCATTGTACATTACAATTATAAATTAATTATTACTACTTATATCACTTTTTTATGATCTAGATTATGACAGTAACATTAATGTGATAATATTAAGGGCATATCTTGGATTGAAAAATGTAGCATCACATGTATCATTAGATAAAAAATAACATGCAATAAATAACGTTAAACATATTTTTGTAAGTAAAATAAGGATTCAAAGAAAAATAAATTTACTGAAAAATATAATTTATAAACATTAGGTATTACAGTCTGCCCAAAAATATGAATTTTGTCCTCTTAATTTTTCACTCCAATACAAACAAATAAGGATACAACTACCATATGATTTCAACATATCTGGATGTAGCTACATTGAACTAGTGGTTTCACTACAAATCATTATCTTTTTTAGTGTATTGTTTCATAGAAATATATCTTTATGATTCAAAATCTCCAATTGTAGCTTCTCATAAGAAATAATTTGGCATGGTGATAAGATCTATGAGTTCATTGAATTTTATGGATGAGGGATTTAATTCCACATTAGAGATACAGTTATGACATATGGTCTAGATAGAGGGTTGAAGGATTCACCAAATGATAATATACTATCCGGATATGTTCTAGAATTTCAAGGGGACCTATATAGGAAGGGATTATTTTTCCTCCATCATTAAATTGATAAATAAACAGAAACACTTTCTTATCTACATGAAGTTATAGATCATAATTTTTATGACTATGTAAAATATTATTTCCAAATTTTGGTTACCATATGTGAAGGTAAATGATTCCAATGTTCAATACATTGTTCTGAACTATAGGTGAACATAATAGGTTTATTTATTCAAATAAATTCCAATACTTTAGGGATCTATACGTCATAGTATACATGGAATCATAAGGGGTGATATAAATTCTCAATTAATACATATTTACATATAAATGTAACACTAGATGAATTTTTTTATTATAAATAAATTTTAAAAACATATAACAAGTTATTGGAAAAACCTCTAGGGTATAAATTATTCTTTTAGATTGATCATCTTCCTAAAAATTATTTGCAGTGTTGATATTCAAATCTTCATCATGTGATTTCTGAAGACTTCTCCAACAAATTGAGGTAAATTTATAATCCCAATTATATTCAACTAAATATTATACTCTATGTATCCTTCAAAAATAATAAATGTACATTAATTCAAAAGGATCTAGAATGAAATTTTATCTATTAGTAATGATGTGTGATGTCTTTGTAAGGTTATTTACTTTTACCCCTGATTACCTCATTATAAAGGATAATGAAAGTTCTAATGGTTATCAATAACATTAATAATATGCCAAAACAGGTAAAATCATTCTTACACAAATATCCTCATCACTAATATATATACAGACCAAAATATTTTTTCCCAAAAATTTCCCTTATAATATCAGTAATCCTAATAATCTCAGGTCACATAAATTTAAAAAATGGTTGTCAATGACTTTTAAAATCTGATCAACATTAAACTCATCAAAGAATTATGTTACCCACAACACTTAAGATAATTTCACAAGAAGATATATAAACATTTGATAGTTAATTATTAAATTATTCATCATATAATAACTTATCATATACAATATAATTTGATTTGTAATTTTTTATTAATCCATGTATTTATTGAATATACAATGAGGTTTCACTACTCAATAATCAACGGAGAGGGATTTAATCAATTCTAAAAATCCAATGAATTTTCAATATATGATGAATAATAATATTTTCATTAGGATCATTCATACCAATCCAAATATGAATTTCCCAAATATGGAGTGGAAGATAATTCCCCTTAATCTTCATGATTCACATTATTCCTTATGATTTCATATGATTTCATTACATACATGATCTCCAGGGGTTAATGGGGAATATCATTTAGATCAGCTTTATCATAACATCATTTTCTTTTTACACCAATCATGATTTGATTATTTGAGATTTAATGGTCATGTCATATTCGAATATGTTGATCCTTGATGGGAGAAAATGACATAATATATAGTAAAATATGATCACTTTATTTAATAGTATCTGGTAAATGTCTCAACATGTACCATGTGTTTTTATTATGTTGTGAATTTTAGATGGATGTTCGAATAATTTTATATGGAAAATGAGAATAAAACCCATATTTATAATAATTACACACCATATAATATTTTGGGAAATTATATATTCATCTGATGTAACATGTTTTTTTTATCAATAAAAAACAAATTAACTGATGTGTAGCTATATTACAGGTTGTCTAATTCACCGAAATATTGAATTAATGTATTTTTTAGTTGTTGGATTTAGGTTCACCTCTCCTACAACATATTTTCTTCAACCATAGGGAACCTTATAGGTAATTTTGGTTTTTGATCCATCATTTTTTATGTCCTGATAACTCATTTGATTCCTTGTATGTTTTTTGATCCACTTTTCCATATAATCCCACGTTTCTCATGATGTTTCTATGAAATCCTCCTGAACATGCACATTATTGGTTTTGATACTGATCTGTTTTGATCTTAAATATTTCATATGATCATCATCACCTTTTTCCTAGTGGGGTGTTTACATTTTTTTCATTGTTTTTTCATTAGTTAATGGTAGGGGTATAAGAATTCAAGCTCTTGTTTAATTATTTTCGAGTATGTGAAAGTTTAAATTTGATCTAAAATATCATGTGCCAAATAAATTGAATGATTGAATTTAATTATTCATTGGAGTCTTTTTGTATAAAATTGGTAATTTATTTGGCTTGGGTCAACTATACTAATGAGAAACCCCTTGAATATTTATGAATTTTTTATTGGATTAAAGTGTGTTCAAAAGAACATATATTGTGGGTAATTTAATTACATTGATTCGACTCAGTTAACTAGAATATTATTGGTTACAAACAATTGATATATGAAATGTTTAAATGAAGGTTAAATGATTATTTTCATAATTTTTCATCGATGAATATGATGTAATTTTTGTGATATTCCTGTTTTTTTTTGACTTTCACTATGTTCAAATTATGTAATTATTATAAGGGGTGTTTTCCTAATGTTGAAATTCTTATATATTATATAATTTTTAATAGAAGATTATTATATGATGATATAGCAATATTTTCCTAGTAGATATATTAAAATTAAGATATAGTAGCATTATCCAAGTTGAAATATTGAAATGATGATATAGTGGTCCTGGCCTCGTTGAAATGTTGATATACTTATACAGTGGGATAATACCTTGTTAAATGAAAATATAAATATATATTGATGTTTACATTGATTGATGTGATATATATTATGATAATATGGTTATGGATGGCATAGTTGCGATACATGCTCAGAGTTAATCTATAATGGCATCGAGGAAGGTAATTTTTACATGGTTAAGTGGATATACTTGGAATGGTTATGATAAATGATCTGAGATATTCTAGAAAGGTATGAAAGAAAGATGATGTGGTATTATGTAAATTTTTTATTAATTTATAATCTATATTATTCCATTATAGAATACACTTATTATCAAATTATTTATATTGAGACATTGTGGTATTGACCAACCAAGCCATAATGATACACTATTCAGCTAGTTATTTGGAACCTATTTTGATATTTTGTGTTCATCATTTTATTTGGGAAAAAATATTCTATTTTATTTTTTTACTTTCTAGATGGGTAGGAGTTTAGTTGGGGGAAACATGGGGTTTTGGAATTGAGACATTAATGCCATTATTTGAGTATGCTAGTCTTTTACATGTTCTATTTCTATCATGACATTTATTTCATTCTTGAACATCTTTAGATTGATCTTATTTTTTGTAGATTATTCAATTTTATTAAAAGTTGTTTTTAACATTATAATTTTGTTTCTATTGTTTTATCAGTCTGATATTTATATATAGAAAAATTTATATATTTTATGAAGTGTCGTAAACCTAAAATCCAAGTGGTATATTATCCCCACTAATATTGTGACAACAATAATGATAGTGAGCGACCTCTAGAATATGGGAGGTTGATATGGGGACCCATAACCAATATGGTTCTGCTACTTCAAAGAGAGTAATATCGGGGAATACTACACTATGGTATAATATAACAAAATGTTTCATTTGTTTTTTGTAATATTTTTGAATATAAGTAAGGATATAATGATGTGTCAAGGCTTAGTAATGAGGATGTTCATGGGTGTAGCTGACCTAGGTATGGGGGAAATCTGACTATGCTTGGGTGCAATAAGGATTAGGTTGTTTGAATCATAATAGGCACATAGGTATATATTGACATGAATTTTTTAGTATTGGGATATATTTATTTTCTTTTCATATGTACTTTCTCATTGAATATGGATATGAGATATCTATTCTATCTATGGATTGAATCAAATTATCCTTTATATCCTTGTAAAAAAAATCTAAATCCATGTATATGGATAGCAAGAGTTTATGGTTTTCTATTGTTATCCGCTATTGAGGTTTACTGTGTTGTTGAAACCAATGTTCTAATTTGTGTTTTTTTTGTAGTGTAAATATAAAGTCACCATCTTTCACTTAATAATCATGAGAGTGATAATCATCATGACCCTAACATAGAAGAACCAAATTTTCCTATATCTCATGATGATCATTTATCTATCTGTATTAAAGGAATCTAACTGAGGGACATGAGATCCATGAAAAAGGAGACTGTCCACACCATACCATTAATGCCTATGTTAAATATAGAGTTTAATCTATAACATTCTGCTTCATTAACTGGGAATGAAGGATGTTGGGTAGCAACATTGTTCAAGGAGATAGTCTATAAAATTATTAAGAATCATGGGACACTCTCTATTTATAGGGAATAACATGATGTGTATATTTTTCATAGACTAAGAATGCATTGTTATAAATTATGTTGTAGAAAAGTTAGGAGGAGGTTTTATCAAGTATGGTATTTGAGATGATGTTCATGATCCATTTCTATGATGAGATAATGAGGGATAAGAATGATTTTCAGTTCCTGTACTTTCCATTAGAGTGAATGTTTGTTCAAGATGATACTGAACAATTCACTAACCAATAAATGTTTTCCACATCGTTTTTATTTGATGAGATCTCCAAGGTGAGACATTTTCATGTTGGACATCTATATATTATCTAGTTATAGGTAAACATGTTCTATCTATATAATTTTAAATATGTGATAAATCACCCACTCAACAAGGAAGGATACATGAAAGCGTATGCAAGAAGTGTCCAATCCATTTTATAAGATAAAACAAAGAGCATATATTCTTGTGTAAATAAGTATCACTATGATATTTTTCTATAGGGAAATTCAGGTAATATTAGTGATGGAATTGGGGAACTATCTAAGGATCATGTTCTATTGTGGTGCTATTTGTGTGGAAAAATTGTTCAAAAATTACTACAATTTCCATACCCTGCATTAGAGTGTGACTCTTACAGTATATAGTTCACATATATTTTTTTATGGGGATCAAATATCAGAGAAGTTGTTTGGTAACATTAAATAAACTAGAGTCTTGGAAGGACTCTACTATGCCTCGATAGATAGGTATTTAGTGTTCCATCAAACATTTTGTATGAGGAAGGGAATATTGCAACCACAAGAACGAATGAAAGTTCAAGGAAGAGGATATAACTAAATGGAATCATAATAGAGGTAATGGATGAGGGGTTGGTTATTAATATAAAATTTAGACTACTCTTACTAACAATGATTCAAGAAAACCCATTGTTTGCGATACAATTATGGTATCAACTACCATTGATTTTGTTTTTTATATTAGATCACCACATTGAATTTTATTCACTATCTTTGTACACCTTATAGTATTGGATGTGGAATATTTGGTTTTTGTTTTAACTATAAACACAAAATTAGTAGTACAGTCAACAAATATCAAATGATGCAAAGCATTTTCTCTAGATAATTTTGGATACAATTTCTTTTTGTCACCATTTGGGATGAAATTGATTGTCCGCTAAGTTATTATTACTATATATTGGTTAGTTATATTCTAGGATCATATTAATTATCCTTTAAGTAGTGTAATAATTTTAACTCAAGGATTTATCTATTGACATTGGGGTGAGTGTGATCTTCTAGTTGGTTGTGCATGGAAAATTCAGGGGAGATTGGATTGTCTCACAGCTCAAATAGATAGTATTTCCCTCGATGATGGTGAAATTATTCCAAATTCATTTAATCATTGATAGATTGTTTTTATTATAACATCCTTGATGAGATATATCGATTACCTGTCATGTGAGGGATGGATTTCAGGATCATGTTGGAACCTATTGTAGAGATGGTTTCTATCCTGCCACATATAATGGCCCCAGTAGAGCTTCATGTGCTAAATGGTGATTTAAAGGATATGTAATATAATGGTTTCATATTATCTGTAATATATCCTTGTATTTATCTTTTTTTTTGATTAGTAGGTTGATTATTATTTATTATTATATGTGTACTAGTGATGATTCAACTATATGATTTTTTGGAACTAGTGTCCTTATTATTGCATCAATGATATCTTTGATCATTTTTTGGGTACTATGATCATCTCCACGATTGAATTTGTATTAGGATATCATCATTTCATCACATGACACCACTATAAATTCATTGTTCTTCTTTGGGGAACATTTATAGCCTATATGAGTTCGAAGAGATGCTATTTTTTTATAATACACCTGTGTTATTCATATAATTGATAAATATTTTATTTAATCATTTTTGTTAAATTATAATGGTATATTTTTATTTAAATATTAATCCACTCGTAGTCAGATGTAAAAAATTCAAGACAATATTTCATCATCTTGAGTGTAGTGCGAGAGAATCAGATTAATTCCATGATAAAAAATGTAGTTTCTGGATTGATAATGTAATCTTATAGGGACATGTCATCTTTGAGGTAGGAGTGTCGGTTCTCTAAAATAATGATGTAGTTATGGTTTATTTGGATCCTCCTGATAATTTGTTTCTGAATAGTATATTTATAGATTTATCATATTATTATATTCATTTTAACCAGGATTTGTAATGTTTGGAATCACATATGTATAGGCTGACTGAGAAAGGGGTGATGTTTATGGTTCAAATTTTTATATTGTATATTTTCATTAGAAAATGGAAGAATGACCTCATAAACTATACTCTCTTGGAATGTACCAAGTAAATATTATACCATGTAATGTGACACATCTATAGATGGACTCAAAATAGTTTTGATACAGGAGGATTGATTGGTTACTTATAGATCCAAAAAAATGATGGACCATGAGACTAATTATTTTACACATGACATGGAGTAATTATTTGTGTTACATTCCATGATATTCTCGAGACATTATCTCATTTATGGGTGGTTTTCAGTAAAACCATTGCACAATATCCTCATATACATATATTTGAAACATGACATAATCTTTTAGAAATGGAGGTGGGCCATGTATATGTAGTCTTTCAACTTCATGTTTGATTATAATACGAGCATGGTCTACATTGTTTGTAAAATCACTAGTCCAAATGAAATATGAAGATGAAGTACATGATTATTTATTTGAGTATTGGATAACAGACCTCTATCTAAAAATACTTCTAGATCATCATGAGTCTTAGGGATGAGTAGCTCTGAAATTGACATCTGGTTTACCCATGCCTTTGGAATGGATCAAGTCTATGATGTAGTTTGATCTGGATGGATTATTTTGAGAGATAACATATATAGTAAGAAGAAACCAAAATTATGGACTCCTTATTGTGTAAATTCTATTCTTTTACATGGATTATCATTGGTTCCTATGGGATTTTGGGGGGAGATTATGAAGGATTTTCATGCTTAAAGATGGTCGGCCCATCCAAGGTTGAGAAAGACAATTCATGGTATCTACCGAAAACATTGGTGGTCAGTATTGAATAATAAAATAGAAATCTTGGAGAAAATAAATTTTATTTCAGTATTTTATTGATGAGTTTCATAGTAATGATGTGATTTTTAATCTTTTTCCCATTATTTATTGTAAATGGGATGATGTATCTTTGGATTTTAGGGCAAGAATCCATGATAAACAAGTTTAAATTATTCAATATGCTTTATTGTAGGTCAACTAACATTGGTATACAACATATTATATATTAGGATGATAATAATAGTTTATAATCTATAAAATTTATATATGTTCCAGGTTGTTTGGTTGTATGGTGTTAAAAGGAGTATATTATAGATTTAGGACCTCATTCCAAATCTTGTTTTAGGAGGGGTGTTCAGAATCCATTAGGATCAAAATTTATTTTGTGTGTTGCATATAATCTTTAGATGGATAGTCAATCTGATATGACTATTTACATTATAGAGTATATGTTGTGAGAATTTGTTTTGGATTATGGTGGTTCATGGGAGAAGCACAAGGAACTCATGATATTTTGATATAATAAAATCCTATATGGATATTTCCATATAGAACCATTTCTAGATTCATTTTCTAAGCCATATCGTTCAATGCATTTTTGGATGGAGGTAGGTGATTCATCATTAATGGGACTAGTATCATGCTAAAAATGTTTGAGAATGATCAATTGATCTGATATCATCTTGTGAACATATCGATTTGGAAGAAATCATATGATGACCATCAAAAATGACCACTTGAGTTTGAGGTTGGTCATCTTGTTTTCTTTTAGGTGTAACATTTATTGGTTCCACACTATTTCATGAAACATAGAAATATAGTTCCCACATTTTATGGGATTTTTTGATTGTTGATACAATAGGCCCCATGGAAAACTATTTATCCACTCCACAATTTTACAAATCCATTCATGAAGTGTTACATGTATTTTAGGTCCAGATATATTATCAATAACCCTATCACTTGGTAGTCATAGCGTACATGGAGAATATTGATGATAAACCCATTGAGAGAAATATTATATACATTGTGGTCCATAGTAATAAGTATCTTCAGGGAAAGAATATATCACAAGTTTAGGTGTAATGGATGTAGTGGAATGTCCAGGAGGAGACTTGGGATATAGATCCTAACATGTGATCATAGTGTCTTGACATGTTCTTTGAGACATCATACAAATTCTATGAGAATATTTGTGACCTTCTATTATAAGGTACGTATGTTTTATGATCCCATATTTTTTCAGGCATACCTTTCTTGGGTTTTTCATTTGAGCCTTAGTGGTAATGTCCTGTGTGGAGATAAAGTGCCATTTCTTGTGAAAGTTAATTAATGTCTAGTGATGGAGGTCAATTTTAATTAATGGTTTAAAAGTAAATGGATGATGTGTTACCATGGTTTGATAGTATGTTTCGAATATTAAAAGGGGTTTCTAGCTGTTTTATAAGGAAATGGGCTGAAAATACTTCTGTAGAACATTTACATGCCATGTAAATTGATTACACACCATGACGTGTTATGTAGAATAAACTATTAAGGTGAGGAAATTGGATTTCTCTGAATACTTACAGAAACAATTTCTCACTATTTTACTATATTACACACTATGTAAATTCATGTCCTTCTATCTTAATGTATGTTCTATTTTTGAAATTTATATCCTCTCACCTATAAAATCATTACCTCAATGATAGGGAATAATCTTGGTGATTTTCTGTTCCAAAATCCCTTCCAAAGACCTTGATATCACATTTTTTCCTTAGTATGTGGTTTTGGACTATTTATCCATTCTCTCCATTGTTTCCCTTGTAATTATGTTGTAAACCACATAAATGTGTGCAATAGTAGTTTTGATCATGATCTATTTGGATATAGCAAACATCATATGGTCATCCACACATTCTTCCACATGGGCATTTAACATTGGAATCACTGGTTGATCATCAGTAAAATTTAGGGGGGCTATGCCTTTACCCTATGGTTTTATAATTTTCTTATATGTGAAATATTGAAACTGTACAAATATATAATTCACTAAATAGATTGAATTATTGAATTTAAAAATTTATTGGATTACATTTAGATGAAATTGGTTACTAACTGGGATTGTGGATACTATTTGTTTGAGGGAACCCTTGATTACAAATGAATTTCATAATGGATTTCATTTTTTATAGAATGACATTTATTGAGGGTGAATTATAGATATATAGTCACCTTGTTTTATTCTAGTTTATTAAGATGAGCATTATGGTATTAGTTATAACCTATTGATATAATAAGTGTGTAAATTAAATGTAAAAGTGAATTTTCCTAGTTATCCATTGATCCGTATAATTTTTTGTTATTATATAATTCTATCTATGACTTCTATTATGACTAAATTTTGAAATTATTATATGGGGGTTTTTCCTAGTGAAAAATTCCAGAATTATTATATAGGGGGATATCCCTAGTGAAAAATTATGTAACGATTATATATTAGGGATGGTCCTGTTATATACTAATATTTGAATATAGCGGTGTTCGACTAGTTGATATGTTGAAATGTTGATATAGAAGGATTGGCCTAGTTGAAATGATTAAATGATTATATAAGGGACATGTACATGATTGGATGTTTAAATGCTTATATTGGTGGTTTGTACCTTATTTTTGGAGCATATAACTTAGTTATATGGTTATGGTTTGAATGGATTATAGAAATATTGTCATTGTGGTTGAGTAAGTAATGTTTTACCAATTTTATTTGGTTATGGTTTTCATAGTTGTTTGACAATATTAGATATGGTGTGGTATGGTTTTTATGTTGTCTGAAGTGGTATTATATTTATTTTTCAATTAATAAATACCATTTTTTATTATGTTATTGCATAAATTTTTTATCATACTAGTTATAGTTAGTCTTGGTGGTGTCTGAAAACTAACTTATAATGACACCTTATTGTGGTTGTCACTCACTAACCCAGGAATTTATATGGATAAAGGTTTGGATATGAAAAATGGACCTTTATGTTGATTAGTTTATTTCTAGATTGGATGAATTATGGAGAGGTGGATGACTTGTGATTTTGTGTTGGGGACTATTGAGTAATTATTTGAGTCTGATTGATTTTTTTATTATCTATTGAATAAAATTTAATTACATTCCATCAAATAATTACATTTTTTTCATTATTATTTATAGGAATCATCTGTTAGTTTAATAGTTTGTTTTTACTTGATTTTTTTTCATTTCAGCAACTGTATTATAATTTTTTATATAATTATGTGGATATCTTCCATAGTGTTGTAAACTCTTAATCTGTGAGCTATACATTCCTTACTAAACATATCACACAACCTCTAAAAGTATGTAGTCTTTGTCATATGAATAGGTCAACTTGAGGTCTCTTAACCTACACAGTTCAGCCTTGGGAGAACATGATAGATCAGGGGAAGCTACATTAGCTCTTAAATTGGGACATAAATTTATGTAATTCTCAAATTCCATCCACATAAAGCCCGAACTGTGTATGGTGAATTTTTTTGGTCTCACTCACTATTAATTTCATTGAATGGACTATTCATATCACATCCACATAATTTTTCTTTATGTCTTCGCCTTCCCTAATTTTAACACCCTCCGGTTACTAATATGAATTCACAAAGTGCTTCTTTCAAAATTTAAGGTATGTTGTTTAATAAAATATATTTCTATGAGTTCTGATGAGGCTCAATATTCTTATACATATTAAGTCCATGGGAATGATTAGAATCTATTATTTCTATTTATTCATTATTTTGGAAGAATTAATTATTAATAGCATCTCATGTTTCTTATAATAAATTACATTACAAAACACTATCTCAGTACACACAAAAGGGTCATTTTTTATGGGATGAGGATGAATCAAGAACCACACAACATATGTAATGTAAAATTATATTGTACATACAAAAAATTCACTATCCTTCTATTCAATATCATGGAATTTGAATCCCATATTTTTTCCTATAATATGAGGGACATACATACTAAAAATTTCATATTAGACTCATACACATCCATAGGGTCAACCACCTCCTCCAGAATTGTGTTCATAATAAGGGTCCAATATTCATCCAATTCATCATCTGAATGATGGAGATCCAAATGAATTTTTCATTATATGAACACCATTTAATGAAATAAATTAGTGTAAGTAATCCATTGACTAGTGACTAGTGGATTTGAAGACCCACTAAAAGAGGGTGGATGTGGAATCATGATGGACATAGAAAAAATCCAGCTTCCTTATGTAGTGGGAAAAGTATGGAAGATAAACATGTAATAAGAAACAATAAGCTTACAAACATTCACATCAAACCCATTCCATCATTTATGGTGTCCTCACTATCACCCATATGCATAATCCAATGCATCTCACCACTCTAGGTGTCAACTACTTCCACAACCAATAGGAGCTCTACCCCAAAATATCACAACACAATAATTTAAAAAAACATCATATCAATTTGTCTCATGGCCCTTAAACAAGGCATCCAACCTACAAACACAATGACCTCTCACAGCTCCAATATTAATGCTATTGGCATTTACAAGCAAGTGGCTAATGTTGAACCATATGAAGAATTATCTTTTATTAAACAACCAGTTATATAATATATCTATAATTAAATGGTTTGTTAATTGGAGGTTCCAAATATGGGTATCATTTATAGAAAAATATAAAAAAAAAGTTACAGATTTTTACTACATCAAAGTGATTAACGTCAAATGACATGAACAACAATGATGACTACATTCATTTACATACCTCTTTATCATTAGAAAAAAATCAATTAATTCGGGATTTATGTTCATTACCAATTTCTATCAAGAATGAAATTCTAAACATTTTAAACATAGAGATCACACTATCATGAAAAATAAAAGGCAATAAATTATGATCGACATAAATTAATTTGTCTAGTTCAAATATTTATTATTCCAATTAAATGGTGATCTAACTTGATAAAACATGATAACACTACATTTGAAGGCAAAAGAATATTTAAGCGATGAATCCCCTGCCACAAAAGGATATTTATTTTCTTTATACGTGGATGATCGACACAAAGGATTACCACCTCCTCCCCTTGACAACTATATCCACCTGGGGACATCGCGACATGATCGCACCATCCAATAGACTAGAAAATCCATTAGAAGCATGGAGATCACATTCCATAGGATGGAAAGGAGAAACAGGACGTGAAGGATCGAATAAAATCCAAGAACAATTCTTGATCATACCTTATATCGATGAAGGATCGACACTTTCTCCTTACAGAAAAATAGGGCTGTGAATGTAGTAAGAAGAGACATCAAGGGTAAACAATCCTAGGATTAAGGTTCAATCACACATCCTCTAAGGGAATATGTTAATGTCTAATAATCTCTTACTAGGGAATGAGATGTTAGAATAAGGAATGAATATATCTCCTCGCATTAGAAGACTTAACGGAGTAGGCTTAAGATATTCTAGATTTTACATTAAATGGGGATCCATTTAAGCCACACAGTTTTACAATTTAAAATAATCCCGATCCATTAGAAAATTAATCTAGGAGTTATGGGCTTTGACTCAGCCTTAAATCTGTTAAAACAAGGACTTTAATGCATTAAGCATCAAAGAAATTTTCAAAGGGGTGAAATTGTAATATGTTTCCAACAATGTACAAAAAACATGAAATTTGACAATGTGCTGGTTGACTTGAAATTCTTCAAACATCACTAGTATAGAAAAATCATCAGTCAGGAAACATTGTAGAACCTCACTGGTCTGGAAACCTCAACGGTCTAGAATAACATTAGAACCTCCATTTCCATGAAACCTCACTAGTCAGGAAACATTGTAGAATCTCATTGGTCTGTAAACCTCCCCAATCTAGAAACACAATACAAAATATTAGGTTTGGAAACCTCAGTGGTCTAGAAACACTATAGAACCTCACTGGTTTAGAAACCACACTAGGCTGGGAACAATGTAGATCATCGCTGGTCTAAAAACATCACCAGTCTGGATAGATTGAAGAACCTCACTAGTCTAGAAGCCTCATCAGTCTTCAAACACTGTAGAACCTCACTGGTCTGGAAACCGCACAGGTCTAGAAACACATTTCACGAACTATAAATTTGGAAAAGGAAAAAGGCTATTGTAGGAGGGCTGTCGTTGGAAGGTTACCATTGGAAAGGTTACTGTTTTAGAAACTTTGTTCATGATTAAGAAATTTGGAAAAGTGTTATGAATAAGTCACCTTGGAATCCAAGAACCCCACTAACAACAGATTTCAGCAATGTAATAGACCAAAGGGGTCCGAGACATTACATTAGATACCTCTTAAAACTTTTTCATCCTAGAGAATTCAAAACCATCCTAGAATAAAAGCAGGGTCTGAACAACAACCCCGTAAGATACCTCTAAGGGGAAACTACCCTATGTTTTTTTACTGTTGGAATAATTCCTTGTCATCCGAGTACACTCCCCCAATGAGATATCACATTTAATCATCTACACTAACCCCAAATGATAACATTTCCCCAACACATGGGTTATGGATTTCCTTTCTATATGTTAGGACAATATCCGCTTTTGGTGACAATGAATCACCCACACATGATTAATCCCATCAATATTAATGTGTCTTGATTAGGAGTCATAATCTACCTTCCCAACACATTTGAACATGTCACACATGCATAGAACAAGTGAACATACATTCTATATCCAAAAAAGTCAATCATTACATAACAAAAAAGGTACATAAATGAAACAATCAAATAAAAACTCAGCACGACAACTCAAAATGGCTCATGGTACTGGACACGCATTTGGGAATCCCTCTCCCATGTACACTCCTAGAAACAATCATGTCATCATAGGACATGAACCAAGGGGATAGAATACCCACAAAAAAACTTATCCTTATGGTCCTAGATCTCTACCAGCCACTCCTCGAAGGTCAAATCATTCTCAACATAGATCTCACTCCAATTGAAGAAGATAAAATCTTCATGAAGATACCGACGGTGCTATGATACATGGAAGACATTATGTATTTGGCTCATCTATATGGTAGGTGCTATCTGATACTCCATAGCTCCAACATGAACCAACACCTCGAATGTCCGAACAAATCAGGGAGAAAGATTACTCCCACGACCAAACCATCGATGCCCCCAATGGGGAGTAACCTTCAGAAACATGTTATCACCAACATGAAACTCCATTGGTTTCCTACTTTGATAGGAATATGATTTCACACTATCATTCACTAACTTCATTCTCTAATTTATCATGTTAAAAATCTATGTTCTATTCCGATGTATTTATGGTCTGGGAATTTTGGACCTGCCTACCTCAGTCCAACACAATAGAGAACGACGAGGTAGGATAAACAAGGATTTAAATGGATCCAAAATGAAAATAGAGTGGAAACTATTTTTGTATGAGAAATCCACCAATGGTAAGTTCCTCATCCATAAAACAAAAAAATATATGACACAATAGCTTAAAATGTCTTCATGAGTCTCGATAGAATTATTTATATGCTCGTCCGCCTGCATATGAAATGTAGTGCTAAGGCATAGTTGAGAACCGAAAGCAAGATGGTTACCTGTCTACACACTAAAGATAAAACGAGGATCTATACCAGAAATTATCATCCTCTGTACAATGTCGAGTATCACCACCACCTCTTTGACTTGCATGAAAAATATTTCAATGATCATGACTTCCTGATTTCTATAAAGTGGTATAATTTCGTTAAATTGTCTAATACTACACAAATAGAATCATTTCCTCCTGGAGTTCATGGTAAACCATTAAGAAAAGTCTGATGATATGTCCTCCCACTTCAAAAGAGGAATATATTAATGCTAGAAAAACCACCTGGGACACTGTGCTCAGCCTGGACCTTCTGAAAGACCAAATATTGTGACGGAAACTCCGCAACTGAACGCCTCACCCCAGGCCACCCTAATTGAATCCTCAAGGATCAGTATGTCTTTGTTTCACTAAGATGCCCTGCTATAGGAGAACTATGGAACACTATTTGATCGATCTCACACATCTCTAAATGAAGAAATATACTTATGTGATATGACAATCGGTGTTGTTCATCCTCAGATCAACCATCAGGGGCCTCACCACAAACAACATAGTCTCTCCATACCTCCACCTCTAGATCCCCCATATAGGACTCTTCCTATTACTAAAGTATAGATGATTGATCCTTCATCTTAAATAGACAACCTCTTCCACCACCTTCTCTCGTATCCGGATGTAATGCTGAAAGTTCTTCTATAACCCTCCAAGAATCACCAAATTCCTAAACTGCATAACTATGTGACTTTTTACTCATCACATGAGCTAAAACCTTCCCCTTTCTAGGGGTATACAATATTTCAATGTCATATTCCAATAATAACTCCATCCAATGATGTTTTTTCATGTTTAATTCATATTGGGAGAAAACATACCATAGGCTCTTATTATTGGGTAAAACCACAAAGTGCACGCCAATGAGGTAATGTCTCCACATATTCAGAGAAAATACCACTTCTTCCAACTCAAGATCATGGGTGTAATAGATATGTTTATTGGAATGCAACTTCCAAGAACTATCAAAATGAAATGATCTTTGCTGCATCTAAAGATAGCCTAACTCCTTATGTGATGAATCATAGAAAACCTCAAATTGAACTCCCTCAGCTAGAATAAAAGGAACTAGAGTACTTACGAACATCTAATTTTGATACATGAAAGCTCCATGACATTGATAAGTACAAATGAATGCCTGATCCTTCCGAGTCAATTCCGTCAGAGGAGTCACATCTCAAGAAAAATCGGATACGAACCTCCTATAGTATATTTCAAGAACATGGAAACATCACACCTATTCCACTATCTTGTGGGCTACCCAATACACAACTTCTTCTATCTTCGATGGATCCAAAGATACTTCCTATAGGGATACCACATTCACCTTGAAACGTATTTATTGATCCGAAAACTAATATTTCGATAACATCCCAAAGAGTTGATGTAGACGAATTAATCCCAAAACGGTATTTTGATGCTCAGCATGCTCCTCATATGATGTGGATTAAACAAGTATGTAATCAATGAAAACCACCATGATCATATATAGGAAATCACAAAACATATTGTTTATCAATCCCATGAACACAGTTTCAGAATTCATCCCACAAAATGTAATTACAAAGAACATATAATTCCCATTATGAAAACGAAATGAAATCTTCAAGATATCCTCATCCATCACACGAATATGATGATATCCTGACCCCAAGTCAGTCATTGAGAACAAAATTGCACCATTCAGATGAAGAAATAAATCATCATTTTGTGGAATAAGATAGCAATTCTCCCCTGTCACATTGTTCAAGAGACGATAATCGATATACAATAGCCATCTACCCTCATTATTCTTCATATATAAAACTGGTGTGCCCCACGGTGAAACACTCATCTAGACAAAACAGTAGTCTAATAGACCATCAAGATGTATACATAGTTCTCGTAACTCATAAGGGGACATCCTATAAGGAGTCATAAAGATATGAGATGCTCTTGATGGTATCTCAATCCCAAATTCAATCTCTCATTGAGGGGATAATGCTACAACCACTTCTAAAAAAATTATTAGGGTAATCTTCTACCACCCTTGGAAACAAAAACTACTGAACCTATAATGAACTAAACATCAGCTCATCCATCATTGATGACAAGGATGGAACATGCCTATGACCCATCAGAGTGTCTTTCTGACCAACAAAAACCACCAGCTCCACATCTATATCAACGAACTCCACCTGCTTCCGGATGTAATCCATGATTTCCTATACCAAATACTAAAAATCCATCATAAGGATGATATCATATGGTTGTATCCGTAAAGATAGGAAATATACCCATGAGCGGTTCTACCCCAAAACTAACCAAAAGTCTCTATATACTATAAACAAGTAAACTCGACCACCAACATGTTTAGTCAATGCTAAGGGAACTAGAAGCTTCTCTACCAATTTCCAAAAATCTTGATCAAGGGTTTGTGATATGAAGGAGTGTGTCACTCCTGAATCATTCAAGGAACACACTGAAGTAGAAAACAAGCAAAGGGTGCCCCAGACTCCTTCTGTCTCACTAGGGGTTAGAAATTCTAAAGCATTAAGCTGATCATGAGCTCCTCCAAAACCTCTCTGACCCTGATGAAGAACACCCCCATGACCACACTCTACTCTCTCATTAAGAGTATAATCATAGGGTTATCCACTATCTTCCCCATCTACTCTTTGCATACCCAAAGAGGGAACTACCTACTACTGTTTAGTCACATGAATTTGCCTCAACGAAAGAACCTAGAGTGGAACACCGGGTGTACAATGATTTCTCTGAATGGTCGGGAACTCTCACTACTATTGAACTAGGCCACCACATGAAAAAAAAGATCATGAACCCATAACATAGGCCTGAGAGCCGCTGCCCCTGGAGAAATGATATGCTGAGGACTAAGACCTACCCCCGGTTAAACGGAAACACATTGGCCCTGAAAACATGGAACCCAAGTCTATAGCTCTTCCTCATGAGGAATCATGATGAATTACTTAGTTTGACAATCCAATTCTAGTAAATGATGAATCGACAACCACTACCATCTTAAGTACCTCATGATATGTCATCAGTATAAACGGGGTGACCTGGAACTGGATCTTTGGATCCAAGTCCTTGTTGAAAATGCATAACCCTGGGCTCCTCATCTAGGAATAGGTTGGAAGAATATCGTTAATGGTTCCTGAAATGGATTCCAAACTGTCTCACATTGGATCTCCCTTATCAAAGGGTAACAAGATCATAGAGACAAGACACCTTTCGCAGTTGAAGAATGACACTTGACTCTTAACTTATCTCGGAACTCCTCTAATGAGATCATCCTCTAATGATATCATTGACTCCTCATGAACCCTAAGGAATAAGAACTACCAATTCCACGTGGCTTCATGCATTGTCATCACAAACAGAGACACCCAATGCTCCTTCTATGCTTTAATTGAACTAAATCCACTCTCAACATCATCCAACAATATTTCTGTTACTACATATGAAACAATTCCCTCATACTTCTGCATACTCTGGCACTGAAACTTTGAGAGTGTCCTCCTATTTGTGTCATCATCGTAAACCACTACCATGTGGAGATCTTCTAGCACATCCTTCTTGACATATTCTATTCCAACCTGATGAGGATTTAATTCTAGACTCGTACCTGCAAAATAAAAAATAGATACAGCTCCTAAACATGTAATATAGAAGACTTACCATTTATTAAATAATTTTTCTCTTTTAAAAAAATTCAACATATCAAGTGGTCTAACCATTAAAATGTGGGCACAATGAAGAATTATACATGGTACTTTCCTAGGAATCAACCCAGACACTAGTATCGCCTCATTTAGTGGTCATTGAAAACATAATGTATTGTGCATCATATCACAGGTGTCCGTAAATTCCTATGTCCCAGCTGGACTCCGGTGTTTACGTCACTTTCTAATCATGAGAGACAATGTTTCCCTACAACCCATGCAACCTCAAATATATATAACAACAAAATCCATCATATCCCACAACTAGAAATCTAATACCACTTTTTCACCACCCCCTCCCCACATGGTGTACCCCACATGGACCAGAAATGTGAGTAGAGAGAAAAAAAACCCCTCAGTCCTGCCTCCAATAGGAAAAGGGTTGGTGACTAGCACCGAGGGTATATTAATCACAAAATGAGAGACATTACCCCCTTTAGAGAACACATGAGAAAGAGATAGATTATGAATAAACCAACCAAATATAACTCAGGCAAAAATATAAAATAAATCCCAAGTAAATATATGTAATTTCATGAAAAAGTACTACAACTGATAAGGGAAAACTACAAGTACCAAAGGAATTTAAAAACAGCTTCAACCACAATCTCGAACAGTTCCTGCAACCCCATGTTAGTAGAAAGGAACATGATCTCCATCCTGCTCCATGTGACAAGAAAAATAGTTTATATATACATAGGGTGTGTATAACCATACACACACTAGGATCCGACCCGGAGCCTCTCGTGCAAATGAAAAGAGAACAAGATAAAGCATAGTGAAAAACAAGTTAAACTAACTAATCACTTAAACATGTGTACTAATATCCCAGCCTCACCATGGATACTATCACCAAGTATCACCTACAAGAGAATATAATATAATAAAGAATATTAAGGGTACCTTGGTACCAAATACCCAATGGTTTTCTACTTTTTCCCAACATCGCACATCTAAAGAATCTCTCTCAAAAAATTGTTTCCCACAAAAACCTAGGCAAATCACCACAAAATGAACCTCGTGCAACAAAACCACCACGTACATGCAAGAAATGTAACAAGGTACTTATCGAGAGCCACCACAACTTGCATTACATGTATCATACATCGATAATTTTTCCTCAAGCCATTAGATCCCACACACTGAGTAAGGATCATCAAGCCATCACAATATATACAGATTACACCTATAGTAGTCCATAAAAACCTTTATACAGAATATATGTCTGTGAATAAAGAAAATCCATTATAGCCCACTACACACATATATGGGGAAAACTAGCAATTGTGTCTATAAACCCAATTAACTACCAAAAGAAGACATCAGATCCAATGTCAGTAGTAAGCCATCCATCATCCCGCCAAAATGTTGGGGAAAACCCCCAAGGGCATAGAATCACTGGGGTGTAAATTACCCTAACTATTTTCGTGATGTAACCTATAAAAACACAAAAAGTACAAAATATACTATAGCTCACAACCACACTATGGGAATAACATAGTTGTAGAATCAAATGCAACGGACGTCTTTTGGACACTTGACCTCCACATCTAAGACTAGGTATCCTTTAAGCACACAACCATTTAAATAGCTTGATTACATCACTTCATTACCTTTTTATTATTTTCACATTACGTAAATTAATTATTTAAATTTTAATTAACTATCAACAGTTTCCAAATTATATTTCATTATCATCAAACACAAATTCCATAGTTCCTTTAAATTTCATCTTTAGTTCTATGTCCCAGAAATCTCCAACCCCATGGAATAACATCATTTATTCAACAATTTATCAACAAAGTTATTACATTCCCATATTCCCAAGAAATCTTGAAAAAAAATTCTATGTTACTAAAAACAAGGGGGTCATCAAAGTGAGTAGATGAAATACCTATCATGTCATTTCCACCTATATCAAGAGGGTAGATCAATCCTCCCTCTGAAAGATAATCACATAAATCATGTGGCATACGTCCATCGTATTCACCCCTTTTGGAAGGATGCTAAGATAACCAACATCATTGAGAAGTGTGGAATGTATGAAAGATAAAAAACCAAAAAGAAACATCAAGAATCAAAAAATTTACATCCAACCCATTCCATCCTCTCGGGTGTCCTCCCCAACACCCACATTCATAAACTTTTGAATCTCGCCACTCTAGGCGTCAAATGCTTCCACAAAAAAATTGTCTCCCTAAACACAAAAATCACAACACATGATGCAGGAAAAAATAATATCAATTGGGATTTTATCCCATAAAAAAAGAATCCAATCTTACAAAACAATGAGCTCTCATAGCTCCATGCTTAAGGCATAGGGCCTTTACTTGAAAGTGGGTAACTCACCACATTATGAGGAATTATCTTTTATCAAACATGTTGTTCTTTAATCCATATAGAATTAACTGATTAATTATTTGTAGGTTCCATGAATTGGTATCCTAAACATAAATATTTCTCCAATTGATTAAATATTCATACTGCATCAATTTGATTATCCTCAAATTACAATAACAACAATAATGACGATATTCATTTACATGCCTCTTCATATTTATAAAGCAATTATGAATTAATTCCGGCTTCACATTCATTACCAATTTCCATCAATAGTGAATATATAAAAAAATAGTTTCATATTATATAGGAAAATATGATACAATAACACACGATCGATATCAATTTTTTATCTGGTTCAAATATATATTACGTTAATTCCATTGTGATCCAGTGGGATAAAACATTATAAATCTACAGTTTCACATAAATGACAGGAGAAACAATGAATCCCAAAAATCAAATGTTTCTTGACATTCTTTATACAAGGAATATCCACACAGTAGATTATGATCTCCTCCCCCATGAAAACTGCATCCACATGTAGATGTCGGGCATGATCTCACCCTCTTATATCCATGAAAAATTCATTTTAATAATTGAGATCACATGCCATAGCATTCCAATGATATATAAGAGAAGAAGGATCGAAGAATGCACAAGAACGGAGGTAGATCAAACATTATATCGATGAAGGATCGACACTTTCTGCTTACACCAAAACACGAGGGAGTACATGTAGCTGGTTGAAATTTTAATGGGATGTGATCATAGGATTAATGTTCAATCACAAATACACTTAGGTAATATGGAATGTTTCGAGTGTCTCGCATCAGGGAACGAGAAGGTATAATAAAGAAGGAATATATATTTTTCTATTGGACGATTAAATAGAGTTGAATTATGATACGCTGGATTTTTTAGTAAAAGAGGATAACATTAAACAATGTGCTCTGACCATGTAAAAGAATCCTGAGCCTTATGAAAATTTATGTAGGGATTTTGGACATTTATTCGGCAATAAATCCCTTAAAATACGGTTATAAATTCATTTTATGTCAAAGGAAAGGTTAATGGGGTGAAACTGTAGGTTGCATGAAATAGTGTACACCAAACAAGACATTTGAAAAAATGTTGAATGACGCACTTTTATGGTAACCTCCCTAGTCTAGAAACACTGAAGAACCTCATCGGTCAGGAAACCTCACCAGTCTGGAAACATTGTATAACCTCACTTGTCTGGAAACACCACAGGTCTGGAAACACTATAGAACATCACTGGTCTCGAAACCGCACTAGTCTACAAATAATGTCAAACCTCACTAGTCTGGAAACGTCCCCAGTCCAGAAACACTTTAGAACCTCTCTGGTCTAGAAACCACACTAGTATGGATTCACAGTAGAACCTAACTGGTTAGGAAACATCACTATTCTAGAAACGATGTAGAACCTCACTGGTCTAGAAGCCTCACTGCTCTGGAAACACTGTAGAACCTCACTAGTATGGAAACCTCATTGGTATGTAAACAATATAAAACCTCATTGGGTTGGAAACATCACCAATATTGAATCACTATTCATTAACATCAAATTTGGAATATGAAAAAGGTTTTTGTTGAAAGGCTACTATTGGAAAGCTGCTATTGGAATAATGGTAGTTCTGGAAACACTATTCATAAACTAGAAATTTGGGAATGTGTTGGTAATAAGTCACCAGGGCCTCCCAAAACACATATAACCCCATATTTTAGTAATGTAATGGACCATAGAGGTACATACCATTACATATCATAGGGAAGTGTAATACCTTGTGTGTTAATGTATATTTTTGGGTAGAAGCATATGCATGATTCAGGACTCACATACCTTTTTCAGAGTAATTACCCCAAGATACCTATATTCCAAAACCACATACTATTAGAATATAATGAAATGTATTTATTTCTAGGAAATACTAAATAATCTATACCCTAACAAAACAATACGATTCCATTAAATACATATCCTCAATGTATTATTATTGGGATATATTCTTTAATCTATGATTTTACCAAATCTAGTTTCAAAGGGTTCTAGTAAATTTTCATTGATACAAATTGTAGAGACCCCAACCCCAGATACCAAAAGCTGATGCCACCATGATTACATTGGCATAAGATTCATGGAATCAAATCATAAATGACTGAATAGTTTATTAGTCTTGTTAAAAAAGATATATAATTAGAATATACATTACATATTAAATCCTAAATTAGAAATTGGATAGTCCTTGAAAATTCAATTATTCCAACTATTGTATCCCAAAATATCAATGAAAAAAATACTTCCTCATATATTGTGTAAAATAATACATATTAAAGGAGTAAGGTTACATTCTCATTAAGGGTATGCGTATTGTGAAATATAAAAATATATAAGGAATAATTACAATTTAAAGGAAACCATATGAATTAAATTCCATTAAATTATTATTTTGACAATAATATGTAATTTATTAAAGAATATCAAAGAAATTCTAAATAAATAATATCATGAGTGTGAATCTTAAACATTTATATTCTATGTTATTAAATAATCACATGTAAGATTAATAAATGAATTCATGATGAAATAATGAATTACACTATACATATAAAAAATAACATTAAATCCTCATTCCAATAAATATAATACTATTTAGACCTCATGACATGATATCTAATATATTTGAGGCTCATTACATGACATATATTAAATTTGGTGCATCTTGGGTCAAAATCATATATAGATTCTCTCATGAACCGTACCAATATACCAAGGGGAAATAACAGGCTCAACCAATCCCCAAAAAGGTCCAATGATTTCTTTATATGAAAGGGATTAAGATAAACAAACATAAACATTCATATTAATAAATAACATACATATTGTAAATACTTACACAAATGAATAATCTTAAATAATTTAGACTAATATGGAGAATGATATTGACATAACATATCCACAATCCAACTAACTTGTAAAGACCCCTAAATTCAAAGGGAATTTTTTTCTAAATTTTCTTTGGGATTTTACAAGAACGCAGTTTCTGACAGCGCCTGATTCTGAGGCCCGGTGTGCCCGGAATCCTTTTCTGAAGTTTGGCTCTGGTACGTTCCGTGAATGAACGAGCAGGAATTCCAATCTTTTGAACTGGTGCTCGGAATTGAATTCTGAGGGCACCGATGGAACTGTAGAGCCGGTAATTGCTTAGGAATGCCATTTCCAGAGTTCTGTTTTCACGAGAGAAGATGATAAAAATTGTGAAAGTTTAATTTATAAATTAACTACAATTTTTATTTTCTTTTAGTGGTTTAAGGCATTGGGTGGAAGTTGGGTAACTACCCAACTTCCCAAGGGCGGTTATGAGGGTGGTGGGGCCCACACGAAGCCCACCCCTTCACATTCCTTAACTCCCTCAACTCTTGTTTAAATTTGATAACTTAAGAATTAATAACTTATGTTATTAATGAGGTGAGTTTAATGTGTGTGGGGGTTTGAAATTCAAACTCATGTCTAATTAATAAATTAAGTGAGAGCTTAATTTATTTTGGGTTAGTTTCTTGTGGGGGAGTCTTGGGGAGAAAAAGGTTAAGGATTGACGAACTTCTTCATCTTCGACGAAGAACGCGGAGAACACTTCAGTCTCCGACGACGAACGCTAAGTTCTCGGAAACCGAATATGCGACGCTGTGTACCGCAACGGTTCTTCTGCGACGTCTCCTTCTGCGACATCTCTACCTGCGATGAATCCTCGTTCGACGAACCTCAATTCAATCTCGCACGAGGTAGGGTAATTTATTGTGGTGTTCACTTATCTTTTGATAAAAGAACGACGAGCGTGGACCAACCAATTCCAGGTTGATCTGTGGATCATTCGTTCATGCGGATTGATGTTGAGGATTATTGTTTTTGTCCGTGAATTATTTCTTGTCGTACGTTGAATTATATTAGATGGCCGTTTGCTATCATTATACAGGGAGGAGGTCGGACCGCACGAACACGGCCAACCCTCTTCCCCCCTTGTTGTTTGAATTTGTTGCGGCACGTGAAAGGCGGCGCGGTGCTGTTGCACCGCGCGGAAATTATGAGGAAGGGCTAAGAAGCGTTGTGTCGTCGCGCCGTGCCGATTAAGTTGAACAAACCACGGCGCCGTCGCGCCACCCAGGAAAATGACAAACGAAGCCACACGGGCGTTGTGCGATCCTCGCAGTAAAGGATGGGTCCCGAGATGATCTCTGGCGAAGACCCCAGGCGAATCGGACCACCGTAGCGCGTCCGGTGGTCCGCAGAGGCCCCCGTCGGCGCGGTGGCGCCGGCGGTTGAGGGCGGTGGCGCCCGGAGCACCGCCGGAAAAATCCACCACGGCTTCAAACGCGGCGGCGGAGTGTGGTCCCTCAACCGTGTGAGACCGGAGGGGAGCGGCGGGACGCGGCCGGATGCCGCGTCTGCTGGCACGGGCGGCCCCACGCGGGGCCGTGGTTCTTCACGCGGGGGAAGCGCCTCGCTCTACTCCGCTCGGCCGTAACCGGCCGAGCCGACCCACCGGTCGGGCCGGGTCGCGCCATCCGGGTCGGACCCGGTTCGGGCCGATCCCGGGGGGGGGGGGGGGGGGGGGGGGTGGGGGGGGGGGTTGGGCTGGGTCGGTTCGGGCCAAGACCCCCAGTTTTCAGACCCTCACGGTCATTCGCCCATATCTTGAGCTGTAGACCTCAGATCGACACACCATTAGTGGTGATGCGATCCTTTGATCGGGACGGTCATTTCAGTATATTACACTCAAGGTCTCGGAATACTTTGGGTTCGGCCGGGTTAGATCGGATACGAAACCAACCGGGCCCTCGGAGCGGAAACGCTTATATGTTGAGCTCCAGATGTCCAATTGAAATGTCATCAACTCTCCTAGATTCCTCTATGTGAGACAGATCTTTTGGCATACTCCGCTCGAGGTTTGGATGTCGTCGGAGTGCGGTCGGGTTGGTTCGTTCACGAAACCAACCGGGCCCCTAGAACGAAAAAGCCAATAACTCACATACCGGGCGTCTGATTGACACACCATCTGTCTCGTTGTTTTTCTATTGATAAGACAGAACTTTTGGCATACTTCGCTTGAGTTTTGGATGCAGTTGGATAGTGGATGGGTTGGATTGCACCCGAAATCCAACTGGGCCCCTCGAACAGAAAAGATTATATCTTTCAGACCGGACGTCCGTTTGACGAACCGTCATTGGTGTTGGTGATCACATGGAGAAACGGTCCATATGAGTATACCCTATGATATTTCGGGGTACAGTTGAGATACGGCCGGGTTGGTTCGCTCACGAAACCAACCGGGCCCCGGGGACGAAAAGGTTAGTAACTCACAGACCGGGCGTCCGGTTGATGCGCCGTCTGTTACGTTGAGACCCCTATGAAGAGGTGGTCCTTTGAGATACTTCTTCGTGGGAATTTTGATATTTGGAGTATTGACCTGTAGCTCGTGGAGTGGACCCTCCCATAGACGAGCATGTGGAGTACGGAGACCGTGTAGCCGACTGAGACCTGACAACTGCTTGACCGGCTCGACTTGGAGTGAGTCGACTAGCCCAGTGGATGGTGCACTACTTTGTGAGGTTCAGACCCATGGCGAACGGAGCACTACCTGTGTGACAGTGCAGACCCGCGGTACTCGTCCGAAGAGTACCTCAGCAGGCTACTAGGGGGTGTGCACTACTGTGTTTGGGTGGCATACCCCGGTGGGAATAACTACTGTGTTTGGGTGGATGACCCGCGGTACTCGAAAGGAGGAGTACCTCAGCAGTCATAGGTTAGTGAGCAGTACTTCGGAGTCATAACAGGACCACTGTACACTCCAGAGACGGAGCTCTTCAGCAGTTACGGTTTCGATAATGAAAATCCTGGTTTGAGCTGAGACTTTTGACCTTTGTGTTTACCTCATTAATGAGATTGGTCACTTGATAACTTAGGTATATGTATGGGAATATACCTGGGTAGTGTTTATCCGTTGATTTCATAATCCATGTGTTTCCTCATGATTGAGACGGGTTACTTGATAACATAGGTATATGTGTGGGCATATACCTAAGTAGAGGTTATCTATTGAGATCTTCCTTGTGGTTAAACTTGTTGGTTTTAGTGATACCATGAGGGTCTCGGGGTACCTACTGAGTATCGTTATACTCACCCCTGCACGGGCTATGCCCGCACCTCGTTGTGTTGGTTGCAGACGACGGGCAGTGCTGTTGGAGGCCAAGTGTTCGAGGACTGGACGGTACCCGGAGGTGGACTACACGACGAGTCAGTACCAGGATGTGGACTACACGATGACTCAGTATCTGGAGGTGGACTTCACGGCTGGACGACACTCGGAGGAGGTTGACGGGTGAGAACGTTGTAGAGGCTATCTGTACCTACCCTTTAGGTAGGATCCGTGGTGGACGATCCAGGAGCTGCACCATCTGTACCTACCCTTCAGGTAGGATCCGAGGAGGACGACCCAGGAGCCGCTTCCATTCTTCCAGCTGTTGTCTTATTCTGTTGTACTTAGTTCAGTTGTAGATGTACTTTCTTTTGGGTTTGTATTCTGGCCTATTTACCTTTCATCACTTCTCTTTGTACTTAGTGTTTTTCTTCCTCTTTTACTCTGTGGTGTTTTGTTTACTTTTATAAAGGCAATGCCTTCCCAATTATCGGGATTTATTCCTTTGGAGCTAGTCTCCATCCCCTGGCCTATGGAAGGTGGTCTTGGGGTAGTCACGACACGGGCCCCGAGGACGGGTCGTGACAAATTGGTATCAGGGGAATCGGGTCTACCGCAGAACATATAACTCTGATATTTTCTTTCTTTGAAGCAATAGTGTTAAGAGTACCGAGTGTTGTTTTCAGTTCAGGGAGTCCAGTGTTGGTGCAGGCGGCCGACGTATCCATACACCAGAACCCTGACAACTGATTTTTGACTTTGTGCACAAAAACACTGATTGCGTGTGTGTTTCCAGATGTTTTTAAATGTCAGCTCAAACCAGGTCAGCTCACCAGGTATAATCGATTGACCATGTGGCGTTGTTTCTTTCAGGATGTCTTTTCACGGACGACCAGCTAGATCCCAGAGGGATGTGCGTACTGACTGCCTGTCAAGCGACGAGGATTCGGTACAGGGCCCTCTTGCAGTCGAGGCACCAGCGGAGGCACCTGCGGTACTACCATACGTTGGGACACCGATGCCACCAGCCCCAGCAGTAGGCGATTCACGCCACTTGAGTGTGCTGCACGAGTTCCAGCGCCAGAGGCCACCTGGGTTCTGGGAAGAGACGGACCCGTAGGCGGATGAGGTTTGGCTGGAGGCAGTGGTGAGAGTCTTCAGGCTAGTGGGGATTCCTGCAGACTTCATGGTGATCTTTGCTACTAGCCTTCTTCAGGCAGCAGCAGTCAGGTGGTGGTGAAACTTGTTCCAGTTTTGCGACGGGATGTCCTTTACATGGGAAGACTTCGAGACCTTCTTCAGGGTGGAGTTTGTGCCAGTAGCTCTGCACCCCGAGCGTGTACAGGAGCTGCTGCCTATGATGCAGGATTTTCGATCAGTAGCCGAGTCATTTGTGGGCAGTAGACAGATGATGCAGAGGTCCAAGAGGACCATAGCCAGCCGTACGAGGTGCAGGAAGTGTTATGAATGCGGCATGAAGGGTCACCTGGCACGTGACTATCCGACTACTCGCACAGTTGATCCACAGGCTTTGGAGGATCCACCGAGGATGAAGCAGCGGCGGGTGCTTGAGAAACAGCCGAGCAGTGGACAATGCAGTAGAGCTCCGGGAGTAGGTAGATAGGAGCAGATCTAGTGGATATGTCCCTTGTACTTCTAGTTCCATATTTCTTTTGTATTTATGTCTTTGTACTATGAGCTTCAATAAAAAAAGACACTTATCTTTGAGATGTTTGCTTTCCTGTCCCTTTGTTTGGTTGATACTGAGAGGTTCCGGTTAAAACTGTTGACTTGACCCTCACATTCGATATATATACAGGAGGAGACCCAGTGACCTCACACTGATGCCGACAGCGTGAATCGACCCTTGGAGGCGAGAGTGACGGTTGGATCTCTTGGTAGTTACGTCGAGGCCTTACGACATCATCCATGGCATGAATACATCATTCATGTCAGGATTGACTGTATTAGGCAATGGGCGTGGTTCATCCAGGGGATGAGACCGAGTTTCTCTTTTCGGTAAAGGAGAAATTTTAGCAGTTCTTTCAGATCGTAGGCAAAGAAGGTGCAGATCATCCAGGAGCAGATGAAGACTACACAGTGCAGTAAGAAACAGGAAACCGACGCTAGTCTTAGAGACTCGAGCGTGTTAAAAGTTTCAATAAGAGGAAGTTTTAAGGAGAGATGAGTCTGCGAAGCAGTAGATGTGGAGGAAGAGCTAGGAGAGAATCATGAGGTGGTGTACATTTTAACAAGCTACAACCACCCGCCTTAGTTATCCCCACCAGGCTTAGGGAGCTGGATGGCGGAGGAAGAGTGCGGCTACATGCGGTCAAGGAGTGTGACCCAATGGCTCTAAAAATGATTCAAGGGATAGTCTATTTCCACTACTAACTGTTGTTTTAATGGACGTCGATATGAATCATTCCTTGCTTTCACAAATCTTGTTCCATACCTAGAGTTTCCGGTAAGCCGTGGACTTGACCCTCACATCTGGAGATACCTTGGGAGGAGACTCAATAATCACACTTACGCCGACGGTGTGGTCAGACCCTCGAGGTGAGAGTTTCTGTTGGAATCTCTTGGTGTCAGCGTCGAGGCCTTACGACGTTAGTTTGAGTATGGAATGGGCAATAACTGTTCATACTCAAATTGACGGTTTTAGGCAAACATCGGAATTGGTTTTCCTTGGTCGGCGAAAAAGGAAGCCCCAGGCAGCACAGGTTAACTCATGCGCATGAGGGTGCGACATATCACTCTTGAGTCGGTCAACCTTACCCTCGTGGCAGCTGTCGTTTGAGTTTCAGTTCTAACAGGAATTGGAGACCTCTGGAGTTCAAGGATGACGATCACGTCCTTATACGGGTCTCACCTCGACGAGGTTTACGGAGATGTGGCCAAGGCGGAAAGTTATCTCCGTGGTTCAGTAGACCTTCTTAGGTCCTCAGCTGGGTAGGTGTAGTGGTTTACCACTTGACCCATCCACCTCAGTTGCACCAGGTGCACAATGACTTCCACGTATCTCAACTGAGGAGATACGTGCTCGACCCTTCGCATATCTTCGACCATGGGGAGCTGGACTTTGGCGGTGGGGTGTATTTCACGGAGGTTCCAGTGGGTATCGAGGATCGACAGGGGTGGATCCTACGAGAACAATCTATTACTCAGGTGCGCTCTCACTGGCAGTACATGAACCTCCAGATGAGCACATGAGAGCGGGAGGCTCAGATGCGTGCTCAGTACTGCTTTTGTATCCCTAGTTTATGTTTAAGCTTTACGAGGACGTAAAGCCCTGAGGTGGGAGTAATGTAAAGACATGTAAAATTTAAAGGGAAATTTTTTCTAAATTTTATTTGGGATTTTACAAGAACGCAGTTTCTGACGGCGCCTGATTCTGACGCCCGGTGTGCTCGGAATCATTTTCCGAAGTTTGGCTCGGGTATGTTCAGTGAACGAACTAGCAGGAATTTTGATCTTTTGAAACGGTGCTCAGAATCGAATTTTGAGGGCACCTATGGAACCATAGCACCGGTAATTTCTTAGGAACACCATTTATGGAGTTTCGTTTTCACAAGAGAGGATGATAAAAATTGTGGAAGTTTAATTTATAAATTAACTACAATTTTTATTTTATTTTAGTGGTTTAAGGCTTTGGGTGGAAGTTGGGTAACTAACCAACATACCAAGGGAGGTTATGTGGGTGGTGGGGCCCACACGAACCCCACCCCTTCATATTCCTTAACTCCCTCAACTCGTTTTTAAATTTGATAACTTAAGAATTAATTACTTATGTTATTAATGAGGTGAGTTTAATGTGTGTGTGGGTTTGAAATTCAAACTAATGTCTAGTTAATAAATTAAGTGAGAGCTTAATTTATTTTGGGTTAGTTTATTGTGATGGAGTCTTGGGGGGAAAAAGGCTAAAGATTGAGGAAATTCTTCATCTTCGACGAAGAATGCGAAGATCACATCGGTCTCCGATAAAGAACGTCGAGTTCTCGGAAACCGAATACGCGACGCCGTGTACCGCGACGGTTCTTCCGTGACGTCTCCTTCCGCGACATCTCTACCCACGACGAATCATCGTTCGACGAACCTCAGTTCAATCATGCAGGAGGTAGGGGAATTTATTTTGGTGTTCACTTATCTTTTGAGAAAAGAATGACGAGCGTGGACCAACCAATTCCAAGTTGATCAGCGGATCGTTCGTTTATGCGGATTGATGTTGAGGATTATTGTTTGTGTCCATGATTTATTTCTTGTCGTATGTCGACTACTATTATATGGCCGCTTGTTATCATTATAATGGGAGAAGGTCGGACCGCACGAACATAGCTGACCCTCTTCCCCCCTTGTTTTTTGAATTTTTTGCGGCACGTAAAATGCGGCGCGGTGTCGTTGCACCGTGAAGAAATTATGAGGAAGGCTAAGAAGCGCGGCGCCATCGCGCCGCGCCAACGAAGTTGAAAAAACCACGGCGCCGTCGCGCCGCACCGGAAAATGAAAAATGAATCCACACAGGCGTTGTGGGATCCTCTCAGTGAAGGACGGGTCCCGAGATGATCTCTGGCGAAGACCGCAGGCGAATCGGACCACCGGAGCGCGTCCGGTGGTCCGCGGAAGCCCCCGCCGGCGGTCCGGGGCGGTGGCGCCCGGAGCGACGCCGGAAAAATCCGTCGCTTCTGAAGCCGCGGCGGCGGAATGCGGTCCCGTGACCGCGTGGGACAGGAGGGGTGCGGCGGGACGCAGCCGGCTGCCGCGTCCGCTGGCATGGGCGGCCCAACGCGGGGTCGCGGTTCTTCACGCAGGGTCAGCGCCCCGCTCTGCTCCGCTCGGCCGTAACTAGCCGAGCCGACCCACCGGCCGGGCCGGGTCGCGCCTAGGCCGGGCCGGACTACCCCGGCCGGGCGGGGTCACGCCAGCCGGGTCGGACCCGGGTCGGGTCGACTCGGTTCGGGCCGACCCAGGGGGGTTGGGCCGGGTGGGTCTGGGCCCAGACCCCCCGTTTTAGGACGCTCACAGTCTTTCGCCCATATCTTGAGCTGTAGGCCTCTGATCGACGCACCGTCAGTGGAGATGCGATCCTTGGATCGAGATGTCCGTTTCGGTAAATTACACTCAAGGTTTCAAAATACTTTGGGTTCGGCCGGGTTGGTTAGGATATGAAACCAACCGGGCCCTCGGAGCGGAAACACTTATATCTTGAGCTCCGGACGTCTGATTGACGTGCCGTCGACTCTGATGGATTCCTCTATGTGTGAAGGATCTTTTGGCTTACTTCGCTTGAGGTTTGGATGCTGTCGGAGTGCGGTCGGGTTGGTTCGTTCACGAAACCAACCGGGCCCCTAAACGAAACATCCAATAACTCACAGACCGGGCATCCGATTGACGCGCTTTCTGTCTCGTTGTTTTCCTTTTGATGAGACCGAACTTTTGGCATACTTCGCATGAGTTTTGGATGCAGTTGGATAGTGGCTGGGTTGGATTGCACCCGAAATCCAACCGGGCCCCTGGAACGGAAAAGATGATATCTTTCAGACCGAATGTCTGTTTGACGAACTGTCAGCGGTGTTGGTGATCACATGGAGAAACGGTCCCTATGAGTATACCCTATTAGATTTCGGGGTACAGTTGAGATACGGCCGGGTTGGTTCGCTCACGAAACCAACCGGGCCCCGGGGACGAAAAGGCTAGTAACTCACAGATTGGGCGTCTGATTGACGCGCCGTCTGTTGCGTTGAGACCCCTATGAAGAGGATGTCCTTTGAGATACTTATTAGTGGGACTTGTGATACTTTGACTATCGACCTGTAGCTCATGGAGCGGTCCCTCCCAGAGACGAGCGTGCTGAGTACGGAGACCGTGTAGCTGACTTAGACCTGACGACTTCTTGACCGGCTCGACTTGGAGTGAGTCGACTAGCCCAGTGGACGGAGAACTACTTTTTGAGGTGCAGACCCATGGCGGATGGAGCACTACCTGTGTGACAGTGCAGACCCGCGGTACTCGTCCGGATAGTACCTCAGCAGGCTACTAGGGGGTGTGCACTACTATGTTTGGGTGGCATACCCCGGCGGGAAGCACTACTGTGTTTGGGTGACTGACCCGCAGTACTCGACGGCAGGAGTACCTCAGCAGTCTTAGGTTAGTGAGAAGTACCTCAGAGTCGTGACAAGACCACTATACACTCCAGAGATGGAGCTCTTAAGTAGTTACAGTTTCGATAATGAAAATCCTAGTTTTAGCTGAGACTTTTGACCTTTGTGTTTACCTCATGAATGAGATGGGTCACTTGATAACTTAGGTATATGTATGGGCATATAACTGGGTAGTGGTTATCAGTTGATTTCATAATCCTTGTGTTTCCTCATGATTGATATGGGTTACTGGATTACATGGGTATATGTATGGGCATATACCTAAGTAGAGGTTATCTCTTGAGATCCACTTTATGGTTATCCTTGTTGGTTTTAGTGAGATCTTGAGGGTCTCGGGGTCCCTACTGAGTATCGTTATACTCACCCCTACACGGGCTATGCCCGAACCTCATTGTGTTGGTTGCAGACGACGGGCAGTGCTATCGGAGGCCGAGTGTTCGAGGACTGGACTGTACCCGGATGTGGACTACACGACGAGTCAGTACCCGGAGGTGGACTACACGACGAGTCAGTATTTGGAGGTGGACTTCACAGCGGGACGACACTCGGAGTAGGTTGACGGGCGAGAACGTTGTGGAAGCTATCTGTACCTACATTTCAGGTAGGATCCGTGGTGGATGATCCAGGAGCTGCGCCATCTGTACCTACCCTTCAGGTAGGATCCGAGGAGGACGACCCAAGAGCTGCTTCCGTTCTTCTAGCTGTTTTATTATTCTTTTGTACTTTGTTCAGTTGTAGTTGTACTTTTTTTTGGGTTTGTATTGTGGCCCATTTACCTTTCAGCACTTCCATTTGTACTTAGTGTTTTTATTCTGCTTGTACTCAGTGGTGTTTTGTTTGCTTTTATAGAGGCAATGCCTTCCCAGTTATCGGGATTTACGCCTTTGGTGCTAGTCGCCAGCCCCTGGCCTATGGAAGGCGGGCTTGGGGTAGTCACTACACGGGCCCCGAGGATGGGTCGTGACATTACCATATTAAATGAAACTAAATAATAAGTTTGATAATTAAAAACATATCTCTTTTATAGTTAATATATTAAAGGGTTAATTATATTGATGACTAAAAATATCACTACAATCAGTTTGGAGAAATCATCCTTTTTAATTAGAAAAATATTTTGAAATTAAAACTCTTTAGAAATCAATCATAAAAACATTTTCACTAATAATGTATCAGTATAATCATGAAATTGAATAATTTTATAAATAAATATGTGTAAATATTTAAAAAATGTAATATATAAAAATAAAAATACATTTTTATGGTAAAAATTTTAGAACAGTTCTATGTTTTGAAAATATCAAAAATATTCCTCTCATAATATCTATAAATTCCATATATTATTTTAATGATAGAGAAATAATGAGTCAATTGAAATAATTTTAAAAAAATTATTTAACAACTCATTTTTAAGAGGTTAATAATTATGTTTTATAAAATTTCATAGAAGACATATATTTGAATGGAAATAGATTTTCGACTAAATAGTGAAATGAAGTCTGACTGGAGCTTCATTTTCAGCAAGCCAACGCTAGAATGGAGGATCCTTGATTGAAGGTTCTACACTCTGGGAATCTCTTGTTGTCTATTTTCATTGGTAGCATGGATACTCATTGGTCCATTTCTTTGTATCTTGTATACTTCCCTGCTGGTGCAAGTTCATTGCACCTCATACTTGTATTGTAACTCTTTTGATTTTAATAAATTCCTCTTGGGGCATGAATTGGGAGACTAGTTCATGTAACCACTTTTCTCAAAAAAATGTCTTATTTATTTAAATAATTTTTTTTGTTTTTTTTTATTCCAAATAGTGGAAAACAGTTATAAATACATTAAAAATATTATTAATTACAATATTACAATATTATTAATTGTTTATTAAATAATTATGAATTACTTTTCTCTAACCGTAGTTCAAGTGTAAAAAATCTAGAATAAATGAGGTTGTGAAGTAAAACAATGGAAATATACTATTGTGGATGTGATAATTAACCAATGACATGATTATATGTAGCCTATATAAAATAAAACAAAATAATTCTAAATTAATCATAATATAATAAAACTTCATTAAAAAATATTCTTTGGTTGACAAAATCAATGATGTAAAAGTTCAACCCAATCAGTTGAAATTGAGTTAAACAAATACCTTGCATTAAAAAAAATTGTTTGATCATGAATTAACCAACTATATTGTTGTTTCCAACAATTTAATAAGTTATTAATAAATCATATTATTATTTATTATTACATATATAATCCATTTATAATATCTTTTAACTTTCCATTTAATAATATTTTATTATTTATAATGGTTTATGTGTTAATTGTCTTATTTTACCATGGGTGTTTTGTGATAAATGTTTTGGTCATTTTGAATATTTTATTGTTCTATAAAGTCCATTTTAATAATCCAGACCGAATTAACGTAACTATAAATAAATTTCAATATTAAAATAAATCATTAATTGTGGGTATGAAAAATGATGTATGCTACGATCATACAGACGGTAGGCTATAAATAGGAATGATTAAAATTTAGATTATTTTTTTTGATAATTATGTAAAATGGTAAGTAATATATTAAATTGTATAATGATAATAATTTCATTAATTCAATATAATATAGTAATATATATATCCTAAATATTTTTTTCTAATTAAATGAGATTCAGGTTTTTTTAAGGAAGTAGACGATAAGTACATGAATGATATAATAATCATTATGTGAGTGAATAATAATGAAGAAAAAGTAGTTTATATTATTCTTATTTCTTATCTAGTATAAAAAGTAATGTAATAAATTTCCATGTTGAATAGTTACTCAAGAGGTATAAATACCTTATATATTTTATATGTAAATTTTATATCCATCATTATACACAACCCCGAGTGGTTGATATTGAAAAACCAATGACATCAATTTATGAGGTTGTTATCTACTGTAAACACGAACAACAATTTTGTAAACCGTTTCATGAAGTGGGAATAGTTTTATTCAATAGAATTATCATAAATACATAAAATTATATGGAATATACTAAGGATTTTATATCAGTAGGGTATATAAAAATCGATGGATGTGTATAATGATGAAAAATAACGAATCATTTGGAAGAACATTACATCTTCTATAGGTTTCCACATTTGGTTTGCACTAAATCATTCCAAGTATGGTTTTATTACCAAAAGGACTCATAATATTATGGGATAGATTTTTGATTTTTTTCTGTTATATATTTTAAAAATTATTCTTTAATGTGAAATTTAAAGAGGGTATGGGGTGACCTTTTATAAGCAGGGTGTGTTCCATAGTTGTATTTTTATTAAAATTGAATTCAAACCACATTATATTCATGTAACTATGTCATAAAAATAGTCAATTATTGATAATATAATTTATACTATTGAAATATGTAAATATTGTGTGTTTAATATAGTTATCTCTGTATTTTTTCCATTATTTTTAATGTTAAATCCCTTAATAAAGCCGTTAAAACATTAATCACTATAATTAATTTTATGTGTTTTCACTAATAAATTTTTTAAAAAATTATTTTTTAATTGTTATAAAATATAAATATTGTGTTTAGAAATAGTTAAATTTTTTTTCCTCTTACAATTAATTGATGTGGAAAAAATAAATATTAAATTATTCCCGCCAACATGATGAGGATGAAATTTTTTAAAGTGGACATTTTTATATGTTTATAAAGTATTATATCATTATTTAAAATGGAATATAAAGCAATGAACTAAATTAGATTAATTTATATAATATTTATATAATATTACATTAAATAAAATTTATAATATAGTATAAATTTTTAATATTATTAAATGATATAATAATTTTCATATTAAATTTACATATCATTCACTTCGTATGAAAAAATAAAATATTTTAGAAATAAACCAAAAATTAACATTAACATTATATTGATTTTCCATTTTCCAAAGTGATGATTAATTTTTCATATAATGTATCTAAAAGTGGTAGAATTAATTTTAATTTATGTGCACTATGTACAAAAAACAATTTTTTTTGAAAATATATCTTTTTTGTAATAATTTATTTTTTGTTTTAATTATTTCTAATAATTATTGCATATTCAAAGATAACCAATAAAATTTTGTTGACAATATATATTCATATTTTTTTAATCCTATTCATAGCCTCTATTCCAATGGCTAGATGATAATTATCATTCCAAAAAATAATATTAATAATATATAATTGTTTGTTAAACTTGATCATGCATGTTACCAATGTATTTGGAGAATATGATGCTTTGTGTAACACGATCTGATAGTAGTGTTCCCTAGATTGTATGATATATATTATATTTAATTTATTTTAGAAAATAAATATCATAATTTCATTGAATTTTATATTCCCTTATACAATTGGTGCTTCATTTCATACATGCTTTAAAATAAAATAGTATTATTTTAGAACTTTTTAGTTTTACATATAATATAAAATAATAAAATTCAATGTTCTATTAAATTTTGAATTTCTTTGTTTTGGACTGTTTGTATTTTTTAAAAAAATATAATTTAATTTGGTGGATGGAATAAATATTAAACATTTATTTAAAATGAATGTTGGAGAATTGTAACACATTAATGTTTTTATATAAGATTTATGTTATTAGAGGTTTCTCAAGAGTTCAAATGTGTTTTCAAATAATCAGGTAATAGAAAATCAATATAGAGATAATTTTAGAATGTTATATGGTTAGTACTAACTATGTGGCCATAATTTTTCATTTTATTTGTAATGTCTCAGGGTTTTATTAACCCATGTGACAATCTAGTGGCGAAGGTGTTGATTTTCATAGGTCATTCGAGAATCATACATAATTGGAAACAATATTTTCTTTGCATGCTCTATAACCACGTTTGGTGTTGGTGTCTATAGATAGTGGCTCTTCATGGTTTTCACAATATTAGAGAAATGTTATTTAAAAAAATATTAAATCGTAAATGAGATGTAAATTACATATTATACTCCCATCCTATTTAGATTTTCATCTTAAAAATACTTTTCTCCCATTCCAAGTAGCTGCATTAGTTATACCAATTGCTTCCTCTTAGTCTTCCATTATTGTCCTTCATTTATAATGGTACTAGTATTCCCATAGTAACATTGGATTTATCTCTCTAATTAATTATCATCCTTCATTATTATCTCATTTAATCATTCTGTATCATATTTTATTTCATTGTTTTCAATTATATTATATTTTCATGGTGTTTGTTTATTCCTATGATTTCACTTATTCTAGTTTGAAAAAAGTCCTGATAATTGATGATTGGAGCATCCAAATCCTAGAATATGGGGTTTATAAATTTTACCTTATGTTATTTTTCTTTTTTGTCATGCATCATGAGGCCAAATAATAGACATTCCTCTGATTTCATTTAAAATAATAACTATTTGAAGGGGTTTGTTATTCAAGATTGAAATTTCATCATACAACCTCATTCATATTTTGGGATGTCCCCTCTAATATGTGATACATCTTATGGTGTTCTTGTTAATGTCAAAAAGACATTATAATTCCATATATGTTTGAATCACCTTCAATAGTTTCTTTTTATGTGACCTAAATGAGATAAATAAATATATTTAAAAACAAGTGAATGGTATTACGATGCATCATGAACCTCTTATATGTTGTGTATTATGATCCTAAATAAATTAAAATTATAATCGTTTGAAATCATATACTGTATTAGGTAAATTCATTATAGAAAATTTATATTATTGATGATATTTTGGAATTTTTTTTCCTTATTCTAAATGATAATTAGGAATGTAGTCCCATATTATTTATAATATTCATACATGGAATACCATTTCCATTATGACACTGAGATATTGTTTCCATTATAATTTATGATAGTAATGTATGGACTTCTTTATTCATTATGATACACATTCATGAAATCCCACACAATTTATGATACACAGTCACGATGTCCCTTAAATCAATGATATTATGGAATGGGGTTCCTTAATATTGATGAAACATAGAATTGGAGTACCTTATTATTCATTTTAAAATGGGTATTTAATACCATATTACTCATTATACACATGAATTTAATCCATTAATATTACATGAATCTCTTAAAATTTTGAATTGATGATGGTGTTTTGCTTTAGGTCCTGACATGTACTACATATATATACATATATTTGAGTGTGTGTGTGTGTGTATTTGTCTATTATAAAATATATAGTTCATAAATAGACACACACACACACACACACATATATATATATACCTATATACATGTTGACTCATAATATGATATATTAGGGATTATGCCAAAGTAGTTAGAGACTGACATGTGTCATTTTGGAACTTGAACTAACATGATTTCAATTTACATTTATACATGTCATTTTAATACCTCTAAATTATTATTTTTATATGAACTAGATGGATTATACTAAAATCATTAGTGGGGTACTATTGATATCTACTCACAACTTTTTGGTCTTCAAATTGGTACTTGAATAGATTACATGGATATAGGAAGGTATAAAGGGAAGTGTCTTCATTGGGAATTCTAATATCATTTATATAATAGAGTGCGAGATAAAAGGGCAGACCGTATAATCAAGAAACTATTAGAGATAACTATTTTCCTTTTTTTCTTTTTTATAGTGTGTTTTATATATATGTTTCTCTTATTCCTTCAACATATACACATGATATAATTTTGTATATTTTATATGTTAATTATTATTCCGATTTATTGTATATGGATTACTTATTCTTAAAAAACTAATCTGTTATAATGCATCATATTATTATATTTATTTTATACTGATGTGTAACACTCGATTTTGGAAGTGATATTCTCCCTTCTATACCATAATAAACCATCACTATTTATTGGAAGACAAATACTTATTTAGTGGCAAGCATCAGTCCACGTGGCCATCTAGGTTTGGAAACATATGAATGAAATATGTATTGGAGGTTACAAAGTGGTATTAAAGTATCTCACTTTTTCCTTCATCTTAATATTTTTTGAATTTAAGACGAAGACTAAAAATGTGGCTTAACCTCATAAACAGATCCATTATGGGCCCAACTAACTAATTCATGAAGATATTATCATGTTATCAGGGATAGTACAGTTTTTCTGGAATATTTTTTATAATGGTTGAATATTATTTCACCTTGTGTGATTTATTAACATTTATACGTCACTAATTTAGGTAATTTACCTCTAATCCTATTATGGAATGAGAGATGTTCTGTTCATGAATTATTTTGGTCCCATAATATTCACATGAATATAAGATTGCCTACATGTAAACATTTCATTTGTGATTTTCTCCTTATAATGATCTATTTCAATGATTACAAATATCATTCCTTACTATAATTAAGATAAAAAAAATTGTATTACTATATCTACAACAACAAAAAAAATTTATTCACATATATCATGGTGGTGGAACCTTGTTAAAAAATGACATGTTAGAGCCATGGACCATTGGTTTCATGGTATGAAAATTAAGTAGTTTCTATTAAATTTAAAAAAATTAAAAAACTAATATGTGTGGGACATTGAAAATTTGAAACGGTGAGCCATAATATTGAACCATCAATCATGACCATATTATATTCTATTGATGACGCTAAATACACAATGAGATTTAAATGATTGAAAAATCTATATTATAAAGGCATCTACCTTTTAAATTTCAGTATGGTGATGTATCTAACATAATAATGATATATAATAAATTTAAATTCATATATAAAATATTTTACATTATTAATTATAGTACCTATTTTATATTTATATGGTGTCCCATATGACTGAATCTCTATATTATGGACATAGACCATATAATTATGTTTTATCATTGCATCTCTTTGAGATAAACATACTAATAATGTTCTAAAATTATGAATAAAATAATAGGCCCTCCATATATAACCTATTTCTTTATATTCTTATGTATTTAACCCCCTGGTGGTATTTTTAGGATAAAGGATTGGATTTTTGTTATGTATATATGCACTAATATAGAAATGTGTATAAAATTATGGTGTCATCATTCTTGAAAATTCCACTAAAATTGGTAAAAGATATTTTATTATTTTGATATTTATAATTATGAGGTGATGGTTATTTAAAATTTCAATTAAATCATAATTCATGTTTATGACTGATTCCTATAATTTACATTTTCTTTAAGAGATCCTAATTGTGATAACAACACTAATAAAATATTATTAAAACGAAATTATGAGAAAATTTTACAAATCAACCATTGTGTTATCTTAATAATGTGATTAGAATGATTTTCCCTTTTAAAATTATAAATTATTTCCATTATGTTTCTATGACACATAATATTGTTATAATAAATGTTAATTTTGTAGAAAGGTTAAATTCATTTTATTTATGATTGAAATGATAGAAACTAGTGTGGTATTCAATTATTAATGTTATATTGGGTGATACATACACCTGAATTTGAGTGTTTTACATAGATCTCATATGGATTGAATTCATATACACTCAAACCTATAGGTTTAGCAGTATATCCTAGTGACTATTATATTTTGATTCTAGACTAAAAGTAAACTATTTATTCTTTATTTAGAGGCTATCACATTTTTGGTAGTTAATTGAATGGAAAAATCTTTGGTCAATGCATGCAAAAAAATACATCATTGAGGTGTTGTTTGGGTGTTGTTTTTCAGATGAAAGTTGACTAATTAATGAAATTCACCCACTAAAAGATGGGTGGTTGTCAGGGAATTTTTCCTTAAGGGAGTATTACCATATATGGATACACATGGACAATTAGCAACTTTTTCAATTTTCATTGTCATTTTAACCCTCAAGGGAGAAATCATATATGAGGATCATTCATGAGGATCCAGGCCTATGTGGCTGATGCTCGATAGGTGATGTAGTTAAAAAAATTATAGGAAATGAAAAAATATTTCAATGACCATTCAGATGACTTCATATTTTTTATTTTATATATTGTTTACAGTCTTCATATATTTCATTTTATGTTTGTTCCTAAATAGGTTACTATTCTCGTGAGATAGACCACTGGTCTAAAAATATAGACATAGTGGTCTTATTTTGGGAATTCATCGATGGTGTTATAAGCGATACATTAATTCCCTTAATTTGGATATAGAACCTATAATGTTAGTTGAATTTCACTTGATCATGGAAAACATTCAATGGAATTAGGCCATGGTTTTAAATTTTCCATAATGGATACATGCATTTTTTTCATACTAATGCACTATTGGTTCTAGGAATTTCAATGTATACGTGTTGATTCCTTTGTTTTTTTATAAATCTCCTATTGTGCTTTAAATCAAAAAAATATTTGATGGGAATTACTATTTATGTGCCTGATCTAGATTATAGGTGGTTTTGGGTGTACTATTTGAACACTTTGATGATTCAATGAGGAATTTAGTTATCCAACAAATTATAGAATAGGATGGATGCCATTTTTTAGGAGTTGTAAGAGAAATTTTTTTTCATTATTACTGAAATTTATCCTAGCATAATGAAAATGTTAATTTTTATAGATGAAATATTTGATTTTAAGTTTCATTTCTATTTAGGATGTACAGGATATAAACCCACAATTTATCACATTCTTGGTACGTACTAGACATACATGGGGTCTATAGGGAGTTAAACATGCATTAGTAGTATGGTGTTAGATAAATGTCATCGGTTTCCAATAGTGTCATTTGAGAGAATTGTGATATGTAAATTTCGACAAAGATACTGAAAGTAATTGGTGATAATGGATAATATTTCAATATACATGGAAATGATAAAGGGTTGAATCTTTGTGGACAAGGATTCAATTTTTTCCAGAGGAGTGGTTTCAAAAAATTGTTAAATGCATATATTAACATTTTAATGAATCATGGATTGGGAGTGTGGTAACCACCTAATATTGTAATCATAGTGTAATACTAGTAATATAATATCATTCAAAATATATTGGAATCATGTCGATTTTGGGGATAGATAATTAGTAATACATTGAACTACCGATCTAAATATATTTTGTGTTTGAATAAGAGATTCCTTGTGTGTTGTCCTTAAGGATCAATTTATGGTAATATATGTGGTGAGTAATACAACATTGAGTGTTTGATGATTATGACCCCTATTATGAAATAATATTGGAAATAACCATGGGAAAAATTATTGGGTGGTGTTATTTGGTGATGGGTGACTTTTTATCAATTAATGATAATAAGATTATTATCAATTCCAGTAATTACTTATTGAATTAGATGAGGTGTGGGATTTAGTAACTGGGATGTTATTTCATTATTTCAATGAAAATGAATCCACCATGGTTCGATATGGAACATAAATATTTATTTGGTGGCCATAATGTGATAAGGGTCACAAGATATAGAAAATGAATGAAAGAAATTCTTTTTAAGGATGTTGAACAAGTGGAATCATTTGAATTTTTTTTATTTTTTATGTCTGGGAATTGTTTTAAATAAAGAACATGTTGAATTCTTATTACATGAATTAAGCCCAATATATATTATTAAAAAAAATTATCTTGGTCAGGGTGAATGATAATTTTTTGTTTTTTCATTGTTATGGTTTGTAATAGTATGTGGTCCAGCTTACAGAAATCATCAGATGATGTGTAGTATCATTAGTGAGAATTCTCAAAATAATCTTGGAATTAATTAAAAGAAAATGATATAGTTTTTTTAATTATTTCTCATCACTAAATACTAAGAATTATCAAATGTAGATGATCAAATGTGGTTAAAATTGATTTTGCATAATTTTTAGATGTGTTCCATATGGAACCATGTTTAGAACATTCATGAGACAAGTCATATGTATTTTGAACATCAATCATGCTTTTAATAGAATATCTAGTGTTCATAGTTTGATATTTTTTTATTTGAGTTTGACCATTTTAATAAAAATTTATCCCACTGAAAGTGACCTCATGAGTTATTTTTAATTCATGTAAAGATATTACCAAGGATTATATGGATTTTCTTCTATGGTTAATTTTGATTATCGGAGTAGCATTACACAGAATTTGCCAATTGTATAATACTAATAGTTGGTAGATTAATTGGTATCATGATGATAGAGATAAATATTTTATCATTTATGAATTATATAGTATCTTGTATTTTCCATATTTATTTTTCTTCATTTTATACAGGAATGGTACTGAGTTTTAACGTCACGACCTGTCCTCGGGGCCCATGCCGTGACTACCCCATGCCCGCCTTCCATAGGCCTGGGCCTGGCGACAGCACCAAGGCGTAAATCCTGGTAAAAAGGGAATGCATTGCCTTTGTAAAGAAAACAAACACCATAGAGCAAGCAAGCATAAGTAAACACTAAGTAAAAACTGGGTACAATAGTAGGTGAGGAAAAGTAAGTGGGCCAGCATACAAACCCAAACTGAAAGTAAAGTACAACTAGAAGGGAAAACAACACCTGAAAAGTAAATCTGAAACGTCGAGCTGTCCACTGGAAATCCAACCTGAAGGGTGAGTACAGATTGCCTCCACAGCTCCTCGGGTCAAGTCGTCCGCTCTGAGAATGTCCTGACCAGTGGTCCACCTCCAGGTATCGTCCTGCTCCGCAAGCCTCAACCACGATCATCGTCGTCTGTCGTCTGCAACCAACACAACGTAGTGCGGGCATAGCCCATGCAGGGGTGAGTATAAGCTACTCAGTAGGGACCCCGAGACCCCCGAAGGTCTCCCAGAATCCACAAAGGATAATCCACAAAGGAAAGATACAATAATGAAGTAACATTCGACACTTCTTAGGTAAATTCCCATTCATATACTGAAGTCATCAATTCCTGTTTGGCTCCAACATCCGAGCCCAAGTACAACCCAGTCCACACAGGAAAGAAAAATGTAAATCCACATAGGATAGCACAACACAATCCACATAGGAAAACAAAACAGGATTTAGCTCACACAGGAATACTTCTTTGTATGACGATAGAGATGATCAGATATTGCCACTAATTCATCTAATCCGTCGGACCCACAATGGATTGAAAGGTACTAACCCCCGAAATGACCCCCAAAGGATCTAACCCACAAAGGATCGATAGGTAACTAACCCCCGAAATGTCCCACAAAGGATCTGACCCACAAAGGATCGATAGGTAACTAACCCCCGTAAAGACCCACACAGGATCGGACCCACACCGGATATGTAGGCGCTGGCCCACACAGGACCGCTGAGTGCTGACCCACACAGGATCGGACCCACACATGATCTGTAGCACTGATCCACATAGGATCTCTAAGTGCTGTAGTCGTCGCCGTCTAATCCACTGAGGATCTCTGTATAGTCGTCGTCATTGTCGTCGCAGTCGCAACCAGCTCTAGGGTTCCCGCACACAACAAGCTCGTTTGGGAGGGTCCGCTCCACGAGCCGAGAGGCCGATACATCAACTGACACATAGTGTAGAGTTGATTTATCCAAAAGTTATGTATCGTCAATAGGAACTCAACGTCGTAGACGGCGCGTCAATTGGACGCCCGGTCTAAGAGTTATTGGCTTTTTCGTCCCAGGGGCCTGGTTGGTTTTTAAGTCAAAACCAACCCGACCGTACTCCACCTGCGTCCAAACCTCGGGCGGAGTAAGACAAAATATCAATCTCACTAAGAGGAATCCAAAAAAGTCGACGACACATCATTCGGACGTCAGGAGCTCAAGTTATGAGCGTTTCCGCTCCGAGGGCTCGGTTGGTTTCGTGTACGAACCAACCCGGCCGAACTCAAAGTACTCTGAAACCTTGAGTGCGATATGTCGAAAAGACCGTCTCGATCCAAGGATCACATCACCACTAACGGTGCTTAGATCGGAGGTCTTCGGCCCAAGATATGGAAAAAATACAGGAAAGGTCCGAAAACGGGGGTTCGACCGGACCCGGGTCCGGGTCCGACCCGGCTGGGCGCGACCCGGCTGGCGCTTGCCGGTCGGCCTGCGAGTCGTCTTGGCTGGTTATGGCTGAGCGGAGCGGGGGGTTCACTGCCCCCGCGTGAAGGATCTGTGACCCCGCATGGGGCGGCCCTTCCCAGCGGACGTGGCCGGTTGCCGCGTCCCGTCCCCCCTCCGCTCCCGCACGGTCACGGGACCACGCCCTGCCACTGCGGCGTCTCCTTTCGGCGGCGCGCCGGGTGCCGCCGCCACCCGCCGTGCCGGCGAGGTGTGCCGGCGGGCTGCTCCGCGGACCACAGGATCAGTTCCGGTGGTCATAATTTCGTGTCGTCTTCACCAATGGCCCTCTCGGGGCCCTTCCTTCACTGCGAGGACCTCACCTTGCCCGTGCGGCTTGTTTTGTCGTCAACCGCCGTTCCGCACACCAAGAACGAAAAGGTGGTGGGTTAGGACTTGTTTGTTTGTCCGCACCCACCACGTTAGCGGTTTTAAATGTATCACAACAAATATTTAATCAAACACTACATGTATAAATCACAAAGATTTAAATGAATCAAACCTCTACCTCGTCTTAGTCGTCGAACGTGAGTTCTTCGCGGAATTGACCGTCGCGAAAGAAGAGGATCGTCGCGTCGCGGAAGGGGCGTCGCGTCGTCACGGTACACGGCGTCTCGTCGAGGATCTCCGAGGGTTAAAGAAAACACATAGATTTAATTGCACCAATTAAACCCATGTTGAGGATAAAATCCACAATGGAAATTAAAAGGTCTGTAATCCCCTACCTTAATCAGTTGATGATCGAAGATTGTCGCGTGGAAGGATCGTCGCGGAAGAAACATCGCGGATGGAGGATCTTCGGCGTCACGGTACACGGCATCGCGTTGTCGATCTCCGAGGGTTCAGCGTTATTCACGTTCTTCGCATTTATCGTGTTCTTCGCATTCTTCACGGAGGAGGATGAAGAACTTAGAGTTTCTCCAAATCCTCTCAACAAGCGACGCACATGTGTTGGTCTTATTTTATTCTTATGCCAAAAAATGAAAAACAATGTTATGAAATGAACCATTAATTTGGTGAATTAATGGTAACGACTTAACTGACCAATTAATAGGGGCGTTAAAATTTAAAAAAACACACCGGTTGACCTTCAATTAAAAGAGGTTTTTCGCGGGTGCGTTACTTAGAGGAAAACAAACGGTGGGGCTCGTGCGGGCCCCACCTCACAAATATCCTTCCATGTGGGTAGGATATTTTGGGTTCCACCATATCCGCTTCAACTCATCTTAAGTGGCTTTAAGTGGCTTAATTGAAATAAAATAAATTTTTCGCACCACTTTTTTTTATTTCTAAACTTAACCCCAAAAATTAAAAACCACACCTGAGCAAACGCAACTCCGGAAATGGCGTTTCTAAGAAAATACCGGCACTTCCATTCCATCGGTGCCCTCAGAATTCGATTCCATGCACCGGTTCAAAATTTAGAAAAACCCGCTCATTCGTTCACTGAACGTACCCGAGCCAAACTTCGGAAAATGATTTCGGGCACACCGGGCCTCGGAATCAGGTGCCGTCAAAAACTGCGTTCTTGTAAAATTCCCATGAAAATTAAGAAAAATATTTCCATGAATTTTACGGGTCTTTACATCACTCCCACCTCAGGGATTTACGTCCTCGTAAAGATACTTCATAAAATAGGGAAACAAATGTGGGTACTGAGCACGCATCTGAGCCTCCCACTCCCAAGTTCTCTCCTGGAGGTTCCCGTGTTGCCATATGATGCGCACTAGAGGAATCGACCATCCACGTAGGACCCACTCCTAACGATCCTCAATATCCACCGTGACCTCCGCAAATGTCGCCCCATCATCAACGTCCAGCTCCCCATGGTCAATGATGTTCGTCGGGTCGTGCGCGTATCTCCTCAGCTGGGATACGTGGAAGACGTCGTGCACCCGGTGCAACTGAGGTGGTAGAGCCAAGCGATAAGCCACCTCACGAATCCTGCTGAGGACCTGGAATGGTCCGATGAAGCGTGGAGACAACTTGCCGCCTCGTCCAAATCTCCGTAATCCACGTCGAGGTGAGACACGCAAGAAGACGTGGTCGCCATTCTCGAACTCTAGTGGCCTCCACCTCCTGTCAGCATAAGACTTCTGCCGGCTCTAAGCTGTCCTCATCTGCTCCTGGATGACCTAGACCTTCTCTGTCGTGGCCTGGACCATCCCCGGTCCCACAAGTGCTGACTCCCCAGTGTCTGTCCAGCACAAAGCAGATCTGTAAGGTCGGTCGTACAACGCCTCATATGGTGCCATCCCGATGGTGGAGTGGTAGCTGTTGTTGTATGCAAACTCCACCAAGGGTAGGTGGTCCTACCAGCTGCGACCAAAGTCGAGAACACATGAACAGAGCATGTCCTCGAGAGTCTGAATGGTCCTCTCCATCTGACCATCGGTCCGAGGGTGAAAGGCGGTGCTCAAACATAGATGCATCCCAAATGCCTCCTGAAACCCCTTCCAAAGCTGGGATGTAAAGCGAGCATCTCGATCGGAGACGATAGAGGATGGCACACCGTGAAGCCATACAATCTCTTGAACGTAGAGACGTCCCAAGCTCTCCACTTAGCCCTACTCTCTAATGGGTACGAAGTGAGCCGACTTGGTGAGTCAGTCGACAATCACCCAAATTGAGTCATGACCTCTGGAAGTGCGTGGAATTCCAGTCACGAAGTCTGTAGATATCCCATCCCACTTCCACTCTGGGACCTCTAAGGGCTGTACCAAGCCTGTTGGTACCTGATGCTCTTCCATCACCTACTGGCAGGTGAGGCATTGAGAAACGAACTCTGCCACAACCTTTTTCATGCCCGGCCACCAGTTTTGTAGTTTGAGATCCTGGTACATATTCCCCCTCTAGGATGTACCGCCAAGGGAGAAGTGTGAAACTCTCTCAGCACCTCCTCCCGTAAAGAAATTGGTACTAAGGTACGTCCTCTGAAAAGGATTTCGTGATCTACTCCAAAGAAGAAAACATCAAGTGCATGTCCTGAGGATATCTGCGCATGCCGCGTCTCACAATCAACGTCCCCATGTTGTGCCTCTCTGACCCACTACAGTAGTGGAGGGGTGACTGTGAGAGACTGAAGGAAGGATTCCCCATCTCTATCCATGAAGGATATTTGTAAAGTGGCTAGCTGCTCTGTCACCTCCTCAATTAGCTGAATGCCCGTTCTCCTGCTGAGAGCATCGGCTACTACATTTCCCTTCCCAGGAGTATATACTATCTCATAGTCATAGTCCGAGAGGAACTCAAGCCATCGCTGTTGTCTCAGGATCAGGTCCTTCTAAGAGAATATGTACCTGAGACTCTGATGGTCAGAAAAGACTATAAAGTTCTCACTCAGCAGGTAGTGTCGCCATGTCTTCAGAGCAAAGACCATTGCTGCTAACTCCAGGTCATGGGTAGCGTAGTTCTGCTCATGCGGCCTCAACTGACGTGATCCATAGGCAATCACCACCCACTCCTGCATCAGGACACATCCGAGTCTGGTCCCTGATGAATCGCAGAAGACTACGTACCATACTCCCTCCTCCAGCAACCTCAAGATAGGGGCACTGGTCAATCTCTATCTCAGCTCCTGGAAGCTCTGCTGACATCTGCCTGACCACACAAAGGGTTTCCCCTTCTTTGTAAGAGCTGAGAGTGGTGCCGCAACTCTAGAGAAGTCTGGCACAAATCTACGATAGTATCCAGCCAGTCCCAAGAAACTCTGCACCTCATTCACGCTCCTGGGTGGCTCCCAAGCTAGCACTGCCTCGATCTTCGTAGGATCCACCGCAACTCCCGCCTCAGAGATGACGTGTCCCAAGAAGTGGAACTCGTGTAACCAGAACTGAAACTTCGAGAGCATTCCATAAATATGGTGCTCTCAGAGTGTGTCTAGTAAAACCCGCAAGTGGTAGGTGTGCTCCTCCTCAGTCGTCGAGTATATCGAAATGTCGTCGATGAAGACCATGAAAAATTGATTGAGGTATGGCTGAAAGATCCTGTTCATGAGGCCCATGAACACTGCTGGAGCATTGGTTACACCGAATGGAATAACCAAGAACTCATAGTGGACATACCGACATCTGAAGGCCGTCTTCTGCACGTCCTCGTCCCGAACTCTGAGTTGATGATAGCCTGACCTGAGGTCTGTCTTTGAGAACCATCGTGCTCCCTTGTGCTGATCAAAGAGGTCATCAATCCTCAGTAGAGGATACATATTCCTCACTGTCACTTGGTCAAGGCGACGATAGTCAACACAAAGTCTCAAGCTCCCATCCGCCTTCTTGGCGAACAATATTAGGGAAGCTCAGGGTGAAACACTAGGTCAGATGAATCCCTTGCCCTGCAAGTCCTACAACTGTAACCGTAGCTCTCGAAGCTCTGCGGGAGCCATCCGATATACTGGGGTGGATATCGGGGCTGTCCCGGGGTACAAATCAATATAAAAGTCTACCACTCTGCGAGGAGGTAGTCCTAGAACGTCATCGGGGAAAACGTCCGCATACTGATCCACCACTACAGGAAAACTAGGACTCTGCACGTCAATTTCTTCTAGGATGAGGCTAGCCAAATGATGAGTGATGGTATGTCCTCTCCTCTGCGGAAGTCCATCCTGTGCTCCGAATGCTCCCTTCTCGCCGGTGAAGGTGAACCTGCTCCCGTTGGTGCGTACACATCGCACCTTGCACATAATACAATCAATCTGTGCATGAACTATAGATAACCAATCCATGCCCAAGATGATGTCGTAAGGCCTAGACGCCACTACAAAAAAGATACCAGCCGAAGATCTCACCTCTTAGAGTAAGCTCACACTACCGGCACCAGTGCGTAATCGTCAAGTCTGCTCCCATATGAGTCTCTAGCCGTAAGGATCGAGCCAACGGCTCTGTCGGAATCTCCGAGCTCCGAACAAGGGAATCAGTTATTAAAGAATTACTCGCTCCTGTGTCTATAAGAACTATAGAAAGGGTGGAATAGAGACAGATAGTACCTCGAATCATCTCGGGCGCACCGTGGTCGTAGGCCTCCGCTGCCTGGAGTTGTGCCTGTCTCTGCCCGCTAGCTCCCTGTGGTCGGGGTGGACCTCCTGGTGGTGGTGGCGGTAGAGCCTAAAAGCGTCGCCCACCACCTACCACTCGTCCAGCTCCTCTGCCTCGTCCGCCTGCTCCCTGCAGACCGCCACAATCGACCCTCTGCCTCTGCCTGGGTGGCCCCTCAACCGTCTGCTGCTCCTCGGCATGGTGGGTCGGGCAGTCACGAGCCATTTGGCGCTACCCGCCGCATGTGTAGCACTGTCTGCCTCTCAAAAGACTGGCTCCACGATGTGTTCCCTGCACTGCTGAGCCAGTGTCCTGAGGTCGTCTGCCTGAGGGTCTAGTCTGCTTGGACCCATGAGTCATCCGTCGACTGCCTGCTGTAGAAGACTCTGCTACGTGCCGCCCCGCGGTAGGTCTCACTGCTGAAGAAGGCTCAGCAGGAAATCTCTCGGTCAAAAGGGCTCGCTCCAGTACTCCTGCCTAAGTCAGAATGATGAGGTAGATCAGCGATGCCCTGATATCATGCCTCAATCCCGGCTCAAAGGTCCGGGCCTGGAAGAATGGGTCCCGTACCATGTCTGTCGAGTAGCGCGAGAGATCGGTAAATCTCGCCTAGTACTGGGCGACCGTCAAGTTTCCAGGCCGCAGCTGAAGAAGCTCCTAGATGCGTACCGCACAGAGGGTGGCTAGGAAGAACTCCGAGCGGAAGAGGATCTCAATGTATGTCCAGAGAAAAGATGCCTCATCATGCACCTGGAGCATCAAGCTCCCCCATCGGCCAGCTTCTGCGTGCAGTAGGCTCGCTGCGAGGATCACCATGAGGTCTGCTGGTGTCCTCACTAACCGGAAAACTCGTACAACATCCTCTAGCGAGTCCTCGGCTGCCTGGGGGTCCGTCTCCCCGCGGAACCTGGGCGGTCGTTGGCGCTGGAACTCGTGCAGTGCACTAAGGCGACGTGCATCGTCAGCGGCTGGGGCTGGAAGAATCAGTGGCTCGGCGGGTAGAGGTACCGCTGGTGCCTCAGCTATCAAAGGGCCCTATACCGATACCTCATCGCTCAGTGGGCTGTCGTCATGCACAACTCTCGGAACCCTAGATGGATTCTTTCGTGGGGCCATCCTGAAAAGAAACAGGTGCACCATGGTCAAACAGTATACCTGGTGAGCTGACATAAAGTAATCACAAAGAAAACTTGAAACACACATGCAATCAATGTTTTCGTGAATTAAGTCGGAAATCCGAAGTCAGGGTCCTGTTGTACGGATTCGTCGGCCGCCGCACCAACACTGGACTCCCTGGACCGATATCCACACGAAATACACTTAACACTATAGCTTCACATAGAAAAAGATCAGAGTCCAAAGTTCTGCGGTAGAACCGAAATCCTCTGATACCAATTTGTCACGACCCATCCTCAGGACTCGTGCCTTGACTACCCCAAGCCCGCCTTCCAAAGGCCAGGGGCTGGCGACTAGCACCAAGGCGTAAATCCCAGTAAAAAGGGAAGGCATTTACTTTGTAAAGTAAACAAACATCACAGAGCAAGCAAGCAGAAGTAAACACTAAGTAAAAACTGGGTACAACAGTAGGTGCAGAAAAGTAAGTGGGCCAGTATACAAACCCAAACTGAAAGTAAAGTAGAACTAGAATGGAAAACATCAACTGAGAAGTATGCTGCAACGTCGAGATGTCCACAGGAAATCCCACCTAAAGGGTGAGTACAGATAGCCTCCACAGCTTCTCGGGTCTAGCCGTCCGCTCTGAGAACGTCCCGCCTAGTGGTCCACCTCCAGGTACCGTCCTGCTCCGCAAGCCTCAACCACGATCAGCGCTGTCCGTCGTCTGCAAAAAAAACAATGTAGTTTGGGAATATCCCGTGCAGGGGTGAGTATAAGCTACTCAGTAGGGACCCCGAGACCCCCCGAAGGTCTCCCAGAATCCACAAAGTATAATCCACAAAGGAAGGATACAATCACGAATAACATTCAACACTGCTTAGGTATATTCCCATACATATACCTAAGTCATCAATTCTCATTCAGCTCCAACATCTGAGCCCAAGTACAAACCAGTCCACACAGGAAAGAAAAATGTAAATTCACACAGGATAGCACAACACAATCCACATTGAAAACAAAACAGGATTCAGCTCACATAGGAATACTTCTTTGTATGACGATAGAGATGATCAAATATTTCCACTGATTCATCTAAGTCATCGGACCCACAATGGATCGAAAGGTACTAACCCCTGCAATGACCCACAAAGGATCTGACCCACAAAGGATCGACAGGTACCTACCCCCCGCAATGACCCACAAAGTATCTGACCCACAAAAGAACGATAGGTAACTAACCCCCGCAAAGACCCACATAGGATCAGACCCACACAGGATCTGTAGGCGCTCGCCCACGCAAGACAGCTGAGCGCTGACCCACACAGGATCAGACCCACACTGGATCTATAGCACTGATCCACGTAGGATCGCTGAGTGCTGTAGTCATCGTCGTCGAATCCACTAAGGATCTCTGTACAGTCTTCGTCGTAGTCACAGCCTGCTCTAAGGTTCCCGCACACAACAACCTCGTTTGGGAGGGTCTGCTCCACGAGCCAAGAGGTTGATACATCAACTCACACATAGTCCAGATTTGATGTATCCAAAAGTTCTATATCGTCAACAGGAACTCAACGTCGCAGACGGCGCTTCAATCGGACGCCCGGTCAGAGAGTTATTGGCTTTTTCGTACCAGGGGCCCGGTTGGTTTTTAAGTCAAAACCTCCCCGACCGTACTCTACCTGCATCCAAACCTCTGGCGGAGTAAGCCAAAAGATCCTTCTCACTAAGAGGAATCCAACAAAGTCGACGACACGTCATTCGGACGTCCAGATCTCGTGTTATGAGCGTTTCCGCTCTGAGGTCCAGGTTGGTTTCGTGTACGAACCAACACGGCCGAACCCAAAGTACTCCGAAACCTTGAGTGCGATATTTCGAAAAGACCGTCTCGATCCAAGGATCACATCGCCACTGAAGGTGCGTCGATCGGAGGTCCGCATCCCATGATATGGGAAAAAAACCGGAAAGGTCTGAAAATGGGGGGTCTGGGCCCAGCCGACCCGGGTCGACCCGACCCAGGTCCGGGTCCGACCCGGCGGGGCGCGACCCGGCCAGGCCGGCGCGGCCCGGCGTGGCCCGGCCTGGGTGCGACCCGGCTGGCGCTGGCCGTTCGGCCAGCGGGTCGGCTCGGCCGGTTATGGCCGAGCGGAGCGGGGGGCGCGCTGCCACCGCGTGAAGGATCGGCGGCCCCACGTGGGGCCGCCCTTGCCAGCGGACGCCACCGGCTACCGCGTCCCATCCCCCCTCAGGTCCTGCGCAGTCGCGCGACCGCGACCTGCCGCTGCGGTGGCTCCTTCCGGCGGCGCGCCCGGCGCCGCCGCCACCTGCCGCCGGCGCCGCCGTGCCGGCGAGGCGCGCCGGCAGGCTGCTCCACGGACTACCGGATGAGTTCCTGTGGTCCGAATTTTGTGTCGTCTTCACCAATGGCCCTCCCATGTCCTTTCCTTCACTATGAGGACCTCACCTCACCCGTGCTGCTTGTTTTTTTGTCGACCAACGTTTCGCACACCAAGAATGAAATAGGCGGTGGGTTCAGACTTGTTCATTGGTCCGCACCCACCGCGTTAGCGGTTTTAAATGTCTCACAACAAATATTTAATCAAACGCCGTAGGTATAAATCAAAAATATTTAAATGAATCAAACACATATCTTGTCGTTGTCATCGAACGTAAGTTATTCATGGAATTGACCGTCATGGAAGAAGAGGATCGTCGCGTCGCGGAAGGGGCATCGCGTTGTCGGGGTACACGGCGTCGCGTCGACGATCTCCAAGGGTTAAAGAAAACACACATATTTAATTGCACCAATTAAACCCATGTTGAGGATAAAATCAACAAATGAAATTAAAAGGTCCGTAATCCCCTACCTCAATCGGTTCATGATCGAAGATTGTCTCAGGGAAGGATCATCGCGGAAGAAACGTCGCGGAAGGAGGATCGTCGGCGTCGTGGTACACGGCGTCGCATCGTCAATCTCCGAGGGTTCAGCATTCATCGCGTTCTTCTTGTTCTTCGCGTTCTTCGCGTTCTTAGCGGAGGAGGACGAAGAACTTAGATTTTCTCCAAATCCTCTCAACAAGCCACCCACATGTGTTGGTCTTATTTTATTCTTATGCCAAAAAACGAAAAACAAAGTTAATAAACGAACCATTAACTTGGTGAATTAATGGTAACGACTTAACTACCCAATTAATAGGGGCGTTAAGAATTTAAGAAAACGCGCTGGTTGACATTCAATTAAAAGAGGTTTTTCTTGGGTGCGTTACTTAGAGGAAAAGAAATGGTGGGGGCTCGTGCGGGCCCCACCTCACAAATATCCTACCAAGTGGGTAGGATATTTTGGTTTCCACCCTATCTGATTCAACTCATCTTAAGTGGCATTAAGTGGATTAAGTGATATAACATAAAGTTGTCTCACCACATTATTTTATTTCTTAACTTATCCCCCAAAATTAAAAACCACACCCGAGCGAACGCAACTCCGGAAATGGCGTTTCTAAGAAAATAACAGCGCTGCGATTCCATTGGTGCCCTCGGAATTCAATTCAGAGCACCGGTTCAAAAGTTTGAAAAACCCGCTCATTCGTTCACTGAACATACTCAAGCCAATCTTCAGAAAATGATTCCGGGCACACCGGGCCTCGTAATCAGGTGCCGTCAGAAACCGTGTTCTTGTAAAATTCCCAATAAAATAAATAAAAACATTTCCTTTAATTTTATGAGTCTTTATATTTAATGACCTAATTGAGGCATGATTCAATGAAAATTAGAGGATCATTGCGTGTTAGAAGTTAAACACGACTGTTTTAGCTGATATTTATAACCCTAGAATTCTTGGTGGTGTTTTTGTTTTCCCCAAATATTTCCCAGGGTAAATAATTTATAAGGTATCGAGTTTATAACATCACATGATTTGGAATAGTTGAGTTTTTTAGAATAATTTTATCTTTTCATTTCATGTATGGACTAAATCATAAACTAAGATTCAGAATGTATATCAATGTATGAGAAAAAAATTGTATTATTTTATTATGAGTTCAGTAAACTGAGAGGTATTGTAAGAGTATGTATGTGTTTCAGAAGCCTCAATATCCAACAATTAAATTTGGGATGAAGTAGATATTCTCATTTTCATGGCACACAGTTTTTAATAAATGTGCAGTCAAAACTATGAAAACAGTTTGAATAGAGGAACATTTTGAAGTAAATAATTGAAACTCTCAGGGTCACCATAATCCTTGGTTATGATGTGATGAAATCATTACATAATTTCTGATTTTTTTTCAAACTATGTGATGTAACTGGGTGAGGTGTGTGTTTCCTTTGATTGTGGCAATGGATGGTTGGTGGATGGTTTTACAAACTATGTGTTCAACCAATGATCCTATTAAAAGGGATTGGAATAATGTTTTTTTACATGAGATTTTTTTAGTGATTTTACTCCTATTTTTACATCTATTATCATATTATGGGAATATGCATGAGCTCCCTCAATGTCCCTCTTTTAATATTCGACGGTTCTCCCTTAGTCAGACTAAGAATTGTACATTATCTATCCAAATTAGTCTCCCACATTTGTCCAACATTCCTATTCCTTATTATTTCATTTTCTTTTATCGTGTAAGATGATATTACCATTTTATTTTTTATATCCAATTTTCATGGATTATAACTATTCACCCAATTTTTCTCATTCTAGAAAAAATCAAATCCAAATAACAGATGAGGGATGTTTTGAAATCAGGAGAAACAGTTCTAAGTCTTTTCCCATGTGGCTTTATTGTTTAATATTTGGGAATATGATGCCAACTTCCAAAATATTAATGAATTTCCTTAAGAAATAATAATTATCTTAATTTTTTTATCCATGTTATAAATGACCTCATAATCCCTTTTATATATTTTGGGATTTCCACTTCAACTTGTTCCATATATTGATGTGTTTTTATGAAATATATAAATATAATATAAATTATTGTGTGACCAATAAAACTTATTTATCGTACACCTAGGAATCATAAATGAAATTTAAAAATATAAATAAATTTTCCTGAATGTTAAAACAATTAAAAGAAACCATATATAAAATTTGGTTCATTAACATTACCATATGAATTAGAGAATGTTTGAAAATGATCACTCTTATTTTATCAAATCATGACCATAAATTTTGATAGTTTATGATACTAATCTAGGGAGTCATCCATCTTTATAATACTTTTGTATGTAGTCCATTATTATTTATGATAATTAGGCATCAAGTAACTTCTTCTTCATTAGATATATGCATCACATCATTCATTATTTATGAATTACACAAAAATAGGAAGAAACTATTATGAAATTATAAATGGCATCATGGATAGATCATGTCGTAATAGCATAAGAACCTCTTCCATGAATGTAGAACGATGAATTTTGATGGTCCTGTTAAAATTTACTGAAAATTAATCTATATGGACTATACAAGAAAATTTGTAGAATATACATTTTTTTCATACAATTTTTTGATTTTCTCCACAAGTATATGGGAAAATGTGCTTCCCATTGATGATTTTTCTATTGGTATCGACATGGTATATATAAAAAATGTGTTGAACTGAAATACATGTCATGTTTATTTTAACTAAACTACCTACAACAGCAAGAAGTGAATATCTATCATTTATAGTTACATACATTATGTGTGTTGTCTGGTTTGAAAATCATGTGTGTACTTGGTCCAGACATGTTGTTTTGATTAAAAATATAAATGGTGTGTGTTAATAAATTACACACTATGTATTTTTATATTATTTCATTGGTTTTACCATGAAATTTTCCATTTTAGTAACTCATTAAAATAATCATAAAACTGAAATAAAAAACTTGATCCAGATAACAACATCTATCTAATGAAAATATGTTTTGTTATTAACAAACTGCATGGATTATTTTTCAAAAAAATGGGGACATCAAACACAACCCACAATATAATTTTTTCATTCCCTCAATAAAAATATAACTATTTAATTAGATGAATCCATACTCTAAAATGGAATATTTCAATTAAATGAAATTTACAAAAAAGATAATAATATTAGAGGCCTTTAAAAATAATGAAATTTAATCTTATTCTAATAAACTTATAATGCCTCGTATATAATTAAATAAAATATGTTCATATTGTTTTATCAAAATATTTAATCATTGAATAAATATTCATTCCACTAGATGATTTAACTCACCATAAACAATGGCTCACTCCCCACTCTAGATCATATAATCATATATAAACTCAATATCAGGTGTATGATCTCTATAAAAAATCTTTCATGTTATCAATATCATTACGTAGAAACTAAATATAATTAAACATGAGGTCTTTGAATAGGGTTCTTATGATTATAAGTTTACAATTATGTTTGTAATGAAATTAATAAAATATAATAGTCTTTAAAATGGATAGAATAATTATGAATAAATTAGGATATTATATAAAATGATTCAAAAGAAATCTATCCCATCCAAAATATCTCAATTGTCAACCCAACTATTCTCCCCCATTTATATCACGTGTTCTTATTATATATAGGAGTGTAATGATGAAATTTAGTACTCTTATTAATTTCCAAATTGTTTTAAAAAACATTGGAGGACATTGTAAAAAAAGAATGGGTTTTTACCATTTCATAGGAATGAAAAATAGATACTCTCCTGAAAACATAATTTCATTATAGCCCAAAAAAATATAACATGAATACCAAAAAACATCTTTTATTTTAAATTAAATAATCATGAATTATATTCAAATAGATAATTTATGAAGGAGGAGTAGGCTAATAATGATGATTCATATCAAGGAAGTTCATGATTACAGTGGGATTTAAATAGAAGGACTACTCATTGCATTATACAAGTCAAATGGGAGATGAAAATGTAAATAGAATTCCTCATTCATTTTAATATGATTTTGAAACATTATATTAGGATAATAAATATATTCAACATCAAGAAGTTATGCATATCCAAATAATATATTTGGAAAAATATCATGATAATGAATATGACAAGGGGATTAGAATACATCTCATGAATGTGGATAAAAACTGGGACAAATAGATCAATACATAAGTATAAAATATCAGTCTAATAAATTAAAATTGTTATGAATTAATATCTCTAATCATACGTATACAAGCATTAATTTTTATCATTTAAAATTTTAAACTATTCATTTAACATTCGAAATTCCTACAGATGTTATCATTATTTATATTTATAATTATTAAAAAACAATTACATAATTTTTACATATATCGTGTAATTAATGATGAAACATACATTAATCAAAAGGTAATAGTTTATTTATGTATAGAGACTATCATCTACATTTAATCACACTGGGTCCTTTAATAAAAAACAGCATGTATGGGAAGAGGATACAAAATGTAACAAAAAAAACAATGTGACAGATTAGTGAAAGAAATAAGAAAAATAAATGGAAAAATTTTCATAATAAAATACTCCACTTATTGTGAGGTTGAATAGTTCGATGATGTTTAAATAAAGAACACATAATAGTATAGATTACCTGTGACTATCAATTGAATGGAAAAACTAGTATGTAGGTATAAAAATCAATACATCAATATTTATATATATATACCTATAAATATATATATGAAAAACATTTTGTCTAAATTGTCACTGGGTGGCCTCTTGAAAGTTATTGTATGAGGTAGTGGGATCCTATATGGAGTGTGAGAGTTGATCTGAAGAATAAGTTATACATTAGGCGTTATAAAATGTTTGATGAATATAAAAATCATGGAAGCCTATAGTGGATGTATTGCCTGTTATGTAGATGATCTCCCAACATTCAATCCATATAATCATGAAATCGATACATATTATCGACTCAACAGTTAATGGATTCAATTTTCAATGAGTCCCAAGAATAAACCGAGTATGTGGGTGGAGGTGTGTGTAAGATTTTTACCATTTATATGGATGTATCAATCTTTTATTCATGTACTCTATTATATTATTTTGAGTATATCATGGTTGGGTATTATCTTGTGAATACTTTTCTAAAATTTTAATTTTTTTGGATGGGTTCAAAGGAATACATGGTTAGATTATGGTTTGGAAAAAATGTTTTCCTACCTCAGCAAACCATAAAACCCCTGACATAGTGGAATTTTCAAAGTATTCACATGTATTTTAAATATTTTTCTCTCCTATAAGTAATTTTTAACCAATAGGGGTGTGGAATATAGTAGGTTTTATGTTTTGGAAAACCATGTAACTATACACATGGAACAATGATCACAATTATTATTATTTCATAATGTCGATTAAAATTTCATAACCCCCACTTAATTCATCTAAATTTGACCCAACTCAACCATTACCCATTCCTAATATTTTTAATGATTCTAGATGAATCCATTAAGATCTCAAACACGATTCTTGATGAAGCTAAAGATGGATGGATAGATCTTCAACTCTGTAGGTATTTTGATTATTATTTATTAGGCATCACTCTCTCTATCATCTCACTATCTGAATAGGAAGGGGGTTGTTTAATATTGCTTATGTGTGGGGGGGGGGGTTAGAAAATGGTTTTATGGATCATTATTATTTTGATCTTACATCATGGTTTTGATAATAGATCTTTACTTCATCATGACATTGGGTTTTCATCATTAATTATATATTTTCATTGATGAGAATCTATCTTAAAACTAATATTATGTGGTTTAAATAAAAAATTCCATAATCATAGTTTAAATACATGAATGAAATTAAAAAATTGGACCTTCAATGATTGCTAAATTTCATTGTTGATTGAATCAATTTAATTTAATGATTATTTGATAATTTTTTTGGTTAAATTCCTGGAAGTGAAATTGGAGGAATTTGATTAATTAATTGTTCAATTATTAAATGTAATATTTTGAAAATGATGATTATGGAGTATTAGGACTATGTAATTAGACAATTAATGTGAGTATTAATTCCTTGAAAATATGTTTTACGAGATTTTTGAATTAACCTAAATTTTTAGATATTGAATCTATTATATTCACCAATGTGATTAATGTGACGATCCATGATTGTATTAATAATTCTATTAGAACCCCATTATGATATTTTTATAATGAATGTTAATGATGCTAAAATATGTTTTTATAAAAGCGTGAAATGTGTGATATTTTGATACTTGTGATTTTCTGATATACCTATGTGGGAAATGGACTGATGCATCAAAATCCCATATGTGATTGACTACGATAAATGTGTGAGACATGGAAATATTTTTAAATAGGATTTTGAGATAAATTGGTTGTGGTACATAGAATAAACTTTCCAATTATCATATGGTATTAGTCGTGGTTTTCTAGTCCGAAAATGTAGGCATTCGACTATGGTTCCAAACAGTTATGATATGAATTGAAATGAAATTAATAATTATAGATAATTTGTTATAGTGTTTTTTGAATTGAACATTTTTTATGGTTTACTCTTCATAATGGTTCAATGTTAGTTTTTAGGGTTCAAATTTCCCTTGGAACATGGGTTGTTATGTGATTAAATAATGAATAGTTTAATATATGTAAATTGTTTATTATATTGATTTTATTTTATTATTAATTTATCATAAAACATTGTTATCAAATAGATATTATTTTAGATGGTTTTTTTGGTTTCATAATATGTTATACTCACACCCTATCCACATTTCCTGATTAATACCTGAATAGCCTTTATTTTCACAGGTTAGAATATGGTAAAGAAAACTATATATGATGGTTGAATCGCGATGGGTTATTGATGTGGAATCATGGATAAGTATTGTGACACACTAGGTAGTGTCATTTTGTATTTCATAGGGGTTTTCATTTGACACATTGCACATATTTGGAATGACATTTCTACTATATTTGTTTTGATATTATATAATTTTTCTATTCGTCAAGGGATACTTGTTTGAAAGGTTATCGATTATATCATTTGGTTATTATTTATTATGTGCATTGGTTTTCTTATTTTATAAATAGGGAATAGTATCTCCATGTTAATATATAAGACCCTCACTGTTATCCAGTATCCTCTAGAATACATGGATGTGCGGTTGAGGTCATGTGGCAAATAGTATTCGGGACCCAGTATGTGGAACATGGGTTGTAATGTCTAAAAGTGGTATCCGAAGTGGTTTTCTTTCCATTCCATTTTTATTAATATTTTTTAAAGTTATATTAGTTTAAAATATGATTTAGTTCTTTTAAATGAACTTTTCCATGTGATTAATTTCTAGTGTATAAGAGAAAACCCATGTACACAATGTAGGGATGTTCTTATTTTTATTTTATGTTACAATTGGGTTTATTTCTCCATGAGTGATTCAATTTCTGTGTGATGTGATTACTATTTCTAATAAATTATAGGATTTGACTTTTGTTCTAGTATTGAATGATAGTGGTTTATTTATTCATCATTATTGAAACTCAGAATTTATTAAGAAATGCATAATTTTAGGATTTCATGGAAAAATGATTTTTTAGGTAAATTTAATGGAATTTTATATTTTATATTCTTTTTTTATTTAACTAAAAATTTAACCAAATATAAAAATTTAAAATATCAAATTATTGAAAATGTGGATAAATGAATTTATAATGAGAAATCAATCTCATGAGAATGTTTTTACACATTGTTAAATGTGAACTATATATAATATAGTTATGGGATGTGATAGCACCTTGGTTATGACAATGTGGTAGTGTTTGAAGAATCACTTATTTTGGTGTCTTTTCAATCCAAATTATGTCAATTTTTTTTAGGTTTTATATAGTTTAATATGATGGGTGTTTCATATTATTGAGATATTTTTCCAGGACAATGTTTTCTGAGTGGATGATAAGAGGTTATGAATAGAGATGATCCACCAGTATTGGAGATATGGGGGCAGATAGTTCCAGTTGAGAAATATAAGAACAGCTCCATGAGAAATTTTATAACATCAGGAATTTCAAGGATGGAGTCCCAAGGTAGGATTTCAAAAGCATTCTAGATCTGATATAGGTGTTTCAGTTATAGAACCCTCTAACATTTAATAGACAGGGTGTACCCGAGGAAGTAGAGTTATGGATTGAGTACATAAAGACAATAAATATTCATTTACAGTCTACAAATGAGAAGATAGTCAGTTTGGATTCTTATATTGAATGTGTTAAGAAATTGTGTTTGTGGGACACAAATAAATGGGATAACAGTATAAACAATATGGAGTGGAAGTCTATTTACAATATTTTATTGGTGATCTTTAATACGATGAAATAGATTGAGCAGAGAAAAAATACATTTTTGAGGTTGAATCATTGTAGTATGACTATTATTGACTATTATATATTATTTATATATTTGTAGTTCGTTTCTCTAGTGGTTGAATGGGTAGAGTTTACCACAAAACAATGGTTTTATATTGTTCTAAAATATGAAATAATTTTCATGGTCAATATCATTTGGTGGAATAATTTTTCCAAAATGGTTAATTATGTTCATATTTCTGAAGGTAACCTAATGGAGTATTCCAATTATTCATATTTGGATTCATCTAGGTAGTCAAATGGTATAAATTCTAGGAGAAGGAAGCATTGGTATGAGAATGGTGACAATAGTAGTGGAAATCATAGTGGTTATGGGGATGGTTAAGTTACAAATTACCATACCTGTGTTACCTATCACAAGTTTGGTTGGCCTAGTTCCAATAAAATATAGTTCCCTTAATGCCTTGTAGAGTCAAAATATTATGGTAGGATTGACATATACAAAGGCCATACAAGAACCCATGATAGATGGGTAGTTATTTAGTGGCCAGATAGAACTAGACTGTGGGAAGGGGGTGTTATAAACCATACCAGACAAGAAGATGGAGTTATATTTTTCGTGGTGGTCTAGTTAGTTGATGTGGTAACTATTGGAAGGAGAAATATTTTTTTAGTGAAATAAAAATAAGGGGACTCAGACTATATAATAGGGAATAGGGGTATGAAAATTTCATGCCAGTCAACCTACACTAGTGGATAGGAAATCTAGATCATCGTTTGTTAGATGTAATATTAGTATTGATTATACACATTATAATTAATATTTTATAGTGGACCCTCTCATACAATGATATATACACAACATATAGATGTTTGGAGTCTATATTTTGAATTTGGGATAAATTTTATAAAGATCAATACACCTTTGGGATTACGGTCAATATAAGTATTTTTGTTTAAGTGGTTTTCTCATGGGGCTAGTTAGTTTCATTTCATTTTGGATCATAACATCATTAATATGTAAGGATTTCTCTTGATTATGAGTTTGTGATGTTTAGTGTTGTTCTGATATAACATGGATTTCTACCATAGTAATTTGACTTTTCCATTTCTTGAGGGTGATAATTATATTATTATTGAGATCGTTATATCAAGTAAGGTAGTGTAGAAATAGTTAATCAGCTAATGTGGGAGCCCACCACATAGTTTTGTAGTATGTTTCAGGATGAAGAATATGTAATGGAGGATGATTTCCACCTGTAGTTGTTTGGTTTTTGTTTATTTTATTAATACATCATATGTAATTCACCTACAAGTGATATGGTATTTAAAATTTTTCTCATGAATTGAGTTAATAATTTTTCTATCCAATCATATCGAATAGATCCAATATAAAATGAACAGATTAATACTCCAATGCTTCTGATAATGAATAAGGTTTTATCTAACATAGTATTTCAAATTATTGTTCTAAAATATAATTTCGTCTGAAATAATATGATACTCTATGATTATGTGTGGATTACCAGATATCAAACATGAGAAAAGTGTATAATTGATATCATTTATCATGTATAAATGGTATATTTGACTAGTTTAGGGTAGCATTTGTTTTATAAAAGATCTTCTTGTGATCATGGTATAAACAGTTGATCATTCTACAAGATGATATACTGAGTACTACATTCATAAGTAGTTATGGAAATTATGAGTAAATTCTTATGCAACTGATGTTGAATAAATAACTAGAAGTGATTATGAGAATGTAGAATAATATCATCCATATTCACTAATATTAGATTATTATTGTATTTGTGTATGTCATATTTATGTACTCCAATACTCAAGATTTTCATTATTAATAAGTTTAATCATCCTAGGTATGCTAAGATAAAATTTCTTATATGTGATACTATATATGTGTATATTTTGGATTGATTAGGTCAGCTTTTTATGTCATATCATCTTAGAGGAAAGTTACTTTGGCAACCCAGAGAAGGTGAAGGCCTTGATTTCTTAGGAGAAACCCATTATATTTAATATCATTTTTTTCATGGGATTCCAAGATATTATTCGTTGTTCATCCATGAATATAACCACATTTAATCCCAAATTGTTTTCTTAGCCAAGATGATATTAAATTTTTAATTATATAGAGTTTTTGAGAATTACGTTTAAGAGTTAATGAATTGTTATACTATGGTACTAATCTTGATCCTACCTGATCTTTGTTAGGTGTAGAAAATGTTTTGTAAAACATATAGCATTGATCTTAGGGTATTATTTATATAGGGAGATCATGTAGTGGATAATGAGTCACCATAGTTGAGGCCATATTAAGAGAAATACATGACATATGGGCTTGATTTAGAATGGTGTTTTTATCTTTGAGGTCTTGCTGGAATTATCTATAAGTTAAAAATTGTTCTATGCATACAAATCATGATATCATAAAGCATGTATTTTGGCATATAGAATTGTTTCTATAGTAGCAGAGATGGATTGAGTATTTGAATTCATTAAACATTTATCTATAATATGTAAATGGTATGCTAAAAAATGTTTCTAATGATTTAAGATGGAAATCCAAAACTCCATATGTTCATGAGTATGTTGATGAGAGGGAAATGATGAATTTACTGGATGAGAATCATGTCGTGTCTTGGGAGGGTTAGGAGAAGCCAAATCTCTAATTTGTTTTAATGGAGTCTATACATTTAAGATATATTTGGGAGAGGTTGTATGTGGGTATGGAATATTTTCCATTATGGAAGTCCTTAAAGGTTGGAATTCACCTTCAAAAACGACTATATATTGAGGGTAAAATAATTTATGAGTAGAATGAGGTGGTTGTGCTTATAATTTTATTGGACAAGACAATTTTTGAATTTCATGCCTATAAATAGGTGCTCCATCCTAGTTTGGGAACAATGTATTATGATCTAGATCAGTAGTATTAATGACCAACCATGAAAAATGGGATAACAATGTACTTGAAATGATCTTACAAATGTCATCTAATGAATGTAGAACATCATGGACATAGTGGTTCCCTGATGCCTTTACCCATTCCCTAATATACGTTGTATGAAGTTACCATTGACATTATGGAGGACCTCATGAGGAACCAAAAAACTTATGATTTTATTTAGATTTTTGTGGACTCACTAATTAATGTAGAAATTACATTCCAATACTGGAGACAATCTCATTGGACCCGTTCAAAGAGTCGTACATTCGAGATATGGTTCATCTAGATTGGGTGATTTGGTGTATAGTATATGATAGTGAGTCAAATTTACTTCTTTCTTCTTTTAGGGCTTTTATATAGAGTTTTGTACGTAGGTTTTAATGAGTATGTCATTTATCTTGTGGATAGATTGGAAATCAAAATGTACTCTATAAATTCATGGGGATACTCTTTAGGTGTGTGTCCTAGTCATTAGTGGGTCTTTTGAGAGGAAACTAGCATTGGATGTTTTCTTAATTGACAATAGTTATCAAGAAACCATACAAATGTCACCATAATCGGCTCTTTATTGTCATCCATGCCGATCACCTCTATGTTGGATGGAGGTAGGAGAGTCTATTTTGTGTGTACCAATTTTCCCTTAAGAGATTCCAATTCTAGTCCAATTATTTATAAAGAATAATGTAATGGATCAGCGAATAAATATGTCATAAGTTCATCAAAATTCATGATCCATAGAGTTTATAGTGGGTGATCACATGTTCCTTCTAGGGTCTCCTATATTGGTCATTAAAGGATATGAAGATAGGGAAAGATGGTGCCCTGGTATGTTGGACCATTTGATGTTGTGGATAGAATTATGCTAATGGAATAATAATTGGATCTTACACAAAGGTACAATGATATGAATGATTTATTTCATGTATCACAACTTCTGCATTATCACCCAACCCATGTCATGTGACTGATGTGGATGATGTTGACCATGATACCATTCCATCCTTTTAGGAGAATCCATTATATGGGATATATAATAATGATATTGTTTTTAGGGAAATAAAACATTAGTATTATGTTTATTGTGACTATGTGGATGTGTTCAAGAAGGATCATGGGATAGATAAGTGGATATGGGGGCTATGTGGCATCATAATTCTGTCCCTAAAACCTATATATTCATTATTGTATAGGTGAATGTTGTGGTGTTATAACGTGAGGAGATTATAAGGTCCTATCCTATTAGTGAGATGTCAGGAGATCATTTTTATGTACACATTTACATTATTGGACAATATATTAGTTTCATTTCATCTTATGTTTGTTTGAGTGAAATTGGTATGTTCTTTGTGGTGTTATGGGAAGTGCACTTTTGGAATGTTATTTTCTCAAATTGTTCACCCTACACCCTAAAACCATGAAACACTAGACTAAGAGGGATTTAAAGGTTGTTACATGGGTTTTCAAACCATGTTACCTATTAAGATTTTCAATTAACCCCAATGAGAGTGGTTCATGTTTAGATTGTATAGTTTGGAAATCAATGCACTCCAGTATAGAAAACCATTTTCCTAGGATTATTTACTTTAAAAATTACATTACAAATTGAAAAACCCACACGACATCACCCAATGGGTACCCCACTCTTCCCTTATCCATTACTCTCATTATTGATGTCATTAGGACTATTACCTAGGGATCTTGAACATCATTCATGATTAATTGATGATTTTATTAATGGATGTGAACCTCTTTGGGTATGTGGTTTCTTATTTATTAGGATTATCTCTCTCTATCTCCCATATCTCATTATGAAGAATATGGGAATTTTTACTCCATATTTTTGGGCTTATATATGTTATCAATTTATTATGATTCTTTTGATATTGGATATAGGTTTTAATTATCGATCACAATATTTGTCATGATCTTGTTTTTTCATCTTCAATTGGGGATTTCTGTTAGTTGTTATTCATCATGAATCATGAGGTTGGATTTCAATATTAAAAAATCCATAGTATTGATTTAATTATGTAAATGTATCTTTGAAATTGAAACCTCCATGGTTAGATATTTTAATTTATTATTTAATTTATTTAATTTAATTATCATGTGATAATTAATTGGGTTACATTGGGGAATTTGAAATATTTTTAATTGGATTAATTAATTTGTCAACTAATAAATGAAATAATGTGATTATTAAATCAATGGGATATTGGTATTTTGAAATTGATCAATTAATATGAGTATGAATTAACTGAAAATGATGATTAGGTGGTTATTGGCTTAAATTAAATGGTTAGATTACGAATTGATTATATTATTCCATGATATTATATGGATGAACCAATTTTGATTTTATATTGGAATTGGTATCTTATGAAAAAAATGTTTTAAGTAATTATAATGATTCTTTATCTTGATGTTATGAAATTATGATATGTGTGATATTATGATACCTGGGATTCTATGATATATGTGTTTAGGGTGTAGAATAGTGCTTCAAAATACCATATCTGATTGAGAAATATATATTGATTGGATATTGAGTGATGATTTAAAAGACCATATTGATAAATGAGTTGTTAGACAAAAACTAATGCTTAAAATACCCATGGGGAATTAGTTATGGAATTTTTGTCCCAAAATGATGGAATTGGACTATTGTTCTAAATAACAATGATATGAATTGAAATTAAAAGGATAATAAATGATCATGTGTTATAATGATTTTTGAAATGAAAAGGGGTTTTCGTTCAGACTCCTTCATACCATGAATCTGGTATTGAGGGCTATTGTGTCCTTGAGAAATAGTGGGATTATTTTTTTAAATAAATTATAATTGAATGTATCTAAAGCATTTATTTTTATTTTAATTTTTAATCAGTTCCATTCAATATTATTTTAATGTTATTGTTTAGGTATTCATTGGTAGTGGCCTACTGAATTTTACTAACACCCTACTCAGGCTTCCTGATCTGTACCCAAATGGATATCATGTTTTCAAGAGAAGATATGGCCAGGAGCCTTATGATATATGGATGATCGAGGATAGAGGAAGTATGGGGGATCCAGACATCATATCCAGACCAAATATGTAGTTTCAATGAGTAATTACTTTGTTTTTTTGATCACCATGTGACATGTATTTGGCAGGACATATCTTCTATTTTGGATTTGATATTATATTACTTTTTTAGTCACTATGGGATAATAGATTTTTTGGTTATTGGTTATATAATATTTTAATTAAATTATTCTTTCCTCCACTGTGATGATATCTTAATAAGGGTATAGTAACCCCAAGAGGGTATATCAAACCCTTACTTCTAGTTGGAAGCCTTTGGTGTACAAGGTGGCATGGTTGAGGTCATTTGAGCTACCATATCGGCCAAAAAATATAATGAACCAAGTTCAAAAAATTTCTATGGGGGTAATAATGGGTAATTAGGTGTAAAAATTGTAGATTACGAGTTATAATGATTGAGGGTAAGGTAAGAATGTGAAGGGTTATCTAGTGTATGTGGTGGTGGTGGTATTACTAAAGAAACAACCTTAGGGATAGGAGGGTCCATAGTCATTATAGTAACATATGGGCGGTATGTAATGATCATATATGTGATCCTTTTATTTTGGACAATTAAAATTTGAATTGGAAAGAGATAGTCCATAATCTAATGAGATCCCAAATTAACATGATAGAGAGATGAAGTAAAATCCATCATGTTTTGTACTATCATAGTTTCATAGAATCCATTGATCAAGATACTCTAAAATCACATTAACGTAAAATTTACATATGGGGTGAAAATTTATGAGATGTTTGGGTAGTCATGTTTGATGATATTGGTTTTTAGATCCATTTCGATTCTAGACACTGTTTTCCCATCCCCATGGTTGGGGAAAAGGATGGATATGAAAGAATGATGGATGAAATAGAGGGTTGATGATATTATAATAGTTCCCTAGTTTGATGTAGGGGAAAGTAGATAATTGGTTCTAGTTGGATCCTTATTAAAAATAATAATGTTAGATTGATCATTTTTGTTAAGTGTGGTGACATGTAGTGGGGGAGATGGATGTGGGTAGAAGCAACGACCTTGGTGTAACCATACCATCTTGATCTAGATGAAAAAAATCTTAATTGAAATCAAATTTGTTTCATCATGAAAACATAGAACATATATTTATGTTTTCCTATTAACATTAATTTTTTATATATATACAATTATAGGTCTCTAAATTTAGGGGTTTTTTCTAGGATAATGGAATTGAAGTTATAGTTCAGCAACAAATCATCTACCTCCTTTAGATGTTCTGGCATCACTGGGGTATCGTTATCAATGAATTTACATCATAACTAGATTTTTCATAGAAAAAAATGTTGTATCCTATTAGGTAATATAATAATACTATACAAAAGGAGTTAGTGGTGAGTATGTGGTTATCTATTCATGGGTGTTGGATATAGTGGTGCGCCATCAACATAAGTGGGATTCTCAGTTGACGTGGTGGCTAGTGGTGGTGGGGATACCATTGTGGATGCAATAATGTAAAATATTTTTTTAACTATGTGGTAGTTATTTTATGGTCATTGGATGAGGATATAAAAATGACGATGGCTCGGAAGGTAGATCTAGAGGCAATACAGAAACATTCAGTGGCCTTGAAGGTTGAAAATCTATCACTAATTGACCCCTTAGATTCCCTACACAAACACGGTATAGAGTGGACCATGACTAATTAAGGGAAATAATGGGAATCTTCACACTACACAAATATCCTCATTCAATGATATAAAATTAATTAAAATAATAATAAATTGAAAATAATATGAAAAATAATGAAAATCATATAATTTTATAAAAGTTCATGGAATGAGTTAAAATATTACATGAAATATAGTTTGTTTTGGACAGTTCATTTTTTCTCTAGAAATAAATTCCCAATATGGAATGATTTTACGCAAGAATATATATATTGTGTAATAAATAAACATTACATGTCAATTGAAATGGTTTTCAATGTTATAGGTGTGGTGAAACAGGCTGATGAAAATTCAAAAATAAACAATATCAAACAAAGATCACATGTCGTGGTTAGTAGATGGGTATGATTGATTTGTGTATGTGTGTTCTGTAACATAGCATAGTACTATGTATAGAAGAGTAATAAATAAATGGTGTGCTCTAAATGTATATATAAAGTGTTTTCAAAATCAGGAAACAAAACATGAGTTGTTGTGTACAATTTCTACATGATGTGTATTCTTCATGTGTTCCCAGGTATGAGATTATTTTTTACTAAACACCTTCCAAATATCTAAGTCACCTAACACAATTAAAAATATTAAATTGAAAGAGTAGAGAAACAAACATATATTTGAGAGTGAAATAAATGAGGAATATGAATTAAAAACTCCCTACATTGATGTATAGATGAAATGGGAAATTTTTTGGATGAAATGATAAGGATGGGGGTGTAAGGAACAAGTATGGATTGAGTTAGTTGTTGAAGCATTTAAATAGTTGTTAAAAATCATGTACTTACTCCCAAAATCAATGTATTTGTATGTTTTTCAATTATGGATGAAATTTTTTATTATTTCAATGTATTTAAATTACTGGGATATGATAATAATATTTATCATGTAATTATTTATTATTATATAAAATTGTATATTTATATTAATTAGTAAAAAAATAAACATATACACATATTAATTTGGATAATCTGTTATGTTTTTTATAAATTTTAAAAAAGATAATTAAAAATGTCATTTCAGTTATCGGGGAAGGATTCCAACTAATGACAAGTTTTATCCTAGTTTATACTGTCAAAAACTAGAGTGTTGTTTTTATTAATAACTGTTTTAATATAATATTAAAATTTTATTAATTACTCTAATATTATCATGGTGAAATTAGGTTATCCTCATATCTTGTTTTATTATTTTAAAATTAGGATGATTTGTAGAGATTAGAATAATTCGAACCTATGACCTTTGAATATAGGGTTATGACTCTACCAGGAAACCCAATACCACAAAAGTGAGTAATCATATTTTAAATAGGTTTATAAAATATTATAAAAATAATTTTTATGAACTAAAATTTTTATATTGAAATTCACATATTTCTATTTAATTAAAGTGAATGGATATAACTAAAATTTCTTGAAGGAATAAATATTGGGACTTTTTGAAAATGATCAATGATCCTTCTAGCTGATTCAATCCAAAAGAACTTTTTTTCTTTACTTTTTAAATTACATTATATTTATTTTAAATTAGAAAAAACACAATTTAAAAAACATGGTATTAAAAATATTTAATCATCTGCTAATGAGGGTGTGGAGGATTCGAAAAAGAAATGACTTGAATATACTCCCAAAATCATTCCATTCAGACATTATCTTACATAATAATTTAATAAATAATAATTTAATTATGTAAAATATAATCTTATAATATAAAATAAAAAAATTATACCCCATATTTTATTAATATACATTCTATGCAGAAATATTATAATCACATTTCACTGATATTGTTTTGAAAAATGATAGAATAATGATACCTAACATGTAATGGAGAAGTACTTGTTGTAGTTTTATTATTGATAGAAGAGAAAATGAGTTATTTATTCCAATTATAACGTTAATTTTTATATTTTTAGGCTAATCCTATTTATAGTTACTTCCCTGTGATTCGAAAGAGGATGTGTGTTCAATTTAGAGAACCACCCCACATGTCTGTCACTCTTATCTTGCAGACCATTTTGATGAACATCATGTGAACTTGGACGGGGATTGTATTTATGTTGATCCATGGAAAATAGGTAACAATTGTATATTTGGACCTCAGATATATATTACAGGTCTTACACATCTTTGTATACGTTCATTGAAATTCCAAATAAAAAATGATTAACAATACTATGTGTCCATTGGAGTAGTTAAAAAATAAACCATGGCTTGAAAAGTTAATAATTGATCAAAATCATAACTAACAAGATCATAACATATTTTCATTTTTTACAATAACTATTTTTAATATCATTATATATGTTTTCTAAATAATAATATTTTTTTATATATCTATACAGGCATTCATAGTTGATGTAGAATAAGAACACCCATCATTACTCGTAACTGAATCACCCATTTTTTTAATTATGTAAAAAAAATATGCAATATATTTCCATGAATTCTCATCATTATACATTTTCAAACATGGATTTGGAAAAGGTTTACATAATTGATAATAAATTTTGGGAGTTACCTAATAATGGTTCTAGATGAGAGGCAATTAGTGGGTGTAAGGATTACAATGGTAGACCTTATACTGGAACCCCCATCCATGTGTGTATATTATTATTTTGGATTATAGTGCAACATCATAAAATCATACAATTATAAATCATATCATGTAGAAGTATAAAAAACAACAGTTAATTTAATATCCACATGGATGTGAGATTTAGGATCACCTCAATATAATGAATAAATAAGAAATAAAAATATGATGTAATCATCCAAAAAACATGATTCATGTTTTTATCTCTGCTTTGTCCCATAAAATAGGGCCAGAATTCGGAATTCCCATCGGAAGATGTTCATAATTCGGTACACACTTTAATTAACTATGTATCTAGTTGATTTCTAGGATGATCCCACATGGAATTAATAAAAAACAAATCTTAGCTACATGTCAACACAAATCTGATTATTATTCAGAATAATAAATGAAACAAATTTAGTGAAAAGATTAGTGAAATCAATTAGAAACAAAAATGATGAAAATTATATATAAATCGAAAATCTTCATGTTTTAATTTAATTAGGGTTAAACAATATTCATTCCATAGTATTAATATTATTTAGGAAATATTTTATCATGTGTATTAAATAATAACACAATTAATGTTTCAATATTTAAAATAATTACATATTAAAAATGTAACTCGCAGGGTTCTGTAATTGATTACATAAAAATAATTTCAAATAAATACACCTAAAAATATTCACATCTCAATGTCATGGGTTCATAAATTATATCCTCTTTATTTTTTCACTACTGTGTCAATCTGGGTTTGATATTACACAACTGTGGTATTAGGAAATCAAATAATTGAATGAATTAGAAATAAAATATCCCAATAATAGAAAATAATAAATAATTTCAATTATAACACACCCATACTCTTACTACAACACCAAAATATAAAAACTTTTATCTGATGACCATGAACACAGTGTTTGGATTGAGTGGAAATTCCATCCATACCAAGGATTCTAGAGTAAGATGCCAGATGTGAGGAATTACACTAATACAACATTAAAATGTGTTCAAATTTATATTTGTATTAGGATGACATAGAGTTGGATGAGTATTATTAATTACCCCTTGAATATCTAACATTGAATTGGGTGAGATGAATATCTATTTTTAAAATATTATAATAGATGTCATTTACCTGTATGTATTTTCTATGTAATGTCGTCCAATCATCAATTTCATAGTTTTATAAATTTGTCGGTGTTGATCCAACACAACTATTAGTTTTTTAAAATTTGTGGATATTTTCATTGGATGTAAACAACATGTAGAACCAATATATATGGTTTTTATACACTATTATAGATACCAGACACTTGTAGAACGTTAAACATGGTGTCTATAATTATGTATAGAACTTGTGTGATATGTTCTGCAATCTATGTGTGTGGTCAGGCTAGTCGAGTAATTTCATATTCTAATGTTTCTAGAATGTGTTTATAAATGAAATTCATTGTATTTTTAAATTTATTTTTTACGTTTTTCTAAGATGTGTACTTTATACTATAAACTCTTTAATACAAAATAACACCTAATATAATACATTTATATATAAAATATATTATAATGAAAAATACTTTATACTCAATTATATATGTGTATCAGTATGGGAAATATGGTGAATCATGGTTTGGAATCTATTATTATTAATTATTCATAAGAAAGGATTCCCTTATTATTATTGATACTCACACATTGAATCCATTATTATTCTAGGATACTCTAAAAATTATACATGTATTCATGACTTATGCCTTAGGTCATGGATAATACTATATATATATATATATATATATATAATGAGTCACATATTATATATATATATATATATATTCATATATATAAATATATGTATAATTGTATACATAGTGACATGTAATTTGAGATATCTCGACATAGGCCAAAGAAGGTTGGGTTAGACTGGTTTTTGTAATGATCATGAGATGAATTGGGTATTATTACATCTCATGCTTCCAAGGTACACTTCTCTTTTAATAATACGGTAGCGTATGTTGTTTGGATCTTCGAGTTCTAATACACCACAACAAATCTAACTAGCCGTTATGAATAGTAATACACACTTTTTGGAATTTAATAAATTTTACCTTTCAAAATGGAAATCATTTTTGGATTTGGAAGACTGAAATTAGATTAGGGTGAATTTTTGGTATTTTTTTGAAAACATTCAATTTTTGATGGATAGTGAAAAACACTGAGTTATAGTTTAAAACCGAATTTTTATTTAAATAATTATTTATTTTATTTAAATTTATTTCAGGTCATAATAGATACATAATTACTTTATATGTTCAATGTAATTTAGTGGAGTCAGTTTATAATAATTTTAGATATATAAAAATTTTAATAATCTTTTTTCCATCTTTTACCCACATCCTAGGAGTATTTAAAATTTTTCATAAAACAGAATTTTACTACTTCTGTGGGTTGAATTTCAAAAATCAAAGAGAAACAATGGATATCAGTAAGTAAAATTTGGTTCAATAAGATGGAAATAATTTTTGGAGAATAGTAACTTTGTACTTTTATTTACCATGTTTAAAAGTAAATAGGGTAATTAAGGATAAAAATGAAATTATTATTACCCTAAAACATGTCCTAAATTTATTGGATAACCGGACTGCAACCAAAAACAACATTAGAAATAAAATATGTTCCTTTAGGTCCACTTGGATTATATTAAGACATTTATTATTATTTAATTCAAAGAAGAGTTAAAAGTCTTAAATTTAGTCTTTAATAACTAATCAATTTTTAATATAGGGATAAAAAAAAGATAAATTTGACTATAAATATTCATTAGAAAGATAAAATTATTTCCAACATAATCATATTTAATTTATATTTCTTATAAATTATATAATTTAATTTATTTATGACACAGTTATAATGCAGAAATTACCAAGTTAATGAAATATTAAAATAATTCATATTATAAATATCCAAATAAATGTAATTTGAAAATTTTTATTAATTCCACTAATTTTCTAGCTTAATATGACATGTTAGGGTATGTTGGATGAATTTTATTTGATGTAATAATTCTTTTATGAATTTAGAAAAAACAAAATACAAAATAGTGTCAAAATTGACATAAAAGATTTTTTAAAACATATATTATATTATTAATTGATATTCTATTCCTAAAAATATATGGTTAGGACAGAACACTTATATATTTATAGGTGTATCATTAATGAACCACTTGTGGTTCCCTTGTTATTTTATAGTACGTTTATTATCCATATAATATAAAAATACAAATAGACATGGTAAATGTCAAACTATTTATCTAAGAGTTAAATCTAAAAGATAAAGGTAATATAGTGACCCAAACCTATATAAAACGTTTTGGATAAGTGTTTTGTGATCAATAACCACCTTTTACTTTAAATAATTCATTTAGTAGCCATTATATACCTTAAAGTATTTTATAATAAAATAATTTTTTTAGCTTTTCCTAAGGTGCCCCTCACCCCTCTTATAAAAGGGAACTCTCGCTTCACTCTAATTCAAAACATCAAATCCATTTGGATCAGAAACCCCATACCCAAATACCCTATAAATTTTCATCCCTTCATCCTAAATTAATTTATTTAGTCAGAAAGACAACCTAAATAGCCCTTTTGAACAAATCAAAAGGAAGAACCTGAAGAAGATGTAAATATTTCATCACCCCTTTCAAGTTCCTTTCTTCTCCCACATCCTCTTTCATTGTTGTTTCCATTATAAAATAGTAAATATAGTATAATCTAAATAATTTTATGTTATTAAAATTATGGTACAAACATATTCATTATTCTTTCCAGCCTTTGAATGATTTGTTTCCATACATGCGTAAGTATGACTTATCGTCTCTACGTCGTTGTGTAATTATTATTCAATACATTATTATTTGGATGGGTATAATAAGGACGTGTAATTGATTTAAATAATAATTATAAAATGATAATGTCTCTGTATATACGATATACCATCATATTATATATTATATTATCACCATAATAATTATAGTGTCACTCTTGCGAATGTACTGATTACCGTCTCCACGAACGTGATGAGATACATTCCCCATCGTATCCATTCAAGAATAATTTTCATTAGATAATTAAAAATAATTTTTAAAGACAAAATATTATCCTGAAAATTAATAATATACATCATATCTATAACAAACATTACTTATGTAAGAAATCATATAATGTAAAATGAATTAGGTAACATCTGAAAGGACGATAATACTAAGATTTTATTAGAAAAACAATGTTAAAAGATCATATATGATATCATATTAATGTATATGATTATTTTATAATTTAATAACAGTTATTTAACCATTATACAAGAGGTTAACCTACCCTCAACCAAGGAAAATTACAATCTAATGATTAATTTCACAATCTCTTCATAATCTGATGGTGTTTATATGTATTTATATACTAGGACCTCATTATCATCCACATCCATGTTTCTTAAAAAAATGAACTTCAAAACAATATTAATATTTTGTAGACATTGAGTTAAAGTCGTTTATACCCTTTTTTGACTTTTATAATATGTTTATAAAGGAATATTTTCATCATTTTCCAAATAAGTTATTGTTTGCCCTTTTCGAAAAATTTACATGAACAATTCTTTTTTTAATTGATATTGTGGGTGAAACTATTTTCTTCCATTATAAAATCGTCGAATCATCCCTTAAAGGCTAATATGAATATTTCCCAAATAAATTTTTTCTTTTATAATTCTAATATTTTTACATGATTTCAAAATAGAAAAAGATATTTCTCTAAAAAAGGCATTGATTTAATCTATGTCAACATCCTTTGATGGATTTTAGGCTTATTTGAAGTTCATTTATTATGATACAATGCTTCCTAATTGTATTAATGGTATTGTGATATGTTTGACTATGGATGTGTTATTTCAAACTATTCATGTTTTATGGATAATGTATTTACATTTCATATGTCAGTTTTAATACAAATGTTTATGTTATGTTTAATCCTTTTCATATGTGGAATGGATTGGACTTAGTAAGTGATTTTTGGGGACCACTATAGCTCCTCTACGCAAAAGTAGTTATCATTATAAAAACTAGTGTCTTGGAACAAGGCCTTGACAAAATCTTATTTTTAATCATTCCACAAGGCCTTAACTATGTGGTTATGAATTTCTGGCAATATGCATTCCATCATTAGGAAAGTTTCTATTGATATTTCATGTGATTATTCGACTAGTGGAATATCCATGTGACTAAGAAAATGGAATTATTTGGATTTATAACTGCCAAATTATGATGATGTTTATGTTAAAAAGGCTTTTGTTTATTTTTTTACATTGCCTTAAATTTTAATGCTTATTTATGAATGTTTTAGCTCTATTTTTATCCTTACTGAGCATCTGAGCTCACCCATTTAAATGTTTTATTTTACTAGGATGCGAAGAAGTATATTATTACTGACCTAGAGGGACAGTATATAGGATCTCAGTGTTGTCTATGGAATCAATTTTGTTGTAGTTTTCCATTTTGTGCTTTAATTTAAACCTTATGAATGTATCTAGTACTTCCAAAGATACTAAACAAATCAGTCTTTCGAGACTTGATCTTTTGTGATCATTCCAATTTTATGTAATAATGAACCGAATCTAGGTAACTAGGTTCAGGGCGTTACATTTGTTATCAGTGGATTTTTATTACAAACATTTGAAACAATATTTAGATAAACTCTAATTAGAGCACATAGTCCCAAGATAGAATTTGATGATTTGTATTGAAGAACATCCTATAATTTTGGTATTGTAGTGATTTTGTGTGTTTTCCATGAAATACATCTGTGTCTAGATACGAGTAGGTAGAGACTTCTCTGGCACAAATTTACCTGGGGTTAAAACCTGAAATCCCCACATTGAGCTAGACTCGAACGAGAACTGGTGCATGACAACGGGACTTACTGCACTCTTAGTTACGACACTCCTGGGGGATATGCTTACGATAATTTTCATTTTCTTTTAAAACCATTATCAAGGTATTATGAGTATATATATCATCAAATAAATCATTTTTATGATTATAGATTATATCTATAAAGTGTTCAATATATGATAAGTGTTTTAATGGTTTTGATTTATGTATTTTGATTCATAAAATAATCTTGGGTAATCCATTATTTAGAAATGGATCCTAGTGGAAGGAATGGAAACCGTATCAATGCACACACTCCATGTTGGGATTTACTTCTTACTTATGATAATTATAATGGAACTGGTGATGCAACTAGTGCTGATCAGCTAATCACCATACAAGGACAACTCACTCAGGTTATGAATAATAACCTTACCTGTATGGAGAACCCTGATCCTTAGAGTGGCATATGAATGTTAGATCGCTTCAGGAGGAAAAAACCACCTACATTCATTTGATGATTTAAGGGATACCATTTATGAGAGGGAATTGACTTTTTTAATATCCATGTTCCTCATATTTATCTAAACAAACTACTAATAGATCATTAAGATGATCATTATTTTTTTCTATTATACCCTTGTTTTTTACTCTATAATCATTTTTTTATATGAAATTTTTTTTCCCACATAAATCATTTCACCATTCCATTGAGAATCTTTCCTATGTATTTCCTTCCACATTACTTACATGATTTAAATCAAGCCTTCTTTTCTCCATGGTCTCCACCACTGGTGCTTTGGGAAAAATCAATAATTCTCTTCTATGGGAACTAAACGATTTTGTTATGGTATATTTTTTTAATAATATATTGGGGGAAAACATGGGAAAAACAAAATATCATTCATTCTTAACAACATCTCATTTTTTTACTCATTATAACAACTGTATCCTTGTAAATTGTTGTTAACATGATTCTTTTGGGTTCTAGACACTGAATAAAATGAGAAAGAATAATGGGAGTAAAATAATCATATAGAGAAATGTATATAATAATGAATGAGATATCAAAATCATGACACATTATTTTCAATATAATGAAATATAGGATTATCATTGGTTCTTCACTTTCCTCATCTATTCAAATTCATTATTTTGGGTTTTACATAAAATGTGAATTGACATAAAAATATCAGTTGAGGGTGTCAAATTAGGCAACTAGTAAGGCTCACAGATGTTTACAATGATACACATGATTCACGGCTAGTGCACCATTTTCATAGTTATAAACCCTAAGTCCATATGTTTCAGAATCATGTCTACTTATATTTTGCATAAGTGGATTTAATGAATATAAAACTATGTGATATCATTAGTATAAAAAAGTATGTTTTTTCTATAAACATCCCCCAATTATATCATAATATTATTTTACGTAATATATTCTTTTATAAATAATTTATACATGGATTATTATAAAATATATTTAATACCAAATTTGAAAACCTATCCCCATAATCCTAAAGAGAGTGCCTTCTACCATTACATTAGAATAAGAAAAAAAAAATGAAATCATGTCTCAAATTACTTAAAAGTATAATAGGCTTGGACACTACATACATACATGTGACTTGTATTATAATTTAAAAAAAATATACAAAATAATTCATTCCTTTTCTTTTTCAATAATAATTTCATTCCACCTATCATATCCCAACATATCAGTCATAGTGAGCTTTAAGGAATCCTAAGGAATGAAATCAAAATAATGGTGATATAAAATTTATAGTAACAGATAATAATTTTGGGATAATAATCAATAAAAAATATTAATCAATATACAAAGGTAAATAATTGACCAAAAATTCAATTTATATAATTTTATAATGAAAATTCAATAATGAAAGGTAAATGATAGTGGTCACATGCAATAGAAATATGTAGATATGAAAAAACATAATTATGGCATGTTAAATAAATAAAAACTGTACCATTTAATTAGTAAAATGATAATGAATTGAATCTATAGATCTTTTCATACTAAATATAACATTTATAATAAAAATTGAATCTAAAATTATGTAATTCTTTTTTATTATATTCCATATATCAGTGGTACACAGAACAATTAAAGTCAATAAATTTAAAAACGTAATTTAAATCTAATTTATAGAAACAAATTTAGATGAGGATAAAAAACTAATTCATCCCATGGTACTATTGATTCATTCTGGGGATTACATAATACAATCACTAACCACTGTCTTACTAGTCTAAATAATTCCGCATTGTTGACTCAATATTCTTCTTTTAACATTTATATCACTTCTTGTTATTGAAATACAAAACTATATTTTTCTACAAGAATATATTTTTTTGTAATACATATTTTATGAATTTTTTTACCATTTACAATTTACATGTTTCATAATACGTATGATAAATATCATTTTCATCGATAAATAAAAATATAATATACATTTTCATGGTTATCATAACGAGAGGAACACTATTTTTTTATCAAATTCACCTATTATAAATTTATTGTACACACTGCTCTAGTTTTGTACTAATAATAGTATTGAAATGATATAAATTCTACTATCTCACATTAAAATAATCATCATAATAATTCTATTATAGTTTTTAATCCATAAAATACAATTGAGATGAAATAAATACTATTAAATTAAAATGATTTCATGTATTCAGTTTCAATATGTATTATGAAATGTTGTCATTGTTTCATTTATAAAATGGTTGTGGTGTGCTGTGTGTCTAGGACCCTTCACATTATGAGTATAAATTCTGATCATTGTAATCAAATATGACCATTGGGACATTGGATTTGAAATACTAAGTCTTTTGAAAGAGTTAGATGCTGATGTGCAGATAAATATTTGATGAATTGTAGATGTTGTGTGAGGGATCATTAAATTTTATGCTTCGTACAGAATACTCTGAAGTCATGTTGTGAACTCCACCTTTTAAATAATTGTTACTCATTAGAATTATTCTTTTCTATGTGTGACACTGATTGTTTGAGATTATGATCGATGGATTCTATGGATGAGATGAAAAATATCATCATCATTTTTGTATCAAGGGATTATGAGGCAAAGAAGATAGATAAACTGATCACATTCAGGATTGAGGGATATTGGTTATTGAAAGATAGAATCCAATCGTCGTATTGAGGGCTTACCCATGTTTTGGAAATATATAATTGAGTAAAAGTTAAAATAAAGGGTCATTTATCCAAGTTAATTGGATACCACTGTCTTTTGATTTAATGTATTTTATTCCTTTAATTCTTTATATTTCCATAACCTAGTAATAAAATGTGATTCATTTTAATATTCATCGTTCTATTATCTATTTAGTGACTATGATATTTTTGGTTACAATTTTTGAAATTATGATATTTTCAATTAATCAAATAAAATATTACTCTATGATTTAATTTATTTTATTATTTTAATATGATCATCCTAATAATTATGATTATTATATTTTACACTCTTACTCTATTAAAATCATTTGAATCTTGAATTTGATTAATTCAATTTCTGACATGTTGATTACATTATCGCAATAAATCATATTATGATATTTTATAACTGGACCCACGGCCATATGTGATTAATTTATTAATACATTAAAAGTTATTTTGAAATAAATTAGTATAAATTATTTGAATCTAATTTCTTTGACATATTAATATGAAATTTTTGTAAACATTCAATTCACCCACCTCTTTTATTTTGTCATCTATATAAACATTATATTTCAAAAATTTGAATCACATGAGTTTTAAACTTCATATATATATATCCACTAATATTTTTTAATACAGTATTTTTTCCATTCATGTTATATTTTCATTTATAATATTTGGTAATAAAAATATTTTCTACCCTAACATATATCATCGAAAAAGAAATCTAGTATTGCATTATAGATGACATGACTTAATAACGGTTCAATTAACAATATCAATCCAACAAAATATCTAATTTTTAATGGATATAGTTATGAATATTGGATAGACAGAATGAAGAATTTTTCCATCAACCTATAAGTTGATAAATTTTCTATGATTTTTGGAGAGTATAAAATTCTTTACATGGAAGTTAGAATCCTTACAAATCAAGAGATAAATTAATATCATTTATATTAAAATGTACAAAATAATGTACATTTTATTCTGACTATAAATATATCGAGATAAAATTCAACTTTTCAGGTAGACAACATTATTTATAAAAGTATCAAAATTACTCATTTTAGTACATCTAATTTCGTTTAATAAATAAGAGCTATGATATGAGCATGTTATCGGGAATATGACATTTCTTATGGATAACATATTTTTGATGTTCAAAAAATAATTACAAAAATTGTGAATAGATATTAAGACATGGTTGAGAAAGGACTACATGGGGAGATTATTCTAGAAAGGATCATATATATATAATGAACAAATAATGTTAAAAAAATAATGTTGTTGATGAATCTTGAAAAGTAACTAATAGAACTTTTGATGAGTTGTTTGGAACTCTTTTTCAATACGAGAATAGAAGAAAAATGAATCATAAAATGGAATGAAAATTAAAGGAGTTGTTTATTTTTTTCTTCTGTATAAAATCAAAATAATTCCATTACTCATGATAGTGTTATTATTAATTCAAAGGAAATGAAAGTTATAATTTAATCAGACTTTCAGAACATGGTTTTTTAGTTCGGAATAGATCCTTTAAATTTAAATGTAATTCATTATTTTCGAACCAATATGTATTCTTAATGAATTATATGAGATCTTTGGAATTTTTGGGTCTTGTTTGAATCCTAAAAGCCATATTTTGGGGAAAACTATCCTTGTCCCACAGTTAGCGCATGGTTGGCGCATAGTTTGGAAAAATGTGAAGATAGAAATATTTAGACAGAAAAATATAGCATTATTGGAGAATGAGTGGGCTTCCCAACCATGCATGTTCAAATTCTTATTAGGTAACCAAGTATGGTCTGTGCATAGTTTTTAAAACCATAGAGACAAATAGTGCACATGCTATTTCTCTTGGTAAATTTTCCTTTTCTCTGAATGATCTAATTAGGAACCACCTTCATCCCTAATATGAGAACCGATAATATTATACATTTTTTCCTCTCATTTTGGTTATTATATAATAACTGAGGTAGTAATCAAGATATATTATTCATGTGGGATCCGATCGAGATTGTTTTCGTCATGTTGGAAGTGAAACATTTAGTACTTAGGTCTTTTTAAGACTTTCTAATGCTTTTCTCTCAACCTAGTTATCAAGGTATAATATTTTTCCCTATTTTCATTGATATACTCTGATCTGATCAGAAAAATGGGCAAATTTCATAGTAGGTGGTTCATAGAACCCTAAGGTGTGTGGTCTATAACTCAACCCTTGTGTTCATTGATTTTGAAATTGTCATGTTGGGCCCACTGATTACATCGGGTACCGATTATAGAATTTATATTCCCTGATTATAATCATTAGAACTATATCGATATGTTCTGTCTATATATGTGATTAATGTTTTGGTTGCCACATTCACCACATCATCTATTACATGTATGATGTTATAAAATAGATTTATTTTAAGTAATTGATAGCACTGGGAAACTGTTCATGTGTATCTTCTCACGAACTCTCCAGGGGAATGATTTTCTATATTAAATGTATTGATTTATTTTATGAATTTCATAATGGAATGAACCATGTAATCTCAACACTTGGACCACCTTTGTTATGAGAATTAATTTATAATTAAATTATAAAATGAAATTTCATATTATTCAAAGTATATGACATGACCAGATTAATTGTGAATGATTAATATATTCCAGGTCCATAGCACTCATTGCCACGTTAATTGAAGGAAGATAAATAAACCATAATTATTGAATATTATATAAAATGTATTGTAAATGGTTTCATGCAACAAAGACTTTTCATAATAATGAATGAAAAGGATTGTACTAATTGGAATTAATGATAAATTATGACTTGATTAAATGGTTTCAACAAACATCACCTTTTCACAGTAATGGAAGGCATGGATTTACCCAGATAAATAATTACATGTCATCATAATTAAACCAAAATGTCCTAACTCGATATCTCCTTGGATTCTTATCAAGGAATTACATGATCCCTTGACAACCCCATTCTAATACAGTGGTATTACATGCTTTGGTTGAGACCCACCAAGATACTGATCCTAGCATATTCTTAGATAATTTGTTTGAAACCACAAGATCCTTCACATTGTATTAATCGATTCAATGGAAACACTCCTTGTATGCATCATTGACAAGTAGGTTCCATGGTTATAGACAATAGGGACCTATCTCTACTTATCTCTTTTATACAAGGGAAAATCACCTTGGATTCAGTAGGCATATTATTCTTGTGATTACCATATTAATAAAGGATTTAAATAAATGATATTAATAAAATAAAAAAATTATTTTGAAACTTTTTATTCAAAACATGAATATTATGAAGAATTATTACTTTTTGATCATTGAATTAATATATTTTTTTGAATTAATCATGTTTTTATATATTTATAAAATGTCATGATATGAATAGTATAAAAATTGACATAAATGAGTTTTTAAATCAATATAAACATTATTAAATTATATAATAGTCCTAAAAATATCATATTTGTCCAACAAACATATATGATGCCAAAAATTTCATTAATTATCCATTTTGGGTCTCATTTCATTTTATAGTAACTATGGTAACCATTTATTATGAATGTAAATGAAGATATGGTAAAAGTTATATTAGATTATTAAGTGATGAAGCTAAAATATATGGTTCATTTTGTAACAAAAACTTCTCTAAAACCCATTTAATGAGAGTATTATGACCCAAAAACATATTATCTTCTTAACATATCCCTTAGGTGTTATTATAATTCAATAATAAATTAATAAAATAAAATAATACGTTCAAACATTCCAATGGTTCCCCTCCTCCCTCTAATAAACGAACACCACATCTAACACATTACTCACACCTCTGAAGGCCCTTGTATCATCCAAAATCTACCCCAATAATATCCCAAAATTCCTACCTTACTTAAAGAAGAATTCTCCTAAGAAGAAGGAAATTCAAGAGAGCCCTTTGGCTCAAATCAATAGAAGTTACCCAGTTTGAGGTAATATCTTCTCTCAGGTTTCTTTACATTATTTATCATTCTCCACTCCCTATGATCTTCTTATTCTTTTGTTATTTAATAAAACCATTATTCAAAATATACTAGGTTGTTTTTATTAGATGTATTTTAACTACACAAGCACACACCTATGTCTAATAGGTATGGAACATATAGTTTATGTGTATTGTGATGTAATGCCTAACAAAATGACGATTGTTCAATCATTTTTTACCACCTCTTATAGTGACCATTAGGATTCATCTATTATTATATATGATATATGTGATATTTTATTTTATCTCTATTCTTTTATAATTCTCATTTATAAAATAACATTTGGTTTTTCATGTTTTACAAATATGATAATTTTTTTGAGGATGCGCGGACTACCGCCCCCTCAATGTGATATGACTCATTAATGTTATACAAGTACCTAATAATGGTTGGAATTAATGAAATTATATAAAATATAAAAAATGATAATATATTGTAATTATAATATAACTATTTATCATTATGTTTTCATACCATTAAATGTGAAATAGAAATGAATGTAGCATTTATACATACGTACGGCTTACCATCTCCATGAACAGTGAATTTCATTTCTTATATCCAAAGGTTATGGAATATTATAAACAAAATTATATTGGATATATATTATATATATGATATTTAATTCCTGAATTTCATTTTGTATATAATGGACTTTTGACCACATGGACAATTTGTAATTATAAGCATATCATTTTTGACTCAGGTATAAAATATCAACAAAACATCGGATATGATCATAAATAATTATGTAACTTTTATAACATGGTAATAAGTGTTATAAAAGGAATAATAAACTAGAAATATGTGCTGAATTTTTTTTAAATTAACTTCTGTTTAATATTTAGGAAATTAATGAATGTAATATTGACGTCGGACATGATATAAGGGAATCTGACTCAATTTCCTTTCATTAAGGCATATTTTGATTTATACACGACAAGATTTTATACGGTGTATAAAACCCACTATTTTTTAATTTCATTAAAGTGTAATCCCTTTCAACTAATCTTCTTACTAAAATAAAAATATTAACATGTGAGGTGAAAACAACATTTTAGTCACAACTATCATTATTTGATATTTGTATTCCGTGACAAGTCGTGTTGTTATTTAAATTGAAATAAATACCTCATACCCATTCTACATATTTTGGTATCAAAAATTATTTCGGAAGTGTACTTACAATTCAAATATCATGAACTTATTTCATGTGATTGAAAATGAAATTTTCATTATTAATATGTTTTAATTTTCAATCTTTAATGAGTGATGATAATATAATGGTTCTTGGATATTTCATGGGTTTTTACCTGATAAACTAGATGATACATAGTTCCTGTATAATCCATATATGGGTGATTAAATTATACCCTCCAATGTATTGGGTATGGAAGTTGGTCGTAGGCTATGAAATTTAGTGATATGTGAGAAAATTCACCATATGGTTATTACATTTCACTATGTTTATCTCCCAAGTACCATTTATATGCTATATGTTTCTTTATATGGGATTTTTGGTAATATTTTGGTTATAAAAAGTATAGGGAATGAACATATATTTAGTGATGTTTTTTTACTTCTTAAATGTGAAAGGTATTAATTTATGATAATATATTCATGGTTTACTTGTTGTTTTGAAAAAATAATATTTTTCCTTCATTATCTTTTATTTACCAAGCCCATTATCCTCATACCATGTTTTTGAAATGTTTATCGAGGGAATTAATATGGAATAACATCAAGCATGGGATCTGGGAAAATTAATTCTATTTAAAACATAGAACAATACATGATTACATTCATTTAAGAGTTTTAATTTTATAAAAAATGGATACTGAGTATAAGTGTCTACAACTAACATTCATATTTTTATGTATAATTTATGACCTGATTATATAAATCAATAAACTAAAAAATATCTAAAATTTGAATTTTTAACATAATTAATGATTATGAAAGGATTTAGGATGGGGCCTTACCGATTGTATCCAAGGTAGGTTTTGATAACTATATAGGTTAGTGTGTAATTTATGCATCAGTGACATAACCATAGTGGTTATAAAATAAAAAAGAGTTATAGTTATTTTAGATATGTTTAATTACTTGAAGTTAACAAAAATATGTATATTGTAGTATTTACTCTCCTTATAATATATTATATGATGATTTTATGGATATACTCACACATTCCTTTTTTGTTTTAGTAAATTGATGTATCTAGAAAGCAATAAAATAACAAAGGGTTTGAGGAAAACTATGATGGTTTTTTAATAAGAAACCAAATGAAATAGGAGATTCTATGTAACTCTTGTGGTTATTATCAACCAACTATCTAGATCCATGATTGAAAAACGTATTCTTGGTTATTTTTATAAGTCATCATATATGCAAGAATCAAATCCAATCAAACGTTTATGTAATAATATTAATGGTATGTATATTTAATAACATATGGGTCAAGGATATGGAATGAAACACCTAGTAAAATTATTCAAAGCGATGGGAAGATGCTATAGATTATGTAATGAAGGTCATAAATCTTAAACCATCAATTGAAAGAGGAAGAATCATGTTGACTCCAGGGATGGGATATGTGTTCATTCTGAGGGATAAATTTAATTTTTTAAATGTGGTGTTCATGGACATTATACAAATAGATGTGCTATAAAGATTTTTTTGGAATGGGATCAGCAAGACCATACAAATATATGTTTCAAAATACCCAATGACATTACAATTGAGGATGAGGAAGCTAACAAAAAGCAATTAAAGGTATGGATTATTTGATAGGTGATGTGATTAAATTATTGAATCTTATGATATGATTCATGATTTTTTTTGTAGTAAATTAGTATTATAAATTAAGTTGGAAAATAATGTTTAATATATCATGAATAATACTGAATGATTAAGAATAATATATATAAGGGATTCAAGAGTTATGGTATATTTTAGTATGATGAAATGATTTAAAGTATTAAGGCTCTTTAGATGATGGAATTATACTAGACAAATTTTCCAAGTATGTGTAATCCTATTGTTTGATATGTGAAAATTTTATTCAAAAATGAATTATATTTTCTTATGTGGACATAATGGATAACCAAATGGGTTAATATTATCTTTTTGTGAGTTGATAAATGGTTATTACATTTTGGGATGACAAATGAAAGGTATTCGATTATCATTTATTGTAACTTCCCAACACCAGTTACCTAGAGTCGGTGCATTATTACAAAACATTGGCATGATCACAAAAGATCATGTCTCGAAAGACTGATTAGTTTAGTAGCCTTAGAAGTACAATATACATTCATAAGGGCTAAATTACATCATAAAATGAAAAAATACAACAAAACTGTTTCCATAGACCACGCTCAAATCCCCTCAGACTATCCCGGTAGGTTAGTAATAAAATAATTCTTTGTATCAAGGGAAAAATATAACATAGAAAGGGGTGAGTTTAGATGCTCAGTAAGGATAAAATATTGCAGAAACCTTCGTAAATAACCAAAACATTTAAGGTAATTTATAAGACTAAAAAAAATGCTTTTTAAACTTGAACTTCAGTATAATATAGAAACGATAAAATCATATAATTCCAATTACATACAAACATGGATATTCTACAAGTCGAATAATAATATGCAATATCAAAATCCACTTTCATAATGATGGAATGCATAATGCTAGACTTTATAACCACATAGTCAAGGCCTTGTGCCGAGACTACAAAAAATATTTTGTCAAGGACTTGTACCGAGACACTAGTTTGTTTCATGAGACCTATTAATGCATCGAGGAGCTATAGTGGGATCCACCCGTCACTTACTATGTCTAATGCATTCCTCATATAAAAGGGTTTAAACAAATTATAAACATTCACATTAAAACCGACATTTGAAATGTCAACACTTTATCCATAAACCATAAATGGTATGAAATAACACATCCACAACTGAACATATCACAAAACCTTCAATACAACATGGATTTTTTGTATCATAATAAGTCATGTTTAAATAAACATATAATCCATCAAAGGACGTTGACAAATATGAAATCAAAACATTTTTAGATAAATATCTCTTTTTATTTTGAAATCATTGAAAAATCATGTAATTATAAAGTAAAAAATTTATATTTTAAAATATTCTAATATGTTTTTTTGGGAATATTAAATGATGTTATAATGACCAAAAATAGTCGGACCCACCTTATAAGTTAAAAAAAGTCAATCTCGCCATAATTTAGTTGAAAAGGTTATAAGCGACCTTGTTTGGAAAATGGTGGAAAGATTCCTTAATAAAAAACATAAAAAATTCAATCAAGTGTATAAATGACTTTTACCCATAGTCTAGTAAATATTAAGAAAGTTTTAAAAAACATTTTTAAGAATCATGGATGTGGATTATAAAGAGATTCTGGTTGATAATTACGTACAAACAACCTCCGATAATGAAGAGACTGTAAAATAAACCCATACCTTGTACATTTCCTTGGTCGAGGGTAGTTTAAACTCTTGTATAATGGTCAAATAATTGTTAATAAATTATAAAAGAATAATATACATTAATATGATATCAAATATGATATTCTAACATTTCTTTCTTAATAATATCTTAGTATTATCGTCATTTTGGGTGTTAACTGATTCATTTTCCTTTATATTATTTGTTTTGTGAGTAATATTTGTTATGGATGGGATGTATCATATTCATGTTCAGAATGATATCAAGTAATTAAACATTATTTTTAATCATAAAATTAAAATTATTATTGAATGGATATGATGGTGAATGAATCACATCGTGTTCGTGGAGACGGTAATCCGTACGTATGCACGAGCGTCAATATCAGTAATTTGATATTAAAATAATTTATAATTGGATGGTGTGTCATATATACAGAATAATTACCGTATTATATTTATTATTTAACACAATTAAACACCATTATTATACCCATCCATATAAAAATGTATTGAATAACAATAAACCCAAGATGTGGAGACGGTAAGCCGTACGTACACATGTATGGTGACATGTCGTTCAAAGGATGGATAGAATAATGAATATGGTTGTACCATATTTAAAATAAAATCATAGTATATAGAATATACTGGATTTATTATTTTATAATGGAAACAACAATGAAAGTGGAAATGGAAGAAGAAGAAATGAACTTGAATGTGGTGATGAAATATTTACCTCTACTTAGGGTTGTTCCTTTGGATTTGATCCAAAGGGATCCTTAGGTGGGGTTTCTGAGAAAACTAAGGCCACTAGGATGAAGGTAGTATAGTTAAGAGGGTATTTGGGATGGGGTTGGCCGAGCCTAATGGTTTTTAAGGATTGAATTACATATAAGGGTGAGAGACCTTTTATAAGAGGGGTGAGGGGAAACTTAGGAAAACCTATAAATATTATTTTATAATAAAATTATTTTCAGTTTATAACGGCTCAAAAATAGATTATTTGAAGGATAATGTGGGTAAGATTCAAAAATCACCCAACTAATAGGTTTTTTACATGTTTGAGTCACTATATTAACCTTATCGTATATATTTAACTCTTAGTTAAATTGTTTGACATTTACCATCTCTCTTTATATTTTTATATTATATGGTTAATAAATGTAGTATATACTTCCAAGAGAAGCCCATGTGGTTCACTAATGATACACCTATCATTATATAAAACTTTTGGCCGAACCATAGATTTTTATGAATCGAATATCAATTAATAATATAATATTTGTTTTAAAAACACTTTTATGTCAATTTTGACACAATTTGGTAATTTTTTTCTAAATTCATAACAACATTATTACTTCAAAAACAATTTATATAACCAACACTAATATGTCATATTAAACTATAAAATTAGTTTAATTCATAAAAATGTGTCAAATTTCATTTATTTGGATATTTATAATATCAGTTATTTTAATATTTCATTAATAAGGTAATTACTGCATCATCATTGTGTCATAAATAAATTAAATTATATAATGTCTAAAAAATATAAATAAAATACGATAATTTAGGAAATATTTTTAGATTTATAATTATTATTTATAGTCTAATTGATCTTATGTGTAACCCTATATTAAAAATGTTTTAGTTATTATGCATTGATTTTATCTCTTTTAACTCTTCATTTAATTAAATAATAATAAATGCCCAATTCTAATCCAACTGGACCAAAGTGGTTCTTATTTTATTCCCAAGGTGTTTTACAGGAAATTTACAATTATCCAATAGATTTAGGACATTTTTATGGTAATAATGATATCTTTTTTACCCATAAATACCCTATTTACTATTAACCGTGGTAAATAAAAATAAAAAGTTACTCTTCACCAAAATTTATTTTCATCTTATTGAACCACATTATTCTTACCTATAGCAACAGTGTATCTCAAATATTTGATATTCTTCTCACTAAAGTGGTAAAATTATTTATTATGTGAATTTGAAAATTTTCCTAGGAGGTGAGTAAAAGACAGTGAAAAGTTCAGTAAAATTTATATATATCTAAAATTATTATAAACTTACTCCAATGAATTACATTTAACATATATTTGAATTATTTATTTATTTTGTCCTAAAATAAATGTAAATAAAATAAATATATATTTAAATAAAAATTTGATTTTAAAATATAACTGAGTGTTTTTTCACTATTCATCAAAAATTGAATGTTTTCAGAAAAATACCAAAAATTACCCTTAAGCTAATTTCAATATTCTGAATCCAAAAATGAAGTCCATTTTGAAATATAAATTTTTTAAAAGTTGGTATTACTATTCATGATGGCCTGTTTGATTGGTTATGGTGTGTGAGAACTCGAAGTCGCGTACAACACACACTATTGTATTATTCAAAGAGAAGCGTACGATGCAAGCATGTGGTGTTACATTCTCCCCTCCTTCAAATAATTTGGTCCTCGAAATTTCTTGAGTATTATTGCATAAAAATACTCATGTTGTTCTTCATCATATGTTCCTTGGCTTTTTATGGTACCTCTTCCATCTTATGGTTTCTCTATAGAACTTTTACCAGACGAGTTATCTGGTTGCTCAACACTTGTTCTCTTGTATCAAGAACCCTGACATACTCTTTGCTATAAGATAGACCGGGTTCCATTTATAATTTTTCATAGGTGAGTACATGCATTGGGTTAGGTATGTATTTTCTCAATACTGATACGTGGAACACGTCATGAACATTGGAGATACTTTGCAGCATTTCCAAACAGTAAGCTGCAACCCCAATTCATTCTAGAATTTCGAAAGGACTGATGCACCTAGGACTCAATTTTCCATTCTTATAGAAACGTATGACACTCTTCCATGTAGATAAATTCATGAAAAAATGATCTCCTACCTGAAATTCCAAATAATTCCTTGGGTTATTGGCATATCTCTTCTTCCTACATTGAGCTGACTTGATGTGGTTTTGGATTACCTTCACCTTTCCATCATTTCCTCCACCAGTTCTAGGCCAACGAGTTTTCTTTCACCCACATCATCCCAATAAGTTTGTGTGTGACATCTCTTTTAGTATAATTCTTCATATGGTTCCATCTGAATACATGAATGGAAGTTATTTTTATATGAAAATTCTACCGTAGGTAAATATTGATCCCACTTACCTTGAAAGTAAATTGACCATGATCTCAGCATGTATTCTTTGGTTTGAATGGTCCATTCTGATTGTCCATCAGTTTGGGGGTGGTAGGCAGTGCTCAAACAAAGTTCAGTATTGAGGGCTTTCTGGAGACATTTCCAGAATCTTAATGTAAAATGTGGATCATGATAAAAAAACAATCTATTGTGGTACTCCATTATGTCTTAAAACATCATTAATATATAGTATTTCTAAATGTTCAACTGTAAAATATTCTCTTATAACATGAAATTGTGTTGACTTGGTAAAATGATCAACAATGACCCATATTGCATCGTTCCATCTAGGAGTCTTTGGTAGTCTAATGACAAAGTCCATTGTAATATTATTACATTTCCACTCAGGTATGGGAAGAGGTTTCCAGAATCCTCCAAGATGTTGCCTTCAATATTTCACTTGTTTACAAACCATACATCCTGACACAAAATCCGCAATATCCCTCTTCATGTTGCCCCACCAAAAATGTTCCTTCAAATCTCTATACATATTAGTGCTAACATGTTGTATAGAGTAATTGGAACTATGAGCATCATCCAACAATTCCCTTTTTAGATTAAGTATATCAGGAACACAAAGTCTTATCCCAATTTTGAAAATACCATCTTCAAATACGATGACACTCAATCTCCCATCATTCACAAATTTAATATTCTTTTGAAACGCTTTACCATCGGTTGTAGAATTATTTATCCTTTATAGTAATGATTATTTGGAAACCATTTGAACAAGTATTGATGTTTCACCTTATATGGTTATCCCCATGTCCTAAATTACTAGATCCCTGAAAATAGGATCTCATTCAACTCTTATCTTGTTAAAAACTCCATGATCCTTTTTGCTCAAAGCATCCGCAGCCTTATTTTCCTTTCCCAGGTGGTAGTGTATCATTAAATCATAATCCTTGAGTAGTTCAATAAATAATCTTCTCTTCATGTTGAGTTATTTTTGTGAGAAAATATACTTCAAACTCTTGTGATCATTATAAATATCACATTTTCACCATAGAGATATTGTATCCAAATCTTGAAAGCAAATATTATAGCTGATAACTCAAGATATGAGTAGGATATTTTTTATCATGAATTTTCAGCTGTCATGATCCATAGGAAATAACTCTATAACTCTTCTTAATGACACAACCATATCCTTTCCTCGATGAATCACTATAAATAACAAACCCATCATTCCCCGATGGTAGAGTCAAGAAAGGCGCATTGACTAATATTCTCTTCAATTCTTGACAAAAAATTATCACACTCTTATTTCCAAACAAATTTAACCTCTTTACATGTGATCTTGGTTAATGGGTTAGAAAATCAAGAAAAATTCAGTATGAAACACCGATAATAACATGATAAACAAAGAAAACTGTGTGCCTCAGTTATACTCATGGGTGCTGGCCATTCTTGGATTGCCTTGGCCTTAGAAGGATCAACAGATTTTCTATCCTTAGAGACAATATGGCCAAGAAAAGAAATCTCCTAAATCCTGAATTCACACTTGCTAAACATCCCATATAATTCATGTCTTCAAAATGTTAACAGGATAATTCACAATTGATTGTAATGATTTTCATAGTCTTTGGAGTATACCAAGATACCATCAATAAATAACACAACAATGTCATCAAGATATTCCTTGAAAACACTATTCATTTTATCCATGGATAAATAGGGTGCATTAGTCTATCCAAAAGGAATTACTGTAAACTAATAATGCTTGTACCTAGTTAGAAATGCTGTTTTCGGAATGTCTTCCTTATTCACACACATCTGATAATATCCAGATCAAAGGTAAATATTTGAAAAATATTGAGATCCATGAAGTTGGTAAAATAAATCATCAATGTGAGGTAGGGGATACTTGTTTTTTATTTTTATAGCATTGATATCCCTATAGTCAATGCACAACCACATAGATCCCTCTTTATTTCTTAACAAACAGGATAGGTGCTCCCCATGGAGAAAGAATCTGAAAAATAAATCCCTTGTTACTCAATTTCTATAGTTGTTTCATTAGTTAAACTAATTCCACAATGTATATTCTATAAGGGGTCTTCCATATGGGCCTTTCTACCAGAATTAAATCAATGGAAAACTCAAGTTATTGTTTTATAGGATGTACAAGTAAATCTTCTAGAAACACATCAATATATTCTTTCACAATAGGTACATCCTATATTTAAACATTATATTCCTCAACCACAGTTATTTCATTCTCTTCCTCCCCAATAATGAAATTTAGTTGAGCTACTGGGGTGAATCTTTATAAGAACTAGGTGGTGATGATTCTTCTCTAAATATAAGGTGTTCTTTATCATCATCATCAAAATTAGTAACCTCGCTCTTCTTAAAATAAATTTTTTCATCATGGTCTAAAAGCAAACCCATACAATGGATTATATCAAATTATATCATGTGTGTGATGATGAGATTAGTTGATAAAGAACATTTATATGCTCTAATAGGGACTGTTTCACAAAACGTTTTTGCAATGATACTTCCCTTATGAGTTTTGACTGATAACTCCCTTGTAAAATCAAATTGGAAATATCTAATTTTCATAGAAAACTAGAACGATATGAAAAAATGTAATGATCCAAAATCAAATAAACATTTTTCTAAAAATTATGAAACCATTAAATTACCTTCCACTACGTCTTTCAGAGCATCAACCTCAGCAGATGTGATAGCAATATCTTGGCCTTGATCCCTTGTCCTTTTCTAATGTAAGTTCGCCTGATGCTTAAGACATTAATATGAATTATTCCCCCATTCTCTACAATTGTAGCATTCAACATCAACAACATCTTTATCCCCCTTTCAATCGCGATCTTTTTGGCCTTTTTCACCACCCTTGTAAGAGATTCGCATTCCCTATAGGCAAGAACATGGGTGTTTCTTCCAACATTTACTATAGGAGAGATATTCAAAATTTACATTCTTCCCCTTATATCCATTTCCAAAGTGTTCAGTAGATCTATTCTTCTCTTGCTATTATTTAAAGTCATAAGACATAGAAAATTATTTTTCTATCTTGATAGAATATGAGACAATATCTTCTTATAACGAGAAGGATTGTGAGACTAGTGATCGATGGAGAAATGGGTTTAACCCATCAAAGAAATGATCAATCTTACTTCTTGGGTTGCATATATAATCTGCACCATGCCTCGCTAATGTTTTAAAGTTAGCCTCATACATTGCGACATTCTCATCCTCATTTTTCATTAGACTGTGAAATTTTCTTTCCATATCTCCTCGATGGTCACAAGGAAATTATTTTTCAAAGAAAATATCTTTAAACTCACTCCATTCCATAATTGATACTTCATCATCTTCCTTTCTATTTTAAATCAATGACCACCATTGATCAACTTCTCTAGTGAGGCGGTAAACTACCATGACAACTTTTTCCCTTTCACTACTCCCCAAGTCATGTAATATTTTTTTGAAGAAATTTATCCATAGCTCAGCTACTAATGGATTTTTACTCCAATATAATTTTTTTTGTTATTGCCTCATGAAGAGATCTAACATAGATCCTTCACGTTGTGGATCAGAGTACTCCATACGGGTACGGTTATTATTCATAAGCTGAGTGAGTTGTCCCAGTATAGCGATGAGATGGTAAAGACCAGTTGTATCACCACTGCCACTATAATTATCTTAATAAGGATGGAATTCCCTACATGTAGTGTGTGCATTGATATGATTTCCATTCCTTCCACTATGCGCCATTTCTAAACAATATAATAAACTATATTAGTTTATGAATCAAAATACATAATTCCAAACTTATAAAACACTAAACACAAACTGAACATTTTATGTATATAATAAATAATCATAAATATGTTTTCATTGAGGATGTATATTAATATAAACCCTTCATAATGGTTTGTAAAGAAAATTAGAATTATCCTAAGAATATCCCCCAGAAGTGTCTTAACCAAGAGTGCAGCAAGGCCCATTGTCATGCTCTAGTTCTCATTCCAGTCTAGCTCAAACCGGTGTTTTCGTGTTTTAACCCTAGGTACATCTGTGCCAGAGTCGCCTCTACCTGCTCGTATCCAGACATGGATGTATTTCATTGGAAAATCCCAAAATCTCTACAATACAAATACTATAGTATTTTATTCTTTACTAATCCTCAAAATATATCTTAGGGTAATGTGGTCTAATCAGAGTTTATCTAAATATAGATTCCATGGTTTATACTAAACATTCTCTGATACAAACTGTAACGCCCAAACCCAAGTTACCAAAAGTCGATGCATTATTACATAACATTGGGCTGATTACAAAAGATCAATTCTCGAAAGAATGATTAGTTTATTAGACTTGGAAGTAGTAAAAACATTCATATGGTATAAATTATATCATGAAATGAAAAACTACAACAACATTTTTTCCATAGAACACACTCATATCCTCTCAGAATATCCCTGTAGGTCTATCATAAAATACTTTTTTGCATCAAGGAAAAAATAAAATATAGAAATGGGTGAGCTCAGATGCTTAGTTAGGATAACAATATTGAGAAAAAATTCATAAATAAGAATAAAAATTTAAGGAAATGTATAAAACTAAAGAAAAAGCATTTTAAACATGAACATCATCATAATATCGCAAATATAAAATCAAATAATTCCATTTACTTTCTCAAATGTATATTCTAAAAGTCAAATAATCTCATGGAATATCAATATCCACTTTAATAATGATGGAATGCATAATTCCAGACTTTCATAACCACGTAGTCAAGTCCTTGTGCCAAGACTACAAATAAGATTTTATCAAGCCCTTATTCCAAGAAACTAGTTTTTCTCTTGAGACCTACTGATGCATCAATGAGCTATAGCGGGCTCCACCCATCACTTACTACGTCAAATGAATTCCACATATGAAAGGGTTTAAACATAACATAACCATTTGTATTAAAAATGGAAAATGAAATGTCAATACTTTATAAATAAACTATGAATGCTATGAAATAACTCATCCATAGTCAAACATATCACAAAACCATTAATACAATATGGATATTTTTATCATAATAAATCAACTTCAAATAAAATTAATATCAATCAAAGGATGACGACATAGATGAAATAAAAACCTCTTTAGAGAAATATCTCATTCTACTTTGAAATCATTTAAAAGTCACGTAATTATAAATAAATACATTTAAATTTTAAAATATTCTTATATGATAGTATGGGAAGCTTCGATGATGTAATAATGTTGGAAAATAGCGGCACCCGCCGTATAAGTTAAAAAAAGACATTCTCACCTTAATTTTATCGGAATTGTTATAAAGGACCTTGTTTAGAAAATGACAGAAAGATTCTTTTATAAACATCTTATAAAAGTAAAAAAGGAGTATAAATTACTTTAACCCATATTATAGTAAATAATAAGAATGTTTTTAAATACATTTTTAGGGAACATGGATGTGGATGATAAACAGGTCCCAGAAGATAATTACTTATAAACAACCTCAGATAATGAAGAGATTGTAGACTTAATCCTTACCTTGTACATTTTCGGGGTCGGTGGTAGGATAAACCCTTGTATACAGGTAAAATAATTGTAATTAAATTATACAAGAATCATATACATTATTATGATATCATATATGATCTTTTAACATTGCTTTGTTAATAATATCTTTGTATAATCGTCATTTCGGGTGTTAACATATTCATTTTCCATTATATTATTTGTTATGTGAGTCATATTTGTTATAGGTGGTATATATATTATTCATATCCATAATGATATCAAGTATTTAAACATTATTTTAAATCAACAAAAGAAAATTAATCTTGAATGAATACGATGGGGAAAGAATCTCATTGCGTTCGTGGAGATGGTAATCCGTACGTACACACGATCTACAATATCTTTATTTTGATATTAAAAAAATATTTAATTGGATGGTATATCATATATAAAGAATTATTATCATGTTATATTTATTATTTACATAAATTACACATCATTATTATATCCATCCATATAATATTGTATTGAATAACAATTACACCGCGATGTGGAGACTGTAAGTTATACGTACACACGTATGGTGACATGTCATTCAAATGATCAATAGAATAATGAATATGGTTGTACCATATTTATAATAACATCACAATATATAGAATATAATGGAGTTATTATTTTAGATTGTAAGCAAAAAAGAAAGAGGAAGTGGAAGAAGAAAGGAACTTGAAAGAGGTGATGATATATTTACCTCTTCTTTGGGTTCTTCCTTTTGATTTGATCAAAAGGGCTCCATAGGTGGGATTTATAACTAATGGAAGGCCTCTACAATGATTGTAGGATAGTTTAGAGGGTATTTGGGTTGTTTCTAGAAGATCTAGATGGTTTTTAACGTGTGAATTAGAGAGAAGGTTGAGTCCCCTTTAATAAGAGAGGTGAGGAGCACCTTAGGAAAAGCTAGAAATATTATTTTATAATAAAATCATTTTCTGTTTTTAATGGAACGAAAATGGATTATTTAAATCCTAAAGAGGGAATGGGATGAAAACCACTCAACTAATCTGTTTTTTATAGTTTTGGGTAACTATATTAACCTTATATTTTAGATTTAACTCTTAGTTAAATAGTTTGACATTCACCATGTCTCATTTTATTTTTATAATATATGGTTAATAAACATACAATATACATCCAAGAGAACCCCAAGTGGTTCATTAATTATACACATATCATTATATAAGTAATTGTTTTGATACTTATATTTTTATGAATATAATAACAGTTAATAATATAATATTTGTTTTAAAAACTCTTTTATGTCAATTTTGACACTATTTGACATTTTTCATTTTCTAAATTCATAAGAACATTATTATTTCAAAACAAATCATCTAACAAACACTAATATGTCATATTAAACTATAAAAATAGTTTAATTCATAAAAAGTATAAAATTACATTTATTTGTATATTTAAAATATCAATTATTTTAATATTTCATTAATTAGGTAATTACTCTATCACCATTGTGTGATTAATAAATTAAATTATATAATGTCTAAAAAATATAAATAAAATACCATTATGTAGGAAATGTTTTTAGATTTATAATTAATATTTATAGTCGAATTTATCTAATTTTTATCCCTATATTTACCATTTTTTAATTATTAAACTTTCATTTTAACTATTTTAACTCTTCTTTGAATTAAATTATAATAAACTTCCAAATCTAATACAAGTGGCCCAGAGAGGTTCAAATTTTATTCTTAAGGTTGTTTTTGGTCGAATTACACTTATTTAATAGAATTAGGACATGTGTTAGCAAAATAATAAAGTCATTTTTACCCTTAAATACCCTATTTACTTTTAACAGTGGTAAATAAAAGTAAAAAGTTACTATTCACGAAAAATTATTTTCATCTTATTCAACAACATTTTTCTTAACTATATCAACCATTTCTCTCAAATTTTTGAAACTTCACTCACAGAAGCGTTAAAATTACGTTTTATGTGAATTTTCAAATTCTTCTAGGAGGCGGGTAATAGACGGTGAAAAGATCAATAAAATTTTTATATATTTAAAATTATTATAAAATGACTCCAATGAATTAAATTGATCATATATAGTTATTATATATCAATTTTTACATAAAATTAATGAATATAAAATAAATAATTGTTTAAATAAAAATTCCGTTTGGAACTATAACTCAGTGTTTTTCACTATTCATAAAAAATTGAATGTTTTCAGAAAAATACCAAAAATTCCTTGTAAGATAATTTTGATTTTTTGAATCTAAAAATGATGTCCATTCTGAAAGATAAAATTTATAAAATTTCAAAAAGTGGTATTACTATTCACAACAGCATGTTTGATTGGATGTGGTGTGTTAAAACTCGATGTTGCGTACAACAGAAGCTATTGTATTATTTAAAGAGTAGCGTATCATGGAATCATGTGGTGTTACATTGAGGATAAATTAGGTTATAATTATATTATAGGAAATTATCTTAATTTAGAGAATGTTATAGATATTATATGGTTTTACGAAAAGTACAATCCGTAGGATGGGTGAAAATCCATAGGATGGCTGACAACCCATCTCATGTGGAAAGTCCCAAGGAATTGAACCCAGAACCAAAGGGAGAAAAGGTCACATCGTAGACCACTGGCTTATGTGATGTTCCTAATTAGTATGAATTATTATTTTAGTTAAATAATTTTAATTATCAAGAATAATTTTATTTGGGATATTATTTTTTATCAATTATATTTCCTTTTTATAGGAAAATGATCAGGTGATTAAGTGATAAATGATATTTTTAGGCTGTTTTTTCTATTGGGAACATTCTATACCTAGGGAACATAGAATACATTAGGATTTTAATTCAGTAGTAATGGTGTAATTTTATTTTGAATGAATAAAGTTTTTTATTGTGGAAATATATATATTTGGGTAATTTATGGAAAATATTAACTTATCATATAGAATAATTGATTAAGTTATTTAATTTTAGGTATGATAGTTTTAGAGAAGACGATGTTATAAATATAAAGATTTATCATTGAAGACTATGTGATAAAATCCATCTATATTTCGGGATTCAAACATAGTTTGGATTATATTGAATAGTTTTAAGGATAATTGTTTATTAAATGGTCTTTGTTGTACTTTGGTTAATGTTTTCGTTAATTTTGGTGATCAATAGTATATTTTATTATTATAAAATGTTAACCTTTTGGGGATTATCTAATATTGTACTAACCATTTTGGTTTTGGATAATCTATAAACACAATGGAAATATATATTTATAGTCCATCTTTTATGGAATATGTTATTTTCTAGAAGTTGATTCTATCACACCACAGTTGACCATGTAATCTTGAAAACACATCGTTTGGAGAAATGATTACATTTTGGTAGAAAATTATTAAAGGATAAAACTCTACATGATATGTATTTATATTTCCATATGTTTATAGTTTATCTCATAATAAATTATCCAAATTTATGTAGTGGATTTTAAAATTAAAAACATTGTATGTTTACATTTCCTTCTGGGGAACAAAAGACTTTTTAACCGATTACAAGTTTGTCGTTTTCATGTGGATCACTTTCTCTTGATCATTTTTTCTATCACACTTCATCAGAACATGATGGTTAGTTTTCTCTTCAGTATCCAAGTTTTCATAGAATACAATAATGTGTTATATCAGATGACCTATATACATCTATTTAATTCTTTTAATATGGAATATTTATTGACTCCGTTTCCGATGTAGAACATTCAAGGATGTCTCTCAGCCCAATTTTAAAATTGTGAGGACAAAATTTCCAAAAGAGGGGAAGAATGTAACAAACCTGGTATTTATAGAATAATAATTTTCAATTTATATTATAATATATTCGTTTTATGTTAAATGGGATAATTTTTCAAGTAGCATAATCTACACGCTGCCAGATTCTTCTCTAAAATCTTTCATTGCACACAATATCGAGTTATACTGAAAAATATTACCATAATAATAATATTATTTTATATGGTAGTAATTTCCTATTCATTGTAATAGAGGGAATTAATCATATCAACTGAATTTTGAAATGTGAAATACACATGTTCAAATGATGATTCCTTGATTACCAAATTTATTAGAAATTTAATTAAAAACCAATTGAATATAATAGGTGTGTTTTTATGAAATCTTATTTAAATGTGAATAATTTTGTTTTCATATCACTATTTATGGATTTAGATTTAATGAATAATATAAGATATATATTAAATGAAATTTTTTAAATTAAGCTTTTATGATTTGAAAATATGATATAATAATAAATTCATTTTTTCTGATAAAGAAGTATTTTTCAAAAAATAATGTTTTACCGCCTTTTGTTGGAATACATTTTTTAAATATATTTTTGACACTATTATATGTTATATTTGAAAAAAATAAAATTCATATTAAGATGATTAACATAAAAATTTACTTCATATGATATTCTGATATTTTTCCTAATAAAGTTCAATTTTATAATGAATATTTATAATAGTGTATTTTAATTCAAAACTACATTTTAATATAATTTAAATATATATATTTAATTATCGTTTATTTTTTTTTGTAATTGGATTATATTTTTATCCTTTGATCAAATTTTGTCAATTTTAAGTAATATTACATTGAATGTGGACATTAAAGGATGTCAATCTTTGGTAGTTTTTACTTCTTAAAAACATGCATTTTGGTTTTTCCAATGTCAATTTATTTTAAATTTCATTATGATACATTTTTGTTTTGAATTTGGAAAAAATGATTCCATATTTTGAATCAGGAGGTATAAATTGTGTAAAAAGGTACATTTCTATTTTTTGATATTATAAATAGTAAATTGGGTAAATTTTTTTACCATGGTTAAAGGGTAATTCTGGTAAAAAGGGTAAACAATAATATTATAATATTATTAAATTAACATAAAACATGTACAAACCCTTTTGGGTGAGATATTTCAGACCATGAATATCCTTTGGTTGATTTTTGGACCCCATGGTGCAACTTTTGGGTTAAAATGATATTAAATTACGTTTTATTTAAATTTATCAAAAATATAGCGTAAACATGTATAAGAAAAAACCCATGTTTCCAATGTTGGGTTGCTCTTATTTTTTTTATGTTACAATTGGGTTTATTTTTCCTTGAGTGATTTACTTACTGTGTGATGTGATTAATGTTTCAAATATTTTCAAGGATTTAACTTGTGGTCTAGTATAGAAAAATAGTGGTGTTTACATTCAATGTTATTGCAACTCCGAATTTTTTGTGCCTTGCATAATTTTAGGCATGAATGAAAAATAAATGTCTTTGGGAAATTTGATGGAATTGGATTTTTTCTATTCAATTTTGATTTAACTAAAAAAGAACAAAATATGAAAATATAAAATATAAAATTATTCAAAATTTTAATAAATGTATTTCTAAGGAGAAATTGATATCATGGGAAGATTTTTACCCATTGTTCACTGTGAACAATATGTAGGATGGTTATGGGTTGTGATATAACCCCAATTATAACCATGTCGTAGGGTTTGGGTAATGACTGGTTTGTGCATATTTTCAATAAATATTTTGTTATTTTTTATGGTATTATAATGTTTAATATGAGGGGTGTTTGACATAATAGAGACATTCCGCCACGTTAATATTTTCTTAGTGGATGATAATTTGTTATGGATAGAGATGATCCACCATTTTTAGAGAAATATGCGCTGATAGTTCTATTTGAGGATGACCAAGAATAGCTCCATGAGAAATTTTCCCATATCATGCGGTTCAAGGAAGGAGTCCCAGGGCGGGTTTTCAAAAGCATGATGGATCTGGTAAATGTGTTTCAGCTATAGAACCCTCTACATTCTCCATATAGGGTGTACCTTATGAAGTAGAGTTATTGATTATTTCTATAAAGACCATAAATAACCCTTTACAATATACTACCCAGAAGAGGGTCTTTTTGGATGCTTACATGACATTTGTTAAGGAATAGCGTTGGTGGGAAAACTATAATTTTGATAAAATACTAGATTGTATGGAGTGTAAGGTTATTAATGATATTTTATTGGTGAACTATTATAATGAGACACTGAGAAAGTAGAGGGACACTACATTTTTTAGGATAAATTAGGGGAGTATGGTTGTGATTGACTATGATAGTTGCCTTATTGATTTGTAGTTCATTTCACCAATGGTGGAAGGAGATGCTTTTAACACAAAAAATGGTTTTTAGAAGTTCTAAAATCTGAAATAAGGTTCTGGGTCAATATCATTTGGTGGAATAATTTTTTCAAATCGTTGAATAAGGATCATATTTTTTTTGTAACCGAATGGAGTATTCCATTTAAGGATATCGGGATTCGTCTTGGTAGTCAGAAAGTATGAATTAGAAGAGAAAGAATCATTTTTATGTTAATGGTGACCATGGTAGTGGAAAGCATTGTGTTTAGGGGGAAGGTTCAGTTTCATATGACCTTACTCCGGTTACCTATCCCAAGTGTGGTGGGCCTTCTCCCATTCAATGATAGTTCCCCTAATGCCTGTTAGAGTGATAATATTGTTGTAGAATTGACATCTAAATAGGTTATAAAGTATCCCATGATAGATGGGTAGATCTAGAGTGGTCGTATAGAACCTGAGTGTGTGAAGGGTATGTTCTAAACCATTCCAGACTAGAAGATGGTGTTATATTTTTCGTGGAGGTTGATTTGGTCTATGATTTACTTATTGGAAAGATAAAAAATATCCATAAAGTGATATAACTGAGGGGAATCTGACTATATCATGGGGATGAGGGGTAAGAAAATTACATGTCGTTCATCCTGCACCAATGGATAGGGAGGCTAGATAATTTCCAATTAGGTGTAATATTATTATAGGGTTTTCACATTTTAATTCCTTATTTTATAGTGGTCCCTATCATAAAATGTTATCTACACAACATGTGGATATGTTTAGTATTGATATTGAATTTGGGATGAATTTTATAGAGATCAATACAAGTTTTGGACTATGGTCGAAAGAAATATTTCTATTTTTGGGGTGTTCTCTTGAGGCTAGTGAGTTTTAATTCATTTGGGATCATAATATACTTGTTATGTAAGGATTTGTCTTGATTATGAGTATGGTATGGTTAGTGTTGTAATGATATGACAATGATTTTTACCATAGTAATGTGACTTTTCCATCTATTGATTGTTATAATTAAATTAACCATGGAGATTGTTATATCAGGTAGATTAATGTAGAGCCAGTTAATCAGAAGATGGGGGAGCACACTGCTGAGTATTGTAAAATTATGCTCGATGAAGAATATGTTATAAAGGATGTCTTTCCGCCTATAGTGGATTTGTTTTTGTATTGTTTTCATGAATAATTCATAGGGATGTCACCTATGAGTGATGTGGAATTTATAATTGATCTCATTCCTGGAGTTGAGACATTTCTTATCCCATCATATAGAATGGAACTAATAGAGCATGATGATATTTATACTCAAATGCATGTGTTAATGTTTAGGGGGTCATCTAACTGAGCATGTCGCTTTATGGTTCAAAAATATTTTTTTCTATGATGGTCTATGATACAATACGATTATATGTTGATTATCAGATATCCATCATGATGAATGTGTATAGTGGATATCAACTGCCACATATAGATGATATCATTGACTTGTTTAGTGGAACAAATGTTTTCTACAGGATCTACATGAGATCGTGGTATTAATATTTGAGAGGTCTAACAGCTGATATACTAAGGAATACATTCATAAGTTGTTATGGACATTATGAGTTAGTTTTTAACTTATTGAGAATCAATAATTAACTATAAGTGTTTATGGGATTGTGGAATAAAATAATCCATCTATACCAAGATTAGATTCTAGTTATATTTGTGTGTGTCATTTTTGTGTACTTCAAGACTCATGATGGTGATTCTTAATAAGTTTAATAAACCAAGGTACACTGAGATAATAATTCATATATGAAAAGATATAAATGTGTACATTTTGGATTGATCAGGTTCACTTATTACATCATATCATCTTAAATTATTTTGTCTTTGGGATCCATGAGAAGGTGAAGGAACTGGTTCCTTGAGAGAAACCCAAGATTTTTATTAAATAATTTGTTTTCTAGGGATGCCAATATATTATCATTTTCTCATCCAGTAATTTTACCCCATTTAAGATAAACGTTTTGGCTTGACTAAGAAGATATTATATTTTTAATTGTATATATAGTTTTAGAATTACATTCAATGGTTAATGATGTGTTTTAGTATGGTACCAATCCTGATCCAACCTGAACTTGGATAGGGGTACACAATGTTTTTTAAAACATATATGATGAAACTTAGGGTAGTGTTTATATAAAGAGATCAATTTGTGGATAATGGGTCACAAGAAGTAAGGACATATGAAGTGAACTACCTGACACATGGCCCTGATTTAGAGTAGTGTTTTTTTCTTTTATGTCATGGTGGCATTATCTATTGGGAAAAATTGTACTATGCGTTCGTCCACAGATATCATAATGTTTATATATTGAAAACTAGAATTTTATGTACATGAAAAAAGATTGTTTGAGAATGTGCATTCATTAAAATTTTATCTAGAATACATACATGGTAAGATAAACTATTTTTTTATTGATTTATGTATGAAATATAAAACATAATAAGTTCATGAGTCTGTTGATGATTTGGAAATAATGAATTTACTAGATGAAAAGCATATATTGTCTTGGGTGGTCCAGGAGTAGCTGACTCTATAATCAGTTTCTATAGATTCTATACTTTATAGTTATCTATGGGAGAGGTGGAATGTGGGTGTGGAATTTTATTAATTGACGGATGTCCTTAATAGTGGGATGTCACCTTAAAAATAGACCATAGATGGGGATACCAGTATTTAGGACTTGAATCAGTGTATTGTGCATTAAATTTTATGGGAGGAGACAATGTTTGAATTCCATGCCTATAAATGGGTGGTCCATCAAAGTTTGACCACAATCTATAATGATCAACATCCATTGTTTTGGTGACCTTGAATTAAAAATTTGATTATAGAGTACATGAAATGATTCTACAACTCTTAATTAGTGGATGTAGAACATCAAGGACATAGTGGTTCACTAATTCCTTTTTCCATTCAATAATGGAAGTTGTAAGAAGATACCATTGATATTATGGTGGACCTTAGGATGATCCATATGAATAATGAAAAAATTTGGTTTCATGTGGACTCACTGATGAATGTAGAAATTTTCTTTCCAATAATGGATAAGATCTCATTGGAACAGTTCAAAGAGTTCCTCATTTGGGATATAGTCTATCTTCATGTTGTGATATTGTGTATGGTTTAAGATATTGAGTCACAATTTATATCCTGCTTCTAGTAGGGCTTTTAGATAGTGGTTGGTACATAGGTTTTACTAAGAATGACAATCCACCTGTAGAAAAATTGGAAATTAGAATGTATTGTATGAGTTCTTTGGGATACACATTAGGTGTTTGTCCTAGAAATTGGTGGGTTATTGGAGAGGAAACAAGAATTAATGTATTTATTATTAGAAAATAGTTTTCTGGAACTAATTAAAATGTCACCATAGAAGGTTCTTTACTTTTTCCCTTGAAGATCGCCTCTATGTTGTATAGAGGTAGGTGAGTTAGTGTTGTGGGTACAAAGTTTCCCTTAGAAGATTTCGGTTTTGGTTCGACTATTTTGAAACTGTATGTCAATAGAACATTGTTCAATGAGGTCATATGTTGTTAAACATTCATGAAAAATATTTTTTCTAGTGGGTGATCACATGTTCCTTATAGGGTATCCTATATTAGGTCACTGATGGAATTTGAGATAAGGAAAGATGAGGCCATGGAATGATGTACCATTTGATGTTGTGGATAGAATTAGGCTGATTGAATATTGAATAGATCTCTAACATAGGTACAATGATATGAATAATTTATTTCATGTGTCTCATCATCAGAGGTATCACCCCAACAACTGTCATGTGATCGATGTCGATGATGTTGACCATGATATTGTTTCTTCCTTTTAGGAGTAGCCAAATGTTTGATAGATCATGATGAAAAAGTATTTTAGGGAAATAACATTCTAGTATTACCTGTATTGTGACAATGTGAATGTGTTCAAGAATGATATTGGGATAGATAAGTGGATAAGTGGGCTAGATGGCATCATCATTCTTCCCCGAAATCATATATATTTATTGGAGTATTGGCGAAGGATGTGTTGTTAATGTGGAGATATTATAATATCCGAACATTTTCATGATATTACACAAGATATTTATTAGGTACACTTTTCCATTATATGACTATATATTAGTTTTGTTTAATATTTTGATTAGTTGGGTGAAATTTGATAGTTCTTTATAGTGTTTTGGGAGGTGCACCGTTGGCACGTGATTTTAAAAATTGTGCACCCTACCCACTAAAACCATGAAACACCATATTAAGAGGGATTTGAAGGTAGTTACATGGTTTTTAATACTATTTTACCTCTCAGGAGTAAAAATGAATCCCCATGGGAGAGCTTCCTAGATAGGTCGTATGGTTTGGAAAACTATGCACCCTAGCCCAGAAATCCTTTTTCGTAGGTTTAATTATTCAAAAAAATTCATTTACAAATTCAAAATCCCACAAGAAATCACCCAAAGTGTACCCCACTCAACCCTTTCACATTCCTATCATTATTTAATTCCATAGGACCAATCCCTAGGGATCTTGAACCCCACTCATGATTAATCGATTACGGTATTAATGGATATGATCCTCTTTGTGTGTTTGGTTTCATCCTTACTAGGTTTCTCTCACTCTCTCTCCCACACATCTCATTTTGAATAATAAGTGAAATTTTTTAATTTTTTAGGGCTTAGAAATAGTTTCGATTTATTTTGATTATTTTGATATTGGATATAGGATTTAATTATAGACGTCATTATTCATCATGATCTTGGTTGTTCATCTTCTATTGAGGAATTTTTTTATGAGAATTCATCCTCAAACATGAGGTAAGTGGTCAATATTATAGAAACCCCTAGTATTGATTTAATTATTTAAATGAAACTGTGAATTTGAAACATCAATGATTAGAAATTTCAATATACTATTCAATAAATTTAATTTAATTTTCATGTGATAATGATTTGGGTTATATTGGGGATTTAGAAATTATTGTATTTATATATATTAATGGGTCAACAAATAATTGATTTTTTTATTATGAGATCGATAAGAGATTAGGATTTTGTAATTGGTCAATAATCTGTGTTTGAATTAATTGAAAACGATTATTCTGTGGATATTGGTTAAAAATAAATGGTCAGGTAGTGAATTAGTTAAATTATTCCATGATATTAAAGGGATGAACCAATATTGAATTGATATTGTAATTGGTACCGCGTGATGAAAATGTTTGAAAGAATTATAAATATTCCATACCTTGATGTTATGAAATTATGATATGTGTCATATAACAATAGATGGGATTTTGGGATATATGCATGTATGATGTTGACTAATGATTCAAAACAACATATGTGATTGACAAATATATGTGGATTGGATATTGAGTGATTATTTGAAAGACAGTAGTGATAATTGAGTTTTTGGACACCAATTGAGGCTTAAAATACCCATGGGGATCTAGATATGGAATTATAGTCCCAAAATGATTGAATTATACTATTTTTATAAATATCCATGAAATGAATTTGAATGAAATGGATTATAAGTGAACATGTGTTATAATTATTTTTGAAATGAAAAAGGGTTATGGTTCAGACTGCAACATATCATGAATCTGGTATCGAGGGTTCATGTGTCATTGAGAAATTTTGGGTTTAGGTTGATAAATAAATAATAATTGAGTATATATAAATTATTTATTTTTATTTTATTATTTATAAAACTCCATTAACTATTATTGACAAGATATTTTTTAGGGATTCCATTGTATTGGCCTACTTATTTTTACTAACACCCTACTAATGCTGCCTGATCTGTACCTGAATAGACATCATGTTTTAATGGTATGATAATGTTATGAGCCTTACGTAAGATGAATGAGAAAATATAGGGAAAGGATGAGGGAACCATACATTTCTTCCTACCTGCTAGGGAGTGTTAGTTAGACTTTCCATTGGTTTTTCATTTGACACTTCACCCGTATTGGGTTAGACATATCAGCTATATTTGGATTTCATATTGTATTAATAATTTATTAATTATGGGATTCTAGATTTTATGGTTACTGGTTATAGAATATAGTAATTTTTTTACCTCTATATTGATGAATTTTTAAAGGTGGTAGAGTCTCACTATGAGGATATATCAAATCCCCACTACTAGCTGGTATCATCTGGTGTACATGGTGGCGTGCTTGAGGACATGAGAGCTACCATATTGGGTAACAAATATAATGATCCTAGTTCAAGACATTTCATTGGGGGTGTGGATGGGTCAATAGGTGTAAGGATCAAACATTATGGGTTAGAATAAATTCTAGATATGTAAGAAGGTCAATATTCTGTTATTGTATGTGGTGGTGGTGGTGGTGGTGAAAAACACCTTTATGGGTAGAGGGCCCCTTGTCATTACAGCAGGTTAGGGGTGTCCTTGCTTGATAATATAGGATCTCCATTACTTTTTGAACATTCAAATTTGAATTGGAATGTGACAATTCTAAATCTGATGTGATCCCAAAAGAATATGATATAGAGATGTAGTAAAAACCTGCATGTTTTGTAGCATCATCATTTTATAGAATCCTATTCTCATGTTACACAAACATAACATAATCATAAATTGAAATATGAGGTGAAATTTTATGAGAGATTTGGGTAGTCATGCATGATGATATTAGTTAGTAGATCCATGTTGATTCTTGGGAGAGTTCCCCCATCCCCATTGTTGTGGAAAAGGATGGATCTAAAACAATGATGGATGAAATATGGGGATGATGATGTTATAATAGTTCTCTTGTATGTTTTAGGATCATATAGAATATTGGTTCCTATACAATTCTTCTTCAAAAAAATAATGTCTGGGGGATCAGTGTGGGTATGTGTGATGACATGTAGTGGAGTTGATGCATGTGGGTAGAAGCTTCCACCTCGTAGTAATAGCGTCATAATGATTTAGATGAACACAAATCCTAATTGAAATCATATAAGTTTCATCATGACACAAAAAATATCTATTTATTTTGTCCTATTAATATTAGTTTTTTATATAGATACAATTATAGGTATTTAAATTTCAGGGCATTGACCTGGACAATGAAAATCAGGTGATTGTTCCCCGACAACTCCTCTAGAAGTTCAGACATCTCTGGGATTTCACTATCAATGAATTTACTTCATTACAAGATTATGTAGATTGAAACAAGTTGTATCCATTCATGGAATATAATAATACCCTAAAATTGTAGTTAGTGGTGAGTATGTAGTTATATTTTCATGTGTCTTGGATGTAGTGGTGCACCAACTACATAACTGGGATTTTTTGTTGAAGTAGTTGATGGTGGTGGTGGGGATACCATTGTGGATGTTGGAATGTTACTTTTTTAAAACTATGTGGTATTTATATGATGATCATTGGATTATGATATACTAATGATGATGTCTCAGAAGGTAGATCTGGAGAAAATAGAGCCAAATTATGTGGCCCTGAATGTGGAAAATCTATCATTGATGGCCCCCTTAGAGTCTCAACACAAACACGCCATGGATTGGACCATAAATCATCAAGGGATATAATTTTAATCTTCCAATAAAACAATATATTCATTCCAACAACTATAATTAATGAAACTTTGAAAAATTTAATAAAAAATGAAAAACCAAGAAAATAAAATAATTTTTTAGTATTCAATGGAATGAGCATAAATAGTACATGAAATCTAGTTGGTTTAGGATAATTAATTTTTCCTCTATAAATAAATTCCAAATATGAAATTATTTTACATAATTATATAAATGGTGTGTAATATATTAACATTTCCTGTCTATGGAAATTGTTTTCAATTCCATTGGTGTGGTGAAACAGACTGTTAAAACTAGATAAATAATCAACATCAAACAAAAATCACTTGAAATGTGTTAGTAGATGTGTGTGATAGATTAGATAATGTGTGTTCTTTAACATCGCTATGTACTTGGGATAAAAGTGTAATTAATACATGGTGTGTTCTAAATGATCATGTAATTTTTATTCGAAATCAGTGTACAAAACATTATTGGTTGTTAACAATTTTCACATGACATGTAATCTTCATGTGTTCCAATGTATGAGATTATTTTCAACTGAGAACCTCCCAAATTTCTAAGTCACCTAACACAATTAAAAATATTAAATAGATTTATTTGAGTAACATACCGATATTTGGGAGTGAAATAACGAATGAATATGAATCAACAGCTCCCCACAATGGTTGATATATGATAGGTTAATTTTTTGGATGAAATTGGAAGGATGGGGGAGCAAGGAACAAATATGGATTGAGTAATGTCTTGAAGAATTTAAACAGGTGGTACAAATCATGTACTTATTCCCAAAATCAATGCATTCACTTGTTTTTATATTTTGAACAATTTTTATAAAATGTCAATATATTTAAATTAAAGGGTTATGAAAATACTTTTCATTAAATAATTTTTTATTATTATATAAAATTATATATTGACAATAATTTGTAAAAAAATAAATAAATACACATATTTAACCGTAGAATCAATTATGTGTTTTATAAAATTTTAAAATTGAATTAAAAAATCATTTCAGTTTTTAGGGAATGATTCGAACTAAATACTGGTTTCATCCTGTCATGCTGTGTCAAAAACTATAGTGGAGATATTATTAATAATAGTTGTAAAGTCACATTAAAATTTTAGTAAAAAGTCAAATATTATCATGGTGAAATGGGTAAATCCTGATATCTTTTTTTTTAATTTTGATTATGTGTGGAGATTAGAATAATTCTATCCATAGTATTTTGTATGTAGAGTAATGGCTCTACCAGTCAACCCATGAAAATAATATTGAGTAATCCTATTTTAAATTGGTTTATAAAATATTATTAAAAAAATTATTCTAGATTACAAGTATCATATTGAAATGAACATTGTTCAGTTCAATTTAATGGAAAAGGATGTAACTAAAATCGATAGAAGGAATCAAGCATGGGTCTCTTTGACAATTGAATGTGATCCATCAAGATGATTCAATCCATCATACCTTATTTATTTAATATTTAAATTACACTAAATATATTTTAGATTATATGAAAATACTATTTATAAAAACATGGTATTAAAAATATTGAATCATGTACAAATGAGGGTGTAGAAGAATTCGTACCAGAAATGACATGAATATACTACAAAAACCATTATAATGAAAAAGGTTTCATTCATAATTATTTACAGAATAATAATTAAATTATTTAAAATATAATCTTATAATATACATTGAAAAAATTATACCACGTAATTTGTTAATATTCATTCCGTTTAGCATCATTTTAATCTCATTTCACTAGTTTGTTTTCAAAAAATTGTTAAAATCATGATACATGACATGTAATGTAGAATTACATGTCATATTTTTATTAATGATAGGTGAGAAAAATAGTTTTTGATTCTTACTAGAACATTCCTTCTTATATTTCTTTGGAAAAACATATTTATCGTTATTTACATGTTATTTGAAAGAGGGCGTCTGTTCAATTTTGAGAACCCCCCATGTGACTATCACTCCTACCTTGCAATCAATTTCAATAATCCTCAGGTGGATTAGGAAGTGGCTTGTATTTTTTTGATCCATGGAAATTAGGTAACAAAAGAATATTTGTTCCTTCGATATATATTTTTTTCCCTCCACCTCTTTGTATTATTTTGTAGAAATTCAACAAAAAATGAAAAACAATACTATGTGACCGTTGGAGTAGATGAAAAATAAACTATTTGTTGAAAAGTGAATAATTGATCAAAATCATAACTAAAAAGATCATAACATATTCTTATATTTATATTCACTGTTATTATGATTTTTTAAGATTTTTAATAATTTAGAATGTTTTGGATCCACATCTATACCGGCATCTTTAGTTGATGTAGAATAAGAAAACCAATCTTTACCCATATCATAATAATGCATAATGGTAATTATCTCAAAAAATTGGTTAATATATTTCCTTGTATTCAGATTATTCTATTTTTCTTAACTGATATTTGGTATAGACATACATAATTGATAACAAATTTTCGGTGTTTCCTAATAATTGTTCAAGCTGAGACGAAATTAGTGGGAATAAGGATGTTCAATTATTTTACATATACAGGAACCCTCATCCATATATGTATATTATTATTTTGGATTAGAGTGTGATGTCATTTAATTATTCCATTACAAATCTTATCATGTAAAAGTACAAAAACCAATAGATTATTAAATTTCCACATGGAAGTGAGATTAAGGTTGTCCTAAAAATAATGAATAAATTGGAAATAAAAATATAATCTAATCATCCCCAACACAGGATTCATGTTTTTTATGTCTATTGTGTCCAATCAAATAGATCCATAATTTTGCATTCCCTTTGAACGAATATCGAATTTAGGTGGCCTATATAATTAACTAGGTATCCAGTGCAATTATAAGATGAACCCATATGTAATAAGTAGAAATGAAATTATAGTTAATTGTCAACAATCATCCGTTGGTTATTTAGACTAATAAATGAAACATATTTAGTGAAATGATTGGTGAAATCAATTAGAATCAAAAAATAAGAAAATAATATATAAAACAAGAATTATGGTGTTTCAATTAAATTAGGTTAAATAACAAAATTCATTCCATTTTTATTAATATTATTTCCGAAATATTTAATCATGGTTATTAAATAATATAACAATTTATTATATAATTTTTTATATAATTACTTATTAAAAAGTTAACTCCCATGGTCCATTTATTGATTACATAAAAATGATTTCAAATAAATACAACTAAAAAAACTCTATTTTCAATTTCATGGTTTTACCAATTAAAACATCTTTATTTATTCACTATTGTGTCATTATTGGTTTGATATGACACAACTGGGGCATTGGGAAATCAAATCATTGATGGAATTAGAAATAAAATTTCCGGATAATTGAAAACAGTAAACATTTTCTATTATAATACACCCATACTCTTACTAAAACAACAACATATATAAATTTTTATCTTATTACCATGATCTCAATGTTTGGATTGAGTGAAAATTCCATCCCAACAATGGATTTGAGAGTATGATGCTAGAAGAGAGGAATTACACTAATGAAATAGTAATAGAAGTTGAAATTTATATTTGTTAAAGGAGGAGATCATGTTGGATGAGTGGTAGCAACAGCCACTTGAATATCTATCAATGAATTTGGTGATATGGATTAATATTTATAAAATTTATACTACTAGTTATTTATAAGAATATATTTGGTGTGTAATGTGGTCCAATAATCCATTTCTCAGTTTTCTTAACCTGTAGGTGTCGAACCATCACTAATATTAATTTTTTCACATTAGTGGATTTTTTTGGATGTAAACCACATGTGGAGCCCATATACATGGTTTTTATACACACTTATAGATACCAAACACTTGTAGAAGGTAAGACATGGTGTCTATCATTAATTATACAACATTTATGATATGTTATACAACCTATGTGTGTGGTCAGGCTGAAAAAGTAATTTCATATAAATATATACAATAACATTGTTTAGAAATTACATTTTATGTATTTTTAAATTTAATTTTGAGGCTTTTCAATGTTGTGTTCATATACTGTAAACTCTTTAAAACCAAAAAAAACACAAAATATAATACTTTTATAAAAAAATGTATATATTGAAAAAACGTTTTACATATATTTTTTTATATGAATTAGTAGGATAAAATGGTGACACTTAGTTTGAAATATGTTATTATTTATTATTCGTAATAATGGATACCCTTATTATTATTTATAATCAGGAATGAAATCCATTATAATTATATGATACTATTATAATGATACACATGTTCGTGATTTATTCCTTAGGTCTTGGATAATGGGTTAAATTCAATTATGGATTCAAATTTTACTATACTAGAATAAGGGATTAGAGGAGAGGTCTGAGCATAAGATGGTTATGAAATTTTAGAAATATTTTGTTTAGCATGTCATTTTTCAATAACATGTTTTATCTGCCTCTTTATATGTTGCCTTTTGTATATATTTCTATAATATAAAAACAATATAACAATTTTTATCTAACATTAGAAACTACTTTTACAAATTTTTTATATCTCTATGAAATAAAATTCTAAAATTCATTTACTATATAATTTTTAATATTTAAATTGAATTTATATTTTTGTTATATATTTTGATCATGAGGGTATGATTTCCCCTACTTACCAGCATAGACCCTCAATCTTAGTATGTATCCTCTATTATATAAATACGAAAACATGATAAAATGTGGCCAATATGGTTCTATTACATATGAGTGAACTATGTCTGGGAAATTATATTATATCCCACTATCACAAAAATTCTTGGAACAAATATACTATTTCAATTATCTTATCATCGACAATAAATAATTCATTAATTATGAAAATTATATAGGGATTATTATGATAATATGTATTTTTAATAAAATAATTTATAATTTATTAATCAATAAATACCATCCAAAAATTTATATCATCCATATAATTAACACTAATATATAAATTAATTACAATTCAAAGTAATAAAGTACTCGTATGCAATTGTATGTGATGAAATGTACCCATCCAAACTACATGGCATGGTCCATGTACTTTGTACTCATTTGAAATCCATCATACATGAAAAGAGACATAATTAGTAGGATTAAAAGTTAAATAATTAAAACTTTGAGACATAAATTACATGACATGTTACACAAATAACTCAAGGGGATTGAAATAATATTCTATTCAATTTACAACATTCAATTAAGAAATTATGATATAATTTATTTTCATATATAATTTCGAATCATATCAAAATACATATATTGTAAATAAATCAAACAAATTCACATTGTGGTTAGGTTTATTATTACAGTAAATTTCAGTCTTAGTTAAGTTTATAAAAATGTATTACTGGGGAAAATGGGATTTACATGGGATACATACATTGTAACGTCTTTAACCCATATTTGTTACACAAGACTAGGAGAAGGGAATGATTTGTGTCCTATAAAATTTATGATGTACAAAAACATTATGAATGACAAAAATTATGTGACCACAATATATCACGATATGATATTTTCATGTAATGTAATAAAGACATGACAAGTAATGGTCCCCATTTTTTGTAGTATAGATGACATGAAATGTATGTTTTTATATGGTTTTAGTCTAACAAATCAACTCCTATCTTATACCAGGCAAAATTTAGTTTATATTAAATGTATTCCATATGTAGTTGTTACACAATGACCCTTTTTTACTATGTTTATCCCTAGTCAAAAAAATATGGGTGCCCAAGATGTACTAATGGGTAAACAACCTGAACACTATTTTTTACAGGATCTTTGTCACGTATTTATGGTGTCCCAAAATTTTCTTTATGTATATCTATTATTTAATTACTTATATATGCAAGACATTCAATAGGATTATAAAAAGTATATATTCACTTTTCTAAAAAGAATAAAGTAAAAAATAAAACAAAAAAACAAATCATAAATTAATGAATAATAAATAATTATAAATTATTTATGCTACCTATTTAGTACCACTTTATGGATCCAATCTTAATTTAATGTCCAATTATGCACATTGAATGTAGAATTTTTTTAATATATAAATAATATGATATTTCAATGAAGAATAATATCATAAAATGGGAAATAAATTGATGAATTTCTATAATATTAAAATAAAATGATGGAAAATCACAAATAATATATAATTAATTTATAGACCTAAAAATAAATAATTTAAAGATTAATGACATCTTTTTTATATATTCAATTTATCACCACTTTATGTGCATCACATTAATAAGAGTATTCAAAGTTAAAATCCTTCTTGTTGTGATCCACACATTCACAATGATCCATCAAATAAATTTAGAGCATGTTTTTAGTTACACTATGGAATATACTGATGGTTGCATAATTTTTACTTGAATTACTTGATGAAATGGATATGAAATTACCATACATGATCCCTCTAGTATGAATAGATTTATCGGGAGAATTACTCACAATTTCTGAATTTCTTATATGATAATGGATCACTAGGGATACATATAATTTTCTTTAGTTTATCTCTACATAATAAAGCATAGTTTAAAATTTTCATAATTATTTTTATATAAATCAAAGGCATGAAAAATTATAATATTATTATGGCCTTTTTTATTTAACCCAACCATAGAAGCTCAAATCTTGTGTATGTTACTATTACATTGGAAAAATATACAAGTAAATAAAATACCAATAGACTAAATAATATATTATTCATATAAAATATATATATAAATGAGTATTGTTTTATGATTGAGTACTCACATTACAACATAATTTTCACTTTTATTTTTAAAAAATTATGTTATTACATATACCGTATCACTACAAATTAGTAATAATGTACCTAATATAATATTTTTGGAAAAGAAAAAAATTAAGGGTGATATCAAATTATTAATAATGGTTAACTAATGGGGAAGCAATAAAGAATCAGTAATAATTATCAACATATAATATTAAACAAATTATCACACATTCCAAATAAAGAACTAGATAAATAAAAATCAATATTAAATGTTAATAACTAATCATACATGCCGTTTAAAAAACTAGATAATGAATAATCAATATGGAATGTTAAACTACTGAAAACCAAACCTTTTAATCAATAAATGAATAATTAAAAACATAATTATATTTTTTCATTGTAAAAAATTCCATAGATTATATTAATTGAATCTAAATTGCAGTAATACCTACATTGGGGATGACATGTTTCCATGGTAAAAAAAATCTGTACTATTAAAAAATTCACAAGGTTGTTAAAAAAATAATAGTTGATTCCCATTTAGATGATCCTTTCCAACTGATACGTCCCCTGGGGAAACTGATTCATTGAGGGTCTTCATTTAATAAGACCCCAACCACTGTCATAATAATAAAAATCATTCTTTATGTATTGAATAATCGATTTCATTCAAAAATAAAATACCTTATAAAAAATGTATTGATTGAAGAGTGAATATTATGAAATACTTCCCCAAATAATCAAATAACTATAAAAGTATACACATTGCAAAAAAAAGATTTCTGGTTTATTAAATAATCATATCCATGAAAAATAATTTCAATATTTAGTGTATAATTAATGTTCAATGTTCACTAGAAGGTGAATAACTTAATGTGATGTTAATTAATAAAAACATTATTCAAGTAAGTGAATTTCAATACAATCCCTGGTCAAAATAATCACTAGTCAGCCATAGTGAGAATAAGTTCCTTATAAATATAAGGTATACTAATTAATATAGGATCATGGGTTATTTTTATTGATAAAATGAAATTATCACTAAACACATTAGGAAGGAATATATCCATTTAAATTTTTAAATTTTTATAAAAATCCATTTCTTATAAAATTACCTGAAAATAAATTTATTCAATATATCATTATAACCATACAATTTTAGAATTGTTGAAATGGTGGAGGGTAATTCTATCATTATTTTACAAGGTAAAAATAATGTTACTTTTTCATAGTAATAAAGTTATTAATGTTACTTCTTAAAAATGCAGTCTGGTTATTCCATTGAAAAAATATTGCTAAATAAAAAATAATGGTTACAATGTATTTTAAAAAAAATCTTCGAAATGTAAATTAGATCATTTTTAAAATTATTTCATTATATGTAAGAGTATTTTCAAATGAAGATGAATGTGATGCCAAATTTGATTAAAATATTTTATCAATACTATTAGGTAACAATGAATGTAAAAATTATATTATCAATTAAAAAAATAATTGATGATAAAAATAAAATAAAATAAAATGGTTTATTAATCATTGTTCATATAGATTCATTAAATGGAATTTCAGGATTATATAATCATTATTATAATGGTATTTGGAAATAAACCCTTAAAATGATCATGACATTGAATTAAGAATTATTCAATGAATCTTTTATGCATACCATTTAAAAATCATCATAAAAAATATGAAATAGTTTAATATAGAGTCATAATTCATTATACACTTCATTATAAAATAATAATAACAATGAGGATCTAATATAACCTAATGAAAAGCAATTGAGTTGTGAAATTTATTTACTGTGGTAAATTTTATGTTTAACTATCCAATGATGAAACAATTCAAATTTGAAGATAAAATACATGGTAGAATGAATTACTAATGACATTGAATTTCAGATGGGATTTATATATTAAATATAAAATAGAAAACATTTATATCGTTACAGTAATCTTTAAATAAATTAAATTACGACAAAATCCCTTACATCACCTGTTTGTTTTAGTTATATATTACGTAGAATTATGTATAGTTTTTTCTAACATGTCATAAACTAATCAATGTACCATATTAATATTTCTGATATCATATATAGTAATTTCATGACATAATATTACCCTTTAGTTATTAATGATTAATTATTTTCATTTTTTAATGTAATAAAATTCGTTGTTTTTGCTAATATGTTTTGGCATTTTATTTTCCATTCATCTTAATTTGATCAAATTTTAATCATCTATATAATTCAATTGATGATATGAAAATCATATATATTTGGAAAAAAATATTTATTGTAATAAATTGTATTTTAATAAAGGAAATTAAATACAACATTTATGGGGGTATTATGTTGTACTAATGCATGAACATTGGTTCCATTTTCTTTTCATATTCATATAAGGATAATTAAATGATATATTTACTTATTTTTATTCTAAAATCATATTTATTCCATATGTATCACATATGTTTATTAAAATCACCCACAATACATTCTAGGTATATTTTGAATGAATCACATGGCATTGCAAGGTTGTAGCCAGCCTCACACATGAACAACTTTATCTTATTCCCACAAAATGGAACGATTGATGTTATGTGATATATAAATACTCAATATTCATAAATAAAGAATAAATATAAGAAATATCATATATAAAAATTGTTTATAAATAGTTGTACACATCCATGAAATGTGGTAATGTAAAAATTAACAACATCATCTTGCGAGGCAGTTGTTCAACGTACACAAGAACAATGAATTCGTTACCCATTTGATTTAATGGAGTGATATTTTAGGTAGTAACCTAAAAATTAAATAAATATAAATATATTTATTATTCTATTTATATTATATAATCATGAAATAAAATTATTGAAAGATTTTGTGGATGAAATAAAAAAAGCATTCGTTGTTGAAAATTACTTCTTATTTGGGTATCTCCTTTTTTTCACTAAAGGAATTCAATGAATGGATTTATGAATTATATAAATATTATATTATTGGGATAGGTATTTTTTTAAAATAAAGTGATAACTATTAGGATGAAAAATTTGGCTTGGAATGTGAGAATATGTGAGGGGAGTGTGTGTCACTGTCAAATGGTAGAGTTTCATTCTTGTATATAAAAATATATAAAAAATGATGGGAATTATACCATACCTCATATACTTCAAATAATGAACCATTTTTTAGTAAATATGAGATATGGTAGAAATAAATCTACCCTTTTTTTTGAATTTTTTTGTTCATTTACAGACCTTGTCGTTTAATATTAAGCACCAAGTAATCTAAATTTTACCTTATTCTATGTGATTGACATTAACTATTTTTACTAATAAAAGTGATAAAAATATATATTTACATTATTTTTAACGCAATTTATCTTAATTATGGTATTCATTAACCCCTATTTGTTACGATTATTTGGTTGGGTTCATTTATGTTATCTCCAGGTGAAATGTTTAAATTTTGTTAGGGAATTTGGCCTATGTATGGTTACCACAATGTTTTCCCACATCATATTCCTTACCAGTGAAAATCATGAAAATCCTTGTAGTTATAGTTTACATAGTTTTCACATGGATTGAAAAGTAATTCAAAAACCTAGGAGAAACCATGCACCTTTACAAAAATTTCATCATGGTAAGGGCGCATGATTTTTTAACCGTGTGGCCCTTCCTATGAAAATGTGCATGTGATTAAATTAATCCAGAAATAATTTTTTAATCTAGAAACCTTTTTTAGATGTATTTCATACCTAAATCGACAAGATACTATATTTTTCACCATTTAATGATCCCTCTATGTTATTTTACTCTCTACACCATTCCGTAAGTGGATCGAATATAGTAGAATGATGCTCGATCACTACATGATAGTTTTTTTATTAATATTCACTTTATCCTGAACATTCCTCATTACTCCTGAGGGAATTGTATTTCTTTATTTTTTTGAATGACCTAATCCATTCTATTTATGTTCTTTAATTTAATTTTTTTTCTCATATCCTCATTGATGATTTTTTATTTGAGTTTCCATATTCTGTATTTGCATCATGAGATCTAGTGATCTAGAGGTATGTGGTTCTATTATGTGGAATAAATTTATTGACAAAAAAATATATTTATTTAAATTTTTTGTTTGATTTAAATTCAAATTATTGATTTTAGTTAAATTTCAGTTAATTTTATGGTGAATAACTATTTTGTTTTGAATTGGGGCATTGAATTGGATTTGTACTGAAATTGGGAACCCCTGAATTAAATTGAATTAATGTGTGTTCATGGAAATTTATTGAATTTTTTAAATTAATTTATAAAAAAATTGTGGTTTTTAAAATTTTTACTTTTCAATATTAAAATGAATCTTGAAATTTATTTTTTAGAATTTATTTTTCAAATATCTTTGAGAAAAATCCATTGAAAAGATTTTTATTGAAACCCATTAGTATTATATTTAAAAATATTGATTATATTAAAAATACATTTAGTTTTTTAAATGTAATTTTGGAATCATTGAAATAGAAAAGTGGGATGAGTTTATTTTTAATTTTTTTAAATAAATTTCTCATCAATTGTTTTCATTAGAGCTCATTAAATCCATGGTAATTATTTATTTATTTGGGAACACATTCTTTCGCTTCATATAATTAATTATAGAGAAACTAAGTAGGTCACATCCCCCATGGGATGGTGATGTTTTTCTCCTTGGTCACTATCTAGGAGGACAAGTACACACATATTTCCATAGAACCTATTTGAGAAAAAGGGACTCCCATATCCTGGAACTATTGTACCATTTGACCAATGACCACATTTTTCATTCCTAATACATAAAATATCATTATATATTTATGATATTGTTTGTTAATCTATTGAATGGGCCATATGAACATATAAAAATGGATTTATATAAAATTTGTGCAAATCCATTTTTAATACTATTTTCATCATTTCATATATATACCATGATTTGTATTAAATATGGTTCCAAAATTCCATATTTTTTATTTAAAATTGAAATATTTATTGGGTTAATTTATTGTTCCTTTTTAATATATAATCCATTATGAGTCCCTACATGGATTTTTTCTCACCCCTACTTGTGGCTTTGGGTGTGTATATATTGTATTCTTCACAGTTCATAACATGGTTAGGGGGAACATGGAGTTTGTAGTATTTTTTATCCTAGGTCTTGGAGCATTGTGTCTTCTAAGAATTGATTTGTTATCCTATAGTTTTATATGTTATTTCTATACTCTTGTCTGTTTATGCCTATTAAACTTCTGGAATAGTTCTCCAAATGGAGTTTTCCTTGTATGAATATTGAATTGTTTATCTTGGTACAAAGATGTTTGGGTAAAATTTGTTGCAAGTTTATTTTGTTATATTCTGGGTTCTTTTATCCAACCAATGGGTACATTGAAAAATATTCTAGATATGTTAAGACCATTTTGGTTATCATGGTATCAGAGTATACATTCTAATTTTTGATAATGTCGTATAAGATCTATTTTATGAGATTCATATCTTGGTATTGGTATGCATTTGTATAATCATTTCATGACATTGCAGTTAGTTGGGTTCAAATTTATGACTATATAACACCTTAATACACCTTAACTCATAATACATCGTTTGATAATTAATACATGAGGGTTGGTTCTATTCTTTTCCATAGTTTTCATTTGGATGGGATTAAATGAAAATAATGTTTTCTTATCTATTAGGAATAATTATACCTTTTTTCTCTAATTAAGTATTAATATGATGTGTCCAATGTTGTATGTGGATTTTATATAGAATTATTCATATGATAAGATGTTTTAATTTTATCTATGGGGAATATGTTAGTGAACTATTGAGAGAAAATTCTCTTGTGGGATCAAGTCGAATAAATGTGATTGTGCATGTTGTCCAGGGTCTCGGACATGATCAACCACCAATTCTGTTTTAGACACTCACTACGAACCACAAGGGGTTGTTCCATGGAATCACAATCAAGATATACTTCAATAGAAGCCATAATCATTCAATGGCTCCAATGATCATAAACAGGATGAGTAAATGTTGAGATTGATTGAGCTTTTTTTTTGATCTTGGAGACACCTATTGAAATTAAGGTGAAGTGTCACACGTCCATGATTGAGGTATTGACAAGAATATGGTGGGATATGATGGGGGTATTAAGAAGAATTAGTTCATATAATGAAATGAATTAAAATATCTTTTCACTAACCATTTTAATATATAGACGATGGTGTTTTACAAAACTATGTTTTCCAAACTTGAGAAGGAAAAAAAGTCCATGAAAATAATGAATATCATTTAACTGAACTAGTTATATTTTCACTAAACAATATAAAAAATGTAAAGATGATTAATGGATGATTTAATCTCATACTCTGATTAGATATTCTCTCTTGGAAATTGATGATTATACAAACCACTTATACAAATGTGGTAGGTAGATCATTAAGGGTTGAAATGGAAGTAGCTATAAATTAAGGATTTAATGGGGTTTATTATACTCATAGTGGTAGTGTGAATTAATATAATTGGAAGATGAATTCTGATTAATATCCTCGAGGTTATAGATAAAATGGTTCTTCTAAACATCATGTAGGGCAGGGAAGGGTGTTTTTGATTTTATACTACTGCGGCATGCCCATGAATTCTTGGAGGGTTTTCACTAGGAACCATGATATATGGATCATGCAGACTATGATGTCACTAGTAGATGTTATACCATGTCTTTTATACTCCAAATAGAGGAAGAGGATCATCAGAACCTTTTAACAATGAGGTGATATTAGATTATCCATGAAAAAAGGGGATCATTCCATAGGCATCCAGAATGATGCATCTTCACATAGTGAAAGAATCACCAGAGGTAACAGATATGAGTTCAATGACATTGGGAGACACCATAACTATAGATTCCTAATTAGTTACTACTTTATTTGATATTGGTGATTCTATTTTTTTTATTTCAACATGAATTTTTTATCCTCTAAATATTCATATATAGAATTTATCATATGTTTTGGATATTACTACACCCCTTTGAATGAAGAGAGATAATGGTCCCTCTCTTCCCAAATCTTATTTCTCTTTAGGAAATGTTGAGCTAGCTTGGGAATTCTTGTTTCTACACATAAAACCTCATGAAGTCACATATTGGTTGGATTGGTTCATTTCCAATAAATTATGGATTGATTTTTATCTTTGACGAGTCTCCTTCACCGCACCTGAAGGGTTGTGCCCTATAATTCAATGAGAATGAAAGCTGAGGTCGAGTAGAGAAATAAAATATATTCCATAGTTGTGGAATGTGATATTGGCCATTTATTTTGATCCTGAGAGGGAGTCAAAGATTGGTGATCTCCATATAGTTTTGTTTCATGTTTCACTATGTGTTCCTTTCTGACTGATTTTTTCCCACCATAAGGTATGTAGTGTTTTCAATTGATATAGTGCACGGAATTCAAGCAATGTATATTCCCTCATTCTCTATGGAACTAATAAAATGAAAGAGTTGAAGAATTAGTTGGAATATCTTCTAGATAGTGGATTGATACAATTATTTTTTTATCCTTGGGAGGCACCAGTTTTCATTATTAATAAATCTAATGGTTCTCATCCCCATTATATACATTATCGAAAACTCAATTGAGATATAGTAAATTACATGTATCTGTTACCATTGATGGATTATTTTTTATGAGTAAATGAAAGGGTAAACGTTGTTTGGGAAGAAAAATATTCTATCTAGATAAAATTATCTAATAATAAAATAAAATAACATTCATAAAATTAACTTTTGAAGAAGTTATGTCCCTTATGATTACATTGTCATACCATTTAGTTTATATAATGCTCTTAAAATATTGATGGGTTTATTTAATAAGATTTTCGTTGAGTATATTTATACTTTTTACTACTATTTTTGGATGAATTCCATTACTAATAAATTTATGAGGAGGTTCATATGTGTCATATAAGGTTATTTCTATAATTTGTTAATAATCACTCACATTATAACCCACTTTAGAAATGTGATTTCTAGATTCAGGATGTGATTTTTTTGGGACGCAATGTGTCAAAACATGGAATTTCAGTTGATCCTGAAATGGTGATGATTGATACTACATGGGAACATCCAGAAAATGTTTTTTAGGATTCATCCATTATTGATGTTAGATTGTTTTTCCATCGGATTTTTAAGGAATTCTCACATTTGGGTTCTCTAATTTCTTCTCTAAATTAGAAGGGATTAAAGCGTGTTTTGGATGTGGAATTTCAGAATATTATTGTGGAGAAAAAATGTATTTTGACTACGACACTAGTGATGAATCATCAAAATGCAATGTAGGGATATGTGGTATTTTTTAATGTGCCTAGTTTAGGTTTGGGGTGTGTTATTATTCAATGAGATCATGATATTCCCTATGTCTCTCAGAATCTTAGACAAGTTGATAATAATTACCCGACCCAGGACCATGAACTCACAGCTAAGATGCCCACAGATATGATCTGGAAGTAGTTCCTTTTAAGGTAATATTTACCATGTATTCAAACAATAATATATTGAGTAAAACCATCCCTCCAATATATTTTAATCTCTCCCAATGGTGTTATGCGGAAAAACTAAAATCATTGTAGTTTTAAAATAGCTATACCCTGTGGAAATAGAATTTTCTCACAGATTATTTGAGTTTGAATATTCAGAATATGTTTGTGAAAGAATAATCAATGGATAGTAACATTATGGATATCATTACAAAGATTCATATTAGATTCTAGGTTTCTGGGACCGATGATTCTTTTCCCACTATTCGGTTGACACTCATTGTTCTCAAGTTGAACCTTCAACAACAATTGATTGATTATGAGTTCTGATGTATTAAAGAAACTCATAAATTTGTGGTGACCATTCCTGAAGGGTAATTATACACCATGTATATTTTATGACATATATGTCTCTTGGTTGTTATGTTAGAATTATGTATATATATGTTTGGGGATTTTAGTAATTCCCAATGGGATGTGCACCCATGAACGACGATATGGTTCTATGACATGTGGAGACTATTATTGTGGGAAGGTAAGTGATGGGGAAATGTTGATATTGTATCTCATTAAAATACATTCCAACTAGTAAATGCTGAGAAAATGAAACATTTCATATTTCTTCATCCACATTTAATTCCATAATGGATATGGGATGAGATCTCTATGGATATTGTGGTTGCGTATCCAACTAATCAGACCATGAGTAATGTGATATGTGTTATGACTGATATGATGATGGAATTAGAACATCTTAAACATATTCATGATAAAACCCATAATGATGGGTTTTGAAATATCTATTTAAAAGAGATCATTAATTTTCACGATGTTATATATGTTATAGCCTCTTATTGGGATCCCATGATCACATCTTCTCTTTAGAGTGTCTTTCTTGCGGCACAAGGAACTCATGTCCATTTGATCATGACATACCATCAGTAGTTGGATGCCCAAATAGAAAGGGCTATATATATTTTAGAGTATGTTATCTGAGAATATGTTATTGACTATGGTGGATATTTAGATTATTAGTGGGTGATGATTTATTTTTCTTATAATAATATTTAGCAGTCTAATATTACAATTTATCCTTTTGGGGTTTTTAATGGCTGACCATATAGATCGCCAATTTTTTGGTCATATATTGGTGAATGTTACATGGTTGGACCAAAAATTATTTAAGGGAAAACATATAATATTCTGATTATTCTTCAATGAATGTTGACAACACTATTCTTGTATAAGTCTTATTGTGATCACCATCATAGATAGTTGGAATTTTCAATTATTGATGGGGTGTTCATGAATGTTTCACTTCATTTGGGTCATTGACTGCTTGGGAGGAATGGGAGACATGATCCTCTTTTTTTGGGAACATTTGAGTTTTTTTATAAGGTGGATAATATATCTTGCCATCTAGTATTTCTACGGTGGCTTACGCCATAATATATTGTGTTCCGTCTGTCTCACCTATAAAAGTAACAATATGATCCATCTCATGTTTTGAGCTATACTGATCTTGATGTTGTACCTAATTTATCCATGACTAAACATTCAGTCTGGATTGTGGTTCTGATACTAAGGTGCTTTTTGGTTGGAAGATAACATTGGTTTGAGAACTAAATAAGTACAATAATGTTACTCTTGAGGCATAAGAGAGGTAGTCACTATTGAGAGGCATGTGGCCTTATCTATATGACATGGAATATTATTTAAATTATTTTTTGTGATATATTTATTCTATGGTGGGGAGCTTGTAACATCATGTTACTAATTTTAGGAATTCTTGAAACCCTCTTTTTCCATAATTTGGTTGGTTTTATTTTAATGGAGATTCGTCTGAAATATTGAAATATTCATTGGGATATTAGGTTGTGAATGGTTTTTTCAAACTGTGTACCCTTATAATGAAAACTATTTATACCCAAACATTTAGAGTTTTCATGATCGGCATAGGGTTTAAAAAAATATGTTCCTACCTAGGTGTAACTATGAACCAATACAACAAGCGGTGTTTTTTTAGGTTTATGAGTTTTTTGAACTGTACAACCATACCCAAAAAACCATTCATGGGATATAAAAAATCATATAACCGTAAATAAAATTTAAATACCATATTTTAGATTCCTTATGTACCCAACTACACCTCCTATGGTTTCCCCTTCCATGGAGGATCCCATGAGGTTATTTAATCCCCTATATACACTTCGATCATGTATCCATTGAAAATAATTGCATTCACCCCACATTTAGTATGTAAATTAGGATCCAATTAGATGAATATCTATGTATGTAGGGTCACATTGTTAGTGTCTACAAGATATGATTCCCTAAAACACAATAATATTGTATATGTAACAACCACCAAATAGACTTAAGCTGCTTAATCTCTAGCCACAAAGGACATCTGGAATGAGGCCAACTCCTCTAATGCCACATTTAGAACCTCAGATCAAGATATCATGCAAGAGAATATTCAACAATTTTCCCCATCCATGGAGTATATAAAATATAAAAGTCATACTACTTGAGTAACTATAAACATAGTCTATATCTCAGGTTAATATTCATATGGTAGAAGAATTACAAGAGTCTCTTGTCGCCAAAATAGAAGGTAAATCATTTCCCCATTAGTTATTGTTTCCATATATTTAGTGTGAAGACCACCAATTCTAATTCAAGATTAGGGTTCACATAGTTCTTCTCACTCATTTTTAGTTGATGTAAAATAGGGAATCACTGTCTACCCTTGAATTAGCACACAACTAAATATTATTCATGAAAAATCGATGAACACAACATTCTTGACACCCTCTTCAGGTAATATCATGATTTATGAACTGGTCAATATATGCCTCTACTCTTGAAAATTCACCAGGCACCTATACTTCCTCGCCAAAGGCTTCCCTATTCATATTAAATATATCATTAAGGGTGATATATTATTTAAATCATGTATGATTCTTCTATATTATCTTTCTAACCAAATGATTATCTACACCATTTAATTCTATTGGGTGGATCCTATTTTCAAACTTCATAAAATTTTGTGAGGTCTATGTCCACAAAATATACCAAGATAACATATCATGTAATGTGGATGTTATAGATTTAGAACATGAACATAAAGATATTCCAACAAACATGGTTAGCTATGAGTATGTCCTAAACTATCATTTGGTGTCTCAAATTATTTTCCATGGTTACTGAGTACACAAGGATATCGTTGATGAAAGGTTCAATGATCTAGTATAATAATGGAGGAAAAATCAGGTTCACGAGTCCCATGATCATGGTTGGGGAATTATTTATGCCAAATGCAATCACTATGTACTGATGGAGACCATTGGGACATCAAAATTCCATCTTTTTTGTGTCCTCATCTTTCACTCACAACTAGTGAAAGCATGATATTAGGTTAACCATTAAGAACCACTATTCCCCTATCATCTAATGAAATAGGTCATCAATCCTTTGATGTGGATGATTTTTTTTCAGAGTCTCCTAGTTCAATACCCGTTAGTCCACATAAAACCTAAAGATATTATATAGCTTCACCAAAATTATATCTGGGGATGACAAGGGTGAATTAATGGGTCTAGCAAAGCCCATCCACTATAGATCCTCCATCTGAGCCGTTATCTTATGATTCCCTATGAGTGATATGTGATATACTTTCATAAATATTGAAATCATCATGGGGTGTATATCAATTTAGAATTATATCTCTTGGTTAGTAGGTAAGTCTATAATGTCCACTAGAATGAAATCCTCATACTCCACCACCAATGTTTTGAATTTAAATCTCATAACATCGACTGCACAAAGGTTTATTCCTACAAATTAATGATAAATCTCTAGCTCCATAAAATTCAAAATTCCATCCTTAGATTCCAAAGCTTCTTTTTTACCCATAATAAAATACCTATCAACATTACTACAGACACACCACATCCTCTTCCTGAAACAGTATTTATAGGAATAGACTATATATAAAAGTTCTTTACATAAGATTAAATCACAAGTCCTCATTACTAATAAAAAAAGGAACCAATAGAAACTATTGCCTCCAAGAGTCAGTTCAAGCTGTTGGCACATGTGTGTGACCCTTGATAATTCTCTAGTAATAGTCTCCATTTGTATGGGTTGACCCCATAGATCAAATAAAATATTTATACATCAAACCAGATATGTGAAAATTAAGGAATGAATGTAAAATATATCTAGTAGGTCTATTGATAAATCAAAAATAACATAAATTTTTCCTCATATAATTATTAGAGACAATGGGTGGTATGATTCAACCACCAGTATCATTCTGTGCACCTATCATCCAGCTTCCTATGCCTGGAGTGGACGTGATGGGGGTGGTGGTGGTAAAAAGTCATAGAGTATGCCACTTCTAGCTAGCCGAACATCTTTAATACCACATTTTATTCCCTATAAAAATTTATGGTCTTTCAATGTTCATTAACATGTAATTCCATCCACTATAGCTCTATCATTCATATAAAGGGTTTGAAAATATCATTTATGGTGTCCCCAAACATCACAAGGATATAAATTACATTCCCCGGGATGAATAGACCCATACTATGGGCACTGAAGCAAAAAAAATTAATGACATCATCTTGAAACATTTCTCTTTTATAGGTGCCTGGGACTGACATAGGCTCCATACTAATGAATTTCCTACTCTTGTATGACCACTGTTGGCAACCAGTATTTCAATTTACTCTTCTAGGAAACTATCATCCACCCAAGAATACTCTGTTACACCATCATATAAAACAATTCATATAGGTGTAAAAGTGGATAATATTTCTCAATGAAATCCTTAGTCGATGGTCCAATGATGATATAATTGATCATAAACCATATCTATTTAGTACGTAGAGATTTTTGGGATCCTCAATGAATACTTAACAATTTTATTATTCCCCTACTGAACCTGTAAAATATCATATTTAAAAATATCAATCAACATAGTTGTAGATAACTCCTTTATAAAATGAAACTCAAACTCCATCCAGGAAGCTGTATCCATGTTATTAGACTGTGTAACAAAACCCCACCATTTTCTCACTAAAATGTGGATTTGGATCACTGTTAAGACCACAATCTATTCTGTTAATGTACTGACTAGGCCATAATATGATGTCACTAACTCAAAACATTACTCAACCAATTGTGTATTAGTATCAAATTAGAACCTATAATATATCAATTTCAATAACTTTGGAATAAGTTAATTAGTAATAACCTCATCTTCAAGAAATTTTTGTACAATCAGCTACTCTATAGGTTGTTTTATACGTGGTGAATCACTGAGAGGTACCATATTTAGAATTATTTCTTGTATATAGGCCTCATAAATAAAGGAATCTTCTTCAGGATAGTAATGTTGAAACCTCATTGGTATATATTGTGATGGAATCCAAAAACTAAACATGATGCACCATGGTAAATGACTGTATCTCGAGATAAGACTCAAGAAGTAATTGAAATCTGCCACCTATTCAAATATGATGAATGTACCATTTTTTCATACCACTAATTTTCATGTGTACCTAGTTGAGAGGCTATTGATTTGAGTCTTGGTGTATGGATAAAATTTCTATTACACCAATACTAATGGACATGGACTAAAATCCTAAAAAACACATAACAAGGTTTCCCAAACCAGTATCACATACTTCGGTCTTAAGGTACAATCAAATTATCTAATAATTATATTTCATGAATCATCATAATGGGGAAAATTTTGTAACTTCCCAATCCTACCCCAAATAGGTCATGGGTAGGAAAATATCATCATGAAGGCATATCACTAACATAAATATACGTATCCTACATATCAATATGCACACACAAAAACACACACACACATCTCCAAGCTCATATAACATTGAAATGAATAATGAAAATAAAAACGAATTTTTTCCATAAATCTACAAATTACAACTAGAGTTTGAAAATAACTAATAGAATTTATATAGAATCAAAAAAATTTCCACTATAAAGTGTATGAAAAAATATAAAACATGAATGTAATGGTGGGGACCACATTCAAGATACAACTGGAACACACCCTGGTTTTTACAGCTCATAATGTACCACACAATCCTAGTTCCTCTATGACTTTATGAAATGTGTGGTCAACTACACAAGACATGAAATATGTGGGAAAACTATTACTAGGTGAATATAAAAATACCCTATAGAACACACTTAAACAACAAAACTTATAAAAAGAGAATAATAGTCATCTCAACAGAGGTATATATCTATAATAAAAAAATAATAATATCAAAATATCATCCACAATGAAACAGTATCAAGGTAACGTCACAACCATACATCCATATTATAATTTATTCATTAAGGTCCTACATATCACTAATCTAGGAAATCACACCCCAAATGATTGATTATACTGATGATATCCATCAAAGATGTTGTTAGCATCAGTTCATTGTTGGGACCATGTCAGCACATATATGGAGAAGAAGTCTAATTTTTATTTATTATAAATTTATATAAGGATTATAAGGTTTTTTTCAAGGTATGTTATCTGATATTATTATATTTTAATAGTTCTGAATGGGGTGTTTTTTTCAATTATTTGTGAAATGTTTTGGCTCTAACATAGGTGGGAGGTGAGAGCCTCACGAAAGGCAGTTTTCTATTATTTAATATTCTCAAATACATTAAATGCATGAATTTAATGAGGAATGGTTTTCATGAATATTGGGATACATATAATTTATATCTTTTTAATTGTATGGAGCTTCGTGAACATGTGATGGAATGACGATGTTCCTTGGGACTATGAGAACCATTGCGAGTGTATGATGATTTGATGGTGAATCATAATGAATATGAGAAAATTCAAGAACATGTTAAATATATCTATAGGGTTTTTAATAGATGATCATCGCATATATGATTTTGGATGTTTGTAAAAAGGCTAATTGATCCATGGTATCTTTGCAATGTGTTTTTCCTATAAATAGGTGGCTATAACAACATTATTTGTTATGAAGAGAATTTGAGAAAAGGATAAATCACTATGATTTTGCGAAGGCTATTAGATATAAAAATATTGAATTATTTGTGAAATTGAGAAAAAATATTTATTATGTCTTAAATAATGAAAATAATTTTTAGTAATGGGGTTTTTTTGAATATTGGGTGTTTTATGAATACATAGTGTTCCACGAAGGCATTGATATTTTTGATGGAAGTGTTTTCTAGGATTTATTTGAGATTATTAAAAAACATTCATAAGGTGGGTTTTATGAAGGGTATGATATTTTCCAACAGTAGTGTTGAAAATTTACTTTAATTGAACAGTCCATTAAAATACATAAAATCCGGACAATGATGAAATAATATTTCTATTGTAGTTAGAGTAAAATAAATAATTTCTAATATGTTGAAGTTACATTTAATTACATAATCATTGTATGAAGTCACCCAAAACATAGATATTGTTGGAGATTATGACATTTCTCTGAAGGATGGGTGTAGTATCCCAAAAAATCATGTAGAGGTTGTCTTCCTGGCATATAGTGACTATGTATGAATATTGTTACTACATAAGTAGTTAATATTAATTGATTTCGGGATGAAATTAATAATTTCAATGTATTCTCCTTTTAATTGACATTATATGTGAACTAATTAAAACTGTTGTGTTTAATCTCCTCGTGAGAATTTTTAATTATTAAAATATTCCTTCAGATTGTTCTGAGAAGTTCCTACCAATATGTGAACATGATTTGTTGTTTGAAAAGTATTATTTGGCATCATTATTCATATAAAATATATCTATGTGCAATGGGGTCCCAAAATAACTCCATTATAGGAAAATTAATTATTTCTGATGAGATATGATACATAGATGAGGAACACCCACAAGGCCATGGGGTATACCAAGAACTCAGTCTAGATAAACCTAATATATTGAGGATTGACACTCATGTAGGGATGGTTACAAAACACCAAGATCTACACCAAGGAAATAAGATTATAGAGGATCTCACTATGGTCCTCATGGATGTATTCCATAAAATTAAACTAATAAGTGTTACCCAGTGGATCACCATCCTATTTGTAAGAAATCATTCTTTTCTGAACATCCTGTAAAATGATATGGGGAATAAACCTAATGAATTTGTTCAATTTTATTGGGGAAAAGTGCTCCAAACCAAATATAAGGTGAAAACAACATCTCCCTTCAACCCAATGTCCCGTATATCTAAATAGAACATGCCCGTGACCATTTTTAGGTAAATTGTGTTCTCTTAAATGTATACTACATGGTTTCATGTACAATGATAATACTATATACATATTTAATGGTCTTTTAAATAATGGATTACATGGTGTGTTCGATCATGTGTATCCTACTTGTGTTCATGTATGCAAATAGGTACACATAAATCCAACTGAGAAGGGTCATATGATCTGTGATAGAGGTCACAATTCATGTTATTCAGAACTCCATACCCAAAAAATTGTCCACAATGTAGAGGGACCCGCAAAATATTTAGCTCAAATGTACAGATCAGTTAGTTTATGTTTACCCAGAATCTCTTTTTCTTCCTCATACATATTCTCACACAACCAACTGGAAGTATTTCTCTCTTGATGATAATGGAAGCTAGTGATCATATCTAGATGATTATTTTATCCTTGAATCACTCTATCCCAGCCACAAAATTTTATTGAAAAATAATCTGTATATTTTATCCACATTCGAAAATAGAAGAATACAAAATTAGCTATATAGAACTATCTAATTCATTATTGGGTTCATTGTTGGATGACACCCATGACAAAACTACTCCATATTTACAATATATAATCATTGTCCCATGAATTGGGTTGGCACTGATCTATTCCTCTTCCTTTTTTGAATTGATGGCCAAAGTATTTACCTATGATGATCGAATAAAAGTTAGAGAAATTAATATCCTCAATCATAATGAATGATCCTCAACAAAAATAAATTCCTTGATCCATCACAATTTGAATTAAAAAAAGAGTCCATAATATTCTAATGAATCTCCAAATAAATACCAAAATATAACCCCATATAACAAAATGATAGATTAATTAGTCAACCTAATGGTCTATTTATTTGTGATAGTCCTAAAATAAATAATTCAAAACAAATATAAAAAACAATATACCTCTATAAGAAATGATATATGAATAAGAGAGAGCCTTAGTTATTGTCATACGAGCATTCCCCATGTCTTATTTCAAAATGATTTCTGATCTATGATCTAGTGGATGTTCATATGAGGGGGATCCTTCTATGGTCTATCTCTAATGGTTCCCCAAAGGCTATTAGATTATAAATAAAACCCTAAGAGTATAGAATAATAAATTACAGATTATTAAAATAAGGTCACTCTATTAAGGAATAAAATAACATAATTTATTAAATAATTTAATCATTTTAAGACCTCAATGAAATTTCTACAAATGTGTTATGATAACAAATTTTATATCAATACTGGTGTAAAACTTACAATATGAACTAAAAAATGTTCTCATAATTTTGATATTGAATGTTTTTAGAAGTTATTTTATTTCATAGTAAATTTGTGCGTATTCTCTATTTAATATATTTATATTTTTAATCTATTTTGTATGGGCACATCAGACCTCATAATCTCATGTCATCTCAATGCATGTTCATGAAAATAATCCAAACAATTTTAATGTTTAATGCATAAAAAATATTATTAATTAAAGGTTCCATCATATATATTCTATTAATAATTATAAAATTTATTATATGTTAATTATATAAATATATGTATTCCTTCATAATGGACAATGAAAGAAATATGATTTAAAAAATTCATAAAGGTGGAAGGTCATACATATTCTAGAATATCGTTTTCACTATTCAAAAGATGGAAAAATAATCTAAAATAATAATTCATTTTTATAGAATAATTAGGAAATTATTTATATAATAAAAATTTATGAAATCTCTCTTTATAAACATCAATGTAAATCAAAATCTATAAAACGAATCGCAACGATATAGGGAGGTCACTATCATAATGTTAGAATAATCAAAATTATTGTATTCAAATTTATTTAATTGTAATATGGTAGATAATATATTATAATTCTATAGAAATTATAATTTCAAAAAAGTCATATATCACATTTGAGAGGATCATAATAACCATCCATGAACGATGATGATGAAAGTAGATTTTTTTCTATGTGGAGGTGATATCCTTGACATACAAATGAATTATACACTCACTTCATAGTTGATTGAATAAAAGTGAGTATTGGGTGGTCAATAATACAAATAAAATTTATTTATATTAAATATTAAAACTTTTTTATTTGATGAAGAATAAAATATAATTATAGGAGTTATAAAGACAGTGAAATTAAAAAATGTTTGGTAGTATAATTGAAACACCTTCAGATGTCCACCCTTAGTTCTCTAATAAGGACCCTAGGAATGATCTTTTAATAATACCCCAACCAAAAATTAATTTATAGGGATTTTTATACATGATTTTGGATTTTCAGATAGAGATAAATGGATCAACATTGTGTATTTGAGAGATATCAGTACTATCATTTTATAAGTAGGGGATATGGAAAACTATAATTTATTAAAAGATAAAAATATAATAAGTTAATTATCTGTAAATATAATTCCAAATGAAAGTATATTCAATGTTTATGTAGTTTTAATTGAAATATATTCATCCATTATGATCTATACATTTTTAATTGGAAAACATACATTTCTATATTGGTTTATCCGAAGAAATGATTTTTTGTCCCTAACAGCGGTGAAAATCCTTTTGGTTCATTTAATCGTTATGAAAAATATATATATTGTCACATTATTATTTTTTGAGAATTTTGACTCAATATATGTAATACATTTTACCAAATTATTTCTATAAAATAGGGTTAAATTATATTTAAAATAAACTGACAAATTGTGAACAAAACAGTTTTCAATAAAAATGTTTTCTAATGTATATAATGTTTATAAACTAGAATACACAATAAAATAATTCTAAGATATATAAATTTTTTATTGAAAATTTCATTGAACTAAATGAAAATATGTATTATCCTAATAATCATATTTTTTCACTATTCATAGATGAATTAATATTTTCATAAAATTTCAATTTATCCACTCTAAGATACTTTTGACTTCTTGATTATAAAAATGAATTATTTTTTGATAAATAAAATTTATAAAAGTTGACGAAAGAGTTATGTTATTTACATAGAAAATATAATAAAACAAATTTTTGAATATATAAATATTTTATAATAATCTAATTTCATTATTAAAAGTGGTGTAATTTTTTATTTGTTGTAATATATATATATATATATATATATATATTCATAAAATGGTTATTACTATTCACACCACTAATTTATGGTCTAGGAAAAAAAGATATAAAACATTATAGTTCATTAATATTTGGGGCTTCTTATTGCACATGATATTGATTATACTATATGTAATTATCATAAATACCGAAGGTGTTACATTCTAACCCTCTACAAAGTAATGTTTCCTTTGAAATTACATGAATACATTAAAAACATAAGGGATATCAAAATTTTAGAATATCCTTATGTTCCAATGTTACAACGTATCAATTTTTATTCCTGTCTAAATATTTTATGGAAACCATTATTTTTATTACACATTATATCAGGATTTATTACATAAAATCGCCCCATCATTACAACCTAAAATACATACACAACTAATTTATTTTTCATAATGGGTACATATAACAAAGAATTGATACATTTATGGAAAAAAATTAAAAACCTACTCAAAATTATTATAATATTTCAATTCTCATTTAAAAATATATGTGATAATATTTAGACATATATATAAGAAATTGGTTATTAATAAATTTGAGTAATGTAGTAAATAAAGAATAACAAGATTAAATTGTTAAATGGTATTAAAAAGGAATTTCCATTGGTCATTATTTTGGGGAGAATCATAAACATGAACATATAATGTTTATATAAAATTTTAACATAATGTAATAATGATAATATGAAAACAACATTAATAATGAAATTGTTAACATAAGTCTAGGATAAATGACAATACATAATAACGTGTTGTAAAATTGTGACAATGATTTAGTTATAATTCATAATTACAAATATATAGAATAAAACTTCTAAAATTTTATTTAAATAAAATAGAGAACTATATACTTTTGGGCACATCTATTAGTTCCATATCATGTACATTTCTAAGTGTACTGCATCAATCATTAAAAATAGGATCCTACAAAATCATAGTCAATACCAATAATAATGTGTGGGGAATAAATAAATTGGCTTACTCAATAAATCAATGGTATGTTTTTATAGGTGAATACCCTTGATTGGAAATAAAGGATGAATTCACAATACAGATGTTTGGTATGGAAAAATTACAAGATAATTTCAACAGAATACCGGGGTATATAATGAATAATTGGAGGGATTAATGGGAGTGAAATGTCAATATTATTACTTTGAAATAACTATATATGTTTAAGGGAAATTTATGAACATAATACAACATAAAAATATGGTAATTAAAATTCATAACCAAAAGTGTGTTCCTGAATAAAATATTTTGATGAAAAAAACACAACATAATTTCAACAAAATATTGGGGGTATATAATGAATCATGGTAAGGATTAATGAGGTTTAGATGTGTATATTAACAATTTGAAATACTAATTGATGTTATAAGATTAGGTAAAATAATATAGCATCAATATTAATTGAGTTAAAATAGAAAAAAAATATTTTCATTCAATAAAGAGTAGAATGATAACATATAGTCCCTTATGAAGGGGTAATAAAACACATGGTAGGATAATATAAAGAGTATGTGGGCACCTTGAGAGGATAATATAACAGAAATAGAGGATTATTTTCATGATCAATCTATTTTTAGTGATGAGTAATGTTTTTTTAATAGTTATTGAAAAAATAGGGGGGTTTTATTTTCCAAGCATTGGTCTTAAACTATATATAATAATTTAATAAAAAATAATCAATTACACATAATATATCAAATGGTATCTTTAATTGAGTTTAAATTTTAATTAGTTTTTGTGTATATTAACTTATAACATTATAATAATTCACAAAGTGTTGTAGATGTGAGTCATGTTTATAAAATATTGGTTTTAAAACCTAAAAATATAATATTCATTTTGCAGGTTTCATAAAGGGTTCAAAAAATAAATAAAATAACAAGAATTTTTTTTTAAATTGGAAACATGTTCATTCTAATATATTCCCTCCCAAGAACATAATACATCACATTGGGACATTATGACTCTTTAACTCATACCTTATATTTAAACTGCCAATAATTGTTACCTAAAATGTTATTGTCCTAGAAATTAATAAAAATTCATTGTTGGATATATTCAACATGTTTATTAAAAAAATAATATTAATTTTATCAAAATTATATTCCATATATAATTATACGATAACAATTAAATTACCATTTATTTAAAAAAAAATACTGATGACTATAATATTTTCTATCCCTAATAAATTTCATTTTCACTGAATTAAATGATATTATCATTTATATTATTAATATAATATTTAATAATGTTATTTTAAAAAATACAATTCTTTTAAAAAATTTATGGCATCACCAAAAACAATTTTCTAAATGAAATTTCTTATTATCTGAATAAAAATTTCAAGTTATACCAATCAAAAATCTAATCTATATCATACTCATTAATTAATAATTTAAAAACTAAAAAAGAGAATGTATATATTAATTTTTTATTAAAATAAATGTATACATATTTATAATAATATGGTCAAGATAAAAAGGAATTTATTTTACAATTGAATGATATAAGGGTAAGGTGTGGGAAAATGTGATTTATTGGGATTGTTCAATGAAAATGGTTTCAGTACGGATCTCGATGATATTTAAATTCCTTCTCAAATAGTTTTCATCATGTCATAGTTGTTGAATATTAACATATTATGGTTCAAAAAAATCCCAGAGATACTATTTCCCATAGAATCTTGATAAATTGGCTTCTTAAGGTATGATCTGTCATGTCAAGGCCATTACTTCTTTTGTCATTATATATAAGAATTTCTAATAAACCATGATATATACTAAACATATAATCAAATTTAAATAGATATATAATCTACAATCACGATTCTTAATGATATTTGTAATCTAACTAGATATAAATAAAATATTTTAATTTGGTTTCCCTAAACACATTATACAAAATATTAAATCATTTTAAATGGGAATTTAAATTATAAAATTTCACAGCATTTGATTATTCCCCCATTAAGAAATATTTTGTCCAAATTTTCATTTCATATATTTATAAAATGTGGGTATGTCTTCTCTATCAACTCTTCTGGTCCCCATGTCTCATCCTCAAACAAGTAGTTAATCAACAATACTTTTACCTGCGGATTATTCATGTCTCATATAACATTGTATATATGTTATAATATCATCCATGCCTACAACTTATATGAAATAATATTATCTAATGGAACTAAATAATGATTCAATTCTTGAGGTGGTATACTATGTAGATTCCCAAGAAGTATGAATGGATTAAATCACATGTATCATATAGTTTTAGCAGGAGTTTTAGTTAAAATCCTAAAACTCAGATGCGAACACAGATATCAAATCAATATTCTGGTATTCCATGAATTGGAATACAAATAATACAATTTATCCTGTAATTTTTTCCCAAAATAATTATTTCATCCAATATGTAGACATATAAGTAATACCCTGATGGGTATAAATGGATTATCTTTTAACATCATCAAGAATATGCCTCCACAGTTATGTCTTTTATAGGAAACATATTTCTATTCAAATTATTATAACTCTATATTATTACATGTTGAACACTATAATATTTTCTACCTCTTCATTATCCATTCATATTCTGTCTAATGCTTCATTATTCTCTCAAGAATTGCCGGATGATAATTTATTTTTGATATGAATTAAAAGGATCTATTAGATATTCCCATATTCATCTATTGCAGGTATATAAATATTACATCAATCAAAATCATAATCAATGATATTGATTAGGATACTCTTTACTTAGATCTTTTTCCACATAATTTTCCTTCATAGGAATGTAATCAATTAAGAAATCATAATCCTTTATCTAATCTAATCACCTTAATTGGAAAATTTTAAGCCCAATATACATTAATTTATACATGAGTCTTTTAGGGTATGTTTCTATTTCACTATTCTCCCTGAAGAGATAATGTCATCAAATCATTAATAAAAACATCACTATAAAAAATTCATGATTTTTTTTCCAAATAACTACTCGTTGATATATAGTTGGATGGAGAAATAATCATCCATTTTATTGATTTTTAAGAGTTTGTAGATGAATTATTTTTATGATCAATCAATACAGATCAGAAATTGTTTCCCACTATAGTGTAATATGACTATATGTGATGTTATTATACTCCACTTTAGTGAAATAAAACCTTCATCACATTAAAATTTCTATTAAAACGTATCAACTATCTAAGTTATCATGGTCATTGGGATTGAAAATAATTATATGATGGTAAAAATTCGATTATAGTACCCATATATTCGATGGGAACTATGTAAATCCATCACATATATTGATTTATCCAACCCTTTAATTGTATTCATATATGATGGATCAATTCAAATCCATTTATCTCTGATAAAATTAAACAATTATTTCAATTATCCAACCATAACATGAATTTTCTACACTATTCAAACATATTTTTATTTTAAAATATCCTAAGAACATTACTAAAATGCACCAAATGTTCCTCTTTTATTTTGTAGTTCCTAAGAATATGATCAAAAAATACATGTATTTTTTTTGGGGTTATCCATAAAGGTTGTATTTACAGGATACATTTATATTTCTATCTCTTTATGAAGTTAAAATGGAATCAATATGAACTCATATTGTATTTATCTTATAAAAAATATGTCTTGGGTATATCAACCATCTACAATATTTCCTGAAAATACTGCGAACAAAGATCATGATTAGTGTAATGATGAGATCTGAATTGGTAATTGAAAAATCTATAAATATATTAAAATGGATATTTTTCATCATTTTCATTTTTAAGCTCATGATAATCAATGAAAAGGTTAATTAACCCATCATTATTTTTTATCAAGAGGAGTGGTACCCCCATACTGACGTAATTCTTCATATATGCCGTTTATATAGATTATCCATTCATTGTTTATTTATTAAATCTAGCTCAACAATAACTATTATATAATGATTTTTTATATCTGAAAATATCTACGAATAAACTAGAATAAAAATTCTAGTTCTCATCTATGTATAAGACATGGAAACTCATTATGAGATACATTAACATACTACCTCAAAATGGGAATGATTCAATGATTATATTTTCCTTTTACTAAATAGTTTGGGCTAGATAATCATTCTTACAAGGACTTTATATCCATGTATGAGTTGTTGGTACTAAATATGAGTCTTCCTCCTCCATGGTCATGAATTAAATCAGAGTTTGATTCATAATACATATGATGATTTCCAAATATCTACAATTTATACTGGATCTATATATGGAATACTAATACATAACCATAATTGTATAAAATTCTCGTAAACAGATGATCAAATGGATCACTATTATGTTAATTCTACAAATTTATATAGGTTAGTAGTTATATCCTTTGGAAAACGTATTTTCACAATTTTCTATTTAAAAGATAGATCCACTTCCGTGGTTTGTTTTGGTAATAAAAATTTATAACTAAAATTTTTATATATGAATGAATGTGTAGTACTAGAATCAAAACTTATGTCCTCTATTCATGAATGAATAAACATAATAGAATTCACAACTTCATTATATTGATACACCAGCACAATTGGGATGGCACAAACTCTCCCTGATTATCAAGGCCTTTGGGGCTTCTATTATTGAATACTGTTGACACACCTTATCGTTGATTGATAACGCACTTTGTATCCATGTTCCTTTTTGTTCTATACTTGGAAAATAATATGAGGATTAATTGGATAACAACATTCATTCATCATATTAGTCATATTATCCAACTGAAAATCTATAGATAGTTTCCCTTACTTCCCACACATAAATAATTTCCATCATCCCCTTAATGTAATTTATATGGTTTCTTATCCCACAACATTGTCATGTGAAATGTATAAATTTATTTTACCACCATTACATATTTTTTTCAAACTTCCATAATTGAACTCCAATTTATTCTTCTTTTCGCTATGTGACCCTAGATATTTTCTGATAACCATTTGAACATTAATGTCACATAAAAAAATTCTTTATAAATGTCAAGGTTGTGAATGGATATGTCATTTTGTTAAATCCTCTCCAGTCCACCAAAGAAGTGATCAAAATTACATTATAATTGTAAATAAAAATAAATAGGTTTATCAGAAGCATCTAGTGATTAATTACCCATATTCCTCTATTGTTTTTTCATTTGTCACCATGAGGATAGAAAAGGACCTTTCCATTTTCATATGGATATTAAGAGGAAAATAATTGATGAGTTTTTTTATTGAACAGTTTTTACTACATCACATAAATCTCTAGATTGGGTTTTTTTATTGAACAACATCCACCATTTTATATTTTCTCATTTCATACAGTATATATACATCGAAATCATCTATTTCCCATATCATTAATTGATGTATAATTAATTTTTTCTGATGTGTATCCATTTTTGCAGAATAAATTGTTCTGATTATTCACTAAAATTTTGAATTATTTCTACCATAAATGACACTACTTAAAATTTTAATTATTTTATGAGATTTGGAAGTTTCCCATCATTCAGGATTCAGTTCAAAACATTTTTCAATTGATAATTTATTGTCAAAATGCTCATGATTTCATTGAATGTCATTTATGTCATATTAGTTGGAAATTCATCACTTTTCCCCTCTAAATGGTTCTGATCTCAAATACTAATTTAAAATAATTTACTAGAATATAGGGAAAAATTAAATGATAATATATAAATTTATAATAACAACAAAGGGAGAATATGATAATTAAATATGATACTCATAAATAGAATATATGACTTTGCCTTTTAATTTTTAGTCATAAAAAATGTGTAAAATTATATTTTATTAATATAAAATCATTTAACAATATTTTACCCCTTAATAACTGTTATAATGGAGATTACAAATTTACCAAAGAATATCCCACATGAGTTTCAAACGAGTTGTGTATCAAGGCCCATTTTCATTCACATGTTGACGATCGAGTCCAACTAAATACACAATTTCCTATGAAAATACCACATGGTCCCTATATAAAAAATGAAACACCTCCTTTAGAATTTATACATGGATACATTGACATTGAAATAATATGATCCAAGGTTGTTCATTACTAGAAATTGTGTAAGGAATGTGTTTGTTGTCAGTCTAGACTTGAATGATCTATGTTTTTGCAAGGAAAGTGGTCTTGTTGTACATGGTGAATATTGTATTGAAGGTTTTTTTTACTTCCCTATGTTTCAAAAAAATTTGGGATCAAAATATGGATGTGGAAAATACAATCATGAATGGATATTTTCTTAAATCCACTCTTCATTAATATAGAAAATGTATGATTTTTTTGTAATCTTGGTTTTCAAAAGTCCAGTCGTCGTAAAAGAATCGATCCTCATGTGTCCATGATGACTTGACTGGGATTTCATTGACTACATGAAGTGGAGAATCTTGTACATGTGATGAGTTGATTGAAATATCTATGTGTGTGACAAATAAAAATAAAGCTTTATGAGTGGAGGATCGTCACAAAGATATTTTTGAAGGTTCATGGAGAATGTGGTGGATGCATGGGTGCTTCACTAAGGTTTTTTCATATATATCTAATGCTATTAATACATCATTAGATATGAAAATATTTATAGAATACTCTAAATTGATGTAATTATGTGAAGGAAATGAGATTTGAAAATCTAATTTCATTTGAAATCCAAAGAATTGTGAAATATTTAGTGACATATTGACTAATTACAATTCTATTGAGTAATGAGAGTTACATGATAATGATGTTGTATTACACTATGAAAACAATGGGTATCATGAAGGATGTTATTACCATAATGGTAGTTTACATCATGAAGGTAGTGAGCTTCATGAAATAGTTTTTTGAAAGGCTGTATTGAAAATCATGTCTATGTGAACATTGAATTTATGTTAAAAAACTAAAGTCTTTGATGCTAAAATATTCTTATACTTGTTAGGGGAAAGGAATTAAATACAAATATAATGAATCTAATGTAAAAATGACTAATTGAGTGAGACTTTACACAATGTAGTAAGCTAGGGGAGTTAATGTTACTATTCCATTGGAGGTAGTGTGATTTTTCTAAAATATTATAAGGGTCGTGTTCTTAGAATGGATAGAACTTTTCTAAGTAGATGAATCCCACAAATACTATATATTCATGGATTTGGGAATGACTGACAAACTTTTGGTGTATGCTCCCTATGTCATCCCTTAGGGGAGAAGACAAGTAATTTATTTATTTTGTCTCTCATCTTGTGAATATTTGATTACTTCCTAATTAAATAAGATATTTATAACAATTTTATACCAATTTGGGAACAAGATACATCACATTAGAAGAATAATTTGAAACCCTGATTTATCCCTCCCCGCATATGGGGTTCTAAGGTCCTATAGGTTGTATCAAATCCTATCGGTAACATGTGTTAAATCATTCATTTTTTATTAGCATAGATAATTTCTAAAATATCAATCAACTAAACAAAATTATAGGGATTAAATTTTGATATTGGGATGAATATGTTGCTATATATTCAATGATATCATAGATTGGAAGTTCTTTTTATGAGTGCACAAACGATTAAGTTCAATAAGGTAACATATCTATGACTGAAACATGGTGGAAAATGAGTGATGCATAGTCCAAGGCACACAATTCGATTACATAAACTACATTTAATGAAATATTTCTGAAGGTGACGAGTTTCAATATATCCAGTATATATGGGAAAAACATGAATGTATATATTATGGTGAAAATAATGTGATGGAGGAAAAAATAAATGTTTTTTAAAATAGCTTCCATGATATGAAAATGAATCCAAATGAAAATCCTGATTTCTTTTTTAATCGAATAACTAATTTTTTTTGGAGAAATATAAGGACTTAGTGATGAAACCAATAAAATTACTTTGTAAGGAATATATAATGAATGATTACACCAATATATAATCTAATGTAGTAATCCCTTGGGGATGATGATATTTTTAAACATTTTATTGATGATTTTTTAAGTATCTTGGTGTCTTATAAAATGATTACCAATCCAAAATATTCAATAGAACACATATGAAAGTTATTGAAATTCAGATACATGGATAAAATTTTGTATTTTATGGTATTATTGATGAAGAAAATGTAAAATATGAACATATTTTCCACTTTTCAATGAAATTCATGAAATAAAAAGGGTAATTTGAAGGATATATTCCTATTGAATAATTTAAGTATGGAAGAGTTTGGATCAATGCTTCTCTATTTTGAATGATTATCTATGATGAAGAAAGTGAATTTGAAAATATGAAGATTATTAAATAAATGACTCCCCAATAGTATACTATAAATCATGGAAGAAATTACAGGGAATACATGCTTCTTAATGGTTGAAAAATATGACAATGATTTTTTCAAGGATGAAGAATGAGATTTTAAATATGGAATCAAAGCATCCATGATTTCAACAGTTTAAATGTAAGATCCATCAAAAGGAAAAGTTAATGTTAATAAATTATTTAAAATTATTGATCACATGTTGAAAAATGAAGATGCACATAAAAATCTTGATGATCTGATAAAAAATCAAAAATATGAGGGAAGTTATATAAGATTCACTCGGGTATATTGATTTGAATGAAGCACAGATTGATATAATAGAAGGAGAAAAGGAAGGGTGATCTAATCAAGAACGATTATATGATATTTTGGTATTTTTTCTCATGGTTGAAGATAAGTAAATGGTCATCAATGACCAAACATATTGAATAGAGGAGAAATATAATATTCTTGAGGGTATTGATGAATATGTTGTCACACAAAGGTGTAATCTAGAAATAGAATCAAATTTAATGGAAACAATGAAGAAAATACTTTAATCATAAAGGTATTTATAGAATAATACATTTATATTTCTATTATATGATGTTAAATTTCTATTAAAGGGGTCTATTTTTCTTATAATGTGCCTGACATATGACATTGGGGATTCTCAGAAATCTTACATTGCACATAACATTGAGTTATACTAAAAAATAATAAAATATTATTATTTTAATTATTTTTAATGGTTGTAAACACCATGCTGTTGAAATGATGGGAATGAATAGTATCAACTAAATTTTGAAATATTTTCAACACATGTTTAAAAATGATTTATTTATTAACAAATTTATTAGAAATGTAAATAAAAACGAATTGAATATAATGGATCTGTTTTTTTGAAAACAAATTTTAAAGATAATAATTTTGTTTTCATATAAAAATTTCTGGATTTTTATTAATCTGAAAATATATGATATGTATTCAAGTTAATGTCCTAAATTAATCTTATATGTTTTCTAGATATTATATAATAATAAATTAATTTTTCTGTTAAAAGGGCCATTTTTATAAAAGTTCTGTTTTACCGAATTTTGATGGAAACCCTGTTTGAAATCATTTTTTGACACAATTATATGTTTTATTTCACAAAATAATTTCTTTTTTAAAATAGTAACTTTCAAATTTTATTTGGATGATATTTTTTAATTTTTCTAATAATGTTCATTTTTTAAATGAATTATGAAATATACTGCATTTTAATTCAAAACTGACATTTAATGTATACTATCTATTTATATAGATTATTATTTTAATTGGTTATAAAGATTAATGGGATTTTATTTTTAGAATTTAATCCAATTTTGGTCAGTGGATGTAATTTCACAATGAAATTGGACATATATGCAAGTCAATATTTACTAGTTTTTACAACATAAAAACATGTTTTTTGGTTTTGAAAATGATAATTAATATTAAATTAAATTATAAAACTTTTATGTTTTGAATTTTGGAATAATAGATTATATTTTTGGAATCAAGAGGCCTAAATTTTGTAAATATATAACTTTTATTTTTAGATATTATGAATATTAAGATCAGCAATTAGATTACTTTCCATTGTTAAAGGGTAAATCTAGAAAATAAGTGTAATAAAGAATATAATAATAATATTAAATTACCCTAAAATATGTCCAAACCCTTTTTAATGAGATATTTCTGACCATTGACATCCTTGGGTCGATTTTTGGACCCCATGGAGACACTTTTTTTATCAAAATGAGATTTAATAACTTTTAATTTAATCTTAAGGAAAATATAACCTAAATATGAATCTTTTACTAAAAAAAATTTATAAAAGGATATATAAGTATTATATTCTACTATAAATAGTATTTACAAATCTAAAAATATTTCCTACATAATGGTATTTTTTATAAATTAACTCACAAAACAAAAAAAAAATATTTATTACACAATGGTGTTGTACTGATTACATTATTAATGAAGGATTTAAAAAATGAGATTATATAAATAAAAATAAATTTATTTTGAAACTATTTATTCCATATACTAATTTTATATATGATTATTACTTATTATATTTGAATTAATTATTTTTTTTCTTATTAATCATGTTGTTATGAATTTTTAAAAAGTCATTTTAGTAATAGTAATAAAATTGACCAAAATTAGTTATTAAATCATTAAATGTTTTATAAAATGATATAATAGCCCTAAAAATAAATGATTCATTACAATGAAATATATGATGTTAAAATTTTCGTTAATTATCAAATTTTGGGGCGCTTGTCATTTTTTTGTAACCATGGTAGCCATAGATTCTGAATGTAGAAGAATACATGGTAAAAGTTAAATTTGATAACCAAGAGATAAAGCTAAATGATAATGTTCTTTTTGTTATAAAAACATGTCTAAACCCCATTGGATGAGATTAATTGGCTCCATAATATTTTTATCTTCGAAATATTTTCCATTAGTGTTATTAGAGTTAAAAAATCAATTAATAATAAAATAATACATTCAATCAGTCCTAAGGTGCCCCTCCTCCTTTTTATAAATGGACACCACATCTAAACAATTACCTGAACTTATGTATCCTTTATACTCATCCAAAATCTACACCAATAATCTCCCAACATTCCTCCCTTCCTCCTAAAGTTATTCCCTAGGTAGAAGGGAATTCAAGAGAGCCCTTTGTCTCAAATCAACCGAAGTAACCCAATTTGAGGTAACGTCTTCTCTAATGTTCCTTTTCATTCTTTTCATTCTCCTCACCCTGTTATATTCTTATAAATTGTTTATATGATATAAACCTTATCATAAATATACTGGGTTTTTTTATTGTATATATTCTAACATCACTTACACACACCTCCATCTAATTAGTATAGAACATACTATTTCTATGGATGGAAAACTACTTCCTCACGAAACGATGGTTCTTCAATATTCTCCTACCACCTCATATGGGGATAAATATAATGGAAGTACAATTATGTTATATATTTATGATATTTATTTTATCTATTTTCTTCTCTAATTCTCATTTAGAAAAAAAAATTAAGATTTTCATGTTTTACAAATATGATAATTTCTTTTAAGGAAGTGTGGACTAATACCCCCTATAAGTGATATGACTCAATAATGTTATACATAGAATTTATATAGGATGGAATTAATGAAAATATATAACATATATAATAAATTATATTATACAGTAATTATAATATACATATGTAACATTATTCTTTCATTCCATTAATTATGAAATAGGAATGAAAGTAGCATTCATGTTTACGTACGACTTTCCGTCTCAATAAACCGGGAATTTACTTTCATATCTCAAAATGTTATGGAATATTAAAATTTAATATATAATGTATATATATGATTTATATGATATTTAAACCATTAATATAAATTTTGGTATAATGGAAATTTGACCACGTGGACAATTATTAATTATAACATGTTCATTTTTGACTCATGTACTGAATACCGACAAAATGTCTGATATGAACATATATAATTATGTAATTTTAATAACATGTTAATAAGTGATATGAAAGGAATAATAAACTATAAAAATGTTCCTAATAATGTATAAATTAATATTACTATTACTATTTAGGAAATTAATGAAAGAATTAGTCAAGTCGGACATGAGTTAAGGGACTCTGTCTCAATCTCCTTACTTTGAAGAATATTTTGGTTTATACAAGAAACACATTTATAAGGTGTTTAACCCCCTTTTACATTTAATTTCATTCAATTAAAATATTATTCAACATTTATTTTTACTAAATTATAAAATGAAATTTTTATTATTAATATACATGGGGAGAACCACCATTCTGTTATCATGAGCTTCATTTGATATATGGCTTCATTGACTAGTCGTGATGTTTTAATATAGAAAAAAATACCATATATTATTTTTACATATATTCATATTGAAAATGGTTTAGAAAATGTATTTACTATTTCAATATCACGAATTTATTTCATAATATTAAAATGAAATTTTCATGATTAATATGTTTATATTTGCAATCATTTATAAATGATGATTATATAATGGTACTCGGACATTTGATTGGTTTTTACATGATAAACATGATTATAGGTGGTTCCTAGATAAACCATAGATGGTTGGTTATGTTATACCCTCAAATCCATTGGTTATGAATTTTGGCTGTATTGCAATTCCATTTTTTGATATGTGTGGAAGTGGATTGTATTGTTATTCCACATCACTGTGTTTATGTCCCAAGTGACCTTTATGTTCTATATGATAATTTCTATGTTATTTTTTGTTATATTTTGGTTAAAAAAGTTAAGAAATGAAATTATATTCAGTGAAGTTTTTTTTCTAATTCTTAAAGGTGAATGGTATTAATTTATGACAAATATTTATGGATTAATTTTTTTTGAAAAACTAACATTTTATTTCATTATGTAGCCTTTACTGAGCTCTTTATGCGCATCCCATGTATTTTTTTTCAAATGACTTAATTAGGAATCAAGTCAATGATGGGATCATGAAAAAATCAGGTTGTTTAAAACATGGAACTAAATATTTTTCTTTTCATAAAATACTTTTCATTTTATGAAATAATGGATATTGAGTAGTATTGTCTACATGTAATATTCATATTGTTATGTATATGTTACTTCCTAATATATATATATCAAAACATGAAAATATCCCCAATTAGAATTATTTAAATAATTCAAGATTATGTAATGTTAATGGATGGGGCCTTACAGTTGGTATCATAGGTTGGTTTATATAACATTAGAGGTTTGGGTGTCATTAAAGAATAAGTGACATAACCATAATGGTTAGCATATTATAAAAAGTCATAGTTATTTTAGATAAATTGAATGAGTTTAAGATAAAATGAATAAGTATATGTTAGTATTTACCTACCTCATAAGGTATTATATTATGAATTTACTGATATACTCAAATTGACATTTTTTTTGTCTTAGTAAATGGATGGATCAAAAAGGAACCAACGTAACAAAGGATATGACGCAAACTGTGACTATTATTTGAATAATCAACTGAATGAAAATGGATATACAATGATAATTCTTATTGTTATTATCAACTAACTATTTGCAAACATGATTGGCCATCTGAACCATGGTGATTTTTATAAGGCATCGTATATGCGAGACACAAATCCCTACAGATGATTAGGAAATAATCATAAAGTTACGCATATTCAATAACCAATGTGTCAAGGATGTATAATGAAACACCTAGTAAAATTCTTCTAATAGACGAGAAGATACCATATATGTTGTAATTATGTTTATAAATCATGAACCTTCCATGGAAAAAGTAAGCATCCAATTGAATCTAGGAAAGGGAAAGAAGTTAATTCCAAGGGATAAATTGAATGTTTTAAATGTTGTGTTCATGATCAATATACAAATAGATTTCCTATGAAGAATATTAGGGAATTAGATTAGCAGGTCCATAGAAATATATGTTTACTAACACCCAATGACATTCTAATTGAAGATGAGGAAACCAATAATAACCAATGAAAGGTATGGATTATTTATTCATTGATGTGGTTACATTATTGAATCCTTGGATATGATTAATAATTTTTTAAGAAATAAGTATTATGGAATAAGTCGAAAAATAATGGATAATATCTAATGAAGAACTTTGAAAGAGTGAGATGTATACATATAAGGGATTCAAGGTTTATAGTGTATTTTTGGGTGGTGAAATGCTTAAAAGTATTAAGGCACTTTAGATGATCGGGTTACTTTGGTAGACTTTTCCTACGGTGTGTAATCATGATGTTTGATATATGAAAATGTTATTCAAGAATTAATTAACATTTCTTATATGGACATAATGGATTACAAAAGGGGTACATATGATATTTTTTGAGGTGATAAATGGTTATTAAATTTTGGGATAAAAATGAAAGGTTTTAGATTACAATTGAGGATAAAATAGGTTACAATTATTTATTAGCAAATTATCTAAATTGTGAGACTGTTATAATAATGATATGGTTTTATAAAAAGGACAATCCATAGGATCAGAGACAACCCATCACATTTGGTAAGGCTCGGGGAATCGAATTCACAACCGAAGGGTGATGAGGGAACACCGCCTACTACGGGCCTACATGAAGTTCATGGAAAGTGGGATAGGTTATTTTAGTTAAATGATTTTACTGATAAAAAATAATTTGACTACGGATATTTTTTTATCAATTTTAAATCTTCAGTATAGGAAAATTATTTGGTTATTATGTGATAAATTTTATTTTAGACGAAGGTTTCTCTTTTGAAAAAACTATATACAAAAGGAAAATAGAATCCATTGGGTTTTTAATTGAGGAGTAATGGTGGAATTTTATTTTGGATGAATCAATGTTATTATTCTAGAATATATAGATTTGGGTACTTTATGGAAAATATGAACCTATCATAGATAATATGTGATTATGTTAATTACTTTTTTGTATGATACATTATAAGTAGTCGATGTTATAAATGATAAGAATTATCAACCAATACTGTGTAATAAAATCCTTTTAAATTATGGGATTCAAACATAGTATGTATTATTTTTAATAATTTTAAGGGAAATTGTTTATTTGGTGGTCTTTGTGGAGCTTTTGGTATTGTTTTTTCAATTTTAGAGATTAAGAGCAGTATTTATTTTTATAAAAGATTATCCTTTTTGTGGATTATCTGACTTTTTACTAACAATTTTGGTTTTGGATAATGTATAAACATAGAAGAGATATATATAGTTCATAATTTTTGGAATATGATATTTTCTAGATTTTGATTCTATCACTTCAGGGATGACCATTTTATCTTGAATTCTCATCTTTTAGAGAAATCATAAATTTTACGTACAAAATTATTAAATGATAAAACACTACTTGAAATGTATGCATATTTACACATTTTAATACTTAATCTCAAAAATAAAATCATTAAATTTATGAAAGGGATATTAAACTAAATAATATTTTTTGTGTAATTTTATCTTTTCGGAGCCATAAACTATTTAACCTATCACAATTTTTGGTTTTCTTATGGTTAACTTTCTATTGATCATGTTTTCGATCACCAATCATCAGAAAATAATAGTTATTTTTCTCTTCAATATATATGTTTTCATGGAATCTTAGTATGTGTTATATCGTATTACCTTTATACATCTATTTATTTATATTAAATTGATATTTTTCTTGGCTCTTATTCTGATGTGGGACTTTCAATGACGTTTCTGAACCTAATTTTAAATTTGTGAGGACGCAATTTCCAAGAGGGGAGAAATGTAACATCCTATTTATTTATATTATATTAATTTTCAATTTATATTATATGATATAAATAATACTTTAATGGGGACACTTTTTTGAAAGCATAATTTAAATGTAACAAGATTATATTCAGAAATATTGCATTGCACACAACATTGAGTTATACTAAAAAATAATACAATAATTTTATTAATATTTTAAATGGTATTAAATTATAAGTATTTATAATGGAATCAATGAATATTATCAACTGGATTTTGAAATATGGTTTTCAAATGATAAAATTATAATTCATTGATTTTGAAATTTTTTGGAAAAGGAAATAAAAACTAATATAATATAATGGATGTGTTTTCATGAAAACCAATTTAAAAGACAATAATTGTGTTTTCAAATAACACTATGGATTTTGATTTAATGAAAAATATATTAAATGTATTCAATGTATTTTTTTAAATTAATCCTATATGTTTTCTAGATATTATATAACAATATAATCATTTTTTCGGATAAAAGATTTATTTTTCTAAAAATGTAGTTTTAACACCTTTTGTTGGAAAACCCTTTATAAATCTATTTTTGACTCCTTTATATTTCATATTTGACAAATTAAAATTCACATTTAGAATAGTAACATCAATATTTACTTTTTATGAAATTTTGGTATTTTTTACTAAAGTTCATTTTCTTAATGAACATTGAAAATAATGTATTTTAATTCAAAACTCTCTTTTAAACTAATTTATCTATATATTTATATTTTACTATTAATTTTTTTAATGTGTAATTGGATTTTATTTTTATCATTTGACCCAAAATTTGGTCATTATATGTAATTTTACTATGAAATTAGACATAAACTCATGTCAATCATTGGTAGTGTTTAAATTTTCAAAACACGCTTTCCAGTTTTGAAAATAGGAATTAATTTTAAATTAATATATGATAAATTTATCTTAGAATTTGAAAAAATGGATTCTATATTTATAATCAAATAGTCTAAATTGTGCAAATGGGTACGTTTTATTTTTAGACATTAGGAATAGTAACTTCGGTAAATATTTTATTTAGCATGGTTAGAGGCTAAATATGGTAAATAAGGGTAAGATTAATATTATAACAACATTAAATTACCCTAAAACATATCCAAACCCATTTGGATGAGATATTTCAGACCTTTAACATCCTTGGATTAATTTTAGGACCCCATGATGCAACTTTTGTGTCAAAATGATATTTAATTAATGTTAATTTAATGATAAGGAAACTATACCCTAAAAATGTATCTACTAAAAAACTATTTTTATATAGGGATATATAAGTAATATCATAGACTATAAATAGTCAATTTAAATTATAAAATATTTTCTATATTGTGGTATTTTTTTATAATTTTTATACATAAAATAAAAAAATTTAATTATGACACAATGGTGATGTAATGATTAACTTTTTTGGCATGGCAATGTTGTGATTAACATATTAATGAACGATATAATTAAATGTGATTATAAATATAAAATTAAATTTATTTTGAACCTTTTATTAAATTCGATAATTTTATGAATGATTATTACTGGTTATATTTGAATTATTGATGTTTTTTTGAATTAATCAAGTTGTTATAGATTTCTGAAAAAGTCTTGATATGAACAGTATTAAAATTTAAATATATGAGTTTTTAAATAAATTAATATTTTATTAAATAATATAATAGTCCTATTATATAATATTAAAAAATAGGAAATATATAATCTTAAAAATGTAATTAATGATCCATTTTTTGGTCTCTTGTCGTTTTACAGTAACTATGTTAACCATATGTAATGAATATACATGAATACATGGTAAAAGTTACATTAGTTTACTAAGGGTAAAAGCTAAAATGTAAGGTTATATTTGTAACATAAACTTGTTTAAAACTCATTGTATGAGTGTATTTAGACCCATACTCATCTAAATTCTTAAATATATCACTTTTGTGTTATTAGAATTCGAAAATCATTTAATAATAAAAAAATACATTCATACTTTCCTAAGGTTCCCCTCCTCACTCTTATAAAAGGATAACCCATATAACCCATTACTCATACTTCTCAATCACTTTGGATAGTCCAAAATCTACACCACCAATATAACAAAATTTATACCGTACTCCTAGAACGCTTCCCCTAGGTATAGGGGAATTAAAGAAACCTATTTGGCTCAAATCAAAAGAAGTTACCCGATTTAAGGTAACATCTCTTCTCTAGTTCTTTTCCATTATTTTCCCTCCCCCACTCCCTATAGTCTTCTAATTATTTTTTTATATAAAAATAATAATATTTTAAATATACTAGGTTGTTGTTATGAGTATGATTCAAACTATACATTCACAATCCTCTATGTAATGGGTATTGAACATACTGTTTTTGTGGACAGCGAAATACTGTCTCACAAAACGATGATGGTTCAATCATCTCCTACCACCTCTTATGGTGGCCATTAGGATGGCATTGCAATTATATCTGATATATTTGATATTTATTTAATCTATATGAATCTATAATTCTCATATTTATCATACCTTTATTCTTTTAATGATGTATAAATATGATAATTTCATTTGTGAAAGTGCGGACTACCGCTCCCTCAATGTGATATGACACATTCATCTTATAAATGGAACATAAAAAGTATGGATTTAATGAAATTATGTAACATATAAAATAATTATATTGTTCTATAATTATATTATACATAAGTATTAATATGTTTTAAAACTTTAAATACAAAATATAAATGAAATCAGCGTTCAGTCGTACGTACGACCTACCGACTCTATGAACGATACATTTAATTTCTTATTTTCCAATGTAATTGACTATTATAAATACATATATACTAGATATATATGATATATATTATATTTCAATCATTAATATTTTTATGTAGATAATCTCATTTTGACCCCATGGACATTTTGTAATTATAACAAGTTCATTTTTTACTCAGGTACTGAATATCAACAAAATGACTGATATGAACATAAATAATTATCTAATTTTTATAATGTCATAATAAGTTATATAAACGGAATAATAAAATTGAATTTTTTTTATGAAATTATAAATTTAGGTATGTTTATTATTCATGAAATTATGGAACGAACGAGTCATGTCTGACACAATGTAAGGACCTTTGTCTCAATCTCTTTTCTTTGAGGAATATTTTTGATTTATACAGTTCATGCTTTTATACTGTTTATAAACCCATTTTAATTTTTATATATTTTAAAGAGAGTATTTAATGTCCCAATAATTTCGAATAAATTGTTTATTATATTTAATTGTTACGAGACTACAAAAATTGACGGCCCATTATTTTGAATCCTCGAGTGCCGGAGTGATTCGTCGAAAAATGTTAAGCATTAAATAGTGAGTGTGAGTGGTTTTCCTTAAAATTTGAATAAATATTAAAACATTTCTTGAATTAAAAATATGATGGAACTATTTTATTAATGATGGCATGTTTACCCTAGGGGTGAGTTATGTTTAGTCGGTGCGGACCTCCGGTGAGAAAACACGAAAATGGAAAAACTATAAATAAAATAATTAAATTATTTTATTTTATTTTTTTCAAATTATTATAAATCAGAAATGATAACTCAGATTAAAATTCATATACCACTGTTGAACTCGTGATGGTATGCTTTCTTTAGAAATATCCTAACATTGGTCGGCTCTTGCTGACAATGGATGTTAGTTTTTCTCCATAAGGAAAATAATTAAGTAACAATTATTTTTATATTAAATTATATAACTCCTGAATGTTATCTCGTATTGGAAATCCGTGATTACTATCGAGCTTGTGAGGGAATTTTCCCCTTAAGAATATCCAAACCACAAATGGCATGGGACACGGTAGACTGTTAAATTTTATAAAACGTTAATTAAGGTACAATTTATAAACTTGAAAACATAGATTTATATATTTTGAACTGATGATCAGATTAAAAATATGAAAGCACCATTGAATTCTTAGTTCCTAGATTCACTTATGAAAATCATAAAATTGACTAGAATGTGTCAGAAAAATGTTAATTTTTAGACTTTACAAAAAATAATAATAAAATTACTGCTTGAGTTATTTTATTTTTTTGTGACCATTGAGCGACCTGGAGGGACAATAGAGTTTTTTAGTCATACATAAGGGAATTCATTTACTAATGTGACCCTTGGGTTGTGTAACCATGTAGATCAATGATTTAATTAAATATTAAATGTGGTTCATAAATGAACTACATTATTTATATGAAACGTGGTAATATTCTCCCATCTATTTAAACAAAGATCAAACAAGGTCGTTTGGAACTCATGAGTGGAACCTCTAATGAAGTTCCATGGCATCTTATACTAACCCAGAATGAGGATTCGAATGAAGATCATTGGGGGAAATGACGGGAAACAGTGAATGCCAATGAGATCTTTCAAACCTGGACAATGCTTCCTCTTCTGAAATAGCTTCCATCAAACTCGAGGTAGGGGTTGTTTATGATTAAATTCAAGAGAATTTGTTTTTTTCCTCATTCCTAAAATTCATGACGAATGTGTATCAACAAAAACAATTTTATCCATGATTATTATGATATTGTAGGTGTATGTTGTGGATAATTATTGAATGGGGTTAATCTATATCTATGTGATGATATAATTACTATCCACTTGATATGATGCAAACGTAGAGGGTGTGGGCCTAACGAACAAGGCCCAGACCCTCCACTACTATGGTTTTTGTTGCGTTCCTTCAGGTTGGATTTTCAACTCTATATAATCTTGAATATGGAGGCCACACAGGGAAGTCATTGTCTTAGGAGGCCCATAGGTGCAATTGAAATGGAAAACAATCCACTAGATCTCAACCGGTGGCCCGCATAACCCATACCGGCACAACACCATCGTAGCGGCTAGCATTGGCAGGTGACAGCAGTGATTGGAGATGGCTGGCCGCATTGGAAAAGAGTGGTTCACCACCATACATCATATCATAGAGCCATGTTAGTGTGGTTCCATTCCCTATGGGTCATGTTTACACGTGGCACTACAATTTCCAACCGAACAGACTATTGTTTGTTCGGGATTGGGGAGAGCCCCACACGGGTCACGGCCAGCCATGGCAGGGTGTACCCAGCAATTACAGCCTAGGGGGTCAAGAGTGCAGCATCCCAACCCATCTTAGGGTAGACCAAATGGTTCGGACTGAGCCAGGATGGACACGTATCATGTTGGGTCAGCCCAGGTCGGTCTGACTGGGTCAGACCAGACCCCTATACTTTCCGGCCCAGATACACTTAAAAAGTTCATATCTCACCAAGCAGAAGTCTGTTTGAAGAACTGTCTATGGAACTAGAATACATGGAACAATATGGTCCTTTTCAGTTACTAAACCCGAGTGTTTGAGAATGTTGGAGTACGAATGGGTTGGATCGAACACAAATCCAATCACTGCCTTAGTAAGAAAATGCTTATAACTCACAGACCAAGCGTCGGATTGATGCTCCATCTATCATGTTAGAACCTGTACAACATTCAGGTCTATTGGGATACTAATTTTTGTAACTCTGTGGTAGTTGATGCCCAACCAATATCGTTAGGTGGATATTCTATGACACTCATGGGCACCGATTGCTGGAAATCATGTGGTTGGTTGTCAACTGAAGAGAGAACCTATGTGGATTATAATCATAGAGACCCTGTGTGGATCAGAATCAGAGAATAATTGTGTGGATCAGCATCATAGTGACCATGTCTGTAAAAACATTGTAGAGACCCTGGGTGGATCAGCATCATGGAAACCTTGTGTGGATCAGCATCATACTGACCATGTGTGGATATGCATCATAGCGAAAATATGTGGACAAGAATTTCGTGACCCGACGAGGACTAGCCATATATGGGACCACCATGGATCAAAAAAAAATGACCCTATGTGGATGGACAAGGGAATAATTTCTTCGTGGTTCAGTTGTGGAAACTTCCAAACAAAATAAAATGATGTAGCATAAGACTACACATCTTAAATCATGATCTCTAAGTTGTATACCGTGTTTGAGATGAGTTTTTTTCTTTGTGATAAGTTATTGAGATAATGTCTAATTATTTTTTCAATGTGGACTTATGAGAGACCTTTGAGGGTCTTGGGGTCCCTACTGTTTATTGTTTTACTCAGCCATGCATGGGCTTCACTGGCAGCTAGTTGTTTCTTGTGAAGATGATGAGCAGCTGGGATGAGAAATTAGAATCCAGGACCAAGCTGTACATCGAGGATACTGGTTGACTTGGAGAGTTGTGGATACAAGCATTACCCATCATTCAAGTAGGATCCTTGGTGGATTATATCATGATCTTTTATCTATTATGGGATTTTTCTAGTTGAGCTTTTATTCTAGCCCCTTTACATTCTATACAAAATTTTAATATAGTAGTTTTACTATGTGGTTTTCGTATTTTTTGGTAATGGGTCTATTTTTTTTATGGTTTACAGTTAATATCTTCCAACTTTTAGAGGGGTATGCCTTTCTAGTGCTACTCGCCAACCCCTGGCCCATGGAAGGCAGGCTTGGGGTAGTCATGACATGGGCTCCACGGCATAAGTCATGACAAAGTGGTTTAAGAGGATTCAGTTCTACAAAATCACTAGGACTCATATATTATCATTAGAGAAGTTGTGTTAAGTCTTTTTAGTTTGGATTGATATATGGGGAGTCTAGTGTTGGTGTTGTGGCCGAAAAATCCACACACCAGGAAACAGGTTTGGTTTTCTAACTCGTTGCACAAAAACACTGATTGGGTTTGTTTTTTAATGTATTTCTTTTGATCACTTTTTAGTCATTATATCAAGTAAATCAAATTTACCATGGTTTATCATAATTCTATTTCAATATGTCTCCACGCAAACTACCTGAGATAATTTCAATTTGTGACCATGTGGATAGTCCACAGTGTGATGAGGCTTTAGTACAAGGATTTTTTCCCAATAGGGTACCTACAAGCGATGTCCCAACGATACAATTTCATGTTGGTCAGCAGTTTCTATCAGGGATACATGTAGATGAAACATATAGGCCCATTTCCTTATAGGAGTTTCAGTGAAAGATACCCCTCAGGTTCCGAGGTGAGACCGACTTAGAGGCAGTTAATGACTGGATTGAGGTGGTGACTGATTTTCCATCTATCTAGGGTACCATAATATCATATGGTGTTCCTGGTAGTGATCTATCTATGTGGATCAAAGGGGTGATGGTAGGGTTTATATTAACCCTATGTTACGACGAGGTGAATTTTTATCATGGAAAAACATTAGAACCTTCTTCAGAGGAGGGGTTCTCATTCGATGAAAAGAAAAGGGGGTTTGTGTTCACAAGAGATTATTCTGTTTTGACAGGATGAATTGTCTTTAAGTGAGTATTCATTGATGAATTTTTACCATTCTTGGTACACGATGAATATGATACAACCAGTGCTTCAAGTATCAGATATCCAAATGAGACGTCATTAAGGACATCTGAGCCACCAATATTCCTCTGTTCATTCCAAATTATTTTAGGGTGATAGAGAGAAACATTGTGCTTGATAATTCATTTTCATAGTAGATGAATCTAGTGAATGTTTGCGGTGGGAAAGTAGGAAAATGATGTCAGTCACAGGGACATAGATGTGTAAACATTTCCGTTAAGAGAAATAAATAGGGAAACATGAATCTGATGGGTAGAAGATGATGAAGGGGATAGAGGAGAGACATAAGAGGTTGTGTACATTTCGACATGTTATAACAACCACACCGATGTGGTCCCCACCATTCATAGGTAGAAGAAGGAAAGAGGAATAGAGTAGCTACATTCCATCATGGAGTGTGACACTAGGGCTCCATGAATGATTTGAGGTACATTTTGTTTCTCCTTCTATATTCTTTAATTAATATACATTAGTACTAATCATTCATTCTCATCACAAATCTTGATCAATACCTAGAGTATCTCATTAAAATATTAACTTGATCCTGATTTATGGAGATACATATGAGACGAGACTCAATAACCACACTTATGCTGATTGGGTGATCCGAACAATAAGGTGAGGGTTTTTGTTGGAAAATCATGGTGGTAGTTTCGAGGCCTTACGAGTTTAGATTGGTTATAGACTAGTCATCCAATGATCATGATCAGATTGAGTATTTTAGGAAAAAAGTATGTGGTATATCTAATGCCTCGGAATGAGATTTTCTTTGGTCGGTGAAAAAGAAATCCCATGAAGTATGTGATAAGATCATGCATTGAAGTGTGCATCTGATCACTCTGGATTACTATAACGTTACCCTCGAGCTAGCTAGATTTTGGAGATTCCAGTTCCAAAAAGCAGTGCGAGAGTGTGGGAACATTTTTTCAAAATATGTTAGTTGGAACACTTCTTCATAGGGAAAGGGACTTCTGTATTTTCTTGTGCCCAAGGAAGAAAAAAATATCTAAAAATGAATATCAGATGGCTCCCACAGAGCTCCAAGAGATGACAGTATAGTGGGATAATTATTTATTATCTATTCCAATCACAAGAGTCTCAGGTAAATCTTCTCAGCGAAGGACCAGAACCTGAGACAACAGCTATGATTTGAGTTCCTCCAGGACTATGACATTGAGATATTATACCCTTCTAGGAAGGGAAATGTGGTGGAAGACGCACTCAGAGGGAGGTCTGGGTTATAGTTTCAGAGTGTGTTGATAGAGTATCTAGCCATGTTGTAGTTATCCTTCATGGATAATTATTTAACAGTTTACCTCTTGTCTATGACAGTTTCTCCTCCACTCCATTAGCGAGTCATGGAGGCACAACATGGGGACGTTGATTGTTAGGGCCGACTTGCTCAGATTTCCTTAGGATATACTTCTGATAGATTTTCTATAATGAGGGGATCATGTCATTCTTTTAAGAGAACGGTCCATTTTACCAGTGACGCTATGAGAGGAGTTGTCAAGGGACTTGCACCCATCCCCTTATCAGTACATCATGGAGTGGAGATGATGTTCTAGGACCTCTGACGATAGTACTGGTTTCCAGGGATGATGAAAGTGATGGCAGAGTTCATATCATGATGCCTCACATTTCCACAAGTGAAGGATGAGCATCAGGTACCAACAGGCTTATCACAACCACATGAGGTGTCATAATGGATGTGGGATGGTATATACATGGACTTCGTGACATGAATACCATGTACCTCCAGGGTCCATGATTTTATTTGGGTGATCATTGAACAACTCTCCTTGACATAAAAATTCTTAATCATTCAAGAACACGGATCAGTTGGGGGCTTGGGACTACTATACATGCCAGATATAGAATACCTTCACGACGTCCCATCGATGATCGTCTCATATCACGATGCTTGTTTTACATCGAAATTGTGGAAGGTATTACAAGAGGAGTTCAAGAATTAGCAACATTGAAGCACCTCCATTCATCCTCAGAAAGATAGTCAGATAATGCGGACCATACAGACACACAAGGAAATGATTCATGCTTGAGTCCAAATTTTTTGCTGCAGTTGGGAGGACCACATGGCCTTGGTGGAGTTTACTAACAAAAACAGTTATCACTGCTCCATTAGCATGACTCCATATGAGGCCCAATACGGGCGACCTTGCAGGTCACCTCTATGCTAGATAAGCCCAGGGTAGTGAGCATATATGTGTCCAGAGTTTTTTTAGGCTACCATGGACAAGGTTTAGTTCATCCAGTAGAAGTTTAATTTTTTACAGAGCCAGCAAGAGTCTTATGATTACAGAAGTTAGAGAGCCTTGGAGTTTTAGGAGGGAGACCATGTCTTCATACAGGTCTCACCCAAACAAGGATTACCAAGATTTGGCCGGAGTGGGAAGATATCGTCGAGTTTCATTTGACCTTTCCAGATCATCAACATTGTTGGCGATGTGGTGTACAATCTATCTCTTCCCCCACAGATGCACCATATTTATAATTTTTTCCATGTGTCACATATGAGGAGGTATGTGCATAACCCATCACATGTTATCTATTGGGAAGAGTTGGATATCGATGTTGTGGGGATGTTTTTGGAGTTCCTAGTGGAGATATAGGATCGAATGAAGTGGGCCCTTCATGAGCAGTCAATTCATCTTGTGAGAGTTTGGTGGTAGCATGGGAACTAGTAAGATACAACATTGGAGAAGGAGTCTCCGATACATGTTCAGTGTCCCCATTTGTTTCCCACATTTTTGTTGTAAATTTTTTGTACCAAAATATCTAAGGCAGAGAGAATGTAATGTGTTGGAAATTTAATATATATTTTTATTATATGGATTTATTATGAGACTGAGAAATTTTTTGGCATGAGGTTTTGAGGCCCGGAATTCTGGAATGATCTGTCCAAAAATGTTTGTCTTTAAGTAGCGATCATGAATGGTTTTTCAATAAAAGTGGAATAACTATTAAACGAGTTACCCATTAAGAAATATAAGTGCACCTTTGATTTCAATATGGTATGTTTGCCCTAGGCACGACCTATGTTGTGTCGGTGTAGGACTGTATTGAGAAAACCCGAAAATAGCATAACCGTAAATAAAATAATAATTTTTTTTCAAATTCTTATAAAACACGAATGGTGAGTTGGATTAAAAATCAGAGGCCACTGCTGAACTTGTGAGGGTAGGATTTCATTAGGAAAGTCTATAAAATTGTTAGAGTGGGCTAATAGTGGATGTTAGGTTTTGGTTGTAAATAAAAAAATTATGTAATAATTATTTTATTATAAAATTTTATAAATCCTAAACTATAACATAGAATGGAAATTTGAGAGTACTTTTGAGATTGTGAGGGCATTTTCCCTTTATAAAAAGCCAAACCTTGACCCCCACGAGTCAACGGTGACTGTTAATAAATTTTTAAACATTTTTATGGTACGTTATATAAGCGGGTGGGTGAAAATCTATATCTTTTGAATCGTTGATCAGATTATAAATTCAACAGAGCCGTTGAATTTGTAGTGCTGTTATTCTCTTAGAAAAAGATTTACATTGACTAGAAAGGGCCAGACATAAAAGTTTATTTATGGACATAAAAAAATTAAAAAAACTCATTGAGTTATTTTATTATTTTTTGTATATGTTGAGTGATGTGCTGGGACTGTGGAGCTGTTCGGTCATACATAATTGATGTCATTTAATTACATGACCCTTGGGTTGTGTAAACACATTGTATTTTATTTTAATAAAACATTAAATTTGATTCATAAAAAATCGACATTAATGAAATGAAACATGGGAGGATTCTCTATTCTATTTAAATGAAGATCGTCCATGGTATTTTGGTAATACAGAGATAAATCTCTGATGAAGTGTCACATCATCTACCTCCAACCTGGAATGAGGCATCGAGTGATGGTCATTGGGGGAAATGATGGGTGATGATGAATTCCTACAAGCACCATTAGATGTTGACACTCTTTCCACTTATGAAACACCTTACAATAAAAATGAGTTAGGGGTGGTTTATGTTTAAATTCAAGGCTATTTGTTTCTTTTCCACATTCGTTATAAGTGTGAGTAATGTAGATCAACCAAAACGAATTGATCTTTAATTCGTATGAAACTACAGGTTGTTGTTGCGAGAAATGTTTGAATAGAGTTAATATATATCTATGTGATGATTTAATTAATATCCACTTGACTTGATGTTATCACAGAGGGAGCGTGCCAAATGAACATGGCCCATACCCTTCTCCACTTTGGTTTTTTGGTGTTCTTTGGGGGTTTACTTTCAACTTGAAATAATATTGAATTTGGGAGCCACACAGTGACTACAGCATCTCAGGAGTCTAGTTGTAGAAATCCGAAGGGAAAACGGACCACTAGAGCTCAATCGGTGGCCCACAGAAGCCCCTCCGTTGTCGGCAACAAATGGCCACATAGAAAAGCAGTTTCCATTGGCGTCGTGGTGTTGAGTGGGTGTAGTTGGCATCAACTGACCGCATTGGAAGCAGGGAACCACATCATTGCGTGTCGTGGAGAGATGTCGTAGTGGAGGGGTCCCATGCCCTGCAGCTCCCGCTGACAGGGGGCTGGGCCATCTGGCACATTTATTTCAAACCGAGTAGACTATTTTCTAGTCGGGAGGGGGAGCGACCCCCACACAGGTTGCACCCCTGCCAAGGTGTGGCTTTCCCAACAAATGAAGATTGGCCTGGTCCACATCCATGTGGCTTGATCACACGTCCCAGCACAACTCAGGCTATACCTGCCAGTTCAGGTCGGTCTGGGTCGGGTCTTCCCTGGTTAGGGCATGTTGGGTTTGTCCACTGGTGAAGACCAGACCCAGACCAATTTCAGCCCATATATGCTTAAAAGGATATATCCCACAAACCAGAGTGTTGTTTGTAGAACCCTCTACAGCATTGGAATCCTGGAAATGAGAAAGTACATTGAGATACTACACTTGTGATTTGGATAAATTTGGAGTATGGTCGTGTTGGATCGAACCCGAATCTAACTGGGTCCTCGGTACTAAATTGGTTATAACTCACAGACCAAGCATCCAATTGACGTGTCTCCTATCGTGTTTGAACCCATACGATATAGGGAAGCATGGGGTTACACCTTTGTTGAACGTTGTTAGAATTGAGGAATGACCCATATCTTGAGGATCATATTCTACAGAACTCAAGCGCACAGAGTGTGGGTAATCATGTGGAAAGTTGGGAACTAAAGATATACCCTCTATGGATCAGAATCATATTGACCCATTGTGGATAACTCTCAAGGTGACCATGTGTGGATAAACATCATAGAGACCCTCTTTGGATCAATATCATAGTGACTTTGTGCAGATCAATATCATAGAGACCCTTTATTGATCAGAATCATTCCATCCCAATGTGGATCATCATCATATTGACCCTGTGTGGACCAGCATCATTTCAGCCTTGTGTGGATCAGCATCTACCAACCCTTTGTGGATCATCATCATAGAAACCCTATGAGATCAATATCATAGCGACCTTATGTTGATCAGCAGTGCGTGACCACATGGGGACCATCCCTAGGGTTTCCCATCAGGGATCAACATCATACGACATTATATGGATCGACAATGGAATAACATCTTTGTGGTTTAGTTATGGAAACTACCTAATGGAATAAAATGATGTAAATATAATACTACGCATTATTATTCTTGATCCTTGATTTGTATATCAGGTTTAAGATGGGTCTTTTTTCTTTTTTCATTGTGATTGAGATCATGTCGTATGGTTTTTATTTTGTGGAATTTTAAGAATCCTTCAGAGGTCATGGGGTCCCTTATGGGTATTGTTATTCTCACCCATTCATGGGATTCGCTTTCACCTTGTTGTGTCTAGTGCAGACAACGAGCAGCTTGGCTAAGACTTTCAGAGCCATTACCATGCAGTACACTGAGGTGACTTATTGATGTGGAGATTTGTAGAGATGAGTTGTACCAAACCTTCATGTAAGATCCTTGGTGGATTATCTCCAATTTTTTTTAATTATTTTTTTTATCTTTTCAGTTGGGCTTGTATTTCGGCCTCTTTATATTCAGTGCACAGATTTACAACTAAAGTTTTACTCTATGGTTTGCATCATTTTAGGTTAATGATCTGTTTGTTTGTAGGATTAAATTCAATGAATTCAACCATTCTAATCCCTATCCTATTAATGGTGATCTTGGGGTTGTCATAGCATGGGCGCAGGGGGACGGGTGGTGACTGTGTATTTTTCTACATAGTGTTTTAAAATATGTAAAAGGGAATGTTTATTTTTAGAGTACATGGGGACAACATCATTTCTACTACTTCAAGCATTATTTTATTGTTTGCTTCTATAACTAGGAATGATGTTTCTAATTAGAAAATAAATACTATATGCACTTTTTTCTTAATTTGGTATTGAAAATGGATTTGAATGTGGATTTACTATTTTATTATCTTGAAATTATTTCAATGTTTTTCAAAACAAGTTTTTATGATTGAAATGTTGATATTTTAAATCATTTATGTGTTATTATTATTAAATTTTACTTGGACATTTGATGGGTGGTTACCTAATATACCCATTTGTGGGTGGTTCTATGATAATACAAATATGGGTGGTTACATTAAAACCTCAAATACATTGGGTATAGAAGTAGGAAGTATGACTATTCAATTTATTGATATGCATGGAAGTCGACTTTATGGTTATTTAATTTCAGTATCATTATGTCCCTAGATACCTTTATATGCTATATGTTGCTTTCTATGGGATTTGTGGTAATATTTCAATTACAAAAAGGGTAATGAATGATCTTGTATTCAGTGAAGAGTTTTTGCTACTTCTTAAAGGTGAATTTTATTACATTATGATAAAGTATACATGGTTTAATTTTTGTTTTAAAAAACTATTAGTTTTCATTATTTATGTATCCTTTAATTAGCAATTTGTTCTCATACCATCTTTTTGAAATGTTTTTCACATTACCTAGAGTGTAATAGTGTCATGGATGGGATCATGGAAAAGTCATTTTTTTAGAACATGAAACTAAACTTGTTTCTATTCTTTTAAGAGTTTCTATTTTATGGAAAATTTGATTTTGAGTAGAAGTTTCTATATGTAATATTCATGTTTTTATGTAAAAGTTATGAAAAAATTTTATAAATCATTAAACCTGAAAATATCCTCAATTTGAATTATTAGAATTATTCTTAATTATGTATTTCTTAAGGCTGTGGCCATATTTTTGGTATCATAGGTAGTATTAGATATCATTAGAGGTTAGTTTGTTATTTAAGTATAAGTGGCATAACCACAATGGGTAGCATATTATAAATATTTATCGTTAGTTTAGATAAATTGAATGAGTATAAGATAATATTAATAAGTATATATTAGTATTTACCCTCTTCATAAGATATTATATGTTTATTTTACTAATATACTAACTCTTTCCATTTTTGTATTAGTAAATATTTGGATCTAGAAGGCACCAATGTAACAATGGATGTAACGAAAACAATGATAGTTTTATAAATATGAAACTGAATGAAATGGGAGTTGCATTGAGAAATATTGAAGTTTTTCCCTTCAAACTATCTAGTGTAATGATTTACCACATGACCCTTAGTGATTTTTATAAGGAATCGTATATGTGAGAAAAAATATCTACGGATGTTTAGGTAATAATCAAAAATGTAAATAAATTCAAAAAACTAAGTGTCATGGATGTGAAAAGAAACACCAAAGAAAATACTTCAATTGGACAGAATAATTATAAATATGTGGTAATTAATTTCATAAAGCAAGAACCTTCCATGGAAAAAGGAATCATCATTTTGAGTATAGAAAAGGGAAATATGTTCTACCTGTATGATCAATTTAAAGTTTTAAATGTGGTGGATATGGTAATTGTAAAAAAACTATTACCTACAAATAAGTATAGGGTATGAGATTAGTATGAAAATAAAAATATATGTTTACTAATTCCTAATGAAATTCCAATTGAGGATAATGAAACTAAAAATGACCAAAGAAAAGTAAAAATTATTTTTTAGCTAATGTTTTGAAATTATTTAATCATAGATTATGATTAATGATTTAGTAGGTAGAAAATAAGTATTATGTAATAATTTGGAAAAAATGGTTAATGGATCATGCAGAAAATTTAATGATTAAGATGTCTACTTATAAGGAATTCAAGATTTATGGTATATTTTAGAATGGGGAAAGGATTAAAATTATTGAGGATCTTTTGATGATGGGATTACTTTTGAAGAAATCTTAAATAATGTGTAACCCTAAATTTTGATATGAGAAAATGTTATTCAATAAATAATTGTATTTTATTATGTGGATATAATGGATATCCTTAGGTATTTCATATGTTCCTAAATTTTTTAGGTGATAAATGGTTATAAAATTTTGGGATGAAAAATGAAAGGGTTGAGATAACCATTTAGGATAATATATGTTATGGTAATTATTGAGGAAATAATCTAATTTTTTAGAATTTTATAATAATTATATGGTTTTATAAAAAGGACATCACATTATATGGGTGACAGCCTGTCACGTTTGGCCAGGCCATGGTAATCGAACACACAACCTAAGGGATACATGGGTGCATCGCCTACCACTGGCCCACATGAAGTCCATAGTAAGTGTGAATTATTATTTTAGATAAAGGATTTTATTGACCATGAATAAGTTTAATTGGATCATATGATTTATCAAATTGATATACTTATTATAGGAAAATTATATGCTAATTTAGTGATAATGGTTATTTTGGAAATATTTTCTCTTTTGGGAACACTATATTCCATTAGAAAAGATAATTCATTGGGATTTAAATAAAAGAGTAATGGTGGAATTTTATTTCGGAAGAATGTATCTTTTTATTGTGGTCATATATTTATTTGGGTTATTTATTGAAATAATTAACATATAATAGAGAATATGTGATTAGGTTAATTAATTTTATGTATGATACATTATGATTAGTCTATGTTATAAACGTTAAGATTTTTTTTTGGAGGACCATGTGAATAAATACATATAAATTTTGGGTTTCAAATGTAGTATTTATTATTCTTAATAATTTTATGGACAATTGTGAATTAAATGGTCTTTTTTGAGATTTGGGTATTGTGTGTTCAATTTTTCATATTTAGAGTAGTATTTCTTTTTAGAAAAGACTATCCAATTTGGATATTATGTGACCTTATACTAACCATTTTGGATTGGTTGATTTCTAAAGAAAATGTAATTATATATAGTTCATATTTTTTGGATTATATGATTCTCAATAAGTTTATTCTAGCACTACAGGTGTGACCAAGTCATCTTGAATACTTATCATTTGTGGAAAAGATGAGTTTTTTGTTGAAACATACTAAAGGATGAAAACATACATGAAAAGTATGTATATTTTCTGATTTTCTTATTCAATATCATAAATAAATTCTCCTACATTATGAAAGGGATCTATAAAAAAATATTTTTCATTTAATTTTCCTACTATAGAATCCAAAAATGTATAACCTCTCACAAGTTTGTTGTTTTTTGGTGGTAAAATTTCTCCTGATAATGTTTTTTATCTCTCTCTATAAGAAAATTATAGTTAGGATTATCTTCATTATACATGTTTTCATGGAATCATACTATGTGATATATCATGTTAAATTTTATTATTCTCATTATTTCTTTAAATGTTATTGTTTTATTGACTCTATTTCTGAAGTAGGACATTCAATGATTTTTCAGACCCCAATTTTAAAATTTTGAGGATGTAATTTCCAAAAGGTTGTAAGGATGTAACAACCTAGGTATTTATAGAATAAATATTTTCAATTTATAATATATGATATTAATTTTATGTTAATGGGGACACATTTTATGATAGCGATCTAGACATGGAGAAAAAGAATACTATCAAGTGAATACAATTTCATGATAGTTAGGTGATCTAGGAGGACGAATGGATTGTGATACATGTGGGTTTGACTATCATACCATAAATGACATTATTAATTGTGTATGGGAACATTTAATTATTAATAATTAGAGTAAAGTATCATTTACCTATTTTACCCTTATCAATAATTATTACATATTATTATGGCAATTAATTTTTTAGTAAAATTATATGATATTTAATAACAATAAATTTAGATGTGAAGATCAAAAATTTATAATATATTTAACATAATTGAAATAATAAAAATTCATATATTATCATTCAAAATATAACATTTTGGATCCCATTATATTGATGGTATTCACCCCTCGGAGTTTTTTTTAGTAATTTATTTATTTTTGTTTCCATCATGGTTTTATTTCATTTGAATAAACATTGTTTGGGGGTGTAAGGTAACTTAAGGACACCACATAGGATCTTTATGGAAAGAATATTTTATAAAAATTAACCTTAATGTTCTGGTATGTATTCTTTTTAAAATTAATCGAGAATGGGTATAAATTGGTATGTGTTAACATGGGTTCATGGTATGTTTTGTATTCATAGAATAGGTTTATGTTTCTTAAAGGGAAAATGTTCAAAAAACCAATCTATATAAAATAAACATGCAGTGTAAAGGTATTACAAATCATGTAAGTATTTGGGTGATTTAATAAAATAAATATGAGGAATATTACTTTCATTGATATCTGATTAAAATGATTTGTATTATTTGTATCCGCATTATACATACTCTAATTCCATGACATGTTATTTCAAACATATTTAGTGAATTAATTTTCACTTCATTCCACTGATGAATTATCCTCTTTACCCCATGAAATCCTCATAGTGATTTGGAGAGCCAATAACTACTCTGAACGTCCCGATAAAACATTATATCCCTAGTTAGTTGATTGGGTCATGTATTTCCTTCCCTCTGTTGATTCTCAAACTATTGTAGTGAAATACCTTGACATATTTTATTTTGTTGTTTTTATCTTTATTATTTTAGGTCATTTAACCACTTTTTGATCATACACACCTTATTCCACTAGGACTATTGTTTTTTGAAGCATTTTTGGATCATTAGTTAATTTTATGGGTTCTAAATCAAAACCCTATGTTTTGATAATTTCTATGTAGATGAAATATTTCAATTTCACCAATGTAGTGTGCACCCAATTAAATTGAATAAAATAAGGGATTATTCATTGATGTATTTTTGGAATATATTTCCATCAGACCTAGATTTTGGCTATCAATGTTGTGAAAAAAAAATTAATGTATTTTATTGGGCTAATGGTTTAAAGTGTGTTTAGCATGGCATGTGTCCTTAGGTCATTGTTTTTTATAGAATCTTTAATATGATTCTTTTTTATTATTCATAGAACTATTAATAACTTGTGATTTAAATTTATTTTGATAACTGGTAGATAAATGTTAATTTAAATAATTATCCTTTGAGATATAGGATTTGATATTATGGTATAATTATTGATAGACAAGAGTTATTCTCATTACGAAAATGGGTATAAATACATATTAACCCTATACTATTAACATTTATCTAATATAATTATGATATTGATGGTGCACAACCCTATCCCTTGATGCAATGCCTATAAATATTAGGGGTATGACCAACCCCATTATATAATTATTATTAGGATTTTAACTGAATGAAGTAATTCTTATTGGGCGTTGAATCATATTGTTGTGACTATAAAATTATTCTATGTTTTTAGAAGGCGTGTTTGTAAGTCATTCTTAGAGATATTATAACATAGAAACAATGCACGATGTTTTTTCATGGTTATATGGTGGTGGTTTCAAAGGTTGTGATATATGCTCATAATTATTTAGGAATAGAGCTGATGAAAGTGGTTTTATTTTATTAATTTTGAAATAAATTTATAGACATGTTTACTGAATTTTTTAATGATCTTTTTATATGACTTCTTAGTTTTGAAATAATTGTATCGAAATACCGAGTTATACTCACACCTTATCCAAGATACCATCTATTTTTAGATTATATTAGGTTATTAAAGTTGTGTACAAGAGAAAAATACCTTACTTTTGATTTATTATTCTCGAGATGGAATTATTTTTGTGGAAGGGACCTATATAGGGTTCAGGAATTGGGGCTTTTGAGTGTTAGTTTGCATCTTCCTTTCTTTAACTTGTATTATATCATAAATGAAATTTTGTTACATTCAAACACATCATTATATTATTCCATTATTATTTATTAAATTATTCACTTCAAGATTATTATCTTACATTGTGTTTATATGTTGATTTTGTCGACTTTTATGGTATATTTTCTACTTCAATGAAAATTTATACTAGTTCATATAGTCTCCCCACTATATATTTCACACCATTCTTTTAGTTGGTAGCCTCTAGTCTATGAGGAGTCACCCATGAGGTCTCATGAAAATCCATGTTCCACCACCTGTCCTTGTCCGAGATTGCGGGATGTCACAATGTGGAATCATAAGAGCATGATTTTATATAACTTTTCGTTCTTGGGGGATGGTATAATTGGTACATTGATGTACCCAAAAACCTTATTGAGAATGTGTGTGGTTTTTGTTAACCAATGAATGATTTTAAGTCATTCTTTCTAATGATGGGACTTGGTTTATAAAGATTTTTATTATAGATTATAAAATATCACCCATATTGATTCATGTAAAGTGTGAGGATATTGTTTTATAATGATAATATTTCTTAAGATTGATTTCATGCCCTAAATATGAAATGAGATGAGACAACATGAATCATAAGAGGCACATAGAGATATATTGAAAGGCATTAAACATGATGGAGACATATCTATATTCCAAATGATAAATATGGGCCTATTGAAACATGATATTAAATAACTATTTCTATGGATAATTGAAATGATATGACATGTCATGCTTAATAACTATAAAGATGATTTTAGAGAAAAAAGGAGTTGGTGGTTTCCTATTATTGTCTCATGTTGATGTTGACATTGTGGCTATCATGTTTTCCAAGGTTTTTGTTTGTCTTAGAGATAAATTTCCTCTTCATTTTCTTTGAGATGAGAGTCAATATAGTGGAAATCATCATTCTCATAAAACATAATAACAAAATAAATCCCATTATTACTATTAAGTATAGATATGGTGATCTTATCATCATCTTATGAAGGGTCATATGATCCATAGTATGGGAGACAGTTTTTATGATTCCATCGATGTCTAAGATGATAAGAGTTTCTCTATTACAGAATCAATTAATGTTTACTTTGAAGGAGGACACCATGAAGTCGAGTAATAGATCAACATAGTCCATAAAATATTTAATAATCTTGAGACACCCAAGGATATAAGGTTTATGATTTCTATATATATACTTCATTTGCATCCATGTGTTGGTGGGATATTCTGGAGGAATCTCAGACATATGATAATCTATCTTGTAAGTACATTGATATGATGTTCCTGGTCCATTTATATACAGAATAATTGTTGGATGAACAATACCATGAGTTCATTAATCTAATGTAGGAGGGCAGGTTAGTGATGGATTTTTTTATGTTTCACTGAACTATAATGTTTTGTTCCCTCATTGGTATAACTACACTGTTAATTTTATTACATTTACACATGATTAAAATGAAATAAATTTAAAATTAATACAAACCAAATGATGGATAATTATAGTATATTGGGAAATTAGAAACATTATATAACAACTTAATTCATGAAATACCACACCATTATTTCAATCCTAAATTACATGACCACAAAATTTCTTTGTACTTAAGATTTACATGGGATAACTAAGGACATACATTTGATGGTTTGGTCAATAAATCCCAGTAAGCGAATAAACATGGAAGAACATGAGAAATAAATCACATGATAGAAAATAGTTATATCAATGTATTATAAAATAATCATGAACATAAAGGTATGATATAGCCTGATAATCATAACATGAAAATGTGGAAACAACATAAAACATTGCATCATATGTGAAGGATAAACTACCAAGACATCATAGTTGAAAAAGAAACATAAATGAATAAGTTGAACCCATGTCCCAACATGACATATCATGATATAAAACCTTACAAAATTCATTAGGGGGTTATATAATTCCAGGTGCACCCGTCACATTTATTTGATTCTCATTCTTAAGTGTGCCACATAGTTTTGAAAACAAGGATTCATTCATCGTAATAATGTATTCCATAATTTAGAGGTGTGGAATGAATTGATTTCAGTCCTAAATAAAAAGTTATATTTGTATTAAAGGGAATACCCTTGATATGTTAGGGGTATGCTATTCATTACACAATTTGTTGGAAATGGAAATTCATGTTGTGATTTTTAAATCCTAGTGGCGTGACATAAAAATTCATAAAAAAGGTTGATTGGAGAGAAAGTGGTATCTCATATTATATACATGAAATTTCTAGTAATAGGGTCATAGAAATACATGTCCCAATATATGGAATTTCTAAATGGAAGGCATAACATAATAATGAAACATGGAGAAAGACGAGAAATGGGATACGTCTTATGAAATTTCGGCATGTTAATGGGTTTATGTGTGTGGGATTATTGAGACATAAAGGGGTCTCTCATCATTAAAAGATTACAAGGGATGTATGGGGTGGTTAATAAAATATACACCTCCAATTTTATATGAAAGTAAATGGTATTAAGAATATAATGAAACTTGGATAAAAATGACAATATAAGGAACCCTTACATGAGTGTGTGACTTCCAAAGCATGAAGATAATATTCATAAGAGCTTGGGGTTCCTTGGGAGAATTCTAGAGCGGGGATAAAATAGTAAGTAGGTGCTCCATGTTTTTTTAGGGTAGATAAGATGGATCTTGTGTGAGTTTATATACTAAATTAATAGGGGAATTCTATAATATTTCACCAACATTGGTTTTGACATTTATATAATTAAATATTCAAAACCACAAACAATCCAACGGTTTTATTCCGTGTTTTTTCAAATATATGTAGAGAAAAATATTTTATAATGCTAGGGGTCGATGATATTAAAATAATATCATTTCTTATTATAAGGTGAGTCACATTATTAATGAAATGACCTTAAAATCATAAATGTTTTTATACATTTTGGAGGATTCACTACGGCTTTATAAATTAACCAAATGAAGTGAATATATAATATTATATTAGAGTTAAAAATAATATTTTTCATAATATTCCTTAAATAGAGTTTTTTACATCACTATTGGGACATTATGATGTTATAAAACTCACTATATATTTATATGGTATTTAATATTAACCCAAAAATTCCATTGTCGTAGAAAATTATTAAAAATTCACCATTGGATATTTTGGATATCTTGATTCATAAAATAATATTAAATTTATTCAAATAATTTTATAAATATGTAAAATTTAACTTTTAGTATATAAACTAACATTTCATAAAAATTAACAGGTTATTAAAAAAATTTATTTTATCCCCTAATAAAAATTACTTTTGGCATTATTAAAATTATAAAATAATTTATATTTAATAAAATTAATTTAGTAACAATAATTTATGATAGTATTATTTATTTTTTAATCAATATATATTTCTTAATCCAATGATAATTGTAACCAAAAATAGTATTTTTTTAATTGAAAAAATAAAAAATAAATGTGTATTCATTATTCGATAAACAAAATAATACATATAATAATAATTAAAGATTTGTAATACTTATCCCTTTTATTATAGAAAAATATTAACTATGTGTATGGTGTGAGATGGTTTTTCATTAACGGGTACATTTGGTGAACATGGTTTGTGTTGTGTTATCGACGAGCTTGATCTTATCCTGTAAATGGTTTTTCTCATGCTTATGTTATTGGATTTTGAATTGGTCTTGGTATCTGGAAAATAACAAAAAATACTATCTCACTAGAAAGCTCTAATAAATGGGCTTCGTAAAGAGTCATCCTATTGGTTGAGGCCATCACCTCCTTTTTCTATGTTGAAAGGATATATTTAAACCCTGTATTTGTAATAGTCATGTGATCATTTTTCAATAGCTATATTAACATTGTTAATTATACATAATGGTAATTTAAATCCAATTGTACATAATAAAATTAATGGAGTTAGTGTTTTTATTATATCTATTTTACAAAATAAGACATTTAATTAAATGAAAAAAAATCACTTATAACTCTTCGAGTAGTTATAATCAACCCCTTAAAAAAATTCTCCTTAAATATTTTCATTTACCATATTAAAATAGATTAAGGTAACTATGTTTCATCACATCCTTTGGTTTCAACATTGATTCATCACACATGTTGTTTCTCTATAACACTTTGACCAAGTGCATTTTCTTATTCTGTAGAACATTGTATCTAAGATCAATGATATTCACTATATTCTCCTCATATTAGAGGTCATTGTCCAAGGGTAAAAACTATATATTGAGTACATGAGAGGGGTCTCCTACATAATTTCTCAAGAGGGATACATGGAACCATGTAATTGAGATAGGTTAGGTGGGATTGAAAGTTGGTAGGCCACCACACCAATGCAATCAAGGATATCAAAAGGCCCGATGTACCTTAGAATATGCATTCCCTTCTCAAAAATCTAATAGTTATTTTCTATAGAGATATGCTGAGGAATACCATGTCTCTAACATCAATTTATTTTTATTTTCAATGATTGTCAGTATAGAGTTTCTCCCAACTATATGATTCCTTGGGGTGATGTGGAATAATCTTAACCTCCTCCTCTATTATGTTGACCATTTTAGGACTTAGCAGTTTTCATTCCTCAACTTCATCGAATAATTTACGTGTTCTTCACCTATTCCCAAAAAGTGAAACATAGGGAGACATTTTTATGATTGAGTGGAAACTATTTTTATATGAGAAATCAACCAAAGGAAGAGGTTGATCCCATCCTCTTTTCAAGACCATTGAGTATGTTCTCAACCTGTCCTCAAGTGTCTGGATAGTCTTCCCGGATTGGAAATTAGTTTGTGGTAGATAGGTCAGGTTGTAGTTTAACTCAGTATGCAGAACATGTGGGATAAACTTCTAGAACCTAGAGGTGAATCCTAGATCTCGATTGGGTACAATCGATAGTGTTACATGATGCAGCCTCGCCACTTATATAATTTATATCTATTCAATTTGATCAAATGAAAAATTCAATAAAATCAAAATGAAGTGTGTAGTCATTCTATATTGATCCACCACATACTTGATAACATTGATTGCTCTTGATGTCTTTGGTGTCTCAATGACATGTTCTGTAGTGATGTTTTCACATTTCCATGTAGGTATAGGTAATGGTTTCCTAATACAAGTAGATTTTTTTGACATTCCACTTTAACATGATGACATATGAAACATCAAGATGTATATTATGGGATATAAATCTTCATATTATCCCCTAAATAGTATTCTCATAAATCTCAATACATGTTTGTGATTTCAGGGTGGATTGAGATTGTTGATCTTTGTGCATCATCCAACAACTCATTCATTAAATCAGGATTTGGAAGAACACATGTTAATGACCCAAACCTTAAAACACCTTTCACTAACATTGAACTTCTTGGATTTTGAATTTATAATAGTTTCCACTCTGTTTATTTCTCCTACATCATCTATTGGATCATCTGTTAACCTCCCAAAAAGAAATAGTTGAGAAATAATTTCATAAATGATCGATGTTGATCCATCCTTTTCGATTCGCATGTCTATCTTCTCCAAATACAATAAGATCTGATCCTTCTCAATTAACATCAATGAATGAGTTATTGGATCCTTTATACATAGAGAGTATTCCACTTTTTTCAATTTTCTTGCAGCTGATCGGACTAGTGACCTATTGATGGAAAAGAATACTTGTTCTTCATCATGATTTTATTGAGATCATGATAATCAATGTAAAGGCTCAGTGACACATCCTTCTGCTTGATGAATAGTATTGGTGAACCCCATGGTTAAGCACATGGTTATATAAACCCTTTATCCAGTTTCACTTATAGTTGTTTCTTTTTCCCCTCAGGTTCAACAACAACTATTCTATATGAAGTGTTGGATATATTCAACACCCAATGTGAATGATCAATCTAGAATTCAACATCTCTACTAGGATGAAGAATATATAATTCCTCAAGAATCTCATCCGGGAATTTTCTCACAATAGGAATGTCTTCAAGGATGGTTACCTCCTTATACTTTATCATCTATGCAAGATAGGCATGCTCATTAGACAGTAATATTCATGCCTGGGATGATGGTGAAAATTTATATTTATACTCTTCCATTGAAATGTATAGTGTAAGTTGTTTATTTTCCATATGTATTGTGATTTACCTCTCATAATAGTGTATGTTGGCTTTATATAGGGAAATCCAATCCATGATAACAATTTCATAAATTTCCACCATTGGAAGTATGATAAGGTTCTATGGGAAGTTAAATATAAAGATTATGATGGGGGAGAAGTTATATACATGGGATTCTATAATTTTTAAATTTTTCATCTACCCTAAATTCTCCACTACAATTATTTATTGTTGAATTTGGACAGTCCGACTAAATATTAGGCTTATAATAGAATATGTAGAACTAGAATCAAAATGTATGTTTGCTACTCTTGTATGTATAAATAGAATACATATCACCATATTGTTCTTGGGATTCACATTGATTGTTGTGATGGTGAAATATCTCGCATGCAATCCTGGAGGTTGTTCTTTGCCTTAAAACTCCTTAGTTTGGTGCATTTGTTTGAGAAATTACATGGTTCTTTACATCTATATAAATGAACAATGTGATGGGTGTTTATCATAGATTCGGTTTCAATGACATAGAAGAAGGTTTTTCTTTCCAACAATCATTGTCTAGGTTCCCTACCTTCATGCACGTAAAGCATTTCTGGGTCCCCTTTAAGAAATTTTCAGGGTTCTTCATTCTACACCTCTAGAAAGTTGAGTGTGGAAAATTTTTGGAACCATTATATCTCTAATTAACACTACCAAAATTTGACTCCACCTTCTTCTTCATATCCCCATGAATCCACTTATATTCTATGATCTCCATTTTTACATTAAGTGAAATTAAGTCAATTTCTTTATTACATTCAATGTCAAGGATCGAGATGGCTTTTGGTAGGCTTGGTTTTATCCCACCAATAATGTGATCAAAATTATATTTGAGGGTAATTTAAAATCCAGTGGCGTATCATGATATAATTATGATATTTTCCACATACACTCTGATTGATTCTTAGTAATTTTTATTGAGGGAAATGAAGTCCCTTTACTTATTAAATTTTTGGGTGCAAGGAAAATATTTATTGAATAACATTATATGGAAATCCCTCCATCCTATCACATCAATATCTTCCCCACGCTTTTTATTTTGGATCAAAGACCAATGTTGACAAGCTTCACCCTCTATATGATAATATGACAAAATTAAATTCCCATGTTCTATGAATTGAAGGATGGACATGTTCTTTTAAATAGAGTTGATCCACTATATAGTGATTAATGGATTAGATGGTCCATTGAAAGTAGTATTCCTTTGTCTCAGGAATCTCTCGATTTCCAATTGTTCTTTCTTGGGGGGGGGGGGTATTTTATCTTGATTGAGATTTATATTCATATATTAATTTAACTAAGAGATTATCATGAAAAAGTTAGTTGTTAATACTTCCATTGGATTGGGAATCTCATTAGGGTAATCATTACATTCATCTTTTCATTATTTGATAGGATGACTACTATTATTACATTACATTTGGTATAATAAAATGAAAAGTTGTGGTAATTTTTTAAAATTATATTAAACATAAAGGATAGTCCAATGATATTAAACTAATAGCATATAAATTAAATTTTTTTTTTAGATTTATAATTTCTAGATTTAAATTTATGTAATCCTTGATGTATTTCCTAACATATATTTTTGTGCTATTTTTTTGTTCCCTTGATAATTTTTTGTAGTATGATTTTGAATTTATCAATGCATATCCCCTAGAAGTGTCAAAATAGAAGTGAAACAAGGCGTTTTGTTGTAAACCAGTTCCCATTCAAGTCTATCTGAAAGCAATGTTTGGGGTTTGACACCTAGAAAAATCTATTCTAGAGCCACATTCACTTGTTCATATATAGAAAGGGATATATTGTATAGATAAACCACATAATCTATATTAACTAAAATTTATGGATTTTTATCTTATTCATAGTTATATCCCTAAATATTTCATGAGAGTATTATAATAGTAATCCCCAAAATAACTAAACATTCATATGATACCAACTATGACAACCATATTATTTTTATTATATTGAAACATAATTTAATGACATAAAATTACACGTAATACAACCTGAATGATCTCAATGTTTAGTGTCATGGGAAATTAGAATCATTGCATAACATCTTACTACATGAAATATATCATCCTTATTTATAACATCCTTTACTTGATAACAACATTCTGTTGTACTTTTCATTGCATGGGATAACCTAATGTCATTCATAAGAAATCGGTGAGATAAAAACCCAATATGGGAATAAAAAATGAATAAGATGAGGAAGAAAACAAATTTTAGTCAATAGGAATATTAATAGAGCATAAAAGAAACATGAACATAATGGAATGATATAGAATGATAAATAATACAAATAAATGTGACAACAACTTAAAATATTTCATCGTAGGTCATGGTGAAAAAACTAAGACATAATTGTGGAAAAAATTTCCCTAAAAGGTATCAGCTAAAACTATATACCAAAATGACACATCATGATATTAAAATTTTCTAAATTAATTGCAGTGCTATATAATTTTTGGCTCAATCTTCACTTACATTTAATTCTAATTCTTAAGTGTTCCAGAAAGATCATAATACATGGATTAATTAATCATAATAATTTATTTCATAAACATTGGGCATGTAATTAATACATGTTTTCCTCAATAAAAAAGTATAAGTTTATGAAATTGAACACCATTGATATACAATGTATATGGTATTCACTACACAATTGTTTTGGAATGGAAATTCAGATAGCGATTTCGACAGCCTAGCAGTGTGATATAAAAATTCAGGGAATGGAAATGAGATAACCCTTATGAAATTTCATCATTGTATTAGGTATTAATGTAATGGATTAATGAGGGATAAAGTGGTATCTCATAATTAAAATATAACGATGTATGTATGTGGGATGTTCAGAAACATACCCCATCATTTTTAAATGAAAACAAAATGGTGTAACAATATAACAAATATTGGATAAAATGAGAATAGAAGGAACCATCAAATGATTGTGTGACTTATAATTAATGAAGAGATACCTAGGGGAACCTTGGGAAGATTCCAAAGTGGGTAGGATATATTAAGGACTTTAACCATGTATTTTTAGTGAATATAAATATGATCCTGGGTGGTTTTATGTAGGAAATTCTAGGGTAATTCTTAATATTTCAAAAACATTGGTTTTGGAAACTATATATTTAACTATTCAAAAAGAAAAAACAATACAAGGTTTTTTCCAATGGTTTTTTAATGAGTAGTGGAATAAATAATTTTTAAGTCCATTGGCCTAGGATATTAAATTTTTTTTCTTTATTATGTTGAGGTGATTCAAATTATTTAAGAAATGAACCTAATATCATAAAATATGTTATAAATTTTGAAGGATAGACTAAGGCTTTATAGAATAACTAAAACATATATAAAATTACATAATTTTAATTTTATAACATAAATTTTTCCTAATTTCCTTATTATAGTGTTTATTACAACATTATTGGGCCATTTTGATCTCATAAAAACACAATATATTTATATGGTAATCAATTTTTAGCAATAAATTTGATAGTCTCAAAAAATTATTAAGAATCCACCATTGGATAATTTTTACACACATATTACAAAAATAATATTCCTTTAATACCAATAATTATCTAAATATTTCAATTTTCACTTTAAAAATAAAAACCAACATTTAATGAAAATTTAAATGTTTTGTCAAATGCAGTTTTTAAACATTAATAAAATTAAATTTGGTGTCAAAAAAATTGTATGATAATTCATATTTAATAAATGTCATTTAATAATAAGATTTTATTAAATATTATTTATTAATTAATAAAATAAATTACATAGTTTAATTTTAATTTCTTTCTAATATAAAATTTCCACAATAAAAACAATATTAAAATAAAAGTATATTAATTATTCTATACAAAAATAATGTTATTTATAATATTATTGCGGTCGTGATTCATATCCTTTTAAAACACCCTCATACACCCTAATATTAGTGTGTGATATGGTGGGGATTTCATGGGGTAGTTTGGTGAACATATTTTGGGTTGTGATCTTGATGATCTTGATCTTCTCCCATAAGCAGTTTCTCAGAAGATTATGTTTTTGGATTTAGGATTTAGAATGACCAATGGAAAATCCCATAAATTCAATCTCCCTCAGAAGCTCTGATTAATGGGATTCATAAGGAAGGATCATATTTGTTGAGGCTAGAACCATATTTGTCTCTGTTAATTGGATTTGTTAAAACCCTATTTTTATACTAGTCATGTGATCACTAGTCAAAGACTATATTATCAATTGTAATGATACTTAATAGTCATTTAAATACATTTTAATATAATAAATAAAATTTAATGCATGTTTTTTCTATATCAATTTTACAAAAATAATATAGTTAATTATTTAAAAAGGAAAATTTCACTTATAAAAGTTTGGGTCATTATTATTGGAAACTAATGAGATCCCCTTGGAAAGATTTTTTCTAGAATTTATTTCCTTAGGTATCCAATTAATGGTAAACACATTACATTTCATCATATTTGTCGAAATTATAAACTAGATATTCATTAAGTAATAGTATTTTTGGGTGGTCTCTATTAGTAGATATGATACTTCAGTAGGCTGATCTGGGAGAACTTATATGAGTGGTTAGAATCACCACAAGAATGTTTATGTCATGGTAGTAATGGGAAGTGAAGTAAATATAGTGGAAATCTATCTCAAGACTAACTTCCATTCTAGTGCCACTATTATGGATTGTTTTTGTGAAAATCACCTACAATGTATATACCACACATTAGAGTGTAAAATATATGGATGAATATGTCATTTTTAGTGATTTTTTTCAAAAATTTAATAGCAGACCAGTGATAGTGTATCCAAACATTAACCAGAGTCAGTATGTAGCTGAAATACCACTTAGAAAGCTATTAACTTGTTCTCCACTAGATATTTAGGATAAATCATTGTATGAGGTTCACTTGTAAATTAGTAGTAGTATCAAGAGTGGGTAATAGATTTGGGTTGTCAGACTAGAGCCCAGGTAGAGGTAATATTTAAATGCACATTTTATAGTATACTCTGACTATCATGGATGCATGATTGACTACTATCAGATGTAAGATCACAAAATATTATACATTATCTTCAATTTGATTGATATAAGAGAATAAAAGTATATTATACCATCTCTTTCAGTGAATAGTTTGGGATATGATGTCAAATTCAAAGATTTTTTAAACACCAGACAAACAATTTGGAGGGGGTGTAGAAAATATAAATTGTTTTTATAAATGTTCAATAGATACTAGTGGTTACCAAATCATTTCGGAATCATTCCTATTGAAAATTCCATGCTTCAACATGATTTTTATAGGGATTATTTTGTTCTATAGAAGTTTAATAATATCATATATAGGAATAGAGTAATCATTTTATCTCTATTAAGAGGAAACTATTCCCACCATGGTCAATGGGATATTAAGGCTTGTTGAGAAGGATAAATTTACTACTGATTATACTTTATTATGGATTAGATGGTATTTCTGATCTTCTTGCACACTATTCTGGCCTCTAGATCTCTTACTCCGTTCTAGGTTGGTTGGGAGTAATGGTATCAGATGAGGTTATGGGATGTGTTTCGACGAGCAGAAGGGTGCTCCAGGAGGCGCGTCTTGTGGAGATCTTACCCTTGGTGGTTTTTATTTTGTATGAAGGTGAAGATGTCCTTGACGATGGTGGCCGGAAGTTCTGTCCCCATTCTGATTCTCAAAAAACATTCTCCAGCAATCGGCACCGGTGGTGTTTGGGTGACAACGAAGATAGGTGGAAAGCATGAAGGCTGGCGACATGACTTTCTCTGACGTGCTTATGGTGATCTTCTCGGGGTTCGGTCCTGATTTGGTTGTTTTTTAATTATGATTTTCGAATCCCACCTGATTTTGTTTTTGAATTTTTTATCTGAGCTTCCCACTAACCCAAAAAGTGGTTTATCTAGAAAATGAAAAAAAAGGATTTGGAGATATATATTACTAATTGAGAAAATGTTCAGGTTAATGATATAGTTAGTGATGTGAGAAGAGCTAGTTTCTTCCCCACATAACATAATGGAAGTATTAGAGATTCAATAGTTAAATGTTTAGTTGGAAGATCTATATTATAAAGGCTTCATATGACCATGTACATTACTAAAGGAGTTCTCCAGTTCTATTCTTGAAGAAGGATGATGGGTACTTTTGATTATTTGGTTATTATCAGATGATGAACATGATGAATGTCAAGAACCAGTATCTTCATCCATGAATGGATGAACTTTTATATTATTTCAGTGGTGCTAAGATATTTCCCATGATTGATTTCAGATCAGGCTACCATCAGTTGTGGGTGAGATCATTTTACAAACATCGAACTTATTTTAGGAGGATTTATTGATTATATGAATTCAAAGGGATATCATTTGGGTTGAATAAAGTAATATAGATATACATGTCCATAATGAATTGGGTCTTTCATCCTTTTCTTGAAATGATTGGGGTGGTTTTTTTAATGTTATCCTAGTGAACTCATATTTGGTATACAAACATGCAAATAATCATGAAATCACCCTATGTACATAGAAACAGATTCACATATTTTCTAAAACCCAAAATTTTATTAATTTATTAATATTGTGAACTTCATTGGACATTTAATTTCATATAAAGGAGTGTTATTAGATAGAGAGAAAATAATCAACATGTAATAATGTAAAAATCACAATAAAGTATTCAAATTTTAGTTATTTCTGAGATTTGAAGGTTATTATCAGTAATTCTCCAACATTGCTACTGTCTGGAAGCACCAATGTTGGTTCTGACCACAAAAGTGTTGATGTTTTTTTGTATGATTAAAGTGAGTGTTCATTTCAAGAGATAAAAGGACCGATGACCTCACAAAATATTCTCACATTTCTAATTACATGGAATGCAAATAACTTATAAAATGACTCATTTGGTGTTGGAATATGATTAGTTCAAATGAATGGGGTACAATTTTTGGTATATGGATCTAGGTTCATGAGATAACATGAGAGTAATTACCATACCTACTATCTATATTAAGAAGTATAGTTACATGTCATGAGATGTTTGGAGAATATTATATCCTAGGTGAGTTTTTTTTGGTATAGACAGATCACAAGATAATAGACACATCTTTTCTCAGTGATTCATGAACCTTCAATATTGGATGTTGTTCATGTACATGTAGACTATTGACATTGAATTAGATTATACACTAGGAATGGGTAACATTTTATCTGATTATTTGATTCGTATGACACAAATAAATGTATTACGATAGTCTTGTTATTAGGATTTAATATTTTACCATTTTTTATAATAGAAAATGTTTTTCTCAGAGTGTCGTGGAATGGTATCTTTGAATTTGTCATCTAATATACACCCTTTTTAGGAAAATATTTAGAACAATAAGTTGTCTAATCCAGGGTGCTCATTTATTAAAGAAAAATTAGATAGATAGAAGACACTATCTAGATATTCTCTCAATATTGTAAATTCTCTTCTCTTATATGGATGTGTATTGGTTAATATGAGCTTATTCTATGATATAATGATTAAGATTCATTTCTCTTGATGAGAGGCACACAATAGTGTAAAAAGATATATCGTAATATATTTATATTGTACTTGTTGTTATGAATGGAGAAGGAGGTGGAATATTTTGTGGCTAGATGCCTCAACTGTGAGAAGATAAAAAGTGAGTATCAAATAATGTCTGCGTATTTACAGTCATTTCCCAATCTTTAGTCGAAATTGGATGAAGTCGCAGTGGTTTTTGAGATACGATTACCCAATAAAACCAATAATAATGAAACAATATATTTTTTTGTAGATAAACTTACTATAGAAGGACACATCTTAATAGTAAGGGAAACCATAATTGGGGATGATTTGGGTAGTCATTCCATGATTGAGGTGGTTCAGATGCACATTGTTTTGTGGACTGTCATGTGGGTTAGAGATGAAAATTTCACACCATGTTATTGATAGGGTGATCGGAAGGCTCTTTGATCTTGTGTTCTATTAATTACAACATATCATCCACATAATGATGGTCATTTGGAGAAGACTATTTCCGTTCTGTATGATATGTTACAAGCTTTTTTTTGAATTTTTTGGTTCATGGGAGAAATATGTGGTACTCATTGTGTTTTCATATAATAATATCTTCTATGAAATGGTCATAATGGATGTATTTATGATTTTTATTGTAGTTTGTTACATTCAGCACTAAATTTGATGGAGGAATGTGAGTCAATAGTTATTGGGGCTTGTCTCATTCAAGAGGAATCTCAAAATGTTTTGTTGATCAAAAAATTGTTTGGGAGATTCAATACAACAAAAATAATATGACGATCATCATAGTATACCTCTTAAATTATATAGTCTATTAATCTTATGATACATCCATTGTCACCATGATTTTGGAAACATCGAATCAGAAAATAGGAAAATATTGTGCCAATGATTTTTCAACGTCTGAGATATTGGAATGTGTCGATCTAGTGGTTTTTCATTTATCCCTTCCACAATTCAAAATTTCCATGCATGAGATTTTCTATGTTTTATTGTGATGGATATATAACAATTAACATTCCCACATGATATATATAATATATGTCATGATTTTTGATGATGTGTCCCATTAGGAGCATCAGATATGGGGTGTAGATAGTAGTGAGAAACATATTTTCAGCAACACTATAACATTGGTTCAAGTGAGGTTGAATAATGGCTTAGTACACAATTAGACATGGGATAAGGGGTCTGATATGTATGTAATTTGTCCATTCTTTTTTTATATACCTCACATTGACACTTGTTTTAGTTTATTAGTTAATGTTATATGGTGGGGGTGGCTATAATACTCTATTTTTAACTAGTTATGTATCCTTATGTGTTTTTATGTAATTTTTTTTTATTTCCATTGTTGATATCAATTTATTGTGTAAACACTACCTTGGGATGCAAGGAATCTTCAATAACCCAGAGAGGATCCATATGGATAGCCTTTGATGGAGAAAATGACTTTAAAGATTACGCATGTAATCTATTCTTGTATAATTATTTCCAATTATTTATTTGTTTATTATTAACATGGGTTCTTGTTGTGATGATAATTATTAATAGAGGTTTGGTTATTTTCAATGGGAAATGGGATGAAGATCGATCATTGGAATATTAACATGTCATGTAAAGGTATTACATCAGTTTTAATTATTTGGGTATTTTAATAAAATAAATTATAGAAATTTATTTCTTGGTGCATTCCAATAAGTACATTTACAAGACATGTAGCAACATTACATGTCATATAACTCCCCAACCTTTTATTTTAAACATAATTTAATGCTTAATTTTGACTACATTTCAATGTATAATTCCCATCTTGATCATACGACATCCTTTGGGGGAATTTGGGGTGCCATCCTCCCCTATGGACAACTGAATAATTCCTTGTATCCTTGGTAAGATGTTTTGTTCTCTTTTTTCCTTATCTCATTTTATGCTCCAACCATTGCCGTGAAATGTGTTACCTAATTGCATTGTGGATTTTTATCATGATCTATTTTGTTCTAGTAACCTCTTTGTAATCATCCACACAATCATACATGTGGTATTTTTGCATTAGAAGTGTTTTGGGATCATCAGTTAATGATATGGGAATAAATCATAACCCTATGGTTTGATAATGTCTATGTATAAGTAATATTGTTATTTCCCCAATGTAATATGAGTATAATTATAATAAATCATAAATGGGATTATTTTGTAATGACCACTGGTTTTAGTTTTCTTATGACCTAGGATATAACATCATGTTGGGTGAGAGTACAATCAATATAATTTATTTTTATAATTATTTAATGTGTGTTTATAATGACATGTAACCTTATGTTATTTCTTGTTATAGAATCCTTACATTGAAGATTTTTTTATTGATATAAATGCTAAAATAATTTTTCAAATTGAAAGTGGTAATTAAATTGAAAATGCTAATTTTACTAATTAACCATTGATATTTATGTTGTGGGATTGTGATATCCATGTTGTATGAAAATATATCAGATATCCATGATGAAATGGTTACATACCGAGATCAAAAATTGCACCAGCACAATCAAATGGGTTATTTATGGGGTTGAAGGGGCTCTTCTCATTCCTATGAAGTACAAACTATAGAGAGAAGGATATTCCACGCCCCATGTATTAATAATAATAGGATATCTACCTGGATATTGTATCATATTTATGGCTTTGATCCCAATTATTTTTGACAATAACATGGTTATATGGTTGTGGATGGCTTGGTCATAAGTCATTCATAGATACATTTTGTGAAGGTACTAAAGTAGGTTATTTTACATTGGTAATATGGTGGTATTTATCATGGTCAAAAGACTTGTTTAGAGTTATTCAACGTATAGGTGAAGATGGGTTTTTTCATATTTTATTAATTTTTGAGTTAATTAATACACCTATTTACCAATTTTCAATTCACTTATTATATGACTGGATAGTTACCACACAATGGAGTTGGCCTATAGAGTTACACTCACACCCTATTTTTGTTGCCGATTGGACCATAAATATATTATGTGGATGCAGGTTTGGACAAAGTAAAATGACCATATTATTTATTTTTTTCCCTGATGGTATAAATTTTATATATGGGACTTACATGGATTTTTAGACTAGGGACTCTTGAGTCATTATTTCAGTATTCTAGTTGTTATTTACCACACCATCACATTGAATTGAGAGGGCGATGAGATGAATCTTGGACATAAGTGAAATCCCCAGGAAGCCAATTGCTGGGAATAAATTTCAAGGGAATCATTTATAATTTGAGAGATGATTTTCCCTTAAATAAAAACCAAAAACCAAAAATTCGTTAAAAAACACGACATAATTCAAGAGAAAAAATAAATTCAACTCAAACATTTTATTTATATCAAATCAACCCATGATCACCACAACGGAAGAAAATCCATTTTCAATGTATACAATGAAAGAAAAGCTACTAAAACTCGAAGGAAACCATGTGACTCTAATGTTCCACATTCTACCAGCTGCCACTCCACTAAATAGACCATTTATCATGAAGTAAAACTATATATGTGTGATATATTGAATTCTACCATGTCATGATAGATGATATCTATAAAAACACTAAGTTCCAAAACAATTTTGAGTAATAAAACACCTAAAATTTCGCCAATAGCTTCTCAACTCACACAACTAGGAAAGAACTAGTTATCCAATTTATATAAAATTGACTATACTAAACAACTTCTAAAATAGTTTATATCAAAATATAAATATTGTATAGAGTAGAAAAATTTCCATCAAAAGAGGAAAACAATTCTTTATATAATTTCACAATATATTTTGGCATAACCATTCCAAAGTTCACAGTAAACCTGGACATTCAATCTTATTTTGTTAGTTTAATACACATGAGTAGTTCTATTCCAATATCATTTTTCCAAGTAACTCATTTCCCCAATCTTGGATCATTTAACTAGTAACCCACTAGTACACACACTTTATTTAAGGTCTCATCAGACATGAACTCATAGAAAAACCATGTATTCCAAAACAATTTCAACAAAATCATTTCAAGCCATTTCAATAAAACAACAGTTTTATTGAAAACCATTATAATAATACATTTATAAAATAGAGAAAATCCATATCATATTATAATCATTTTAAAATGATGTATTCATATCACTTTTCCAAACTAATTACAATGATTACAAAATTTTACAAAAACTATTATTCATTACTAATGAGGATTTATAACGTGGTTTTCACCATGATTTAAAAATAAAAATAATGAACTTAAACCAATATGAAACTCAACCAATTAGTTCTAGAATGGTTATTCATGAGTGAATCCACCTACCTTGATTATATTGGAAAATGGTAAACAGCACGAAAAAAATCACCAAACCGGGTTGAGTACACATTAACATGCCTCAAATATCTTATCCTTTCATAAAAAACCTAATATAATTATATTTATCATCCACTATAATTGATCTACATGTAACAGAGGTATATTAATGAATCAGATAGAGTAAGAGAATTAGACCTTGGGAACTTATGAGAATAATCAAAAAATAATCTTACTATAATAATCTAGATTCAAATCATAAATGGTAGCCTTTGGGTAGCATCGAATTCAATTTGTATATGATATAAAACAAATGAGAGATCAAATTCATGAGTTAGGGATTTTGTTTTAAAAAAAGAAAAAATAATACACATTGTTGACTGATATCCTCTTTTTTAGGATCTAGTTTTTTAAATGAGCATAAATTAGTATCATGGTTAGGTAAATTATACTCTATCGGTGTTCTTGACACTACATCATGGGTTTAAACATGCATGGTTGGATCACATGGTTTCCAAATCCTTACCCAACAGTTCCAAAATCACTATCCAACATTTCCTGGTTTCTCTTAGGATGCCACACAGTTTTGAAAATTTTTCCACATCATGTGAACCTTCTACTTTTCATATATCTCACTATGAATGGTTCCTTATATGTGTTGTATAGTTTTAGAAAATCATGAATGAACCATGAACCTATAAAAAATATTCAATATCAATCAAAAAAATATTCAATCCTTTCCAATATTAACCAAATTACATTATATACTTAAAATAAATAAAATAATTCTTATTCACCTCAAAAAGGGAGTGGTATGTTTTCTCCCCCACTGATGTTTCCATCCATCGATAGTTGAATACAATTACTTCACCATAATAGTTCTATATATTGATATTTCATTTCATTATCTCATTCCCAAGTCTCTTTTTAGATCTTACCATCCATCCACCAAACCCACACTTGACCGATGTTTATTCCATGGAAGCAATTATATTGCATAACCACAATCCACCCAGCCATGTGAAACAATGGATCATTCGAATCAAGTTCGAAGTGATCCCATCTAATCAAATTTTCTGGATCAGGTTGATACTTTTTATACTGCGATACATGTAACACGTTAGGCATCACACAAAACCATGTTGGCAAAGCCAAATGATATAACACCTCAACAACCTGTTCCTGTATAACAAAAGGGAATATATATTAATGAGATAACATGCCATATTTCCAAAAATGACGATGTATAGGACTTGGAGAGATCATCGAGAGAACATGATTTCTCAGTGAGAATCAAAATAGACGTCAATGACGATCGACATACAATTTATAATGACTATTTAGTATCTCAATGTACTTCATAATCAACTGAATATTCTCTATTTTTTCCTCGATAATGTTTGAACCACCTAATGAAGTCTCACCTTTTTCTACCCAACAATGTTGATAATGGAAAGTATTCTCATACTATTCTCCAAAAGGATCCATATGTTTCAAGGCCTTATAATTGTTGTTATTTGGGAACTCCACTAATGGAATGTCCTCATCCCATGTGCCACCAAAATCTATTACACAAGTCTGCTAAATGTATTATAACATTTTGATCATCCTTCTAATTTTAAAATCTATCTCATAATGACACAATATACTCATGGTTAGGTATGTCCAGATATACTTCAATAAAGATTTCCATAAAATAGAGGTAAACCTTGAATATTTCTCTAATACGATTAAACCTGGTATTCCATGCCGCTTTAACCCTTCTCATATGTAGATTTTTGAAAAGTAATCCATCCTATGATATTAAGGAATAAGAATGAAATTTGGCGCTTCATGAGTCGATCCACAATGACCCATATAGAAATTATTTTCCAATACATTATTTGGAACATGATACAAACTCCATAACAATCTACTACTATTTCAAAATATGAATTGGTATTAAATGTAACTTACCAGATGGTCATTGATGGTATTCCTTAAATTTATGAAAAGAGAATCATGATAAAACTATCTCATCTTCCTTTTTTTCAAAAACAATCCACAAAAAAATATCATTCAACACGAAGTACAACATATATATTCTTTGATGAACAACAGAACTTGAAGTGGTGGAAATCATGGAGAATTAGATATTTTCATGATCGAGGTATAATCATATGATTTTTGGACCATAACAAAGAAATATAATCTAGCTTAAATCACTCAATGGTCTCCCCACCATAGAGTTTCAAACTCCTAAAAATAAATTATGAATCAGATGACTATGCCTCATTCACAACTTTCATCAAATTAGTAATCTATAAAACAAGAAAGAAAACTGCAACATCAACTCATTCAACACATTCCAAAATCATGTCATTTATGGTTAACATCGACTACCTCTCATTTGAAGCATAAATTTCTATATTGGAATATGACTTCCTTTTTATGAATTTACCACCTAATTTCCATTCCCTTGTGTATACATCATGTAAATGTCGAAAATTTATAGATACTCAATCATGTGTATGTATATTCTATTCATATTTCAATGTGATAAAATATGTTTAATGCACTTATGATTTGTGAACACACTTAATTTCTCACCAAAGAGGTAATGATTCCATGTCATTAAAGCATAGATGATTGATTCTAACACATAATCATGTGTTGGGTAGTTATTCTCTTGTAGTTTCAACTAACTTGGACCATAGAAAAAACCATAGTCCCCATACATGAGAACACCACCCGACCATAATCATAAGGAATCAAAATACACCACATACCCTTTTCATGAATAATGAAAAGTCAAGATTGTTTTGGAAGTAAGGTGATCCTTTAGATCATGAAATGTTTTCTATCCTTCCTCACTATTGTAATGAAACATTCTTATTTTTCAAATATATCATAGATGATGCTAGTCATGATATTTAAGGAAAAAGTGTTGATTATAACCATCTAGACCCAAAAATCCATATCTCAAATATATTCTTCTACAGTTTCTATGATATTACAAATTTTATCATATCTGGATCAACTGTAACACCTCTTTTAGAAATAACAGGGCCAGGAAATCATACCTCTTATATCAAAAAATATTACATTGATTTTTATCATAAAAATGGAGATCCTTCAGGATTCCTGAAACTATTGTAATGTGTTTCTCATTCTCATCCCTTATTCACGAATACACCATGATTTCCTCCCCAAAAAACACCATAAAAGAAACCAAATATCATAGAAATGTTTGATTGATCAATGTAGTGAATTCAACTCATTCATTCATATGACATAAATTCCTTCCTCAAATTCATAATATTGACATATGCTTATTAAATCAATATTCATAATATCATCATTCCAAACTCACAATTGGTTATATCCTAATCCCAAATCAATATTAGAGAACCACTGAGTACCAATCACATTATCATAGATATCATCAATCCATGGAATTAGATAGTGCTTATTTATAACATCCTTATTAATATTAGTGTAATCCACAAACAACTTTAGAGTTCCATTTTCCTTCATGTCTGACAAGACATGTTCTACTCATAGAGATGTACACAATCAAATGATACCTTTTAATTCCAACTCTTCTAACTATAAATTCAATTCCTTTAATTATATTATTTCCATTTGATTAGATGGATTTCAGATACCAATGTTCCCTGGGAAAAGATCAATTTTAAATGTGACATATATTACCAATGGTAACCCACAATTTTTTTGGGAACACATCTAGAAATTGATTGAAATAGGATGGAAAACTATTATTCCGGATCTAATCAAAAGATGCCAAATACAATTCTACAAAATGGTTTTATATCATTCCAAATATTGGTGCCAATAAGATTTTGGCACCAACCATTACATTCCTTTATCCTCTACAGTGATTTTTTATGTCATCTTCATTCAAGGAACTCACTGTACTACTATAATAGTTGATGTGAGATTTTAATGTTTTCAACCAATCCCAACACAGGATTACATCATATTTATTAATCTACATCATATAGAAATCAAATTTCAGCACATCTCCATCAAATATTATAGAATAAATTCTTCACAAAAGGTTCTACATTCTCTTTGGCCAAGTGGAGTTTGATATTTTATCATAGAGAGAATCATCTCTAGATTTAAACATAGAAAACAACAGTTTGATAAGAAATAAAATAATGTGATGAACTAGTATCAAAGAACACATTCATAATGTTATAACTCAAAAGAATCACACATATCACTATATATGGTATATACTGACCACCCACCATAAAATATTCAACAATGTATTATTTCATGCTTTCAAAATTCTACTACTTATTTACCTATTGAGAATACCATTCCTGAGTAGTCATGGTATAGACGGAATCACCATGGCTAGCTCTAACATGTAGATGAGATTTATTCTTCCTCCATATCCCCATTGATGAATATGATTCCTGCAACACCTGAGAAGTGTCTTGAGCACTAGATCTATGTGAATTGTTATGATAGTGATAAATATTACCCATCTAGTTACAATTAGTACGTGATATAGGATTTGTTGTATGCTCATTCTTTTCATTGACAAGAGAACAATATTAGAAACATCCCTCCCTGCTCTCAAATCATGGAGGATGGATCACTGATCCAGCCATGTAATTTTGGGGCATGTTCCCACCATGGAAATAGGTGTCCCTCTTCCACTTTTTACCGACATTATATTTCCCCCATTTCCATTTGGTATATACATACATCCCTTTCATGTATCTACTATGATATCTCATTTAGTAACTGTCACTTGATTGAAAATATCTATATATACTTTAATAAAGATAACATTTATCTTCTACTAAGTCCCATGTATGTCCCTGATTCAATGATGTGTGCCTTCAAAGATGCCCTATCAGCATCTACAGGTGAAAATCAAACTAAATTCATGAATTTATACACATCCTCGGTGACTGTGAGATTTTATACATCATGTTGAAGAGGTTCATCATTCATTGAATCCTAAACAAGTGAGCATAGAATTGTTTCTTGAACAATTCATAAAAATCCTCCCATCTGAGGCCTTGATCCACATTAGTATGAACAACATGGTTCTACCAGTAATATGAAATTCCCTTAAGAATATACATCATTTTCGTGAATTTCAATTCTACTGGTGAGATGATGAAATTGGAGATATGATTCATCATATTCATCCACACCTATGTGTTTTTTTTGTTTTGAATCACCTCAAAAGAAGTGTGTATTCTTCTTCTAGAACTGGAAGGCATGAACCACTTGTCTTGTCTCATCCCTCTAGTTCCATGTGATCACATCATGGAATTCATCGATGCTACATTGAACCAGCTATGGGTTCACATGGGGCTCTGGTGAAACCATGTTCTCTTTAGATACTTCCAGTTGGTTTCGTTTATTCCTATCAGGTTCTATTTTCTACATTGATAAAAACATTATACATCTCACTCACTGTCAACTGAAGGACTAATGTTTCAAATTCAACCACATCATAATATCATAAAAATGATTTCCAAAAGAAATATTTAGCATGTTCTATAATTAATGAAATTTTTTTATTTATTTTGTAAAATTATTCTATCATCAAAAAATCACAATACATCTCTTTTCAATGCCTTTTATTTGAAAAAAATTTAAACATTTTGAAAAACACTTTCATGATGCACAAAATCATATATCATCACTAAAAATGAAATATGCACACTTCGTGGGAATCATTCTTGTAAATACTATCATGAGAAGTTCATTAGATAAACCCATCATAATGTGATTCCAATTTATATAGATGTCTTCAGAACACTTATGTATGAAACTCCCTAGTAAATTGATGTTCAACATACAATGGTCAGCTACAAATTTTTTATTCCCTACATTTCATGTTTTGAAAATCCCACTCCTTTTTAGTATGTACTATACCCAAATGAATTTCAACTCCAGGACCTAGAAAATCGATGACAACTTTTTCCATAACGAATGGAATAAGAAGATAACACTCAACTCAAAGAAAAATTTTACCAAATATAATGTTACCTCATGTAAAATCCTAAAATTTATCATTGTTTAGAGAAGTTGGTGTATGTTTACTTGGCCTTATGCGACCACCCCAAGATTCCAAAGGTAGAAAATAAATACTAAGTGCTTCATTTCCAATTTTGGGCCCAATTTTACCATTAATGAATAAAAACCAACAATTAAAGTAAAATAAATTAAAACACTACATTATTAATGTTAAAAATAGAAGACTACTCAAACATTTCATTTATAGAAATCTATCCAATGAGTACCACAACAGAAGACAAATAATCAAATATTTAAATAGTGGAAGACAAAATAATAACATTTAATGGCGACCACATGAATTCAATTATTGAGATGCTCTAAGCTCCAAATACACCAAAACGCCCATGTTTCATGAATTATAACTAAATAAGTGTAAAAAAATACCTTTTAAACTATCCCCAGAGATTTAAGCTACCAAAGCACTAAATTTCCAAAGAAGGTTGAGTATTAAACATCAATACTTCTTCCCCAACAGCTTGAAAAATCATTTCACTAGGATAGAACATGTTAGGCTATATATATTATAGTTTATATAAATCAATATCTAATATATTTTATATCAAATTAAAATCAAAAGCCATAATAAATAGTTTTCATAGGATTTCTCATTATCAATTATTTATATCATTTAACATTCTATTTTGGGAAACATGTTCCACAGTTCTCAACAAATCCACACATGCATGATTTTATAAAGTTCCATAATCAAGAGCAGTATATGATACAATAACCTTATGTCCCACTAACACAAACCCTCGATCCAAGGTCACTAATCATGTATCCCACTAAATCATGTCCCATATTCAGGTTCACATCGAACATGAACTCACACATAAACATGGTATGCCAAAACAATTTCAACTAACCTATTTTAATCCATTTTAATAAAACACTCTGTCTATTGAAAACCATTATAATAATCCCTTAAAAAAACAAGAACAACAATATTTTAAAATAATAATTTTAAAATAATGAAACCAAATCACTTTTTCAAAACAATTACCATGATTCCACAATTTTAGAAAAAAATAATAAAACATCAATAAAAAAGATTTATTACATGATTTCCACCATAATTTGAAAATCAAAATTATAAATTTAAAAAAATAAAATAAAACTAAAACAATCTGTTCTATAAAGATTAGCTAAGAGAGAATCCACAAATATTAAGGGCTTTGGAAAAAATGATAAATGATAGGAAAACATCAAAAAATTGGGTTGAATATCTAGGCACTTTCCTCAAATATCATCCCATATCATATTCCAAACAAAATAAAATCCTATATGTCTTCCACTACCATATATATACTGATAATGGGTGTATATCTATTACTATTAGAGTTAGAGGGAGAACATGACCTATGAATCTCATCAAGAATGATCAATAACAAAGCCTTACCATAAGACTGTAGGTTCAAATCACCAAGGGAAGCCTTTGGATCACCTCCAATTCGATGGGGAGAGGTTATTCAACTTATAATGGAGAAAAATCCCGAGTTGGGGATGTATTGAGAGAAAAAAGAATAAATAAAACACTATGAAGATCTATATCAATTTTTTAGGATCTTGATTTTTAATCAGGTAGGGTTTAGTTACACTATTAGGTAAACTGTGTGATTTCTATATTTTAGAAACATACTAAAGGATTGACCCTTGTAAAATTGGCTCACATAATTTCAAAACCATGTTTCAACCATATAGAAGCTCAATTTCCAACATCACACATCTTCTCCTTGGATTCCTCATTGTTTGAAAAAATAATCACATATCGTATGCCTTCCAATTTACCTCTTTCTCATTCTGATCTGTTTCCTATAGCTGTTTTGAGTTATCAAAAATTATGAACCAACTGTGAACTAGGATAAAAGCCCCAAATTCAAATCAAAAGTTCTTATTTACTTCCCAAACAGAACCAAAAAACATATATACTTAAAATATATAAAATAATGGGAAATTATTTAAAAATAGGGGAGCGACATGTGTCTTTTACATGTATTATTTCAATCGTTACATTTTTAATCATTCCAAGAATCCATCATACATATTTAAATATTGGATTATTCATTTTTCTTTTATTATTGTCTTCAAATATGATTATAGTTTGGTATATTCCACTTGTAAGATTTATTTTGAACTGATATAATACATCATAATGGGGGTATAGTCTCAATACTATATATTTTACACCGCTTATGATACTCTATAGCCTCCGGCATTTGAGGATATATATTTTAGGTCTCATGACCAACACATTCTTAGCTATTAGAGAGAGTTACAGATTGGGGGATGTTACAAAACAAATTATGTTTTGTAATACATTTTGTCAATGAATTTATTTTAATCAAAACATTCTCATAATTTTATATAACAATAATTAACAATTAAATTGTAGTTAATTTATTTTATATTTGATCAATGATCATATCAAATTATTATTTTTTATAAATACCAATTTAAAACTAAATCATAACATTTTAAAAAGAAATCATTCTATAAAAAATATTTTCTATATTGGTATCCAATAATTTCCTCGGTATAATAATTTTCTAACAAAAATTAAAATCGAACGCATTAAATAATTGATTCCATTATTTTATTTAATTATATATTTTTTTTATTCTGTTACCCCTATAAATTGATGTTAATTCAATAAAAAATATGTAATGATCAAAACAAATCATAATATTATTTTCATTCATTGTTACATGTGGAGAAATCTATTATAAAAATTAACATTTTTAATGTTAACCATACACAAAAAATGTGGGGCGAAAATTCTACAACCAAAAATAAAATTCATCCTTATAGTATGTCTCATAGTATTATAATAATTTCAATTAATAAATCAAAATTAATAACAGAATGTGAGATGATCGTAGATTTATTGATGATGTTGAATGAAATTGCTCAATGTAAATATTAATTATAACCACATAACATAGATATTTAACTCATTAATAATTATACATATAATAATTCAAATGAATATACATATCTAGATTGTTAGGTAATAACTTTCTACAAAGCTATAAAATTACATATAAACATACCACATGGGGTTTTTATTTATATAATTATATCTAGTATTTAGAGAAAATTTACATTATATAGTAAAAATAAATTATAGTGTTAAAACTCAGTACATGCTTCCGTGGATTTAGTTCTATAGGTTACTGTTCGTTCAAATTGTTATTGGTCACTATTTCTCTCAGTAGCCCAAATGTTGTGACATTGATTTTCAAAATTCCAAATATTATTACTATTTAATTGTTATATTTTTTATCTACTTTCATTCCCTATCACATATCAGTCTAATGACCATGTCATGACCCCCACCATCCCAAGATACCCCTCCAAGGATGGTAATGACAAAAGGGAGATAATGACCCCTTGAGTCCCACCTCCAATTGGTGCCAGGTTGGTGACAAGTACCATGGGTATACAGGTCATACAATATGGAATGTATTTCCCTTTTTTGATACAACATTGGGATATATTATGGACCATCAACAAAACAACTCCAAGACATATATAAATGAATGAAAAGAACCATTCCATATGCATGAATAATATATGACTAGTGATTTTAAATCAAAAAATTAAAGAAATTTACCCAAAAGAAAGCTAAAATAGTTACTCAACAGCTACCCCAATGCGGATCTTGTAATGCCGATCAAAGTCTTCATACTCTAAATGGAAACAAGAGTGGTGTTTTATATTCATAGGGTGATAAAAAATTATACACATTATGAATCCAAGGACTATCAAGAAAATGTAATCGAAGCATACTAAAGCTCCTATAATAAAATAGTATAACAAAAAACATAACACAAAATACCTGGGAAACAAACCTCATCAAGGCACACTCACTTGGAAATGTATGTTTTATAAATTAATTTAGTGTGAAAATTGATGATTTTGGTACCCCACCTCACTTCCCACTAGATTACCCTCACTATCCTAAGGGAAAACATTCTTATGCTCCCCCTCTTCTAAAAGAACAATTAAAAAACCAACCCACAGACACTGGGGATCCAAAAAATACATCTCATCCCATCACCCATACCCCGAGCCACATCCCATCACTCCCATAGACACCTGGGCCACAAACAACATCTTATCCCACCCATAGACACATAGTCCACAAACCACACCTCTTCCCTAATAGACCTCGGAGGTAGAATACATATCATCTTGAAGAAAAATCAGAATGAAAAACTCAACAGCACACACCTAGGCATCACCACCATAACATACCCTAAAAATATTGGGCCATCACCACCTCGATGATTTAAGAGGGAGGATGGGTCACCAACTATCCATCCTCCCACAAGTATGTTTAGGAAAAACACCCCATGTGATGAAGGGGGGGGGGGTCATACAGATGATTATAAAATATGATGGGGTGAATATATAAAACAAAGTAAAAACTAAAAGTAATATATATATATATATATATATGCTACCAAACACAGAAGCCCAACCTATTTGTTTTCAACCATCGATCATCTCAAAAAATAGCCTTTGCAGCTACCACTAAATGCACAACCAAACACAAAAAGCATACTCCATTAATACCCATAGCCAAATCATTTTACAAATTATCATTATTTATTAAAAAATTAATGTATTCCTTGAATAACTACCTCGGAAACTACCAAGAACAACATGCAGTAATCCACACAAAAAAACATTCTCGTGGAAGAAGATGAACCATAGTAAATTAACCCTCATCTCATTACTCTCTGTTCAAAACCCACTCCAACCAATTACATCAATATTTCTCAAATTCATCCAGCCCAATTCATTCTCATAATAGAGAAAACCCCCATCTTAGAGCCTCAAAATGTAATAGATAACCACACAACCTGGTCATAGCCCTATTGTACCACTCTTCCCATGCATTCAACAGTCAATCTATCTCTAAACCAGGGATTCCATTAAAGAACCAAAACCATCCCTCCATATACATCCATGATCACAACCATACCACTAAAAAAGACAAAATATATCCATGTAAAACACAACACTACACAGACCAAGGAATGAAATATTCTTATTTAACAAGGAATTACTCATTCAATTTCCACTTGGTAATTTAAGGATTAGCGTAGAAGTTATGATCATGGGGTATCCATTTATTATCCAGGTATATATGGTTAGAAAAATTCATATATATTTGTTCAATTAAAAAAAATATCGTCAATAGACCATCCCATGTGAAAACAAAAACCACCAAACACCATGATACTTATCAGAGCATTTACCCCTTATAATTCAAAATAATAACTAGTAACAAATAACAATAAGACCATACGTCACATTCGGCCATTCCCGTATATTGATCATGAAACAATTAAATTTTATTTATTAATCTGGTTTTATTATTATATATACAAGGATGACATTCATGCTCCCACACTGCATGACACACAAACGATAGAGATAGAATAAAACAAATTTGATGAAGAAGTGATCATCACCATCTTAACTCAGCAAATTCGGGGGCACGTATAGAGCAGGAGAAACCACTATGGAAAATTATATCCATAATATACAAAAAAAAATCCATGACTCCTCTTACAAGAGAGTTTTTGGGTTCCTTGTAAAATGGGAAAACAAGAAGGAATAACAAGTGATATGATATACTACCCTTCGGAAAAACAAAATGGAGGGGCAGTTAAGATATACGTGAAATTTACAATTAATGGTTTATATAGTCAACATAAACAGATTTGACAAATTAAAAGACCATGTAATCATAGGAATTTAGTAATATGATTTATAACCCTTTAAACAAATCCAAATGCACTAAAATATTGCATTAAAATTAATTTTCATCAATCTATACATAAAAAATGGTTAAATTGAAAAACCCATAAAAGATTGAGGTAATTATGGAATGAATCACCATTTGGAATGTCACCATTGAACGTCACTGGTGGTGAGTCACTAGCTTGAGTCACCAATGTGATTCCACATCATATTTCACTGTCATGTGATACCATTGTGAGTCGTTATCACAAGTTATATCCATGTGCTACTATTGAGAGTGAGCATTACGAGTTACCATTCGATGAGCTACCAGTGCTAGCCAATTCCCCAAGTCACCATCAAGAGATACTCTCATGAGTTACCATTATGTTTCCCCGTCATGAGCTACATTCATGAGCTACCCATGTGAGTCACCATCACCAGTCACCGGTCCTAACTCACTATTATAAATCAAAGTACAGAATCAGCATTCAAAATCACCATCTTTTCCAACTATTCCATATCAATGTGTAAAAAATGAAAAAAATGGATATGTATTGAAATAAGTTATCTTGACCTCCTATAATAGTTCATACATATGATTTTAACAATATAATTAACTACACGGGTCTGGGAAGTTACATCTGATACCTCTCAATCTATTCTCACCTTTGAGAATCAAAAACTAAGAAAATTTGAAAGAGGGGTCCAATCGACCACACCATAAGATACTGCATAAGGATCATGATACACTTGAATCACCAATAAAATCCAAACACATCAACATCCAATTTTAAACCACTAATTTTTGTTCAAATGCTATAGTGGAAACCCCAATATCAATGAACACCTCCTCTAACAGTTGTTACCCAGTGGTAATAAGGCACACCACACAAGAACAAAAACCACACTATCTAAACATCCTAATTATGGAATTTCATCTTCCATGTCAAGATACTATACTCTTTCAACGACACTTACTCAGCCTCAAGGGTTTAATCTCATAGCAGTTAATGTGTCTTGATTTGGAATTATGTCCTCCCATTTTCACATTTTAAGAATTTATCACACTTTACAAAAAATGGTAGAAAATATCCCCTTAATAAAATTGGTTCAAACATTTCATTGCAGTGAAATACAGAACAAGACAATACTCAATGAAAATCTAGGTGGTAGGCATGCATCTACATTTCTCGCTCCCAAGTACTCTCCACCATGCCACCATGCATCCACAATATTTGAACAAAAGGAATGTTCTGTCCAAATAGTGTCGTCCCTTGATGATTCCTGACCTCAACTAGATGCTCCTCATAAGTTTCATCCTATATGATATCCATATCCCCCCATTAAATTACATCAGATTTATCAGGAAGATAGTAAAATAGTTGGGTGTGGTGAAATACATTGTGGATCCTCTCAAACAGTGGTGGTAATTCCAACTAGTATGCCACCTTGACAACTCTTACCAAAACCTCGTAGGGCCCGATGAACCTTGGATAAAAATTAATCCCTCTATAAATCCTCTATTCCCTATGTTGATGGAAAAAATTCAAGAACACATGGTCCCCCAACATAAAATTCAATGGACTCCTCCTGCGATCAACATACGACTTATAGTGGTCTGGTGCAGCCTTTATTATCTCCTAAACAAGATAAACAATCTATGTCATGATTTTTACTACCTTGAGATCAAGAGTTGTCGTCTCTCTAATATATATCTAGACAAATGGTGAAAAAAACAACCTTTCATAAAATCATCAAATATATCAATACCAATGTTTTATTGGAAGCTATTATTATAAGAAATATATATCAAGTGATGGTTTCTCACCCAAGATCCTCCAAAGTCCAAGACCCATGATAACAACATATCCTCTAATGTATAGATAATATGTTCTGTCAACATGTCTTTCAGTGGGTGAAAGGTAGTGATAAAGCACAGTTGAGTGAACAAAGAATGTTTCAATACACTCATTAATTGTTATGTAAAAAGTGTATCCCAATCTAAGATAATTCATCTTGTGAATTTATAAATCCACACCGCTTCATTCGCATACCTATTTTCGATGACATCCACTGTTCCTGAAACCTTGATCACTAAGAAGTCATCCTATTTCTTTAGCTAATACACTACTACCCAGATAGCATCATAATGTCACTGTGATCTTGGTAGACCTATAAAGAAATCCATTGATATTTTATCCCACATCCAATTGGGGAATCTAGTTGCTGGAACAAACCACCAAGAACCCAATTCATAACTTCACCAACTACAACACTAAACATTTCTTCACAATCCCCACCTATTACCATTTCATTGTGGGCCACAAAAACTGGATTCTAAAGAAACATTTCATCATGGATCTTTCTGGGTGTACTGATAAGGATGAGTTTTGAAAATCATAGAGGACTCCCTCACACATCACAAGTAGAATAAATATCCTTCCAAATAAAAAAATATATGATTTAAAATTTCCACTAACCATCCAAATAGAGAATCACCATGGAAAAACAATCACGTGTCACCTCATGGTCTGACTCACCCACTATGACTCCTTCACCGACTACATCAGAGAATACTTCATCATCATTTAATACAAACATCCTCTACCACTATCTACCCTTGTATCCAAGTGCTAGCGCACCGAGTCCACAATTGCATTCCATGTTTCTGAAGGTTTCCAATCATCCTCTTATGGTGCATCTTGACAAAATCATCAACAACTACATTCCCCTTTATAGTGGTTTATGAGATCTCAAAATCACAGTCTTAAAGAAAATCCATCCACATTTTTTGTCATATTTCCATATCGCGCTGGGAAATGATATAACTCAATCTCTTGTGACCAGTGAATACCAAAAAGAATTTTCCAATTAGGTAATATTTTTCCAACATCAAAATAATTCAATCCACTACTTGTTCACAATCATGGGTGGAAAAGATAAATTCGTGTGGATTTAGCCTCTTAGACCCATAAGAGATAACTACATATTTCTACATCAAGATGTATTCCAAAACTAGTTGGTAAGCATTAAAAGACACCTCAAATGTCACCCATTAATTTGGGAACCAGTTCATTGGAGTAATGACCAATTGCCCATTTAAATAGCTTATAATCTCAGTAACATATCACTCCTTACAAAATCATGGCCTTTTCTTGTCAGAGCTATCAATACAACCGCATCATAAGAGAAGTTGGTTACAAACCTCCATTAATAGATAGACAATCTAAGAAAAATATGAACCAGTTCTAACATTATTGGGTGATTCCCGTGAAACAAATTCATAATCCTTCTATGGGTATAATTCTATACCTTACAGTGACCTGAAATTTATGTGGAAATGTACCTATCCTATACAGAACATTGACATTGAAATCATTCCAATGAGATTACGGGAATGATGGATATACTAGATAGTACTGAGATTCTCATTATTCTCCCCTTGTGGCATTGAGTAGATCCAGATGTTATCAATGAATATGATGATGAACTGGTCCAAGAACCGATGAAAGATGGAGTTTATAATCCCCCCCTAAACATTGGTAGTGTGTTATTAACACTAAAGTACATGACTAAAACCCAAAGATCCCATATCTAAATCTGATTGAATTATTTGGGATATCACCCTCTATCACCCCAAAATTTGGAAATCCATACCACAAATCAACACCAGAAAACTAAATCTCCCCTATTAACTGCTGACATAGATCTTCTATAATTAGAAGTGGGTCACTGTTATTTACCTTCAATGATTCAGCCTTATGTAGTATATGCACATCCTCTGACCACCATGCATATTTTTTGAGAACAACACTACAGAACACCAAATTGATACACTATGGTAGACAAATCCATTCTATATCTGGTCACCAAACTAAATCCTCAAATCTTGCTACATTAAAGGATCCATTCAAAAAGGAACCCTCAAAAGAAGAGAAGAACACGGGTGTAGGTCTATCCAAAAATAAACATCATGTTGAGGTGGTATCATGAAAACCTCTTTTATTAAAACATCTTATAAATCTCCCCAACAACTATGGGAATAACCACAATCCCATCATCCACTAAATTCTCTAATATCTCAACCAAAATGAAAAGAAGAGGTTCCACACATTGACTTCCCGCCTAAAAACCCCACTCGCTAAAGATAACCAATCATAGGATATAAACTCTAAAAACAATACTCTTTCCTAAAAATAGTCGATAACTACACAAATGGAATACAACCAATTGATGTTGAGAATTCCATTATATGATTGCATCTAGACAGTGAAGAGATCCATATGATACTTGTACGGTCTCATCATTTTCCTACATCCCTAAAACACATAAAACTAGTAGGTTTGGCCTCCTAAAGATATACTAGATGGCAGTGAAAGAAGAAGTCTCTATATGTCTATTCAGATAGGATAGGATAGTGAGGTTTCAATAAAAGAGTATGAAGCTCATGGATCAAAAAATCACATGAAAAGGTACTAAAAATTCTGATTGTACCTCTAATGAGCTCTTGTATTTCCAGAAAATTTGCCTCTTATGTTTAAAACTAAACATGAAAATATCATATTCTCGTTGATTGATGACCATCTCCACTAAAAAATATGGTTGATGTCCCTGAGGCACATCCTGATGTCATTATATAACTAGTATGTCTCCCCTTGGAAGAGCATGATCCTACTGTCCCTAATCCTGATACTACATAAATGGAAACTACTATTGATGTTAGAACTGAACCAGTCCACCACCCCTATACTAAGAATTAATGGCCACATGAAACAGATTTTGATTATTCATTTAGAATTTATAGAAGAATCACGTCTTCACTATTCTCAAAGGAAAGGCTCGATGATGATAATGTCAAAACCGAAATCGATGAGATTGAATCCCTACTGGATGAAACCTCAAAATCTCTACTAACTGAGTCCTAGTACTATTAAACATTCCTGTAAAATAAATATATTGAATCCCATCTATATTTAGACCACCTTGAGAGTACATCAACTCAATCAACTACATAAAATTATTGACATCATAATATGGCAAAAAAGAAATGACAGTAGCATCGTACTGGATAAAATAGAGAAGTGCCTCAAATAGGAAAATCCCATGAGACTCCTCATCCAGAAAGAGATGAAGGGAAATATGAAGGAGATATATGAAAATAATACCTCTCCCATGTAACGACATACTACCCGAATGGATAGAGAATAACTCTGGAATCTTTTAATCCTCCATGGTTGATGCATGTAATTATACTAATATGTCTTTATCAAAATAGACCTATAGAATTTCATCCATCTTCTTCTCCACTAGTTAAAACACCCGCCACTAAAATGTATCAACTGCATAATGATCACTAATAAAGTAATGGAGTACTCCATCGATTCTCATATCAATATTAATGTGATTTCAAGCTCCTCGAGCTACCTCTCCATCTCCATGTCCAAAACACTTCCCACATAAATTCCCATGATCTGCAGCTGGAAATCACATAATGTTCACTACTACTGGTTTTTCCCCTCCACTGGATTAACCCTCTTATGATCAACCTAATCTAGTTATTAATCCTTATCTTTCCAAGCCATGCACAGATGATAATCGGGTAACATAACTGAAATTGTAAACAATGAATTAATAAGAATGGGTAGTATGGATATTTTTTAAGATACTTTTGAATTCATTTTACTCATTTTTTTATATATTTTAAATTCCCCAAAAACTACCAATTCAGATAACCACACAAGTAATTATGATGCATGTACCTTGCCTAGGGTCTCTATACTACAATCAATATAGCCTCACATGATTGTTCAGAAGAACTAGAGTTATTGAATTGGTTCTCAAGGGGCCCTAAAACTGATGTCCTAGCTGGTCTTCCCTAGTAAGTTTCATGCACCATGATCACCAAACTATGTTTCCCTACAACCCCTTGAAATAATCACTGTGCCTAACTCCAAACAACATTATATATTTCAACCATCAGCCTATGATACAATTTTTTCATGACCCCATCCATCAAAATATTCCCCTCCTAGGATGACAATGAATAATGGGAGATAATGACCCACCGTGTCCTGTCTCTATTATTACCTGGGTAGGAGACTACAGCCATGGGTACATAGGTCACACAATGTAGACGTAATTACTCTTTTTTTAAACAATATTGTAGGATATGATTAACCATCCACAAAAAACTCCAATACATATATAAAATATTCTCATATATCATTATGGTTATATTTTATGTGGATAAATCATTAGATAAAACATTAGTGGTGGACATTAGTTTATTTTTCTGAATTCTATTCATTACAAGCCACATTTGGTTTATTAAATAATATTATGTATAAAAACTAGTTCTAGAACATAATATGACATATAATATGTATAATAAAATCCAAATTAACCATAATAATGTTTTTATGACCATCCTTAAATGTGGTAAAGTTAAATTAATACACATTACCCCTAATGTTGGTAAATCAATATATCATGGAAGATGTTTTTATTTTTTGAATAAAAGGGAGAGGTATAAGAGTCTGATTAAGGATTTTTTACATAAACAAGATAAAATTTCAGTATATATATGATACTTTAGTTCCCATGGAATGTGGATGAGGTGATTTTAGAAGAGAATAAGAAATGAAATGAAAATGAAAATAAAAAAAAATTGGATTTTACCAATTGATTTCTCCTCCATGACAATCTCCACAAGGCACTTGGACATGGCATATTGGTGATTAAATAAGGTATTGGACATGGGGATGTTTATTGGGAAGAAAATTTTGTAGAAATTAACAAATCTATGAATCTTTGATATGTGAGGAGAGATGGTGAGAGTTGTTTTTATAGTAAAAGGGAGGGTTGTTTTCCAATTATATTATTCATTAGATTATAATAATGGGTTATGTATATGAACATTTTTTATAATTATCACTAAATATAGTTAAATATTAATGTATATTTCTAGATTTTGGTGTAGCATCATTTTTTACCGAATAATTAATGACTTTGTTAAATAATGTAAATTCTGTAATTTCACTAATTAAAAAAATCTAATATTTTAGAGAAAAATTAAAATTCATCCCAACCATTTTTCAATGTTTATAATTTAAAAATAAAATAAATTTTATTAAATTTTATTTCTAACTATCATTAATCTATTTTTTAATTTAAATCATAATTTATTCAAAAAATAATTTATTTAATATAGTAAGTGATTTTATAACACAATTAAAAATTAATTAATTTCACAAAAAATTATAAATAATCAAAAAAATATTAATTTATGAATATATTTTATGGAAATAATTTTTTTTTAATTAGTTATAATAATAAAAAAATTAAATAATTATTTATGTTTCCTAAATATACCAACACTTAATTTATCATTTTAAAAAAAATTATTTAATTATTTCATGACATAAATTTATCAGATTTTAACTTTTTTGATACAAGAATATTATTTATAGTCATTGGATATGTTACTATTTTAGTTTTATATATTCCTTGATTTATATAAATATCAATTATTTAATTATAAATTATTTAATTATAAATTATTTAATTAATTTAACTATATAATTCTATTATGAAAAAAATTATTTTATAAGTTCCCAAGTCATTACAATCACAATAGAATGAATATGCATTGTCATTGTATATGTTAATATAGTTCATTCTTTTTTTTTTGTAAATAAAATAAAATATTCTTTATTAATATTCCTTAATTAATGGGAATCATTGAAATATAAGAAAATATTTCCATTATAATTCTATCCTCACCAAGATAATATCATTTTATAAAAATTTGAATGGATGAAAAGTTGCATAGAATTAAAACATTGGAATTTGTTTAAGGAACACTCATTTATCATATTGAAAATAATTTAATATTAATACCCATGAATGAAAAAAAATTGAAAAACATTAAATAGAATTATAATCAATATATTCATGAACCAAATTTGAAATGGGGTATTATGTACACATAATAAGATAATATAGGTGAATAACATCCAAATATGCCTTAATGATTGGAAATTGAGTCATGTTCCTTACCCCATTATTAATATATTGAATAATATTATGAAATATTTCATAATATAAAATTAAAAAATAAATATCCTTAAATTAGTTGGATTCATGAAATAAGGTTTCAATTGATTATTATATACACCACTAAAAATTAAATCATTGGTGAATTTCTATATAACTCTCAGAAATAAAACAGATAGTAGAAATCCCTTAAAATGAAAATATAATTAAAGTGGGGATAAATGAATGAAATGATCAAGTGTATCAAATATTAATTCAAATAAAAATAGGAAATAAATATAAAATTATCAGAGGTCCATGATGAAATAATCATATCAAGAAAAAACCAATGATGTAGATGTTTAACTCGATGGTTTGAAATTTAGTTTAAAGCCCTTTATCTTACACTTTCATTGGTTGAAAATTATTGAACAACATTTATAGACATGTAAACATAATTAAAACATATTTTTAGACTATATTAATATTTATTATATCATATATGATCCTTTTATAGTATATTATGACCTGTTTTTTGTAACTGTTTAATATTTTTGTTGTTCTGGATGTTAATAACATTGTTTTCTCATATGTTATTTTTAATGAATGTTCTCATTGTTCTACATATTATACAGATCCGTAATCTCAAAAATAATTATAATGATATAATTTTGATATGTATACATGAACATTTCTTTTTATCAAAATCATGACTGATGGATATGGAAAATGAATCATGTTACAATCATTCACATAGTATACCATATATATACATGAGTGACATTTCAATTTTCCTATGATCATTATGAAAATGTTCTATGTAATGTTATATCCATACATAATATAAGTAATATAACATATACCATAATATATTTTTATTCATATTTATATATATATATATAATATATGTGGTGTAGTGATGAAAATAAGGAGTTGCATTACTTATTCAAGGTGGTAGTCCACATATACATGAATGACATTATCAATATATTATTGAGTGAAAATATAAAATGAAATTGATATATAATCATTTAAAAGGATATATATATCATTAATAAATATAATATTCAATTTATATCTCATTTATTCATTATAATTACTCATATTACCATATGTATAAAGTGATAGTGAAAACGAACAACATCACATAAGAAACTGGTAGTCCACCATTAATATTAATGATCTTATCATATCACTAATTGAATGGAATGTAAATAGGGAATATAATATAAATTGTTTCCATTGTTATTATTATGTTATAAATATAATACATATACTTAATATTCAACAAAATACACATCCATGAGCTTTGGTAATGGAAAAACAAGTGGCATCAGTTCTTGAGAAGGTAGTGTGATGTACATAAGAATTATGATTTTATAATCCATATGATGGAAGGGGGTAATGAAAATTATTTTTTTATCTACATAATAATGTATCATTATATAGTAGATACTATTATTATTAATTAGGATTTTTGGGGACATAATTTAAGGTCCGAATAGAATTATGAACATGAAAGTCCATTGGGAAAGAAATTAACTTCACGGATGGAAACTTCTATTAGATCTCATATTAAGGACCACCTAGAATGTCTTTTGGGAGTACTATATGATATATAATGTAAATAATGATTTTAAAGAGTTAATATTGTAGTATTCCATAGATACAAAGGGATTGTTAGGTGTGATTATATAAAGGGATGGATTTCCCTTTTATATCTCTGGAAAGAGAACCCTTTAGGTAATTAACGAAAATTAGATTTTTAGAATTTTAATATTGTTTTTATCCAATATATTTGTATTTTATCCCCATTGTTAAATTATTTTTCAACTTTTCCAGGGTAAATACTTTTTAATGTTTTGAAATTCAATTTTGGTCAAATATTGAGATAAAATTATGAGAGAATATTAATAATTTTCATTCCAAATATGGAATCCATTTTAACAAATTTTAATCACAAAATATGAAAATCAAGTTTATTTGAAAATACCATATCGTGAGGATTGAGACGGTTTTCAAGGAGAGTATTATTTTTTGAAAAAGAAAATTTTATATTAATATTATGACTAATAAACATCATTTCCTAAAACTAATGTTATGTCCAATGACATGTAACCAATAAATTTAATTTAAGTTACTCCTAAGAATGTATTATACTAATTCAAAATATATATAACCATTATTTTTTTAAAATTTTTGTTAGAAAAATCTCATTTCTAAATCGAGAAAAAACAAATTCTAAAGAAAAAAATAATTTTGATTAAATGGTAATAAATTGTATAAATTATTAATAAATATTAATTTTTTTACGTTAAAGAATAATAAAGTCTTAAGGAACATTTTAAATTATTTAATTAGATTAAAATAATTTACATTTTTAAAAATATTTTGTGATACTTTATTATTCACTGAATATCAATATTTTACAAAATTATCTCAAAATTTCACCCAAAATAAATTTTAATATTCTGAATTTAAAACTTAATTTAATTTTTTCTATTTTCTATATATTGTACCATTATTAATTGTAATATTTTTTTATATTAAAATTAATAAAATATATTTTTCAAAACAAAATTGATGAATAAAATTACCTTACATTATTATGATTGATTATTTAATATAAAATTTTCAATAATTTATTTTTGAGTATGAAATTTATATATAATTATAACATAATGTATTTTATATTATTCATACCCACATATTGTATTCATATGATATAAGGGATAAATATTTCATGGGTCGTTTATACTTTGAGTTTCCTGTTGAATACTCTATCAACATAAAAATACAAGGGATGATTATATTGGAATCTATTGAAGAGGATTATTTTTTTAAGAAATGAAATATATATTCATGTGTTATAAAAAATAATTATATTATATACTTAATGTTATTTTTCATTTACATAGTCGAACACATCATTATTCTTTTAAAATCATGGGTTGTTACATCTTCTACCTTTTTTGAAATAATTCCCTCCCAATTTGAACCATACCTTAGTAGTCAATGGATGGAAACATGAAAACAAAATTCTTTTAAACTGACATCATAAAATCGGTTAACAAAAAAAATTCTTCATAAAATGGAAAGGGAAGTTTGATTTTCATCTGGAATAATACATAATACTTTTCAAATAGGATAATAGAGGTGTGAGGTGAGGATTTGGACATGGATGGTAATAGAAAATAATTATAGAAGGTGATTGAGGTCATTGTACAAAAAAATTATTAATGTAAATATAGGTTCCTCAAAATTTTAAATCTCTTATTATTTAAAATATAATTAGATTCATCATATTTGAATTTAATAGGAGAATTTTTTATCAAAAAACATATCCAAATGTTGAGTAATTATTTCACCATATAGACTAAAAACACAATGCGATTTACTTACATAAAAATATGAATTTATTTAATAATTAATTCCAAATGTACTCTCAACTTTTTCTGAAATCTGTGATAATTAATTATAATATTTTGAATAATAAAGATAAAAAATTGTATTTTGTATTGTATGCATAGAGATAATAAGAAAAAATATATATTCCCACAATAATTTTATATAAAAAAACATAATTGTTAGTAAATGATAAGATGACTCCCAAAACGAGTACACATTCATATGATAAAATAATACATTAATGTACAAAATTAATTATTAAAACCCAATGTTCAAAATAAAATATTTCTATAAAATAACAAAATTAAAGCTAATTTAAATCAAAATTGTTATCTCATTCTTTTATGTTTACATGCCTGAAATATTGAAATATTTTTTCAAATTAACATTATCCACATAGTCACAATATCACATTTCATTGTCATGGTTATTTATATGATAAATTTTTTCACATAAATACCTCAATATCTCGGATCATATTATGAATAAATGCTATGAATATGTAAAATATTTTTTTTAGAGAAATTTAAATTCTTGCATCCCATTAAAACAAATAATTACATATAAATAACCCTAATGGAACATATCCTAAAATATCATTATTCACTTTATGACATCATCATATAAATACTCCAATGGGTTTCTAAATCTATAAATATATGGTCGTCATTATGACTATATACAGATAATGGTATCCATATATATTGAAGAAACGTCACAAGATAAAATTCTTATCACCAATCAAATCTAGACCCACCTCTAATACCAACAAAAGTAGTGTAAGACCCATAGTATGATATCATGTGATGAAATCATAAACATTATGTTTACATCATTACTACTATTTATGGTTATTCAATTTTCCCACCCCACCAATTACATATACAAAGGTATATTTGTATCCTTTATATTCACATGGAACCATTTGGTTTAGAGTTTTATATAATTATGAAACACTCTTACATAAATTGTAAGCATGTCTTTAATTGATAATTTCTCCCACATAACCCATTTATTTTTATTTAATGAAATGTCACAAAATTATCCACACGATACCCATAAAGACATAATTCAATCAACATAAATCTAGATTACTTTCTGGGAAGATAATGTAATATGGTTGACCTCCAATGATCAGTAATGGGGGACATTAAAATTAATAATTAAATGTCATTATTGAGCTTAATAGGTGAATAATATTATTTTGAGAAAACCTGAGTGCATGAGGGGATCATAGAATAACCCATACCCATCAATACATAAATAATCAATCACGAAACATTGAATAAGACTTTAAAAATTTAACGAATCATATAAATAAATATTCATGATCCATGTGATATCCATATAGATAAAATTAAATTGTATAAACGCATGGACTTCCAAATAAAAGCAATTTTTATCCTTGAAAATCATAATCATTAAAACCATACATAAAAATTACAAATCTAATAATCATTACACTATATTGTAATATAATTACCTAAATAAAAAAATCATTACCCAATGCATTAAAGAGATATATTTCGGCTCACTCTTCATATTATATATATATATATCATATATTTTTCAGTACCAATAACCAGGATCATATCATAATAGAATTTATGTTGGTCATAGCCATGAAATAAAATGGGTCTCAAAGTTCATATATGATTTACTAGGATCACCCATTTCTTAAAATTATTATCTTTCAATTAAGGGATAAATAAATCTATTATTTAAATTTTTCATTACAAAACAGTTTGGAAAAGTATTTTAAAACCATATGGAAAACAATTCCCATATAAAAATAGAAATTTTAAAAAAAAAATCATATTCAATACTAGAATATAAAGACAAATAGGATTAGGGTTTTTATTCAAAGAAAATATAATGGATTTTAAAGGAAACCAAATATTAAATAAATGGTCATGGTGGAGTGAAAAATTATTTTTGACTTATACATTAAAATCATACATTCATTTTTTCATATGTAAATACTGTCAACATTTTAGCTAAAAGGTACCATTTTAAAAAAATCAAACAAATAATAAAATTTTATTTATAAAACATTAATTTTCATAAAAAAATATTATAAAAACATGGATATGGATTAAAGTGAGATTTATAATGAAAATATTTAAACATAATGTTTTTAAAATATTTTATTATCCATTCCAAAATAATTCAACTATAAATCAAATGAATGAATAAAATTAAAAAAATATTATACACCATGATAATAGATAATATAATTAAATAACATGAAAAATGATCTATAATATATACAACATAAAAAATATGTTCACAACATCAAAATACTCCTTAACAAAAGAAAATTGAGATGATGTACCTTACAACTCTAGTAATATGGTTAATAATAAACCTAAAAAATAAATAAAAATTGAGACATTAATATTAATGAAAATAATTTTAATCGTGATATGAAATTTCAATGGGCATGTACATATACCACACATAAAGAATTTGTTGTTAATTCCAATATTCCTTCCAATAATAAAAGAGGGACTATAAGTCACTTAAAAAGATCATATCATTGATGTGGGTGATAATATATGAAATGATTATTTGTATAAAATGTATATAAAAATTATTGAATGGACAGAAGGGCTTCAATGTTTATTATTTTTTGATAATACCCCTTTTAAGGGTTGAATGAGAACCCTTAAATGGACCGTATGATTTGGGACAATACTAGACCCAATGGTACTAGGGGTATTCAACCCAGACTAAGACTACATGAAGTCTCCCCTTATGAGCGTCTGTATCATGGTAACCTCTCTACCTTAACATTGACATTTGAAAAGATATCATATATAGATAAGCATAGGTCATGTACCGAAGGTAATTTCCATAAACTGTTATTCTTCTAAATTTTATTACTCTACTCTGGTTAATTATCCTAAACTGAATTCTCTTATAGATCTTGTTCTTTGTAGAATCTGTTTGGTTTATGCATATTCACATCTTGGGTCATGAAGGCCATGACGTGGCCTAAAGGTCTTAAGGTTTCCTGAAGGGCTTACTGACTCGAAGGCATGGGGCGACCGAAGGACATAAGGACATAAGTACCCTACTAGTGTCGTGATGGTGAATAGTTCTTGCTAATATAGTTTCAAACGATTCCTAGTACAATACCTACTACAATACTATTATAGTTCCCCAAAAATATTCCTCCACCCAGATTTGAACATGGGTATCATGGATGCACATAACAAGTACTCACCAACTAGACTAAAGTTCATGTGCAGTGTAAATAAACATAAAAAATTATGAAATTACACATAAAACATAAAATTTCATTACGAACATTCTAATATTATTACATGGTCAATAAATTATAATCATATCTAAATAGATGGAAATTGTGTACAGAAATCTATTACTTCAAGCATCCTTTTGGTGGAATGTGATTTAACATCTTGTATTGTCATTTTAAACATGTTTTGAACAAATTATAGAATACTGTTAATATTTATAATATCATATATGAACCTTTTATAACATATTATTTAAAATTTGTAAATAAATCATCATTATTTTATTTATTTCTAGTTTTGATCACCTTGTTTTCTCATTCATGCTTGGTTATGAATGTATTTTTCATATAAATATTTTAATGTTTCTTCAACCCCATTAAATTATTAATGATATAATACTTATATTTATAGCTAAATTATTCATTTATGACCAATCATGAATTATGGTTATGAAAAATGGAGTACATTACGAACATGGAAAAAGTGTGTTATATGAACACATGACTAACATGACAATATTTTAATGATCATAATGGAAAGATGGTAGGTTGTTTTTATCATTAAATAATTATAATAATATATTATTGTAACACCCCAGGTAAATAAAGAATATGAAATTTTCATATTTATCCATATTTTTTAATAATTTATTAATATTACTTTAAAGGTAACACAATTCTTGATGGCGTACCCAATACGCAACAACAGGTTTCTTTGAAATCTTACGTTGCATTCTAATAATAAAATAATATTATTCTAAATGGTCGTTAACGCCTAGCCATTGTAATGGAGAGAATGAACGGAAGTAACTAAAAAATTATTATATATTTTTTTCAAATATTTTTTTCTTTTATCCAATAAATGCTAGAGTCTTAAAATTCAAATGAATCCAATTTTAAGAATAAATCTTCTAATATTCTTTAAAAGGTTGATTAACCACCTTTTGATATAGAAACATTTTTAAATATACTTTTGACAATTTTATATGGTTTGTTTTACAAAATAAAATCCTTCTATAGAATTTGGACATCAAAAATTACTTTGTGTAAATTTTTGTTATTTTTTCGATAAAGATCATTTTTATTGAAAATGTGGAATTTTAATACAAAACCTCTTTTTAATCTGATTTATTAATATGGATAGATTAAAATTTTAATTGATATTAAAGTGTATTTATAATATATTTTTACCATTTAATCCAATGGTGGTCATTGGAATTAATTTCACTTTGAAATTGGACTTAAACTAGTGTCAATCTTTTAATAGATATTGTTTCTTAAAAACATGCTATTTGTTTTGACAGCGGAAATTAATTATTAAATTAATTAATGCAACTTATATTTTTTTAATTTTTTAAAATAGACATCATTTTTTAAATCAGAATATAAAATATAGCATAGGGTGAAGTTTTTGTATTTTTTTGAAAAACTTCAATTTTTGATGAATAGTGAAACCACTAACAGTTAGTTAAAGAAACTGATTTTTCTTTTAAATGAAACGTTGACACTTCTGTGATTTTATTTTCGAAAATCTGACATACATGGTTTTCATTAAGAAGAAAAATGTGGTTCAATGTGATTAAAATAATTTTTGGTGAATAGTAACTATTAAGTTTTATTAATCGCGATTAAAGGTAATTAGTGTAATTTAAGGTAAAAATAATGTTTTAATAATATGAAATGACCTAGACACATGTCCTACCCTCATTGGATGTTTCATGGACGACCAAGAAAATCCATGGTTCAACTTGGGGACCCCATGGAGCCACTTTGGTAGGAAAATGACATAAATAACTTTTTATTTAAAGTTAAAATAAAAATGTCACAAACATGAGTTGTTTTACTAAAATGATTTTTAAATTGGTTTATACAAGTCATATTTTTGACTATAAATATTCATTAGAAATATAAAAATATTTCATACATCATTATAGTTTTTTTATAATTTTTAGACATTAAATAAATTAAATTATTTATGACACCATGATGATGCAGCGATTACCTCATTATTTAAAGATTTAAATAAAATGAAAAGATAATGTAACATATAAGACCTAAACATGTCGAAAACCTATTTAATGGGTGGTATTCGAACTCTTATAACCTTATCTTAAAAATATTTAATTTTGGGACCTTTAAAATCCAAAAATCATTTTATAATAATGTAACCTTTTATAACATTTCAAGAGTGTCCCTCCTCTCCTCTTATAAAAGGCCCCCACCTCTACCCCCTTACCCACACCTCTCAAGCCTTTGGCTCGGCCAAACCCTGCCCATTTTGTCTCTCCACATCCATCTATTACTCCTAGAATCCTCAGTTTGGGCAGATGTCTTCTCAAGGAATCCTTTGAGCTCAAATCAAAAAGAGTTACCCGTTTTAAAGGTAATGTCTTCCCTAGTGTTCTTTTGTTTTATTTTTCTTCTCCAACCCCCTAAACACATTTTATTTATTTCTTTTGTAACAACAGCAGTATATTCAATATACTAGGATGTTTTTATGAGGAGTATTCGATCTACACTAACACACACCTCCGTCTAATTGTTAAAGAATATACTGTTTCTATGGATGGCGAATTACTGCCTCACGAAACGATGATTGTTCTATCTTCTCATACCACCTCTCATGGTGGCCATTATGATGGAACTATATTTATTTATGATATATATTATATTTATTTCCTCTCTATTCTTCTGTATTTTATATTTTATACATACCTTTTTTCATTGCATGTTGTTCAAATACGATAATTTCTTTTGAGGAAGTGTGGACTACCGCCCCCTCAAGTGATGTGACCCGTTCATGCAATACATGGAATGTATAAAGAAGGAAATTGATGAACTTATGTGATATTAATAACATATATCTTATACTGGAATTATAATATATATATCTCTCATCTAGTTTTAATTCCATTAATGTGCCAAATAAATGAAAGTAGTGTTCATGCGTACGTACGGCTTACCCTCTCCATGAACTGTACATTTCATTTCTTATCTAAAAATGTTATGTACTATTATAAGTACATATATATAATTAATATATATTTCATATATTACATATAATTTATTGATATAATTCTGGAATTATAATATATATATCTCTCTTTTAAGTTTAATTCCATTAATATGACAAAAAAATGAAAGTAGTGTTCATGCGTACGTACGGCCTACCGTCTCCATGAATGGTGCTTTTAATTTTTTTATCTCCAAATGTTTTGGAATAGTAAAAAATGAATATATAATGGATATATATTATATTTCAAACATTAATACTACTCTGGAGATGATGTACCTATAACTACATGGAAAATTCTTTTCCAACAAGTTCAATTTTTATTCTTGTACCGAACATCGACAAAAACGTCTGATATGAACTCACATTATTAACCAATTATTATAAAATTATAATATGTGATATGAACTGAATATTAATATTTAACGGTGGTCCATTATAAATTATAAATTGACCAAAGTTTATTATTCAGGTGATTAAGGAATGATCGAGTCATGTCAGACACGAAGTAAGGGATCCAACCTCTCTCTTTCTTTTTAAGTACTATGTTTTATGTCATTTCTTTTAAACTAATATTTCTTATGTTTAGGGATGTTATTTTATATTCCTCATACTGTACTTTTTATTTTCATATTATGAGAGACCCTATTTTATCTCATAAATCCATTTTTGGAAGTTTTAGGTGGCGCCGTTAGGCTGCCAAGTTTTCGTAAGGGATTTTTCATCTCACTTTTATTCTCGTGACATTTATGCTTAGTTTGCCACTATTTCATTTGAGTGGTGTATGTACTTCCCATTATTATACACTTTGTGTAGTATAATTTCATTTATGGGTATTTACATCTTCATTGTTTTACCCTTCTTCCATGGGGTGTACGTTTCGAAAGTTACCTAACTCGGTAAGGGGACCTTTCACCCTCCACTTTTTAAAAGACTTCTTTTGTTATGTATTTTAATTAACATACTATTATGTTGGGATAAGTTATTATATACCCTTATTGATTTAAATTATATGTCCAAGTGATGAGATACCATTTTCTCTCTCATCAACTCATTTTCGGAATTTTAAAGTGACGTCGTTAGGCTGTCATATTTCTGTAAAGGAACTTCTTAACCCACTTTCAATTCATTGGGTTAAACCTTTACTTCATGATTTTATTATGCCAATATTATGTGTGGAATATCTATGTTGTAATTTCCACAAAACATTGTGTGTATATACTATTTCTACACATAATCAGTTCATTGAAAAATTCTTACGTCATTTAGACGAACTTGTATGGGAAATCATAACTCAATCTCATTTCATTGAGTTAAATATCTATGTCATTGTTTTGGTTTTTCCAAGTGTATGTGTGAATGACCTCTAATTGTTTTACACTTAATATCCACTTATATTTTGTGTATTCATATTTGTCACATATAATCATGTAATTGATTTATCCTTAATCTAAGGATACCGACATTGTAAGGGACTTTGTCGCAATATCCTTTCATTGAGGCTTATTTTGTTTAATACACAACTTTATTTTATATGGTGTATAAACCCCTTTCACTTCTAATTTTATTTGAAAGTAATATTTTCTATATGAAGCGTTTTACTAAACGACAAAAAGTATGTTTCTTTTTAACATATGCAGTGACAACGACCTTTCTGCAGCTGCAAGTATTATTTGATCTTTGGCTTCCTCAACAAGCCGTTATATTTTTTTAAGTAAATAAATACCGTATACTCTTTTATGTATTTTGGTAATGAAAATGGTTTCAATAATGGATTTGTTATGTCAATATATTTAAGTGATATATTGTGACTGAAATGTGGAAATGTTTTCTTTCCTTTATAATTGTTTTGATTTTATAATGGTACTTGGACATTTGACGGGTTGTTACGTGATAAACCATATGACAGGTGGTGCCGTGAATACCAGGACGGGTGGTTATGTTTTAACATCCAATTCATTGGGTATGGAAGTCGGCTGTATGGCTATTCTATTAAGTATGTGTTGAAATCGACCATATGGTTATTCCATTTAAGTATGTTTATGTCCCAAGTTACCTTTATATGGGTTTTATGGTAATCTTTTGGTTACAAAAGGGTAAGTAATGGTATTTTATTCAGTGAAGAGTTTTTACTACTTCATAAAGGTGAAAAGTATTACTTTGGTAAGGTAATCATGGTTTACATGTTGTTTTTGATAAACTAACAGTTTTCCTTCTTTGTGTATCCTTTACTGGGCTATTTATGCTCATCCAATTTTTTTTGAAATGTTTTCCACATGACATAAAGATGAATAGGGTCAAGGATGTGATCAAGGAAAGACATTCTATCTAAAAAATGGAACAAGACATGTTTCTTTTTAAGTGTTTTTTTATTTTATGGAAACATAGTAAAAGTTTCTACTATGTAATCTTTTGCGATGTAATAGTTATGACCTAATTCTCTAAAACTCTAAACCTGAAAAGATCATCAATGTGAATTATTCATTTTAATCAATAATAAGTAATGTTTATGGTCGGGCCCTTATAGTTGGTATCAGAGGCCGGTTTAGATAACTTTAGAGGTTTGGGTATTCTCTAAGAATAAGTGACATTACCATAATGGTTAGGATTTCAAAAATTGTCCTAGTTTTAGATAAAGTGAATGAGTAAGTATATCTTAGTGTTTATCGTCCTCATTAGTACATGATGGTTTTATTGATATACTCACAATGACCTTTCTGGTTTTAGAAATGGATGGATCTGGAAGGCACCAAAGTGACAAAGGGTTTGAATGAAACTATGGTGGTTCTTTGAATAAGAGACTGGATGAAATGGGGCATTCAATGAGAAATCTCGTGGTTATTCTAAACCAACTATCAGGAGTCATGATCAACCACATGAACCTTGGTGAGTTCTCTAATTCATCATGTATGAGAGAACCAACAAAACATGGAATTTCATGTAATAATTATAAAGGTAACCATTAGGGTTTATATGATACTTACTTTTGAGGTAATTATGGGTTACTATACTTTATGATGGAATATGAATGAGATGAGATAAAATTGAGGTTATATTATGTTATGGTTATTTTTGAAGATTTTATCTCATTTTGGGGAATGTTTTAAGAATTATATAGTTTTGGAAAAAGGACAACATGCAGGTCGTGTGACAACCCGTTGCGTCGGACAAAACTATGGGAATCGAACCCACAACCAAAGTGCGACTGGTATTTATCGCCTACCATTGGACTACGTGAAGTCCCAGGTTAGTATGACTTATTCTTTTTTGTTAGATGATTTTATGAATTAATAATAAGTTTATTTTGGGTTATCTATGGAAATTATTAACCTATCATGGAGGATATGTGATTAGGTTAATTACTTTTCAATATGATACTTTTAGAGTAACTGATGTTATTTGGAGATAACAGTTAATTTTTACCTTGGAAGACTATGTGATTAAATTCTTCAAATATTTGGGTTTCAGTATTAGTTTTTATTACTTTGAATACTTTTATGTATAGATTTTTATTAAATGATCTTTGTTGAGCTTTGGGTATTGTTTGACAAAATTTGGAGATTAAGAATTGATTTTTTTATAAAATATTATCCTTTTTGGGTATTATCTGATCTCGTACTAAAATATTTGGTTTGGTTTTGTTTGATATCTAAATACATGGGAAATATATATTTCTCTTTTGTAGATTAGGTGATTCTCAAGAAGTTGATAATAGTACTCTTAAAGCGAACAAGTCTTCCTAAAAACTCACCTTTTGGAGAAAATATGAGTTTGATTAAGGAATCTAGTAAAAGTTGAAAGTCTACGTGACAAGTAAGTATATTTCATTATGATTTAGTTAAGACCAAAAATAAATTCGTCAATTAAGAGTAACTTAAAACAGAAATGTTGTCTGTTAACTTTTCCTACAAGGGAATTGAATATCGTTTAACCCATCACAATTTTGTGATTTTCTTGTGGTTAACTTTCTCTTAGACATGTTTACTATCACTCTCCATCAGAACATGACCCTTTGTTTGTTCCTCCATATCCATATTTTCATACTTGGAATCCTAGTATGGGTTAGCTCAAGTGACCTTTGTACTTCTCTCCCATTCTTTTAAAGTGATAGTTTTACTGACTCTTGTTCCGATGTGGGATTTTCAATGAAGTTTCCAAGCCAAATTTTAAAATTGCGAGGACGCAATTCCAAAAAGGGGGGATGGATATGACACCCTAGGTAAATAAATAATATGAAATTTTCATATTTATATATATTTTTGAATAATGTACTAATATTACTTTAAAGGTAACACTATGCTCGATGGCGTACCCAATACGCAACAACAGGTTTCTTTGAAATCTTACGTTGCACTCTAAAAAATATATTATTTTAAATGGCCATTAACGCCTATACTTTGTAATGGAAGGAACGAATGGAACTAACTAAAAAATTATTATATATGTTTTTCAAATATTTTTACTTTTATCCAATAAATGTTAGAGGCTTAAAATACAAATGAATCCAATTTTAGGCACAAATCTTCTAATATTCTTTAAAAGGTTGATTAACCGCCTTTTGATGGAGAACCCTTTTTAAATATACATTTGAAAATTTTATATGTTGTATTTGAAAAAATAAAATCCTTCTTTATAATATGGACATCAAAATTTACTTTGTGTAAATTTTTGTTATTTTTCCGATAAAGATCATTTTTATTGAAAATGTTTCATTTTAATTAAAAACCTCCTTTTAATCCTATTTATTTATATGGATAGATTATATTTTTAATTGATATTAATGTTTATTTAGAATATATTTTTACCATTTAATACAATGGTGGTAATTGGAATTAATTTCACTTTGAAATTGGACTTAGACTAGTGTCAATCTTTTAATAAATATTGTTTCTTAAAAACATGTTATTTGTTTTGACAGCGGGAATTAATTATTAAATTAATTAATGAAACTTAAATGTTTTGAATTTGTTAAAATAGACATCATTTTTGAATATGGAATATCAAATATATCTTAGGGTGAAGTTTTGGTATTTTTCGGAAAAACCTCAATTTTTTATGAATAGTAAAACCACTAAGTGGTAGTTAATGAAACTGATTTTCCGTTTAAATGAAACTTTTCCACTTCTGTGATTTTATTTTCAAAAATCCGACATAAATGGATTTCATTAATAAGTAAAATGTGGTTCAATGTGATTAAAATAATTATTGCTGAGTAGTAACAGTTAAGTTTTATTAATTGTGATTAAAGGTATTTAGTGTAATTTAAGGTAGAAATAATGTTTTAATAAACATAAATGACATAGAAACATGTCTATCCTCATTGGATGTGTCATGGACAACCAATAAAATCCATGGGTCAACTTGGGGACCCCATGGAGCCACTTTGGTAGGAAAATGACATAAATAACTTTTTATTTAATGTTAAAATAAAAATTTCACAAACATGAGTTGTTTTACTAAAACCATTTTTAAATGGGGTCATACAAGTCATAGTTTTTAATATAAATTTTCATTAGAAAGATAAAAAAATTTCCTACATAATTATAGTTTTTTTATAATTTTTATACATTAACTAAACTAAATTATTTATGACACTATGATGATGTAGTGATTACCTCATTATTTAACGATTTAAATAAAATGAAAAGATAATGTAACATCTAAGACCGACACATGTTAAAAACCTATTGGATGGGTGGATTTCGAAATATTATAACCTTATCCTAGAAATATATAATTTTTGGCCCTTTAAAATCCGAAAATAATTTTATAATAAAGTAACCTTTTATAACTTTCCAAGAGTTCCCCACCTCTCCTCTTATAAAAGGCCCCCACCTCTACCCCCTTACACACACCTATCGAGCATTTGGATCGTCCAAACCCTGCCCATTTTGTCTCTCCAAATCCCTCTATTACTCCTAGAATCCTCACTTTGGACAGAAGTCTTCCCAAGTAAGCCTTTGATCTCAAATCAAAAAGAGTTACAAGTTTTAAAGGTAATGTCTTCCCTGATGTTCTTTTGTTTTATTTTGCTTCTCAAACCCAATAAACTCTTTTTATTTATTTCTTTTGTAAAAACACCAGTATCTTAAATATAATAGGATGTTGTTATGAGGAGGAATCGAGCTACACTAACACAAACCTTCGTCTATTTGTCAAAGAACATACTTCTTCTGTGGATGGAGAATTACTGCCTCACGAAACGATAATTGTTCTATATTCTCATACCACCTCTCATGGTGTCCATTATGATGGAACTATATTTATTTATCATATATATTATATCTATTTCCTCTCTATGCTTCTGTATTTTATATTTAATACATACCAATATTCTTTTCATGTTGTGAAAATGCGATGATTTCATTTGAGAAAGTGTGGACTACTGCCCCCGCAAGTGATGTGACTCGTTCAAGCAATACATGGAATGTATAAAGAATGAAATTGATGAACTTATGTGATATTTGTAACATATATTTTATAATGGAATTATAATATATATATCTCTCATCTATTTTTAATTCCTTTAATGTGCCAAAAAATGAAAGTAGCGTTCATGCGTACGTACGGCTTACCATCTCCATGAACGGTACATTTCATTTCATATCTCCAAATGTTATGTAATATTATAAGTACATATATATAATGGATATATATGTAATATATTACATATAAATTATGGATATCATTCTGGAATTATAATATATATATATATATATATCTTTTTGAACTTTAATTCCATTAATATGACAAAAAAATGAAAGTAGCGTTCATGCGTACGTACAGCCTACCATCTCCATGAACGGTGCTTTTAATTTTTTTATCTCCAAATGTTATGGAATAGTAAAAAATGAATATATAATGGATATATATGATATTTAAAACATTAATAATATTCTGGAGATGATGTACCTATAACTACATGGACAATTCTTTTCCAACAAGTTCAATTTTTACTCATGTACCGAACATCGACAAAAACGTCTGATATGAACTCACTTTATTAACCAATTATTATAACATTATAACATGTGATATGAACTGAATAATAATAGTTAAAGTAGTTCCATTATCCATTATAAATTGACCAAATTTTATTATTTAGGAGATTAAAGAACGATCGAGTCATGTCGGACACGAGGTAAGGGATCCAACCTCTCTCTTTCTTTTTAAGTACTCTCTTTTAAGTCATTTATTTTAAGCTCATATTTCATATTTTTGGGGATGTTATTTTATATTACTCATACTGTACTTATTATTTTCATATTATGAGAGACCCTATTTGATCTCATAAATCAATTTTTCTAAGTTTTAGGTGGCGTCGTTAGGCTGCCGAGTTTTCGTAAGGGATTTTTCATCTCACTTTTATTCCCATGACATTTATGCTTCGTTTTCCACTATTTCCTTTGATTAGTGTATGTACTTCCCATTATTATACACATTTTTTAGTATAATTTCATTTATGGGTATTTACATCTTCATTTTATGACCCTTCTTCCATGGGGTGTACGTTTCGAATGTTACCCAACTCAGTAAGGGGACCTTTCACCCTCCTCTTTTTAAATGGCTTATTCTGTTGTGTATTTTAATTAACATACTATAATGTTGGGGTATGTTATTATATATCATTATTGATTTAAATTATATTTCCTTGTGATGGGATACCATTTTCTCTCTCATAATCTCATTTTCAGACTTTTAAAGTGACACTGTTAGGGTGTCGGATTTCTGTAAAGGAACATCTTAACCCACTTTCAATTCATTGGGTTAAACCTTTACATCTTGATTTTATCATACCAAGATTATGTGTAGAATATATATGTTTTAATTTCCACAAACCTTTTTGTGGATATACTATTTCTACACATAATCATTTCATTGATAAATTCTTACGTCATTTATAATAACTATTATGGGAAATCATAACTCAATCTCATTTCATTGAGTTAAATATCTATGTCATTGGTTTGGTTTTTCCAAGAGTATGTGTGAATGACCTATGATTGTTTTACCCTTAATATCCACTTATATTTTGTGTATTCATATTTTTCACACATAATCATGTAATTGATTTATCATAATATAAGCATACCGACTTTATAAGGGACTTTGTCTCAATCTCCTTTCATTGAGGCATATTTTGTTTTATACACAAATTTCTTTTATACGGTGTATAAACCCCTTTGAATTATACTTTTATTCAAAAACAATCTTTTCTATATGATGCATTTTACTAAATGAAAAAAAGTATGTTTCTTTATAACGTACGCAGTGACAACGACCTTTCCACCACCGTGAGTATAATTTGATCTTTGGCTTCCTCAACAAGCAGTTATATTTTTTAAAGTAAATAAATACCATATAATCGTTTGTGTATTTTGGTATTGAAAATGGTTTCGATAATGGATTTGTTATGTCAATATATTTAAGTGATATATTGTGATTGAAATGTGGAAATGTTTTCTTTCCTTTATAATTGTTATGATTTTATAATGGTACTTGGACATTTGACGGGTGGTTATGTGATAAACCATATAACGGGTGGTGCCGTGAATACCAGGATGAGTGGTTACGTTATAACCTCCAATGCATTGGGTATGGAATTCGGCCGTATGGCAATTCCATTATGTATGTGTGGAAGTTGACCGTATGGTTATTCCATTTATGTATGTTTATGTCCCATGTTACCTTTATATGTTTAGTGTTCTTTATATGGGTTTTATGGTAATATTTTGGTTACAAAAGGGTAAGTAATGTTCTTTTATTTAGTGAATAGTTTTTACTACATCATAAAGGTAAAAAGTATTACATTGGTAAATTACTCAATGGTTTACTTGTTGTTTTTTATAAACTAACAGTTTTCCTTCTTTGTGTATCCTTTACTGGGCTTTTTATGCTCATCCCAAGTTTTTGAAATGTCTTCCACAGGACTTAAAGATGAATAGGGTCAAGGATGGGATCAAGGAAAAAATTCTATCAAAAACATGGAACTAGACATGTTTATTTTTATGTGTTTTTTTAATTTTATGGAAACTTAGTAGAAGTTTCTACTATGTAATCTTTTGAGATGTAATAGTTATGACCTAATTCTCTAAAACTATAAAACTGAAAAGATCCTCAATGTGAATTATTCATTTTATTCAATAATAAGTAATGTTTAAGGTCGGGGCCTTATACTTATTTAACATAAAATGTCGTTTAATATACTTATATATTTCATTCATTTTTTGTGGTCATAAAATTATAAATTCCCATAACATTGTTAAGATGCAAGTTCACATGTATATAAACGACGTTAACACATTTTCAATGAGTGAAAACAAAATATATAAAATGACATATTATATTTTTATAATGATAAAATTGACATCAATATTATTATTATTTATTTTATATAACATTATATGATTATATTTACCCTAATTATATACCATGTAAGTCATTAGTGAAAACAAATCACATCTCATCAGGAGGCATTAGTTCTACATACAGATGAACGACATTATGGAATCCCCTACAAAGTTGATATTAAATAGTATTATATGATAGAATTTATATTTAGGTATATGTATGTTATAAATATCATTGAAAAATTTTATATCAATAAACATACCCAAATTGTGAGTATTGGTGACTGAAAAACCTTTGACATCAGTTCATGAAGCCATTGTGTATCATACAGTCAATTAAATATTTCATAACCCATTTAATTGAAGATGATAAGGATAAATAATAATATATAAACCTATAATCATATAAATATAATGTATATAATTGTTTATTTTATTTTTTGTTTTGAAAAAATCATTAATGTGTAAAAAAACAAAACAAAAAATCATTGTAAAGAAAACAACCTTAACTCACCGAAACATTCTTCACATCTCTTTAATGACCCTTGGGATAGTATTTTGTATGTACTAATATCACTAGAATGTACTAAATTTGGTTTGGGTTGATTATATATATTTTTTGTTAATAGAAAGGGTCTTGGTAAGTTTGATGATGGAATTGGTGGGAATTTACTTTTATTTCTGTAGAGGGGGAACCTTTTTCAAAATTGCCTATAAATTTCCCAAAATAATCCAAAATGATAAATTAATTCATAGATAAAAGCTATAAAATTAACATATATTCTAAATTTGTATTGATATGGTGGAAATATATCATTCTAATTTGAAATTGAAATGTGTTATATTCATTTTCACACTTATCTTTTTTATTTAACCTCGTCGTATATACATTTTTACCATAACCGTGGATAATATATTTTTAAATCATTATTTTGAAAAGATAATTTTACCATCATCGAAAATTATTTATAATTATTAAGAAATATTTGGAATCTATTTTATAATATTTAATTCATTGATGTGGAAAAGATAAAAGTAATAAAAACATGTAGAAGTGATGAAAAAGATAAGATTTTAGAAAAGTATGTTCTGAGAAAAATATGGTTTCATTTTAACACTATGTCAAATAATAATCATTATATTAAAATCAATTAATATTTAATTATGTAATATATATATTTCATTAAAAATTCATCCCATTATATATTTTTTTAATAATTGAATTTTGAAATACATTATTCATTTTGATAAAATTCTTAACAAAATTGCCTTTTGTAAAGCCGAAAATATATTATAATGACTGAAAATTATTTTTTTTATTAAGAAAGACACTTTTGAGGTAAAAGTGGGAAACCATAAGATTCAACAAACACCAAACAGCACCAAGCAGAAAACCAGAAACAACCTCTTCTAAAAAGGTAACTTTGATTAAAAATAAATTACTAGATTAAATATATCTAATTAATAATTATTTTAAATTAAATCATATTTATAACCTAATATGAATATTAAATTTTATAATTCATTGAATAAAATGGATTTTTTATAAAAATTTGTATTTGTTAAAATTTATTAAAAATTCAATATTTTTGTCAAAACACAGAAAACATCACCTTAGTTATTATAAATACATGATTTAATAAATGAATTAAAATTTTCCAAAAAAATAATTTTTTTTTAAAAAATATTAAATGTTTTTCCAAAAAACCAATACAAATTAATTTTTAACATAACATATTTTTGAAGAATTTAATTAAATTTATAAATATGAATTTATTCTTCACTAAAAAATTATAAATAATTTTTTTGTAGTAGAAAATATATATACATATACATATAATTAAAAAATATAATTTCTAAACACCAATTTAATGTTCATATTATAAAAATCATATATATCATGGTCGGTTTAATCCCAGTGTTCTCTGATCAAAATGCTATCCAAAAAAACAATATTATGATTTTTAACCAACATCTATCTAGTAAATTATGTTTATTTAAAATGAAATATATAGTAAATCCTTGTAGAGTTAAATTTTCATTTTTGATCAGTTCATGAGGATATTAATTCTTTCAAAAATAACATTCGTCTTATATAAATAGGTGTGTAACAATTAAGGGATACAAAATTCTCTCATTAAAAAATATCATTAGAACAAAATATTGCATTTTCTATTAGGGACTGGTGAATAGAAAATGATTAATGTAAATATGAATAGTAAGGATTTTTATAAGAATTTATGTAACACCCCAAGCTTCCACGGTACGTTTCCCTTCGAATAATGCGATAGCGTGTGTTGTACGCAACCTCGAGTTCTAACACACACCACAACTAATTAAACTAGCCGTTGTGGATAGTAATACCTACTTTTTGAAATCATATATATTTTATATTTCAAAATGGACTTCATTTTTGGATTCGGAATATTGAAATTAGCCTAGGCTGAAATTTTGGTACTTTTCGGATAACTTTTATATTTTAATGAATAGTGAAAATTACTAAATTTTAATTAAAAACAACTTTTTTAATCAAAATAATTAATAGTGATAAATTGTGAATTTGAGTGGTTTTAAAGTATATTTAGAATATATTTTTACCATTTAATATAATGTTGATCATTGGGCGTAATTTTACAATTAAACCGAACATAAACAAGTGTCAATCTTTTGATAGTTATTACCTCTTAAAAACACGCTTTTTGTTTTGACAGCGGGAATTAATTTTAAATTAATTTCTGCCACTTCTGTGTTTTGAATTTAGAAAAATGTATTCCATATTTGGAATCAGGATGTCCAAATTGTGTAAATAGGTAACTTTTATTTTTAGACATTTTGAATAATTACTGTGGTAAATATTTTATTTACCATGGTTAAGGGTAAATCCGGTAAATAAGGGTTAAAAAATAAAATTATAATAATACAAAATTACCCTAAAACGTATCCTAAACTTATTGGTGGACACATACCCGACCATGAGCATCCTTGGGTCAATTTGGGGACCCCTTGGAGCCACTTGTATGTGGTAGGGACACTTTATATTAATAAAGTTAAAATAAAAATAAAAATGGCATAAGCTTACATCTTTTAGAAGAACAATTTTTACATAGGGTTATACATGTTGGATTTTCGATTATAAATATTCATTAGAAAGATAAAAAGATTTTCTACATAATGATATTTTATTTATAATTTTTAGACATCAAATAATTTAAATTATTAATGACACAATAATGATGCAATGTTTACCTCATTAATAAATCATTTAAATAAATAAGATTATAATGATTAAAATATTATCTAAAACCTGTCCAATTCTTATTGGTTGATGTTATTTAGAATATGAGTCATCTTATATTCTACCTCAATGATTTTTGGACCATTATAAACCGAATATAACTATATTATAAAGTAATACTTTCACTCTTTCCTAAAGAGCCCCTCTTCTCCCTTATAAAAGGAGACCACTTCTACTCATTCCTCACACCTCTCAAGCCACTTGGCTCGTCCAAACTCTGCCAAACTAAGCTCCCCACATTCCTATACTCATCCTTGAAGCTTCCCCTTAGGCAGAAATCATTTCAAGAAGTCCTTTGGTTCCAACCAAAGTGAGTTACCTAAATTAAAGGTAACGATTTCTCTTAAATTATTTTCATTTATTTTGCTTCTACAACCCCCAAACTCTTTTTATTTCCTTTCTTTTGTAACAACACCAGTATCCCCAATATACTAGGATGTTTTTATAAGAAGGATTAAAACTACACATACACACAACTCCATCTAATGGATGATGAACATAATGTTTCTGTGGATGGAAAACTAACGCCTCACGAAACGATGATTGTTCAAATACATCATACCGCCTCTCATGGTGGCCATTATGATGGAACTGTAATTAAATATGATATTAATGATATATATTTTATATATAAGCTTCTGTAATTCCATTTTATTTCATATCCTTATTCGTTTCATGTTGTATATACATACGATAATTTCATTTGAGGAAGTGCGGACTACCGCCCCCTTAAAATGATATGACTCGTTCATACCACACATGGAACGTATAAAGGATGGTGTTAATGAACATAAGTAACATATATAAAATATTATATTATACTGGAATAATAATATACCTATGTATCATTTGGATTCAATTCTTTTAAAATGAAAAATTAAATGGAAGTAGCGTTCGTGCGTACGTGCGGACTACCGTCTCCACGAACGCGATGAGATTCATTGTCCATCATATCCATTCAAGTATAATTATAATTTGTTGATTTAAAAATAGTATCTAAGGACTTTATATCATTCTGGATATGAATAATATATATCCCATTAATAACGAATATGGCTCACATAACAAAGAATATAAAGTAAAATGAACCCGTTAACACCCGAAATGACGATAATTCTAAGATATTATTAACAAATCAATGTTAAAAGATCATATATGATATCATATTAAAGTAAATGATTCTTGTATTATTCAATAACAATTATTTCACCATTATACAGGAGGTAAACCTACCATCGACCAAGGAAAAATTACAAAGTAAGGGATTCTCTTATCTCACTTTCAATTCCGTGAGATTTCCATTGTTCGCTACTAAATTATTGAAAGTGGTGTATTGTGTACTTCCATTTGATATATATTCTCATGATTCACTTTATATTCATGTTATTCTGTAAATCATTTGGTGGTTATTAACTTTTGGCCATGCGACTCAGTTGATTAACGTGGTAAGGGGTTTCTTGTCTCACTTTTAATTCCGTGAGAATTCCATTGATCACCACTTAATTATTGCATGTGGTGTATGTGTACTACCCATGATTGTATTCATTGTGTAATATAATTTATTTTATGGGTATTTACATCATCATGGTATGATCTTTCTTTCATGGGTGTTTGTTTCTTAAGTTACCTAATCAATAAGGGAATTTGAGATTTCAATTTCCACTCATTTGGCTTTACGCATATTTCATTGATTATATTACCCCAAGATTATGTGTGGAATCACTATTCATTTGATTATGTCATAATTTCCACTCCCCTTCCTGTGGATATACTTTTGATACACATAATCACTCCATTGAAAATTCTCAAGTCATTGATATGAATTTGATAAGAGTAATTTTAACTCTTTCACCATTTGTTGAGTTAAACATCCAATTCGTTGGTGTTGTTTTTACAGGAATATGTGTGAATATACTTTGATTGTTTTACACTGAATATCCAATCATATTTAGTGTATTTATATTTTTCACACATAATTATGTTGTTGATTTATCCTTAACCTAAGGATATGGCCTTTATGAGAGATTTCATCTCAACTTACATTCCATTGAGACTTCTTTGTTGATATACACCAAATCACTTTTATGTGGTGTATATAATGTACTTTGACATAGTATATCATGAATTCCCTTTATTCTCATGATATTACAAAGTTTTGATTACCTCAATTATTTTCATTCAAGCGTCTCGCTTTTGGTTAGAATCTCTAACTAAAATACCATTTTTAAATGTTTTAAAGACTTATTCATCTAAATCTTTCTCATTAATGTCCATGTTTTAAAAATGGTTTTAAGGATTTATTTATATGGACATTAAAGTTTAGAAATTAAAAATCCTTTTAAAAGGTTTCAAAGTGGTATGGGACACTTTGATTCAAAAATCTATTTTTAAATGGCTTCTTGACAAATAGTGTGACTTTTAAATGTTTTCAAGAAAAGGGGGATATTTCTCTCAAATAGTTTTGATGATTATTTTCATCTATGTCAACATCCTTCATTATTCATGATTGAGGTTAATGTGATACAATACAATCTTCCATATTGTATCAAATGAGTTATATTTGACTGTGGATGTTCTATTTTTATACCATTCATGGTTTGTGGTTAAAGTATTGATATTTCGTATGCTAGTTTTAATACGAATGTTTATTTTATGCTTAAACCTATTCATATGAGGAATGAATTGGACTTAATAAGTGACGGGTGGAGCCCGCTATAGCTCCTCGATGCATCGGTAGGTCTCATGAGACAAACTAGTGTCTTGGCACAAGGCCTTGACAAAATCTTATTTGTAGTCTTGGCACGAGGCCTTGGCTAAGTGGTTATGATAGTCTGACATTATGCATTCCAACATTATGAAAGTGGATATTGATATTGCATGTGATCATTCAACTAGTAAAATATCCATGTGAGTATGTAAATGGCATTATTTCATTTTACCTTTGCCATTTTATGCTGAAGTTCAAGTTTAAAAGGCTTTTGTTTTAGTTATAAATTGCCTTAAGTGTTTATGCTTATTTATGAAATCTTATGCTATAATGTTATCCTTACTGAGTATCTGAGCTCACCCCTTTCAATGTTTTATTTTTCCCAGGATTATGAAGAAGTAATTTATGAATGACCTGCAGGGATAGTATGAGGGGATATGAAGACAAGATGTTTTTTTTATGATGTAATGTAAAAAAATTATGGATGTATCTAGTTATTCCAAGGCTACTAAACTAATCGATCTTTCGAGACTTGATCTTTCTCGTGATCATGCCAATGTAATGTAATATTGCACCGACTCTAGGTAACTAGGGTCGGGGCGTTACAGTTGGTATTAGAGGAAGTTTAGTACAAACCTTGGAAGCTAGATTTAGATAAACTCTGATTAGAGAACGTAAACCTAAGATGAACTTTGAGGATTAGTATAGAAGAACTTCCTAGAATTTTGGTATTGTAGATATTTTGTGAGTTTTCCGAGCAATACATCCCTGTCTGGATACGAGCAGGTAGAGGCGGCTCTGGCACAGATGTACCTAGGGGTAAAACCCGAAAACACCGCTTTGAGCTAGACTCGAACGGGAACTGGTGCACGACAACGGGCATTGCTGCACTCTTGGTTACGACACTCCTGGGGGATATGCTTTGGTAAATTCACAAGATTAGTATAAACCATTATTAAGGGAATACAAAAAAAATGCCCCTAAGAATATATGTCGGCAGATAGATAGTGGATAACCTAGATTTTAACATAGGGTACCCCAAGTTAGGATGTATTGTTCAATTACAAGATTATCCTATTATGTATATTTTTTTACATTGTTATTAGATAAGTATTCAAAAAACCCTAATTGTATTTTCTTTTGTTAGTTGAAACATGGAGGGAGCAAGATCACGAACAACTCTTCTCACTCTTCCTGAAGAACTACTTACAATTATTATCCAGAAGTCATGCGCAGACGATGTTGAAACTTTTTCAAATGTCCAAGTTACATGCAAACAACTTTATGAGACATCCAATACCTCTAGCATTGCACGATTCTTTCAAGGATCAAGTACCGACTATGGGATAATGTTGCGCTCTCAACATTCTTACCACTCTAAGCGTGGGAAGTACCATCAGGGTCTTTTCAAATTATTCACTTTATCTCAAAATTACGATGCACTAAATGATTTTCTAGATGCTGCAGAAGAGGGAGACCTTCGAGCAGCCTATATGTATCAAATTATATATTTATGTCTTTTGGGATATACGAAAACTGATTTACCAAAACCTTATTTTGAAATATTTGAAGATGAATCAGTGAGAATTTTTCTAAAAAAACATGTTAAAGACGATGTCTCAAAATTATATATAAGAAATAACTATTTTTTTATGATGCATCGATGCTTCCATCGATATAATCCAAAATGGATGAGGAGTTTTTGGGTAAAGGAAGTAGATGATTTTGAAAAATTCCTGAGGTACCATTGTGACACATGAACGCATTCTACCAAAAGTCAAATCCGCCTAGTCTCTCCAGAGTTCATGTTGTGATCCACATACCTCTAGTGACAAAATACATGCCTGACCCAATGCATGTACTCACCTATGAAGAATTATAACTGGAACTCGATCTATCTTATTGTGAAGAGCCTATCAGAATTCTTCATACCAAAGATCAAGTGTTGAGAAACCGGATGCCTTGTCTGGTAAAAGATCTATGGAGATATCATAAGATGGAAGAGGCAATGTGGGAACCCGAGGAACATATGATGAAGAACCTATGTGGAAATAAATGGATGGTGAAATGTTTAAAAGTGTTAGTGCTCTTTATTGATGGGATTACTTTGGAATAATTTTCTCTTGTATGTGTAAACCTGCAATTTATCATGTGAAAATGATATCTGAGGAAGAATTATCTTTTCTGTTGCGGATATAGTTATAAATAACCATTTGGTCTTATATGATCATTGGGTTTGAGGAAATTATAAGTTATTATAATTTGGGATGAAAATGCAAGGTATGATATAATATTTGTGGTTAAATTATGTTATTTTGAGGAATTTATCTCATTTTGGTAATATTATAAAATATATTTTTTGAAAAAGGACAACACGTAGACCGTGTGACAACCCGTCGCGTCGGACAAAGTTGTGGGAATCGAACCCACAACCAAAGTGCGATTGGGATTTATCGCCTACCACTGGACTACGTGAAGTCCCTGGTTAGTGTGACTATTTTTTTTTGTAAAATGATTTTATTGATCAATAATAAGATGATTTGGGTTCTTATGTCTTATCAAATGAATACCCTTGGTATAGGAAAATGATTTGGTGATTAAGTGATAAATGTTATTTTGGAAGATGTTCGCTTTGTTGGGAACACTATATGCCCAAGGAAAATAGAATACAATGGGGTTTCATTTGTAGAGTAATGGTGGATTTTTATCTACGTTTTTATTGTTGATTTATAGTGATTTGGGTTATTTATGGAAATGATTTACCTATAACAGAGAATATGTGATGATGTTAATTACTTTTAAGTATGTGACTTTAAGAGTATTTGATGTCATTTGGAGATACAATGTAACATGGGAGACTACATAATCAAATTCTTCTATGATTTGGGTTTCAATATTAGTTTGGATTATATTAAAGGATTTTAAGGACAATTGGTTATTGAATGGTATCTATGTAACTTTGGGGTATTGTTGGTTTAATTTTAGAAATTAAGATTAGTGCATATTTATCTCAATGAATATCCTTTTGGGGGATCATTAGATCATTCACTTACCATTTTGGTTTTGATTAATCTTCAAAGACAATGTAAATATATGGTCTATCCTGCATAGATCATGTGATTCTATAGAAGTTTATTCTAGCTCTTCCAGTGTGACCAAGTCTTCTTGAATACTCATCGTTTAAAAAAAAATTGAGTTAGTGGTGGAAATTTATTAAAGAGTGAAAATTTACTTAAAATGTAAGTATATCTCATAATGTTCTTAGTCAATATCATAAATGAATTCCTCTTCCTTATGTAATGTAACTTTAAAAAAAAATGGTGTCCGTTTACTTTCCTACTAGGAGACTAATGGTCGTTTGTCCCAACACAAGTTTGTAGTTTTCTCATTGTTAACTTTCTCCTGATCATGATTTCTATCCCTCTCCTTCAGAACTTGACACTTAGTTTATCATCCATATCCATGTTTTCTTACATGGAATCCTAGTATGGGTTATCTTGGATGACCCTTATACCTCTCTTTCTTTCTTCTAAAGTGATAGTTTTATTGACTCTTTTTCCGATGTGGGACATTCCATTATATTCCCAAGCAAAATTTTAAAAATTGCGAGGACGCAATTTATTGAAGGAGGGGAGAATGTAACACCCCAAGCTTCCACGGTACGTTTCCCTTCGAATAATGCGATAGCGTGTGTTGTACGCAACCTCGAGTTCTAACACACACCACAACTAATTAAACTAGCCGTTGTGGATAGTAATACCTACTTTTTGAAATCATATATATTTTATATTTCAAAATGGACTTCATTTTTGGATTCGGAATATTGAAATTAGCCTAGGCTGAAATTTTGGTACTTTTCGGATAACTTTTATATTTTGATGAATAGTGAAAATTACTAAATTTTAATTAAAAACAACTTTTTTAATCAAAATAATTAATAGTGATAAATTGTGAATTTGAGTGATTTTAAAGTATATTTAGAATATATTTTTACCATTTAATATAATGTTGATCATTGGGCATAATTTTACAATTAAACCGAACATAAACAAGTGTTAATCTTTTGATAGTTATTACCTCTTAAAAACACGCTTTTTGTTTTGACAGCGGGAATTAATTTTAAATTAATTTCTGCCACTTCTGTGTTTTGAATTTAGAAAAATGGATTCCATATTTGGAATCAGGATTTCCAAATTGTGTAAATAGATAACTTTTATTTTTATACATTTTGAATAATTACTGTGGTAAATATTTTATTTACCATGGTTAAGGGTAAATCCGGTAAATAAGGGTTAAAAAATAATATTATAATAATACAAAATTACCCTAAAACGTATCCTAAACTTATTGGTGGACACATACCCGACCATGATCATCCTTGGGTCAATTTGGGGACCCCTTGGAGCCACTTGTATGTGGTAGGGACACTTTATATTAATAAAGTTAAAATAAAAATAAAAATGGCATAAGCTTACATCTTTTAGAAGAACAATTTTTACATAGGGTTATACATGTTGGATTTTCGATTATAAATATTCATTAGAAAGATAAAAAGCTTTTCTACATAATGATATTTTATTTATAATTTTTAGACATCAAATAATTTAAATTATTAATGACACAATAATGATGCAATGTTTACCTCATTAATAAATCATTTAAATAAATAAAATTATAATGATTAAAATATTATCTAAAACCTGTCCAATTATTATTGGTTGATGTTATTTAGAATATGAGTCATCTTATCTTCGTCCTCAATGATTTTTGGACCATTATAAACCGAATATAACTATATTATAAAGTAATACTTTTACTCTTTCCTAAAGAGCCCCTCTTCTCCCTTGTAAAAGGAGACCACTTCTACTCATTCCTCACACCTCTCAAGCCACTTGGCTCGTCCAAACTCTGCCAAACTAATCTCCCCACATCCCTATCCTCATCCTTGAAGCTTCCCCTTAGGCAGAAATCATTTCAAGAAGTCCTTTGGTTCCAACCAAAGTGAGTTACCTAAATTAAAGGTAACGATTTCTCTTAAATTATTTTCATTTATTTTGCTTCTCCAACCCCCAAACTCTTTTTATTTCCTTTATTTTGTAACAACACCAGAATCCCCAATATACTAGGATGTTGTTATAAGAAGGATTAAAACTACACATACACACAACTCCATCTAATGGATGATGAACATAATGTTTCTGTGGATGGCAAACTAACGCCTCACGAAACGATGATTGTTCAAATACATCTTACCGCCTCTCATGGTGGACATTATGATGGCACTGTAATTAAATATGATATTAATGATATATATTTTATATATAAGCTTCTGTAATTCCATTTTATTTCATATCCTTATTCGTTTCATGTTGTATATACATACGATAATCTCATTTGAGGAAGTGCGGACTACCGCCCCCTTAAAACGATATGACTCGTTCATACCACACATGGAACGTATAAAGGATGGTGTTAATGAACGTAAGTAACATATATAAAATATTATATTATACTGGAATAATAATATACCTATGTATCATTTGGATTCAATTCTTTTAAAATGAAAAATTAAATGGAAGTAGCGTTCGTGCGTACGTGCGGACTACCGTCTCCACGAACGCGATGAGATTCATTGTCCATCATATCCATTCAAGTATAATTATAATTTGATGATTTAAAAATAGTATCTAAGGACTTTATATCATTCTGGATATGAATAATATACATCCCATTAATAACGAATATGGCTCACATAACAATGAATATAAAGTAAAATGAACCGTTAACACCCGAAATGACGATAATTCTAAGATATTATTAACAAATCAATGTTAAAAGATCATATATGATATCATATTAAAGTAAATGATTCTTGTATTATTCAATAACAATTATTTCACCATTATACAGGAGGTAAACCTACCATCGACCAAGGAAAAATTACAAAGTAAGGGATTCTCTTATCTCACTTTCAATTCCGTGAGATTTCCATTGTTTGCTACTAAATTATTGAAAGTGGTGTATTGTGTACTTCCATTTGATATATATTCTCATGATTCACTTTATATTCATGTTATTCTGTAAATCATTTGGTGGTTATTAACTTTTGGCCATGCGACTCAGTTGATTAACGTGGTAAGGGGTTTCTTGTCTCACTTTTAATTCCGTGAGAATTCCATTGATCACCACTTAATTATTGCATGTGGTGTATGTGTACTACCCATGATTGTATTCATTGTGTAATATACTTTATTTTATGGGTATTTACATCATCATGGTATGATCTTTCTTTCATGGGTGTTTGTTTCTTAAGTTACCTAATCAATAAGGGAATTTGAGATTTCAATTTCCACTCATTTGGCTTTACGCATATTTCATTGATTATATTACCCCAAGATTATGTGTGGAATCACTATTCATTTGATTATGTCATAATTTCCACTCCCCTTCCTGTGGATATAATTTTGATACACATAATCACTCCATTGAAAATTCTCAAGTCATTGATATGAATTTGATAAGAGTAATTTTAACTCTTTCACCATTTGTTGAGTTAAACATCCAATTCGTTGGTGTTGTTTTTACAGGAATATGTGTGAATATACTTTGATTGTTTTACACTGAATATCCAATCATATTTAGTGTATTTATATTTTTCACACATAATTATGTTGTTGATTTATCCTTAACCTAAGGATATGGCCTTTATGAGAGATTTCATCTCAACTTACATTCCATTGAGACTTCTTTGTTGATATACACCAAATCACTTTTATGTGGTGTATATAATGTACTTTGACATAGTATATCATGAATTCCCTTTATTCTCATGATGTTACAAAGTTTTTATTACCTCAATTATTTTCATTCAAGCGTCTCGCTTTTGGTTATAATCTCTAACTAAAATACCAGTTTTAAATGTTTTAAAGACTTATTCATCTAAATCTTTCTCATTAATGTCCATGTTTTAAAAATGGTTTTAAGGATTTATTTATATGGACATTAATGTTTAGAAATTAAAAATCCTTTTAAAAGGTTTCAAAGTGGTATGGGACACTTTGATTCAAAAATCTATTTTTAAATGGCTTCTTGACAAATAGTGTGACTTTTAAATGTTTTCAAGAAAAGGGGGATATTTCTCTCAAATAGTTTTGATGATTATTTTCATCTATGTCAACATCCTTCATTATTCATGATTGAGGTTAATGTGATACAATACAATCTTCCATATTGTATCAAATGAGTTATATTTGACTGTGGATGTTCTATTTTTATACCATTCATGGTTTGTGGTTAAAGTATTGATATTTCGTATGCTAGTTTTAATACGAATGTTTATTTTATGCTTAAACCTATTCATATGAGGAATGCATTGGACTTAATAAGTGACGGGTGGAGCCCGCTATAGCTCCTCGATGCATCGGTAGGTCTCATGAGACAAACTAGTGTCTTGGCACAAGGCCTTGACAAAATCTTATTTGTAGTCTTGGCACGAGGCCTTGGCTAAGTGGTTATGATAGTCTGGCATTATGCATTCCAACATTATGAAAGTGGATATTGATATTGCATGTGATCATTCGACTAGTAGAATATCCATGTGAGTATGTAAATGGCATTATTTCATTTTACCTTTTCCATTTTATGCTGAAGTTCAAGTTTAAAAGGCTTTTGTTTTAGTTATAAATTGCCTTAAGTGTTTATGCTTATTTATGAAATCTTATGCTATAATGTTATCCTTACTGAGCATCTGAGCTCACCCCTTTCAATGTTTTATTTTTCCCAGGATTATGAAGAAGTAATTTATGAATGACCTGCAGGGATAGTATGAGGGGATATGAAGACAAGATGTTTTTTTTATGATGTAATGTAAAAAAATTATGGATGTATCTAGTTATTCCAAGGCTACTAAACTAATCGATCTTTCGAGACTTGATCTTTCTCATGATCATGCCAATGTAATGTAATAATGCACCGACTCTAGGTAACTAGGGTCGGGGAGTTACAATTTATTAACAATATTACCCATTGAATTAAAAAAATTTATGAGGAATTTTAAATAATTAATGAAAAATATTTCAATAATTGGATTCCATGTTATTGTTCCCATTTGTGAAATATACATTGATAGTTTTTTGACACAAATATTGGATATGTCGTTTAACGAGTAAGAATCATTGAAATATTATGGTTTTATGATTGAATTAAATTTATGGTGTAATGATTGTTTAGAAATATAATATAAGTTTTCGGCCTCAAAAAAAAGTTAGGGATTTTATTAAATAGGTCAGTTAGTGAATGGAGTTAGGGACTAGCTTTGTAAATCAATCTATGAAATTGTATTTCTGTATTATATGGTGGATATGAATTCACACATTTATATGAAAAATACTATATCCTATAACAATTTTTTTGAATCATATATTGGTTATCTGGATTCCATTACTATTATAGATTGAAATTTATTTGGAATTATAGTTGTTATTGGCTTCCCAGAAATCATCAAGTTATCTATAAATTATATATGTTCAATATGTTTTCTAAATAATTTATTATATAGATCTAGTTTTATCCATATAATTCTATATAATGTGATTTAATTCTTCCAATTAAGATTCAAATTGATGGTTGATTATGTTTTTATTTTATATCATACAGTTCTATGGGATTTTACATTCTGTTTATATAAGGTTTTATTTGACTAAAATAATATGAGATTAAATATAATATGATGTTACTGGGTGACATAATGTTTGGATGATTCTTTAATGTATGATGAAATTATTAATTTTGAATACTGATGAAGAATAAAATAAATTGTGGTTAGGTTGATGTTGATTAATATTCCATTTGAATTTTTTCTAAAGTTGCATTTTGACATGGGTTGTCTCATCCAATTTTTTTTTATTATATGATGTTTTAGGTGGGTCCACATGAAAGAGAAGGAAAACTAGAATTAATTTATATAAAAATTAAAACTGAAAAATAATATGTGAAAACAATAATAAAAATTAATGATGTATAAATACGAATATTATATGATTGCTTTGAGAAATGGACTGACTAAAATAAATTAATGAAAATTCAGTATTTACATATTAAAAAATGATATTATATACTATGTTCACCATTACTGTCTTCATGAAAAGAGGTTATTTTGGAATCCATGGATATTTGTTAAGACATTGTGACTAAATTTCGTCATTTTTGAGTTGAGGTAGAAGAATATTATATCTGGATGTCGAGAAGGTAGACCCAGAGATGGATGATAAGGGAATTATTTTAATAGAAATTAGTTATTTTCAATGTTAATTTCTACCAATTAATTTAATTATATCAAATATTCTTCTGAAAATATTATTTTGAATTTATTTTTAACCAAATATTAAAATTATAAATTCATTACAATAGTTGATATATTAAATATTGTTATTATATTTTTTTGGTTGTATCTTTACCTTACAATGAATATTCTCACTAAAACATTTTTTCATTTTTTTTATTAATGTGTTGATTGTGGAAGATAAAAAAATATAATATAATATTTGAAAAAAACAATTTAAAATTAATATATTAATTAATTTAGATGATGAATTACACAAATAATAAAGGTTTGAATTCATTCTGATCCACTTTCATTTTAAATTTATTCATCAGAATTAATTATGAAACACATGAAGTACTGACATGTGACACAAAATGATTTCTTTTTCATAAAAATGGTTATTATGAATAGAATGATTATAAAAATATGATCCCTTATATTTTCCATAGAAGGATGATTTATTCATGAATTAATATTGTAAATCTAATATTTGATGAGAAAAAGAAAATTTTATTTTATGAACCATCAATGGTTATTCAATATCAAATAAAAAACATCAAATTTTTAATAGAGTCGTGAATAATTAAATTATAATAAAAAAACATTTTTCATTATCTATTTTAATTAAATATCCCATAAATTAAAAATTGAGGAATATAAACTTGGTTTACTATTTCTTTCTCCTAAAACAATTTTCATATAAATTATTTAATACACTTCATATACAATCAATATATATCAATAATCATGTAAATTTGTTACTTTTTCTTATTGATATAGATTCAAAATCTACCAATACACGTATATACATGCTCATTGGATTTCATCATAACTTGACTAAACAAGGGTAATGTGTGTTTTATAAAACTTTTAAATTTTACAATTACTAATAATGTCCCTCTATTAAATTACTCTTTTTTTCTAAAATCATAATGATGGTATTGAGCTATAGTGTAATTAATTAATGGTATCACATCTTAAAATGAAATATATTTTATATTTTTTCATAACATAACATTCCATATGTTTCATTGGGTAATAATATTATAGCTCGGAAATATGAAAAATAAGATGTGAAGATTAAAATTTCATTGTATTTAGTCTCCATGTGGTACCATTAATACAATTATTAATACTAATTAAATTAAGAATGTTATGAATATGAAAATAATTTTTTAATATAAATAAATATGATTGATATCTAATTTTCTAAAATGATCTTTTTTAATGGATTTTTAAAATATTTATTGTATTTAATAGTGGTAACATTACAGTTACATGACCACTGGAAGGGAAAGGAAGTCATTATATATATTAAATGTTAATATTTTAAAAGTCATTAAGATATTCTCATATCCAATGGAATTATATATTCTTATATATTATAAAACATTAAAATAAATAAATAATATATAAACACATTGATAATGTCTTAAAATATTCAATGATCATCACTCAAAAAAATAATGTTTTTTTCATAATATTAATATCAAATATTTTATAATTAACAATATCTTATATGTATTTTTTTTAAAACTACAATAACTATAATATATCATTTTATACATTCAAAAATAATAAGATACTGTATATACATGTGGTTTTATTATAATAAATAATATATAGATGATAAATTTATATATTTTATACCAAAATAAATTTTTTAAGTGGTAATATTTTTATATAAACATATTATAACATTCTAAAATATGTTATTTTATGTAAGAAAATATAAGTTTCATTTATTTTTAATATGATTTATTATTGAAGAAAATAGTACAATATGGTTTTTAATGTAACAATCAATAATTTCGAGAAATTAATATATTATTTATTTATTAAATAATTTAACCTATTTTATTTAATAAAAAGGTAATTTAATGATAATTTTTGAAAATTCATTATTTCGAATGTTAATATGAAAAATATGACGACTAATCCATTTAATTATAATTTCAATTAATCGATGTATTATTTAAAAGAGAAATAAATTATTTTTAAATTTAATATTATTATTTTAATTAATTATAATTTATTGTGACTATATATTATTTTTAAGTGATAGAAAACGTATATAACTATGAAATCATAGTTTCATTCTTGTGTGTGGTCTTTTCTCATAGAATAAAAATAATTTTCATACATTTAGATGTTTATTTTTAAAATTAATTCACATATTATAAATTAAGATGGGGTAATATGTTTTTGGTGAATTTTATGGACTTTTTCAAAAATGAATTGAATATCTAAAATATGATGTTCATATAATTTAATGATAATATCATCATTAAAAAGAAACATGATGTATGAATGGGATAGGTTTGGTTATAGAATATAGAATAATATATGATTATGTAATTTTTAAAACTATATAATATCATGGTCTATAAATTATTTTATATTATTTGATTTATTTTGAAATATTATTTCGAACAACCTATATATAGACAATTTTACTATATAATGTACTCTTGGTGTGTTATTTGGGTTCAGTTTTCTAACAATGATGTTAATGTAATAATAAATGTGTCCTATTTAATATTAATTAATCCATATAATGAAGGATGGAGGATTATTATATCAACTAGAAGGTTTTTTGGTAAATAAGGTTGAGAACCAGATATTTGATATTTTCTTATTTATATTGAGCATAAGTGTCGTCATCTCAATCATAAATTTAATATAGTGTGGCATTTATTCTACTCTGCATTAGATTAATGACTTTTAAGAAATATATTTCTTATTGTTATGTTTGTTTTGGATTAATTTTATGTTTTTTGGCTTAGCATTCTTGATTTTTGTCTCAGCGTTTTTTAAATTGGAGAAATTTATGTCTAATTCTATGTAAAAATATGTATTAGATTCTCTTTGTATGTCTGAATTCCATAACAAAAAACATCAATATTGGCCTATTTATATTCCATTTATATTCTACGTATTTCTGATTAATTTTCCAATTGAATTATTTTTTATTTTTTATTTTGTATAATTTTATGTAGAATCCTCTAGATGAATGATTCGATCACAATTTTAGTAAACCTTATAAATTATTATATGAAATATTTTAATGTAGTTCTTTTAAAATTTTATGGATCAATTTTGCGGAAGCACTATTCCTTGTGGTGTGTGTAGGAAAGGATTTTGAAGGTTTTATGGCTTTATAATGACTGTGTTGTTAACATACTATTTGGTTATAATATTATAGATTGAGTTATGGGGATATTATTTCACCATTGATGGCCTATGATTTCTGATATTAATGTTTTAATTTTATAAAAATTAAAATAAATATGTAAAACCTTATGTAAAAAATGGTTGTTTGGTATATATATCTATATATATATTTGGAAGTATAGGTATTGTAGACTATAATATAAATTTTAGATATTTATGAATATGAAATTTGTTAGAAACAAAATTTTTATCGATAAAATGTGTAGCATGTTGTCCTAATTAATAAATAATTGGTAAATAAATGAATGGAAAGAAAAGGTAGTTCAGGGTCCTGAATCTGGAAATTTGAAGAAGATAACAACATTGTTTTTTTCTGGAGGATTTATTTTTAGAATACCATTCAAATATTGATGAATTGAAACACCATCATAATGTAATTTTATTGTCATATAATAAAAAATAATATCAACATAGTTGGATCAGTGTGTATGAAATTATAATGAGGAAAATGTCTTTCATAAAATGTATGTGGGAAGTGTGACTTCATGGTTATTGTCTCAAACCTGTATTTATAGTGGTAATTACCCATTTTTTCTATCTAAATTATTGTGAATTATTTTTTATAGGTTTTATTGGAAATTTTGATACATCCTCCTCAGATTAGACCATTTTTATGTAATATGAAAAATCACACGTGACATATAGTTTTACTGCATTAGGAGATGTGGAAGATAGGGTGATATGTTCCTACTAATTTAGGAACATTATCATTTACAAGGTTAAATTTTAATTAAAATCTTCTTATTTAACCGAAATCCCATAATTTTTAAGCCTTATTAGGGACCAAAATAAGGTATCTTCCCACAATGTTCTCTTTAGTGTTTTTACTCTCCCATTCCCTTTGAGGATTGGTGGTCATGGTGAACAAAATTAAATCCCAATTTTTGAATGACCAAATATTAATAAATAGATAAATTTAATAAAACATTATTTTATTTTTGGTGGAAATATATATATTTCTACAAACCAAAATTTCTAATCTGTACCGTTATTATTTCATCTAAATAATCACATGTGATGTGGGATAGTATTCAAAATATTTATGATATTTATTTAACTTGTTTTTATGAAATGATGAAATTCATGGTAAAAATTATCAATATTTAATAAGGATGCTAAATTGGATAGTTGATTCCAGTTTCAATTTTTGTAACATTCTAATAGAGTATAAGGATGGTCTTATGGATGTCATTTTTTTGTCAAAATCATAAAAATAATCATTTGTATTCTTCCCACATAATTCAATATAAAGGTTTCAATGCTTATAGGTAATGACATGAAATAGATATCATTATAAATCTTGCACATTAATATCATTATTTTTTAATTAGGAACATAAAAATGAATTGTAGGAAAATGAATTGCCTTTATAGATAATATTCAAGGATATAAAGAAACTCCAATTAAAAAACCCAATGAAAAAAATTATTTTATTTACTTTTTATAACGTCAAATGATTAAAATAAAATTATACGGGAATGTTATATCTCATTAATTTCCTGTGTGAAAATATAAGACCTATTGATAAATTTTGTACTAAAAATTTGTAAGATCATGTGATAGATTAAGAACCTAAAAATGTATTTCAAAATAGGGAAAAATAGTAACTTAATTCTGAAAATATTCATAAAAAAGATATTTCTATTTGAGCAATATAAAGACCCCATGAAATCAAAAATGGGGAAGGATAAAGACATTAATAAATAAATATAATATTTTCTTTGTTAAATCATTTCCATCTAGTAAGAGGAGGATAAAAAATTTCAAAATTATGGAATCATGAAGTTATATGTATTTTGTTATTTAAGATTATCTTGATGAAATTTTTATATGGAGATCTAATACTTGATTGAAAATTGTTTTTACAAGATGTGATTATTTAAATTCCACTACTAAAAAAGTATATATATAAAATAAATTCACTAATTAAAAAACAAATATTATCATATTATGGTAGCATAAAAATGGATTTCATGAGAAATTGGTTTGAATAACATCATTGAATTAATGTTTAGATGATTAATAATATGAATTAGTGAGAATAAATAACTAAAGAACATAATGGAGAATTCATAGCATATAACATGAGTGGTAATATCAAGAAATACTCTTTACTCCCTGTATAATATATGAGACCACAATTGCATCGGGTAGTAATGATATTCATGGGGTTTCTACTTATGAAATTATTCATATTCTATCACTATAGTAGTTTATGGGTAGTATAATACTAGGGATATTTATGGTTCTTGAAATGTAGGATTTTTAATGGAATACAAAAAATCATCAAGTTATACCATGAATGAACACTAGGAAACACGATAGTTATAAAACTATGTTATAGATTTAAAATATGAATTAAATATATCATATATTATTTTCTAATATCAATGGAATATGTGACACTCCCAATATGTGGTCTCCATAAAAATTAGATCAATTTTGGTTGAATGGGGGAAAAAGTAGTTCTTTTTTATATAATTACATTATTATTTATAGGAATATTTTAATTTTATGAAGTCTTCCTAGAAAATTTAATAAATTATTATAAAGAATCACCATGAAATAAGACCAATGAAGCCAAATTTAATAAAAAAAATAACAAGAAGTATCTTATAATGAATATAATATGCAATAATATTTGATGTTTTCCACGATGAGGAGGAAAATTAGGAGTTATAAGAGAAGTAAATTTTCCCCTAAATATGAGTGTCATTACAACATTCATAAATCATGAATAATTGATTTTAATAGGGTATTTATATAAATATATCATTATGTGAAAAAATAGGCCATGAACATGAAAATTGAATACTGGGTGAACTTATCATATGACTTGAAATCAAGACCACATTACTAATAAAAAAACTGAGTATACACAGAGTTTTCTATTTCTAAAAATTATGTGTGGTTGAGTTTTTTTATCCAAAAAATACAATTACAATGGATAATGCAGGAGATAGGCTGATCTATCTTGGATGAAGTTCTTAGTCCCATTCATTTGATTATATGATAATATGGGACTAAATATATATATATATATATATGTATTAAAATTCAACAAAATTAAATTTACTATAATGAAATATTGTTGTGATTTTTTTCATTAAAATGAATAAGGGGAATCATTAGATCATTTGTGAGGGGAACATATGAAATATTTTTTGGGAAGTTAATTTTTTATTTTCAATATGTTACCTAGTCACTTGAACAAAAAATCACTAATTAATATGTTCCAGAATTATTACGATCTAAATATTCCAAAAAAAATGAGATGAATTTGAAAAATATTATTCATATAAAAAATATTGATTTTTTTAAAAATACTTCATTATGTAGAATGGAAAATCATCAATGATATGTTAAATAGTTCATTCTTATGTTTATAATCCAACTACTTCTATGTTTTCTAATAGAGAAAGGGTAATTTATAAGGTTAATTTGTGAATTTTTTGATTTTTCAATCATCTATCATTATTATGAAAAAATAATGTATTTAAATGTATCACAAATATTTGATGAAAAGAAATATATTTTACTTGTTAAATAAAAAATTTGATCCACACTCAATTATGATATGTAATTGAAAATACAAAAGAAGGTAGAATACATTACGATGCATGGAATTCGACATTTTGTATAGGTGGTGAGGATAACTCAAAACCAAGGATCATTTATAAGTTTAATTATAAAATCAACCATGTAGATGTAGTTATTAAGATAAAGAATAATTTTCTTGTGACATATTAGAATCTTTAAGTGCTTACATATTTTTATTTTTTTTAATAATGATTTTTTATATAGAAATATGTACACACTTATCTATAGAATATGGAATGGAATGTTTCCCAAATGTATAGATATCATGGTGTTTAAAGGAGAATTTTTTATTCTAAACAAGTATAAGAATAAAAATTTCATAGATTGTGGAAATAGATTTATTTTCTATATAAAATACTAAAAAAAGTAATAGTAAATATATAAAAATTTATTATCAAAAATTTGGAATGAAACGATGATAATGTTGTTAAAAATAAGGAAAAATTGATAAATTGAAGTATATTTTTAAAAAAAATTAATTAAGACTATTATAGATAAATTAGTGGATTTGGGGTAGTTCATGGGTGTATAAAAGGTTTATATGAGAGTAGTAACAAGGAAGAAAACATATTTTCAATAAAAATTTTAAATAAAAAATAATCATAAAAATTCATTGAAAATAACATTATTAGTGATAAGAATAAACTTATTCCAAACTAATTTATGAATGTGAAATGAAATATATTTTATTATCATCTAGATAATAAAAATATTTAAGTGGAATATAAATAGGTGAATTGGGTCAAATTAATCCATGAGGATAATGGAAAAAATTATGATGAAACAAACATGGGAAAAGTTTCTAAGGAATCAAGAAAATAATTTTATCAGATGAAAATTGGTATTTCAGAAGATGTTAAATGATCATTGAAAATTAACAAGGAAGAAGAAAAATATTGTGTTAATTTTTTATTGCCAAATATATTGTATCGATACATACAAAACATTTACATTAGACGAATGGATGGAAACTATATGATTACTATTCTATGATAGTGAAAATTGGATATAATATCATTAAAATGGATATAAAATCATTATTTTTAAATGGAGTAGATGAAGATGATACTTATATAAGGAAAAAAATGGGAATGTTTTTTCAAAATATGTATATAATGTTAACTTGTTAATAAAGGAAAATTATTTCCTAATGAAAGTAAAAAGGATTAGTAATCATATATTTATCATTTTTTGAATAAAAATTGATTTTATATAGAATAATTTTTTTATAGTGTATATATCAAGAAAGAAGATAATAATAATATGTCATTTCTCATTAATATGGATAAAATAAATATTTGAGTCCTCAATTAAAAAAAATGAAAAGTAGATTTAAGAATATAATTATGTGAATTGCTAATTTCCTTGATTTATTTTTTAGAATTCAAAATTATATTATGTGTGATTAAAGGAATGGATACTATATTTATTTATCTAAAAAATATTTCAAACCAGATATCCAAAAGATAGACAAGATGGATTAATGTATAATGAAAACTCTTGCAAAGACACAGATGAAATTATCAAATTATAGATATAAAAAAATGGTAGATATGATCTCATATATAAAATTAATCAAAACATAAATCTACAGTTGACAAACACTTGAACATATATAATTTCAAGTTGTTTATATTATTCATGATCAAAAATGTAACATAGATATTTACTTTTGAAAATTGATAACATATGACTTATTTAAAATAGAAAAAATGGATTTTAATATGGATTATTATATAATTTCATAACATTATTTATTTATTTTTAAGGATGTATTTTTTTCTACTCGATTGGATATTGAAAATGTACTTCTAGTTATATATATTTAATATTATAATATTACTATTGTTGGAAAGAAGAAATATTTTATCTTTATATGAAAAAGGGAGTATGAATATGTAGCATCCACTAAAGAGTTTTCCAAGTTAATTATGATGAAATGATATCTTAAAAACATTTTTATAGAAGTGGCCTATCTTATTTGCATCATGTGTCAGAAATCTAGTTCCATAAATATGAGAATAATTCTTATTAATCATTTGATGATAACACACATTGTGAACATATATCATTTTTTCATGTATAAGGTTTTATAATGAATTGAGAGGTGGAATTTTCTGTCCCCTAAATACCTTGTTACTAATATATTAACAAATTCTGTACCCAATATGTATTTTTAAAGGAATTGGTTAGTTATTACTGTCCAACTATATAATTAAAACTAAATATACTATACCTCCGACGTCTGCACATCAATTTAAATTACTCATCTTTATTGGTATGGTCTCTCTAATGTATTTTACTGTTGGTTCTCAATCTATTTTTTAATCACCAAAATATATCCTATTTGAATTTTGATAATAATGTGGTAGAATATCCCAAACATAGGTTTAATGTGGATAATGACAGAGTATATATAATTTTCAATTATCTTGATAGAGGGGTATCAATATTCAATTATCATTGGGGAAAATATAAAGGTTTAATCAAGGGATAATAATATTGGAAATGAGTTTAAGTATATGTGATTACATGAATAGTAAATGAGTTGTTTTTATGAGAGTATTTTAATTAATCTCATTTTTATCACAACGATATTGTCATAATTTTTTTTATGTTTTATGTTATGTGAATAATCAATACACTCTATGTAAAAAATCCACTAAAGATTCATTTTTATCCCTATTTGGGATTTATATAATTTTATAACGACCCATACTTTACATACATTGTTGGTACTTCAAAATTGAAGTACACTTATTACAACATATAACAAAACCACGAAAGGACCGTATAGGTATAGTGTCTTTAGAAACTGGGAAACATAAAAAACTCGTTCATAAAGCGTCTACATTGTCTCCAATTTATTTCATCATATCTAGAGTTCCTTTTGGAATATCCTACTTAATAACTATCTTCCTGACCTGGGGGAAATAAAACATACAAAAGGGTGAGCTCAAATGCTCAGTAAAGGGTAAACAAAAGAAAAATCAATCACATCATATTCATAAGAACATAACAATTTGGAAATCTTACCCTGAAAAAGAGATCATAATTTCATAACATGGGATAAATCATGGTAGTGAAATGTAATCACAATAATAATAACTTAAAACATGACACTTTTTGTAATGAACACATAATCATAAAGAATCATTTCTTATTAGTCAAGACTCATTGCCAAGACTATCTTAGTGGACAAAGTCCATTTCTGAACCGAGTTCATTCCTCGTTTCAGTCTTGTTTCACTGAACCGGTTTAACCTGTTGTTCCAGCCATGTCTATATCAAGAGATGTAAAATCTTTACCCAATGAATTGGAGGGAGATATAGGTCCCACCCATCTCATAATGATACCATTCTTATGTGTGCCACAAAATCATAAACCATACATCATATCATAACCCATGTACTAAAAATGGGATTCTTAAACATCGTGACATCAGAAAACAATTAATATAAGATAAAGTAATTAATAAAAATAATTCCATCACAACATAATCAAATTAATGTAATAATAGGGATAGAAACAGAACCCTTTATTATCTTAGATGGAAAATAATTTTGATAAAACACCTGAACTCCATTCTTGAGGAAAATATCCTTTCTACCTCAAAAACATTTTTCCATTCTTAACATGTCATGAAATTTTAAACTAAAAGAAGTTGATTAAAAATAAACTTGAAAACTTGTAAATTAATATTCTTGTAAATAATGTTTTAAAAATCCATTCATTCTGTATAAGTTAAAAAAAACATTCTTCTCGTACTTTTTTCAGAAAACTAAAAAAAAGTACCTCGTACGAAAAACGACAAAAGATTCCTTTCATATATTTTACTAAAAACTAACCGAATGGTAAATTTAGATTTAAACAATTGTAGGTGGATTGAAATAATATTACATATTGAGGAAACATGGATATGGATGATAAAATACACCCCAGTAAATTTCAAAGTTTAAACAATCACGGATAAAAATGAGACTGTGATATTTCCCTTACCTTAGGTCCGATTTGCTTCGTAAGTGTCTGAACCACCTGTATAATGATTTAAATAATGTTATTGACTTATTCCAGAATCATAATAATTGTTATGATAACATATATGGTCATATTCTTATCTTCTTATTAGTAATATTTCATTGTTACTTGTTATTCGGGTGTTTATTGCTTTTTGTTCTTATGCGTGTTTTGTCGAATAAATTCTTATTATTCTTTTAGGTTATAGATACCTCATTTCCAGAATGGTATTAGTGTAATATATACCATATTCATTCATACAATTCATTTATATAATCATTAGGAAATGAATATCATGTAGAACGAGTCGCATCACATCGTGAAGACGGTAGGCCGTATGTACAAACAAGCGATGATATCATTGCCATGATCGTGGAATTGTATTGGAGTGTATGTATACTATTTCATAATCAATATTACATTACAATAATCATATATAGTCATTATTTACACCATTATTCCCATCCAAGTAAGGTGGTGGTGGAAAATAGATTACACCACGGCGTGGAGACGGTATTTCGTACGTACGCACGCGCGGTGATTTCATTTTCCGTAGGATGGATAGATGGTGAAATAGGTTTTTTTCATACATATAATAACATATTAGTATATTAATGATACTGATGTTATTACTTCATAATGAATCAACTAAAGAAGAATAAGTGGAAGAAGAAATAAAGATGAATGAATCGGTAACAGACATTACCTCTTCTTTGAAGCGCCTCTTTGAGACATCCTTTTAGGGCACTAAAATTTGTCTTTGAAGAAGACCAGGACCTCTAGGATGTTTCTAGGGAAGTGGATAAGATAATTTTTCAGCTCAAAGTGGTGTGAGGAAGAGATGGAGGAGGGTCCCATTTATAATGGAGGAGAGGGGAACCTTTGGAAAAACTAACAATATTATTTTATTATAAAGTCATATTCAGTTTTAAATAGCTCCAAATTGATTTATTTCGAATCTAAGGTGGGGATGGGTCAAAATCATCTCATACAATAGAATTTAGACATGTTTAGGTTCTTATTTTAACCTTATCATTTATATTTAACTTTAAGTTAAATAATTTTACATTTATCATGTCTTTTTGTATTCTTACAATATAAGGTTAATAAACATACAATAACAAGAAAAACGAACCTCAAGTTGTTTATTATTAATATATATAACCTTATCTAATTAATTTGGAAGATCCCTAGATTTTTAGAAATAAAATAACAATTAAAAATATAATATTTGTTTTAAAAACTATTTTTTGTCAATTTTGACACTATTTAGTAATAGATTTTTTTGAAAATCATAAAAGAATGATTAATTAGAAAAAAGTTAATTAGAACAATACTAACATGTCATATTAAACTAGAAAATTATTGGAATTCATAAAAAGTTTAAAATTACATTTATTAGGGTATTTATAACATCAATTATGTCGATATTTCATTAATAATATAATTACTGCATCATCATTGTGTCATTAATAAAGTAAATTATTTAATGTCCAAAAATTAAAACTAAAATACCATTATCTAGGAAATTGTTTTAGCTTTCTAATGAATATTTATAGTCTAATTTATCTTATGTATAACCCTATATTAAATATATTTTAGTTATAAAACATTGATTTGAACTATTTTAACCCTTCTTTAAATAAATTAATAATAAATGTCCTAATCTAATCCATGTAGGCCTAAATGGCATATTTTATTCCTAAGGTTGTTTTTGGTCGAATTACACTTATCCAATAGAATTTTTACATGTGTTATGATAATAATAATTTCATTTTTACTCTTAAATAACTTATTTACTTTTAACCGTGGTAAATAAAAGTAAAAAGTTACTATTCACCATAAATTATTTTCATCTCATTTAACCAAATTTTACTTACTGACATCAACCGTGTCTCTTGGATTTTTGAAATTCCACTCACAGAAGCGGTAAAATTAAGTTTTATGTAAATTTGCAAATTCTCATAGGAGGTGGGTAAAAGACGGTGAAAAGATCAATAAAATTTTTATATATCTAAATTTTTTATAAAAGTACTCCAATGAATTACATTGATCATATATAAGTATTATTTATCAATTTTGACCTAAAATAAATTGAAATAAAAAAATAATTATTTAAATAAAAAGTCGGTTTTTAAATAGTAACCCAGTTTTTTCACTATTCATCAAAAATTGAAAGTTTCCAGAAAAATTCCAAAATTTCACCATAGGCTAATTTCGATATTCCGAATCCAAAAACAAAGTCTATTTTGAAAAATAAAATTTAAAAAATTTCAAAAAGTTTTTATTACTATTCATAACGGCTAGTTTTAATAATATTTTAATAGCATATCATTGTTTAGTGAAACTCGGTATTGCGTATGATGCAAGCTATCAAGGAAGGTCGCGATTGCGTGTAAAGAAAGACAAGGTATTGTTGTGTGTAGTGTAAGATTCATTGGATTATTTATATAACATAAAAAAAATATTTCTCAAAAAAGTCTCGGGGGTTACATTCTACCCCCCTAAAAAAGAATTTTTCCCTCGAAATTCGTCACTTTGTAACAAAAAGATGAGGATACCTCTACCTCATCATATCCTCAAGCTCACATGTAGCTTCTTCTAATTGGTGGTTCCTCCATAAAACTTTCACCAAGTGAGTGGTCTTGTTCCGTAGGACTTTTTCACTACGATCGAGAATCTCTATCGGCTGTTCTTCATAAGAATGATCTTGTTCCAGCGGTAGAACTTCTGAGCTGAGTACATGTGAAGGATCAGGTATGTACTTTCTCAGGAGAGATACATGGAACACATCGTGAACTTGAAAGAGATTTGGTGGAAGTGCAAATCGGTAAGCTACCTTCCCAACACGATCTTTTATTTTAAAAGGACTGATATATCTAGGGCTCAACTTTCCCTTCTTTCCAAATCTCATGACCCTCTTCCAGGGAGATATTCGTAAGAACACTTTATCACCCACTTCAAACTCTATGTCTTTTCATTGGTTTTCGACATAACTTTTTTGTCGACTCTGAGCTAATTTTATGTGTTGTTGAATAGATCGGACATTTTCTGCCATCTCATCAACAATATCAGGTCCTAATAGCTTTATTTCCCAATCTTCATCCAAGCAAGTTGGAGTCCTTCATTTCATTCCATAGAGAGCTTCATAAGGAGCCATATGAATACTGGAGAGAAAGCTATTATTATAAGAAAATTCCACCAAAGGTAGGTGTTGATCCCAACCACCTTTGAAATCCATAGAGAAAGACTTCAACATATCTTATAGAGTTTGAATCGTCCTCTCAGACTGACCGTCTGTCTGAGGATGATAAGCAGTGCTGAAACTCAACTCTGTATCCAGAGTATGCTGAAGACTTTGCCAGAACATTGAGGTAAACCTCGGATCCCGATCAAATATAATAGAAAGTGGGACTCCATGCAATATTACCACTTCCTTTACATATATCCTCGAAAGCTGATCCAGAGAGAAATCCGCTCTAATAGCAATGAAGTGTGCAGACTTTGTAAGACGATCAACTATGACCTAGATAACATTATTTCCTTTGGATGTTTTAGGAAGTCTGGTGACAAAGTCCATAGTGATGTTTTCCCATTTCCATTCAGGTATGGGTAATGGTTGTAACATTCCCTTAGACTTCTGTCTCTCAGCTTTAACTTGCTGACAAACCAAGCATCGAGAGACATTTTCAGCAATATCTCTTTTCATGCCATCCCACCAAAAGTACTCTTTCAGGTCCCTATACATCTTCATGCTTCCAAGATGAATAGAGAATGAAGAACTATGAGCCTCATCTAGCAGCTCCTTCTTTAATTCAGGGAAGGGAGGAACACAAACCTGATTCCTGAACTTTATTGTCCCTTCACAATCATGGTTGAATTCAGGAACATTTCTCACCTTCTTTTGTAACTCTAAATCTTCTTTCTGTGCCTCTTTAATCATCACATTTATAGATCGTTGAATATTCATTTGAGAAAGATAAGATTTTTCACTTCCATTATAATTCCAAGATCCATCCTTTGTAAATCCATAAATATTGGATCTTTTGTGATCCTCATCATGGATAAACTGGCATGGTCTTGTCTACTTAATGCATCTGCCACCTTGTTTTCTTTCACATGGTGGTAATGGATTGAGAAGTCGTAATCCTTAATCAGCTCCAACCATCTTCTTTGGTGCATAATCAACTCCTTTTGTGTGAAAATATACTTTAAACTTTTATGATCAGTATAAATGTCACACATTTCCCCATAAAGATAATCCCTCCAAATCTTTAATGCAAAGATTACCGTAGCTAACTCCAAATCATGAGTTGGGTAATTTTGATCATGAATTTTTAACTGTCATGAGGCATAAGATATCACCATATAATTTTGCATGAGAACACACCCCAATCCATTCTTGGATGCATCCCTATAGATCACAAACCTTTCTCCACTACAAGGCAGTGTGAGCATAGGTGCCCTGGATAACCTTCTTTTAAACTCCTTGAAATTCTCTTTACATTCCTCCGTCCAAAAAAACTGAACTCTTTTCTAAGTCAAGCTGGTGAGTGGATTAGATAATCGTGAAAAATATTTCACAAAACGTCGATAATATCCTGCCAAACCAAGAAAACTTCGGATCTCAGTTACTATTGTTGGTCTATACCATCTTTCGATAACCTCTGTTTTTGCTGGATCCACATATATCCCCTATTTTGAGATTATGTGACCCAAAAATGAAACTTTTTGAAGCCAAAATTCACACTTGTTAAATTTGGAAAAAAGCTTCTCCTTTCTCAGGGTCTTCAATATAATTCTCAAGTGATCTTTCCTGTTCTTCCTTGCCCTTTGAATATACAAGAATATCATCTGTAAAGACTACCACAAACTGATCAATATAGTCTCTAAAGACTCTATTGATCATATCCATGAAGATAGCAGGGGCATTATTAAGAACAAATGGCATCACTATAAATTCATAGTGTCCATACATTGTACGGAAAGTCGTATTTGGTATATCCTCCCTTTTGACCCTTAATTGATGATACCCTGAACGGAGATCAATCTTGGAAAAGTATTGAGTTCCGCTTAGTTGGACAAATAGGTTATCAATGCGTGGGAGAGGATATTTTTTCTTGATAGTGATCTTGTTAAGTTCTCGATAATCAATGGATAGTCTCATTGATCCATCTTTCTTCTTAACAAACAGAATAGGTGCTCCCCAAGGTGACGCACTAGGGTGTATGAACCCCTTATCAATATTCTCTTGGAGTTGCTTCTTCAATTCCTGCAACTCAATTGGGGCCATTCTATAAGGTGTCTTTGAAATAGTCAAAGCACCCGGTACGAGTTCTATTGAGAACTCAACTTCACTATTTGGTGGAAGACCCGGAAATTCTTCCAGAAAGACATCATCAAACTCCTATACAATGGGAATATTCTTAATCGTGAGTTTCTCACCAACCATTTGAGATAAATAACCTTCATTTAGTGGAATCAAGACCCATAAAATGGCAGAAATTTCCACTGGAAGGTTATGTTCATCCCTGCATCGATAGACGATCATAGATTGATCTGGAATATGAAATGTGACTTCCCTTCATTGGCAATTAATATGAGCTCCATATAGAGAAATCCAATCCATGCCAAGAATCACATCATATTCCACTATAGGGAGGATCACAAGATTTGTAGGAAGCACTTTCCCACAAACTTCAATTGGAGAATAATTATAAACTTTTGATGCGACTGTTGTGCCATTAGGGGTTGTCACAGCTAACTCAACATCAAATTGTTGAGGTAATACGGTGATACCCTTAGAAAATTTTTCAGAAATAAATGAGTGGGTGGATCTAGAATCAAACAAAACATTTTCTACTTTAGAGTGGATGGTAAGTGTACCTTTCACCACTTCGTTATCATACTCCACATCACTGATAGAAATTGCAGGTTAATTTTCTTTGTCTTTAGCCTTATGACTTTGTTGACATTGATCATCATCAACAATCCTTGGATTAGGGCATTGATTGGCATAATTATCCATTTCCTTGCACTTGTAACATTGAAGTGTAAGATGTGCACTCTGGGTATCCTTTTCATTGTTCGTATCACTAGAAATCTTCTTCCCATCATTGCAGCATTCAAATGCCCGATGACTTTCCTTTCCACATTTGAAACATTTACTTGCACCTTTAAGACAACTCCCTCCATGTTTATTTCCACACTTTGAGCATAAGGGAAAACTCAACTTCTTTTCAGTGTGCTCTTTATATTTTCCTTTGAATTCCATTTTCCTCTTCTTATCAAACCCATATGACTGATGGGTTACTCCAATATCCATCTCAACTTTGAGAGCACATCAAATGATTTCCTCGTATCCATTGAAGTCCCTTATGGCTAACGCCCTTCGAAGACTTGGTTTTAAGCCACTAAAGAATCGATTGATCTTACTCTCTGGTTGGATAATAATACCAGAAGCATACCTTGCAAGTCTTGTAAAATTTTCTTCATAAGTACAAACAGATTCATCATCCTTTTTCTTTAGTTCAAGAAACTCTTTCTCCATATTTGTTCGGAGAATACGAGGGATGTACTTATTGAAAAATAAGTTCTTAAACTCATCCCATTCCTTGGAATCAATTTCATCTATTTGCCTCGTATTCTTGATAAGATCCCACCATTGATCAGCATCACCTTCCAAACGATACACTACTAAGATGACTTTATCATGTTCAGAACATTGAAGAACTGAAAATATCTTTTCTGTAGTACTAATCCATTGTTCAGCAACTAATGGATCAGTAGACCCGCTGAATGATGGTGGACGTTGCCTCATGAAGGATTCAACAAAATTTTGCTCCTTCCTTTGCTCGTTCGGAAGTCCTACATGATTCATAGCTTGAGAAAGTCATGTGAGCATGGCTACAAGATTTTTCCTTCCAGTTCCCATAACGTTTGGTTGCTCAGGGGGACAATCATTGCATTTCCCTTCGCATTCCGCATTAACACGGTTCCTTAGGGTTCCAGACATTGACTAAAACCAAGAAGAATTGTGTGAGCAACACTAATGATAATAGGAAAACGACATAAAAAAGAATAAAATTTCACACTTAAGGTCTTATCCTAGGTTATTCCTGACCATTTTTAAAACAGTAAGATTGTGTTCTATGCTTAGAGTTATCCTTAGGATTCTTACTAGGGATTTCACATCCTAGTTTCCAAAGGTTGACTATACCTTTCCTCTGACACCAACTATAACGACCCATACGTTACATAAATTTTTAGTACTTCAAAATTGAAGTACACTTATTAAAACATATAAAAAACCCATTAATGGACCATATAGGTATAGTGTCTTTAGAAACTGGGAAACACAAACAACTGGTTCATAAAGCGTCTACACTGTCTCCCATTTATTTCATCATATCTAGAGTCCCTTTTGGCATATCCTACTTAATAGCATTCTTCTTGACCTGGGGGAAAGAAAACATACAAAAGGGTGAGCTCAAATGCTCAGTAAAGGGTAAACAAAAGAAAAATCAATCACATCATATTCATAATAACATAACAATTTGGAAATCTTTCCCTGCAAAAGAGATCATAATTTCATAACATGGGATAAATCATGGTAGTGAAATGTAATCACAATAATAATTACTTAAAACATGAAGATTTGTGGAATACACACATAATCATAGAGAATCATTTCTTATTAGTCAAGACTCATTTCCAAGACTATCTTAGTGGACAAAGTCCATTTCTGAACCGAGTTCATTCCTTATTTCAGTCCTATTTCACTGAACCGGTTTAACCTGCCGTTCCAGCCATGTCTATCTCATGAGTTATAAAATATTTACCCAATGCATTGGGGGGAGATATAGGTCCCACCTATCTCATAATGATACCATTATTATGTGTGCCACAAAATCATAAACCATACATCATATCATAACCCATGTAATAAAAATGGGATTCTTAAACATCGTGACCTCATAAAACAATTCATATATGATAAAGGAATTCATAAAAATAATTCCATCACAACATAATCAAATAAATGTAATAATAGGGATAGAAACAGAACCCTTTATTATCTTATATGGAAAATAATTTTGATAAAACACTTGAACTCCATTATTGAGGAAAATATCTTTTCTACCTCAAAAACATTTTTCATTTATTAACATGTCATACAATTATAAAATAAAATACGTTTATTAAAAATTAACTTGAAAACTTGTAAAGGAAGCTTCTTGAAAATAATGTTTCAAAAATCCATTCATTCCGTATAAGTTTAAAAAAACATTCTTCTCGAACTTTTGTCAGAAAAGTAAAAAAGTACCTCGTATGAAAAATGACAAAAGATTCCTTTCATATCATTTACTAAAAACTCACCGAAGGATAAATTGGATTTAAAAAATTGAAGTTGGATGGAAATAATATTACATATTTAGGAAACATGGATGTGGATGATAAAATACACCCTAGTAAATTCCAAAGTATAAACAATCTCGGATAAAAATGAGATTGTGATATTTCCCTTACCTTAGGTCCGATTTTCTTCGTAAGTGTCCGAACCTCTTGTATAATGACTTAAATAATGTTATTGACTTATTCTAGAATCATACTTATTGTTATGATAACGTATATGGTCATATTCTTAGCATCTTATTAGTAATATTTCATTGTTACTTGTTATTCGGGTGTTTATTGCTTTTTGTTCTTATGCTTGTTTTGTCGAATAAATATTTATTCTTCTTTTAGGATATAGATAACTCATTTACAGAAAGTTATTAGTGTAATATATATCATATTAATTCATTCAATTCATTTATATAATCATTATGCAATGAGGATCATGCAAAACGAGTCACATCACATCGTGGAGACGGTAGGCCGTACGTACGCACGAGCGATGATATCGTTCCAATGATCGTGGAATTTTATTGTAGTGTATGTATAATATTTAAAAATAAATATCACTTTAAAATAATCATATATAGTCTTTATTTACACCATTATATCCATCCATTTAAGGTGGTGGTGGAAAATAGATTACACCATAGAGTGGAGTCGGTATTCCGTACGTATGTACGCCTGGTGATTTCGTTTTCCGTAGGATGGATAGATGGTGAAATAGGGTTGTTTCATACATATAATAAAATATCATTATATGGATGATACTGATGTTATTACTTCATAATGAAACAACTAAATAAGAATAAGTGGAAGAAGAAATAAAGTTGAATGAATCGGTAACGGACATTACCTCTACTTTGAAGCGCCTCTTTGAGACGTCCTTTTAGGGCACTAAAATTGGTATTTAAAGCAGACCAGGACCTCTAGGATGTTTCTATGGAAGTGTAGAAGAGAATTTTCAGGGGTTGGACGAGTTTGAAGGCTCAAGCTGGTGTGAGGAAGAGAGGGAGGAGGTGCCCTATTATAAGGGAGGAGAGGGGCACCTTTGGAAAAACTAAAAATATTATTTTATTAGAAAGTCATATTCAGTTTTAAATAGCTCCAAATTGATTTATATCGAAGATAAAGTGGGGATGGGTCGAAAGCCTCTCATCTAATAGAATTTAGACAAGTTTAGATTCCTATTTTAACCTTATCATTTAGATATAACTTTAAGTTAAATAATTTTACTTTTACCATGTCTTTTTGTGTTCTTACACTATAAGGTTAATAAACATACTATAACAAGACAAACGAACCCCAATTTGTTTATTATTAATATTTATAACCTTATCTAAGTCATTTGGCTGACCCTTAGATTTTTAGGAATAAAATAACAATTAATAATATAATATTTGTTTTAAAAACTATTTTATATCAATTTTGACACTATTTAGTAATTGATTTTTTTGAAAATCATCATAGAGTGATTAATTATAAAAAAGATAATTAAATCAATACTAACATGTCATATTAACCATGAAAATTTGTTTAATTCATAAAAAGTCTCAAATTACATTTATTTGGGTATTTACAATATCAATTATGTCAATATTTCATTAATAAGATAATTAATGCATCATCATTGTGTCATAAATAAACTACATTATTTAAAGTCTAAAAATTACAAATAAAATATAATTATGTAGGAAATAATTTTATCTTTCTAATGAATATTTATAGTCGAATTTATCTTATGTATATCCCTATATTTAAAATGTTTTAGTTATAAAATGTTGATTTTAACTATTTTAACCCTTCTTTAAATAAATTAATAATAAATGTCCTAATCTTATCCATGTGGGCCTAAATGGTCATATTTAATTCCTAATGTTGTTTTTGGTCGAATTACAATTATCCAATAGAATTAAGACATGTGTTAGGGTAATAATAATATCATTTTTACTCTTAATTACCCTATTTACTTTTAACCGTGGTAAATTAAACTAAAAAATTACTATTCACCAAAAATTATTTTCATCTCATTGAACCAAATTTTACATACTGACATCAACCGTGTCTCTCGGATTTTTGAAATTCCACTCACAGAAGCGGTAAAATTATGTTTTATGTAAATTTGCAAATTCTCCAAGGAGGTGGGTAAAAGACGGTGAAAAGTTCATTAAAATTTTTATATATCTAAAATTATTATAAAATTAGTACAATGAATTATATTGAACTTATATAGGTATTATGTATCAGTTTTGACCTAAAATAAATTTAAATAAAATAAATAATTATTTAAATAAAAATTCGGTTTTTAAATAGTAACCCAGAGTTTTCACTATTCATAAAAAATTGAATGTTTCCAGAAAAATACCAAAATTTCACCCTAGGATAATTTCGATATTCCGAATCCAAAAACGAAGTCCATTTCGAAAAATAAAATTTACAAAATTTCAAAGAGTTGTTATTACTATTCATAATGGCTAGTTTTAATAATATTTTAATAGCATATCGTTGTTCAGTGAAACAATGTATTGCGTACGACGCAAGCTATCAAGGAAGGTCGTGATTGCATGTAAAGCAAGACAAGCTAGTTTTATGTGTCGTAGAAGATTCCTTTGATGAATTATATAACATAAAAACAAAATATTTCTCATAAAAGTCTCAGGTGTTACAAATTTCATGAATACTCATGTGATAAATATATATGAATTTTTCTGAAAACCCAATATGAAATATTATACAATAATATATAAATTTTATGTAACTAGTTTTTTTTTGTTTATAATAGATAGAATGTGATCAGTAATGAGTCATGTATTTTCTTTTATATTCTGTTTGTTGATTCTGGGAAAGAATCTTGATCAACTCTTGGATAATATGATATTATTTTGGAAAATATTGTTGAGAATCATACTTTGTAAATTTTTTAAAATTATTTTCAGTATGTGATCCATAATTCTAAATAGTAAGTGACTTGTGAAGGACCATTTTTGATACTCAATATGGAGGATTGGATTTTAAAAAAATCATTGGTTCTTTATAAGTTTTATTTATAATTACTATATGTGTTTATTTTCTAATGGTATGTGTGATTTTCTCAACGTACATCTGTATGGGGGTACTGTATGATAGTTTTCAGTATCATATATTTAATACTTAGAAAAATATTGTTTCATAATATCTATATACATGATTACGTTGGTAATAAAAGCATCACTGCAAACCAATATATGTGTAACCAATTAAAATGAAATTCCCATCTATAAATTAGTTGAAGCTTTTTCATGTGATTCATTTAGAAGATTTATGTTTCCCATATTTGAACGAAAGGATATTTCTAACAAACTAATAATACTTATGAAATATTGTATTTAAAATTATAAGCCATTGATTTAAATATTTAATATGTGTTTTAATACCTGGAACACTACCTAATAGGGTGTAATGAATTGATTTGAAAGGTCCAAGGGAATAACAATCAATATTAATTTAATACCCCAATTGGACTAATTATTATGGATATTCATATGGGATTATGTTTTGTTCATTCAAACAATATATTTATTTATATTAAAGAGATTCTTTTCAAACATGGAAATGTAAAAAAAATTAACTAAATAAATAAGGATTTTAGTTTGAGAGTCAAAATTATACGTTTTGTGTAATAAGTCATAAAAGATATAGATAGTAAAATTCATATATTTTTATTTAATATTATATTCTAAAGGATAATAAAATATAAAAATATATCAATTAATAATAATGGGAAATTAAAAGGTGTAGAATGTGAAGACTGCTCTAGTTCTCAAATCATGAATATTGTAGAAGGAAATTATAATTTTCCAATAATATACTGATACTCAATCATTGTTCAGGAAGCTTCTATGTGCAACACCAACAAAAAATATATATTATAATCTCATTAATAAGATCAATAAAAATTATTTTGGAGTGAGTAGTGGTTTATGATGCGTGGTTTTCAATTCTTGTAGTTGGGTGAGGGATATTATCTTTTATGTGTCTTGTTGAATACCACGATGGAAGTATGATAAATCTATTGTTTATCCACCAAATAAAGGTTCTTTTGTGAATCAATTGAACATTCATGTTGACACAAATTATCCATATATTAACCCATTTTTAACCAATTATAATAACATGTATTATCTATTTTTGGAGAATTGCGACTATTAGGAATAGAGAAATTTATAATCTCAGTAATTATGGTGAAGGATCATTGAGATGGTAAAATTTTTATTTTCAGAACCAGATTCATCACATCCCTCAGGGTGAAATCATTTTCTTGGGATATGAACTATTTATCCTCTTCTGTATAAATTTTACAAACCACTCATAATTCATCAAATATATTAAAAAATTACCCCAAACTAGCTCTATTGGTAAAGATAATATAAAGATATGTGGTATATGGATGAAAAATAACAACATTACAATTTTTTAATTTACAATTATTTCAAAATCTACTCTTATGATATATTTGACTATTTAAAAGTGAATATTATTTTATTTAACTATAACAACAATAAATATAGTTGAGTGTTTTCTGTATTTTTCTTTTAAGTAATATTTTATTTCATTACAAGATTATGAAATTATATAATTAATAATTACGTAATTAAATTAATTATATTTTACATGGCCAAATAAATAACCTCAAACTATTATTTTGTAAAAAATGTTTTTTTCAATACAGTTTTAATCATTACAAAAGTATAGAAAAAAATCTTCATAAAAATAAATATCATGGAATCATATAAAATTATTTTCATAACATTTCTAGTTATTTTTTAAATCATTTTCCAAGTGTTAATAGAAAAATAATTTTACAAATTATAACATAGTTTTCTTCAAAAAAAAATTATCATGAAATATATGTATATAAAGATGATAATGACTAGTTAATAATGTATCTCATTCTTTATAAATACATATAAAAATCATAATTTTTTAGGATCTAATATAAAATATTTTTTTCGATAATTCATTAATGTTATTTGATGAATCCTAGTATATGGGAAGTCTGGTTCACTCTTTATTGTATCTATGATAGTATTATTTCTATATTCTTAAACTATAAATTTATATTAATTTTAAAATTCATTTAATTGATGTATAGATAGAAAATTTATTCTCAATTCAATAATATTTTTTATAGTTCCATTTTTAATTTTTATAATGACATTACATTGAAATTATATTTATTAACATTGAAATCTAGTAATTTAATATATATTATATGAGAATAATATTATAAATATTTAAATATATTCACTGATATTGTTTCTCGCATGATTTTTTGATACAGAATTATATTTCATTTTCTATAACAAATTATCTTATCCTTCATTGATGAATAAATTTTTATGATGGTCTCTTCAATTCCCCATTAATGTTTTTCTAATTTATATTTTTTCGTTCAATTAAAAAATTTATTATCTCTATTTAGATTATATTAATTTAAAAAATCAATATTTTAAGCTTTTTTAATAACCATTAAATTCTTATTCTTGTTTAATTTTAATTTTATCTAATAATTACATCTATATTTCAAATATGATATTTTATATTGAATATTGATAAAACCCATTAAAATGTAATAATTATTTATCCATTCCATTAATGTGATATAATTATTATTTATTTTAAATAAATATTTTTATTTGGAACTGATTATTTTAAATATATTATATTTAACTAAGTGTTTATATAATTATAAAACATATTAATAAAGTTGATAATAATTTTATATCTTTTTGTGATGTCCTATGTGGCATGAACTAGGTATGTTTCATTATTCTATTATAGAACAATGGTAATTTGGTTGTGATATTTTAAGGTTATCTTATATTAAATGGTCATTCTAATGGACTCACATATTCTAAGCCTATAGTGAAATTTTTTTCTCTCGTGGATTCTTTATTTTTTTGGTTATAGGTTCTGCTACTTTTTGATGATCTTATTCCTTGTGTTCTATTATGATAAATGATTAACTCTCAATATTAATGATGAAAATGATAAAACTGGGAATATTTTTCTTTGAATTTCATCGGTCATGTTGGTGTGGTCATAAAATTTTGGGGTCGTCTAGAGATCAATGTTATCATGTTTTTTAATGTTCAATTTATTTAAATATTTTTCAGGGGTTTGGAAGAGATCAACCATGAATTCAGTAGATTTTTTATATTATAGCTTGTGATTTCAAGATAATGAAAATGATTCATATATTTCAAATAAATTATTTTGTATCTGGTATAATTTTGTACATTGAATTCATGAGTTATAAACATTCATTACCCAATAAAGTGTCTGGTCTGATATAAATGATATGATGGAGCATTATTCCGGGCAATTTTCATGGGGATTGTCCCACTATCATCGGGTATCCTATTTTTTTATATGAATAATTTGTTATTGAATTTTATTTCTTTTAGAGTATCATATATTTTTTTGGGCTGTTATTATACGAAGTGGTTGTTTGGTAATAACATGTATGGTTCAGTAGTGTTGTAGGATTCATAAACAACAAAATGAAGTTGAACTTTTCTAGAAAATTCTGGAGTTTAATTATTTAATGTATATAGATACAATGATTATGATAAAGGTAGTGAAATTATCTCAAAAATGATATGTCTTCTCAATTGGGGTACATGGATTATGATTATAATGTTAAATTACTAAATATATTCTATATTCTATGAAAAAACCATTTTTGGATTTCTTATGTCCTATTCTTAGGTTTATGATTATTATTCTTGATCTTATAAAAATATATATTTCTCTATTGATTCATTCATATCAATTTTTTCAACAATTTAATTGGATTTCAAAATCATCATTTCATAAAAGTAAACACACATGAGTTCATATATAAAGGTTTCAATAATTTAATTGAGATTTTTATGTATTTATTTTTGATATCTTTAAGGGATTATATATTTTATGATTTAATATAATAAAAATTTATGAAGACGCTAATAATATTAACTCCAGATAATTTAAATGATATAAATATTATTGTTATGGTTGCAAAATATATATTTGTTATATAAATTCACATGTAAGTGTATGATACACATGAATCAACTTTGAGACCGATCTATGAAATTATGAATAGAATGTGAGTAAAATAATAATATATCCCTTAACAAGATATGTGATTCAAGGTATAATGAATTGTATTGTTAAATATAACTGGATATATTTCAATAATGTACCATAAAAGATTTAATAATTATGAAAAGATCAAAAAAATCATTGGATAATGAATTGTATTGTTAAATATGCATGGATACATTTGTAATGTATTTTCAGTATATTATCCATATTTCATAATAATATGTGACTTGTGGAGGATCATTTGTGATACTCAATCTTGTAAATTTGATTTTTATAAAATAATTGTATATTTTTATGTGTCATTTAGAATTACTATATGTGTTTATTTTCTAATGGTATGTGTGATTATTCTAAACATAAATATGTACGTGGGTAGTGTATGATAGTTTTTAGTATCATATATTTTATAATAAAAACAATATTATTTCATATTCTCTATATACATGTTTTTGTGGGAAATAAATGCATCATTTCAAACCAATATATGTGTATCCAATTAAAATTAAATTATAATGTATCAATTAGTAGGAGTTTTTCATGTTGTTCAGTAAGTATATTTTCATTTCCCATATTTTAAACAAAAGATATTTCTAAAAAACTAATAATACTTCTAAAATATTGTTTTTAAAATTATAATTCATTGATTTAAATATTGAAGATGTGTTTTAATACCCTGAACACTACCTAATGGGGTGTTATAAAATGATTAGAATGGTTCAAGGGAACAATGATAAATATTAATGCAATACCTCAATTGGTCTAATGATTAAGAATCTTCTTATGGGTTTATGTTCTGTTCATCGAAACAAAATATTTATTTATATTAATGGTTTTTTATTAAAACATGGAAATGTAAAACATAAATTAACTAAATAAATAATGATGTCTGTTTGAGAGTCAAATTTATAGGTTTTGTGTAATAAGTCAGAATATTTATAGATAGTAAAATTCTTACATTTTTATTTAATAATATATTCTAAAGGATAATAAGTAATAAATATATCTCAATTATTTATAATGGGAAATGAAAAGTTGTATAATGTGAAGAGTTATCTAGTTCTCGAATTATAAAAATTGAAAAAGGAAATCATATTTTTTCGATGATCTACTGATACTCAAACATTGTTCAATAAGTGTTGATGTTCAACACCAACCAAAAATATATATATTTTAATCTCTTTACGATGAGGAATAAAAAATATTTTGGAGTGAGTAGTAGTTTATGATGGGTGGTTTTTCATTCTAGTAGGTGTGTGAGGGATATTAGCCTTCATGTGTATGGTTTAATACGAAGAGGTATGTATGATAAATCTATTCTTTATCCTCTAAATAATAAATCATTAGTGAATCCATTTAACAGTCATGTTGATACAAATTATCAATATATTAACCCATTTTCATAACGAATTATAATAACTTTTATTAAATATTTTTGGAGAATTACGGCTATTAGGAATAGGGAAATTAGTAATCTTACTAATTATGTAGAAGGATCATTGAGATGGTAAAATTTTTATTTGTAGAGCCAGATTCATCACATCTCTTAGGGTGAAATCATTTTCATGGGATATGAACAATTTATCACATTTTGTAAACAATTTTTAAACCACTCATAATTCATAAAATATATTAAAATATAACCAAAAAATAGCTCTATATATAAATATAATATAATGTTATGCGGTCTCTTGATGAAAAATAACTAATTTAATACAATGTTATTTATATTATTGTTAATTTAAAAACCTTTCATACAATATTTTTGACAATTTATATATGAATTTAATTTTATTTAACTATAAATACATTAATGATAGTTTAGTCTTTTCTGTATTTTTATTTCCATTAATATTATATTTAATTTTAGGCTTTTGAAATTATATAATTAATAATTACAGAATTTTGATTGATTACATTTTTCAAGGAAAAATAAACAACCTAAAACTATTATTTTGTAATAAAATATTTTTTCAAAAGATTTTTTATCTTTCCAAAGAATAGTTAAAAAAATATTCACAAAAATAAATATCATGGAACCATAAAAAATTATTGTCTTAATATTTCTAGTGATTTTTTAAATCATTTTCCAAGTGCCAGTATAAAAATAATATTACTAAGGATAACATAGTTTTCATCAATAAGATATATTATCATGGAATATAGGTATATAAAGAGGATAATAACTTGTTAATAATGGATCTATATCTTCATAAATACATATAAAAATCATAATTATTGAGGATCTAATAGAAAATATTTTTTTCCGATATGTCACTAAAGTTATTTGAAGAATCCTAATATATGGGAAGAACGAAAGACACCTTATTGTATCTATGATAGTTTTATTTCTATATTCTTCTTCTATAAATTGATCTAAATTTTAAAATTCATTCAACAGATGTATAGACAATAAATTTATTCTCAATTCAATAATATTTTTTATACTTCCATTTTTCATTTTTACAATGAAATTTCATTGAATTTATATTTATTAACATTTGAATATAGTAATTATATATATATATATATCATATCAGAATCATAATATAGAAATTTATATATATTTGCTGATATTTTTTGTCATATGATTTTTTGATAGGGATTTATATTTCATTTTCTGTAACAAATAATCTGATCCTTCATCGTTGAATAAATTTTGACGATGGTCTCTTAAACTCCCCATTTATTTTTTTTCCAAATCATATTTTTCGTCTCATTACTATATTTATTGTCTCTATTGACATTATATTAATTTCAAAAAATCATTATTTTAAGCTTCTTTAATAAACATTAAATATTTTTCTTGATTAATTGTATTTTTATCAAAAAATAACCTCTAGATTTCAAATATGATATTCTATATGAAATATTGATAAAAAGCATTTAAATTAAAAAATTATTTTTTCATTTTATTAATTATTATTTAATTATTATTTATTTTAAAAAAATATTTTCATTTGGAACTGATTATTTTAAATATATTATATTGAACTGAGTATTTATATAATTATAAGACTGATTAATCTAATTTATAATAAAGTTATTTCTTTTTGAGATGACCTATGAGGAATGAACTAGGTATGTTTCATTATTCTATTAGATAAAAATGGTAATTTGTTGGTGATGTTTTAACGTTATCTTATATTCTATGGTGTTTCCAATGGAATCACATCTTCTATGCCTATAGTCAAATTTAGTCTCATGTGGATTCATAATTTTTTATGTTGTAGGTTTTGATACTATTTGATGATCTTATTCCATGTGTTCTATTATATTAGACGATTTTATCTCACAATTAATGATGAAAATGATAAAATGGTGAAATGTTTTATCCAAATTACATCAATTTTGTTCGTGTGGTCATCATATTCCATGGTATTTTAGAGATCAATGTTATCATGTTGGTTAATTTTCTATTTATTAGAGAGTTTTTTAGGGGTTTGGAAGAGATCAACCATGAATTGAGTGGAATTTTTAAATTCTACATAGTGATTTGGAGATAATTAAAATGATTCATTGATTTAAACTAAATTTTAGTGTATCTTGTATGCTTTTTGGACATTGAATTCATGATTTATAAACAATCATTTCCCAACAAAGTGTCGGGACTGATATAAAAGATGTGACAGAGCATTATTCTAGATAAATTTCATGGGGATTTTCCCAATGTCATATGGTATCCTGTTTTTTATATGAATGATTTGTTATTTAATTTTAGTTCTTTTGGAGTATCATATATTTTATTCTTTTGGGTTGTTATAATATGAAGCAGTTATTTGGTAATGAAGGTAGTGACACTATCTTAATAATGTTATATCTTCTCAATAAAGGTACATGGATTCTGATTATAATTTTAAATTAAAAAATGTATTATATATTCCTTGAAAACGTCATTTTTTTATTTCTTAAGTCATATTCTGTAGTTTATGATTATTATTCATGACCTTATAAAAATTTATATTTTTCTATTGATTCGACCATTTCTTTTTTTAATAAATTTAATCGGATTTTAAAATCACCATTTCATAAATATATACCGGCAGGATTTCATATATAACGTTTTCATTAATTTAATTGAGATTTATATTTATTTATTTTTGATATCTTTAATGGATTATATTTTTTATGATTTCATATGAAATAAATCTATAGAGACGCTCGTCATTTTAAGACCAGAAAATTTAAATGATATAAATATTAATGTTATTGTAGAAAAATATATATTGGTTATATTAAATCCACACTTATGTGTAGAATGAACATGTATCCACTTTGAGACTGATCTATGTAATTATCAATAGAATGTGAGTGAAATAATAATAAAACCCTTAATAAGATAATAGTTTCAATGTATAATGACTTGTATTGTTAAATATACTTGGATACATTTCTATCATGTACCATAAATTATATAATAACTATGAAAATCCCATAAATAATAAATAATGGGATATTTGATCATATTCTATAATAAATAACGTTACTTTTACATAGAAATATAGATTCATTATTTATGACTTTCATAGGCACCCCATAATAAAACCAAAAAAACATAAAACATGACATTCCCCCAAGAATAAGTATCTCTTTTTTCTAATGGATCTTGACACCTCTAATATATTTTTTAATATTTAAAAAATTTATAACATATATCTCGGTGAGTATACATACTTGAAAAAAAAATTCTACTAATGTAACACTTATTTATTCTAATGTGAAAAGTGAACACCAATGAATAAATTAGAAGTAAGAAAATAATAATCTATCTTAAAATAATATTAAATTCATATATATATGTATTATCTAATTCGCACTAATTTCATTGAATTATTGTAACCTATCATCAACATTATATAAATTGAATATTAGAATATAGAATACAGAAAACATTATTCTCAATTGGGGCCTATTAACCAATAATTATTCTATTTATATTGATTTAATATTTTTTAATTCAGGAATATAGGATGAATATTATTTTATGGTATTACATGTGGAAATAAATTAAATAAAAATTATTAAATTTATTAAGAATAAATAATGGTATTATTTGGGATGTTTTTCGACATTCACCATATAATTTTATAATAAATTGAATGTTCATACTCATACACCCACATAGTGAGAGAATATATACTTCTACATCTACGAACATACAATGAGTTAATCTCAACGTTCAAAAAATTATTATAATGTATAAAATATGACATTTATATAATGATCAATAGTATGTAATCTTTTGTTATTGGTATCAAAAAATATTTTTACGTATTTTTACGAAATATAATTATGGGGATATATTTTTGGATATTCTAGATAGTTCTAGACAATTTTCGTATGGTTTTATGAGGTGAAAACCCTCAACTAGTGGATTTAATATAAGTAATTATACATAGATGTAGAAGTATATGTTTGGGGATTTTTTATATAGTTTTGGACTATTTTGGTATGGTTCGTCCACTCTCTCCTTCCACACAATTACCATGTTCACTCACATTATTTATTAGAACCTTTCACCAACCACACACCTACATTGTGACTGAATAGTTTCCATGAGATGGATTATAAATATAGATATCCATGTTCGTATTTAAGACTATCAAAAACCATTAAAAATAATATAAATCATATTATAGAATCATAAAAACTAATCCGTGTTCCATATAATGACAAAATAATGAAAACAATCTTAAGGACCCAAAATTGAAGTTGCCACAAATAAATTGAATGTGGAAAATTAGAAGAATTAAATATTACATATTTAAACAATAACATAAACCAATCAATATGAATAATCATAATTTCTTAAATAAAATAATTATAAATGGAAATTATTTAATAATACTTAATCACAAAATTTAATGGATCTTTGATTCATTAAAAAACAGTTGGATTTTTTAGAAAGTAAGTGATGGAAACACCTATATAGAAGAATTATAAATATAGTGTAATAAAAAATCATTCAAATATAATAATAAATAAAATAATTTTATTAACTTGTTGATATCATTCTTATTTTATTTCTATTAACATGCATAGCAATATGAAATTCTGATTTTCATTATTAATTTAGAATGGAAAAAAACTACAATTTGTCAATGTGGTCACATAAATTATTTAAATAATTTCATGTCACCATATTTGGAAATGTTGATAGAATAAATTTAATCCATTCTCAACATAATTAAACTGTATACCCAGATATATATATATATATATATATATATGAAATCCCTATAGTCCATGATATAGGTTTTGTTGATTTTGTTATATAATTCCCATGGATTATAGTTTTCCCACATAAGGATTATGTATTTTTTGTACCCTGCATCAAAAAATAAAGGATTCCCAATACTTGATAAATTACTTATACTATTGAATCACCTCTTATATATATGATATATTTATGATATATTCAGTAACTAGATTAAAAAATATTTTTATTTATTTCCAATTGAATTTTTAATATTGTATAATGGGGTATCGTATTTAATCATACGCGGTTCATTGATTCACATGTGATTTCATATACGTTGATATGATTAAATAATATTAATTTACACTGGTTGCATTAAAATGAAATCATTGATCACATTATTTCTCACTAATCAAAAAATATATATATTAATTATTTCCTTATTCTAAAGAATATTCCATTTTAAGGAACTATTTCAAAAAATGGTGAGGTGTAAATAACATCTAAAATGTATATATCATTAGTAATGGTATCTAAAAAAATACAATTAGACATGTTGCACAATGACATTACTATAATAAAAAGATGATATAGTGTTAGTGGTAGTGAAATCATATTGTACATATGTTAAATATCATAATATTTAATATTCATTTTGTTTTCGTTTTGGTAGAATTTTTATAATGGTTTTTTTGAAAATCCTATATTTCTTGTATTTATATAATAACATTGATACATATTATCTATAATAGAAATCTATTTAAAAACATAAAAATGTATTTCTATTATAATATTTTAGAAGAAAATGCTTTTTCATCAATAATTTTCATTATAATGTATGGTCTATTGAAACAGTATATAATTTTTTTTTATTTAATGATACGCCATTATCTATCACATAATCTCAGAGAATTTGTTTTATTAATAAAAATATACTAACACAAACATTTATTTTTATCTTCTTAATGATATCCAATATTACAATTAGTGATTCACATGTGCCTTATGACTGTAGAATCTATTAATGGAAATGCACTATTTTCTAAAAAATTGACATTTTGATATCTTTAATCTAATGTAAAAACTTATAAAAATGATTTATCGTATACTAACATCTATTATATATACTTCAAGATATTTATTTCACAATAAAAATAATATAATTCTATATATTTTTGTTTATAGTCTTATTTCAAATAAGGACACGAGATTAAATGTATCACTAATATATATTTTAGTAATTCATATTTGATTTAAGAAATATATAATCTTGTTCCATTATATAAATGGATTTTTTGTTTTAGTTATTATCTAACTCATTTTATTATAGCATATTTTATTTCAATTAACATTTAATTAAAAATCAATTATGTTTGTTAAAATGGAGAAAATTAAGCATTATATGAAACATTACTAGATTTTTTTTAGATTTAAATATTTAAAATCTAAAATGGACATAACAGAAATGATATATCTTTTTATATTTTATAATGTTAAATATATATTATATAATAATATAGGAAATGATATTTTATAAAACTGTATTGTTGAGAATTTGGTATCATTTTATGAATTTTTAGAAAATAATAAATTCAAAAAGTATAATTAAAAAATTATTATTAACAAAAACCTTTTATAAATAAAAAATAATATATATCTCACTTTAATAGTGATTACATTGACCAAAAAACATATACCATATAATTATGAGGAGAATGTTGTATTTAGTGGTATCTTTCATGAGATAAATGACTAATATTTGTACAATAGTCGAATAATTTGGTTAAATTGATGAATTTAATTTAACCATTGATGCCATTAAATTCTACAATTATTTTATTTTTATATCCATTTATTCATGAAATTAACGTGAAATATATTGTTCTATTAAATTACATTATTATATTGATGTTGAAATAACATAAATCCAGTAAATGGATTTGGAAAAAATCATGGGTGATGTTATACATACCAAATATTCGTTCATGGTTGATGAGGATCCTTTCTAAAATTCCAAAAGTAATACTTATATGTCGTGAATAATTTTTTTAAAATGATTTTAATTATATTTATTACATATAAAATTAAATTAAAATTTCTTATATAATATAAATAATAATTCAAATATGTTTTTGATAAGTATAGAATTATATTAATTTTTAAAAAATTACCATGAAAATAATAAAATTCGTATTAGATATATTTAAAAAATGTGAAATAAAATAAAATTAGAAAATTATAATTACATATCAATGAAAAAATATTTTCATTTATAGATAGTTTTTTTCTTCCCATTGTCCTTGATTGGAGTAATTTATTTGTTGTATGATTGATTCACCTTATTATTTCGTTGAGAAAAATAGTAATACAAAACCATGATACAAATTTCGAGGAAAAAAGTAATAGATATTTATAATTATAATCCATATATGAAAATATTGATTAAAAATATAGTGGAAATGATATTGATTCCAATCTATTCAAAAGGAATTTGATTGATTAATGCAGTTTATGTATTCTATGCATTATTCTATTGTTCATTTAATATGACCTATTTCTATTTGATAAATAGATAAGAGGGATATTTTCATAATCATATGGATTGGGTGAATATCATTTTATATATTTATAATCTACATGCATAATGTTCTTCTAGAAATTTTAGGTACTCGAGGTAGTTTAATGAGGCTAATGTATTATATTTGTGTTATGTGATGTTGTAAGTCACATTTAATAATGATACCTAATAACTGAGTTGGAAGAGAGGGAGGAAACACTATTACATCATGCGGGGTCAAATAATTATTCCATATAATATCCCAAAATTAATTAAAAGCACTAGTGGCACATAAGTGTTCATAATAGGTTAGTTTTCAACCCAAAAATTACATTGGACTCCATTCAACATCTAAAATAAAAAATATATATATTTCCATTATGAGGGATGTTTCGAAGATAATTTTTACTAATTTTTGTCCAATAGTTATTTATAATCAAAACATTAATATAAATTTATCGAAAAATTTAATTGGGAACATCTTCAAGGACATAGACCATTATAGAAATGATTTTAGTTCGATCCATTATTGAGACAACAACATTTTCATCCATATTTAATTAACGATATTACTAAAATAATTTTATATTAAAATAATTTAAAAACATTTTGTTATTTTTTTTGTTGGTTTTATAATATGTGATGATTTTAATAATACATTATTTTCGTTATTATACTCATACTCTTGAAAAATCATGTTTATGTGACTCAAAACGTCATGGTGATGAAAAATAAATTAAAAGAGTAATGAATTTATCATGTAAAAATGAAAAATTTTATTTTTTTGGTGTTATTAATTACAGAATGTAGTTGATGAATTATTTATTAATGATTTACGTAATATTGTGAACCTAGTAGTTATTCTATATATATGGTTATAACAAAGAAGATGAATAATTATTTAAAATGATATCTTCTAGGGTTTTTTACAAATTACTTGATTTAGATTATGATTTTTTCATGTCCCTAATGATGAATATTTAGTAAAATAATCTATTATTAAAACTATAGCGGGGATTTTTTTTATAATAAATGGAATTTATGAAAGTATGTTTACTATAAAAGACTACTGTAGGATAAATAAAATTGGTGATACACCTAATAAAACAATATTATTTCCACCCATATCTCATTTTCATTTTAAATACAAATAATATTGGCATAAAAATTACTTTACACCAATATATTAGAAATCATGATATATAATTATTTATTGTGAACTGGTTTTTTATGACTATTAATTATTTTTTATTGTTTGTTCATGTTTGAAAGTGTGTATAATTTTGAATGTCATGTATTTTATTTATTTGATAGAGAATGTTTGGAATACATGGTTATCAATTATGATAATATTTTCATATTTGTTTTATATGAAATATAGATTTCTATTTATAATTTTATTACATGACTATCAATATTTGGGGTTTGCATGTTATAATATCTATATGTTAATGTTATTAAAATCTAATTGGTTGTTAGACGATCATGAATTCTACCCCTTCTATAAGATATGGATTGATAGATAATAAAGGCCTAGTGATAGGAATATCAATATTAATAACGCAATAAATAATATAGGGGGCCATATCCTAGCACTTTAGGACTGGGATCTTGGGTTTGAAGAAATTGAGTGGGTCATTTCCTGTGGTTGGATTTTGTAATTATTATAAAAGAAAATTAAAATGCATAAGGATATTATAAATATATAATTAATTATATTATAGATTTTTTATAATTTGGTTAAAATAACTCAATTAAATGAAAATTAAAAATATTTAGAATCTTATTAAAGATTATAACATTTTTTAAATGAATATTTTTGAATTTTAATTTTTAGGATTATTCTACATCATGTGGTGGAAATATTTTGCTTTTTTCTCAATACTTTATTCACAGTTTTACACTTTTTCCTAGTCACCATATAGTCCAACAGAATAATTTTAATTTTTTGGGGGGTTGTCTGTTGATTTTATATATGATAATGTGAAATTGTTTTATATTTCAAATATTTATGATTTAAAATCTATATGATTTATTTTGTTTATCAGTTTTATTATTATCGTTTTCGAGGTAGTAATATTCCATTTTTAATTATTTATTAAAATGATCAAATATTAATTTTTTCATTTTTTAAAAATCATCATAGAATAATTTTTCTAGTTATAAAAATCATGGAATTATAGTTTCTAGCAACCATTTATTGGTTGATACCTTAACATTACTCACATTTCATGATCATAATAAAAAACTATTTTCCATGTTCACTTACATAATTTTGAGGATTTAAATATTATAATATCATATATTATTCATTCAATATAATATTATTATTGATATCATCTATAATAAATATTTCATCCAAATTCATAAATTATGATGATCACTCTAATTTACATAGATTTTATCCTGTTATTTTCTTTGTATAAGGTCTATAATTTAATAATATCTTGGATCATCCCACATGAACATTTTATATCATCTCATTATATATTATATCTCCCTTGACCATTCTAATGTTCCCATGGTCTATGCATAATGAAATTTTATAAATTTCAACCACAAAAAGCAAAATGTTATTAAGTATTCTATGGGAAGAATGTCATGTTGGATGTTGTTTGTTATGATACATGATATTTTCATTTATTGGAGAATTTTTTATAGTATATAACATTAGTTACTATAATATATTTGTAGAGTTGTGAGACAATGATTCACCCTATAATGTAATATATCATGTTATGAATTCTAAAATATGTTATATCCTTTGATTTTATAAGGAATAGATATAATATACATAGTTGTAATTTGATATTAATTTATCATGGGGGGGGGGGGTTCAGAAATTAGTCATTTATTATCAAGAAGATGAACATGAATAATAATAATAATAATAATAATAACCAATATAACAATAAATGAATAGTTATTTAAAAAATTTAATCATATTTCTATATTGAAATTTTCTCCAAGAAATCAAAGAAAATTAATGATTATTTTTATATATATTTAATTACTAATAATTAATAAATATGAACTTTTCTAAAATTATATATCAATAATATAAATATAAATTAAATATAAAATAAAATAATTTACTCTCTGAAATCTATCAAACATACAATTATTAAGTCATAAATAAATGAATTAATTTAACTTAATTAAAATTATATATATATATATATATATATATTATTTGGATAAAAAATCAAAATTAATGGCATCAATTCAAAATATATTAACAAAAATAATATTATGATTCTTATAATAATTAATTTTTTGATTATTACATCCCCGGTATATATTCACCGAAAATTTCATTTCCATATGTTCCACTCTTTGTTAATCACAATATAAATATTTCCTTCTTCAAATGAGTGTAAATGATGAGAATTTTTTACCTCAATCATATGCTTGTTCATGCTTCAATACTACCATTTTTTACCTTTTATAATATCCCTTTTTAAAGATAATATTCAAAAATATATAATGTTGTGGCTCAAAAAAAAATTTATGAGTATGAGGTTTGGTGGGTAATAGTGTAAATTGTAAAATTTAACAAAGTGGGTGTTGGACCATAAATTACAATATCTAATAAATTTAGAACCTAAAGGGTAAATCCTTACACAAAATCCGCAAAAATATTATCACACATAATGCTCTTATTATTTCTTTATATACAGATTCAATATAAAAAATTATAATATTGAATGATTCATCCTCCTATAACTATTTTTTTATAATGATTTCATATTTTTTCATAATTACTTTTTAAATTAGAATTATTTATTTGTGTAAAATGGTAGAAATGATTTTATAACGATATTTTATATAAAAACTTCATAGTCATTAATTAAATTAACACATCAAATGTTATCACTAAACATATATTCTTCCTTATAAGAAAATTTGGAATAATACCACTATAACTAAAAGATGTAAGTAAATTAATTCTATAGTACACATAATATGTGTAGTTGTATGTATTTTAATAGAAAATTGGATCAGTTAATTTATTATAAATTATTTAAAAAACAACTATGAATTTATAGAAGTTAGAATGGAACCAAATATGTATCAATAATATATAAATGGAACACCATGTTTCATATAACTAATGACATAAAAACCTATTGAAAAAACTATTATAATTGGAATAAGTGATTGAAAAATTAATAATTATCAAGAGAAATATGGGTAATTGATTAATATTTTAAAAGGTTTTAAATACCTATCATGCTGGAATGATATTTCATCAGATATTAAATGTAGGGTTGAATATAGATAATATTTTAAAAAATTGATTATTATTAAAAATTATATCAGTTTATGAAAAGTTAGATCAAAATAATATAATTTTTTTAAATGAAAAATATTAATTCATTAATAATATTTTGTTTAAAATATAATGTTTACCATTTTGTTATTGTTAAATTTTTTTCATTTATGAACACTAAATTTCTAAAAAAAACAGAAATAATGGATATTATATATGTTAATATATGGAATCTAAAATTTTTAGTTGATATATATCCACAATATAGCGTAATAATATTTTTATAAATTATAAAAAAATATGATGGTGTATAAATAATTTATATGATATTAGTAACCAAATGTGTTATTCCAAAAGAAACCATTCAAAAAAATATTCATTCAAGAAATATCTGTAAATACACACATGAAAATTTTTAGGATAATGAATTATTCAAATAAAATATTAAAAATGAAAATTTTGGGAAATAAAATGAATCTTTATTTTTCTACTTATCAGATTCGTATTATTACTGTTAATTCCTATTATGTATTTTATTTGTCCACAATAAAATTATAATTTTGTTGTTTTTTAAATATTAAATCAACACATATTGTAATCTCTATTTTACATCAAAATTCACTCAATTTTTTTGGGTTCTCCATGATCAATTTATTATATTATCATAATTATCTCAATGATATGGTCATATTATATTTGGGGTGTAGTTATGTAGGACCCCACATTCATTCCAATTTTTTTAAATTTATATTCATATATAATAAGAATTATTGTCTTATAATGTTGGTTCTATACATTATCTTGTGTAGATTTTAATTTTACATACACTATCTACCTATAAACATCCACATTTGAATCAGTGATTATTACCTATTTATTCTTCATAATCATACATATTTTCATTCAAGGTAATTAGTATGATTATTAATATAAATTTTGAAAATTATTTAGAATTATTTTTAATTTATTTGTAGAAAATATTTTAGAAGTCAATATATATTTCTCTTATATACCATTATTTTCTCTATTCATAACTCAATTTACCCAAAGAATAATTCTTTAATGATTGTGGATAAAATAGAAAAAAATATCAACTATTTATTATTACTCAAAATTAACAAAATATTAGATTGATTTTCTCCATAATAATCTAGATCATAAGAAATTTGTATCAAGTCATCAATTTAGATACTAAAATTCTCTTTCTAGATTTCATCATTAATATAATCAGTTCATTATTCACTATATTCTGACAAAACATAATTAAATTAATCAACTATTATTCTCCCACTATGAAATATTTTTTCTATTGGATAAATTAATAAATATCATGTAATTAATCTAGAAACATTAAAAATCAACTCTAATTACTTAATAAATAATAATAATGGTATGCCATAAATTTTCACCCAATATTCTAGTATATCTTAAATAATAATCTATATAATATCATTTATATTAGATACAATTTTCATTTCTATTCTGGAAAATATTATAAATTATTTTTTAAGAGTATCATAACCTTCTTTATAAAAATATGTAAAATATTTCTTTACTGACTTCTGCTATATTATTATTTATCAATAGGGGATGTTGGTATTGTAGTTAATATAGCCACTATTATTATTTCTGGATGAAATTTTGTGGTAGTAATTAGATTATGATAATAGATGATTGAGAATGGTTTTTTATAATATTCAAATTGATTTCAAATAAAATTATAGAACCCTTATATTTTAACAAATTTAGAAAAAAGTAATTCAATTTCATTGATCACATACCTTACATGAGACACCAATATTAGAAAACCATGATATGTTCTTAAGATATTTCCATTCAACCATTACCACCAATACATTGTATTGGAAAATTGTAATAGGCAGTCATGATTCTTTTGAATTTATGGGTAATTGTGTTAAAAATTAATTCACCTCTTAACTATTGATTAAAAATTAATATAAATATATTTTGACGGAGAAAATTATTTTTCTAAAAATCTATTTTATATGCACATTTTAATTTTCTCAAAGTAAAAAAATAATAATCACTAGATGTGAATGAATTTAATGAAATCTATGAATTATAAATTCCTTAATAAGTTTTATTATTCATTTCAAATATTTAAAATTTTGGGCCATGAAAAAAAATTCACCAAACTATAATGTTCTAAAATAAATTTCATCTCATTTCCAAAAATATTATAAAATTATATTTTCATCAATTCTAGATATTCCATTTGGTAATATAGATTCCATAATTAGAATCATAAGTTTAATGGATCATAAATAAAATCTTTTTTTTTGTATTTTATTATTAGTAAATAGTAATTATTAGTTTCTTGTTAAATGGAAAATTAGATAATTATTGTAAAAAATAAAAGTATATAAAAAATAAATGAACATAACTCTTGAATAAATATTATTTAATTAGAATTAAAAGTTAAAATTCATCCAAAGTTTGAATATATGACGTTATTTTACATTTGGATTTTATTATTAATGTTAAAATGCTTTATTTATTTAAACGAATTTTTTTCATATTCTTCATTTTCATAACAATAATATTTTTTACATATGTATAAATCGAATATTTATTGGGACATAAATATAAAGCTAAAATATCAATCATTTATATTCCTAATTTTAATTAAATTTTATTTTAATATGGAATAATCAATTATCATAAATTTTGACAGAATAATTACATAGTAATTATTAAATTAATCGTAGAATCAAATAATTTTTTTTAAAAATATTGGAAGTAATATATTTTTATAGCGTTAATTTTATCTAGTAATTTTAAGAATAATATGAATTATTATTTATATTTTTTAGAATTATATTCATATTCCCACTTTAATTGATGTATTTAAATATAATATGAATATATATTTTGAATAATGAAAATAATGATATTTTATAATAAATAATATATTTTTAATTATAATTTTATACATTAAAATATTATATCCTTATGAATTATTTTCAATGTTTTTAATTTTTAATCATGGAAAAACTATTTTTTTTATTTTATAGAAACATTAGTAACCTATAATGAGTAGATAAAATTTACACAATGGTAATTGAAAAAAAAGTAACTAATGGGTTAAAATAAAATGATTGTGTAAAAATGTGATTTGAAATTTTCAATTTTATATTAGATGATGTTATTTAGACTCATTCTCATATCTATCTACAAAATATACGAATCATAGGTTTTCTCCAAAGTTTCTTGTCAAATCCCTACACTTCCACATAATTTTTCATTATGTGTCGCTTCCCCACCTATCCACGTCTCTCCTCCATATGAGATATCTACATTCCTCAACATACTATTCATGCTCCTACTTAGGTATTCACGGGATGCGGCCTGCACCATATCGTGAAGTACCTTATTTTTTTCTAGGTATCCGGATTTCTTCTTTGACTCCCCAATTCCGCTCCCTTCTGGAATCTATTCTCCAGCCTCCTGCTCCTCCACCATGTACTTCTCCTCTGCTTGCTCAGTCATCGGTTCCTCCATCTTTATCTCACCCATCTTTGGCTCTGCCGTCTTCACCTCCACTATTTTAGGCTCCACCGCCTTTGACTCCTTCCAAACTAGAAACTACACCATCCACTCTTCCATGTTTGGTCCTCCACTCCACCTAGGGTTCATGTGGCCTAAATCTCTTAACGATCATCTTATTATATAGATTCAATATCCTTTGTAGAAATTATTTTCGGGAGATAGCATTGTTGGTATAATTTTCGCATCGAGCCGAGGAAATATCCATAGAGAGGTCTCAAAGATAAGAGGTCAATTCTCTTCTCTCTGATCCATTTTTTTCTACTTCCTAGCTTCATCTCACCTTTCATCCATGTTCTGTATCAAATTCCGATTATGATTTCACTTCTTCATGGACTAGGGTTACCCGGAAACCCCAACCGACATCGTTGTCCTCCTACCAGTTTCCTTATAGTTTGATGTACTCCTACTCAGTCTTGATACTTCACTCTATATCACGTCACCTCACAGTCATGTACCTATTCCCAGTCTTCATTTCCTTCAAATTATCTATGGCTCGAGAGGTTGTTCAGATCCACTGAACGACCATTTGTGCTTTCCTACTACAAGCCTCCTATGCATCGTACCTATTTCATTCAATCCCTTCAAATCCCCTTCAATCAAATATCATTCCATCGCTTCAAAACACCTTTTTATTGGGATTTCAGTCTGCTATTCCAGGGGTTCATGGGTTTGAAATTTCATTTTCCAGTAGGTTATTCCATCCCGTAACATCTTCACACTTAAGTTATGAGATTACATACCTATTCATGAACCTAAATCCTTTCTTCTGCATTACTGATTTCATTTCACTTCTATAATACACAGGGTTCAAATATTGTTGTTTGCTTTTTCCTGTTATGTTTGAAAATATTAACAAATTTTGTTGTCTGATTTTAGAGGTATGGAATTAATTACCCATTAAAATTGAATTTGGTTTTGGTTTTGGTTTTGGTTTTGGTTTTGGTTTTGGTTTTGGTTTTGATTTTTCACCCATAAGTTGTTAAATTGATTTTATTTAATTGTAATGTAAGTGTCACTTCGTCTACAAGTTGTAGATATTTATAATATTATCATCATAGAATCATTTAAAATTACTATATTTCTTCTTACAATCATTTTCAAGTGGCACAACTATGGATGTTTTAAATTATTTTAATTCTTTAATGTGATGGGATGCAACATAAGGTATAGAATAGAAAATCATGGGTATGGGAATGATGAGGGAAATTCTTACTCATGTTTAGTCAAATTGAACTTTTGGAATGAAAATGAAATCATTTATTCTATTCAATTTTCTATCATTATGATTTCTCAATAGTCCAAACACTGAATGTTTAAAAAATATTATGTAATTTATAATATTTTCAATTCAGTAGTCTTTATCATGTATATTTCATGTAACATATAAATTTAAAATGTCTGGTTCTTCCACTCCACCTAGGTTTCCCATGCCCTCAACTGTGCAACATCTAACCTATTTCATGGATTTCAGATCATTTGATGATTTTTCAATCAGTATAAATCCTCAGTGTCTTACTCGTGGGGCATCTATGGCTTTGCACATCGAGGTGTGGATGAATTGACAGTGAGGTATCGCCACAACTAATTTCTCAACAGAAGAGGTTCAGTCTCTTTCCTCTGATATCCAATATTAGGGTCTTCATATATTTACCATGAGTAGACCCTCTCTTTATTTTCAAAAAATAACCCTAAAATATAAGTAAATAACCTTCCTTGTGTCCATCATTTTATATTTTAATTTTCACACTATTAACTAAGCCAATCATTCTATAAATTTCATACTCTAATACTCCAACTACTTGCTATCTGTCTATATGAGCATTGTTTCTTAAACCTTCCACTTACCAAGGTTTATATTTCTTTCCTCAAAGTCATTATTGTTAACAACACTTTAATGATCAGGGTATTGTACATTTCAAGGTTATTATGGATTGGTGAATTTTTTGTTTCCCTATTTAAATATTTTATGATTTGAAGGCAATGATATGTGGTCTCAAGAAGTAATTCTTCTTCTATTTGGTATTAGGTATGAAAAAACAACTTCTATTCGTAATTATTTTTTATAATTTTAAATTTTCTATTAGAAACAATAATTCCATTTCATTCCATTGATATTTTATGAGATCACATCATCTAATAATTGTTTCAGGTAGTTTTATTGTATAATTTTATTTTTTCTTATCATTTAATAATTTTATTGGTTTCTTAATATGGAGGTATCTGAATTCCATATTTCCATCCTAGCATTTTATGAAAAAAATAGTGGTCCTATAAATTATTCTATTTTTTAAATTTCTAAATTTATTTATCATTTATTTGGTTAAACTAAAACTAAATTAGGGGTTTCTAGTAGTTATTCTTTTTCTATATGGTTTCAGGTATGAAAAAATCATTTATTTGTTTAAAATTAAACTATATTTGTTTATCATTTATTTATAGATATCAATTGATGTATGAAATTAATTAATATGTTTGTGTATTTTATTTTATGGTTTTTTATACTACATGATCTTTAAATATTCCCATATTCTTGAATCTTTTTTCATGGTTGATATTGTGCATAAATAGAAAATTTGTATTGTTTTAGATTGCTTAATTGATATACCAATCATGCATCCTATATTGATGTTGTTGTTTCAAACTGAAAATTATTTTAAATGTTTTATTAGTTAATTTTTTTAATGATGTTTTTTGAATCTATCATGCTAGATATTCTACAAAAGATTCCATTTAATTTTTTTAACAATAGTCAATTTGTTATTTTTTTTGTTAATTAAGATGTTCAAATTTTTGTTACTTTGATTTTTTATTTTCTATAATAGATTTATATGTTTATATCTGAGAGAATATTTTTTCTATTTTAGATTTTTAAATAATTTATATTCATGTTTTCATTCATAAATGAAAATTTCATTTTATTTTCTCAAATATATATGCTGTTGTGTATTTTATAGTGTTAATGAATTTTTTCATAACAATATCACTGTGATATATGTAATTATTTTGGAAGGGAAATATTCTATTGTAATCAAGAAATCATGCATATGAGTTATTGATAAATTAATAATTTATCTTGTTATTGAGGCATAGAGTATACGTTAAGGTAGCTTTGGACCAACTAGTTTGCCACATGTTAGGTAGTGATTCAAGAATCTCCATTCATGAGGATGTTAATGGGTGAGTATGCATCCATATCACAACACACATTGTATACATATTCAGGCTTTTGAATTCTTCATTTACAGAATTTTAATTATACATTACAATCATTTTTTGGTTTTATTCCATAATGAGTTTTAGGAATATAATGCTAACATGCTCCCAGAAGTTGAAGATAGCATGGATATTGTGTACTTATCTTTCAAAAATGTCTTAACAAGAAACATGGGTATAAAATCTTATCACATGTTATGTATTAAATCCGATGTTACACAATTTAGTTCTTGATAATTTCTTTCACCTAGAACATGAATTCTATGATTATACAAAGTACTCATATCATGTGATGTTTTTTGTGTATAATATCCATATAACAAATACTGAAACATCATATTGTTATGCAGAGAGTTCCCAGGTAATATTAAACAGGTTTCGTTAATATTGGATCACAATGTTTGGCTTATTCTTTAGTTAGATGGAAGGATTTTGAGGTACTAGATAAGGAATCCAATTCATTCTCTAATATCCTTACATTAAACTATAAATACCCTTATCTTCTATATATGTATATGTTACCATAATCACTGCATCTACATTTTAGGTACTATACTAATAGATAGTGCAAAATGAAATGGATTGTATTGATAGTTCCAATAGGTATAGAAAGTTATATACAGTGAAAACTGGTATAGATAATGCAAACAATAAATCATAGGAAACCTTAGTGAATTTTACAGGAATAGATATTCATGAATTCACTAATTCATTTTTATTTCCCTTATTCATACCCCCGGGCACTAGCTGAAGAAGTTCATACATGTATGTATCTTATCATATTAAGATTTTATTTGATAACACCACTTGTATATCAACAATGTGATTATATGATATTTCTGTTTACTACCCACATTTGTTTCTCTTTTCAAGAGATCCATTCAAATTAATTTGTTCAAATATATTATTAAAATAGAAACAATTATTTTTTTCATGTATAATTAACAAATATGGTTCTTGGCTCGATTTATTTTGTATCAAATCACAATTCAATCTATGATGGTTTCTCACATGTGTCAATTAGGGAAAATTTATTAGATATTCCATCATTTTTAGATCGATATCTTGCTATTATAATTATTATTGATTACTTTTGAGGCAGGGAATAAAGAACTATTTTTGGATGATACTATAAAAAAAACACCATGAGTTACCCATTTTTAAAATGTGTGAGAAATTTTTTTTCATATCTATTTTTAAGGTAACATTAATATTCTGAATTATTATATATGTTTATAGTTAAACTAATTGTCCATATTAATATTAATGGGTTTTTTGGACTAAAACAGATTTTACAACTTTTGATTTCGGATATCTGTTTACTGGAAGAAGAGGGTTAATAATAGCCTCAATCAACGGTAATGGGAATATTTCTATTTTCATATTTTGATTTTCATATCCTTTATTTATTTATATTCCTTCCCTATTAACATATATTCCTCATTTCCTTCCTCATGTTCTCATATTTTACTCATTTTTTATTTTATGTTCCCATTGAAGAAAAACTATATGTTTTCTTGTAGTGTGGGTTCTTGTGTTTACATTCCAGTGTCGTTTCTTCTGTTGAAATAAATGTCTACAGTAATTCCATCCCATAGTAGGAGCCTCCTCCAACATAAAATCATGAAGGGGAGATCACACTGGGAAATCATGAGGTTTTTATGACATTCATCTTCACTATTGGATCCTTTTGTGGTATCATGTTGAATAAAGAAATCCATTTCCCTCTCCATTGTCACCCATCATCTATTTTATAGATTTGAGATTCCGAAATATATTTTGTTGGTTTGAGCTTCCATATTATGATGGATCCTAAATGATTATTAATAAACCAATATTTTTTTTGTTCATTTATTTATTACGATAATTTTAGTATTAGCTGTTTTTTTTAATTTTTGCATCAGTATACTGATTTACAAAGAAAAAATTCATATTATAGTAGTGGATATTGTTTTAAAGAATTGTATAATATCACCGTGAAAATGCACAGGAAAGTACTAGTATATATTAATCCTAGCCTTCCATCTGCCACAAATCTTTTCATTATTCCTCCACATCCTACTATCGCTATGTGGCAAGCATACAAGCCTCAATGTCCCTCCCTCTCAATTTATTTACAATTATCTCTCACCTGCTCCCGCTTCCACACGTCCTACCCATAGCCAAATCCCACACCCCCTTTCCATTTTCCACTACTTCTCCTATATTCCATCATCATGGTCTACCACTATCACCTTCATCATTCTCCCTTATCTAGGGTTTCCATGATTTCATCATTATCTACCTTCACCAGCTTCACCTTCTTCCACCACCATCACCTTCTTCCCCCACTCATGATTTCCCTCCTCCCTTCTTTCTCCCACTCCTCCAAGAGAATTCAACTCCTCTGAATCCCGCTCTTGTTTCACCGCTTCCCTAGATTCCACGGTGCTCCTATGACTCCCTATCATGGTTTCTAACTCCTACAATTCTTGTTTCTCCTATTTTTCCACCTCATGTTTCACCTCTTCCACTGCTCCTAGGATTCTTGCTCCTGTTTCTGATTCCCTCTCTAGATTGTCTCTATACATCACATTTCAACTTTTTGAAACGTTTCTCGTTCCTATTTCTCCTCAGGAGATGTTACTATGGTTCCCACTCCTATCACCCCTCTACCACTTCTCCTAGGGTTCCTCCTCCAGTTTCCCATCCAATCATCATGCAGTACCCGCAATACACCGCAATTGTATTCTGCGCTAATATGCCTACCTTGTATTATGGTCCATCCTACCGAATCCCCTTACCTCAACGTATGTATTTATCTTTCTCAAACTCCCTCAAATTAATTCACTTAGGTACCCTCCAAATTCACTGCATGTTGTTCCCTGATTTCTGGAAGCCCGTTATTTCCATCCACAACTATAGCTATTCATTCTACTCAATTTTATTTTGAATGACGTTTTTTTGTCCCCACAATGCTATTTGTTTCTATACACTATCTAAATATTGTATTCACTCTTAGTTTTTTCATTGATAAAATGTTGTATTTTTACGTCATCTGTGTTTCTAGATTTATATTTGTTCAAGCGGTTCATTCTCATAATTTGTAATGTTTTCAATGTGTTTTCAAAAACAATAAAGAGAAATAATTTCCTTAACTACCTTAAATTGTTAATTGTATTTTTATATTCATTGTTGTATGGACGAAATCGGTGTGTTTGGATCTTCTATTTTTCATCATAGTGATGGATAATATGAAGCGTATTCATTTTAATTTAGAATTAGTTGGAGGATGAAAAAAAGAGATGTTATACCATACAATATCTCAATCTGAATGACTTATATAAAGTAGGTAGTCTCCATTTTAATGATACTATATAGTATACATACATGTGTTATGTCAAAAGGTTTTATTTTTTAGTAGATGCATTTGTAATGTAAAATGATGTATTTTTCATGGGTACCACTGGATAATTGTGATTATCCAGCTACACACACTATCTTGTATGGTCAATATTTTTAGGGATGATACAGATTAATTCATTTAAACTAACTTGAAAAACAATCTATCAAAATATTTTTTACTTGTTTAATTCTATTTAGATTATTTAGAAAAAAAAAATCCTGTTATAATTTTGTCCATAAAATAGATTAAAAAAACATTTTGGTGTATGTTTATTTTTTTAACATTTCAATGCCTTCGGATTTGAATCTTTGTAATTTTTTTAAATACAGATGGTCATTTTCCCACTTGAGTCACTTTAAGATATTACTATCTCTCCAGGGTCTCTAACTACCATATGACTATTCCAGTGATACTAATCAGATTTGAATGTATTGCTATGCTATTTTGTGGTTTGGTGAAAGAGTCAACTGATACAGAGGTAATAATTCTCTAATGTTTTTATTTTTTTTTACTCTTAAGTAAAATCAATTGGCATGAATTTGATACTCCACTAGAATACCTAAATCCCTAAATTGAGAATGATTTAGGAGATGAAAATAGATATCTTATGCCATACTATCTCTCCAACATCCTCAAATTATTTCAATTGGTGTAAGATTATGATTTCCATTAACATTTCATTTCCTTCATATTTGAATCTCAGTAATTTTTTTAAATGCAGATGTGTCATTTACCCGCAGGAGTTGCATCAAGAAATTACTATCTCTACAGGGTCACTAACTACCATATTTCTATGTCAGTGATTCTAATCGTATTTAAATGTATTGTTATGCTATTATTTGGTTTTTTGAAAGAGTCAACAGATACATTGGTAAAACTTCTCCTATATTTTTATTGTTTTTTCCTCTTTAGTAAAATCAAATAACATGAATTTGATACTCCAGCAGAATACCTAAATACCACAATTGAGAATGATTTTGTGGATGATAAAATTAATCTTATACCATAATATCTCTAAAACTACCCCAAAATATTTCATTTCGGGTAAAATTTTATTTTCCTTTAACATTTCGATGCCATCAGATTTTAATCACTATTATTTTTTTAAATGAAGATGGGTCATTTTCCTATTCGATTCACATCAAGATATTACTATCCCTTTAGGGTATCTAACTACAATATGTCTATTTCAGTGATAATAATAATATTTGAATGTTTTTCTATGCTATTTTTTGGTTTGGCGAATGAGTCAACTGATACAGAGGTAAAAATTATCTGAATTTTTTATTGTTTATTCCTCATTTGTAAAATAAAACTGCATGAATTTGATACTCCTTCAGAATACCTAAATCCCTCAATTTTGAATTATTTAGGGGATGAAAAAAGGGATCTTCTACCATACTATCTCTCAAACAACATTAATTCTATGAAGCAGGTAGTCTCCATTTTAATGTTACTGAATATTATACATACTTGTGTTAGGCCAACCGTTTTTATTATTTAGGAGATGCAGGATTAATGTGATATGATATATTTTTCATTGAAACCACTGGATAATTGTGACTAATTATCAACACACACCTTCAGGTTTGGTATATATTTTTAGGGTTGGTATAGAATAATTCATTTATAATAACTTAAAAAAATTATCAATTTTTTTTCTTGTGTTAAATTCTGCTCAGTTTATTTAGAAAACATTTTTCCAGTTAGTATTTGGAGAATAAAATAGATTAAAAATTCATTTGTCTATAAGATTATGTTTCTCTATAACATTTCAATTCCTCCATATTTAAATCTCTATAATTCTATTAAATGATTATTTTTTCTTTTCCCACTAGAGTCACATCAAGAAATTATTGTCCCTCTAAGGTCTCTAACTGCCCTATGACTATTCCAGTGATCATCATCATATTTTAATGTATTGTTGTGATATTTTGTGGTTTGGTGAATGAGTCAAATCATACATAGGTGAAAATTCTCTAATGTTTTTACTATTTTTCCTCTTAGTAAAATCAAACAACATGAATTTTATACTCCAGTAGAATACTTAAATCCCTCATTTTTTATGATTGATCTAATTATGTAAGAAATTTTTGTGATCATATCCAGCATTGAAACAGATTGTTTACTGTTATGATTTGTGTGCATTCTTCAATTAGTTAGGATTAATTACATTCAATGAAAGAATGAATTATATATGTGTGTGTGTGTGTCATTCATTGTAAAATTAGTCAATTCTAAAATAATTTCATCATAATTATATTACAAGCTACCACTAATTAAATTCATCATGTAGCAGAACATGAACCAAAAATATCATATGATAGAATAACCACAATGTATTTTTTTACCTATTTTTTGTAATTTTCTTCATCACCTTTATGGTATTTGTATTTATTAGTTTAATCATATATATTATAATGAAATTACATGTTTCTAATCTCATCGCAATTGCATCATGAATTCACTTAACCAGTCACTAATCAATACATGATTCATATTGTGAACATGGAATAAACATTTACTTCATCCTTTATACCATAATATCAGTATTTTAAATCAATTCTTTTATTTTTTGATTCATTAGTTTAAATAGTTCTCATCTATATCTTATTTTACATGACATACACATTTAATTTGTTAATATATATATCATTTTTCCCATATTTTTTGCAATGGGTGTTACAGTAAAGTCTCATTATTTAGTTAATTTCAGAATTTTCATTTTCTATTTACTGTACATTTTAACTCATAGCTATAATTTGGATCCAAATTCTCTGATTCATTTACAATTCTATTTTTTCATTTCCTTTTCCATTTCATTATTTAATTTTTTACATCGTTAATTTTTATTTTTATTTCATTAATTTATTATACTTTACTTTTAATTAATAATTATACATTAAAAAGATTGATTTTTTTTTATTTCTCTACAAAGTATAGGGGTTTGACCGTTTTAATGAAATATGTTCCACGATCAGTTTTGGAACTGATAATGGTCCTTTCATGGATTATTTCACAATGTATAATTTTCCATTCAAGATCTTTTTCTAAAATCTGTTTTTTTGTGCATTATTTTTTTCACAATTTTGTAATCATTGTGTATATTTATCTGTGTTGGTCATTTAATAATCTAATATATATTATTATTATTGTATATATGAATTTTTAGTATACCCGCTTAAATAGTTTCAGGAAACCCTATTGTTTTCTCTGCTCTACTATAATAGTCACACAAAAACTAGAACACTGACCATGTGTATTTTATTTTCCACACAGAATACATATTCCTTAGGAATTTAAGGATTCTCGTCTAGGATATGTATTTAATAAATATGGGTTGTCAGTGAATCTAATATTCATTTATGGGTTAGAAATAAACACTCTTGAGGGGTTCACTTCATAACAATGTTGAGTATTAGAGAAATGAATAATAATTTTTCTATTCTGGATGACCATGATATAAAATTGCCCATTTTTTAATTTTAGGTTTCATCAACAATATAGTTCAAGTCATAGATTGGTGTTATATTTTTATAATTGGAATTATTGTGTAGTATTTAAGCTATAGGGGTATGATAGTGAGCATTTCATAGTAGTATTCAGGGCATGGTTCCTTCTTTTAAGAATAAATCTTAAGTGGTTGGATCCTTTTTGAATATCACATGGTTCTTTATTTTGATAACAAAGAATAAGCTATTTTTGTAGTAGTGTTCAGTGTATTGATGGTTTTTATCGATGAAACGACATAATTTGAAATCATGCACCCTGACTTGTATTGTTTCTCAAATCTGATGTTATCAATTTCTATTAATCTCCCATTGCTCTATCTTTTCAAATTTATTATACTTTGTTTTACATGTATATTTAAATTCAACCACCTAATGTTTATTTTCTTTCTATAACCATTTATTTTACTCATATATTTATATTCGTCCATCATATGATAGCCGGTAATTTTTTCATGAATGTGACTAAATTCAATATGAAAAATAAAGAGAAGAACATTTATTTTTAATTAATTCAGTGGGAAAAAATGATACTCATGTAGAATTTTATTTATTTATTATATTTCCATTGAAATTCATCAACATTTTTGTGTATTGGTGGAGTGTGGATTCAGATTTGTAGAATTCAAAAATGGGAAATTACCTCTGTCTAGATATTCTATGGATCCATGTCAAACCTCATGGTGCTTCCAATGACCTCTTTTTCAGGATTCTCTATCCGAGGTATGATATATGTATTCATCAAACATGTCATTGTGTTTATCTATTCATTATTATATCTTGTCTTCCAGGGACATGTCTGTTATCGATTGGTATATTAATGAGTATATATATTCTCTTTATCCAGGAAACTGGTGATGCTTCTTTTTTTAATAGAGGAAATTCCACTGACATATATTGAAAAAAGGATGTCATGTGGAATACTACTACTTCCAGGTGATGAATTTCCTCACATCATTTTAGGAAAGGAAATATACAACACAAAAAAATCAATTATTTCTATCATGAAACATTAAATGATAAATAAAATCAGTTATATAAGAAAATAAGTAATTTGGTTATTGTTTCTTTAACGAACAACATTTCTATGTCCATCCAATTGAGAATCATAATTGTGGTTGTTCTTGTTCTTGTAGGTGCTATCTGGGAATCTGGACTGAGGAAAAAACAAGCTGGCTAGATGATTTCTAATAAATTAGATGTTCAATTGGATCAAAACATCACATTTTACAGGTCATAACAAGTCACAATCATGATTTTCCTCTATTATTTAGTCCATTAATATATGCATGTTGTAGTCCTTTTAAATAACTTACACTTGTATGATTAAATCTATTGATTTTACATTCATCTGTGCATATATGATGTTTTATAGAATGATTTCATCTACCTCTATCCAATCCTCTAGAAATTAAAATATCTTGAATTTGTCATTATTTTCATTCAGCTGAAGGATCAAACAGTGATGTAATTAATCCATGGGTTGGAAATATACATTGCAATAGTAATTCAAACCCTAGGAGATGAATTTTTTCTGTAGGATCAACATACCTTCTTGAGGACAGGTTTATGAATGATAGGATGCAATATGAAGCTGTTTCAATAGTCTTTAATTAAAATATTTTTATAGTATACAATAATATTTGTTATGAACAAATATAATGCTACTGACTATATAGAAAGGAATGTTTATTTATAATATAGTAAATATAATTGTATATATACAATCACATTGATTCATATTTTTCTATGACATGTATATATAAATAATTTATTCTATATTCATGCATGTGCATATATTCATTGAAATTACATTCACATTTCCAACAATAAAACTAGAAGTTTTACCACTGGTTTCTTAATATTATATATTCAAATTGCATACAATACATCTAATTGTATTTATATATTTTTATGATTCAGTTTAATGTTGTCATTTAATATGAAGTGGATGTAAACTATGTGTCTCCATCTATTTATTTTAGTCAGTTTCATATTTTTTTATCATATTTGTCTATGATATCAACGTCATTTTTTTCTATATTGTTCTAAATACATGATGAAAAGTTTTAGTATGTTTTCATTTTTCCTGAACATCCCATTCATTCAATTTATTATTATTTCGTTCATTTTCAAATTTTTCATTTTTATAATTCCAACCACTATCTTATCTTTGATTTCTATTTCATTTTTTATTTTAGTGCCTGCATTTTAGTTATTGTGTATGAAATTGTAAATGAATTCCAATATTCTTTCTCAAAATTAAAAAATTCAGATATTTTTACTCTATTATTTATCTTTTTCAATTAGTTAAAAAGTGTTTTCATATTATATGCACTCCAACTCCATTATCATAAACCATTACTTTCTAATTAAAATTTAATATTTCCTCTCAACTTTTATAATTATTAATCTCTTATTAAAATATAATTCATTAATCTATAACAGTGTACAGTATCACGGGCGAGTAATAGTAATATTTAAATATTATAATGTAGTAGAATTTTTTATGTCACTATATATTTATATCATTTTAAAAAATATAATAATATCCATTACTGAACCTCCATTCAAATTTTAATGGGTAACCCAAAAAAATTAATCTTTGAATAACAAAAATATTTATTTTTATTTCATGTAATTATAAAAGGATAATGGTGAGGGAGCCTAAAATATTGAGGTCCATGACATTCTCTCCTTAAATGGACAAACTACTGATTAGGATAGATCTAATTATTGATAAAATATTACACTGACAAATAGAACAACCCCTTCAATTGAAGTAGTCTATGACTTAATTATGCTCTCACAAGATATAGACTATGATGATATTATCGTTAATGATATCATTACACTACAAGATATGTTATGAGGTTACATAAACCCTTAATATTACTATTTTATAAATAAATAAATTTAAATAAAATTGATATAGGAATGTAAATTACTTTTGTTAAAATTTTTGAAGAATTATAAGCGATTCTATACACTGTCTTCTAAAAGGTAATGATTTTGTATCATTTCATAAAGTGATTCTATGACTTAATTATGCTCTCACAAGATATAGACTGTGATGATATTATCTTTAATGAGATCATTACACTACAAGATATGGTATGAGGTTCCATAAACCCTTAATATTACTATTTTATAAATAAATAAATTTAAATAAAATTGATATAGGAATGTAAATTACTTTTGTTAAAATTTATGAAGAGTTATAAGTGATTCTATACACTGTCTTATAAAAGGAAATGATTTTGTATCATTTCATAAATCATGAAAATTGACTCATATTGAAAAATAAAATCATAACCTGATTATTATTATACCTACCATAGTTTTAGATATATTATTTTGTATAAAAAATCATTTTGAATGTAATTTTTATGAAACAACGATTTTTTGGAAATATGTAGTGGTTTTTAATCATGAATTTTTATTCTATTTGTAGAGACCCGAAGCCTGACGTACATGGACATTACATTACTTTTTCTGAATACTTAGTACATAACAAAAACACACACACAAGGATCGTAACAGTGTAGTGTCTTTGGAAACTCAGAACGTAATCTTCTAATTGTGGTGAAAGATCTTCAACATCTCCCATAAAGATCTTCCCTTTTTTTACCTAAAACCTTTATTTATATTCTGGGGAAAAGAAAACATAAAAGGGTGAGCTCAAATGCTCAGTAAGGGTAAACAAAAGAAATATCAAACACATCATATACATAAGAACATAACTTTTGGAAATCTTAACCTGCAAAAGAGAGCATAATTTCATAACATGGGATAAATCATAGTAGTGAAATGTAATCCCAATAATCATAACGTAAAACATGAAACTTTGTGGCATACACACATAATCATAGAGAATCATTTCTTGTTAGTCAAGACTCATTGCCAAGACTATCGTAGTGGACAAAGTCCCTTTCTGAACTGAGACACCCTCGTTCCAGTCCTGTTTCACTGAACCGGTATAACCTACCGTTCCAGCCTTGTCTATCTCATGAGATATAAAATCTTTACCCAATGCATTGGAGGGAGATATAGGTCCCAACCATCTCATAATGATACCATTCTTATGTGTGCCACAAAATCATAAATCATACATCATTTCATAACCCATGTAATAAAAATCGGAATCTTAAATATCGTGACATCATAAAACAATTCATGTAAGATATAGGAATTCATAAAAATATAATTCCATCAAAACAAAATCAAATCTATGTAATAATAGGTATAAAAAAGAACCCTTTATTATTTTAGATGGAAAATAATTTTGGTAAAACACTTGAACTCCATTCTTGAGGAAAATATCCTTTCTGCTTCAAAAACACTTTTCCTTTCTTAACATGACGTACAATCATAAACTAAAAGAAGTTGATTAAAAATAAACTTGAAAACTTTTAAAGGAAGCTTCTTGGAAATAATGTTTTAAAAATCCATCCATGTCGTATAAGTTAAAGAAAACATTCTTCGTACTTTTGTCGGAAAAGTCAAAAAGTACCTCGTACGAAAAAACGACAAAAGATTCCTTTCATATCCTTTACTAAAAACTCACCGAAGGGTAAAATTGGATTTAAAAAATTGTAGGTGGATGTAAATAATATTACATATTTAGGAAACATGGACGTGGATGATAAAATACACCCCAGTAAATATCAAAGTATAAACAATCTCGGATAAAAATGAGATTGTGATATTTCCCTTACCATAGGTCCGATTTGCTTCGTATGTGTATGAACCTCCTGTATAATGATTTAAATAATGCCATTTACTTATTCCAGAATCATACTCATTGTTATGATATCATATATGGTTCACTTATGACTTTATATTACCCTTTCTTTTGTAAATTCCATGTTAAAGAGCATTTTGGGTAAAATTGTTTCATTTGTCGTCCGTGTTTTGACTTGTAATTATTCATATGATTGCTTAGATCATAATTACTTAATTCCAGAATATAAAACATGATTTATATATAATATATATTCAGAATATACATATATATAATAAATTAGTAAATGGAAAGAAATACACCGTTCATGGAGACGGAAGGCCGTACGTACGCATGAACGCTGTTTTCGTTTCCTTATTGAGTTGAATGGAATTAAGTAGATGAAATACATATTTACATAAATCCAGTAGCTTTATAATGTCATATATTTAATTATTATTTTCTATATATACTTTATAATCATTCTTAAATGGTTAACATGGAGAATGAATCTCATCGCGTCGTGGAGACGGTAGTCCGTACGTTCGCACGAGCGATGATATCGTTTCCATAATTATTGAATTGAATTGGAGTAGATGATACAATATATCAGAATCAATATGATGTTATAATAACTATGTATAGGTATTCTTTACAGCATTATACCCATCCATGTAAGGTGGTGGTGGAAAATAGATTACACCACGGCGTGGAGACGGTATTCCGTACGTACGCACGCGCGGTGATTTCATTTTTCCGTACGATGGATAGAAGGTGAAATAGGGTTGTTTCATATTTATAGTAACATATCAGTATGTAAGTAATACTGATGTTATTACTTGGTCATGAAAAAACTAAAGAAGAAGAAGTTGAAGAAGAAAGAAATTGAAAAGATCGGTAATGGATATTACCTCTTCTTTGAAATGCCTCTTTGAATCCTCCACTTAGGGAACTAAGATTGGTCTTTAAAGAAGACCAGGACCTCTAGGATTATTCTAGGGAAGTGGAGAAGGGATTTTGTCAGGGGTTGGCCGAGCATGAGTGCTCAAATTGGTGTGAGGAGGAGGGGGAGGAGGTGTCCTTTTATAAGGGAGGAGAGGGGCACCTTAGGAATATCTCAAAATATTATTTTATATTAAAGTCAAAATCCGTTTATAATGGTTCCAAAGGGTCTTATTTCGACGCTAAAGTGGGTATGGGTCGAAATCATATCAACCAATAGGATTTAGACAAGTTTAGGTTATTATTTTAACCTTATCAATTAGATTTAACTCTAAGTTAAATAATTTAACTTTTACCGTGTCTTTTTGTTTTCTTACACTATATGGTTAATACACTTAATATAACATGCCAAACGAACCCCAAATTGTTTATTATTAATATATATATCCTTATCTAAGTCATTTGGCCGAACCATAGATTTTTAGGAATAAAATAACAATTAATAATATAATATTTTATTTAAAAACTATTTTGTGTCAATTTTGACACTATTTGATATATGATTTTTTTGAAAGTCATAACAGAATTATATGTTCGAACCAAGTTTCTTAAATCAACACTAATATATCATAGTAAACTAGAAAATTAGTGGAATTCATAAAAAGTCTCAAATTACATTTATTTTGGTGTTTATAACATCAATTATGTCAATATTTCCTTAACAAGATAATTACTGCATCATCATTGTGTCATAAATAAATTAAATTATTTAATGTCTAAAAATTAGAAATAAAGTAACATTATATAGGAAATCGTTTTATCTTTCTAATGAATATTTATATTCGAATTTATCTTATGTATAACCCCATATTAAAAATGATTTACTTATTAAACATTGATTTTAACTATTTTAACTATTCATTAAATAAAATAATATTAAATGTCATAATCTAATCCAAGTGGGCCTAAATGGTCATATTTTATTCCTAAGGTTGTTTTTGGTCGAATTACACTTGTCCAATAGAATTAGGACATGTGTTAGGGTAATAATAATATCATTTTTACCCTTAATTACCCTATTTACTTTTAACCGTGGTAAAAAAAAGTAAAAAGTTACTATTCACTAAAAAATTATTTTCATCTCATTGAACCACATTTTACTTACTGACATCAACCGTGTCTCTCGGATTTTTGAAATTCCACTCACAGAAGCGGTAAAATTATGTTTTATGAAAAATTCAGTTTTTTTAACTACCACTTAGTGGTTTCACTATTCATCAAAAAATGAAAGTTTCTAGAAAAATACCAAAAATTAGATCTAAACTATATTTGATATTATGAATTCAAAAATGATGTCTATTTTATCAAATTCAAAACATATTAGTTGCATTAATTAATTTAAAAATTAATTCCCGTCGTTAAAACAAATAGCGTGTTCTTAAGAGATAATAACTATCAAATGATTGACACTTGTTTATGACTAGTTTAAATGTGAAATTATATCCAATGACCAACATTGTATTAAATTGTAAAAATATATTCTAAATATACTTTAAAACCACTCAAATTAATAATTTATCACTATTAATTATTTTGATTAAAAAAGTTGTTTTTAATTAAAATTTAGTAATTTTCACTATTCATCAGAATATGAAAGTTATCCGAAAAGTTCCAAAATTTCACCTTAGGCTAAATTCGATACTCTGAATCCAAAAATGAATTCCATTTTGTGAGATAAAATTTCTAAAATTTTAAAACGTGGTTATTACTATTCATAATGGCTAGTTTGAATAATATTTTAATAGCATATCGTTGTTTAGTGAAACTCGGTATTGCATACTACACACGCTATCGAGGAAGGTCGTGATTGCGTGTAATGCAAGGCAAGTCAAGGATACGTGTTGAGAAAGCTCCTTTTGGTGTAGTGTACAACACAAGACATTAATTAAATTAAAAAGAATATTTTTCATAAAATCTTGGGGTGTTACACTGTTACTTCATCATCCTAGTAAGAATAACATTCAACCATGATAAATTGTTATAAAAAATTTCCTAAAAAAATAATATGTTATTATGTAAATTTAACAACTTATATCCCTCTCCATACTCTATTAGATGGATGAGTAATTCATCATTCTTGGATAGCACAATCTACCCCCTTATGAACCGAAGTAATTCATTTTCTTCCACCATCTTTCAAGACTTGTTATAATTATGAAAATAAATTTTATATATGATATTAGTTACATCATCTTGATTGTTTAAAGATAATACATAATATACTATAATACAATTCCATTTAATGAAATATTATAAGGCTAATACTGCTTACGTGCAAACTATAATCTCCAAAAAGAAACCTGATTCATTTCCTCTAAATAAATCTCTTGAATTATATATATATTTATATATAAATGAGTAATATAATATTTTAGATATTATAATAATTATATATAGGAAAATTAATACTTATTTTTGTTCAATATTTTTAATTAAAAATTTTATATTTTACTCAACTGTACTAGTGGACTACAGTCCCTATGATTGTAACATAGATAATTTTTCATTAACATTATTTAGGATTGATTTCACAAAAATAATCAATTTTGAATAAAAAATTATAAATATATCCTGATTATTGTAATTTATATGCCATATTTATTACCAATTTTACCAAAGAAAAACTTCCGATTTATTTTCTATCATATGTAATAAATTTCATCAAAACTACAAAGATGAATTTAATTTATTAGGATTTTAATATATCAGGATATTAAATAAAATAAATAAATAATGTATTTGATTAATTTACCCAATAATGTATAATATTTGAGTTCCTTTTGTTATTCAATAATACATATAATTTATGTGATGAGTCAGATTCATGATAAGGGACATCCATATAAAAATAATCATTTCATGTTTAATAAAAATACATATTTCCAACTTTATAAATATTTTAAAAAAAAATGTTTTAAAAAGTCTAATCATTCTCTAATGATTTTTAGATTTTTTTTATCTTTTTATATTTTAATTATTTTTTAAAGGAATGTTTATTTATTATCTAAACCAATATTATTTTTGATTTTTTAACAAAATTATAAATGGAATGTTATTTAATTACACAACATGAATTCATATTACAACAATAATGACTAACATTTTCTCTAAAGAAACATTAAATTTTTAAATGGACAGTTTTAATGATAATTTCTTAATTATTAATTTTTATGTTTTAAATTTAAATATTTTCATATTTGAATCGTTATTTTCCCGAAGAATATTTACTATATTTATTTATTAACATAAATGAATCCATGATTTAATATTAATGAGAATTATTATTATGATTGGATATTTTAATATATATTATTTATTATAGGTTATGTAATTAACCAATTACAGATGGTTGCATGATAAACCATGGATATGGTTGATCTATGATATCCCTCCAATGCAATGATTTTGGATGTCCACTGTATGGTTATTCCATTTGTAATAGTTATTAAACCAATGATATGGGAATTATTTCTGATGTAACCTACATGTTTTTTCTATACATTTCCTGGATATTAACAAGAATATTATGATTTCTCATAGTATGTGTATAATAATTTTTTTAAAAGAAAGAATAATATCCTTTTGAAGGGGTTGAAAGTATAACACTTAGAAATTGTTAATATGAGTGATTTTTGTTATCAATGAAAACATTAGGTTTTTTATGTTTATGTAGGGTTTCTTATGAATTTTTTTTGGCAATAATTTGGGTACATATGTTTTTTTATTATTATTGAAATTTTTTATTTTAATACCAATGATTTTTTTTAAAAAGGAATAATTTTCTATGTATTGATGTAATAAATGTATATTTCATTCATTTAATATCCATTACTGAGTTTTTTGTTCTCAAAACGCAATTTAAAAGGTTTTATCCTATGTTTTATGGATGATTTGGGAAAACAATGTGGTCAAGACTAATATTTTGAATATGTTTCCTAAAAATAAAACACATTAAATTATAAAATTGTAGTTTTTTTAGAAAAAATAATACTGTATATAAGTGTCCATATTTTATTAAATGGGATTTTGTGTATTTTTTAGGATATAGCTCTCAAAAAATATAAACCATAAAATTATTTTGGAATGAAAAATTATGACTTATTTTATAAAGTCAACAGAATATGTAATGATTATGTGTAGGTCCTCATTGTTGGTATCAGAGAAAATGCCTAGATAAAATTCCATATTAGGATAATTGATTTTATTTAAAACAAATTATGGATAATTCTAAGTATATGAAAACATACCAATGTTTTATTATTGTAGATATTATATATTTTACCTAGAAAATATCACTTTATGGATACTAAAAGAGTATGTGGTTTTGAAACATATATGTTTGGGGGTAATAATAATAAATATAGTTATATGAGTATATCTCAGCCATTAATATAGTGAAAGATGATTGATTCCTAAATGTACACATGGTTTCACACTCCCTTGTGTTATTTTGAGAATATTTGAACATAAGGATCTGTGATTGAATGATGAATATGGAAAATCATTCATAAAATAATGTTTTTATATAAAAATTAAGTGTTCCATAGAGAAATACATTAATAATTTATTTAGATGATTACTCTTATTCCATATTGATATTATTGGTTACTAACATGAACATTAATTTCAATAGTTTGAAATCTACTATATAATATGGAATGATGAATTTCAAACACAAAACACATTTCACTACCATTTTAATTTTTGAAATTATATTTTTTAAATCCTAGATCATGTTACCCATAACCATTTTCTAACAATCAAATTTCTTGGAAAACAAGTTATAATATATCACAAACCAATTATATTCATCAATATTATGATGAACCATGGGATAAATTTCAATGTATTTTGATAAATCCACATTAAAATCATTATTATTTAAGGAAGTATCATATGGGAATTTATCATTTTTTAAAGGGATGATTAAGTAATTAGAATGCAGGTATTTTATTCTGCTATTAAATAATCTGGCCTTCGAGAAGTGTATATCATTCTTTTAATATAAAACATTTTATGATAATAATATTCTCTAATCCCATTTCAATAAAATCACATGTTAAACCATATTATGATGTATTATAATTACATAATAAGGGATGATGTTTCACAATATTATGTTGTGAAGTAGAGATTATCTAAATTTTTTGTTAACATTCATTATCTATTTAAACCAAAATTTGACAATTGTTCATTGAGAAAGAAAAAAATAGTAATATTAAATTTTATTGGAATATTATTCTATTATCGGAACTCCACTTATCATATAATTGGGCCTTTATCATAGATATTTTTCTTAGAATGAATGGTGACAAGTACATAAAATTTTAGGAATAATAATTATAGTTGTATTGAGTCATGATGGAATCAAAAAAATTGAGCCATAAAGAATGATTCAAATATTCTAATGATGAAGGTGATTAATATGAAATAAATTGAAAAAATGGTTAATGTATTATTTTGACAATGGAGAAAAGTATCTTTTTCATATAATGTTTTTTTATAATTATTATTTTTTGGAATATTTTAAATGCTAATTTTTTATTAATAATACGATTGGGTTCCATATAAAATTAATAATTATAATATTATAGGTTTTTAAAGAAATATTTCACAATTAATTAGTGGTTAAATTTTTTATTGATTTTTGATGTATTTGGAACCAATAAATTTAATAATAAAAAGTGATATTTGATGTAGAATACCTTTTAATTTTTTCATTTAAAATTGTAATTATTAATAGGAATTATGTTTTATATAATCACTAATATTTATGTAATGACGGGTTATTAAAATTTAGGGGAAATATGATTTATTGAATATATAAACATGGGTTAGATATGAGATTTAGTGATTAATTAACTATTGTTTTTTTAGATGATCGTCACTATTTTGTAAACATTAAATAGTTTAAGTAAATATAATCTTATATGTGAAATTTCATAAATAATGGATGAATTTTATTTTAAAAAATAAATATATGATATTAATATGGATTTTTGGTGATGCATTTTATTTATTCAACTGATTATTATACCATAGATCTTATACATTAGGTAATAAAGATATATGTTATAGGAATTTGTGAGTGAATTAAGATATTTGGGGATAAATGTTAAATTTATTTGGGAAGAATAATGGATCACATCCTAAAATTTTTCATTTTCAATAATAACTTTTATTGTGTTAAAGATTGTTAAGGACATTTATTTATAGAATGATTTAGTTTGAACATTGGGTATTACTATTGATTTTTGGAGATTATTGTATTAATTATTTATATGATGGTTTATTTTATTTTGGTATTAAATAACCTTATTTGAATAATTTTGGTTTTTCATAATTTATAAATATATTAGGAATATATTATCATACTTTTGTAGGATGTATTGATAAGTTATTTCATTATTTTAGTTCTTCGGGAATGAAAATTCAAATAGAATAATCATTATTTGGATAAAAATATCACATTACAGTGAAATTTATTTGTGTATGAAAATGATGTTGTAAGTATGTATAAATATATATATTTTAGTGTAAATGGGAATGAAATTCCTAAAATATAGGAATATGTTCATGCATATTTTTATTTACTCACTATTATTTTCTAGAAATCCTTAGTCTTTTATCCCATCATAGATTAATAAATTTTTTATGCAAGTTTTATTTTGGACCATGTTTTGGTATCAATATATTTTATTCCATGGGTATTATATTTATCATTAGTTTCATTTTTTTAATTATACACTAATGTTTACCAACATGGAATCCTAGTTATGTTTTATTTAATATGAACATCATACTTCCATTTTCACCTATTAATATAGATCCCATTAACCCCTTTGTAAGATTTATTATTTCATAAAATGAATTTTGAATTTTCAAACACCATGGATTTTTATACCGAGTTTAAACTTTAATGATGATATATAGTTATGGTGTGGGTGGCAATGTGATATCCAGGGTATTTAAAATAGACACTATGATCAATAACATATAGGATATACATCACAGTACATAATTGAACCATTTAATATAATAATTTAAATCGAACCATTTTAATATAGCCATTAAATTAGTGAATTTAAATAATTTTAAAAACATTCAAAATAATATAAAAATATTACTATCAATTGAAAAATTATTGAATAATTCTATTGAAATAATAAATAATATTTAAGTGAAACTATTTTATTCTTCAATTATTTGATTTCATTAATACTTTATTTTGAATGACATTATTGAGTGACAAATAAAATTAGCTTTTAGAATTTAATGAAATTTATTTTATTAAAATATAAATATATTTTTACAAATTAAGATACAAATTTTTTCATATGGGTATTTTATTTTACTATTTTTAATAATCAATTCTCAATGACTTGAGAATTTCTTTCCGTAAAATGGAATTTTTATTTAAATTAATTTAAATGAAAAATTATTATTTTTTTGGTTTTTTAAAAATTCAATATGTTCCATTTTATTTAAATCAATAATGTTTTTATTTTCATTATTAAATTTATAATTGAATTTAGTATAAAAACATTTTATATTTAATAATGTAATTTTATATAAACAAAAATGTCAATTCGTTTTAATCGTTTAATTTTAAAATAAATTGAACCCCTTATCTATTCTGAATTTTGAAACAATGATTATATATTTTGATGTAGAGGGTCATATTTTTTTAAAATAGGATCCTTTTAATATTATCAATCTGAATTGTGAAATGAGAAATATTTCTTATGAGGGAAAGGGTAAAATATATAAATAATGTCAAAAAATAAATGATAAGAACTATAAGATTTCTATAAAAATAACTTATTTTTTTTGTAATTTTTAATTTCGTCTGTATTGCCAAATATATTATTATACGGAATTTATTTTCCACCTGAATATGATTATTTCATTTATAGTGTTTTATATTAATAAAATCCCAATTATCACCCTCTTGTTTTTAATAATAATAATTTTTTATCAATGATATAAATAGAATACTTTTTGGTTATCAATATAAATATTAATGATAAATGATATATATTAATCCTTGAATTTAATTTTTAATTATAGTGAAGATATAATTAATATAAATATTAACACATATATGATGGTGTAATTTTAAAATATATGGAAAATTCAAATAAATGATATATAAATTATTTAAATTAATGTAATTTGAGATAATTAATTTTAAATCTGAATTCTAAAGTAAAATATTAAATTATATAGATTTTTTAATATTTTTTTGTATTTATTTATTTATCATGATATTATTAAAACCAATGAAGTGAATAGTTAAAAAAAATTTCAATATATATATTTTATAATAGATAATATTTTATAGAAAGATTCAAGATTCATTAAGATATCATATTTTTTTCATGTGAATAGGATTTAGTTTACACTTTCACCGGTGATATATTTATGGTACAATTTTCTATTATTTTTAAATATATTGAACTTCCTAGAAAAAAATCAATATTTTCACAGTAATTAATAAAGGAATTAATGAGGGATTAAAATCAATTAATAAAAAAATATAATGTAGTTAAAAATTAATTTTAGGTGTTTATTTCTACCCATATTAATCATATATTTTAAATAAACAACTTTGGATTTATTTTAAATTGAATATTATTTTATTTTTAATTAATATTTTTAGTAATTCTAATAGTGTAACTTATATCTCTAATAAAATGGCACCACATCATACAATTTATCAAAAATTAAAACCTATATTTATTGATGAATAACTACCAAAATACAGTCAAGTAATAACTCACCTCATTACTAATGTATATTTTAGGCATAGAAACAAACATATTGGTTTTATGGTGATAATTTAAGGAGGTTGTATGAAGAATATGTATGGTATTTAATCGAGTATTTTTTTAATTTTAGAATCAACCATCTTAAAATATTACTCAACCATGAGAAAAAAATAATTCCAATATATTATTTATTCTGAGATGTTATCATGAAAATATCATAATCTATATCCATCTCTATCCTCCATCAAATGGTATAAGAATTTATCATTCAAGTGTGTAGATGGATACCACTTTAATAACCAATATAATTCATCTTCCATCATCATCACACCCGAATTGTTATATAGATGACATATTGTTTATATGTGATATAAATTACATATTTTTTTAATGTGTATATGGAATATATCAATTACCTTCGTATAATTTTTTCATGATAAGATGAAAATGTCATTTATGTGTATATGTGGACTACCTCTTCCTTGAAGTAATTTGTTTCATTTTACCACCACATCACATGGATGATATAAATAATTATATTTATATAATTAATATGATATTTATGATATTATTATTAATATTTAATGATAAAATAATGGGTTCCTTCATTCCATAATGATCATTGAAAATGGAAACATTACTCATGTTCACAAAAAAACAAATTTCTCTATTATTATAATGTATCTCTTTTTTCATAAGAATTATTCATGACTATTTATAATAAATTATTATTTATATATAAAAATAAAAATTATTTAATGCTTAATTTTTTTTAATTGTGTAGTATTGGGAACATAGACCATATCCAACTTACTAATATAAATTATGACATTTGGGCCTAATATAGTAAAAAATATGGATGATAAATATGGTGTCTATGTAATTAAAAATAACATGTTATTAAATGAAATAATTGAATAATGAGTATTAAATTTGTATTCAACATGTATGAAATTTATATAATTTTTTTATTTTGGGTGATTATAAATTTATGAATTGATTCAGACATAAGTTAACTTACATTATATTGAAAAATAATATTTTAAACATTCCCGAAAAAAAAAATCTTCATTTTACAAATTTTTAAAAAAGATTTTATTAAAAGATATTAGAATTAAACAATGAATTTTTAAGTTCATTTTTATTAATTATTTATATTTTTTACAAATTGATATGAAATAAATATATTTTTCATTTTCCAAATACGAAACAGTGTGAATTTTATAACAATAGTATGGATGGAATTTTTTAACATCTACAAATTGAATATATGTTGCCACTCTTTAATTAACAATCGCGTTACAATTTTACAAGGATATAATCAGTGATAATTTTGTTTCATATTTTTCATAATACATATTTTGAAAATGGATTGCTTATTTTCCTCAAGAATATATTTTTATCTAAGGATAGAAATAAAAGATTTCATATTTAATGGTTATTGGGAAATAATATAATTTTGGGTGGTTTATTTATAAAACATGAATAGTAGGATAAATTTTTAACAATTTATTGGTTGTTTTCAGATAATCCCACCATTGGTGGGTCAATAAGTGACCACTAACTCATTAGGTATAGGAGTGGAATATATGGTTAATCAATTTTTATGATTTATTGTAACAATGGTATTGAAATATATCCCATATAACCTAAATGTATTTTGTTAGTTTGAAAATGGTTTTTACAAGAATATTATCATCTATCATGATTTGATAAATATATTATTCTTAAAATAAAAACATTTTCTACATTTTAGGGGGGTAAAAGTTTTATACAAAAATAAATTATTTTCATGTATTCAATGAAATAGCAATGATTTTTTTCATTTATGAATTTTAAAAAATATTTATGAATATAATTCAGTATAAAAGTTTATTTATTTTGTAAGAAAATATATATGTTGGTCAAAATATTTATTTTGAAATAGAAATTATTTTTTATTATTTATTGATAAATAATTCATTTCATTCTTTTTATGTACCTTACAAAAAATATTATTATAATAAAACATTTAAAAAAGTTTTTTATTAGGGGTTGAGGAATAATATAGAAAAGGATGGGGTCACGATGGAACATGTGATGTTGTTTCCCCAAAATTATTTTTTTATATTTTAAAATAATTTTCATTTACATAATTGGATACTGAATAAAAGTGTACACTTTTAATCATATGGTGTTTTATGTCATAGTTATGATCTATTTCTATACAAATATAATCATAAATTATATTCATAAAATTATATTGTGAATTATAGTCCAAATTAACAAGAATATGTAATTATTATGTCAATGAATTAAAAAATGTATTAGATGAAAAATCAAGAGGAAACACTATAAATACATGTCATGAGATTTAAAATTTTAATATACCTTATTGGAAATGTACTCCATCGATCATTAATCCTTTCAGAAAGTTTTTATGTGGAATAAATATATCTAATTGAGATACCAATGATTAATATAAAATAAATAATAAATCATTCAAATTATGTATATAGTGTATATCATAAATAATATCACAAACAAATAATGTAATTGGTTCATGTCGTAGGGATTAGATATCTTAATAAATTATTTTTAAATAGTTGTAAAATTTTATCGAAAATTTTTCCCCTCTACGTCCTTTATAAACACATCACCTGATTAAAAAGTCATCATATCTTATGGAATGGAAGAATAGGAAAGGGGCGTGCTCAAATAATCAGTAATGGAAAATATAAATAATAATTGATTAGATCATAAACCTAATGTATAGGATGTGAATGATATAAATAACATAAATTAATTATTAAAAAGTCATTAAATATATTCATAAAACATGCGGGGGAAACATAATATCATGATAATATTATTGCAGAACCATAATTGAAATATCATGGATAAAAAAGTAGGTGGAATAATAATATTACATGTGAAAAATCCATAAAAGTTTATATTATTTTAAAAAAATGACATAATCCTGGAAACAAGGTATTAAATGTTAAAATACCCGAAAATGATTATTAATCATAAAAAATTAATTTTTTATCCCAATGAAGATGTCAATAATACAATCAATACAAACATGATATTTTTAATTGACCATAAAACATTCACACTCATCTTTTGTGAATATTATGAATTTATAACCTATTTACATGTAAATTCTTTATTAGAGATTTACAAATTCACCAGAATATTTATTCATCTTAGTTACATTCTAATCTACTCACATAAAATCTCTCTATCATGAAAGGAATTAATATTACACAATAATTTTTGTGATATGTAGGCCACATCCACTGTCTCATAATCTATACATTTATTTTCCAAATGAAAACAATATTTCCATTATTAAATTACCCATATAATGGAAATGGTTTATGATAATTTTCCTAACCATTAAATAAAGATCCCATGGAAGTATAATGGGTTTCATAATCATAATAATTAAAAATGGCTCAACTTCGTCTCCTGCTCCATCTTGGCACTGGCTTGATTCGGTGTGAAGGGGATCTGCTTCGTCCGCGGTCTTGACGGCCGAGGCTTGCCTTGGATCTGGAGTGGGACTGCGCTGTGCGGGCCGGTGAGTGGCATCCCGGTCTAGCATCGGCGGGCACGGTGTCGTGATGGGAGAGGTGTTCCGGCCCTGTCCGGTGGGAATGGCATTGGCCTCGGAGCGTTTCGGAGGGGAGGGGGGCTTTCTGGTGTCTGGAGGCCCTGTATTTCATTCCAGCAGGTGATAACGCTTAAGATGACAAATGATCCGTTCTGGAGAAGTTTCGTTTTCCGATCTGATGACCCGAATCGTGGATCGGCCAATGGAATGCCTTGAATCTGATGTTTTCTGGTCTTTGTGGCCTTTTTTCAATTAAATATTTGGTTCTGGGTGTTTGATTTCAAAAATTTGCGGCGGCGACCTTGTGTGGGTTCGCGGAAAATTTAAGGCAGTGTGTTTTAGGGTTTCCTAGGTTTTCCTATGTGACCTTTGGATCAACGGCTTGTATTGGGTTCTATCTCCTGTGGGTCTAGGCTCATTGACTTATCTCTGGCCTTCGGGAATTTTATGGTTTATCCCTCGGGAGGCTAATACCTTTGGCCCTATGGGCATGTAATGAGTTTTCCCTTACCCAGTTTAAAAGGGGTTTTTTGTTGTCTTTTTCTTCTTTTTTAATAAAGGGGCTTTACCGCAATCATTATGGTATAATTTGATATATAAACATGTTAATAAAATTAATAATTAAATAATATTATAACATATACTTATACACTTGAAAATCACACAATAAAATAATAATATATGGTTAAACATGATGCATAATTCCAATAATGATATATCATAAGAAATATAAAATTAACCAAATAATTAAAATATATTTTTTTTGATTGTATTTATCATTGTTAAAGCCATGGTTAAAAGTTACTATTTCTAAAGTCGTCATTTTCTAGAATAATTAAATGAAATAAATCAATGGAAATGGAATTGTTTTAATAAATATATTTTTTTATAATATAAAAAGTGAAGATAATTTAATGTGAAATTCATTGAAAATGATTTTCAAAAAGAAATAGTATTACTCAAATAAAATAAGTTTGAGATACTATGTTCTTTAATGATTTAAAAAATTATTGTCGAACAGGGAGAGAATAATTTTTATAACATTATTAAAAATAATTCCAACTGAAATATCAATTAATGACATTTTTTTAGAAAATTTGAAGAAAAATTAATTTGAAAATGATTACTCCGAAAATAATCTCTGTAATTTTTTCAAGATTGGGATGTAAAGATATTTTGAAATCAATATCTTTTTTAAAATTAATGTATAATATTTGAACATCAAAAGGTCATAATGATTTCAAAAATAATAATTAGAAATTACTAGGACCAATTTTTCATTTGAAAAAAAAACATCTTATATAGATTAAAATATATGTAAGGGTTTAAATGAACATGTGGAGTTGATGCTAAGACATATTATTCTGGATGGATTGAAATAACACTTTAGGAAACATTGAAATATCATTATTACAAAAATATTATAATATTTCCATAAAATAATATAAACTAAATTTTGAAAAGTATATTAAATAGTTTATAATATATTTTAAAAAAAATGAACATTGTAATGGTAGAAAATATGTACATGTATGTATTGATAGATTATTAAAAATGAGAGTTATTGTTAATAATGATTATCATTTTTAGAAAAATAAATAATTATTAAAATAATTATTTATTTATAATGTGATGTATTTTTTAAAAATATGATATAAATAAAAATTATTTTCATTTTATGTTTTAATATATCAATCATGAATTATTATACTCTAAAAATAGTGATTATGACCCATATGATTTGATTCAAGTCATGATACATCCTTACTTGAATTAAATCATTTAAAACAAAAAAATGTGTTGTATAACATAATAATAATATTTATTATCCTTACAAATAATATAATCATGAATCAACATTTTAATGGGGTATTACATTAAACATTTAAAATGTAACATAGAACATGAAATATAAATGACTCAATTATTTAATATTTGAGACTAAAACCCCTTACTACATGAGGAGTGGATTGATTAAAATATCATTTTGGGTGTCATGACCCATCCCTCGGGGCCCGTGTCGTAACTACCCCAAGCCCACCTTCCAAAGGCCAGGGGATGACGACTAACACCAAAGACGTAAATCCCTATAACTGGGAAGGCATTGACTTTATGAAACGTAAATACACACACAACTAGAGTACAAGCGGAAGCAAACACTACATAAAGAAATAAAACAAGTGTGTTGAAAGTAAAAAGGGGCCAGAAATAAAAGCCCAATAGTATATTACAAGGAAAGAAAATATAGCAGGAAGGTGACAAGCTACTCCTGGATCGTCCTTCGGAGTTCCTACCAAAAGGGTAGGTATAGATGGCCACCTCACCTCTCCACATATTTTTGTCACCTCCGGGTAAAGTCTCGTCGTGAAGTCCACCTCAAGGTACGATCTCGTCGTCAAGTCCACCTCTGGGTAGCGTCTCATCGTGAATTCCACCTCCAGGACTTGTCTCGTCATAAATTCCACCTCCGGGTACCGTCCCGCTCTACAAACATCAACCATGATCAGTGTTGTTTGTCGTATGCATCCAACACAACGAGGTGAATCTAAAGACCCGGAAATTTCAAGGAAATGTTTTTTCTTAATTTGTATGGAATTTTACGAGTATGCAGTTTCTAACGGCGCCTGATTCTGAGGCCTAGTGTTCCTAGAATCAATTTCTAAAGTTTAACTCTGGTATGTTCAGTGAACGAACGAGCGGGTTTTTCTAACTTTTGAACCGGTGCTCAGAATCGAAATCTGAGGGCACCGATGAACTCACAGTGCCAGTTTTCGCTTAAGAGGAATTTCACCTCGATGGAAGATGATCGAGTTAGAGAGTTGGTTTTTGGGTTTCACGTGGATTAAAAATATAAAATAAGTGACAACATATTTTATATTTGTTGACCCCACGCCACGTGGATAGTGTTGGTTAAAAGCTCCACATGGGAGTTGGTGGTGAGACAGCCACACCCTAACCTCCCATGGGAGGATTATTAGGGTGGGGACCACCCGAGCAGCATAACCTCCCACGAGAGGTTATGACATGGGGTTCACACGAGGCTTAACCCCCCATTTAATGGGAGTGGAGGAAATCTATCATCACTCCCCCATTAATGAGGGAGAGCCTCTTGGACTCTAACTCCCCTCTTAATGAAGGAGAATAAAACCTCCTCAAAACCCCCCATTTAATGGGAGGAAACTCCTTGACCCTCTCTTTGTTAATTAAGTGGGGACCACCCGGGCCCCTAAACCCCCCTCAAAACTCCCCAAATTAATTATGTCATCCACTCGGACAATTAATTTGCATGAGCCTCTCCACTATTTGAATTTTGAATTGTGCAAACCATCGTGAACTTAATTAAGTGGGGCCCACTTATTAAATTTCCCCCACCAAGAATAATAGATTCTATTCTATTATTTTGGCACATTCTTGCACCGTTTGGTGGAGAGCTTGAGAGAACTTCTTTCTCCAGCGAAGAATGCGAAGAACGTCGGGGACGCATCTTCCCCGACCTTCTTCAGCCTTCTTCCTCGGAGCCCCCCTTTCTGACGTGGTGCTTCTCCCACGATCCTCTTCTTCGTTTACGACAAGGGAGAAGTCACCAACCGTGGTGGTCATCACCAACGTCAACGTACCTTCCTTCTTCATCTCCGTAACAAGTGAGGAGCTGTCCTTTCCTCCTCGGAAGCACCCCGACATCCACGAAATCTATGTCCGTCCCCTACGACGCCATTCTCCACGACGTCCGACACGCGACATCAAATTTTTCAAGTAGGGGTTTAATCTTCATTCATGTATATTTAACGAACTTTGTTGGTATTTTTTGGCCTCTTTCTATTGTTAATGGGAGGAGGTCGGACCGCACAAACATGGCTGACCCTCCTCACCCTTTGATGTTGTGTTCGTTGGGTTTGAACAAAAGCGGCGCGGTGCAACGGCACCGTGCGGAAATAAGAAAGAACGCGACAAAGAAGCAGGGCGCTGTCGCACCGCGCCGTGGAGGTCGAACAAATCTGCAGCGCCGTCGCGCCCCACCGGAAAACCACGAAGAGGCCGCGGTTTTTTATTTGACGTGCAGATCGACGGGCAATGACAGAACGGACCGTAGAGGCATTTTGAAGACTTCGCAATGAAGAGGCAGTCCCAGGAGGACTGCTGGCGAAGACCGCAGGAAAAACTGACCACCAGAGCGCGTTCGGTGGTCCGTGGGAGGGCCTGCCGGCGCGCCGCCCGGAGGGTCCGCCGCGGTGGCAGGCGGCGGTCCCGCGGCTGTGCGGGACCGAGAGAGTTTTGGCGGCCAGCGTCGCATCGCTGGCAGGGAGCGGCCCCCATACGTGGGCCGCAGCTTCATTCAACGGGGCAACGCCCCCTTGCACGTCCGCTCGGCTAGCGCCGAGCCGACCCCGCTTGGCCAGTGCCGAGCCGCCCCGGGCCGGACTGGCCGCACCGGGTTGGGCCGCGCTGGCTGGGCCGGGCCGCGCCCTAATGGGCCAGACCCGGACCCGGTTCGGGCCGACCCAGGGGGGTTGGGCTGGGTCGGACCGGGCCTAGACCCCCCATTTTCCGACCACTTCCGGTCTTTTACCCATATCTTGGTCTATGGACCTCCGATCGACGCACCATTAGTTGTGATGCAATCCGTGGATCGAGACGGTCGTTTCAGTATATTACAATCAAGGTTTCAGAGATCTTTGGGTATGGCCGGGTTGGTTCGAACACGAAACCAATAGGACCCTCGGAGCGGAAATGCTTATAACAAGAGATCTATATGTCAGATTGACGTGCCGTTGACATTGTTGGATTCCTCATGATTAGACGGAACTTTTGGCATACTTCGCCTGAGGTTTGGACGTAGTTGGATTATGGCCGGGTTGGATTGTACCTGAAATCCAACCGGGCCCCTAGAACAGAAAAGCTGATAACTTTCAGACTGAACGTTCGTTTGACGAACCGTCAGTGGCGTTGGTGATCCTGTTGAGAAATGGTCCCTATGAGTATACCCTATGAGAGTTCTGGGTACAGTTGAGATATGTCCAGGTTGGTTTGCACAAGAAACCAACCGGGCCCCTAGGATAAAAAGGCTAATAACTCATAGATTGGGCATCTGATTGACGTGTCGTCTGTTGCGTTGAGACCCCTATGATGAGGCTGTGCATTGTGATAATTATTCGTGGAACTTTCTGATACTAGGATTATCAACATGTAGCTCGTGGATACGACCCTCCCAGAGACAATCGTACCGAGTACGGAGACCGTGTAGCTGGCTGAGACCTGAAGACTGCTTGTCTGACTCGAGTCGGAGTGACTTGTATAGCCCAGTGGGGAGCACTACTTTGTTTGGGTGGCGGACCCACGACGGGGAGCACTACTGTGTTTGGGTGGCAGACCCACGATACTCGACAGAAGGAGTACCTCTGCAGGCTATTAGGGGGGGTGTACTACTGTGTTTGGGTGGAAGACCCCGGTGGGAAGCACTACTGTGTTTGTGTGGATGGCCTGTGGTACTCGATAGGAGGAGTACCTCATCAGTCTTAGGTTAGTGAGCAGTACCTCGGCGTCGTGATAGGATCACTGTACTCTCCAGAGAGGGGGATCTTCAGCAGTTACGGTTTCAATAATGAAAATCCTAGTTTGAGCTGAGTCTATACCTTTGTGTTTTCCTCATGATTGAGATGGTTCACTTGATAACTTAGGTATATGTATGGGCATATAACTAGGTATTGGTTATCCGTTGATTTCATAACCTTTGTGTTTCCTCATGTTTGAGATGGGTTACTTGATAACATAGGTATAAGTATGGGCTTATACCTAAGTAAGGGTTATCTGTTGAGATCCTTCTTTGTGGTTATCCTTGTTGGTTTTAGTGATACCTTGAGGGTATCAGGGTCCCTACTGAGTATCATATACTCACCCCTGCATGGGCTATGCCCGCAACTCATTGTGTTGGTTGCAGACGACGGGCAGCGCTGACGGAGGCCGAGTGTTCGAGGACTGGATGGTACCTGTTGGTGGACTTCATGATGAGATGATATTAGGAGGAGGTTGACAGTCAAGAGTGTTGTGGAGGCTATCTGTACCTACCCTTCTGGTAGGATCTGTGGTGGACGATCCAGGAGCTGCGCTATCTGTACCTACCCTTCAGGTAGGATCCGTGGTGGACGATCCAGGAGCTGCCCTATCTACACCTACCCCTCAGGTAGGATCCAAGGTGGACGACCCAGGACCTTCATCTATTCTTCCAGTAGTTTGTCTTTTTTGTTGTACTTCCTTTCAGTTGTAGTTTTACTTTTCAGCTGGGTTTGCATTCTGGTCCTTTTTACTTTTCAGCTCTTTCTTTTGTACTTAGTGTATTACTTTCACTTCTACTCTGTTGTGTTTTGTTTACTTTTATAAAGGCAAGGCCTTCCCAGTTATCAGGATTTACGCCTTGGTGCTAGTCGCCAGCCCCTGTCCTATTGAAGGCGGGCATGGGGTAGTCACGGCATGGGCCCGGAGGATGAGTCGTGACAAATTGGTATCAAAGGAGTCAGTTCTAGCACATAACTTATAACTCTGATATATTATTCAGTGAAGCAATAGTGTTACGGGTACCGAGTGTGGTTTCAGTTCAGGGAGTCCAGTGTTGGGGTGGGCGGCCGAAGTATCCATACACCAGGACCCTGACAACTGATTTCTGACATTGTGCATGAAAACACTGATTGCGTGTGTGTTTCTAAATGTTTTTAAATGTTAGATAAAACCAGGTCAGCTCACCAGGTATAAATCGTTTGACCGTGTCATGTATGTTTCTTTCAGGATGCCTATCCACGGACGATTAGCTAGAGCCCCGAGAGATGTATGTACTAACAGCCTGCCGAGCGACGAGGATTCGGTACAGGGCCCTCTTGCAGTTGAGGCACCAACGGAGGCACCAGCAGTACTACCATATGTTGGGCCACCAATGCCACCAGCCCCAGCAGCAGGCGATGCATGCCACTTGAGTGCACTGCATGAGTTCCAGTGCTAGAGGCCACCCAGGTTCCAGGGAGAGACGGACCCACAGGCGGCTGAGGATTGACTGGAGGCTGTGGTTGGAGTTTTCAGGATAGTGGGTACACCGGCGGACTTCATGGTGATATTTTTTTGCCAGCCTCCTTCGGGAAGAAGCTAAGATATGGTGGAGCCACATGTTCCAGTTTTGCGACGGGATGACCTTCACATGGGTATACTTTGAGACCTTCTTTATGGTAGAGTTTATACCAGTGGCTCTACAACCTGAGCGTGTTCAAGAGCAGCTGACTTTTCCGCATGATTTTCGATCAGTAGCTGAGTCATCTTTGGGTAGTAGACAGATGATACAGAGGTCCAAGAGGAATAGATCCAGCTATACGAGGAGCAGGAAGTGTTATGAATGCGGTAGGAAGGGTCACCTGGCACGTGACTATCCGACGCCCCGCACAATTGATCCACATGCGTTGTAGGATCCACCGAGACAGAAGCAGTGATGGGTGCTTGAGCAATAGCTGAGTGGTGGACAAGGCAGTAGAGATCCTGATGCAGGTGGACAGGAGCGGAACTAGTGGTTTCCTTTTGTTCTTTATACTTCTAGTTCAATGTTTTTGTTACATTTGTGCCTTTGTACTATGAGCTATAATAATAAAAGACACTCACCTTTGTGAAATTTTATTCATTCCTTTTTGTGTACTGAGAGTTCCCAGTTAAAACTGTTGACTTGACCCTCACTTTCAAGATTCATACTAGAGGAGACCTAATGACCTCACACTGATGCCGACAGTGTGACTCGACCCTTGGAGGCGAGAGTGACGGTTGGATCTCTTGGTAGTAGCGTTGAGGCCTTACGACGTCATCCATGGAATGAATGCATCATTCATGTCCGGATTGATTGTATTAGGCAATGCGCGTGGTTCATTCAGGGGATGAGACCATGTTTTTCTTTTCAGAAAATGAGAAATCTTAGAATCACTTTTAGATCATAGGCATGGAAGGTGCAGATCATCCATGAGCGGATGAAGACTGCACAGTGTAGTAAGAAATAAGAAACTGGCGCCAGTCTTAGAGACTCGGGCGTGTTAAGTGTTTCTAGAAGAGGAAGATTTAAGGAGAGATGAGTCTGTGAAGCAGCAGACATGGAGGCAGAGCTAGGAGAGAAACATGAGGTGGTGTACATTTTATCATGCTACAACCACCGACCTTAGTTGTCCCCGCCAAGCTCAGGGAGCTGGAGGGCAGGGGAAGAGTGCGGCTGCATGCGGTCAAGGAGTGTGACCCAATGGCTATAAAAATGGTTCAAGGGATAGTCTGTGTCCACTACTAGCTTCTTTAGTAACAGAAACTGATATGAATCATTCATTCCTTCCACGAATCTTGTCCCAAACCTAGAGTTTTCAGTAAGCCATAGACTTGACCCTCACGTCTGGAGATACCATGGGAGGAGACTCGATAATCACACATACGCCGACACTGTGGTCTGACCCACGAGGAGAGAGTTTCGGTTGGAATCTGTTGGTGGCAGTGTCGAGGCCTTATGACGTTGGTATCAGTATGGATTGGATTCACAGTTCATGCTCAGATTGACTATATTAGGAAAAAGGTAGTGGTCGAACTACAACGTCGCGACGAGTTTTCCTTGGTCAGCGAAAAGGAAACCCCAGGCAGCACATGATAAACTCATGCATATGAGGGTTTGGTCGATCACTCTTTGTTCGACCAACCTTATCCTCGTGGAAGCATAAGTTTTGAGCTTCAATTCTAATCAGGAAGTGGAGGCCTCTAGAGTTAGAGGATGGTGATCGCGTCCTTATACGGGTCTCACCTCGACGAGGTTTACAGAGATTTGGCCTAGGCGACATGTTATCTCCGAGGTACAGCAGACCTTTCTAGGTCCTCAGCAGGGTAGGCGAGGTGGTTCACAGTTTGACCCATCCACCTCAGTTGCACTGGGTTCACAATGACTTCCACGCATCTCCACTGGGGAGATACGTGCTTGACCCGATGCATATCATCGACCATGGGGAGCTGGACATTGGTGATGGGGTGACTTTTGCGGGGTTCTAGTAGAGTTTGAGGATTAACAGGAGTGGGTCCTATGAGGATGGCTGATTCCTTTTATGCGCTTTCGTTAGCAGCACGAGAACCTCTAGGAGAGCACATGGGAGCAGAAGACCCAGATGCGTGCTCAGTACCACTTTTGTTTCCCTAGTTTGTGTTTAAGCATTACCGGGATGTAAATCCCTGAGGTGGGAGTAATGTAAAGACTCAGAAATTTCAAGGAAATGATTTTTCTTAATTTTTAACGAATTTTACGAGTACGCAGTTTCTAACGGCGCCTGATTCTGAGGCCTAGTGTTCCCAGAATCAATTTCTAAAGATTAACTCAGGTATGTTCAGTGAACGAATGAGCAGGTTTTTCTAACTTTTGAACCGGTGCTCGGAATCGAAATATGAGGGCACCGATAAACTCCCAGCGCTATTTTTCGCATAAGATGACTTTCACCTCGACGGCAGATTATCGGGTTTGAGAGTTGGTTTTTGGGTTTCACATGTATTAATAAAATAAAATAACTGACAACATATTTTATCTTTGTTGAACCCACGCCATGTGGATAGTGTTGGTTAAAAGCCCCACAAGGTATTTGGTGGTGGGACTGCCACACCCTAACCTCCCATGGGTGGATTATTAGGGTGGGGACCCCCCGAGCAGCATAACCTCCCACGAGAGGTTATGACAAGGGGTCCACATGGGGCTTAACCCCCCATTTAATGGGAGGGGAGGAAATCTCTCAACAATCCCCCATTAATGAGGGAGAGCCTCTTGGACTCTAACTCCCCTCTTAATGAAGGAGAATAAAACCTCTTCAAACCCCCCCCCCCCCCACCCCCATTTAATGGGAGGAAAATCTTTGACCCTCTTCTTGTTAATTAGGTGAGGACCACCCAGGCCCCTAAACCCCCCTCGAAACTCCCCAAATTAATTATGTCATCAATTCAGACAATTACTTTGGTGGAGCCTCTACACTAATTGAATTTTGAATTGTGCCAACCATCATGAACATAATTAAGTAAGGCCCACTTAATTAATTTCCGCCACCAAGAAAATGGATTATATTCTATTATTTTGGCACGTTCATGCACATTTTGGTGGAGAGCTTGATATAAATTCTTTCTCCAATGAAGAATGTGAAGAAAGTCGGCGAAGCTTCTTCCACAACCTTCTTCGGCCTTCTCCCTCGGAGCCCCCCTTTCTGACGTGGTGCTTCTCCGACAATTCTCTTCTTCCTCTGCGATAAGGGAGAAGTCTCCAACCATGGTGGTCATCGCCAACAACAACGTACTTTCCTTCATCATCTCCGCAACAAGTGAGGAGACGTCGTTTCCTCCTTGAACGCACCCCGACGTCCACAGAATCTACGTCCGACCCCCATGACGCTGTTCTCCGCGATGTCCGACACGCGACGTCAAATTTTTCAAGTAGGGGTTTAATCTTCATTCAAGTTTATTTAAAGAACATCTTTGGTATTTTTTTGGACGCTTGCAATCAATAACGAGAGGAGTTCGGACCGCACAAACACGGCCGACCCTCCTCCCCCTTTGATGTTGTCTTCATTGCGGTTCGAAAAAAAGCAGCGCGGTGCAAGGACACTGTGCGGAAAAAAGAAAGAATGCGACGAAGAAGTGCGACGTCGTCGCGCCGTGCCATAGAGGACGAAAAAATCCGCAGCACCGTCGCGTCACGCTGGAAAACAATGAAGAGGTTGTGGTTTGTTTATTTGACGGGCGAATCGATGGGAGATGACAGAACGGGCTGTAGAGGCGTTTTGAAGAATTCGTAGTGAAGAGCCGGTCCCGGGAGGTCCGCTGGCAAAGACCGCAGGCAAAACAGACCACCGGAGGGTGTCTGGTGGTCCACATAAGGGCCCACCGACACGCCACATCGGCACGGCGGCGCCAGCGTCCAGAGGCGGCGGTGCCCGGCGATCCGCATGGAGCGTCCACTGCGGCTGAAGCCGCGTCGGCAGGCGGCGGTCCCGCGGCCGCGCGGGACTGAGGGAGACGCGGTGGCCAGTGCCACATTGCTGGCAGGGAGAGGCCCCCACACGGGGGTTGTGGCTTCAGTCAAGGGGGCGTCGCCCCCTTGCGCGTCCGCTCGACCAGCGCCGACCCGACCCCGCTCGGCCAGCGCCGCGCTGCCCCGGGCCGATCCGGCCGCACCGGGCAGGGCCGCACAGGTCGGGCCGGGCCGTGCCGGCTGGGCCAGGCTGCACCTACCGGACCAGGCAACACCCTAATGGGCCAAACCCAAACCTGGTTCGAGTCGACCCGGTTCGGACCGACCCAGGGGTGGTTGGGCCGGGTCGGACCGGGCTCAGATCCCCCATTTTTAGACCACTTCCGGTCTTTTGCGCATATCGTGGACTACATACCTCCCATCGATACACCGTCAGTTGAGATGAGATCCTTTGATCGAGGCTGTCATTTTGGTATATTATACTCAAGGTTTCGGAGAACTTTGGGTATGGGCGGGTTGGTTCGAACACGAAACCAACCGGGCCCTCGGAGCGGAAATTCTTATAACATGAGCTCCGGACGTCCGATTGACATGCCGTTGACTTTGTCGGATTCCTCTTGATGAGACGAAACTTTTGTTATACATCGACTGATGTTTGGAAGCAGTTGGAGTATGGCTGGGTGGGATTGTAGCCGAAATCCAACCGGGCCCCTGGAACGGAAAAGTTGATAACGTTCAGACCGGACGTCAGTTTGACGAACCGTCAGTGGCATTGGTGATCTCATTGAGAAACGGTCCCTATGAGTATACCCTATGAGAGTTCAGGGTACGGTTGAGATACGGCCAAGTTGGTTCGCACACGAAACAAACGGGCCCCTGGGATGAAAAGGCTAATAACTCACAGACCGAGCGTCTGATTGACGCGTCGTCTTTTGCATTGAGACCCCTATGACGAGGTGGTTCTTTCTGATACTTATTTGTGGGACATTGTGATACATGGGGTATCGACCTGTAGCTCGTGGAGCGGACCCTTTCGGAGACGAGCGTACGAAATACAGAGACCGTGAAGCTGGCTGAGACCTGAAGACTGCTTGTCAAACTCGAGTCAGTGTGACTTGTATAGCCCAGTGGGGACCACTACTGTGTTTGGGTGGCAGGCCCACAGTGGGGAGAACTACTGTGTTTGGGTGGCAGATCCACGGTGGGGAGCACTACTGTGTTTGGGTGGCAGACCCACGGTACTTGACTGAATAAGTACCTCTACAGGCTATTAGGGGGGTGCACTACTGTGTTTGGGCGGCAGACCGCGGCGGGAAGCACTACTATGTCTGGGTGGCTGGCCCATGGTACTCGACAGGAGGAGTACCTCAGCAGTCTTAGGATAGTGAGCAGTACCTCAGAATCATGACAGGATCACTGTACTCGCCATATACAGGCCTCTTCAGCAGTTACAGTTTCGATAATGAAAATCCTGGTTTGAGCTGAGTCTATGACCTTTGTGTTTACCTCATGATTGAGATGGGTCACTTGATAAACAAGGTATATGTATAGACATATACCTAGGTAGAGGTTATCCGTTTATTTCATATCCTTTTTGTTTCCTCATGATTGATATGGGTTATTGTTTCCCTCAGAATCCAGGGATGACCGCCTTGATGGGAGGTTCAAACGTTCTGATTGGTTTCTAACGGGTTTCTTCATAGAACTGGAAACATCCAATGATTCCACATCCATTCGGACCTACATACCAAAGGTAGGTGCTCATTAGTTTGTGGACTGATGAGGCTTAGTAATTCACATTGGTCGAGAGGATGGGAGGTTGGACTTATCACACCTTTTTAGGGGAATTATTGTCTACTTCGAGACTCTCTTTGTAGATTTAAGTTATGTTCATGAATCCTTATTACATTACCAAGTATAAAATGAGTGTTCCTTCAGATATAACAATCAATGATTAAATATGTAGGAAATTTAGAGAATCTTTGGTATGTATTCTAGGTTCTTCATCAATAGAGAATCATCTTGTATTTATTAGAGATTCTTGGTCAATGGTACCCTTAGACCCATTTATACAGAAGTTTCTTGGCCATTATGATGACTATGCTGGTTTTAATGCCACTCAGTGGGGCACTTGATGTTTATTTTCATTCAGAGGGACATGGATTATTTTAGAGTTGGGATCGAACCCGTAGACGGGCTACCTACATATTCTTTGTTTAGAAAAGGAATCAGAACCCACGTAGTTCGAGTAAGGGAGTACGATGTTTATGATTAATGGATCAAAGAAGGATGTCACAATTACTTTTACACTCTATGCTTACGTGACTCATGCTCGGTGTAAGAAACAAGAGGTATTGGTAAAAATTAGACAATTGTGCCATGAATGATGCAATCATAAGAAATAATGTGGGATTATGTATGTATGACTGCCCATATAAATGACGGATTAGGATTTACTTTAGAGAAGAAATCCAATAACAGGGTCCATAAAGGTATATGTGCTTCATGGAGATTTTGAATACTCTAACTTGGGGCTTACTCCTGAAAAGGAGGTCCAAATTAGGAGAAGACTTATGATTGGGTTTTACTCCTAAAAAGAAATCCCAGATCAATGGTAAATTAGGACTGGTTAGGAGGATTATGATTGGGGCTTATTCCTGAAAAGGCGGCCCAGGTTTGAGACTGGGGCTTACTCCTGAAAAGGATGCCTTGGTTAAGGATTAAGGTTTGGGGCTTACTCCTAAGGAGGATGCCCAGATTTGGGAATTTTAATAATTGGGGCTTACTCCTAAGGAAGATGCCCAATCTTGAGACTGGGGCTTACTCTTGAAAAAGGAAGCCTCGGTTAGGGGATATAGGGCTTACTCCTAAAAGGATGCCCAAAAATTAAGGGACTTGGGGATTACTCCTAAAGAGGATGCCCATATTAGAGGACTTATGACTGGGGATTATTCCTGAAAAGGAGACCCAGGTTATGGATACTCTCATCTTAAAGGATGAGGTTGAATGAATGAAATCTCAATCTTTAGTGACATAAAGATGTGTAAATCACTAGGTTTTGAGAGATATTCCACAAAATTCCTTTCAGATAAGGAAGTCAAATCAAGAAATCATGCCATAAAATGGCTTTGAAGAGTGTATTGAAGACTTAATCTTGAATAGGAATGGTGTAATTGCTTAAGAGGGGTGAAATGGGAAAGAAAAGCACCAAAAAAGGCAGGGGCGCGCAAGTCCTGGTAGGCGCGCAGGTACTGCGTGGGCGCGCATGTCCTGGTCGCACAGGTCCTGGTCGCGCAGGTATGCCTGCGCGACACATGGTGTACTTGCGCGACGGTTAACCAATAGGGTAATACTTGAGTGACTCTTCATTAAATCCTTTAGAATCTTCTTGAGTTTTTTCCAGAAGAAGGGCGCGCAAGTTCTAATGAAGGAGTAAGGCGGCGCGCAAGGGTGGCCCTTTTCCCTTAAGGGTTGGCCACTCAGGCGCGCAAGGGTTGATGAGTTTCAATACTTAAGCTTTCCTCCCCCTATTATGATCTTCTGTTCTAGGTATGAAATTACCATAGAAGTGTTCTGGAAGCTTTGAGATGAGACTAGGGCACCAGGAGCTCAAATATAGGTTTCTGAAAAAAAAATCCGCTCAAATTGGGGGCCCACAGGGTCTATTTATTGGCAGAAGAAGACCACGGGCAGTTACTAGGCGGTTATCACTTAGGTCGCACAAGTCACTTGCACGACCATAATGCGTCGTGCAAGTGGACTTGCGCGACAGTGATAGAACTTGCGCGTCATATGTGCTTTTGATCCCATGTTCATGCCTTTGTCGATTTTTTTGATATTTTTCTTCAAAGGTTGAATCACTTTTAGCTCAGATATTCCCCTTTTCTGATCTTTAGATTCTGTGATGAAAGGAGCGTCAACAAAAGTTCCCCCTCAGAGTTGGATCCGAAAGAAACGAGGATTTGACTCTGAGGAAATCGAAGACATCCAAAGAAAAGATTGTGCGCAAGTCTTGATGGTGCAGAGGGCGGCGAGCAAGTGCGCATCGCGTAGGGATTGGGCGCACTGGGTGTAGGCGCGCAGGGTCCCGGCCGCGTCTATAAATATAGGGCCTCACTTCCGTAGAAGCATCCGTATTTTCGGACTTCATACCGTCGAGCTCTCACCGCGCAGGTCACCTTAGCCGTGCAGGTTGCTCTGTTTTCTGGTGTTTTCCTTGATGTCGTGCTACTGTATAGGTATTTGTACTTGCGCGGTTTATACTTGCATTTCAAAAACTAGCGCGGAACATGAACACTTGCGTGTCATGTTTATACTTGCGCGCCTTAATTCCTTAGCCATTTTTTCGAAATTTTTTTATGAAAAATAAACCCATTTAAGAGATTAATTTATTCTATTTTTTTGTGCAGATTCAATTGCTATTAAGGGAATTAAAACGGCTGATGAACTGGATAGAAAGCGGATTGATGGCAAGATGAACATCATTGGCCATGATTATTATGATATCTGTGACAACACTCTCCCAGATTTGGATAAGTACTTGAAGAAATATCATCTTAATTTCCCACAGATCATCTACCTGCCTCTATATGGTCATGGTCATCTGTAAGGAGTCAATGTTCCAGATGCAAAGAACTATATGCCTGAAATACAGCTGCACTTCTACTCCTCTATTTCAGTTATGATGTGCATTAAGAGCAACAACAATGGTGTGAACTTTCAAATTCTTCCTCCATGTCATTTTCTTTCAGATATGAAAATGGAAAACCCATGGGCTGAAATGTTTTCCGCTATCAGTTGGTGGAGAGAAGACAAACATGGAATTAGAGCAATATCTGAAAAGAGTACTCTCTCCAAATGTCTCTTTACTTCCAATGCTCCATTCTCAAATCCATTTCCATGTCTCTTGTATAGAAACAGAGTCACTGTTTGATCAGCAGAAAATTTTCTCAAACCGCAATGAAGAACATCCTTTTACAACTGTTCCTAGAAGAGCTAGTATTACTGGATCTCTTATTGTATCCAGTTGAATGAATGAATTCCAAGTGATTTCTGATGAATCTCGGGGTGTCGTAAATCAAATGAAGAGTTATGTTGAAAGCCTCTTGTAATTCTTGAAAAATAGAAGAGACTCTAGTCTATGGATGTCCTTCTAACTCTTGTGCATCAATGAAAAACACTTTCACCTTCACTCATTTGTACATGCATTCTCTTTCGCTACATGCTTTATATTTTACCTAATCCAATGGGCCTAGTAAGAATAGTTTGATTTTTACTAGGATTAATGTAAATAACCATACAAAATTCGAACCATTTAATTGCTCAATGTAACCTAAATCATACAAAAAATGTATTTTTAGTGAGCTGGGAACTTGACTTTTATTCAGAGTTCCCCTATCTTTTGTGGACAGTTTAATGTCATGCACGTCGGACACATAAAGGCTAATGTTTAAGGTTTAAATAGCTTCGACCAAAATGGATTAGAATCGACTCAATTCCTTGAAAATTCATCTGAAAACATAGTACTATACTCAAGTATGACGGAAAATATGTAAACTATGTCTTAAGGATATTTGAATATGAGGAATGATATGAAAAAGAGCTAAAAGACATTAGAAGAAGTAGTTTCCAAGAATGAAGTTACCATTATTTAACAAACCTGTTAGGGGGTTGAATTATGCAGGGCCACCTAAGGGCGTTGGCTACATAGTTAAATTAAATAGTATCTTTTGGCTAACAAGTCTGTTATGTAGACTGTTTATGCAAGGCCACCTATGGGCACGTGCTGCATAGTTAGGCAAAAGAACTCTCGGAAATTTACTTTCCTAGTGCTAAAAGTCAGTGAAAGGTTATGGAGATTAAAATCTTCCAAAGTATAGAGTTTGCTGTATGGAAAGAGGTACTTGAATATGGAAAAGATATTTCCAAACAAGATTATCAAAGAACTGGATGAATATTACTCCTACGAAGGTCTGACCCAAACGTAGGGAAGGAGAATATAAGCCATAGACTTGAATACTTTCAGATCATGAAAAAGGATATGGGACAAGTATGTTAAGGATGACTATTTTTTTGGATCCCTACATACTGTCATTTAAGAAAAATAAGGACAAAGGAGGCATTCTTCCTATGAATGAAGTTACCACTATCCGAAAAACCCGTTAGGGGGATGAATTATGTAGGGAAACCTAAGGGCATTGGCTGCATAGTCAAATAATAGTATCTTTTGGCTAACAAGTCTTTTATGTAGACTGTTTATGCAAGGCCGCCTATGGGCACGTGCTGCATAGTCAGGCAAAAGAATCCTCATAAATTTGACATTTTTGTGACTAGAAGTCATGAAAAGGGTTATGAGAATCTGAAAATATTTAAGGTTAGGATTATGACACATAAAGATGGGTATTGTTCAATGTATATAGAGATACACAGATCAATGCTAACTATAATCATGTTATGGCTGGGTCCTGAATTGAAATGTTGGACTTCACTACGTATCCCATAAGGATGAGAATCAAGTCATACGTAGTTCTTAAACTACAGTTTAACGTCGTGTGGGACAAAAGGATTAGAGATCTTAGATTAGGGTCATAGTGCTTGGACCATTGTAAGAAATATAAAGTATGTGTTTTCATTGGGACCTTTTAGCAAAGGGACTGAAAGTGGAATTTGGGGTTAGGCCCAAAGACTTGGGGCTGGATTCGAGGGACACTCGAACGTTCCCATGTATCCTATAAAGATGGGAATCAAGACCACGTTGTTCTAGAAATACCATCTGTACAAATTTGGTTCGTACATATGAAGGGTGAAAGGGGACTTTAGTACAATGATGGTTTAACCCAAGATAAAAGGTTTGGGAATTGCCATGTATCCATGTAGTCTTTGAGATGAAACATGATTGAAAAATCAATGTAAATAATGGTTCCCTCTCAGGTGAGGGTATCAAAGAATATTGTAGTTTATTGTCATACTGGACAAAAGTGTTGTATAGTTTAACGTTGTATAACAAGGATGAATGTGAACCTATGTAATGATATTGATTCTCGAGGCGGTTTCAAGAATCAACATCGTATGAGATGGAGGTGAACCAATGTGAAGAGATTGGTTTTGTGATTGAACCTTGGGAGGTTGCCTACATACCCAGCCTAGAAGGCAAGGATCAAAGTCTGTGTAGTTCACTTAAAGAATGAATTAATGATCAAGTTGTTCTTGGGGACAACGACCTAAAAAAATGTTGTCAAGACTTACACATGGTTAGCGGCCCAAAGAGAGTGTTATGGTTGAGGTTTTCTCTATGCTCATGTGATTCATACTCGGTGTGAGAAACAAGAGGTAACAACAACCTTAACGATGCATAGTTTAATGTCATGTAGGACATATAAAGGGTCTATGAAGTTTAAAGTCTTGCAGTTAGGACTATTGGTGCTGCATAGTTTAGTGTCATGTAGCAGAGACAAAATACAATTTAATATCATGTAGGATGTATCATGAACTTTATATACAGTTTAGCGTCATGTAGTTATGACTATGTGGACAATAGAGTTTAACGTCATGTTGGACGAAGGGGGGGGGACTGTGTCGTTTAATGTCATGCAGTGAGGAAAAAGGAGTGCACCATTTTAACATCATGTTGGACGCATTGGGGATTTTTCAACAGTTTAACGTCATGTTGGACGAAAAAGGGATGATACAGTTTAGCGTCAAGTTGGACGAAAGTGCGAATAGTTTAAGGTCATATGCATAGACCATGGATGGTGTGGTTTAAGGTCATATAGAACCTTTGATGCTTATGTAGTTTAGCGTCTTTCCAGACGTAAGGGACTTTTATACAGTTTAGCGTCATCTAGTTAGGACGTCACAATTTTACGTCTTGCTGGACGTAAGGGACTTGAAAACAGTTTAGGGTCATATGCATGGACCGTTGAAGATGCATTTTAATGTCATACAGGACCTAGTTGCAGTTTAAGGTCATACTGGACCATTTAGGGAACTTTTTTCACAGTTTAACGTCGTGTGGGGCGAGGTTGCAGTTTAAGGTCATATTGTACCATTACTGTATAGTTTAACGTCATATAGCAAGGATAAAATGGTGCCGCACAGTTTAGTGTCATGTTGCAGGGACAAAGTGGTGAATAGTGTAAGGTCATACTGGGCCAAGGAGGAGTTTAAGGTCATACTGGACCATTGATGTATAGTTTAACGTCATATAGCAAGGACGAACTGGTGCCGCACAGTTTAGTGTCATGTTGCAGGGACAAAGTGGTGAATATTTTAAGGTCATACTAGACCAAGGAGGAGTTTAAGGTCATACTGGACCATTGCTGTATAGTTTAACGTCATATAGCAAGGACGAACTGGTGCCGCACAGTTTAGTGACATGTTGCAGGGAAAACATGGTGAATATTTTAAGGTCATACTGGACCAAGGAGGAGTTTAAGGTCATACTGGACCATTGCTGTATAGTTTAACATCATATAGCAAGGAAGAACTGGTGCCGCATAGTTTAGTGTCATGTTGCAGGGACAAAGTGGTGAATTTGCAGTTTATACAAAATACTTCATCAATAATCTTGGCATTGGTTGGAGTATTGATGTGTTCTCCATCCATTGAGATTAATGAATAAGCTCCATTGGAGTAGACCCTATGTATTGAATAAGGTCCTTCCTATTTTGGCTCAAGCATGGGAGGTTTCTTTCCTGGTATCATTGGAGTTCTAAGAACTAATACCAATTCTCCCTGAGTGAATGAACGAAGACAAACTTTATTGTTAAAAGCTCGTTCTATTCGATTATGGTATACTTACAAGTGATGTAAAGTGCATAATATTTTCTCATCTAACCGTTCCAATTCATTCAATCGCTTTTGATATTGTTCATCTGTAGATGATTGATCACAAATGGAAACTCTGAGCGAGGGTAGTTGAACTTCAATGGGCAAGACGGCTTCCGTTCCATATAACAATGAATATGGAGTTCACCGAGTTGCAGTGCGGGTGGTAGTCCGATAAGCCCATAAAGCATGAAAGAGTTTATCAGGCCATGACCTCTTATCTTTATCCACCATCATTTGAATTATATATGAAAGAGTCTTGTTAAAGGCTTATATGTGGCCATTAGTCGCTGCATGATATCGAGATGAATGGTGGGATTTGATGTTGTATTCTTGATACAACTTCTTCATCTCAGATGAATAGAAATTGGTTCCATTGTCCGTCAATATGGTATGAGGGACACCAAATCTGGTATTGATGTTAGACTTGATGAAGCTAACAATGAATTTAGAACTGAATTCTTTGAGAGGTATTTCCTCTGCCCATTTGGAAAAGAAGTCTTTAGCAATAAGAAAATACTTAAACTGCTTATTCGTAGCCGAAGGGTAAGGTCCCACCACATCCATTTCCCATGTACTGAATGGCCATGAGTATTTAGCTGTATGAAGCAACTCTGGAGGCTGATGAATGAAGTTTTAATGTATTTGGAATGAATGACACTTCTTTGTGAAATCGACACAATCTCGTATCATTGAAGGCCAAAAGTATCCAAGCCTTCGAACCTGATCAGATAGTCTATGTCCTGACTGGTGGGCACTACAGACTCCTGCGTGCACTTCTTTCATGATAGCCATTGTCTCATCACCATCAATGCATCTGAAGAGAACTCCATCAAAACCACGTTTGTAGAGAATTTTCTCTAGGTGATCTGGGTTATCATAAAGTGTAAAATTGACCACACGTCGCCGGATTGGTTCTTTCTCGGCTCTATCAGTTGGAAGTGTTCCATTTTGAAGGTATACCCTGATCGGTGACCTCCATCCTATAGTATGACCATACGGTTCAGGAATGAGACTAATTTCATTAATTTCCTCTGTTCTGATTCAAACATAAGGTGAAATTGCACGACGGTGGGAAATACTGATGGTTGTATCGTCCCGATTTGGATTTGCCAGAGCTGTGGCTATATTAGCCAGTGCATCAGCTCGACCATTTTGTGATCTTGGGACATAAGAAAATGTCAGTTCTGAATGGAATTCCTCCATTAACTCTCTGACATAATCATACAATGGGATTAATTCTTCTTTTCTGATAGAATAATCCCCATTGACTTGTTTGATTACCAGGTCAGAATCACCTTTCACCTTTATGTGATTCACTTGTGCTTGAAGTGAAAATTACAAACCTACGATGAGAGCTTGGTATTGTTCTTCATTATTGGTACCACCTTCCCACAATAATAAGGAATAAGGTAACACTGCCTTTTCTGGAGAAATGAGTACAATTCCTAAGACAACTTTGTTGAATTTAAGATTTTCCATTTTCTTCCCTGTTGGACTTCTGGAAGAACCATCAAAATACATTTTCCATGCTTGAGGACTTTCTTTAATAGAGAATACATCCTCATCAGGGAGTTCAATATTTGAAGATGTGTCTTCCACTGAAGGGTGTTCTTCCAACAAATCAGCCAGAGCTTGGCCCTTTATTGCCTTTTGAGACACATACTGAATGTCGAATTGCTGTCAAATAACTTCCCACCTTTCTAGACGTCCTGTAAGAATGGGACGACTAAGGATGAATTTGAGCGGGTTATTGCAAGATACCAATTGGACCTCGTGATGTTGCAGGTAATGTCTCAACTTCTGAACTGCAAAGATTAATTCCAGGCAGCACATCTCAATACTTGAATATCGGGTTTCTGCTTCAAGAATAGATTGACTGAGATTGTAGAGGTTGTTTTCATTCCCAGCATCATTCTTTTGAGCAAGAAAGGCACCCAATGATCGCTCTAGAGCTATCACGTAGAGGATAAGTGGTCTTCCTTCAACAGGTGGCATGAGTACCGGTGGACTCAAGAGGTATTTCTTGAGAATATTGAATGCTTCTTGACATTCTTCAGTCCACTAGTAGGTGACTCCCTTATTCATCAATTTTGTAAAGGGTAAACTTTTGCCTGCCAAATTGGCGATGAAACGCCGAATATAGGATAAGTGTCCTTGAAGTCCTCTTAATTCATTCAAATTTTGAGGAGGTGACATACCAAGGATTGACTTGGTCTTTTCAGGATCGACTTCAATATCACGATGGCGTACAACAAATCTTAGAAATTTTCCTACGGTTACCCCAAAAGCACATTTTAAGGGGTTCATCTTCAAATTATGTTGTCGAAGCTTGCAGAATATGACTTCCAAATTAGCCAAGTGATTAGAACGTTGTTTGGATTTAACCAACAAATCATCTACATAGCATTCAACAAATTTCCCTATGAAGGGTTTGAAGATATGATGCATGGCGCGCTGATATGTTGCACCTGCATTCTTTAAGCCAAAGGGCATTACCCTATAACAAAACACACCTTGAGGGGCTCTGAAGGCTGTGAATTCCTCATCTTCTAGGGCCATTCGGATCTGATTATATCCATAATATCCATCCATGAAGGAAAGTGCTTCATAGCCAGCTGTTGCATCAATTAGAAGTTCTTTAATCGAAACTGGGAAATCATCCTTAGGACAATGCCGATTAAGATCTATGAAATCGATGAAAACTCTAATTTGTCCATTCTTCTTCTTTACAGGGACAATATTAGCCAACCACCTAGGATACTGAACTTCTCTAACGAATTTATCTTTGATAAGTGTATCCACTTTAGCTTTAATTTTAGAAGCCTAAGTTGGGTGTGTTCTTCTCACGGCTTGCTTAAATCCTCGATGTTCTTCTGGTAAACCCAAATGATGAGAAGCAACATCAGGATCAAGCCCAGGCATTTCTGTATAGTTCCAAGAAAAAATATCTCTATTTCTATTTAGAAAATAAATATACATCTCTTGCTCTTCAAGGGTCATGACCGCACTGATTAAAGTGGGGCGTGGATCTTCCTTTGTAACAAGATTTATTTCTCTGAGTTCATCCACAGTGGTAGAGATACCCTCTTCAAATGATGGAGGAGCATCTCTGAGATCTTCCTCTTCTTCTTCATCATGTGTTATTTCTTCTGTTTCTACTTGCATAGTATATGACAAAGCAGAATTTTCATGATCAGAAGAGATGTCAAAATTTGCACATTTTGAAGAAGAAGCTTCCATTTCCAACCCGATTGATGATGAAGGGTCTTCTTTGGGTAATAAAGAGGAAATGATGGATTGAGAATCGACATCATTGTTCACCTTTGATGTTTCTATGACTTCTTCTGGCCTAATTGTCAAAGCATAGACTTGTTGTATTTGAGCAGATGAAATGAAGACGTCACCATTTGTGCTTTCATCACTACTTGGTAGATTAACAATTTCTCCCATTTTGTCTGGCTCAATTGCCGAAATTGACATTATGGATCTTTCCATAAGAGTATTTTGATTTGGGTCTATCTTTTCAATTTTACTGATAGGCAACACATAATCTGTACTCACATGTGTAAATGGATTTACTGGAATTTTTTCCAAACCATATGGAGCATTAACTTTGGTAATATCGTTTGTTATAGATTTCTCCCTTTTCTTCATGTGATAGAATTCTGCCTCAATGTATTGGGAATCACATGTCTTGAACGGGGCCTTATCACCATACAATGTCCCAACTTGACCATCGAAACAATATTTGAGACATCGATGATATGAAGAAGGGATAGCCGCATGTTGATGTAACCAGGGTCTTCCAAGCTAAATTTTGAAGGATGAGTCTTGATCAAAAACCATGAAATCTGAATTGGATACAAGATCTCCAAACTGAGTTCTGAGTGTAACATCACCGAGTGGTTCTTGTTCATTTTTATCATATCCCTGTAGCATCATGGTGGAGGGAGATAAATCAGATTCCATGAGGCCCAATCGGTGAAGTGTACGAATGGGCATGAGGTTGACTCCTGAACCATTGTCAATGAAAACTCCTCGAACATCCATGCCATTGAATTTTCCAGACAAGTACAATGGTCTAATATGTACATGCACAACATCATCTTCATCTTCATCCGTAAAGGATATTATTGCATGTCAGTCTACAGGATTTTTCTCTATGTGATAGACTTCACCTGCAGCAATTACAGTTTCATACTCCTGAGGACTTCACAAAGCCTCGATGAGTGCTTCCCGAAGATCTTTTGACAGATTCAAAGCATCCAGAATTGATAACTTGGCAAGTACTTGGGCCAAGTGTTTCAATATATCATACTTTTGATCCAGAGGTCTGCGTTTCCCAATAGGAATATGTGGTTTAGCAGGTACCTTGGAAGCAGATGCTTTGGAGGTTGATGCATATTTTATAGGAGTTGGCAATATTCTTGGTTTTGGAATATTATACTGATTAGATCTATTTACATACTGAGAGGAAGAAGATGGAACCTTCAACTGGTCTTCCAAAATAACTGTTTCAGGACTGAATTTTCTATTGGTAGAATAACTTGCTTGTTCTTGCTGAGATCGCTGATGGGCTCTACCACGAGTTTCTACTACGTACATAGTTCTAGCAGGGGTAGAATTGGAATAGTGGCTTCTGAAATATCCACGTATTCCCCTGTATCCTGAGCCCCTAGAACATACTCTGATTCCTCTGTTTGATACAGGGAATTCAGGCTCATTGAAATCAAAATTGCGACTGGCATATGGATCAGTTAATTGAATCATATTAATAGAACCAAAGATTAACTATTCATCTGATGAAGACTCTTCCTGATTAGCCTGTTTAGGTTGTGCCGTTTGGTGGGGTGGTGCCCGTGGCTTTGAAGTAGATGGCATGAAGTCCGCCAAAGTCAGAGACAATTTAGGCTTTGACACATACTCATCTATTTCTGATTCTTTTTCTTTCTTTGAATCATGTCGTTTCTTTGAGGGCATTCCCTCTGACGAAGAGGGTTTTTCCGCAACATTCGTGGTAGAAGACACAACTGGTTTCCTTAAATGTGTTCTCAAAATAGCATGAGTTCGATTTATTGTCTTCCTGACCATCCAATCATCATACTTTTGTGCATTTTTTCTTTTGACTTCCTACCATTCATCTTCCTCCTCTACAACTGTAGTGGTGACACATGCTACCTGGGATGGGGAGCCATTCAATGTGACATGTCCCGAGTTGACCATCTTTTGCAGGAGGTCTTTGAAGAAAAAACACTCCTGGATGGGATGCCCCAACATTTGGTGAAAAGGGAAATAATTAGGACGATCTTCATCTCCTTTATTGTTTGGCCTCTTGGGTATTGGAAATTGAACCAAATTTTTTTCCAGAGCCGAAATGAAAAAACCAGGAACTTGTTCATTTCAAAAAGAGTATGTTTTGCTCTTCAAATCCTCAAATTGTTTTTGTCTTTGATCTTTTTGATCATATGGACGAAAAGGCCTTTGTTTTTGGTGCTCAGAAGGTGGATCCCTTCGAGAAGATGAAGGTTTTGAGGTAGAAATAGGTACAAGTTCTTGTTTAAGCATAACTGTAGCAGTTTCTGCTTTAACCATTCTCCTACTTGGAGCTGATGGAATTAGACGAGATTTAGCCTTATCCTGTATAAGGGAATCTTCAATCTGCTGAGTGATTGAAGTAAGGTTTCGAAACCCTCCTGTGTATTTCACAGGTATTAACGGCATGCGTAATTTGTCATGTAGATTTTCCACACATATTGGCAACAATTCTTCTTGATGGAGTGCTAAACTCAAGGAATATGTTAATCCCTTCAATCGAGAAATGAAATCAAAGACCCTTTCATTCTCCCTTTTCTTACAGTTTGTAAGATCGAAAACTGTTGTCTTTGGAAATGTTGAGATGAACTAAAGGAGGAATTTTTGGTGAAGATACTCCCATCCGGTAATTGACTGGGATTGCAAGCTTGTATACCAAACAAAATCTGGTCCTTGCAAGGTTCGCATGAAGCATCTGAGTTTCACTGCTTCTTGCTGCTCCAGATTTCCCATCATAGGATCACAACAAGACAAGTAATGCGTCAAATGATGTTCAGGATCGCCTGATCCATTGAAAATAGGGAATACAGGGTTCCCAAAACTGGATGGAGGAGAAATTGAATCTACCCATTCAGGGTAAACTTTCTTTTCTGGTTGAACATGCGCACACTTCCCTTCAACAGTGTCTAACCGAGATATTAATGACTCAATAGTAGTTACTAACTTTTGAGAAACATCCGGTTGAACATGGACATGGGTAGGTGCAATGACTGGAGCTTTGAAAGATGTGGCGATTGGCGCTGCAACTGATGGTAGTACTGCCAACTATTATTGCACTTGACCCGTAGGATTAGACCTGTGAGGGTGTATTGATAGAGGAGGATATTATTGATCCATCTCAGTAGCTGCAACAAATTGCTTTGGCAGACTGAATCCAGCATGCTTAAGAAAAAGACTAATCTGAAGTAGTTCCGCATTTAACTTTCTTAATTCCTTAATTTCTTCCTCCTATTGTGCAAACCTCTGCTCTAGTTAGAGCGATTGACCTTCTCCAGAGGAAGGATATGTAACCTGGTTCTTTCCCTTCCCTTTATTGGATCCTTTTCGGAGAGGGGGAAGTGGGTTACTCGAAGGATTACTTATGTTCTGAGTAATAATTTGACTTCGTGTATGCACACCTTCTTCATTTGTGTCGGTGCGTACATCTTCTTGAGTAGGAACCTCTTCATCTGAGTCCCATGAGTGAGCCTCATCTGGTGGATCAGCAACAACAACATTGATGACATTAATCGATACATAACTCATTGCATCCCTTCTAACAGCATTTCTGTGATATTGTCTTCTCCCATGTCTTTGATGAGACATTGCCTTTTGTTGATTCAATCCCTCAGGAACTTCTTGATGAACCATAATTTGGAGGGAACCTCCTGATAATTTGGTTCTTCGTTCCTCTTGAGGTTTCTTACCCAATCGAGAAAAGACCGACTTTCTCTGAGGAGGGGATTGATGATTTGAAAATGTCCCCAGTCCAGTGGACTGGGGCTGTTCCTGCTGTTCTCGCTCAACTCCATGGAAACTATTTGTTGATTCCAAGGGTTGGTTTAAAAAGTCCCCAGTCTGGAAAGCTGGGGTGGTTCTTGACATGCTATGGCTGGAACATTCTTGAAATTCCTCCTAATATTGTGAACCTTAGTCTGGAAAATAGATGGATGCATTAATCTGTATCCACTTTTATCACCCGGTACAAAAGACCGTTGGATGATTTCCGATACTTCTGTCATTTGGTGACGTGCTTGCTCCAAATGAGAGGTCTGTTCAATATTATTGTTTTCTTGATGCAAGAGTAATTCAACAACTTGTTCTCTGTATTCTTGATTTGGAGTGGAATTAGTTGAATCATGTCCTTGGGAAAGCTTTTGATTATAAACAAAGCCCATTGACTGTGGCCGGCCATGGTAAATAACATTGCTTGAGACCATTGTCGGCGGGCTTTGCTGACTGGAGGGCACCGTGAAATGCAGTGCTCCGTGAACACACCATCCTCTAACTCGAATACCAGATGGGGCATTGGAAATTAACTGACGCAATCTTCATAGTGTGCCAAAGAATGAACGTTGAAGGGCACTCTACTTCTTTTCATCCATAGGATATCGAGAGACTGATAGAGACGCCAAAACAATCTGACCTTGTAACCCTTCTATTATCTTAAGATGATTTTCATATTCATCATAAGATAATATTTTATTTTTCAACTGACAAAGAGTTTTCCATATGTTGAGACGAATATCATGAATTTCATCTTCCATCAACATTTCTGGAATATTATACTGAGAGTCAGCCAGAGGACAAAACATAACTAGCACCTCACCTTTCTCCAGTTGTTTTCTCATGTTCATCATTTCCTCATTATCATTTGATGAAGATTCTTCTACCTGATTTAACTAGAGTTGGTTTTTCCATGTTGCTTCATTGGATTCAATAGGATTGGTAGAGAAATCATTGATCAAACTAGAAGATGCATGACTTAGGGGTGGTTCGGAGAATGACCTACACCCTGGGCTATCTATTGATTGAGAAAGTATTTCACCTGCTAGAGATGAAGCTTCAGATATGACTAGTTTCGCATTTTCAAGTGCCTTAAGATAAGAGGGATTTCTCGGCACTACATTGTCCACTGGAGCATTTTCTGGGCAATGTGCATCACTACTGTGGAGAGGACTTTCGCAGAGAAATTCATCATCATGGGGGAGGACCACCATAATGGGTTACAACAAAAGATGAGATCTCTTGCTCCTTGGTCTTCTGACCACACAGAGGGTTCCTGTGGCTCTAATCTGAAGATGAAACTTCGAGATCGACCGAATTGTCATTAAGCAAGCCTTCATGAGGAAGTGTCTATTGAAGAACTTCGGAATTAATGTTCCCACTATTGGGAACTGAGGGAGTAGAATCTTGAATTCCAACAGATAATTGTTTGAGGGCTTCAAGAACTCCAGCATCGAGCAAGGCCTTGTTATAGATTGTCACTTGATCTCCTGACTGTATTGGGCAGGTATTTTTCTTAGATGCCTTCTTACTCGCCCTGGAAACCACTTGTTGACGAAAGTGGCTACTCTGAGCAGGTGTATGTGCCTGATCAGGAAAGATGGCCAGGTTAGGCTGACGATCTCCTCTCAAATAAGTTGTATGTGCCTGACTTGGTCATCCATATGATATGGGGGAGTATGCCCCATAACCCTCTTGGACTGGAATAGATGTGTGTGTCTATTCCAGAGTGAATTGTTGTTGTATCACTCCACTGGTAGGCATAGATTTATGTGTCTTTCCCTGAGATGGCGCTGAAGTTGTTATAATATCCCAGAAGGCATCCAGAATATGAGAAGTGATTTTCTTCTGCTCTTTCACCATTGATAGAATATGCATGGTGACTTCAGCTACCGGAACAGGAATATATGTCCATTTCGGGCTTGGATCAGGTGTATGTGCCTGCTCGTGTCCGCCTTTTCCTGTCAGTGTATCCTGACAGTACTCAAGTGTGGGGGCATAGAGTTGAGTCTGCCTCTTATTTGTTGTCGGGGATTTCCGACAAACTTCTCCAAATGATACCAAGCGAGACTGTTGGTAGGCTTGATTAAAACTAGCAGGTTTTTGTGCCTGCTTATTGCACTTCACCAAACGTGGTTGTCGAGATACATCATATATAGTCAGACGAGCCTGCTGACAAGATGATGAAGTATAAACAGGTGTATGTTCCTGCCTATAGAACTCCACCGGAATTGCCTGGCGGGATTGGCATGATGCTGCCAGATGAGTCTGCTGGACAACAAGAATTAAAACGGGCAGGTTTATGTGTATGCTCGTTGCTTGCCACCAAGTTAGGTTGGTGGAATTATCCAGAGATGGCAGAGATGAGGACCTGCTCACTGTTAACCGGATTCCACCTCTGGTGGTTTGTATTTCTTGCTCGGGTTCGAGGAACCTGAGATGAACGCCTGGAGTTGGTACCCTCATCATGTTGAGGGCGCACTGTCGCACGAGTCTGGCGGCGATTGTTGGTGGGATCCCTCAGGAAGGACTCCTGTCTGTTTGAATTAAGGTCCTGATGGACCTTTTCATTCACCTCCCCAGAATAAGGGAGTGAATGGTGATTGCGTTCCGGGGATAACGACCCGAACCGGTTGGAGACGGTAGTCAGCAATGCCTATTTCTTGATCACTGGTCGTCGTTGTTCGGACGACCGATGTGAGTTATTTACTTAGAGGGGTTTTCGGGCAGCCTCCAGAGTTGGGATGGTACCGTGTTGATGGTACTCCTTAACCAGTGCGTTTAATACCCAGCGTTGAAGATGCTGAGTAGGTGATATATTCCTAAGAGCGGACGATGATCCAACAGGAGTAGCAGTAGTGGCATTTGCAGCAGCAGTATTCACAGGTGTGAATTTGAGGGCGGCCATTATGGAAATGCAGAAGATCTTGGAAAAGAGTGCATGTTTGATATGACAGACGTAATCAAGAAAAATTTAGCTACTACATCTTTTGGATGAGCACATATGTTATTGACTGTCTTTTTGGCCATCTCATTGAGTTTAAATATGGGACTAAGAAATAGGTAAAACATCATTTTTAATTTGGTTAAGGATTCACGTCAAGTTCACCATTTTTGATTCTCTCGGAATCCAGGGATGACCGCCTTGATGGGAGGTTAAAACATTCCGATCAGTTTCTAACGGGTTTCTTCATAGAACCGGAAACATCCAATGATTCCACATCCATTCAGACCTACTTTCCAAAGGTAGATTCTCATTAGTTTGTGGACTGATGAGGCTTAGAGATTTTCATTGGTCAAGAGGATGGGAGGTCGGACTCATCACACCTTTTTTAGGGGAATTATTGTCTACTCCGGGACTCTCTTTGTAGATTTAAGTTATGTTCATGAATCCTTATTACATTACCAAGTATAAAATGGGCTTTCCATCAGATCTGACAATCAATGATTAAATATGTAGGAAATTTAGAGAATCATTTGTATGTATTCGAGGTTCTTCATCGATAGAAAATCATCTGTATTTATTAGAGATTCTTGGTCAATGGTACCTTTCGACACATTTATACATACGTTTCATGGACATTATGATGACCATTCTGGTTTTAAAGACACTCAGGGGGGCACTTGATGTTTATTGTCATTCAGAAGGAATTGGATTATTTTAGAGTTGGGATCGAACCCGTTGACGGGCTACCTATGTATCCTTTGTTTAGAAAAGGAATCAGAACCCACGCAGTTCGAGTAAGGGAGTATGATGTTTATGATTGATGGCTCAATAAAGGATTTCACAATTACTTTTACACTCTATGCTTACGTGAGTCATGCTCGGTGTGAGAAACAAGTGGAATTGGTAAAAATTAGACAATTGTGCCATGAAAGATGCAATCATAAGAAATAATGTCGGGCTTATGTATGTACGACTGCCCAGATAAATGAAGGTTTAGGATTTACTTTAGAGAAGAAATCTAGGAACATGGTCCATTAAGGTATATGTGCTTCATGGAGATTTTGAATAATCTAACATGGTGCTTACTTCTGAAAAGGAGGCCCAAATTAGGAGAAGACATATGATTGGGTTTTACTCCTAAAAAGGAATCCCCGATCAAAGGTAAATTAGGACTGTTTAAGAGGATTATGACAGGGGCTTATTCCTGAAAAGGAGGCCTAGGTTTGAGACTGGGGCTTACTCCTAAAAAGGAGGCCTAGGTTAAGGATTAAGGTTTGGGGCTTACTCCTAAGGAGGATGCCCAGATTTGGGAAATTTAAGAATTGGGGCTTACTCTAAGGAAGATGCCCAAGCTTGAGACTAGGGATTACTCCTGAAAAAGAAATCCTAGGTTAGGGGATTCGAGGCTTACTCGTAAGAGGATACCCAAAAATTAAGGGACTTGGGGATTACTCCTAAAGGGGATGCCCATATTAGAGGACTTATGACTGGGGATTATTCCTGAAAAGGAGACCCAGGTTAAGGATTCTCACATATTAAAGGATGAGGTTGAATGAATGAAATCTCAATCTTTAGTGACATAAATATGTGTAAATCACTAGGATTTGAGAGATATTCCACAAAGTTCCTTTCAGATAAGGAAGTGAAATCAAGAAATCATTCCATAAAATGGCATTGAAGAGTGTCTTGAAGACTGAATCTTGAATACGAAAGGTGTAATGGCTTAAGAGGGGTGAAATGGGAAAGAAAATCCCCAAAAAAGGTAGGGGCGCGCAAGTCCTGGTAGGCGCGCAGGTACTGCGTGGGCGCACAAGTCTTGGTCGCGCAGGTCCTGGTCGCGCAGGTATGCCTGCGCGAGACATGGTGTACTTGCGCGACGGTCAACCAGTAGGGTAATACTTGAGAGACTATTCATTAAAGCCTTTAGAATCCTCTTGAGGTTTTTCTAGAAGAAGGGAGCGCATGATCTAATAAAGGAGTAAGGCGGCGCGCAAGGGTGTCCCTTTTCCCTTAAGGGCTGGCCACTCAGGCGCGCAAGTGTTGATGAGTTTCAATACTTGAGCCATCCTCCCCCTCTTTAAATCTTCCGTTCTAGGTAAGAAATTACCTTATAAGTGTTCCGGAAGCTTTGAGAAGAGACTAGGGCGCCGGGAGCTCAAATATGGGTTTTTGAAAAAAAAATCCTCTCGAATGGGGGGCCCACAGGGTCTATTTATAGGCAGGAGAAGACCCCGGGCGGTTATCACTTAGGTTGCGCAAGTCACTTGCACGACCATAATGTGTCACGCAAGTGGACTTGCACGACAGTGATAGAACTTGGGCGACATATGTGCTTTTGATCCCTTGTTCATGACTTTGTCGATTTTGTTGATATTTTTCTTCAAAGGTTGAATCACTTTTAGCTCAGATATTCCCCTTTTCCGATCTTTAGATTCTTTCATGAAAGGAGCGTCAACAGTTACTTGAAAACTTAGGTATAAGTATGGGATTATACCTAAGTAAGGGTTATCTGTTGAGATCCTTATTTGTGGTTATCCTTGTTGGTTTTAGTGAGACCTTGAGGGCCTTTGGGTCCCTACTGAGTATTGTATACTCACCCCTGCACGGGCTATGCCTGCATCTCGTAGTGTTGGTTGCAGATGACAGGCAGCGCTGATGGAGGCCAAGTGTTCGAGGACTGGAAGGTACCCGGTGGTGGACTTCACGACTCGATGATACTCGGAGGAGGTTGACGGGAGAGAGCATTGTGGAGGCTATCTATACCTAACCTTCAGGTAGGATCCGTGGTGGACAATCCAGGAGCTGCGCTATCTGCACCTAACCTTCATGTAAGATCTGAGGTGGACGACCTAGGAGCTGCTTCTATTCATCCAGTTGTGTGTCTTTTCTGTAGTACTTCCTTTCAGTTGTAGCTGTACTTTTCAGTTGGGTTTGTATTCTGGCCCTTTTTACTTTTCATCACTTTCTTTTGTACTTACTGTATTACTTCCTCTTGTACTATGTAGTGTTTTTTACTTATATAAAGGCAATGCCTTCCCAGTTATTGGGATTTACGCCTTGGTGCTAGTCGTCAGCCCATGGCCTATGGAAGGCGGGCTTGTGGTAGTCACGGCACGGGCCCCGAGGACGAGTCGTGATAGTGCGGGCATAGCCCGTGCAGGGGTGAGTATAAAGATACTCAGTAGAGACCTCGAGACCCTCAAGATCTCACTAAAACCAACAAGTATAAACCATAAGGAAAGATCTCAACAGATAACCTTTACTTAAATATATGCCCATACATATACCTAAGTTATCATGTAACCCATATCAATTATGAGATAACACAAGGTTCATTGACTCAGCTCAAACAATGATTTTCATAATTGAATTCACTATTTCAAGAGAACTCCTCATCTTTCGAGTACAGTGGCCTTGTCACGACTCTGAGGTGCTACTCACTAACCTTAGACTGCTGTGGTACTCCTCCTGTCTAGTACCGTTGGTCTTCTGCCAACTACCAGGCGCTCTATCCGTTGAGCGTCTGCCGCCAAATACCAGGCGCTCCCCCTAATAGCCTACAAAGGTACTCCTCCTATCGCGTACCACGAGTCTAATGCCAACTACCAGGAACTCCTTTCACGTGGGTCTTCCACCAAATACCGGGTGCTCCGTCCACAGGGCTAACCGAATCACTACAAGTCGAATCTGTCAAGTAGTCATCAACTCTAAAGATACTCAGTCTCCGCACTCTTTACGCTCATCTCCTGGAGGGTCCACTCCCAAATCTACAGATCGTTACTTCCAAGTGTCACAAAGTCCCATTAATATGTATCTCAAAGTATCGCCTCGTCATAGGGGTCTCATCGAAACAGACGGCGCGTCAATCGAACGTCTGGTCTGCGAGTTATTTGCATTTCTTCCCTAGGGGCCCGGTTGGATTCGTGTACGAACCAACCCAAACGTATCTCAACAGTACCACGAACACTCATGGGTATACTCAAAATAACCGTTTCTCAAATATATTTCCAACTCCACTGATGGTTTGTCAAACGGACGTCCGGTATGAATGTTATTGGCTTTTGCGTTCTAGGGGCTCGGTTGGTTTATAAGCTAAAACAACTCCACCATACTCTGTCTTCATTCAAAGCTCAATTTGAGTATTCCAAAAGAACCATCTCATCAAGACGAATCCATCAATGTCGACGGCAGGTCAATCGGACATTCGGAGCTTATGTTATAAGTGTTTTCGCTCCGACGGCCCGGTTGGTTTCAAGTTCGAACCAACCAGGCTATTCCTAAACATCACCAAAACCTTGAGTGTAAAATACCCAAATGACCGTCTCGATCCAAGGAAGCATAATCAACTGACAGTGCATCGATCGGAGGTATAAAACTGATGTTATGTCTGTTTAACCGAAAAAGGTCCGAAAATAGGGTGTCTGGGCCTGGTCTGACGCGGCCCAACACCCCCTGGATCAGCCCGAACTGGTTTGACCCGACTCGAGACTGGGTCCAGCATTGTTGGGTGAAGCTCGGCCCTGCAGGCAAGGCCCGGCCTGGCCGGCGTGACCCGGCCCGCGTAGCCCACCCCGGCCTGGCCGGGGTAGCGGGCTCGACCAGTTGGCCGAGCGCGGTGCGCCGAGGGGGGGGGGGGGAGCGGCCTCTAATTTGTACCCGGCGGTGCCAGGTGCTGGCACCCCGCCTCCCAGATCCAGTACGACCATGGGGTTTGGCGCTTCACCGTCGCGGCTGTGCCGCTGCGGATTTCTTCCGGCGGCGCGCCGACAGTGCCTTCCACGGAAGACGGGCGTCATTCCGTCAACATCGGGAAGAAAGGATCCAAGGGTGGAATCAGGGTTCTTCGTTCTTCATTCTTCGTTGGAGGAAGAGGAAAACTCTCCAAGTGCTGGGCGCTGTGCTTCGCTGCTAGCGTTTTGCCGATTAACGAAGTTGTCCAGAACTCCTTCCCCATGCCTCCATTATATAGGAGTGGGAGGGTTTGTCATTGGCACACAAGTCAAAAATGGAGGATTTATGACAGAGGGCTCCACACAATTAATCCGCTGCGATGGCACATTAAAAAGGGGAGGACGTCAAAAAGAGGGTTATTGGCCCGGGTGGTCCCATAGAAGAATATCCTCCAAAGGGAGGATATTTCCTGGCAGGTCCCACCATTAATTAACCACAAATTGAAAAGGGGGATGGTTAATGCTTGTGTGGTCCGATCAATAAAAAGGGATTTTATTTCCCCCTCAATTAAGAGGGGTATTTAAACCCAGAGTCTCTCCCCCATAAATGAGGGGGAGTCAAGGAGTTATGATCCCCCTCTCAATAATGAGAGGCCTCGTGTGGTTTCCACCACAATCAACCTCACATGGGAGGTTGGATCTCGGTGGACCCAACCACCATAACCTCTCATGGGGGTTAGGGTGCGGCGGTTCCACCCCCAACTCCAATGTGGAGCTTCTAACCACTTGATTCGCACAACACGTGTTTAACAAAATAAAATAAATTATTCACATACTTAATATTTTTAACCCACGTAAAACCCCAAAAACTAACTATCATAACCGATCATCTGGCGTTGAGGTGAAAGTATTCTTAAGTGAAAACCCATGTTGTGAGTTCAATGGTGCACTCAGATTTTAATTCCAAGCACCGGTTCAAAAGATAGGAAAACCCGCTCATTCGTTCACTAAATGAACTCGAGCTAAACTTCGAGAATTTATTCTGGGCACACCGGGCCTCAGAATCAAGTACCATCAGAAGCCACCGAATTGTAAAATTCCAACGAAATTAAGAAAAAAAATCCTTGAAATTTTCGGGTGTTTACATTACTCCCACCTCATGGATTTACGTCCCTATAAAGTTAGAACACAAACTAGGGGAACTAAAGGATATTCTGAGAACGCATTTGAGCCTCCCTCTCCAATGTGCTCTCCTGGAGGTTCTCGTGCTGCCAATGAAAGCGCACAAGAGGAATCGACTGTCCTTGTAGGACCTGGTTCAATCGATCCTCAACCTCTACTGGAACCCCGTAATGGTCACCCCGTCATCGATGTCTAGCTCCCCATGGTCGATGATGACGGATGGGTCATGCACACATCCCCTCAACTAAGATACCCAGATGATGTCCTGCACCTGGTGCATTTGAGGTGTAAAGGCGAGCTGTTGTCTCACCACTCCACAATGTTCCCCTCCCCAAGAGTATAAACCATCACAAAGTCATAGTCCTGGAGGAAATCAAACCTTAACTGATGACTTTGGTTCATGTCCTTCTGGGAGAATATACACCTGAGACTACTGAGTTGGATAGAACTGTAAATAGTTCTCTCAACAAACAATGAGTGAGACTATCCAAAAGTAAGAGCAGATCACCACCCTTCTTCATTTACGTTCTACCAAAGATCGGCTGAGATTTCGCCTCTACTGAAAATAGAAATTTGGTCTCATCCCTTAGATGAACCACGTTCTTTTCCTAATATAGTTAATCCTGAAATGAATGGTACAATTCATGTCTTGAATGATGTAGTAAGGCCTTGACACTACTACGAAGAGATCCAACCGTTACTCTCGCCACCAAGGGTTGAGTCACACTGTCGGCATCAGTGTGTGGTTACTGGTTCTCCTCCAGTAGGAATATCACAAGTGAGGGTCAAGTCAACATTTTTTACTGGAAACTCTTAGTATCAACCATACAAAATGATAGTACAGTAAACATCAGAAGGAAAATTGTCATTTATTACTACATCTCAAATTACAAAGGCACATGACAACCACAAACAACAACAACACGGAAACTAGACGCACCAAGAACAAAGGCCTCCATTCTTGGAACTAGCCTCACTCATGTCCACCTGATTCCAAAGCTCCAATGTCATATGCTTCAGCTGCATGAAGCTGTGCTCTCCCTTGTCCACCCGCTCTTTGCAGTCGGGGTGGACCTCCAGGTGGTGGTGGTGGAAACACCTCGAAGAGTCGTCCAACTCTATATGTATAGCCAAATCTTCGGCCTCTGACTCATGATCCTTATAGTACGCCTCGGTTGAACCTCTGCCTCTGCCTGGGAGGTTCTTCATCTATCTGCTGATCATCTACATGGAGGGTCGGACAGTCACGTTCCATGTGACCAAGCCCACCACAGGAGTAACACTGCCCTCTCTTAGCACGAATGGATCAGACTCCACTCTGGTAGCCCCACACCACTGAACCTGAGTCGTGCAGTCGGCCACTAGTGGGTCTGGTCCTCATTGACCAATGTGACATCTGTCTACTACCAGCTACATAATACTCCACTGCATGTCAACTAGTGGTGGGTTCTGCTGCTGAAGACTAGTCAACAAGGAAACTCTCCACTAGGAGGGCTCTCTCCAATTCCCCTTTCTATGTCGGGATGCTGTGAGTAATGAATGAAGATCTAATCTCTCTCCTGAGCCCCTTCTCAAAGGTATGGGCCCTGAAAAACAGGTCCCATACCATGTGTGTAGAGTAGCACGAGATATCTATGAAACATGATGAGTACTGAGCTACACTCATGCTGCCCTACTACAGATGAAGTAGATCTTGTATCCGCACCGCTGGAAAGGTGGCTGGTACAGACTCCACCTAGAACAGGCTCTCGAAGTCTGCCCATAGGAGTGACGCCTTGTCATGCTTCTGAAGCATCGGGCTCCACAATCTTCCTCCTGCTGCCTGAAGGTGGCTGGAAGAAAGGATGACCATGAGGTCCGTTGGTGTAACTACTGGCCTGAAGACTCTCACCACAACATCTAGCCAATCCTCAGCCACTAATGGATCTGTCTCTCCCTGAAACATGGGTGACCTCTGACGCTAGAACTCATGCAACGTGCTCAAGTGGTTTTCATCGCCTACTTCTAGGGCCGACGACATCTGTGGCCCAACGGTTGTTAGTGTCGCTGGTGCCTCCGCTGAATGAGGTCCATGTACTGAGGCCTCGTCGCTCGACGGGCTGTCAGAAAGTACAACTCTCGGGACTCTAGCTGGTCGTTGGCGGGGAGGCATCCTGAAAGAAATAGATGTGACACGGTCAAAAGACTATACCTGGTGATCTGAGAAGGTTTGTTTTGACTTAAAAAAACCCTTTGAAAACAAACATGCAATCAGTGTTTTAATGCACTGAGTCGGAATTCAGGAGTCAGGGTCTTGGTGTATGGATACGTCGGTCGTCCGCACCAACACCAGACTCCCTGAACTGAAGACCACACTTAGTACCCTAAACACTATTTCATCGCAGAAAAGAAAAATTAGTGTCACGAGTTCTGCGGTGGAACCGACTCCTCTGATACCAATTTGTCACGACCCCTCCCCCGGGGATCATGTTGTAACTACCCCATGCTCGCCTTCCATAGGCCAGGGCCTGGAAACTAGAACCAAAGACAAAAATCACTATAACTGGGAAGACATTGCCTTTATGAAATGTAAACACACACACAACCAAAGTACAAGTGGAATCAAACACTATGTAAAGAAATAAAAAAGTGTGCTGAAAGTACAAAGGGGCCAGAAATACAAGACCAACAGTAAAGTACAAGGAAAAGTCAAAACAACAGGAAGGTGTTAAGATTCTCCTATATCGTCCTTCAGAGTTCCTACCTGAATATTAGATACATATGGCCACCTCAGCTCTCCACATCCGTCTATCACCTCTGGGTACCGTCTCGTCGTGAAGTCCACCTCTAGGTACCGTCTCGTCGTAAAGTCCACCACCGGGTACCGTCTCATCGTGAAGTCCACCTCCGAGAACTCTCTCATCATAAAGTCCACCTCCAGGTACCGTCCAACTCTACAAGCCTCAACCATAATAAGTGTTTTCTGTCATCTGCATCCAACACAATGAGGTGTGGGCATAGCCCATGCAGGGGTGAGTATAACGATACTTAGTAGAGACCCTGAGACCATCAAGGTCTCACTAAAACCAATAAGGATAAACCACAGGTAAAGATATCAACATATAACCTTTACTTAGGTATATTCCCGTACATATACCTATGTTATCAATTAACCAGTCTCAATTATGAGGTAAAAACAAAGGTCATTGACTTAGCTCAAACCAGGATTTTCATTATCGAAACCAAAACTACTGGAGAGACTCCTTCTCTGTCGAGTAGAGTGGCCCTGTCACGACTCCAAGGCGCTACTCACTAACCTTAGACTGCTGAGGTACTCCTCATGTCGAGTACCGCGGGTCTGATGCCAACTACCGGGCACTCCATATGCTGAGGGACTTCCGCCAAATATCGAGCGCTCTACCTAATATCCTATAGAGGTACTCCTCCTATCGTGTACTGCGAGTCTGCTGCCAACTACCGGGCTCTCCGTCCGCAGTGGGTTTGCCGTCAAATACCTGGCACTCCGTCCACTGGGCTAACCGAATCACTAAGAGTTGAATCAGTCAAGCAGTCGTCAGGTCTAAAGCTACTCGGTCTCCACATTTCGTACGCTCGTCTCCGGGAGGGTCCGCTCCATGAGCTACAGGTCGTTACTTCAAAGTGTCACTAAGTCCCACAAAGAAGTATCTCAAATGACCGCCATGTCATAGGGGTCACATCGCAATAGCCGGCGCATCAATCGGACGCCCGGTCTGTGAGTTATTAGCATTTCCGTTCTAGGGGCCCGATTGGATTTATGTACGAACCAACCCGACTGTATCTCAACAGTACCCCGAACTCTCATGGGTATACTCAAAGGAACCGTTTCTTAACGAGATTACCAACTTCGCTGAAGGTTCGTCAAACGGAGGTCCGGTCTGATAGTTATTGGCTTTTCCGTTCTAGGGGACCAGTTGGTTTATAAGCTAAACCTGCCCAACCATACTCCATCTTAATCCAAACCTCAAGTGTAGTATTCCAAAAGAAACTTATCATAAATAGGAATCCAACAAAGTCGACGGCACATCAATCGGACATCTGAATCTCATGTTATAAGTGTTTCCACTCTGAGGGAACAGTTGGTTTTGAGTTCAAACCAACCCATCTGTTCCCAAACGTCACCAAAACCTTGAGTTTAATATACCGAAACGACCGTCTTGATCCAAGTAATCCTACAAACCTGAAAGTGCATCGATCGGAGGTACAAAACTCAGGTTATGTCTGTTTAACAAAAAAAGGTCCATAAATAGTGGGTCTAGGCCCGGTCCGACGCGGCCCAACACCCACTGGGTCAGCCCGAACTGGGACGACCCGACCCGGGTCCGGGTCTGGACTGGTTGGGCGCGGCCTGGCCCGGCAGGGGGAGTTGGCTCGGCCAGTTGGCTGAGCGCGTTGCACCGAGGGGGGGGGGGGGGGGGGGACACGACCCCCCATTTTTAATCGGCCACGCCAGCTGGTGCCACCCTGCCTCCCAGAGCCCGCGTGGCTACGGCTGTGCCGTGGCAGATTTCTTCCAGTGGCACGCTAGGGCTCCAGCTACCGCATCTGGTCACCGGCACCGCCCCTCCAGTGCGTCGCGCCGGTGGTGCCTTCTTCGGACCACCAAACGTGCTCTTATGGTCTGATTTGCCCGCTGTCTACGCCAGTGGCTCTCCCGGGACCCTCCCTTCACTATGACGGCTTCCACACACTGTTGCGGTCCCATTTCATTGTCTCCCGTCCACACGCGCACAAACAAACAAAATGCGGAGGGTCATCGGGCTGTGTTTGTTCGGACCACGCCCTCTGCGTTGGCCAATAACAATTTTCCAAAGATAAACAAGGTTTTACATTGTACAAAGAACAATTTAACCCGAAAAACGTTGAAACAAACCATCCAGTATTTTTTTCTTGCAAACAACTATTCCCAACCCATAAAAGAAATCATTCGTGAACCTACTTGATTATGAGTTGACCCGCTATGTTTTTTTTAGAAGGGATGAATCATGGGAATATAACTTACTCAAAAATAAATCCCTACCCTGTAAAACGACATTAGACGATGGTGAGTCGCAGAAGACGGGCTTCATGGAAGACGTGCCTCATTCCGTCAACGTCAGGAATAAAGGAGCTGAGGGTGGCATCGACGTTCTTCATTCTTTGTTCATCGTTGGAGGAAGAGGAAAACTCCCCAAGTGCTGGGCACCGTGCTTCGCTGCTAGCGTTCTTCCGCTTGAAGAAGACATCTAGAACTCCTTCCCCTAGCCTCCTTTATATAGGAGTGGGAGGATTCGTCGTTGGCACGCAAGTCACAAATAGACGATGTGAGACAGAGGGCTCTACCAAATTAATCCGAAGTGGTGGTCAATTAAAAAGGGGATGGAATCAAAAAGGGGGTTATTAGCCCGTGTGGTCCCATAGAAGAATATCCTCCAAAGGGAGGATATTTTCTGGCGGGCCCCTCCATTAATTAACCACAAATTGAAAAGGTGGTGTGGTTAATGCTTGGGTTGTCCCCTCATTAAAAAGGGAGGTTATTTCCTCATCAATTAAGAGGGGGATTTAAACCTAGAGTCTCTCCCTCATAAATGAGGGGGGAGTAAAGAAGTTATGATTCCCCTCCCATTAATGGGAGGCCTCGTGTGGTTTCCACCACAATCAAACTCACATGGGAGGTTGGATCTTAGTGGTCCCCACCACCATAACCTCTTGTGGGGGTTAGGTTGTGGAGGTTCCACCACCAACTCCAAGTGGAGCTTCTAACCACTTTATCCACACGATATGTGTTTAAAAAAATAAAATAAATTATTCACTTATTTTATTTTTTTACCCACGTAAAACCCCAAAAACTAACATTCATATCCGATCATCCGACGTCGAGGTGAAAGTCTTCTTATGTGAAAACCTGGGCTACGAGTTCAACGGTGCTGTCAAATTTCAATTTCGAGCACCAGTTCAAAAGATATAAAAAAACGCTCGTTTGTTCACTAAACGTACCCGAGCTAAACTTAAGAAATTGATTCCGGGCATACCGGGCCTGAAAATCAAGTACCGTTAGAAGCCACAAACTCGTAAAATTCCAAAGAAATAAAGATAAAAAATTTCCATGATACTTATGGGTCATTACATTGGAGAGTTTGTAAAATAAAAATTTATTTACAATATGAAATAGAGAATTATCGATACTTATTTCAATTTGTTACTATCAATACCACATTATTGTCAAATAGCTGAAAATATTTGAATAATTCCTTAATAAATGTGGGCAAGAGGCATCCAATCGTTATCTTAATTCCATGATTAGTTGATAATGATCATACCATAATAAAAAACATATAAACCATAATAACATATTTAATAACAACATAAATAAATAATAAACTTTTATAATTCTTATTAAATTTCATTATTATGATAAAAATAACTAGCTATAGTGTATTTTAGCAATATATTTTTATTATCGTAAACTACACGGAACACCTTAATAATTAAAATATAATTATCCATAACTTGATACAAAACTCGTAATTTATATATATATAATTTTTCTGAAAAATTTATGTTAATTTTACTATAATTTTTCTTATAACATTCAATATGTTCCTTAGTTACAAAAAATAACAAATCTAAATTTATAACATCTTAAATAAATAATTTCAGGGAATAAATATGTTATATTAATAATAAGACAAATAATTATGGTGGTATTTGAGGAACCTTATAATAATAATTATTATATTAAATTATTAAATAAATTATAGTTTTTATGTTCCCATCATCTTCCATTTTTTGATATTAAATCATGTTTACATAGGGGGTAAAACAGACCCAGACATCATGATGTTTAATCTTGAATAGTCAGTATTATTAAAGAGGTGTTTATTTTTTACATAGTATTATTAAAGAAGATGAAAAACTATATGTTTTTATGTTTATTTGATTGTGAGATATATTTTAATATAAATTTATTATTTTTTAAAATGTATATGTCAAAAAGAAAACGATTCATCATAGATACAATAATCCATATAAATTCACCATCAGTGTTACCGATTTGGAATGTATGAGAGTGGGAGAACATGGATATTAAATTTCATTTTTAATCATAATTATAGTTAATATATCATATTCATTCTTTTTTATCATTATTAATATCATTTGTTAATATGGTAAATAGATAAAATAATGTCGTTTTATGGAGGCAGTAGTCTGTACAACACAATAATAATGTTATTTTATTTTTAGCAGTAAATTAAAATAAATAAATAATGTGTTTAAAACTAATATAACGGGATAAAATTATAATAATGATACATAAGTCATTATATAAATATTTTTATATAAAAAAATTTACGAGTAATATTAAATAATAATATCTTATGTCGATATAACACCGTCATTTCAGACTCTATTTTCCCTTGGAAGTTTCCTTTAAATTAATAGTTATTAGATTTGTTTCATTTAATATGGGAATATTTTGGGATAGGGTCCATTTTGATTAAATGATAGGGTTTTTAAATATGAATTTTAATGGATGGTACATATTGGAAAGGGTGTTGGTGATCCCCTTTTATAAGAGAGAAATAATGGTACTTTTATAAACCCAACATAAATTTTAATAATGTCATGACACAAATCCCAGGTAAATGGAAAAAAGTATATAATTTAATTAGTGTGGGGTTTATTGGGGCATAAAAAATCTATGAAAAAGTATAAATATTCGTTTTTTAAATTTTTTTGATTATGTAAAATTATATCAGTATATTATTCATTAAACTAATAAAATAGGGATTTTTTTTAAAATATTAGATGTTATAATTATAAAATAAAATTATATAAACCAAATAACAAAATTACAAATTTTTATGATAAAATTATCTTGTATTTAGTCATATAATACTTCTAAATATTATAAATTTTTCTTTTAAATTAAAATATATTTTTTGTAAAAAATGGTTCTTGTAGGAATAAGATATTTTTACCACCATATATTCATATTCAAATTTATTAGTGAATAATACTTAAATTAGGTTTTATATATAATTTTTTATATATTTATAAATCATATTTGGTTGACTAATTAAAATAATTAAAATCAATTTCATATCTATAAATTCCATGATATTAAATAAAAAATTATTTTAAAATTAGTGTTTCACTATTTTTGTAGAATATTAATTTTTCCAATATATCTTTATTTTATTCCAAAAACTGAAATTGTCATTATTAATTAACATCAAAATAATGATCTTCGATATTAGAATCAGTGTGAAAAATTAAAATTCTTTCTATAGGTAAATTAATTGCAATGTTGCAACATGTATTGCGTAAAAATCAATTTTGTTCAAATTGATTATTTATAAGAAAACTAAAAAATAATAAATCTAAAAGTGTAAATTATTTTGATTAAAATTAATTTAAATTAAATAATATTAATAAAATTTTATTTATATAGATATAATGTATATATAAAATTTATCTCATCATGTTTTAAATAATTTGAAAAATTGGTTAATAATCATTTTCATTAAAACACCATTTAAATGTTCAAATTGATGAGCATGAGGATAAAAATTGAATATAAATTTTTACGTGTTTAATTAATGATTATAATATAAACTTTTATACCAAAAATGTTCCCAAAAAAATTAAATATTTCTCTACTAAAATATTATCATATATTTGATGACGTTAATTTGTATTTTCACTCACCACCTATAAATAGTTGATTTTACAAAAAACAAAAAAAATAATTGTATGAAATATTAATTTTGAGAAATTTAAAAATTAATTAATTTATAATAAATATATATTTATATTTTAAATAATAAAATATTAATTATAAATTAATTTTTTTTGAAAATAAATATTTCTATATATTTTAATATTAATAATGTATCATTTAATGGAAATATTTTTTAATAAATTATTTTTATAATGTTTCTTAATGAATCGATAATAATTTATTATTGATATAATGTGGTTCGGTATTGTTTAGTGTTCCATGTGAAACATTTAAATAATAACAGTATGTGTAACCTCCTGACCTGGGTGTCACACACTGGTTCCCAGAGCTTGTAAATTATATGTCCTCAGTCATGCATTCTTTTACCCTACATGCTAATGATAATTAGAAATGGTATGATATCAGTCATGGGGAGACTATATTGAAGTGTCGAGTATGGATAATTGCATCATAGAGATTGGGATGGGTTTATCAATGATTAATTTTTCTTTTCTTTTTCCTAGAAAATGAATAATAATTTTTTGCCTAATAATGATTTCACTCCCCCTGAAAGACCAGTCAAACACAAATCCACAGAAAAAAAATATTTATAAGGTTCAATATTCAATAAGAATTGTTATGCCCCATGTATGGTTTAGAAACTAACCAATACCACACAATCCACTAGAAAACAATCCTAATTTTTTGGAATACAATGAGTAGGATATTCCATTTAACATGTGTAGGACCGTGTAAATTATCCCACAATGTGTTTTCTCCTTCTAGAATAAATGATGTAATAAAATATTTTTAACGGAATTTTTTAACTGTGATTATTTATCAACCTCCACAATTTTATTGCTTGAAAAAAATATTCACTCTCTTTCCCAAAATCAGGAATGATCATAAAGTACATTGATATGAAATTCAGTCAGATTATCCCAATCAGATCATCCTAGTACCATTTATCAATAAGAAAATATATACCACATTTAAAATATTGTTGAGAAAATTCGTAACACTCAATCCCTCAGTCCTAAAAAACAATAGGGTATTATTGATCTGATTATATAGCCGGATATTATGACTAGTTGAATATGATTATAAGAATAATATAATAGTAAACTCAATATAATGGTCCACTGAATACGATGATCCAGTGAATATGTTCAGATATTGTATCCAATCCTTTCACATATGTCTAACAAAACATCATTAATAATTTTGAATATGAAAACATCTTCTTCTCTCTATAAAATGATTTAGTTATCATCTATATCTCATCATCACCATGACTAGAAAATTAGTCATAATGTATGATATATTTTTCACCTTTTATTGGTGAACCAAAAGTGGTTTTGGTGGGATCAGGAAATCATTTCGCTTTCAAAAAAATTCCCTAAATTTTATTGATTCCATGAATTTCAGGTGCATATTGACTACATCTATGTTACTTAATTATTTATTTTTCATCTCATTCCTTCAAAAATATTAAATCAATATTTATCCATATTCCATATTTTTTTAATAACAACATGTCATATTCCAATTTTCACTCCCACATTTTATCATTATGATGTTCTATAACAGTTCTGTATATTTAGTAAATAAAAAAAATTAGTCTTAATTTCACATCTCTATTTTGATTCTTCAAACAAATATCTTGATATAATTTAACTTTTTTGTAACATATGAATCTCAATAATCACATTCTGATTTATGTCATTAAAATAATCAAGTTAAATCAATATTAACTCTATTACGATTGTTCTTGACAATCCTTTTAGAATCATTTTTAAATAAACCATTGTTCTTCTATCCCTTCTAAATATGATAACCATCATATTCATTCTCTTATGATTTATATTTTTTTGTTTTTAGTCTGACTATAAACTAAAACCTACGATTTATCACATTTTCAACAAATCTTCTAAGCCATAACATGCTAGGCATCCTCTTAAATACACATTCAACTATCAACTTCATATTCTTAACAAAATAATTTCTGATTCTAGTACTAATTACAGTCTATCTCATTGTGATATATATCACACATGATACATTTTTGATTGCATTGTTGATCATTCTCTATGATTATATATTGAATCAACTTAAATAATATAAATTCCTTTACCATCTATATTTATGTAATCAATTCATCATTTAATGAATAATATCATATTCTAAATATGATAGATCATCATCAATAGCATAGAAATCAGCAACATCATTCTTTTATTCCTTATTATTTTGATTCTCAAAATTTAAACAAATCTGCATTGTGAAAACTCATTTCATTGACCATGAGACTATATAACATCAGATTCACCAACACTCTTCATTCATAAACTACATCTTGTATCATGAAATCCTTCATGGAATTGAATACATTGAAGATCATATTTACCATTGTATGACTTACAATGGAAGGTTTTCAACCATTCTATTCAACGAGAATAATATTTTGTCCTTGCTCAGCATGAATATTATTATTTATAATAACATTGTCTTATATAAAATATTTAGCATCCATTTATCTCCATTTACATCTCGATAGGATCAATCTGAATATGATTAGAAGCCTCTATTTCACTTCTGATTTTTTTTCACATATATTAAATCTCGATTTTTTTAAAAACATATGATTTATTTGAACTATAAGGCTAGAAAGGAATTGTCATATTTATGTTGCATTAATGAAAAAACTGATTCTATACCATTATGATCACTCGTTCCAAAATAAAATGAGGGATATTCTGATTATCATTTACTTCCAGTAATATTCATCATCAATAAAAAAATTTATCATGGTGTGTCTGATTCGTTGAATATGATGGCTAGTAAGATAATAACCAAATACTGAGTGAGAATATTTTTTTTCTTTTTAAACTTCTTTTTCATCAAATACATAATTGAAAACAAAACACATTATCTGAATTTTACCACCTCTTCATCGTTGTACTACCAATAACACCCATTTGATTTTATTATCAACCAAGTTTCATAAATCATTGAACATTGTGTCCCAACGTAAATAATAACTTATCAACAACTCTTATCCTACAAGAGATAACTCATTATAGGAGAAAAGAATCTTTGATTGTAAAATAATGTTGTCTAAAAGAAGGGATTATGAAAAAATCAATAGCTTTCAACCCCTTCCTCAGCTTCAAAACTCGACTTTATTTTATCAATTTACTTTTTTCGTAGAATATGAAAATTTTGATCCCTACAGTCACTCCAACAAATACTACGAATAGTCCAAACACACTTTAAATAATGGATTCATTATTTATCAGCATATCCCACTTTTAAATGCATCCATAAGGATATATTTATGAAACAATTCTTCCCCTTGATAACACTATCCTATGGTAATTTGTGACTTGTGACAAAAACACAGATCAAAAAATTATGAGTATGATGTAAGATTCTCATGTTCATCCTCAATATAGAATAGTATTCTTTAGGTAATGGTTTTGCGAAAATATTAGAAATTTTTTCACATGTATGAAAAGATTCCAAATCAATTCATTATTCTCTATATGCACATTGATGAAATAATATTTGATATAAATATGTCTTGAATGATAAATTTATAATAGAATCCTGGTAAGATTTATTTTCCATTTATTATTTTAATTAAAGAGCTATGTTAACTTCAATTTAACAAACATATATTTTAAATGAGTTTTCATCCATATATGTGGGGTATCAGATTGAGTATAATAGACATACTCAGTTGCGACTATAAGAAGAGTCGCTGAATTCTGATTATTTGTATAACAACGAACACAAGTGTTTGCTAGAATGAATACTCCACAATATATGGATCTTTATTCATCAACATTTCCTGCCCAATAAACATTCGAATACCTAAAAAACCCAATCCATTTTGATCTATTATACATTTTTCCAATTCTATTATACCATTGATGTAGTAAAAAATCTTTTTCCCACAATTAAATTTTATTATTTTGGATCACTCACTAATGTTATACAAAAGGTAACAACATAAATAATGTTTGGTCATTGGGATTTCAAAAACTATAAAATTTCATATAGATTCCAGAAATAATTCTGATCAAGATCATTCCCATATCCATATTTATATAACATTTTTCCAATTGAAATCAGTGTAGAAATATGTTTTAATATTTCAAAGCTGAACATATATACATATCCATTAGAATAGTTGTCTTGTAAAATAAATAACTGTTTCTTTTTTTGGTAAAAGTTTCCACCTAATAATGTATATCATTTCCCCCATCATATAATTCTCATAATTTAATTTAATTTCATGAAAAACATCATTCAAAAGATAATTCATTATTCCTTGAATTTATAATGTCATCAAAATAAATAATTATGATGAAAGAGTAATCATGATATTGTTTGATGTAATTATTATTATCAACTCTTCAATTAAAGAAACTATTCTTTCTTAAGAAATTATCAAATTTGGTATACTATTCCCTATGAGCTGGTTTTCGTACATAAATTTTTTTATAATATTTATACATTACATTCATCATTATCAAAAAAATCCTGAAGGGATTTCAATGTAAAAGTCATCATCAAGATCACCATTTCAGAAATTTTTTTAACAACCACTTGAAATATTATGTAATCTCGTTGTGCAACAAGATAAAGAAAAATTCAAATTGATTCTAACCATTAAAGTAGTGAAATAATTAATTAAATTAAACACCATATATTTTTATTATCCTTTCATAATAATCATGTTTTTTTCTTATCACTTCACCTTCTTCATTCAGCTTATTCCGGATATTCCCAATCTGTAACAATAGAATTTTGGTTTTATGGTTTAGGAACAAGTTCCCATGTATTATTCTTTTCAATCTAATCATGTAATCCATTCATGGCCTGAACCCATTCCAGATGCACAAAGGATTCATTCACATGATGGGGATTTACATTTCAATAAAATGAAGTATGTTGAATATCATTTGTTTTTCTAATTAATTGAACCCTTTGATATCGATCCACAATAATATTTTTATCATCCAATTGATTCTTTAGTGTAGGATGCTATTTTTTGTATCTTCCTCTACATTAAAAATTTCTAAATTCGATTCTACTTTAGTAGAACTACAATTGTTAGCATCCTTCTCAAAATTGTTTTCCTTATCATAATCATCTTTTTTATCTATATGAATCTATTTTTCTTCCTGATTCTATTCAATGAATTTCATATAATAAGAATAAGAATATTATTCATTTTTCATATTTTGAAACATTTTTATCCACTTCATTTTGGATCATCAGGAAGAAAAATCTCATCTTCACTCTTCTGTTAAATCTTTTCCATGTTTTTATCAATCTTAATTACAATACATGGACTCTGGAAAAGACCCTATTTTTTAAACAATTATTCATTCCATAAAAACATTCATATGCATTCATATTAGAGTTTAACCTTTAGAAACATCATTTTTTAATGCATATAATAATACACCTGGATGACCGCCAATACTAATGAGAAAGACCATGTTCATGTAACATAGTTCTACTAATGTATTCCAAACACATATTATTTCATTAACCAATACCATTTGGTTGAGGAATGTATGGAGAACTATAATCCTGAATAATTCCATAATTTTTAAGATACCGTTCCAATTATTCATTTCTATAGTCACCACAATTATCAGTTCTCAACTTCTTAACTGAATACTCACATTATTTCTTAGAGTAAATTTTAAAAAAAATTATAAATTTTCAGATCATCTGATATATGTATCATTTTTATAATAAATGTAATATGATTAAAATAATCAATTAATTTGTTGATGTACTTATAGCAATCTTTTGATTGTTTTCTCACTGTACCACAAATATCAAAATGAATAAACACCATGGGCTGTTTTTAAAAAATCTAAAAATTCTTATTCATTTAAATTGTTGGAATACCTTTATAAAAAATAGTGCGACACACGTCACTTTATCATGGAAAATCCTAAAGGCCATGGAAAATATTTATTTTAAATAACCTCATAAAGTTTCATGAATACAAGCTTCCCAAAATTTTATGACCCAATTGATTATTTTCCACCGTTCCCCTGTAACAACTATTTTTGGTTTCACCAATCTAAAATAAATTTATTTTTGTACATTCGCCTCATGTAATAATTATTACATCTGTCTAATTCTTCATAAAAAATCCATCATTACCGAATATATATTTTTTACCTTCATTACAAAATATTGAAACATTCAAGAGGTCATGTTTCATCCCATCAACATAGATGGCTTTCGTTTATTTCAATTTATCCAGTCCAATGATAACTAAACAAACACATTGATTCTAAATGATTGATCATTTCCATATTCAATAGTAAAATATTTTAAATCTTTCACATTAATGAACAATCTAGAATATTATATTATTTGAGAAGAACATTCACTATCCTGAATCCACATAAATTTGACTATAAATCCTTGAATAAAGTTTCAACAATAATAGATTTTTCATTATCCTTTTAATTCATCACATACCACTTTTATGAATTGATAAGAAAACAATTTTTCACTAGAAAAAAAACAAAACACATTTTGAATTTTTTCTAGGTTGTTCACATCTTTCTAAAATAGTTATAGGAGTTTGAACATATATTCAATTTTAATACCAACCGTATTTATATTCTTCAAAATGACGTTCTGTAACTTATTTCTTTGATGAGATTTCCACACCATCAAACATTAACATCCATAACTAATGGAATAATAATAATGTTATTTATTGAAAAAGGCATAAATTCCATGCGTCCAAATGCACCATAGTAACAAAAATAACGATAGAAAGATTATTTTTCACAAAAAATTCCATTCATACCAGAATTGTAAATACATTAATCAGTAACCTTATAGTCTTTCTTATATAATAATCCAAAAATTTTGTTATCTATATGAAATTTCATTATCTTACCTTCCTTATAGAAATCAAATGTATAAGAAACCTTTTCAGATCCATAATGTTTTGAATCATTTTTAGACTCGTGGTATTTTGGAAATTATGGATTCCCATCATTGTTGTTCATGGCAACATACTTTACATTCATGGATTTCTTCTTTTTAGAAATATTTACTTATTTCTTATCTTTATAAAAGATAAAATTTGTTGAACCTTATCCTTTTTTTACTTATATGATATTTCACCAATGTTATAGAAAGAGTTTTTCAAACCTGAATTTATCTCTTAGGATTTAAATCATTTTTTGAACAAGTTCACAACCTTCTTCTTTCGCCTTCAACTTCTCTTCCATGTGATCATTATGATTCATTTCTTCATCAAGAGATATCCTTATATCATTAATTTATTTTACAAGTTTAAATTTCTCATTAGGGAAACATTCATCATTCCTTGTTAAGGAAAATTAATCTTACAACTATTTATTTATCATCTGAAGCCTTATAATAATTATTCGACATTCAACTTCCAAATTAAATTCAGGTTGAGATTCTTGTTCTTCATCAAAACAATTGATTCCAAACTCTTCATCATTCACAATTGAAAAAAATGTAATCTCAACACCATACTCCACAAAATTTTTGGATTTAAAATCACTTCCTTCTTCTTTGTCATCATTATAAATGAAACATCATCTTATTTATTTGAATAATTTTAAATTATTTATTATGGAAGAATATTTTCAATTATTACTCTATTTCGTCAATGAACATACTTGTCTTCTTTATTCATATTCATTGCTATCTTTTTTACTTCCATTGAAGATAATTAGCCACCATGTGCCCTCTGTGTCCAAATTCAAAACATTTAAGTGATGATTCCATTTTTATTTCCCAAATCATTTTTTTATAATTTTTTTAAAAAAAGGATACAAAATCATCAAAATTTTTACATACCTCATTTGCAGAATCATCATAATCATTTTATCTTTGATAAGAATCTTCTTTGATGTATTTTTCTTTGCAGCATTTAAATTTATTACTCTATCAACTATTTATTTTTATTTTCATGGACATCACACTTATAATTTCATAAGTAATTAGAGTTATTTGTAAATAATATATATATAATGTTTATAGATCAATATCATTGTATGAATAAATTTTTTTATAAAACTTTTCAGGTTGAATTCATAAGATATTTTCAACAACTATAGAATCATATAATATTTCACCAAGACAAAGGATTTTACTAAAAATGTCATTCAACCTGGTAAAAAATTCCCCAATTTATTTTTATTCAACCATTTTCATGTCATTATACATGAATCCCTATGTAACGACCTAACCCAAGTTACCTAGAGTCGGTGCATTATTTTAATACATTGGCATGATTACACAGAATCAAGTCCTGAAAAATCGATCAGTTTAGCAGTCCTGGAAAATAGATTACATACATAAATGTTACATTATAATTTATAACAAAAAAACATAAATAATACCTTATGAAATCCATTATTCCCTTGGCATAACCCTGTATATAAATCACAATACACTTCTTGGTATCCTGGGAAAAATAAAACATAGAAAGGTGTGAGCTCAGATGCTCAGTAAGGATAACAATATAGCAGAATCTTTCATAAATAAGCATAATCATTTAAGGCATTGTATAACTAAAAAAATCCTTTTAAACTTTAACTTAATCATAATATGGAAAAAATGAAATGAAATAATACCATTTACTTATTAATATGGATATTCTACTAGTCTAATAATCACTTGAAATATCAATAACCACTTTTATAGTGATGGAATGCATAAATCCAGACTATCAAAACCACGTATCCAAGGCCTCGTGCCAAGACTACAAATAATATTTTGTCAAGGCCTTGTCCCAAGACACTATTTTGTCTCATTAGACCTACAAATGCATCGAGGAGCTATATTAGGCTCCACCCGTCACTTTCTAAGTCCAATGCATTCCTTATATGAAAAGGTCTAAACATAACATAAACATTCATATTTCAACTAGAATAAGAGATGTAAATACTTTACCCATACACCATTAATGGTATAAAAATAACACATCCAGAGTAAACCATATCAAAAAACCATCAACATAATATGGATGATTTATATCATCATAAATCAACTTCAAAACAAGTTTAAAATCCATTAAAAGAATTTTGACGTTGATGAAAATGATTTGTAAAACACTTTGAGAGAAATACCCCTTTTTCATGGAAACATTTAAATGTCACACAAATTGGAAAAGAAGTAATTAAAAGATATTTTTGAATCAAAGTGTCCCATACCACTTTGAAAATTTTGAAAGGAATTAATATTTTAAAAACATTCATGTCCATATAAATAAATCCTTAAAAACCATTTTGAAGACATGGAAATTAATGAGAAATAATTAGAAGAATAAATATTTAAAACATTTGAAATGTTATTTTAGTAAAAATTAACTTAAAATAATCTCTTTGAAAACTACTTCATAAAACTTGGACATGGATAATAAATATTTCCCAGTAGATACTTACGTAAAAATAACCTCGGATAAAAAAGAGATTGTGAAATTATCTCTTACCAATTTGGTAACTTACGAAACATACACCCCATGAATGAGGTATCATAAAATGAATATGTAAATACACATAAATTAATGTGTATTACAAAACGAATACAATTATGGTCAGTACATACACCACACAAAATGTAATGGTGGAAATATGGCATGAATCTCATGGGAATAAGGAGTGAGATGAAAACCCCTTACCTTGCACTTTCCTTTAGTCGAGGGTACATTTGGCCTCATGTATGAAGACTGTAGTATGTTATTAAATTATACATTAACCATATTTAAATTTATGATATCATAAAATATTGATTTATGACTTTATACTACCCATTTAATAATAATTTCCATGTTATATTAATAGTTTCGGTAATAATCGCTTTCTTTATCGTACATGTTTTTACTTGTTACTGTTGATTGTATAACATAGATCAGAATTTAAATACTTACAGAATATAAAACATGATTTATTTATCATATATATTTATAATATAAAAATTTATAATAGACATATATATGAAATGGAAAACACCATTTATGGAGAGGGTAGTCCGTACGTACGCATAAACGTTGTTTCTGTTTTTATATAATATTGAACGGAAGTATGTGAATAAGATATATGTAAATACATAAATACTTATATATATATATATCTCCAGTATCATTATTATTTCATATATTACATACTTATTAGTAATGTATATTTTTATAATCGTTGATGAATGGTGAACTTGGAATTGAATCTTATCGTGTCGTGGAGACAGTAATCTGTACATACGCTCAAGAAAAAATATCATTCTTTTGATATTAATATAATATATAATTAGATGGTATATAATATATACAGAATCCTTATCATGTTATACACATCATTACTATATCCTTCCAAATAATAATATATTTAATAACAATTACACCACGACGTGGAGACGGTAATCCGTACGTATGCACGTATGGTGACATGTCATTCAAAGGGTGGATAGAATAATGAATTTGGTTGTAACATAATAAAAATAACATCACAGTATATATAATATACTAGAGTTATTATTTTATAATGGAACCAACAAAGAAAAAGGATGTGGAATAAGAAAGGAAGTCGAAAGAGGGTGGTGAAATCATTACCTCTTCTTCGTGTTCTTCCTTTTGATTTGATCAAAGGGGCTCCTTAGGATGGATTTATGATAATGAAAAGTCCTCTAGGATAAAGGGAGGGTTTTTTATAGGGTATTTGGGCAGGGTTTGGCCGAGAGAAATGGCTTAGAAAGTGTGAATTAGATATAAGGAGGAGCTCCCTTTTATAAGAGGGGTGGGGGGAACCTTAGAAAAAACATAAAATATTATTTTATAATAAAATCAGATTTGGTTTTTAATGGCATAAAAGTTTATTATTTAAAGTATATGGTGGGGATAGGTCGAATAAAAATCATCCAAAAGGTTTGAGACAAGTTTAGGTTACCATTTTAACCTTATCATTAAGATTTAACTCTAAGTTAATTAATTTAACTTTATTGTGTCTTTTTGTATTCTTGCACTATATGGTTAACAAACATACTATATACTACCAATCGAACAAAAATTGGTTCATTAATGACATATTTATTATTATATATGTCTTTTGGCCAATCCTTATATTTTTAGGACCATTATATCAATTAATAATATAATATTTCTTTAAAAACTATTTTATGTCAATTTTGACTCTATTTTGTATTACTTTTTTGTTAAAATAATAAAAACATGATTAATTTAAAAAAATACATCAAATATATCCATTCAAGTAATTTTCACCTATAAAATTCGTGGATGTCATAAAAACTTTAAAATTATATTTATTTTATTATTTATAATACCATTTATTTGATTCCTTCATGAATAAGGTCATTAATACATCATTATTGTGTCATAAATAAATTTAATTATTTAATGTCTAAAAATTAAAAATAAAATACCATGATGTAGGAAATATTTTTAGATTTCTATTTAATATTTATAATCGAATTTATCTTATGTAAAACCCTATATTAAAAATGTTTTAGTTATTAAACATTGATTTTAACTCTTTTAAATATTCTTTGAATTAAATAATAATAAATTTCCTAATCTAATCCAAGTGGACCTAAATGGTAATATTTTATTCCTAAGGTTCTTTTGGTCGAGATAAAATTTTCCAATAGAACTAGGACATGTGTTGGGGTAATATTAATATCATTTTTACCCTTAATTACCATATTTACTTTTAACCGTGCTAAATAAAAGTAAAAAGATAATATTCAGAAAAAATTATTTTCATCTAATTGAACCACATTTTACTCTTTGATATTAACCGTGTCTCTTTTATTTTATAAATTTAACTCATAGAAGCCGTAAAATTAAGTATTATGTGAATTTTCAAATTCTCATAGGAGGTGGGTAAAAGACTGTGAAAAGTCCAATAAAATTTTTATATATCTAAAATTATTATAAACTGAATCCAATGAATTAAATTGATCTTATATATGTATTATGTATATATTTTGAAATAAATTAATTTAAATAAAATAAATAATTATTTAAATAAAAAATCGGTTTTAACCAATAACTTAGTGTTTTTCACTATTCATAAAAAAATGATGTTTCTTGGAAAATTACCAAAAATTTGGCCTAAGATTTATTTGATATTATTATTTTTAAAATTATGTCTATTTTACCAAATTCAAAACATATATGTTTCATTAATTAATTTAAATTAATTCCCGTTGTCAAAACAAATAGCGTGTTTGTAAGAAATAATAACTATCAAAAGATTGACACTTACTTATGTCTAATTTAAATGTGAAATTATGTCCAATGACCAACATTGTGTTAAATGGTAAAAATATATTTTAATATACTTTAAAACCACTCAAATTAATAATTTATCACTATTAATTGTTTCCATTAAAAAAAATTTAATTAAAATTTTGTAATTTTTACTACTCATCATAATATGAATGGTATCCGAAAAGTACAAAAATTTCACTCAAAGCTAATGTCAATATTCCAAATCCAAAAATAAAGTTCATTTTGAAATATAAAATGTATAAAATTTCAAAAAGTGGGTATTACTATTCTTAACGGCTAATGTGATTGGTTCTGGTATGTTAGAACTCAAAGTTGTGTATAACAAACGCTATTTTATTATTTAAAGAGAAGCGTACCGTGAAAGCTTGGAGTGTTACATTATCCCCTCCTTCAATAACTTGCATCCTCACAATTCATTATCGGTATTGGAAACATGGGGTTGAAATTTGAAAATATCATAGTTGAAATCCCACATCGAAAAATGGATTAATGAGGCCTCTATTTAAAATAAAGAGTTGTACGTATGAAGGTTACCGAAAATAACACATACTAGGGTTACATGTATTAAAATATGCATATGGAAGAGAAATATAAAATTCAATATCTGATGGAGAGCGGTAGAGAACATGGTTATGAAAAGAACAACCACCCCAAAGCCATAAATTTGTGATGATCTAAGGTACCATCTAGGACACCATTTTTTGTTTTATGTTATTTTTTCTAATGTTGAGGAATTTATTTTTGAGATTGGATAAGATCATAAAAATATATACATAGTTTATAATTAGAGTTTTATCCACCAATAAATTTCTACCACAAACTAAACTTTCACCCCAAAACATAATACAACTCAAAAATACTCTATTTATCCTAATCGTATAGGGTTCAAAATATAATGAATTTATAATTCACATATCATAAACATTAAAAAAATACATTATACCATCCCGGAACATCACATAGTCCAGTGGTAGGTGATAAATCCCAATTGCACTATGGTTGTGTGTTCGATTCCCATAGCTTTGTCTGACGCGACGGGTCGTCACACAGTCCGTGTGTTGTCCTTTTATAAAAATCCAAAAATAACCTTTCAAACATAATCCATTACATCCTTTAGACTTATCAAAAATACTTCTATAAACTCTCAGTCTAAAATTTATATGAAAGGTAAACATAATTTAGATCCTTTTTCCCCGTAATAGCATGTGAATACCTTCATCTTGTATTCTTTTAAAACACTGAAACATCCTAAATTACCATAAAACTTTATTGATCACATTCATTCTCCCTTATTCCTTATATAATACTGGGTATAATTCATCCATAAAAAATTTTGTAAACTCCAACAATGATGGAATATACAAATCATTAATCAGTTTCATGGCAGTCAATAATATCCAATATAATTTACCCAAATCAACCATATCTTATTCCAAAATCGACACCTCAATATTAGGGCCATATTAAGGTTTATCTTTCCTTCAACCATGTAATTTCCAAAATAATTATCTGGATGTAGAGTCACTTTTCTTAGTACCATAAAATCTCAAATCCTCAATGAAATTGTACTATAGTACAATCCTTATTTATTTCCAGTACATCGTTGACAGAACACTTCAATAAAATAATTCCAAAATAACTACATAAGAAAACTAGTCATTCCTCTTCATCTGTGGTAGTATCATAACTTGATTATTATCCAATAGCATCATTCGGAGAATACTCTGATGATTCCAACACTATTTTTCATAGTGTCCACACTTCTTACATATGAAGCATTGTACATTTGAAACCTTTTTATTACCCTTACAGTCACATACATGGTGTCATTTTTCTCCACGCATATAACAAAATCACTTTCCCTTTAGGAAAGTTCCAGGGTGTTTCCACCCTAATTTATCACAAATGGGAAAATTATTTTTTTCCCTCTCCCCTTTATCCATATTTCTCTCTTCCATACTTTTCTTCTCTTTCTTGCCTTCAATGCCATAGGACTCAGAGAATTCTTTACTTATCTTATTAACACATGATACTCATTCTTCATATGTTGAGAAAACATGAGAGACTATTTCCCTTCTAAATGTTGGCTTAATTCCATGGAATATATGATCCTTCTTACTCTTTGGATCATATGTATTCCTGGAGTTCACATTCCTTCTACTGGGCTCCATTTCTATACAATGGCATACACTACGTCAGTTTATGAATTGCAATGAATAATTCCAAAATTGTAAAATAATTAACGTAAGTCGAACAGTTTATGGATATAAACCATAATCATAATTTTTTTCTTTGAGTATGTATATACTTATAATCCCTTCATAATGGTTTTTAATGAAAATTAGAATTATCCTAAGCATATCCCTCGGGAGTGTCATAACCAAGAGTGTAGTAAGGCCCGTTGTCGTGCACTAATTCTAATTTGAGTCTAGCTCAAAGCGGTGGTTCTGGGTTTTACCCCTAGGTACATTTGTGCCAGAGCTGCCTCTACCTGCTCGTATCCAGACATGGATGTATTTTCAGAAAACTCAAAAATTCTCTACAATATCGAAATTATAGAAAGTTCTTATATAATAATCCTCAAAGTTTATCATAGGGATATGTGCTCTAATTAGAGTTTTTCTAAATCTAGATTCCACGGTTATTTCTAAACTTCTTCTGATACCAACTGTAATGCCATGACCCCAGTTACCCAGTGTCGGATCATTATTTTAATATATTCGCATGATTACAAGGAATCATGTCCCGAAGGACCGATCAGTTTAGTAGTCATGGAAAATAGATTACATATATGAATGTTACATTAAACTTTATAACAAAACAACCTAAATAATCCTTTGTGAATGCCATTATTACTTTGGCTTAACACTGCATATCAATCACAATACACTTCATGGATTTTTGGGAAAAATAAAACATAGAATGGGGTGATCTCAGATAGTCAGTAAGGATAAAAATATAGCGGAAAATTTCATAAATAAGAATAAACACTTATGTCAATGTATAACTAAAACAAAAGCCTTTTAATCTTGAACTTCATCATAATATAGGAAAAATAAAATGAAATAATACAATTTACTTATTCACATGGGTATTATACTAGTCAAATAATCACATGCAATATCAGTAACCACTTTGATAACAATGGAATGAATAATACGAGACTATCATAACCACGTAGCCAAGGCCTCATGCCAAGACTACAAATATGATTTTGTCAAGGCCTCGTTCCATGACACTAGTTTATCTCATGAGACATACTGATGCATCGAGGAGCTATTGCGAGCTCCACCCATCACATACTAAGTCCAATGCATTCCTCATATGAAAAGTTCTAAACATAACATAAACATTTTTATTAAAACTATCATATGAAATTTCAATATTTTACCCATAAACCATGAATGGTATAAAAATAACAAATACACAGTCAAACATATCAAAAAACCTTCAAGACAATATGGAATATTTATATCGTGATAAATCAACTATAAAAAAAGTTTAAAATCCATTAAAGGTTTTTGACATTGTTAAAGATGATTTGTAAAACTCTTTGAGAAAAATACCCCTTTTCATGAAAACATTTAAAATTCACACATTTTGGAAAAGAAGTCATTAAAAGTCATTTTTCAATCGAAGTGTCCCATACCACTTCGAAACTTTTGAAAGGAATTAAAATTTTAATAACATTCATATCTATATAAATAAATCATTAAAAATCATTTTGAAGACATGGACAGTAATGAGAATGTTTTAGAAGAATAAATATTTAAAACATTTGAAATGATGTTTTAGTAAAAATTCCCTTAAAATAATCCCTTTGAAAACACTTTCATAAAACATGGACATGGATAATAAATATGTCCCAGTAGATACTTACCTAAATACAACCTCAGATAATAATGAGATTGTGAAATTAACTCTTACCAATTTGGTAACATACGAAACATACACCCTATAAAAGAGGTATCATACAATTAATATGTAAATAAACATAAATTAAAGTGTATTACTTAAATAATACAATTATGGGAAGTACATAAACCACCCAAAATGTAATAGTGGCAATATGGCATGAATCATATGGGAATAAGGAGTGTGATGAAAACCCATTACCTTGAACTTTTCTTCAGTTGAGGATGCGTTTAGCCTCCTTTATGAAGACTATAGTATATTATTAAATTATACTAGAACCATATTAATATTTATGACATCATACATTATTCATTTATGACTTTATACTACCCATTTAATAATAAATTCCATGTTATATTAATATTTCAGTTAATAATCGCTTTCTTTATCTTACGTGTTTTAACTTGTTACTCTTGATTGTATCACTTACATCATGATTTAAATAAATCCAGAATAAAAAACATAATTTATTTATAATATATATTTAGAACATAAAAATTTATAAGAGACTTATATATGAAATGGAAAACATCGTTTATTGAGACGGTACTCCGTACGTACGCATAAACGTTGTTTCCATTTTTATATAGTATTGAATGGAATTAAGTGAATAAGATATATGTAAGTAATAAATACTTATATATAAAAATATATATATCTCCAGTAGCATTATTATTTCATATATTACATACTTATTAGTAATGTATATTTTTATAATCGTCGATTAATGGTGAACTTGGAAATCAATCTAATCGCGTCGTGGAGACGGTAATCTGTACGTACACACGAGAGAAAATATCATTCTTTTGATATTAATATAATATATAATTGGATGGTATATAATATATACTTAATCCTTATCATGTTAGACACATCATTACTATACCCATCCAAATAATAATGTATTGAATATCAATTACACTATAATGTGGAGACGGTAAGTCGTACGTACGCACGTATGGTGAGATGTCATTCAAAGGGTGGATAGAATAATGAATTTGGTTGTACCATAATTATAATAACATAATTTTATATATAATATACTGGTGTTATTATTTTATAATGGAAACTAAAAAGAAAAATGAAGTGGAAGAAGAATGAAACTTGAAAGATTGTGGGGAAAACATTACCTCTTATTTGCGTTTTTCCTTTTGATTTGATCAAAAGGGCACCATAGGATGGATTTATGATCAAACTAAGGACTCTAGGTTAAAAGGAGGATAGTTCAGGGGGTATTTTTGCAGGGGTTGGCCGAGAAAAATGGCTTAGAAGGTGTAAATTAGAGAGAAGGGCGAGTTCCCTTTTATAAGAGGGGTGAGGGGCAACTTAGAAAAAACGTAAAATATTATTTTATAATAAATTCATATTCAGTTTATAATGGCTCAAAAGCTGATTATTTAAAGTATAATGTGGGGATATGTCTAAAAAAACTCAACCAATAGGTTTTATACAAGTTTAGGTTACCATTTTAACCTTTTCATTTATATTTAACTCTAAGTTAAATTATTTACCTTTTACCGTGTCTTCTTGTATTCTTACACTATATGGTTAATAAATATACAATATACTACCAATCGAACCCCAATTGGTTCATTAATTTCATATAAATTATTATATAAGTCTTTTGGCCGATCCTGAGATTTTTAGAACCATTATATCAATTAATAATATAATATTTTTTAAAAACTATTTTATGTCAATTTTGACACTATTTGGTATTTATTATTTTTTAAATAATAACAAGATGAATACTTCAAAAAAATACATTTAATATATCCTAAAATGTCATATTCACTTAAACAATTCGTGGATGTCATGAAAAATTTGAAATTATATTTATTTTAATGTTTATAATACCAATTATTTGATTCTCTCATAAATAGGGTAATTACTGCATCATCATTATGTTATAATTAAATTTATTTATTTAATGTATAAAAATTATAAATAAAATACCATGATGTAGGAAATATTTTTTTTTTCTAATTAATATTTATAATCGAATTTATCTTATGTAAAAACCTATATTAAAAATGTTTTAGTTATTAAACATTGATTTCAACTCTTTTAACTCTTCTCTGAATTAAATAATAATAAATGTCCTAATCTTATCCAAGTGAACCTTAATGATAATATTTTATTCCCAAGGTGTTTTTTGGTTTATATAAACTTTTCCAATAGAATTAGGACATGTGTAAGGGTAATATTAATATTATTTCTACCTCTAATTACCCTATTTAATTTTAACCGTGGTAAATAAAAGTAAACAATTACTATTCACCAAAAATTATTTTTATCTCATTGAAAAAAATTATACTCCTAGATATTAAATGTGTCCCTCAGAATTTCGAAATTCAACTCACAGAAGCAGTAAAATTATGTTTTAAGAGAATTTTCAAATTCTCCTAGGAGGTGGGTAAAAGACGGAGAAAAGTTTAATAAAATTTTTATATATCTAAAATTATTATAAACTGAATCCATTGAATTACAATGATATTTTATAAGTATTATTTATCTACTTTGACATAAATTAATTTTAATAAAAAAATAATTAATTAAAAAAATCAGCTTTAACCAATAACTGAGTGTTTTTTACTATTCATCAAAAATTGATGTTTCTCAGAAAAATACAAAAAATTCGGCCTAAGTTATATTTGATATTATGAATTAAAAAATTATATCTATTTTAAAAAATTCAAAACATATAAGTTTAATTAATTAATTTGAATTAATTCCCTTTGTCAAAACAAATAGTGTGTTTTTAAGAAATAATAACTATCAAAAGATTGACACTTACTTATGTCCAGTTTAAATGTGAAATTATGTCCAATAAAAAAAATTGTGTTAAATGGTAAAAATTTATTCTAAATATACTTTTAAACCACTAAAATTCATAATTTATCATTGATAATTCTTTTGATTTAAAAAACTTTTTAATAAAATTTTAGTAATTTTCATTATTCATCAAAATATGAAAGTTTTCCGAAAAGTACCAAAATTTCACCCTAAGCTAATTTCGATATTACAAATCCAAAAATGATGTTCATTTTGAAATATAAAAGTTATAAAATTTCAAAAAGAGGGTATTAGTATTCTTAATGGCTAGTATGATTAGTTGTGGTATGTTAGAACTCAAAGTTGCATATAACACACGCTATTGTATTATTCAAAGCGAAGTGTACCAAAAAATAATGGGGTGTTACATTCTACCCTCCTTCAATAAATTGTGTCCCCGAAATTTATACTCGGTATTGGAAACTTGGGGTTGAAATTTGAAAATATCATAGTAGAAATCCCACGTCGGAAAATGGAGTAATGAGGCCTCTGTTTAAAATAAATAGTTTTAAGTATGATGGTTACTGAAAATAACACATACTAGGGTTCCATGTATGAAAATATTGATATGGAAGAGAAATATAACCATCAATATCTGATAGATAGTGGTAGTGAACATGGATAAGAAAAGGCCAACAATCCTAAAGCCATAAATTTGTGATGATCTAAGTACCATCTAGGAAAACATTTTTGTTCTATGATCCATTTATTAATATTGAGGAATTTATTTAAGAGATTAGATAAGATCATAAGGAGATATACTTACTTTATAATTAGAGTTTTATCCATTAATAAATTTCTAGAACAAACTTATCTTTCACCCAAAAACATAATACAACTCAAAAATACTCTATTGATCATAATCGTATAAGATTCCAAATATAATGAATTTATAATTCATATATCACACCCTTTAAAAAAATACATTATACCATCCAGGAACTTCACGTAGTCTAGTGGTATGTGATAAATCACAATTTCACTATGGTTGTGTGTTCGATTCACACAGCTTAGTCCGACGCGATGAGTCGTCACGCGGTCTGCATGTTGTCCTTTTATAAAAATCCAAAAACAACCTTTCAAACTTAATCCATTCCAACCTTTAGACTTATCCAAAATTCTTCTGTAAACTCTCAGTCGAAAATTTATGTGAAATGTAAACATAATTTAGATCCTTTTTACCCCGTAATAGCATGTGAATACCTTCATCATGTATTCTTTTAAAACACTAAAACATCCTGAATTACCACAAAACCTTATTGATTACATTCATTCTCCGTTATTCCTTATAGAATAATGGATATACTTCATCCATACAAAAATGTTGTAAACTCCAACAATTATGGAATACACAATCTTTAATTAGTTTCAAGGATGTCATGAATATCCAATATAATTTACCCAAATCAACTATATCTTATTCAAAAATCAGTACCTCAATATTAGGACCATATTAAGGTTTATCTTCCCTTCAACCATGTAATTTACAAAATTTTTAACTCGATGTAGAGTCACTTTTATTAGTACCATAAAATCTAAAATCCTCAATGAAATAGTAATTCAGTACAATCCTTATTTATTTCCAGTACATCATTGACACAACACTTTAATGAAATAATTCCAAAATAAAAACATAAGAACACTAGTCATTCCTATTCATCTGTGGTAGTATCATAACATGATTAATATCCAATAGAGTCATCTGGGGAATACTCAAATGATTTGAACACTTGATTGCATAGTGTCCCAACATCTTATAGATGAAGCATTGAACATTTGAAACCTTTTTCTTTCCCTTGCAGTCATGTACTTGGTGTCCTTTTCTCTCCACACTTATAACAAACTCCCATTCCCTTCATGAAAGTTCCAAAGTGTTCCATTCCACAGTTATCACATAAGGGAAAATTATTCTTTTCCCTCTTCCCTTTATCCATATTTCTCTCTTCCATCCTTTTCTTCTCTTTCTTCCCATCAATCCTATAGGACTCAAATAATTCTTTACTTGTATTATTAACACGTGATACTGTTTCTTCAAATGTTGAGAAAACATGAGAGAATATTTCCCTTCTAAATGTTGGCTTCATACCTTGGAATATTTGAACCTTCTTACTCTTTGGATCAGATGTATTACTGGAGTTCACATTCTTTCTATTGGGTTCCATTTCTATTAAATGGCATACACTGGGTCAGTTTATGAATTGCAATGAATAATTCCAAACTGGTAAAATAAATAAAGTAAATTGAATAGTTTATGGATATAATCCACAATCATAAAAATGTTTTCTTTGAGTAAGTTTATACTTATAATCCCTTTATAATGGTTTGTAAAGAAAATAATAATTATCCTAATCATATCCACCGGGGTGTCGTAACCAAGAGTGCAGCAAGGCCCGTTGTCATGAACTAGTTCTATTTTGAGTCTAGCTCAAAGCGATGTTTTCTGGTTTTACCCCTAGGTACATATATGCTAAAGCCGCCTCTACATGCTCATATCCAGACATGGATGTATTTCTTAGAAAACTCACAAAATCTCTACAATACCAAAATTCTTGGAAGTTCTTTTATACAAATCCTCAATGTATATCTTAGGGATATGTGCTCTAATCAGAGTTTATCTAAATCAAGTTTCCCATGTTTTTGATAATATTCCTCTGATACAAACTGTAACGCCCTGACCCCAGTTACCCAGTGTTGGTGCATTATTTTAATACATTGGAATGGTTACAAGGAATCAAGTCCTGAAGGACCGATTGGTTTAGCAGTCCTGGAAAATAAAATACATACATGAATGTTACATTACACATTATAACAAAACAACATAAATAATCCTTTATGAACTACATTATTCCCATGGAATAACCCTACATATCAATCACAACACACATCTTGGAATCTGTGTAAAAATAAAACATAGAAAGGGGTAAAGCTCAGATGCTCAGTAAATATAACAATATAGAGAAAACTTTCATAAATAAGAATAAACATTTAAGGCAATTTATAACTAAAACAAAAGCCTTTTAAATTTGAACTTCATCATAATATGGAAAAATAAAATGAAATAATGCCATTTACTTATTCACATGGATATTCTACTAGTTGAATAATCACCTGTAATATCAATAACAACTTTCATAACAATAGAATGCATAATTCCAGACTATCATAACCACGTAGCCAAGGCCTCGTGCCAAGACTACAAATACGATTTAGTCAAGGCCTCGTTCCAAGACACTAGTTAGTCTCATGAGACCTACCGATGCATCGAGGAACTATAGTGGTCCCCACTCGTCACATACTAAGTCCAATGCATTCCTCATATGAAAAGGTCTAAACATAACATAAAAATTATTATTAAAACTAGCATATGCAATGTCATTACTTTACACAAAAACCATGAATGGTATAAAAAAACACATCCACAGTCAAACATTTCACAAAACCTTCAACACAATATGGAAGATTTATATCATGATAAATCAACTTCAAAACAAGTTTAAAATCCATTAAAGGATTTTGATGTTCATGAAAATGATTTGTAATAGTCATTGAGAGAAATACCCCTTTTTCATCAAAACATTTAAAAGCCACACAATTTGGAAAAGAAGTCATTAATATACATTTTTGAATCAAAGTGTCCCATACAACTTTGATACATTGGAATGGAATTAACATTTTAAAAACATTCATGTCCATATAAATAAATCCTTAAAAACCATTTAGAAGACATGGACATTAATGAGAAAGATTTATAAGAATAAATATTTAAAACATTTGAAATGATGTTTTAGTAAAAATTACCTTAAAATAATCACTTTGAAAACTATTTCATAAAACATGGACGTGGATAATAAATATGTCCCAGTATATACTTACATAAAAATAACCTCAGATAATAAAGAAATTGTGAAATTAACTCTTACCAATTTGGTAACTTACGAAACATACACCCCATGAACGAGGTATCATACAATGAATATGTCAATACATATAAATTAAAGTGTATTACATAAAGAATAAATTTATCGGTAGTACATTCACCACACAAAAGGTAATAGTGGCAATATTGCATTATTCTCATGTGAATAAGGAGTGAGATGAAAACCCATTACCTTGCACTTTCCTTTAGTCGAGGGTACGTTTAGACTCCTGTAGAAAGACTATAGTATGTGATTATATTATACCAGAACCATATTAATATTTATGATATCATACATTATTCATTTATGACTTTATACTACCCATTTAATAATAATTTCCATGTTATATTAATATTTCCGGTAATAATTGGTTTCTTTATCGTACGTGTTTCTACTTGTTACTCTTGATTGTATCACATATATCATGATTTAAATACTTCCAAAATATAGAAAATGAATTATTTTTCATATATATTTATAATATAAATGTTTATAATAGACGTATTTATGAAATGGAAAACACCGTTTATAGAGACGGTAGTCTGTAAGTACGCATAAACGTTGTTTTCGTTTTTATATAGTTTTGATCGGAAGTAAGTGAATAAGATATATGTAAGTACATAAATAATTATATATATATATATATATCCATTAGCCTTATTATTTCATATATTAAATACTTATTAGTAATGTATTTTTTTATAATCATCGATGAATAGTGAACTTGGAAATGAATCTTATCACGTCGTGGAGACGGTAATCCGTACGTACGCACGAACGAAAATATAATTCTTTTGATATTAATATAATATATAATTGGATGTTATATAATATATACATAATCCTTATCATGTTATAAACATCATTATTATACCCATCCAAATAATAATGTATTGAATAACAATTACACCGTGACGTGGAGACGGTAAGCTGTATGTACGCACGTATGGTGACATGTCATTCAAAGGGTGGATAGAATAATGAATTTGGTTGTACCATTACTACAATAAGATCAAAGTATATAGAATATACTGGATTTATTATTTTATAATGGAAACAACAATGAAAAAGGAAGTGGATGAAGAAAGGAACTTGAAAGAGGTTGGTGAAATCATTACATCTTCTTTATGTTCTTATTTTTGATTTGATCAAAAGGGCTCTTAGGTTGGATATCTGATCAAAATAAGGCCTCTAAGATAAAGGGAGGATATTTTAGAGTGTATTTGGGCATGGGTTGGCCGAGACAAAAGGCTTAGAAGGTGTGAATTATAGAGAAGGGGAGTGTCGTTTTATAAGAGGGGTGAGGGGCACCATAGGAAAAACTTAAAATATTATTTTATAATAAATTCATATTCGGTTTCAAATGGCTCAAAGGTTTATTATTTAAAGTCTATGGTGGGGATAGATCGAATAAAACTCAACCAATAGGTTTTTGACAAGTTTAGGTTACCATTTTATCCTTATCATTTAGATTTACCTCTAAGTTAAATAATTTAACTTTTACCGTGTCTTCTTGTATTCTTACAATATATGGTTAATAAACATACTATATAATTCCAATATAACACCAATTGGTTCATTAATGTCATATATATTATTATATATGTCTTTTGGCCGAACCTTATATTTTTTGGACCATTATATCAATTAATAATATAATATTTGTTTTAAAAACTATTTTATGTCAAATTGGACACTATTTGGTATTTGTTTTTTTTTAATATTAAAAACATGATTACTTCACAAAAAATACATTTAATCTATCCTAACATGTCATATTAACCTATAAAATTCGTGGATGTCATAAAAACGTTGAACTTATATTTATTTTAATATTTATCTTTCCATTTATTTTATTCCTTCATGAATAAGGTAATTAATGCATCATCATTGTGTCATAAATAAATTTATTTATTTAATGTATAAAAATAATAAAAAAATACCATGATGTAGGAAATATTTTTAAATTTCTAATGAATATTGATAATCTAATAAATCTTATGTAAAACCCTATATTAAAATTTTTAGTTATTAAACTTTGATTTTAACTCTTTTAACTATTCTTTGAAATAAATAATAATGAATGTCTTAATCTAATCCTAGTGGACCTACATGATAATATTTTATTCCTAAGGTTATTTTTGGTCGAGCTAAACTTTTCCAATAGAATTAGGACATATGTGGGAGTAATATTAATATCCTTTTTACTCTTAATTAACCTATTTACTTTTAACTGTGGAAAATAAAAGTAAAAAGCTACTATTCACCAAAAATTATTTTCATCTCATTGAACCAAATTTTACTCCTTGATATTAACCGTGTCTCTTGGATTTTCGAAATTGAACTCACAAAAGTGGTAACATTATTTTTTATGAGAATTTTCAAATTCTCTTGGGAGGTGGGAATAAGACGGTGAAAAGTTCGATAAAATTTTTATATATCTAAAATTATTATAAACATACTCCCATGAATTAAAATGATCTTATATAAGTATTATTTATATATTTTTACATAAATTAATTTTAAAAAAATAAATAATTATTAAAAATCGGTTTTAACCAATAACTCACTGTTTTTCATTATTCATCAAAAATTGATGTTTCTCTGAAAAGTACCAAAAATTTTGCCTAAGATATATTTGATATTATGAATTCAAAAATGATTTCAATTTTACCAAATTAAAAAAGTTTAAGTTGCATTAATTAATTTAAATTAATTCTCGTTGTCAAAACAAATAGCGTGTTTTTATGAAATAATAAATATCAAAAGATTGACACATACTTATATCCAGTTTAAATGTGAAATTATGTCAAATGAAAAACATTGTGTTAAATAGTAAAAATATATTCTAAATATAATTTAAAATCACTAAATTCATAATTTATCACGATTAATTATTTCGATTAAAAAAGCTGTTTCTAATTAAAATTTAGTAATTTTCACCGTTCATCAAAATATGATAGTTATCCGAAAAGTACCAAAATTTAACCCTAAGCTAATTTCGATATTCCGAATCCAAAAATGAATTTCATTTTGAAATATAAAATCTATAAAATTTTATAAAGTGGGTATTACTATTCTTAACCACTAGTATGATTGGTTGTGGTATGTTAGAACTCGAAAATGCTTATAACACACGCTATTGTATTATTCAAAGAGAAGCGTACCATTAATTCTTGGGGTGTTACACACTAGTTTAAAAATTTTTCATTCACCACTTCGGTATTTCCTTCATATGTATTTTCATTTTTTCCAATATACCTTTCGTTATGGGAAACCATCCACCCATATGAATTCACATTCAAAATGTGATTATTATAATATTGTCTTCTCCATCCCATAATTAAAAAATTATTTTTATCAAAATAAGTAACAATAAAATTATCATCAATATGAGGAAACCCATTTGTTCTAGCTTCAGTAACATATTATCCAATAGACATAAGAAAAAGGGACATTCTATCATTCTAGATTTGATAATTACTTCCATAAAAAAAAGTATTCCATTAGAGTTTACACATTTTTTATTCTACATCAAATTCAATTATAATTATCCATAGAGAATAAGGGATGCGAATATAAGATCTAGTAGTAGCTGTATGTGCCATGTTAGCGTAATTTTTTCACATATATGTGTATGGGTGAATCTGTGATAACTTTTTATTTATGTTTCTTTAATAATGAAACATCCATCACCTATTATTAAAGATTTTGTTCCCCATAGAAAAAAATATTAAACACACATCCACAACAACACAAGTATTTATTATGTTACTAATCAATAAGAGTAGCTACATCCTTGGAATGGTTTGGTAGCAATACAATACCACACAATATACTAGGACACAATTATTTTTCATGAAATAAATTGAGTAGTATGTTTAATTTCACTTGGGTATAATAATGTAAAAAATAATACAATGTGTGTGCTCCTTCTAGTTGAAATGGTGTAATAATTAGTTTCTGTTACAACACATGTTACATGTGTTTCATTATCAACATCCCAAATTGTATTAGTTGAAATAAAAAATCTTCATGTTCTTACCTAGAAGCTGATATGAACATCAAAACATCAAAATGAATATCAGCCTCTTTGACCAGCTCTATTCCACTAATCTAATCTTTCTAGAATGATTACTCAATAAAGAAAATATATCTCTATCAGAATATTGTTGACATAATTCTGATCACCATCTTACTTAGTTTGGAAATCCAATACGATAGTCACCGTCCTATTTTCCAACCTGATACAATGATCAACTGAATACGATGACATGTAGAATATGATAGTCAGACAAATATAATGGTACACTAAAAATGATGATTAGGTGATTCTGATGTGATCTTGTATCTTTTCCATTCACTCCATTTTGATGAATTTTATTCAAAAATTCTTAATACAAAAACGTCATATTCCCTCTCTAAAATTCCTCAGTGCTCTGCATTGTCTCCCATTTATGATGAATAGTATAGCAGTCATAATGTATGATGTAATTTTATCCTTTTTTAGGTGACAAAGAAGTTATTTTTTTGGGAATATGAAATCATTTCCCACGCAAAAAAATTCCACAAATTGTCATGATTTTGAAATTTTAGTTGCACCATGACTTCATCCATGATTATATAATATTAACATTTATTCAAGATCCTTCTAAAATGTTCAATTAATGTTCATCTCCCCTTCTGATACTCATAACAAGAACTAGTCAAATTCCAATTTTCCCAATCCAATTTTTTCAACATGATTCTTCCTACAAGATATGTGTATTTAATAAATAAACAACATTCATCTTCTTTGAAATCCTCCATACATAATCATTAATATGATGGATTCATATGATTATTTTTTTCTACATCAGATGGAAGATGGTATTTAATTATTATATTATCATTATGATTTTCACGATGATTTAGTGTCAACTCAGATATGATGGTTCTAGATCCACGTGATAAATGAATTTGAATACAAATCATGATTCTTCTATTCCTTATAAATATGATACCCATAAACTTCATTCTAAAATGATTTCTATCTTTTGGATTTTGGTCTAACAAAAAATTAATTAATTTGGTTTCTCACATTTTCCATAACACATCCAATCTTTCAAATTTAAGGCATCCTCTATAGAGACAAATTCAACCATCTTATTCACACTCTTACTAAACTAATTTTTAATTCTAGTTATGATTATGATATGTATCATCATGATCTATGTCTCACGTGATAAATGGTTTAATAGATTTTTTTATCAATATCTATAATTATGTTTTAATCAACTTCATCCATAGAAATTCTATTACTATCAATGTTGATGTAAAAAATTCAATTGTTATGGAATATGTTGGAATAAATAATATGATGGATCATCATCAACAACTTTTACTTCATCAATTTTTTTTCTTCATTATGATCACCCTTCCTAGCCTTTAAATTAATATGAATCTAGAAAACTAATTATTATTCCATTAGACTGGAAAACAATGACATCAGTAACATTATTCATTCAAAGTATTTTTCTTGTATCATAGATTCTTTTTCAGATTGAATTAATTTAAGATAATCTTTATGAAATTTTTATTTTAATGGAATCTATTATATATTTCCATTTATCAACCAACATATCTAATCCATTCCCAAACTGAATATTATTTTTTTATACAATTTGCATGAATATGATTTTCAGTACCCTTTTATTTCCCCTTACATATATATATGATCAATATGAATATGGTTGGAAGACTTTATTTTACTCAACCATTCTTCTATCAATCGTACATCACATGTTTGGAAACTAAAATATGATTTTTTAATAACCCCATGATCAGAAAAGTGTTGTCACATTTCAAACAGAGTCACTATAGACTCTGTTTGTCTACCTTTATGAACACTCCTTCGATACTGAACTCTGTTAGAATCTGATGACCATTTACTTCAATAAAAATTCACCCTCTATGTGATATATCTCATCACGTATAATGTATTTGATTTTGTTATTAATATGGTAGGTGGATACTCACTAAATACAAATTGAAGTGACTTATTTTATTTTTAAACTTCATTTTCATCAAAAGCTAGATTGAGAACAAAATACAATACTTGAATATGATCACCTTACTCATTAACATGTCCAAAAACTATACCCTCTACATAAAGTAGAACAACATCACAAATAAAAAAATATTCAATTCATAAACCAAACTAAATTACAATATTTAAACCTCAAAATATCTCATAATCAACAAAAATATGAATACAATATCCAAAAAGACAATATTTATGTCACATGATATTAAATGTCTTTTTTCAAAATGTTAAACCCAAAATAATGACACTGATAACTCCCAGGAGGGTACTCATACAATGTTGGGTTCCCTCACCAATGACCTATCTCAAATCATCAATCTATCAAAATGTTATGGCCCATTTCCTACCCTCCAAAGATTGAGTTTATTTTTTTACCAATCAAATTTCCCAATTAGGGTGTGAGTACAACATATTAGGACAAAACTAGTTGTCCCAAAAAAATATCTGGTCAATAACATTGTATATATTTGTTAATAGAATAGTACAAAAACTATAAGCTAGAAATTTAACATATTGAATTATTCTTTATTTAACAACATAATCCTCTAGGCTTCCTAAGAAATACAAAACATCAATACCTTCTTCATATATTGTCATATTTTAAACCTTATTACATTTGGAATTCTCAATTCATTACAATACATGATCTTTCATTATCCTTTTCATTCAATTTTATATCAATTTTTTTGGAACTATAGTTATATTCTAATCCCATGGGTGTATAGTGTCATGTCTAATACGCCATTAGTATTTGGAGCCTCTTCCAATATCCCACACTATAATTTCACATCAGTATTTAGGCCATCAATTCATATCCAACACTTTCTATCAATTATGGGTATTTGGAGACTAATTTAATTTCCTTACCAATAATGTCAAATATGGGTATTTTGAGCCTCAGTTCCTATTTGAATATTGAATTTCACTTATTTATATTTAGATCCTTAGACCCCATCCCAAACTAATTAATCATATAGGGGTATTTGGGTCCTCAGTATATGTCCCTCACTCATATATCAATAAATCACATATATATCATATATATCACATTTGTCATGGTTTATCAACAATAACCATCTTATCAAATTTCACTTCATTATATTCCATTTCAAATATCAAAACAAATCATGGATCAATACATTAATTACATGTTATAATATAAAAAATTTACCAGTAAACCATTTTTCAATATAAAAATTATATAAAACATTAACCCATTTAATGTCATCCCAGACATCACATAATTTACCTTGAAAATTAATTTATAATCACATTAATTGATTAATTACCCAAGCCCAAGTCCAACTCATATTAAATTCATTTAGTAACTCAATTTATCAATCACATAATTTGAAATTATAATTAATCAATTAATTAATTCAATTAAAGATCTAATTCTCAAATGTTCAAATTGAAATTCCATAAAAGATCTTTAAAATTGAAGTTCCAGACCATGGAAATTAAATTTATACCACTTAACTCAATATTTTTGATGAAATCTCACCAAAATAAAATTTCCAATTTGATATATAATAACCATGATGAAGCTTAATAATTAGATCTAAATCCAGAAACCATATCCCGGATCAAATTAATCATGATGAATCAATCCAAGATCTAGATCTGTCACCAAAAGAGGAAAACCTTACACTTTTATCCATAAAGTGAAAAAAGTGTGATAATAACACCTTTGTAATGATAATATCTTTTGGAAGTGGGGTAGATCTAAAATTATGCCTTTGATTCACTGAAAATGGAGCTCAGAATGCCATAGAATTCATCTTGGAGGCACCATAAGAGATATAACATTTTGGTTCATATTGGGTCAAACAAGGATGGTTGATGGGGGGTTTCAGAATTTTAAAACCAATTATCAGAATAATTAAACCCATATTAATGGATTCCTAGTAATTGGAGCAATTTTTAACAAAATGAACTCCCTAACCATACCAATCACATTTCTAGGTGAATAATTAATCAATATTAGGCACATCATTTTTACGAATAAAGTATCAACCATGCAATCCATCTCTGTCTATGGTTGTATCATTTCCATGGGCAAGGTACACAGTATGGGAAAACTATGTGCCAACCGTGCATTGCCCAAAACCCCTCACAAACATCAAAATTTCACCCAAATTCACTAATGAAAAATAGAACAAAGATAAAGTCAAAACATGTAAAAATGTATACCTATAAATGATCTTGAGATATCTTGGGAAAATGTAGGTATCATAAAAAATTCCCTCCATAATTCAGATCATCTTGGAGATACACTCCTATGAATCTATTGGATTTAGAGGTAACAAGATCATACCTAATATCCCATATTTCTGATTATACTTACCATATTTCATCCTAAACAAATCAATATTTCCACAGTACATAAACTATTAGAATTATAATTCCACAAGACACTTTCTCACTATTATCATACAAAAGTATCATATGATCCTTAAAGGGAACATCATTGTGAATCACAACGTCATCCACATTTATTAAAAGAGAAGTGTATGGTTGATACAACTAAATGTATGACACATGGGATAAATAATTAATTGCATTATACATATTTGGAAGAGCCAGTCCATACTCCACCATCCCAATTCTATCCACAGCCTCAAATGGTCCAACAAACATGGGCTCCAACATGTACTGCATTGGAATCCAATAATGACCAAATCTAGGAGACACCTAATTGAACACTTGATGACCCCTAGAAACCCTGGGGATAATCAATATATATAATAATATATCTCTTATCTACTCTAATATGTACCCATATGTTTCTAAATCAATGTAACCTTCTTTGAGTAATTTTACATGAGACATGATACCGATAAATTTTACTAGCCTACCACCATCCATCATAGATGTTCACTACATGGACTACCATAATGAACCTCATATAGTGGAAACATAATACTTTCCAAATAACTATTTTGTAAAGGATAAATCCACATGTGCTATGATATTCTACCAATACCCACTAATGTCTATAATTCTAAGTCATAACATATCCACAATATCTTTCATAGCACATTTTGACATCCCATCTGTTAGTGGGATGAATTACTTACTCAATAATAACTATATACAAAGTGACTTATACAAGAAATGAAATAATGAGGATGCCAAACATGAGTAATATTCCACAAAAATAATCTCTAACACACCATGTAGATGGGATATCTATTGAATGCACACATATTCCCACTAATTCACTTTATAATGTTTTAGTATATGAATGAAATGTGCAATTGTTTTCAAATCGTCCAAAATCCCTCAAATAGACTATTTCTTCCAAATAATTTACATGAGAAATATATAAATTTCATTAAAACATAATATAACATTCATTATAGAAGGATAAAAAGATGTAGTTAACCACCATTCCAATGATGCTCATCGTTCACCTATTGATAGTTGTATCATAGTGCCATGAACTATAATATCACATTTTTCATGCATGGAGACAAAAAATATCATCGGGGTTCAAGGTTAATTTTTTTCAACCATAGAGGAACCTCCCACTTTGATGGATGAAATTTATGAATCATCTCCAACCATATACATTTAGTAGTAAAAATGTAATTCATATCATATATGACATCTTCCTCATGTATGGTCCATTTAGAAGGTGAGTCCCCACCATCATGGATTTCCCGTATGATGATAAATTTTGTATTATTATACATTCTATATCTTATCTAATTCAAAAGAGTAGACTCTACTAATGTTGATGTAAAACATTTCTGGTCCTAAACCTCCTGTACCACACCATGCATGTCTAACAATATTGTAATAAATTTCCACTCAGTACATTACTAGTGAACTAACTGAGTAAATTTTTTCCAATATAAATAATTAGCAATAATATTACCCTTTCCAATAATATATACTAGATCAATATCAAAATAATAAATATAATCTTACCGTGTATATTTTTTGAAATTATAGTCTCTCCAAAAAATGAAATACATTATGCCCTTTAATTTATATAAATTATAAACTTCTCAGTTAATAGATAATTTCACCAAAACATTACATTAGTTAAATCCAGGTCATGTGTATGGTATATTAATTCAATTGACCTCAAATTTTTAGATGCATACATCATTACCAAATATTCCTACATCAACATAGCTCCATTCCAGTACCCAAAAGTTGAAAAACACATAATATACTACTCAACTAGTTGGGGTTGGAAAAATATTGGTTCCACTGTTAAGTGCTTCTTCATATCATGGAAAGAATTATCAAAATCTCAAAAAAATCAAATCTTATTCCCTTTAATTTCAATTCCAAAATAGCTGATCCCAATTGGGAAATTATTGGTTGATCCTATAATAATAACTCACTAATACCAAAAATCATTTCATATGAAAATCATTATTTTTCTCCTCTTAGACAACCAAAGTTTGAACTTTATATGGGTCAACTAACACACCATCCTCTAATATTATGTAACCTAGGAAGTATATCAATCAATCCAAAATTGACTCTTGGTATATTTTTGTATAGGTGGAACTGTATTAGTGTAATCCTAATGATTTCATGTTGTCAATCATGATCATCATGAGTCTAGGATTACTCTATGATTTCATCCAAAACAACTACCATAAATAGATATAGGTATGGGTGGAAGATTATATTCTTTACGGACATAAAAATGAGTTGATAATTATTCAATCCGAACAGGATCATGATTATGTAAAAAAGGTCATATCTCATAATAGACGTAATATGTGGAATATGACAAGGCCAAACTCTATTTTAATTACACATTAAACATAAATCAATCATGGAGAAAGTAAAATATCATCCCAAATAGTCAAATAGATCATCATTATGTGGAAGATTATACATGTTTTTTCATATTCATCTAACTAAAATTCTAGATATCTAAATATATGTAAAATATTATATAATCCTTAATAAAAATCATTATTGGAGAACCCCAAGTTGATGTAATCAGATAAATAAACCCCCAATCCATATACTACTCTATTTTAGTATAAATCCCCGGAACCTCTATTGGTTCTTTTATATATGGTGGAATAAAAACTCCCTAAGTTTCATGAATGAGCTCAATTATTCACTAGGAATATATCTTTAGTATCATCCGATAGATGTTTTCTAGAATTACATCCTCAAACTCTGGTAGGGTTGTCCCCCTGTTAAAGATGAATTAGTCGAGAATATCCATCCTAGATATTCCACTCTCCATTGTGAATAAAATTCTATCCCATAGGCGATGCAATCATCACTGTCAGGAAATAATAATATCAGTGTTCTTGGTATGATACTAATGAATCAATACCTATTATATGTTTAAAAACTAACATATCATGAATTTAATGATTTGTTTGGAATTGATACTCCATAAATGCAAGAGAACACACATTTCAGTAACACAAGTCTCTAGACTGTAGTCCCAATGGTGCTTCTATCATCATCACATCACATTGAAACTCCACTGATATGATAAAACAATTAAAAATATGGTAAAATAAATATATATATGAGGAACCAGATTCAAATAAATTTCTAAATGGTATATAATCTACAATTATAGTACCTATATCTGTAGACAATCCAAATACGATGTCGATAAGTGTAGGATGAACATTATTCAATTGAATTTCCCATATTTTATATGTTTATACATGACACCATTTATCTATAACACTCAGTTTATATGGGATATTTTCCCTTGAAGAATGACATCCAATAATTTTTCATCCATGACATGTAGAACTCCGTCTACCATAAAGATATAGTGTAAATGACCCCCTTAATTTAACATGGTTCTAACTAACATCTCCATCATTTCCAATCATTTGTGGGTTCCTATAGAACCATTTTAAATATTCAATCATACTATAAGATCATAACTCTATTGATGTTCGATGACAATCCTTATGAAGGTGACCTATACAACCACACAGGTCGAAATTAACTATGTTATGATATTAGGTATCTAATCCTACCCCTGGACACTCTTGTTTCCAAATATTCGGTCAAGATTCTATTAATGACGCTTCATACCCTCATGAGATGTACTTCCATATCATATAGAAAAACTAACATTCATCCACTAAGATATTCATTCATGTTACACAATCATATGAGATCTTGATCCACCACTTATGATATTTTATCTTATAGATGTTATCTTGAGACTTAATATCAAAAAAATTATCATCCTATAAAAAACATTCTAATGTTTTTCCCTCTCCTAATGTTGAAAAATATAACTTCAATCCATTAAAGAAACTTGGATAGTATATCTTGGACATAATCCCCTTATTAAACTAATTGAACTTAGCTTCCACCTCATGTAACTATATCTCTAAATAAATGTCCACTATAATCTTCTTTAAATTTTCCTTCTATACCATAGAATATTATTTCCCTATCTGAACCTGAACATCCCAAGAATGCGACACTGATCCATATAACATGTAAATAGTGAAAATGAACATTAAATATATAGGGGTATCAAAATAGTCATGTATAATTTTTATGGACTTATTCTATAAATTCTCTTCCATTGGACAACACCCTCGGATGAAAGTAAGAGGGTGATGCAATTTAAACTCTCATGCAAGGCCATATATACTATTCTCACCCCATCCCTCGAAAACTCTATGTAAACTACATGAAGCAAGAGATTTTCTCATTGAATATATTTTTGAATCCTTCTCCTGACATTATCATCACCTCAGGTTCCACTACTGTAGGATCATTTCCATCCATATCACCTTTCTCACTATTAGAAAACATAATTATAGATGAATATCCATAAAATTAAAATCACACATCTCATCACACATAAGAATATATAACTCATTACAGTAATATGGATTCACAAAAAAGTCATCACAATTCATTCCCTGAGACACCACCACACAATCAAACACAAGGTGATATCATTTCCATTAATCTTCCAACATCTAGGTAGTGGTTAAAAATTGGTAAAATCATTTTCATTATTATATTTTCTCATTAGATATCCATTATCCAAAAAAAAGCATCATTTATAAAAAAAATTAATTTTACATTATGTACATTTTCAATATCAATTCAAGAAGAATGAAAAAACATTTCAATGTCATCAACATACAAAAAACCTTTATAAAAATTATTCATGTACCAATAAACCTTATTTTTTTTAATACTTAATGAATAATTCACTTTCATTGCATTCTATTATAGGATTAAAATAACAGATATACTCAAAAACAATAATCACATCACACATGATGTGAATAAATAAAAGGTGAAATAACATCCAATGGAAAATAATAATAATAATAAAAATCCCACCCTTGGATCATTGTTATTTCCCTTGTCCACATGTCAACTACTCCAATGAATTTCTCTAAATGAAGGCCTAATTCATACTATTACAATTTATAAATATACCAAATAGTAATAAAAAAGAAAAATAAAATTAAACCCCTTTGATTCTGATTTTTATCATTACAACTTGGGTGCCACACAACCGTTCTCCGAGAAAACCGATTAAAGGACCATAGGAGTTCCTCCCCATATTCGAGAGGATTTATACTAGTACTGATGGTTTAATATCGATCATGGAGATACTATACCACCATTATCATGTATAAAAACAGAATAAATAAATGAAGAATAGTAAACTGGAAAACAAACATAATTTTATAACTACAAATGACCAATATCACATGATGATTAAAAAAAAGTGATAAAATATCTAATCTAAAATAGTAAATATCTCATGTTGTAAAAATATCATGTGTCACAATGTAAAACCCCAAATAGAGACACTGAAAAAACCTAATAGGGTAATAATTCCATTTTTAGTTCCCTCATCCATGTTGTATCCTAACTCATCCATCCAATTTCAAGAAATTTCCATTATTATGTACTAAAAACATAATGTCTATTTGGGTATTGACCAGGTAGCCTGATTATGGTGTGAGTACAAATCAATAAGGCCTCCACTAATAGAGTCTTAAATAATATCATGTTCATAAGTTTTTATGGATTTTTAAAAATTATAATATTTCAAACATAAGATAAATTATGTACACTTTAAATTATTCATTATTTAATCAGATAAAGTCACGGGTTCCCTAGAACATCTGAACCTGTGGTACTTAAATCCTTCCATGCCAGAGTATGAACTATGTTACATTGGGAAATCAAATTTCATTATTAAACATGGATATTTATTGTCTATTTAATTACATTTAACATCACTTTCATTTCGAACCACAATTTAATGAAAATATCATTGTAATATTTTGTAATTCCTAACACACCTTAGTTCTATGGAGACTCTATCTATGTCCCACACCTTAATGTAAAATGGTTATTTGGGGTCAGAATTCCTATCCACAAACTTATATCAAATATGGGTATTTAGATACTCAATCCCCCACCCAATCCTTAATTTCAATTTTGCATATTTGGATCCACAGACCATGTCCAAAACCACAATGTCACATATGGGTATTTGTAGCAACATTCACCATCCCATTCAAATTTATGACATATAAGGATTCTGAGATCATTCCTTCTCTTGAAATCATATATCAATCACTCACAAATATAGAACATTTCTCAAATTAATGATTGTCAATCAATTTTACCCATATAAGCACATTTCATGTCATGATATTCCATTTCAAATATAAAAATAAATCATTGATCAATAATTAAATTACAAGGAATGATATGATCAATTCACAATTAAACCATTCTTAAAAATTTAAATCATATAACCAATTACAATTTTAAGTCTTATTCAACCATCTCATAATTACCATTTTCAATTTAATCCTTATCACTTTAATTGATCATGAAGTCAATCCGAATTTCCCCTCAATTACAAAAAACACAATTACATTGATTAATTAACAAATTAATTAATCCAAATTGACCTATTCATAATCACAATTACAAAATTCAATTTTCCCGTGTACAAAAAATTAAATATTCATAGGTAACTCAATAAATCAATTCCATAATTCAAAAAATTAATCAGTAAATTAATTTATTAAATTCGACATTAAATTTTAAAACATTCTAATTTAAATTCCAAAATACATATTTGAAATTATAATTCAATACCATGAAAATATAATTTATACAAGCTTCCAAAAATCATTAATGAATGTGGAGTAATAGAATATCCACAATTTTAAGAGGAACAACCAATATCTCTATGATGAATGATATCTTTATTAAAACCCAGATCCATGATCTAATGAGCCAAGATCCATCAATCCTAAATATAGATACCTCTTCGAGGTTGGGAATATATCCTCATTATATATATAAATATAGATAGGAGTGAATGGAAGAAACCTGATATGAGAATATCTTAATCGGATATGTAGACATCTTCAATCTTATTTGAAAATATTTAATAATGTAGTTCAAAAGGCTTTGTTATCTATTCAAAACCCTCCAAAATTGAGATAAAACAATTATGGTCATGTTAGATTAATATAGGGTGATGGTCATGGGGTTTGAGATTTGAAAACCAATTTCATGAATAATTTGACTCACACACATGGTTTCCTGGGTAGGGGAAAATTATTTATAAAAATATTAGCCCTAATTATGAAATTCTCCATTAGGGGACAACAATTAATCATAATATGGTGCACAATTTTAAAATCCATGTTCCAATTATTCAATTTCACTTATAATGGATTTCAAATTTTAATAGGTAAGGCTACCAAATTAGGTAAAAACATCTGCCAAAAGTGAACAACCCAAACCCCATCGATAAAACATACTAATTTCACCCAAACACCCCCAAGATAAAACCCATACATGATATACTCATAACATTTAGATAGAGTACATTTCAATGGTATTGAGATATCTCCAAATTTTTTTGGCATATTACAATATTTCTTTTAAAGGATTCAAAATCATTGGTGGATATATTCTACAAATAATTTTTTCCCTTGAAATATTAATTATAATTTAATAGAAATTATAGTTATGGGATTCCATAATATGGATGTGAATCAAGATTAAATTTTCAATGTGTTATAAATCCTGATAAATTATATTATAATATGAAAATCATAAATTCTATAAAAATATGCATACTAAAAAATTAATTATTTCCATATAATGGGACAAAAAATAAATCATAATAATTTATGATTACTCTTATAATTTTATTACTTATTATATTATTATCATATTTATCCTTATACTAATAAATGATCATAATTTGGTTTCACAAATTAATTTCCATTTCCATATTTTATATATTAATATGGATTCTTTTTTAAAATAGAAAATTATTTTCCTATATGACATTGAAATTTTCTAAATGAAGGATTACATAACATTCATAAAGAATATTACTTTATCAATAAATTGGAATTCAATAATAATGGAATATAATATAAAAAAATGATGTTTTATATTTAATTCTCATAGAAAAATTCACTACTCTAGTAGGGTGGATAAAACTAGATACTAATTGAATATTTCAAAATATAATGTGGATGTTGAGTGAAGCGTTTACCCTTAATTTCCCTCACATTAATATATTTTTTTTGTAGCATATGAATTCCTTTGAATCCATAGGTTATGAGGTTCATGATGTTTTTTATCCTAGATTGATCTTGATTTAGGTCATAATTATCCATAAATCATTAAATTTAGTAATTTGAGTAATTGGACATTCTTCATAACATTTTTATTTATAGAGTAAACCATCACATCTCCCAAACAGAGAGATTTATTGAAAATCCTACAAAAATTGAAATAATTTCTAGTTCCATTGTGACATTCCCTATGGCGAATCATATTAATTTTTCTATTTCTATAAACTTTATTCCATTTTCAATATCATATAGTAAATTTATCTTCAATGATACATAATGCTTCAATACATTGGTAATTTTTTATTTTTTGAAAGATTCATTTTACGAATCACAAACTGAGGTAATTGGGTGAGCCTATCAATATATTATTCATTGTAATTTTATATCAATCATGGTTTCTCATTACTATAATTTCAATCAGGTTTATTATCATTTTTCTTTTTAACATATAAATTTATAAATCCAAAATATTTATATATTAATGATTAATATTTACATTATAAAGAAGCGAAGAAAATTTATGCTCAGTATGTTTTATGCATATAAATGATATTCTTTTCATCTTGTTTAATGTAAATAAATCTTAGTTCAACCTGGGGTTAATTTTTTTCTCTATATATGTATCCTACTCCAATAAAATATAAATCATTTTTGATCACATATAAAGAGAATGTGATAAATAAAATCTTATCTCATAGGAGTTTCCACCTCAATGTGAAGTCATAATCCCACTCATCATTCATTAGGGGATAATAGAATCAATGATTGGTGTACCACATTGCGTTAATTATCACCATCTTCATCTATACCAAGGCTTCATCATATTGGCACTATCTGAACATGAAATTATTTCATGGAAAATCACTAGTTGTGATATTACCAACATTTTAGGATATCATCGTATACAAAGACTCTCCTATGATATTTTCTATCATTAGTTAATAAAATACCATAATGTACTAGAATAATCCCAAAAAAAAGATTATCCAATCCATATATAATTATACTCTACATCGATACTAACTAAAGATACTTAATCTAACCATGACACAAATATTCCATTAATATCATTATAGTAATATTAAATACCAAAAAGTGTGAAAACCCATATGGACCTAATGTATTACTATTTTTTAGATTATGTAAATGAAAAAATTATTTTAAAAGACTTGCTTAACTATTATCCACAATAATTTCCCTTTAGAACATTTATACAGACCTCACATAATACAATCATCTACATAACCATGGAATTGGAAGGATAAGAATAAGGAAATCTCAATCAATCAGTATGTAAAAATTTATATCATAATGGATTATATTTTAAAAATGATGGATAATATGGGAATGATATAAATAATATACTAAAATATCTAAATACCATGCATTGAAATCACAGAACTTGATGGACCAACATGATTTAATAAGTGTGTCATTATAGAACCATTAAAGTGATATGTTGGCCTTTAAAATATAATAATAATTTAAAAAAATGTGATCATTATATAAATGTTTATAATATTTCAATAATAAGATTTCATCTGTAAAATAGGATATTGCATGATAAACTTTATGAAAAGTAGGAACAAACTTAAACTCAGTGCTCTTATTCTTATTTACCTAGTTACTAAAAAACCCATTCACATGTAATATTTTGTGTATAAATTGACTCTCGCACCATCAACCTATTTAAACCAAGGTACATTATAAATATTCATATTTCGATCTAGGAGTATCACATAATTCAATCAAAATCACCCATTGTGAACCTAGAGTCTTGAGAACATGTTCAAATATCATTTTTGAAAGATGATATATAATATTTTACCTAATGAATTGGATGGTGATTTTGGAACAAAAGTCCCATAATCCATAAAATTATGTTTAACATGAAAATAATTATTACATGATAAAATAACCAATATAATGAAAAGGGATGTCACAATATTCCTAAATCATCATATAAATAAAAAGGAAATAATGTAGGTTATATAATATCCAAATAACGATCATTAAATTTTCATTTTGGGCCAATGTAAATAATATGTTATTAAAAGAACATAATATTTGAAACCAATTAAAAATCATATTCATCCTATGAAAATGAAATGGGTTTCCTAGAAAATTCATATAACCTTCAAGTGTAAAATATCTAGATTCCAAAAACATGATAATAAAGTGCACTCACATAATAAAAGAATAGTATTTTGAGAAACGTTTATTATATCTCCAGTTGTAGTAGATCATCTAGAAAACAATTAAAATAATAATAATAATACATTTATAAAAAAAATTTATTTATATTTTGTAAATTACGTCAATAAATGTATCCTTTCATGACGAATAACACATTTTTAAGAAAAAATAAATTCCCCTTAATTGAATTTTAAAAAAATTAAAAACATTTATTCCCAAATGTAATGTTTTTAACGTCATTTAAATAGTGATTCAGGTGTAAAATAAGTTCAAATATAAAATTTTAGGACTCACACAATGGATTTTGACATACAGTGTCCCTAAATAAAGTCACAATTGAATGAACATAGGGATGCTAATTTTTTTAATCCTTATTATAATGTGATTAATAATAGATAATTTAATTTCATTAAGTTTTAAAAAATTTAGTTTTATATAATTTTAAAATTTTTAATCATTATATATTTTATATAAGGTTTTATAAAATGTATAGAGGAAAATTGTTGAAAAATATTACTTTTTAAAAGAATATTGAATAAGTGCATATTAAAAACTAAAATGTTTTTAGTAATGTAATGTGAAAAAAATTATGAAAAATACCATTTATAAAAGTATAACTAATGATTGAAGAAATAAATATTAGTTGTAAAATTAAATCATGGAGTATATTATAAATCATGTGATTTCTTTGTCATGGGAAAATAAATTTTTTACATTGAGATAACCTTATTACAACCAACTTATTTAAAAGAGAATAGTATTTTTTAAATGAGTTAATAAAATATGAAACAATATAAAATTGTCTATATCATTTTACCATAAATAAGAGATATCATTCTCAATAATTAAAATACTTATATGGATGGAAAGATCCACTCTTGAGAATGAGATTTATCCCTACCAATAATACACAGATTATTTTTTAAAATATCAAATAATTTTATATTGTTAAGGGGAAGTTGTTTCCCATTAAAAGAGGGAGAAAATTGGTAATTTAATTTTCATACATTTTAACACAACTGTCTTGAAATATCATATTAAAATTAGTGTTATTATTATTAATTAATAGATTCGAGTCACCAAATACCAGTATAATCTCTTTAAATAATTAATAATAACACCATTAGAGGTATAATGTTAAATAAAAATCTGTATATCATTAAATAAAATATACTAACTTTATAATATGAATATGAAAAAATTTATATATCATTTTAATGTAAACATGAATTCAGAATAAACTAGAATATAGTGATTCAAATTTGAGACAATGAATACTTTACAACATGATATGTGAATGGATTTGATCAACATATACATGATATTGGGAAAGAATTATATCACAAATGATTATTATTATTTATGATTTAGTCTATTTGGGATGTATCCACAACATATTAAAAATATAAATTTTAATCCTTAATATATTTCTTACCCAAAATTGAACATGAGTCAACAACCCCTTTAATTGCATACTTAATTTTTTTATGAAAATAGAACCTACTGTAAATAAAAAATAGAATAATTTAAAACCGATTTCATAAAAAATTCATATATAACTCTGATTTATAATATTTATTATTGATCTTTATCATGATTGGATTAGTTATTTACAATTTATAATGACCATCTAGTGTTAAAAAAATAACTATATTACTATTCTTTATTAATTTTTATATCAATAAAAATTGTTTGAACAAATTTATTTGCTTATATTTAACTTATATTAATAGAATATATAACATATATATCTTAAAAAAGTTCATATTTAATTACCAAGGTGTTTTGGTTATATTATTTTACTTATAAATGGATAACATCTTATTTTGGTATATTTTGGAGAAAAAATCACACATTAAAAATAAATTAAATATATAATATAATCTTTCCAAAATCATATACTAAAAAATTCATTATTAATATATTATAAATGTTTTATTATTAATGTTCCCACAGTCCTCTATATTTTTATTTTAATAATTCGTTCAATTAGAATGTTTTACTAAAATACGTGAACATGAATTAAATTCATTGTTTAGTATGGTTAGTGGGATTATATTTTGAAATAAAATAACTATAAAATAACAATAATGATTATAATTTGATAATTTATTTGGTTGAATAAGGATTTTATATTTTTAAAAAATATATTGAACTATAAATGAAAACAAGAATACATTTCATCAGGGAGGTGGTAATATATTTATACACATGTGTAACCATCACATTTCTCAACATTTGAGAATGGGTTAACATAGTTATTAAAATAAAAATTTCATAATTTTAATTACAAGTTATATATAGTATTTTCTTTTCATATTTTCATATATTGGAATTGTCCATTATAGGAGTTATTAAAATAAAATAGTGTTAGATTGTAGAGGATGTATTTTAGGAAACAAAATATTTATGTCCTTAGGTTTTTTAATTAGATAAATATGATAAATTAATGCCAAAAAAATTATATAAAAAACATATCAGTATACTATGTAAAAATATTTAATAATATAATTTCACAGAAAATATTTTTTTAATTGTATGATTATGTATAGAAACAAAATTAGTGATAACAGTTACATTGGAGACTTGATTATTCCATTGGATGTGCCCTTCCAATTGAAGGGCTCAAGATAACGATGAGTGAATAGAGGATTACGATTGTCTAGAATGGTTCATGAGATAGTAAATTTTATAGTTTAATATAAGAAATCTATAGGTATTTGTTCCTTTAAAATTGTGTAAGTGTCCCCCATTTACAAGATATAAAAATGCCACTCTTGGAAACATGCCTTATATTTTAATAAGCCTACAGGACTATTCCATGGTTAATGGAAATAAGATTATAAATTATTACAATAATGAATATTTGGTTGATAAAGAAAAAACCATGGGTATCCACACGTGTTTGAAATATTTTATAGGGGGTTTACAATTAATTCATTACATGTTACTTTTTAACATTTAAATTGTGTAACTAATATTTCAATTATGAGAACACATATATTATTAAAATTATAAAATTAGACATATAAGTTTTTTGTCTTAGGGACATAATTTTATCCAATATTAAATATAATTAAATTTCTAAATATTATTAAATTAACTTTTAAATTAAAATAGATAGTGGGTGGAAAAATTGTATTATTATGAAAATGGAATTTTAACAATTTTTAATTCATAATCTTTTTTAGAGTATAATAACACATAAATGAGTGTTTATCAATTATTTTATGTGTTTATATGACACATTAAATTTGTTATTATAAGGAATTATTTTTGTTGGATTTGATATAAATTCCTTAATATTAATAAAAAAGTGTATTTAAAAATAATTGATTCGCCATTATCTAGGTAATTATCAATAATAATTCAAAAATATATTTAATATGATAAAATGATATTTTAAATGTTATATAATATATAATAAATTATTTGAATTATATTAGTAATTATATCACATTAAATTTATATGTATACGAAAATTAATCATAACATTGGGGAATTTATCACATAAAAACCCTTTTTAAAAGTTTATTCATGATAAATAAGATACATGACTTTGATTGAATTATAAATTTCATTTATTATTATAAATTTTAAATAATAATAATTATTAAATTTGTATTTATTTTAAAACTTAGTAAATAAACAAAATCAATTAAACTAGATAGAAATATTTATAGAATACAATCAAAAAATAATTTACATTAAAATAGAAGGTAAAATTTTAAAATAAAATGCATGCATATATAAGTTAAAAAATTTATTTTATAAATAAATTTATTATTTCTAATATTTATTTTAATTTAAAAAGTTTTTCAAAATCATTAAATGAATTTATAAAATAAAATAATATCATAAAATTAGTCATAGTAATCAATATTTTCACTATCCAAAAACCATTTCAACATTTTAACACAAATATCTAATATTCAACATTAGAAAATTAATTTTTAATAAATTCATAATTTATTTTGTTATTATAAAATAATTTTATGAAATTTATAAATATATAAATATATAATAAGTAAAATGAAAAGAATTTAATATAATGAAGATGATATTTATTTGAAAATACATTTTCAATAATACCCCATATTAATTATATACATACAAAAGGTAATAATAAATAAGTGTTTTAAAAAATTATATTTAGTGTACCTTATTTAATATTTTCTTCATAATTTGGTGTTGTCTGTTTTCTATGTGTGCATAATTTGACCAATGTTATATAAAATAATATTTATTTCAATGGATCTAAAAACTCTATTCATTACAATTAGGGACATATAAAATAATAATATATTTAATTCTAATAATATACCAAACATATATGAAATAAGATTTTTTTAATCTCTATAAATACATAGAGGAAAATTATTCCATAAAAAATATTATTCCTACAGTAATCGTTCTGTCAAACAGAATTTGAAGAGAAGTAAATAAACTTTCTTTGATTATCCCATTAATTATTATCTAATATTGTATATTAAATTATTGGTATAGTAAATCAATTTAACACAATATAGAGGATACATTGTGAAACACATAAAACATTACATCAAGATTTAAAATTGCTTCCAATAAATACCTTATGACATGAGTAACATTTTATTATGAATTCAAATAAGGCAATATTTCTTTATTATAATTTTAAATATCATGATATAAGGATAATTAGTAATTCCATGTCTCAAATATGATATATATACAGTACATAAATAAATTTTTTTTCATAGTATAAAACAAGTCTCAATGATTTGAATATTTTAAAAAAACAATTACCACAGAACTTATTATTTCATCACATATAGATAACATTCTTATTAATTAAATTATGTTTAATTAATACATAATCCAGAACCATATTCATAACTATAAGCATTTATGATTTGCATTTTTATCATTTTGTACTTATATAAAAAATATTTTTAAATTATTTTCCTTAATGAGTGTAAGTAATCATTATCACACTGAACTACTTTCATGAAATTGTGTCAGCATTAATTGTCATTATAAAAATAATCATTAAATGATTAAAATTTTACTGGATTATATGTTCATTGATATTGTATAATCATATAATTTATTTTTATAGTTCGTTATCTTTTGATATTTTAGTTTGATATAGTTGATAACCATATTTCTTATTTTCTTCTTAAAAGAAGTGATATTTATTAATTAATGCATTAAATATTATTATAAACATAATGAAAATAATATATATATTTATATATATATCAGGTTATACTAGTAAATATGATTTCATATTTATCCATAATATAAATCCAATATGTTATTTTATTAGGTGGCAAAGCGAACAAAAATTTGAACCAACCGTTGATATCGAATGATTTTGAATTTGAATACTCAAAGTAACATTATTAAAGAAGAATAATATTAACATATGGATCATATTGGTTTTATAAATATTAATTCAAGATAATTATAATGTAAAGATAAAGTATATAATGTATTAAACAAGAATGAAAAGATATTTTTTTTATTATATCTATCATATTTAAAAATTGAATTAATATTTTTCCTTTAGTGATCATGTCATTAATAAAATGTCCAATTTAACATTCAATTGCAATAATGGCATCCAAAATATCATATTTATCCGAAAATATAATTCAAAAGACCATACGTAATGGATATGGTTAAAGGAAAATATGAAAATCAATTTTCTCATGGATAAGATATTTTGCACATACATATCAATGATGGTATCATTTTCTAATGAAAATAATAATAAAACTTTATTTAATTATTTTTTAAAGTCATTAAAATTGTATAAATATTAAAATTATTTATTAAATTTCCCTTTCATTCAAACATTTTTGGTTCGGAGGGGAAAAAATAATTTTGGGTCCTACATGCTGTAGTCCATATAACTCACTAAAATGATGGTTTGATTTTTTAATAGTAAAAAAAATAGTGGTAAATGATTATACCAAGATAATAAGAAAATAATTTATATAGAATATACATATTTCATTATATATGTATTTGAGTATTATTGTTCAAAAATATCAATATAAAACATTGATATCAAATAAAACTGACTAATCATGATGGAAAATTTGTTATTTTTGTAGAATATCCCTTTATAATGTATGTAATAGACTAATATATTTTGAATATAAAATTAAGAGTGAAATATTAGTATTGGTGAGTTAGAAAAGGATGGATATCATGAGGATAAAATTTGGAGTGCTTTTAAGGTGTATTGATTGGACTAATTTATAAGGAGTGGTTGTGATTTTTTTTAATATTTCAAATTTATATAATGATAGAACATGGAAAACATTAATTATGTCTCTCTAATTAAAAAATATTTAATAGGTAGATGATATAAGTTCAAGAGACGCCTCATAAACTCAATTGTGGAATAGTTATTAATCTTATTTCATGCCCTTTACTCATTGAATTATTAATTTTAATAATTTTTTTCTTTTACTATGGTAATAGTTTTACATGAGGTAAAATAGTACATATGACTAAAATTAAAGTGGTCATTATTGTATTATTTTTTCACAATGACAATTACTTTTAAAATAATTTAATTTTATTCAATTTTTAAAAAGTATTAAATTATTTAATTATTAAAACTTATAATTTATTATACAATTATTGAGAAAATAATAATTATTGTTTTGAAATGTCAAAATTTTGAATATAAATTAATGATAAAATTTTAATAGTGTATTTACACATATAAACTAAATATTTGGTCCAATAATGTGCTTTATTTGTTTTATAATTCACATTTATGTAATGATAATGTTATTAATATCTATTTTTTATAAAACAATATTTTTCATTATTCATCTATTTTTTTAAAATAATTAAAAAAATGATAATGTTTATAAATTAATAGTATGATAAATAATAATATGTTAATAATTATATATATATAAAATAAAAATATTTAGAAATTTATCTTTTAAATAAAAATTGTAGTCGTAATGAGAAATTGTTAAATATGAAAATAACTTCATAAATTGTTAAAATTTTTCATTCAAATTTAATATTATATACTAAATAAATTAATAATAACTAGTAACTCATAAAAAATATATTTTTAAATATTAATAAGAATATTTATGAAATATAATTATATGTTTTATTGAATGTAAATGTTATGGAAAATATATTTTTATATACAAAAATTATCGTAATAGTCATTATATTTATTCAAATTGAATTTCATGCATATTAAAAGTATATTTTATTATTATTATATATATATATAAATCATTAAGTTGTAACTCCTATTCATTACTAACAATCAATGGATTGGATTAAAAAATCATGTTTAATATTTTAATTTTTAAAAATATATACCATGTATTTTTATCATTGTTGTTTCATGTATAGAAAAATATCAAATACATTAACATATTTACATGTTGTCATGTATTAAAATTTAATGGTGTAACATTCTTCCCTCATTAATTTAACTGAATACGTAAAATATTAATTCCATGATCAATATAACTTTTATGAGGAACTAATAATTAATTATACACTAATGGAATATATTGTTTTTAGTTATGATGTGGAATTATATTTATATATAATAAAAAATTCATATATACACTATAATGAGTGATAAATAATTACTATTTTCATATAGGTTTCTTCTATGGGAAGAATATCTTTATTAATATAGAGAATCTTCTTACATTCATTTAAAATGGTTAATAATATAATCCAACCACTAGTGTAAATTATTTAAAAATCAATATATATTAGTTGGTGAAAACCAACATGACCATAGAAAATATAAATTTTAATTTAAAAACACATAACTAGTTATATCATTTATTTATTCACATGTTTATCCTTTTTCACATGAATATTAGAGAAAATATCTATCATCGGACCATTAATTTGGAAAAAGATATTCATGATGTTGAACACCATTGAAATTGAATAATTTAATTTTTATAGCTACCCTCTTCCCTTTCTAGTTGTGAGTCTGATGACCCGCATCTCCACACCTAAATTATTTACCAAATAAATAAAAGTAATTTCTTCCAAATCATTTCAAATATTTTTTATGTATTGGAAATTTAATCTTTTTTTCATCATCGCATTCTTCACTATATATTTTTTGAAACTCCATCATTATATTCCTTCCTTTTTTGGACTTCAAATAATTTAAAATATTAATAATATTTCATGATATCTAATGTAGAGTAATGAAATATTTTCTCAATGTATCTCCAGTTATTATGGGGTTTTAATTTCCAAAATAACGACATTTTAAATCATAATAGTGGTTTATTCTAGTAATAACATTTAATAAATCAAAAATATTTAAACAGATTTAAAATAATTATTGGATTTTTTTCCTAAATAAACACAAGAAATTTAATCATCATGATGTCTCACTTATTGAAATAATCATTTTTGAGTATAGATCATACAACTTATCTATTATCGGACTCAAATAAGAATATATAAACCTATGATTAACCTATTTTTTCATGGTTCAATCATTGTTACATTATAATTTTTATCACATACATCGAAATGTAATCATAATAATCATGTTCTGAAAATTTACTAGATGATTGTTAAAATATTGTAAACCCTAAAACTAATGAAATATATGCTCAAAAATTCATTCATGTAAGTTATTATTGAATTAATTGGTCAATTTTTATATTCATTAAATTTTAGTCATTCCTATATCAATATATTTAATCAATGGTCACATTAAAATTTTTTTATCTAAACAATTAATATTCAAATACCCCATAATAGTAAATAGAAATAGTGTGAATACACTAAAAATATCCCCTAATAGTGACTAACTAGGTGTCTAGTTTTGTCTCTTTTTCATGCATCATGTGATGATCATGTTAATACGAATTCCTCAAATTTCATAGTTATTACAGTGAGGAATATATATTCTATAACAATAATCCTCATAAAGTATCCATAAAGGGATAAAATTTCAAGGAAAACCAAAACAAATCACTTATTCAAAATTTACAGGATAATACCCTATAATAAAAATTATCCAACATATTAATCCCTAGATATTTCAATATGGTTCACATATCCTGATGGCTAGACAATATATAAATTATTAAATAAAATTAAAAACAAATAATTTCTTATTGTTTCATTTATACTATTAATGTTATGATTAACCTTGTCATACCATCTCTTAAATTATCCACAATAAACATAATAATTTCCAAAGTAATCTAAAACCTACTCATATGCCTACTACAATTTCTAGGACCAACACATCTAGATTGGGTGTAAGAACCCGGAGCATCGTTTTCTTGTACAGATCTCTTTTACAGGCTTTTTATGGAAAAATGGAGAATCTGGAAATTTTTAGAGTACAGGCCGTGTACATTATGAGTACACGACATATAATCCTCGGCCACTCGAAGCCGTGTGTTGGCCGAGACCGGGCCACACACATGGTGTGTAGGGGTGACATGGAGGCTGATTTTGGCGGAGTATAGGAAAACCCATTACACTTCGTGTACTTTAAGAGTACACGCCGTGTATTTTTTTTATTTCATTAATCGACTAGGGGTTGCACCTAATGACCGTTAACCTCTTCTTCTCCGCCTAATTCCATCCAGAACATCCGAGGAGGCCGTTTCTTCTTCGAGCCACCGATCTGTCACCAGTTGTCCAAATCAAACTCCATCGGTTGTAGAAAAATCACAGCGGTGAGTTCTTGGTTCTTCTTTAGCCTCGTTTCCGGATTCTTCCTCTTGTGAAATTTATATGAGGTTGAACGTTTTAGACTTTTTTGCAGATCTACTCCATTCTAGGCCGATTCACGGGCCGAGGTTCATGTATAAAAATCTATTATGATCGAGGTAGGTGGTTTTTTGCCACATGTTGAAGTTATTTGAGTTTTAGTTGCAAAAGTGCCGGATACCCATGTGTCGGGTATCCCGTGTTTAGTATTTTGATGCAATTTTTTATCTCCCCTATATTTGTTGTTATATTATGATGAATTGATGATAAATAATGCTTGGTTGCATGTTTTAGGATCACCCCATGGGTGTTTTCCTCCCCCATTTCTCTATTTATCACCGTTTGGCACCTTTGCCTGTGAGGCAACCCTATTGAAATAGTTAGTTTACTTTTTATAACTGAGTTCATGTGTTTCCTGCTATTGGAATTATTTTGAAGTATGGTATCTATTAGCCAAGTAGTTGTTTAACTTACTTAGGACTGCTAATAGTCAATTACGCACGACTCGACTGCTTAGGGCTGTGAGAACCTGGTGCGGGAGATCAAAGAGGGAATAGATGATTAAGTGTTTCCCTAGAGGGTCTGTTTGTTTTAGTTTTGTACACAGACTTTGTTCTTCCCAAGAGTGTTCTTAGTTACCCATTCATCGAGACCACAAGAGGAATTAGACGTAAGTTCTTCCTCAGAGAGTCTATAGCTATCGTTGCAAGGACATAGGGGAATTGATGTAAGATCTTCCCAGAGTGTCTGTGCCTTGTTTGTTGACTGGACTATAGGGGTCTGCTAGTTTTATCCAGCCAGAGAGTCAGTGTGTATTCTTGATGGTTGGTTGTGACGAGCCCACCAAGCCAAAGAACAAGCTTGGGTTTTGTACTGCTTGTCTTATGTAGTCATTTTAGATACATGTTGTGTTACTTTCTTATCTTGGAATATAAACCTTTCTGGTTTTCCATGGTTTTTAATTAAATGAATGTGAATGGTAATTGGTAGAATTGTTTACTGGATTTATTTACCTTTAATTTTTTGATATCACTCATTGACAATAAGGAAAAAATCTTGTGGTGGTTGCCTACTAGGATTAGTCTCAGACCTTGTTTAGGTCCTACTTTTCAGCCCAAACCGATTATATGGTTGCAGGTATAGGTAGGGATTGTGGCCCTTCTACCTTGGGTACATTATTTCTAGTAGGAGATGGATAGCATGGGACCGGGCCTTGGCCCGCGATGCTGCTGGAGTTGCTGTTTACATTTAGTACTTTGGATTCTGTTATATTCAGCACGTTGTTTTGCATACTGCTTTCCATAGATACATGTACCATTATGCATCATTATGATTCCTATGTTAATAATGGTAGTAATTTTGATTTTGTACACCTCAATGATAAACCATGGTGAAATTCATATGAAGGTCTCATATATATAATATATCCACATTTCCTTATTATGAATCATGCCATTTTTATTATGACATTCTACATATTCTCCTTGTAATGTTATATTGTCATACATTAGGATAATATTAATATTCCCTCTCACCAAATGTTTAATTCCTCCTTTACTTATTCCCTTTCCAGGATCAAACCCACCAAATTCCACTGATGTACGTCCAAAAGATGTGAGATGGAAAGAATTTATCTTCTAGTTAACCCATGAATAATATTTTTAAATTGATTTGAATAATTTTTTATGATTTCATGTATTATGATACTAATTCTCAAAAAAAATACAATAAATTCTCTAGTATTTTGTCCCATCTAATGAAAAATTTATTTACTAAAAATTCATAATTCCATAGATTCTATTATAGGATGTTTTATTTTTTATTGTAAATTATTACGTGATCGATTGAGTTGGAACCTTTGGTATAATAACAAATAATAGAACATATCCTGGTATTTTAGACATTATAAAGTAATTGGATTCTATGGAAATACATCCACTCTGGATATTACAATTGGAGGTGGATCATACATTGATATACCTAGGGGTAACACATGAAAACTTTATAATGAGATGGACTTGATCTAGAACATGTGAATGAAAATAGGCATTTCTACAGTTCATTGTTGACACTCTTAGGGGATATGATTATTTAATCACAAATGATTCACTGGCCACTGTAATATATATACATAGAAAATGTAATTTTTTTTAATTAATAACATATTTAAGAATGCGATTGTATGAAATATACTCCCATTATAATTATAAAATTACAATAGTTATCATATTTCATTTTAATGATTTATTATTTTAAAAAAATGGATGGAAATATGAGGATCCAAAAAATATTATGTGTAATATAGAAGATGCACTAAAAACCTTATCATTTTAGATGGAATGTAAATCATCATGATAATGTAGAATCAATATTCTCTAGTTATTAATTATAACATGAATCATGTTTAGATTCTATGTTCCCAATGAAATTAATAATTATCAATGATTTTATTATACATCAACAACAACCATATGATAGTTCATATGTCATCACATTTATCCCTGAAAAAATTAGTAAATGTATTTTAAAAGATGACTTCAATGAACATTTTTTAGAGCTAATGAATTTCATAGAATAAATATAATGATTTTTAATTAGAACCTGGTCAGTAATGGAAACTAATTAAAAAAAAATTACAAGAATTTAGTTTGAGGATATAGAGATGTAATTTTTTAGGGAAATCATTCTAATAAAATATTTTCCCAATTTTATATGAAAAAATGGTGAATAAATCCCTAGATATGAAGAAAATAATAAATTAATCAGTGGGATGATATAGAACTAATGTTATAGGTCTTTCATGATGCACCTATGAATTTTAAATTGAACATATGAGAGTAGTTGAAAAATTCATCGGTTGACTGAGACCCATCTAAGTAGTAATTGGTTGATTTAAGATTGTGAATGGTATGATGATATATAGAAGAGTGTTATAATTTATTTATTTATTATGTATAAATCAAGTTGTCACACATATCAAATGACACGAACTGAGAAATTGACCCCAAATAAAAGAATAATTTTGGTCATAGAAGAGGTAGAAAAAATGAATCATCCCACTTGACGAAAATGAGGGATGAATCTTGTAGTGAACAAATTTTACTGTAATGGAATTCATTACTAGTGAATAATATGTGGCCATATATCGTGGAACTACCAGTGCGTGGTGAATCCTCAGATTCTTAACCCTAAAACCCAAGGGAAGATGTTAGAGGTCCAACATAAAGTCAAATGTTTGTAGTTTTGTTCCCTTGGAGATTATTCTAATAAATATAACATTAATTATAAATTAGAGGGAATATAATATAAATAAATTCATTGGAAAAGGTATAATTGTGGATAATTTTATATAATAATGGCTGATGTGGATGCTCAAAATGATTTTGTGGTTGGAAAACACATTTTTTAATCATAGATTGTGAATAAATTGTTTAGTTTTTTTACCTTATTCCATTATTTTATTAATTTTTTAATGAATATATAATATATCCTCAAACATCAAGATTTATAGCTTTTAGTTAAGTCACCTGTAAGGATTATTCATGAAATAAAGGTTTATTGAATCTCTAGTATTAACTTTCACTAGTACAATCCCATAGTCTATGTTATAATCATTCCTATGGTGGAATTCAATAATATACTCTAGATGGAATAGATCCACATGTATCTTGTGAATATCAACTACATGAGAAATGAAATATGAATAGACATGATTAGAAAAAAAAATCTATTTTCAAATACGTTCTATGTTTGCTTGAGATTTATTTAGAATCCCCACCCATGTACGTAATTATGTACATGATTAGTGAAGAGAGATACCTAAATGAAATTCTATGCATATAAACTTCCCCCATCTTCTTAAAATACCTTAAAATATTTAAAAAAGTGAATCCATGACCTCACCTAATAATGGTAATATTGATATCCCATGTACTCATACATGTATCCAATATAATTACAAAGACATCATGTATAATTAAAAATATTGATTTCAAGGAATTAAAAAACCAACATCAAGTGATTTTGAAGAGTGGATATATATAAAAAAAATTTATCTATGGGTATCATTTATTTTCATTGGAAAATTATATTGATAGATCAATGTGGATATGAATTTATTATAGAAAACATATTGGGATAATAGTGAATAACTAGTAACCTCTCTATGGGATCTATGAATTATCTGAGAAGAGTTGTGGGGATCAATTCATATCCCATATTGACCTCATATTTGAAAATAATCAATTGGGGGTAATGAAATAAGTTATTCCAAAGGTATCCTTCTGAACAATGTATAGTCATTATGTGTTTTTTTTCATTCCCTCCTGGTAAACTGTTTTCTCCTTCCATATATATTTATTTGATGAGTAGATTCTTTAATTACTTCCATGATAAATTTTCGGTAGTTTTTATTAATTATATTCTATTATATTACAAAAATCATGAAGGGAGTTATGATCATCTTATGTTTTTAATGGATTCTCTAAGGATACGATTTTTTTAAAAATCATCAACTGTGAATTTTTGTTAAGAAAAGTAAAATTTATGGTGTACATTGTATCTATTGATAAAATATTAGTATAACCTACTTTGAAAAATGTTGTTTGGGAGTGTAATCATCATAAAAAAATTTAATTCAAGGTTTCCATGTATTTTATAGTTATTATATAATGTTTTAGAATATTTTTCATAAAATTATAATCCACTAAAAAAATTACATAAAAAATGACTTATGCTCATCTTCAAAATAAAGTTTAGATAAATATTTTATAAATTTAATAAGAGAATAATAATTTAAGCTATTTAAAATATACCATTTTTCAAATATTTATATGTTATTTATAGTGATTAATATACAAAAGGTATTGGGTTCGTCCTTATGAAAAATAAAATGGTGATTGCAAATTCATTTTGTTATAAAATGCTTCCTAATAATAATTATTTTATGTCCTAGAGTTTATAGTGGCCATTTTTTTATGATGATATGGAGGAACTATATATATGGGGATAAATTCATTATATAAATTGACCATTAAATCCTAAAGTATAAATTCACACAAGAGGAATAGAATATGATAAATAAGATCCAGTTATATTTTGATAATTAATTTTAATTTTCAATTCCTTATCACTCCAGAAGAGAAAACAAAGTCACTGATAAATTAAGTTGGAAATATCATATTTTGATGTTACTGATGAGAATTCAAGAGGATCCCTTGATCAGGGACCGAGTATGGTTGGACATGAGAATAATGAGGCAAGATAATCTTCAATCTTATTTGAATTTTTTTCACAACTATCATTAGTCGATAATCCCAAGAGAGATCAAAGAAATGATACATTGATAAAAAAATAAGATAGATAATGTTAATAATGTGATTTTACGTGAGTTAAAAATTGATCAATAAGGTGTATTGAATTTCCATAGATGTCTTGGATTCCTAGAAATCAGAGAGATGAAGAAGGAGATAATGGATAAATTTCATAAAAATAAATTATCTATACACACTAGATGAAAAAAATTAAAGGTGCCTTCATGATCAATATAGATTGGATTGTATGAAAAATGATATTTATCACTACGCTATAATGTTCTTGGTTTTTTAAAATTTGAAGGTTGTGTTAAAATACAATAAAATGGTTTTGTGACTATTATCCATACAAACATTGGTGTGTAAGAATATCATATGGAATACATCATTGTTATTATATGAAAATCTAATATAATCAATAGGGTATGGGTTATTGTTAATATTCTCACCATGAAATATCATTTAATAATTATTGATGAAGAGTTGTCCCATTAAAATCATTCAATAATATTGATAAAATGAGTGGTTTGGATGAATAGGGAACAACATTCAATCATTATTTATCATGGTATAATGTTTACATATAACATTTTGAGTATCACTCAACATTATTTATGTACATAATTTAATTTCAATACATTTTATCATCCCAAAATGGATAAATAATATAAAAGGACTATTCCGACACGAGAGGACATTCTGAGAACATTATCAATGTAATTTAACAGTGTATTTGATCAAGACCTTCCATTAATTGAGTAATTATACAATAACATATTCCAATCATGTATGACAATTAAACCATATTATACTCTATATGTGAAGAAATGATATTCTACTACTTATTAAGATTTGGTTTGGGAGATAAGGCCACATGGAACTAATCTTATACCATATATATAAAAAGTATCAAGTGATCCTACAATTTATAAAATCAATTATGTTTTAGAATAAGAGTAAAATTGAAAATCTTAAATGGGACATTTATTAAGATTTTGGGGAAAATGTATTCTACTATATATCACCATGGGAGTGATCCATGTGATTTGGTAAGATAGATATTCCTAGTATAAGGTATAGTGGGCCATTGAAATACATTATCACTTATGGGAATTATAATATCATCTGGTAAATCAGCCAAATTTTTCTCATGATAATGATTTTTTTCACATATCTATATTGAGGAAGTATATTCCTAACCACACACATGTATTGAATCTAGAGGTGGTACATCTATAACCTGAAATATCTTATAAAAAGCATCTAATGGTTATATTGGACCAAAGAGTGAATGTTCAACTCAATAGAACACCTCACCATGTCTGTGTATTATGGAAGAACCATACATATTAAGAAGCTATAGGTGAACTACATGAATAAATTAAAAATATATAAACCCACCTACTATCTACCGTGAAATATAGTATAAAATTTGGGGATGCAATTAATAATGAGTGGAAGAATGTAACAACCCAACTGTCGTAAATGATATTTTTTCAAGTGAATTTTTTATATATTATATAATACAATTAAAAATTATAAAAGAACAAATAAAACCTTATATAAATAAAAATGATCATTACATAAGTCAACTATAAAACTAATTAAATTTATAAAAATTATAACAAGATAATAATTATACAATATATATGCTAAAATAGAAAAACATAGATCACTTATATGCATTTTAATCTTCTCCCATATTGAAAAAACTACCGAATTGAAAAAATTTAATATTTAACCAATCCAAATCATTTAGATTAAAAATATTGATCCATGGGAGGAATTTTTTTTTAATATTGAGTGAAATAATAAATTTGTACTTATATGGTATTAAGTGAAATGTAACCATTAGTATTTGATCGTTATATAAATGTTGTAAGAATATATACATTGGACAATATAATGATTATTAAATTCTTCTATTTTTTAATATATCCATTAGTTATTATGTTACCTTTATAACTTCTATTTATATATAGTATTGATAATTTATAATTTATTCCAAATGAGAAATGATGGCCTTATGTTGTAGACATATGTCCTTTTAAGAACATTTGTTAGAACATGTGAGGGATTTAGCATCATTAGTGTTCACCCATGACAAATCTAAATAAGAGATTCAATAATTTATGTTTGAATGAAATATCCTAATTAGAATTTGAATTTATTAAATAAAACCACCTTGTCAATATTACATGAGAAATCCGATGAAACAACCAAAATTGCACACCTTACACTTAGGGAGTACACAAGTGTTAAAAGGGGTTACATATACAGGTCATAAATACATAATGTGTAATTACGTTGTATAAATTAAATAATTATTCCATGAATCCCATTTCAATAATAGTTTTTTAATAAATAATATGATTAATTGATTCATATTTTATAAATAGTTTTCTAGACCGATATTAAATGTATTCTATTAACAAAATATCTGAATTCATATAATTAACTATGGGAATATAGATATTAGTTTCTCATAATTAAATAGACTTCAAAAAAATTATACTTATAAATAATAAAATAAATTCATAATGTCCTATGATATTTTTATGTGTATCATAAATTAAAAGCTCCTTTAAAACATATATATATTAAAAATAGGTATTATGTGTATTTAAGAGGTAAAATTCTCATATTTGGAAAATTATTTTTACAAAATCAACATTATATTTGAAATCAGAATGTTGAAATTGGGTTATGGTGAATTAGTGGTAATTTTGTAAAATATTATAATTTTTTGTGAATAGAAAATATACATTTTTTTTGTTATTTGAATTTTTAATGATGTCATATTTTTTATATTGATGTAATAAATAATTAATGAAAATAAATGTTCATGAAAATGATAATTTATTAATATTAAATATTTTTATAAATTCTAGTCAATATCCAAAAATCTAAGTGCACTTCCAATTACTAATATGGAAATTTTAATTTCCATAACAATACTTTTTGAAAAATTACATTTCTATTCCAAAATAAGAATTAAAATGTGGTTTTTGGTTCATGTGGATTAATATATAATATTATTTATCTCTAATATAAAAAACAATGTAAAAACCATGTATTTGTTAATGTGAATTCATTTTCAACAAAACATAATTCAATGAACTATTTTTTCAAATTATTAAACATTTCCTCCAACGTTTCTATAAATTTACACAAACTAAACCATTCACCTTCACCCCCATATACTCTCAATTTTTCTCCTTTTATTTTTCCTTTAAAAAATCAACCCTATTATATCATTAATCCCCCAGGATTACTACCTCATGTTTTAGTAACTTGTTTTCATGGTATGTAACTCTCCACCATTTCTCTTCAAATCCTAAAATAATTTTTATATATGTCATAAAAATATTATGTTACTCATTGATATTAAATATTTTCAATTACCTTGTATCAAAATATGGTTAATCAATTAGAGTCCTTCATTCCCTCTTATTTCTCCCATTTATAAATCCTCGTTTCATACATGAGATGCATCCAAATTTACTATTAAAATTTTAATCTTTTGAAAGAATAAATCATATATTTGGAATATTAAAATTTTATATTTATACACAATTAATAACTAATATGTTAATTCAATTTATCTATTTTATTAATTATATATATTAAAACCTCATTCCCTTTTCATGGGATAGAGATTATTTTATGGTCAAGCCTTTAAGATCTCATGTAATCCATGATTATATATGAATTGCATTATTTATTCTCATGGGGATATTTAAAAAATGAATTATTATGATCAGTGTGGCACAACTATAATTATGACACATGAATTGTATTTAATGATTGTGATACAATGAGATTTGGTAATGAATTTAATCTCTTTAGATTTCATGTTTTAAAATACCTTTTTTAATAAACATGATAATTTGTATTTGAGACTCCTCATTGATAAAAAAGGGGATATGGTTATGAATTTCTAATTTAAATTGTATTTCAACATTTCCATGTTTTTATTCATTTTATTTTTATTAATGTATTTTTCATGTTTAATTGGTCATGTTTTAATGTAATACCAATTATTCTTATTAATATTTCTCATGATAATATTATAAATGTCACTCGTTCTTAATTTTTTATTAGGGTTATGGTCACCTATTTACATTGGTGTATGTTCCTAGGATATAATATGCAATAAAAGTAAAAAAGGGTGAACCCATGAAGAATACATTTATAAGGATTTGAATAATGTTTTATGTTTCTAAGTTTTATGTTATAATTTCAAGGAAACTATTCTTTAAAATATCATATAATTTATTCCATTTAATGATAAATAAATTTAACAAAAAGATATTATTACATTAATGGGTTTAATAAAAATTAAATCATAGTATACCAAATATAGGTAAATGGTTCTCATTGTTATCTCTCGATTCATTAAAGAATAAGTCTTTTGAAAGAAATACATTTTACGAAACACTCATCAATATAATCATAAACAACTCATAGAAAGGCTACAGATGATATAATTGGTGCATATTCTTAGTAATGGTTATGTGAAATCTGGGGTTGTTTACCTTAATGAATATAAATTCAATTAAATATAATCAAAAAATTCTTGCGTAAAATAACATAGCAAATTTTATGTTAAATCATTTAAAATATAATGATTATAAAATTTTGTGGAAATAAAATCCATGAAAATAACCAAAGAAATATATTATGGAATGTCCAATGCGTTTAGTGGCGACTATTGTAGGTAAACCGTCTATTTTAGAATATTTTATATATAAAAATTCTATAATTTTTATTGTAAAGGGGTTAAAAAGTCACACATTAGGAAAATGTTAATAAAGTACAATTTAATGAATTATAAAATAATGTTAAGGATCATTTAAAATAAATTTAAGAAATAATTAATGTATGGAAAATAATTTTCTTGAAAATGTATTAGAGTACATGATAGGTAAAACAACAAGTCATGATCCAAAACGGGATAAAATACTGATATGAAATAAAAACAACTATCTTGATATATCATTAATTAATAGAGCAACATATTGAAATATAACATGTATAAGAAATTCAAAGGAAATTTTTAATAAATTATTTGTGGTTAAAAAAAATAATAGCCTTTGATTTCTCCTAACCGAACCCTAGACGTTAACAATCTTGAAAAGGTATTATATAGTAATGAAAATCCATAACCACATTGGTAACCTTTAAATCATAATACCTATGAAGAAAAAAAATTATAGTATATATTTACATATTAATATTATTTGTAGATTAATTATATAAAATTTAAATTTAAAATCATGTACACATATTTATGGAATATAGGTCCATATCATAAACATATTTCTCAAAGAGAGAAAATTAGAGATGAATAACCCATAAAATGATTATACCATTGATTTGGGAATGAAAAAATGTATTTATTAGGGGATACAAATATAAAATGAAAAAAATCGAAATTTGATTTTCTTAATAAAAAAGATTAAAAAAATATCCCCAAATCATAAAATAAAAATAACTATTTGGATCTTTTATAACCTAATGAAAAGAAATTGAGTTAAGAAACCTTTCACCACATTGCAAAAATAATATTGAATAATCTTATCTGAAAATAAATTAAAATTAAATAAAAAATACAATGAATTATTCAAAATAAATGATATATCAAATAAAATAGGAATTATATATACAAATTATAATTGATATTTGGGGAATAATAGTAAGATGTGCCTCAATAATTGACACGTAAGACCAAATATGTTACCAATTTGGTAACTATTAAATTTAAAATAAAATGAAATAAAAATATCAAATGAAAACATAAATTTCATGAATTGAACTCGATTCACAATATTTAATTTCTATAGGTTAAAATATAGTCCATACAAAAAAATAATAGTCGTGAATATGGCATATGTTTCCTAGAAATAGTAGAGAGAACAAAAACTAATTACAAATGGTTTAAATTCCTTCATACACATTATGAAAAAATGTATTATAAATATATACTTATTATATAAGAAATAGATTACAATAATCATATATATCATACAATATATTATTTACTTATAACAATTTTGTCATGTGTTCATTGCCAGTTATTTAATAAAATCCTTATTACTTGTGATATATGATTCATTTTTATTTGTGTATTGGTAAATTAATTTGGGTAACAATATTTAGACCATAGTTACATCATAACGAAAAGATTAATCTGGATATAAATATGAAATATATTTATTATATAAATGATTGAATTAATCCATATAATATAGAGATATACTATTGTATTATATAGTTCATGGAGATAGTTTGTCATATATATGCGTAAACTCATTTTTAACATTTCGATGGATATAATAAAATAAAGATAACTAATAACTCACCATCCAAAAAATTTCATTATACAATTAATATATAATATATATTCACAAAATACACCAGTATTTATTTCCATGTAATGAAAAATTAATCACATTATTTCGTGGGGGTTGGAGTCAAGATGTAGTCATAGACAACAAGTTCATTTTTTTAAAACTTTGAATATCATAATATATATATGATATTTTCATAACATTGGAATTATAAATGAATATGATTAATATATATATATACCTTAAACCCATCATAATAACAATTCACATATTATAGTTATGTGTAATGAATTAATTCACTACATGAAGACAGTAAGTCGAACATTTGCATGAGTGATACATTATCATATGATCTTATCTAATTTTGGTGACTAAACAAGATTTAATAATATTAGTAAAATTTATGTATATTTTAATTCCTAATTTATTATTTTATAATGATTATAGAATATTTATAGAAGGATAAATAATAAATATATACAAAGTGATCCGTTTTGGGGATTACCTCACTTTTGAAATGAATATGATATATATCCTCTTATGGAATATTGAAATGGTTATTTTAGAATAAGAAAACATACAGAACCAGTTATGAGATGTTTAAAGTTAATTTTTTATGGTTTTTTGAGGGATATTCTCAAATTGGTGTGATAAATTGAAATTTGTGGTACCGTTTTATAATTTAATTGAGGGAATCTCATGGAAGATAATAAAATATAAATTAATATAAAATATATTTTATGTAAAAATAGACCCACATTGATACAAATAAAATATATGATGAAAATGATTCAAGTCTTCTCATAAGAAAACATTAGATATTTTTGGGTCAAACTGTTAACTATATCATTTTTACTAACATTAATTAACCCATTTGAAAATTATCATAATACTAATTTTATTATCCTTTTTATGTTTAATAATGTCTCAATAAAATACTAAAAAACATAAATGAACCATTTATTAGGTATAAAACTGTACCCCATTTTTAATGAAATTAATATTTTAATGAATTTTTATAATTTACTAAATTCTTATTTTTCATAAAATATCATTAATTTAATTTTAAAAATATTCATTACATCATAATTCAAAACTTTAATAAAGGTATGTATATTAGAGATAAAATATTTTTATACTTCCATCACATTTAATATAAGTCCATAATGTTCATGGATAAAATTAATTATTTCAAATTATATACTTTGTCATATTTTTTAATATCAATTATTTAATTAATCCATTGGTAGAATAATTTCTCTTTCAGTGATATTTATAAATTTAATGTAAATATTATTCCATAAAAAATTTCATTAAATTAAAATATAAATATAAATCAATTTTTAAAATTTCATATTTATTACTCTATAATCCTCTATTTCTCTCCATATTAAAAATAAAATAGTTATTAAAAGTATGAGTGGGGAATTTTTTGTTTTCCTTATAAAATATAAAATGAAGGTAATTATCATATCCAATTGAAAATAAACCAGGTAAAAAAATATTGGATGATTAAAAATAAAATATAGTCATCTAATAAAATTACGTATAGGTTAGTGCCATTTTATATTGGATAAATTTTTATTTATAATATTTTTTTACTATTTAACACATTATAGTTGTAATAGAAATTATTAATTTTATAATTCGTATTGGAAGATAAAAAGATAAATATTTAAATAATTTTCATAGTATTGTTAATATTATTTAACCCATTATTAAAAATTAAAATCATAGAACTTTTATGATTTAATTAATAATTAAATTTATATAACCCGATGAAAAAAACTTTTATAGAACAATGTCAATTAATTTTCAAAAAATGTTTGTATACTAATATAATGGTTAAAATTAATTTCAATATTAAAATAATTGGATTAATTAAATTTAGAATTTCTATTTGAAATTTTGAAAAAATTAAAAAATATAATTTACTTTGTAAATAAAATAAAAAATAAATATTTGTAAAAAATTTATTTATTTCACTATGAATAAAAATAATAATATTTTGTATCATTCCAAAATATCACCATAAGATAATTTTGATATGATGATTTCAGAAATTTGTTTTTTTATCATATCTATTTCAAAAATTATCAATAAATATAATTGTAATAGTTTTTTATAAAAAGAATAAGTAAAATTTTTGGAAAACAAAATTTTAGAGGATAAAATAAATTTTCTAAAATAAATAGTTCATTTTTCATAAAAATATATCATTATATTTTTATTGATAATAAAAATTATAAATTATTTCATAATTTAGTTAATCATTTTCATTACCTTTATTCTGAATTCTAGTCAATTACGATCTCTTTAAATAATAATATTCTAATTGTAAACTCAGGGATGTGTTTAAACACGGATAATGTTGAAATTATATTATATAAAAGGTAATAAATTTTAATATATTATAGTGATACATTCTACACAAAAAAATAAAATTTTCTTTTTTAATTTCTCTCAATAGCCAATCATTTAACATTTGAAATTTTACTTATAATAACATCAATTAAATATAATAATAGATTATTATAACATAATTAGGGAAGGTGGGAAATATATATATAACACGAAATAATTTATAAATCAATTTCCAAATTAAGGTTAATATTATTGGGAAGTATAAATACATATATTCTAAGCATTCAGTAGTTAGAGAGTCTGATTTATGGCATCTATTTTTATTATAGAAAATGAAACCCGATGGGTGTCACAGAAATGAACAAGAAGGTGCAGTTGATAATGTGGTCACAACATAGATTCAGTTGAACCAAAATCTAGTTCAATGTTTTATCCAATAATTTTTTGAAATCGACATAGGGAACCATAGGGATGAGACAAGACATATAGATCATTCCAGCCTGTTGAAGAAGAAAAATCCACCCATATATTGGGGTGATTTTGAATCCGAAAGGGGATATGTATGGATGAACCTAATGAACCATATAATTTATTTCATTATCACATCAGTGAAGATTAATGTTAAGAAGTTAGTGTATATTCTAAAGGATATATAATGATACTGGAGGGACTAGCGGTGCGGGATAAAGTTGATCAAGTCCTTTTTTGGGAGGATATTGAGTAATAGTTCGATAAACAATTCTATCCTAACTTGATCAATATTAATCCGATGAAAAACTTTTTCATCCTGACGTATGAAAATCACTCAATCATTGAATATGTGTGTAAATTTTTTTAATTTGAATTTCTATTCACCTGATTTTGTGGCTAGTTCATCCTTAAAGTAATGAATCATTGAATTAAGACTAAGGAATGAGATTTCCTTAATGATAATTCTACTATGTATTACTGATTATAACGAGATTGTGAATGGAGTGATAATGAATGAATGAAAAATATCATGACCATTAGAAGGAGGATGAATGTTGATACACTTGGGAATCGATGGGAACTCTAATTCATAGAGTAAAAGGAAGAGATAACAACATTTCTAAAGGTGGGAGCATGAATCAGAATAAAATGATTGGATTAGTAAAATGTCTCCCAAAACCCATTTTATGATTTGGATGTTATTAATAAGATTCAATTTACTACATAATGTGATAGGGAGAATCACCACACAGATTGTCCAATAATTTCAACAACATGAGGCATCCTCAAAAATATTTTCACAATTCTCTGAGGGATGGTGTTCAGGAAACATATCAGGTATCGCAGGCAATATATACTTCAACGGGACGAGGGTAGAATAACCAAACTCATAAATAGAATAGAGTCATCCCTGATGATTCTTAAAATACCATTACTCCATAGAAATTGAAAACTTATCTGGGGAAAAAAGAGAAAATCGCCATGATGATCTAATTATGTGGAGTAGATTGGGTTATTGTGGATGATTTGGTTGGGCTATCAACAGTGAGTGGTATGATACTTCAAAATTCTACCCTCACTCAAGTGTTTTTGGATTCTGGTGCATCACATTACATTATTGATTCCCATGTCATTGATATTCTATGTTTAAAATAAAAGACGATGCCTTCTGTGATAAAACATCAAACTCCACATTGGAAAAGAGAATTTATATCCTTTATGTGTAGAGCATGTTCTATAAATTGTGATGAAGCTAAGATAAAATGACATATCTATGTGTTACAGATGGATATATATGATGTAATCCTGGGTATGTATTGGTTGAAAAAATTCAAGGCTCATATCGACTGTTATTTAAGAAGAGGAAGTTTTGAAACTAAGAATAACATCTAAAATCTCTATAGTGGAGAATGGAAGGTGAAGAACGGTGAAACATGATTCATGGAATGATTAGTGGGACCGATCACTTAAAAATTGGTGGCAATGAATTTTGCATCAATTAAAGAGATTTATAATTTCAGCTATTCAATAAGTCGTGGAACAATATCTGACATGTTTCCCATAAATTATTCTAGGTTTCCTCCTATAATAGAATAAGAGTTTATGATTTATCTCCTTTCAGGGATCGTCCCTATACCACATTCTTCTTTTCTAATGGAAAAAACATAAATATGGGGGTGGAAAATGATGTTGTATGAACTAATAAGAAATGTTTTCATTCCACAGAGTATATACCTCAAAGAGAAAAAGCCTAATCCATTAATATAGTATTAGGAACTCCACAGATGTGTGTAGATTAATTATGTTGAACAATGTTATTATAAAGAATCAACATCCAGTTCAATGAATAGTTGATATGTTCGATCAATTGAGTGCAGCTCAGTGGTTCACTAAAATTATATTACGAGTAGGATATACACAATTGCATGTTTAAAAGGAGGATATTTTAAAAATATATTGCAGAAGTATATATGGCCATTATGTATATGTGGTAATGGATTTTGTTCCTACGAATAACCTAGATGTCATTATGGTATTGATATCTAGAATATATAGATTCATTTTTTTGTTTTTCATTGAAGAAATATTGGTGTATTCAAAGAAAATATGACAAGATGAATAACACATGGAAAAAGTGATGGGAATCTTTAGATACCATTATTTATAGGAAATAAAATCGAAGTCTGAATTTTGGTTATATGATTTATACTTTCTAGGACATGAAAATTATGAAAGAGCTATTTATTTTGATCTAGAAATGATTGATGTTGTTATCTCTTAGAAATAGCCAAATAATTTCCTTGAGATACATAGTTTTCATGGTCACGGTGGTTATGATCAATGCTTTTCATGTGAATTATCATGGCTAGAGTCACCAATAATAGCATGGAAACGAATAATTATCCTTTCCAATGGAATGTGGAATGCCCAAAATCATTTCATTAGTTGATTGTTCTTCTTACATTATAACATATTTTTTCTAATTAAAGAATCACTAAATGCGTATGTGGTGTATTGATATGCTTCAGAATCTAGGATGAAATGTTTTTCCATAGAAGGTGACCATGTTATAACTTATTTCTCATCGATGTTGTGGGTTCATGAGAATAACTATAAAAGTCATTATTTGGAGTTATCTAGACATGTCCTTGCCTTGGACACATAACATTAGTATCTATTTTCTAAGAAATTTTCCATGATTATGGTTCATAAGATCATAAAAAATATTTTCTCACTCTAATATTTAGATATGAGGAAATGAAGATGGATGGAGTATCGACAATTTTTAATCTTTAACATGATGCATACACTAGGTAACATAAATTCAGAGGCATATACATTAATGAGAAAGTCATATGATTAGTTGGAAAATGAATCATTAGATGGGTGGTAGTTTCAATCAGTCCGAGAAGATATGGACGTGGAATGTGATGAGTAAGGTGTTGTTGGGGTCCTTGATTTGGTAAATATGGTTTAAGGGGAACACACATCTAATACAAAATTCTTGGCTATTAGGTCCATGAAAAATAGTGTGGATATAATTGAGTGAAAGAAACTGGATTATATTATTGAGTTGTGGTTCATGAATTTGACAGTCATACCTTTGGATTTTTTGGAATATCATCTATATACCTACCACCATGCGAGCTGAAATTTTCTACACAGAATACAAAAGATTAATAAGGCATTGAATTCATATTTTTGTTTGCTCGATATGAAATAGAAGTTGGATGAGTTTTTTTAATGATCATTAACTATTTATCATGTTATACCAGTTCCTAGAGACCATTAGGTATGTTTAATTCATTATACATTCTAGAGATGAAATGGGAGGATATAGCTAGAAATTTGTTACATGTATCCCTAGAATTGTTTGGAAACAATAATCCATATGGGTGATTTTGGATTAGATTATGATTTTGGCCCACTTCAACCCTATTAATATAACTCATACGGTAGAGGATATATCAAAAATATATATCCTATAAAAGGTAAAGAGATATGGAATACAAGATCATATCATATCATACTGAGATACGAGGATTATGAATTATTTCTAGAAATCCATACAGAAATACTTTGGGACTCAGTTAAATATGAGTATGATATATAATTATCAGATAGACATCCAATATGATATAGACAATGTAAGAAATATTTTGAGCCTCTATGTTGGATCTTGGTGGCACGTTGGAATAAAACATACCCTTAGTGTACATCTCATATGACAATATCTATCAGACATAGTTACATATGCATCCTTTGGAAGTATTGTTTGTGAATCCTTTCTGTTTTCCAAATTTTTCTAGGAAGAAAAGTGAGACTTCACTAGTTCGGATGATTCCGTTCCATGAAAAAATATAAATGATTTAGTTGATCAAGAAAGGGATAGATATAGCTCAGTGTCATCAGAAATAATCTGTGGATAATCGTTGAATTTACATAACATTGCAGTGAGTAATCATGAGTTATTTTGAATTTCTCCAAGGTTTGGACATCAACATTTTTGAATAGAGGGAATGTAATATACTTGATATATATGAGATTTTTAGACAATATAATGGGTTAGAGGAGTGTCATATTAGTTCTAATTTCCATTAATAATCAGTGTGATACACAGTGCATTTCATAAATCATAGTTGAAAATGTATCAGATTTACTCATCCAAGGTGATCATATATGATCACAATGACCTAAAAACATATCCTACTTTTGAACACATACTAGTGCGTATTGTGGGTATGGAAGAGGATGTATTAAAGAAACATATTATCTTTTGTTCAGTTTTTTGTAAATATGTTCATATTAAGAAATATAAAAGGAAACATGTGAAGGAAATAAATGAGAAATGACCAGAATTCATTAATTGAAACATTGGTATTAAAAATTTCGGGGATGGAAAACCAATGGTGTGGATAGTTTATAACACCAAATTTCTAGTAAGTAACAATTTATTTGTGATTTATAAGTATACAATGAATAAGGGGAGGTTTCTGACAGTTCTAAAAATATATTATAGTTCTTGCGGATTTTACATAGGTTCTTAGGTGTGTGTGATTTAAGGAAAACATGAATATCTTGTCAGAAATCATGAAGAGTGAGAAAGATTAAAAAGGAATGGAAAGTGAGTCATGCTTATTTTATCCAACTATATGACCACTTAAGAGAAACCATGTGTTTTTAATTTTTCATTGATCAATTGGAGTTAGTATATTTATCACGACAAGCACATATTATGGAGACAATGTGAGGGTTTTCCTTGAGTAAGTGGATGGTGGACTAATTTTCACAGTTTAATAAACCATAGGACTAAATCATTCTAGGAAATAACTTGCTTCTTTAAAAAGTAGAATTCAATCAATTCTACATTTAATTAACCTTATGAAAAAAACACAGATTTTATCTCCCTCAAATCAAAAGTATTGTTCTCCCATCACATTGTAATTAATCAGGATCCATTCCTTGATGTGTGGAATCTAGATTCATATTATAAGGATTCATTCTTCATCATTAATGATATTTTTCATAGATCTACAAGGCACACTCTCTTAGTTTGATACATATACTTAAATTATTGGTAGATATATGGTTTGGGATGCCAAATATGTCTAGATTTTGTCTTGGGTTATGATAGGGGAAGAGACCTAAGGATGGTTAATTTTGTTTGTAACCGTGGTTTATGACTTTTTGATGTTATTTATTATTTTTTCGAAACACTCAATATAGGTGGCCTCAACCTTGACTCCACTTCATAGAACATATGTATTAGTTACAAATTGGATTAATTTATTAAAATTGATAGTGAAAATGTGGTTAAAACTGTGATTAAAATATTTTTTAGTGATGATATATGGTTTTTGATTAAATTTTTGTGTTGTGTTATTTTGTTGTGAAATGTAATTTAGATTAATTATTTTAAAAATTTTATTTCTAAATATGAATTTTCAATATTGTTAAATGGAATTTAGGGAAAATTATTTAAAATAAAAACATTTTTTTATTGAAATGGATTTGGAATGTGTCAATTGGAATGATTTTGGGGCAAACATTGTGTGTGTACATATTTCATTTATAAGGATATTTAGAAATATGATATTATGCTGAATGCCAAAGGGGTAATGGAAAATTTGATTTAATTACCTTGTGATGAAATCATAAATCGACAACAGAACACTCTTTTGTATGGACCATTCATAGTAATGAATGCTTAGTTCGTGGAGTGGAAATGAGAAATGGAATTGTTATCCTCAAGGGAACATGTAAAATTGTATTAAGGAATTGATAAGAATATTTTTTTGATAATGTTTTTTTTAGAAAATTATTTGATATTTAAATTATTTATATTTAGTTTTATAATATTCTACAAATTATTTTTTACTTAAAATTTTATATATAAATGTTGGTAATTTTCTATCCTAGTAGATGGAGTAGGGATTTCATTGGAGAAAACCTAATATGTTTTAGTACATACCCCTACAATGGAACACTTTTTCTTTTATTAATGTCATTTACCTGGTCATGGGTAATGTTATGGTATAATAATTCTTTATCACTTGTTCAAGATACTTATTATATTTAGTGATGTTGGAGTATAAAGCTTTTGAATCTTGGGGCCTTGTGGTTGTCTTGTAGTTTTATTAGTTTGTATTCCCTAATTTAATATGATATTATAGTCATCCACTATGGTACTTAAATTTTGAATGATGTTGATAAATGAAACGTTGAGTTGAATTTTATTGTATCACACATCTTATAGTGGTTTATTTTGTAAGGATTTTCTATTTGGTCGATTTATTATTTAAGGGTATGTTATCCCCTACATGTATTGAAGCCCTTAATAATTTAGTGTCATTCATAGAAATAATTGGTATTTTTTTTTAAATCCTAGTAACATCTCACCAACCATTCAAGTCAATGACAATAATATGGAATTTATAAAAATACTAATATAGCGTGATATGAAACATGGTCATGGTAATGTTATCCCCCAAAAAACATAAATCTATATTGATTTATAAGGCCATTTTTTCTCATAAAATAATGTAAGTGGTTATGATTTTTATTTCATGATCATTTTAATAATGTTGATGTGTAATTTACTATCTTTCTAACAAAATTGTGAAAAAATACATACTTAATTTTCTTCAATTTCATAAGAATAATATAATATTTTTTTCTGATTTTATCAATTTAAACTTAATCTATTATTACATGAAATAGATATTGGAGATTATTTTTTCATTCCTAAAGTACATTTATCAATTAATTATACATGTAATTTAGTAAATTGGCCTCAAAATATTTTCCCAATCCAAAAACATTGGACCATTTCATCAAATGAAGAAAAAAATACATTAATAAAAAAATATCATCAAATGTTCAACATAATGTATTCAAAAAATAGATAATATAAAATCCTTCAAAAATAAATATGTTCAAAGTATAAAATTTTTAAATTAATTTAATTATATTTTTCAAAAAACATTACATTAATCCCCCAATTTGAATAAAGACACCTTTAACATCACATACGATGTATTTTAATAAGTTGATTGTATGTTCTCAAGAAAGATGTTAATAACATAAATTACAATAAAACATCAATGAAAAAAGTAAATCATTAAAAAATTAACTCTCTTATTTACAAAAAAAATATTATTAATTATATTAATTATATAAAAAATGTTGTACACTCTATCATGGATAACATAAACTAGTTTTTCATCGTATTAAAATGTAATTTTAATGTAATCTGTACTATCCAATTTATTTCATCACAATAAAAAATCATTTCATCTCATTATTATCTATTATTATGTAAATGATAATGTTTATCTTTTCCATATTCATGTTTTAATCAAAAATGTATCCTTTCAACGATAAAATATTAACCAGTCCATAGTACATTTTAACACATATAGAAAAATATTTAATAAAAATCTATAGAGATAAATAATTGTAAATTTAATGAAAAATTTAACTATAATGTCATTATAAAAAAAATATTCTAAATTATTCTTGAATAAAAATATATAATGTTTCCCATCATTACACTTCATTTAGAAAACTATTAACCAGACTTCATCATCGTAATACAAAATAATTTTGTCTTTTTATATTTCATTAATTGTCTTTTGATTATCATTAGTAAAACCATTAACCATTAACCATTCATCCTTGTTTATTATCTTATAAATAATTCACACTAGGATAAATATTTTTATAATTATTATACATTCATAATTTTAGAAAAACATTCATTGAGGATACACTAGGGAGGACATTTTTCCCATCCGTGGTGTTAAACTAAAATTTAATTTTTACATGTAAGTTAATGAATTTTTATTATTATTTTCCAATCTAAAAAGTATTATTTTTCAATTAATTAATTCAATTATGTGATTCTACCCTAATTCTTAACTCATATGAACTTAAATCTTCTTTCCCCCATGATTTACACTACCCGAGATCCCAATTAACTCAATCTATATCTTATTTAGAGATCAAATATGTTGGTTAAGGTGGAAGTTGATTATCATAAACCATTTTAACTATTTAAAAATAATAAAAATAATATTATCACTATTGATAATATCAGTTGTATTATCATGAACACATTTCCCATACAATTAAATATTATCCCATATCTTATTGATACTAATCATTAACTAAAACTAAAAACTAATTCACAAGACATATGATATAATAAACAATGTGTGATATATTATATTCATTAAATAAATGACTTTAAAATCTTGAATTATTATTATTAATCAATGTAACCTTAGTTTAATCATTGGTTATATGTGGTCAATACCTAGTTGTTTGGATATTATTCTATACTTACACTTACCCAAAGGGTTTTCACCAATGTTTTTTATAATAATATCCAATGTTTTACTAAACCATTCCTCTAATACACACTATATAGACCCAATCATGTCTCACATAGATAATAAAACCTAACCTATTATTAATAAATTTATTATAAAAAATCACACATAAAGTTAATAAAGGATTAGTTTGTTTTAAAATTTGGACATATACACAACATATTTATAAAATATCAATAATATATCCTAATTAGTTTTTTATAACTATTTCCCTTCATAGTAACATTATGAATAAATCCATTCTAAAAAATATGGTTAAAGGATTATTAGGAATGGGTGAGCTCATATTCCTAGTAATATAAAACAATGGAAATATTAACAACCTCATGAGTACAACATTTACAAAATGGAATCAAAACATGAACATTAAATTTGGAATGAATAGCCCCCATATCCAAGATTATAATATTGAGTCATTGAATAAAAATGTTCATGTAATAATATAGGAATCATTATAGAATCAAAAAAAATTATCGATGAGCGCATAAAATTATCATAAGATATATTTTTTCATCATACACAGAACAAAAAAAATAATTTCCTTGCTAAATATGTTTCATTAAGAAGACAATAATTTTGGAAGAAGTTCACTCTCAAAACCAATGTAGTAGTCGATGTTCTCTCACAAGACTATTATAATGGAAAATGATTCTTATTGGACTAGGATCACTACCCATTCTAGATATGTTTGTCTTATTAGATATCAATATTTATCCAATGCAATGGAGGGAGATATAGGTATCATCCCTCGAAAGTAAGATCATAAATATGGATGATAGGTGTTCATAGGAGATTTATTAAATCAAAACACATGAAAATAAATGGATATAATACAAAATTTATCACAGATTAACCTATAAATAAAACTTTATTTCACAAAAATGTCATAAATTCATAATATCATTTTTCAATGGAGGGGAACGAGTTTCATAAAAATCCATTCCTCCAAATAATTAATCACCCAAATAAATTAAAATGATGATATCATCAAGTATGATTTCATATAAAGAATAATATAAATAAAGGGTTTCAATATTTTATGGATATAAACACCATTAAAATTTCATTAAAACATTCATGAGGAAAAGAACCCTTCCATTTTGATACCACATATAAAAATAATTTTTTTCAAAATATTACCGAAAATTGTTTATTAAAATGTTCCTAGAATGAAGTAAATGATGCTTAAAATTATTTTTTGGACTTGATATTAGGAAAAATAAATCATGTTGAAAACATTAAAAATAAACATTATTTAAAATAAATTTAATATGGAGTAAATGTTATTTATTTATAAATGATAATAAATATAATTATAGAATCTTCTAATATTTGGATTGTTAACTTTTGGAAAAAGATTAATAAATCTTTTAATTTTTAAATAGTTAATTATTGAAATCATTTTGTAAAACATGAATATGGGAAAGAAATATTCCTGATCTAAATAAAGACACTAGATCAATATCACATACAAAAACGTTTCTAATGTTTCATTAATAAAAAAATGGCGAAATGGAAATTACAATTGTAATGCACATTCATAATAGTGCTTGAGTAAATGAGATATTCAAAATGAATATAAGACTATGAGATTTCACAGAATTGAAACATGATCATAAATAATCCTGAAATGACATTTTATTTGTACATGAAGCTTTTACCACCTTACTATCTATTCAATCGAAATACTAATGAAAGAGTATATTCTAATTGATAGTAATATATCAGCATCATGACGATATTCATGACATAAAATTTCAAAAGGTTTATATATATACAACTTAATGGAATATAGTTTAATATCATAAACATATTTTTCAAATAAATAGAATTTTATAGGAATATATTTTATAAATATCATTCCATTAAAGGAGAATTAATAAATTAAAAAAATGATCGTCAAAGCACATTTATAGATATTTACGTATTGATGTAATAAATTTGGTTTCATCATTTATTATGTTTATAAAATTGATTTAACAAATAATTTTTTTTTGTTTAAAATATATATATTGAATTAATACCCATCACTAATTATAAAATAATTATTTCATTATGATTTAATATCATTGTGAGAAAAAAATATTTGTTGCACAATCATTCATTTTATATTAATTTCTTTCTAATATAAATTTTTATTTCATTTCTAATTAATGTCATTAACCCTATATTTTCATATTTTAGTTAATTTTATCCACAAAAATCAAAAATATGTCTATTATATATATTATTGTATTAAATAATAATATTTTTAATAATATAATGTTGTTTTTAACACTCAGTCTTATATGTTATAAAACCCATCAAGGTATGTCAGTCTTGCGTACAACATAATCTAACCCGAGTTATCCTTCTAAACAATGTTAAAAATTATATTTTATGAATTGCATGATTAACTTAGAGTTTCAATTAACATAATCCAAAAATGATGATAGGATATGTAATAAACAATTTTCAGTTTTTCATGAAATTTACAATATCAAAAAAGTTATATTAATGAAAACAATATTTCACAAAATATATGGGTGTTACATTCTACCCCAATTAAAATAAATTTCAACCATGAAATTTTTTTTTATCGAAGGATTAATACTTTATTTTTCAATTAATTGAAACCAACATTAAAAAAATTAAAACATAAAAAATAATTTTAAATGAGAAATTTTGAAACATTATGGTTACCCATTGTAACATGTAACTAGGTTTCCACGTATGAGAAAATATTTGGTAGGTGAAAACAATGACTTGGAGGAAAATCATAAATATTTCTTCTGAGTGATAGTGGTAAAAATTCAAAAAAATTGACTGATTAATGAAATGATTGGGGACTCATATCCATAAATATGTGATGATTTAAAAGATCATCATTTCAAAAATATAACGGTACTATGATAACTTTTTTTGATCAATTTCAAAACATTGAGTAATTTTATATTGAATAAGACAATATGGAAATAAAATAACTTCATATATTTCTATAAAAAATTTCATTCTTTTTTTGTGATTTTATTAATTTATACTTCATCTATTACCTCAATAAATGTATTATTAAAAATTTACATTGATACATGAATTCCTAACATAATATTTTATTAGATCTTATGTTTTATAGAATAATGAAATGTTTAAATATTTGTCTCTGATTATTTATCAAAAAAATATGTGGTAAATTTATTAATATCTAAGAATAAAAAGTTACTCCACAACTTCATTATTAATATTTATTCATATTAAATATTTATAATTTTACCACGTAATTGTGAAGACCAATGGATGGTTTCAAACACTTATCATTCATCTATAATGGGTTCAACCCATACAGACATGGTGTAATTAATTGGTTGTCCCATAACATACATGAAGTAATTTTCTAAAACCAAACTTTTATAATTTTCCAAAATAAATATTATGGGCATCATTAAAAATAAGGTGAATCTATAATTAGCTTTTTAATCTTGGTTTTCAATACAATCTCACTACATAACTACTTCCTCAAAATAATAACAAAATACTTCCCATAATGGTTAGTGTTATAACAACTGTGAAAGATAAAAATCCAAAAAATAGAAAGAGGTTCACAAAATTAGATTAACATTGATGCCCCAAATATCATAATTAAACAATTGGTTATTAAATTCCAAACATGATAATACCTTCATCAATTATTCTATTGAAACATGTTAATGATCTAAATTACAATCAATAATTATTGGAAACATACTTGTTTCTTTATTCAAATTTATTTTGGATCTATTCCCTAAATCTATAAAAAATTGTTAACATCATAAATAAAAGCAAAAACAGCTTTTTATCTTGTATATAATTAGTTACATGGTAATAAGTACCATCCAATTTTTTTATTAATATCCCACATATCATTATCATAACAAAATTATCTTATAATAAGGTACATATGAAAAATTATCATCATTTAGTCAAAATGTCACATTGTTATTAAAACACTTTTCTATTCCATCAGAATCGTTCAACATAATTTTTAAATCCTTACAAAAATCATAAAATGGAAAATTGTTGTATACTTCACCATTAATATAACATATATCATGAATCCAAATACATAAAAAAGATGATATTCCAGTTCATCCCTATTCAGTAATAATTATACCTCATACTAATTCTAAATATCTCATTCCATTCATATTTTATTTGTAGTCTCATAATCATCATCAACAAATCCATTACTAATACCATCTTGATTATTTTCTATAGGAGCTATCAACTTGGTCAATTTATTATATTATTGACAATTCATAATATACATTAAATATGTATCTTCAAGGATTTATTAGGGTGGACAACATTCCCATCAACTTTATTAAATAAACTCATCATTTTATAATTAATGTCACTTGTTTTGTTTAATACTTTTCCAGAGTCAATCCACCTTCTTATTCTACTAATACATTCAATTAAGTTATTTTTACCACTTTTTTTTTACCAAAAGTATTTAGAAAAAATTTTAGTTCATGGTTTAAAAAATTGAAATCTTAGCTAACTTGTTCTTATTTTCCATGGTGTCTTTGAGAGCTGGTTTATCTAAACATAGTTAATCAACTTTTGTGAAAATTGACTATGATTTATTACAACATCATTAACTCCAATGATCATCCCATTTTAACTCTTATTTGTAAATTTTTCATCACATTTAATATTAACCATGTACTTTATAGTTCTCTTAATTGAATAATACCATAAATATATTTTTAGAAATAATTATCCCTGTGAAAACCCAAGTAATCATTTAAATGAATTACGTATTATATATGTAAATTATTGAAGCTTACATAATCTATGACACTTCAGGTTAATCCAATATTATTATTAGATAAATTATATTTAAATACCTAATGATACTTCATGAATAGTTCATAAATTCCCAAATCATATCCTTGGGGAGTGTCAAAACAGTTATGCATCAAGGCCCATTTTTTGTAACTGTTTACGCCGTGTCAGGCCTGCCATGACTTGTAAGATTTTTTACACCTGGGTATATATGTGGTAGAGCTACATCCACATTTTGTATCTAGAAAAGGTTGTGTATATAGTAAAAACATTATCTATATATTACCATAATTCACTAACATTTTTGAAAACAATATCTTATCCTTATACATATCCTCAAAGACATCCCTAGAAAAATCCTTAGAAATATATCAATGGATATCACTATAGTTGTCTCATTCTAGTTTAATAACGTAGAATAAACCATCAAATAGATAAATACTATAACGAAATTCTCTTAAAATTAATATACACTACATAAAATTAGTGGAATACTTGTAACATTACACAAAAGGACAGACAATGACATTATTAGTATACTTCCATTGGAATCATGGAAATTTATGCACTGATACATGAGGTAGAATGATTACCTCCCACTAGGTTTTCCAATACAAGAAACCCCCTAATAATTATCATAGAAGAAATAAATATTTATTTACTAGGGATGAAAACATAAAAAATGGTGATCTTAGATGCTTAGTAAAGGTAAGTAAGTGATTCATGTTATCATAAAAAATATTATAGGAACATGATAACATTATCATAACATAAGAATAACAAAATCTCCATATAAAATATCATAAAAATAAACCATATAAAAAATCATTATAGTTTATAGGACATGAATAATAATTAAATAAATAACATAATACATGAAATAGTAACATGTTAATAAGATATGTAATAGTGGAAGACATAAAGGAACATAAATTTATTTTCATTTTAATCAAGGAATTGTAGCCAAGAACATCTTATTAGCTTTATTTCACTCCCTATACCATCTTGGTAGTCATGTTTCACTCATGGGATGATCTTACTTGAATCATTTCACTCCTCATACAATCCTGGAAGTTATTTTTTTCCCTCGTGGTTTTCTTAGTGGTAAAGGATCACTCCTAAGACAATTATATTCTATCTCATGAGAAATAAATCATCACCTAATATATTAAACAGATATATAGGTCCCACCCAAGGAAAGAACCAGGATTAAAAAGCCTATAATCCATTAAAGGAAAATTATATTCACAAAGATCATGAAACCAAAAAATAATCTATTTTGAAATGTAATATGGATGGAAATATTTATTAATTTTCTTGTAAAGGTACATGAAACACCATTAGAAGTCATATTATAAGATAAATAATTTCTTATTAACGTTTAAGAACATTTATTGATAAAAATGTAATGTGTTATTTGGAAATGCATTTTTTAACCATAAAACCTTTTAAAAAAACATGAAAAATCGAAAAATTATATTTGATGCTATGAAAACATTTTGAAATACATTTTTATTGAAAAACTCTTGAAGCTTTATAATGAAATAAAAAAAAAATTGAAAATATACTTGATGAAATTAATTTGAAAACATATTAATAATTTTAGAAAGTGTTATGTAAACAATATTTTTAATAATACATTCAAAATAAATAAAGAAATCATGAAAGAGTTTTTGAAAACCATTTCATTTAAAATAAATCAAAAACATATAAATATTGCATGAAATTGATTTGAAAACCATTTATTCGAAAATATTCAAAACATTTGGGAATATTTTTACTTTAAATTTTTTTAATGAAACTCCAAAATGTATTCAAAACCAATTTTCCCTTTGATCTTAAGAATAAAGTATAAATGTATTTTGAAAACTCATTTCATGAAAAATAAATAAAAAATTATATATTATTTGGGAAAATATTTCTTTAAAAATTAACTTCTTTATCTTAAAAAAATAGATTTAATTGAATTAAGGTCTATTCGGCTGGAAAATCCATATGTTGTGAAATTCATTTTCCACAAAAAAAGTTTTAAGAGAAGTGACTCTATAAGAAATAGAATAGAATATTAATAATTAAAAACAATTATTTTAAAAGGTAAATGATGGGAAAAATTCATTTGAATTTCATTTTATAATAGGATAATATTTTTTGAATCCTTTTAGAATATATGGTTTTGAATGAACCGATATTTCCAACCAAAGGGAGAGGAAAATTATGACTTCCAAAATAAACAATTTCAAGATCATATCATGTTCCAATGACTATAAAAATATTTACATTACATGTATATAACACTAATAATTTTCAGATAATAAATATATTTACATTTATTAATATATGGATCATATTTATTAATTAATTAAATCATTATCATAAATAACCTCGCCAAACAATGAGATTGTTTCAATAAGCTCTTAAAATTGGATAACAAAGAATCACCCTCTCCACGTATGATAATTAATTTAAATTTAGCCTAAAATATTCTTAAAATAATTTTATTAATGTAATAATATTTAAAATTTTTGTATATTCACCTAGAAAGAATGATTTTTTGAAAAAAATCATTTCTCTCAAAAAATGGAAATTCACAGAATATTGTCTTACTAATTTGGTAACTTCTGAAACATTAAAACCATAAATGAATGATAATATAATAAATATTTAAATATCATATATTAAATAATTATATTCATAGAATTAATTTATTAGTAGTACAAAAATCAGAAAATGAAATTAGTTGTGAATAATGAATGAATATCATGAAAATCAGAAGTGAGATGATATTCCATTATCATGTGTCCTGAATCAAATCATACACATAAAAATGTCATATATTATAAAAATAATTTTATTATAATTATAAAATAGATCCATATTATTATATTTTATACAATATTTGGTTTTATTATGACATTACATTACCCTCTGGTTAACAATTCATTCTTAAAGTTTCACATAGGGTAATATCTTCTTTGTTCTTCACTTGTGTCTTAATTTGTTATATCTTTGTTCCTAATTAATATATCATGAATTAATTAATTCAATCCATTTAAGGAATATAATATATATTAACTATATTTTTATTATAATAATCTATTGAATATAGATGTATGAAATGGAATACACTATTCATGGAGACAATAGGTTGTACATATGCAGAAACATTGATTCTGTTTTAACAATTGTATTTGATAAAAAAATGATAATTAAATATATATATATATATATATATTTAATATAATTTAATTAAATTAACATTACAATTATATATATTATATAATCTCACTAAAATCGTCCTTAATACATTCCATGTAGTGTGTCAAGGAATTAGATCACATAGGGGTGTCCACACTTCCTCAAACGAAGTTATGATATTCACACAAAATGGAATTTATAATGAAATGGGATGTAAAATCATTAAAAAAGATTAATCACAATATAAATATCACATATATTATATATACATATGATATCCCTCATAATAACTAAAATTTTATGTGGTATATAAAAAATGAACATTCATTGATTAGTGAAAAGGTAGTTCACCCTACATATAATCAATATGTTTCGTACCAATTAGATAGAAGTGTGAAAAATAGTAGTTAAAAAATATATCATAAAACCATATCATTATATTAAGGATACATTTTTTATGATCATCGATTATTTATATTTGTTTTGTGAAGAAGGAAAATATGATAAATGAGCATGATGATCTATCCTAGTTCTTATATTGGTAATTCCCTTTGGACTGCAACAATGGGATTACATGGATTTAATTTTTTTTCCAAAGGTGATTAATATAGGTTTATGGGGGTCTGTTTAGAATATAATCTTTATGAGATCAACCAATCCAATTTTTTGATATTTGGGATAAAGATGTAGGAGAGGGGGCCTTTTTATATAAGAGGAGGAGTGACACTCTAGTAAATCCTTGGAACAGAAATTGCACCCAGATTTATCTTTTTATGTTGATCCAATAATGGTCCAAATTTTATAAAATAATATATAGGGTTTATATACTTTCATAATTTGGATTTTTTAAATTTTTATATGCCATTTTGGTTATTATGATTAAGGTTTAGTACATTAACAAGCTAATTTTTATCATATTTGTTGTAATTAATTTTAATTATATTCTTTATTATTTTTGGTAAAAAACTAATATACCCATATTACACATTATAAATTAAGATTATTTGAAATATATAATCTATATTTAAAATATTTATTCATATAAGTGGGAAAAATTAATTTAAATTGAATCCTAGAGATGAGACAATAATGTAGGGGTATTGATGTATAAATGTTCAAAATATAGTTATATTTTTATATTGAATATCAATATTATATTGATTATAATGAAATAAATTGGATTAGATGATAAAACATTAATCTAATTAAATATTAAAACAAATTATAATTATAATTTATCTTTTTAATTAAATTAGATCAATATGCTATTTTAAAATAAAAAACTAGTAATTTACAATATTTATCAAAATATGATAAATCAATAAAAATTTACCATAACCCAATTTTTTTATATTTAATTAATTGAGTGTATATTGACATATAGGCATTATAACATATCCAAAAATATGAATTTAAATAGGTTATCCCTAAAAAGCCTGTTAAAGCATTTTAATAAAAAAATATTATTTTAGGATTACAATTTGGTTTATTACTGTGTTATCATTATCAAATATAATGGATGAATATCAAAAACATTTTGTTAGATATATAATATATATATTAAATTAATATCAATCACTATATTTAATTAATTTCATTATAAATGAAAAAAATTCCATGTAAGATTAAAAATAGTTATATATAATTACATTCCATTTATATTCCATGGGTTCTTATATCCATTTTTAAGTCATTTGTAACAAATTAATTCAACAATTTATTTTAATAAAATAGTTAATCCTATTAATAACCTTCAAATTAATATCTATGTTATATCAAATTATACTAAAGAGAATTCATTTTAATAATATATTATTTTTTAGTAACCCTCATCCTTGTGTGTTATAGAAGTCATTGAGGAAATTTAGACTTTCGTATAATATAGGATAACCTCAATGATATATATAAAGAAATATAATCATTATGTTTCATGTAGTGCATGATTAAATTAGATTATCATATAATATAATTCAAACATGTTTGCATAATATAAAATTAATTGTTTATTGTGTTTAGTGAAATTAAAAATATTAAAAATATTTAAATATTTAAATAAATATTTCACCAAATCTCATGGTGTTATTAACTATGTGGATTAGCACCTCATTGACAGAGGGAGCCACACGGTTGGTGAAAAGTTATCCCAACCATATCTCCACACCATATGACCTATAATATTTAGTGAATTACTATTTTTTATTTATTTTATTTCATTCTCCATATAACTTCACCCATATTGAACCTCTGTAGTAATGGTACCAAAACATGAGCTCCTCCCTTCTTTATGTATGTTTATCCATTAATTGTTTTTAATTATGAGTTCCATTTAAAAATAATTAAAGATCCAGTTATTTATTCAACTTTATTTCCTACTATTTTTCGGAATATGGCTGGTGTGTCCTTTTTGGTCCTCCTAAAACACTAAAACACTCACTCTTTTAGAAGATTCATTGGTACGGATTTAATGGGTTGTTCTATTAAAATCAAGGTCTATGGTTGGGTAATCATCCAATAACAGAAATCATATATGTATTCTTAAATTATTTTCCCATATTAATGATGTTTCATATGTTTCATGTAGTTATTATAATTCACATATTTAATTATGTTTGATGTATTGGGTTATGAAATTTGATTTGGGATATAGACTTTTTTAGGGACCCATCACGAACCCCGTTGGGTTCATTCATGATATAGACTAGACCTAAGGCTACCCCTGGGGTATGCCGAACCCTTAAAATGGGGAAATAATTTGTAATATATAGTCATATTGGAAATATGAGAGTGAAAGGGATGTGAATTATAATCAATTATGTTGGATTTTGAAAAGGGTATATTGAATTGTTAAAATTTTGGATTTTGTAAAATGTTAAGGGGGATTTTGAAATTTGTAAAACAATGTTTTAAGGAATTATACTTAGTTATTAATTTAAATGGATAATATTATGATTTTGAAGTGGTAAATATTTGGAAAAAGGAGGTAGTAGCATCAAGGTGATTGACAATATGTTTTTCGGTGTTTATTTAAAATGATTCTTTGAAGTGATGATGTTGTACCCCTATTTTTGAAAATTACTTAATGGTTATTTAAAAACATTGGATAGTGAAATGAAAACTATGGGGTATGGTTTATATTTGAAATAGTAAGACTCATGTTTTAATTTTTTGGATTCATGATGATTTCAAATAAGTATTTTGAATTGTTTTTTATACCATAATTATGTTTTAATGGTCCATTGGGACCATAATTGTTGAAATGACATATGGGTTAGTGGGATTTAATCCATTAAAATTATATATTAATGTTAACATGTGTTTTTAATTATGGTTGAGGGTTTTTTAGGTCTAGTTATTATGATTTATAAATGGTGTTTGATATAATGATATATGTTCTTAATTAGATATTGTTTTTAATAATAAACATATCATGTGGTTAAAGAAGAATGTACTAATGTAATAGTACAAGGTTGTAGAGTAAGTTTTCTAGAATTAGGATCTATGTGCATAACATATTGAATGAGGATCAAATATTGGTGTGGATATGATGATTCAATTGGCCCCACCCATTTTTTGTCCGAGTTCGATTTTTAGACTAAGGCTCTGTGCCCCTAAATCATAAAACGGGGCACCATATTTGTGATGAAATATAATGATGGTCATGGAATACTAATGTATTTTTTTGGGCTGAGATATTGTAATGAGTCCTTATACTTCCCAAATTAATGGTAATTGTTGGAATACAATACTAAGGCTCTAAGGTGTGTTGATTAATGGATTTTCATTGTGAATGACTTTTTTCAATTAAGTGAATTTAAACCCATATGAAATTTATTAGGCTTCCGGTGTGATGATAGATAGTTTAATTGGTTGGTTTACACTATTAAAATTATTTTTCATAATGGTTAAATGATAATTTCTAAAAACATTTATACATTCCTTCTATTTACATGTTAATTTATTTGACTCTACGATCCAAAATACACTATTGTATTGACTTATTATTGATTTTATAACAATTTGTGGTGGATTACTTTGTTGTATGAACACCCTAATAAGGCCACCATGGTACATTAGTACCAGATTAGACAATACATGTATCTGGTATTGGTTCAGGATAGTGTCTTGGTGTTTTATTTTTTTATGGGATGAGAGTTTGGAGCAAGGGATGTTATTGACAAGTTGGTATTGGGTCCACACATGAGTCATTATAGTATTTATGGAACTAGGATGTGACTTATATTACTACATAACCTATAGTTTATTAATCATATTGTTATAGAACAACTTCTTTGTTTTTATTGGAACATCCATATACCTCCCCTTATTATTATTTATGGTTTTTCAATGGTTTTTATTACTTATGTTTGACTATATACTGATAAATGGATATGGTATCCCAATGATTTATTTCATACCAATACTTTGAGTCAGTATCCATTGGCGTATGGAGGGGGGGGGGTGTGCCTAATTTCTAGTGCTGACCCGGCACGGGGAACCAAATGTAGTGGCTACTAGTTTAGGGATGTTATAAATTGGAAACATAGTTGGTGTCTTTTTTTTTACTATTTTATTATATCATACAATAAAATAGGATATTATAGGGTATTGATAATGATCTTATTCCGGAGTTCCAATATCCCCATATACATGTTAAAACTCACATTTCTAGGGGTTGTAATGGATTCTCTATTTTAATATTTTATTTTCGATTGATACATCCACCTTATGTGGAGCACATTGATTTAACATTATGGATTAATGAGGTTTTATCCCTTGGAATGGTTTAGAATGAGAGGGTTTTGAGTTCAAGAATCACGATAGGTACATAGGATTTAAAGTTCATCAATATGTTTCTTGGTATTAATAGTTACTTGGGAATTACATTTTAGTGGTTTCATTTCTAAATGTTATTTTTGATTGTTGATCTAACCCTTAAATTGTCAATACTGGGATTTTTTAAATTATAAATTTGAAAAAAATATTTTTAAATGTTTTATAAATACAAAATAAACGTGTTTTGAATGATTATATGATTGGGTTTTGAAAATAATAAATTATAAATCCCAAACCAAGGATTTTAAACTATATAGTTTAATTAATAAGTGAAATGTGATTTGGTGGGTCCTGATGGAACATTGGGAATGGTTTTTCCTAGTTCTATGATTGGACCACATTTATGGAAATGGGAGTGCTCTAGTTTATGGCTATGGTTGGGGATCCAAAGTCTATGTGGCCATATGTTATGAGATGTTTTCCATAGTGTGGGTGTGGTAAACCTTGTAGGTTTTGACCTTGCGAGTCATGATATCGATACTGGAGAGGTTTTTATTCTTGTAGTGAATATATGTCTGTAATTTTATCCATGGTGTGTGGCCTAAATTAATTTATCACTTGAGTGCATTAAATGACATGTGTTTTGGATTTGTGAAAGAGAACCACCTTTGATCAGTTAGTTATTCAAGGTTTGAGGTTCATGTCATATATAGAGAGTACGAGTGGAATTTTCATGAAATTTTTCTAGTTTATCAATTTTTTTTATCATTTGACATTCTAAAATACAAAATATTTTTATATATATTTAGGATTCTTGTGACTTTCGATTTTTATGGCACATGTAGACATTTTTTTCATTGATAGTGGAACATAGTGATTTTTACATGATGTGGTTATCCTAGAGGGATAAATGATTATGTTTAATAGTTTTGTGGTGAAACTCATGTTGTGGCTAGGTCGATGGTATGGATAAATAGATGGTATCCTCAATGTAAGGTAGAAAAATGTTATAGGTCCCTTGAAATGTGAATAATTGATGAATAATTCATAAGTGGAATCTATTCATGGTTGGTTCCATCTGTTTTTTGTAAAAAATTAATTGTTGTGCCATATTTACATTCATAGGGAGCCTCCCAAGTGACTATTGTTGGTTGTAAGGTTTCTTTTGAATTTTAGGAATGTTTGTTGTCAAATCCATCTATTTTACATTGAGTGGTGAAGGCCACGATATAGATTTTGATCAAACAAGAAAATAGTTACAAATGTATGGATGAATGCTTTTGCTATAGAACAGACACCCGATGGAGGGTGCCCCCAAGGTTAGAGTTTTTTGGGAGAATAGTTGGGTAATTCTGATTGATTTTGGAAATGCATTGAGGGAGATAATATTGATGGAATAGGAGGCAAAATTAGATGATTAAGAGGGTGTTTGGGCCTTACTATACTGATTCACGAATCATGTGATCATAAGTCTAGTTCTGAATATGGTTTCAGGATATTTTTAGACCATGTGGACTTTAATGAGGTTCAGATGTGGGAACATGAAATGATGACATGATATTATTAGGGATGTGTGAATATGTGCCTGAGGATAAGAACATTTTTTCATATGTGTGACATAGTGAGAAGAAATTTTTTTGTGCAAGACAATTGGGTTGTAGATTCGTGTAGTGGTCATTGTTTTTTGGGTAAGCCACTAGGGTCATTCTAGATGACTAATAGTGGAAATTTGAGGCAGTTACAAAAGTGGTATTGGGTCATGATTCCTTGGTAGATGGTCATGAAGTGTTAGTGTCCCAACATCCCCATTGGAACATTGAGAGAGCATAATATCTCTTCATCTCTACCTAAAAGAGTTTTGGTCGTATATGTATCATCTAAAGAACTAGCTCATGGGGTAGTATTTGAGGATCTATGTGGTGGTGAATACACCATTGACTAGTTACTATTGATGTCCTCATGATGGATCAAATGTCAAAAAATTCCTTGGGATCAATTCTTTGAATCCAATAATGTGTAATGGGTGATTTTGTTTCTCTAGTGGAAAATATACAGACACAACCCAATTTAGTGTTTAACATATGCATAAATAATTATGTCTTTCATGAATGTGTGGAGAAGGATTTGGAGTGAATGATTTTGAATGATGTGTGTATTGAAAATGAAATGGGTTTTGAGGGAGAACCTAGTGATCCTTAGTTGATTGGGTGATGGTATACATTCTTGTTTTCAAAATGATGATGTGTACCAAGGAGAAAAATAATGGATTAGAGATTATTTCTCACCGTGATAATTTAATATAACCTGAATATGGGAAAACCCATCATTAGGTGTGTGATATGATTGTGTCATTTCATTAGTGAGAAGATATTGTGGGAAGGTGAAAATAGTATCATTTCAATAGTAAAATATGGGAATTTTGGAAAAAACTAGTTACTGATGGTCTATCATGGTATGCTAAAAAGAAAAGATGTGGAAAGATTAAGATGCCACCAGTTTTGTGTAATAATAGAATCTATATTTTTTAAATGATGGTGAAGTTGAGAAATGACATTTTATTCTTATCCTTCAAATCGATAGTTTATGCTTGTTTACACCATGTGGTTCCAATGGAAATGATGTATTCCAGTGTTGGTTGGTGTTCTCATGGATGTTTTGGAGTGATGGGTTTGGAAGAAAATGATGTATTTTGGGATTTGTTTGGAGTTTCTATTGGTCTCTCATTGAATATTGGCAGTTCCAAATGTTGAGAGGATGTGGTGGTAATATAATGTGTATGGTGGGGAGAACCATAGCTGGTATCTGATCAGTTGAGGATGTGTTCAGTCATATGGGAGGGATGGGAATGTGTGATTGAAATATTAGAGTGTTAGTTTTGGTACTAGGAGATGGCTCCAGTATCGACCAGTTGAGTACCTTTAGATGAAGGTTATTCTTGGGTTGTTTTACATAGGTTCAGATATTATGTGAGGTGGTAAGGCCTCAAGTTATTGATTGATGTGGGTCTAGAAATGTGTTTGGAATAATTTTTTTTATTTGTGGATGTCGAGCTTTAGTAACTATTTATATTTTGGTAACTACATGAGATCGTTCCATGTAATTTTGGCAATGTGGTTTGTATAGGATCAAACTGAAGGTATTCAGATATTCTCTCTCAATGTAGTGTAGTTTTTTGTCGATATCCCCTTGTGTAGTTCATTACTGACAATACCTAGACATTTCACATCTGTGAAATGGTAGTAATGAATGGTTAGGTGTGGATGCATCCATGGAGGGGTGTCTTTTTCATGATTATGGATCCCGATGGGGGAAATTTATTTGGTTCTATACCGGTTCATTTCTTTGAGTGTTACAATAGAATGGCCTTGAATATGACATTAGTAGGGGTATGGTGGCTGGTAAGTGGACCCTGTATCCCAAACATTGGGACAAGAATGATCATTAAGGCATTCATCTACTATTGGAGGATTTTCCATTGTAATACAGACTATTAATTTCTTTTCCATATAAATAACATTTTATAAATTTTATATTATGTTTTAATGAATTTTTTTTTCTGATATGGTACTATATAAATATTTTTATAATCATCATTTGGGGATTATCTATTTGCCCAGAAATCCTATTTATTACAATATATATAAATACATGTTTGGGAATATATAAAAATATTTCACTATAAAAACATATAAAATAATTTCTTATTTTCCACTATGTTTCTACATTATAATGTAAAACATAAAATTATTACAGTTATCATTTATATATATTTAAGAAGTATATCAAATTTTTCTGAAATAATTATTATCATTAAAAAGTAATTTATAATGATAATTTTATTTTCATTTAATTTTTAATTTTTATTTCATTTAATGTATTTATTTAGAACAACCATGGCTATCAATAATTAATTTATTCAATAAATGAAATAGATTTCTTATTAAATAAGTGGGTAGAATAAATTTTGATATCATTTTAATAGATATTAGAAAGAGTTTATTTCCTTCCATGTTTCTAATTTTTCTATCCCATATAAATCATGAAGTGTTTTATAATATATTTCTTATATATAATTTTCCTACAATATCTAATATATAATAAATTAGTATTCTTATCATTTTTCACAATGTTATATTTTTTAAGAGCAATATATTAGGTGAATTTCAAATTAATTATCACCTCTCTTTTATTATGAAGTTAAATAAAGGCCAATATATAGAATTATGAATCCATTAGGATGCCTATATTTTTTTTCCATGGATAGGTTACTTAAAATTTATTTTTTCCTAAAATGTTTTCCTTATAAATATTTTCATGAATTCACCCAAAAATCATTTAAAATGAAACATAATTATTGTCAATTATAAATAATACAAAATAAAAATAATTTTGCTAACTTGGATATAAAATAATGGATGAGAAATATTCATGGTGAGAATTTTAGCATTCGGTTAATTGATAACTTTTATAGAAAACAATATTTTAAAAATTGTTATTAAAAAAAATATTTTAAAATTTATTTCCAAAATTGTTCAATAAATATCCTATGTGAAAAAAATTATATTTTTTATGAATTGTCACAAGAATTCTATTCATATACATTAATTCTCATTTCAATAATCAGTTTTAACTCAAACTATAATCCAAGACCCTGAATTCTTCAATTTATTATCCTAGAATCTCTTTCATCAGTTTTTAACCACTATTATCCACTAATATCAATCGTTATCAGCTACATTTTTTAACTCTAAATATTTGTTAATCTATCCCTTTCATCATCTTCCAACCTCTCTGGTATCTTCGATAGTGGGGTTGTGGTTTTTATAAATTCTTATTATATTTTATATTATAATTAATTGATGTTTTAATAGTGAATATTTGTTTGTGAATCATTATATTGCATATTTTTACACAATAATAAACTATAACTTTCATTTCTAACATTGTGGATTCCTTCTTATTTTTCCATCCTCCACTATAGATATAGTAAAAGAGGGTTCCATATAACCACCATAAATTGGAAATATTTATTATCAAGTCATGTATATTTTTTTTATGGATTGTGATACATAGCATAAAATTTATGAAAATATTTTTTCAATGATACAAATGATAATTTTTGTACATCATTTCATGTATAAATACGTTATAATAGGTCCCAATTATAACAAGATCCCCATTATACTATGAAGTTAATCGTAAAAAGAAGAACATATGTTCCACATACATCTTAATGAATAGACAAAATTAATGATGTTTGAATACCAAGTGCTATGGATTGAAAAAAACGGATACATATTCTCATCAAATATCTATATGGTAATTTCAAGTAGATGTGATTATGATGAATGATCTTCAAAAATTAAAACATCATTTTTTATCATTAGGGGATCATATTTATGAAAAATTGTGTTGGAATTTATAACTATGATCATTATTATTGTTTACATTATTAGTATTTAAATTTATTTAAGAACAAGACCATTACAATTAGGGTTTGCTGATGTATCTTGAGTATGGTACATCATTTATTGTATGAAATTTATTTAATATTCAAGAATTTATTTTTTACATCCAAAAGAATGGATTATTTTAGACCCAATTTATTTGGAAATCAGTACTATTATTAAATCAATGTCAATTTGGATTAATGGTAATTATATTTAGTAAGGATATAAATAGATAAACTATGAAATCATGATAAAAGTATAATTGGAACCTAATTTATAATATATCATGTGAAAAGAGAATATATATCCTTAAATGTTATTGTTGGTGGTTTTTATTGATATGAAATTCTAGATATACTTAGATTCCATGATGAGTTTTTTGGCTCTACTATACATTTTTCAATATCAATCATCGTTATAGAGGAAAGGGAAAACACCCACACACACCTAATGTTTATATATAATCATGGACAATTGAATTGAATTAGAGTGTATGAAACGGTGGGCCCATAATGGTGGATGTGTAACTTAAATGTATACAATCAAAAATTAAATAAATAAATTCAATTTAATGAATTTTTTTGAATAATTACAATTGAATTTATTTAATTATTACTTTTAAATTTTATTCCGTGACTATACAAAAATTATATTAGTTCATTGAATAATATATTTTTATTATTAAATAAAAATTTAATAATTTTGGGTAGAAAGATTGGAGTAAATGTAATTTATGAAACCATATAAATTATTTTATGTTATAAAAATAGGTGATTAAATAACCAAGACATTGGTAACATGTTTTATGTATATTGCATGCCATTTTTTCTTTTTTAATTAATAAGATTCATAAGTTCCTAAATGAAATTTATAGAGGACATAACATATGTTTTATTATTTATTATTTTCAAAATTGTGAGAAATAATATTTTTATTGAATTCAATCACCCCTCCTCATCCCAATAATGTCATAGAGCTAATGTTATCAGATGACCAAGGATTATTAAATCAGTGATATAAGATTTTTTTAGATTTTACAATATCAATTTGAAATTATGGGGAAAATTTATCTATGATAGAATAAAAAAATCATATTCCAACGATCAATCTAGATTTGGGAATATGTGTGGATGATATAGAGTGTTTCGAGATCAGTTCCATCGACCAATGATTTCCAATTATGTGGTATATTTTTTTTGAATTATATGAGGACCAATTTTGAATATTCTCATTATTTTTTCATAATGATGAATAAAATGTCACATGACTAGTGAATGTATCTAGGAAAGGTAAATTTGGTTTAATGTCTTACAAAAACTTAATACGATAAATATTAAAATACCATTGTCAGTATTACACAATTCATTGTGTTCTGTTAATTTATATCAATTTATTTCATACATATAATTAAGTTGATTTAAAATTTCAATTTTCATTTATAAGAGATGAGGGACTTCACCTATTTTCCTTCTATAAAAACACATCTATTAGATAACAGATTACAATTTTATATTCACTCAAATACCAAGACTATAATTATTCTAGATTAAGACCATAATATATATATATATATATATGTATATATATATATTTCTGTGTGTGTGTGTATTTATCATACATCAAAGGAGGATTATATCTCTAATGACTGTTGAGTTTTTATTTGTGTAAATGGTCCAGATCCTATACCAGTTGGACCTGTATATTTGAGCCCTAATACCAACAAAATCTAGATCAATAAACAATTAATATAAAAATAAATCAATATAGAAATACATAGATATATATATATATGTTTATATGTTTATATGTTTATATATTATTTTTGATTATAGGTTCTATTATGGGGACAAAAAACATTCTTGGTCTTTTAATTGAAAAATCATGAATCATATCTGTATATTTATGAATGATTTTCAAAATGTTGTGTTTTATGGAGTGACATAGCCTCATATGAATTAAAAAACAAGATCCAATATTTTTTTGGGTTTAATGTAATACAATTTAAGAAAAATTCACTAAAGTGGTGTTTTTGACTCCCCCAGATCATGATGAAGGACCCCATATTTGATGTGGTTTGGTAAATAGAAATTACCAAAGATGAATAGTTTTATAAAAATATATATAAAAAAATTATTTTATGTATATATTTTAGTTTAACCCCATAAGGGGAACCTTCCTCCCTCCACACATGTAAGGTGCATGTGGTTTAACATTACACTTACCCAATACCCCTAACTCATCAAATCGATTTGAGTAAGGCAATACAGGATCTACAAATCCCATTCAGTACATATGGATATTTACTTCTTCATCAAAAATCACTCCAACAGGGTAATGAAATCCTTCGATCTCGAATAAATTTTCATAATTTTGATAAAATTAATTGTTTTTATATTTTAATGAAATAATTGATGGTAGACAATGATATGTTTTCTATAAAATAATATAAAATATAATATATTTTAATTCACTAAATATAATATGAGGACCTAATCAAAGAAAATATAATTGTTAAATGATTTTAATATGTTTTTAATCATCATGAGGCATAGACCAAATGATCTGTGTCAGGATTTATTTATTTATTTATTGCAATTTATTCAATTTTAATAATAATTTTTTGAATAGTTATTTATACATCACAGAAATCATCATAGTTTATAAAAAAATATTTCACATCCACAATTGTATTATTAATATATATCCCACATACTTGATATCCCCTCATAAGAATATGATTATTATTTTAAAATGAAATGGGTCAAAGGTGACTCATTTCACTATGTGATTTTCGGTGAATGGGTAGACAATGAAACATTAGATCTGTTAGTACTGCAACTAAAATATCATACACTGTAACTCTTGTTCATCGCCCATGGTTCTATGTTGATCTATTTTGAAGTTAATAGATAATTAATCGGTATTGGCTAATTATAACATCATATAATTTTATTTATATATTAATTATTATTTTTTGTTTCTTTTTTTGTTCTTATTTGGGATCATATAAAATAATAAGATTGCATTGGTAGAAAAACCTAACTAGTGCATTGAATGTCATCTTTTCTTATAATATAATATTGATGTGCATTTATTGAAATAAAAAAATACTGTTTAGATATAAATTGTATAAATTTATAAAAATAAATTAATCTCTAAATGAATAAATATGTTATAAATAATTATGTTTGTTATTTTTTCACTATAAGTATTTTATGATATTATCATCCTCTAGAGTTGTGGGTTCCTCACACTATTTGGGAGTTCATATGAGAATAGTACTTCCACATAACATATGTTGATAAAAAAATGTATCCATAGAAAAAATAATGTACCATTAGTGCTATATTTTCATTAATGTATGTTTATCATTTGATGAAGTGGATTCTATACTCAACTGATCAGAGGGATATGTGTTAATATGGTTAGCCAGCTAAATTACTTCAGTGAGACTCCCCATATAGTAGTGTATCCAAATATTTCTCTATCATGTGAGGTTTTAAGGATCCTTCCAAATAAATTATTCATGTTATATAGTATTCTGAATTTAGTATTTGAGGGACCCAATAATTCAAAAAAATAGTGCGACACATTTAAGAAAAAAAATCAATAATTTGTAAAAAAATTAATCAATATATTATTGATAATAGATTATGTTAATTTTTTTAGAGAATGTTAAGTTATACAATTTATTTATAGAAATATATTATGAAAATATAACATGTCATAACTAGAGTGAATTTCTATTCCTAGTGTAATCATTTGAGAAAATTATAGTTATGTGAAAAGAAATTCTAGGTTTTGGTGTTCCCAACACTGGTTGTTCTACCTCAGGAAGAATGTGTGAAAATTAATATTATAGGAGAAAACTTAATTATGTATTTGATATCTACATCAATATTTTATCATCAATGTCTTATATGTTATGAAAATTACATCTGGACTTAGATGGATTAATATGTTTTATCATCTCCAAGAAGTATGTGAGGAGTAGGGGAATCAAAAAAATGAAAAAATGATTGTTACATTGAAATCTTGAAAAATGAATTAGATTTCATGAGCATTCAATATATTAGTTTCAAAAATAAAAATTTCTAATTTAAATAATTATCATTGTGGATTTTGTAAAAATTACACAATGGATAAAACTGTTTATTACATTTGGGATTCGGTTCCCCATGAATAATTGAACTCATAAAAATAATTTTTTTTTTCTTAAGGTGAACTTGTTGTATTAGAAGTTAAGTAAAGTAAATTGAAATTGTGATGTAAAAAAGAAATTTTATGACAAAAATCAATGAAAAATGGAAAATGAACATATAAGAGATTATTTGTTACACTGGACATGAGATATGTATATGGAAGATAAAATGGAACGTGTTGATGTAATGGCTAGTGGATGGATTCAAATAGTGTAAATTCACAATGGTATGTTATTTTTCAATATTATATATTGTTTTTTAGATATTTAATGAACATATCACATTTTTATCCACATTATGTAACGAAAAAACAAATTTGTTATATGTTTTAAGTATATTTCACCAAGTGGGTGAGAAAGTTTGATTCATTAGAAAATATTTATTTGTAAACACAATCTGCATTCATTGAATGTTGATTTAATTTAAATATTATTATTTAAATTTTTTTCACACATAAATTGGAAAAATGAAATATTCACCCATTTTGTAATGATTTTTTTTAGTATTATAATCAACTATTAATTCATTAATTCTTGAATCGTTTTGAATATTTGATGAATATAAAATTTAATAGTTAAATATGCTTTTCTGATAATATGATTCCATGTCCCGTAAAACTAGATCATGTTTTCATTGATATACAATGTGTGATATTTAGACTCCATGGATATGAAAATCCAATGGTATTATTGACATATTTACTATAGATACACCACATTTTCATAGGTTAATATTAGGTTATTTTAATGTTTAAAAACAGAAAATAATTAACAAATAATAATATAAATTATTTTTTTAATTTAGGAAAATAAAACCATGCATTATTTTTACATATAAAATAGGATAATTATTTTGTTCCTTCTTCTCTATATTCTTTTTGGCCCTTCTATTCTCCAGAGTACAAGCAATCACCTAAGGATATAAATCTAATAAGGGTATGGGCTTAAATTACAGTAATGGAAAAGACAAACACATAAGTAAATATAACCTAGGGTGAGCATAATTATCATCAACCCAACCTAATCATGTGATCATATTCAGAATTTTTATAGGAAGAATTAGATAAATGCAAGGAATGTGAAAATTCATACAAATGAATCATCATGTATTGTTGGTAAACTACCACACATTGTTGTCAAAAAATAGTGAATCATGTTCACTCATAAAAGATATCAATAATAATAAAATCTATATTTCCAAAAATATAGAATCATGTTCACACATATTGAGCAAAATCTCAGAAGATACATCACATTACTAAATGGATTATAGAGATATATAATTCATGGATCACTCATCATGTCATAACATATACATAATCATGAAAACAACATAGATCATATATCAATGTTAGACATAAAAGAACCCATGGAAAGGAAATATGTTTCATGAGTATTTAATAAAGAATACATTCCGGAATAATCCATGAGGTTTCCAACATAAAAAGGGAATACCCTATTGGTTATTATAATCATCAATCTTCAGTGAATAATAAACAATCTTAAGAGAAGATAAAAATGAATTTTTAGAAGGAAGAATACTTTTTGATAAATCATCTAAATTATCGTCAAATTATAATGGAAGAAATCCTATCATATAAATGAAAATTTATGAAAAAAGAAAAAATATTTCATTAATATTAATAAACATCCAAACTCAAATTTTGAATGAATGTGTAATAACTAAAAGAAAGGAAATTTTGTTTGAGAATCCACTTACCTTATGTTTGAATTATTTTTAAATATAATATGATGGATAAAAAAATAAATTAATTAATTAAAACATATATAACAAATGATTGATTTATTTTGGTTATTATAGGTTTATGATTTATTTTTGGACGTAATGATGAGTTATAGAGATCAATTCTATCATTCCGAGAGTGTTCTTTTCATTATTTCCATGATCAGTTTAAAAGTATACATATATCATAGAACATGTAAAATGATAATATATATCCAAAATCGATATTATATGTTATTGAAAACCTCCATAATTTTTTTGGTTTTATTTATAATTTTTTCAGATATGAATTTGATACATTACTTAAAATTTTGATGACAATCATTTTAATTCTGGTAGTTTTTTGTCACAATGAACTCATTTTGTTTTATTATATAACATATTTTCTATATAATAGTTCTAGAAAATAAAAAATATTATATGTCTCATTTTAAAATCTTTTTTATCAATTATCAAGTTTTTATGACTAGACATGAAGGCAATAAAGAAAAAAACTATAGGTTCCAGGCGCAGTGAAAGCGCATTATGGGGATTTCCCAACATTATTTTTAGCGTTAAAAAACATTCAATCCAAAATCCGTCATGATATAAATCTCCAGATATTCGGAATGACACGAAGAACATAAAACAAAAGAAGAGTCCTAGAACAATTGAGATAGGATCATCATATGTTGGTTAAAATTAATTTAATTAATTCACAAGAATTACCGTGGTGGAATTATTTTTTCGTCGATGTATCCGGTCATGATCTTGTGATCCATCATTTCATCATAGAATCCAAGTATAGAAATCCTATAGCATTGATCCACACGTTCTCCACATATCTCTGGACGTCCCCGAAGGGATCTCCGGGTGCTAGCACGGAAGAACCTTCGCTTACGATGTCCGCCTTCGATTGCCTTGATCCGGTGGAGGATCTCGCTCTAGTAACATAAGGGATTTATTGGTTGAAAGTAAATTCTCTCTTAGCTTGAGAGTATTTACAAATAAATTCTGCACAACCAAAAATGGCTCTACCAAAGTGTTGGGGTTGTGAGGATATTTATAATCGGGTTTGAGGTTAATTTAGTTATGATAATAAATAAACGCGTTACGCATTGTATTTATTTCATTAACTCTTATTCAAAACTCCCATGTCGAATCATTAATTCCTTGACATGTTCCCACACTGATTATAATAAATATCATTTAATAAAACAATATTATATCCTCAAAATGCCGACTGGAAAACTACACGGCGTGTAATAATTAATACATGGTGTGTACTTGTTTTGCATAAAACTACAGGGCGTGTAAATTTAATATAAATGACGTGTACTTTTATTTTCCATTTTTCTCCACTACATTTATTAGACCTTGATTAATGGATATTTATTTCTTAAATAAATACAACTGCATTACTCGCTAATAAATATGTTATTCCGCCCACAATATATTCTCTCGAATAACTAGTGTCGAAAAAAATGCGATCATACATCCATAAATAATTATTAAACCACAGTCGGGAATAATATCTATTTTACTAGTTAAATTAATATTTAACAGAGATACATGTACACACTTAGTGTGTGACCCTCTAGGCCTATTTCTCAGTGGCATTAGGCGGAGCCTGCCTGAAGTCCAAGGTTAGTGTCTAGGACACGCCAATGCACCCATAGAGAATGAAGTTAATGCCGTAATGATGTGCACCTCCTACAAATGCTTACCGTGTAATATAATCCCTTTGTCTCAATAACTCTAATCAAGCGGGTTTCATGCTAGTGCCATCAACCCATGTGCTCGATTATTCTTTCTTTGACTTCCCGGCACTGAACTCACCCATACCTTACCATGACCATCGATTTATTTAGGCTATATCATTTCCATAAAAGGGCCTGAGAGATATACTTCTGTTATGGAATAGAAGGAACAAATCCTTTCTTGCATTATCTATTAATGCAGTATTACTCATGACGCACCCAACATATCATAACTTGCTGCAAATAGTGTGTCGTCAGAGTTTTCATCAATACATCTATGTGTATGAGTTTTAATACACATTAATAATAATATTAATGTCTAAGGACCAATACACACGTCTGAAGATAGGAACATTCAATTAAACTATGAAATGTGGATTTCTTACTGGCGGGTCTCATTCTCATAATATCCTCCTAGATATTACCAAGGGTGAAGACCATGAGAAGGTGCCTCAATGTTTTATGAGTCCTCAACCCTAATGACTGTATTATTTGTGTCCCTCAAATAACATCAACCAGCCATAGAACATACATTCATAAATAGTGTTACGACACTTCCAGGTTCTCAGCATAGCAGGGATCCTCTATGAACCTTTAATGCAACAGCTGTCTGCAGGACATTATCACATGCCCTTTCACTATGAAGAACAAACAAGATATGATAAGTATTTTATTAATGAATGAAGTACAAAGTAGTCAGTTCAAGGCCAACAACTCCAATAGACTCCTACTTGGACTAGAGCCAACTACTGATAACCTTTAACTGCTAGCTCACACATTATATTCATGATTCTACTGAGATACGCCTTTAGTCATGGGGTTCACCACGTTCTCTTCCTAGGACCCTCTTCTAACTGCAACTTCACCCCTCTGATAGAAATCCCACAAGAGACGATACTTCTGGAGTATGTGCTTTGTTTGTTGATGTGTACTTGGTTCTTTTGAAAGAGCCACCACTACAGTATTATCACAATACAATGTAATGGGATATTTACTGATAAGCACCACATCAAGCTCCTGGACAATGTTCTGAATCCAGACATCTTCCTTGGCTGCATTAGAAGCTGCTATATACTCAGACTCTACTATAGAATCGGAGAAAACTTGCTACTCTAAACTCTTCCAGCTCATAGCTCCTCCATTGAGACAGAAAACATATCCAGATTGTTACTTTATATCATTTTGATCTGTCTGAAAACCAGCATCAACATACCCTCCGATGACAAGCTCCTTGTCTCCTCCATACACCAGGAACATACACTTTGTTTTTCTCATATACTTAAGGATAGTCTTAACAACTATCCCATGTTATTCCCCTGGATCTTCTTGATATCTTCCTACCATGCTCAGTGCATAGGCAACATCAAGCCTAGTACATAACATGGCATACATGATGGATCCTATAGCTGAGACATATGGTATCTTTCTCATCCTATCATTCTCTTATTGTGTCAGAGGACACATTTTCTTAGAATGATGTTAGCCATGTGACACTAGAACCACTCCTCTCTTGGATTGTTCCATACTAAATCTATTTAGTATCTGGTCAATATATGTACCCTAAATTAGTCCAAGCAACATCTTGGATCTATCACAAATGATCTTGATCCCTAAATGTAGGCTTCTTCACCTAAATCTTTCATGGAGAAGCACTTGTTCAACCAGTCCTTGACTGACTGAATGTCTGGCACATCATTTATAATAAGAAATATGCCATAAAAATATACTACTAGGATAACGACTGCATTCCCATTAAACCACTTATAAACACGTGGCTCACATTCATTCTTAATGATACCAAATTCCTTTATGGCTTCATCAAATCGAATGTTCCATGATCTGGATGCTTGCATAAATCCATAAATGGATTTCTGCAACTTGAAAACCCGTTTGGCTTTACCAGGTGTCACAAACCCTTCTGGTTGTGTCATATAGACCTCTTCCTGAATGTTCCTATTAAGGAATTCTATTTTGACATCCATCTGCCAAATCTTGTAGTCATGGTAAGCTTCTATGGAAAGTATGATTCTTATGGATTTAAACATGGAAACTAGTGAGAAGTTTTCATCATAGTCAATTCCTTTATGCTATCTGAATCCTTTATCCACTAGCCTTACTTTATAGGTGCTAACATGACCTTCAATGTCCTGCATTCTCTTCAATCCCCATTTGCATCTAATAGGCTTTACATCAACATGATCATCGACCAAAACCCAAACATGGTTCTGATACACGGAATCCATCTCAAAATTCATAGATTATAGCCATCTTGCTTCTTATGAGCTTTCTACTTCTTCCTTGTAGGAGATAGGCTCATCATTGTCCAACAATAATGATTCACCATCCTTGGTGACTAGGAAACAAAATCTCTCTGATTCCCATACCTCTCTTGTGCTCCTACGCAATACTTGTGTTTTTGGAACCTCCTCCACGAGGACCTGTGGAACTTTTCCTGTAACAAATCTTGTATATCTTGGGAATTAACTTTGTCAAATTCAATCTTGCTCCCTCTCAAGAAAGATGGCTTGTCTGGAAATAGTCACTTTCTTATCTTGAGGGTTATATAGGTAATATCCTTTTGTTTCATTGGGATATCCTATAAGGGTACACTTCGTGCTCCGGGGTGCTAGATTGTTTCATGAGAAGGCCTTAACAAATTCCTTGCATCCCCATACACATGTATGTGACAAAATGGGTTTCTTTCCACTCCCTAACTCAGAGGGAATTCCATTTTCTGCCTTAGTTGGAACTCGGTTTAATGTGTATTCTGTGGTTTGTAATTCATATCCCCAAAAGGATAATGGAAGATCCACATGACTCATCATCGACCTCACCATGTCCAACAAGGTGTGGTTCCTCCTTTATCTAACACCATTCCACTGTGGTGTATAAGGAGGAGTGAGTTGAGATAAAATCCCAGACTCACGTAGAAGATCGATGAACTCTTGGTTCAGATATTCTCTACCTTGATATGATCGAAGTTTCTTTATCTTCTTACTAATATGATTATCTACTTCATTAGTGAATTCCATAAATTTCTCTAAGGCTTTTGAATTATACCTCATTAATTAGACAAATTAGTATCTACTCAAATCATCAGTACAAGTAATGAAGTACGAATATCCACCTCTAGCTTATACTGGAAATGGTCCACATACATCCATGTGTACCAATCCTAGAATCTCTGTGACCCTCTCACCCTGTCCACCAAAAGGAGTCTTGGTCATTTTACCTTGTAAACAAGCTTGGCATCTATCGAGTGGTTTTAGCTCAGTAGAGTCTAAATAACCATCTTGACAGAGCTTTGTCAAGTGCTTTTCATTTACATGACAAAGGCGGTGATGCCACGACTAGGTGATGTATGAGTCATGTGAGTTTGTTTCATTATCGATTGGTAACACTTGGATTTTGTAATTTAATACATAAAAACAAATTTTCAAATGTGCCATACCATAACATACGTTGTTCTTATAAAAGAGAAAACCCATATTTCGAAACATGAAAACAAATCCATCCATATCCAAATAAGATACAAAAATTATGTTCTTGGTAACACTAGGCACAAAATAATAGTTTTGTAAAACCAAAATCATGCCAGTTGGCAATGAGAGGTGATAGTTTCCAATAGCCAACACAGCCAGCCTTGCGCCATTAGGAGCTCGAAGATCCACTTCTCATCTGGAGATCTTTCTAAATCTACTTGGCTCATGAATTTAAATACAGATGTGAGCCCCAAAAGCTGTATCTAATACCAAATGTGTAGAAATAGAAAGATTGCAGTCGATATCAAACTCACCTTTAGCGTCCCCACACTTATGGGTGCAATTACTCTTCCAGTGGCCCTACTTGCCACATGAAAAACACACTTCCCCGCATTCTTTGACCTGCCTCCAGATCTTCCCCTTCTTGGAGGGACGGTGCTCAGGGGATTTAGACCGTTTATAAGTCTTTGGCCCCTTTTCCTTGTCGTTCAATTTCTTGTTCACCATAATGATCGCGAGTTTGTCAAGCTCCATAACCTTACCTACCTGGAGAATCAAGGTCAAAATCTCAGATATAATCTTCTCATTTCCGCTCATATTATTGTTGATAATGAAGCTAGAGAAGGTCTTGGGCTGTGATGATAGGATGAGATCTGTACGCAAATCATCCGGGAATTTAATCCCTAAGATGACCAGGCGTTCAATGTAGCCAATAAACATGACTCCATGAGGCCCAGCTGGCGCAGACTCTCTAAGCGTAGTTTTAAACAAAGCATTGGAGATATCATACCACTCCTGTCACGCCATCTCTTGGTTAGGACTCTTATGGCGAGACATCATGTTATATGCGTACATGTTTTCATGTTGCTTCAAGAGATCATTGGACATGGCCGATAGCATAAATCACTGGACATCTGGGGCAGCATCCATGTGTTTCATATAGAGAGATAATTCCTCATCACGTGCCTCTTTCCCAGGTGCATCTGGAATAGTCTCTTCTAGCACATACAATTTCCTTTCGTGGCAAAGGATGCCACGTAAACTCCTCTACCACTCTTGGAAATTGTTACCGGTGAGAAGGTTTTTCTTCTCAAGTATTTTTCGCAATGATATTTTTGAAGTCATTTTCTTTCCATTTCAACAAATTAAGATGAGAAAAGGTATAGTACACTATTACAAAACGGAGACAAATAAATAAATTAATACTTATTAGTCTCCTTCTATTTTATTGAAATCCAATAGCCCACACCATTCGTTTTGGAAGATTATGTTGCCTGAATATTCTAGTGGCAAGGATCCATATTTCCCTTCGCCTTACCCCATCTAGGGTTGGTCAAGCAACATGAAGGGTTTTAGGAAGGCATTCAAAATTCCAACTACATTAACTCGCAACTCCTTGATCCGCTGAGTGGACCCCCCAATCCTAAAATCCTTTTATTTTGGATTTCCTCAACCTTTGCCTCTTGGTCACACCAAGTCCTACTATGGAAGTCAACCCTTGATGCAAACCAATTCAAGTAAATGAAAAACCTTGAATTAGAATTCCCCGATAATTGAATGCACCCCAAATAGGGTTGGTCAAGAACATTGAACAATAGTTCGATTCTAACAATGATTATGGAAGGCTATATCGACTTAATATTTCTTTTTAGTTATGTTATCATAATAAGTAAATTTTCATTTTATTATATTTGATTACATTCTTGATAATATTAAGTGGCATATACTTAAGTGATTAACCATGTCTAAGAAAATATCTATGTATAAGACGTTTTTTTATTTTAGTTTCATCTTGAATGCATGTTTAATTCATTAATTGTGTGATCGTAACAACACACCCACAATAAATAAACCATGTAACTGAAAGAAATAAAATAAATGGTATGATCATGATCTTTTTCTATTGGTTATTTTATATAGCGGTTGATAAACAAAACCAAGTCCTAGGGGAGAAAAACCTTTAACCTTTAGGGTTCATGTTTATAGCTTTCCACTTGTCCACCTTTGTATCTCATTGGATTGGTTTCACCTTGGCTCCTGACTTGAGTCACCTCCACTAGACTGGGATCTCCATCAATTACATAGGCATTTATCTCACATGCAGGTGAGGGGTAAAAGGGTTTCTTTACATAAAATAATCCTTGGGCACGCTGGACCTACATATTGATGAAGAGATGGCTCATAGGCCAACAAATTTAATTTAGATAAATAAATTAAAAGAAATCATTCACATAAAAAAGTCTCGGTCTAGCTCATGATCATCCATACATGCAACAATATTTACTCATAAATTAAACTAGTATTCAATTCTTTAATCGTTCTTGCTTAAGATAAATCATGATCAAATCAATTAATTATCTTTATTTAATCAATCCTTTTATCTTAAACCCTTTTATGAACTTCATTGAGATTCTAATAATAATTTTAAAAAAATAAATTCATTTAAAATTATCCTTGTATGTAACTTGTAACATGGAGGCAACCCAGTGAATTCTCGTTCATTACGCAGATGTTAAATTAAAAACATATATATAAAACACCTATCACATGTTGTGCCTCAGCTTTACGCCTGTACTATGGTATATGTATCAAGGGTTTGTATAATATAAATAATATATTTTAATAAATATTTGTAAATTGGATGAGAACACAGCATGTAGTTCCGACTACCCGGCTTGTACTTTAATTCACCGTCCATCCGAAGAACACGCCCGTGGACATGGTGTGTAAATGTACTTCCAAAATTTTTGGAGTACACGACATGTTCTTTTGGAAACACGTCTTGTAGTTTCCAAGTTACACAGTTTCCAGCCGGGAAAACTGTGTACGGGGTACGTGACCCTTCCCTAACCCGAAGGGACCATATGTCATGTTCATTGGACCACATGACGTGTAATCCAGAAACTGTCTGCCACCTGTTTCTGGTCAACACAAGGTGTCTTAAATTCTTAGAAAGAATCCAACACACGACATGATTTGGTGGATCAGTCAATGCATTGCACCTAGACTAAAGAGTGTGTACATCCAAATACATGTCGTGTATTCTGGTGTTATAAGGCTAGAAACGTTTTTCTCCTCCGGATGAGTTCCTCTATTTTACTTTGATCAAAATTAAAAGGAAAAATTCATTTCTGTGAGGTGAACAAGAAATGAGGGAGGATGAACAGATCTCGACATTCAGATTTCCAGAACGATTATACATGAATTGAAATAACTAAATTATTAAATTCTTAAATGAACAACGAAAAACTAAATAATTATAATCAATGATATGATCGCTCTGATACCACTCGTAGGTTCTGGGCGCAGTGGAAGCACGTTGCGGGGATTGCCTAACATTAATTTTAGCGTTAAACAATGTTCAATCTGAGATCTGTCATGATATAAATTTCTGGATCATTGTAATGGAATGAAAAATGAAAAAGAAAATAAGATTCCTGGAACCATTGAGATAGGATCATTATTTATTGGTCATAATTAATTTAATTAATTTACAAGAATTACCTCGGTGGAATTCTTACTTCGTCGATGTCTCTGGTCTGGATCTTGTGATCTGTCGTTGCATCATAGAATCCAAGTATAGGATTCCTCTAGAGGTGATCCACACGTGCTCCATGTATCTCTGGACGTCGCCGAAGGGATCTCTCGGAGCTAGCGCAGAAGAACATTCGCTTGCGATGTCCACCTTCAACCGCCTTGATCCGGTGGAGGATCTCGCTCTCGTAACTTGAGGCCGTTCTTGGTTGAAAGGGAATTCTATCTTGGATTGAGAGTATTTCCAAATCTATTGTGCATAACCTAAAATGGCTCTACCAAAGTGTTGGGGTAGTTAGGATATTTATAAACGGGTTTGAGGTTAATAGATTTAGGACAATAAATAAACACGTTACCCGTATTATTTATTTCATTAACTCATATTGAAAACCCCGATGTAGAATCATTAATTCCTTGACATGATCCAATACTAATTATAATAAATTCCATTTAATAAAACTATATTATATCCTTAAAATCCCCACTGGAAAACTACATGGCATGTAATAATTAATACACAGCATGTAATTGTTTTCCATAAAACTACACTGCGTGTATAATTAATATACATGTCGTGTACTTTTATTTTCCATTTTTCCCCACCACATTTATTAAACCTTGAGTAATGGATATTTATTTCTTAAATAAATGTAACTGCATTACTCGCTAATAAATATATTATTTCTCCCACAATATATTCACTCGAATAACTATTGTCGAAATAAATGCGATCAGGCATCCTTAAATAATTATTAAACCATAGTCGGGAATAATATTTATTTAACTTTTTAAATGAATATTTAACTGAGATAAATGGACACACTTAGTGTGTGACCATCTAGGCCTCTTTCTCAGTGGCATTAGGTGGAGCCTACCTAAAGTCCAAGGTTAGCATCTAGCAACACGCCAAGGAACCCATAGAGAAATAAGTTAACGCAACAATGACGTGTCACCTCCTACGAACACTTACCATGTAATATAATCCCTTTATCTCAATATCTCTAATCAAGCGGATTTCATGCTAGTGACATCAACCCTTGTGCTCAATTATTCTTTCTTCGTCTTCCCGGAACTGAACTCGCCCATACCTTACCATGGCCATGGATTTATTTAGGCTATATCAATTCCATCTAAGGGCCGGAGATATCTACTTCCATTATGGAAAAGAAGGTAAAAATCCTTTCTGGCATTATCTATTAATGCAGTATTACTCATGACGCACCCAATGTGTCCTACCTCGCTTCGAAAAGTGTGTCGCCATAGTTTTCTTCAATATATCTAAGTGTGCGAGTGGTAATACCCATTAATAATAATATTATAGTCTAAGGACCAATTTACACATCTGTAGATAGGAACATCTAATTACACTATGAAATGTAGATTTCCTACTGGGGGGTCTCATTCTCATAATGTCCTCCTATATATTACCAATGGCACACACCATGAGAAGGGGCCTCAAAGTTTTATGATTCCTCACCCCTAATGACTTGTATTAATTTTTCCCTCAAATAACATCATCCGGCCATAGAACATACATTCAAGAACTGTAACGCCCCAACCCCATCTTCCCAGAGTCGGTGCATTACTTCGTAACATTGGAATGATCACAAAAGATCACGTCTCGAAAGACCGATTAGTTTAGTAGCCTTGGAAACACTAGATACATTCATAAACATTACATTACATCATAAAAATGAAAACTACAATAACATGGTCTCCCTAGTCCACACTCATATCCTCACTGACTATTCTTGCAAGTTAGTCATAATACACTTCTTCACATACTGGGAAAAATAAAACATTGAAAGGGGTGAGCTAAAATGCTCTGTAAGGATAACAATATAGCGGAATCTTTCATAAGAAAACATAAGCATTTAAGGCAATGTATAACTAAAAAAAGCCTTATTGAACTTGAACTTCAGAATAATATGGAAAAATTAAAATAAAATAATTCCATTACTTACTCACATGGATATTCTACTAGACGAATAATCACATGAAATATCAATAACCACTTTCATAATGAGGGAATGTATAATGCCAGACATTCTGAAACATTTTGTCAAGGCCTCGGCCAAGACGTCTAAAATGATTAAGGCCTTGGCCAAAACCATAAATCAAATTAGGAAAGGGCCTCGGCCAATTCCACTTCTAGTTGTCTCATGAGACATACCAATGCATCGAGGAGCTATATCGGGCTCCACCCGTCACTTTTTAAGTCCAATACATTCCTCATATGAATAGGTTTAAACATAACATAAATATTCTTATTAAAACTAGCATACAAAATGTCAACAATTTCTCCATAAACTATGGATGGTATAAAAATAACACATCCACAGTCAAATATTTCACAAAATTTTCAATGGATGTTTTGTATCATAAATCAATTTCAATTAAACTTAAAACCCATCAAAGGATGTTGACATGGATGAAATCAATGCTATTTGAGAGAAATATCTCCCTTTTTGAAATCATTTAAAAGTCCCATAATTATAAAATAATACATTTACTTTGAAAATATTCTTATAACCTTGTAAGGGACGCTTCGACGAAGTTATAATGGCAGAAAATAGCTGCACCCGCCGTATAAGTTAAAAAACATTCTTACCTTAAATTTGTCAAAAAGGTCAAAAGTACATTGTTTGGAAAATGATGGTAAGATTCCTTTCAAAAGCGTATAAGGGTATAAATGACTTTAACTCATTTTCCATTTAATATTAAAAATGTTTTGAAAGACATTTGTAAGAAACATGGATGTGGATGATAATGAGGTCCCAGTAGATAATTATGGATAAACAACCTTGGATAATGAAGAGGTTGTGAAGTAAACCCTTACCTTGTACTTTTCCTTGGTTGGGGTAGGTTAACCTCCTGTATAATGGTGAAATAATTGTTATTAAATTATACAATAATCATATACATTCATATGATATCATATATGATCTTTTAACATTCCTTTGTTAACAATATCTTATATTTATCGTTGTTTCGGGTGTTAACTTACTCATTTTCTTTTATATGTTTTGTTACGTAAGTCATGTTTTTCATGGATAGGTTGTATCTTATTCATATCCAGAATGATATCATGTCCTTAAACATTATTTTTAAATCATAAAATGATAATTATACTTGAATTTATACGACAGAGAATGAATCTCTTCGCGTTCGTGGAGACGGTAGTCCGTACGTACGCACGAGCGACAATATCATTATTTTGATATTAAAATAATATATAATTGGATATTATATCATATATACAGAATAATTATCATGTTATATTTATTATTTACATGAATTACATATCATTATTATACCCATCTAAATAATAATATATTTAATAACAATTACACCACGACGTGGAGACGGTAAGCCATACGTACGCACGTATGGTGACATGTCATTCAAATGATGGGTAGAATACTGAATATGGTTGTTCCATATTTATAATAACATCACAGTATATAGAAGATACTGGAGTTATAATTTTAGAATTGAAATAATAAACAAAGAGGGAGTGGAAGAAGAAAGAAACTTGAAAGAGGGTGATGAAAATGTTACCTATTCTTCGGGTTCTTCATTTTGATTTGATCAAAAGGACTCCCTAGGATGGCTTTCTGACTAAAGTAAAGCTTCTAGGATGAAGGGAGAGAAGTTGGGAGAGTATTTGGGCAGAGGTTGGCCAATCCAAAAGGATTGAAAGTGTGAATAAGGTGGTAGATGTGGGGGCCCTTTATAAGAGGAGAGGAGGGGCTCTTTTGGAAGGATTGAAATGTTACATTATTATACAATGCTTTTAGGATTCTAAAGGTCCCAAACTTATATAATTCGTGGATAAGGTGATAAGGGTTCTAAATATACCCATACAATAGTCTTTGGACAAGTTTATGCCTTGGATTTTACATTATCTTTTCATTTTAGTAAAATCGTTAAATAATGAGGTCATCACTGCATCATAATGATGTCATAAATAATTTAATTTATTTAATGTCTAAAAATTATAAAAAAAATACTATGATTTAGGAAATCTTTTTAGCTTTCGAATGAATATTTATAGTCAAAATTTGGACTTGTGTAACCCCACTTAAAAACGGTTTTAGTAAAACAACTCATGTTTGTGTCAATTTAATTTTAACATTAAATAAATATATATTAATGTCATTTTCCAACCAAAGTGGCTCCATGGGGTCCCCAAGTTGACACATGGGTTGTCTTGGTCGGCCATGACTCATCCAATAGGAGTAGGACAAGTGTAAAGCTCATCTCATATTATTAAAACATTATTTTTACCTTAAACTACACTAATTACCTCTAATCGCGATTAAGAACTTAAAAGTTACTATTCACCAAAAAATTATTTTAATCTCATTGAACCAAATTTTACTTCTTAATGAAAACCATGTATGTCGGATTTTTGAAAATCAAATCACAGAAGTGGTAATATTTCATTTTAACGAAAAATCAGTTTTTAACAACCACTTAGTGGTTTCACTATTCATCAAGAATTGATGTTTTTCAGAATTAGGCCAAAATTTCACACTAAGCTATAATTGAAATTCCGAATTCAAAAATGATGTCTATTTTACAAAATTCCAAACATATATGTTGCATTAATTAATTTTATAATTAATTCCCGCTGTTACAACAAATACCGTGTTTTTAAGAAACAATTTATATCAAAATATTGGCAATTGTTTATGTCCAATTTCAATGTTAAATTAATTCTAATGACCACCATTGGATAAAATGGTAAAAATATATTCTAATTATACTTTAAAACCACTAAATAGTATTATTTATCAATATAAATTATTTTGATTAATAAAGTTGTTTTTAAGTATTTTTCACTATTCATAAAAAAAATTAGAAGTTCTCAGAAAAATACCAAAAATTGAACATAGGCTAATTTAGATATTCCGAATCCAAAAATGAAGTCCATTTTGATAAATAAAATTTATAATATTTCAAAAAGTAGGTATTACTATTCAAAACAGCTAGTTTAATTAGTTGTGGTGTGCGTTAGAGCTCGAGGTTGCGTACAACACACGCTATTGAATTATTCGAAGGGAAACGTACCGTGGAAGCTTGGGGTGTTACATTCTCCCCTCCTTCAAATAATTGTGTCCTCGCAATTTCTAGGGTATTACTGCATAAAAATACTCGGGTGGTTCTTCATCATAAGTTCCTCAGTTTCCCACGTTGCCTCTTCCATTTTATGATTTCTCCACAAAACCTTTACCAGACGAGTCATCCGGTTTCTCAGCACCTGCTCCCTCACATCAAGAATTCTGATGGGCTCTTCGCAATAAGATAGATCGGGTTCCAGTTCTAATTCCTCATAGGTAAGTACATGTGTTGGGTCGGGCATGTATTTTCTCAATAGTGATATGTGGAAAACATCGTGAACTTTGGAGAGATTTGGCGGCATCGCCAAACGATAAGCTACAGCCCCAATACGATCCAAAATTTCGAAAGGTCCAATGTACCTGGGACTCAACTTACCCTTCTTACCAAAACGTATAACTCCCTTCCATGGAGATACCTTTAGGAAAACATGATCTCCCACCTGAAATTCCAAAACCTTTCTTCTGTTATCGGTATAGCTCTTCTACCTACTTTGAGCTTATTTGATGTGGTTTTGGATTACCTTCACCTTTTCTATTGTTTCTTCCACCAGTTCTGGTCCCACAAGTTTTCTTTCACCAACGTCATCCCAACAGGTTGGTGTACGACATCTCTTTCCGTATAACGCTTCATAAGGTGCCATCTGAATGCTTGAATGGAAGCTATTGTTATAGGAAAATTCTACCAGTGGTAAATATTGATCCCACATACCCTAAAAGTCAATAGAGAATGATCTCAACATGTCTTCTAAGGTTTGAATAGTCCGTTCTGATTGTCCATCTGTTTGAGGGTGATAGGCAGTACTCAAACGAAGTTCAGTATCCAAGGCCTTTTGAAGACTTTTCCAAAATCTTGAAGTAAAACGAGGATCACGATCAGAAACAATCGATAGGGGTACTCCATGAAGTCTTACAACTTCATTAATATATATTCTTTCTAGACGTTCAAGTGGTAGATCCTCCCGTATAGCCAGAAAATGTGCTGAATTAGTAAGACGATCAACAATGACCCATATTGCATCATTCCTTCTAGGAGTATTTGGTAGTCCCATGACAAAGTCCATCGTAATATTATCCAATTTCCACTCAGGTATGGGAAGAGGTTGCAATACTCCACCAGGATGTTTCCTTCCAGCTTTCACTTGTTGACAAACCATACACCTCGACACAAAATCAGAAATCTCCCTCTTCATATTGTCCCACCAAAATTGTTCCTTCAAATCCCTATACATTTTGGTGCTCCCAGGGTGTATAGAGAAATTGGAACTATGAGCATCATCCAGCAATTCCCTTTTTAGATCAGGTATATCGGGAACACAAAGTCTCTTCCCGAATTTCAAAATTCCATCCTTATACACAAAGTCCCTCAATCTTCCATCATTCACATATTTAATCTTCTTCTGAAATTCTTCATCATTGGTCTGAGAACTCTTAATCCTTTCTAGTAATGATGGTTTGGCAACCATTTGAAAAAGCATTGATGTTTCACCTTCCCTAGTTATTCCCATGTCCATCTTCACTAGATCCATGTAAATTGGATCCCTTTCAATTCTCATAACATTCAAAACTCCATGGTATTTTCTACTCAAAGCATCTGCCACCTTTTTTTCCTTCCCTGGGTGGTAATGTATCGTGCAATAATAATCCTTGAGTAGTTCAAGCCATCGCCTTTGCCTCATGTTGAGTTCTTTTTGTGAGAAAATATACTTCAAACTCTTGTGATCAGTATAAATCTCACATTTTTCACCATAGAGGTAAGGTCTCCATATCTTTAAAGCAAAGATCACAGCTGCTAACTCAAGATCATGAGTAGGATAGTTTTTCTCATGAATTTTTAGCTGTCGTGATGCATAGGCAATAACCTTATCATTCTGCATAAGGACACAACCAAGTCCTTTCTTCGATGCATCACTATAAATAACAAACCCATCATTCCCCGATGGTAGAGTCAATACAGGGGCGTTGACTAATCTTCTCTTCATTTCTTCAAAACATTCTTCACACTCTTTTGTCCAGAAAAATTTAATCCCTTTACGTGTGAGCTTTGTCAATGGGTTAGCCAATCTGGCAAAATTCTGGACGAAACGTCGATAATAACCTGCTAACCCAATAAAACTGTGTACCTCAGTTATACATGTCGGTGCTGGCCATTCTTGGATTGCCTTGGTTTTAGAAGGATCAATGGAAATTCCATCCTTAGAGACAATATGGCCAAGAAAAGAAATCTCCTGAAGCCAGAATTCACACTTGCTAAATTTCCCATATAATTCATGTCTTCTAAGAGTCTTCAGGATAATGCGTAAGTGATTTTCATGATCTTCGTGGCTTTTGGAGTATACCAAGATATCATCAATAAATACCACTACAATGTCATCAAGATATTCCTTGAAAACTCTATTCATTAGATCCATGAAAACACAGTGTGGATTTTTCAATCCAAAAGGCATTACTGTAAACTCGTAATGCCCGTACCTTGTTCGAAATGCTGTATTTGGAACGTCTTCCTTCTTTACACACAACTGATGGTATCCAGACCGAAGGTCAATCTTTGAAAAGTATTGAGCTCCATGCAGTTGGTCAAACAAATCATCAATGCGAGGTAGGGGATACTTGTTCTTTATTGTTATAGCATTGATCTCCCTATAGTCGATGCACAACCTCATAGATCCATCTTTCTTCTTAACAAAAAGAACAGGGGCTCCCCACGGAGAAACACTAGGGCGAATAAATCCCTTATTACTCAATTCCTCTAGTTGTTTCTTTAGTTCAACTAATTCCACAGTGGCCATTCTATAAGGGGTCTTCGATATGGGCCTTGATCCAGGAATTAAATCAATGGAAAACTCAACTTCTCGTTCTGGAGGATGTCCAGGTAAATCTTCCGGAAACACATCAACATATTCTCTCACAATAGGTACATCCTCTATTTGAATATTCCTTTCCTCACCCTCAGTAATTTCCTTCTCTTCCTCCCCAATAATTGAATTTAGTTGAGCTACTGGGGGTGGATCTAGATAAGAATTATGTGATGACGATTCTGCTCTAAAGATAAGGTGTTCCTTATCATCATCATCAAGAATCGTAACCTCTTTCCTCTTACAACAAATTTTTGCATCATGGTCTGAAAGCCAATCCATACCGTGGATTATATCAAATTCAATCATGGGTATGACGATGAGATCAGCAGGTAAAGAACATTTAGGTGCTCTAATGGGAACTAATCGACAAAACTTTGTTGCAACAATACTTCCCTTAGGGGTTTTGACCGACAACTCCGTTGTTAAATCAAATTGGAAATATCTAATTTACTTAGCAAACTGGGAAGATATGAAACAATGCGATGATCCAGAATCAAATAATGCATTTTCTAAACTTGAGGAAACCATTAAATTACCTGCCACCACGTCTTTCGGAGCTTCCACCTCAGCAGTAGTGATAGCATAAGCCTGGCCCTGATCCCTTGGCCTCTTCTGAGGTAAGTTCCCCCGACGCTTAGGACGTTCATTTGCATAATGTCCCTTCTCTCTACAGTTATATCATTCCACGTTGACAGCCGCTTTCTTTCCATTGCATTCATGAGCTTGGTGGCCTTTTTCACCACACTTGTAACATACTCCTTTTCCTTTTAGACAGGCACCAGGGTGCTTCCTACCACAATTATCACAGGGTGGAAATTCATTTCTACCCTTCTTCCCTGTTTCCTTATTTCCTTTCCTAGAGTTTTTAGCGGATCTCTTCTTATCTTGCTTTGATTTAAAGTCATAAGACTTAGAGAATTCCTTTTCCATCTTGATAGCGCACGAGACAATACCTTCGTATGAAGAGAAGGTTTGTGATACTAAAGCTCAACAGAGAAATGGTTTCAACCCATAAAAGAAACGATCAGTCTTACTTCTTGGGTTACGTATGTAATCTGCAGCATTCCTTGCTAACCTTTTATAGCTAGCCTCATACTTTGCGACATTCTCATCCTCCTTCTGCCTCAGACTCAGAAATTTCCTTTACATATCCGCTCGATGGTCTCGAGGAAAGTATTTTTCTAAGAATAGCTCTTTGAACTCCTGCCATTCCATGTTTTTTAATTCATCATCTTCCTTTGTGTTTTGAATTAGTGACCACCATTGATCGGCATCTCCAGTGAGGCGGTAAACTGCCATGACAACTTTCTCCCTTTCACTACTCCCCAAGGCTTGGAATATTTTCTCTAAGGAAATTATCCATTGCTCAGCTACTATAGGATTTGAACTCCCATTGAAGGTTGGTGGTTGTTTCCTCATGAAACGGTCTAGCATTGATCCTCCACGTTGCGGATCAGGGTGCTCCATACGAGTAAGGTTGTTATTCATAACCTGCGTGAGTTGTCCCAGTATGGTGAGAAGATGATCAGCACTAGTTGTATCACTAGCTCCACCATAATTATCTTGATCAGGAGGGAAATCCCTAAACGGAGTGCGTGCATTGATACGGTTTCCATTCCTTCCACTAGGCGCCATTTCTAAATAATGGCATAAACTAGATTAGTTTATGAATCAAAATACATAATTCCATACTTGTAAAACACTTAACATAAATTGAACTAATTATGGATATAATCCATAATTATAAAATTGTTTTCTTTGAGGAAGTATATACTCGTAACCCTTCATAGTGGTTTGTAAAGAAAATGGGAATTATCCTAAGCATATCCCCCGGGAGTGTCGTAACCAAGAGTGCAGCAAGGCCCATTGTCGTGCACTAGTTCCCGTTCGAGTCTAGCTCAAAGTGGTGTTTTCGGGTTTTACCCCTAGGTACATCTGTGCCAGAGCTGCCTCTACCTGCTCGTATCCAGACAGGGATGTATTACTCGGAAAACTCACAAAATCTCTACAATACCAAAATTTTAGGAAGTTCTTCTATACTAATCCTCAAAGTTCATCTTAGGTCTACGTGCTCTAATCAGAGTTTGTCTAAATCTAGCTTCCAAGGTTTGTACTAAACTTCCTCTAATACCAACTGTAACGCCCCAACCCCAGCTTCCTAGAGTCGGTGCATTACTTCGTAACATTGGCATGATCACAAAAGATCACGTCTCGAAAGACCGATTAGTTTAGTAGCCTTGGAAACACTAGATACATTCATAAACATTACATTACATCATAAAAATGAAAAATACAATAACATGGTCTCCCTAGTCCATACTCATATCCACACTGACTATTCTTGCAAGTTAGTCATTATACACTTCTTCACATCCTGGGAAAAATAAAACATTGAAAGGGGTGAGCTAAAATGCTCTCTAAGGATAACAATATAGCGGAAACTTTCATAAGAAAACATAAGCATTTAAGGAAATGTATAACTAAAACAAAAGCCTTATTGAACTTGAACTTCAGCATAATATGGAAAAAGTATAATAAAATAATTCCATTACTTACTCACATGGATATTCTACTAGACGAACCATCACATGAAATATAAATAACCACTTTCATAATGAGGGAATGTATAATGCCAGACATTCTGAAACATTTTTTCAAGGCCTCGTCCAAGACGTCTAAAATGATTAAGGCCTCAGCCAAAACCATAAATCAAATTGGGAAAGGGCCTCAGCCAATTCCACGTCTAGTTGTCTCATGAGACATACTGATGCATCAAGGAGCTATAGCGGGCTCCACCCGTCACTTATTAAGTCCAATACATTCCTCATATGAATAGGTTTAAACATAACATAAATATTCGTATTAAAGATAGCATACGAAATGTCAACAATTTCTCCATAAACTATGGATGGTATAAAAATAACACATCCACAGTCAAATATTTCACAAAATTTTCAATGTAAGTTTTGTATCATAAATAAATTTCTATTAAACTTAAAACCCATCAAAGGATGTTGACATGGATGAAATCAAAACAATTTTAGAGAAATATCCCCCTTTTTGAAATCATTTAAAACTCCCATAATTATAAAATAATACATTTACTTTGAAAATATTCTTATAACCTTGTAAGGGAAGCTTCGACGAAGTTATAATGGCGGAAAATAGCCGCACCCGCCGTATAAGTTAAAAAACATTCTTACCTTAAATTTGTCAAAAAGGTCAAAAGTACATTGTTTGGAAAAAGACGGTAAGATTCCTTTCAAAAATGTATAAGGGTATAAATAACTTTAACTCATTTTACATTTAATAGTAAAAATGTTTTGAAATACATTTTTAAGAAACATGGATGTGGATGATAACGAGGTCCCAGTAGATAATTATGTATAAACAACCTTGGATAATGAAGAGGTTGTGAAGTAAACCCTTACCATGTACTTTTCCTTGGTTGGGGTAGGATAACCACATGTATAATGGTGAAATAATTGTTATTAAATTATACAATAATCATATACATTCATATGATATCATATATGATCTTTTAACATTGTTTTGTTAACAATATCTTAGATTTATCGTTGTTTCGGTTGTTAACTTACTCATTTATTTTAAATGTTTTGTTACGTAAGTCATGTTTTTCATGGATAGGTTGTATCTTATTCATATTCAGAATGATATCATGTCCTTAAACATTATTTTTAAATCATCAAATGATAATTATACTTGAATGTATACGATGGAGAATGAATCTCATCGCGTTCGTGGAGATGGTAGTCCGTACGTACGCACGAGCGACAATATCCTTATTTTTATATTAAAATAATATATAATTGGATATTATATCATATATACAGAATCATTATCATGTTATATTTATTATTTACAATAATTACATATCATTACTATACCCATCTAAATAATAATATATTTAATAACAATTACACCACGACGTGGAGACGGTAAGCCGTACGTACGCACGTATGGTGACATGTCATTCAAATGATGGGTAGAATACTGAATATGGTTGTTCCATATTTATAATAACATCACAGTATATAGAAGATACTGGAGTTATAATTTTAGAATTGAAATAATAAACAAAGAGGGAGTGGAAGAAGAAAGAAACTTGAAAGAGGGTGATGAAAATGTTACCTATTCTTCGGGTTCTTCCTTTTGATTTGATCAAAAGGACTCCCTAGGAAGTCTTTCTGACTAAAGTAAAGCTTCTAGGATGAAGGGAGAGAAGTTGGGAGAGTATTTGGGCAGAGGTTGGCCGAACCAAAAGGCTTTAAAGTGTGAATAAGGTGGTAGAGGTGGGGGCCCTTTATAAGAGGAGAGGAGGGGCTCTTTTGGAAAGATTGAAATGTTACATTATTATACAATGCTTTTGGGATTCTAAAGGTCCCACACTTATATAATTCGTGGATAAGGTGATAAGGGTTATAAATATACCCATACAATAGTCTTTGGACAAGTTTATTCCTTGGATTTTACATTATCTTTTCATTTTATTAAAATCGTTAAATAATGAGGTTATCACTGCATCATAATGATGTCATAAATAATTTAATTTATTTAATGTCTAACAATTATAAAAAAAATACTATGATTTAGGAAATCTTTTTATCTTTCTAATGAATATTTATAGTCAAAATTTGGACTTGTTTAACCACACTTAAAAACTGTTTTAGTAAAACAACTCATTTTTGTGTCAATTTAATTTTAACATTAAATAAATATATATTAATGTCATTTTCCAACCAAAGTGGCTCCATGGGGTCCCCAAGTTGACCCATGAGTTTTCTTGGTCGGCCATGACTCATCCAATAGGAGTAGGACAAGTGTCAATCTCATCTCATATTATTAAAACATTAGTTTTACCTTAAACTACACTAATTACCTGTAATCGCGATTAAGAACTTAAAAGTTACTATTCACCGAAAAATTATTTTAATCTCATTGAACCAAATGTTACTTCTTAATGATAACCATGTATGTCGGATTTTTGAAAATCAAATCACAGAAGTGGTAATATTTCATTTTAACGAAAAATCAGTTTTTAATAACCACTTAGTGGTTTCACTATTCATCAAGAATTGAAGTTTTTCATAATAAGGCCAAAATTTCACCCTAAGCTATAATTGATATTCCGAATTCAAAAATGATGTCTATTTTAAAAAATTCCAAACATATATGTTGCATTAATTAATTTTATAATTAATTCCCGCTGTTACAACAAATAGCGTGTTTTTAAGAAACAATTTATATCAAAATATTGGCAATTGTTTATGTCCAATTTCAATGTTAAATTAATTCTAATGACCACCATTGGATAAAATGGTAAAAATATATTCTAATTATACTTTAAAACCACTAAATAGTATAATTTATCACTATAAATTATTTTGATTAAAAAAGTTGTTTTTAAGTATTTTTCACTATTCATAAAAAATTAGAAGTTCTCAGAAAAATACCAAAAATTCAACATAGGCTAATTTGGATATTCTGAATCCAAAAATGAAGTGAATTTTGATAAATAAAATTTATAAAATTTCAAAAAGTAGGTATTACTATTCACAACGGCTAGTTTAATTAGTTGTGGTGTGCGTTAGAGCTCGAGGTTGCGTACAACACACGCTATTGCATTATTCGAAGGGAAACGTACCGTGGAAGCTTGGGGTGTTACAATAACAGTGTTATGGCGCATTCGGGTTCTCATCATAGTAGGGATCCGCTATGACCCTTTACTGCAACAGCTGTCCACAAGACATTATCACATGCATTGTCACGCAGAAGAATAAACAACATGTGATAAGGCTTTTATTAATGAATAAATTACATAGTAGTTGGTTCTAGGCCACCAACTCCAACAAAAACATGTTTTCCTATATTGTGATAAATCAACAACTCAGTGGAAAATATTTAATTTTCAAATTAATGTGGTGTACAGTTTTTATGATGTATTATAACTTTAACATAATAAAGTTAAATTATATTTAATATATTTTAGTTAACATATCACTTGGATGTGGGGGGTAAAGAGACAATATGAATTGAAATGAACATGAAATGAAATTTAATGAATCTAGAAGATGATTTTACCTTTGGAATATATTCTTCTCATGAACCTCCTTTGGTAAATCGATTTTTTTTTTGAGACCAATAGATCATGGTCGTGGGGAAGGTACTTGGTAAGAGTATTTGATAGAAATTGAATCATATTCATATCTTGGATAATGTGAGGATAATTGGTGGTGAGATTTGACGTTTATAGTGAGAGGATAAAATTATTTCTTATAATGTTATTCAAGACTTTAATTGTTTTTCTCAATAATATAAATATATTGGCTTCCCATGACTGAATAAATTAAATTGGAAAGTATTTTTTAGTAAAATTCGATAACATCCTCCATACATCATCTACGAATCTATAGTTGATGTATTTTCTAAATATCGTAAATTAATATTTCTCGTTATTTACAAAAAAAATCAACTATTTTACAAAAAACCAATAAATAACCCTTATTCTTTTTGAATTCATATATTTCAAAAATGAACACCATTTTATGAAAATATTTTCCCATATAAAATAATTTTAATTAATAATTAAAATCATTATTTAATTGGTATATACCAACATTACCTTTATAACTGATTATATAAAACATTTAAAATTTAATTAAGTTCACATAATATTATCTTATGAATCTACATTATGGAGACAAATCTATTTTTAAATATTTAAATTAATTTTTAAATTGTAAATAAAAATTTATGTTGTAAAAAATACGAACACTTAATTAATAGTTTAAAATGAATTTATTTATTTATTCATTGGTATAATTATATCATATTATCATTTATAATATGCCAATATTTCATTTTTTACATTCAAAGGAATGGTTGATATTATATTTGATTAATTTCTATTTCAAATGGTCATGTTTCTATTACAAGGTTCATGTCACTATTCCACTAGTATAATATCTGTAACATCTAGAAATGTCCTTTATTTCATTTTTTACTCATGTTTTATATTTTTATAGTGTTCTCAAATTGCTTTTATACAGTTGGTAATATAATAAATAATTATAATAAGGAAATATCAATTTATAAGAATTTTGGGTCATTACATTCTTCACAACTTTTTTAAATTTGTTCCAAAAAATATATATACTATGGTGAAAATAAGTGAAGGTACATCTCCTTTTTTCATTCATCCTGTTCCAATGTTTCAACTTTGTAATTATGGATCCACCATTATTATTTGACAATGTGAGTATTCATATTGCATAGACAATTATCTCTCCATAAGATTAGATTCAATAGGTACTCCTTATAAAATTTATAATTTTCATTCCATTCTATATCTAGATTTAGTATATATGAGGGATCTTGTATGAACTTCCACAAGAGGGATAAATGGAATAAATTTTTTACTTGATACATGGTTGGTAGATGTGCTATTCTATAAGACAAAACTCCAACATGATCATGAATTTGAAAGGGGTTGATGCACCTCAGACACATCGTTCCATTCATAACCAATACCATGAATCCACTTTCATGTAGATATGTGGAAGAATACCAGGTCTCTAAAATCATATTCTGTTCCCCTAGATAATAATATGCATAACACTTTTTTATATTTGGACTTCCATGATGTGATGATGAATTTTTTCACCTTCAATGACATTTTAACGACCATCTCAGTTCTTACCATCCTACATTAAATAAAATCATCCCATCATGTTGATGATTTGTACCATATCTCATAAAGGGATTTATATGGGGCCATTTGGATTCTTCAGTGAAAACATTGTTGTATGAGTAGTGGTATAGAAGAATATTCTGTTCCCATCCAACTTTAGTTACCACAAAACATGATCTAAACATGTGTTCTAATGTATGAATTTTATTTTCAGATACTGAATCAGCTTTATGGTGATATTCCATGATGAAGATCAGCTCATTTTTTAGAACATGTTGGAGAAATTCCCAGAACAGGGCGGTGAATATCGAATCACAGTCAAATATAACCAATTGTGGTTGTACCTAAATCCTTACTACATCTCAAATGTATTATTGTGCATGTTGACAAAATGAGAAGTCCTCTCGAATTTTGATTATGTGAGTTCTCTCTATAAGATGATCCAAAAAATCCCATATATCATTGTATCATCTGGATGTATTCTAAAGCATGCCAAAAATTTCCATTGTGATATTTTCCCATTTAAATGTTTTTATGGGTAATGGTAACATCATCGCAATATAATATTTCAATTTATCCTTCAATTTTTGATAGACAAGACACTTATATATATATTCAGCAATCTCCTTATTCATATTATCTCTCTAATAGTGCTCTCGAAGATCTTGATATATCTTTTCACTCCATGTGTGAATATATAAGGTTTAACTATGCACACAAATTAGAATATATTTATTTATCTCCATATTGGATGGTACACATTTTTAGGATCCAAATATTACATCTCCTTCCAAATCAATATGAAGAACTAAGTACTACCACTTACTCATGGATTCCACCATATTTTTTATTTATACATCATTTTATTGAATGTCATTTATTTTCTCTATAAGGGATGGTTGAGCAATCATTTGTGAAGTGATTGATGATGTTCAACACATAATGATTACCCTGTCCATACTTTTTTAATCTATAAATTTTCAAACCATATCAATTCTCAATATTGATAATGTTTTTGGATCCATTCTATATAAAGAATAAACCGCTATATTTTCCATTCTATGATGGTAGTGGATTTAATAGTCATAGTCCTTAAGGATCAATAACCATAATCATTTGAGCATATCATGTTCCTTTAGTATGAATAAATGTTTGAGATGTCATGACCCGTCCACCAATTCTCGTGTCGTGACTACCCCAAGCCTGCCTTCCATAGTCCTAGAATGGTGACTAGCACCGAAGGCATATTCCCTAAAAGTGGGAACGCACTGACTTTATAACATGTAAACACACAACCAATATCACAACAAGATACGAACTCAAGTAAACTGTATAGTGAAGAGAGTGTGTACAGTAAGTAAAAGGCACCAGAATACAAGCCCAACTTGAAAGTACAAGAAACTGAATGTACATGTAAACCGGAACATCTCTTGTGATCAAAATCCAAGGATCCCACATAATGGGTAGGTACATCTCTCGAATGGGCATCATTGCATTACACCACGTGTTTGGTCCACATATGACCTACCTCTAGTCCTGGTACTCTCGTTCTATGTATGTGTTGTCCATCATCTTCCCCAAACACAACAAGGTCGAGGCATAGCCTATGCAGGGGTGAGTATAATGATACTCATTAGGGACCCCGAGACCCTCATGGTCTCAAACAATCCACCAAGGAGAAACCACAAGGCATGAAATCAATAGAACAAATTACATAGGAATGTTCCCATACACATGCCTAAGTTATCTAGTATTCCCATCTCAGTCATGAGGAAACACAAAGTCCAACTAAAAATCCAAAATCTCAACTATTCCACAATGGAAGGAATACATCAATGGTATGTACCACACATGTACTCCATACTAAATAATACCACCAAGGTATAACCACAATGGAAAATACCACTCATGTACGAACTAATCTCACACCAGGTATAACATAAGTGCAATAGTACAAATAATTAGATGTAACTTTTGAATCATATTTCTCTATTAAGAGGTATACCCACATAGGATCTCTATGTGATGACCCATATAGGGTCACTCGGTGCTGAACCACTGAAGATCGCTTGGAGTTGACACAAAAATGATCGGTAAGTGCTGACCCACACATGATAGAAAGGTGTTGACCCACACAGGGTCAGTAGATTATGACCCACACAAGATCGCTATGTGCTGACCCACACAATATCGGAAGGTGCTGACCCACACAAGATCGCCAGGTGCTGACCCACATATGATCGCAAGGTACTGACCCACAGAGGATCACTAGGTGCTGACCAACACATGATTTCAAGGTGATGACCCATATAGGATCTCTATGGGTTAACCCACACAAGATCCCAATGTGTTGACCCACAAAAGATTGCTCTTCATTCTTCATGTCACAACTAGCTATAGGTTTCACATGCTATGCTCACTCATCTCCGTGAGGGTCCACTCTACAAGCCATTAGTGGGCACTCCAATTTCCATGAAGTCTCATGAAAAAGTATCTCAATGGACAGCCATGTCATAGGGGTCTCAACTCAATATACAGTGCATACATAGAACGTCTGGTATGTATGTTATTAGCCTTTTAGTCCGGTGGGGATGGTAGGATTCGTACTCGATACAACCCCACCATATCCCAACATTATCCAAATCTCTAGTGGGGTATACCAAAGGGACCTTCACTCTCCAAAATTTCAATTTCCACTGACAATTAGTCAATTGGACGTCCGGAACTGATGTTACGGTCATAAAAGTGTAAATGGGCCGTAGTGGGCCTGGGTCTGGGCTAACCCTTCTGGGGCCGACCCAGTTTGGGTCGACAAAGCCCACACTGGGTGGCTCAGCCTGGCAGCAGCGTAATGGTCGTGAGGGCCATGGGGGAACGCGGAGGCCGCATGGGGCGCTAAAGCCATGTGGGGGTTGTGGAGGGTCGCTAGGTGGCATGAAGGGATGCGTGTGGCGCAGAGGGCCATGTGTGGTGCAACGGTATGGGGGTGGCATGGACGCTGTGTGGTGAGGCAGGCCACAAGGTATCACAATGATTCTGCTAGGAGGTGCAAGGTGTCGCAGGCAGTGGGGAGGGCCGTGGGGTGGCGCGGCTAGCAGCGGGGCGGCGCGACCGAGCCACCATGCGGCGTGGAGGGCCGTGGGGTGGCGCGGGAGGACGAAGGGTGGCGAGTCGACAAAACATGATGGTGAAGCAGACCGTAGGGTGGTGCGGCGATACCATGGGAGGAAACACGGGCCATGGACGGAGAAGGCTACAGACATCGGTTCCAGTAGACGACAGAAGTTGTGGAGCGGCGTCGTTGCATCGTCACCTGCGTCGCGGCCAGCGGTGGTGACGACCACTATTCTCATGTTCCACTGGTTCCAAATTCTTGCTCTATACATTATCACCATAATGAAGAACACACAAGAAAAATGAAGAACAATGGAGGGGTCGATCCATGATTGATTGGCCTATACCCTCCGCGTAAGAGCGGTAGCAAATGCCTCAACAAAAAAATTGAATTAAGAATGTAAAACTCAAAAATCCACCAAAAATGATTATTCCCAACCCACATAAAATTAATACATCTGATCATTGTTTATAAGGTAATAACATTGGAAGTATAATAATTCCTAAATAACCCATAACTCATTTGATTTGTCGACAGAGGTTGGAAGGAAGGAGACGATGTCACCTCTGAAAGACGGATTTCATTGACATTGGTGTCTCTTCAATCATCGGTGAAGATGTTCCTCAACGGTGATCCTTCTATGGATTTTTTATAATAATTCATCTAAGGTGAAGTGTTCTTTATTGGTGTTCTTAAATGGAGAGATTATCTCCCAATTTCCCTTGGCCACCCCTTTCCCCAATTCCCCCAAAATGAGGAAATTTCCAATATATTAATTTAAATTAATTAGATTAATAATTTGGGAAAAAAATAAATTGACATGTTGGATTAATTAATTAGAAAAATTAATTTTTCTTGTGTTGGAAAAGTTAATGTTGGAGGGAATCCAAGAGGATTCTCACACATAAGATAGAATTTCAAGGGGGTTTTAGTCTCAGGTGGTCCCCACCACCATATCCCACATAGAGATTAGGCTCGGGTGGCCCCCCCACCATAACCTCGCATGAGAGGTCTACTTCTAGCGGTCCCTACTTCTCAACATCCACATAGAAGATCTAATAAAAAATAAATATAAATGTTACACAATTTTATTTTTATTTAATTCTTTCACGAATATGGGAAAAGCTAACATACACCCTCAACCTACTACGGTCGAGGTCAAGGTCTATTTAAATAAATAACGTTGTCGCGAGTTCAACAGTTTCCTCAAATTTCAATTCTAAGAACTGGTTAAAATTTTACAAAATCCTGCTCGCATGTTTATTGAAGGTACCCGAAAAAAAGATAAAAAATTCATTCAGGGAACTCTGGGATTCGGAATCCTGCGCCGTAAATCTACATGAACAAGTAATATTCCCATATAAAAAATACAACGAAATTATGGGTCTTTAAATTCTCCCCACCTCAAGGCATTACATCCCCATAATCCAAAACTCAAAACTAGAAAAACAACTTTGTGTTCTGAGCACGAATCTGAAAATCCCACTCCCATGAGAACTCCCATAGGTTCCCTTGCTACCAACGAATTCATACATGAGGTATCGACCTCCCATAACGAACACACTCCTGTCAATCCTCAATCTCTAATAAAACCTCCATAAATGTCTCCACATCGATGACATCCAGATCACCATGGTCGATGTTCTGAGAAGGGTCAAAAATGTACCTTCTCAGCTGGGATACGTGGAAGACGTCGTGCACCCTGTCTAACCAATGTGAAATATCTAAGTTGTATGCCACATTTCCAACTATACTGAGGACCTGAAAGGGTCTGATGAACTGTGATGATAACATTCTTCCTCGACCAAATCACCATAATCCTCATCAAGGTGAGACTTGTAAAAAGACGTGGCCACTATCCTTGAACTCCATAGGTCACCATCTCATATCGAAATACAACTTCTGAGTGCTCTGTGCAGTCTTCATCCATTGTTGGATGATCTGCACCTTTCTAGTGGTATTCGGTACCATATATTGTCCCACTAGTGCTAACTCCCCTAGGTTATTCCAACACAAAGGTTCTCTGTAGGTTTTCCCGTACAACGCCTCAAAAGGTTCCATCCCAATGGTGGAGTGATAGCAGTTGTTGTATAAAAACTCCACAAAATGAAAATGATCCTCCCAGCTATGACCAAAATTGAGGACCCAACCATGAAGCATGTCCTCAAGTGTCTGAATGGTCCACACTATCTGACCATCCGTCTGAGGATGGATGGCGGTGCTCAAATAAAGCTGCATCCCTAAAGCCTCCATCAACACCTTCAGTAGCTAGGATGTAAAACATGTATCATTATCAGATACAATAGTCGAGGGTACTCCATTTATCCCACAATATTCGGAACATAGAGTCATCCCAATCCCTCTACTAATACATTCTCTCTGTTCAGTAGAAAGTGGGCCGACTTGGTGAGTCAGTCGACGATCACTCAAATCGAGTCTTTACCACTAGATGTACATTGGGGTCCTATTACTATGTCAATGGATATTCCATCCCACTTCCACTATGGGACCTCTAAAGGATGAACTAAGCATGATCGTACCTGATGTTATGCCTTCACATGCTTACAAGTGAGGCACCAAGAGACAAACTCTACAACTCATTTCTTCATTATCGTCCCCTAATGCTGCTATTGAAGATCCTGGTACATCATCCCCACTCCTAGATGTTCCGTTAGTGGGGATGTGTAGAACACCCTCATCATTTCCTGAAAAAGTGACACTGGTACCATGGTACGTCCTCTAAAGAGGATTATGTGCTCCCCACCTTTATAAAATCCATCATGCTCATGCCCTGTGGATATATGATCATGTAGAGCCTCGTAGTCAGCGTCCCCACATTGTGGCTACCTGACTCGCTGAAGAAGTAGTTGAGTGATTGTATGATACCGAAGGAAAGCTGCTCAATTTGGACACACAGAGGATATCTATAATGCGGCGAGATGCTCCATCGCTTCGCCTAGAAGCAATATACCAGATCTCCGTCTAAGTGTATATTCTACTACATTCCCCTTCCTAGGAGTATAGACTATCTTGAAGTCATTTTCCTAGAGGAACTCACACCAGAATTCATGTCTTAGGTTGAGGTCCTTATGAAAGAAGATAAAACTGAGACTCTTGTGATCAGAGTACAGTATAAAGTGTACGCCTATCAGATAGTGTTGCCACATCTTCAAGGTGAAGACCATTACTGCTAACTCCAGGTCATTGGTAGAATAGTTGTGCTCATTCTACCTCAGCTGTCGAGAACCATATGTGATCATTGTTCGCTCTTGCATCAGTACATATCCTAGGTCGGTCTCTAATGCATCGCAGTAGACTATGTACCCTACGCCCTCCTTCGGTAAGCTCAAGATGGGTGCAATAGCCAGCCTATGCCTCAGCTCCTGAAAACTCTGCTGGAATCTCTCCGACCACACGAACGGTTACCCCTTCTTCTTCCAAACTGATAGCGGTGTTGAAACTCTAGAAAAATCTGGAAAAAACCTCATGTAGTGACAATCCAAACACAAGAAACTCTGTATCTCTGTCAAACTCTTGGGTGGATCCCAAGAAAGTACTGCATCAATCATCACTGCATCTGAAACAACTCCATCCTCTATGATGACATTTCCCATAAAGTGCACCTCTCAGATCTTGAAATGGCACATCGAGAGATTACCATAAATCTAGTTCTCTCAGAGTGTGTCCAGTACTACCTACAAATAATAGTCTTGCTTCTCTTCATAAGATGATTAAATCATAATGTCGTCGCTGAATACTACTATAAAGTGATCATGTTATGGCTGAAAGATCTTATTCATGAGTCCCATGAACAATGATGGATTGTTGGTCATGAAAAATAGAATATCCCAGATATTTTTGTGGTCGTACAGACATCTAGAAGTTGTCTTCTACACATCCTTGTCTCGCACTCTGAGTTGGCAACAGACTGATCTGAGGTATGTCTTCGAGAACCACTGTGCTCCCTTCATCTAATCAAAGTGGTCTTGAATCCTAGAGAGTTGGTACATATTCTTCATGGTCACTAGGTTCAAGCGCTGATAGTAAACACAATGTCTCAATATCCCATCTGCCTTCATGGCGAGCAAAATCAGGGATGCCCAAGGAGATACATAGGGCTGAATGAATCCCTTCCCCTGTAAGTCCTCTAGCTGATCCCGCAGCTCACGAAGCTCCCCGAGAGCCATCTAATTTGTTGGAGTAGATATCAGTTCCTTCCTGGGGTATTGTACAATGTAAAATTCAACATCTCTACGAAGATGTAGACCCAAAACATCATGCGGGAAAACATCTGTGTGATGGTCTACCACAACATGATAGATCAGAATCCCCACATCAACTGCTCTGAGGCTAAGGCTAGCCAACTGATGAGTGATCAGCTGCTCTCTCCTCCTAGTAAGTCCATCCGGTGTTGCAAATTCTCCCTTCTCATCAGTGAAGGTAATCCTGGTCCAATCTGTGTAGACACACCACACATTGTTCCAAATACAGTCAATATAAGAATAAATTATTGATAACCAGTCTATACCTAAGATGATGTTTTACGGTGTTGATTCTGCTACTTGGACATCCCAACTGAATCTCTAACCTCCTAGAGTATTATCAAACTACCGAAACCAGCCCATAATCATCGAATCTGCTCCCGTAGGAGTCCCTAGATGTAAATATCGAGCCAACAGCTCTGTCAGAATCTTTGAGCTCCGAACAAGGGCAGTGGCAATAAATGAATGACTAGCACCTGTGTCTATAAGTATTGCAGCTATGGGGGACTAGACATAGATCATATATCATATCATCTCCAGAGAGATGTGATTGTAGTCCTCACCTACCTTGAGTTGAGCTAACTCATTTCCTCCTGCTCCTTGTGGTCAGGGTGGACCACCTGATGGTGGTGGTAGAAACATCTTGAATCATCCCCCACTGCCAGTTGCACGACCAGCTCCTCTGCCAAGTCTGCATGTTCCCTACAAAACTCCTCAGTCGAATATTTTTATCTTCCTTGGTGGTCTTTTGACCATCTTTTGATCATCCATGTGGTGGGTCGGACAATCAAGATCCATTTGACCCTGCTCTCCATATGCATAACATTGCCCGCTCCTGGAATGATCGGATCTCCCTCGATTTACCCACACAACCGATCCAGAGTCATGTAGTCGTTCACCTCTATGTATGGTCTTCGTGGACCTCTGTGACATATTTCTATTACAAGCTATAGGAGACTAACAACAAGGATCACATGATATCAGATAGTGTCCCTACTAGTCGGAAGACTCTCACTATAGCCTCCAACCAATCCTCAGCCACTTGTGGTTTTGTCTCAACCCTAATCCTGTGTGGCCTCAAGCACTAAAACACGTGGAACACGCTCAATAACCATGAACTCTCTACTGATGGGGCTGGTGTCATCGGTGGCCCAACATGTAGTGGTAACGCTTGTGCCTCTACTGGAAAAGGGCCCTGCACCGAGGCCTCGTCGCTCGGGGGGCTGTGAGTGCCTACAACTCTTGGAACCATAGCTAGTTGTCTTCATATAGGCGTCCTGAAAAGAAACAGGTGTTCCATGGTCAATAAGTTATACTTTGTGTGGTGACTCAAATAGATCACAAATAAAACTCTTCAAATCACACACGCAATCAGTGTTTTTGTGCACTTAGTCGGAAATCAGAAGTCAGGGTCAGGGTGTATGGATATGTCAGCCGCTACACCAACACTAGAATTCCTAAACTGATAACCATATATACAACACATAACACTATTGCTATTAAAATTTGGATCAGAGACCTATGTTATACGGTAGAAATAACTCCTTTGATACCAATTTGTCACAACCCATCCACAGGGGCCTGTGTTGTGACTACATAAAGCCTTCGTTTCATAGGCCAGGGGATGAAGATTAGCATCGAAGGCATATTCCCTAAAAATGGTATTATATTGCCTTTATAACATGTAACAAACAGAACCATGAACACAACAAGATATGAACTCTAGTAAACTGAATAGTAAATAGAGTGGGTATAGTATGTAAAAAGGGATAAAATACATGCCCTATTGGAATGTACAAGAAACTGAAAGTACAAGTAAACTAGAACAGCTCCTGCTATCACCTGCTAAACATCCCACCTGAAGGGTACGTACAGCTCTCGAACATTCATCTCTATGGTACGCCTAATCTAACATCCACATCCGAGCTACCTTCAGTCCTGGTACTCTCATCCTCTGTCAGCGTTGTCCGTCGTCTACACCGAACACAACAAGGTGCGGGCACAACCCGTGGAGGGGTGAGTATAACGACACTCAGTAGGGACCCTCATGCCCTCAAGGTCTCACAAAATCTTCAAAGGATAAACCACAATGCCTGAAATCCAAATACAACCCTACTTAGTCATATGCCCATAAATATGCCTATGTTCACAAGTATTCCCATCTCAGTCATTAGGAAACATAGAGACCAACTCAAAATCCCAAATCTCAACTATTTCGTAACGGAAGGAATACCATGAAGGTAAGTACCACACCGTTATGCCACAAAGAAGAATACCACTGTGGTATTACCATAATGTAAAATACTACTCAGGTACGAAATCATCTCACACTAGGTATAATGTCAGTACAGAAGTAGAGATGATTATTTGAAACTACTGAATCATCATACTCTGTTAAGTGGAAGTCCCACACATGATCCCTCATTGTGGACCCATACAGGATAACCTGGTGCTGACCCACACAGGATCACTATGTGCTGACCCCCACAACATCTATCACACATATAGGATCACAAGGTGCTAACCCACATAGGATCCCAAGGTGATAACCCACACAAGATCTCTATGTGCTCACCCACATATGATCGCAAAGGTGCTGACCCACACAGGTCGCTATGCCCTGACCTACACAGGATCACAATCTGCTGACCCACATCAGATCTCAATGTGATGACCCACACAGGATCGCAAGGTGATGACCCACACTGGATCACTATGTTCTGACCAGCACAGGTTCACAAGGTGCTAACCCACACCAAGTCACTCTTCATTTTTCAAGTAACAGCCAGCTATATGGTTCCAGCGCTAATCTCGCTCATCTCCGAGAGGGTATTCTCCACAAGCTACTAGTCGATACTCTAACTACCACGATGTCTCACAAAGAAGTATCCTAATGGACAGCTAGGTCATAGGGGTCTCAACACATTAGATGGTGCATTAATCGAATTCCCGGTCTATAAGTTATTAGCCATTTATTCCTGAGGCACTAGCTGGATCCGTTCTCGATCCAACCCGACCATTTCCCAACCATATCCAAATATCTAGTGAGTTATACTAAATGTACCGTCTCGCTCAATGGTTTCCATAACCACTGTTGGTTCGTCAATCGGACGTCCAGTTCCGAAGTTATTGTTAAAAGAGCGTAAATGGGTCGTAGTGGGTCCATGTCCGGTCTGACTTGGTCAGACCGACCCAGCCAAACCCGTAGTGGGATGACCCAGTTTCGATCGAACTAGCCCAACCTGCAGGGTCCCGCCTGACCCGTTGGGCCTAGCCCAGCCTGCTGGGTCCAGCCCAGCCCATGCTGGGTGGCCCAGACAGGCAGCAGCCTGGTGGCCGCGTCGGCCGCGAGGGGCCATGGGGGGTTGCGGAGTCCGGGAGGGTAGCGGAGGCCACATAGGGGCTGCGTAGGGCCACCGAGAAGCGTAGAGGGACACAGGTGGCGTAGAGGGCTGTGTGCCAGTGCAGAAATGTAACCCCGTCACCTGGTGAATCCGGCAGGTGAAGCACCAGGCCGCAAGAGGTGCGGAGGGCCTCAGGCTGTGCTAAAGGCCACGGGGTGGCGCGACAAGCTGCGTGGTGACGCGGCGAGACCACGGGCGGCGGCGCCGGCCGCAGATGGAAAAGGCTGCAAGAGGCGGTGGTCGTGGACTATGGAAGATGTGGTGCGTTGCAGTTGGGTCATCTCCTTCATTACAACTGGCGGTGGTGTCGACCACTATTCTCGTGTTCCACTGGTGCCAAACGCCAGCTTCGGTCATCATCACCATCACAAAGAACACACAAGAAAAATGAAGAAAGATGGAGGGGTTAGGATATTTTTTCTTTTTCCCACACCCTCTACGTAAGAGAAGTAGAAAACATCTCAACAAAAACATGAATTAAGAACATCAAACTCCACAATCCCCCAGGAATGATTATTCCCAACCCTTAGAAAAAGAAAACGTCCGCTCTTTATTTATATGGGAGGAACAAGGGAAGTATAATAATTCATAAATAACCCCTACCTCATTTTATTTGACGATAGAGGTCGCGAGGAAGGATATGACGTCATTGGGGATAGACGGATGTTGGTGACGTCAGAGTCTCCTCGATCATGTGTGGAGATTTTCCTCGTCGGTGATCCTTCAATGGAGTTTGGAGAAGAATTCGTTGAAGGTGAATCATTATTCATTGGAAATCTTCATTCTAGATCTTTTTCCCAATTTCCCTTTGGAACCCCTTTCCCTAGTTCCACCAAAATGAGGGAATAATGTACTTATTTATTTAAATTAAGTAGAATAATAATTTTGTCACAAATTAAATTAGAATGAAGGGTTAATTAATTAAACTAATTAATTTGACAAGTATTGTCCATGTTAATGTTGGAGGGAGTCCAAGAGGTTTCTCACACTTAAGATGGATGTTCAAGGGAGTTTTGGTCTCAGGTGGTCCCCACCACCAAAACCCACATGGACTATAGAATCGGGTGGTCCACACCACGATAACCTCAATTAGTAGGCTTACTTTTGGTGGTCCCCACTTCTCAACATCCACATGGAAGATCCAACAAATAAAATTAAAAAAATATTTACTCAATTTTATTTTTATTTAATTATTTCACGAAAATGTGAAAATATAACTTCCACTCTAAACCTACTACGGTCGATGTGAATTTCTCCTTAAGAGAATAGTGGCATTACAGGTTCAATTGTGTCCTTAGATTTCAGTTACGAGCACTAGTTCAAAAGTTAAAAAAATCATCTCGCACGTTTACTGAACATACCTGAAAAAAAGTTCAGAAATTCATTATGGGAAATCTGGGCCTCGTAATCTTCCCTAGTAAATTTTTACAGACTCGTAAAATTCCCATATTAAAAAATTACATGGAAATTCCAGGTCATTACATGAGACTATTATAATCAATATATATTTCAAAATTGTCCTCATACCGATATTTCGGCTAGATTTTCAATGCAATGGTCAAATATTCCAACTCTAGATCATGTCTTTCATTTTTTTTATCATAAATTTTTAACAACATAAAGGAGTTTTATATGACATTACCATTTTTCATTAGAACACTACCCACTTCCTTCTTTGTATCATCAATGTAAACCCGTAAGGGTTCTCCAAATATTTTTTATGATTAATTTTTAGCATGGTGATAAGATTATTTTTATCTCGTTAAATAAATTTTCACATTCAATGGCCCAAATAAACATTTCACCCATTGATTTAAACTTGGTTAGTGGGTTTTAAAATCATAAAATGTTCATATAAAAACAATAGTTATACCCATATTGAATAATGGAACTGGAAATCTCCATTTCATAGCTTTTCCAGGGCCACTCTTCAAAATAAATTATCTTCAAAGGGTCCACAAATATTCCATTTCGTGTTGTAACATTACACATGATTGAAATTTATCCCATCTAGTACTCGCATTTAATGTACATTTTATAACTTTCTCCCTTCATATAGACTGTATAATAAAATTAAAATACTAAAAATGTTAATATATGCAATTAGAGTATATTTAAATATCATTTAAAAAGACTACAATAAAATTTTGAAGGTAATATATAAAATCTCAAATCACTAAATGAATGAATATTTATAGACAATTAGTGAGTTTGAGGGGCATCACTATGTACTCATAGTGTCATTACCATTGTTTGAATGTATGTAATGGGAATATATTCCTTCCTCAACATTAATTGGTGAAAATCCAACCAAATATCCACCTATGTGAGATACATGGACACACATAGCTAATCTAATAAGTCTTATATCCTTGGATGTGATACATATTAATTATTGTGATTTTCTAAGCATCCAACAATGAATATTGTGCTTCATAAATCGAACCATCTTCTTGATGAAGATTAATGAAGCACCCCAAGGTGAAACAATCAATTAAATAAAACATTAGTCAAAATTATATAATAATAGATTTTTTGTTCTTGTTACTCAATAATGGTGATTATGTAAGGATTCATTGACATCGGAAGAGATCTATGAATAAGTTCAATAACAAACTCCACCTATTAGTCATGAGGATGACTAGACAACCCTTCAGGGAACACATCATTGTCTCCCCACTTAATGTACATTTATTCAATCATGATTCACTCTTTTTTCTCAATAATTTGAACTAGATATTCATTCACATGAGGAAAATATTTCCAATTTTCATATGATCATTACAAAGAAGATTCATACCCATTCTTATACTTACAACAAATAATTGGATTCCACGTGATGTGAAGAGTGATATGCCTTTTTAGAGAGTTGATATTGTCTTTGTATACATATTGGAAATACATTCCCAACATAGAATCAAACTCTAACAATGGAAGTAGCAAGTGATTCTTTGTGAGTTATATTCCAATGAAATTATTTAAAGAGGAGTTATATACTTTGGATACAATAATTTAACCATTTTTTATTAAAGATAACACATCTTCCATATTTTGAGGTGGTTCATGAATTGTTCTACAAAATAAGCATCATTTGAAAAATTTTGTGGCATGTGATTCTAATAGTATATTCATTATTCAGGAATCAATTAACAGCTTACTTATCACTACTTCATATTCCTACTCAACTTTAGAAATTGTGATATAATAAGAATTACATTTTTTCCTTTGTATTTGGTGGTTTATAATGTTCATTGCCCCAAGGGACCTGAGAATTAGTGTTTGGGCTTCTAGAGATCCCTTGAAACCTACAGTTGATGCATTGAAAAATGGTTGGTTCAGTCTCTTCCTCAAATATATCATGTTTCCTCCACATATCCCATTGACATTAAATAGCATTTTGGAATTATATTAAACACATGAATAATTTCCCTATACATTTAACAAAATTCCCAAGATGATTCTTACAACATTATTGACATGTGGGTGGTTGAGTTTTCATTCCAAATTTTTATTATATCATCCATCGTGATGATAGTTATCTCATTTATTATCACAATTTTCATGTTTCCAGTCTCCAATAAACATCTCCACTTTTATATCTCATCGATCAACATCTTTATACCACCAAAAGTCTCAAATTTTATTTATTTTCAAAGGAGTGGTTTTCAACTACAAAAAAACTATCGATTTTGAAATCATTATTTATAACAAACCTATGGCATACAACGAAAAACATTTGAAATTTTCTTTATATGTAATGAACAATTAACCTTCATTTTGATTCATCACTATAAAATATCACTTCATCATTGTCAAGTGTTATTAAGGGAAATACTTATTAAGAAATATTTTATTAATGTCATCCCACTCAATCTCATCAATTTCAACCATTATATTGGTGTTTATAATAAATTACCCCAATTGGATGGCCACTCCATCTAATCATTAGATGATCATGATCACCTTATTCATCCCATAAAATCAAAGAACAATAAATATCAACTCAATTGAGTTTACCATCTATTCCATAATTATTGGAATAGAAGAACCACAAAAGGTTGACGGTCATTGTAGCATAAAAAATCGATAGCTAGTTTCTCCTTCATAATGGATGGTGTAAGATCATCATTATTTGTTTATTAATTTGAATCCTCAGATAGTTGGGTAATCATCATAATTAAATTTTTAACTCAATCCCCCAAGGAAGTGTGGTATTAATTATGTAAATCATTGTATTGTCCCACACATAGGTTTTTGGATGAGTTTCTCTGAGTTCCCACCATTATCCAAAATAGAAAAGGGATTAAAAACATAAATTTAAAATTCATGAATAAAAAATTTATTACATTTTGATATTAACCGTAATGATATATCTTATTAGATCCCCAGGTTAAACATTTATCTAAATATATATTTTTTTGATCATTCATATACTTATTCTCAAAATATGGGTTTTAACTAAAATTCTCTACTATTAATTCCCAAATTAATTAAAACATTCAATAATAATGATTAATGTTGACCTAATTTTTTCATTACTTTTAAATAATTTTAAAGACAAAACTATTAAAGCATTATAGAACCCGAATGTGATGGTTTAGTTTCTTGAGAAAATTGTGATGTTACATAAATTTTAAATAATAAAATATAAAAATTATTTAATGAAATATTGTAAAGATTATTAGTGTCCCTCATTTTCTCATTAGCATATGAATTCACTTTAGGATATATATCAAAAAATGGGAGAGCTAAAACCATGGTAAGTGGATAGGTAAAGACTTGAATAAATATAACATGTGGGGATTATAGTCATCATCATCAAAAAAATAAGAATGATATAATATTTATAATCATTATTTATGGAATTAGATAAATTCATGAAATGGGGAATTATATAAAAATGAAAACTCATTTCTTAGAGGTCAACTACTTCACATAGTTGTATATAATGATGGAATCATGTTCACGCATAAGATATGTGAATAATCGTAATATAATCATTGTAAGAAAAGATAGAATCATATTCACACATATTACACATAATCTCATCAGATAAATCACATTATCCATTGCATTTTAGTGTTTTAAATTTTCGGACGCACCCATCACATCATAAGATTTACATAATCATGTATGACACATATAACATATATCAATAAGAGACAAAAAATAACACCTAGAAAGGAAATCAGTTTTATGATAATTATATATATCATATATTTATGAATATACCTTGTGGTTCCAAAATTAATAAATCAATAACATTAATGTTATAATAATCATCATACATTATTGAAGAAGAAATAATCTCAAGAGAAGTAAAACATCAGTTTATAGAAGGAATGGTTCTTTGGAAAAAATAATTTATTTTACCCTAAAATATTAATGGAAGGATTTATATTCTAATATATTAATTTTTTTGAACAATGAAGTTATAATACAGGAATGTTATATTTCATAAACACTAAAACATGTCATGAAATAGGAAAATCCCAAAGAAATGAAATTGTGTTAAAGAAAACCCTTACCTTATCTTTGAATTAATTCTTCAAATTAATAACCCATATAATAAAATTATATTAATTAATTAGTAAATAAAAAACCAATTATACGTGAATTTTATTTATTTTAATTTTCATAAGTTCTTTTTTGGCAATTACGATGAGTTATAGAGTTAAATTTCATCATTCTCAGAGACATTTTTACATGTTCTCCATGAGAGGTTTTCTTTTATACATGTTTGAGAGATTATCTTAATGGGGGATTGTTGACCAAAATTGATGAATTTGTTATTGATGAACATACAAAAGAATAACTGGTCTTATATAATATTATTTGGTCAGATATTATATTGATTCATTTGATAAAATGATAATGATAAATATTTAGATTAATTTTGGATTTTCTGTCACAATGAAATGTTTTTATTAATATTTCATATTATGTATATATTATATTGATGGAAAATAATGAATGGTTATGAAATAAATTCATAAATATTTTTCCATCATTATAATGGTATTATGACTAGAATGTATGGTGGTTATGTAAAATGAAATCTTTTAATCCTCGACAGTGATAAATTAATACCTCACAGATGATGTTCTCACTTTTAGAATAAAAGGATGAGAAGAAGTGGTTTTATGAAGAAAGTTTACATTTATATACTCATATTCAATTATATGTATGATATATGACATAGTATAACACTAGTATGAGCGGTTTAGGATAGAGTATGAAAATAAAATAACCTGAAATGAAATTAAAGGAAAAAATGAAAAGTATTTTACCACTTGATCATCTTCTCCTTGTGAACAACCATATTTAAATCAGAATATTTTTTCATTTTCATATAAAAAGGATCTTTTAAATATGGAAGAGTCCTCAGAATTTGATTTGTTATAAATTTGACAAGCTTGAATGCTTGGATGGTGTGAGAAGAGGTGGTTGCGAGTGGTGGTACATATTGTTGGAAGAGAGAAATGTTTTTGGTTATCCAATCCACTGATTTATAATTTTGTCTCAAGAAAATAAATAATTTTTATTCCACAGATAAAATATTGTAATGGTTGAATTATTAGTAGATATTTTTTTCTAAAAAATCCTTACATCTTCTATGACTCAATTTTCTAAATACTAAAAAATAATTTATTTTACTAGTTACAAAAAAATTAACTATTTTAGAAAAATACAAAAAATATATACAAATTTTGATTCAACATGTAGAATTAAAAAATGTCCTATATTTAATGAACATAATTTTATAAATATGATAAATTTAATTTTTAATCAAAAAAATCCTTTAATTGAAATATAATGACATTAAAATTATAAATAATTTCTAACACAATGAAACATTAATTACGGTCCTGTAAAAACATATACGGAATCAATTTTAGGGAAATAATTTTTTAATAAATATATTCATTATAAATCATTACAAAACATTTATTTCGTAAAAATATTCTGACACGTAACTTATCTTCTCTAAAAAATTTACTTACTTATATGATGATAAATTATTTTTGTATTACCATTTATAAGAATCAAAATTTTTCAACAATTTCATATTGGATTTTAATATTCTATTGGATGAATTATTATTCCTAATTATCATCTTAATATTCTTTTTTTCATGTTAGTAATTAGTTGTAATAGGCTCCTTACCTTATATAAATACATCTTGTTTCATTTATTATGAATTAATAATGTTTTAATTGTGTTCTAAAATAATTTTTTTTGAAGTTTATACTTTAGGAAATAATAATTATTAATGGATTTCAATTGGTTAAAATTTTTGTTCATTAATGTTTCTTATATAGTTTTGGATAAATAATCAATTAGAAATATATTAATCCAAATATCATTTAGAATATGTTTATTTAAAGGGAATGAACTATTAAATAAATATGATAGATAAATATTAATATACATCATGAAATTAATATAAATTCTATAAAGAATATATAGGGGGAATTGTGACTATGAATTATTATAAGAAATGTGTTGCTTCTATATCATGATCCAAATAATATGTTGACCATATATTAATCCATTCTGAAAATTTATACTAGATTTATTCCTAAACTAATATTTCTTTTTGAACCATAGACCCCTTATGTTAGTAAAATGAGGGTTACTAATGAGTCAAAATAGTATATATTGTTTAAAAAATGAAAAGTTTTTTTATTCCAAATAATGTATTTCCACATACACCTCAAATAGATGATGAATTTCTAAGGAAGATAAATTATTATTTTTACATGTTAGTAAAAATTATGAATTATAATTTCATGATTTGGTTCAATAATATCATTTTCAACTATTAATAATTTTGAAAATATTTCAAAAAATTGGTATCATTTGAGTTATAAAATGAAAGATATCTATTACATTAAAAGTCAATTTGTTTATTTTGGGAGTGTTTGTTAATATAAATTTAGTAGAAAAACATAAATCAAGAAAAACCTATATTATATCTTGAATGTTTTCCTTAAAATCATTTATTGGACTTTACAAAAATCCACAATAAAAAAATATAGTCTGGTGATATAATGTATTTTTATAAAAGGATCATCTAATAGATTGATTTTGTTGAAAAAGATATTCTTGTAAAAGTAATGGGTTTCAATTAATAAGGAGATAACAATGGAAAAAATTACACAATAGTTTATTCAAGATATACATACTAAATAGGATTCTAAAAACAATGTGACGGTTTAATATTCACTATAGTGGGTGATATATTTTTCATCAACGAAGGATTTTATGAATAATAATAATAAATTAAAAAATTTTCCATATGAGTTCAGAAAATGGATATTATATACAAATATGATGTACGTATATAATTTTTCTCTTGAATTTATGACAACTCATTGGTATGGGTTGATGAGAAATTATGCCTGGGGTTTAGAATCACTGTTCAAATTGGCTTTATGGTTATAATAAATTGTCTTTATTAATTACTTTAAAATTAATAAAGTCATAAAAATTTAATATGAATTAAATATTTGGTATTTTATGTCATGAATTCCAATAATATAATGTTTCTATAGAAAACCCTGAACAGAATTTTAACACAATAGAATTCTAATAAAAAATTCAGTTTTTAGAGATCAATTTTTTTAATTTAGGAACAATTTTTTTTTTCTAAAATATATTCATTGAATTAAAATAAATTAATAATAAATAAGTGTTTTGTGATACAACCATAGATTTCCATGTGACTATCTTGGAATCTTGTTTAAAAAAACTATTTAGACAAACCATAAGCTACAACATGAATAAATGAAACACAGAAAATATTGACTTTATGTAGAAAACCATGTTTTATGTAATTATACATAATTATATTTATATATGGGAATATTAGATCAATTAATTTGTATATATATTGAAAAGGTATTGAAAAATACATTTTTGAACAATTGTTGGGTGAATTGTTATCAAATATCCCTTGCAAAAAAATATCCCATTGAAGGCATGTGTGTGACATAGGAGGACATTAATATAGAGAGTGGAATTCCATATGAATCTATGGTAGATCTATCAAATATTCAATGTGATATAATGGATATTAGATTTATAAGAATAATTTTAAGAATATATCTGCTAATTCTACGAAAACATCATGGGATGTTGTGAGAACTATCCAATTGTACTTGAAAATTTTCTTGAGATATATAAGAAGTACTTGTGGAAAATTGAATACAAGTAAAAATGGTATGTAAACTACTATTATTATATATTTATTTTAACTAATATCACATTTTTTATATGGTAATAGTAATCGAATCATGTTCGAGAAAATGGTATCCATATCTAAAAAAATTTATTACGGTGAAACTTTTGTAGTAGGTAAGGAATAAAAAATAAAAAATAAGTTATTCATGTTTATGGAATCACACATTAGATAGTAACTATAATGACTAAAATATGATAGAGGACACAAAAGTTTGAATAGGTGATAACATCTCATAGGAATTAATACTAAATATGGTTAAGTCAAAAATTATTGATTCTATACTGATGAAAATATAATAGACCCACTCACTGAAGCCATAAATCAGTAGAAACATGAACATATTATGTTAGAGCTGACAGGTTGATCATAACCATGATGAATCTAGAGAATATGAGATTATATTAAATAATCATTTGATGGACCCATCATGAAAATAAGTTTTTTTACCAAATATTATATATATTGATTTAGGTAATGTTGATACATACCATAATAATTTCGTTAATTCTATATCCACTATTTAAATTGTAATATCTATAGATTATTCTTGGTATAAATATATTAAAATAGTTACAATCTATAATTAGTCTCTCAAGGAACTACGATAATATTCTTAAACATATTTTATTTGTTTAAGATATATAAGTATAATTAGATGCATATAAAATCTGACTATCTGCAGTTATGGAATTAAAAGCATTTAAAAATCATCTAATTGAGTACATAGTTGCTGATCTCAATAATATAAGATCATGAGGAATTAACCTCCAATAGTATCCCCATAAATTATAAGTGTCATTTTTTTCTATCAAAGTTAACATGAATTATAAATTTTTCTTTAGATAATTATCATGATATTCCATTCGATCACATATTGATTCAAGATAATAACAAGGGAATTTATGTTCAAGATATGTTGCATGAGACGGGTGAAAATTTTTTCTTATGGAATTGTTTTAATGTTCTATAATGGTATTGTCATTTTTCAATGGTTGATATGTCTCTATCCCATTTGAATTAGATGGTAGTATCTTTATTAAATATATATCCCCTAAAAATAATGGAATATATATAGATATTAAGGATTTTAATGAATATTGAATGAATGCGTACTGAAAAGAAGTGTGAATTCTGATTTGTTTGATATTTCACGGAGGATACACTGGAGTTAATAACATGTTCTCATAACTTGATTCCATTTTATGATATTATTTATCACTTTATCAGCCTATATGGATTAAAAGATTCCACACATAGCATATATGTATCACTCACCTCTATTGAGATAAGATACAATAGGGTAACACATGATGTTTATTCAGATGAATGGTCATGTAAATTAAATTATAGTTTAATATATCACAGACCATGTGTTTGGGGATGCAAAATTCCAATGTTTCAATGATAAAAAAATAATATAAAAAATAAATATTATAAAACATTAGGATAATAAAAAATGAAATCATATACTTAATATATTGAAATTATAATTATAGAATATAATAGAAAAAATTATAAATTAATATTAAATATTAAATATTTATTTATTTAATAAATTATATTATATATCAAATGGATTTAACTAAAAATATTTTTTTATTTAATTCTACATTGGTGGTACAAGTAGGTAATAAAATTTATGCATCATTTATGTCATATTTTCTGAGTAACTGTGGTTGTTTTCAGTTATGTTTCGTGGGATGAATTTGAAAACAAATCTTATTATATTTATAGAAGTAATAAACTAGGTATTTAATAATTTTTATGTCATATAATTTTATTGGGAATGGTTTTCAAAATAAATTCTCCACTCCTCATCTCTCTCAATTCTTAGGGAGAGAAAGCGATGGAAAAATTAATGATCGTTCGAGTAACATTTGACAATTGTTAAATTTGTTTCAGGTGATTGTAATGGAAACAAATATCCACTAACTATCAATTATAGAACACATATTTCATAGTCCTATGATCAATTAATATTTCTTAATACATGTGGAAAATCTAGGTAATTATGTTTAATAGCTCCAATTAACCAACATTCATTATGATTGAAATATTTTTTCCATTTAATGAAAATGAGGTAAGATTTAGTTTTAATTTTTTTATATTTATTTTTAATGTTTAATTATTTTTCAATCGAATGATGAATGAATCTTGGCTTGGTATATTGGAATTTATTAGTGAATATGAATCATTATTTGAATGTTTTATAATCATATTTCCAAAAATCCCTAGATTCCATCAGCGATTACTCTCAGATATACATTTTTTGTTTCTATCTATTAACATGATGTTATGTTCATACATGGTATGATTATGTTCATGAACATTTCATTGGGGTTCTAGTTTTCCTAAATGAAATTTTCACCTTTTAAATAATTCATATCACCTAGTTTTTTTACTTTCAGTTTTTATTACTTGCATATATAAGGTATTTTTAAATTGATCTATTTTTTTATTATTATAAATTTTCTATATTAATCTTTGATGAATTTTTGCCAAAAATAATGTTAATTAACTATTATATAAATGTATAAAGTGCATTTTGATCACATTTTTTGTGGGTATTTGAATGTAAAATTGTTTATGGAATCTGAATATTAATTATTTATAATATAAATTGAGATCATATATCCTAATGACCATTCATATTGTAAAAAATAATAATTTTAAATATTATTAAATTTTATCACTATTTCAAGAAGTATTTAATAATAATATTTATAATATATAGATAATTTTATTTTAGTGCATTATTTATGAGACCCCCTTTGTGTAAATATATCTTAACTAAAGTTTAATATTATATTTATATTTATTTCCAATAATTATATATTTTAAAATATCCCGAATACTAATAAATTAATAAATTTACTTTTTTATATTTTTTATGTATTTTTTAATATGAAATATTTTTAAAATAATTGTTTCAATCTTATGATTTCAATTCATAATTATTGGATTTTAATTGAAATTTATTTATATAGAATCAATTTTTAGTGATGTGAATCATTATGTTATTATATAAACCCTTTCATGTTATTTTTATTATAAGTGTAGTCTTGTATTTATATTAGTTAACATGCTTTGTAATTTAATTTTTTATTAGCTTATTTTTTTCACTTTAAAATTTGATATTTTAGTACATTCCTTGAATAAATATATATATATTTGATATTATATAATTAAAAAAGGTAATTTTGTTTTATTCTTGGTAAAACAATTCATAGATATGATCATATTTATACTATGTTTTTTTATGATTTTATCCTTAAATGGAAAAAATACATTTTTTCAATGTGATAATTTTATATCATTGATGAGTTATTTATTTTAACATTGAATAATTTTATATTTATTTTTGTATTTATATTAGCAAATTGGTAATTAAATTTCAAAATATAATAACTTAATTACAATTCCAGAAATCATTTATTCATAATAATAATTAAAATTTTTATCATGACACATCATTATGGTGATGAATATGGGTTGGTTTGGAAGATAGTTTAGATGTTTCGAAATAAAATGACACATACATTGACATATTTTTTCTAATCAAGATATATTTATATAAGAATTAGTTTAAAAACATGGAAGTAAATTAATCAGAAATTTTGCATGTTTTTAATTGAATTTCAGTTAATGCATTTTTTTGGGGAAATTATACAGGATTTAATATTTGTTTTTCAATATGTTTTTAAATAGGGAAATTATGATCATATTAATGGAACTATTCATGATATTGAGGTTATAAAATCTATGAATTCACTGATAGTTTTGTATTTCAATTTTATTTTTTAGATAATATTTGACCCATATTGTATAGATTTTTATTATATTGGATGTAATGATTGTTTACCATGATTGAGAAACATGGATGTGTTGATAATATTTTTATTCAGTTGATGAAGATATTTAAAGACCAAGATTCTAATGAAAAATATCTTCATGATTTACATTATTACAAAAATTTTTTACCAATTATTGGTTTGGAGTAAAAACGGATATTCTATCCAGAATGAATGAGTTATATATATAAATGAACAGGAAGGTCTCTCAATGATTAAAAAATATAGGATATCCTTGTATAAGTCAAATGAAAACTCATATTTTTATTTTGATGTAACAAAAATCTCTTTCCATGGAAGCCTGAAAAACTCAGAAAATTGCCCATTTAACCTATTTATTGTCATAGTAATTTTTTTTGGAAAAGGATATTTTCAAAAACATAGGAGATGATATCTAATTGAAAATTATGTCTTCTAGAAAATTATCCATATTAAATGAAAATTGATCAATATTTCCCAATATTCCTAAATGATGTTATAAATAACAAACAATGAATATATATAGATTGAATTTATCCATATCAATTCCTTAGTTGAATAAAAATCCAATGACCTATTTTATTATTAATTGGAATATTATGTCCTAAATTTTGTAAAATGTAGAAATATAACATTTTTTTGTTATTTTTTTACTAATGTATCCTTGAAATGATATTGATATTTTCTTATCTCTATTAACTGAATATCAGAAATTTTTTAAGTAAAATGTATTAGATTATCTGATTATTGTTAAATTTATCATATTTGACTGTATAAAATTATTATTTTCACAATATATGACTTCCATGTATATGAAATTGTTTCATGATGTTTAGTGGTTGAAAAAAATTCTTGTCAATATATTTTGTAATAGTATTTATATTATCAAATACAACATGGGAGAAAAATACTATATTTTGGTAATTATTATTTTTTAATAGATCAATCGTATTCAATATTTAAAATTAATTTTAATATATAAATTTTAATTTGACATTTTTATGAAATATTTATCCACTAATCATTATTTTGGGATGTTAGTTTTTTTAACATTCAAAAATACAATAAAATATGATAGAAATATAAATATTTGGATAAAATGATAAATAATTATGTAATCATCTAATAGATATATTACGAAGTGAAAGAAAACATTTAATTCATACATGTTTAGAAAATATCCTAGAATGTTTGATCAGAGAATTTTTTCATATTAAATGAATGTCTAAATATTCGATGAATACTATAATAGACGTATTATAAATTGAAATATATTTTGAGTTATATCCCACTCCAAAAATAAGTTGAACAAAAATTCCACTAGCATTTCCTAAATTTTCCAAAATGAATAATGTAATTTTTCATTAATTTCTCCATTCAATCCATCTTTCAGCATTTTATTCTTAAAATATTTTGAAACACATTTTCAGTAAAATATTTTTTAAATGTAATGAAATACCATGACTGTCACATTAAGATATAAAAACTCCTACCATTTTGCAAAACCATCCTTGTTACCATGGTACTGTTTTTTCCATGATATCCCCCAAATTGAATGAAGTTGATTACCAGTTCCAGAGGGTTTTCAAGTAACACCAGAGATCATATAGGGAATAAAAATCAATATATTTTCCACAAAAACAAACAATCGATACATACAAATTAGATGATAAATATATAAAAAAAATTATTTGAAACACTGTTCAAGGAGATAAGAAACAAAATAAAAAAGGTGAACAACCCAAGGTAAAAAATTAACCAAAGTGAAACACAACATATTCCACAAATATTACTATAATAATAGATCAATATGTGGACCACGATCTACCAATGTCAACCATAAAAAAATATTCTTACCAATCATGCACATCCACCACCAAAAAATGGTTCCTTATCTTTTGTTGGACATAGAAATATAATATCTAAAAACCTTTGATGAAAAATTCATGAAATGTGATAAATAGACCAATGACCCCCCCACCCACCCCCCACCCAAGTACACCATAAGTAATTATATTTCTAAAAATATTAATAAATTATATTTAAAAAAACAATGATTGATATAACATATTACTATATAAAATAAAAAATACATGAATTATAAGATTATATAGTTATATAAAATGTTGAATAAATGAATATTTTATAAAAAAATTTATATAACACTATTATTATAAATTAAATATTTCTATTAACCATGAAATTTATAATCGAATAAAATTAGAGATCCATAATAAAATTCCATGAGATATGTTACTTATCAGATCTTGGATCGTCACATTACTAAATAATAAATCATTGTTCGGTTTTCTGTGAAATCATTTCTATTATATAGAAAATGATAATATAAAATCATAATCCCATCATGGATAATCATGAAAAAAATGTTTAGTTAGTTTTCCTATAATCATAATATCGATAGGGTTTTTTATTCCTAGATTTATTTTCCTAATCACCATCAAACTACCCATGATCTCATGTGATTAAATAATTTAATTAATAAAACAATCAATGAATATGATTCATTTAAAATCAATTTATCACTCATAGTTCAATGTTTAATTTTTGACTATTTATTTTCATTTTCAATTTCAAATCTAAATCATGGTTTATAAATAAATATTTCATTTGAAATCATATTTTATTATAATAAAATATTCCCAAGAATCCACATTAAATTTTCCATCAAATCATCTATCGTTTTTATCCATAATCTTTCTAAATATCTACCTAATAAATTAAATGTAATTGAAATTATTGTTTTACAAGAGATCCATTGCAGTTCTACAATGAAAATCAAATCAACCAAAATAAATATATAATGAATCAGTTGATAACAAATTTCTTTTTATTCATGAAAAATTTTTCATTTAATTTTAGTTTATATCTTTATGGATAGTCCTACAATTAATTAAATGATCAATCTGATCTATACCCACCATGGGAAACACCATGAAAAGATAAAGGTAATTGAGATTATGGAATCAACCCTCAAATACAAGCCATCATTAAAGTATACATCATAACCAAGATATAACATATGAAAAAGATGATGATTCAACACACTAAAATGGGAGTTAAAGGTAGAATATGGGAAACTAAAATCTATAGTGAAACCTCATAATAGATATGGATCATAGTCCTTTACCAACACATTAATTTTAAAGAGATGAGTTTTGGGGAGCCAGAAAACCATTTAATGAGCCTCCAAAAGAAAATTATTGTTCACTATTCTTGGTTAAATACCATGGGAGGATGTTTGAATCATGTTATGAGATATTAAATCTAATACACCTTCATATCTTATTTTTCTGATAGCAAAACACACTTCTCTCTATTTCTTATAGAATCATATGGGTGGGAATTAAATCATGCCTGAGACACAACATATTTTTCTTGGTTCACCCTCACTGGGATATGTCCAAGTAGTATACAATTGAAATGTTCCAATTGAACCCAATCCACTAAGGATCACTTCTAGGGACAACGGGTTGGGCTAGATATCCTCTTTACACAATATCACTACCTTTACAAGGATTATATATATCTCAATATTATCCTAAGGGTCCCTCCGAGTGTCTCTTTATCTAGCTCACTATTGGTGGAATGGATCACAAGCTTCCTCTTCATTTTCTCACTGCTAAAAAAAGACATTAAAAACAATTTATAAACATGTAGGTCCATTAATTTTCTAGAATGCACGCATATTCAACTGTATAAAGTTTCTCTGTTGATGTTTCACTTTCATCCATTAGATTAATACAACATTATAATTGATTTAATGGTAAATTCCATTTGAAAAACATTCCTGATTCTCACAAACTTTGTGAAGCTCCCTCTTTTGTGAATATCAACATGCCTTTTTGAAGCTCCTATTTTGAGAAACATAACTAGATATTATGAAGTTACATTCTTTCATGAAACTCACGTAACCTTTATGATGAGAATATCTTTCACGAAAATGAACTAGCTTTCATGATTATTTGTTCATTCATGAAGCTTACATAGATATCAAGAATTCCATTACATTCCAGATTCTTATAACATTTTAATGGATTTTATAGCCTTCATGAACTCATTATCATGAATTAGATTATAAATCAACCTTTTTATTATAAATATTTACGATTTTAGTTTCATAATTCTATTTTTATAAAGGTGGTAGAAGCCTATTAATTGGAATTTCTACTATTTCAAAAACCATCTATCTCTGTTATCACAATTTAGTGATGCTCCTTCTTTTCCAAAATAATTCTATATTTTTTTATGATCCAAAATATTTGTCAATTATAAATTCCCATCACTGCCTTGTAGATCACATTGAAACTCTTCCCATCGGCATGATGCTCTACACCTTCATCTTTTGTTCGGCCCATTACTATTGTGTAGATCACAATAAACGTTATTTGATCATTTCTGAAACACCCTCTATGAAAACAATCATCGTGATTCTCATGCCTTAAATATATTTGCATATGGACTTCACAGAAATACAGATTTCTCAATGTTAACTATCCTCCAAATTATAGACCAATATGTTTTGAAAACATTAGGAATCTATGTCACCCATTGTATGCAATTTTTTGTAATTCTTTGAGGGAATCCATTCTTTTGTTACGAATCATTGCCAACATACTATGTCAATAACATATTTGGAGTTCCGTAGATTTAATTTGAAAAACACATTTTCAATAAACCAAATTAGCTAAAAAATTAGGCATTGTTACATTAATTTATTTTTTCCCACAATCAAAACTTGTCATTGTCTGATGTGAGATTATCCAAGGTTATAATTGGGGTCCTAAAATTCACATTAAAATTTTCAAGGGATTAAAATATATTGAATAGGTTTTTATAAAAATTTTCCATTCTTAATAGTAATCAAATGTTTCAATTTTGTGACCTTACTAGGCTTGTATAAAGGGTTAAATTATTAGAGGCATGGTTGAATGAATCCAAATATAATAGTGAAGACACCAATTTCATTAGTAATGTGGAATAAAGTGTTATGCTATAGGTATGGGTAAAATCAAACACCCCATCTAGATAAAATACATAAGATTCATAATTGTATAATAACAAAATTATGTTATTCCCGAATCATGCATCAAATTTTTTTTATCTCCATAAAATATAAAATCTCTAGAAACCTCTCAAACACATATCAAAAAATGAATTATCAAAAAATTATTTAATATTTATGTATAAATGGTTAATATAATGTTACAACCTCACCATCACAAAAACTTATTTCACTATATAGACTATAAAAAAGTTTCTATTCCTATGATATGTGGAAACTACATTAACATTAGTTCATAATGATATCATGTATCTTCTGAATCATGACCTTGTGACCATATAATAGTTTAAATTATATACATTCCAGGAATAACTTTTCTCAAAAAATAATTAAAATTGATTTGATACTAAGTCATTGAAAAATCTAGCTCAAAATAATTATCTTCCCAACTAAACATAATATAATGGTTAGAAAGATAGATACTATTCTATGATGCATGAAACATGTCATGGAGGGAAATCATCTATAGTGGAAAGGTAACATGACAACCAACATTACCCACCCAATCAATAATCTCAAAAGTTACCACAAATGATACATAAATATTTCCATTATTTCCAACTCTTCAGTGACCCAATATAGGTGATTCTATCAATATAAACTACTATCTAACTAAAAATTCATAGGGTCTACGTCGAAGATCGACCTAATATTTTTCCATGTTTGATAAACCACCATCATCGAATTAATAAACTAAATAATATATTTCTTCTATTAGACCAATCAAGGTCAATTAAAGTAGTTACACTAATATCTAATCTACACAATAAATATTTTCATTGGTTCATATACAATGCATCAAAGGGTTCCATTCTAAATTCTCATTTAAAATTTTGTTATAATAAACATGAACCAATAATTAGTGGCTATTCCAATCCCCAACAAATTAGAGAGTATAAGAACCTAATTTGTAACTAAGAATTTGTGTATCTATTTATATATGTGAATACATATTTCGGTGATATTCCATTCTCAATATAACCTATATTCACTGCACTTCATGGATTCCAATTAAAAAATTATAAGAGAGTTAGGTATCCATATTAGATTCTGTAATATATAGAACTAAATGAAATATAATAATATTTTAAAAATATTTACTTCCCAAATCCTAAAAATTTATTTTATAAAAAATGGTGATAAAGTAACATGATTTGTTCATATGGAAGATCAAAAACAATATCACATTCTTCCCATGATTGTTATGATTAATCCTAACCATAATGGATACAAAAATCTCATCATAATGGAATGTCATCATAAGATGAGAATGAATAAAAATCAATGTATTATGGTCCATGAAACTGAAGTAATAGAATATTATGAAACACAAAAAAAAAATTGATGACTCCTACCATACATGGACACCATAATCATCAAATCATATTATAGAAAATATCTTGGAAAAATGGTGCACTGTCCACTATGAATTATTTCAATTCCCCATCACATCATTTCCCCCTAGAAAAATTACATCATTCCAATTAAAAAATAATTGGAATATGAAAGAATATAAACAACACTCACCAATTGTATCCCCATAATAATTATTATCCCTAATACCAAATAATTCATCATCAAACTTATTTTCTAGGAGAGTCATCCTATGAAGTGTGGAGTTAAATTGAATGTTATTTGTACCATTTTGGTCTCATCCATCAATAATACCAAATTCAAAAAATGAATGAGGCCCTTAAAATTCCATTATTCTAATGATTATTTCATGATTAAGGACATAATTCTATTTCTTGGAGAATCAATAAAAAATATCCTTGCACGTGGTATGTGAAATGTAAAAATAAAAATGATATTTTTATTAAACCCATCATCTCTCCATGATGAATCATATATTTTAGAGAGAAGATAAAACAATATATTTTTGGTTTTGAATAATTAGTAATCATTTATATAAAATGTAGTGTTTAAATATAACATGATAAAAATTACTGGAAGAATGATATGTATCATGGGTAAGAAAATTCATCAAATGTAGAGAAGATAATACTCCATATTTTTTAGATTCGAATAATCATTAATCCTTTCTCGTAAAATGTTGTGTTTGAATATTTTAAGAAAAAAAATATGATCATAATGATCTGGATCATGGGTTTGATAATTACTATAATGTGGCATTATCATTCTGGAACATTACTGAACATCATGATATCCCAATAGTGGAACCCGGCCACTGCCTAAACTATAGTCATCACAAAGGACTATATATCTTTTTTTGATACTAGCTAAGCCTAAAATGGATCAAAATTAATAATATGTTTCAACTAATCAAAAAAATTAAGAAAATTTTAATTTAAATGGATTATATGCCCTTTTTAGGTGTAATCCGTCCTATATAAATCATGCTTCAAAAAATATATAAAAAAAATTAAAAACATAACCGATCACCTAAATCACATAATCTCTAAAACATTACACCTTTTACCCTGGTAATAAATACAATAATCATTTTTTATATAATCTTATATATAATGGTAGAAAAAAATACCAAAAAAATAACATATAGAATAAATAAATTAAATTTTTAATAATTTATGTCAGGTTGTTGGCCTTAAAAAATTTATGGACATGCATATGAGAATGAACATAATCATACTTAGTTTGGGAGTAATCCAAAATTACATAAAAAAACACCTAAAAAATAATGATATTATGTAATATAAATTCTTAGTCTCCTTAAAAACTATAGGATCATAAGATGTACTCAACGACATAAAAATATATTAAAAATTAATAAATATACTTTTGAGAGTGTAATTTAGAATTTCATAATATATAATTACCAAATAGTGAGAACCAAATGAATGATCCAACATAGATAACCACCTATGAAAAATAAGTTATCTCAAAAAAACATTTCTCCATAGAAATAGATATTTATTATTTACTGTACCACTATTGAGTTTCAAATAATCAATATAATAAAAAATTCAAATTCCTCATTCATTATAAATGAAATATGTTTTACCCATCGTGACACTCATTGGTTTATAAATACACTTCCAAAATTAAACATATCATTATTATGTCCAGAAGATCAATTTAGTAGGTGGAATAATGTAGTAAGAAATATAAATTCTCTAGGTACCATGTACCAAGTCAATGAAAGAATACACCTCTTATACTAGTGCATGAAATTAAAAATAAGATTTAAACACATTAGTAAACTACATATTAAATGTATGGTGATTAAAATTCATATTTTCCATCTCCCTGTAAAAATAAAACACTAATATTATAATTCAATACTACTAAAAATAACAATTGTCGGTGTTAAACCGTGTTTCAATTTCTATGTGAAAAAAATATGGCACACACCATCAATAGTAGTCATGGGTAATCACAGAAGATAATAGTAAATTTGAGACTTATGTGAAATCTACCAATACATCGAAATATTGACATCAAGAGGTTTCATGTCAATGATTATAATAATATTCATGTTCTCAATCAATAATATATCGAAACACATTGGCAAATCATTCACCCTACCCTCTCACCATTCCAAGGGATATAATAATATCCATAACATGTTAAAAAGTTACCCCAGAATGGTTTATCAAATTCTTAACATGAGTAGATAAGAATGAATTAGATTCAACAGTATCAAATAATGTAGTCAATAATTATTAAGCTATATTGATGTAACCTCTCACTATAACTAGATCATCATAAACATTATTTGAAGACTATTCCACTATATAAATAATCTTATGTACGAATTCATATATTTATAAACCCTTATTTCATGGTTAATCTAATAACGCAATAATAATTTTAGGAAACTATGATATTATTCCACTGTATAGGGTAAAAATGGCAGGGAAAATAGTAAATGTGTCCTAGAAAACATCCCAAATAAAAGATCATTACTGTTTTAGTAGAAAATAAAAATGAATACAAAACTGTACATACTAAAATCAAGTAAAAGGAACTATTTAAAGAACCAAAATAAAAATGGATGAATTATTTTATTTAATAAAAAACCAAAATCATCACAGTTCATCATTATTATGAAGGATGCAACTAAACTACCACTAAGATTAAGATGTACTCCCATAAACATTAGTATAAAAGGTTGGTTATCACCATCCATTAACAATATATCACACAAATTTTCATAATAAGGTATTCTATATGGAAACCTTATATGAAATATTTGTTTGATGAGACAAATAAAATATTTTGACATATAGTATCACATTCATCACTATATAAGTATAAAATTGAACATGTTCATCAAATAAATTCAAATACATAGCCACATTCATGTACCCCTATATGAGGCTATGAAAAACAACAGAATTCCACATAATTGTAAATTATAGATAGAAATTATTTATGATGAGAATTATAATTTCATTTATATCAATGATATCATATTTCTCTTCTATCACCATCAAACCCCAATATCACTATTAATGTATTTAATGTTTAAAATAAGAACACTTCACCATTATATCTTTTTATGTTTCACTGAAATCCAAAAGAAACTCCATAATATTCACATAATACTCATCCTACTGATTATTATTTTACCCATAGCAGTATGTGATTAATTTTGGAGAAAATAATGATTATGATCTCAAGTATTTTTCATTGATGGTTCTCAAACACTTATTGATTAATAAAAAGTAGATCATCATGTACCAGAGATTATCCTGTACATACCACTATCTCAACAAGATTATGGTCAAATATTGGATTCACTTAATTAGGTACACTAATAGATTCCTCCATTTCCATGTTCAAATGATTTCTAAAAGACATGATGTTTCCCAATTTCATGAAGAAACAATAAAAATATAATCAACGGTTGTAAAATCCACATCTCAAAGAGGATATTAAGTAATATCAATTCTATGAAATTTTTATACAAAATTATTAGACTTCAAAACACCCAGAATAAGTGTAGGGAAAAAATAATAAAATAAATTTATTAGTAAATAACACCATTCCAAAACACACATAGTGAATTATTGCCTCATATCATGAGAGTTTTCCATCCGTATTATCATTACTACCTCTGATGTCTTGACAGTACATTCCTCTATTAACTATGACATCATAGTTTGATACAAATTTTTTTGGAACCATCATATACACCCTTGTTCCATGATACAATATTCAGAAAGAACATCGTCCTAATAGAGTTTACAGTCCCCAAAATATTGGGAATAACATCTGACACCAAATCAAACATAAACCAAGGGATTTATTACACATGAAAAAAACATTTATGTATAATAGGAAACCATAAAAATACAATGAATTAGTTTTCAAAACACTCTTCATGGTGAGAAGTATCGCATGAAATATATGAAAAAATATAATATTATAAAATTAAAAAAATGGACAACTTGAAATCCAACTATCAGTGTTTTTTAATTACTATGAAGTATATACAACATAATTCCATTGATCTCCATAACAAAAATATACTCCCATAGTTCAATCACATATAACAACAATTAATGGCCTTTTCCCATTTACTGGACCATGAATAACATTATCCAAAACCTCCCAAAGGAAATGGTTGGTTATGAGATGAACTACCATATAGGGTCTCACCAAGTGTTCTTTAAGAAATTTTAAAACAATGATGCATTTTTTGTTTGATATTAATTATATAATGTCAGGGAAAATAATTGAAATACTTTAAAATAAATCATTATTTCAAATCCAAAATATTTAATACGTAACAAAAAGTGTTAAAATTAATTTTTAAAAAATGTTATATAAAACAGATGGAATGGATAAATGATTGAAATAATAAATGTCATGTATAATTAAATAAAAATAAATATCAAAGGTTATATGAATTTTGGTATGTTTTTTTCACTATCATATTCACATAATACTTACTCATCAATCACATATCAGTTATATGGGAACACATCCACAGTCTCTGGACAACATGACTAGTCAATCAACATCGCAAGAGTGATAATAATACTGAATAAGGATGATTTACACTTTCCATATTCAATATATATATATGGAGTTAATGTTTATTAAATTATATACTAAATTATCCTATAAATAATCACATGGATATGTTCATTATTAAATAAATCAATAAATCAATCAATCATGGGAAATAATCAACTCAAGTATTCTCATCATTCCTAGTTTAATGCATAATTTTTTATTCTAAACAAAGAATATATATATCAATACAAATTCATGGGTTTTCATCATATTCATTACAATAAAATTCACGTCTGAAGAAAGTGGTCTCAGGAAGGCTTGGAGTCGATGACATTCTCTTACCAGTTCTCTCCGTTGATCTGTGGTTCTGGTGAGCTGCTGAGGAAGATCTCCCTGTCGGTCAGCCCCCATCGTGGATCTATTGTGGGTTTGTATTTTCATTCGGTGTGGGTCTTGTGCGGCTTGCTCTGGATCACTGAATTGTGTTTCACTATCTGGCAATGGACATCGGCGATCCAAACGATGAGGACAAGGTGTGATGGGGTTTCTTCTAAACCTAGTGTTGAGGCGATTGGCGGACTCTCCCGGTGTGACGACAGTGTTTCCCGGCGAAGGATTGTTGCCTAGGGTTTATGTGGGGAGCAGCGGTGCGGGACACACGCAGGTGCTTGCACGGACACCATCCATTCAAACTGGGACCTATTTGCTGCTTCTGCGGATGTCGTGGAGTTATGCACCTGGATGGTTCAACATTTCTTTTGTCCCCTCTACCATTGCATAATCCTCCATTCACGCACTACCCCAATTTTGTTGGGTTTTATGGATTCCATGATTCTTTGGATTGTACAGGTGGTCATGGATATAGATGAACTTTTAGAGTGCTCTGTTTTTGGTTATATGTGTTGATTTTTTTGGGATTATTTGGTTGTTTTCTAGTTTCTATTTGGGTGGGTCTGGATTTGTAATTGGTTCCAAATTCCACTCGCTTATGGTTCTCATTGATTGTCCGGTTCTCACTAACCCAAAAAGTGACATATTTAAAAAATTAAAAAAAATAAGTTTCAGTAATTACATTCAAATAATCATTCATTTGATAAAATTATCTAAAAAATAGACAGAAAAGCGTATTAAAAAATTATTTTTCATTTCAAGACATATAGTTTTGTCCAAATAAACAAGAATTTTTCAAATATTTGGTAATTTAGGTTTTTAAAAATTTCCCTAAACTATTTGAAATGATCAATGAACCTTCTCAAATATGTTGTTTATAAATAAATTTGGAAATCCTTTTATTTTATTTATAAAATATTGTGTTTAAATTATAGGGAAATTCCTTATAGGAATACATATGATTAACCACAAGACCTATCAAATCAAAATAAAAACATTGGGAAATGAAAATTAATATCGAAGGTGAATTATATCGAGGAATAAGTCCATGAAATAAGATCCATGAAAATAATATATTTAAATGAAAATATAAAATCCATCCCTAATGTGATGACTCACCACTCCCAAAATAATGGGAATGGTAGGATGTTGGAATCCAAAATCCACAGGGAAAACACATGATGGAGTGGGATTAAAATATTCTATAGGAATATATATTCTCTAAAGGAGAGGTCTTTAGTGAAAAGAAACCCACTATATATCTTCCAAAATCCAAAGAATACATATTTACGTAAAAAATGGGATTTAATAGAGGTTATAAGGGACGATACATGAATTTATGTTTAAATATAAATTAGGATAAAAATATATATTTTAATAGATCAAAGGTTATGATTCACACTTTGTTGTAACATTATGTCCAAACCGTGTGACCTAACACAACTTATAAAAAGGGTAACAGTTCAGCCACATGAACAACCTAATAATAAACCCACACTAAAGAACCATTATCCATGGGGTCCAAGATTGAAGCGTAAAGGTGTATAGTGTAGAAAAATAGTTTCCCCCTCTAGAACACAAATATAGGGAACATAGGTTTCATGTAAAAACCATATGATTTTCCCCAACTATGCGTTAACCATTCACTCAACCATAAATTGAAAAGTTTTCAAAAATCACCAATAAATGTCCCAAAATCATTACCAAATTATGAAATATAAAAATAGGGGTCAAAAGGTACCTAGAAATAGTTAATGGGATGTAACAAAAATCAACTATGTTTAATATTTCACATCCTTGATTGAATGGATTCCAAGTATGATATTTTTTTAATTCAATACATAATAAATTTATAAATATAACTTCACTGATTTAATTTTTTTAAATGATGTTTTTATACATGTTCAAATAGAAATTCATTTCCTACACTTTTTTGATAATATGGATAATTTTACACTCCATTTTGTGTGAGAAATAAACCATAAAGGACCAATATATCAATAATAGTTAAATAATTCTAAAATGTATATTAATATATTATAAGGATATATCAATAATAAATAACCACTTTTATCATCAAGATTATATAAATATATTTGATAGTCGGTTATATTGTTTTTTTTAACTTTTTCACAATTGATAACATTGTTTTTCATATATCTCACCCAAAAATGAGTATGGATTGTGAGAATGAGGATTTATGGATAAAAAATAAAATTATTGACATGGTAAAACCAAAGGACGGTAAAATTATACCTATATAATAACATAAATAGTTAGTAACGATATACTCAATTGCATATTAACTTGTTAAATTTTTTTCATATTACAAATACATATATATTATGAATAATCATAAAAAACCATTTTTGGTTATTTAAGGTGGTTGATCATGGTATATCAGGTGCGTCATTAACATTGAAAATGTTTATTGTTTTACCTTATTTATATTTTATAACATGTGTTTGGTATGACATTAATTTTTATACATTTTACACCAAATATATTCGAAACAAAACTATAGATAATATTATTATTGTACTGGAGTTAATATAATCGATTAATTTTTCTAGAAGAAATGTGAAATACCCTTATCTACCTCAAGTTCATATTATAGAGATATTGAATACTAGTCGGTGGTTTATTAAATTAATTTTTGAGTTAAATTTTGTAAATATAATGGGGTTATAATTAGTAATAGTTGTTTACAAGAGTAATTATGTATGACACTAGTTAATGAAAAGAGATTGTAATATAGTGATTATAAATTTATTTTCAAAACAAAAAAAATACATATTCTATTATCATGATCCATAAAATTTGTAATGTTTTATCATTATAAATTGGTAGATAACTATTTTTGTGATGAATATCTTGATTGAAATGAATTTTTTTAGATAACTACGTTCAATGAAATAATATCCTGGAATATGGATGAACACATTTTAGGGATGGTTTTCCCATACAGTGTGATCGTAAACATTAAATATCGAAAAAAAATTCATTAGTATTTTACAAAAAAAATTGGTAATTAATTTTTATTTATTACTTCCCATTTTATCGTTTCTAAATTTATAAATATTATGCATTAATTTTTTTATAAATAAAACACATACATTTATCAAATATGATAATTTTATTATTTTTAATTTTTTTTTATTTCATAGTAAAATTTAGAAATTATTAAAAAATTTATATAAAAATTGAATTTATTATTATTTTTTTGTAAATTTTTCAAATATTTTTATATTCCATAACATTTTTAGTATTTTATAATCATTGATAACATGTAACAAATATGATAAATATTAATTTCATCATTATTTATATTAGTTTTTCCCTTATATAATGAAAATAATGAGGACTAGTTTCTTTTCATGTTTTATATCACTTTGAATATTTAATTAAAATATTAATTTAACATTTTATATTTTATAAGCATTTAATTAAATTTTTATTTGATTAAATTATATCATTTAGATTTTATGTTGTAAGTATTTTAGTTAACTACACTAGAAAATCAAAAAATTAATTTATTGTACCATTATTAGATTTTATCTTTTTTAAAATAATTTGATATGAGAAAGTGAAATTTATATACTATTATACTCATTTTCATAAATTTTATTTTCTTGATATTTTTATATAAAATCCCTAAATACCTCAAGTTTTTAATAAGGACCATTCACATAATTAAACTCAGGATCTTACACATCCTTAAATATCGGATCCATAAAATTCCAAATGAGAAGAGAATGATTTTAGGGTTCGTAGACATAGTAGAATACAGTTACTAAAATTATTTGTTTCCTATATCAAGGACCTAAGATTATATATTGTTTTTTCGATAAATATAATACTAGGGTTTTAGATTTAAAAAAAAATTATTTATTTTTTTATAATAAAAATAATTGAAAAAATATTTTCTTCACATGTGATTGGAAAACATTTAACAATGTAAAAATACATCATTTATGAGATAAAATATTGATAATATCATTTTTTATTTGTTTTTATTTGTGTAATTTTGTTGCTAATATATTATTTATTCCTATCATATATGATGATATATGATATGTCGGGACATAAATAATAAATGAATAAATAATAATCATTGTCTGTAAAGAGATTGAGGGGTTTACAAGTACGCCACCAATAAAATTTTATTTTGGGGGAATGAGAAAAATAATCCATGTGATATATATACTTTTCTATATGATAATTTATGGAAGGGGTTTCTTGAATGTTGACATTCAAAAATATTTTTTATGATAAATTTTATCTTTTTTAGTTAATAATATTTTAATGATCATATTAATGATTGCATATTTATTAATTTATAGATTCTCATGATATCTCATCTGTATATCAAATCCAAAAACATATACCCTCATACATTTCCATGTGGTTATTTTCTATAATTAGATGAAAAAGTGATCGATAATTTTTAAAAACTAATTGACCAAAAATGATTCGGGATAAATACTGGTTGGCCCACCTCCCTCGAGATTTAAATCAAAAAACGAATAAAGAAAATGGGGAAAAGGGAAAATATCATATAGGAGATTTAGGGGCTATAGATTAGAGGATTGAATGTTGTTTTTTTGTTATTTATATTATTTCCACTATATTTATTTTTATTCATTAATAAATGATAAAAATATTCCATAATAGTATCCATTGAGGAGAATAACACATGAGGGATGTTTATACATAAGGTTGTGGTGGATATTTTAGCTAGTCTAATTGGATATCCTGAAAACCTAGGTCATGTAGGATGACATACAGTAGGTGAATTGGTGATTAGAGTATTTTTTAATCCCATAGATTCATTAAATAAGGTTGTATATAAATATCAAATAGATGAATTTGAAGATTTAGTTTTAGAGGTGAGTTAGATGATGGAATATTGGATCAGAGCATTGGTACAGTTGATAATAGAAGAAAACCAAATATATTTTTCAAATATAGATTCAACTTTTACACCTCTTCTTATAGTCCTTACCTTACACATCATCAATATTATCCATCTCTAACACCTTATCTCTTGCATGTTCCCCTAAATTGTGGGTTAAATGATAAGGATCCCCAATATTATATTATTATATATGGGATAATATATTACACTGGGATTATACTAATCAAAAATAGATATATATGGAAAATTTTATTATCACCATGTATTATATTTTAGATAGATCAGCAAAAGTACCATTTATGCTATATGAGGTCACATTTGTAGGAAAATGAAATGTTAAAGTTTTCCACACTATGATTTTTTTAATATTTACTACTGTTGTATGTATTGATTACATCATTTATTTCATACACATGTAAAATTTTTTATCATTTTTTAAAATTTAAATATAATTATATTTTTTGTATGAATTCTTTTATGTAAAAATAATGTTTTTTAAAACACAATATTTAAAGGCTATAATGACATCCTATAAATATTATATTATTAAATATATATTATCAATAATTTTTTCATTTCTTTCATGCATATAAATATATAGTGGCTACTAACATTTTTTAAAAAAGTTTAATGTTATGATTTAAAAATGACATATAATATAGATTTTAATTTGATATTTCATTATTATTTATAAAATGCATGTATTTTTCATTTAGTTCTGTTATTATATTTATTTCAATTATTTTATCAAAATGAAACATAATAGTTATGTTTATATTGTATTTGGTACTATTATTGACCATTTATTCAGTATCATATGAGGTAAATATATTTATGTTCTTATCGATACTTTATTTAAAAAATTAAAATAAAAATGAATAATACAATTAAAATAACTAAAAAATCTGAATTTTTTTATAATAATGATATTTATCGTTTGATCTTTACTTATATTGAATATAATATAAAATATATTATATAAATTTAAATTTATATAAACTAAACAACCAGTAAAATTTATTTTTCGATATATTTAATTTTTTAAGATATTGTATTTCATTCCCAAATTAATGAAAAACTACTTGTTATTCTTTGAAGATGAGGATGTGCCTAAAATATTTTAATATGTATGAAAAAAAGGACTTATTATTTGATATGATTTACATTAAATAAATATATTTTTTTTAATACAGATTCAAATAGGGTATGATATTATTGAAGATGGAAAATATGGAAGATGAAAAATAAGATCAATTATTCATAACAAAGGGTGACTGCCACATTATAATTACAATATTATGTATCAATGCAGATATAATGTAATTTATAGTTGATTTTTTTTGAATCATAATTTTCATCATCATTATAGAGAATTGTAATGTTAATAATATGTCATTATTGTTATGTTTGAAAGAATTTCAATTGGGAATTTTATTGAATTTCAAATTTTAATATATTATTGTAAAATAAATATTTTTTATCCTATAATTTTATTTTAAGTATATTTTAAATTCATTATTTTCAACATTCTATTTTCAAAGAAACTCTCGCTAAAACTAAAATGGAGATAAATCTCATATATGTAGAATAATAGTAATTTTTAATGAGTTTTATTGAATTTTAGTTTAATTATAATAAATATATTATTGTGGGAATTACAATTTTTAGAGTTAATATTAAATAAAATTTCGATGGTTTTTTTCTAATGTTGTTTATGTTTACATTATTTTCTTTTGGTTTTACCATTATAAAGATATCCTCTTAAATTTTTTTTAACAAACTAATATAAAATTTCACATCACATATATTAAAAATACGGTTGAAATTAAAAAAGATAATTATTTTTCATGATAGATATTGAATACCCAATGTGAAAAATATTTTATCACGTTTTCTATTAAAAAATTCTGATAAATGGTTTATCATGTCATTTTAATATTAACTAATATGAAAAGACATTCCCATTCAAAAGTATTTGATTGATATATAGGGAGATGCATTAAAAAATTAAATGAATAAAATTTATCATTTCTACTAATAATAAATAATATGAATAAAATATTTTCAACATTCTTTTTAATTACATCAATAGGTAACCAGCATGAAAAAAAAACTATACTGGTTGTGGAAACCCCATTTTGGAATTAAAAAAGGACTCTATAATAAGATCATGGACCATTATCAAGGATAAAATAATATATTTTTTCTTTTAGGAATGACATTAAATAATTTTTAGGTCTCTTGTTCTCCTTTTATAAACATAATTATTTGGGAAAAATAAATTATGGGCATAGGTTGTGAAAATGATAAACCACTATAGTACTATTACATTATCTTTCAGTTATATATTTTATATATTTTCATTTTTTAGTTCTGAAAATCATTTAACATTATATTCGGACACATTTAATAGTGTGATAGGTATAATCAACAACATAATAATATGATACATAATGTAACCGAGACAACATGAAATGTGTATTTTTGTATAAAATTGACATTGTATTTTTTAAAATATATTACTCATTAAAAAATCTAACACATCAAGGCTATTTTATTTAATTCATAAATAATTCTATAATTCATTTTTGATGTCCATTAATCAATTACACACCAATATAATACATTTAGTGACCATTTTGACTCTATTTTCATATCTTAATTTAAAAACAATATTTTAGGTAAAAACATGTGTTAGTTACTAAAAAATAAAACATATTAATATATAAATTATATTTTCTAACTAGTATACATATTTCATTTTAATAATGTTTATGTTATCCTTATATTATTATGACCCATGATATGACTAGTATTAATAAATGTGTTTTTTTAAATTTGAAAGTGATATGTTATTTCCAAACATTAACAAATCAATTAAAATTATAAAAATAAATTATTATTTTGATGATAAATTATGTATACATTAAATATTTAATTTTGGACATGAATTAATTATTATCATGATAATCAGAAACATATAGTGTCCTATAAAACACAATGTGAGAGTTTTTAGATTAAAATTATCATTTCATTTCATTAAATGTGTCACTGACTAAAAACATAGCAAATGAACTATGAATTTAATTATACTTTTAATAAATTGTACATATGTCATTATGATTTATTCGAAAAAACATCACCAGAATTTTATAAATAATGTGACCATAGTGAATCAATGGGTGTGTATTCAACTGTATGTGAGATATTTTAGTTACAAATGATTTCTTTCATCGAACAAAATGTAAGGAGACTAATATGATATTGATGTATTAACAAATGATCAATATGGTATATTATATTATTAGGAATCACATTCACAAAAAATGATACATTATGAGACTGATATAACTCAAAATATTTTTTTAATTGATCATTTTATAAAACATTATTCACTAACGACACATCAATAACAGACATTCATATAAATTTATTACATTATTTAAATGATCCATAATAATTAATGATTTCATAGAATCTTCTTCCACAAAATACCATTCATGGTTTATTATAATGACAAAATGTGCCTGTTTTTAGTTTAAGGAATAATCCAAGTAAAAAATGTATACCACTCACTAAAAATAAAATAACACACTAAATTTGTATATATAATTAACAAGAATGATCCATATGTCATTTATTATTAATATGAATTAGCTCTAGATTAATATGATATATGATGATACCATTTTAAATAAAAGATAATGTTTTTTGTTTAATTTTGATATTTTTACCAAAAATGATTCTCTTATAGAGAATTATGAAAATATATCATATTGGAAAACAAAAAATTTTAATTACTAATGTTTTATTTTAATATAATTTCCCTAATATCATAAGATAAATACAATAAAATTTATTAATAAAACATTATATTCTTTTAAAATATGTTTATTTAATATCATAATTATCATTTACTAGTTTAAATATATGGAATGAATAATCTTAACTAAAATATATAAATATAGTATAGTAGTTTCATTAGGGTACAATTAGATTCTAAAACATACATACATAAGATATATAATCTGGATGGGATTCCAAGTGATTACCCCCATGGGATAAACCACCCAACAATAATCTTTATATTAATGATTTTATTTCAAAGGACCATTTGGAATAAATACCATGAAATTTCCCAAAGACCCTATATTGTATGGCCCAATGTACCCACTTGAATCATGCCTGAATCACCACCTACAAATCATGAATTCGTTACTACCACCATTAATGGCCAGATGTCCTAGTGGACGATTGGACAATTTGATATGGATAGTACTATTAATATAGTACCCTACTGATGAATCTTCTACATTACACAAGATGTGATAATACCTCTAGAGTTCCCACTACATTACCTCTGGATATACATTGAAAATAGAATTTGATCTCGGGTGTGACATAATATTACACGGAGATTTACCAATCAAGTATGTCCCTAGCTTTAGACCCCTATAATATTATATTTTGACATCTCATATATAATTAATTAGTTTTTGAATAACTAATTATAAATCAAAATAAAATCTAATTGATAATAAATGAAATATTTTTCAAAAAAAGTTCATAGAAACATTTTTTCACTCAATAAATGTAAAATAAATATTTTTTAGAATAAATATTATAATATATATATATATATTCTATAGAATATTTAATACTATGCTTATGTGTTTTCTATATATGAGATAAAAATATATCCAATGTTAGATTTAAAAATATCATTAGATTGAAAAAACATTTTATCACCATTTGTGAACTTATTTTGAATTATTTTTCCACTTATAGATTAATTTTATTTGAAAAAAAATTAATTTGTAAATAATAATTTCATATTTATATTGGTTTGAATTTTTATATAACATTATTAAAAGATAATATTTTTTATATATAATTTAGTATACTATTTTTTGAATTTTAATATTCATTCATTAATTTATGAAATAAATTTTTCTTTAATGTTTTAAAGTATGATTAATTAAAATATTTTTCTATTTATCCATTCTAGTCCATTACAATTTATTACATATTTTATTCCAATTTAGAAACATTTCAACATTTTAGTGTTTCCCTTGTACAACCGATTATTCTCACGGTCTAATTGATTAACATTGATATCAATTTTATCATATTCGATGAAGTCTATTTAGAAAAACTTATTCCATTTATTTATTATTATTAATAAATAAAACATAGCATATTAAATTTTATTGATCATAAATAATATATAAAACTGTAATAATTAATAACTCAGAGTAAGGTAAAATAGGTTTACGAGGGGTACAAAATAAAATGATATGTGTTAAAATTACATAGAAAAAATTCCACAAAATATTTTAGGTAAATATATATACAATATCACATAAATGGTTTGATAATGTCCCATTTGGAAGCTTTTGGAATGTAAAATTCATGTTACACATTTTTTATTTTCAATAAAATACATGTGTGCCACTCCCCATACTTATAACAGGTCACCCCCACTACTATCCACATCATACCACTAAAAACCATTATTTTGTGAATTAAATATGAAAATTACTTCAATAATTACATCCCATATATCTATAATCTTATTTTAGTCATAAATGCATACTACGAAGGTTTTTCAGGAAAACCCATGGAGGTTACCGGAAGAATATTTCATGATGTCCATCGAGCATTTTTTACATCTTCCCCAACCTCATTCAAATAAAATTAATAAATTATTATAAAAACCAAAATATAATTGATATTATTTTATGTTATTATAATATTTCATGGTTATATATCTATCTCTTCTTCCCTCAAATGGTAAACAATACACCACCCTTGTTTACGGTGAACTATAGCTTCAAGAATCGATGTGAATATTTTTATCAACAACCATCATGGTTTGGATTGATTATAGATATATAATATATGTAATATATTTTTAACATAAATATACTTCTCTAATTATGAAATCATATAAAACTTGTTTCTTTCTCTTCTTTGTAGGATACGTTAACATCCATCATGTGAACAACAGACCACCAAATCGTGAAGTAATTTGGTTTTTTTCACTAATGATTCTTCATGGATGTGGAATAGTGCGAATTTATTCATTATATATTATTTTTATGAAATTAGAATTATTATAAAATGGTATTAAAATATTTAAAAAAATTAATTTCATCTATCAATGAATTGAAAATAGCGTTCATTCTTACATATGAGATATCGTCTCTATGAATGATGTTTTTAGTTTTCGGTCAATAAAATTTATATATTACTATAAATACTCATATACATAATATATTTGATATTAAATTTATTATGAAAAATATATAAATTATGTAACAATCATCCATGTAAGAGGGTTAAAAATATGAAATCAGAACATAAAGGAAAAAAAGCAATTATTACTCAAATGATGATTGTAACATCAAATATTTTAAAAAAGATTAACAAGAATTCAAAAATATATCATATATGTTCTGATACATATGATTATAAATATGTTAAAAATATATAATTATCTCATATTTATTATATATAAGTATTTCGAATCCATGAAGGAAATCAAATGTTATGGTAAAATATTTTAGTCATATTTTTATTTATTATTGTACACATTCTATATTCACTATATCTATTTTTATATAGTGTATATACGACCAATTAATTCATTTTGTTATTACTATCCCAAAACTGATTTGGATATCATATCTATAATATTTTGTCACATTTATAAGGATTATGATACAATTTCACCAATGTGGAAAGGTGCAATGGCCCAGACCTCTCCGGCTCATTCCTCTGTCAAAAAGAAAGTCATGAAGTGTTCTAGATGGTAAAATGGACATTTCCCACACTTTTTAGAATTTTGAAACTACATGCCATGTAGTGTGAGTACAAGCTGTGTACCCCCTCGCCGGGTATACCCCGTGTTGAAGGCCATGTCCTTGCCGTGTGAAATAAATGGGTACATGGCGTGTACCGCAATACTACACGCCATGTAGTCCATCCCCGCGTATGCGTTACCCTCATACCATGTGTTGACCAGTTAGTGGTTGCGTGCCGCATTGCAGGACATGTTGGAAGCCGCGTGGTGACCGTGTGAAATGGCCGAGTACACGCCATGTACCAGAAAGTACACATCGTGTACATTTGTTTTTCACACCTATAAAAGGAGGGGTCCCCTCCTCCTTTTCAAATCCCTCCTCTCCTCCCCTTTCTTCTGAGCAAAGCTCTCCCAAGAGACTCAAAGGCTCCTTTTCTTCCATAATGTCTTCATCCGAGCTCCGATTTACGATATGTCAGCGGCCACGGGATCGTAACGGCAAGGCGAAACTTATGAGCTTGGATCTGTTGTCTTTCCTTCGGCCTTTCCTTCCTAGCTACCACCCAATGACGTGTTTCTGGGATTTGATTGGAGTGACGGACGCCGACGGACGCCCTCAAAAGTTGATTTGGGGGAGATGTTGTGATCAGAACATGTTGATGTAGGGATCATACCTTTATCTCTCTAAATTTTGCATCATTCGGGGTGGGTATCCACTTTTTTTCATGTGAAACGGTTGAGCCATTAAAGAAAGATAATAACTTGTTAAAGAGTTGGGATGGAGAAGTTGTTATGTTTATATTTGTTTATCCTATTTTTATGTTGTGAATTGAATAGTCTTATGCCTACAGAAAATAACGGTCAATGGGGGCTTTTCTTGTGCAATAAAATTTTGTCCTATCTTTCTAGACCGTTTTGTGAATGGAACTTTGTTGAATGTGGAATTTGAATAATCACGTAAAATTGGCTGATCAAAAATCTGAAACCCTTGTGTGATCACCCCGGTTGAACAAAATGGAATAATGAACATGTGGGTGTTGGCTTGGATACGTGGCATGTGATGGGGATGTAATTATGGGTTGTTGTGGATCGGGGGAGCAGTGGGGTTGCAGTTGGATTGGTTGTGGGTTGGTGTGAATGCTATGTCGGTGATGGGCAGCGGGGCTGCAATGAATGGTATTAAAGGGGTAATGATGTAAGATGTGGTTGTGGTTATGGTGGTTGGAAACGGGCTGCAGGGTTGGGTTTGAATGTGAATGACCTATGGGTTGTGAAAAATAAATAAAAAGTGGAAGTGTTAATGAATGGTGGGGCTTGGTAATGGAGCGGGAATAATAATTAATGGGTTAGTTGGTTATTAAGAAGGGACTTATTGTGCTTCTTGTGTTTTCCTTACATGATTTGTGTATGGCAAGGATATTCTTAACGAATGATCGATGTGGTTGGTTGTGGATAGTTTCCCAGTAGTTAAGGAACTAATAAATTGATTTTGTTGAAACATGAAAACTTAAATGGGGTTTCGGGGTTGTTCGTTGTATGTATGCTTCGTGATAGCAGTGCCGAGGCACGTTCTCCTTCTCTATGTATAGAAGTCATAGGATGGGATGAGTTTTTGGTATATATATATATATATATATATATATATATATATCTCTTTTTGTTTTTATCACACCCCACCCATGTTGAGCACTTAGTGCCGAACACTCCCATTTCAAGGGAGAGGGTGTTTTCCGCTTAGTTACTAGCTTCTTCCTGCTCCTTCTTCCCTAGGTTGTGATGGCTAGAGGTGACCTTACACCCAAGATTCATCGGGTAGGTTTTGATTGGGGTGGTTTTAGACCAAGACACTTCAGGCAGGTTTTACTATATTTCCCAAGATCCTTCGGGATGAGGCCCGAGTGTGTGCAGGTAGTATATGTGGTTGTGAGGCCCAGGTGTGTGCGGGCGGGATACGTGGTTGTGAGGCCCAGGTGTGTGCGGGCGGGATACGTGTTTGTGAGGCCGAGGTGTGTGCGGGTGGGATGTGTGGTTCTTGAGGCCCTGGTGTGTGCGGGCGGGAAGAGTTTGGCACCGTCAGGATGTTCGCCGTTAGGAAGAGAAGTTAACAAGTGGGAAATGGTGCGGGGTACCCAATACTCTTGAACTTATATACTACTACTACCTGTTGTTTGTGTTTTTGGTTAGCGTGGATGGTGAGGTTGGGTGGATATAATTACTTGTTAGGTTTTGGTTTCTTCTGCTGTTCTCACGGGACATTAGGATGTCTCCCCCACTTATTCATGAGAGATTTAGGGTTCCTTACTGAGTATAATTGTATGCTCACCCTACATTTACTTTCAGGGTTCCAGGAGGACTACCAAGGCTGTGCGGGACCCTACTAGTCGGGACAGTTGGAGTTGTTGCAGTTGATGTACTCTTGTTTATTTTGGTGTTGTACTTTTGAGATTTCTTGTACTTGTACCTTGTTTCATAACTATTTAAACATGCATGTGGGATTGGTTTAGGTTTATTTCTATACACTTGTTCTTTTTCATTTTTTGGTGGTTGACTTGTCTTATTTTCCGATCATAAATAATAAAAAGGGTAATGCCTCCCATATTTGTGAAAAACTCATACCCTTAGTGCTAGTCGCCACCCCGGGGCCTACTGGAGGCGGGACTCGGGGGTCATTATCTCCCTTTCACCATTTCCAGATCAGGAGGGGCATCTTTGGTGGGAGGGGGTCGGGATAGAATGGTATCAGAGGTGATGGTTGAGAGATTTCATGGAGTCTGGAGTTAGTCATAGTGAGGATTGCATGGGATGGTAGGGAAACAGTGCTGGTTAATCATGGTGTGTGACATAGTCCAGGGAAGATGGCCTATGACACGAGATTTTAGGGCCCCCGTGATCCGATGCAAGGACTCTAAGCCTACTGAACGACCAAGTGAGACTACATTGATTATAGGATAGATACCCTAGGAAAGGTACATGCATCATCATGATTGTATTTTACTTGATTTGGGAGTTCTGAGAAAGAAATTGAAATAAAATGATAAATTGAAACCCTGAGAAATTTCCTTACTACTTAGGCCTAGGTGATCTTGTTTACCATACAGCTATGGCACCTGGACGTCGTCCCTGGGAGTCTCAGACGGCCGAGGCCCAGAAGATTTAGGTGGTCGATCATATGAGGATTGACTGAGAGGAGGAAGATAGCCAGTGGCATAAGACTCTCTGTTCTTTCCAGCGGCATACAATCAAGAAGTACAAGGGTAGTACTTCGGATACAGAGATGGAGGGGTGTCTTGAGGAGCTAGGGATTCCTTTTACCTTGATCTATGCTCCGAGGGAGTACCGGGTTCCCATAGCAGTCAGCCAGTAGAGAAGGTGCTCTGTGGACGAACCATTCCCTTGGTTCGTGTGTTGTGGATGCATGTCGGCCTCGAGGAGAGCACATGGGAGCGGGAGGCTCAGATGCACGCTCAGTACACAGAGTTGTTTTGACTTGTGTTTTCTTTGTTCATCTGAGCTTTGTTTTGATGTTATACTTTGTACCTTTAATATATCGAATGCTTGGCTTGTCGGTTATGAGAACTTTTTTCCTTGTTCTATGGAAGTGTGTAGCGTGTCTGGATGTGTGGGAAAATGAAAAAAAGCATGATCCTTAATCGAGACGCATTAATGCGGATGTGATTGAACCTAGGCGGGCGAGTCAGTGCCGCATAAATCGGATAATATCTCGAAATAGGAAAAATAATTTTCCCCAAACCACATGTTCGGGCAGTGTGTTGGTTGTGTGGTTTTGGGGACAGTGCGAGTTGAAAAAAAATCCTAATGTATGGAAGTGGGAAGACCTGATTCTTAATCGAGATGCATTAATGAGGATGCGATTGAACCCTTGTAGGTGAGTCAGTGCTGCCTAAAGTGGATATTATCTCGGCATTGGAGAAGGAATTCATAACACCTATAATTAGGGTTGATGGTTGGGTTCTTGTTATAACGAGGGCCCTAAGAGGTATCCTGTTGGGTTCCTCTAGATTGGATTTTGAATTCTCGGGGATGAGAATGTTTTAATAGGTATCTGATTTAATAGACTGGACCTCTTCGGCCAATTCCTTTTTCAAAAAGAATTCCACGAAGTGTTCTGGAGGGTAAAATGGACATTTCCCACACTTTTAAGAATTTTGAAACTACATGCTGTGTAGTGTGAGTACACGCCGTGTACCCCCTCGCCGAGTATACCCGGTGCTGAAGGTTGTGTCCTTGTCGTGTGAAATAAATGGGTACATGTCGTGTACCCCAATACTACACACCTTGTAGTCCCTCCCCGCGTACGCGTTACCCTCAAATCGTGTGTTGACCAATCAGCGGCCACGTGCCGCGTTGCAGGTCGTGTTGGAAGCTGCACGGTGACCATGTGAAATGGCCGAGTACATGCTGTGTACCATAATGTACACACCATGTACCATTGTTTTTCACTCCTATAAAAGGAGGGGTCCCCCCTCCTTTTCAAATCACTCCTCTCCTCCCCATTCATCTGAGAAGATCTCTCCCAAGATACTCGAAGGATCCTTTTCTTCCATAACATCTTCGTCCAAGCTCCGATTTACGATCCGTCAGCCGCCATGAGATATTAACAACGAGGCGTATATTCTGAGCATGGGTCCGTTATATTTCCTTCAGCCTTTCGTTCTCACCGTCCTCCCAAGGAGGTTTTTCCGGGATTTGACAGGAGTGACGGACGCCTTCTAAAGTTGATCTGGGGGAGTATTGTGATCAGAACCTGTTGATGTAGGGATCTTACCATCGTCTATATAAATTTTGCATCATGCGGGGTGGGTATCCTCTTGTTTTAAAAAGAAATAGTTGAACCATTAAACAAATATTATGACTGGTTAAAGAACGGGGATGGGGAAGTTGTTATGTTTATCTTTGTTTATCCTATTGTTATGTTGTGAATTGAAAAGTCTGATGCCTACTGAAAATCACAGACGTTGGGAGCCTTTTCTTGCACAATTAAATGTTTCCTTATCTTTCTATACCATTTTGTGAATGGAACTTTGTTGAATGTGGAATTTGAATAATCACATAAATTTTGCTTATCTAAAATCTGAAACCCTTGTGTCATCGCCCCAGTTGAACAAAATGGAATAATAAACATGTGGTAGTTGGCTGGGATATGTGGCAAGTGATGGGGATATTCTTGTGGGTTTTTGTGGATCGTGTGAGCAGCGGGGCTGCAGTTGGCTTGGTTGTGGGTTGGTGTGAATGTTATGTTTGTGATGGGCAGCAGGGCTGCAATGAATGGGATTAGAGGGGTAATGATGTACGATGTGGTTGTGGTTACGGTGGTTGGCAGCGGGCTGCAGTGTCGGGTTTGAATGTGAACGAACTATGGGTTGTTAATAATAAATAAAAAGTGTAAGAGGTAATGAATGGTGGGGCTTGGTAATGGAACATGAATAATAATTATTGGGTTGGTTGGTTATTAAGAAGGGACTTGTTGTGTAGCTTATGTTTTCCTAACTTGATTTGTGGATGGCAGTGATATTCTTTATGAACGATCGATGTGGTTGTTTGTAGACAGTTTCCCAGTAGTTAAGGAACTAATAAACTGATTTTGTTGAAACATGAAAATGTAAATGGGGTTTTAGGATTGTTGGTGGTATGCATGCTTCGTGATAGCAGTGTCGAGGCACGTGCTCTGTCTCTCTATTTAGAAGCCATTAGTTGGGCTGATTGTTTGGTATATATATATATATATGTATCTTTGTGTTTTTATCGCACCCCACCCATGTTGAGCACTTAGTGCCGAACACTCCCGTTTCATGGGAGATGGTGTTTTACCCTTAGTTACTAACTCTTTCCTACTCCTTCTTCCTTAGGCTATGATGGCTTGATGAAACCTTACACCCAAGATTCTTCAGGTAGGTTACGATTGGGGTGGTTTTAGCCCAAGACTCTTCAGGCGGGAATTACTATATTTCCCAAGAACCTTCTGAATGGGGCCCAGGTGTGTGCGGATGGGATATGTGGTGGTGAGACCCAGGTGTGTGTGGGTGGGATACGTGGTCGTGAGGCCCAGGTGTGAGTGGGTGGGATACGTGGTCGTGAGGCCTAGGTGTGTGCAGGCGGGATGTGTGGTTCTTGAGGCCCTGGTGTGTGCGGGTAGGAATAGTGTGGCATCGTCTGGAAGTTCTCCGTTAGGAAGAGCAGCAAACTAGTGGGAAATGGTGCAGGGTACCCAATACTCTTGATCTTATATACTACTACTACCTTTTGTTTGTGTTTTTGGTGAGCATGGCTGGTGAGGTTGGGTGGATAGAATTCTTTGTTAGTTTTTGGTTTCTTTTGTTGTTCTCACGGGACATTAGGATGCCTCCCCCACTTGTGCACGAGAGATTTAGGGTTCCCTACTGAGTATGCTTGTATGATCACACTACGTTTACTTTCTGGTTTCCAGGAGGACTACCAGGGCCTTGCTGGACCCTACTAGTTGGGACAGTTGGAGTTTTTGCGGTTGTTGTACACTTGTTTCTTTTGGTATTGTACTTTTGAGCTTTCTTGTACTTGTACCTTGTTTTCTAAACAATTTAAACATGCATGTGGGATTGGATTGGGTTTATTTCTATTCACATGTTCCTTTTATTTTTTTTGGTGGATAACTTGTCCTATTTTCTGATCTTATATAATAAAATGGGTAATGCCTCCCATATTTGTGAAAAACTCATACCCTTGGTGCTAGTCGCCCTCGGGGCTTACTGGAGGCAGGACTCGGGGGGTCATTATCTCCCTTTCACCATTTCCAGCTCAGGAGGGGCATCTTTGGAGGGAGGGGGTCGTGACAAAAGGTTTTTATGATATAATGACATCATTTTTCAATGTTTTTTATGTTTTGGTATTCATTGATGAAATATTATTATGTATATTTTAGGAAAATAATGAATTTTATTCTTATAGTTTTGTTTCATTAGAATATTTTTTCATCCATTATCACTCTATCTATACTAGTGATTCCAAAAGTATTTTTTTAATGAAAACATAATGTATTTATCAATTCAGTTAAAAAGTGCATTTTTCCTCATCCATGTTTTCTAAACATATTTTAAAAATTAAATTATGTTATTATAATATAATAAAAATATTTTTCACCCCTGTTTTGTTTTTTTATGGTATTGTTCATTGATTTTTCATAAAGAGGGAATGCTTGGATTTTACTTAAAATGTTAATTGAATCATTATTTTTATATATAGTACATGGAATGTATTTTCCTCCATCTGTATCAATAGTTATTTCAATAATTCCATTATAAGTATCATAGTTCAATTAAAAAATTGAAAATATTTATTTATATTTTTATGTTTGTACAAGTGTTTTTTAATGTATATATGTTATTTTCCTCATAAAAAATTATAAGTAATATTTAAAATTTATTTTATTAGTTTACAATGGTATTTTCAAAGAAAATGTTCTTTAAAATTTTAATTGTTTTAAAAAAAAATTTCCAGTGTGCACAGTCTATTATTCTCAAGAACTGTTCAATGTGAAATTTCAAAACTATTTTCCATCCAATAATACATCCACTAGTGTTATTTATGTTTTAATTGTGTTAATATTGAATTATAAAATACATTTTATATCTCTATATTGATAATTATTATTTTGATGAAATGTTCTTGAAGAAAAATTTAGGGGTTATTCTATGGGGAATTTCTGAAATGATTATTTAGCTCATTTCCACAATGTGGGTTATGATGTTATGATATGATAATAGCCTATGATATTTTGGCACACATAAATATGGTTTTTATTATAATATGGGAGGGACATATATCTTCCTCCAATGAATAGGATAAAGATATATGTCTCGTGAAGTAATAATGGGAAAAATAGATTTGTTTGATCCACTATGAAAAACATGTGAGTAATGATCCTCAATGGGGAAATAGTTGCGTCATAATATATAAAGTTAAATAAGTGATATTCCATGATCTTATCCCCAAAATTCATTACAGTATTTCCCTTTTATAATAAATTAAAATTTATTAAATATTTATTATACAAAACACAATGATAACTTATGTTACACGCAATATAATGTGTATATTTCACAACACAGAACACCATTTTTAACGAAAAATAATATCTTTTAAGAAATATAATATATAATATAATAACATACAACCTTGCCATTAAATTAGAGTTTATGGATTTCATAAGATAAATAATTCAACCATTTTCTTTACACAAATATAATATGAATACATTGGTTTCTGATTAATTTGGAATAAAAATATAAACCAACGAATATGGAGGAAACATTTTTAATTTTATGATCACAATGTGGTTTTATCCTAATAAATTAAATTAATTGAAAAAAATTTATTTATATTAATTAATTTTTTATACTATATATCCAATAAAAAAATATTTTCATACACATACATCTGATATTATTGGAATAAGATAAGAAGAAACCAAATTTTATTCAAAAAAACCAATATTTTTTTAAGTTTTGTTTTATATCCTTTAAATGACTAACCTCTAGGAAATAAAATTTAATAATTTTATTTATTTTTATATTAAAATAAACTCAATATTTTTATTAATAACATTAAAATTATATAAAAAAAAATTTCATGTTTTTATATGATGATTCACTGTTTTATGAATAGTAAAAATAGTAAATTTTTATTCAAAACTGCCTATTCATATAATTTATATAGAATGAAAAATAATATTACTTCTTATATAATGTTTAATTTTATAAATTCATCATCAATTAATATAAATTAATTTAATTTTTTATATATCACTATGAAATTTGATTTAAAAAAAGCAAACATTCAAACATAATTTTAAACATCGCATTTTCATCCAATCTACTAGATTAATGTTAAATAATTTTATTCCACATATGTGATTAGAATTTATTAAAATGGATCCCATATTTTGAATCTAATTAATTTATTATATATAATATGGTGAACTTATTTTTTATCCGAAAACATCTCTGAATGTTATCAAATTTAATTACATTAGTTTAGAGAAAAATAATCATGATAGACTACAAAAACTTAATATTAAGTACCTAAATTAAATATAAATATTTATAAAATCGATTATATGGTACTAATTTTACCTCCCCTCCAATGGATACAATTTTCACCATTATTTTATCCACATGAAATATTTAAAACTTGGGTGGAATCCCATTACAAAAATTTAAAAGAAATTATGTCCTCCTCCACTATAAAAATATAGTCAACACTACCACATAATCACACATATCAAGCCCTTAAATTCATTAATATTAAACTAAAATAAACCTCCAATACCCCTCCCCTTATCATAAAATCCTCCTTTTTATATAGATCCTTCCATGGAAACCCTTTGGTGAAAACCTAAATGAGTTTCTTAATAATATTTAACATCCTTCATCAATCCCATATGTTTTATTTTCATTCTAACCCCTTTAAAATATTATTTACCCATTCATATATAATAACCACAATATAAAAAATAAAAAATTTAAATTGTCATTATATGGGTTCAACCAAACCATACACATGCTCCAATCTAATTGGTGATGAACATTCCATTCATGCATATGGAGAACTAATGCCTCACGAAATGATGTGGTTTGTTTTTAATTTACCACCTCCTACTTTAGAAAATTATAATGTAAAATCATTATTTATATGATATATATGATAATAATTTTCTATTATTACTAATTTAATTTATATTTAACAATAACCTTAATGATTTTTTTAAAATATGATAACATAGTTTGTAGAATTTTGGACTATGGCCTCCTAAAAGCGAAGAGACTTGTTCATGAAATACAGGGAATCTAAAAAAATAATTCTAATTAAGGATATGTGGTATAAATGAAATATATATTATACTCAGGATATAAATACCTTTCTAGAAATATAATATATCATTTCCTTTGTCACCCTTTTCACACATTAATAAGATATAAAATTTGTTGTGGATGTGTGGATTACCACCTCCCAAACAATATGTGAAGCCTTTAACATAAAAATAATAGTATATATAAATTTATTTTATTAAATAAAATGTTATTTAAGATATAATTATAATTTTTTGGATATATAATTTTACTTTACATTGTTCCATAATGTACATTTAAAAATGGGAATGTTCGACATGCGTATATACAAACCACCTTCTCTATGATTGTAATAATCATTAATTTTTCATAAGTATATGAAAATGATTTTTTAAAAGTATAATTTATCTATGAAAATAACAAATATTTCATGATTATTATTCTGTATCATTTTATATAATTATCCATTTTACTATTGACGACCAACAAATGTTATTTTAAATAGATGAATGGAATTTGGTTAAAAAAACCTACGTAAACATATTTGACTATGTGGTTGTATAAAAAATAGTAATAAGTTAATTAACTGTAATAATAAATATGAATTTTTTTAGGGAATTTAAATAATTTTTAAATTTTTATATTTCATGACGATACAAACACCCATGGTAATTCAAACTCAATGTTAGCCATTATTATCTCACTTTTCCATCCAGGAGGAATACCCCATTTTCAGAAGTTATTTTTTATATGGTTGATATAATATCTATTTAAATTTTATATAATGAATATCAATATGAAAATTTATCTTACAATTAATTTAATGTAATACATTATTGGGGATTATGACTCCAATATTTAAAAGTGGCATGGGACACATGGGACTGTTACTGTATTTTTTTCCTTAAGATTGTTTTAATTAATTATCAATGGTATTTCAATTCATTAATTTTTAAAAAGAATATTATCCAACTATATGGATTTATTTAAAAATATGTATTATTTTTTCAATTTGGATTTTTTAAAATTGGGGAAATTATTTATTAATTAAATAATTTATTTGATATATGAAGAATGAATTAAACATGTATGACAATGGTGGGTAATAGTTAGAGATAACCCCTCAATGTATTTATAGTCCCATTAGAATAAATAAGAAACAATAAACTGATCACATTTTTTTAAGTAGAATAATTTTGTTTGATAGTATAGGGGGACTGGTTAATTAAATAACCTAGACACATCAATTGTCTTATTAGAAGATTCTCTTGACCAAATTAGATGGGTTTTTACTTAATATGCTTATCTATCTTGTAATATGCCTTGATGATAAATGAACTATGTACCTAGGAAATGTTGCATCCTATAATTAAGAATTTACCTCATTTATAGTCAATTACAATTTATCCATTAGTTTTTTCTTTAGCATATCAATCGATTAATTTTATTCTAAGTTTGTTGTTTAAATAGTACATGTTTTCAGTATCATAAATTTCTATTTTGATTATGCCTTCTCTAGTAATTTTTATGGCATGTGTTATTAATTATTTACTATTCCATTTAGTTTTACAATTATAAAATAATTATGTAATCCTCATTATATACACTTATTAATAGTCATCAAATGTAAATTTTAATTTGAGTAAAAGAATATATAAGAGAGAATGGAGAATTAACCCTTGGTGGTCTCGACACCAAGATTCTGAAGAGTGGAGGCTAGAAATAATAATGTTCATGAGAATCACTTCTAATAATATGGACCACATCATGTTTTGTTCTATCCACAGTATGAAAGAGAATATCCTCAGAACCAGGGACATCCAATAAGTCCAAGTGATCAGCTAATTTGTTTCTCTCACACTGTGTGTGCTCCACTTTAGTGTTGAATTTCTGTAATATCACATAATTTTTAATGATGTATTTGATCAACTATAGAGAGATTCCAGAGCCATGCAGAATTTTTTTCAATAACAAATAATCAGTTACAGCTTCATGAATGTCCAAACCCCTCTAGTTGTATAGACTAAGCCCTGTGAACATCGTTATGGCCTCCGCATGGAGTGAGGTTCCCTAACCTAGTTTGATAGATAATTCCATGTAGACTAACCCATTGGAATCCCTGACCACACCCCCTCCATGAATGACAACAAAGGCACATGATCCATATATATTGAGCATAAAACTATCAATGGAGGGCACAACTAGACCATGTTATTCCTAATGGTTTTACTGGCCACATGAATTATACGAGCTTTGATATTAAGCTGGACAAGAAAAAGAGCATATCCCAAGTTTTAAATGACCCTTCCCATGTCGATAAATTTATTTCTAATTCTTTCAAGTATTTCTCAATTAGATATGGATCCCCCTTCATGAATAATTTTATTCCCCTCCATCAAGAGTCACCAGCATCCTACATATAACATAACATTTAAATCCAACATTATTGGTATCATGAATCTAATTTTCTATAATAAAAATTTTATTATGTTACTCTCATGGGATTTGAATAAATTATATATTCCAATTTAATAATTTATGCACTTACCCTATTCTTCTAGGGTCAGTACGTTACAATTGGTATCGTATCATGTTTAACAACAATCATGGAAACTAGATTTATAAAACATAGATTACGTAACATAACCATAATTATATATGTATGATAATTTTTTAATAACATCATATATAATATTTATGGAATATATTTTGATGTTATTATTAGAAATAAATTCCTTCATGTATACTAAATATTGACATAGTTTTGTAACATATGTATGTTTGGTTAATAACTCTGACATGGTGTTCAACGACGGACTAAAGTGTAGCCTGGTACATGAAAACCATCATTTCAGAGCACCCTATTTGATAATCTGGGTGTATATTCATAGGATAATTCTTATCTTCTTTACAAACCCTTAGGAAATTTTTAAAATTATAAATTCCCCCATGAATCCATGTATATGATTATTATATTAGATACTTGAAATTTTTTTTAGTTTATGTTATGTATTTTAATAGTTATTGTATTCTATGTTATGTATTATAAATTATTGAACTAATTCAGTTTATGACATCATTTTAAAATGGAATATAATTGAAAGAATTTGTACCATATATGATTACATGATATAAATAGTAAGAAAGATCATATCTTTTATGTCCTTAGAATAATACCTCATAGAAAAATATTCTCCTAGAAATTTTCATCATATTAGGGAATAATATCATCTAATGGAGATATTTGTATTGAATTCTACATGACCTTTTTATTCTAAATATATAATTAAATGAAGTGGATGGCATGTCAATGTATGTATAATGAGAAGAAGGGGATGATGTTTTTACTATATGTGATAATTATGGAAGGAAGCATCTATGTACTTACCATAAGGTAATGATAGTTTATTAAATGTGTGGATAAAAATGTAACTATGTTCATTATTTCATGGGTAACAATGAAAATGATAATGATAAATGCATCCACTGCATAGAGTTGGGGCACTATGAAAATAAATTTTCCGTGCGTCAATGGAATACCACCCAAAATACGCCAATGGATTACAGTAAAATTAAGATAATATAACAAAATGGTATTGATTAAGTTACTTATGTATGTCTTCCTAAATTATATCATTCGAATATTCTATATATTATCTTTAGAATATAATAATGACGGAATATATGAGGATTGTACTGTAATACTTTTTCATTAAAGACTTCATATGATATTTTTAAGGGTTCCACGAAAATATAATCTAAAGAAAGTAAAACATCTTAGAAATAACACGATTTATGGAACAATAACCCTTGATATGTTCATTATATTAATATAATAGTTTTTGGATAATGAAAATATTGTGTAACAAAATTTAAACTAGAGAAGTGGTGACTATATTAGAATAGATTAATAATTTATTGACAATGTTGTTTATTTTATCAGTGAAATAGTTTGAATAATTTTTGGATTTATGTAAAATATAAAATAAAATATATTCTATTTATGTATATATATGAATTCATACTATCAATATGTTTTAGGGTAATTCTTGTTATTAACCTATTCATGTGTTTGGTATGTGATGATTGAAATCCACTTCTTGTAATTTTAGATTATTATTTTGGAAATTCTGTGACCTTCCATCTAAAGTATTGGATCAAACTATTTGGGAAATATTATATATTTATAAGGTGATATATTTTTATGTTTATAATAGGTTTTAATTCTTAATTTATTATTTCACCATATGTTGAAACATGTGCTATGAAATGATATAGAAATTGTATAATGAACAACCCAAGGATAAGAATGTGTTTTCTAAATAGAATAATATTTTCACTTTTTTTATAGTGTGAAATAATTCCTATACTATAGAAAAAAATGTCATAAAAAACATTTTCCTATTAAAATCATTTCGATGATATCAAATACATTTTAATAATATTTTTAGGGCTTTCTTGTCTTTAAATTTCAGTTGATGTAGATCTATATCACATTACATCCGAACATGATTACATGATTTTTCTTCGATATCAATATTTCTATTTACTTCGTATGTTCTCATAATAGGGAACCAATTTACATTAAAATTTTACTTTTCTTTCTATCATATTATGATGATTTTTTATATATCCTAATCATGATGTGGGTTTCTCAAAAATAGTTTATCTTCAAATAGAAATCCCCCAATTACTGATACTGTGATTAAATTATGGTGACAAAATTTATATAATGTTAGGAGAATTTGACACATAAATAAGCTGCAATATTTTCCATTTAGAATAATGATAAATTACTTTACAAGATTTCATTATATGAATGAATGTGGTAATATTATGTTACAACACAACATAAGTTTAATTTTGGTCTACACTGAACATCATGGTTTTCCAACAATATTATATTATTAAAAAAAATATTTAATATAATCCAATATAACATTACTATAAAATTAGCGGTGATGAATATTATTAAACGACTTATGAAAATATATGTTTTGCATAATTATAATATTTATTAATTATATTATAATTAATTATAAATTTAAATATTATGTAATTAAATAAAAATGAAGTATTTTTATTATTATTCTCACAAAGGTGTTTTATCCTAATAATTTTAATTAATTAATATTAGATAATTATAATAAGGAAATTTATTTTGTTATACCCAGTATTTTATTTTTTATACTCACAACAAATTTTTTGTATTATTATGAAATGAATAAGCACAATTTCATGCATACAAATCTATATTATTATCTGGGTTGTATTAATGCCTTTTATTAGAGAGCCTATTTTAAATAAAAATTTATAAAAATTTATTTCTATTATATGTCAATAAAAAATTAATATTTTATATCATAACATAAAAATAATCATTGATTAATTTATTATTGTTCTTCTATGATATTTAATTTTTCATGAATAATTAAAAAACTGAATTTTAATTTAAAGACACAATTTAATCTAAATTATATTGAGGCTGTAATTATAATTATAATTTTATTAAATTTTAATTATATCAATTATAATTATTTTAAATTAATTTATTCTGTTGGAATAAATATATCATTTAAATTTGATATTAAAACACAAAAATCCATTAAAAAAATTTACATTAAAAACTCGCATAGTCTTCTCACCCATAGAAATAATATTAAATTATTTTATGAACATATTTGATTTAAATTTTGAAAAATAGATTCCAAATTTTTAGTAATAAAAATATCAAATATATAATATGTTAAAATAATTTTTTTCAAAAATTATTATTCGAAGCGATTAAAATTATTTATAGTGATTAAGGGAAAATTTTGAATATCAAAAAAACAAGCAATAAACATTAAGCCAAAAAATACAAAAAATATTTTAAATATACATTTGAAAAAATATTATGATTAATAAACCATTGGATTAAATTTGAACAATTATTTGAGACACTTGAATGGAAAATTCTCTTGGTGGAATTCCCATTCTAAATTCTTACAAGAATACCACTCCTCTTGTACAATAAAAAGGCAGTCATTGCTCCAATTTATTGACACCTCTAAAGTGAATTTTCTCACTAAAAATATAATCATATAATCTCCCAAAATACTTACCATCATGATTAAATCCTACCATTTGGATGAAACTCATCCATGGAATCCCATTGGTGTAAAGAAAAAGTAGTTACCCATATTAGTTGTAATGTCCACTCTCAAGATCCTATGTGTTATTTTAATTCTCCACTACATAAACTCATCAAGTTAAAATTATTATATAATAATATAAGTATCATAAATATACAGAGAATTTATCATTACATGTTATGGACCTACACTAACAGACACATTCATATAATGGGAAATAGACTTACATTCATTTGTATGATGAACTACCATGTCATGAATTGATGTAGTTTTCTCCCTATTCCACATAACATGGTTGATAAGTATAATGAAAATGATATCTTTTATGATATACATTATATTTATGTAATATTAATAATTATATAATTTTTATATTACAGATACCATAATGATTTTATGTTTTCTTAAATATGATAATTTCGTTTGTGGATGTGTGAATTGCTGCTTACTCAAAGCGATGCTAATCCTTCATGTTATTCAAGGAATGTAGAAACAATGGTTCTAATTATAAATATATGATAGAAATGAAATATTTTTAGAATTTATACATAAATAACTTTATATAAATATAATATATTATTTAATTTTTTACACTTTTCACACATTAAAAAGTGATACATCGGTCATGGACCCATGGAGTAATGCCTCTCAACATGAAGTAATTCCTTTTTCATAACAAGAATTATATGTATAATTATATATTAATAAATATATTGGTATTTATGATAAAATTATCACTATGTAGAGATATTATTTTAATATACTTCCTTCCATAATGATCATTTAAAATTGGGATCATTACTAATGCCAAAATATAACCTACAGTCTCTAGTATGATAATGTTGGTTCATTTTCCATTACCACAAATCGTGAATGGTTTTGAAAATAAATTTTATGTATAGATATGATATATATTTAATTATTATTTAAATTAATATTTTTGTATAATCAACCCTTTCACCATAGTAGACCTATCATAGTTGTTTTTAACATTTGATTAAAATTTGGTCAAAACACCCAGCATTAACTCAATTGATTAAGTTGTAGTATAAAAATCATAATTATTGATGTAAAGTTAATAATAAATTAGTGATGGATATGAATACAGTAAATAATTAAAATATTTTTATTAAAATGTATGATATATATATATGACACTAGTCAAACTCAAGGTAGTGGATTCTTTTCTCGCTTTCCATTCTGTGATGCAGACAACATTTTCACCATATATTTCATTTATATTGTCTATATAGTACCCTTTATGATTTTATATCATAAATCTATTTAAATTCATTACATAATAAGTTTAATTTTATTGTATACCTTTATGGGGATAATGAATCTAATTTTCCAATATGGTATGAGAATCTATTGAATGCTTAATGATTACTTTTCCCAATAATGGATTAATGATATTTAAATAGTATTTCCATTCATCATTGTAACACCTCATATTTTTAGTTATCTTTCCCTAAGATATATTTGACAAATATGTATTATTTATTCAATATATATATATCTTATGATAATGATATATTTTTATTAATTAAATCAATTATTCGATATTTGAGGAATGCTTTGGCATGTCTGATACTAGTAGGGCCTGGTTATAGATATGACATCGATGCATTGTTAGTCTCATGTGAAAAAATTTGAAACTGAGAAATAATTTTTGTTTATTTATAAGGATTATATAATGGTATGATTTTGTTTGGGGAACAATTAACATAAACCCCTTGATGTATTTATTCAATAATGAGATGAATCTATAGTCCAAATGAGATGGTGTTTTACCAGATATGGTAAACATTATAATGAAATATCATAGGGGTAAAGAAACCATGTACCTTGGAAACATGTCCTCCAATAATTAATAACCTCCCACATTTAGTCTTAGTTTCTATTTATCTATTTTATTTTTCTTCTATATAACTATGGATTCATTTGATTTTATGTTTTTTATTTAAACGTAATGATTTCCAGTTTGTTACACTTCTATATTTTCTATTTATTGTCTATTTATTTCAATGGAAATTTATATCATTTTCTGATCATTACGTGATGATTTTATATCCTTAAATCATTATTTCATCTATGTTACTTACCTTGATGTATTATTTGAGATCACCATTATTATGAATCTATTGTCGATGTTATGAATAGAATATATTTAAATGAGTTCAAATGAGGTTATTTATTTAATCATATTAGGTATCATGTTTTTGTTTTCTTTTCCTAATTTATTATGGCATTAATGTATGTAAACAAGTTTTTCAAAAATAAAATTTTGTTCAATCCATTAGGATTTGATGAATGTATATATGATAATGTTACAATGTTAGGCCCTAGATCCAGGCATCTGGGGTTTGACCTTTAAATTTCCCCACTTTATTGATGGTCATGGTTGTTAACCTTGGGATAAGAATTTATTTTATATATTTATTATGGATCCAAACTTTTATGAAATTTTATTTATGAAGATGAATTATTTTTTATTACATGACAATATTGTGGTCTATGTTTTCTATGAAGATAAAATTGTAATCCATAACTCAGTTTAATGATATGTTATTAGTAGGGTATAAAAATTGTATATTATGTTAATGATCGTTTTCCCCATTTTATCTCATTCCTTTATATGATCATATATTAATAACCAGTAAATTTACCCTTACTCATAGTCAATGTGTACACATTCAAAGGTATCCATCACCTAGTTATAAAGAATGGTTTAGTATTGTTATTACTAATATGTGTTTAATGAGTGAATATATTTATAGTATGTTATGAATATAAATGATGAAATAGAGAAGAAGGAATTTTAGGTATCTGAAGACACTAAACCATTAATGTCCATGAGTATGTCTATATGAAATGTAACAAAAATTAATCTTATATTTTTTTATTTATTAATGAAATAAATGTGACATTATATTAAGTAAATGTGTAAAGATTTAGTAAATCATTGTAGATTAAGATTAATTGTTTTATAAAGATTCCTAGGTATATTTCATAAGACATGTCTAATGATATTTGTAGGTGTATATATAAGTATTTGGATAATTACAGTTATAATTATTATAAAATATCCAAGTGTTTTGGTGAATGATAGAGTATGGGGTTCCATAGAAATAACATCTATTTTTGTATTCTACCATTAGAAGTGGAATTAATACATTTACACTTAAGAGTACCTACTCTGAAATGGGTGAATTTATCAAGACTAAATCCTCACATGGTTTATGCAACCATCCATTTATCTACACCTAGTTTAACACTCCAATAAGGGAAGATTTAGTATCTCACTAATCTTTCAAAAACTATAAAAAATTTATAACTTATAAAATTGAATTAACAATTAGAAGACTAAGATATAACAAATTGAAACAGGGTTTTATGATATATTGATAATATATGTGACGTTTCATGTATAATTGGATTCCAAATATGAATATTGTAACTCATGCTATGAATTTTAATTTTAGTCAATGGAAAGAACTAGAAGTAAATATATTGACATTTAATGTTCTCAAACAATGTGTTACTGAGAAAAATTAGGATTAGGACTGAAGTTAGTTACATTTTGATTATTCCTAATGATTAATCCTGGAATATGATTAAATACATGAACGATAAAAAACTCTTTAACTCACAACATAAATAAAATATAGAGATTTTTGAGTCCATGTGTGGTGGTAACCAAAGTGGAATTAATTTTTAATTTCATTTCTATATAAAATTAGGGATAAATCATTGTAGAGATAGTCTCAATGGAATGAGATGATGTTTTATATGTTGAGAAAAATGACCCATAGATAAAAAAATTAATGGAAAATAAAAATTCGAGAAAACAAAATGTGTGAGAATAATTATTTCACTATGGAATCATTAATGGTTGAATCGTATAATTTCATAATATATGGGAATTATATGAATTGATTTCATTATTGGAAATCCCTTAAAGATGATCAAAAATGTGGTATATGTAATTGTTTTATTTTTTATAACAAGGAGACTAGAAATATAGATGAAATGAATAAGGAATTAAAGAATAAAATGATAAATGGTAGTTAATTGATTAATAATGAATTTTATGTATTAATGTATTTATGTATTGTAATAAAGAATTATAAAATATATATGTAGTTTTTTGTACATATTTTTGTTAATATTTTTTAATAATATGATAAATGGTAACTATTAAATAGAAATGTGATTGAATTTAAAGGTTATATTTTATGGAAATCAAAATAATAATGGAATATAACACTTAAAATGTTCTTAATATTTAGAAAATTATGTTTTGAAAACCAGAATATGGATATTAAAAATGCAAAATATGGTACTATTTATGACTAGAACACAGATTAATGTATTAGGAAATTGAGGTTTATGGTTTCATTTATGGAGTTCTAATTTTTTTTATTTATGAAATATAATTAATAATATGATATGGTACATAATAATTTAGGAATTATGGTTTTTTTCATTAAGGGTTGTACTATTTTTGGTTAGTACATTTTATATATAAAATATAATTTTCTGCGACTCGACTACTCTATGTGTCAGCTGGTGACTATTTATTACATTGAAATAGGTAAAATCACTCCAATCCTACAGGATAAATAAAATTACGAATTTTGGAGGACCAGATACATAAATGATTACCATTTTACATTATTAATATAAAATATTTTTCATTTTGAATAAAGACATTGGGAATCCTTGAAAAAATTTGAATATTTTTTTTCATATATTATAGAATGGAAACAAAATAACTTTGATCTCAAATGTACAAAAAAGTTTAATTATAGTTGATTTTGTCAGGAATCAATAATCATAATAAACATGAAATGTTATATAACTAGACACACTTACATTTTAATACATTTAAAATTATGATAAGATATTGAAATATTAGTATTTCATGGTAAATAATTAAACATTAAACTCATATATTGAAAAATATGAAAATTATATTCATATACAGATAATATCCTACTGAAATTCCAATGGATAATAATAATACATGTATTACCAGTGATGTTAATTTTTAATTATTAGATATCATGATTTCGATAATCATATGACCTCTACCTTCAACACCTTTCACAATATGGTTTATAGTATAGTTTAAGCCCATTAAATTTGGAAAATTTATTTGTCTCATGGGAACTTATGATACATCAAGGGGATACAAAATTCATTTCCCCGCCCTTTACTGTTTTTCAAAAGAATTAATCTTCGATATAATAGTCAATTTAATTCATAATTAATATTATATATTGAAGTATTTTCTTGTCAGTTTGATGATATATGTTTTTCTATATGTCCCCTGTTAGTTAAATATGTTTCAATGCATAAAGGATATGTAAAAATCCTATAAGGATTATTAAAAAAATATATCCATCATTAAATAAAATTTCTATTTAATAAAAATGTAATTTCCCATATAAAATGGTCCACATAAAATTATTGTTTCTAGATAATATAACTAATCACCAAACAATTTTAGATCATACAATAACTTTTACAACATGGAAATATTCATGTCAAATCCCTTTGGATAAAATAATTCTAATTAAAACCTAAAATTATACAGTGTCTGAATATATCATGAAAATAAATTTCAAATAAATGAAAATAGGTTCCTACCATAAAATACACCTCTATATTTAGAAATGGTGATTAATTCCCATGTATTGTGTCCAACTCATTACATATGTTCATCATCTTTCTAAATAATAATATTATGTTAATTATTTACTCATATATGAAAATTTTAAATTTTAGTAGTCTTCTTATTTTACTAATTTACATATTCTATATTAATACTTAGTTGATTATGTTTTGATTGGATTTTATTATGATATTTTTATTGTTAGAAAAATTGACATTTTTGTTGTTCCAATCGGGTAAAACATTTAATTATTTAAGAATATATAATATAAAAATAATAAATTATTTATAATATTTAAAAACTAGTTATTATTTTAATTAAATTAATGAAATATGGTTATGGAAAATGATTTATGATACAATCATAGCGATTGTTGGTCAAATTTACATATGAGTAACATATTAAATTTTCAATCAATTTTATGAAATGTAGAAGTGTAATATTTTAAAAATAAAATTTTATTATAATATCATAAATAACATATTAATTCTTTAGAAATTTTTATATGATCAGTTTTCTTTGGTGATGAAAATAATTTCAAATTGATTTGTAAATTCATTAGTCAACATGTACGTGGATGATATAATAGACATATAGTGAGTGAAAAAATATGAAATTAAATTGGATATAACCTATTTATAAAGATTAATATGTCATTAATATAATAATTTTTTCTTGTAAATGGAAAATATTAATTAAAAATATCCTTATTTGATGACATATAATGTTTTATTGAATAATGGATCACTTCACATCACAAGTTTGTAGACTCCAGTACATACATGCAATGTTATTGTATCCCCTATGGAATAAAAATTATTTAATATCGTATGATATAATTATTCATGTCATATAAATAGTTAATAAAAATCATATATATACTTTATTACTGTAATCAAACTCAATTTTGAGAAATGTACATTGAAAAGCAAAAGTCATCGGTTGGTTAAGTGGTAGTTTTTAATACACATGAATGACAATTTCAAAAAATATCTGATATATGTTGGGATGATTGTATTAAATTCACATAAAATATAAAAATAGAATTATATTGATGAAACTAAGTCTTTTATATCCTTATTTTTTAATAAGCATTGAAGGATGTGGATGAAGATATAAAATTAAAACACTCACTGAAGAACATTTCCACTTCCTTCAGCTTCCTACTTATATGGTGAAACAATTATTCCCATGATGGATATATTCTTCATTTATTACATATATGGTGCTAAAAGTGAATTAGGATGTTATTTTTTAATATATTGTTCAAACAAAAATTTTAGAATGATTGAATAAAAAAATTAGATGGGGTAATCTATTTATAAGTGAGGTGAGTGGGAAACAAGTAATTTTTCGAAATAAAAAAGTTTATCATTGTTTTCACATGAAACAGGAGACCAAAATGGAGTATTATAAATAATTATAAAATGTTTCATCAAAATAAATCATGAAAAATAGATATTAGATACGTTTTTTTTTAACTTTTTATACGTCATCATTTTAGTTTAACACCATGGTAAATAAATTTATACCTTAACCACAATAAATAATGTTTACTATTTGTACTATTAATTATGGTGAAAAATTATTTTTACCATATCATAATATTATAAAATATTAGTATTCCAAATATCTAATCAATTTATCAATAATTTATTTAGTTATGTAGTAAATTTTAATTTTCAATACATTTTACAGATGCATTGGAAATGCAGTGTTTTAATGAGAAAACATTGAATAGTTTACAGTGTTTTTATTTCGAATATCAATATGACAAATATTACCATTAAAATTATTTTACTAATCGATATATAACTGAGATAATGTTATATTAAGGGCAAATTAAAATATATATAAATTTATAATTAATTAATTCTAAATGGGATATTGGAATTAAATTTCAATATTTATCTGTACTCATAAAAAATGAAGATTTTCTTAAAACACCAAGAAATCATATTAAGATTTATTTTACTTGAATATTTAAAAGTAATTTTTTTATCAAATATATTTTATTAATTTTATAGAATTTAATTATAATATAGGTGCACAAAATAAGAATGATGATTATTTAGAAAAATATATATTTTTATAAAAAAATACTGTTTATTTTAATGGGTTTTATTTTTATATATAATAAATATATAGACTTTTTATTTAAATTATTAATATTAAAACATGTAATTTAATAATTTATTCCTTAATATTAATAATGTCAAATTTTATGTAATTTTCATTAATGGTAATGTGTAAATAATAATATTTTTAATTATTTTCATGTTTCAATCAAACTTGGTGTTGCGTTCATTGAAATCCATTTAATATATTAAAATTGTTTGAAACATAAATATATTTCAAAGTATCTTGTTATTATATTCCCTTCTATAATTGTAGTCTTGTGTCATGTAGATTATCAAATATTATATTCATATTTTAAAATCATAGTTTCTTACATTTTATGCACATTAATCAATATCTTCATTACATTTTAATATTCATCTTAGTAATTTAGGGAATGAAGTTTGAAAAGTCCTTAATTGAAAACCCACATCATTAAAAGGTTTAATAAAAAAATTAACTAAGTAAGAGGGAATGGGATGTAGGATGGTCATATGGGGTAAAATATACTAAGTACCCAAATAGGTTAACATAGTTGGGATGTGAAGATATGGATATGGATGAAAATAATTACATGTAGATAAATTTGGAGAGTGAGATAAATCATTGATCACATGGAAGTAAATGATTAAAAACACATAAACATTTATGAAAATAGGTCTGAAAAATGTCATCTATATCATCATAAATTAATTTATTAGTATAAAAAAATTTTTGATGTCATTTTTCATAAATATTAATAATTAAAATGGAAGTATATAATTACTTTATTTCATTAAATTTCATATGTACGGTCTCATCATTTGTTTATTCATTTAAAAAATACAACTTCTTAACATTATCTAAGAAATGAATAATGAAAATTAGTCCTGGAGCCCTAAAAAATATGATACAAATAATAGAATGATAATTAAATACATAGACATCTTGATATTAATTTAATAAAATGGATACAACATGTTATCCAATATTCATAAATATTGACATAGGGAAGTAATATAGTAATCTCTAGAAAATGATACATTATGATTCAATTTTTTTTTTACAAATGGTTAACCTTATGTCCCTTCCAATGAATTAATATCCAAAACATAAACATTATGTACACTAAATTCCCAAATAAACGTATAATTAATCCAAAAAACATCATTAAGTAGATATAAACCATCACATTACATACATGTGTATAAATTCTTTATGTGTCATCGTGAGTCATATAGAACAACTGAATTACTATGAATACTTATTGAAAATATTTGATCTTCCTTATTCTTCAAATAAATCATATATTATCTAATAAATTCCATAAATCCAAAAAAATTTGTTAATTACATAAATAAAAGCACAAAACACATGATAAATAACTAATTAATTAGTTCCAAGGTAGTAAGTATTGTAAAATGTATATTATCTATTTCAATAATCTATTTATTCTAATATAAATATCTCTATATGAAGTACATAATATGGGTATAACAAGAAGTTAAAATTCCCACTAAAAAATTTACATTATCATCAGTGTCATTAAACATATTAGATGAAAATATTATTTCAAAAGTACTGCAGTATAATCCATATACAATTCAAACACACATATAATTTGGATTTCATTTTATAAAATTAACCTAAAAAATAATTCCTTATTATAAGGCCCCAATATTAAAAATTACATAATTTATACCAAAACAGCTCTACCATGGATTAGGATCCATGACACCAAGATTTATTAAATAAAAGTAAAGGTGCAACAGGACAAGGATGAAATGTTAAAAAGTGAAAATAAATCACAACAGTAGAAACGTAGAAAATTCAACATCAAATCACCTCTTCTTAGGATGGACCTGACCTCGATCTCTGCCTCCCAATGCACTGGATGAACCCTCTTTTCCATTGAATTGACTGAAAATATGGTGCATCATCTTTCATGCCTAAGTCACCCTCCACATTGTAGGACATAACACTCTCTTCCTGCTCATAGTCATCCTGATCAACATTCTCAGCCTGGACCGTGCCACCTCCTATGAAACCTGGACCGCCCCCTTATCACCATCCAACGACTATCCATTCTAGGTAACCTCGACCTATTGGGCATGATTAACAACCTTTGACTCCTATAGTGCCCTAAACATTTTCCTTATGCACAGTCCCTTGTAAGGAAGTACACCCTCAATGAAGGAATTACCAACACCTTTATCATGGGTCAACCCATTTAAAAACACCTCTCCAACTATAGAATACGAAAAGATACAATTTTTGTTGCTATATCATGCACTCTAAAGACACTCAAGATTAATAAAGACAAATTCAATTGTTTTAATAGAGTCTAACATCCCAAAAAATTAAATCTAGATTTATCTGGAACTTGTAATAGCTTGGTAGAGGGATGTAGTGTGACATCCTTGGATTCATCATCCAGTTTGTGAAATTGGGGGTCATCGCCAGCATGTACATCAGCCTGTAATGCATGTTGCCCACTACAATGGATAGCATGCTGCAACTCACCAAGAAGAAGAGGATATGTACCAGCCTAGACAGCAAGGTTTAAGGGCCCAATTTGGGCAACCATTTGTCCATCATCTTGAACAACATGCTCAATAGACCCCTCAATGGGCCCAATGATCCCATGTTTGATCCCAACTACACTATCTTTATCTCTTGACTTCCCTTCAGTCCATTAAATAGAGGGAACTATCAGTTTTCTAGACATCAAAAAATAAAAACCATCTGCATCATGTATTATTAGCATTCCATTATTGTGAGAATAATCTATCACTACCTGACCCATATCAATGTTATATTTGTCTTGTATGATTGCCTCTCGGTCTAAATAATTATCAACCAATTTGCCACTAGATTTCATTGATGTAGTTGAGCCCATTGCATCTCCAATAGCAACATTAAGGGGAGGCGGAAAACCATCACCACCACTGACCACACCACCATCGTGCTGTGGTGGGAGAATAGGATCCCCACCAATAGAGGCCTCATCCATTGATTTTTTATATACCACAACAAAGTAGTAAGTTTCCTTCTTTATAAAGAATTTATTCCCAATTACACAATCTATAGTTATAATAAAAATTCACATTGATGATAATTTCAGGTTTAGAGATTTTGATATTTAGACCATAACAATGACATAACCAATCCATAGAAATAAAAATTTGAAACTTCTGATAGTATCCATTTCATTCCTAATAGAAATTATTTTAATATGAAACATGCTTTCTTTTTATGTTTAATCATCATAATTTTCTTTGATTTCATCCATGACTCAAATATCCATTAAATCCTATTAATAACAATTAAAAACATGGGATATGAACAAAAATCATAGTAATGGACATAAAAGAAAAAAGAAAACAATTATTCTAGTAAATTCATTGTAACCGATTTAAATTTCATTGAACCAATTAATCAAAAAAAATTCACATGAATAATGCTCAATGTATTTTCTCAAAGAAAAACATTTGAAACCAATTGTAAATAATTCAATGTCATTTTTTTACTAGGAGCATAATATTAAAAAAATTATTAAAATCCCATTCTATTGGAATAAACATATTTTCTAATTCTAAATAATTGATATTTAATGGGTATAACCCATATTATAAGTTACATCGGGCTCATCAGTGAGTTATAATGGGGCCCATCCCTTCATATAAGCTATAACAAGATCCCCCCTAGGTTATAGTGGGACTCATCCCTTTGTATATGATTTTTTGGGCTCACAAATGAACTATACTAGGTCTAAACAATTCATGTTAGTTATTTTGGGCTCACCTATTTCAAATATTTCTAATGTACCATTTCAAAAACACATTCACCACAAAACACTTTTAAAACACACTTCTACTCCGATATGAAATACATTTTTGTAAAAAAAAATTCATTTACGAACAAATTTGCAATACCACGATACCCAAATAAAGGAATAAGATATATTTATTCATTTTAAAATACAAAAATGATTCTAGAGGAATCTAAATATCAAATAATGATTACAGCAGTAGAGAATTCATTGTCGTTATATACATTAAAATAACATTCCTTTTATCAACATGAAAAGAAATTAAAACAATTAATATAGTAATATTCCTTTTTAAAACATTGAATTAAATTTAATATTTAATTAAATTTTCATCTATGTTTCTTTTATACACATATAAATAAATATGTAATTCTATATCACAATGAAAAAGATTTCATAATTAAATCATTAAATGTTCAAGGTGTCCCATACCACATAGAACAACAATATATTAATCTAAATGATCATATGAAAGTACTATAATAGATAATATATGGATATGAAATGTGATATTGGCTTTATATATATATTTTAAAAGAATAAAGGTTCATGTTATCAAGAAATGCCTCATTGAATGGTGATTGAGATGAAGTCCTTAACCTTGAGTATGACTCACGACGTACAATTGTTATTTCAATTAACAATAAAAATAGGATAATCTCAACTTTATAGAAAAAAATTTCATGTTTATAATTCATTTTATATCAAATTATATCCTGTTAAATAAATTAAAAATTTATTTAAGTTCATATTGGTTGTTTTGTGGTTATTCAATAATTGAGTTGAAAATGAACTTGATTTGATGTAAATTATCAATGTAGTCTAAAGTCCATCATCTCTAGAATATAATTCACGAATGAAATATCATATATATACATTATATATGTATTTATAATATCCATAATATTTGGATATAATAAATTAAATGTTACATTCATGGGGGCGGTTGGTCATACATACACATGAATGATACTTTCATTTCATTTACATAGTAAATAAATAAAAATCAAATGAAATATATATATATATATATATATATTTATATATATATTATATTCCTAGATTAATATGTATTCTGTTAATGTATCACATGTTTAATAAATACATCTTTTATACGTTCCACGTATATCACGAATGAGTCACATCACATTGACGGGGAGGTAGTAAACACTTCCTCTAATGAAATTATAATATTTATGCAACATGGTTTGCATAATGGTATGTTTAAATAATGATTGAATAAGAATAAAGACAATATAAATATAATATATATCATATAATAATACAGTGAAATAATAATGGCCACCATGAGAGGTCATAGTAGAAAATTCAATAACCATCGTTTCTTGAGGTTGTAGTTCACTGTACACAGAAATTTTATGTTTAATATCAATTACATTGAGGTTTGTGTATGGGTATATATAAATATTAGAATATAAAATCCTATTGTATATAAGATTAAGTTTTTGATATAAAATAATAGAATAAAATGATTATAGGGATGGATAATCAAAATAAACGAAAGAATATTGAGAGAAGACATTAACTATAAATCGGTTAACTCCTTTTGGTTTAAGCCAAATGGATTTCTTATATTTCCTTAATCCCAAGGTAAGGACACTATGAGGTTGGGAGTTTTTTTTGGATCTTATTTGAGCTTATTAGGGAGGAGACAAGGGGATTTAGAGGTGTGGGAATGTTGGTTGAGATGGTAGCCTTTTATAAGAATATGGAGGGTTACTTTTGAAAAATCATGAAATATTAGTTTATTATAAATTAACATTCAAATAATAATTTTCTAATGTGATATATTTAGAAGTTGAAAATTGTATAGATCAAAATAAATTCATCCAATAGATTTTAGACATGTTTAGGTCACCAAATTAATATTATCTTTTATCTTTAACCCTTACTTTAAAACATAAACTCTTGCCATTTCATATTTATTTTCATAATATATGGTTACAATAGTTATTTTAAAATTTCATTAGAACCTCAAGTGGATCATTAACGATATTTTAAATCATAAAAAATCGTTTTTCTGAATCCTAGAACTTTAGGACAATAATATAAATTAATAAACTATTATTTGTTTTAATAACCTATTAATATCAATTTTGACATTATTTATCATTTTTCTTAATGTCATAAAAATTTATTCCTTCAAAAAAAGAATTAATTCGTCCAAAAATGTCATGTATGGCATGAAAAGTTTATAATTATAATTATTTTAATGATTATAACATAATTTATTTAAATGTTTCATTAATAGTGTAATTATTGCATTATAATTGTGTCATAAATACAATTATTTACATAATGTATAAATTTTGGGAAAAAATAACGCAAGGAATCATTGAAGTATTTTTTAGGAGATTATGTTAGTTAAAAAAGTGAACATCTATGTTGTGATTGTTGACAATGCAAACCATGACATACTAATTTGGTGACAAAGGGGATTTCATAGTGGAATGTAGAGTTCAAGAGTTGTGGTCAATGATCCATGTTTGATTCAAGAACGTCGATAATGGAATGGCTGATCTGGAGGCAGTACAAAAAGAACAGATACAAGGTGGCGCAGTTTTCTAATGTTTTCCAAATTTTTGGGCCTGAAAATCGACAAATGAAGAAAAGTGTTTTTGGAAAAGGGACTTGCGCGCCGAGTACATTGAGTATAGGAAACTTGTGTGCCATCTGTTTTTCAAGATAATAAGATCAAAATATGGAAAAGGAAATAGGTTCGCGCATGTTTGAGAGTTGGTCACGTAAGTGTCTAAGAGGACAGAAGACTTGCGCGCCAAGACAGGGTCGTGCAGGTGACTTGTGCGCCGTCACACAGGGTGGTAAATTTGTCTATAAATACTGGGCCGCCCCTATTCATTCTTTACCGGAGTTCAACACTTTGAGAAATCAGATCTCCCGTCGTGCAGGTGTGGTGGTCGGGCAAGTGGTGTGTGGGTCACGCAATTGAAGTTGCGCGCCAGTGGTTGTAGTTGCGCACCAGTGTGATAAGTTGCACGACGGTTGGAAGTTGCGTGCCAATATTGGTTTGGGAGTAAAAGGAAGAGAGTCGCTCAAGTTTTAGTTGGGGAATATTGTGTCGTACAAGTGTCTGAGGTGGACTCGTGCGCCCGTTGTGACTTGTGCGTCGATACTTGCGCGCCGAGCTTGACTTGCGCGCCAATTAAGGTTTAGTTCCAGTAGTGATTTTCGAGCTGCGTGGAAGCTGGAAGCTTTCCCGATACCTTCGGTGCAAAGAGATATTCATCTACGGGTGAAATTTGTACTTCAAGAGATCATCTACATACAGAAAAAGATGCATTATTTCATTCAATTGAAGATACCTACAGGTCTATAAACCGTGAGTGGATCTTTTCCAGAGTAGTGAGCAAAGGAAGAGGACGAAGGTGATCCTCTCCACCGACAGTGAGCCAGAGAGAGAGAAACAGGGAGTGATCCTTGGTAAAGCTATGAGCTAACCCTAAACTTTGTAATGGAAGTGAGCTTGGTCATAGAAGTAATCTAGCCTGAACATTGTATCCAAATCTAGTGAAGAATGGTGGAATTTGGTACGACCGGCAACTTGTCAGCGTATGCTCCTTGGACGTATCCCAGTGAGGGTGAACCAAGTAAAAATCGGTGTGTCTACCTGTTTGCTTCCCTGCATTGCATTCAAAGAATCATCATTAGATAATGAAGTAAAGAAGTGATCATAGTTTACAAACACCAGAAAACAATGTGACCCTTGTAATAAAGATGTCAAGATCCAGTGGGGTAGGAAGAACATTGAAAAAGAATATCCATACCCTGATTCACCCCCCCTCTCAGGGTATATATGCCTCTATTGGTCCTAACAATTGCTATCAGAGCCAGGTTGATATCAGGTCTTCTCTGAATGGAGGTCACTAATCATAAAAGGATTCCAATCTTCGACAAATTTAATTTTCAGATATGGAATAATCGAATGCAAAAATATTTCCGATCCTTCGGAATGGATGTGTTTTCAGTAGCTATACATGGTATCATAGCTGATATTAATAGTGGTGCATTATCAGAAGCTGAGCATAGAGAGTTGGATGCTGATTCCAAAGAAATCAATGCCTTGGGGGGAGCCCTTTCCAATCCCATCTACAGGAAGGTGATGTCATGAAAACCGTCACATGCCATGTGGGAAAATCTTTTGAACATATATCAAGGGGATACAAAGGTCAGAGAGGCAAAGCTGCAGGTGTTCTCGAACAAATATGAAGATCTGAAAATGAACCCGAATGAGTCTGTTGATGCATTATTTGACAGTGTAAACATTGTTGTGGAAGATATGAGAGGTCTTGGTGAAGTCATTAAAGACATAAATATCGTAAAGCGCATCTTGAGGATGCTTCCTCCTCAGTTCAATCCGAACGTTTCTATACTAGAAGATAAGGATCCCAAAAAGCTGACACTAGAAAAGTTACATAGTACCATGGTTGCATATGAGATGAGGAATGATGACAACGAGGCTGTGGAAAAGCGAAAATCCAAAGAAGTGGAATTCAAGGCCATGAAGAAGCTCACCATTGAAGATTCTCAAGAAGAAGAATAGACAAATGAGTTGATGTCATTCCTTTCTTCAAATCTGAAAAGAGGAAGAGGAAAGTTTAAAGGGAAACTTCCACTAGCATGCTTTCGATGTGGAAAGGTTGGTCATCTTGCGGCAAGAAGCCCTAAGAAGTTTCAAGATAACAATAATGATGATGATGAAGTTGAAATTCCCAAGAAGAAGACGTCATTGTTTGTGAAAGGGATGAAACCATTCAAGGGAAATTTATTCCAGAAGAAGAATATTCTTTCACAAGAATTTGAAAGTTCAGATGAGTCTGAGAATGAAGAGGTTGAAGAGATAGAAAATTGAAGAGATTGTGGGGTAAATTCATTGGTGTCGATTGTTGGTAGTTCTTAGAAAAAGGATGAAGCAGATGCTGATGAAGAAGAAGAAATTGAATGGAGAGTTAATATGGAAGCTGAATTGGAAGCAGCTCTTGAGGAGATAGATGTATGGCGAGGCAAAACGAAGAAATCCAATAAAGTGGTTCGTGATTCCAAACTCTATATGCAACAACTGGATGCAGAAAAGTCTGAGCTGTTAGAAGAAATTGAAAGACTAAAATCATCAACACCAGAGAGCAAAAAAAATATTGTTGATCATAAGATTAAAATTGAGGAACAAGCGAAGGAAATTGATTGTTTGACTAACACAGGAAAGGAGCAGGTCAGACATATCAAAGAGCTTGAAGAAGAAGTTGTCAGTCTGCGATAAAAATGAAGGATCAAGAAAAACTCTTGACCCCCAATGTGATATCAGAAAAGAAGGCAATTCAGAAGATAGAGAAGATGAAGGAGGAGGCTCGTAGTACAGTAGGAGTGAATAAGAAAGAAATCTAAAAGGCGAAGGTTGATTCAGGGCTTGATAAGAAACAAAAATATATGGCAGTTGATGTCAGACTGCAAGCACCCATCCTGAAATTGAAGGTTGATTTGGGCACAAAACAGAATCAGAATATTCAGAGATCCCAAAGGGAAAATCGTAGTGATGAAGTAACACGTAGGAATGCACCTTATATATGGTGTTATTGTTGTGGAATAATGGGACATTCATAGTATGTGTGTTCTATAGCCAAAAGGTACCGAAGGGAACAAGAACAAAGGTGGCATCCAAATAGAGAACGGTTTTCCAGAACATACTTCGAAGGACACTGTTTTTGGTGTGGAGGATTTGGGCACATGGATAAGTACTACACTTCGACCATTCAGATATATGTTCCAAAGTATAATCAAAACGTTAGCAAGAAGAAAATCGATAAACCGACAAGTGAGTTAAAAATGCAGAATAGATTTTCAGATTTGCAAGATAAAGCCGGTCCATCCTACTATGAGAATGAATAGAATCCTCAATCAATGACGAGTGTGAAAGAAAAGGTATGGACCAAGAAGAAGAAAATTGAGAAGGCCGTGGTGGCAGATATTTCCCATAAAGCATCATATCGCTCTAGTGTGTGGATCCTTTATAGTGGTTCCACATCTCACATGACGGGTAACAAGGATCTTGTTACATGCATAAAATATGACAAAGAAGGAGTTGTAAAATTTGGAAATGATGAAGGCCTGAAGAATGTTGGCTCCGGGAAAGCCATGTTTGGGGGAAAAGAAATGAGACGTGATGATGTCTTGGTAGTAGAGGGTCTCAGACATAACATGCTCAGTGTCAGTCAACTATGTGACTCTGGGCACTCTATCCGATTTACAAAGAAGCTGTGTATTGTTAAAGGAAAAGATGGAGCAGTCATTCTGCAGGGAAAACAAACAAAGGAAAATCTTTACCTAGTAGGTGGGGAAGAAGATTCATGCTTTTTATCCAAAGAAGTAGAAAACCAGGTGTGGCATAAGCGACTTGGTCATCTATGACAACCATCCATGGAAGATCTGGTAAAGTGTGATGCTGCTAGAGACCATCCCAAACTATCATTTGATTGCACTCATACGTGTGATTCTTGTCAATAAGGGAAGATCATCATAAAGACATATAGGCCAAAGGAACAAAAATCAACTAGAGTTCTCAAATTGGTGCATGCTGATGTATGTGGCCCTATATCACAACGAGCTATAAATGGGAAAAGGTACTATGTTCTTTTACTTGATGATTTTAGCATAATGTCCTGGGTGTTTTTCATTACCCATAAGACAGAAGTGTTCAGTTTCATAAAGCAGTATTGGAGGGAATCAGAAAGGATGATCGGGCTGAAAATTATGATGTTTCGTACTGACAATGATACAGAATTCACAAATCGTCATGTTGAAGACTATCTCGAGAAACACGGGATAAAGCATCGAGTTTAATCAGTGAGAACTCCCCAATAGAAAGGAGTGGTTGGAAGGAGAAATAGGATCATCAACAACATGGCCAGAACGATGCTTATTGACAAAGACCTACCAGAGAAATTTTGGAAGGAATCCATTTTGACATCGGTCTATGTTTAGAACATGTCTCTGTTGTGTCCAAAGCAAGGGAAGACTCTGTATGAACTATGGTACGGAAAAAAGACAATGTTAAAATACTTTCGAATCTTTGGAAGTAAGTGTTTCATTCTCAACAAAGAAAATCACAGGATGTTTGAGGCATGAGGAGATGAGGGGATATTCCTTGGCTACTCAGGGAAAAGAGAAGCGTATAAATGCTTCAAAAAAAGGCTGGGAAAATTGTAGAGAGCAATGATGTCACTATAGTTGAAAATGAACAGAATACTCAACGACCCAATGAATAGTTCTTGGACGAAAGTGATGATGAGGTAAGAAACACAGGGGGAGCAGAAGTGGCAGAGGCTAACTCAGAAGAAGATATTGATGATGAACAAGAAAGTGTCAAGTCTGTGTCTGCAAGGAAGCCAAAGAGTTGAGCTGAAATTGATAGGCAGAATATCATTGGTGATCAGAAAACACCAGTTCAGACTCGAAGAATGAATTCATTATAGCAAACACCATTTTTATCTCAGGTGGAGCAGAAATTTTTTTCCGATGCAACTGAAGATGAAAACTGGGTTCAGTCTATGAATGAAGAGATTGATCAAATCGAGAAGAACCAGACATGGGAGATTGTTTTGAGGCCTGTAGAGAAAAATGTCATCAGGACTAAATGGGTCTATCACAACAAGATGAATGAATATGGAACTGTGATTCGAAACAAATCACGACTAGTGTGCAAAGGATACTCCTAGATAGAGGGAATAGATATAGATGAGACATTTGCACCGATTTCAAGGTTGGAGAAAATCAGATTATTTTTTTCCATAGTAGTGCATTGAAAGTTCAAAGTGTTCCAGATGGATGTAAAATCTAAATTCTTGAATGGTGTTCTAGAAGAGGAAGTGTATATTGAGCATCAAGATGGTTTTATCATTCATGAGGTCGAGAACAAAGTTTGCCGACTGTAGAAGGAATTGTATGGGCTGAAACAAGCACCAAGGGTATGGTACTCACGGCTTGATCAGCACTTGAAGAAGGTTGGTTTCCATCGTGGGGGAGTTGATTACAATCTTTAATTCAGAAATGACAGTAATCAAAGGATGACGGTGGTGGTTTATGTTTGAGACATAATATTTGGTGGATCAGATGAAGCTCAGTGCAGACAGTTTTCTGAATTCATGAAAAATGAGTTTGAAATGTCAATGATTGGAGAGCTAACATTTTTCCTTGGTTTACAGATGACACAAGGAAGTAATGGAACTTTCATTTCTCAATAAAAATATTCGAAGGAGGTTCTAAGAAGGTTTGGAATGGATAATTCCAAGGATATGAAGACTCCGGTTGCTACCTGGATGAAATTATCAAAATATAATGACGACAAGGCAGTTAATATCATAGAATACAGGACAATCATTGGATGATTATTGTACTTGATGGCAACAAGGCCTGGTATTGTTTTCGCCACATACCGAGCCATGAGATATCAATGTAATCCCATGGAAATCCACATGATTTCAGTGAAAAGAATACTTCGGTATATCAAGGGCGCTGTGGATTTTGGTTTGACATATAATGACAAGTATCAGACAGAGTTAATGGGATATACTGATGCAGACTGGGCTGGTTCAGCAGATGATAGAAAATCAACGTTAGGTGGTGCATTCTATCTTGGTGGATTGTTTATTTCGTGTCGTAACAAGAACCAAGATTGCATTTCATTGAGCACTGCGGAAGCTGAGTATATTGTGGCCACTTAAGCATGCACACAGTTATTGTGGATAAAGCAGCAGCTTGAAGATATGGGAGTTGAAGTGAAGTCTCCAATAGAAATCCAGTGTGATAACTCATGTGCTATCATTCTTAGAAAAAATCAATTTCATCACTCAAGGACAAAGCACATTGATATCAAATATCATTTCATCAGGGAGAAGGTAGAGAAAGGCGTTGTGAAGTTAGAGTTTGTGCCTACAGAACTATAGGTTGCAGACATTATCACAAAGGCCTTACCCAAGAAAGAATTTAAATGACATCGACTGGCTCTGGGAGTTCAGTCGACTCCCCTTACATGAAATAGTGTGGATGTGGAACTAACCCCATCTCCCCGAGGTATGATGTGGTTTTCCCTAATGTGCTTATATGTGTTCTCTACTATGTTACAGACTACAAAGGAGTGACCTTTGGGTTTGTTGACAAAGGGGGAGAAAATTGTGTTTATTCAAGGAGGAGATAGTGTGGAAATTTGATAAATCATGACAGATACGGGGAGAAGCTGGCAATTGGAGCAGCCAGATAGGGGGAGCAATTATAAAGGGGGATATTATTAAATCTGATGATGATAGAAGTGATCAATCAAAGAATAGATATCACGACAGCTGAGGATCGTGATAAAAGAAAAAGAGAGATGTTGGAATGTGGTATGAAGATTTCCAACAATTGGTATCATTTTAGTACAAATTGGTATCATTTTGTTGTCAATAGTGGGAGTCAGAGATGAAGTGATTCATTGATGAACTTTTCATTTACTCTTGTTTCTCACACTAAGAATTGCTCATGTGGGCTTAGGGTATGTGTTGAGTAAATCCTTGATCACTATCAGAATCACAACAGACGAATTGTGGCTGAAGAATTAATTATGCATATTTTTATGGAAGAGTTTTCAACAAACCCAAAGGGGGAGATTTTTGGGAAGAAATCCGTCAATGCAATATTGAAGTATTTTTGAGGTGATTGTGTTTGTTGACAAAGTGAACATCTGTCTTGTGATTGTTGATAATGCAAACCATGACATACAAATTTGTTGACAAAATGGGTTTCATGGTGGAATGTTGAGTTCAAGAGTTGTGGTCAACGATCCATGTTTGATTCAAGAACATCGATAATGGAATGGATGATCTTGAGGCGGTACAAAATGAATAGATTCATGGTGGCGCTATTTTCCACTGTTTTCCAATTTTTTGGGCCTGAAAATCGACAAATGAAGAAAAGTGTTTTTGGCAAAGGGACTTGCGTGCTGAGTACATAGAGTATAGGAAACTTGAGCACCATATGTTTTTCAAGATTAGAAGATCAAAATATGGCAAAGGAAATAGTTTCGCGCAAGTTTGGGAGTTCGTCGTGCAAGTTTCTAGGAGGACAGAAGACATGCACGCCGAGACTGGGTCACGCAGGTGACTTGCGCACCGTCGCGCAGGGTGGTCAATTTTTCTATAAATACTAGACCAACCCTCTTCATTCTTTACCAGAGATCAACACATTGAGAAATCAGAGCTCCCGTCACGCAGGTGTGCTTGTCAGGCAAGTGCTGTGTGGGTCGCGCAAGTGAAGTTGCGCGCTGGTGGTTGAAGTTGTGCACTAGTGTGAGAGGTTTCTCAATGGTTGGAAGTAGCGCGCCAATATTTGTTTGGGTGTAAAAGGAAGAGAGTTGCACAAGTTTGGAGTTGGGGAAGATTGTGTCACGCATGTTTCTGAGGTGTACTTTCGTGCCCGTTGTGACTTGTGCTCCGATACTTGCGCGCCGAGCTAGACTTGCATGCCAAATAAGGTTTCGTTCCAGCAATGATTATCGGGCTACGTGGAAGATAGAAGTTTTCTCGATACCTTCAGTGCAAAGAGATATTCATCTACGGGTGAAATTTGTACTTCAAAAGAGCATCTACATACAGAGGAAGATTCATTCTTTCATGAAAATGAGGAGACCAATAGGTCTATAAACTGTGAGTGGATCCTTTCCAGAGCAGTGAGCAAAGGAAGAGGAAGAAGGTGATCCTCTCCACCAGCAGTGAGCCAGAGAGAGAGAAACAGGAAGTGACCCTTGGGAAAGCAGTGATCTGACCCTAAACTTTGTAAAGGCAGTGATCCTGGGAATAGAAGTGATCTAGCCCAAACTTTGTATCCACATCTATTGAAGAGTAGTGGAATTTGGTACGACCAAAAACTTGTCGGCGTAAGCTCGTTGGACGTAGCCCAGTGATGGTGAACCATGTAAAAATCTCTGTGTATATCTGTTTGCTTCCCTGCACTGTATTCAAAGCATCATCATTAGATAAAGAAGTAATGAAGTGATCATATTTTACACACAAGAGCAAACAAAATGACCCTTTTAATAAAGAGGTCAAGATCCAGTGGGGTAGGAAGAAATTTGAAAAAGAATATCCATACCCTGATTCACCCCCCCCCCCCTCATAGGGTATATAGGCCCCTATTGGTCCTAACAATAAAAATTATATATAAATTTCCATGATGTATAAAATAGTTTTTGATTTCTATTACCTAGTTATAGTCTAATATATCATTTATATAAATCAATCTAAAGTTTTATTAATCATGAAATACATGTTTATGTTATATTTCCCTTTGCATTATAATAAATATTATAAAAGGTCATTATCACATCCTCGTGGCTCCATGGGGTCCAAAAATCAACCCAAGGATGTCCTTAGTTGGCCATATCTAAAAAAATTGGATTAGGATATGTGTTAGTGTTGTTTTATATTATTATAATATTATTATTATTTTCCCTTAAATTTCTAATTTTCCATATAACCATGGAAAATAAAAATAATTACAAATGTTACTATTTATAATATCCAAAACCAAAGGGGACATATTTACAAAAATAGGGAATTATGATTCTGAATATGGAATCCAGTTTTCAAAATTCAAAAAACATAGTTTGCATAAATAAATTTTAAATTAATTCCCATTGTCCAAACTAGAATGGTAGTTTTTAAAGCGGGAAATGATTAAAATATTGACATGTGTTAATGCACAATTTAAATGTTATATAATTTCCAGTGAATATAATAGGATTAAATGATAATAAAATAATCTAATTAAAGTTTAAAAAAAATAAATGGATAATTTTTCTATATAAATAAATTAGATGAAATTACATTTTTTTAATTAAAATATAGTATTTTCACAATTCCTAAAAATATGAATTTTCATAGAAAAAAACTAAAATTTCAACCAAAGTATATATTTATGTCCTGCTTCAAAATAATATGTTTATTTTATCAAATAAATCCTATAAATGTTACAAAATATATTCTTAAAAATGTTTTCTGATAAAAAAGGGCTAAAATGGCCTTTTAAATATATTAGATTCTTTAATTCTCAAAATTGGATTCATTCTTTTTTTAAGACTCCAAAATTAATTGGATAAATATAAAATAATTTAACATATATAAAATAACATAATATAGTTAATTTTTTTCATTCCCTCTAATTCAAAGGTTGGGTGATAAAAATCATTTAAAATAATAATGTTATTGTCGTATAATATTTTCGTATAACTCTGCATTGTGGCGAATGTATGATTTTAGAAAAATCCATTTTTTCTTTTCAGGTACGCTATCATACATAGTGTCCCCTTTAAACTAAAATAATTTTAAATTAAAAAATATTAATTGATATGAAAATGTATTAATCTATAAATACCTGGGTTGTTACATTATTCCCCCATTTTAGAAATTACTTCTTCACAATTTTAAAATTGGGCTCAAAACCATCATTGAAATTCCCTAATTAGAAAGATATACTATAAATGACACTATAAATAAAATAAATAGATGTACAAAGGTCTCTCGATATAACACATACTAAGAATTCATATAGGAAATAAGGATTTGGAATAAAATATAACACTCTTGAACTGATGGAGGGTGATATAAAACCTGATCCGGAAAAAGTCAGCAACAAGAAAACCATAAACATGTCATGGGATTAATGGTCATTGATTTCCCAGTAGAAAAATTAAATGGAAAACAAATATATTTCACTTTTTATTACATAATGATGTGGAATTTATTTATGAGATTTATTAAGAACATATAGAATCATATAAACTAGTTAATTATAGTTTCATCCTTTAATAAATATCTTCCACAAACTAATCTTTTTTCCCAATGATGTCTATTCAAGATAACTTTGTCACACCTGATGTATAAGAGTAAACTTCAAAAGATTCACATAATCCACAAAAAGTGACCTATATATTTCCCTTGTCTATAGAAAATAACCAAAACAAAAAATTTTTTAACAAGATTATATACTCCCTTAAAATAATAATCCTTTATAAAACTAAAAAAAACATTCAATCTCCAAAATTCAAAATGAAATACCAAAAGTTACACAAATACCATTAAATAAACAATTGTATATAATATTACACAAATTATTCCAAACTAATATTCAAACACAATGTTCAAAATGGCTTCATCACATAGTTTTCCTTGATAAGTCATAACATTTATCTCCAAATAACATCGGCTACTTTTAAAGTATTATACATAAAAATAATTAACATAATCACATATTCTCCATGATTGGTTAATTGTTTTAACAAATAACCTAAATACCCATATATACATTATTAAAACATTGATTCTTACAAAAAAAATTCAACCATTACTCCTTAAAAAAATCCAATAGTATTCTTTTTCTATTAGGCATATAGTGTCCTCAAAATAGAAAACGTCTTTAAAAATAACATTTATCACTTAATCATCAAATAATATTCTTATACAGAGGATGTAAATTTGATAAAATATATGTTCCCAAAATCAAAATACTCTTGATCCATAAAATCATTGAAATTAATATAATATGCCATACTAACAAGGGACATCACATAGTCCAGTGGTAGATGATAAATCCTAGCTGTACTTCGGTTGTGGGTTTGATTCCCGCATATTTGTCCGAGGCGATGGGTTGTCACGTGGTCTGTATATTATCCCTTTTTAATTGATATATAAATATAATAAAATTAAAAAACTAATATAGAATCCAAAAAATAACAATAACATGTTTTAACCTCAATGGTCATTTCCTACCTCCCATTTTTCATCCCAATAACAAACAACCCATAATTTCCTCAATGGTGAATGTCTCAAAAAATACAATTATTCAGATTGAAATTGTATAACATAATACTCAAAAGGGGTTTATAATTCCTTAAAATTATAATAAAACTTCAACTTATAAACCCATGATGATATGTCTAATGCTTAATAAAACATCCAAATCTCTAATGTCGTCTAATCTGACCTATGATACCAATTATAAGGCCCTAACATTACATAATCATGACTTATATCACGAATTCACATTGAGTATCTTTCCAGGTTTATAGATTTAGAGAATTATGCCACAACTATTAAATAAAAATACCATATAAATACAAACCAGACACTTCCAAATGTGTCAATTTCATTTATAACACAAAATATTTTAAATAAATACATGGTTTAGTTTCTTGTTTAATAATCATACTTTTCCAGGATACATCCATGACAGTAACCTCCATCAAATATAATGAATGACATATAATAACATTTGTTGAGAACAAAATTTTCATCAAGAGACATAAAATACAATTAATCTTGTTCAAACATGGTAACCCTTATTTTTTTATTTAAAAAATAAATCAAAACATTGTAACATGATTAACACTCATAGTTTTTTCTCAAAGAAAAACATATAAAACCAATAGTAATACATTAAATATCTATTAAGTGAAATAGAAAATAATATAAATAAATTCCAATAAAATCAAATTCAATTTGAATAATTATATGGTTGAATTCCAAAATCAAGATCTTTAATAGGGATCACCCATTGTATATGCTATATCGGGAACACCCAAGAGCTATAATGATTCCCATCCCTTCATATAAGCTATAACGACTCACTCGTGAGTTATTATGCGGCTCCTACCTTCGTATAACTGGTTTCTGGCTCACATGTAAACTAAAATTGGGCTAAACGCTTCATATAGGCTATATCAGGCTCACTCGCTACATATAATAATCAAGTACTATTTTAAAAAACATTTTCATCACATAACCATTTTTAAAAACTCTTCTAATCCCATATAAAAATCATTTATGAGTAAAAAATACAATATTAATTTGAGAAACCATTTTGAATACAAAGATACACAAATAATAGAATAAGGTATTTATTTTCATTTTTGAAGTCATTAAGGCTTATAGAGGAATCCAAATGTGAAATAATAGATACAACGTTAGATAAATCATTGTCACTAAATATGTTAAAAAAACATTCACATTGCCTTTCAGTTTGGAAAGTAAAATGATTCATAAAAAAATATTCTTTATTGAATCATTTAATGAAAATATGGATTGGAAAGAAAATTCATTTATATTCATTTTATACCCATATAAATAACGATGTAATTTAATATCATTAAGAAAATGATTTTGTAACTAAATATTTAAATGTTCAAGGAGTATCATACCACATTAATAATTTAAATATTAATCTCCATGATCTATTATATAACATTAGTATACATAAAACATGGTTATGATATTTTATAGTGTCTATATATGCACATTATAAAACAAAAAAGGTTCATAATATCAAGAAGTCCCTTAATCTAATGTGATAGTGTCGAAGTCCCTTAACTTGAGTCTGACATACCACATAAAATTTTAATGTTTATGTATAATAAAAATTATATAATTTATACATTATTGAGACCCATTTCATGTTTATTGTTAATTTCATATCACTTATTACAATTCTATAAAAATTACATGTTTATTTATGTTTATATTAGTCATTTTGTTAGTATTCAGTACATGACTCGAAAATGAACTTGTTTTGATGTAAATTTTTCTTCTCATCCAAATTACATCTTTTAATTTCCTTGTCATATTAAAAAATAATAATCAAATGATAAAAACGTATATTATAATAAAAATATTATATTTTTTTCTTGTATATCACATAAGTCTAATAAAAACATCCTTTATGCATCACATATGTAGTGGGAATGAGTCGAATCACTTTTAGGGGGAGGCACTCCACACTTCCTCAAATGAATTTATCATATTTAGAGAACATAGAAAGCCTAAAGGTATGTTATAAATAATAATTAAACAAGAATAAAGAAAATAAAAATATAATATATATCTTATGTAACTAATTTTTTTTTACAATGTCCACCATATGAAGTGGTAGTGGAAAATTGATCAATCCTCATTTCGTGAGACAGTAATTCGTCGTATAGAGAAACTATATATTTTATATCCATTAGATGTAGGTGTGTGTAAGTGTTGGTCAAAATGGTAGCATAATAAAATTTTTATATATTTATTATACTTTTATTTTTAAAAACTAATGTAACAAAATGAATGTAGGGGAGTATAATGAAAATATATAGATGAAGCATGAGAGAATACATTGCCTATAAATCGGGTTACTCTTTTTGATTTTAGCCAAAAATATATATATAATTGCCTTTTTTACAAGGTATGGGTTCTAGGAGTATAGGAGGGATGTTGGAAGATTATTTGAGAAACATTCGAATGAATCAAGGTTCTTGAGAGGTGTGAGTAAGTGGGTAGAGTCTGTGGCCTTTTATAAGAGGGTGGAGGTGCACTTTAAGAAAGTCTTGAAATATTATTTCATTATAAAATGATTTTCAAATTATAATAGTTATGTAGTGAAAAATGTGAAGTAAATGATGTGGTTAGATCAATATACTCTCAACCAATACGTTTCATACATATTTTGGTCACCTAATTAACCTTATCTTTTATCATTAACCTTTAGTTGAAAACATTAACTCTTACCATGAATTCATGTATTTTCATAATATATGGTTACTATTATGACAATAATATGTTAATATAACCAAAATTGGATCATTAAAGTCATTTGTAACATTATAAATGTAATTTGGAAGAATATTTTATTTTTAGGCCTATTATTTAATATAATAAAATAATATTTGTTTTAAAAAACCATTTATATCAATTTTGATACTATTTTGAAAATTATTTTTTTAAAACGAATTACAATGTCATTAATTTTATAAAATTGCATTAGATTATCCCACACATGTTTTTTTCATCAAAAAAATTTGTTGATGGCAATAGGTTTTTCAAATTATATTTATATTAATATTTATTATATCATTTATTTGAATATTTGAATAATAAGGCAATAAATAATCATCATTGTTCCATAAATAAATTTATTTATATAATGTCTACAAATTATAAATAAACAAACATGATTTAGAAAATATTTTCAGATTTATGATGAACATTTATAGTTTATGAGATATTTTATAAAAACCAAACTACTATTTTTTATTTAGGAGATACAAGTTTATGATATATTTTCCTTTTCTTTAAAATAAATACTATGAAAGGTCATTATCACTCCCATGTGGCACCATATGGTTTTTAAATCGACCCAAGGAATCTCATGTACGTTCATATATCATCATGTGGTATTAGTACATGTGTTAGGGTATTATTATATTATTATTATATTATTTTTACCCTTATTTACTTGATTTACACATTAAACATATTAAATAAGAATAATTACATAATTTTTTGTTCATATTTTCCAGACCAAAAGGGGAACTATTTACAAAATTTGTGCCCTCTTATTCCAAATATGGAATCCATTTATCCAAATTAAAAAAAAAGGGTTTCCAGAAATTAATTTAAAATTAATTCATGTTGTCAAACCAGAATGTGGGGTTTTAAGAAATAATATCTATCAAAAAATTGCCATGTGTTTATATCATAATTAAATGTGAGATTAATTACAATTGCTATAATTGAATTTAAATGAAATAAAATTAATCCAATAACACATTTAAAAAAATAAATCAACAACTTATTAATATAAATATATTAGATGAAAAGGAAGTTATGAATTAAAATGCAGTATTTTTCACTATTCACCAAAATATTGATTTTATTATAAAAATATCAAAATCTTAACCATAGAAAATTTTTATGTTTTTATATGGATGAATTATTTTATTATATCAAATCGTACATATATATGTGAGATAAACAATTTTTAAAAATGGTTATCCAATATAATGTTGTATAATGACCTTTTAAAAATATTAGAGTGTTTTATAATTAAAATTGGATTCATTCTCATATTAAGCCTCTAAAATTCATTTGATAAAGGTAAAAAAATTAAAAAATTTGTAGAATATTAATATAATTAAATCTATTCATTCCCACCAATACAATGTATATTCATTAAATACCATTTAAAATAATATTATTGTTGTTGTATTAATTTTCTGTATAAATTAGTGTTGTGTGAAATGTAAAATTTCAAAGAAACTCGTTGTTGCGTGGAAGGTATGATAACATACATAGTGTACCCTTTATACTAAAATTAATATTAAATTCAAAAATATTAATAGATATTAAAATCTATTATTCTATTAATACCTATGATGTTACATGATTCCATGTTTTGGAAATTACATCCCAATAATTTTAAAATTTGTCATAGAAACAACATTAAAAATACAACATTGGGAAAAGATTCAAGAAAAAAATAACTTTACAGAAATACATAGAAGTAAAAAAGTCACCTGGGATAAAATATTCAAGGATTCCATGTTGGAAACATGGGTATGTAAAAAAAGAAACCATATTATTCTGATGGAGAGTGACATAAAAAATGATCAAGAGAAAGTCAACAACCCGAAAACCATAATCCTATGATGTGTTAAATGGTCTTTGATTTCCCATTATGACATGTAAATGAAAAAAATTGTTTTAATATTCATTTCATAATATTATGGAATTTGATTATGATATGGACTAAAAACATAGGAAACAGACTTAATTATCAAGGATAGTTTCATCCTTTAATACAAATATACCAAAAACTCTTGTTTTCTCCAAATGATGAGTATTAAAGATGACATGGTAACACCGGAATGTCTCTAATAAACTTCTAGATATTCAAATTATCTACAAAACATGAACTCTATACTACAAATTTCTTTATACATTATCCTAAACCCAAATGGTTATTAGAATATCATATAATCCGAAAATGGAATAATACATTATAAAACGAAATACTACTCTATATCTCCAAAATTTAAAAACTAATAACCAAAGTCACACAAAGACAATTCAATAAAAATTTACCCTTCAAATTACTCAATATAAACAAAAAATAAGATTGAAACCCAAAATCTAGAATGATTTGATCACATTGTGTTCCACAATAAAATCATAACATTTATCTATAAATGACATCGACTACTCTTAAAGTCACATACTTAAAGTATTTAATCTAATCACATATTATCAATGATAGGTTAATCATTTCCAAAAATAACCCAAATTAGCATATGTCCATAATGAAAACATAAATTCTACGAAAATAAAATTCAAATATTACTCTTCAAATGAAATTCCAGAAAATTCTAATTTCATTAGACATATAGTATTCCCAAAATATTGAACATATTCCAAAATAACATGTATCATTTAATCATAAAATCATTTTCCTATACTATGGTTATCCATTTGATAAAAAATAAGTTACCAAAATAAGATTATTATCGATCTATAAAATCTTTAAACTAAATATAATAAGTCATACTAACTAGTGACTTTACATTATAACGTGGTAGGTGACCAATCACAGTTGCACTTTTGTTGTGGGTTCAATTATCGCACCATTGTCTACTAGAGTGGGTTACACAAAATCTGTGTGTTATCCTTTTTCAAAAACTATATAATACAAATTATATTAAAAAATGTTATTAAATTTAGATAAATAACCATAACATATTTTAAGCTCAAATTTTATTTCATAACTCGTATTTTATATCCCAAAAACTAAAAACCCATAATTTCCTCATAAGTGAATGTCCCCAAAAATACCGTTAATCACCTTGAAATTTCATAACATAAGATTCATAATTTCTTTGTTATTCATTGAACAAATAATATACCATAAAATTATAAACCCATGATGATCTCCCAAACACTTAATAAAGCATCCTAATCTCCAAAGTAGACTAAAATACCCTCTAATACCAACTATATAGAACAACAATAAACATTACATAATCATGAGTTATATAAAGAATTAACATTGAAGATATTTTAAATTTTATAGATTTATAGAATTATTCAATAACTATTACAAAAATAACCATATAAATATATAGTGGAAAATTCCAATTGTTTCTAATTATTTCATAACAGAAAAAAAGAAACATGTTTTCTTTTCATGTTTAATCATCATAATTTTCCATGATTCCATAAATGATTATAATATCCCTCAAATAATGTGAATAGCATTTAAAAACATGTAATGATCACAAAATGCTCAGTAATGTACAAATAAAATATAAAACTATTAATATAGTTTAAATATGGAATCCCATTTTATGTTCATTGAAAAAATGATTCAATACATTTTCGCATGAATAACACTAATAGTTTTTGATGAAATATAACATTTAAATGAAATAGTACGAAATTAAAACCTATTTATGTGAATTAGAGAATCATATAAATAATACCCTTCCAAATCCCATCAGTTGGAATAACCATATGGTTGAATTCCAAATATAATATCTTTTATGGGGATCACCCTTCATATAAGTTATATTTGGCTCACCTATGACCTATAATGGGGTTCATCCCATCATATAATCTATAAAAGCCTCACCCTTGAGTAATAATGGGGATCCATCCTTCATATAAGCTATCTTAGGGTCACCTGGGAGCTATAATGGGTATCAACCCTTCATATAATCTATATCTTGCTCACTCACTTCATATATTTTCATGTACTATTTGAAAAACATGTTAATAACAAATTTATTTTGAAAAACACATCTAATCCATAATGAATGAATTTTACATATAAAAATAAAATTTTAATTTAAAAACACGTTTTAAATACCAAGATACTGAAATAATGGAATGAGGGACTTATTTTCATTATAAAATATATTATGTTTTATACAGTAATCCAAGTATCAAATGACTGTTATAGTAGGGGAGAAGTCATTGAAGTTGTATACATTAAAAAAATTAATTTTTAATTAATTAATTAATATAAAATGATTTGTATATAAAATATAATTTTTAAAAAAATTGAATGAAATTCAATATTAACCTAAAATCTCCAGTTTGATCCTTTTATACCAATATAAATAAATATGTAATTCAATATGATGATGAAAATTATCTAATAATATAATAATTAAAGGTTCAGGGTTTCTCGTTCCTCTTTGAACATTTAAATATTAATCTCTATGATTTAATATATAAAATTAGTATAAATATTATATTGATTTTTATTGTTCATGTGCCTTTATATACACTTTATAAAATAATTAAGGTGCATATTTTTAAAAAAATGCCTCCATTAAATGAGATGGACACAAAGTCTTTTACCTTGAGTCCGACTCTTCACGTACAATCACTTTGTTATTGAATAACAAATATTGGTTAGTTTATAGATTTTTAAGAACCTTTTTCATTTTTTTTATTCATTTTATATCACTTTTTACCATTTAATAAAAATTACATAATTTTTTAAGTTCATATCAGTCATTTTGTCGCTATTTGGTACTTGGGTCGAAATGGAACTTGTATTGATGTAACATGACCATGTAGTCAAAATTACATAATCTCCATAATATTATTTATTATTTAAATATCATATATATCTAGTATATATTTATTTTGAATATCCATAATATTTGGAGATAAGAAATGAAATGCACTGATCCTGGAAAAGGTAGGTCGTACAAATGCAAGAGCACTAATTTCATTTCATTTTCATATTTTGAGAATAATGATAAAATGAAAATTTTATGTTATTGTACCAGTATTATATTTTTTTTGTATGTCTCATAGTTTTAGTAAAACCATCCTTTATACATTCCATGTATAGTAGGAATGAGTCACATCATTTTGAGCGGGCGGTAGTCCACACTCCTTGAAAAAAATTATCATTATTACACAACCTAGAAAATATAGAGGTATGTTCTAAATACAAATTAATGATTCATAAAGATAATATAAAAATAATATATATAATATACAAATACCATTCCATAATAGTGGCCACCATGATAGGTGGTAGAAAAAAAATTCAACAATCATAATTTCGTGATGCAGCAATTCGTCGTACACTGATGCAATATGTTAAATATTCAATAGATCGAGGTGTGTGTATGTGTAGGTCCAAAAAATATCATAAACACATCATATTATATTTATTATATTTTTGATATTATAATGTAAATGAATAAAAAGCATTTAGGTTAAAGAGAGTGAAAATAAATGAAAGTTGTTTGAAAGAATATGTTACCTCTAAATCAGGTAAATTCTTTTGATTTGAGCCCAAACAGATTTTTTTAATTTCCTAGTGCCCATATGAAGGATTATAGGAGGAAAATAGTATTATTATAATATTTTTTTGTGAATAATATGAATTATCAATGGATATTTAGAGGTGTTTGTACTTGGGTAGATGTGATGGCCATATATTAGAGGGAGGAAGGGAACTTTAGAAAAGACTAGATATATTATTTTATTATAATTTTTTTTTTGATTTATAAAAGTTATATTCTGAAACATATTATATGATAAGATGATTATGGTTCAAAATAATCTTATGTTGTAGGGTTTAAATGATTTTAGGTCACAAAACTAATATTATCTTTTAACTTTAACCCTTAATTAAAAGATTTAACTCTACCAATGTCAACCAATCTTTTTATATTATAGCATTACAATAGAAACTATAAATTTCTAATAGAAACAGTACTGATACATTAATGAAATTTTTAAAAATATATAAGTAATTTGGATGAATATTAGATTTTTAGGAAATTTATATCATTTACTAAAATATTTTTTTTAATAACCCATTTCTGTAATGTTTGGCACTCTTTAGTAATAGTTTTTTGTTAGAGTAATAACAACATGATTGATTCATAAAAATGTATTAACTCATCCATAACATGTTATTTTCATCTATAAAATTCTTTTATTGATTAAAAATTTTCAAATTGTATTTATTTTAATATTTATAATATCATTTATTTGAATATTTCATTAATAAGATAATCCTTTCGTCATCATACTATCATAAATAAATTTATTTATACAATATATATATATATTATAAATAAAATTCCATGATGTAGGTATATTTTAATATCATTATAATTAATATTTATTGTCTTATATATAATTTATATATTCAAAATAAAATTTTTCTAGTTAGGTGACACATGTTTATGTTTATTTCCAATTTCTTTAGAATAAATATTATAATAATTCATTATCACCCCCTTGTGGCTCCCTAGCGTCCTAAAATAGAACTAGTTTTCCCATGGTTGTCCATACCACATCCCATAGGATTATGACACGTTTTTGGGTAGTTTTATATTATTAAAATGCTATTATTTTACCCTTATTTACCTGATTTACCCTTTAACCATGCTAAATACAAAAAAATTACTAAAGTTATTATTCATACTTTCCAAAACTAATGGGGACCTATTTATATAATTCGGGCCTTAGGATTCCATATATGGAATATTTTTTTAGAATTTAAAACACAGTGTTGTAAAATATTATTTCAAATTAATTCCCATTGTCATAAATAGAAAATGAGGTTTTAAAAATTAAAAACTATCAAAAGAATGACATGTGTTTTTTTTCCAATAAAATGTGAAATTATATCCAATTGAAATAATTGGATTAAATTATAAAAACAGAATCAAATTAAAATTTAAACCAAATTAAATTTATTATATATCTATATAAATTAATTATATGAAAAGGAAATTAAGATATAAAATGCAGTATTTTTCACTATTCATAACAATATGGATTTTGTTTGAAAAAACCAAAAAAACAACCGAATTAAATATTTATGTCCAAATTCTAAATAATAAGTTTATTTTATCAAACATAACAAAGAAAAGTGAAAAAAATAATTTTAAAATAATTTCTCTATCAAAGGGTGGTAAAGAAACCATTTAAAAATATTAGAGTATTTTCTGCTTAAAATTTGATTCATTCTCATTTCAAGCCTCTAAAATTCATATGATAAATGAAAAAAAATTAATAAATAATAAAAATGAAAATATATTTAGTTATTTTCATTCCCTCCAATAAAATGTTCAGGTGTTGACTACCATTTAAAATAATAATATTAAAAATATATTATTTTTTAATATAACTATGTGTGGTGTGAAACGTAAGAATTTGTAGAAACCAAGTATTTTGTGTTGGGTACACTATCATAAATAGTGTCCAATTTAAAGTTGAAATTCAAAAATATTAACCGATACCGAAATTTATTATTCGATAAATTCCTAGGATGTTACATCCTACCGCCATCTGGTATATTTCACCACTGTTATTTTAAAATTAGGATAACAAACTTCAGTGAAAATCCCACATCCGAAAACAAGTCAATATAAAATCACATTAAAATAAATAAATAGTATTAAAAGAGGTCACTTGAGATAACTCATACTATGATAACATGTTGGAAACATGGATATGAAAGAAAAACTAAACATGTTGTTCTGATGGTGAGTTATAAAAAACAAGATTGTGAGAAAGTCAACGACCAGAAAAACAAAAAATTTGTATTTTTTAAGATGTCTTTGATTTCCCAGTAGGAAAAAAATGGAAATAGTTTTTGTTTTAATATTATTTTCATAATGTTGGGGAATTTTTTTAAAAGGATGAATAAGAACATATGAAAACATACTTATATATCAAGTAGTGTTTCATCTTTTAATAAACATCGTCCACAAAATAATCTTTTCAAACAAAGAGTATTCTAGATGACTACGTCACACCTGATGTTCTAGAAAGAACTTATATAAAATCAAATAATCCAAAAAACTAGTAAGTATATATTTCCCATGTCTTTAGATGTAAAAAAAATCAAAATGGTTAGTGAAATATCATATAATCCCTAAAAAGATTAATTCTTTTTAAAAATAAATATTACTATTAATCTCCAAAATTTAACAAACAATAGGCTTAGTTCAACAGTGATAATTAAATAGAGAATTTCCCAAAAAAAATATATATTATAATAAAATCAAATGTTAAAAACCAAAATCCAGAAGGATATGATCACATAGTGTTCCATGAAAAGTCTTAACATTTATCAGTTAATAACCCCAACTTCTCTTAAAGGCTCATTCATAAATGTAATTTACCTAAAAACATATTCTCCATTATAGGTTAATAATTTCCACAAATAACCCAAATTTTCATATGTCCATAATAAAAAATTTATTCTTCAAAAAAAAATTCATCCATTACTCCTAAATTTAAATCTAATTGTATTCTATTATATTTAGGCCTATAGTGTTCCCAAAATAGTGAATATCATCAAAAATAACATTTATCACTTAATCAATAAATCATTTTCTTAAAAATTTGATATCCATAAGATAAAACCTATGTTCCCAAAATAAAATTATTCATTATCCATATAATTATTTTACTAAAAAAATAATTCATAAAAACAAGGGACATAACATAGTCTAGGGGTATGTGAGAAATCCCAGTCGCACTTCAATTGTGGGTTTTATTCTCGCAGCTCTGTCCGACGTGACGGGTTATCATACTAACTGTATGGTTTCCTTCATAAAAAACTATACTATTCTAATGACATTAAAAAATTGAGAGAAAATCCTTAAAATTTACCATAACTTTTTTTAACGTCAAATTTTATTTAAATCCTCACATTTTTCATCCTGAAAAAATAATAATCCCTAATTTCTTCAGTGACAAATAACTTCATAAATAGCTTTAATCGCCTTTAAATTTAAAAAAAATAAGACTAAAAATGGGTTTCTATGACATTGAACATAGAATATACCTTATAATCATAATCCATGGATGATATCCCTAACCTTTATGAAATCATCATAATCTCCAATATAGTCTAAACCAAACTCTAATACAAACTATAAGTCTGTATCCTTAAACATTTCAAAATCTTGAGAGAAGTCACATTGAAGATATTTTCAGGTTCATTGGATTAGATAATTAGGCCATAACTATTAATTAACAAAACAATATAAATACAATGTTCCCACATCCAATAGTATCCAATTATTTCCTAACAAAAAAATTATAACAAAATATGGTGTCTTTTCATGTTTAATCAACATTATTTTCCTTGATTCTATCCATGACTCTAATCTCACTGAAATATTATGAATAACATTAAAAAACATGTGATTAGCACAAAAATCCTAGTAATGGACATATAAAACTATTAATCTATTAGATACATGGTAACCCATTTTATGTTCTTAGAACAAATGAATGATAACATTTTTACATGAATGATGCTCGTAGATTTTTATCAAAGAAAAACATATAAAACAAATAGTATGAAATTAAAACACATTTAGGTGGCTTAGATCATAATATATATAATACCATTTCAAATCCCATAAAATTGGAATAATCAAATGGTTGAATTCAAAATTAAAGATCATTAATGGGGATCACCATTCATATAAGCTATATCTGAATCACTAGTGAGATTTAATGGGGATCATCCCTTCATATAAGTTATAACATGATCACACATGAGTTATAATGGGGCTCAACAATTCTTATATGTTGGGTCAGGCTCACCCATGATCTATAATGGGGCCTATATCTTCATATAATTTATACCAGGCTCACCCATTTTAAGGCTCATGTATAATTTTAAAAACATATTCATCACCAAACCCTATTGAAAAAAACTTCTAATACCATATAGAAAACATTTCCATTTAAAAATAAAATTTTAATTTATGAAAATTTTTTAAATACCAAGATACCTAATTAATGTAATATGTTATTTATTTTCATTTTATAATACATTATGGGATATATAAGAATCCAAAAAACAAATAATAGTTACAATAGCATAGAATTCATTGTCGTTGTTTACATTTAAAATATTATTTTTTTCATTTCTTAATGAAACTAAAATGATTCATATAAAAATATTCCATTTTAAAACATAGAATGAAATTTTTAATTGACATAAAATTTCCAATTTATTTAATTTACACCAATATTAATATATATTTAATTCAACATTATAATGAAAAATATTTCATAATTAAATTTTTCAATGTTCATGGTGTCCCATACGATATTGAAAATTTAAAAATTATTCACCATGATTTAATATATAACATTAGTATTGATAAAATATGGATATCAAATGTCATTGTGGTTGTATTTACATCTTATAATATAATAATGGTTCATTTTATCAAGAAATACCTCATTTAAAGGAGATTGAGATGAAGTCCATTACATTGAATCTTACTCATCACTTATAACAGAAATGTTACTAAATAATAATCTAAGGTTATTTTATAATTTCATTGTAATTAATTTCAAGTTTATTATTCATTTTATATTACTTATTAACATGTTATAAAAAATATCTAATTATATAAGATCATATCGGTCATTTTGTCATTATTTGGCACTTGAGTTGAAAATGGACCTGTTTTGATGAAAGTTGTACACATAGTGAAAATTCTATAATCTATAGAATATTATTCAAGATTTAAATATCATATATATCCAGTATATATCTATATATAATATAATATACATAATATTTGGAGATAATAATGAAATTAATCATTCCTGGAGGCGGTATGTCGTACGTATACATGAACACTGCTATCATTTTTTTCATAGTAAATATTATAATAATCATATGATATAGATGTATATTATAATAACAGTTTTATATTTATGTCATGTATGTATCGTATGTTTAATAATATTATCCTTTATACATTCCATGTTTATCTAAAACATGTGACATTGCTTTATGGTTGTGGTAGTCCATATTTCCTCAAATGAAATTATCAAAATTACTGAACATAGAAAGCATAAAGCTATCTTATAAATAAATATAACAAAACCATGAAGACAATATATATATTATACATATATTATATAAATAAATTTTATTCATAATGGCCACCATGAGAGGTGGAAGGAGAAAATCAACCAATCATCGCTTCTTGAGGAGGTAGTTTTTCGTACATAGAAAGTTTATGTTCAATATCCATTAGATCGATGTTTGTGTATGCGTAGTTAAAAAACATAGAATAAAAAATTATAGTATATTTTTTATACTTTTTTTATAAAATAAGGGAATAAAAATAGTGTAGGGGTAGAGAAGGGAAATAATTGAATGATAGTTATGATAAGACGTTACTTCGAAATTAGGTAAATCTTTTTTATTTGATCCAAAAGGATTTATTGAATTAAATTCAGACCAATGTAAGGATTATAGAAGGGAGGGAGGTATATAGGTATCTTATTTGAGTATAATTTGGTTATGATAAGGGACTTTAGAGGTATTAGAACGTGTTTATAGGTGGAGTCCTCTTAAAAGAGGTAGGAGTGGTAGTTTAGAATGTCTTGAATTATAATTTTATTATAATTTGTTTTCTAATTCTAATAGATTCAAAGTAATAAATTTTGAGACTAATATGAGTATGATTCAAAATAATTTAATACAATAGTTTTTATAAAATTTTAGGTCACAAAATAACTATATCTTTTAGCTTTAACCCTATGTAAAATTCATAAACTCTTATCATGTCATCATGTTGTTTTGTAATACATTGTTACTATAGTTACTATAAAATTACAATAGAAAAAAAAAGTGGATCATTATTGACATTTGTAACATTATATATGTTAGTATGAATAAAATTAGTTCTTTATTACTATTATATCATGTAATAAAAATTATTTTTAAAAAAAACACATTTCTGACAATTTTGACACAATTTTGTAATGGTTTTTTGTTAAGGCCAAAAAACATTATTCCTTCAATACAAATGCATTAACTCATCCATAACTTATTATGTTCATCCCAAAAAATTCTGGATGGCATGATAATGTAAAAATTTATTTATTTTAATATTTATAATATCTTTTATTTAATTATATTTATAATAATGTAATCATTCCCTCGTTATTGTGTCATAAATAACTATATTTATTAGTTTTATAAAAATTATAAATAAAATAAAATTATTTAGAAAATTACTTAGATTTCTAATTAATATTTATATTATAAGATATCATTTATATAATCCAATGTAATATTTTTATAGATAGAACATACATGTTTATGTTATATTTCCCTTTTCATTAAAATAAATATTATAAAAGGTCATTATCACTCCCAAGTTGCTCCATGGGTTCCTAAAATCAATCCAAGGATTAAAATGGTTGGAAATACCTCAAACAATATGATTATGATATGTTTTAGGGTAGTTTTATATTTTTATAATAGTATTTGTTTTACCCTTATTTACCTGATTTACACATTAAGCATGGTAAATAGAAATAATTATAAAAGTCACTATTCAAAACATAAAAAACTAAAGAGGGCATATAAAAAAATTTGGACATGTCATTCAAAATATGGAATCCATTTTTAAAAATTAAAAATAAATAATTAATAGAAATAAATTTAAAATTAATACCTCTTGTTGGTACCAAAATGTGGGTTTTTAGGAAGTAAAAAACTATAGAAAGATTGACATGTCATTATATCAAATTTAGAGGTGAAATTAATTCCAATGGCCATAATTAGATCAAATTATAAAAAATAGTAAAATTACACATTAAAAACAATAAAAATGACCATCTAAAAATATAAATAAATTATAGGAAAATGTAGTTTTGAATTAAAATGCAGTTTTTTTCAATATTCATAAAAATATGTATATTTTTTAAAAAAACCCAAATTTCAAACGGAGTAAATTTTTATGTCTTTATTCTAAATAATAACTTTAATTTATCAAATAAAATACATAATAGTCCAAAAAGGTATTTCTAAAAAGGGTTCTCCATCAAAATGTGGTAAAACAACCATTTAAAAATATTAAAGTATTTTATGCTTAAAATTCGATTTATTCTAATTTCAAGCCTCTAAAATTAATTGGATAAATGTGAAAACATTTAAAATATATGTAAAATAATAATATTGTTAATTTTATTAATTGTCTCTTATACAAAAGTTGGGCGTTATCTACCATTTAAAAAAAATAATATTATTGTATTGTTTTTTGGTATTACTCAGTGTCGTTTACAACGTTTGATTTTCGAGAAACCCATTATTGTGTGTCGGGTATGCTATCATACATAGTGTCCCATTTAAACTATTATAAATATAAAATTATAATATATATATATATATATTTGAATATTTATTATTATATAAATACTTAGGATGTACATATAATCCAATCACATAGAAATTAATCATCCCACTTCATGTATAGTAATAGAAAAATACTATCATTGATCCCTATTCTTATTTTAAGGTACATTTCATTGATTCTTGAGTAGTTAATTTTCATAGTCCCATGTATAATTCCCCTTCCTTAAAAATTACATAATCGTGAATTATATTAGTAATTTACATCAAGTATCTTTTCAAGTATAGAGTTTTAAAGAATTAGATCATAACATATACATAACAACTTTAGTATTACATGCAGACACATCTAATCATTATGCATTTTTTCATAAAATAAAACTTTTTAAAAAAAATAGTTATGTCTTGTTCCATGTTTTAGATAGCAGGACTTTTCCATGATCCCATCCTTAACACTATTCATCTATAAGTCATATGGAAAACATATCAAAAACCTGGGATCATCATAAAAAGATTATTAGGATTTTAAAATAAAGTAATAATTAGTCTATAAATAAATACCAAGCATAAGATCATTAACATACCACATGAAATCATAATATTTATGAATAAAACCTATAAATCATAAATCATAAATGAATATTGTTTCATCCATATCATATATACATTGTATTTATCCCTACTACATAGGGAGTCACATTTGAAATTCCTATCACAGTATATTTTCTAAATCTTATAAGAGAAAAATTAATTTTTACCTCTATCAAGTTATAAAATATATTGGAGATCTATCTCGAAATCTCCCTCTCTAGTTGTATCATGGAACAACCCATATATGTAAACAATTATCATGAACTATAACATATTAAAAACACATAAAACAAACACAATGGAAAGATAAGATTTCCACATTTCAATAACAACCAATCATTTAAATATATTTACATAAAAATCGATTATAAATACCTTTTTCAATACCTAAATATGTTAAATTGGTATATGATATTTAATTTATTTAAAAAAACTACAGCTTTTTATGAAAGCCAACGTACTAAAAATACTCGCGGTGATGGAAACGGTCATTGACATCGCTTATGCTAAAAAGAAAAATTCTTTTTTCAATTTTATAAAAATGCCTTATAAAAAATATTCTCTTATAATGGAATTCAAATATGTTTGTACACAGTATAAAAGAATGTCTAATATAATACAAAATATGCCTTAATGAAAGGACATTGAGATGATGTCACTTAACTCGTGTCTGACTAGACTCATTAGTTTTTTAATCACTAGAATAATAATATAAAGTTAATTTATACTTTCTCAAGTAACGTTTTCATGTTTATTATTCCTTTTACATCACTTATTACCATTTTATACACATTATGTAATAATTTATGATAATAATGGTCATTTTGTCAATATTTGGTACTTGAGTAAAAAATGAACTTATTATATTTAAAAGTTGTCCATGTGGTCAAAATTCAATTATATTTATAATGATATCCATGATTAAGATATCATATAAATCATATATATAGAATATATATATGTATTTATAAAATTGTATAACATTTGGAGATAAGAAATGAAATGCACCATTCATGTAGATGGTAAGCTGTATATACTCATGAACGCTACTTTCATTTTTATTTCATATTTTATATAATGAAAACATAATGATACATTGGTTTATTATAATTCCTGTAAAATATAATATATATAATTTTCGTAAATCCATCCCTTATATGCTCCACCTATTGCATGAACGAGTAATATCACTTTGAGAGGGTGGTAGTACGTACTTTCTGAAATTAAATTATCATGTTTACCAATTATTGAAACCATAAGGATATGATATAAATGAATACTACTGAAGAATATAGACAATATAAATATAATATATATCACATATAAATAAATTTCCATCATAATGGACACCTTGAGAGTCCGTTGGAGATATTTGATCAATCATCATTTTGTGAGACAATGGTTTTTCATCCATAGAAACCGTATGTTCTTTACCCATTTAATGGAGGTGTGTGTATGTTTAGTCTGAATAATTATCCTAAAAACAACATATTATATTGGGTATACTAGTTATGTTATTAATGACTGAGATAAAAATAATAATAAGGGGTTGGAGAAGTAAAATAAAAGAAAATAACTTAAGAGAATATGTTACCTTTAAATTTGGTAACTCCCTTTGGTTTGATCAAAAATTATTTCTTGATGTTCCTTCTACATAAGGAAAGGCTTATAAGTTGAAGAGAGGGATCATGAGAGATTATTTTGGCAGATTTTGGACGAGCCAAGGGGCTTTAGAGTTGTGAGTATTGGGATAGATTTGATGGATCTTTATAGGGGGCTCATTAGCAATATTGGAAAATTTTATTTTATTATATAATGATTTTATTTTTATAAAAGTCCAAATAATATAAAAGTAAAAACTTAGATGACTCTTTTTCGATATAAAATCATCCAATAAAAATTTAATACGTTTTAGAAATTGTTTTTGTCTTTAAAATCTTATTTATTTAAATAATTCATTAATTAGGTAAACACAACATCATTATTGTGTCAAAAATAATTTTATTTATTAAATACCTAAAAATTATAAATAAAATTCCCCGATGTAGGAAATATTTTTAGATTGATAATGAATATTTATAGTCAATTATATCAATTATATAACCCCACATTAAAATTGTTTTAGAATAACAATACAAGTTTATTATATTTTTATTTTTACTTTAAATAAAAAGTTATAAATGTCATTATGTTACACAAACGGCTTTCAAAGTCCAAACAACTCACCCAAGGCCTGTATTGGTCTTCCATGACTCATATAATAATGTTAGGACAAGTGTTAAGGTAATTTATTTTATTATAAAATTATTTTTACCTTGAATTATCCTATTTACTATTAGTTGTGGTAGAAAAATATCAAAAGTTAATGTTCACAAAATAAAATTATTTTCACCTTATTGAACCACATTTTACATAATAATAACAAAAATATAATTATGAGCTTTAAAATTAATTTCCCAAAAGTGGTAAATTTTCAATTAAATGAAGATGTCAATTATTAACTATTACTCATTGTTTTCTTAATAAATCAAGAATTGATGGTTTTTAGAAAAATACCAAAATTTCAGCCAAAGATATATTTTATAATCCAAATATAAAAATTATGTCTATTTTACCAAGTTATAACATATAATTTACATTAATTAATTTAAAATTATTTCCCATTGTCAAAAAAATACTGTTTTTAAGAAAAAATAACTATCAAAAGATCGACACCTGTTAATGTCCAATTTCAATGTTAAATTACATCCAATGACCAACATTGGATTAAATGGTAAAAATATAATCTAATTACACCATAAAACAAATTAAAACATATAATACTAATATATAAATATATTAAATTAAAAGGTTTTTTTATTAACATATTGTATTTTCAACGATTCATTAAAAAATAAATTTTATCAGAAAAATACCAAAAATTTACCCAATGTTAATTTTTATATCCCAATTCTAAAGAAGAATTTAATTGTTTTTCAAAAATAACATATAATTGTGACCAAAAATAGATTTAAAAAGGGTTCTCTATCAAAATACTACAAATCAATATTTTATTGAATATTAGAGTATTTATTTTTAAAATTAGATTCAATCACAATTTAAGCCTCTGACATTTATTGGATAAATGTAAATAAATTTGGAAAACATGTATTATCATATTGTAGTTATTTCTGTTCATTCCTTTCAATACAATTACTTGGTGTTAACTACCATTTAAAATAATAATATATTATTATTTTTCAATATGACTTGGCATTGTGTGAAACATTAGACTTCGAAGAAACCCATTGTTGTATGTCAAGTACCCCATAAATAATAGCCTCCCCTTAAATGTAATATTAATATTTAATTCCCAAATATGAAAATAAATATGAAAATGTTTTATTTGTTATTTAACTAGGATTTTATATCCTTCCCCTCTTTTAGTAATTGAATCCTAGAAATTTTATTAAATTATTAAATAAATGGGGTTATTTATCCATCATAGCATTTTCAGATTCCCATACTGACCCTTCAACAATATGGATTTACCAAAAAAACCATTACCTAATGAATTAACTTATTCAACAACAATTTCTCTATTTTTTCAGTAATATGGACTGGTTGTTCCTCGTAAGAATGATTCTCTTCCAACTGAACAAACTATGGGCTCAAAACATCATATGGACCCGGCATATAATTTCTCAACATTGAAATAAGAAAAACATTGTGTACCTGGGATAAACATGGATGTAAAGGTACTATGTACCCAAATGATCCAACTTTCTCTAGGATTTCATAGGGACTAGTGAACCTCAAACTCAGCTTTCCCTTCCAGCCAAAATGCATCAAAAAATTTCTTTGTGAAGCTTTGAGAATGAAATTATCACCATCCTCAAAAGAAATATCATTTCTCTAGTTATTCTTATAATTTTTATGCATGCTCTAAGATGTTCTCATGTGCTTCTAAATCAACTAAAATTTTTCTTCCATCACTTCAACCAATTCAGTTCTCATTAACATCATTCCAGCTACTTCATCAGAAAAATCATGACTTTGACACCGCTTCCCATATAATTCTTCAAATGAATCCAACTATATACTGGAATGAAAATTGTTATTATAAGAAAATTCAACAAAATAAATATGTTTGTTCAAACATCCCTAGTAATTCAATGAATAAGAATGTGGCATATCCTCTAAGGTCTGAATATTTTATTTTGAATTCCCATCTGATTACAGATGAAAAGCTATACTAAAATTTAATCTATAACCCAATGAATTTGAAGGCCTTTCCAAAAGATTGATTTATCCTACGATCACAATCAGATACAATATAGAGTGGAACTCCATGAGACCTGACTACCTCTTTAAAATAAAACAGAGAATATTGATCTAGAGAAAAATTATCTTGAATAAGAATTAAATAAGGTGATTTAGACAATCAATCATTAATAACCCATATTGAATTATTACCTTGAGATGGATTTGGAAATCCGAAAATGAAGTCCATAGATATATTTTTCCAGTTTTCGCTATGGCATCAGTAAATATAAAGCAACCATTTTTGTACATTTCTCTATTATTTAACCTACTGACAAGTGAAACACTTTATTGTAAAATCATCAATATCTCTTTTCATTCCATCCCACTAGTAATAATCACGAAAATCATTGTACATCATAGAAACCTTCAGAATGAATTAAAAATTGAGAACTATGAGATTCACATAATAACTAATTCTTCAACTATGAATCAAAGGTAACACAAAATCTTTTTCAAAACCACAAAATATAGTCATTATCAATGTTAAAATCAGTCCACATGCCCTTCTAAACCAACTCTACATTTTCTTGTAACTCACAGTCTTCATTTTGTGCTTTCTTAATTATGACTGGTAGAGATGATTTCACTAACCCATAAATCCAAATAGAGAAATTACCTTCACCATGAAATTCTATTCCAAAGTTCATCAAATCAAAAAAGAAATCATCTCATTCCTAACATAGAATGTTCAATGAAGAATTACTTATTCGGATCAAAGCATCGGCCACTTTATTTTCTTTTCCAAGATGGTAATGGGTTATGTAATCATAATCCAAGATTAATTAAAGACATCTACTCTGTCTCAAGATTAAATAATTATGAGTGAATATATTCTTCAATCTATTATTATCAGTATATATTTAATAATTAACACTATATAGAAGATGCCTCCAGTTTTAGGAAGAATAAAATAACAGTTAATTCTAAATCAAGTGTAGGGTAATTTTACTGCAGAGGATTAAACTGACCTAAAGCATAATCAATTACCTGCATTCTGCATAAATAAACAACCAAGTCATTTCAATTAAGTGTCACTGTAGATAAAAAACTCCCTATTTCAAGAATTTAATACCAAAACATGAGCAATCACCATTCTTCTTTTCAATTCCTGAAAAAAAATCATCACATTCTTTGGTCAAAATGAACTTAACACCATTTCAAGTTAACTTAATAAGTGGGCTAGATCACCATGAAATATTTCCAACAAACCACCAAAAATAACCCTCCAATCCTAGAAAACTATTGATATCGATTAGAATTATTGGGATTTTGGTCATTCTTCAATAACTTTCGTTTTAGAAGGATCAACAGTTATGCTATTTTTTAAAGTAATGTGACCAATGAATGAAATTTATTGTAACCAAAACTCACACTTGATGAATTTTCCATATATTTACTATTATTTTATGGTTCTCAAGGAAAACATTAAATGAAATTCATGTTCCTAATTACTTTTAGAAAAATCTAAAATATCATCTATTAACCGAATGGTTATTTATCACCGGATTCAATTGATGCATCACTGCAAAAAAAATTTAATTATGATTCTGTCCATCTCAAGATGTTAATTTGGAAGGTTATTCTCTATTTTTTCCGTCCAAACATTGCTATCATGATTCATTAATGGTAAACTATTCTAAAAAATATATCTTTGACAAAGAAACATGGTATTTTTTAAATGCTATTTCATTAAAATATAAACATTAATTCTTTTAGGGATTTTAATTTAACAATATCCTAACTCCTAATGTTATCTAAAACATCCTCTGATACCAACTATGAAGATGTAGTCTTAAAAAATTACATAATCTTGAATTAAATGGAAAATTCACATGGAGGATCATTTCATGTTTAGGGCATTAGATAATTAGCTCATTAAATATACATAACCACTTGAATTTTTTTGTAGAATATTCGACTCAGATTCTATTTTTATAAATAAGACTCTTAAAAAATGATTCATGTTTTGTTCCATGTTTTATACTACATGAATGTTCTATGATATCATCATTGACCCTATTCATAATTATGTCATGTGAAAAACATTTCAAAAACATGGTATGAGCATACAAATCTCAGTACAGATTATATGTTAGCGACAGAAAACATTAGTCCATCAATACATACCAAGAATAATATCTTAAACATACCTCATGAAATCATAAGATGTATTGATAACACATTTAAATCATAAAACATAAAGGTATCTTGTGGGATCCATATCCTAAATACATTTTAGCTATCACCATAACAGAGGGAGTCAGATTTAGATTACCCATCATAGTATATATCTTAAATCTCAGAGGAGAAACATTAATGCTTACCTCTGTCATGTTATCCAATACATTGGAGAGCTATCTCGAGCTCACCTGCCCTTTGTTTTTCATGGAACCACATTTATAGATAAAAAATTCCCAAGAACCATAATATATTCATAACACATAAAAAATGGTAAAATAAAGATGACATTTCCACATTTTAATCAAAATATATCATTTAAATATATTGACATAAAAAATCCATTTTAAAAACCATTTTCAATACTAAAATACAAAGAAAGGGTATATGAAATTTATTTTTATTTTAAAAAATCACTATGTCTAGTTAAAGAATCCCAATATCATATTATATTCGCAGTTGTGAAAAAGATCATTTTTACCACATCAATTAAAAAGAAAAATTCATTTTTCTCATTTAGTAAAACTCCACGTAGAAATAGATTACCATTTAAAGAAATGAAAATTAAATGTTGTGTACACACCATATAAATGAATGCATTGTTTAAAACAAAATATTCCTTAATGAAATGTGATTTAGATGAAATCCTTTACCTCTTGTCTGACTTGACTCATTAATTTTTTTAATATAATAAATATTAAACTTAAGATAATTTATACTTTCATATGAACATTTTTAAAGTTTACCATTCCTTTTATATCGTGTATTACAATTTTATAAATATTGTGTAATCATTTAAGTCAATAACGGACAATTGTTTTTTTATATTTGGTTCTCAAGTCGAAAAAGAACTTCTTATATTGACATGTTGTCCTTGTAGTCAAAATTCAGTTATCTCCCGAATGATATCAAGGATTTAGATATCATATATATCCATTATATATATGTATTAATAATATTAAATAACATTTTGAGATAATAAATGAAATTCACCATTTAGGGTGACGGTAAGTCGTACATACACTTGAACGCTAATTTCATTTCTATTGGGTATTTTGTGGAATGAAAAATTAATGATACATTGGTATATTATAATTAAATTATAATATCATTTTAATAATTTCGATAACTCCACCCTTTAAACTTTCCAGATATGGAATGAACGAGTCATATCACATTGAGGGGGCGGTAGTCTGCACTTCCTCAAATTAATTTTTTTTGTTTACACATTATGGAAAACATATTGTTATAATATAAATGAATAATACAGAATCATAGAGAGAATATAAACAAAATATATATCACATATAAATACAGGTCCATAATAATGGCCACCATGAGAGGTGGTTGAGATATTTGAAAAATCGTCGATTCTTGAGGCAGTAGTTCACCTTCCATAGAAACGGTATGTTCTTTCCCTATTTGTTGGATGTTTGTGTAATTATTGTTCAAATATTTCCTGTAACAACAACATAATTTATTAAGGATACTGTTTTTATAATAAAATAAAGTTTTAAAAATAATTTAGTCTGTTGGAGAAGTAAAATAAAAGAAACGAATTTAAGATAAGTGGTTACCTTTAAATTAGGTATCTCCTATTGGTTTGTACCAAAATTATTTCATGAAGTTCCTTGTGCCTAAGGTAATTCTTCTATGAGGAAGGGGGAGATCTTGATAGAAAATTTGGAAAAAGGTTGGACTTTCCAAGGGGAATCAGCGGTGGGAGTAATGGGTAAGAGTTGGGCACTATTTATAAGGGTGAGGATGGGCTCTTTAGGAAATTTTGTAAATATTATTTTATTATATAATAGTTTTCTACTTCTAATGGTCCCAAATATATTAATTTTAATGATGATATGACATATGTTTGAAATAAAATCATCCCATATTAATTGGAATGGTTTTGGATATAGTTTTAATTTTTTTAATCTTATATATTTAAATCATTCATTAACGATGTAAACACTGCATCATTATTGGGTCATAAATAATTTTATTTATTTGATGTCTAAAATTATAAATAAAATAATATGATTTAGGAAATATTTTTATATTTATAATTAATTTTTAGAGTCAAATATATATATTATATAACAACATATTAAAATTGTTTTATCGAAACAATACAAGTTTATGATTTTTTTATTTTTTATTTAAATATAAAGTTATTAATTTCATTATCTTACCCAAATGGCTTTGAAAAACTGAAAATCTCACCCAAGAATTTATTGGTCATCCATGACTCGTTCAATAAGGTAAAGACATGTGTTAATGTAATTTTATAAAATTATAATATTATTTTTACCTTGAAAACCGCTATTTACCTTTAACCGTAGTACATAAAAGTCCAAAGATACTATTCATGAAAAATAATTTTCATCTAATTGAACCACATTTTACATAATAATAACAAAAATCTATGACGTACTTCCGAAATTAAATTCAAAATAGTGGAAAAATTTAATTTAAATGAAGAAGATGGTTTTTAACTACTACTTAGTGTTTTCACTATTCATCAAAAATTGATGGTTTTTAGAGAAATACAAAAAACTCAGCCTAATATATATTTGATATTCCATATTCAAAAATGATGTCTATTTGACCGAATTCAAAACATAGAAGTAGCATTAATTAATTTAAAATTAATTCACGTTTTCAAAACCAAAACCGTGTTTTTATGAAATAATATTTATCAAATTATTGACACTTGTTTATGTCCAATTTCACAGTGAAAATTACATTCAATGGCCATAATTGGATTAAATGGAAAAAATATAATCTAACCATATGAACAAATTATATTAAATGGTAGTATTGAATTAAAATAATGCAATTATCACTATTCATTAAAAAATGTGTATTTGAGAATAATACAAAAAATTTACCGAAAGTAAATTTTGTTGTCCTGAGTCTAAAGAAGAGTTTTATTATGTCAAATAAAACACATAAAACTGACCAAAACAAGATTTAATAAGGGTTAATAATAAAAAGGTGGTAAAATGACCTATTAATGAATATTAGATTATTCATTCATAAAATTAGATTCATTCACATTTTAAGAGTCTGTATTTTATTAGATAAATGAAAAAATTACAAACATGTATAATCATATTTTACTTAGTTATATTAATTCCATCAAATATAACAGCTTGGTGGTAACTATAATTTAAAATAATATTATATTATTATTTTTTAGTATGACTCATCATTGTGTACAACATTAGACATTGGGGAACCCCATTGTTGCATTTTAGGTATTCCATAAAACATATCATCCCCTTTAAAGTAAAATTAATATTTAATTATCAAATATGAAAAAATATATGAAAATGAGAAATTCTTTATTTTCCTAGGATGTTACACCACATCGCCTTACGTTGGAATAATTTGACATTATAATATAATTTCATTTCCATTTTTTAATGATCGCAATTTCCATTCTCTCTAAACTTGTAGTAAAGTCCCAATCCCTTTAATAATTTAAAAAGACATTTAATTCCACATTTATCACATGTAATAAAATCACGTATTCCCTTCATGGATTTATCCATATTTTTCTATTCCTCTCTCTTATTATCTTGATTCCATTGGATTCCATAATACTTACAACATTCTTCTATTTTCATGTTATAACATGAATCTACATCATCATATAGTGACAGTTATGTGATACTTGTTTTCATATATTTAGCATAAAAAACAATTAGTCAAACTATTTTGATTATGTGTGTTTATGTGGTTACCATTTCATCTATTAGGATCCAAATGTAAATTATGAAATTAATTATATTAGGTCATATCCTTATTAAAATAAATTTATAATCCAATATGTACTGATATAAATAAAAAAACTGAAAATTATATTCATATCTAATATCATCATCACAAACATTATTTTGTGGGTATGTATTAATTTTAAAATATTACGTAATTTTTTATACAGAAACTTTCAATTATCCTAATAATATCCACTTTGAGTGTCATACAATTTTCTTAGTAAGGGTCATTATCATAAACAAGGTGATGTTCATGCCAATCTCAATTCACCCTTTTCAGGTGTCTTACATCTAGGTACATCTATTTCCGAACGAATTCTTCTTATAGAATCCATATATGGATATATTTTATATTAAAAACCACATAATCTTTAAAATAAAAAATTGAAAGGAAGATCATCTCTAATTTTTTAAAAATCTATCATAGGATTATATTCCCTAATATATTTTTTCTTAAATGCAGTTCTCATATTTTCAACTAGTCTTACACTGATACCGATTGTAGATACCCCAACTCTAGTTTTCCATTTCTGGTGCCTATTTATTACTATTTGATTAACTTGAAGAGATAGATCCCTAATTAATGACCATTTAAATTTTTTTGTGAAGTAAATACATAGATTATACTTATTTTAGGAATATAAAATACAAAACATTTAACTGAAAAAATTATAATCCTTAAACTCATTCCAAATATTCAACATAATATTAATTGGATATAAAACAATATAATATTTAAATAAAAGAATTCATAATGGTTATCTATAAAGGAATAAATCATGAATCTATTATAAAAATAATAATAGAAATTTATATAAAATTACAAATATTCAACTTAAAAACATAATTATCCTGATATGATATGGAATAATCAGTATGGAATGTTATTAACCAAACACACATTCCATTAAATCAATATTCTGATAATAGAATACATCTAGATATAATATAATAGAAAAAATATATGGATAATAATAAATACTTTATTATCATTGATGTAAATGATTAAATATTAGTAGTCCTCATATCATGTGTCATAATAGCTCTACCATAAATACCATTCACAAGATAGATTAAACTACTATAAGAAACCAATTTATTTTATCCCATATATTTCAATAATGAGACATAACAGTGTATCAGTTGTTTAAAAAATTTAGGCACCCCACATCACTAAATGTCCTAATAATAATTTATTTATTAATTAATCTATTTTATTTATGATTAATATTACATCCAATGAATATTCATACTAGAAAAATGATACAGAATGATTAATATTTTCCAATCTAATCCAATAACATTAAATTTATAACACATATTTATAAATTCAATAAGTTAAGAAATATAATAATATTCATTATACATGAATATTTATTTTAAAAATAATTATAATCTCTAACATAATATTATCATACTAAATTAGTTGTTCTAGTATATTGTTAATAATCACAAAATAATGTGAGATTGTATAATAATTATTACCACTTATAAATATTCAAAATAAACTCGACATGAATTAAATAATTTAAATTGAAACATAAAATACAATGATTTATTATGGAAACATGAAATTACATTCCAATGGGTAAATACATACAACATAAAAAAATTAGGTGCATAGAATTATAATATACGACAATTAATATGAATTTTGATGAGGTCCCTTACCATTACTATGATTTTTTTGCGTACATTTTTATCTTCATGTAAAATAATGATATGTTAATTGATCAATTTCCGAAGAACTATTTTTATTTTTACTATTCTTATCATTTTATTTATAAAAATTTTATATATTATTACTAACTCAATTATTATTTAATAGGATGTATCAATGATTTAAAGACCCGTAAAAATAAAGGGAAATTTTTTCTAAATATTCGTTGGGATTTTACAAGGACGAAGTTTCTGACGGTGCCTGATTCTGAGACCCTGTTTTCCCGGAATCAATTTCTGAAGTTTAGCTTGGGTACGTTCAGTGAACGAACGAGTGGGTTTTTCTAACTTTTTAACCGGTGCTCAGAATCAAATTCTGAGGGCACCGATGGATTCGTAGCGCCGGTTTTTTCTTAGGAACACCTTTCCCGGAGTTGCGTTTTCATGAGAGAAGTTGATAAAAATTGTGGAAGTTAAAATAAAAATTTAACTACAATTTTAATTTTCTAAGTGGTTAAAACCTTTGGGTGGAAGTTGGGGGAAACCACCCAACATACTATGGGAGGTTATGAGGATGGTGGGGCCCACACGAACCCCACCCCTTCATATTCTCTAACTCCATCTGCTCACCATTAATTTTGATAACTTAAGTTAATTAATTGGTGAGTTTAATTTGAATGTTTGAAATTCAGATGCTTAAGTTATGTTAAAAAAATAAGTGTTGAACTTATTTTATATTTGGTTGGAAGTGTTGTTTCTTGAGAGGTTTGGAAGAAAAGCTTAGGGAGGCTTGAAGATCTTCGTCTTCTTCGTCAAATAACATGAAGAACGTGAAAAATGTGAAGAACGCACCAATCTCTGATGATGAACGTCGAATCCTCGGAGATCAACTACGCGACGCCGTGTACATCGACGCCAACGACGCCTTCTTCCGCGACGATTCTCCTTTCGTGATGCCTCCTTCCCTGATGGTTATTTCCAGGATGAACCTCCATTCAAGCTACGCTCGAGGTAGTGGTTTATTTTATTTATTTGTTTGTGATTACTTCCATCGCTTTATTCCTTCCAAATTGAACTGCCTGTTATCGAAATAACGGGAGGAGGTCGGACCGCACAAACACGGCCGACCCTCCTCCCCCTTGTTGGTTGATTTTCCTTGCGGCTCGTGTAAGGCGGCGCTGTGCCGAAGCACCGCGTGAGAAATGATAAAGGAAGGGTGGAGAAGCGCGGTGCCATCACGCCGCGCCGTTGGAAACAAGCTAATCCGCGACACCGTCACGTCGCACCATTGCAGACGAATCAAATATGCAGTGTCGCCGCGCCGTGCAGGACGGACCAAGGCCACGGCTTAAGCCGCGGCGGAGCAGGGGAACCGGCGGCCGGAATCGGGCCACCGGCGTCGGAGCAGGGGGGACCGGCCTTGCCGATCCCGTGGAGGCAGAAGCCGGCGGCCGGACAGGGAAGAACCGGGGGTTCAAAACCCCCGGCTGGCCGGACGTGAGCGGCCCCATTAAGGGGCCGCGGTTAATACAAGTGGGGGGCAGCCCCCCCCCCCCCCCCCCCCCCCCGCATCCGAACGGCTCGGCCGAGACTCCTGGCCAGCGCGCCAGGCCACCGAGCCGGGTCGCGCCCAGGCTAGGCAAGGCCGCGCCTGCCGGGCCGGGCTGCACCCTAGCAGGCCGACCCGGTTCAGGCCAACTGATGGGGTCTCGGACCGGATTGGTCTGGGCCCGAAACCCCCACTTACGGACCTTTTTCGGTCTTTCTCTCATATTATGGGCCATGGAACTCCGATCGACGCACCGTCAGCTGTGACTTGATCCTCGAATCGCGACGGTCGTTTCGGTAAATTACACTCATGGTTTTAGAGAACTTTGAGTACGGGCAGGTTTGTTCGGGTACAATACCAACCGGGCCCTTGGATCGGAAACACGTATATCTTGAGCTCCGAACGTCCGATTGACGTGTCGTCAACTTTGTTGGATTCCTCTTGATGAGACGGAACTTTTGGCATACTTTGCCTGATATTTGGGCGCAGTTGGAGTATGGCTGGGTTGGATTGTACCTGAAATCCAATCGGGCCCCTGGAACGGAAAAGCTGGTATCTTTCAGACCAGACGTACGTTTGACGAACCGTCAGCGGCGTTGGTGATCAAATTGAGAAACGGTCCCTATGAGTATACACTATGAGTGATCGGGGTACAGTTGAGATGCAGCCACGTTGGTTCGCACATGAAACCAACCGGGTCCTTGGGACGAAAAGGCTAATAAATCACAGACCGGGAGTCCGATTGACGTGCCGTGTGTTGCATTGAGACCCATATGAAGAGGCGGTCCTTTGAGATACTTCTTCATAGGAATTTGTGATACTTGGAGTATTGACTTGTAGCTTGTGGAGCGGACCCTCTCGGAGACGAGCATACAGAGTACGGAGACCGTGTAGCTGGCTGTGACTGATGACTGTTTGTCCGATTCGATTTGGAGTGACTAGCATAGCCCAGTGGGGAGAACTACTTTGTGAGTTGGCAGAACCATGGCAGAGGAGCAATACTTTGTGAGGTGGTAGACCCGCGGTACTCGACAGGAGGAGTACCTCTGTAGACTAAGGGGGGAGCACTACTGTGTGAGGTGGCAGACCCATGGCGGAGGAGCACTATTGTGTGAGGTGGCAGACCCACGGTACTCGACAGGAGGAGTACCTCAGCCGTCACAGGTTAGTGAGCAGTACCTCGGAGTTGTGATAGGATCACTATACTCTCCAGAGACGGGCTCATCAGTAGTTACGGTTTTGATAATGAAAATCCTTGTTTGAGATGAGTCTATGACCTTTGTGTTTATCTCATGATTGAGATGCGTTACTTGATAACTTAGGTATATGTATGGGCATATACCTAAGTAGAGGTTATCTGTTGGGATATTCTTTGTGGTTATCCTTGTTGGGTTTAGAGAGACCTTGAGGGTCTCAGGGTCCCTACTGAGTATCGTTATACTCACCCCTGCACGGGCTATCCCCGCATCTCGTTGTGTTGGTTGTAGACGACAGGCAGTGCTGACGGAGGCCGAGTGTTCGAGGACTGGACGGTACTCGGAGGTGGACCACACGACGAGTCAGTATCTAGAGGTGGAATTCACGGCGAGACGACACTCAAAGAAGGTTGACGGGAAATAGCGTTGTGGAGGCTATCTGTACCTACCCTTCAGGTAGGATATGTATTGGCCGATTCAGGAGCTGCGCTATCTGTACCTACCCTTCAGGTAGGATTCGAGGAGGACGACCGAGGAGCTGCTTTCATTCTTCCAGTTGTTGTCTTTTCTATTGTACTTTCGTTCAATTGTAGTTGTACATTCAGTTGGGTTTGTATTCTGGCTCATTTACTTTTCAACACTTTATTTTTTACTTAGTGTTTTGCTTCCGCTTGTACTCTGTGGTGTTTAGTTTACCTTTATAAAGGAAATTCCTTCCTAGTTATCGGGATTTACGCCTTTGGTGCTAGTCGCCAGCACTTGGCCGATGGAAGGCAGGCTTGGGGTAGTCACGGCATGGGCCCTAAGGACGGGTCGTGACAAATTGTTATCAAAGGAGTCGATTTTACCGCAGAACTGATAACTATTATAATTTCTTTCTGTGAAGCGACAGTGTGAAGAGTACCGAGTGTGGTTTTTAGTTCAGGGAGTCCAGTGTTGGTGTGGGAGACCGACGTATCCATACACCAGGACCCTGAAAACTGATTTCTAACTTTGTGCACGAAAACACTGATTGCGTGTGTGTTTCCATATGTTTTTAAAAGTCAGCTCAAACCAGGTCAGCTCACCAGGTATAAATTGTATAACCGTTTCATGTTTGATTCTTTCAGGATGCCTCCCCGTGGACAACCAGCTAGTGCCTCGATAGTTGTTCGTACTGACAGCCTGCTGAGCGACCTGGCCTCAGTACAGGGCCCTATCCCAGTTGAGGCACCAGCGGAGGCACCATCGGTACTACTACCCGTTGGGCCACGGATTCCACCATCCCCAGCAGTAGAGGGTGCACGTCGATTGAGCGCACTACAAAAGTTCCAGTGCCAGAGGACACCGAGGTTCAGGGGAGAGACGGACCCGCAGGCGGCTGAGGATTGGATGGAGGATGTGGTTAGAGTCTTCGGGCGAGTGGGGACGCCAGCAAACTTCATGGTGATCCTTACTGCCATCCTTCTTCAGGCAACAACAGGAAGATGGTGGAGCATGATGCTCCAGATGCATTAAGAGGCGAAAATTCTATGGGTAGACTTCAAGAGCCTATTCTGGGCAAAGTTTGTACCAGCCACCCTTCGAGCGGTGCGTATACATGAGCTACTTCAGCTGCGGTAGGGCAGCATAACAATGGCGCAGTATTTAGTGAGGTTCACAGACCTCTCACGCTACTCCACAGATATGGTACTGGAACCATTCTTCAGGGCCCTAACCTTCTAGCATGGGCTCAGGCGAGATATTAGAGCTTCTGTTGTTTCTCACAGCATTCCGACACAGACAGGGGTGTTAGAGCGAGCCCTCTTAGTGGAGAGTTTCCTTGCTGAGAAGTCTCCAGTAGCAGGACCCACCACTAGCCGGCATGCGGAAGATTCTTCTATAGCAGGCAGTAGACAGATGACGCAGAGGTCCAAGAGGACTAGCCCTACAGGTGGTCGACCGCATGACTCAGGTTCGGTAGTGCGAGGCACCAAGGGGAATGACAGAGCCATACCTCCCATGCAGTGTCACTCCTGTGGCGGGATTGGTCACATGGATAGTGACTGTCCAACCCACCATGCAGATGACCTATAGATAAATGAACAACCTCCCTGGCAGAGGCAGAGGTTCGATCAAGGCAGACCGCTAGGAGCTGAAGGCTGAGGGAGGGGAGATGGTTGTGCAGCTGGAGGTGGACAACGTTCTGAGGTGTTTCCACCACCACCACCAGGATGTCCACCCCGACCGCAGGGAACAGGTGGACATAGGAGAGCTCAGCATTAGGCAGTAGAAGCATACGGCTACGGTGCTCCGGAAGCGAGTGGACAAAAGAGGAACTAGTAGACTCCTTTTATTCATTGTATATCTAGTTCCATGTTGTTGTTGTTACATTTGTGTCTTTGTACCATGAGCTGAAATAATATAAAGAAACTTACCATTGTGACATTTGCTTCCTTTTTTGAGTACTAAGAGGTTCCGTTTTAAACTGTTGACTTGACCCTCACTTTCGAGATTCCTACTAGAAGAGACCCAGTGACCTCACGCTGATGCCGACAGTGTGACTCGACCCATAGAGGCAAGAGTGACGGTTGGATCTCTTGGTAGTAACGTCGAGGCCTTATGACGTCGTACATGGCTTGAATACATCATTCATGTCCGGATTGACTGTATTAGGCAAAGAACGTGGTTAATCCAGGTGATGAGACCGGATTTCTCTTATCGGCAAAGAAGAAATCATAGCAGCTCTTGTGGTACCAGAGAAGGTCCAGGTCATCCAAGAGCGGATGAGGACAGCTCAAAGCCGATAGAAGCCTTATGCTGACCTGATGCAGAGACCACTACAGTTCGAGGATGGTGACCACGTTTTCTTACGAGTCTCACATCGACGTGGAATTATGGAGACGTGACCGAGGTGACAAGTTATCTCCGAGGTTCAACATACCTTTCTAGGTCCTCAGTAGGGTAGGAGAGGTGGTTTACTGCTTGAACCATCCACCCCAGTTGCACCAGGTGCATGACGACTTCCATGTATCTCAACTGAGGAGATACGTGCTCGACCCTTCGCATATCATCGACCATAGGGAGCTGGACTTGGGCGATGGGGTGAATTTCTCGGAGGTTCCAGTGGGGACCAAGGATCGACAGGAGCAGATCCTACGAGGACGGTCGATTCCTCGGGTGCACTTTTTTTGGATGTACGGGAATCTCTAGGTAAGCACATGGGAGAGGAAGGCTCATATGCATGCTCAATACCACTTTTGTAACCCTAGTCTGTGTTTAAGCTTTACGAGGGCGTAATTCCATGAGGTGGGAGTAATGTAAAGACCCATAAAATTAAAGGGATTTTTTTTTTAAATTTTCTTTGAGATTTTACAAGGATGCAGTTTCTGACGGCGCTTGATTCCAAGGCCCGGTGTGCCCGAAATCAGTTTACGAAATTTAGCTCAGGTACGTTGAGTGAACGAATGAGTGGGTTTTTCTAACTTTTGAACCGGTGCTCAGAATCGAATTCTGAGGGCACTGATGGTTTCACAGCGCCGGTTTTTCCTTTGGAACTCCTTTCCCAGAGTTTCGTTTTCATGAGAGAAGTTGATAAAAATTGTGGAAGTTAAAATAAAAATTTTACTACAATTTTTATTTTCTAAGTGGTTAAAACCTTTGGGTGGAAGTTGGGGGAAACCACCCAACATCCCATGGGAGGTTATGAGGGTGGTGGGGCCCACACGAACCCCACCCATTCATATTATCTAACTCCTTCAACTCAACATTAATTTTGATAACTTAAGTTAATTAATTGGTGAGTTTAATTTGAATGTTTGAAATTCAAATGCTTAAGTTATGTTAATAAAATAAGTGTTGAACTTATTTTTTTTTTGGTTGGAAGTATTGTTGCTTCAGAGGTTTGGAAGAAAAGCTAAGAGAGGCTTGAAGATCTTCATCTTCTTCATCAAAGAACACGAAGAACGCGAAGAACGCGATGAACGTACCGATCTCCGACGAAGAACGCCGAATCCTAGGAGATCGACTACGCGACGTCGTGTACCACGACGCCAACAACGCCTTCTTCCGCGATGATTCTCCTTTCGTGACGCCTCCTTCCGCGACGGTTATTTCCACGACGAACCTCCGTTCAAGCTACGCTCGAGGTAGGGGTTTATTTTATTTATTTGTTCATGATTACTTCTGTCGCTTTCTTCCTTCCAAATTGAACTTCATGTTATTGCAATAACGGGAGGAGGTCGGGCCGCACAAACACGGACGACCCTCCTCCCCCATGTTGATTGATTTTTGTTGCAGCTTGTGTAAGGCGGCGCGGTGCCGAAGCACATCGTGGGAAATGTTAAAGGATGGGCAGAGAAGCGAGGCGCCATCGCACTGCGCCATTGGAAACAAGCTAATATGTGGAGCCGTCACGCCGTGCCAGTGAAGACGAACCAAATCTGCGGCATCATCGCGCCGCACCAGAAAAACCCGAAGACACTACGACCGGATCTGGGCCACGGCGGAGGGGCGCAGCGCAGATGCACCGCGTCGGACGGACCAAGGTCGTTGCTTAACCCCCGACGGAGTAGGGGAACCGGCGACCGGAATCGGTCCACCGGCGTCAGAGTAGGGGGGGGACCGACCATGATGGTCTTGTGGGGGCAGATGCCGGATGGACAGAGCGGGCCGGCCGGATAGGGAAGAACTGGGGGTTCAAAACGCCCTGTTGGCCGGACGTGAGCGACCCCATTAAGGGGTCGCAGTTACTAAAAGCGAGGGGCATCCCCCCCCCCCCCCCCCGCATCAGAATGGCTCGGACGTTTGTCCGAGCCACCTGGCCAGTGCGCCGGGCCGGGCCGACCCCGACGGTCTCAGGCCGGATCGGTCCGGGCCCGAAACCCCCACTTCCGGACCTTTTTCGGTCTTTTTCCCATATCTTGGGCCACAGACCTCCGATCGATCCACCGTCATCTGAGATGCGATCCTTGGATCGCGATGGTAATTTCGGTATATTACACTCAAGGTTTCAGAGAACTTTGAGTATGGGCGGGTTGGTACTGGTACAAAACCAACCGGGCCCTCGGAGCGGAAATGCTTATATCTTGAGCTCCGGACGTCTGATTGACGTGCCGTCGACTTTGTTGGATTCCTCTTGATGAGACAGAACTTTTAGCATACTTCGCCTGATATTTGGACGCAATTGGTGTTTGGCCAGGTTGGATTGTACCCAAAATCCAACCGGGCCCCTCGAACGGAAAAGCTGATATCATTCAGACCAGACGTCCATTTGACGAACAGTCAGCGGAGTTGGTGATCACGTTGAGAAATGTTCCCTATGAGTATACCCTATGAGTGTTCGGGGTACAGTTGAGATACGACTGGGTTGGTTCGCACATGATACCAACCGGGCCCCTGGGACAAAAATGCTAATAACTCACAGACCGGGCGTCCGATTGACGCGTCATCTGTTGCGTTGAGACCCCTATGACAAGGCGGTCATTTGAGATACTTCTTCGTGGGACTTTGTGATACTTGGAGTATCGACCTGTAGCTCATGGAACGGACCATCCCGGAGATGAGCATACAGAGTACGGAGATAGTGTAGCTAGTTGTGACCGATGACTGCTTGTCTGATTCGATTCGGAGTGACGAGCATAGCCCAGTGGGGAGCACTACTTTGTGAGGTGGCAGACCCATGGCAGAGGAGCACTACTTTGTGAGGTGGCAGACCCGCGGTACTTGACAGGAGGAGTACCTCTATAGGATATGAGGGGGAGCACTACTGTGTGAGGTGGCAGACCCATGGCGAAGGAGCACTACTGTGTGAGGTGGCAGACTCGCGGTACTCGACAGGAGGAGTACCTCAGCAGTCTTAGGTTAGTGAGCAGTACCTCGGAGTTATGACAAGATCACTGTACACTCCAGAGACGGGCTCATCAGCAGTTACGGTTTCGATAAGGAAAATCCTGGTTTGAGCTGAGTATATGACCTTTGTGTTTACCTCATGATTGAGATGGGTTACTTGATAACTTAGGTATAGTAAGGGCATATACCTAAGTTGAGGTTATCTATTAAGATCTTATTTTTGGTTATCCTTTTTGGTTATATAGAGACCTTGAGGGTCTCAGTGTCCCTACTGAGTATCATTATACTCAACCCTGCACGGGCTATGCCCGCACCTCGTTGTGTTGGTTGCAGACGACGGGCAGTGCCGACGGAGGCCGAGTGTTTGAGGACTGGATGGTACCCGGAGGTGGACCACACGAAGAGTCAGTATCCAGAGGTGGACTTCACGGCGAGACGCCACTCAGAGGAGGTTGACAGGCAAGAGCGTTGTGGAGGCTATCTGTACCTACCCTTCAGGTAGGATCCGTAGTGGACGATCCTGGAGCTGTGCTATCTGCACCTACCCTTCAGGTAGGATCTGAGGAGGACGACCGAGGAGCTGCTTCCTTTCTTCCAGCTGTTGTCTTTTCTTTTGTACTTTCCTTCAGTTGTAGTTGTACTTTCAGTTGTGTTTTTATTCTGGACCATTAACTTTTTAGCACTTTCTTTTGTACTTAGTTTTTTTCTTCCGCTTGTACTCTGTGGTGTTTAGTTTACTTTTATAAAGGCAATGTCTTCCCAGTTATCGGGATTTACGCCTTTGGTGCTAGTCGCCATCCCCTGGCCTATAGAAGGCAGGCTTGGGGTAGTCACGACACGGGCCCCGAGGATGGGTCGTGACAAATGATATTTATCTGTAGTGAGAAAAATGACATTGTGTATGTAGACCATGGTCTAACATGTCATTATTTAAATATTTCAAGAATAATATTAATTACATTATTACAATATTTATATATCAATTATTATTTTAAAACCAAATAAGAATTATGATTATGATAAATTTTTTCTTTTACGATCATAGATATGTTAGGTCATGTGTACACATTAGTAACATTTCTATTTTTTAATGTACATTAAGGAAAGAATGTAATTAATATATTATAATAAAAAATTGTATAATATCATAAATAAAATATGACATCATTAAATATAATTATATATCATTTACTTGTTGTGAGATGATTAAAATAAAGTCACATCACTTCGTGAAGGCGGTATTCCATATATACTGAAAAGACATTATCATCATTCAGTGAGTGATAATGTTAATATAAAAGGGTTATATTGTAATTAGATAATGATAAATAATTAATAAATATCATGATTATATAATTAATAATATATATATTCAATAAAAATATCCTCATATCCTCTCATGTAATGTGTCATTGGGAGAAAAATAATATATATTCTCGATGTAGTAGTCCTTCGTACACAAATGAATCATTATCATACCACTATTTAATGTGCTGTAAAAAAGGAATATATTATATAAATAAAACTAAGGTATATCTATTTCATAAAATTCCTATATATTCTTTATATCCATCATCATACCGATTTTTCGGCGGATGTATTGGAAAAATGAAAGACATCAGTTCATGAGGTGATAGTTTTTTGTACACACAAATATTGATTTCATAACACATATTATGGGTGTCATGATGGTAGTAGATGATATATATTAACAAAAAAATATCAATATATTGATTTTTTTTTGGATTTTATATCCTCATGGTTTATCGATAATTATTGGAGAAGGACGATGAAATATAATAAAAATACTTATTGATGAATGTTACCTCTTTTTTGAGTAACCTACTAATGTTTTTCCCAAAATCCATCTGAGGTTGGATTTCTAACCGAAATAAGGGTTATCCTATAAGCGGTGTGAAATTTTCATGTGATTGGGTTAGTTCAATGATGATTACAAATGTAATGAATGTTGTAACCTAATGAAGAGGGTATCCTTTTATATATGAGGTGAGTGTCACATGTTTCATTTCTGGAAATAAAAAGGTAAACCAAACTTTTCTACATAATAAATGGTCCAAAATGGATAATTTTCAAAAAAAATATTATATGATCAAAAATATTTCCATGAAATATTTTTTTATTGTTTATATCTTTATAAAAAAACATTTTAGTTCATCACTATGGAAAATCAATTTTTACCTAAACCAAAGTAAATTAATTATAATATGTTTATTAATAAATATAGTTAAAAATTATGTTTAAATTATTATAATATTTAAATTATTCTAAATAAAATTTGGAGATTATTTTTCAATACACTATCACTATATTTGAAAATATTAATATAAAATTAATCCCATATATTTGACGACAAAGATAGTTTTTAATGAAATTTTTTTCAAAAGTTTACAATGTTTTTGTATCCTTATTAAATATGAAAATCATTGGATTGACCTATAATGGATTAATATATTTACAATTCATCTAAATTTAAATTATCAAAATTTTTAAATATATTATAACTTTAAATATAATTTATACAAAAAATGATGTCCTCAATTAAAAATTAATTATTTTTCAATAAAAAAAAATTATATACTATCCAAAAATTACCCCAAATTTTCCATATAAAAATACATAAAATTATATTTCAATTTTTTTTTTATTTTTCGAAATTACATTTTATTGTGATTTGTAGTAATTAAAAAAATATTCACAAAATAGAAAAAAAATCTTTTAGATGAAATGATATTTTTAACATATCTTTTTCATTTAAATGCATTTAATTTTATATATAATCAATTTATATCAATTTTATTTATTTTATGCATTTTTAACCCATATAATTTTTCATATTTTTTAATCACTTTAAATAATCAACAGTTTATTGCGTATGTAGAAATGATGATTTTTAATAACTATTATTAAAATAGATTATCGTGTTTCACTCAAACCTAATATTCTGTTCATTGAATGAGATAGAAAAAATTATATTTATTAAAAAATCATATATTTATGTGACTTTATATTACCATCAACATATGTTTTTTCAAGTTGAACACAAAATTGAATATGAATATTATATTTTAAAATATATTGGTGTTACAATATGAATAAGGTATTACATATTTAAAAAATGATGACTAAGAGATACATTATGATATTTCGGGGATTATATTTTTGTTTATATATGTAAATGTTGTGACCTACATTATACAATAAGATTTTTCTCAAATTACATGATATACCCTTGATGGAATGGTTTATGTTGGATTTTTGATAATGTAATAGAGATTAATGTATTAATTCACTGAATTAATATTTTTAATGTCCGAAAACATTTTAAAAACACTTTTCAAAGAAAATTATTCACAAAAAGAACAAACTATCATTATTTTATAGATCTTATAATCTGATTACTACCTTACACAGGGAAAAATCATTTCTTCTTGTAAAAGATGAAGTTAAAATTGATCAAAAAACAACAAATGTATGAGATTATGTTTTTTGAAAAAGAGTGAAATGAAGTTAGGGTATATTCATGAGTTAATTAAACAAATTTCAGAAAATTATCATCACAAAAAAATTATAAAATTACCGAATTAATGATGAATATATTTTATTTTCACATATCACCAAATAATAGCATTGTGTTTTGTAACATTCGCTTGCGAATATTCTTTGTCACTCTCCGTTAGTTTTTTTGCACAATTTTTCTCTTAAATTTCCATGATTTTAATTTACACCATTTTTATCTTATATAGAAACCATTTTATGCATTTTTATAAGTGATTTTTACACATCCCTTTCTGTATATTCAGGAAGATGATCCGTCATCCTATTTGACCATGTGGCACTAACATAATGGGATTTTCATGTTTAATATCCTCGTTTAACATGAAAAAATTCATATTTTTGGGTTCAAATTTATTTATTTAGTGCGGATGGTAACATAATTATATTTTATGAAATATATATTACTTTCAAATAATTTTAATTTTATTGATTGCTTACGATACATGCAACAAATAGTTTAATGAAAGATGATAGATTGTAAAAGTATTATTATTTTAAATGATAGTTATCACCTAACATCAGGAAGGGTAGGGTATAATATGAATAACTAAAATATGAAAATATATTTTACAAATATATATATAATATATATTTTATTATTAAAAAAATTAATGCAAATAAAATCCAATTTAATATAACAGAAATCTTTTTGGGAAAACTATTTTTTCTAGTTTTAATGGTTTTTACAAAAATCAATTATTAAAAATCAATTATTTTTTAATTTGTTTAATGAAAATTATATCATATATATTCAATAAAATGTTTAAAATTCATATTATGTTTTATATAGACCTGTGATAAAAATTAATACAATTTTGCAATTAAGAATGGTTATATTAAATGATTTTATAGACATTTACACACTTATATTAAAAATAATATATTTTACTATAATAACTACTATTTGAATTCGAATCCTAAATCTTTAAATCCACTTATAATAATAATATTTAGGTGAATGTTTCAGAAATTTCTTAAAATATAAATTTTTTGATGAATAATGAAAAATAGTTTTTTTATAAAGAATTTTCATTTCAAATAAGTCATTTAGAATCATTAAAATTATTTTAAGATGGTATTAAAAATAAAAGTAGTTATAAAATATATTTATTAATACAATTTATAAACATGGAATAAATTATAAATATAATGATGATATGAAATTTTATTAATCTTTTTAATGATTTCTCTTGAAAAAATATTGTTTTCGTCCCATCTATGAGTTTAATTTTAAATTAAATATTTTCACATATATGAATGTAAGATTGAAAATTGAATATTGGTAATTCGGTTAATTTATATTATCTAATATGGTCTACTTTATTTTTTTACCCTAATTAATGTTAAAAACATTAATCACTAATTAATATTGTTACTATAAAAAATTATGAGTAGGTACACATAAATTATATGGTGTAGAATAAATATGAATATTTCCAAAAACGTTTAATTGAAATTTTTTAAATTTACCACATATTATATTTTCTAATAATCATTTTTATCATTTTAATTTAAAAAATTACATGTTTTCCACTCACCAAACATATAAAATTCCACATATTATCCTCTCGTATTCACACTACAAAAACCTATTTTTTGAAAAATATATGTCATATTTAATTCCTTTTTTAAATACCCAAATTTTATAATCCATCATTCTGTCATAAATCCATCCATGGAAGTACTTTAGAGAAATAACCATAGAGGATACTCACAAAAGATTTAATGTTATTAAATGACTATTTTTATTTTATTTATTATATAACCACTTTCAAAACCAATGAAAATATGATTTTTTTTAATGTCCTATGTGTATTAAATACACATATATTTTATTTCACTATGGTACATACATCATTATCTCTCATTTCCCCCCAAATTTGAAATCATATCATCTCTCATGTATATAGAGGACTACCACCTCACAAACCAATGTAATATGATTTCCATCAATAGCTCTCATTGATTGGTATGGTGACTTATATAATGTATGTAAGTGATATTATCAACATAAATATATATCCTTAATTATGTTATATAATTTAAAATCTTAAAATATATTCCATATGGGATATTATAATCTCATTTGTGTGTACGGGGAACTACATCATTATGAAGAGAAGTGATCCTTTTTTTTGTAATGATTTCGCAGAAAGGTATTAAGGAAACATTTATTGAATATATGTTATATATATAACATAAATATAAATATATATGTGTAATATATTATTTTTCATTCATTAATTTCATCTATTCATGAAAATGAAATGATGTGTATGTGTATGTATGAGTTGTTATCTCAATGAATCGTGTCATTAATTTTCTATCGCATACATTTCCGGACTACTCAAAATAAAAAAATACTAAATATATATGATATAATTATACTGGAATAAATAATAGTGTTTATTTACCCATGTTCAATTTAAATAGTATTGAAAATATAAAATGAAAGCATACAGAAAAAAATGTTGTTATTTCATGAAACATTAAAATAACAATGAATTGAAAAGAAAATTGGAAATGAAAAGTCATTAGTAACTCATATATATTATGATACTTTTTATTATTGATATATAATATTTTTATAATAATATTTCATTTATTTTATATTTTTTTGAATTAGTGTGAATGATCATGAAATATTAGGTAAAGGATATTAGTCACACATTATTTTTCAAAAATGCATATGACATATTCAACATGTGTTTATTTTATGAGTTTTATATAAATCCATAGAATATATTCTATTATAATTATCAATAAAATTATTAATATTTACATTTCATATTGAAGAAAATTATTTCATGGGGCTTATGACTAAATTTTATCAAAGTGGTAATAATTTAATTATATAATCACTCCATTTATCATGATTAATTATGTTTATGCTTCCGATGATTATATTATATGATATATATCTCAATAAACTAATTAATTTTATATTAGAGTGGTTTTAAATTTATTAAACATGATTCCATTACATGTTTGTCTATTAATTTACTCATGATTCTGAAATAACATTTTCAACAAAAATGTCTATATTTATCACTTTAGATGAAAACCAATTTTTATCCATATACATGTATTCTAAAAATGGTATAAAAATATATTAATGTCATTATATGATTAATTAAATTAAACTTTATCATTTCTATTGTTTTTATGCATTATTTAAATATTAATTCCACAACATTTTCAAAATAAAGACTTTTTTTGTCTGTTGATGGTTTTCTGATATGTATATTTATTATACCCTATATAGAATGATTGATATTTTCCTATGCTATGAAAAGATAATTTTTTATCTATATCAATATGTATTTTTTTCAAAAAAATACATTATAATAATATTTTATGATTTTTTGAATGTTTTAAAAAGTTTTTTTATTGTTGAATGGATAAATTCCTCAATAAATATTTTAACTGAGCTATAAAGTATGTTGTAAAATTTTTCATGGAATTTTTTTAAAAATTTAATTTTTAAAATTATTATATTTTTAGAAATGTTTTTCTAATTTAAAAATTCATTATTCTTAAGAAAATTTCTATGTGATCTTTCAAAATAATTTTCAATCAAACATGACATCAATTTATGAAAATTATTATTTACTGGGGATAAGGGTTGATGATAAAATAATTATTATTTATTCTTATGTTTAATGTTAATGTTGATGAAATTTTTTTGAAACTCATTTTTTTCTTATCAGTTCTTCTAAGGTGAATTCATGTAATGGTTATAATACCCTTATTATATACATGTTTTATGAAGTGATGATATAATGATTGTTTAATATATATGTATCACATTAATTTGGTTATATTTTTGAGATTTTTTGGACCCATATGGCTCACCAATTCACAGGTTATATCATTATAACTCATGAAAAAATAATAGGAAACTTGTCGATGGTCATGATCCTCAATAAGAATGAGGTGAGTCCTAATCCTCTCTAGGGAAATAGTAGAATCATGAACCATAAGAGTAATCAAGTGAAAAGTCATGATCCACTACATTCATGGTCTAGGTAGTTAACATTAGTGTATGAAATTTTTTTCTGTAATTATTATGTGAAAACACATTTGTAACATGAGTGTATAAATCAATATTGATTTAAAATGATTTCTCTTACATTTAGGACATGTTTTTCTAAAATGATACAGTTTTATTCAGGGAATCATGTTTATATTTAATGAGAAGTCAGGTATATACATTGTATATCATGTTCATGATCACATATACTTATACTTATGTATGGTTTCATAAGATCATAGCTATATAAACTTATCTTTTACCCATATTGATCATTGATCTAGATCTTTCTTATTTTTTCCTTCCCTAGGTTATGAAAATGGATTATGTAGGGATTTCTTAATAAGAGTTTTATGTGTGAATATTTTTATGGGACATGTTGTAGACCATTCATGAAATAAGTGTATTTTTTAGTATTAAAATACAGTAAACAAGTATATCTTTAGGATTGTATTTTAGAGATGTATTTAATATTCATATAAAAATATATGATATTTATTTAATAAATTATTGGATCCTTATACATAGTATCATTATATTTTAAGAAAAATATCCACAAGTCATTTTATTACCCTGAATTAGAAATACATCACTCTAATACATGTTGGGACTTTTTTAGTCAATAAATTTTTTTAGTTCCAAAATTAAAATTTATTTAAATTATTTCCCATTTTCTAAGAAGTACTAAAATACAGTGAAAATGTATTTGTATATTTGTAAAATTATCTAGAATTCAATTTTTATTTTTAAGAATTATAATCACTTCAATCCAAAGCATGTTATAGTTGTTTTGACAGAAATACCATGTTTTAATTTAAAATTTAAAATTGATCTAAATAGAAGATTTAATGTAACTATAATAAAGAATAATTTTTTTATTTTTTTATACCTTATGAAAATAATTAATTAATAATTATTTATATAACAGAATCAACTTCAACATAATTAGATAAAAGTTGTGAATTGTATGAAAATAACATCATGTCTTTAGTTTTAATGTGAGATTTTATTTTTAAATATGTCAATCAATAAAAATAATGAAAAAGAACATTGATTGACATAAATCCTTTTAAAAAAATCTATATATGATTTTTATGTTTATCCATTAACTTAATATTAGACTGATATATAATGTCATTAATATGAAAATAGAGTATTTCCTTATATGAAATAAATATTTCTATTTAAATTGGTGAGGAACAATTGGATTGATGAAACATTTTTTAAATTCTTGATGCATCAGGATAATGACCCATAAATCATTTTTTTTCAAAAATATTCCCTCCTAACATAAATAAAATACATATTTTCCATGAAATGACATAAATAAATTATTTTTTATTTAAGATTATCATTTTTGTTAATAACACGTGTCACACAATGATTCCCTAGGATTAACACTCAAATTTTATTGAAACAAAAGGAAATGGTCTATATTTCATTTTTGTTTTTTATGAATTAAACTCACATTAATCTAACCAAAGGTTCTCAATGTATGAATGAAAATGTGTTTTATTATTTAAAAATTATATTTTTGTACAAAATAAATGTGAAATACTCAAAACTAATTAAAAATTATCATGCTTTCTTGATATTTTTGAACATATTCCATATTTATTTTTTGATGTGATTGAATAAATTTAATATCAATTAGAAAATCATGATCCCATTATTAATTAATGATCTTATTTTTATTTTAATGTAATCATATTAGTTAAAATTAATGTAACTCTCTAAAAATTGAGATAACCTATTTCTATTATTTGGATAATTTATAAAATATATACATTAGTCTTTTTTACATCTAGTTATCAAATGAACCTCAATCTCACAGAAGGCTTGGAAGGTATAAATTTATGTGCATTTATTATTTGATAAAAGATATTTTAGTTAAAAAGGTTTTTTACTGTCTTAAAATATTGAAAATGAACTCATATGGTCGTGATACATTAAAAAACAACCCATATGTCTTTTGTGACATGTTTGAAATAATATCAAGTCAATTTGATACATAGATTCACCAGTATAACGGATGGAATGCCAATTCATTATAAAAATAATATTTTAGTTAAAAATAATTCACTAATTTATAACCATTTAAATAACACTTGGATTGTATAGATATGTAAATAAAACACTAAATATGACTTTTTTGATGAGTATGAATTCGTTTAAAATAAAAACGAACATGTGGGGACTTATTTGACAAAAATTTTATGAATTTATATTCAAATTGATATTTTTTTAATGTTCTTCAGTAACTATACACCAAGAAAAAACACACAGAATATTTTGATAATTTAGTAATATTGTTAATAAAACAATATTCACATTGAGGAATTTTACAATCATCTATTTGAATCATGGTGTGGTAGTATGACTCAATGTGGGTTTTTTATAATTAATATTTTTAACGATTCTTGACATACTGATATCTGAGAATGAATGATTCAATTGTTTTCATTCATATTCACAGTTCTCAATAATTCAATTTTAGTGTGTAAAAATTATCAGAACCTCCAAATGATAACATATGTGTCTAATATGACTCGAATTAAATGTTTTTATATCAAAATTTCAATTTTAATTTATAATATGTTTTAGACACTCGAAACTATGAAAAAATAATCATAGTCCACAATCATTATGTTTACACTATTTATGTCATTTTTTATGTGTATAAATAATAAAAACATCCACATGATAAATAGTCTGACCAATAGAATTCCAGCTTGCTATTTTAAGTCTAAAATTAACATTTTTTTAAATATTCATGTGAAAAACATTAATACATGAAGACATACTATAAATATTTTTATAATATGTAATACTTATCAATTAATCATTTAAAATGAATATTAAATTACTTCGTGTCATTCTAATACTTGGTGTGGTCTATATGACATAAAGTGAATGTGTATATTTATAAAATGATTTTTTGTTGAAAAAATAAAAAAAAATTACAAAATTCTAGAAAATAAAATTGGAATGTCCTACTGCGTTATAAAAATATGAGAAAAATATTTTTTGGTTTATTAAAATCATCCACACCTCAATTGGGAATACAATGTTCCATGTCTGACTCGAAGTGCATGTAATCATATTTCATGTCAAATTTTATTAATGAATTATATCGTATTTAGGTTTTAGTTATATTTTTTATTATAAACTTAAAACAGATTACTATACAATTAGAGTAGTTCATTTGATATTTGTTGGTCTGTTCAATAGTTTTTACCAGGATGTTTTGATTTTTTAAGGGGTTCAAATGATAACAACATGTTATAAAAAAATTTAATGTATTTTAAAAATTGAAAAATAATAATGAAATTTAAATTATGGTTTTATAAAGTGTTTATATGTATTGTATAATGTGTCTTGTTATTTTATTTATTGGAAAATTTAATTGAAATGAAATTATATATTTATTATGGTAGTGTAATGTAAATTATTTGAGGACATTTTTAAAACTGGGATTTTATCAGTGTTATCTCTAGGATTTATGTAAGAATCCTTTACCAGAACTAGAAATAGAAATGATGAAATATTCCTAAATCAGTTCTAAAACACATTTATTAAGGTTCACTTTGGTCATTCAAAAAAATCATTATTAAAGGGATCACATAATCTTTTTTCTTAGCACCATGTGTGGAAGCCTTTATTAGTTCTATTTTTAGATTGGATAAAAGGATATGGATTTGAGGGGAACTAATAATATCATTGATTTTTATACATTGATCGATTTAATTTATAGAATTACTAAATAATATATCCTCAATAGTTGTAACTTAACATATATTATTTATGAAAATATATAATATATTTTAAATAATATTATTTAATTTCTGATCTATGATATCATATTTATTGATATATAATATTTCAGTATATTTGGTAAACCACCATTACAGAAAAATATATAATATAGTAGATTGAATATGTTTAATTTTATCCCAACCTATGTAATTTATACTAATATAACCATTGTGAAATGGGATGTATATTTTTCTCAATTATAATTTCCAGTGACATTCCATTATCACTATTAAAAATATTTTCATATCCACTAATATGACATGTCTAAAAAAAGACATTTTGATTTTTATTTATAAAATTTTCCTATATCAATGTTCTTTAACCTTTAATATTTATTTATTTTATCATTAGTTGTGATATATAGATATCATCATTGATGTCCATGTTAGACCAATTGTTTCTTAGTTTTGAAAAAAAATTATTGATGATAAGATTATATGATATACTGATGTGTTTTCTTGAGAAATATCATCAAAATAAAGGTTTCTAAAAATATTTATATATAATTATATGATTTAAAAATTCATCCCTCTAAATTTTGAATTTTTTTGACCTTTAATATAATATGATGATATATTATTTTGGTGTTTTTCATATCCTTATCGTTTCATATGATATAATAATTTATAGACACTAAATATTATTATTTTAAATAACCATTCCATTATATATTCGTGAAAAACATAGTTATTCTCCATTTTAAAAATGAAACAGAATAATAATTATATTTTTGTGGATTCTCAACATAAAATATTTCCAACAAATAATTTTTTTCCAATCTATATACAACAGTTCTGGATGATTCCATAAGAATGAAATATTACATACATAATTAACTAGAGATAATCCATTAAACAACATCCCTTATAGTATGGAACCCAATATTGAATCACCATACAATTAATTATTTTACTAATGAATATAGATTACTAAACATATATTCAATTAGATCGCTCATTTTTTTCACTTTTTTTATTAACAGTTTTGACAATAGTTTTGATGGTAATTAACATTAATAGAGATATATATTTCTATTACATTATTCATTAACATGAACATTATCTATCCTTCCTTCACTATTAACACGTTCTATAATATATTGAAATATATAGACAAGTGTTCTATAGAACATTTCCAAACTATTTCTTCAATATTTTTCTTCTGGGTCATATTTTTTCATTTCCCTATGTACAAAGAATCATTTTTAACACATGAAATCAATAAATATTATTAAATTTTTACTTCTTATTTTCCAAAAAATCACAATCATATTAATTTATAGAATTAATCCTAAATTATATAGGTATTTGATCAAGTATACCATAAATATGTATATCATATTATTTAAAAAACAACAAATCATTTAATTACATAATAATACAAGATTTATTATATTGGATTAAACACAAAACAATAAAGAAGAATGATCAGTACAATTCCTTTGGGAATTAGGTACATTACATATCAATTTAAAATAAAAAATAATAAAATTATTGAAAACATTTTTACACTATCACACAGAAAGTTGGATGGGTAAACCATGTTATATACATAAGAAAGGAGTGAATTATAAATCTTGGTATGGGGATAAAATTAAAATATCATGAATATGGTAATAAATGTTAGAAAATATGAATATTAATGGAGAATAATATGGGAGAGAATGAAAAACATGAACAATGAGTCTCGATATAGAATGATAAACTAAATGTGGCATGGAAAATGTAGGAAAACATGAAGCACAACATCATAATCCTAGGTAAATGATAAATACAAATAAACAATGTGGTAAAATTTCATATAAATGAATTATGATTAATACTTATAATAATATGATGTATAATTTGACTAAACATTTCCAAATGTATTGGAGTAATATATAATTTTGGGCACACCAATAAGATTAATATCATTCTCATGCATAACTATGCCATATATATTATAAAAAATATATTAATTCATCATAATATTTTATTAAATGATAAATTATTATAGAATAAATAAATTTACATCATATTAAAACGAATTAAATTGTTTTAAAGGTGAAAAACCTGATAAGAAATGGTTCTGGTATTCACTACAGAACTTTTTTGGTGGAAAATCATAGAGAAATTTCTATAGTATAACAACATCACATAAATTATAGTAAAATTGGTTGATTAGAGTGAAAGGGGTATGTCATAATTTGGAAAAAATATGGGATTTAATAGGGACATGAAAATTATTATACCAAAATTAGTATTTATATTTATAAGTCATAATATAATAATGAAACGTTAACAAATAAGAGAATGTGTGGATTTCTTACAAGAGTTTATGACTCAAAATATATATAGGGGATTCTTAATAGATTTATTATGCCTTGGGATGACTTTATAGTGGGTATAGACAATTAAAAACATGATAAATGGATTTTTAGTTAATATTAATGGGATATTATGTGGGTTAATATGGGAAATGTTTGGGGATATTTTTAATATTTCTTAAGAATTGTTTCTGGAATCTATATAATAAAATAACAAAACCTAAAATACATATCATGGTTTTTGAAAATGGTTTCATCAAAATGGGATTGGAATCCCTTATTATATTATTACATGGGCTGAAATTAATATCATAATACTCTTTCTTATTTGAAACTATGTAATACTCTTAACGAAAGTATTTCAATACCATAAAATATATTAATGGTTTTAGTGGATCGATAATTTTTTTATAGAACTAATAAAAAATGTAAAATCACAATATTTTATATTTAAAACATAAATTTATTTGTGAATTCGTTTTATTGCATATATTATTATATTTTTAGGTCATTATGATTTCATAAGAAACAACATATATTTAAACGATATTTAATTATTATCCAAAATGTTGGTTGTCTTATAAAATTATAAAAAACTAATCCTCGGATAAATTATGAATTCTGATTCAAAAAAATAATATTTATTTTATGAAAATACTTTTATATATATGTTCATTTTCAATTTAAAAATAAGAATGGATATTTATTGGAAAATTAAGAGTTTTTTTAGAATAAATTTTTTCTAACATTTATATAAATTAAAATTGATGTTAAAAAATTGTTTATTCCTTTATATTTAAAAAACACTATTAAATTATAAAATATTATTTTGATATTATTTATTTAAATAATCCATTAATTAATCAATTTATTTTCTTAATTTAAATTTAAGAAAAATTAGAAATACAATTAATTTTTTATTGTTTTAATATATGAAATATTTATATAGTTACAATAATAGAAAGAAAATATATACATTCCTATATAAAATATAATTTCCATTGTCATATATCTAGGGTCTAGATATATACCCATTTATAATAATGCAAGTTCAATAAGATTAAGGAGTGGGATAGTGGTACCTTATCGGGGTGGTGAGTCAAACATGGTTTGCACCATGATATCGATGAGCTTGAACATCTCTCACAAGTGGTTTCACTCATGATTAACTTAATACATCACATATTCATCTTGGTAAAGGTAAATGACTACTAAATATCTCTCCCTCATAATATCTAGAAACATTGGCTACATAGAGTATGATCCTACTGGTTGAGGCCATCGATTCCTTTTTCTATGTCAATTGATTTCATTAGAACACTATATTTAATCAAATCATGTGATAACTATTCGACAATGATATAATCAATTTTAATGGTTCTTAATGGTATTTTAAATAGTATATAATTAAACCAAGGAGTGAATCTGATTTATGTAACAATAATTCATTGTAATAAAATTTAAATAAAAAAGTAGAATTGTTTTATAACATTTTGGGACATTACAATCTTCCCCCCTTATGAAATTTCACCCTGTAAATTTTTATTTCCATCACTAATACAGATGGAGATAACAAATGCTCAATACATCCTCTCACTCCCATAATTATTCTAATAACATGTGGTATCCCAACAACCCTCTAAAAATCAATATAATCTTATTTCATAGAACTTGTCTCTAAAAAATATGATTTTTACCTATTTCACTTCATATAACAGATAATTATACAATTGTGCAACCTATGGATTGAGTGCATGTGAGGGGACTAGTATATACTTACTCAATATAGGCACAATAAATACATCAGGTACTTCAGATATATCAATTGGTAGTGTTATTCAATAGTCCACCACTCTAATTTGACCATAGATCTCAAAGGGGTCGATGCATAATGGAATAATATTTCCATTCCTCTAAAATATCGTCACATTCTTCCATATATATATTTAGAGGAAAGTTGTTTCACATACATAAATTTTTCATTGTTATTGGTTATTATCAGCATTTCCCTTTTGTCGACTCTGAGTACCCTTGATCAGATACTGAATATTCCAATACTATTCCACCATTTCCTCAATCATTTCCAGACCTTTTAGTTTTTTTCCCAACATCATTATAGCGTGCAGATGTCCTAAACCTATTTCCATAAATGGATTAATATAGATCCATTTAGATTCTTTGTTGAAAAAAATATCTTGTATGAGAACTCAAACAAACTATGATGTTTGTAACATCCCTCTATTGTGTCAAATGTGCATTCTCTTGGCATTTCAATTCGTATCTAATTATCCCACCTAGATTGGAAGTATGTTGGAGGGTGATAATATGTGTTGATTATTAACATAGAATTTAGAGAATGTGGGATACATTTTCAAAAAATAGTGGTGAATATCATATCTCAATATGATATAATCAATAGTTTAACTATATTTATCCTTACCACATCACTAATGTATATATTTGAAAGATGATCCAACAATAAATACTATCAAATAAATATTAAGTGCATATATCATTTTTAGAAAATCCACAAGACCCCATATAGCATTATTCCCTATTGAATTTTTATAAATACCAGTGAAAAACTCCATGGTGATGAATTCCATTTTGCATGTATTTATAGGGGATGGTTGGATCATCCCTTGGGGTTTTTCCATTCTTATCTCACATAATTATATACAAGTCATCTTGTTTTATACACCATGGTATCCTTCATCATATTGTCCCACCAATACTATGCTTGTAGATCTCAATACATCTTTTTTTCATCCTAGATTGAAATAGATTGTAGAACTATGTGAATCAGTCAAAAAATCCTTATTTTACTTAGTATTTGATGGTACAAATAGTAAATACCCAAAACACACAACACTGTATTCATTAAAATTAATCATTGAGGATGTACCTCTTCTTATAATTTCCAAATTCTTCTTAATTCCCACATCAACTCCTTGAGAATCATATATCTTATCCATAAGAGATGGTTGAGCAATAATTTGTGAATGAATTGATTATTATCCATATATTATGATTCTCATGTACATTATTTCAAAATATAATAATTTTATATCCCTCTCAATTCAAATAATGTATTGCATTTATAGATCCATTATTCTTATAGAATCAGCCATACTATTCTCCTTCACTAGATGTTTGTGATTTGAATAGTCATTGTCCTTGATTATATCTAACCATATTCATTATCACATATTCATATCTTTCTATGAAAATATATACTTGAGACTTTTGAGATATGTAAATATGGGATACTTCTTCCCAAATAAATAATGATTCTATATTTGAAAAGTGAAGATTAGTGATGAAAAATCACGATCATGTGTTGGGTAGTTCAATTCATGATATTCCAACTACTATGAAGGATAATCTATGAATTTATCATTATGTAGTAACACATAACTTAATCCCTTCTTAAAATCATTTCTAAATACCAAAAAATGTTCTAGACATATGGGTATTATGTGCATTGTAATAATTATATGATTATTTCAATCTCCGTGAATCTATCTCTGAATTCATTATTCAAAGAATACAAGACCACATTTAATGTTATAATTATTATTGGGTTTTTCAATCACATGAAATTACACATAAATCGATGATAAAAACTATCTTATCTAAGGAAACTATAGATAACTGTCAGAAATGTTGGCATCAAATATACCTCAATTTTTCCTATCATTGAAGGATGTTCATATAACCTATTTCATGTTATGATATTATCATAAAATGAGACTTCATTCAACCATAACTCACATTTTATATACCATTCATTAATATTTTCCATTAATAAGGCCTATATCACAATTATAAAATGTGTTAAATATTCCTCATTTCATTTGGAGTAAATTAAATTATCATATTCAAAGACTAAAAAATAGTTGAGGTAATCTATAAAGAGACTATTCATCAAAAATTTGAATTTTACTAGAGAATTTGTGAGCCCTAATAGAATTACTTTGAACTCATTGTTCCCATAACATATATGAAAATAATTATTGGGGATATCTTTCTACATCACCATAAAATGGTAATATCCCGAATACAGATCAAACATGGAGAATGATTAAGAAACACATAGTTAATCCCATGACAAAAATATTTCCATTTAATAGGATGCAATTATTTTATTGATAACTTTTTAGTATCATGATAGCCAATGTCAATGCACATTGACCCATCCTTCTTCATGATGATGTGCACTGGTTCACCCCATGGTGAATCACTTGGCCATATGAAAACATTATACAGATTCACCTATTGTAGTTTCAACATCACCTTGCATTCCAAAAAAACCAGTATATACTGAATATTTGAAAATAGAACATAACGAGTTATAAGATTGATTGTATATTAAATGTCCTGCATAGGAGGAAGACATGTAAATTCCTCAAGAAACACATTAGTGTATTCAATATCAATGGATGTTTCTTCATGGATGGTTCTCTCCTTATACACAACCATTTGACTAGATATTATTTCATATACTATAATAATATAGATTATTTATATTTTTATGCCAAAGAAGTTTCATCATCCTCCTAACAGATGTACAAAATTGGGGGAAAATTTGCAATACAGAGATACATTTACTTCTAATGAATATTTATGTTGGATCTACATAGTGAAATATAATCCATGTTCATAATTATATAAAATTACACCAAATGGATTATTAAAAGGTTTGTGTGGACTTTCATCACACAAATATTCAATGTCTCGGAGTTATATAATTGGGATGCGATAATTTCTTTATAAATAGTTTTTTGCAGATATCACTAAATACTTGATTGGTGGCAGGGTTTGAATTTTTATAGTAATCTTTTATGATATGAATTTATTCTTAGAAAGAAAATCACAATGTATGTTCACTGTTACTGACTAAATATCTAGCCTATCAGCCACCACATAATTTTAGGGATCTACCTCTATGGTTGTGATGGAAAAATATCACCCTTTATTACTTAGAGGTTTTTATGTGTCTCTAAAAACCCATGGCATAGTTATGTGGTTTGTAATGTGACCTTATTCAATGCAGTTTATGAAATTAAAAAATCACCAAGGTATGATTATATAATTCCTTCCTTCATCACATTATTGTGATTCCACTATCTGAAATCAAAACCAATGTGTCCTTCCTTCTTCCCCCTATAGAAAATCCTCTCCCTCCTTTTTTAATTTGTTGGGTGATACTTTCCTCATCTTTGACAAGGGGGATATTGAGATTTCATATAACTATCACGTTTTCTCTATAAAACTTTCATAATTAAACTCTAATTTTCATTTCATATACTCATGATACACATGGGATTCAATGACATATATCCCAAATTTGAGGGCACAATGGATAATTTCCGCAAAGCTATCGATGTATCAGATATTAATGTATTTTTTTAGAATAGGATTTATTCCACAAAAAAAGTAGTCAATATTACATTTTATTTAATTAAACATCCAATGTAATATCATTAATCTCTTGTGATTTTTTGCATATACCCCATTATAGATTCTTCATATTTTTTCTAGAGGGAAATTTAAACCCTTTTAATTTTAATTTGTAGACTATAAGGGAAATATTTAAGGAAAATCATTTCTAGGAATACCTACCACCTCATCAGAGAGATCATTTCCTTAGTCATCCAAATCATGATCAATTCCCAACAATGATCAGATTCTCCCCCCATATGATAAACTTCTAGTAGAACCATCTCTTCAACATAAAATTGAAGTATGGTTAAGGCCTTATCAATGTAGTTGATCTATTCTTCTAGGTTTAAGTGTTTAGATGATGCATTTAATGTAAAAGGGCAATGTATTCTAATGTTCTGAATCATAAAATTTTCTATTCAAGGGGTATTTGGAAACTCCTATTAATCTAGGTGTCTAATTAGAACCCAAGTAAACTGAGAGAGTACCATTATAAATTCCATTTTTCCTTCTCCAATCATGTTGAATATATCTTTGGGGATTTGATAACATTTAATATTGCATTGATTGTTTACTTTATTCCTATTATTTCTAGTCATTTGAATGAATAAAAAGAATATTAGGGATCATTTTTTTGAACAATTAAAAATATAAATTTGAATCCAATGATATTAATGGGATAACTAAAAAATAACAATTATTTCCATAACATACGAATTTCAATGGTTCGATAAATATTATAATGTAATTAATTTTTAACATATAATATTATGGATAATTTTTCCCCATAATAATGGTTCATAAAGACATTAATAATTTACTAAAGAATATACAATGGGAGTTTCATACTTGGTGTGTATCAAGGCCTATTGTTGGGCAGCAGTCTATTAAGTCATGATCAATGATGTCTTATAGGTTTTTACCCCAAATATACATTTTTCTCCAGATCCAAACTCACTAGTAGTATCCAAACATGGATATATTTTATTGAGAATCCACTTTCTCAATACTTAAAAGAATTTAGGGATGTCTCATTATGCATATTCTTAACTGTAATTCTTTCTATTGAGTATTCTAATCTCAATCCAAAAAATAAAATATCTATTTATTAGATACCAACTTTAGAAAAAAATGGCTTTATTACACATTATTAATTGATTTATTACATAGGAATATATATAATACAACCTAGAAGATCAAAAAATATGTGACTTTTTGAATTATTTACATTAAAATAAAATATAAAATATGAAAAGAAAAATATTTTTATTGAAAACAATTTTGACATTCATGTACTTAAACCTACATGATATATACTAAGGACATATTTATGTAAGGGTTGAGATATAAATCCCAGTAAGGGAATAAAAATGGAAAAAATGAATATGATGTTAAATCTTATACAATAGGGATACAAATGGAAAATGGAGTTATAATCATTATAATTTATAATTTGTCATGATATAGAATTATAACATTATTGTAACATGGGAAATGTGGAATCAATATAAAATAGTGCATCATAAAAATATTTTAAGGATTACTACCAATACATCATGATGAATGATATCCCATAAATTTATCATGTTTATTCTCTATCCCAAAATTAATCCTTGGAGTCTAATAATTACTAATTCATTGTAGTTCTATATAATTTCATGTGTACCTATAAAATTCATTCCATTTCGATGACTATGTGTGAAAATAAGAGTATAAAACATGGATTTATTCATCGTAATATTTTATTCACTTCTCAATGGATGTGTAATATATACATATCTATCCCAATTTAAATAATTATACCCCTAAAAGGTTGAAATCACTTGATAGAAATGTGTATTGTCACAAACCGAATATGGTTGCCCTCAAAATCGGCAACAAAACCATACCATGTCAAGATCCAAAGGGTATTCCTGATCCCCATAGTATGGAATATAGGCCCAAGTATCAAATAATGAAATTCGTGGAATTATTTACCTGTGTTTATAAACATAAATCAACATAAAAATTCAATAAAACAAATCTGTATTTTTTAAAAAAAACCATCTCTTACAAAATTTCATAACAAAATTACACAATTTGAAAAAATAAAAAAAGAATATAACAAATGAAGGACCCAAAAATGGAAATCCCGAGAACCTCCTCAGGGAATGTGGAACAACCCACAATTCATCTCCACAACACTACCTCTTGAAGGACCTCTAGAAACCAAAACCATTTTCACAAAAGTTATACCCAAACCTGATACAGAAACAACCAAGTGTACTTACACTCAAAGGTTTAAGTAGGGTGTGAGCCAAATCCTTATAAGGTACAACCATTATGGGATTCCATGTGATAAACATTCAAAATAAATATGCTTGAATGTTTTCATAATTTATCTAATGGTAACAATCAAAGGGAAATAACCACAAGACACTATCTCGTTGTCTGTCCAAGGTACCTCGTATCTTAGTTAAATTAATCATTCAATTATTTGTTCTCGTGCACATGAGCCACTAGTAGGGATCAAACACATAACCTAGGGGTACCCCAAAATAATCGTAGTCATCATAGTTTAGTTATTTTTGTCATCGTCAAACATGATATGTGAAACTGGGGCCAAACCCCCTGGTATCACTAGCATACTAGTACACGTCAACCAACCTAGAAACCTAGGCATTCCGTATAGTGCACAAAAAAGTTCCACATGACATTAAATACCATAATCACATTAAAATATAATTTACACCTCCCAGAAAAAGGTCACATAATCCCATTTCTTATTCAAAATCATTTTGAAACCCTACTCACACATAAACAGTCCACAATATGTTTCATATCCCTTTCACTATATGAAAAATTCTTTAAGAAATTTTATAAAACTTTTCCAAGATGGTTAAAACACATAACATCTCATTCAAACCAAAATTTAGTATTTTAAATCATATATCCACAAATATAGAACATAATCTTCAGTTGCACACTTTGTATAACTCAGTAACCCATTTACAATTTTCATAAAACAATATCGGGAAACATGAAAACGTTTTTCACGTAAAACTGTAATGTCCCAGATATTTTGTATAATTTTTTTTATTATATGGATTTTTTTTGAGACCGTGAAATCTAACGATGCATGATTCTAAGGCCAAGAGTGCCTGGAATGGTCTGTCGAAGTTTAGTTAACGTTGAATATCATGTGTAAGCAGTTTTCCTGAAAAAGTAAAATAACTCGAAAACAGTTACCCAGATTAAATTTTTAAGGGAACCATTCTATCTAGGATGGGTGGTTTACCCTATGTGAGACATAATTTTAGTAGGCTCAAACCTCCTATAAAAAAACCCAAACTTTCATAATCATAAAAAAATAATTATTTAAATTATTTTATTATATCGAATGCTTATAAATCACAAATGGTAACTCAGATTAAAATTTCGAGACCACCACTATACAAGTGAGGGTATTATTTATTTAGGAAAATATGAACATTCGTCGGCACGGCCCACCAGTGAATGTTAGTTTCTACCCATAAATTAAAAAATTAATTGATAGTTTTTTATTGTAAAATCCATAACATTTAAACTGAAACTCAGATTGGAAATCTGAGAGTATTGTTGTGTTCGTGGGGGAGTGTTTTACTTCAGAAAAGCCTATCCTAGGCTGACACGGTTTGAGGGTGAATGTTATTAATTTTACAAACATATTTTGGGTACGTTTAGTAAATGTATGAGTGGTGTTTTATAAAATTTTAAAGGGTGCTTGGATTAAAAATATGAGGTCACTGTTGAATCCACAGTGGTGGAAATCACTTAATAGAGGATTCACATTGACCATATTAGGTCCGGAGAAGAAGATATTTTTTGTGACTTTTAAAATGAAATGAAATAAAATAATCTCACTATTTTATTTCCTTTCCACAGATTTACAATAAGTAGTGTGGGACCAGTAGAGAGTCAATCCATTAAATGGCTTGAACATTCAAATACTATGTAACAGCGTCATTGGAATTTAGAGAGGTTCCTATTTAATATAACATCAAAAATTTCATGATCTTTAATTACCCACCCCCTCTCTTATTTATATGGAGCTTGGGGGATGAATTTTTACAGCTTCACCAAGCGACAAAGATTTGGTAAAGTGTTGTGATGCCAAACCCAAGGAGGACGGAGCTGGTACAAGCAGGAGGTGAAGAGCGACACTGAATCCCCAAAGTAGATATTGAATAACTAGTGACATTTTTTGAGGCTGGTTGAGGAGGAGGAAGAACGCTGACACTTCCTCAAATGCGGATGTTATCCAACAAACATTAGGTAAGGGATTATATTCGTTTGGGAGTTTTTGACTTCCTCTTCCCTGTTCATGAATTTATATGAAGAATGCAGTGATCCAACTAACAGGTTGACCCACGATTCCTTCATCATTGCCGAAGGATGTTGCAGGGTATCTTGTAGGGATTATAATTAGTATACCCCTTACCCCATTCTTGACATTCTTCGTAATTCAAGAATAGACAAGTTTCTCGCTACTATTTTAACATGGAGGGTGCGGGCCAAACGAACTAGGAACGAACTCTCCGCAACCTATGTGGTTTTGGTACAATCTTCGCGATAGAGGAGGATGCTGACTTGTGCCAGCATTTGGCACCGGTGAGACTCAAGAGCGGCACCTGGCACTCCGAATGACCACAATGAGGGCAGTGGCGTGACCGTGCCGTCGGAGAATAGTCGCGACCGGTCAGTCGCGACAGAGCATGGGCTGTAACCGATGACGGCTGACCGTGCGAATGGGTGGTGGAAAACTTCCATGCCACCCAGTAGATAAGATTCATGACCTTGTGCGATGTTTGGAAGGAGAATCGTCGCTGGCTAGACGATGGCCGCTGATGAAGGCACGACACACGACCATGCTGCTCGGAGGAGGACAGTTGGCTGACCGTCAAGTCGCGAGTCGAGATTACGCTGTATCGAGGGCCACCGCAGCATGGGCCACTGCACTATGGGCCACCGCATAGCCGGCCGCCCATTGTAGGTTGGGTATGACCTCGTGCTGGACTTGGGTCGGGCCGGACCAAGAACAACTTCGACACTTTTTGTTCTTTTGGCCAAATCATGAGATACGGGAATCTATTTGATGAACCATATGTGGCACCAGAATACTTGGATTGAGGCGGTCCTTTTTTTATACCACACAAGAGTATTGGATAAATTTGGGGTATGTCTGGGTAGGATCGACCAAGAATCCCACGGGGCCCTCAGGACTTAAAGGATAATAACATGAAAACTGGGCACCTGATTGACGCACCATCTATTGTGTTGAGACCCCTATTACCTAGAAATCCTTTTAGATAATTCTTAATAGGACCTCATGGCTGATGGAGTATCGACCTATGGATTGAAGAGAGGACCCTCCTGGAATCAAGTGAGCTTAGTGCGGGAGCCCTGTGGCTAGTTGTAACATGAGAAAGGTATCATATGTGGGTCTGTGCTTTGGGATCCTTTGTGGGTCTGTCGTATTGAACTGAAGACTCAACTTCTCAACACAAATGACAAAGAGAATAGGTGTTGTCCATACCAGATGACCAATTATTCAAGTGTGGTTTGCTCAGGAACTATTACAATAACAATGAAAATATAATGGCAATAGAGGATAATCACCATCAACTTCAATATTGGATAATTTATAAATATCGGGACTTTTAAATCAAGATGGATATTTTTGAAGCTCCAAAATGGTTGGTTAGATGGTACTCTCATTATTCCCTCACAGGTACCTGGTACATTGTTTGATTTTTGTTCTACACATTTCATTATTTCATCAATTTTTTAAACAATATAGCATCAATCTCTAAACATTTATAACTATTTTTATTAGACAGGATTACTTGGGGGATTATCCAAGAATCAATAGTGTGTAGAAACTTTGGTATTCACATTGGAGAGGATAATATCTTCACTAATATAGTAGTAATCCCCATGATGGAATTCAACATTGAACTAGGGATGTAATGGCCCTCAATTTATAATTCTATGATCAAAATAAGAAGAAAAAATATCTTACTAGTCGTGAATGGAAAGCCAACTCTTATTTTAAAGGTGATATATACTATCCAATGTTATTTCTAGAAACACATCCCATTGACTTCATTATATATATGTTTGGGAATATGAATAAGGAAGTGAAAGTCTACAAATTGATAATGACAACATCATTCATAAATACATTGACATATTTCATTAGGACTTACCTGGACCTTCCCCCTAAAGAGAGGTTGAGTTCCCCATTTATATCACAACATGATCATAGGAGATATCAGAAACCCCATATATAATAGAAATCTGGACCTGTGGTAACTAAATAAAAAACTCCCAGATCATTTGAAAAAGGGTTATATCCTGCCATGTGTGTGTCCTTGGTGACTAACTATTATCCTTGTGAATATGATGGATGGATCGATGTTTCTAGGAATCTATTAGAGAGAATATAATGGGATAATAGAGAAGAACAAGTACCATCATCCAAGAATATATGATTTATTCGACAAGCTTTATGGGGATGAATTGTTCTCCAATATTTGTTTTTGTTATCATTATCCTAAATTCAGTGTAGAGAAATTATATTCCAAATACCACCTTCCAATAAATATATAGGAATTATTATTTTGTTGTTATTCCATTCTGGATTACAAATGAACCTGATATTGTTTTGTATTTTAGGAATATAGTCTTCAAGGAATTCCTAGTTAACATTGTCATAGTTTTTATTCCTAATAATATGACATATTAAAAAAGTCATGTGGATCATGAGGATAATATCTAGGAGAAACTAAAAACTCTGATGAAGGAGAGGTTATATGGAATAACTAGAATGTTGGGGTTTTTTGAATGAAAATAATTATTTCAAGGGGAACATTGGGACTAGTGAAGGTATCTCAGTTGACCCTAAAAGTAAAAAGGATGTGGAAAATTGTCCTCATCCAGCAATAGTAATCGAGATTCATAGTTTCCATTATTTAATGGGTTGTTATAGTGGGTTTGTGAAATTTTTTTCATAAAATTCTAATTCACTAACCATAAAAACATGATAATGTTTTATGCTCATCTGGAAAAAGCATTGTAGAAAAATGATTCCATGATATATAGAAGTTATTGGTTACGACACCCATTTTAACGCTACCCACTATTGGTTTTGGATTCATTTTGATAGTAATACAACTTTTAATGGGCCTGGGCATGTCCTCATGAAAAATGAAAAGTTGATTGGTTATGCCTATCGACAGATAAAGGATCATGAGATGAATTATCCTACAAATGATCTAGAGTAAGTAGTTGTTTTTTTCTAGTGATATGGAGGCACTATCATTATGGTTAGAAATGAGAAATATATATAGACCACCAATGTTTGAAGTATATTTTCACACAAAAATAATTTACCATGTGATATAGGATATTCTTGTATATTCTTGAAGTCTATTATTTTTCAATTCAATATCCCCCCGAAATATAAAACAATTTTTTTCATGCAATAAGTAAGAATTCACATGTTTTTATGACAAATATTTATATTCAATGGGATCCTTTGATCAATCACTGAGTAAAACTATACATGGGAATTATAAGGGGAGGTATATCATCAAACCTATCTCAAATGATTTATCAACCGTCATTAGAAGGAATGATCAAGAAATCTCAAAGATATGATCATTTAGATGGAGAAGAAATTTAATGTTATGATAGATGGGATGGTTTTTGAGTTCAATATTTATGGAGATGGTATACTAAAATTTCGTAAATGGATATGTGTTACATCTATTCTAAAATTAATTAATGAGAAAATGGATGAAGAACAATGCTCTATATTCACTATGCTAATAAGATGAACTAAAATGAATAGTGGCCTTAATGATAATTAATGGTCAGATAATAGGAAAATTTACATTTCTAAATACACTAAAAGGTTCTGTGAGTATCAACATATTAAGGAAGAACAACAAATTCCTAAGGTGATATTACAACCACTACCAATACCAGCATGGAAGTGGGACAATTACCCTATGGATTGTATTACTAGTCACTCGAAAACATCAAAAGGAAAATATAATATGTGGGTTAATGTAGAATGTATCATCATGAATTTCCTTTTTATGTCTATTCAAGAATATTTATCTAGTTACAAAATCACCATGATATATAGGAAAAAAGTGGTAAGGATAAATGAAGTTCCACGTTCTATCATATCTGATCATCAACCAAAGTTCTCATCGAAATTAAAAAGATGAATTCAACCAAATCCTACTACCATATTGAATTTCAGTATGGCCTATATCCATTAAATAGATGGCCAATATAATGGACTATTCATAAAATCCATGACATGATGAAAACATAAATAGTGGAATTTAAAGGTGGATGGTATTAAAAACTCCCATTAGTTGACTTGTCATACAATAATAGCTTCTTTTCGAATATTTAAATGTCTCCCTATGAAAAAATTCATGTCATGGAATGTAGACCTCCTACATTTAGGGAACAAGCTATTGAGTTAATGATTCTTGGGAAAAATCATGTGAATGAGATAACAGAAAAGGTTCATTCAATACAAAGCACATTATGGCTTCCTAGATTTGATAAAAGGGCTATACTGAAAGTCAATTAAGGGACATGGAGTTTGATTATGGAGAAAAAAATTCTTTTTAATTTCACCATGGAAGAGATTCATAGGATTTTGGAAGAAAGTGATGTTTATTGGAAGATACATTGGACCCTATGAAATCCTTGATCACAAAGAGAGATTTTCCTATCAGCTCGAACATCTACCAAATTAATATCATTTTTGTGATCATTTACTTATATTTCTCATGATAAATTACATACCATACCCTTCACATGTACTAAATCTGGATGTGGTACAACTGTGACATGATATCTCTTAGGAGGAGTAACCAGTGGTGATCTTCAACCATAGGGACTAGATTCTATGCCACAACACCACTCACATCTTCAATGTGTTATGGAGGTTCCACATTTATGATGAATAATTCTGGGAACTAGAGGAAACGTTGAGGAAGATGCACCCTCACCTTTTCCCAAGTAAGAGAAGGAATTGAAATTTCGGGGATGAAATTTTTAAGGGGGGGATGTAATTATCAAAACTTTTTAAATAATATTTTCATCATGAAAATTTATGTTTTATTATTAGAAAACATAACTATATCCCATTAATAATTTATTTATTATAATATAAATGTGACATTTGGGTTTTGAATGTAATATGATCAATGTTCAATTCTGATTTTTGGACAATATGACCATATAAAACAATACTATAAATAATAATTTTAATATTATAATTGGTATAATAAATTAAAATTATAGTAGTTAAGTAGTGATTAATGAAGTTCTTGTGTCCATATCTTGTAGAATTTTATTATTTAAAGGCTATTTTTCAAAGCATTTTATGGAGTCAATATCACTAGGATTCTCTCTTAACCAATCCAAAGCTTTGATTCATCTTTTTAACAATGAATAGAATCTCTTAAGGGAGAATTTCAAGTGAGTGTACATTACCCCTTGGGTGATATTATGTGATTCACCCAAAAAGTATTCCACCATCGAACACCATACCCTTAGGTCATATGTCACTGTTATAAGGGTTTATGAGTCAAGGCCTCAATCAGTTAAATTATGATCCTTTGGTTTTAATAGAAATTTTATTTCCTCATTTCTATTTTAATAATGGGTTTTTCATAAAAAAAGAAATGGAATTTGACAAATTAATTTTTTGGATAACAAGTGTACATTAATAAGAGATATTAATTATGATATCAAACTTCTATTATTAATAATTTTTATTATAATTAAATAGTATAAAAAACATTCATTTAATTACAAATAAAAAATTAATTCAATATTTTTATGTGTAAAAAATATTAATATGTATTTTACTATGTATTTTGTATCCGTAATTATTTTTAGTATATAATTATTTTTATAGTTAAATAATAATGTTATCATATATTTATATTTTATTATGGTAAAATAAAATTTATTTATTTATTTTTAATATCGATATTTGGATTGGGTGAATTTTTTAGAGTTTTATAAAAACTTTTATTTTTTTATGAAATGAAAAAATGATGTTTGTGTTTGTCAATAATAACATTGAAATCATATCTATTTCATAGTTATATAATGATTAATCTGACATTATTGTCGATTATTAGGTGTTAATTTAACATAATAGGTTCCCATGTGTCTTATAAATTCATAAAATAACAACGGAATACCCATGGTTTTGAAAATACCACTATAAAGGTGAACAAAAAATTAATAGAAACACTCCCTCAATTTTTTATAAATACCCACCCATTTATTTGTTTCCATTAATTTAAAATTAAACCTCCAAAAATATCTTCTATTTTTATTTCACAATGTTTCTTAAATCAACCATGTTTTAAAAAATTGATTTTTAGGGGTCACTATTCAATGTAAGGGAACTCTCAACATCTCTTTTCTATTCATGTTTTCTAATTATGTGTTATGTATTTGAAATTTTCATATCATATTCTAATTTAAATTTTATCATATTACTTTACTGTATTAGGAGTCATTTATTTACTATATAACCTTGTCCCCTATATTTTTTTATGTTTTATAGATCCTTGTTTCATTCGTGTTATGATTCCATATTTTTATCACAAAATTTATATCATTGTATCAATAAATTAATTGATTTTATATTTTGAACACCATATCCCCATTATTCTATAGGGGTTTTCATATAGATTTAAAAATTATCTATTTACTTTGGGATTAGAATAAATGAATCCCACATAACATATTCTTGGGTTTAAAATGATAAAAGGATCTTGTTTTTAATAACTTTCTAAAACAATTATTTTTTAAATAAAACTAATTTATTTTATTCTCAATGGGCTATTTATAAGATTTTATATTACCATCTATGTGTCTCACATTTTGTATGATATATAATGTGTAGCCTATTATATCACTCAAACTCATTTGGTAATGAATTTAATTACTATATATTACATGTTTTCTGATACCATGGTGAATATCCATGGAAATATTTATGAAACATTGGTGGAAACCCATGGTGATATGCTTATGAATGTCCCAATTAAATGTTTCAGCCACATTAATATGTTCTGATTAATTTAATTATAATTATATACCTCTTTCTAATGACATTATATATATCATCAAGTTGTTACTGGTATTTCAGAACATCACAAGGGATTTCATCCTTTTCTTACCCTCACTGGGCCTTCTACTCACCATTTTCTCTAATGAATGTACCAATGTTTTGTGATAAAATAAATTTACTTTGTATGAACCATGAAAAATCCATTTAGTTTAAGAGAATAATGTTTTATTTTTTCATGTATTATGTAGCTTATTTCCATGACTCTAAACTTTTAAGGATTCTATATTTTTTTAAATTGTAATGGAATGTTTTAAAATAAAAAAGAAAGATGATATAGTATGTATAATAAATTAACATGAACATTGAATGGATTGTGTGGTTTAGGATAAACCATAGATAACACATTATTACATTATTTGATTATATGATACATATAAATGATGTTCCTTAGAATAATTTTGTAGTGAATGAATGATCAAATTTTATGAAATACTATGTAGATCAATGCATTGGTAAATTATTGTAATATTATATAGATATCAGTAACATGTTTTGAGAAAAAGTAAAATAGATTACATTTTAGATCAATTATAATATTAGATATTAACTACCCTAATAATGAATTGAAAATTAATGATTTAGAGTGGCCCAAAATTTATACATTAATAAAATAGAAAAATTAATTGTTTTTAGAAATATCCAGAAACGTAAAATAGTAAATACAAAAAAAGAGATAACAAATGAAATGAGAGAAATGAAATCTATTCTACTAATAACTTTCTTACCACATATGATACACTAAATGATTTCATAATGAAATTATATATCATCAAGGAGTATCCCATAATAAATAAAAACATAAACGTTATAAAAACCAATGAATATTGAATACTGAAATAAAATACTCATTGAGTTTTAGTTGTGATAAACCATCTAAATGAGAAACTATGAATGTTATATAATAATTTAATATTTTTATTTAATTCAATGTTTAATAGATCAGTTCATCTAATATGATTCATAATATGAGAAAAAATATTATTAATTTATATTTTATTAATGTGATAAGCTTCATGGATATTTTTTTCATGTTAATTTTTTAATTAAAAATGATAATTAGTGTCACATTAATTTTTTTATGTTAATAATATTTTTTCATGAGTTGGAAAATATGGATATAAAACAACGTTTCATAAATAATTAAATTTACTTTATGATTGATAATTAAACCATGTTTGAAATGATGAATGAATAATTTGTTAATTTTATAGGGGGAAGACAAAACATGTATAAGATAGTGTCTCTTAAAAGAACAACCACGAAATAGAATGACATTTTTCAAAATAGAAAATTTCATATAATAGTGAATGCTATTTTTTATAGAGACATACTGGAAATGTATTATCTTTTAACATTCATGACTATAATAGTTTCAAAAATTATGATAGTGAATGTTCCCAATGGTATTATAAATATTTGGTCATAAAAATGTTTTTATTTCTATGTAATTTCTTCATAATACTGCAATGAGCCTTAAATTTCGAAGTGAATATTTCTTCATAATATATATTTGTTGAAAAAAAATGAAAATAACTAAAACAAATAATATTGTACATTACAAATTAACTATAGTAACATTCCTTAGTACACTAAATAATATAACTAGATAACAAACCTAATTATATAAATAAATAGAATATGAAGTTCCTTTTAAAAATATTCTCATAGAATGATTAACAATGTTACATAAATTGAAAAATAAATTAAATATTAGACAATATATTTTAATTTTATGATTAAATGTTTATTAATTATAGTTGGAAATTTTAGAGAATATTGAACAAAAGAAGTAGTAGGTACATATATTAACTACATTTCATTTACTAAAAAATATATAGATGGGATATAAAATTTTAAATATGACCATTGAAATAAGAATGTATCTTTTAAAATATTAGAATGACTTTTGTGGTAATAAAATTATCATTAGTGTAATATATTTTATGTCCCCTCGAATTTATAATTTTTTAGTTATTTCCATTCATGATTAATTATCATCATAAAGTGTTGAGAGGTTAGTGAGGACTATGTTGATAGTTTTTTAGAATGCCTAGGATGGCCAGAGGTGATATCAATAGGTTTTTTTGTTTTATATAAATATTGGTATATTTATTTTTATTTAAAATTTTCAATGTATTTTTGGGAATGTGTAGTTTGGAGCTTCACATATGTGGAAAATATTCTTTATAATGATGTTTTTGTATTAGATAATAATAAACCACATATTTCAGAGTAAATGAGAAACTTCATATAAGTCACAACATCCTCCCTCCAATGATACCCCTACAGTTATTGAAATGATTAATGGGAGATAATGACTCGTGACTCTCGCATTCAGTAGGGACTGGGTTGGTGATAAGAAACAAAGGTGTATAAATCCCAAAATATGAGAAGAATTACCATTAACAAGAAACGATATTAGTTGATTAGATGGAACATCCCCAAAAAACTCATGGATAAATATATAATTATATAAGATAATGAATAAACTATCCCACAGACATCATTAATATAAAACTTGTATAAATAAAAAATTTCCAAGGTGAATACTCGAATGTGATGTTATGTAGCGACACAACAACTGTCATGGTCCAAGCTGGTAAGGTCTATCATGATCTCTTAAATCCTCTTAAAAGATGAAAATAGTTTAAAATATGTAGGAATAGTATATAGGTATAAATTTAATGAAAACCCTTGTCTCTCATGATCATCTGAGGGATGCATGCTAATGCTCCCCGGAGAAAACAAATGACCCAAACATCACCAAATAGGTATACTAACCATCTCAACCACACCATGGCACACTCACCAAATAATTCTAGTCAATTAATTTAGTATAAGTTGAGAACATCAATGTTATTTTACCCCTTAACACTTCCCCACTAATTATACACTCTCACTCCTTAACAACAAATTTCATGCTGCCCCAACCTCTTCAAAAAATTCCATATCCCTTCCCACCCACACACACAAAGGCCTCAAAACACCTCCCCCTCACACACACCTTTTCACCAGTACACATATGGACCACACACAAATAGGACTCACAAAACATCCCACCCACACACACTTGGTCCTCACAACAAATCCCACCCACCCACACCTACGAATCAAAAAACATCACATATCATTCCGATGACAACTTAGAAACCACATCCCAACTTATTCTGGAGACACCATGTAAATCACATCACAACTCATCTCGAATACTCTTGGGGAAAACCCAACTCTCACATAGACACCTATCCTACAAAATCTGACCAAATCCGTCCAAAAAACATGGGTCGTCACTTCATGTAATATGGAGCAATGAAGAGCAGGTGGCCACCCATCCATAATCACATGGGATTGTTTAGAATGACACCACTTTCCTGACTGGGCGTGTGTTCACCAAATAGTTCTAAACATTGGTGAGTGCATATATGAATATATATATATATATATTTGTGTGTGTGTGTGACATGAGACACTAATACCTAACCAATTGGTTAAAAAAACAACCAACTCATAACAAAAACACCTTTGGTGCTACCTCTAAACACAAAACCTCAGGAAAAATTATAAAATAGTTTCCACATTCCAAAAAAAAAACATTTCCATTCCATTTTCTAATCCAACACAAGCCATTATTGGGTTTAATAATCTATTAATATATCTTTCTACCACTACAATGTCATTACTACCCTGGAAACAATTGAGCACAACACATAATATAAAACATAGTAAAAGAAATTTCAGAAGGTGAATAGCATGATAAATTAATGTAGTTTTACATTAACGACACATAATTTAAAAAAAACATTTAATAGCCATTCAAGAGATATTATATATTAATCTCTAGATATTGTTTGAATATTTCTTCATGTTATTAAAGGGGAATCACCCATACAAAAAATACTGTACAACTAGTTATATAGCCCAGTTACACAATACTTCTCATCCTTCCCTCAATCAATCAATCTCTAAATATGAGATTCCATTACACAACCCAATACATCCCACAACACAAAACTGTGCTGACAACCACACTACAACACAAACCAGAACAATCTCACACATCACATCACCCCATGTATAATGGAATGATGTAATTCCAATTATAAAAATTCATTCATTATTAAATTCCACTTGTTAATTCAGGTAATATCACAGAATCTGTTTGATCCCCAGGAATCCATTAATAAGATGAGTATATGTGATAATCCAATTTCCATTTAAAAGTTTCTATCCCAAAATGAAAAAATAATTCAATAAATAATTCCATTCATAGACAAGGGCCCCAAATGCCCACATTTTTTTGGGTTGTTATCACATAAAAATTACAATATCAACAAAATAAAACAACAAAGTAGGATCATGTGTCAAAATTAAAAACTCTTGGTATAATGATTTTAGACAGGTTCACATATCATTTTCAATATGTATTCAACTATCTTCATTAAGAAAAAATTTGTATCCACATCCTACATGATGCACAAAATATGATAAATGAAGGAAATACTACCTCAATAGATCATTCCAATTGAACTACATTGCAGGTTGAAGAAGTAAACTAGTGAATCATAATAACGCCACGACAACTTCAGATCAACCTATAATACATTAAAGATATATCAAAATTTAATCTAGTGAAACCCCAAAAAAAATAAACACCATTGAGGATCCCAATGAGAAAAATAATAATAAAAATGAATGAGAAAGATAATATAAATCACCATTGTTCGAACATGGATTGATAATGAACCCTTAAATGGTTTAACATATCGAGGAGGGATGGAAAGGTATTGAATAAATCATTGAGGTGCCTATAGTTAACCCAAGATGAGATGAAAAATTAAATAATTAGTGAATGAATGATGGTTTATATGATGAAGTATTTTAAAACTAGAAATTATTTTGGTATTACATGACATGTAATCTCCATTCATGTCATGTAATATTAAGGGTTCAGTTTTAATTGAAAAATATATCACCCCAATATTTAATTTTATTTTTCTAGCCCTGAAATATTATACATTGTGAAAATCATCTTCATTCTGAGTAAAATGCTTGAACTAGTTGAAAACATAAAGAAATGTTGTGAAACCAAAATTGAAATCAAGTAATATAGTTACAAGACAGTTCATCCATCTTCTCCCTACCTTTATCAACTGAACATCCCTAAACACCCTCTATGCATCATCTAAATACATCAAACAACCAAAAACTAAAAATTAACCAACATAGAAGTCACAAACTGTTACATATTATTTATATCAAATGATCCTCTCCCTTGAGAATCTAAAATCATTCGTAGAGGAAAATGGGTTCTGAACAACCATGATTTTATATACCGCTCAAGAATATCATAATAACTTAAAAACTACCACTGGATAAATACAGTAAAACAAATGATCATAGCCACACAACATGAAAATATCAACATCCATGCATCCAAAACCAACAACCACAATATCCAAAAAAATGAACCACCATACTACCAAATAACGACACCATTCTGAACACCCTAATCAGGGACATACATCATCCATGTCCCGATAATATCAGCTCTATGTGACATTGACTCACCCATGCATGTTTAGTCGCTTCCCAATTAATGAACATTTATTAAGGTACATTTCTGCCACTTTCCATGTATCTAGACTTTATTAGACATCACAAAACATGAAATCATGAACCAATAAAACGAATTGTCTCATGAATTTTTAATCTTCAATCATCACACTTCAATGAAAATTAGAGAAATGAAAGACTCAAACTACTATGGGTACTGGGAATGCACATGTGTTTATTTCTCACAAGTACTCTCCTCATAAGCACTATTCATCCACAACAAACAATCCCAGGGAATGGTTCATCCCCAAAACACTATCTCTTGAAGATCATGGATCTCTAATATCTGATTCATGAATGTTTCCTCATCCTTGATATCAAAACCTCCCCATTTAATGAAATTGGAGTCAATTTGTACATAGAAAACAATTTGAGACAAATGGAGGACGTTGGGGATCCTCTTCAAACACGGTGGAAATGTCAACCAGTATGCGACCTTGCCAACTAACTCCAACACATTATAGGGTCCAAAAACCTATGGAAATAATAAAGCCTCTCATGATCAATTAATTTACACTTTTATTGGATCCCTTGAAGAATATGTGGTCCATAAACTCAAAATCAATGAAACCATGCCCCCTCATCAACATACCTTTAAGCTGAGGAATCCATTATTCTCTATTCCTTGATCAATATGAAGTGGGTAGATTTCATCAACTGATGTACTATCACATAGATAACATCATGACCACCATGAGATGAGGGTAACCCTGTGATGAAATAAATTCTGATGTTATCCCATTCCTACTCTAGAACATCAATGGGATGCAAAAAAACCACCAAGAATGTGATAGTTCAACTTAACCTACAAGAAACCCAAGTACTTTACCACAAAATCTGCCACTATCCATTTCATCCTAGGCCCCCAAAACTATATCCTCAAGAAATGACGCATCTTAGAAACTCTTTTACGTTCATAAAATGATGATCTATGAAACTAAAAAAGTATCTAGTTATGAATTTCTATCATAACCAGAAATATTTCATGAAAGATCAACTGGTACAGACCATCTGCCTACCTCCCCTCAGGGCCATCACCATGGACAACAAAATCACACAAAATCACTTCCTCTGAGACTTTATACTGAGGCTCATCCACCTATTAAATCATATATGGTTGTATAATCATCTGATACAATCATCCTCTACCACAATCCACTCATATATAAAATTTCAAGTCTTATAACACCTCTATTGCATTCCATGAATTTTCAGATTATTAAATGACTTACATATGTAAAATCTTTTCAAAAAATCAGCGATGGAATTTATGTTTCCTATTTTATAGGAGATTTCAAAATAATATTCCTAAATAAAGTCAATAAACCTATTCTATCATAGATTCATGTATTTTTTTGGAATAGATGTACCTCAAAATTCATTATATCCATATGGTAATTCCATCACAACTTCCACATCAAAACCACCACTTCGATCTCATGGTCATGGATGGAATAGTTATACTCATTAGGATGTAACGTACTAGAACCATAAGAGATCACTACACACTACTACAATATCATGAATTATAACCCCATAAAAGATGCATCAAAAACACCTCAAGAAACACCTCTTCATTAGGTAATCAGAAAAATGGAAAACTAACAAACTACCCCTTCATATAGTCTAACACTAAAACAAACTGATCACCCCACACATAGTGTTGATCTTTTCTACACAAAGATATAATCTGGGCATAATTTTGGGAGAAATTATGTACAATCCTCTGAGAATAGACTACATGAATAAGGAAACAATGAACCTCTTACATTTTCTTGGCTATTTCCCAAGAAACAACTACATAAACCTTTAACGGTTCTTTTCCCGTTCCCTGATGAGACACCTCATGACTGTTGAAATTTACATCATATGTATAAATCATAGAATAGGAAAACATTATGTAGATCTTGTGGATTCAAGGAATGTGCAACATTTTTCTATGTTGCTCAGTGTGCTACTCCTCTAACATTGAAGAGTTTAAGATATCATTGCAAAATATAATGATGGATCGATCTAGGAACTCATTGAACTTGGCGTTCATAACCCCCATGAACATTGATGGTGTGTTTTTATCACCAAATTACAAGAATACATAATAAATGTTCACATATTAGCATCTTATTGAACTCTTTGGGATATCTACCACATTTACTCTCAACCGGAGATAACTAAACTACTGATAGAATGTAGAAAAACATAATTCCACTCTCAAATAGTAAAAAAGATCATATATCTATGGATGTGGGTAATGGTTATTGACTATCACTGGATTCAACATCTGGAAGACTATGCACAACCTTAGACCACCATCCACCTTTTTGGATAATAAAACTAGAGCACCCCCTGGAGACACACTGGTCTGGATACAACCATTATTCATGAGATAATCTACCTGATTCCCAATATCCCACAACATAGAAGGTTCCATCTGATAAGTAGGAATCAAAATATGAGAATCATGATGAAGAAAGTCTATTCTGGATATAACATCACATCAATGGGGTATCATCTCATCCTCCTTGGAGATAAAATCCAAGTTCTCTCCCAAGACCCTAGAAAATTTTTCCATTTATGCATTCATTGATTCCTATAATAACTTATCCAATGTTGGGAAGAGGGGATCTAAATGGCTACCAACCAAGTGAGAACCTTGCTCGCAAATGAAATCCACACACTAGCTATCCACATATGAAAACATTACTCTCCTATATAATCCTTTGATACCTGTGCATACTAATAAAAACTAGTTGATGCCAAGTATTCTTGTGTATGTCTACATCTATAGAATGAAGGGATCCCCACAGGGTTGATGTGGTCCCATCATCTATCTACACACCTGGCATAAATCAAAAAAGATATTCTAGACATTGACTGGCGTACGAAACAACAGGAACACATTAATTCATTATACATGTAGTCTCATATCATAGGATAGATTGTGTGAATCAAAGAAGTATGAAGATCTACAATAAAATAATTAACATGTAAGGGTATTGAAAAAACTAAACATCCATCTAAGGATATATGGACCCACTAGAAATGATGCCACCACTATGTAAAACTATCCATGAGCAGCTCATATTTATCACTGTTGATGACCACATCTATGAAGATTCATGAGTCACAGTCCCTAAGAATGATGGATATCCTTTCATCGGAATATACCTGCTACATCTCCCCTCAGTAGTGAAACATCCTTATATCCTTACTAGTGAAATAGTCTCATCCATAACTTATGTTGTTGAAAATTTTGAACAAGTCCACCTCCCCCAATATGAGCTCAAACAACCACTAGGTAGTAATTCTATAAATGGATGTGAACCCCATAGAAGAAACCACATTAGCACAAATCCCATAGGAAAAGAACATAGGACACAGTCACTAAAAGGATGGAAAGAAGGCTATTGAGTCTATGTCCCCATTGGTCAAAACCTTGATGGTCCTGTCATCTGAGATCTACCACTAACAACTGTATCTCTGACATAACTTGGTTGGCTACCCTATCTTGGAAGACCTCCATATTATTGACTTCTATTGATCACCTCTATCTTTTTCTATGACTCTAGATAATTTGAAATATTAGATGGATTAACATCATACTATATGGATGGATGAAGTGAATGCAACACTTAATTTGGATAAATACCTAGGGAAAAGGATGAAGGTCATTGAATTGGATCCCAAGATCTCACACTGACATACAACCCTAATTCGTTTCTCCCCACATTTGACTAACTACCTCAGGGACCCTGTACTCTATTAGGCTCGGAGCATGCCAAAGGAAATCTCAAGATCCTCTATAGAACCTCCATTCATCACATTAGAGACACTTCCCTCATACGTTATCAAAGAATACTATTGTAATTCATGCAATATACTCTACCACTAATAACCCTCCTCAGCCAGATCGGCCATATAATGATCAACTGGATCAACCTATTGAACCTTTACTTCCCAAGGAACACACGAACGATGAGTAGGAGCCCTATATGATAGGAAATCAATGATTTCTTAAGCCTGAGTAGTATAAAAATTTATTAAAAAAATAATACTAACTCACATTATTCATTTTATCAATTTTAGACATCCTAAAACAACCTAATTCAAACAATAACACATGTAATTATAACACATGTACCTCTACTAGGTCTCTAACATGCATGAATCACCATCTTACCTGGAAATTAAATAATCTCAGAGTATACATATTGGATCATGGGGGCCCTAAAATTATTTTTTCTAGATGGTCTCCTTAGTATATGTCATGCACTATGGTAAACATGAACTGTTACAATATCATACCAGGCTATCTTCATTGTTCCAAAATTCAAATTCCATTATATATCTTTCCCATCATATCTAATACCATTTTTTCACAACCCCAACCATACAAATATAACCCTCCTAGGTTGGAAATGAATAAAGGTATCTAATTACCCCTGAGTCTAGCATCCAGTAGGCCCCAGGTTGGTGACTAGCAAAAAGGGTTTACAAATCTCACAATATGGGAATAATTACCCTTTATAAGAAACGTGATCTGGAGATATTAATTTCTATCACAAAAAAAATTTCAGATAAATATATATCGATATATATATGATAATTCTAAAAGCCAACACATATGTATGCTTAAAATAGAATTGGTACAAATAAAAAAATATCCAAAGTAAATACCCAAATGTATTTCTAAATAGGGATACAAAAACTGTCATGCCCTAATATAGTACGGTCTGGCATGGTCCACAAAATATTCTTAGAACCTGAAATTTATTTCATATACCTAGGTTGATCATACAATTATACTCAGTGGTAATGGAAAAGTCTCTAGTGAACATGTGATTGAAGCACTAATTCTCCTTTGAATAAAGAGTAGAACCAAACAACACTTAATTTTAATAGTATCCATCCAATACTAACCATGGAACACTCCATAAATAATACTTGTAATGTAATATAATATAAGTAAGGAATATTGATTTTAGGGTACCCCCACTAGTGTCCCACTAACTAGATACTATCACACCCAAATAAAAAAATACATGCCCCTCCAACCAATTTCAAACATACCACACCATATTTCACCCACAAACACCTCTAACTCAAAACACATCCATTTGGTACACACCTGGGCTTTTAAACACATCTCACCTGCACACACATGGTCCTCAAAAAACATCACATATTATCATGAAGACTCATGCGAAGGCACAACACAACTCATCCCAAAGACTCCTGGTAAAAAACATCACAACTCACCCTGATGACACCTCAGAAACAAAAAACATAACCCATAGACACCTAGTCTTCGACATCGCACAATATCCTGCATGAAGAAACATGGGTCATCCCCTCCCACAATACAGGGTAGGGAATATCAGGTGGACATCCATCTATCCTCCCGTCTTGGTGTTTGAAAAGATATTCCCCATGTGACTATGTCGGTGTTCAACACATAATTCTTAACATGGGTGGGATTCATATTAAAAAAAGGAAATAAAATTAAATACATATTTTATATCAAACCCTCATTCCCGACCTATTGGTTTTCAAATAAACAACAGACTCATAACACTGCCACCTTTTCTGCTACCTCTAAATGCACAACGCAACTAAAATAATTCTAACACCCATACCACATTCCCGAACAACTTATTTATCCATTTACATTCCATTAACCAAACCAACCCATTCCATTCCATTGTTTAAAAATGAATAATTTATTCATTCCATTTATACTCGGGTAACCATTATGAAAAACACACAATAGAAGACAAAAAAAAGTAATTTCAGAAGGTGATGAACTTGGTAAAATAAGGTATCTTCACATAAAAGACACATTATTCCACAAAATATATGTTTAACACAGTTTCATTATATATCATATATCGATCTTAAGATAAGTGTTCAATCGTTATTCATGTTATTAATTGAGAAGCACCCATACCAACACAACATTAAATCCATTTCTACATCCCTACAACACAATAATTCACATCCATCCCACAATCAAACAATACCTCAACATGAGATACCATTACACCACCCATGACATCCCAAAACAATGAAAAATATGATCACAACTATAAAATAGAACAAAGTAAAATAAACACACAAATAACATCACACTTTGTATCAGGGCCAGAAACAATTCCAGTTTAAACAAGGCATACCTTTTTTAAGTACACATGTTAATAAATGTGTTACAATAGAAACTACATGATCATGGAGGATCTAGTCTTTATAAGAATACATGTGATAAAAAAATTCCATATATATGTTTCCAATAAAAAACCACATGCATTAAATAAAACATTTTTTTTCAAAAACTAGTGCCCCGAACTACCAAGATTTGTAGGGGTCGTAATCCCATAATAATTGAAATTTCCAACCAAAATAATCAAAAACATAGGATCATGCATCACTTTTCTCAACCCCTACATATAGATCTTAAATTGGTTTAATTATCATTATTTATCCATATTAAAATATCTTCACAAGGTAAAAATTCATATATCCCCTTTGTACGATTCACATATAAGAGAAAGAAAGTAAATCATACATCAAGGGAGCTTTGTAAATGTTGCACATCACAAGGAAAAGAAGAATTCTAGTGAATAAAAAAATAAACCAAGAAAAATTTGGATCAAATTATACCGCATCATGGATCTATCAAAATGAAACAGAACACAACCCTAAATAAAAGAAACACTACTACACTAGATCCTTGAGTGAATTATAGAATAAAAATATATGGGAAAGAGAAGATAACTCTTCATGGATTGACCAAAGATCGCCAATAAACACCCACTTTTATTAAAAGATAAAAATGGGAGAGGAAGGGATCAAAGAACACTTATAGAATTCTAGGGTTTACCCAAAAAAGTGTAAAAAGGGAAACATGGCCGAGTGAATGAGGATTTAGTGGAAAAAATAATTTAAAACATCACATCACTAGGGTATTACATGACACGTAATCCCCTTTACTTTCACAGAATACCTAGAGTTCATTTTTCACTGAGAAAATTTTCATTTATTCATTTTATTTAGTTTTTCTAAAATCAATGTATTATACATCATTACACACTTCTTCACAACATGTAAAATGTTATCATGATGTCAAAACTCCAAGACAACAACAAAAAAAACTTTCACATCATCTATTATGGTTGCACAAAATTTAATTCCCTTTTTCCAACCTTTAGAAATATATATTTTCCAAACTCTCTCTAAGGAACCTCCAAAAAATTCCCACATCTAAAACCCGGAAAGTAATGGAATAAGAAGGTATATACAATTAAAATATAGATCATTTCTATCTATTATCATAAGATTTTTTTCTTATTAACAATTCATGACCAGTATAAATATGTTATCAAATCACAGTACGAAATAACTATGTAAAAATGATATCAATATTTATAATATTATTTAATGGGACCGTAATTTCCATTTGTATTCTATGAATGAATCTTGAATTGGAAATTTTTTTGGGTTCAACAATGTTAAAAATTGAATTACAAGAATTATAGATTTAAAATGAAATAAAATTAGTTGAATCATGTATATATCAGGAATGATTAAATCCTCAATAAATTTTATTCCAAAAGGAATCATTATATTATGTGCTATAATAAATAAATAAAATAATATATCTTCAATTAAACAAGATATAGATAGATTGAATAATGAACTAATTCAATTTAGAGGAAAATTAAAAAAACAATATCTAGAAATATTTTGGATGATTATTGGGAAATATAAAAATAAAATAATAAAATTCAATAGATTAAAAAGTTATTATAGAGTATTTTTTGTCATATAATATCATGTTACTATGTTTTACATAGTTTTTATATGTTTTTTAATTTATTCATCAAACGTATTGACGAATATGAGTTTCAGGTAGATTTTTTTAAATGATTTATATGGTTATTACTAGAATAAAAAAACTTATTATATAGAAATATATTCTTTCTAAATGAGAGGATGAGTTTTCACAAATTATTTTGATTCCAATTAATTATAAAAATTGAAAAGGAATATATGGTTTTTAAATGGATACATTAAGTAATTTTAATTATAAGAGACTATATTTATCATGGTGTAGGTTTGTGTTTATATAAATATTTGTAAAATAAGTGGATTGTACGGTATAATGGAGATATGTATCTTGAATTATAATATAGAAGTAAAAAATTATGAAATGATTAAATTATAATAACAAAAGGTGTCAAAATGTGTTGATCTATTAATGGTAGGGGATTTTTTATTACAAATTATTGTAAATAATAATGTATTGTAAATTCTTATAGATATATAGATCATGAAAATAACATAATGAAGTATTATATAATCTACTAGAGCTCGTAAATTCTTGGACTCTATATTAAGATGGAGATTTTAGAAACTAATCTATTTTATATTTTACATGAATTGAGAAGGCTTAATTATAATATATTTTATTCCCTTGGATAATTATCTATAGTTAGTTCCCCTTAACTGATGAAAGGTTCACATATATATCTTTCATTTTATTTCTATGTCATTATATGAGTAGTGTGAATCTACATAGTCTTTTTCTATTAATATGGAATAATTTTTTAAATACCAATTCATGTAATCTAAATTATCATTATTTTTTCTTATTAAGATGAATAATTGTATAGGGTGACACACAAACCATGGAAATGAGATTAAATTCTGAGAAGGATCCAAGACATGAAAAAATTCTATTATCAATATTTCAATTTACACATGCCACAACAAAATTTGGATTTTATATTGATATGTATCATACATTAACATGTCTAAGTGGATGAATATAAAGAGAAAATAAATATTAAAAATTTTAATAAATGATTTAACCCTCCATATTTGTGGGGAAACTCGATACTTGGAACATAAGATGCTATTTAGTTGAGATTCCCCAACTATATCATTTTAGGATATTATGGAGGTGATTTGGGATTTATGTAACAACATGGATGTCATTACATTTTATTGAATCAATTATCATAGTTTTTTGTATATGATGATTTTTTCTCATATAAACCATGTAATAGAATTTGTAAATGAAATAGTTTTGTGGCTTCCACCCATTAAGAGGAATAATCTAATGTCATTTTTTATTATTATAAATTTGGGTGTTGAAAGAAATCCATAGATTCATATTATTATTACATTTTTAGAATTGGGTTTTAATAATTTCATGGGACTCCAAAAGGATATGTAAATTAAGGGTAAATTATAAATAAGTTATACTATTAATGTTATAGTGAATGATGTAGAAATAGTTATTTTGAGATGTTAGTATGAAGATAACAATATATATGATAAATAAAATATATTATTACATTAAGATATTTAATGAAGATGTTATTAGTATTTAATGGTTTCAGGAAAATATTAAGAGATTAATAACTGTTAAGAAGCCAATATGAAAATTTCTCAATAGGTTGAAATGTACAATATCATATTTTAATGATAAATAAGACATTTAACAAGATGAAATGTTGAATATTGTAATTTTTATCAAATTATAATACCCCAACATTGAAAATGATGGCTTGATATAAGATATCTTTTAATATAATAAGGAATATTGAAATAAAATAATATTATGATATTTCAAATACAAGTGTATCAAAATATGGGGATATAGGTAAACTCAATCATTGAATCATTTAACTTATATAAAATATGTTCATTAATGTAAGAAGTAGGGTAAAAATTTATTTCAACAGAATCTAAATGAAAGAAAGGAATTTTAATATTTTAAATAAACCAATCATATAGTAAGTTAAAAATTGAATATTTAAAGGATTATAAACATAAAAAATGTATTGGGGGTAAATAATTATATTTGAATAGACTATGGAGGATTCAAGGAGTCATTTTTGATAAAACAAAATTAATATGATGGGAAAAGAGGATAATGAAGATCATTCATCTAAAATAGAATAAAATAAATATTCTTTTATAAAATATAATAAAATAAATTTCCATGATGATATAATATATGGAACATCAAGAAGTGTTGATAAAATAATTAGTACCAAATGAGTGGGAACACATATTGAATTATGAATTACAATCTTCTCTTGGGTATAAAAATATTCTCATGAAGTAAATAAATAGTATATAAAAGAAAAAAATAAATCATCAGAGCATAAATATTAGTTTATAAACAAATATTCATAGTTATATATGTCAGAATATATGTGACTTGTATCCATGAATCATAATGTGAAGATAAAATAGGACATCAATAATTTTACTGATGTCAATGATGAATCATTTGAAGTGGTTCAGGATATATTCACAAGTATCCATGTAAAATCCATTGTAGATAACAGTACATGTAATTAGTAGTGAAATAAAATTTAATGTTCAATATAAGACATAGAAAATTATAAACTAATATAAATCCATAGAATAATTCAACCATTTTATTAATGAAATTAAAAATTAAAAAAAGGATGAATATTTACAAAAAAACAAAAAATGAGAACGTTTCTCATTAATAAGTAATGAAACCAAGATATTATCCTTTTAATATTGTTTTTTATATTCTAGAATATTTATATGTCAATTATTTTGTGTGTGTTTTGGAGTGTTCTTGTAATCATTCAAACACATGTGACTATAATATTTCATTACCCATAAAGAGTCATGTAAACATATGTATCTTTTTTTAGAGTTAAAATCACAGTCCAAGATACAAAAGTTAGTGATGTAAAATATTTCTAATATTACATTTAAACAAAATGGAGTGTGTAGAAGATATATGTGGTTGGTTTAAACAATAATTCCATAGCTTTTCCTAGTTAATGAAAAATAATCTAGGAAATATTACATTTTGAAGACCAAGGGAATGGAATATAGAATCAATTATAAGACAAACCATGCCTAGAAAAATCTAACATCTTGGTAGTCAAATGAATAATTCCCTATATTTTTGAAATTGAGTCTTATCTCTACATGATAGGAGACACAATATTTCTATATAAAATTCAGATAAATTACTGTCCAAGTAAGTTTCTTTGGAAAGTTAATTTTCTCAAATCGTAATAGGATTAGGCAGAAATAAAATTCAAGCTCAAAATCTGAAATAAAATGTTGAAATGTTATTATAAATGTATAATAAAAACATAGTTTCTATCTAGATTTGACATGATGCTCCTGAGGATTTTTTCATTAATAAATAATTTGACAAAAATATTATTATTGTTTGAATGAAAATATATGACGGGAAAATAAAAAATTACAAATAATTATGTAATTAGTTATCTCATAAATACTTTTATATAGATACAAAATAAGATAATATTTTATGGAATAAAAATATTTTTAATATTTTTTAAAGAACAATGAGGAATATTTAAAAATTACATGGCCAGAATAGATCTTACAAATAATAATTTTGAGACCAATAATGTTCGTTAAACCCATTTAAATAGAAATAAGAATCTTAATTCTCACCACAAGTGAACCAATAGTATTATCATTCGACATGAACTCATTAAAAATCATTTATGTGGAATTAATAGAAAAATTACTATATAGGGTTTTATCAATTTCATTACATATTAATGTATTGTTTCAATCAAATGAGTAATGTGATATCCATAATTCACATTTAAAAAGATTTGTAAGTTTATAAAAATTTATGAATTTTGGATGAAAAATTATTGATACTCTACATAAAGATGTTGAGATCTAATAAGTCAGATGAATAAACATGTAATAAATTAAAAAAATATGTTTCTAAGTCTAAAACTAATCACCAATATTTTCCCCGTATAAACACCCCATTAAATTAATACTATTTAGATGAAGAATAGAATCACTGAAAAAATATGAATGATAATTTTTTTTGAAAAATAATGTGTGAAAATATTTTTTGAGATATTTATTGTGAACTGTAGTACAAATTATAAATTTATATATTTTTTTCACATAATGTGAATTTTAATTATTATGATAAATTCTATAATTAATGTTCAATAGAAAAGTATTTATAGGTGTTTAGAAGCCCATTTTTTATGATGATCAGAAAAAAAATGTTGGGAACAATTAATTAAAAGGATAATGGAGGTACATTTATAGTTTAAATATCTAATGGATATGGATATATATCTCAGAAAATATGTTCAATAAAATGATATATTATTATAATATAAGATGTGAGATGAATCAATATGAAATAGTTCAATATTTAATATGAGAGTTTAAAAAAATGGTGGATTGAAAATGCATATTATAGACTAGGTGATTGATACAGATGATAAAACTAAACAAAAAAAGTGTTTTTAATGATCCATATATATTATATTTTAAAATAAGGAAAAAATGAATACATGTATATTCAGTTGGTGAGAAAGCATTATAAAATTATAAATATTATTCTCACATAATAAGATCATTAAAAAAGAATAATATTGAGTATTACAAATCAAACAGCCTTTATATCATAATCATACCCTCAAATATTGGATAAAATAAATTCAAATGAACAGTTGGTTTAATCCCTGAATGAGGAACTCAATCAAATGGAATTTTTATTCATATTATCCTATGGTAATTGATAAAATTATTAATGGATCCATGTTTCATTAAATGAAATAGTGTGATGGTAAAGGGTATGTAACAAGGAAAAAAGATACACTGGTGTTCATTAGATACACTCAATTGGAATATAATAATTTTCAATAAACTATTTCATTAGTAAATAACTATTAACCAAAAGATTTATCTTTCGGTTCATTCTCACAATATCTATAGATATAATCAAATGGATTTTGAATCATAATTTAGGAATGATTAATATATTGAAGAATTTTTTATTGAAAAATGAGAGGGTTTAATCTGGGATCATAATGTTATAATGTTATAGAGTCAAAAATAATTATTTTATATTTTAAAACAACCTCACTAAAAATTTTATTTAGAAAATTATGGCTACATATAATAGATAGGGTTTTCAAAAATTTAATATTAATATAATGTTTTTTTACCCAAGTTATCTATGTGTACTATGATTTTCTTTTTTTCCTTAATGAAATAATATTTTCATGTCATGAAAAATATCGTTCAAAAGTATTTTTAGGGAAGATGATGAAGTAATTTAAAATGACAATATTTTGTGAAATAATGAAAATTCTAGTATTATTGTTTGATAATGAATCATATTAAATATTTTCTCAAAAGAAAATCTAAATAGTGAATTATTGAAAAAAATTATAATGATGGTTATAGAGAATTTTCAACATTAATTTTGGATTGCATAATCCTTATAACAATGAATTTCAAATCAAGTTTTATGAAAAATAATTCATAGGATCTATTTGATACTTGATTTCAATGAAATATTTAATAGACAACCAATACTATGTTTTGACACATTGATCAAGATTCTGGAGTAGTCAAATGAATCCAAATAGTCATGAATAATAAATAATAAAACAATAATATTATAGGCACCATGAACTGTGGAATTTTTTATACAACCAGTGAGGATTAGAACATTCCATACATTACATAAACACATTGTGTAGGTTATTTATCAATAAAAATATCCACTTCAAGTTGTACTTTCATCCTTGATAACAAAAAATGTTAGATGTTATAACATAAAACAAAACTCAGTAACTAATAACACATCTTAAATAGAGTATATATTTATTACTCATTTATCTAAATTTGATTTATTAATATAGGTGTATATGAATGACTAGATGTTTGAATTTTAGAGAACATTTAGGATACTTGTGATACTTATAGTTCTATATTTCAATAAAAAGAATAATATATAGAATTATACATCTAAACACATAGACATAGTGTATTTTTATATCAATACAGAATAGAAAATGGGGATATATACCCAGAATATATTTTAATTACAAATATTATTATAGATATCAATATTATATAATTTACAGGAGAAGGAAATTTTAGACAAATAATAAAAGTATAATTTCACCCCACACCTCCCTCATGATAATATATAGAAGAACCCACATGGGGCTTTAGAGTTAATTTTTAATGAGGGGATTATAGTGGTACAAATCATTATTATGTGGGAATAGAATAATTTTCAAAAGGGAAATTGGGAATTTCATTGTTAATTATTATGATGTGGGTAAATTTCAAGGGGAAAAATATTGACCTAAGAAATGAATGAATGGATTTTTGGGGATTTCGTCTAATTCCCAAGTTAATAATTTCCCAATACAGGGTATTTGTATTCACTAAAATATATTAGATTATCTAGTATAGTGGTAAAATACACACACTTATATAGAAATTCAATGATTTGGTAATTAATATATGATTTTTGGGAATTTTGTAATAGAAATGAAGTTATTTTATGATTTTAACAATATCTCTAGAAAATAAAAATGTGGTACCTTAATGTTCCCTGGTTTTTTTTAACTATTTGAGTTTATCTTCAATCATGTTTTGAATATAATGGTGATATTTATAGGATGATAAGTATTTTTTTTAATTATTAAGAGACATTATGAAGTCCATGAGATGATTATAGGTGGATTTTTTTTGTTTTAAAAGAATATATAATTGAGTATTATTGTTTAAATTTATTGATGTATAGTTGTGTAGGATACACCTAGGTCGTTGTGTATGTATAATATAAATTTTCATAATGTTTTTTGAAAAACATTAGAATGAATTCATGATGTCTATAAATATACTATACTTCATACTGATCAATTATCACTATTTAAGAATGTTTTTCTATTACATAATGATGATTCAAGACCTACGTAATGTTTATTTGTGAAATCCATAATAATTTTTTTATAAATATTATTTCACAATATCTAATCATTAAAATAATGAATATAATAGTCATTTTATGTTAGTGTAATCCTCATTAAATAGAAAAAATTTACTATTCTTCTATGTTAGAAATATTATTATTCAGAATAATATATTATAAAGATAATTCAATAATTCAATTCCAATAGTAATACTAAATGGATAATAAATCAGAAAAACATTATGATTCAAATTGAATAATGATATTCTCAAGACACATTCACTGATGATGTGATTATTTCATGAATTAAACATCATAAAGTTGTTTTAATTCATGATCTAAATTTATTTTGTAGAGAATTATATAAAATATATCTTATAATATATGTATTGATAAATTGAATATCATAAGTTCAAATAATTACTTATAAACAAATATATTGAAATTACAAATTAGTTTTCAAGTGTATATAAATTACTATTTTTTGTTTTATTTAGTTTATTTTTTGAAGTTCTATTCATGATTCCTGAATATAAAATGTAACATACAGGTTCTGAGTGCCATACAGGGGTGCCCTCTATATGGTTTTTCACATGGCCTCAAGCAAATTTTCTAAATGTCAGAGGCTTCTGACTAGCTGTGAGCGATTTGGGTGTGATATTTGGGAAACTATTCCCTCATTGGAAAAGTAACACAATAGGAGAAACAGATAACGGTAGTGGAAATAATAATAATACCATACAACATTAAACAAAGAAATACTATACGTAACTAAACAATTGCAACATATATATATATATCAACAATGAAGAATGTCAGCAGTATCTAGTAAAGTATCCAAACAACTTACAATGTAGGAATACAGTACAAATCAATGTTACACAGAAAACAAGTATATAAATATAGCAGCATCGCAAGCCTCAGCTTGGTCCCATACTCTCCAACTCCACAACATTCATATACCTAAAGTAGTAGGGCACCTTCCCATATCTATAAATGCAATAATATAATTTGTTTGGGCTTGAAAACATGATCCAAATATTGTGTGAGACAAATCCCACTATGAAACCGCCCCAAGATCTTTGCCTAAATGTCTGTGAATATATATATACTTGACTATGAAAAATGGAGTAATAAACAAATATGTAATCAAAATTAAACAATCCTATAGTTTTAGCTACATTCATTTACATTTATTAATAAACAACCTAACAATCTCAAACAATAATCTTGTAAGTTCTCACAGTCTAACCCCTCATGTTCATCTTAACAATGATTCTATGAGGAATCACTCATCATCAATTCCCCATGCCGTCTTATAGCGGTAAACAACATACTCTATGGGGAAGCACTCAACATCAAATTCCCGCTTTGGCCTTGAAACACATAACTACAGACACTCTGAGGGAGTACTCGCGTTCATCCCCTCTATGGTCTCGCAATGTGAAAAGTTTAACAGACACTCTGGGAAATCCCTCAGCCGCTATTTCCCCTGTGGTCTAACTAAACCAGGTTCCCACAACCTTGTGTAAGTCAAATGTGCACCACTAATATCCAAGAGCCAAAGTAAATCACAATATACAACATAGATAAATAGCTACAAAAAATATTATATAACATTATTCCATCCTAAAAACATTAGTCTTGTAAAATAGAGTAGTCTAATAGGAAGTTTTGGACCCAAGGGCCAAAATAATCAAACATGGGAAAAACAATCCATAACATGCCAAATAAAACCTATTCTCAATCAACAGTACTAAATCAATCAATCAAGGCATAGAAGGAATGACCCGGTTAAAATCCCTAAACATGCATTACCTAGGACTAGGGTATTGGGATATTTTTTAACATATAATTCAATGAAAAAGTACATAAAGGAAAAAACCTCATAACTGAGCATCGTAAGAAGAACACTCTCGAATTTCAGCCCTCAATTAGCCTAAAATGACATAAATATAAAAATATATATAATTTTCAACCAAGGATATCTCATTAAAGAGGAGAAATAATGATATGATGTTCTAGAAAAAGAAATAACTAATTGTGGAAATTTGAACGCAATTGATGTTGGTTGATTTGGAACAAGGACGGTGGGTTGGTGGCTCAGAGAAAAATTGTCTCTCCAGGTCATTTCTGGATAGGATTGGATTACAAGAAGAAGAATTTGGTAAAGAGACGTGACCCTGGTCCAATTAATGAAATAAAAGGAAATGTATATGGCTTGTCTTTTAAAAGTATAAGGCAATTATAATCCATTACCAGGCCCCAATTTAGGCATTCTCCAAGTCACTCCACATGACCATTTATTGAGCCATTACACGGCATGTACATAGTGACCCGCAGAAACTTGGTACATGGATTGTACATCAAATTACATGTCGTGTATTCTGTAAATTTCCATAAACTCTTCTTTTTCTCAGAACACTAGGGAAAAAGGATTGATACATGAAATGATGATTCAGGATCTTACAGAATTATCCCATTAAATAAATTCATCCCTGAATATCCTTATGTAGGGGGTGAAGAAGAATATTCCTCAAACAACTCTGGCCACTACGATCATGCATCATCCTCCCTCTACCATATATCGTCCTATACTCTCTTGGGCTACCACAACACTCGTACTGTAGGAATAGACTAGCCAGGGATAACCTTTTCTAATCAATCATCAATCCGGATAAGATTCTCCTTGAATGAGGCATCCACCACCAACTGAACCCCCTCAAGTTGAAAAACATTAGATGGGTCTGAGTAGTAATGACATAGCTGTAAAAAGATGAAGGATTTTTTAATATATTAGTATCTATGAGGTATCTACAACCGATAGGCAACTTTCCCAACTCTATCCAAAACCTCAAAATGTCCATCATATCTGTGAAAAATCATGCACTGTATCATAATCCTCCTATGTCAAAACCGCAGTGTGACATGTAGTATAACCTGATCTCTGACATTGAACAACTTTGGTTGTCTCCGTCGATTACCGATTGACTTCTATTGTGACAATGCAGTATCCATCCTCTTCAAAATCAACTCTATATGCTCCATGGTCTCCTAGAGAATATGAGGTCCCCACATAGCTACCACTCATTCCTCTAACCAACGTAGAGTTGATTTGAATGTCAAACTGTACAAATCCTCACAAGGTTCCTTCTGAATAGTTTCATGAAAACTATTATTGTAGGCTAGCTCCACAAGAGGTGTGTTCATCTCCGAAGAACCTCCAAAATCTAGTATGCATGATTGAAGCATTTCCTCCACCCCATGTATCGTTTGCTCAGACAGACTATCTATGAATGGCAACTTTTACTCTAATGTACCTACGTACCCAACTCCCTCTACAGTCTTATATATTCCCGTGATGTAAAACGAGTGTCCCAGTTTGAAACGATGGAGTGAGGAAAGCCATGTAAACATACAATTAGTTGGATGTACAATCTCTCAAGATAATCAACAATGAAGGTCTCCTTGATCAATAAGATGTGGGAAAAATCAGTGAATATGTTAGCGATAACACAAACTGCATCATTACCTTGTGGCAACCTCAGTAAGAATGTCATCAAATCCATCACAACTGCATTCCACTTCCACTCGGGAATAGGTAGCTACATAAAAATACCTACTAGTCATGGATTCTCTGCCTTCACATGTTGAAAGGTGGAACACCTCCTCAAAAAAGTAGCAACATACCTCTTTATTCCTGGCCACCAATACTTATGGTTTATATCTTGATACATCTTGGTGCCACTGGGATGAACTTCCAAAACTAAAGAATGAAAATCATGTATCATCTCCACATGTATTTCTACTAACAACCATATGCACCCATGAATATATAAAATCCCATCCCCACCTATGGACCATCTAGGAACAAGGTCCTCTCTTAACACACTCTCCCATAGATCTATCCCTTCAAAGTCAGATAGCTACCTCATTTTCACTCGATCAAGAAGAGTAGAGGTAATGGTTACAGAAGAAAGAAATGCTTGCTCATTCCTATTGTTCACCTCCAAATGCATCTTAGAAAATATATCCATAATCTTCCACTCACTTATAGACTCCTAAACATCATGTATATGAGTTATCATACTCAATGAATCAGTCATCATGTTTCCATTACCTAGTGTATAGGCAATCTCAAAGTCAAGAGGCTGAAGGTACTCAACCCACCTTCGATGTCTCAAATTCAAATCCCACTGAGTAAAGATGTAATTCAGAATTTTTTGGTCCATTATAACCGAAAAATTCTCTCCCATAAGATAATATATCCAACACAGAATACCCTGAACATCTTCTGCCAACTCGACATCATGTGTTGGGTAATTCCTCTCATGTATCCTCAACTACTGAGACCCGTATGCAAGGGCGACTTCCCCTTAAATAAGAACTACTCCCATCCTGATACCTAAAGCATCATTGTATATAGTATAGCTCTTTCCTGGATATGGAAATACTAGTATCGATGCTAAATTCATCTTCCCATTCTTCTCCTAATAGTCTGAATCCCATTAATCTGGACATAATAATTCACACCCTTCTTCGTGATCCCCATCAGTGGTGCTACTAACCATGAAAAGTCATTTATGAAATGTTTGTATTATCCAACCAGCCCTAGAAAACCATACACCTCAAATACATTCCATGACTACTCCTAGGAAACTACTACTCTCACATTCCCTAGGTCTACTGACACTATTATCTCTGAGATAACATTACCCAAGAAATGAATTTGGTCCTTCCAAATGTGGCATTTTGAGTGCTTAACATATAACTGATTATATCTTAGATTAATGAAAATGTTCTCAAGATGGGAAGAATGGTCCAGTCCACTGTTAGTTTACCCTAAGATATCGTCTACAATGTCTACCTCAAATGAATCCAATAATGGATGGGAAAATCATTTCATCAGTGCCATGAAAACTGCAGGTGCATTCGTGACACCGAACCGAATAACCTCATACTCGTATAGACCATACCTATTTCAAATTTTTATAAGAGATATATCATATTGTCTAACATGCAACAATTTATAACTGTATCTCAGGTCAATCTTCAAAAACATGTGGGCTCCTCGATGATAATCAAAGAGATCATCAATAATCTTCATGGGATATTGGTTTGTAACAATCAAGTTCTTTAGCTTCTGATAGTCCACACAATATTAGAGGGTACCACATTCCTTCTTCAGAAACAGGATAAGAGAATCCCATGGAGACGTACATGGTCAGATTAAACCATTTTCCTACAACTCATCCAACTGTTTCTTGAGCTCATGTAACCCTAGTGTTCCCATACTATAAATAGGAATGATCACTAGTACTGTTCCTTGAACAAGATCAATATAAAATTCCACCTCTCACTTTGGAAGAAAACCTGTAAATTCCTCTACAATTATATCCCTGAAATGATCCACCACTGGAGGAATTTCATTCTGTGAAGTACCCTGGTCATACATATAGAGACTAGAAATCTATGCTATAACCCCTCCCAACCCATGACGTTAGGGTCCCACTCTTCTCACCTAGACATTAATTTCTCCTTTATGTAGAATCATAATGACCTCTAGTGATGTGAAACTCACACTAATGAAATAAAATTCAACAACATCCTAGAAGGGAATCAACTAGACCATTCCATGAATGGAATAATATCCAATCATCTCTAAGAACTATAGGTCCCATAATAAGTGACATCTACTTATATCAATAGGGAGAACCTTACACTGACGTATAGTAAACATTTGATCACCCAATGGTGTTTCCAGAATCACAACATCCACAAAAGTAAATATACAGAGACTGAGGCTCTCCAAAAAAGAAATAGATATGAAACTATGTGAAGGACATGTATCAAAAATTGAAAAAGATAAAAATGAGGTAACTAGAATCGTACTTCAAATTGTAGAGGGTATGAGATACTACTCTGGATGGGTCTTCTTCAGTTCAAATGTCTATCATGTACTGTGGTCCTGTGACCCTACCTGACCACCATGATCTGGTCCACCATGTTGTCATTGAAGGCCTAGCGATTGGCTACCATGACCATGACCACCACCTCAGCCTTTGCAGCCAGAAAAACACAAGTTCCTAGACTGATGAGAAACTATTGGTCCTACTACTAAATTAGGAGTCATTGAAGAACCTCTTTCACCCACTACTGGTGTTAAGAACTGACATAAACGCATAAGATGACACATCTTGCTGCAAGATCAGCACTCAACTAGGTCTCTCAACAAATGTCACCTCGTATGTCTGCCTTTCCCACACCATTAGAATACCACATAGCTACCTAAATGTATATCCCGCCTCCTCAGATATCCATGTGTAGACTCATGGTGGTGCATCCTACTATAAACTGGAGAATCACCAATTCTGGATACCAAACCACCATGGACCATAGCTCCAGAATCCCTTAAGCTGCGCTTGGTGATCAGTACTAGGTTGACTATGGTTGATATCGTCATTAACATGATATTGTTCACCAGAGATCGGATTCCATGCCTAAGACCATCCTCAATCATTCTTGATAGGAAAATCACAGCACCCCCTATAATGGTTTTGAAGCACTACAACTCTGTGTTGTGTGAATTTTACACCATGACTGAAAGGGTTCCCTACTCCACGCTCATCAACTCTCGGGATAGATCAGCCCCGAAAGTCACCAGGTAGAAGTAGTGGATGAAGGTAAACTTGAACTCATCCCACGTCATAACCTACTGGTGTCATGAATTTGATATCACATACCAACATCTCTTAGAGTAATCCCAAAAAAATTATGAATCGAGCATCACCTTCCTCTCTAGAGGCGTCACCTGATGCTCGATGATTGACAAACCAGGACTCTACAGCTTGAGGTCCCCCATCACTTGAGAAGGTGTCAGGATAATGCTTCCAAAAGACCCATGTCAACTCTTCCATTGACGGGGCTGGATGTGGTGCTCCCAAGATGGTCTTCTTCAACATCATGATGGCGTCTCAGAACAAAGAATCGACAACTATATCCGGAATTATGGTTGTTGCCCTTAAAAGCATGACTATAGGATCTGCAAGTAGTCCCTGATCATCTATGTCCAGTGTCTGGTCACTTCCCTAAATCTGGCGTAGCACCAGAGGATGTCACAGTGGCATGACTCTTCACGGTCAAGAAAACACCTTAGTTAAAGATTATCATGGACTGAAACATAGAAGTGAATGAAAGGAATAAAAGAAGGACAAAATTATTGTTTTTCAAAACAGGGATACACGATGTGTCTGAACACTACATTGTGTATTCCTTTAATTATTCACATGGGCATGTACTCTTGCCAAATATGGTCGTGTAACAACCCATACACCTAGTGTTTTCTCCCAAGACACAATGTGTATTAGAATCATTTCCCCTACTCGAGTAATTCTACACAAATAACCTAAATTGTTCTTGAGGAATGATACTAAACATCATGTTCGTTCAAAACACAGTGTGTACAAAAAGGATTTCAATTACCTGTGTTGTTAGTCAGATGGCCAGATACTTGATCGACTACACACTGTGTGTTCAAGCTACAAACGAAGATTAATATCTGAGTTTCATTCATCCTTGTCGTTAGTCACATGGGTGGACACATGGTCCCTATAACATGACATGTACTACTAGTACAAAACATGTGATACCAACGATTTCAACACACCATGTCTTTTCCCACGCAGTCAGTTAGATAGGTAAAGATTACATGGCGTGTATATAGAGTACATTGAGTGAAATTTAGAAATATTTTTTCCTCCCGAACAGATGGTTGCATGGCTTGTATTCCTCAATACACATCATGCATTCTATGTTTTTATAGAAAGTAATCTTTAAAAACTACTCTCAAACCCGAAAACCCTGAAGCATCCAATAATGTGGAACATTACGATCTGTGGGGATATAATCCCCAATAATCAAGGCTTGGCCTCAGATTCATTTATTTCAAAAAAAAGTATAATAGTTAAATCAATAAAATAATCAAATAAATTCTGATCCTTGGGGGCCCATAACACAACAGGGACCATAGTTTGGTGTTCATTCAATTGAACATTAAAAATTCGAATTTCCCTATAAAAAATAATGTATTTTATCAAATCATCCAACACAAAAACATGCATATCTAGCACAACATCTATCACAACAACATAAAATCACTTAGTCAATCATAATGGGATGATTAAAATGCATGAAATGTGATCTCTAGAAAGTTCTTATAAGATTATTGAGATGGAATACCCACATCTCATCGGGTTACAACACAAATATGAAAACAATTATATCAACAATAATAGCACTATACATTTGAATCATGTAATGGTGAAGTCAAATCAACAGTAATAATTTAAAAATATGAAAAATTTGTAATATAAAAAGAAAATTGGAATTTACCTATACATGGATTTTCTACTCCCATTCCTAGATTATTATGAATTACCTATTCCTTTCTATCCCTGACTATAGGCTTCAAATAGTAAGACAAGAAGGAAACAATTCCGCTAATAACACATTGTAACATCTCTGTTCTTGGTGCCAATCAAATATTCCCCATACCTGGTTGGTCACATGGCCCCAAGTACATTTCCCCAAATGCCAAAGGCTACCAACTAGCAGTGAGGGCCTTGGGAGTGATAGTGGTAAACTATTCCCTCATTTCCATAGAAACAATGCGAGATCAAGCAGATAATAGTAGCGTTAAGAGTAATAATGCCATATTATAGTAAATAGCAGAAGAATGTATGTAACTAAACAACTACAGTATATATATATCAATAATAATGCACATCACCAGTATCTAGTAAAGAATCCAAACAATTCACAATGTGGGAATACAATACTAAACCAATGTACAATGGAAAACAAGTAAATAACTCTATATGCATTATAATCCTCAGCTTGGTCCCATTCTCTATAGTTTCACAGAAGCCAAGTACCTAATATAGACGTGGGATTGTCCTTATCTATAACTAGAATAATATAATTGGTTTGGGCCAAAAATATAGACACAAATAGGGTTTTCGATGAATCCCAATATGAAACCACCTAAATATCTATGGCTAACTATCAGTGAATATATATGGCATAAAATATTAAAATTTATTTAATAAAGAAGGAAGTACTCAGAAGTAATAAATCCTACATTTTCAACTACATTAATTTACATTTGTTATATAATCAACCAAACAATATCAAGAAACACTATGGTAAGTTATAAAAAATCTAACCCCTCTAGTTCAGCTTAAGAATGACTCTATTAGAAAGCAGTCCCCATCAATTCCACATTGGTCTCATAACAGTAAACTATTGACACTCTATAGAAGAACTCAACCTCCAATTTCCCATGTGGTATCGCAATGTGAAACTATAGACACTCTAATTAAGCACTCATGTCCATCCCCCCATATGGTATCTGAATGTGAAAAGTATAACGAACACTCTGGGAAAGCCCTCAGCTTCTAGTTACCCTACGGTCTAACTACACTAGGTTCTCACGGCCCAGTGTAAGTCAATCGTGCACAACCGATAAGCTGTGGAAAAATCAAAACACAATATAATACTTTTCTAAAGTGCTAAAAATCTTATCTAATAACATCACTCCATCCTAACAGCAATAGACATGGAAAACAAAGCAGCCTCACAGGCTATTCTGGACCCAAAAACCAAAACAATCAAACCTAGGAAAACACATCCATATGATGCAAAATTAACATTATTCTCAATAAAAATCCCAAACTCAAGAAATCATGGCCTATCAGGAATTATTGGGTTAAAATCCCAAGACACACATTACCCAGAAATGTTGTAGTAGGCTATTTTGTCACATTTGATTCAATGAAAAACTACCGAAAGGATCAAACCACCAACCTCGACATCATAAAAACAGAACTCTTGATCATTTTCCTTGGAGTCGTCCTACAACAATGTCAATCTACCAAAACCTCTAAAAAATTATACCATGAATATCTAATGAAAGATGAGAAATCAAGAGATTAATCTCTAGAAGAAGTATGAAATCACCATGGAGATTCCAATGCTATCGACAACCGTTGATTCAGAGGACGGACGATGGGTGGTTGGCTCGGAGAAGAATCGACACTCCCGGTCATTCCAAGATGTGATGGGGTTAGAAGAAGATGTATTTGGGAATAAAACGTGACCTCTGTCCATTTAATGAAATAAATGTAAAATTAAATGGTGTGACTTTTGAAAGTAAAAAATGTGTATATGCCTTTACCGGGCCTTACTTTAGGTTTCCTATATGTCACCCCACATGGCCATGTACTCGGTCGTTACATGGGTAGTACATGTTCACCCATGGAAACCGGGTACACGACCTGTACTTCAATGTACACAGTTTGTAATACTTAAATTTCTAGAAACTTCTATTTTTCATAAAACACTATAAAAACAGGATCCATACCAGAAATGAAGATCCAGGATCTTACATGAATGATGATGAGTTATGGAAATTTTTTAGAAAACAAAGTATATGGTTTTTCATAATGTTCCAAATTTTTTATTTATGAATTATTTTTCAAGAAACCAAGATAATCATTTCCTCTAATCTATTTTATTTCTAGTTAATTTTCATGAATGTTTGAAAAGTGTGTTTTTTTAATTTAAAAGTGGCATGAAATATTATTTATATAATAATTATTGTTATGATATATGTTTATTTTTTATCCTCTTAACACAATGTGGAATTGAATAGGATCTCAATGTATGATAATATTTAGATACTTAAATGTAACAGTGATATAAAAATTACATTTATTAAAATATATTAACACCCATATTTTGAAGGTTTTCGACTTTATAGTGCTTCTATGGACATATAATTTTTCATTTTTCTGTATTTTTTTACTTAGTATTTAAAATTAAATGAGATTAATTGAGACAATATAATATGTATAGAGAAGACTAATTCTTTTAATGGTCTTGTATATAGGGAATCCAGATTGGGAAGGATATTTCATAAGTAGATCTGCATCATATTTTTGATGACTTGAGATGACTATATTTCATTGTATTCTAAGATGATGGAGGGTGGTAAATGGTTAGTTTTTTTTAAGAAGAAAATATTTTAATAGATCATTCAAATCTTATTTCTATATCACTATATCAAACATATGAACATAGAATTTCCACTTTGAATCTATAATGGAATAGTTTTTTTCTATGATTGTAAATATATTATTAATTTAATTATTCTTATATTGAAGAACATATGATTGGGAAGAAAAAAATAAACCTTTAGTGGATTATAAATCCGGAGAATGATCCAATAATTATAAAAAAATTATATATGTTTTTTTCATTAATAATTCATTCAACTGAGAGTTAGGCTATGATTCTACACAATATGGGATGATATTTTGTAGGTCATATAAATTGATTTTTTTGTGAAAAAATATATTATATTCAATACACCATAATTTTATCACCCTTCTCAGTGGTGAACCATTTTACTAGATACTTTAATGATGAATTTTCATTCTTAATAACCATTAATGATATATATATATATATATATATATATATTTATTTATAAAATTACAATTCTATGAATAAAAATGTCATAACTTTTTTACATTTTTGCTAAATATTATTTTTTTATTTTATGAAATTGTAATGTAAAAAATGATTATTAAATATTTAATTCTATAATATAACTAGATATATTTATAAAATGGATTTCAAATATGCAAACAACACATTGAAATAACGAAACTATTAATTTATCATTGTATTTAAAAAATATTTGAAAAAGATAAATTCAATAATATACTGCATATCACATAATATAATGAATAAATTTTTACATTCAGCTAATTTTATTAATGAAAAAAAATTCAACCACACCATAATAAATTACATTTAATATCCAATATAATCATTAATGTTATTATACTTCAATGAAATAATAAATTAAAAAATATTTTATTCAAACCCCACTACCTCATATAAATATAAACCATCACCAACAAAATTATTATCACATATTTAGCATCATGTAATTATATTATTCCAAAAAACCACATCCTTTATAAATATTATCCATTTTCCGGTCTTGGTCTCATCAGAGTGTCATTGTTTTATTGTATAAGACAATTAAAAAAGGGGGCATCATGAGAGTTATAAAAGAACTTCAATGAATTATAATTTCATTTTATAAATATTCTTATTCTCCAATATAAAAGATTATATAATTTGGCTCTTTGTCATAAAGTAAATATGATAATAAAACTATAATATATAAGGTAATTTAAAATAAAATATATATTAATTTAATATCTATGAACCATATATTTATTATTTATATAACCACCTAGAATAATGCTTCCATTAAAAGTAAATTTATGCCACCATGAATGTTTAAAATATATAATAATTCTTTCAAATATAAAAATAAAATATATTTTATTTTATTATTAATATTTTTGAAAGGTTTTATAATGATAAAAAAATTAATCAAATTAACATCATCATGGAATATTGAACCACCAAATAGAACATAAAATTATGTGAAATGTTAAATTTTCAATGAACCATACATTTATTGGATCTCAAATTTATAATTAGAGACATTTGATCAATTATAAATACAAGAAATATATTTCTTATGAATTATTATGTCCTTGACTATATGAATATGAACATGAATAATTACACCTATAATTTTTTGACTCTAGACCATTGAAATAATCATCCTCGATATGATGGAATTTAATAACAATTTTAAATGAAGTATCTATAAATGCAAATAAAATAAAAATATTAACAAAATTAATATATTCTAATTTTCTAAGTCATTTTTTATCTTAATTGAATTTTATTATATAGATGATTAGGTGTGTGTATTAATCCATATTATTACTCGTGGTTTATGAATTCCAAAAACACCATTCTTGTTATGGGGTTTGATGTCACTTTAATTATTTAACAATTTTTCTCTTTTCTAACCAATTTTCCATCAATCATATATATATATATATATTATTAAATATATATGTAAATAATTGATAATTAATTTTATAGGTAATGGATGTGTTTCATTTTCCATTTGAGAACACTTATATGTAAAAAATAAATATACATTAAAAAATTTATATTTGTAATTACTTTCCACATATTATCCATTCAAGTTATTTTTCCATATAAGATCTATAATATGGAAAATATAATACGGATAAATAATCAAGTCGTTTTTTTAAATCGAAACACTTTACTCTTTTCTCTATTAAATGATCATAATACATTTTTACAAAAAATGATTAACAATATCCTTTTTCACCTATGTCTCTACATTTTCTTTTAATTATCACATATATTAATGTATTTCATCTTATATTATGTCTCATTAATAAATTTTTTAAGTCCCAAATTCCTAAATCACTTCATTTATTTGAGAATATATTGTATAATTTGTAAATTCATTTATAAATTATTATGTAACATGTTTCATTATCATTCAATCGTCATATGTATACTATTTATATAAGATTTATTTCTATGTAGACTAAACGTGAATGAAATATTATGACGTGATTGGTGGGATTGAATTCAAATATCCCTCCAATATATTTGGTAATGTTATATATCTCAGATTCTAATTATTCAAGTGGGTGGTGTAGTTAAAATTGTTCATAATGATTTATAATGTCATGATGTTGATAGATTTATCATAGTGTTATGATGTTCAGGTGGGTGGCCATAAATTATTATTTTGATGACATTTATTCTTTTTTTTCACATTCATAAAATTTAAATTATTAAAATATATATACAAAATTGACCCTTTTATTCTTGGTTTTCATGATTTGATGTATCATCATATTATTCCATGATTATATGTTATAAAAAATGTTCCCTTTCTTGTATCAATATCATTCATATAATCATTATTCACTTAATTTATTTTATTATATGACAGTTCTCATTTATATAGTTCCAATGGATATCCTATTTCATGATGGACTTTTAATGAATGTGGATCCTAAATATAAGGTCTGAGTGAATGTGGATGTAATAATGTTTATTTAGTGGTTTTATATAGTTAATAAATAATATATAATACATATGAAGTTTTATAAGACTGTATATGGATATTTACGATTAATTCATGTTATAACATATGTGTTGGATGATTTTTTTTAAAATAAACTGTTATTTTTGGAATTATATTACAAATATTAATAGATAATACACAATAAATCATATATATTAAAACACTACAAATGTTAAGTTGACATATACATGTGACATATGAGTTATTGACAATATTATAATGAGTATAATTTTTTAATAATTTTATGTTGATTTTTTTCATCCCTATTATCATTTTTATTATTTAATGAAATGAGAATAAAATATTTATGAAAACAAAAAATTCAAAGGGAAACATAATTAATACCTAAATGAGATTTTAATATGATGGGACATGGATTTGATAAAATCATGGATGTACTTCTATAGATTACTATTGTTACAAATAATTTCATGAACCATATGGAGCATTGAAATTATCCCATGAGTGATCTAGATGTGAAAATTCAGTTAGGTGATGCATACCTTCCTATAATAGCAGATCAATTGATCCATTAATCTGTAAGAAATGAATTATATATATTGAATAGATATTTTATATCAAAAAATTCAGTAAAAAATTGTAAATTTTTTATAGTGTATCACTTTGATGGATATGATGATTAGTCAATGATACATACAATTAATGATATGAAAAAATGGAAGATTTATTTATGGAATAAGAATAATTTGATAAAATATTTTTCAGAACAAAATTTTCTCCCAGTATCTATATTCAAATACTTATGTAATATCATCAAAATAAGAAAATAAGTGAAAAATTACATTGGAAATATAACGGGAAAAATGATTTCACGGTATTACGCTATATTTTTTATAGATACCAAATACTAGTTTAAATGATAATAAACTAACTAAAACCCATGTATTGAAATGAATTCTGCTACTCAATACTTAAATGACTACAATGAAAAATTATTATAAATATATATAGTGGAGACACATATTGTATTATTATAATGATATATAGGGGATTGAGATAATATATTAATAATAGAGAATATATTTTGAGTATTAATAGTGAAATATTATTGATTAATAAATATTCAAAAACCAACTTGTCTATATCGTGGGGAAAATCATCCATAAATCAACACCAATTGAATGATAAAGTGATTTTTTTCCTTGAAAAAGGGATACACGTTCATGTATAATTAAATTATTTACATAATCTATTAAATTTTATAGAGTAACATAATGTTTATACCCAACCATCAACCGTTCTATCAACCATAGAACTATAAGGAACATTGGAAATTTGAATATCATTTCAATAGACATAGAGTTAAAGATGATAATTGTTGACCATAACCAATAAAACTATGTGAACAATGAATAATATTTAATATCATTATAGGTGGGGTGGACATTGAATATGAAGTAAAAATGTGTACACATATTATTAATTCATAAATAGAGAATAACTTATTTGATTCATCATTTACACATTCTTTTAGGCCATGAATGATTAGAAGATATAATAACACACCGCCTTAAGAAATAGAGGTTGAGGTATCAGTGAAAATAGAAATTCATTAAAATATTTCATCTCATATATTTAACTCCTATCATATTAACAAATATCATATTAATCTCTAATAACATCTGGTTAAAATATCCCTAGTATAATTAAATGTTAATGTAGGCATTGATTGGTTGTCATATATAGATCCAACATAAACTATTTCTATATTGAGATTATATTACACATCCCAAAAAATATTATGATTATATACATGTCAAAATGGAATTATGAATCTTTATTATCAAATAATACTCATGAATTGGTGATGTTCCCATAATATGAATAATATATTTATCTATTTTGTATATAAGTGGAAATGGGTATACTTCATAATGGTCTAATATAATGAAAATATGATTTTTTTCATCAATATTTTTGTGTCCCCTTATTGATAAATAGTTTATTTTTCATATATAACATATATGTAGATAATATCTTAATCTAAGATTCCCTGTATAATAATCCTTTTTAAACTAATTGATCTTATGAAGAATCAACTATAAAAGTTGGAAAAGAGATTTATTTGTCCAAATTATTCCCAATGGGGTTATGTGGCTCTCTTTTTTAAGTATAATGATGTTCAATGAATCCATTAATTGACTATTTTGGGCATAACAAGATCGTGAAAAAGAACAAGGATCCCCAGAAACTAATTGATGAAATATTCCACTAAATATAAATGATTCATTTATAAAACCCACCATTTCACTAATATATATATTTTTTGATTTTCCATTATTATTTAAGAACATCCAACTTCTAAGTAATATTTGAGTTTAAAAAAAACAACCCCATCACATGATTTGTTCATGGTTTATACAATCATATGGCTAAACAATGGAGGGTGAGGGTTTGGGTAGAGTGAATTTTCCATGGTTTCAGAATATTATATCTAACTATGTGTGGCGGAGTAGTAACTATAAAGGATGTATTTCTACATAATAAATTAAATCTATATATCTCATGTATATTTTATCCAATATCAAACCCCTACACTGTGAGATCCATGTACATTAAAATTTTTCCTTCATAAAAAGTCACCCATAACAAATTTATATTCAATTAGCCTTTTTTTCTCTATAATTTTATGATCATCCATGTCAATTGGATTTGGTGCTTCATCAATTATACTTTAGGGATTATTACATTATTATTTTGGTTCTTTCTTGGTGTAATACCCTTTCATGTTTCATTATCAGTTTTTCCAACTTCTAATGCATTGATCTTCTAATTATACGTGTGTTGAATACCCTTGATGGTTGATTAGTAGAATAATGGATTAATAATTGTGTTTTTGTTTTATGTATTATGGTTTATGTTTATCCTATATTATCTTATTTGTCAGAGTGAGTAACCCAGTAAGGGGTGAATTGAATACCCAAAAAATTCTATTAAAACTAGAATTACAAAAATCAAAAAATTAATTAAAATGACTAAATTAACTAAATTAGAACACCACTATAAATTTCAATCATTAATTTTTTTGAAAATATTTATTAATTCCTAGGTAAATAATATACAATATTAATTTGTAATTTGAAAACTATTTATTAAATTAAAATAATATAAAAAATTAATCATAATCAAAGAATTAATTTTTTTATAGTTTCAAAAAATAATTTTTCATGATTGAATTATAAATAAATAAAAGAAAATTTTGGTCTAGATTTTTGAATACAATTGGTTCAATCTCACAGAGAGACATAGTCTTATCCACTTGGTGATCACATTATATGAAGAAGATTATTTAGAAAAAATATTTTATCCACATCCAATATTCGGTTTTACAATAGTATACCACTATCAAGATAATACATGGCCTCTTGCACTATAATTTGTGGTATTATAATTATTAATTGGTTTCATATAACTTCTTCCACATTTTATGTTATATAATTAGTGTAAAATGAGTTAAAAAGATATATATGTATCCTATAGTTAAATCTTGAGATAGTTTGTTGTGAAATAAAGAGAGAAATGCACACAATGATCATAATTTAAAATAACATGAGAAAACTAATGAATTAAATGTATGAAGGGATATAGAAGATTTGTGTGTATTGAAGTACTGCGTGTGACTCCTAATTATGATTTTTAGTGAATCTTGAGTCGTTTTGTCATGAAAACATCAGAAAAATAGTGTATCATTGAAAAATTTTCTCTTGACTACATGAAGACACTGAATATGTATTTTTATTCTTCTTCCTCATTCCATTATTGTCATATGTGTTATTTCAAGGACCTAAAACTCCTGTTTCGTTTAAATTTTTCAGGGATTTCTCCTTTCACTATATCATATTTATATTTATCACTTTATTTCACATGATAGTTTTCTTCTATTTTTTTAATATCATGCACCCATAAATTATGATGCCTAAAACAAGGGAAAACATATCCTTTAATTCATATTATCATTCAATTAATATTCAATAATTAATATCAAAATTAGTATTAAATTGAATAAACTAACCATTAGAGACATTTAACTTAAAAAATATATTTCGTAAACAATAGAGGGGATTAATGGAACAATGAAATGATTCTAAAAGTGTGTTATTCTAGTGTTGTATCAATATTAATGTAAGACTTTTGAATATTTATTCATTGTCAATAGTTACTTGTACTAGAAATGTGTAATTTAATATTTTTCAAAAATTCAATTTTGGGGGTGTTTTAGCTAATGATAAGTCTTCCTTTGGGTGGTTACTCCTCTAATGGTAGGCCATAGTGGCAGTGACATATCTTGATAGTGTCACAAACTCATTGGTGAGTCATACTTATGAAAAATTTCATCAACTCATCAGATTATATGATAATTATTGAAAACATGAAAGTCATTAATTTTATAATAAGCATGATAAAACTGATTATGTTATAATTAAAACAAGGAAGTCAAAATTCTTCCTATTTTGATAAAAAAAATTCATGTCATCAAAGGTGAGATAATAAAATGATCACATTACATTCACATTACATTCACATGATTTTAATGATAAATCTATGCACTGAATATAGGTGGTAACAAAGGGACATAAATAAAATCATATTAAAATATATAATTAAATTCCATACCAGTGTTCTCCACCTTTTGTTATTATCAAAATCATCAATATAATATTAAGTAGGAAAATGATTGATAATTAAAATATCATGATAGGTTTCATTAAAAACTATTGATGTGTTGGAAAAAACATATAAATGAAAAATATACCATAAAAGATAAAATTTCCAATCCCGCAACAATGTCAATGTTTTTGCAGAATGGTACATCATTGATTTTCCTTTTTTCCTTTGCTGGGATAGGGTATACAGAATAAATAATGGTGAAATTGGTTTAATTAAGAAAATAAGTTGGAGATTATGGAGGACAAAGAATAGTATAATGTGCACTAGGAGTAGATAACTGTCCTCTGGTAAATATGGTTATGTGGTGGCTAATATTTTTTAAATAGATAAAAGGATGGAAATAGTCTAGTAGATGAGCACGGGTATTTCAAGTTACTCCTATCTAAATTGATAATTCAAAATAAATTCATAACCTTTTTAATGGAGTATATATAGTATCCCATTATTATCATATATTGATATGACATCATTTTAGATAAATATTCTATACATGACAAAAATAAATTCCTGAGGACCGAAATAATTTATTGTCTTTGGAAACATGCAGACAAAATATTCTATCATGGTGAATGATCATGGAAATCACTCATACCGATCTCTAAATTTAGTAATTCTTCCAAAAAAATTAAATAGCCTATTGAAGTGAAACATAAGAATAAGTTGAACTCAGACGCTTAGTAAGGGTAATTAATGGAAATGTGTAGCATACCATCAAAAAAGGTTATGGAACATTATAATAATATTAAAATATATTACACTTAATATTGTATATCCAAATAAATATTGGCAGTTCATATGAAATGAATCACGATGAAATATAAAAGCTGATCAATGAAAACATAAAATAGGAATAAAACATGGAGTTATAGGGATCATATAAGACTATAATTACCCAATATCAAGGCATCCAACCAAGTCCTTTTTAACAAGTATGGCTTTGGTTAATCACCAAGGTACCTAAATAGGTAATCGGATTCCCTCTAGTGTACCCTATTATTCAAGGCTTGAGATGTGCTATCATGTACCATCCTATTGTGAGCATAATATTTCCTCTAGTGTACCCTTTTTTTGGTCATAGGATATCCTCTTGTTTACACTCTTATTTCATGCTCGGGATTTCTTCTTGAACACCCCCTTGTTTTTTGGGATTCCCTCCCATATAACCCTTGACCTCATTATAAAATTTATAATTACCCAATGGATTCGACTGAGATATTTCTCCCACCTATCACCGAATGAAATCAAAAATTCTTGAGACAAAGAATCATCATATCATGACCCATGAAAAGTGATGGTTTTTATAAACATCAAATAATTTCCCATGAAATTAAATGTGTATCATTGAAATTTCATAACATAAAAACCTAAATAAAAAAGATATGTTTTATAATAATTTCATCAATGCATAACCCATAAGGAGAATCGATTTTCAATGTATATTACTTGTGTAAGTGAAACATGTGTCATAATAATTATTCCTTCAAAACATAATCCATACAAGAATGAATATGAATGGATCCGATGGATCATTTTTGGGAAGGGCTAGATTAAAATCAATAGATTTTATCTTATATAGAAAATATCATTGAAAATTATTGTAATAATATTTCATGAGAAAAATACTCTATCAACATTATAAAATACTTTTAAATCAAAAAAAAATATTGGAATTAATTTTTTCTGAAAATAATTTGATAACATAGAAAGATGTCTTGATATAATTTTGATAAATAATTCCATGAAAACATGTGAAAATATGTTTTAATAAATTTCTAAAAAAAATTCAATTGAAAAAATATAATATAAGATTGAAGAAATTTTAATGACATTTTTTATTGAAAACACATTCAAAAAGTATAAATAAATATTGAAAAATATTTGAAATACCTTTCTTCAGAAATACCTTGAAGACATATAAATAATTATTAAATTCAATTGAAAGCCATTTTCTAAGAAAATATGTAAAAAAACTCATGAAACAAATTTGGGAATCCCTTTCCCCTAAAAATATATAAAATATTCTTTAAAACCATTTAAAAATATTTTTAATTGAAAAAAAAAATGTCAACATATAAATATATCTGGATAGCATTTGAAATTAATTTCATTGAAAATAATTTTAAAACACATAAATAAGGCATGAAAACATTTCAAAAATCAATTTCCTTGAAAAAATATAATTGAAAACCATTTACTTGAAAATTATTTTAAAAAAAATTATTATAAATTATACATTTCAACATGAAAAAAATCATAAAATTGATGGAGGGTAAATCTATACTTGTCGCACGAGTTAAAAAGAACAGACCTTTTTCACGGTAAAAAGGGTAAAAACATTGTTTGGAAAGAGACAAAAGGATTCCATTTAAATCATTGGTTAGATAAAAAAGGTAAAAACTACTTTGAATTATCATCATATATTAGTAGAATATTCTTGGCAATCCTTTTTAGAAATCATGGTTCTAAAGAACACAGATTCCCGATAGAAGACAGGATGACATTAGGATTTTATAAAAAAATATTCATAACAATATTATTTACCAAAGTGTGAACCAATTGAAAAAATATGTGAATATATAATTAATCATCAAATTAGAATAAAATTTATGAATGTTCATGGGAGTTTTATCATTATATTTCATCAAAGGAATCAAAATCATAATCAATTTCAAAAAGAGATGAGATTGTTTCAACATACTCTTACAACATGATAACATTAAACCATATTCCTCGTTTATTAAAATTAATTTACATAAAGCATTAATATCATTACAATATTCGTAATCTTAATTAATTTGTTTAAATATAGTATATACACCTCTTGGAAAATTATAGTTCCATAACATGGCTTCTATCTCAATGAAAGTAAATTGAGACAAAACAATCTTATTGATTTAGTATATTTTGAAAAATAAACCCCATGAAAGGAAGATAATAGAATGGGTATGTAAAAAAATAAATTTTTTGAATAATAATCATACAATACATTCATCAGTAATATATACACCAAAACAAAAGAAAGAGTGGTGAACATGGAATGTATCTCACAAAAATAAAAAGTGAGATGAAATCCTATTACCTTGTATCATGAATCTCGTCACACTCGATCAATCCACCTCTATAAAAAATATAAATATCTTATAAATATTTCTTAAGAACCATATTATTATATATAATTCCATATATGGTTTTATCATGACCATATATTACACATGTGTTAACAATCATAAGTTATAGATTCACATTAGTTAATATTTGCTTTGCTAATTGCATGCATCTTATTTATTTATGTTAGTATTCCTTATACTAATATCATGATTCATGAATGAAATAAAAGATATAAATAAAATTTATATTTCGTATATTTTTATTATAATTATCTATATAATATTGAATTAAAAATTTGAATACACTGTTCAAGGGGATGGTAAGTCTACATACACATGAACATTGTTTCCGTTTTATTGTTGGTTTTAAAGAATGAATAGAAATGAGTAATAATTATATATTTCAATAATATCATTAAATTATAATATTCAATTTATATATATAATATAATTTCTATAAACCCATCCTTTATACATTCCATGTAGTCTGTCAACTAATCACGTCGCTTTGAGGGGGTGATAGTCTACACTTCCTCAAATGAAATTATCATACTTAAACCTAATAGAATGTAAAAAATATATGTGTTGTAAATGGAATAAATAATAATAAATACATAATAAATATAATTAATAACATATATAAAAATATTTCTTTATCAAAATTTCCACTATGAGAAGCGGTAAATGAAAAATTAAGAATCATCGGTTAGTGAGGCGGTAGTTCACCGTACATGTGAAAAGTAAGTTCATTCCAATTTTATTGAAGTGTGAGTTAGTTTTGGTTTAACCATTATAATAAAACATAGTATTGTATTTTGGATACAATTTTTTTTTTATATTAATGGATTAAATATAATGTGGTGTTGAAGAAGTAAAATAATAGATGGAGTTTCAGAGACAGTGTTACCTCTTAATCGGGTAACACCATTCAGTTTGTGTCCAAAGGCTTCCTTAAACACCAAAATATACAATTATTGGATGAAGGGATGGGTTTTTAGAGGTTTATTGAGAATATATTTTATGAAAATTTTTGTTTTTATAGGTGTGAAGAAGAGGGAGAATTGGTGGACTTTATAGGGAAGGATGAGTGGCACTCTTGTAAATATTTTAAGACAACATTACACTCACAATTGTCATCATTCATGTGGATAAATGAATTATAAAAAGATGATAAAAGGGATTATAGGGTAAATATATATCCATTTAATATATTTTGGATAATTTTATAGGTTTTTTGGGCCCTAGTGTTTGGTTCAGTCCATTATTAAGCTTAAATTAACCTTAATTGATTTAATTAATTATAATCAATTTCCCAAATATTTTTTGTTTAAAATTAATTTGTACTTATTAATAATTTTTTGTAATTCTTATTCCAAATATGGAAGTAATTTTTAAAAATAAAAATCACATAATTGGTCGAAATTCATTTAATATTAATCCGGCATTCTAGTGGACAAACGGGTTTTAAAGTAAAACTGATCAAAAGTTTGAAATATTTTAAAATAAAGTATAAAATTTAACTGATATCAATGACATAAATTTTTGTAATTTATAAATATATTATCATATTTATAATTGAAAAAAAATTATAATTTTATATTTTATATAATTTATATTAAAAATATATTTTGAATTAAAATGCATCATTTTTACTATTTATCAAAAAATGATGTTTCACAAAAAAAATCCAAAAACATCACCCGAAGAAAATTTTGAAATTATAAATTTAGAAATAAATTTTTATATTAAATTATTTTTCTAAATTTTTTATAAATAATTTTATTATGATATACATTAGTACATGAAAAGTTTTATGCTTAAGAAATTAGTATATTTTTAAACATATTAAAATTTTAAAAAAAACATATATATTTCATTATCAATATGTTTTATTATATAAATCCATTATATAATATATTTTCAAAGTATTTATTACTATTCATGTTAATATGTTTCATGTATAGGTTATAATTATCTCAACTAATTTATTATAAAACCAAAAGGTGTATCATATAATGATTTGGGTTGTGTGTAATGTATGCCAAATCGTTGTTGCATGATTTATTTACCATGTAAGTGTGGAATGTAATTTACTTGAAGTCAAATGGTAACATCGATGTACTACAGAGAGAAAACTAAAATTTATGTCATGTGTAGTGCTTAGTTAACATGTTCATGGGGATAACACAAGGAAATCATAGTTCATTAATATAAGATAAATTATTTTTAGTGTAATGTGGAATGAAAAAATATATTAAACGTAAAATTAATTTGAAAAAAAAAATAATTCACTAATTCTTAGGATGTCACATTTTACACCCTTAAGATGAATTTCACCCAAAAAACTCAACTGGCATATCAACAGTTTAATACATCAATTTTTATTCATTGAAAACCACATCGTAAAAATGGATACAAAGACATCCCTTAAAATTGGAATGTTAGAACCATCACATTTACCCAATGGGACATATGGTTAGGTTATCACATATAAGAACATAAGATTGAAGTGAATGTTTGAAATGGAAGAAAAGAATAAATATTTATAGGGAGCGATTGAGGTCATCAATCCAAAACATGTAAATGAGAAGAGAAAAATTTTGAGCTTCATAGTCAAAAATAATTAATGATTTAAAAGGCCATAAGATAATAAATTTAAGGTATTAGGACAACATATTATCTTTTGTTCATTATTTTAAAATTGAGTAATTCATTTATTAACCAAGAATATAAGGATATTTATTTCTTGATATTTTTCTATAAAAAAATTTCAATTCTATAGTTATGCTTTTATGAATTTTTAATTCATTAATAACATCATGTAATGGACATCCAGGAATTAATTTTCATTCTAGATGTGCTAAAATACAATCTTAGTAGATCGTAAGACCCATTAATGAATGAGTACCACAGCAATATATCTATAAAAATTCTTAAAAATCAATAAGGTTAATACATTAATATAAAAAAATAAAAATTTACACTAAATATTCATTGAAAATAATATGTCCTAAAAAATATTTATACAATAAAAAAGACATTGTGTAGGATTGTGGTAGGAATGAATCCTTTATCATCCTTCGGTAATGGGTTCAAGACCCGCTGCCTTACTGGATGTGATTGGCTATCACCGGACATACAAGATTCCATTTTCTAGAACAATACTAATATAATTTCCAAAATATGATTACCATCCTTGGAATAATGTTAATCATTAAGTGGCATTTTAACCAAGGTTTTCAATTCAATCTAAATTCATAAGTACGTATTCAAAAGTTTAACATAAAAATTTCATGAATTTTTAACCTTATAATCCTTATAAAAGATGAAAACCCAATACATTACAAAGAAATCCATGAATTCCACCTCACATTGTTTACCCCATATATCACAATGTACCATTTTTTTAAAGTCAAAACATGTGTATTACCACATCATATATTCCCTTTAATCCTGGAAATAACATTAATTACCATATATCATTTTGAAAAACATTCATGATTCCTTATTCGAATGATAACAGGACACATTCTTCAAATACATGTATTTGTAATCTTATTCCTTGATGACATAGACCATTTTGTTAATAATGAGTTATAGGGTAATTTGTACCAGGCAATTAAATTATTCATTTCCAATATATCATTCTACAAATATCATTTTCTCAATTTTTAGGATTCATTATGGGTTACCTTCCCTTAATCAAAATATCTCCTTACTATGAAATCACTTACCTAGGTCTTAATAACCATTCAAAATATCCTTTTCAATCCTTAATGAAAACATATAATGAAACTAATAATACTTTTCACGACTCATATAAAATATTTGTTGAATTCCAAAACCCAAATACTTCATTAATCCATATTTATTCTTAAACCATTATTCATGATTCATCAACTTATTCCTTAATACATCATTCCTAAAATATTTAATATAAATAATTTCGTATGGTTCCTCAACCACAATATAATAATGCTTCTTATGATCAATTTAAACAATAAAGGTATAACATAACTAACCTCTCACATGTCTTTTAAAATCTCATTATATTCTAAAGTATAACAAAAACTCATACCACCTTCTTGATTCTATTCATGATCCATCCACTTGGGATATCCATATTCATAATTATAATACATTACATATCAAAAAAAATAAACGTTAACCATGTTATTCTTAGTTCTCTTCATTGAAAAAAACTATAATAAATTGGGTGAGAAACACATATCAAATAAGAAATTCACATAATTATGAACAATTACCTATAGGAAGTATACATCATGACACCTACCATTTAATCGACGACACCTTAGGTTTATCCTATCTTATTCATATTATTATTCAATTTATATAATTCAGAATGGTTAAGCATGATTTTGTGAATTCGTAGATAATATACACTGAGAGTGAAAAACTAGGTGTGTTGCAAGGCCCATTATCTTGTGCAATATAACCTTGAGTCAGGACCAGAACACATTTTTCAGAGTTGTTACCTCTAGTAACATATGTTCCTAAGGCATATCAACTTCTTGTTTCTAAATAGGGATGTATTTAAAGTAATCCGCTAACTTTATCCTTTACCAAACCTTCTCATATATTTTCCTCCACGTTAACACATCAATATTCATATACATAGAGACATCACTAAACAATACCATAGAAATATACCTTTGGATCTCAATAATGTCTTATCATCCTAATTTCTAATGTTTAACTAAACCATTTCCTTTTATAAAACTATAGAGAACCATTTGAAATCATACATTATTGATAAATAATTTTAGATGAATATTCAGTACATTTCATAAATACAAGCCTTATGGCAATGATGGATTAGTGTATTTGGAAACATGAATGAAAAAATTATATCTTGATGAAAGATATGAAATTCCACCCACAATGATATTCAACTCAAGTAATTCTACATAAATTCATTCTTCATATCATGGGAAAGGAAACATATAAAAGTGGTGAGCTCATATATCGAGTAAGTGAAATTATTGGAAAAGTGTAAGCATAACATGAAAATAAGGGTATGGAACTTGATCATAACATTTGAAGATCATACCATACATATTAGATATCATAATAAATATTTTAATAAAATAAGACCTGAATCATAATGAAATAAATAACATGATCTGTGAAAACAAATCCTAGGAATTAAACATGGAATTGTGGTAATCATATTACCATATAATAACCCTATGGTAAGGCAGCATAACAATTCCTTCATAATAGCATATGATTTAGTTATTCCTCTATATAACAAATTTGGGATTTGTATTCCCTCATTTTTACCCTCTTATTTTGGGATTGGGATGTCATTCCTTTTATCTTCATGTTTTAGGCTTGAAATTTAATTCAATGTACCCTCCTGTTTTGGGATTATCATGTCTACATGTTTACCAACGTGTTTCGAGATGGGTATGACCCTCTCGTATACCCTCTTTTTGGGGTTTGGGATTCCCTCATTTGTACACTTTGTTCTAAAAAACATTTATCATTACCCAATGAATTAGAGTGAGATATATGTATCACCCATAACATAATTAAATCATACATTCTTATGTCAAAAAACATTCATCATATCATGAACCATGAAATGATATGGGTCTTATAAACATAAAATCATAACCCTTGAAATTATATGGGTATCATAAACATGTCATCGCATCAAGATCTATTTAATAAAGATAAAGATCATAAAAATTTCCACAAATAATAACATATTAAGAGGATAAGGTTTACAAATACAATACCCCATGTATGTGAAATGAGTTTCATAAAAATTATTCCATAAAACATAAACTATTCATGAAATAATTTGAATGTAATCTTTAGACCATTTCCGAGAAGTGCATAATTAACATCAATAGATGTCATTTTAAATGGAAAATGAAATAGAAATATATTTTGAAAACATTTCGAGAGGAAAATACTATTTCTTCTTTGAGAAACGTTTTTTCAAATAATACAACACATTTAAAATCCATTTTCATTGAAAATACTAATAAAACATATAAAGACGGCTTTAAATCATTTTTTAAAACCGTTTTCCATTAATACAAGTAAAAATAAGCATTAAAACATTATGAAAACCATTTTTGTCGGAATCTTATAAAATATGATTCAATACATTTTAAAATCTATTTTCAATGAAAATGCTTCTAAAAATTATAATGAAATATTGGTGATGTTTTCAAATCTATTTAATTTGAAAATATATTGAAAACATTGATTTGAGGCTTGAAACCATTTTAAAATCCATTATTAATGAAAAAATATAAAAATAATCTTGAAATTATTTTGAAAATCATTTTTGAACATATATAATATCATTCAAAACATTTTAAATATATTTTTCATTGATATCACATACTAAAAATATATATAAACAATGAAAATGTTTTGAAATCAATTTGTTTTAAAATAATCAAAAAACAAATTAATTGGGATAGTAAATATTTTGAAAACCATTTCCTCGAAAACATTTAAAATAAGCTGGAAATTTTTTTCAAAATAAAATTATTTTAAAATAAATACAATTTAATAGTTATAAACCTTTTAAAATTGAAAAGGAAGCTTCATAGAAATGATTTTTGTTAAATATTTACATGTCATATGAGGTAAAATGAACATTCATTTTCCATTGTAAAAGTGTAGAAAAATTCCGTTTTGGGATGCCGAAAAGATGATTCCTTAAAAAAATTGTAAAAGACAAAAAGGGAAAAAATTATATTAATTATCATATGTTATTAGTTGAATATTATTGGAAACCCATTTTAGAAAACAATTTTATGAAGGAACATAGATTTTTGACCGAATAGAGACCAAAGATGGGTTTTCTTAAAAAAATTATGAACTATCATATGTATTAATGTATGAACAGAATTGTACAAATATCTAAATATATAATGGAAAAATTTGTAGTATAAAATTAAATAGGGTTCTTGAGAGATGAATCATATGATATAATCAAAGTAAGCATAGTCAAAAACAATCTCAAAAAATATAAATATTTTATCAATAAACTCTTACAACTTGGTATCATTGAACCATATTCCAAATTTATGAAAAGGAAATTAAATGAATCTTATAATTTAATTAAAATAATGATATTTTTGAAATAAAAATTTAAATTTAGTATATACACCTCATGTAAAAATATAGGTTCATAACATAGCATGTATGTTAATGAATGAAAATTGAGACAAAACTATCATATTGATTATGTATCTTTTGGAACATAAACCCCATGAAATTGATATCATACAATGGATATGTAATTACCAAATTTTTTTTGAATAATAATCAAATAATATATTTTTTGGAACTATATAAATATCACAAATTGAATGAGTGGTGAACAAGACGTGTAGCTCATGGAAATAAAAAATTAGAGGAAATCTCTTTACCGTGTATCTTTACTCCCATTTTACTCTTTAAAAAAACTCTATAATAAATAAAAAGTTAATATTAATCATTTACATAATAATTTTCATTTATCAAATGAAATATATGGTTTCATCATTAACTTAATTTACTCTCTTGATAACAATCCTTGGTTGAGGTTTCATTGTGGGTAACATTCGCTTTGTTCTTTGCATGTGTATTGATTTGTTATATCATTGATCCTAATACATATATAATGATTAAATAATTATAAAAATGATATAAATATCATTTTTGAACATTATATTTTTATAATAATAATATATTTAATATAGATGTATAAAATGGAATACACCATTCTTGGAGACGGTAAGACATAAGTACACATGAACATTGTTTTTGTTGTATTGTCATGTTGATGGAAAGAATGAAAATGACCTATATATAATATCATTTAGATGGAATTATAATTTAATATATATCATATATGTTCACTAAACCAATATTTTATACATTCCATGTTGTGTTTGAATTAATCACATCACTTTGAGGGGCGGTAATATACACTCCTTAAACAGAACTTAAATATTTACACCAAATGAAAAGTAATAAGATATGTCTTCTAAAAGTAAAATTAAATATTAAAGAAATAATATATATGATATATATAATATAAATAGTGTTTTCATAATAATTTTTACTATGGGAGGTTGTAAATGAAAATGGACAACCAAATATTAATTAGCTGGTAGTTTACCGTACACATAAACAATATGTTCACTACCAATTAGATAGAGGTGTGTTTAATTGTATGTTGAACAATTAGTAAAAAAAAATCCTAGTATATTTAGGATAATTTTCATATTATAAAATCCTTGATTAAGTAGAATATAGGTGGTGGAGATAGAAAACAAAAAGAAAGGAGCTTGAGAGAGGGAATAACTTCTTAATCGGGTAACTCCTTTTGGTTTGTTCCAAAGGTCTCCAAGGAGGACTTTATGACCAAAGGGAAAATTAAATTATGAAGGTAAGGATATTTGGATGTTTAGTGGAAAGATCTAGGCTGATTATATGTGGTTTTATAGGTGTGATGAAAAGGGATAGGTGGTGGCCTTTTATTGGGAAGGAAGAGTGGAACCCATGTAAATATTTGAAGAGTGAATTTCACCCCACATTTTGATGTTGCATGTGGATCTAATAATGATCCAAATATTATGAAAGAGAGTATTGGTTATAAATATGGCCATAAAATGGATATATAAATAGTTTTTATGTCCCTTGGGGCCTCTAGATTATGGTTTAGTCCATTTTTAATCATCATTTATCATTAATCGTCGTATTTAATTTTGATTGCATTCAGAAATATTTTTAGTAAAAAACAAATTAGACCATATTATAATTCATAATACATTATAATTACCAATATTTAATCAATCATTTCAAATTATAATCACATAAGTAACATAAATTAATCTAAAATTAATCATGCAGCCGGGTCGAAAATGATTATTTTTTAAGTTAAAATGAGCAAATGTTTGGAACATTTTTATATATAATTTCAAGGTGAAATAGATAAAAACATTAAAAATTGTATTAATATATAAAAATATTTTCTAATTAATCATTATAAAAATCTAAAATATAATATAACCATGTAAATAAGCAATATGAAAATATGTTTTGAAATTGAATCGGGTATTTTTCAGTATTCATCCAAAAATGATGTTTCTAAAACAATAACAAAATTTGACAATAATATAATTTCATCATTATAAATTAAAAAATTAAGTTTATTTTATCAAATTAAATATATAAATGTTTCAAAATTTAATTTTTTTATTTTTCGCCGATGGACATGTAATGTGGTTTGTTTTAGAAAATATAAATTTCTTTAAAATTAGTATCATTAAAAAAATATCATTCATTATAATTATGTTTTATTTATTAAAATATTTTAAACATATTTTAAATTTTTTCTTTAATATTCACATTACTATTTTTAATGGTTTTTTTGTAATTATCTTATTTAAATAATTATCATTATAAAATGATGTATCGTACAAAAAATATGTGTTGCGTGTAATGTATGTAAATTCATTGTTTCATGTTACATAATCCAAGTCGGTGTTTCATGTAATGTATGACATGTTACTAGATAAATTCAGTGTTCCATATTGAGAGAGGTAAAATTTATTTCATTTGTAGTGGACGATAAACTTGGTGTTATATATAACACAATCCAAACATAATTATTTAATATAAAATAAACTATTTTTCATGTATTGTGAATTGGAAAACATTGAAAAGGATAAATATATATGATAAAATATATTTCATAGAATCTCTAGGTGTTATAGGATACATATGAACAGTCATTGGTATGGCCTCACTAACAATAACAGTGGTCCCATGATCTTGAAGAAAAGGCTTCATACAATGAAAAATTCATTTATTACCATCCCCTAACTCTCTAGGGTAGTAAAAAATTAAACCATATCTTCTATAAAAATATAAATCATTGGGTTCATTTATTTAAACTATATGACATGGGGTAACATGTGTCAACCTCAAATACTAATTGAAAAACTGGAAATTGGAATTCATGGCATGCTTACTGTATATACTTTAGAGATGATAATTAATTTCCTTAGTAAATGTAACTCATTTATAGATCATTTATATTTCCATAAATATTATTATCATGTGATCCTGATTAGTTCTTCACTCAAAATTCCTCAATATTTCTAAAGTAATGGCCGGTTCAGAACTAGAGGGATCACTTGAAAAAGTAACAGTTTCTTCTCTAACAATACTTCTGATCAGGTCAGCATCAAGAACTGGTGGAGTAGGTGCTGAAAAGCTAGAACATATGGTATTGTGATTATCAACCCATTAAAGTATGGAATCCATACTAGCTTCAAAATAATATTGTATTCATTCCATGGAATATATTAAGGATTCATGTACATTTTAAAAAATTCTATTTTCAATGAATAGATATAGAATATCTAGATTCGTTTTTGGAAGAATGTACTGATAACCAACTCCAAGTCATATCATGTATCTTTCACACTAATTAAATAAATTTGAGAAGTTGATTCCTTAGTTTAACATCAAAATCGAACAAAATATTTTTACTGAAAGAATTTGAATCACCTTTACTGATTACATAAATAGGAACTGGTGATAAAATTGGTGAGATTCACTTGTAAAAAAATCCTATAATAAACCAGAATAATGAATCTATGAAACTATCAATAAATTATGGTCTCATTAATTTTGAATTTCATGTTCACAATAATTTATTTTTCTTCCATAACTTACAAAGAAAAAATCTCATTCTTTTTTGTGGGATCAGTCTAAATATTCATAGGTTTTACAATAAGCTCCACTACTGAAGAAGTAGACGTTGTAGTAATCACTAAAATGGGTATACCAACATAGATCTCAACTACAACTACTCAATTGATGAGGAATCCTTCATATTTTTGCCAACTGAATGATTATATCAAGAAACCACATTATTCAACTAATCATATAATAAGGTATCATTTACCATCATCTTAGAAACATGCTACTCAATATAATAAATAATCTTTATCTTCATATAATAATCTAATTCTGACTATTTATAATCACAACTTGTAGATACATTATCAATTTCCGAAATAACAATATGAATTCGAGGAATTTGAGATTTATCCCCCTCAATATATGTATCTCACTCTTTTCTAGAAGCATACATCTCTAAAAAAACCGGATCTGTCTCCAATTATGAAAACATAACCTCTAGGCGAAAGAACAACATCTTGAGGGGTCAAAAGATTGTATCGTATAATTTTCCTAAAGAAACCACAATGATCTAATCCTTAATCATCCTCATCTTCATCTTCATCTGCTTTAACCCATGTTTATCATCCAAAATGAAAATATATATTATATTTATTTATCCAAAGACTTTAGTTACATCATCCTTAATTTTTACAAACATATAACTTTTAGGCAGAGGCATAGGTTGGCTAGGTTATATATAAGTAATATCTAGATAACTACGATATTATTAATGGACACCACCCTCATCGAATGAAAATTCAAGTTATTACTTTTCACTAATGTATTCTCCTTCCTTATCTACAGAATAATCCATTATCTCATCCATATCCAAACGAGGATTAAAATGACTTTTTTCCTTGAAGGATTCTATTTATTGTTGAAGGCATCCTAGAGTTTTTCACCATCAACTATCAACTTCATTTTTATGGATTTTAACTCATCTTCATCCCTGAATAAATTTGTTTATAGATATAGAAACTAAAAAAATCCCAATATAAATCATTATTTTCCTCAAAAATCCTCATATTATTCAATATATTTGAAATCATATTCAGATAAATCATGTAATTTTTTATTTATAATGGAATGATCAACTATGAAAAATAATGAATGAGATAAGTGAAAATGATTATCTTTTTTAATCTTTTCATAAGACCAAGAATGTAATCATCATGATACCTTAAAGTTGAAAAATAATCATTCTTATTCATAACATGTATTAGATAAACTCAAACTACAACATGCATTTACCGTCTAAGTGATAATCATTCGACATTCTCATCGTTCTTTCATATATAATCTCGGAAAGTGCTTATCCATAAATGAAATTATCACTATTAACTAGGATGGTTACTTGAAAATCACTAAAGTCAACTTCATGTGGGACTTTCAAGACCTCTTCCAACTATTTGATTAAAATAAAATTTTATTCCCCACAAGTAGGATTACTAGATAGTACTACTCTTATAATTTTAAAGGAAACTCAACATAATTATAGAACTGATACCCCATATTAGGAAAAAAGGGTCCCTTTTATATTGAATACAATTCCTATCAACATTATATCTTTCATGAATTTTGCACCAATGTTCTACTCAAATTTAAGAATTCTATTTATGCTTCCTTTTAGGGTAATGCAACCCATTTTTATAAATTTAGATTATATTTTTATACAAAGTTCAATTATTGTACAACACATTATTTTTATTTGATTTATGTAACTCATCTGGAGATTTCAAAGACGAACTCTTCAATTTGTCCAATCATATCAACTCGGAAATTTCAAATGAAAAATGGAGTTTGAAGGTCGTGGATCATGTGATAGAAGAGGGAAAATGGATATCGAGATAAAAATTTTAAGGTATGACATGTTTTGTAAATGAAAAATTACAGAAATTATAATTTGATACTTTTATAAATCCAAAAATAAAAAATTAAAATCAAGAAAAAAAATCAAATGGGGTAAAAATATATATATTATAAAGATTTGTAAGAATAGTTTTTTACCAATTTATAAGTGAAAAACTTGTAATGGAATGAAAGTAAAATGTGTGATGTTAGTAATAATGAGATAATCACAAAATAGAGATAAACCAAAAGGAAAAACAGTCACAATAGTGTTTCACACCCAACAGTGTGTCATAACAAACAGTGTGTCATACCCAATGGTGTATCATACACAATGGTTTTACATACCCAAGGGTGTGTTGTACATAGTGTTGTTCTCTCCGAAAAGTTATGTTAATTAAAATTTACCAAAACTATCTCATGTTTTAGGAAATTCAATATATCATAATTCAAGGGATTTATACTGATAACATCCAACTAATGTTCTGTACCAAAATATTCCCGAATGATACCACCTTTTTTAAAATGATCACTCTAAAAGAGATTTTTTGCATAAATATTTATTTTTCTAGAACAAGAAACATGATTCATAAAAATATTAATGGAAATTTTAATATCATTATTTAAAAGGAAATATATTAATTGATATCTATATTCATGTAATATGGCTTCATCTTCAAAATTTGTATACAGTATATATATGTTGGTATTTCCCAACTACAATAATAATAAAAACAAAAAACAATCATCTAACAACATCAAGAGAATATAAACAAACAAAAAAAGTAACTTCTTCCATGGTTTCTTTTAATATCTAACTTTTATCCACTACAGTCATCATCAATATAACTATCTATGTCAATTGTTTATCCTATTGGCTAAAACAACCAAATATTTGTTTTAAGTTTGAGGTATTTGATAATTAGAATGATATAGGCCAGTAGGTATTATTTTTTATTAGAATTAAAGTTATCACACATAAACACACTCATGATTATATCTAGTTAACTAGTAGTTAAGTAGGGAACACTTCCAATCAAACCTCAGTAACAAGACAGTTCAACAGGCTTCCTAGATTCATCAATATCAAACATAATGGTAATACTCAAAAAGTATCACTATTATTGGTCCATTCTGTGTTATTTTTTTAAAATATCCTATATATTTATTTATTTATTTTTACATAAAATAATTCCTTCTTTAGTTTGAAAATTTTGAAAACTGAGAGATAATTTTATTTCTTCTAATAATCTCATTTCATCTTGATTTTTCTTCAATTTTATGAAATCAGTACATAAACAATATTTAGAATTTAAAAAAACTATATTGTTGGGAAAAAATCCAACAAGGCATCATTAAAGCATTTTTGAGGTGATTGTGTTTGTTGACAAAGTGGACACCTGTGTTGTGATTGTTGACAAAGAAAACCATGATGTACAAATTTTTTGACAAAGGGGATTTCATGGTGGCATGTCGAGTTCAAGGGATGCAGTTAATGATCCATGTTTGATTCAAGAACATCGACAATAGAATGGATGATCTGGATGCCGTAGAAAAAGAGAAGATAAAAGGTGGTGTGTTTTTCCTGTGTTTTCCAAATTTTTGAGCCTAAAAATCGACAAATGGAGAAAAGTGGTTTTGGAAAAGGGACATGTGCGCCATTGATTGAATGAGAAGAAACACACACACCATATGTTTTTCAAGATCATAACATCAAAATATGGAAAACGGAAAAGGGGCTCCCATGTTTTAGGGTTGGTCGTGCAACTGACTTGTGTAGTAGAGACTTGCACACCGAGACTTACATGATGAGAGGAGACTTGGACTCCATCAAAAAGGGTCTCCAGATGCATATAAATAGAGGTCTACCCCTCCTCATTTGGTATGAGTTCAACACATAGGGAAAATCAGAGACCCCATCGTGCAGGTGTGGTGGTCGCACAAGTGGTGGTGTGGTCGCACAAGTAGAAGTTCTGCGCTAGTTTATTGTTACACCTCCAGAGTGGTTTGGGTGAGAAAGGAAAGAAGTCTCCCAAGATTTTAGTTGAAGAATGGGGTTTCACGCAAGTGGTTTGGTGACACATGCACACCATGTTTTTAAGAAGCGAGACAGTTGATGGTTGCGCTCCAAAATATGTTTGCGCGTAAAAGGGTCCGAGTCGTGTAGGTTTGGAGTGGAAGAAGGGAGTGTCGCGCAAGTGGTTGAGGTGAACATGTGCGCCGAATTTGACTTACCTGCTGAGACTTTCACACCGTCTTGCTGAAGGGTGATAGGTATGGTTGAAGCAAGATAGTGATTTAGGGCTTCGAGAAATATGGAATATTTCTCGATACATTAAGTGCAATGTGAGATTCATCTACGGGTGAAACCTGGACTTCAACAGAGCATCTACATACAACATAGGATTCATTCATTAGTGACAATGAAGAGACCTACAAGTCTATAAATTGTGAGTGAATCCTTTTCATATATGTGAGAAAAAGAAGAGGAAGATGGTTATCCTCTCCACCGGCAGTGGTCCAGAGAGAGAGAAATAGGGAGTGACTCTTGGAAAAGCTGTGAGAAGACACTAAACATTGTAAAGGCAATGATCCTAGGCATAAAAGTGGTGTATCCTGAATATTGTAAATTTTCAGTGAGTTATAGTCGATTTGGTACAATGGCACATCGTCTTTGTGTGCTCCTTAGACGTAGCCCAGTGAGGGTGAACCAAATAATAATCTCTATGTCTGCCTTCTTACTTCCCTACATTGCATTCAAAGCATCATCATCTGATAAAGAAGAAAATAAGTGATCATAATAAACACATAAGTGCAATAAAACTTACCCTGGTAATAAAGATGTCAACATCCAGTGGGGTAGGAAGAATTTTAAAAAGAATATTCATTCCCTGATTCCCCCACCCCCTCTCAGGTTATATAGGACCCTAATGGTCCTTACAATTGGTATCATAGGGATGGTTTCTTTTATCAAGATTTGTTTTCTCCGACTTGGTGTATTCGATCATTGTGGTTAAAGAATCAGTCTGCTCTTATCTCGGTGTGACATGGAAAATTGAATAATAGCAAAGAAGAATTAGAATTCGGGTGATATCCCTCAGTGTGGAAGTGTTTAGGGAAAATTTATGGTAAAACATAAAGAATCAAATAGCTTACTAAGGGATGGCATGGATGAATCTGATAGGTAAAATATTGATTCATGTAATCATGATGTAGGAATGAGTGAAGTACTTGAACAAAAAAGTGATATAGAAATAAATAATGATGAGGAAGTTTCAATAAGGAGGTCACTAGTAGATATTGTCAACATGACAATGAAATTGGATCAGAAATTGGATGAAGAATTTAAATCTAATGATTTCTGGATCCAAGTATTGGAAATTGATTTCCAGATGCTAAGAGGCTTAAATAAAATTCTTATTGATTTGGAAACTGACCTAAGGGTGAAGAATGATTCTGAAGGGGAAGAACTACTAAAGATGGCTAGAATGAAAGAAAAAAAGATGACAAATATGAAAGGGAATCAGAAGTCATATGAAGTTCAGAATCTAAATGAAAGAAATGATGATCTAGCTACACAGTTATGTGAACAAGATCAGAAGAATAAAAGGCTACAAAAAGATAATGCATTTTGTACTGATTCTGTTGCTCGTGAAAATTGAAAGTAAAGGAGTAGAGTGATATAGTGGATAATCTGACACATGAATAGGAATACGAGATGAGTAGAAGGAAGCTTCTCAAGATAGAAGTTATGTCAAACTTGAATCAATGGATATGAATATTCAAAAGTTGTAAGAAGAGCTAGAATCAGTAAACAAGGAAGTGGAGAAATCAAATACCAAAGGAAATTATAAAATGAAGGTTTCCTTGGACTTACTATTTGATTATCCTTCGATAAGTGATGATAAAATGAAGAAAATATATTTTATTTATGAATAGGAACACAATAATATTTTCTCATCTCAAATACCATATAGTTTGGGAAAAAACGGTATTGGATTTGATGAATCCCCTCCTCTGCATGATAGAAAGAGATCCGTGAACAATTCTAGAGGTGGAGAAAATATTGTAGGTGTTGGGAGGAGACATAAGAGGACATTTATAAGAAGTAGTTCCAACATGTACTATTTCTATGGGATTCATGTACACACATCATGTTTTTGTTCAGAGCCTCAGGAATACATTTCATATTGTGAAAATAGAAAATGTACAAAATCTGAAAATAATATGAAGCGTCATGAGAAATTAGAGAGAATATTATATCAGAGGAAAACATTCATCAGATGCTATTACTATGGAATAAAGGGACACAAAATGAGTCTGTTTCAGGAAGCTCAAGAGCTCAATGTTAGAAGAAGAACAGAAGTTGTATCAACATCTCGATAGAGAAATGTTGAAATGAATTATGCCTTTGGTGGAAAATGTTTTATATGTTCTGATTACGGGAATATTGAAAGACATTTCATCCAATATAAAGTAGGAATGGAAAATTAACTTGAGAGAAGATTAATGACTCCAGGGGTGTATACTGAGATATCCTTCACTCGAAGAGAATGTGGTTGATTGAAAAATTGGTTTACAACCTCAAGGGAATCACAAGGAGATAAACGAAAGGTGTATCAATCACCTACTATTTCACAATCCCAACAACATTTATGGAGATAATTTGATCAAACATAGAAGATTAAGGGGAGATCAACTACAGTTATGAGTTAGATGAATGCAAATTCAGCAGCGGACTCACCACCAAAGAAAAATAGTCTGGTGACTCGAGTATCTGACAAAATAAAGATGAACAATGAAAGTATTTAAAAATTATTATATCATGTTCCCCTGTAAGAAGTGGAGGAAAGTGAAAGACCCCTGCAATGGTGGAATAAGAAAGGAAATATGACAAGTAAATAGATTCCTACCCAAATATGGAATCAAAGGTAATGGAATTTTGGTGGAACATCAAAGAAGGAAGTGTGTACCAGTGGGATTAAGCCCTAAATTATCAAAAGGCCAGGCCTACAGAATCGAAATATCATAGAAAGACTCAGAATTTGGGTAATTAATTCTTAGTGATATTTCCAAAATTGTTGAAGTTGGCTAGGCAAAGAGAAGAATCGAGGAAGGGGTGTGTTTCTCTACAAGAAAGAATTAAAGAGTTGAGCCATCAAGATCAACCACAATCCTTATATTGAGGAGTCTAGAAGAAGCCCATCTCCCTATGTATATAAATGTTTTTAACTGATGATTCATGTGTTTCTGGTATTAGGGAGATATGATCCAAGGGGAAGTGGCATCTAAAGATGAAAAGTAGAGAAATGATATGATTTAGAGTTTAAGTTCACTCAAATCAGGTACAAAAGATGATAAAGAAAGGGAGAAACATAGAATAATAGGAATTGAATTTTTTTAACATTATCTCTTGTTTACTACACTAAGTTTCAACTCAATGGGCTTAGATATTTCATTAATGGATCAATTTTGAGGTCTAGATCAGAATAAATGATGCCGTAGGGAAAAATGGTTAAGTGTCTATGTAGTGGGCCTAAAAAATGGATGATTTTCGTAACACAGGGTGAGATATCTTTATCCTAATCAGATGAAAGATCTCAATGGGATATGAAGGATGAATTTTTATGTCCATGAATTATGATTTGGGGACAAGGAAAAAGACACAATTTTTTTAAGATTATTTTTTTTTTCTAATAATATGGTATCAGCTGACTGCTTTCAGGATACCAAGAAGATTTGAGAGAAAATCAAAGGTGCTTCAACCGAAATATGAGAAATTGGTTGAAAGAACTGACATCATTGAACAATGATACAGTGAAAAGATTTTTGTTAAATATGAGGAAGTAGGAGGAGAATCAGGGAGAGCAGAAGTGGTTGAAGATGATTCCGAAGAAGATGTTAATGGTGAGTATGAGGAACTAAAATCCTTATATGTACAAAATTCAAAGAGTCAAGATAAAATTGAGAGGAAGAATATCATTGGTGATTAGTCAGATCCAGCTCTGAAAATGAAAATGAAATCATAGCAGCATGCATCTTTTCTATCTCAGGTTGAACCAAAATTCTTTGCTGATGTAGCTCAAGATGAAAACTGGGTTCAAGCCATGAATGAAGAGCTATATCAGATTGCGAATAATTAGATGTGGGATATTGTTTTGAGACCATCAGATAAGAACATCCTCGGGACTAAATGGGTCTATCATAATAAGACGAATGAAGATGTCATAGTGGTTTGAAACAAAGAACAACTAGTGCGCAAAGGATACACCCAAATATAGGGTATTGATGTCGATGAGACATTTTCACATATTGCATGGATAGAGATAATCAGGTAAATTTTAGCCATAGTAGTGAAAAGAATGTTCAATGTTTACCAGATGGGTATCAAATCTACATTTCTGAATGGGTTTCTAGAAGAAGAGGTGTACATTGGGCAGCCGTATGTTTTTTTCATTCATGAATATGAGAATAAAGTTTTTCGGTTGAAGAAAGAACTATATGGGTTGAAACAAGCACCAAGAACATGGTACTCAAGGCTGGAAAAGAATTTAATGATGCTTGGATTTCAACGTGTTGGAGTTGACTATAATATCTACTTCAACAACAACATTAATCACAGGATGATGGTGTTGGTTTATGTCAATGATATAATATTTTGTGACACAAATAAGTAATTGAACTTTCATTATTCAATCCAAATACGATAAGGAGGTTCTGAAAAGGTATGGAATAGAGATTTACAAGGTGATGAAGACTCAAGTTGCAACCCAGATGATACTGTCCAACTATGATGATGGAAAGAAAGTTAATATCACAGAATATAGGAAACTTATTGGTTGTTTGTTGTACTAGACCGCAAAAAGTCTTGAAATTGTATTCACCACCTTCCATGTAGTGAGATATCAGAGTAACCCCAAGGAAAGCCACATTCTTGCAGTAAAACAATACTTCGTTATATCAAGGGCACAGTGGAATTCAGCTTAACATATAATGAAAAATCCTAGATAGAGTTATTGCAATATACTGATGCAGACATGGCTGGTTCAGCAGATGACAATAAATCAATGTCAGGTGGTGCTTTCTATCATTGAGGATAGTGTATTTCTTGGCTAAGAAATAAGAAAGATTGAATTTCATTGAGCACCACAAAAGATGATTATATTGTGGCCACTCAAGGATGTAAAAAGTTTTTGTGGATTAAGAAACAGCTAGAAGATATGGGAGTTGAAGTGAAGTCTCTGATCAGAATCCAGTGTGATAACTCAAGTGCTATAAATCTCAGCAAAAAATCTCACCCATCACTGGAGGACAAAGCACATTCAGATAATGTATCATTTTATCGTGGAGAATGTTGAGTAGGTAATCGTAACATTGGAGTATGTGCCTAAATATCTACAAGTGGAAGACATTCTGACAAAGGCCTTACCCGAGGATGCTTTTGAGAGGCATTGACTGGAACTGGTAGTTCAGTCAAATACCCGCACTTGATAGAGTGTGAATGTGGAAAACCACCTCTCCCCGAGACTGTAGAGGAGTGACCTTTGGGTTCGTTGTCAAAGGGGGGAATATTTATTATTAAATGGGGAGACAATGTGGCTATTTGAGAAATCATGACAGATAGGGGGAGAAGTTGACAGGTGGTGCAGCCAGATAGGAGGAGTTGAAGCTGGTTCAAAGTGCATATCCAGAGCTTAGCATAGACAACACATGAAATTGTGCTGAAGAGGATTTGCAGCTGCAAGAGTTAAAGCTGTGAGTAGATGGGGGGAGAGTTTTTAATATGATGATGCTATAAGTGATCGATAAAAAAATAAATATCACGATAGCTGAGGATCATGATAAAAGCAGAATAGTGGTGTTGGAATGCGGTAAGAATATTTCCAAAAATTTGTATCTGTTTGATATCAACTGTGGGTATCATATTTAATGAGATTCATTGATGAACTTTCCATTTACTCTTGTTTCTCATGCTGAGAATTTCTCATGTGGGATTAGAGTATGTGTTGAGTAAATCATTGATTGCTATCGGAATCGCAAAGGACGAATGGTTGCTGAAGAATTAAAAATGAATCTTCTTATGGAAGAGTTGTAAACAAACCCAATGGGGGAGATTGTAGGGGATAAATCCCTCAAGGCATCATTAAAGAATTTTTGAGATGATTGTGTTTTTTGACAAAGTGGACATCTGTGTTGTGATTGTTGACAAAGAAAACAATGACGTAACAATTTGTTGATAAAGAGGATTTCATGGTGGCATGTCATGTTCAAGGGTTGTGGTCGATGATCCATGTTTTATTCAAGAATTTTGACAATGTAATGGATGATCTGGAGGCGGTACAAAAAAGAGAAGATACAAGGTGGCACCATTTTCTAGTGTTTACCAAATTCTTGTGCCTGAAAATCGACAAATGGAGAAAAGTGGTTTTGTAAAAGGGACTTTCACGCCATTGTCTTGAAGGATAGGAAACTTGCGCTGCATATGTTTTTCAGGATCATAACATCAAAATATAGCAATGGGAAAAGGGGCGCCCATGTTTAGGGTTGGGCGCGCTAGTGACTTGTGCGGCAGAGACTTGCACGCCCAGACTTGTGCATCGATAGAAGACTTGTGAACTACCATGAAATGTTTCCAAATGCCTATAAATAGAGTTCGACCCCTCCTCCTTCGATATGAGTTCAACACTTATAGAAAATAAGAGCTCCTATCGCTCAGGTACGGTGGTCGCACAAGTAGAAAATGCACGCCAGTTGATTGTTGTGTGTCCAGAGTGGTTGGGGAAAGAAGGAAATAATTTTCCCAAGTTTTGAGTTGAAGAAGTGGGTATCGCGCAAGTGGTTTGGTGAGACTTTTGAACCATGTTTTGAAGAAGCATGACAGTTGATGGTTGTGTTCCAAAATTGGTTTGGGCGTAAAAGGGTGTGAGTCGTGCAAGTTTGGTGTGGATGAAGGGAGTGTCTCACAAGTGGTTGAGGTAATCCTGCACGCCGGATTGGACATGCATGCCGAGACATGCACGCCATCTTGGAGAAGGGTGTAGTTATGGTTGAAGTACAACAGTGATTTAGGTCTGCATGAAATCTTGAAAATTTCTTGATTCATTCGGTGAAAAGTGAGATTCATCTACAGGTGAAATCTGGACTTCAACATATCATCTACATTCCACCGAGGATGCATTCATTAGTGATAATGAAGAGACCTGCAGATCTATATACTATGAGTGAATACTTTCTAGAGTAGTGAGTAAAGGAAGAGGAAGAAGGTGATCCTCTCCACCGACAGTGAGCAAGAGAGAGAGAAAAAGGGTGTGACCCTTGGGAAAGCAGTGAGCTGACCCTAAACATTGTAAAGGCAGCGAGACTAGGCATATAAGTGATTTAGCCAAAACCTTGTAAATTGGTAGTGACCTTTAGTGGATTTGGTACAACGGCACATAGTCTTTGTATGCTCCTTGGATGTAGCCTAGTGAGGGTGAACCAAGTAAAATTAGACGTGTCTTCATACTTTCTTCCCCGCATTGCATTCAAAGCATCATCATCAGATAAATAAGAAAATAAGTGATCATAATAAACATAGAAGTGCAAACAATGTGACCCTTGTAATAAAGAGGTCAAGATCCAGTGGGTCAGGAAGAATTTTAAAAAGAATATCCATACCCTAATTCACCCCCCTCTTAGGGTATATAAGCCCTTATTAGTCCTAACATATATCATATATATAAATATGTTCTACTAAATGATCTTTTGAGAGTCGTTTTATAGAAAGTGTTGGTATTATACCTTTTGAAAGAACTTTTTAAATATAAAAATTTTGGATCCAATCATACCATGCTCTAGGATCTTATTTAAAACCATATAATGCTTGAGTTAATTTTAAAAACATGATTTGAAAAATGTGTATTTTGAAAATTATGGGAATTTTCAACAAAAGAATCCTCAATTTAAAAAATCATTCAGGAAATAAGACATTAAATACGTTTCCTAATGTTTGAAATCTAGATGCGATGCATTTGTTAGAAAAATTATAATGGAACCATGATTGGATACTAGTGGAAATATTTCCTTGTCTACTCCTTATTGGATATAACCTTGTGAAACTAGTCTTTCCATTTTTACAACTATAGGGGCTGAATCATGAGCCTTGTTTCTAAATCCCCTTTTGGTTCCTATAATTAATGATTCCTTAGGTCTATAAAAAGTTCACATAAATTGATTAATTAGAACTTATTAATTCTTCTTAAATTTTCTACCACCAAAAATTCTTCATTAATGGATTCATTGATATTCTTAGGTTCTAGAATATACAAGAATGTTTGATGTTCAAGTTTATTTCTAATATAATCTATTTTCTATGTACCTCTAGATAGATCTCTTATAACTACATCATTAGGGTAATACATAATGGTTCTATCAAATCTAGAAAAATTAGGTCATGAAACTACAATATTTTTAATAGGACTAGGTTTATAAAGTTATATAAATTCATCAGAACATGATTATTTCTTTACTATTTCACAGTATAATCATAAAGTTTATAATTTATTTTTCGACACAAAAATCATACACATGATTTTTAAAATAAGTCTTGGGATCATGTTGATCTGTTTAATCAAATTTCAATGAATAAATTCTTCCAAAATTTTGGTTCTATAATTGAAAAATATATAAAATTTAATAAAAATTGTTTAAACTAGGGAAATTAATAAAAAAAATCGGAGGTCAATTTGAAAAGATTTTCCATAGTGTTAGTGAAAAATTCTTTTCCACAAAAAGCTAAAAAATAATTAACATTAGGCTTTATATTTTTTCAAATATAACGAGGGATCATTACAAAAATGGACCATTCAAAATTTTATTCATGAATATCTGGTTGTGTTAACATCCTCTTCCAAATAATAGTAATGTAATTCATGATAATTTTAGTGGCTCAGAAAAGTTGTTGAAGAATGTTGTCCATTCTATTTATATCTTCTTTATACGGAGGGGTCATAGGAGTGGAAAAGTTACAAATATATCAATTTCATGACATATAATAATAATGGTATTTGTTCCCAATCTCATGACCATGTTCAAATCTTAAGGTTTTAATTGGATGTATACTTATGTTCACTACATATCTTGTATACTTCAGGAAATATGAACGGACTTAACTTTTGTGTGCTAGAAAGAACACCTAAGTCTACCCTGAAATGTCCTATACTAAAACATAGACATAGTTATTCACATTAATATGTGAAACTATATACTCTATGAAATCCATATGAACAAAATCAATAGTTTTAGATGTCAAAATATGTTTTCTAATTTAAATGAATCATTGTGTTTCCTCGACTTTTTATTGGGGTTACAATCATTATGATTTGGGAACTCAAGTATAGTTAGATCCTTGACTAAAACATTTTTTTGACCTTCCTATGTGAGTGAAACTTGAAAATTCCTAGTATTCTATGAAACATCGAATATTCTTTGTGAATGGATCTCAATCAGGAATTTTTTTGAGAAATTAATGAATTTAGATAATCATAATAAACATTATAACTCCTTAATGTATTAAAAAATAATGAATTATTAGAATCATAAACATTTCCAGAATAATTTTCAAATTTATCATTGAACCATCATCATAATACAATTAAATACTAATATGGTTATAATTCCTTCCATCAACAAATAATACATTAGAAATTAACTCATAATTTCCCTTACCAATTTGGCCGCGGAAGATGATATAACCATTTTTATTATCATTAAAGGTGACATAACCTCCATTAACCTTAATGTGGATTTTGAGGAAATAATATTCACTTTTTATATGTTATGAACATATACTGTTCAAATACCATACACTTTACAAGATTTTTTTTAAATATTTTTCCTATTATATAGAATTTATAACAGGAATAAATTTGGTACCCAGATCTGTTTGGGTCCAAATAAGATACTAATTAAGTATTTGGGAACCCACCATTTTTTATAGTTTTCTTATAAATAGTTTTAATACATTTTGGAAAAATATTTCATTAGGTCCTCATGAAAACTATGTATCAATAGACATTTTAGTTTTTCAATTAGGTGAAAAAATACTCTTTAATACTCTCTTATGGCAATGTTGGTAACCTATACCTAAAAATTATTTAATTAAAAATGTCATTACTAAAATATGTGTGAAATTATCTCATAATTTTGTGAATTTTTTCAAGTATTTATTTGTTTTATAATTCTAAATATCATATTTAGTATTATATTTCAATATTTTATCATTATTTTCATGTTCAAATGATATACCAGATATAATGTTTGCAGATAGATTTTATTATCTTTTACTTTTTAATATCATTCTTTTAGTTCATTGAATGTATAATCCATAATAATAAATTATTTATTCATTTTTTCCTTTGTCATGTCATGGTCGAATAGTTCATTCACAAAATTGTTTGAAATTTTTACAGATGATATAGTACGTACCATAGTGGTTTTTGATATAAATCTCAAATTGGATCTGCTATATTTTTCTTCAGGAGAAGAGTTTAAAGAATTGGGGCTATCCTTATTAGTTCTCCATGTGTCTTTTATTTATTTCTTATAAAATATATCTTTTCATCATATTTCTAATTTTAATTTATTTTGTGATTGTTTTCCTATACTCATCCCTTCCCATTTCATTAATAAATGGAGAATTCATTGTAATTATTTTCCAATCAATCATCTAGGTTCAACAAGAATCATACATTCCATTGTAACTAGGGTTTCTCAAAAAAAATCTGTAGTATTTCTTTGAACTCCTAGACAGAGGGTACATCTCCTCAACAGTATCCTGATGTGACACATTTTCACATAAACTAGAATCTTCAACTTGGTCATATTCTATTTTCTTATATGTAGTTGTATTAAAGGCTACAAATTTTATTATTGGCACTTTAGCATCGTCTCAATTGACATTTAAATCTACCCCAAACATCATTAAAATACCAATAAAATCATTTCCAGTTATCATTTTTATATCACTTGTCTCTCTAATTGACACAAATTTACCTCTATATATTTTATGTAAATATACAATAAGTCACATAGTATGGTCCTTGATTGATACATGATTCACAGGTGATCTCCTTGTTTTCACAAACTCATTGAACCTGAGGGATATGTCAGAAATGGATTCCTCAGGCATCATTATTACATTATCATACATAATAATATTTGTTTTCAGTTTCATATATTTAAAATTACTTGATCCCTCATGTGAATCAAATATGTATCCTAAATTTCATTTTCAGTTTTAACGGTTGATATTATATTAAATTCATCAATTCTAAAGTAGAGTAAATGAAATTTTTGGCATTATAATTTTTATTGTAAGAAATATTTGTAGCATCATCCCAATACGTTCCTACAGTACTTGGGTTAAAATATTTATCTATAATAGTAGTACAAATTTCAAAACCCATAATCTCAATGTGAATTTTTGTTTTAATTTTCCATTGAGCGTAATTTTTACCATTAAAAAGAGGAGTTATATTATAATTAAAAACATATTGATGATTTCCTTGTAAACACAAAAAAATTTGAAATAACATAAAATTATGATATTTAAAGAATAAAAAAATAAAGGTTGAAATGTTTTTAATAAAACTAATACCAAATCCTATACGATTGATACCAAATGTTGGTCGGAACTCAAAATGGGGAGAAATTGTGTACCCAATAAAAAGGTATATTCCAAAATGGATTACAAAAATTCCCCCAATTTATATTAAATATCAGAGTTTACCCCAACACCATATCTTAATAAATTAAAATAGTTCAAAAATAATTCATAAAAGATATATTAGGTCTTGAGTAAATAATAAAAAATATTACATTGTCCATTAAAAATGATTTACTATATGAAAATATAAAAAAGTAAATATTTAATTATAATATCATATTATTAGTTTTTTTAGTTTAAAATTATTTTTCTTTTAATTAATAGATTCAATATTATAAAAAAATATGGAGAGAAATTTAGAATAAAAGTAGTGAAATCTCAAGTTGAGGTTTATACCTCTCCAGTTGGTGATCAAAATCCACTGAACTATTTATATAAATCAAAATTTAGATCCCAAACTTATATTTTTATAATAATATACAACACTACATACCACAAAACCTCTCTTTTTTGGGTGTACCATACATAACAGGTCACATGAGACATCTTCCATAGTTTTCGGGGGAGAACATGTGTAAAAAAGAGTTAAGAAGATATATATTTATCTTCTTGTTAATTCATGAAACAATGTGTTATATATTAAAAAAGTAAATACACACACTGCTTGTAATGTAAAATACTATTAGAATACTATTAAATTCAATGTATCAAGTCATCCAGTTGTTCATTTTATTAATAATTGAAACTCGTGACTCTTGATTATGATTTGAAGTTTATCACGAGTCGATTTATCATGAAAGATTATATAAAATAACATGTTGTTAAAAAAATTTCTCTTGATTTCAAAATGGAACATGATGTTTATTGCTCTTCTACATCAACAGTTGTGTGTAGTCATCTATGTTCTAAAAATGACCAGGATCACTTGTTTCATCTAGCATTTTTATAGTGGTTCAATTTCAATGCATGATTTCATTGTTTATCACTCTATTACATGAGATAGACAACATCTATTTTATTAAAAAAATGAATCTGGAAATTTAAAATCCTCATACATTGGGACGAAATATCCATTAATACAATACATAGTGCCACTAAGAAGCAATCATTTAAATAACACTTGTCATTAAATTCAATTTAATTGCGATTATAAATGTTTAATCTAAAATAGATATATTTTACAATTAGTGGTTGTGAGTCATAGAATGGAGACAATATTCTGAACGGTTCTTCTTCTATTAGTTTCTCATAATGACATTGAGACATTAGAACCATTTCCAAATACTGGTGGTGAATAGTATTTGTGGTGTGAAATTTTATACTTATCATAAATTCTACACATGTGGTGTCCTAGCTGGTGGTGATTCATCATTTTGGTGGTGACTCATATGATGCTAGGTCAGGATCGTGGTGAATCATACATTAAAAGATTTGCACACTAGTAGTATGAAAACATTGATGGTGTATTAAGATGACAGTAAGAGTTTGCTGGAGGTGTCTCACACTCTGTTAAAATTTAGTCTCCATAGAGTGTCATTGCTAACAGTGAGTCATTGGAAAAATTGAATCATCCTTTGCGGGGAATCGACATAATGGTGTCTCAACCTTAATGATGAGTCACATGTTGGAATAATTTCATCATATATCATAGTTTATATAATGATTTTGGAAAACACCAAACTCATTAATATAATAATGATCAGGATATACCTGATTATTTTATCATTAAAACAAGGTGGAAAACATATCATTTTGAAATTGGTTGGTTTCATATAATGTGTTTTTTTGGTAAAATTTTCATTGTATGTGCATTATTTTAATGGTTTTTCCTTAGATGTTGATTTAAATCTATATCTCTTATTATTTTTTATAGTTATTAAATATTCATGGAATTTACTTAAGATTGATGTTTATTCCATGTTTTTTTAATCATGCATTGGTTTGTTAATTGGATGCTTAATGTCGTTCTTCCAAATTTGTTGTCTTAAATGTACCCAATATACTTGGTAAAATGATATAATGGTGATTTATAGTAATAAATAAATTTCTATAGAGGTTTCATATTTTGTTACCATAAATAAGCGAATTTAATAATAATGGGAAGTATTATTGGTTAAATGTGGTTTGGAAATGAAATCCAGGTATTGAACAAGTGATATTGATTTGTGTAATATTATGTTAAATAAGTTATTCCTTGGTTGTGTAGATGTATTTTCGAAGGGATAAGGGAATAATTTTTGAAGGTAGATAGACCTTCCAAAATGTTGACCAAGAGACTGAGAGATATCATATGTGTTTAGCCTGATGAGTATTATGTCAACATCCAAAGATGATACATTAATTTATAAGGAAATCAATATGTGTTTATAATATCTTATATTAAACGTGTGTATTCATAAATTATAGTCCCCATATGTTATTATCAATTTATTTTTCATATTTATAAATTTTTTTTGTCATATATTTGATTGTTGTATCATTTTTATGCCAAATATGAATTAAATTAATATATAATAATGGTAATTATTATACCATTGTGTTTCTTTATTTCTATTCATTTATCATGTTTTTTTGAAATGGATTTTATGTACTTACCTAAACTAGGTTGATTATTTTATTGAAACAAGATTTATTAAAATAAATACCAAAGATATATTATAAAAATATTTTATGTGAAATATTTCCAAGGATTATAAGTTTTTGAAAAAAAAAATTTCAAACCATTTTACTAGTTATAATTTTATAAATTCCTTTAAAAGATTAGTAGTGTTTCCCATAATTTGTTTATGACCTATAACCAATATATTTGATTTTAAATATATATAACATTTTTTAGGACACATGTAATGAAAATCGGACTATGTATATTGGATCCACTATGTAATGTCCCACCCCTCCTCTTTGTCTTGATAAGAGGTGGAATTTTTACTTAGACTTTGCCGACATCCGAAAGGCACTAATATATAGAAATAAATTCCAATGGAAAAATTAAAAATTAGAGAAATATTTTCATTTGAATTTATGACAAATAATCCTAGATGACCCTAAATTTCCAAAAAAAATATGTGATTCATGATAAGAATGTAATAAAAATCATATTAATACCAAAAAAAGAACAAAAAGAAAACCACTAAACAATTATATCAGAGTAAAAAATGGAAGTCAAAACAAAAAAGTTAAAATAATGAAAATACACCTACACCACAGTTCAAATCTTGATTTATGATCCAACTAATCTTTTCATGCACAAAGTATCAGGATTAATCACTAATAAAATGAGATTATTTTCCATTACATTTATCCCAATAAAAAATTTCTATAATTGAACCAATGTTCCGATGAATGTGGTGTGAAATGAATCAAATTATGTTTTCCAAAAAATAAATCCCTACTCATTCCACTAAGAAAAAATATGTTTTCAAATTTATATAGAAAAATTATATAAATATATTTAAATAATTCTTGTAGTATATATCATGATTATTTGTTTCACACCAATCCATTTTTCCAAACTAAAAGAGTTTCCATTGAAATAAAAAAGTCAATAAATTGAAACATTTTTTAAATACCATTTTGGTACAACCTAATCCATTCTAAATATCTACACATTCATCCACACATGAACTATGTACCTCCCAATATGCGTGATTGGTGGGTTATTCATTCACGAATGCTTCACTTGGTTATAAATTTATATAGGTGGGATGTTTTTACCCCTATCCTTCCAATTTTATGAGGAAAACTTGATAAAATTATCTATAATAAATAAACATGAACCTGCATTATAAATTACACGAAAAACCTAGTTAACCAACCATTTTATCAAATATAAATAGAAAATTTATTTTATTGAAATAATTACTATAAAACCATTTTCATGAATCAAAAAAAATATCACATTTTAAACCCAACGTTTTAAATCAATAAAAAATAATGGTCACAATAACATTTTTTCACAGTACCACAAACTATCACATAAGATGTTTTTTGACAATATTTTCAAATCATTATTAAAATAAAAAAATTATAAATCATCCCTTCCAATTCTAATAATAATAATCTAGAGTGATTCCACCTCCCTCCGAATCAATGTAGAAAAATAATAATTTCATAATTTCTTCAAAAATAATTAGATGAAACTCAAAAATCCTAACTAGGATCTCATTTTTTTACATGAACACATCAATTTCACATCATCATTGGAAACCAAATTATTTTCTCTATCAACAACATATTAGTTTTATTAATAAATGTGTGGTAATAATAGAGGATATAGGATAAACAACTTTGAATAGAATCTTTACAAGGAACCTAGGATTTAATGCACCATGATTTAAAAATGATCACTCTTGAATCGATGGGGAAGGTATCAAAAAACATTTTGGAAGGTGGAATTATAGTAAAAACAATATTAATAGAAACACGTGTGGATATGGGTATAGAATGATCTAGATTATTAATTATTGAAATAGAACTGTGTAGAGCATAGTTGGCATGCACGGTTAGGAAAATCATTAATATTCCTTCACCTCAAGAATTAGCTCTTGTGGTTTTCATGAATGGTTACGCATCCTGTGTTCCACCCATGGAGAATATATATGTCCCAAAATCATGGTTTCAGATGGATGGATGCTTGGTTTTTCAAAGCCATGCACCTGACCATTTTTCTACCAAAATCCCTCTTTTTTACTTGCACATTTTCGTGAAGGTGTTTCATGTTTTCTCTTTAGTGGTCATAATACATGAACCATAGAGGACCTAAAAAATTTCCACCACCAGTTCCTCCAAATCATACCTATGTAACATTATGTTAAAAATTAAATAAAGTTGTACTTACTTGAAACAAGAGATTCCACATTAATCCCACATTATTCTTTCCATCACCAAAAATTATAAAACCAATTTTTCGTTAAAATAGATTATAAAATTACTCAAACATTTAATTTTCAAGTTCACATGACTCTTCCTAAATTCGAAATGTTGACATGGGACCCATAGTTGACTGATTATGTTTCCACATAATTGATTCTCATTCTTATTTGAAATCTATATCAGTATATGAACCAAGGGAACTTTTTTTCTAGTTATATATTATCCCATAAAATCACATGGTCTTGAAAAGGATGATAATTATTCAACTATGATTCATGAAACAAGTTATGCAATGAACTAATTCATGGAGGAAATTACAATCAATGTTCCACAAACCAATAAGTTCATGTGTCTTAAAATGGGATATATATCGGTATGAAAACATTATCGGCATCCAGAAATAAAAATTGACACGAATTTGATTGATTATATAGAACACATGATCATTCATGTTGAATGAAAATAGTCATTGAAATTTCTCAGCATTCAATTTATGATTACATTGAACCATATACATCATTTTCTTGATTATTTAAATCATCTCAGTTGACTCGTGTATAGGTCTTGATCCAACAATATTGGTCCCACCTATTTCTGGACATCAATGTTAGGAATGAAACTGCCACCCATATAATGCTTCAGAAGGAGCCATATATATCAATTTAAGAGAACTATTGTTACATGAGAACTACACTAACAATATGATCTCCAATCATGAAGCACTAAATTATTTTAAACAATCCTAAAGCCTGTTTTAATAAATTTTTATCACCCTTTTGGATTTTCCATATTTATAATGATGAAACAACATACACACAGTCAACTATACCCCCAACAGATTTATATAATTCTTAAATGGGCCGATGGACTTCATTTTTTATTCATTTTTTATTATCCCCATTTGAAAGTTTGAAGGGTATCCATTGAAATTATAGGACCCAAATGTCTTAAAGGAATTCATTCATTATAAACTATGAATAACCAAATATTTTCCTCCTCGGCATCTGCATTTTGATTAGCTTTCTAACTTTGTATAGTTGTGTGGATAGCTATCCTGTGCTAAGGTAAACAGCCCTCATACTGATAGAAAAATTAATACCTTCACGTTGGCCCAAATCTGTTAGCTATGCTCTCATGAAAGTTCTGTTTTATAATTATTTCCTAAAATGAGATGTAAACCCTAGATCACAATCTAATTCAATCGAAGCTATTATTACATGCCTCTATACCACTACTATGATATAGATTTTGGATATGTTCTCAAGTGTACGAGATTCATAAATATTGATGAAATGGGCCATATTTTGAGATGATCCCCTATCACCCACATTACATAATGTTTGTGAACCATACATGGTAGAACTGTCATTAAATTCATTGTTATCTATTAACATTTCCAAAAACTAAGTGGTAAAGTCTAAAACATACATACTAGTGGACGGTTTCGTGGTGTAACCTAGTGAAAGGTGACACGTCATGTGATAAACTCATATGATTTCCATTTCATTCCAACCCACCAATATTGTGTTTTTAATGAATTATACATATTTTATATTCTAATATGAACAACATATATTGAATGGTGCAATGAATGAATAATTTTTTCTTTATAAGCCAATGGTATGACCATATGATCTCGGAACCATAATACTAAAAACTTGTCTAGCTTCCATACATAAATTGTCTCCCCACTATTTTTTGACAATAAAGTCACACACACTAAATTAGTTGTATTTTCCTTTAATTAATTATTCACCAAAGTATGAACAAAATAATTTAAGAATTAAAAATGGGACACTATCATGGTATTAACATTCCAACATCATACCAGATATCACTAAAAACAACTTCCACTAATCTGAATAGTTTTTTTTTCAATTGTTCATAAAAAATTATGAATAATTCAACATCCACTAAATTTGTATTACTATATCTATACATCTAGTAAAATTCAAGAATCTAGCAATAATACATTGATATTTATGACTTATATTCAAATCCCTTTGTGATAAAATGTGTTTAAGACACTTATTATCCATAAACAATGTAAATTTCACCCCAAAGAGGTAATGACACCATGCATTCAAAACATTGTCTACAACAGCTAATTCAAAATAATTTTTTTGTAGATTTTTCCATGAATCCATAACTTATGTGATCCATTTGAAATAACATGATCCCCCTATATTAGAATGCATCCCAACACAAATCCTAAAGCATCAAAATTAACCAGATAACCTTATCCATATTCTGGAAGAACTATATTCTAGCTAATGTGTGGTGAATATTATTCAATTTAAAGAACTTTTGACATTATTCATTCCATTTTAATGGGACATTTTTCATTTTAAAAGCTGTCATTAGTGAGGCTACTCATCCACATTGATGAAAATATTATCAGAAATAACTATCATAACACAAGAAACTATTTATCTCAAAGGAATTTTTTGTGGTTTCTTAGAGATAAAAACCTATATAATTTATGGATCCATAGAAACTTCTTTTTCATAAATAAAATCGATAAGGAAACATAACCTTTTTATCCAAAAATAACACTTGGATAATTTGGAAAATAGATGAAAATCTCGTAACATACCCAACATTGTCACAATGTATTTTTCATGACATACCTGTATTCTTGCATACACCAAAATACCATCCACAAAAACCACCATAAAATAATACATATACAATTGAAATGTCATAGTCATCAATTTTAAAAAAATGTTAGTGCACTCGTTTTCCCAAAATGAATAACCACACACTCATATTGGTCATATCTAGTCCTAAAAGATATATTTGGTATATCCTCCTTTCAAGCCCACAATTGGAGATACCCTCATAATAAGTCAATTTTAGAGAGCCATTTAGATCCCACCCACAATTGATCTAATAGTTAATCAATGTGAAGAAGTGGGTATTGAATATTTATTCTGACATGGGTATGCTTATTATAGTCCTCTTAAAGACCAATAGTTCCATCCCCCTTTTTGATAAACAATATTTGCTTATCCCACATAGAAATACTATTATTATTGAACCATTTGGTCTCTAGATCTTCCAATTTCACAAGTAATTCCATCATCATTGGCAATATATTAGGAATAATTTCAACATTGAATTATTTGGAATCCCAATAAAACCAATGGATCTTAAAAAACTATAGTAGTTTCATTTCTAATTGGATGATGATTTTCAATTTTCCAAATGATAAAAAAACATGATAAGCATAACTATCCAAACAATAAATAATTGTTAATAAAAATTTAACAAAACTCAATGTAATATCATAGAAATAAAATATCCTTACTATAGACAATTATATCATTGAACAAATAGGTAAACAAAGTCAACAATTCTCATGCACTCTAGAGACACCAAATCCACATCTCCTAACATTTTACATTCTCTACCCTCACAAGTGATTATCAAAGTATAATTCTTCCAATCTGGAGAAATGATATACTTTTCATTTACCTATGTATCAATAGTCAATATCATAAATCCCCACAGTGTTCCTAACTAGAGGGTGAGTAATGATTCTCATTATGTTTTCCCCAAATGAAATCCCATCTCTCGGGGTTAAGATGAAACAAGTTAAAACATTTATAAATAAAATTATATAAAACCATTCATAAAAATTCCACATTTTATATCAATCAAAGATGTTTCACACTAAAATATTTTTCTCTACTGATATTATCTCCAAGGAAAATAACAAATAATTTTTTTAAACATTTATAAAATCCCATTTTGGAATAACCCCTTCCATTCCACAAATCCATTCCTTCAACCATTCATTATTTCATGGTCATCGCTTGAATCACAAGTTTTGAGTCATCCATTCACCATGAAATCAATTAGTTAACCATTTTTTTATGGAATGTTCATACCCTTTCCATTAAACCTTTTTTTGTGAGAAACATTATACCATTTTTTCCACGAATGCACGTGAACACTCACAACATATTATTCCAAAAACCAATTCCAAATAAAAAATCACCCAGAATATAAATAAAACATTGAATTTTTTGAAAACATTACTATCAATATATTTAAATGAATAAAAATGACTACATTTTAAAAACATTATTTTCATATACTTTAATAATTAACAATTAAATATAAATAACTTTAAAAATTCCACAACATACACTAAAGAGATTTTTTATGAAATTTTCATATCAAATTCACAATTAAAATTTATAATAAATTCAATTTAAAATCCATACATCTAGTTTTAATTATATTATTTGAGAATGAATCCAAATACCATGGAAACTATGGTGAATATTGAGAAGTACATTAATTCTTCAATAATATCTGGTTCAAACTCTAAAACCCTACTATATATCTTATTCAAAAACATCAAAATAGAATAATATCATCATGGTTGGAAATAATAATCATATATATTTCCCACAAAAAATCATATATAAATAAAAGTGAGGTAATGAGAGGTGATATATGATAAAAACCATGAACAAAGATGTACCAAGGTATCTTGGATTCAATACAGCGTGTTTTTTCAATCATATTACATCGAGAACAGTGTAAAATATCTCCACATCCATTGGGAATGGTTGGAATTTGAGTTAGGTTCAGACTAAGTGATAAAGTAGACTAGTTAAGGGAATAAACTGAATTAGGACAAAAAAATTTGGATTTGGAATTTTTCATGCATATTTATATGAAACTATATGGTAAACCATGTGTTAATAATGAACATAAATACTCCTTATGAGGTATATCGCATGGTGGGATTTTGGGGTTAAATAGACATTTCATGAACAATAAAGAATCCCTCTATCCAAAAATCATGGTTTCTCTGAGATTGATGCATGATTTGGCAAAAAACTATGAACCTCACCATTTTCCAACACAAATCCCACTGTATTTTTATAAAATTTCCCATATGTGTTTCATAGTTTCTCCAAAATGTAATGAATCTGTGATCCTCCATAAAATTCACAAAAAACATTCCCAATATCCTCAAATTCATCCCAATGAAAACAAAATCACATTACATTATTAACATGAACAAGTAATTAGAAACATATATGAATCCATGGATGTTACACTAATTGGGATTAATATATTCTTATATTTATAAAGGAGGAGATGTAGTCTCATAGGGTTAGCTCATGAGAAATTATTTTTTTAGTTTAGTATCATTAAGATGTATGTATTTTTTGTGTATGTCTTGGTTTTTGTTTTTGTTTTTGAGCTTTTGAATTTGGATTCAATTTATATTTCCCTTTTATGACATGTCATATATTTTTTTTGGATATTATTCATTGTATTAATTTTAGATCATATATTTAACTCTTGTTGTATGATTATTTACATCGATGTTGATTGTTTTTGGGAGACCATCAAATATGAGGGATGGGTTATTCTTGATTACCATTATAAAAACCATTCCCAAGTGTCGTTTCATTTTTCCATGGTGTTTATTGAACCATATGTTATATGGGAATGAAATATAGGCTAGGTCGAATACTGATTTGATTGATGGGTTGACTTGACGATGACATAATCCCTAAATAATGGGATCATTGTTTTTTATTCTCAGGTAAATTTAATAAATATCATATGATCATCGATACATGAAGGGTAGTAGATGAGTATTTCTTATCCATATAAGATTCATGTATATCATTGATATCCAATGGGTTTTATATGAAATTTATTAGGATTTGGTCTTGATTTGTGATTTATTGTTGATATTTTTATATGACTCTATGTTTTTATGTGATAATGGATGATTTCATGGGCTATATTGTGTTCATGAATGACATAGGGGTGAAATAAGAAAAACATGATTTTTAATAATGGTAATTAGTAATCATGGAGATATAATGACACCCTATATGTTAAAATCATGTTAAACTTGACCAAATTGAAAATAGTTTTCCTAAACATGTGGAATAATGATATTTAGTGGGAAAAGAAATTATAATTTTTAAAAATTCACCCCTACATTAATTGAATTAATTTTTATCTAATTAATTTTTTTATTGAGAACTCTTATAATGGTCTATTTTGGTTGATTTCATGGTCAATAATATCATGTTAGAGGATTGATTCGTTTAATTTTGAAGAAAAATCCTCCAAGAAGGGCCCCATATAGTAATTGTGGGGGTGCTATATAGCATGAACTATTTTAAAATCCCCATATTGATCCATCATTAGTTGAGGTATTAATCCATATTAACCAATCCTAAAATAATAAGGGTGGTTGAGAGAAAATATAGATAATAAAAAAAGCGTCAAATGTTTACCCTGAAAATCCATTTATATTTCATGTTAAAAAGGGATCCCAAGAAAATAAAAATTTATTGGAATAGATCTAGATAATCATTTATATTGTAAATACCCACAATCCATCATATTTTGTATTTCACACCTAAGTGAATGATAAACAACATAGAATATTATAACATCCACATCCTTATATTGAAACATTTTATTTGGTTTTTTATTTTCATTTTTTTGGATGTGTCATTTAATTTCCATGCTCATTAGATCCATTTTTTAGTTTACTAATTATTTTAAAGGATGTAAAATTTTGTTATGTTAATATTTATACTTATACATGTAATGGGTTTTTTATGTGTTTTGAAAATCTACCTTTATGTTGGACATGTTATATAAAGCTAACTTAGAAAATTAAAGGGTTACATATGTTTAAAAAATTTACATAAATGTAAGGGTTTGATCAAATATTTCATATAATGTTAATGTTTTATTATGTAAGGGAAATATTTATAGATGTATAGGTAAATACCATAATCAATACACTACATAATGGTTAGGAATATATTGGATAATGGTATTCACAACATCTTAATGGATGTGTAAGGTTAACAAGGGACTACCTAGGGGTATCTTGATATTTTTAATGATAATATATCCTATAAATAAGGGTAAACTACCTCTACATATGGAAAATCCATGTTTTTAAGGGTTTTGTATGGGTTATTTAGAGTTTTGTAAGGGTAACTCCTTTTATTTAATGTGTTTGTAAGGATATACTTGGTGATAGTTATGGATAAGTCACATTGTTTAAGGGTAGATTAGTGTATTAAATGTTTGTGTAAGGGTAAAACCTATTAACCTTACTAGGGAAAAATGAAATTCATAATGTTCATCCATTTTATCCATAAAACAGTCTGTTCTATGAAATATAGGTTTTCAAAACATTATTTCACTTCTTTAATATCTAGAATGCCTATAAATCAATTTTTTCTATTAAACTCTATGAAATTTGGGAAATCTATTATTTTATATTTTTAGATCTTGTAAACCCAGTTTTAAAATTTTACACACCCCCATGATTCATTTTAAGTTGAATAAGAGATGTTTTAAAAAAAATTAGTGTACAGTCATGACCCATCCCAATGGGAACATACTAAGTCTACACAAAACCCACAACCAATATTCCAGGGGTTGGCAACTGGCATTGAGTTTCCATATCAATAACATGGGAGAAAATAACCTAAAGTTCATATACACATGAACACATCCCCAATCCCATACAGTGATAAAAAGTAAAATAACTTATAAATCTTGAATAACTACACCTTAAATCCCACTATATGATTACAAAAACATGTGCAAAAAGAAAAAAAGGAAAAATAAAATCCCAACACAAAATTTCTGAAAACAACCCCAACCTAATTTATATAATGGGAGTACTATAAATCAATCCTCAAAAAAGATACGTTTTTGGTCAAGATCAGTAATTTCTTCATAGTCTTATTACCTCAAATATTTCCTCAAAAGTTCAATTTTCTTTATAAGACAAGACAGATAACAATAAATTCAATGATGGGGTGAGTATAAAAATACCCATTAGGAATCGACCAAATCATTTATATTATAATAGTATTAAAAACAGTCTTCTCAACACCGGTGTATGTATGTAATACTTATAACATTAATATCTAGATATAAACAAAAATGAGTCATATTCTCAAGGTAATTTCAAAATCATAATTTTAGTCTATGAATAATACTCGATGGCTTTACATAGAACTCATCCATGATAACACACTCCATGTGTAATGATGAACTGATGGTATCTATATGAGTTATCATTCTCATTAGATCATTCCATAAGAATAAAATGCAATATCTCTAAAGAAAACAATATACAAATTTGCATCAAAATGAGGGAAATGATATATAATAACAACTCAATATAGAAGAACCTAATAAGTATAGGATATGTGACCAAATTTTGTTAGTCATGATGATACCAATAACTCAACCTAGGTAATGAATGTGATTGGGTATCTCACAGTAGGCCTCACACTGGGATTCCATCAACTCTATAAAAAATTTCCCACTCAAGGGATCATTATCCCATGTTGTGGACATGATTCCATAGTAACCCACATGGAATGATAATATGTAATTTTATATAATTTAAATGTTATAATATTTATAGGATAATGGATCTAATCAATCATTGATGTATTATAGGATGTTTACTAGTAGTACATTTCATTTACCATCGACACATGGTTTACCCTTGTAAAATGTCTTATGTTCGTGGATGTGTCCATTCCGGAGTACACAATATATCTGAGCTAGTGTACTCTTAATAAGGTATGTTTTTGTCTAGGTGTGTTAACTAAATAATAGTCATGTATATATATATGGACATCTATTTATCCTCAATGATACACACTGAGTTCCAGAAGAGGATTCACATTCCATGTGATAGGTGTCACACTCTGTGGACCACATAACTCCACAAGGGAATCCTAAATTCTCCACAAAGGTACCATACGACATGTAATCCCAGATTACAAACAATTTGTTAGAAGATTATATATATATAATGATCTAGTTCAAATATATTCTCCCACAATCCTGGTCATCAATTAATCCATTCACCTTATTGGAAAACACTAACCAATGGTCATCCGACCATTTTCATCCCGGATCATCGAGGTCCAACCCCGAAATGCATTCAAGAATCTTCCCCATGCATCATCCATTATCATGAATTGAATTAAAGGAATATCAAGGATCACCAAAGTCATGTTATCTACAAAAACATCCTTCATAATGTGATCCTCATTTCATACTAATCCTTAATAAAAAATATCATATAGTTGTGACCTCAAATAGTAGTGAAAAGGATGATTTATCTATATTTCAGTTTAAAAGTAGTAAAAAACAATTAATAATTATTAACCAATATAAATATGCTATCCATTACACTTATTTTAATATCACATCATGAGTTATATGGTCCCAAAATATAATTCACCATTTATTCCATAAAACAACACTATTATTAAAAAAGAAGATTTCTATTGGAATCAGAGGGAAAACATTGAGCTAATTGAACATCATATGTGATTAAATAGATATAAAATTTATGTAGAGGGGGATAATAACATGAAATTTCTCTAAATTATGAAAAATAATATTTGTATATGTCTTATTCAATCAAAATAAAATATAAATTCACAAACTATGAATTAGAGGATTAGTGTTTTTCAAATTATCATAATTCACTTCAACCACCATGATTACATAATCATTCCCTTTTGGTTTTTTATATATAGGTTTTTGTGGCTTATCATCCCCAATTTCTATTGGATTAGGGAATTGATTTGAAGAATTCCCATACTCTTCGAATTTGAAACATTAATGTATTAGTGGTGGATTATATGAATATTTCACTCTATTATCATTGTTAGTAAACATATTCACATCACATTTTATATAAATTTCATGATGACCTTCCCATCCTCACATAAAATATTAATTTTTACCCTTATGGTAGTTTCATAAATTCCACATCCAAAATATTTAGCTTAAATTAAATATCATCTTCTTCTCTCAATGGATCATAGTTTATCATAGGAATTACACTTTTCTCTTCAAATAAAATCGTTGATTATGATACATAACTCCAAACACTGTTTCAACATTGACATCACAAAGAAAAATATCTTTATAGAAATGGAAATACATTATGAATAACATCCTTTAGATACATTGTTTTATGAAAAATAATAATCTATCATATTTAAATTTAGGTTGAATGATAATACCTAGATCATACCTCAAAAGTATAAAAAAATAGTCATAATAAATTAAAAAAAGATTCATCATTCTATTAATGTAACTCATTTTACTCCTTCTATAACATTGAATAAAGATTAAAAGGACTATATTTATTGGAATAAATTCTTGATGTCATCCTAATACATCGATTCAATTTCATAATATTTCCTTGTATTCAGTATAATAGAACACCATTGATCTATTTTACCATCCATAAAACATACATAAAAAATGTGAATTTAATGTTAAGATCATTGGAGAATAGAAAATATAATTTCAATGGGTTTGTTACATTATTCAACAACTAGTTGTTCAGAATCCCAATGAAGGAATGTGTATTCTTCCTCACAATGGACCCAATAGAATGTTGTTTCATCCTTTGTTCTCCTCAATGTTTAGTATGATTCATTTTATTATATAGTTTTTTTTGTAAAAACATGAGATTTTTCATTCCACATACCATAATATTTTGATGGATTGGTGTACAATCATTTCTTTTTTCCATCACACTAAGAATTAACATGATACCTTCATGTTCCATCAATTAACTAAAACCAATAACATAATGTCATCAAAATTAATCCATGTAGGGAACCACATAATCATGAAAAATAACATAAATTGTGTCCAAATCATGACATATTATCTGAAATCTATGAATCCTTAAGATAAATATATTTAATTCATTATCAATATATATTGAAATATTTCATGGTTGTTCATAAAGTGTTTGTGAATTTCCAAAGCATATCTGTTGAATGTTTCAAACCAAGTGCAATATATGGAACATTATTATTCACTTGGATATTATTGATTCTATCATAATGTTACCAATTTGAATTCCTTACCACTAGATACATATGTTCTTTGTCCACATCAACTTTTACTATCCAGGAAGAGATGTGATTCCCTTGAAACCAATCCCTATATCATTTAACAGAATTCTTTGACATTTTACTATACGTTGAAATATCCATAGACATATTCTAAGAAATTTCCTTAAGTCTATAACTGATTTTTTACTCTCTATGTTTTCAATGGATAAAAAACCTATCATTTGATACCAACTATAAATTCTCATTAATTTCATTTATAGAAAAAACATCTTATGATATGAATATTCAATACATTACATAAACACATTCCTAGGGACCATAAATTTATTAATTATTTTCTGACATGGTACAAAATATTTTTATAAATGGAATGATATTTAGACTTCAACCATTGTTCACCCAATTTATTATTGTTCAAATATATAATATATATAAAAAATTTCTTCATATAGTGAAGAAATTAATCTTTATAATAAGAGATCTCATATGCTCAGAAAGGATAAAAAATGGAAAATAATAAACATAAATTGACATCAATAGTATAGGGATATGATAATAATAGATGAAACCTATACCATGAATATCATATATCATAAAAAAGACACATTGAATAAATATCAGTAGTTTGTAAGATATGATTCATAAATAAATAAATGAACACAATCCATAATGGAATAACATTAGAATAAGTAACTGATTTGTGGAATACAAAAAATCATAGAATATAATATGTCATGTATACCCAATAATACAATCATATCTAGTTATTCATGGTAAAACTACCCATGTTCCATCTACATTCGTGGGATAACAACCCATGTACCCGATATTGGGGGCTTCAGCTTGTCATGAACAGTCCCTCGGGGCCATGCTTTGACATCCCCCAAGCACACCTCTTGATGTCCATGGGATGGTGACTACTTCCAAAGGTGTCAACCTGCAAGTGGGATACATTTTCGTGAGTACCATTATGAACACCCACAAAACCATGTCCTAGTGATGGAAAGGTAAACACACGTGGCACTAAACAATCCCTGAGTATAAGTACAAACTGTATGTCAAATGGGTCAGAATCCAATCCCAACAAAATTTGAACTGAAAATATGAATTTAAATGGAAAATATGATAGTTTTCTACTGAAAACTCAACATAATGGGTAAGTGTAAAATAGTTTTTGAAAGATGTATAAGAACACACCACTTTCCTAGTCTCAATGGGAACCACCGGATCCTAGGCCACCATGTCCTCCTTCATGGAGTTGGTCGTCCAAACCCGACACAACAAGTGAAGGTGAAGCCTGTGTAGGGGTAAGTAACAATATACTCAGTAGGGACCCCAAAAAAACTAGGAAATCTGATAAATCAATCCACAACGAAAACCAAGAAGCATGATATCTCACACCAAGTATAATCTATAGTAGGAAAGTTAAACAATCATTCCTTTCATGGAACACCTTGGGATACAAGGGAACTCCTCTTCAATGTTTACAATGGGTCTTTAGGGTCTATCAAAAGAAATTTCCCTTTATCCATGGATTACATTGGTACCCACGCATGATGAGTACTTTGATTATGTTGGGTTACACAAAGCCACTCCCCACCATGGGCATAATGGGTCACACAGAGTCACTTCACACCTTCTCAACACTGAGATACTACTCCTGTCGAATATCCTGGGTTTACTGGGTTACATAGAGGTACTCCCCCCATGGGCCAATCAGTTCACACAAGAGCTGATTCACACTAGTCTATCAAAGAAAATCCACATAGGGACTCTGACCAGCAGTGTTTAGGTTTCATCCAACAGTTTTTCTTCCACAAGTAGTGCACATGATTCTGGGACATCGGCACCTCAACCCATTCATGGAATTTCTACATCCATGAATGCCTCATTAGAGTGATACAAAACATCTGACTTTTTGTGAGGGTTCCAACTCCATAAACATCTAATCAATTGGACATCTAGTTGAAATATATTGGGGGTTTTTCAAAAAGGGGGTTGTTGGGTCTGGGTGAGGTCAGACATGGTTGTAATGACCTGACCTGACCGGGTCTAATGAACTGACCTAGGTCTTCGTACTCAACTGAGATCTGTCTATACTGGATCTAGCCAAGTCCGGCCTTTTGGGTCATGGTCTTGTTGGGCCATGGGTCCAGCCCGCTGGGGAAGACCACGCCCTTCCCATTCTTCCATTGGAAGATTGTTTCTTGGTTGGCCGGGACATGGATTGAAGCTTTGTCTACCTCCCCATGCCTAGCGGGTCTTCTACGGTGTCGCTTCATCCACCACAGTCAATAGATCATGACCTTTTCTGTGTTCGATGTAGCGGGGTGCTGCATTCGCAGTGCACTGATGTGGCCTGGTGGCCGTGTCTGCCCACTGCCAACCCTCATGATGGAGGTCGACATCTCCTACCGCAACTCCGGGGCCTAGGTTGGCAGCGGTTCTTCTTCCAGCATGCTGACATGTTCTTCCACGTACCACTAGGTGCACTCAGCTGGACCGTTCATTACACTACATCCACCTACATCCTCTAGAGGATTCAATCTTCTATGTGATGACCTCAAATTCTATTTTCCACCACTTTGTTGATGTAGACATGAAGAAACCAAAAAATACAAAATTCAGAGGATATCAGGCCTTGTTCATGCCATCCAATTTCCCTCGGTGTTAGAGGATTAGAAACATGGGATATTGAATTGAAGTTCTATCACAATAAATCAAACAATCCTAGCACAAACCACTAGAAAAGTTCCCTCCCCCATGAATGCGTGATCCATATATTAACCTCTTTGTGGGTTGATCTGTGTTCATCATATAGAATAAATAACTGAGAAATATAAAAAAAATACACCCCTTCCCGAGTCAGATTGTTCATTGGTGATGAACTATTTCATTGCGTTCGTTTTTTCATGGTCCTCTTTTTTTCCATTGGTTGATCATCGTTAATTAAAATCAATTCGAATGGTGAAGGTTGTCTATAAGGCCCCAGACCTAAACCTTACTTAATCTTGAGTTATAACAAGATTACACATTGAGGATCTTTTCAGGTTTAGAGTTTTATAGAATTAGATCATAAAAATTGCATTACATTCCACATTTAAACAAAGTGGTTACATAAAAGATATTATTCATTTTTCCCATCAACGGAAACAGATTTAAAATAAAACATGGATTCTTTCTTGACACTTCCTTGACACTATCATCATATCATGTACTATTCTATTGACCTGTGAAAAACATTTCAAAAACTTGGGATGAGCATAAAAAGCTCAGTAAGGGATATAAAAATATGGAAAGGAAACATGAGTACATGTATACATAATAATGAAATCATACTTTACCCATAAAACATAAGCACTTTAACATACCTTATAAAATCATGAATAAATCATAGAAATCATAAGACATAAAAGGTAACATGATGCATTCATAACATTCTTACGTAGGGAGTAACCCACTTTCTTACTTTTGGAATACCCACCATAGTATATTCCCTAAATCTCTTTGGATAAACCTTAATGTTTCACTCCTTTGCGTTACCTAATGCATTGGAGAGCTATATCGGGCTCATCCGCCCTTAGTTTATCACAGAACCACCCATTTCCATAATAATGCCCAAGAACCATAACATAAACGTATCACATAAAACATTCATAAAGGAAACATAACATTTCCACATTTCAATCACAATATAACATTTTAGTATATTGAAATAATGAATCCATTCAAAAAGAAACCATTTCCAAAACCATTTAAAACATTTAATAAAGAGATTTTTGAATCAAAGTGTCTCATACCACCTTTAAGATTTTGACATTTTAAACCATTAATATCCATATAAATAAATCCTTAAAACCATTTTGAAAACATGGATATTAATGGGAACCATTTATAAGAATAAATCATTAAAACATTTAAAATGATATTTTATTTAAAGTGTTTTTAACAAAATGAGAGACACTTGAATATAGTAATTGAGAAATAAAATTTAATCATAACTTTATAATATCATGAGAATAAAGGAATTCATGATATAATATTCCAAAGGACAGTATATACACCTTATAAGAGTGAATTGGTGCATAACAACAATGAAGTCTTAATAGAAATGTAAAATGAGATGAAATCCCCTGTAAAGAAGGTACCTTTAAATTAAGGATAAATCAATCTCATAATTATGTGTGACAAATATAAATGCACCCAATATAAGTGTATATTAAGTGTAAAACACTCAAAGGTCATTCACACATATTCAAATGAGGACATATTCAATAACTACATGTTGAACCCGAAGAAATCGAAATTGGGTTAAAAAGTTCCCTTGGTAAAATTTGACAGCCTAACTGCATCACTTCAAAATTCAGAAAATGAGTTGATGAGAGATAAAAAGGGTATCTCATCACTTGGACATTAAAATTTAAATCAATAAGGATATAGAAGAACATATACCAACATAATAGTATATGAACTAAAATACATAACAAAATAATTCTTTAAAAAAGAGGATGGTGAAAGGTTCCCTTACCGACATGGGTATCTTTCGAAACATACGCCCCGTGAAAGAAGAACAATACAACATTGATGTAAATACTCATAAACGAAAGAATATTACACATAGTGTAGAATAATGGATAGTAAATACACCACTAAAAGAAAATTGTGGAAAATGTAGCATAAATCTCATGGGAATAATAGTGAGATGAAAAATCCCTTACGAAAACTCGGCAGCCTAACAGCGCCACTTAAAACTTCCAAAAATGGATTGATGAGATCAAATAGGGTCTCTCATCATATTACAATAAAATTTACATAAAGAGGAATATAAAATAACATCCTCCATCATAACAAAGAGGAGCTTAAAAGAAGTGACATAATGCGGAGTACTTAAAAAGAAAGAGAGAGGTTAGATCTCTTACGAAAATTCTGCAGCCTAACGGCGCTACTCAAAACTTCCAAAATGAATTGATGAAAGAGAATAGGGTATCTCATCACATGAACATAAAAATTACATTAATAGTAATATAAAATAACATCCCAATAACAATAAATAGGATCTTTAAAAGGAATGACATAAAAGAGTGTACTTAAAAAGAAAGAGAGGAGTAGGATCCCATACCTCGGGTCCGACTTGACTCGATCATTCTTTAATCTCCTAAATAATAAACTTTAGTTAATTTATACTTCCTTAAGAAACTTTTTCATGTTAATTATTCCTTTTATATCACTTATTACCATGTCATGAACACTATGTAATTATTTTCATTAATAACGGTCATTTAAACGATCATTAGTACTTGAGTCAAAATATGCTCTTTATAATTACAAGTTGTTCATGTATCTATTATATACATAGTTATAATCATGATTTATATATCATATATATCATATATATCCAGTAAATATTCATTTTATACTATTCTATATCATTTGGAGATAAAAAACAAAAAGCACCGTTCATGGAGACGGTAGGCCGTACGTACGCATGAACGCTACTTTCATTTTTTTCATATTAATTGAATTAAAAATAAATGATATATATATATATATATATTATAATTCCAGTATAATATATTTTTTATATAGGTCACATATGTTCATTAATTTTATTCTTTAAAAATTCCATGTATTGCATGTACGAGTCACATCACTTGAGGGGGTAGTAGTCTGCACTTCCTCATATGAAATTATCGCATTTACACAACCTGAAAAGAATAATGTTATGGTTTAAATATAAAATAAAGAAGCATATAGTAAAAATAAATACCATATATATCTTATATAAAATACAGTGACATCATAATGGCCACCTTTGAGGGTGTTAAAAGAATATTGAACAATCATCGTTTTGTGAGGCAGAAAATCGCCAACCACAGAAACAGTATGTTCTTTAACCATTAGACGAAGGTGTGTGTAAGTTTAGCTCAAATAAATCTTATAACAACATCCTAGTATATTTAAGATACTGGATTTGTTACAAATTAAATTAATAAAAAGTGTTTAGGGGGTTGGAGAAGCAAAATAAAACAAAAGGACTCAAGTGAATACATTACCTTAAAATCGGGTAACTCCCTTTGGTTTGAGCTCAAAGGCTTCCTTGGGAAGACTTCTGCCCAAAGTGAGGCTTCAAGGATTAATATAGGGATGTTGAGAGACAAAATGTGCAGGGGTTTGCCGAGCCAAAGGATTTGGGAGTGTGGGTAAGGAGGTATAGGTGGGGGCTTTTTATAAGAGGAGAGGAGGGGCACTCTTGGAAAGTAAAGAAATGTTACTTTATTTGAAAATGATTTTCGGATTAAAAAGGTCCCACATTGATATAATTCAAGGGTAAGGTGATAAGGGTTCTAAATCCACCCATACAATAGGTTTTTGAAATGTTTAGGTCATAGATTTAACATTATCATTTCATTTTATTTAAATCCGTTATTAATGAGGTAATCGCTGCATCATCATGATGTCATAAATAATTTACAAATTTTAATGTCTAAAAATTATAAAAAAATATCATGATTTAGGAAATATTTTTAGATTTATAATTAATATTTATAGTCCAAAATTTCATTTATGTATACAAAATTAAAAATATTTTACTTAGGTGATACATTCTTTGTAACATTTAACATTTTTTAAAAATAAAAAGATAAAAAGCCACTTTCCCACAAAAGTGATTCAATGGGGCCCCCATGTTTGGCACAAGGCATCCCATGGTCGGCCATGAGACAACTAGTAGCCTTAGGACACATTTTTTGGTCATTTTTTATTATTATGATATTATCTTATTATCTTTAACTACCCGATTACTCATTAATCAAGATAATTAAAGATAATTACCGTCGTTACTATTCATAATGTCAAAAAACAAAAGAGTTTTAATTGCATAATTTAGAACTTATGATTCCAAATATGTCATCCATTTTAACAAATTCCAAACACATAAATTTCAATAATTATTTAAAAAAACATCCCGTTGTCAAAATAAATAGCAGGTTTTTTTAGAAACAATATTTATGAAAAGTTTGGCACTTGTTTATGCCTAATTCCAAAGTGAAATTAATCACAATGACCATCATTGAATTAAATTTTAAAAATATATTCTAATTACACATTAAAACAAATTAAAATGGTAATATAACCATATAATTAAATTATATGAAAAAGCAGTTTTGATGTAAAATTCAGTATTTTTCACTATTCATTGAAAAATGAACATTGTCAGAGAAATACCAAAAATTAACCCAAGGTAAATTTCAACATCCCAATCATAAATAATATGTTTATTTTGAAAAATAGATCTTATAAAATTGTCAAAAAGTGGATTTAAAACAGGTTCACCATTAAAAGGCGGTTAATCGACCTTTTAAAGAATATTGGAATGTTTGCGCTTAAAAACTGGATTCATTTGCATTTTTAATCCCCTAACATTTATTGAAAAAAATAAAAATATTTGACAAACATATATAATAATTTTGTAGTTAGTTCTATTCATTCCCGCCATTACAACAGCTAGGCGTTAACTACCATTTAAAATAATATTATTTTACTATTATAGTGCAACGTAAGATTTCAAAGAAACTTGTTGTTGCATATTGGGTACGCCATTGAGCAAAGAATTCCCTTTAAAGTACTATTAATATTTTTTTAACAAATATTGATAAATGTGAAAATGTCATACTCTTTATTTACCTGGGGTGTTACATCCTTCCCCCCTTTTGGGAATTGCGTCATCGCAATTTTAAAATTTGGCTTGAAAACTCCATTGAAAGTCCCACATCGGAAAAGGAGTAAATTAAACTATCACTTTAAAAGAAAGAAAGGGAAGTACAAAGGTCACCCGAGTTAACCCATACTAGGATTCCATGTATGAAAATATGGACATGGAGGAAAAAACAAAGGGTCATGTTCTGATGGAGAGTGATAGTAAACATGTCTAGGAGAAAGTTAACCATAAGAAAATAACAACCTTGTGATGGGTTAAACGGTATTCGATTCTCCAGTTGGAAAAGTTAACAGACAAATTTTTTATTTTAAGTTAATTTTTATTGAGGAATTTATTTTTGAACTAAACTAAATAATAATGAATCATACTTACTTGTCATGTAGACTTTCAACTTTTACTAGATTCCTTAATCAAACTCATATTTTCTCCAAAAGATGAGTATTTAGGAAGAGTTGTTCACATTAAGAGTACTATAATCAACTTCTTGAGAATCACCTAATCCACAAAAGAGAACTATATACTTCCAATGTCTTTAGACTTTAACCAAAACCAAAACCAAAAAGTTTAGTACAAGATCAGATAATACAGAAAAGGATAACCCTTTATAAAAAGAAAATCTATTCTTAATCTCGAAAATTTGTCTTACAAAACCCAAGGTTCAACGAGGACCATTCGATAAACAATTTTTCCATAAAATTCTTCAAAGTAAACCAAACTAATATTGAAACCCAAATATTTGAAGGATTTAGTCACATAGTCTTCCAAGTTAAATCAAAACATTTATCTCCAAACAACATCAGTTGTTCCTAATGTCTTGTATTGAAAAGTAAATAACCTAATCACATATCCTCCATGATAGGTTAATAAATTTCCATAGATAACCCAAAATCCACATACTCTTAATTCATAAAATCATCTAACTAAAAGGAATCAGTCAAACTAACCAGGGACTTCACGTAGTCCAGTGGTAGGCGATAAATACCAGTCGCACTTTGGTTGTGGGTTCGATTCCTGCAGCTTTGTCCGACGCGATGGGTTGTCACACGGTCTGCGTGTTGTCCTTTTTATAAAACTCCAAAAATAACCCTAACATGTTTTAACCTCAATTTTATCTCATGCCTTTCACTTCCATCGTAACATATAGTAACCCATAATTACCTCAAAAGTAAGGATCATATAAACCCAAATGGTTCTTTATAACTATGTCCACAAAATAACAGATAACTATTCCTTGAATAAAATTTTCAAATATTAAACATCACGGTTACACATAATATAAAAAGTCTTCTAATGTAACCCCATCATCAAAAGAGACGTAATACTCTTAAGAATTTCACCATAACTCTTGAAGCCCTTATATGTTTACATCTTACTCATTAAACATTCTTCATGATCCATTAAACATTCCTTTCCAACTTATTCTGAAATACTTCTTTCCTAAAAACAAAATCATGAATCATATCCTAAGATTCCAAAATAGGAAAACAATAGTCATGAAATAATCCATACCTTTGATTGGTCATTTTCAGTTTCTTCATCCTCAATAGGAATGGCATTAGGTAATGGTAAACGAACATTTGTACGATCTTGGTGATCCCATTCACAAAACTTCTTCATAGGACATGTGTTTTCATAATGACCATGCACACCAAATTTAAAACATTCAATTGATCCCTCAGAAAGAACTTATTTCCCTTTCCTCTAAATCAACTGGATGCTTCCTTTTTCCATGGTAGTTTCTTGCTTTATGACCTTCATTTCCACATCTATAGCATATTTATGTCCCTTTGAAACATTTTCCTAGGTGTTTCTTTCCACATTTTTGACACATAAGTTTTTGAACACACTTACCATTATGATAATTACCTGTAGTTCCGTTGGGATTTGTTTCTCGCATATATGATTCCTTAGAGAAATCACCAAGGTTTAGGTTGTCAATAATGACTCCATATAGTTGGTTGAGGATAATCACAAGAGTTCTCATTGAAGCTCCCATATCATTCATTTGCTTGCTCAAAAAACTGTAACAGTTTCCTTCACATCCACTGTTACTTTGGTGCATGCTAGATCTAGCCATTTACTAAAACCAAAAAGGTCAGTGTGAGTATATCAAAAAAAACCATCATGTACTAATGAGGAAGATAAACACTAAGATATACTTACTCATTCACTTTATCTAAAACTAGGACTCTTTCTGAAATCCTAACCATTATGGTAATGTCACTTATTCTTAAAGAATACCCTAACCTCTAAAGTTATCTAAACCGACCTCTGATACCAACTATAAGGCCCCAGCCTCAAACTTTACTTAATCTTGAGTTATTACAAGATTACACATTGAGGATCTTTTCAGGTTTAGAGTTTTAGTGAATTAGATCATAAAACTTGCATTACATTCCACATTTAAACAAAGTGGTTACATAAAAGATAGTATTCATTTTTCCCATCAACGGAAACATATTTAAAATAAAACATGGATTCATCCTTGACACTTCCTTGACACTATCATCATATCATGTACCCTTCCCTTGACCTGTGAAAAACATTTCAAAAACTTGGGATGAGCATAAAAATCTCAGTAAGGGATATAAAAATATGGAAAGGAAACATGAGTACATGTATACATAAGAATGAAATCATAATTTACCCATAAAACATAAGCACTATAACATACCTCATAAAATCATGAATAAATCATAGAAATCATAAGACATAAAAGGAAACTTGAGGCATTCATAACATACTTACGTAAGGAGTAACCCTCGTGGTTAATTTTGGAATACCGACCACAGTATATTCCCTAAATCTCTTTGGAGAAACCTTAACGTTTCCCTCCTTCGTGTTACCCAATGCATTGGAGAGCTATATCGGGCTCACCCGCCCTTAGTTTATCACGGAACCACCTGTTTCCATAACAATGCGCAAGAACCATAACATAAACTTATCACATAAAACATGAATAAAGGAAACATAACATTTCCACATTTCAATCACAATATAACATTTTAGTATATTGAAATAATGAATCCATTCAAAAAGAAACCATTTCCAAAACCATTTAAAACATTTAATAAAGAGATTTTTGAATCAAAGTGTCCCATACCACCATGAAGCTTTTAACATTTTAAACCATTAATATCCATATAAATAAATCCTTAAAACCATTTTGAAAACATGGATATTAATGGGAACCATTTATAAGAATAAATCATTAAAACATTTAAAACGATATTTTATTTAAGGTGTTTTTAAAAAAATGAGAGACACTTGAATACAATAATTGAGGAATAAAATTTAATCAGAACATTATAATATCATGAGAATAAAGGCATTCATGATATAATATTTCAAAGGACAGTATATACACCATATAAGAGTGAATTGGTACATAACAACAATGAAGTCTCAATAGAAATGTAAAATGTGATGAAATCCCCTGTAAAGAAGGTACCCTTAAATTAAGGATAAATTAATCTCATAATTATGTGTGACAAATATAAATACACCCAATATAAGTGGATATTAAGTGTAAAACACTCAAAGTTCATTCAAACATATTAAAATGAGGACATATTCAATAACTACATGTTGAACCCAAAGAAATCGAAATTGGGTTAAAAAGTTCCCTTGGTAAAATTCGACAGCCTAACGGCATCACTTCAAAATTCAGAAAATGAGTTGATGAGAGATAAAAAGGGTATCTCATAACTTGGACATAAAATTTAAATCAATAAGTATATAGAAGAACATATACCAACATAATAGTATGTGAATTAAAATAGATAACAAAAGAAGTCTTTTAAAAAGAGGAGGGTGAAAGGTTCCCTTACCGACATGGGTATCTTTCGAAACATACGCCCCGTGAAAGAAGGACAATACAACATTGATATAAATAATCATAAAATAAAGTATATTACAGAAAGAGTAGAATAATGGATAGTAAATACACCACTCAAAGGAAATTGTGGCAAATGTAGCATAAATCTCACGGGAATAAAAGTGAGATGAAAAATCCCTTACGAAAACTCGGCAGCCTAACGGCGCCACTTAAAACTTCCAAAAATGGATTGATGAGATAAAATAGGGTCTCTCATCATAATACAATAAAATTTACAGAAATAGGAATATAAAATAACATCCCCCATCATAACAAATAGGAGCTTAAAATAAGTGTCATAAAGGAGAGTACTTAAAAAGAAAGAGAGAGGTCAGATCTCTTACGAAAATTCGGGAGCCTAACGGCGCCACTCAAAACTTATAAAATGGATTGATGAAAGAGAATAGGGTCTCTCATCACATGAAAATAAAAATTACAGTAATATTAACATAAAATAACATCCCAATAACAAGAAAGATGATCTTTCAAAGGAATGACATAAAAGAGTGTACTTAAAAAGAAAGAGAGGAGTAGGATCCCTTACCTCGGGTCCGACTTGACTCGATCATTCTTTAATCTCCTGAATAATAAACGTGAGTTAATTTATACTTCCTTAAGAACCTTTTTCAATTTCATTATTCATTTTATATCACTTATTACCATGTCATGAACACTATGTAATTATTTTAGTTAATAACGGTCGTTTAAACGATCATTGGTACTTGAGTCAAAATATGCTCTTTATAATTACAAGTTGTTCATGTATATATTATATCCAGAGTTATAATAATGATGTATATATCATATATATAATATATATCCATTATATATTCATTTTATACTATTCCATATCATTTGGAGATAAAAAACGAAAAGCATCGGTCATGGAGACGTTTGGCCGTACGTACGCATGAACCCTACTTTCATTTTTTTCTTTTTCATATTAATGGAATTAAAAATAAATGATATATATATATATATTATAATTCCAGTATAATATATATGTTATATAGGTCACATATGTTCATTAATTTCATTATTTACACATTCCATGTCTTGCATGTACGAGTCACATCACTTGAGGGGGCGGTAGTCCGCACTTCCTCATATGAAATTATCGAATTTACACAACATGAAAAGAATAATGTTATGGTTTAAATATAAAATACAGAAGCATATATTAAACCTAAATACCATATATATCTTATATAAAATATAGTGACATCATAATGTCCACCTTTAAAGGTGTTAAAAGAATATTGAACAATCATCGTTTCGTGAGGCAAAAAATCGCCAACCACAGAAACAGTATGTTCTTTTACCATTAGACGAAGGTGTGTGTAATTTTAGCTCTAATAAAACTTATAACAACATCCTAGTATATTTAAGATACTGTAGTTGTTACAAATGAAATGAATAAAAAGATTTTATGGGGTTGGAGAAGCAAAATAAAACAAAATGACTCAAGTGAAGACATTACCTTAAAATCGGGTTACTCCCTTTGGTTTGAGTTCTATGGCTTCCTTGGGAAGAATTCTGCCCAAAGTGAGGCTTCAAGGAGTAAGAGAGGGATTTGTAGAGACAAAATGGGCAGGGGTTGGCCGAGCCAAAGGCTTTGGGAGTGTGGGTAAGGAGGTAGAGGTGGGGGCCTTTTATAAGAGGAGAGGAGGGGGACTTTTGGAAAGTAAAGAAATGTTACTTTATTTGAAAATGATTTTCGGATTCAAAAGGCCCCACATTGAAATAATTCGAGGATAAGGTGATACGGGTTCTAAATACAACCATAAAATAGGTTTTGGACATGTTTAGGTCATAGATTTCAAATTATCATTTCATTTTATTTAAATCCTTTATTAATGAGGTAATCGCTGCATCATCATGATGTCATAAATAATTTAATAAATTTAATGTCTAAAAATTATAAAACAAATATCATGATTTATGAAATCATTTTAGCTTTATAATGAATATTTATAGTCCAAAAGATAATTTATGTAGACAAAATTAAAAATATTTTACTTAGGTGATACATTCTTTGTCGCATTTAACATTCTTTAAAAATAAAAATATAAAAAGTCACTTTCTCACAAAATTGATTCCATGGGGCCCCCAAGTTTGGCACAAGGCATCCCATGGTCGTCCATGAGACAACCAGTAGCCTTAGGACAAATTTTGTGGTCATTTTTTTATTATTATGATATTATCTTATTATCTTTAACTACCCGATTACTCCTTAATCAAGATAATTAAAGATAATTATCGCCGTTACTATTCATAATGTCCAAAAACAAAAGAGACTTAATTGCATAATTTGGACATTATGATTAAAAATATTCCATCCATTTTACCAAATTCCAAACACATAAATTGCAGTAATTAATTTAAAAAAAACTTCCCGTTGTCAAAACAAATAGCGGTTTTTTTAGAGACAGTATTTATGAAAAGTTTGGCACTTTTTATGCCTAATTCCAAAGTAAAATTAATCCCAATGACCATAATTGAATTAAATGGTAAAAATATATTCTAATAACACTTTAAAACAAATTTAAAAGTTAATTTAACCATATAATTAAATTATATGAAAAAGCAGTTTTGATGTAAAATGCAGTATTTTTCACTATTCATTGAAAAATGAACATTTTCAGAAAAATACCAAAAATTATCCCAAGGTAAATTTCAATGTCCCAATAATAAATAATATGTTTATTTTGAAAAATAGTGATTATAAAATTTTCAAAAAGTGGATTTAAAATAGGTTTTCCATTAAAAGGCGGTTAATCGACCTTTTAAAGAATATTGGAATGTTTACGCTTAAAAACTGGATTCATTTGCATTTTTAATCCCCTAACATTTATTAAAAAAATGTTTGACAAACATATATAATCATTTTTTAGTTAGTTCTATTCATTCTCTCCATTACAACGGCTAGGCGTTAACTACCATTTAAAATAATATTATTTTACTATTAGAGTGCAACGTAAGATTTCAAAGAAACTTGTTGTCGCATATTGGGTACGCCATTGAGAAAAGAATTCCCTTTAATGTAATATTAATATTTTATTCACAAATATGGATAAATGTTAAAATGTCATACTCTTTATTTACCTAGGGTGTTACAGTGGCATTCATCATCTTCACCCACCATGGGTTCAATGAAGAACCAGGACTGTGTCAAAGATCCTACATTTTATTCTTGGCCATATTGAGGATGATACATGAATTTCCATTTTCGTTACATTTCAATTATGAAGTCGTTACATTGGAAAATCATGATATTTTTAAAAAATAAATTAAACAATGTTATTTTATTTTTAACTATTTGTTTAAAAAGACTTAAAAATAAATTTTTCCCTTTAATCATGTCAGTCAAGGTTAGGTCCATTCTAGGTGAATGCCACCATTATGGTTCAACGGTTCTATCATATTTTCGATCCGAGAACTAGTACAAAATTTAGAATATCCTGCTCAAATGTTTAATTATGTAATCATAAAAAAAGTTCATATTTCTAATCAGGGCTCACCATGACATGGAATTTGGTTTCTTTAAAGCATCTAGTCTTGAAATAATTCCATATAATTTAAAAAATATATATATAATTCCAAGGATATGACATTACTCCCCCCTTTTTGGATTCACATCCTTATAAGCCAAAACAAGACCAAATAAACAAATGGGGGTACTGAGCTTTAACATGAACCACCTGCTCCAATGTGCTCTCCTAGTGAATCTTGTGCTGCAACCTAAGGTGAGCTAGAAGAATCATCCATCAATGATGGACTCACTAATGTCGATCCTCTATCTCCAACAGAAACTCCACAAACATTTCCTCATCATCAATGATTAGCCTACCCTAGTAGTTGATGTGTAATGGATCATGCATGTACCTCCTCATCTACGACATGTGAAAAAAATGTGAAAATGGTGTATTTATGGAGGAAGTTCCAGGAAATTCAATACCTCACTTACTATTCTATGAATCTAGAAAGGTCTGATGATCCTCTGAGATAACATTCCGCCCCCAACTAAATCTCTGCTAACCCCATCGGATTGGGACCCAATAGAACAGATGGTCTCCCTTATAAAACACCAACAGTCTCTGTCTCCTACCATCTTATGATTTCTACCCGCTCTGTATAGTTTTTAATCGCTTCTGGATGATTTTCACCTTCTAAGTGGTAGATCTTACCAACTCTGGACCCGCTAGTTCTGATTCCCCTTGGTCTGTTCGACATAGAGGTGATCTGCAAGACCACCCACAGGAGGCCTCCAACGGTTCCATGCCAATTTTGGTATGAAATTTTTTGTTGTATGAAAACTCCACCTATGTTAGTTGTTCCTTTATACTATGACCAAAATCAATGATGCAAGCACAAAGTGTGTCCTCTACGGTCTGTATGGTATGCTCCATCTGACCATCCGTATATGTGTGAAAGGTTGTGCTCAAGTGAAGTAGTATTATAACAACCCTATTATTTATTCCACACATAAACAAAATTTATTACATGAAACTTTAACTTGATACAACATAGAATATCTTCTGGTATAGGGTCTTTGGGGATTAGGAATGTTACATAACAACTTAAAATATAAAACACAGCATCTTATTGAGAACTTCGTTTACGTGACCACATCATTCCTTTGTACATAGTTTCCATGGGAAAACCTGAGGGAATGCCTAATAAGAGAGATAAAGTCTAGTAAGGTAGTAAACAAGGCATAACATTACGAATACGATACATGTTAAGAAACAAGAATATCAATGGATCATAAAAGAAACATGATCATAAAGGCATGATATATCTTGATTATCATAACTTGGAAATGTGGAAACAAAATTTTACATAATTTTGGAATGATCCAATGATAATTGAACGTGTAGAATGATTAAACCCTAATTTAACATTAATTATAATTAATACGCACCATTTCACATGACGTATCATGATACTAATCATTACCCAATGCATTGGAGTGCAATATGGGTGCAACCTTCTTAAGCATTTTATTTCACTCATTAGTGTGAAACTTTTATCATATAACATGGATTCATTAAACATCATAATTTATTCCACATTAAAGGAATGTTGAATTTATACAAGATAATATATTATGAATAAGTAAATTTGAATAAAGTTGAATACCCTTTATAGGGAAATGGTAATGGTATACACCACACAATGACATTGGCTTGGAAAATCACGGTTCAATTTCGCCAGCGTAATGGTGTTACTTAAGAATTCATAAAAATAGTCGATGATAGATAAAGTGGTCTCTAATCATATTTACATGAAAATTAAATCATGGGGTCATATAGATACATGTCCCAACACATTTAATGGAAATTAGATTCAAAATACGAAGTATTTCCTTTAATGTAAATGATGAGAGAGAAATCCCTAACAAAATTTCGGTATGGTAATGAGTGTCCATGGGGGGGATTAATGAGAGAGAAAGGGGTCTATAATAATTCAAACATAATGTGATATGAAAATTTTAGGTGATAAATCATACCCCAAAATTTTAATTTGAATATAAAATGGCATATAATCACAATTAAGTTTGGACAAAATGAGGAAGCAATAAAATACCTTACTTGGAAGTGTGATCCCAAGGGCTTGGGAGGGGTATGAGAGCGGCTTATTGTGAGGTTGGGGTTTTTTGGTAGGATTATATATATAGTATGGCATAGTTTGTTATGTCTCCAAAGTCTTTTTGTGAAGAGGAAGTGGGAGCTTGGAAGTGTTTATATTGGAAAAGAGATGAAATTCTTTATTATTTATGTTTCGGACACAACACATTAAACTAATCAAAACCCCATAAAAACCCATAGTTTTTCCAATGGTTTTTTCGAATGGGAGTGGTAACATTATTTTATGAGGACAATGGCCTATCTTCTTATAATAATAGGCATGATTATGTGGAGATGAGTCTCACTCTCAAGAAAATCATTTAAAAAAGATAAAATGTTTTATTAGTAGTTGAGGTCCACTAATGATTTGTAAAATAAATCAAACAAAACTAAAATAAAAATATATAAATGTTAAAACATATATTGGCCGAAGATCTCATTAATAGTATTTAATTAAATCACTATTGTGGCATTATGATTTCATAAAACATATTATATAATTAAACGATATTTAATTTTTACCAAAAAATTCGACTATCTCAGAAAATTATGAGAAATTCACCATATGATAATTTTGATGTCCTAATTCCAAAATAATATTCATTTTATCTAACTTTTTTTATAAAAATTTGAATTTTTCCTTTTATAATAAAAACCAACATTTATAAGAAATTCATTGGTTTTGACAAAAACGAATTTCAATACTTAATAAAAATCCTGATTTTATTGATAAAAATTATATAGTCTTTTATATATAAAATAAGAAATTTAGTAATAATATTTTATTAAAATATAATTTAATTCAAAATTCCATTATTTCATCAATTTAGATTTCTTTATTTAAAATTGGAAAAAAAATACAATTTCTGATTTCAAGACTATTTATAAAGTAACAATAATAAAATTAATGTATATTATTTATTCTAAAAATAATAATTATCATAATCATTGGGCGGGTGTCTTGTTATGTAACCCCTAATAACAACATCATAAGACCAAAGGATAAGCTGTGTGATGGTAAAAGACTCTTGGGGTGGCTCGGATAACATCACTTGGGTGGTAATCTATAACAACTTCTACATCTCCCATAGGTGGTTCTGTTCGAGCTTAACATTGTTATGCATGCATAGGGATTGGTCAAGAAATATGATCAATGACTCCACCTCCTTTCTGAGCTATGAAAAACAGGGTTCGTATGGAGAAATTATTCTATATAAGGTCATCACTTTCTTTTTCTGATTAAATTGGATATGTTAAATCCCTATATTTATACTAATCATGTGATCATTGTTCAATGACTATATTAGAAATGGCCACAATTTTTAACAGTATCTTAAAATTGAAAAACATAAAACCAAGGAAGTGAATGTGTTTTACATAACCATTTTATCATAATAAGTAATTTAATTAGTTCAAAAATAATTTTCATTAATGAATGCGTGGGTCGTTACAATATTCCCCCCTTAAGAAATATTCCCCTCGTTAATTCCTTTTCCCACAAAAAAATAGATGCGGCTAACTCTTCTTCATTACTTCTTATGATTCCAATGTTCCTTATTCATTCTTGTGGTTTCTCCACAACACCTTGATGAGGTGCATTGTCTTATTTCGATGAAATATTTCCCTATGATCTATGATATTTATGGGATTCTTGTCATAGGAGAAGTCATTCTCAAATGGTGCCACCTCTGGATTGACTACACGTGATGGGTATGGTATGTACTCTTCAAGAGTAATACATGGAATAAATCATGTACTTGAGATAGGTTCGGTTGGAGTGTTAGTTGATAGGACCCTGCTCCAATGTGATCAAATATCTGAAAATGGATGATGTGCCTTGGACTAAGCTTTCCCTTCTTCCAAAATCTAATTACACTATTCCACGATGATGTGCATAGGAATACCATGTCTCAGAAATAAAATTGTAGTTCTTGTTGACGATTATCAGTATAGCTCTTTTATCGACTTGGTGCAGCTTTAATGTGATGTTGGATGGTATTAAGCTTATCAACCATTTATTCAACAATTTCTAGACCTATGAGTTTTTCCTCCCCAACGTCATCCCAAAATGTCAGTTTTCAACACCTATTCCCATAAAGGGATTCATAAGGATCCATTTGGATGCTTGAGAAAAAACTATTGTTGTAAGAGAACTCATCTAGATAGAGATGTTGATCCCATCCTCCTTTTAAGTCCTTTTACCATGCCCCAAGCATTAACTCATGTGTATAGAGAGTTCACATAGATTGGACCTTAGTTTATGGATTATAAGTTGTACTAATGTTCATCTCAGTATTCAAACCATGTTGGATACTCTTCCAAAAAAAGAGGTTAATCGTGGATCTCGATCAGATACAATCGAAAGTGGTACTCAATACAGCCTTACCACATCAATGATGTATATCTGTTCTAGTTGATCTAATGATAAAACCTCTATAATTGATATTTATTGTGAAGTATTTTTAAGATGATCCACAAAAACCCAGATATAATTGTTTCCTTTGGATATATTTGGATGTCCGGTGACAATTTCCATGGTGATGTTATCCCATTTCCGTACTAGTAGGGGTAATGGTTTCATTATCCCCTTAGAATTCTTCCCCTCGTCTTTCATTTTGTTACATACCAGGAACATGGATGTATACTTAGTGTTCTCCATTTTCATATTATCCTACCAATAATGATCTTGTAAATCTCGATACAAATTTATGTTCCCTTGGTGAATGGAGAAATTTGAACTATGTGCATCATCCAAAAGTTCATTCGCTAACTCTGGACTAGATGAAACATATATTCTTGTCCCAAATATCACAATTATATCTTCATTAAAATTTAACTCTTAGGATTTCCCATTTCTAATAGTTTTCCACATTCCCCTAAATTCTGACATAATCCTTTTGATCATCCTTTCAACATTCCAAAAGAGATTATAGAGAAAAAATTTGTTAAAATATTGAAGACTTTCCCTTCTTTGTGATTCCCTTGTCCATGTTTATCATCTTTGAGATGATTGGATCCTTTTATACTCACATTAATTATAGAATTGATGGGTCCTTTATTCAAAGAGAATCTTCCACCTTGATTGCATTCCGAGGTTGATAATGGATTGAGGAGTCATAATATTGTTTCCACTTTAACCATATTCATTGATCCATGTTCAACTATTTATCTGTGAATATATATGGGAGGATTTTCTTGTCCATGTATATTTCACACTTCTCCCCAAAGAGGTAATGATGGAAAATTTTTAATGTGAAGATCACTGAATCCATATCTAGATCATGTTTCAGATAGTGTTTTTCATGAACTTTCATTTTTCTTGATGCATAGTAAATTACATTGTAATTTTGCATCAAATAACAACATAGGACCTTCTTTAATTAATAACAAAATACCACAAAAATTTCCCCACTTCTGGGTTGTTTGAGCACGAGCACGGTAGTAATAATCCTTTTCAACTCCTTGAAGATCCGTTTTCATTCATCACTGAATGAAAACATTACTCCATTAAGGGTTATCTTGGTACGGGGGTTGGAAAATCGTGAGAAATTTCTCAATACAATCGTCATAATATCTATCCAACACCATGAATCTATAGATATCTATTACTGTTAGTGTCCTAGGTCATCCCTCAATTGCAGATATCATGGGGGGTTCCATAAATATCCCCTTTATAGTGTTGATATGACCCAAAAATGTGATCTACCTCAATAATAACACACACTTGTTGTACTTGGCATGTATCATCTCCTTTCGTAAGGACTCTAGTACAGTTCTTAGATGGTCCTCATGATCCTTCTTGGTTTTGGAGTATGATATAATGTCGTCATTAATGATAACCACAATTTATTCATGGTAATCTCTAAAGACACTATTCATAATGTCCATGAACGTTTTCGGTGCATTGGTGAGTTCGAAAGGCATTACTATGAATTCATAGTGCATATATCTTGCACGAAAAGAAATCTTGGGGAGATCCTCCTTCTTCTCCCTTACATGGTATTATCCCAACCAAATATCCACATTGGAGAAGTATTGTGATCCATGTAGCTGATTAAACATGTAATCAATTCATTATAGAGGATACATGTTCATTATCATGATTTTTTTGATATAATGATAATCAATGCAATGGCGCATTGACCCATCCTTCTTATTGATGAATAGGACTTTTCCACCCCATGGTGAAGCTCTTGGGAGTATATGTCCTTTATCTATATTCTCCATTAGTTGTTTCTATATATACTCAAGATCCATTGAATCCATTCTATGTGGTGTCTTGGATATTGGAAATTTCATTTTTATAAGATAGATTGAGAATCAAACATCACTTCCGGATGAAGTCCAGGCCATTTCTCAGGAAACACTTCAGCAAATTCACTAACAATAGGCATGTATTCAAGGATGGGTGTTTCAATAGACACAATCATCTAAGCTAGATATTAATTCTCATAGAACATTAATATTCATTCTTGAGATGATGGGTCTAATGAGGATTCATCTACCTCCCTGCACTTGTATTGAATTGGGGGACGATTCGTCATATGTAGAGTGATTTCCCTCTCATGATAATTTATGGTGGCTAGATATAATGAAAACCAATCCATTCCATGAATTGAATAAAATTCCACCAGAGGGAGTATGATGAGGCTCTCTAATAAGTTCAATCCTCAAATTATGATAGGGGAGGAGTTATATTTAGGGGATGAAATAATTTACCCATTTTTCGTACTCACTGACATCTTTACTTTCATGATTTTTGGTGGTGATGGGATTGTTCTACAAAACTATTAGAATATAAACTAATTCGTAAAACCAGAATAAAAAATTATGTTAGCTATTCTTGAATGAATAACATTAATACCTATAACCACATCATTTTTGTGGTTCACTTCAGCAGTAGTGAGAGAAAAATAACTCCTCTTCTACCTTGGAGGTTGATGTCTTCCTCCGAAAACCCTCAGCTTAGGACATTGGATTAAAAAGTATCATGGTTCAATGTAGTTGAAGCATTGAACAATGTGTTGTGCATCGAATGGAGTTATTCATTTACTCTATCACTCCTGTGGTATTTTCATGTCACTATTAAATGTCTTGGTGCCCTTATCTTCCCCACATAAATTATTTCCTCGTCCCCTTCAGGCAATTTCTGAGGTTCTTCATTTCGCACATTTGGAAAGTGGGGTGTCTGATTTTTTGAACACCATTGTATTTATCAATCAGACTACCAGAAAATGATGTCCACTATACGATACATATCCTCAGGATACCCATGAGATTCTCTGATCTCCATTTCAACCTTGAGGGAACATCTTTAAATTTCATCATAGCACTTAAAGTCACGGATCTCTATGGATTTCCATATCTAAGGTTTTTCCCACTAACGAAGTGTTCAACCATGAATTATGGGGTAATGAAAAAGCCAGAGGAATATCATGCATGCCTTGTGATGTTTTCATTGTATTCTCCAATAGATACCTCATTTATATCTGGGGGAAAGGATGTCCCTTTCAATCATATATTGGAGGGTTCAAAGAAAATATTTGTTGGAAACATTTTTTTGGAAAGACACTTATTCCAATGCCTTGATCTCATCCTCAGGCTTCGTATTGTTGATCAATTTCCAACATTGATCAGCTTCACCCATCATACGATAAGCATCCAGTGGTATCTTCTCTTGTTCGTAAAATTGAATAATATAAATGAGCTTCTCAATGGAGATGATCCATTCTTCAGTGATTTAGGTATTAGATGATTCATTAAAATTAGGAGGACTTTCTCTCATGAAGATAATGATTGAGAATTTTTATTTCTTAGGGGGGTTAAAAATATCTATTGACCCATGTTTCTATTAAGAACATTCATTAACAGAGATATTATTGTGACAAATTCTCAATTCCTTCTCTCATTGGATTGGGCATCTCAAAAGAAAAGTCATCACATTGATCGTCACATCAGGTGTTAGCCTGATTCCTCCTATTGTCGGCCATATTCCGGAAAAAAAGGAAGTTGCGGGTAACACATAATGATTAATCCAATGAAAAAAAGGATGACTTATACGTTACATTTATTTTCATATCTTATGAATTTATAGGCTTCAATATATGTTATCCATGATCTCCTTACCAACATATATTCATTGGGGCACTTTTTTATTCGCATAAAAATGGTTCATACTAAGATTTTGAGTTTACCAAATCATATCCCCTGGGATTTTCGTATCCAAGAGTGCATTATATACCATTATCATGAACCAATTCCCATTCTAGTCTTTCTCAAAGGGGTTTTTTTGAGTGTTACCACTTGATAAATCTTTTCCAGAGCCACCTCTACCTACTCATATCAAGACAGGGATGTATTTTCTTGATAATACACTTACTCAATTCTCAGGAAAATTTTGCGATGTTTTTATTATACTTAGTCTTATCCCTAAGGCTTTCACTAGGGATTTCTAATCCTAATCCCAAAAATAACTAAACCTATCCTTTGGTACCAACTACTACCACCATATTATTTATTTCACACATAAAAATAATTTATAACATAAAACCTTCACTTGATAGAAAAAAGAAGATTTATAGGTCTTGTGTTGTTGGTTCTTAGGAAAAATACATAACAACATAAAACATAAAACACAACATCTTATTGAAACTACTTTTACATGACCTCATCATTTCATTGTACATATCATTACCTAGGACAACCTGAGGACATGAATAAAAAAAGGGCATTCTATAAATCCCATTAAAGTCATAAAAAAATAATAACATGAATTATATGATACATGTTAACAGATAATAATATCAATGGATCATAAGATAATTTTCAACATAAATTCATGATATAGCTTTCTTATCAAAACATGAAATTATGGCAACAACATTTATCATGATTTTAGAAAGATCCAAGGATCATTTCACATGGATCATGAGTAAACCCTCATTTCACATGAATTTTCATTAGAAAATCCTCATTTCACTTTACATATCATGATACTAATATTTAACCATTTCATTGGAGAACTATCATGGAGCACTATTCTTAATCATTTCATTTCATGCATAAGTGTGACACATTGATCATATTACATGGATTCATTAAACATCATCATTTATTCCTAGATTAAGTAATTTTGAATTAATACGTGATACTATATAATAAATTAGTAAATCTACATAATGATGATTACCCTTTATTGGAAAATTTGAATGCAATTTATTACACTATGACATTGTTTTGGAAAATTGTGGAGCAATTTTGGCCGCATGACATTGTGACTTAAAAATTCACAAAAATATTCAATTAGATAGAAATGGGTTTAGAACCATATTTACATGAAATGGAATGTGTGGGGGTTATATAGATAAATTTCCCATATAATTTAATGTAATTTAGATCTATAATACAAATTAATTTCCTGAATGTGAATAAGGATTGAGAAATCCCTTACAGAATTTTTTCTAGGTAATATGTGTTCATGAGAGGAATTAATGAGATATAAAGTGGAATTTAATAATTAAATTATAAATAGGGATGTATAGGAAGGTTTTAAATCATACCCCAACATTTTTAATTTAATATAAAAGGGAATAATAACATAATGAAATTTGGAAAAAATGAGGAAGGAAGAAAATCACATACTTGGATGTTTGGTTTTGAAGGCATGGGAGTGGCTTGAGAGAGGAATATTGGTCACTTTGTGGACCTTATGAGGATTATAGAGAGATAATGGGAGAGTTTTTTTAGGCACCAAAGGCTATGATTTAAGATTATGTGGGTTCATCGTTTGGTTTATGTAGGAAAATATAGGAAATTCATTATTATTTAATTTTTGGACAACACACAATAAACTAATCAGCACCACAAACCTAACCATTGTTTTTGCCCATGGTTTTTTAAAAGGGTAGTGGAAAATATTATTTTATATGTAAAATTTATGATCATCTTATAATATTAGGATTTCTTATGTGGAGATTTGTCACACTCTTAATGAATAAATTTAAAAAGCTAAAATGTTTTATAAGTCATTGAGGGACCACTAATGATTTTTATAATAAATAAAACAAATATAGAATCACATTAATTTTAATGTTAAAACATATATTTCTAAAATTACAATTTAATTTACATTATTACATCACTATTGGGCCATTATGTTGTGATAAAGTACATTATATATTTAAATGGTATTTAATTTTTACACAAAAAATTGACTGTCTCAGAAAATTATGAAAATTAATTATTGGATAATATTGATTTTCTAATTACAAAATAAATATTACTTTTTTCTAAATAACATTATAAAGATGTGAAATTATAAATTTTAAATAAAACCTGACATTTATAAAAAATTCATGGGTTTTGACAAACACAGATTTGAAACCATAATAAAAATCACTATTGTTTTCATAAAAATTATATGATCATTTCGGTTTAATAAAAATTAATTCAGTAAAAAAAATTTATTAATATATATTTTATTCAAATATATATTAATCCATCAAAATAAATTTCTATATTGAATATTAAATAAAAATACTATTTTTGTTTTAAAAACTATTAATAATGTAACAAAAATAAAATGAATCTGCATAGATTATTATATAAAAAATAATACACTAAATCATAGGGCTAGGTTATTGTCACATAACACCTAATATATCTCATAAAAGTCTTAAGGGTATGGTGTGAGATGGTGACAGATTCTTTGGGTGGCTTGGTAAACATCACCTAGGTGGTAATATCTATCAACTTCCACATCTCCAGTAGGTAGTTCTGTTTGAGCTTAACCTATTGAAGCTCATCAAGGGCTTGGTCAAAAAAGAATCCCATTAATGTCACCTCATTTATGAGATTTGAAATATGGGATTAATTTGGAGAAATTATACTGGATGATGTCATTTCTATTTTTTTCTAAGTAATTGGATTTTTTAACGCCCTATATTTATACTAATAATGTGATCACTATTAAAAGGATATAATAAAAATGGTCACAATTCATAATGGAATTTTAAAATCCCAAAACATAAAAACAAGGAAGTTAATATGTTTTTCATAACCATATTTCATAATGATACATTTTATTAGAACATTTGAAATATTCGTTAATGAATGTTTTGGTCGTTACATGTATCCTGAACCCCTCCTGCAATCACATCCACAACTGGGATCTAAACCGTGCATCATGGTCTAAGATGATCTTTTAAGGCATCCCATGAAGTCCCAATATCTCTTGGATGTAGCGGTGTCCCAATCCCTCTACTGATACCTACTCGCAAATGGGTAATAATTGATCCAATTTGGTGAGTCATTTAATGATCACCCAGATAGAATCGTGGCCCATTAGCATGTGTGGTAACACCGTCACATATTACATCGAGAAAACATCCCATTTCCACTCCATTAAATCATTTGTCTAGGACATGAATACTGGAACTTGATGCTCTGCCTTCACTTACTAACAAATGGGTCATCATGAAATGAAAATTGCCACTTCTTTCTTCATCCCTAGCAACTGATATTGACGTTGAAGGTCCTGGTACATCTTCTCCATAGATGGATGTACCACCAAAGAGGATTCATGGAACTCCCTAAACTCCTCCCCAGGTAATTTTAATAGCAACACTATGAGCCCTTTGAAATGTATGACATTCTCTCCACCTATCAAAAATCATTTATGTTCCAGTCCTAAGGATAAATGAGTACGTCGGGCCGTACAGTCCACATCCACAAGTTGTGCCTAACTGACTCACTGTATGAGGGGAAGAGTGATATTCATGAACTAAAGGTAAGTTTCTCTATGATCATCCATGAAGTATATCTTCATCATGTCTAACTTCTTCTTCTCCTCACTCAACAGTTGTAAAATGGACCTCCTGATGAGTGTGTTTGCCACCCCGTTCCCCTTCACATGATTATAGACTATCTCAATGTCATAGTTCTGGAGAACTCTATCCATAGATGATTTCTTGTGTTTAGGTCATTCTATGAGATGATATCACTATTACTCTTGTTTTTGGAGTAGACGGTAAACCATTTACCCATCAAGTAGTGTTTCCACGTCTTCAATGAATTGACCACTACTGTTACCTCCCAATCATGGGTCACGTAGTTTTTCTCATACTGCCTCCACTGCCATGAGCCATAGCCAATCATGGCTCGCTCCAGCTTCTAGAAACAAATCATTCCTTTTCCTGATGCATCGCAGAAGAATACATACCCATCACCACCTTTTGGTAGTCTCATGATTAGAGCACTCGTCAATCTCATCCTTATCTATTGTAAACTCTTCTTGAACTTATCAATCCACCTAAATGGTTTTCCATCCCTATTTAATTTTGATAAATGTTCTAACACACTAAGAATGTTGGGTATGAACCTCAGGTAGTATCCACTCAACCCATAGAAACTCCACACTTCAATCACACTTTTGGGTCACTCCAAATAAATCAATGTATCTATATTCGTCGGATCTACTACATCTCATGCCTTTGAGATGATGTGTCCATGAAATTTGACCTCCCAAATCCAGAATGGGCACCTCAAGAGATTCCCATAAATAGAGTGTTCTTGTTGTGTATCTAGGATTATCCACATGTTAGTAGCATTCTCTTCTTCTGACAACGAGTACACAAAGATTTCATCAATGAATTCTACGATGAACCAGTGAGGGTAAGTAAGGAAGATACTTTTCATTAGTCCCATGAACACTTCTAGGACATTGGTATCCCCTTAAGGAATCACCAATTCCTCATAGTAGCTATACCGGCATCTAAAGGTTGTCTTCATTACATCCTCACATCGTACACTATGCTAATGATACCCTGATATGAGGACTATATTTAAGATCCACCTTGATCTATTAAGCTAATCTAAGTGGTCATAAATTCATGGCAGCATATACATGTTCTTCATGGTCACCTAGATCAGGCACTGAAAGTCCACACAAGACCTCAATCTCCCATATTCCTTCTTGGAAAACTACACGGGGGTTGTCCATGGTGAAACAATGGGCCTCACAATTCCCTTCTCATACAAGTCCTCCAACAATACTCTAAATTCACGATGCCCCATAGGAGCCTTCTGATATGCCATTTGGAATATCGATGTCATCTTGGGGTATAGTTCAATGATGAATTTTACCTCCCTATGTGGAGGTATTCCCAGAACATCCTTAGGAAAAAAATCCTCCAAACCTTCTACCAACACATGAATTCTTAGACTCCACCCATTGACCTCACCAATGTTGAGGCTTTCCAATTAGTGAGTGATTGCATACACCATCCATTGATAAATTCAGTATTGTTCCACAAAAGTTCCCTTATCACCGGTGAAGGAAAAATGGTCCCATCCTTGAAGACACACCACTCTTTGTTCCTAATATAGTCGATATGATAAAGGATTGTAGATAACTAGTCCATACCCAAGATGATGTCATAAGGAATCAATGCCACTACTATGATACCCCAGTCGAAGATCTTGCCTCCCAGAGTAAGCTCCCACTACCAGCATCCCTGTGTAATAATTTAAAATATTACCATAGGATTCCATAATCACAAGGATAAAGCAAACATCTACACCAAAATCTATGTGACATCAAGGAGGTATTTGGAAATGAACGAGTGACTAGACCATCTGTCTATAAGAACTATAGATAATGTGTAGAAGACATATATCATACCACTAATCGTCTCTGGAGAATTTTGGTCATAGGCCTCCATAGCCAGAAGCTATCCTCGCCTATGTACGCTGGCTCCCTTAGCCCGTGGTGGACCACATTACAATGGTGCTGGTAGCACCATGAACCATCATCCAACGTCTACAACTCAACCCACTCCCATGTCACATCTACCACCTTGTGGACCTTGTCTCTCAAACCTCTACCTATACCTTGGTAGTTCCTCTACTATATCTTGATCATCTGTGTGGTGGGTCGGGCAGTCATGAGACGTGTGTCCCCGTATGCTGCACATGTGGCACAACTCTATTCCCTGATGACTCCCTCCACTCTAGGATCCCCACACTACTAAACTAATGTATGGGGGTTGTACCCTAAATTATTTGGCTTACATGGGTCCTTATGTCTTCTACTTGATTATAACTACTAAGACTCAACCACTCGATAAATGTTGGTTGCTCTGGCTGTCGGGGACTTCTCTGTTATGAATCTCTCCACAAGAAGGGCTCGCTCCAGCACCCTGGCCTGAGTGGGGATGTTGAGAGACACCATAGATGCTCTGATCTCTCATTTGAGTCCCTACTCCATGTACTAGTCCCACATGAAAGGGTCTCACACCATGTTTTTGGAGTATATATAGTGGATTGTAATCATTGTAGAGTATCCATCCATAATCATGCTGCACTATTGTAGGTGAAAGAGCTCTTGTATGCACATCGAGTGTAAGGTCGCAGGGAAGAACTCCTCCTAGAAAACCAATTGAAGCCATCCAAAGGGAGGATCACATCATCATGAGTTTTAACCATAAGACTCTACCATCTCCCGATGAATACCTGAATAAGGCTCTGATCTATGATCACCAAATGGTTGAGTGGCCTCCTCAATATGCAGAAGACCCACGTCACAGCCTTAATCCAGTCCTTCGTGACATAATGAACTATCTCTCCTCTAAAATTGTGCGGTCTCTATCTCAGGAACTCGTCCAATGCATTGAGCCTGTGTTTGTCTGTAACCAATAACATTAGTAGCAACTTTTGATCAAATAATTGTGGTTACTTTGGTTCACTACCCGGTAGGGCCATCTTTTGCACTTTTCTCGGATCCAAAAACTTATCACAAGGAGAATTATCCTCACGGTCACACATCAGAATCTAAACCGCCTATTTTTGTGGAGGAATCTTCATATAGATCAATATTTAACACAATCAATAGATTATACCTTGTGAGATGACACATATTCAATAAGAACTTAAGGAAACACTCAATTCCTATATGATACAGGGAACCTTTGTTTTTTTTTGTATAGAGTTGAAAAAAATAAAAGGTCCTCATGTATGAATACATCAGCCTCCACCCCAAAAATGAACTCCCTAAATCAGTTATTCAAACTCGAAACATATAAAATTGTTTTCCTAACAAAAAATTACATTCTATCGGTATTTAAGGAAGAATAAACTGCCTATTATAACACTTTTTCATGACCCTTACCCCAGGGTACATGATGTGACATCCTCCAAGCACTCCTCTCAAAGGATGGTGGTTGGTGACTAGCACGGAAGGCCTAAACCTACAAGTGGGAGGCATTTTCCAGATTACATGTATGCACACACACACATCCATGTACACAGGCTAGAAAGGTGAAAATTCATGCCACTAAAAAACTACTGATTACAAGTACAAACTGTAGTTCAAATGGGACCGAATAAAAACCACACAAAAGATGTTCATAAAATAGTAAAGTACATGGAAACTTTAAAATTCATATACTGGAATCCCCAGTTGATGTGTAAGTGTAGTGTAGCTGCTAGAAGCTATAGAAGTATGCTCTGCCTACCTGGTCTTATGGGGGTCCATCAGGTCTTTGGCCACAAAGTGCTCTGTCATGGTTTCAGTTTTATGCACAATACACAACACATGTGGGAGAATCCCTTATAGTTGTGTGTAAAAATATATTTAGTATGAACCCCAACCCAAAAACAAAGGATGAAAAATCAATCGAAAAAGAAAAACACCAAACACGACATCTCATACATGGTATAATCTATTGAAGTAAAGTGAGACTATCAGTCATTTCACATTACCCCATGGGCTACTGAATAACTCCCCCTCAATGAGTATAGTGGGCCAATTTGGTCACATAGAAGCCGCATCCCCCTATCTATAGACTAATGTGGTAATTTTCCCTGATGATTACCAAGGTATATTGGTTTACACAGATCCTCCCCCCCATGGGCATGCCAGGTAAAAAGATCCTCTTACTCTTTGTCCATACTAAGTTACTCCTATAGTTGAGTATCATGGTTCTAATGGGTTACATCGATCTTCTCCCCAAAATGGTCCTACATGGTCACAAAGAATTTGCTTCTCAATATTCAATTTTAGCTGATCCGCATAGGTCTCTTGTCGGTAGTCTTTTTGTGTTGGCCAACCATATGTTTTTCACATATAGTGCACTTGATTTTGGGAGAACTAATATTCATGAAATTCAATGCATTTCAACATCCATGAAACCCTCATTAGAGTGTTACGAAATATCCATCTGATTGTGGGGGTTACAATTCCAAAAACATCTCATCAATCAGATGTCATGTTTGAATTATATTAGTGTTTTTTGAAAAAATGGTTTGGTTGGGTCTGGGTGCAGTCTGACTCAGTTAGACCAACCCAATCCGACCTAGCCTAGGGTTCTTTGACCCAATCCAATTCCACAGGATCATCCCAGCACACACCCTTCCTGGTCTTCCATAGGCAGGCCGTCTCTCAGTTGGATAAGAGGTAGTTGAAAGCTGCGTCCGCCTCCACTTGCTCCCCAGGTCATCCGCAAGGCCTCCTCATCCACTGAGGACCATTGACCATGGCCATTTCCATGGTTTTGGAGCACCGATGTGGTTGGGTGGTCGTGTATGTCTTATGCACCGTCGTATCCCAAGCTGGCTATGGTGCTTCCTCTGGTGAGCTATCATGGCATACCGATGAATTCTTACACAGACCAATAATTCCGCTCTGGTGGTACGTTCATCGTGCTTCTTGTGTGTACAACCTCTGGGGGATGACATTTTCTCTTTAATGGCCTCACAGCTTCCTTAACAACACTTTAAAAATTTGGCCATGAAGACTGCACAAAACAAAAAATGTGGAAGGGTCTGATACATGTTTTGGTGGTTCTGCACCCTCCACATCTATGGTTTAGAAACATTGGATGTATAATTGAAGTTAAATCACAATTAATCAAATAATATTGGTGAAAACCCCAAGAAAAGTGTACTCCTACAAGAAAGAGTGATATGTGGGTAAACCTATTTGTGGGATGATCATTGTTCGCCATTTAGAATAAACAACAGAGAAACATATGACAAAAACAATATCTTAAATGAGACAGATCATTTGTTGTCGATGAACGATGTCATTGCATTCATCATTCTGTGATACTCCATTTACTGATGATGGTCAATCATTGTTAGTGATGATCAGTTTGAAGGTGAGGTTGGCATTCATCGATTTCATTAATCATAACTTCAATGCGGAACTTGGATTGTGCAAACAATATTATGTTGTCTGTAAGGCTATTTATGGATCAAATGCGAATCTGCATTTTGGATAAATTTTAGTTACGAAGTCGTTATGTTGTTTTATTTCTTCAAACTGCATATTATGTTTCATTAGGTTGGAAAACCATTGAGCTGTAATGATTTTAATTTTTAGAAATTTCAAATAAACAAGTTCGTATTATTTTAATATTTTTCTTCAAAAAATCAAAATAATATAATTTTACCTTGACCCACACCGGTCAAGGTTACGTCAACTCTGGGAGAATCATGCCATTCTATTTTTAACGATGCCCTTATATTTTTTTATCATGGAACGAATTAAAATTTAAAAATACTCACTCACATGTATATTAAATGAATATAAAAAACATTTAAAATACTACTGTGATCTCCCCGGGCCCTAGAGTAATGTGTCATCAAAGCATCTGGTCTAGAAATAATTTAGTATAACTTTATAAAATTTCATAGAATTTCTAAGAAATTAGAGGGCTATCAACTAGTGCATCCTCTATTTTAGGATGTTTTAATGACCCATGAATTATTTTTACACGTTTCAACCCCAGTGAAATATAATGTTCAACATCTGCCTAATAAGAAGGATTATCCTCATATCCTTGTAATCTTTTTGGATTGCTCTGTCTGATCTAAATAAGATAAATATTATCTATATGCCTTTCAGATGAATATATTTATTAATATGATTATTTCCCAATGGGATTCTAAAGTTTAATTTTAAATAAAAATGTCTAAGAGTCTATGAATAAGTATGTATTTATAAAATATAAATTATGTATGTTTAAAAAATAATTACATGCTAACTAGATGTGATGATATATTTTATCAACTTAGAGGAGTTCATTATTATTTCAATGATCTAAAAGAGATCATGATACCACATGTTGATGGTATCAGAGGTTGTTGTCCCTAAGACAATATTTTGAATCCATTTTGATCACATTTATTATATATATTTTTTTATCCCTATGAATACTCATGTGCTATTTATTTCATTGTGGAAAAATAACATCAATTAATTTTTAGAGTCCATTACAGTCATTTTTTTAGATGACATCATGTGATATTTCATGATCGTGGATGGCCTTGTTGATCATGTAGAGGCTATGATAAGAATAATGAGATATTAATTTCAATATTTCATTATAAAATAAAGTTATTTTTATATTATAGAGGATATGTCGATGGGACAGATTATTTATGATATAATGTGTTGGGGGATTCCTTATAATGTGTTGGAGAAAAGATTATTTTTACATATGGGTATTACAGATTAATCATTTGGGAATTATCAATGATATAATATCCCATGATATCTTTTACAAGGTAAGAGGTGAAGTTCAAGTGTAGTTAGAAGTTTTTCTGTTATTTTGAGCATATACATTCACTATTTAAATTCATCACATTTTTTATTCTTCTTGACCTTATGAGAACATATTATATATATTATAAAGACTATGTTGTGGGTTTGGGATACATCGTAATAGATGGTAACCATTTTTTCTTAGTTGGATCATTATATATATTACCACATGAGAGGAATTTCACATTCATGACCTATAGTTGGTCGCTGTTATCCATGTACTGATGTTTTTATATAATTTCCTATTAGGGTTTCCTTTTATTTTCAATAAATATCATAATCCCCTGAAGTATATTTAAACCTAGAGGGTTGTGACCAATTGGTAGAGTCACATGTTATAGAATCATTAGACTTTTGATATTTACCATGAATATACATCTAGGAAGTGGAAATATTTCATCAATTATAGGATTAAAATAATTCTAGTTCATAGCAATTGAGAATAAATTAATGAGTGGGGATTGTTTTTTATTTTTTTATTTGTTAATAGGATTGTATGGATGGAGAGTGGGTATTGTAGAATACAGTGTACCCAAAACCTTCTAATGTTGGTCAAGAATGTATTGATTAGTTATATTTCCATAATTAATGGAAAATTATTGTTTCCTTCAATGGTGGGGTGACCTTCGAAGATTAGTCTTGGTATCCAGATGGTTCATTCCTCTTCTTTTAGAGACTGTATGATCCATTAGTTGTCTAGTATGAGGGAATTCATGAGGCACAACATTAAAGTGGGTCATGCACCCTAAAGAAACTATGATATATTATTTGTTGACTGGTCGACAATTGAAGCATGGGATATAACAACATGAAACTTTTTTCTATTTTGAATAAAAAATATTTTTTATAATTAATATTTTAATATTTTTTTAGTGAAATAAATTCTGTGACAAAAAAATATTAGATGAAATGTAATAATTCCTAGTGACATGACTATGAGTATTACATTAAAATAATAACATATTAATAGAGACTATATAATGGTATACTCAAGAGGATAATACTATTCTATAAATGACACACCATCAATTATATATCTTAAAAGATAAAAAATTATTTGAAATAGAATTATTTTTATAAATTGAATTTTAATACCCTTTGGGTATCATGCTCTTAATGTTTATACGTGGTCATATATATATATATATGATGTAAATAATAATTTTATAGTTCGAATATAACCATTACATTTCAATTACATTATCATTTTTAAACATGGCCATTTATAGTGACAACCATTAGTAATTATAACAAATCAAAATGTATCCATTATAAATTAACATTTAGTATTATTTGATATCCTAGTTAAGAATAATATTTAATTGTATGTATAATGAAAAAATAATGGCCTTTAAATTTCTGATCATGCATTTTAAAGCCCATTAATTGGAAAATTGGAAGGTGTTAGATTCACAGGGGTTCACCAATGAAGATTTCCTTTTGAGCTTCAATATTTGAGGCTCAAATGATATCCATTACTTGAGAAGTGCAGGTTATTATAGATCACCCCAAGGTCAATATTGGTAGAATCACTTCCTAAAACTATTATCACCACACACCATACACCTATTCCATAGGCCTATGTACTAAGGGAATATTTAAGAAGAACATAGTATCAAAATATTGTAATTTCATTTGTATAATTGAAAGATGTATTTCATTATTATTTTTTTAATAAAATATTGATAAATATATGAAGAAATTGGTATATATATTTACGAATAAAAATATAATATAGCTTTATTTTTAAAAAATATATAGACTTTTAAAATCAATAAATTATAAGGAAAATTTATCTTCTGGAAATAATCTAATAAAATAATATTAATTCATATATATATGATTATAATGTTTTTAATGTCTTATAAATTTCATATTTATGTTTAGAAGTTAACTAAGTTGTAAAAACTCTTATTTTTCAATAAATAAATATTTTTTAAGGGAATAAATTTTCATATTTACGGAATTATTTTGATAATTTAGAATGACATTTGAAATCATCAAGTTGAAAATAGATTTGGGTCATATTTTGATAATGTTATAAGATGATTTTTTCATTGATTAAAAAAGTATAACTTTTTATTTTCTTTTTATTTTATGAAGTAATTTTTAATAATAATTTAATAAATAAATAAACAACACCAAAGAAGAAAATCATTATTTTTTATTTTATTGTATTTAAATAATTTTCAATGATAATTAATTACATTCTAATGTCTAAAAAAATTTGTTTTTAAAAGTCTCTATTTTTTTGAAAATATAAATATTCATGTTAAAATAAATATAAAATAATTTATTTTTATTAGAATGGAATAAAATATTATCAAACTTATTTAAATTCATAAAAATGATTTGAAAAATGATTGGTAAGCTAGAAATAATTTTTGAAATATATATAATTCCACAACCTATATTGTGTAATTTCTAAATCATTCAACATCATTTAATTTAAATAAAAACTCATTGACCCCATTCCAGTCTTCTCCAAATCACAAAATAATGAATTTATTATCATCTGACATCTCAAAAATCATTCCAAGGTGTATCCAATGTTATAATTCTTCCCTCTCCATGATTTAGGTATTTACTTAACAATGTAATGGAACTCTTCACTTCTTCTTTTTCTTTAAAATAACTATTTTATGATAAGTCTTATAATTATTGAATTTATTTATTTTCAAGATTCTTTTATTATCAACTAACTACCAAATAATATTTTATAAATTTTAGACTTTCCATACCTCCCATTATTACCGATACATAATACACATTGAATACCCCTCTTACAATTAGATGGGTTCCAAGAAATTATCTACTTGACTTCAATTATTCTAACCCTATGAATACTAACCGATTTAAATTTTATTGGGTATTCACCATATCACAAAAATTATTAATTGATTTGTGATATGAAAATATGAATGACTAATATCTTTGTCATTTGGTAAACTTAGTTGAATGATCGTATATTTAATCATTTTTTAATTTCATTAAATTTATATGATACCCAATTATTCATTACAATAGGTTATTTATGAAATATTTTTTTATGATATATTCCAAAAACAAGAATTTATACATATTAAGGGTGTTCCTGGATTTTATTTCAATTTATTGTATAAAGATGTAATTTATTATAATGAATTTTATTTTGATAACCTAGTTTTTAATATTGGTAATTATTTTCTGTGAATCATCTATGATAATCCATTGTGATATGTTTATGAATATTTTATTTTTATGATGTATCCAAATTTCACATATTTTCTTCATGATAATTATATTATCATATGCCTCATGTTCTTATGGTTATGAACTATGGTTATGCCTCATGATCACATGATAAATATTTCAACTATTACTCTCCTATGGGACTTTATAATTATCCATTTCGTGTAATGTGGGTTTATTTGATATAAAATAAATAAATATTAATATTTTATTAATCTATTAATAATACATTTATTTATATATGAATAAAATTTATGTTTTTCAAGTATTATGTACCAAATTTCAATTAATATAAATCTTCAAATATCTTTTCTGTTATTTTTTTAACATTTAATGAATGTTTTATTTATCAAATATATTTTCATGAGATAGTAGGTATGAGAGAAGTATTTAGTTATTTGGAGAAATGTAGACTAGAAAATATACTAGTAAGAACAATAGGAATATGTCTAATTGTAAGAAAAAATTGTAATATTTTGGTTTAAAAAATATATGATGGTTACCATGACATGAAATCGATTTTTGGATAATATTTGTTGATTAGTCTCAGTCATAGTGGACCCTAGGTTTAATAACCCTATAAGAGGAAAATTAAAAATTAACATGATCAGCTCTCTATTCACGAAAAATAAGCATTGATGCATACCTATTTTGACACTCTTAGAGGATATTTTTGTTCTATAACATTATTTTTATGTCATTCAAGAATGATAAATAAAAAATGTATTTGATATTTGTCTAGATTAATTAATAATTTTTTTGTGGTTTGTTTTATTAGGATATACAACCTCTATATAAGAAAAGGATTATTAAAATTTATATTTACCTCATTAATGAGATCTCATTTAGAAAAAATAGTTGGAAATATATAGACACAGATAATAAATTATAAAATTGAATGTTCATCAATAGAATTTTTCATGAAAAAAAATTGTGTAGTTTAAATATAACGATTTTGATGAATACGTCAACACATATCATTAATAAAAACCTAAATAATGTGGAGTGTTTGTATTCACCATGGAATGAAAAATTTATATTTGAATCCTTCAAGCATCAATGTACACTTTTTTAGTGGAACATATAATACACTAATAACTAAGAATTAGAACATTCCTTTTGAAAATATATATTCTATAATCCATTTTCATTACAATAGTATTTTAGGTTTTTATAATATATATTATTTTGAGATACTGATCGGTGGTCCACACTTACCAGGAACGTGAATCCATGGTATGAGGGAAAATCCTTGGAATGAGAAAAATGAAAAAATTTATTTTCGATATTTACATTACATGTACACATTGAAACATGGTATATAGAATATTTGATATGTTGAAAAAATTATAAATTTAATTAATTGGTATTTTTGAGATGAAATTTTCAAGGCATGGGTGACACACATCATGCATTGTCATTGATTATGATGCGATGACAAACCAATATTTTGGGAAACATAGACCATAATAGTACAATGAATTTGAATTCAAATATATTTGGATATATGATTACAGTATTAAAAATATCTAAAATATGATATAGAGTGTGGAAATTCCTAATGTAATAATGAATAGAATATCTAGTAGATTATGAAGAAGGCCATTTTTGAAATAAATATATATGTAAATAATATATTGCATCTCATGTGAAACAAATGAAATATGCATAATTTAGGAAAATGTATATAGGGAAATGGTATGTGATAAATTGTTTGAAGATATGGATATATGGACTAACAGAATAATTAATTTGGTTTAGTCTCCACATATGGAAAATTAAAATCGATGATTGAAAAACAAATCCTTTCATGAAATGCTTCATTTAAGGGGAGAATGGAAATTTTTCAAATCAATGTGAAAATCAGATGATAATGGAGTAAAAATTCAATTAACCATATTATTCATCGTTTTTTCAAGGTAATTATTTTTATATTAGTATTATTGAATTTTATGATCAAAATAATTTTTCAATAGGGACACTCAACATGGACTAGAACCTTGAAATCACATTGTTTGATTACAGTTCTAAGGAATCTTTTATTTTATTCATGTTAAAAAAATCCAAAATTTTTTAATTTTGGATATTTCTTGTTAAACACATTCACAATATATTCACCTATAAGTTATATATAAATATTCATCAATTAAAATTGGTTATTGAAATCTATCGACAAATGTGGTGGTTATTCCAATGGTGGAGTTTGATACAATACCAGAGAAGGGTTGGTTTTCAATATGTAATTCCCTGATCATGTATAAGTGAATGTATATTTCTATTATATGGATTTTATAACAATTATTTACCAACAATGAAGACATATCTCGAATAGGGTCCTGCAGAGAATATGCTCCTCTTTAATTCATTATATAAATTATTGCTGAAGATATAAAAGAATGATAATCTATAATGATTGGAGATGTTGTCAATTTTAGGTAATACAATTATGAATATCTTAAATATATTCCAATAACTCACCTATAATAAGATTTATATTTCATAATTCAACTCAAAACATGATTCAAACAAATATTGAAGCCCCCATATAGAAGTGAAAAGGAGTCTTTAGATGAATTAAAGAACCAACAACATGACAATAGGGGTTAATATATTATTTAATATAATTTTCCACCTTTGGGTGAATCTATTATCTTTATGACAAATAATAATTTATCTATATATCTTCATGTTGAAAATAGAGAGAGAAATTTGATCACAATAATAAATTTATACCCTCCACTGTGGATTTATTGTTTTCTTTACCTACATCATGGATGTCAATTTTTCTCCAAGATTGATCTCTATCTACTTATCATCATTAGGGGTTAAGGAATGAAGATATCCCAAATTATACCTTTATAACAATATATGGTTATTATGTTTATTTTTTAGATCATTTTGATTAAATATATTTCTCTCTATATTGATGTATTTTATGAATCGAGTCTTTAAGGGATGCCTTAAAAAATTTGTTCTGATATTTTTTGATGATATTATGATATATTCCAAAATTCATGATTTTTATGATCATTAAAGGGTCATATAGAAACACATTAAATTTAGAATAATTTTAGAAAATTCAATAAATATATGTTTTAGTTAGAATAAGATTCATTGTTGGGGATAATTGTATGAGGTGATTGAATCTCAGTTGATCATTATAGGAAAAAGGGTCTAGTGGAGTGGCCTTAAAATACAAATTTTCTTTCATATGTGTAGGTTTTTCCATTCAATGGTATTTAATTGATGTATTACGAAAATTCTCTCATATATTTCATTCCCACTAATGAAGATAACATGAAATATAATTATTTTAATCATTAAAAGGGATTCTGAGGAGAGTTTCCATGAACTAAAGAAGAGGTTTGTTAGTCTACCTATAAATAATATACCATATGTATTAGAATTATTAACTATATATTTTTTTAAATATCTAAATGTGGTTACATATATTTCATACAAATTAAAAATATTATATCTAATTCATCTAAAAAGTTTAATCTTTATGAGAATAATTATTCTTATAAACATATGGAGTTAGATGTAGTAATTTTCTCTCAAAATAGATTGATATAATATTACTATGGGTAAAAGGGTGAAATATACATAGAAAAAAATTTCTTAATAATATAGTAAAACAAAATTAAATCATCATCCAATAATGGAGATTTTTGGATTATCCTAAAGACTACGATTTTCATTACATTATCAACTTGAATGAGAAAACATTGTCATGGATTAATTGATTATGAATGATACTCGTGACCATGAAATGATGTTGAATGATTGAGATACATTAATTAGGGACTATGTTAGAATTCACATGGAAATAATAATTGACTTGTAATCATCAATCCCATTTGAACATATTTATAAACGTTATTTATTAGATAAGATAATGAAATTCCCAAGAGAATAACCTTTGATGAAAAAGAAGATAGTGGCAATTAAAAATTATAATTTTTCTTAATTAAATATGTATAAATAATTATTATTAATAGTTTGTAATAAAATTATTCCATTTATTTTAGAGATAAAAATTGAGATGATGATATACATCATAGCTTCAAATTCTATATATACCCTAGATGAACTAAAACATATAGGGATGTTCAGGAACATTATTTGCAGGATAATATAAATATGTATATTGGAAATTTCACAACATGGTTCTTATAGTGGAAATAGGTGAAGTAGGAGTGAAAACATCAGAAATGAGTCCTACAATAGCAACCCATACCTATATGGATGTAGGAAAACTTCAATATTTCATGTTCACTAGCCTTGTTATGACATCCAAGGGAAAAAATGATATATATAAAATTATCGATATATTTAAAAGATAATCCAATTAATTTTAAATTAAGAGAGGAAATTTCCATGAATAAAATTGTATGCCTCTATATTTAATAATTTGTGATTCTCCATTGAGTACTGCTGTAAATATTTATGACCATGATCCCATATATAATTCTTTTTTATTAAGGAACCTTCATAACTATATTAATAGCTTTGGAATCAAAACAAAAATATATCATCTTCTAAATGATGGGTAACTAGAGTGGATAAATAAGATTTTAAAATAAAATTTTTGTGATATAACACATTATTTTTAGGTTCTTGGAACTATCATATTCCAATTATTAATTTCTCCAAAATAATAGTTTCCTCTTGATAATTAAAAAATATTATTTTAAGGATATTTATAAAAATATGTATATAAATACAATATCATGGAATTATGTAGGAGAAGGGAAACTATTGGGACCTGAGATATATATATAATACTATATAAAAGATACATGTAGTTCAAAAACTCATCAAGGATAATCAATGTAGATAGAATTTTAATAATGGAAACTGAATGAATGAAGTACAATTTCACATTTCAAATCATGTTTTTTTTCAAGATAACACTATTGAATGGATATATGAGATTTGGAATAAAGGGGAGACTATGTACAATGATTATAAGAGAATTGGAGATTATGGAATAGATTAGGGTGGTTTTAAATGGATTAGAACAATTTAAATATCATTACAATGTACATTATGTCTTCAATGTGTCTTTTTTGAGAATGTTCATGTCAAACCCAGTACGTATATTTGATAAACAATTCTACCAATTTAAATTTTTTGTTTGAAGATTTTTTCAAGATAATGTTGTTTTTTGTACTCACCTTTCATCTTGAATGAATTTGTTACTCATAATGATATTTTTAATCCAAATCTATATTTTTTTCATTATATATGATTCTATATATAAGTATTGAATTCTAATTCATTGGACTGGTCAATTCCCTAAATGAATAGTTCAATAGGATTAATGAGTAGTAGTAGAATACCTGAATAAATAATTCACTAAAACACTAATCCAATTGAAGAGAAATGACTCCAATATATTATACATATTCTTGATATCAAAGGTGCATCAAATGATGAGTTCTACTAGAGGGAGAAAAAAATTATTTTCAATGAATAATAACATATGTTTATAGTTTTCGTAGAGTTGGTTGATTTTTTTGGACCAATTAATAAATAGATATTCAATGACTTCTTGATCTAATAGGGTTCAATAATGTTTTCAACCATTTTCACCAATATAATTATTATTTTAATTTGGGTCAATTGTCTTCAGATAATAATTCATACAAATAAATTGTATGTAAATAGAGAGTGATCCATCAGATGCATGAAGACACTAGTAAATCATTCAAGGATATATATCATCTGATGAGAAACTATCAGTGTGAAGAATTTTTCAACAAATGAAGATGGGGAGAAATGTTTTAATTTGATTCATATAGATTTATTGATATATTTATATGTATTTATATGTTTTATCAATGTTTTAGGCAAAATAACTGAACAAAATGCATAAGCTATAATATATTGTCGAAATGTTTTTGCAAGTGATAATTTTCATCTGTGTGAGAAAATAAAATTAAATCATATTTATTCAAACAAAGATGAAAAATTTATAATATTTTTTAGATTTTTTATTGATCATCATGATGTGATGCCTTTAATAAATAATTTTTTGTAATTTGGATGGTAAAATAAAAGTGATAAAGTGTTTCATCTTAAGGAAAACAATATCAATATGACATTTTTATTATATTAATAATTTTTTATAGTATGATATATGGTATGTTATAAGAATATTTGATATGATTATATAATATTCAAGAAGATATGGATGTTATGAAATTTTCAAACATGACATTGAAATTAATGTGATATTATAGTATCTAGAAATTTTATTGAATCAGAATGTGAATTTTTTTCCCAACAATTCAATTTGTGGAGAACCTACAAATTGAAGTGGATTTACAATGTATATATAGAGATTTTGGAATTGTTCATAGGTTATAGAGGGAAAGAGAACAACAGTTATGGAGGTATAGGATTTTTCTAGATTGATATTTTTTAAGGAAGTCTTCCATATATATGAATAATAATGTATAGGTTACTGAATCGGGTTGATCAGCCCAACGAATGTTTTTAAGGAATGAAATAAATGGGTTATATTTTTTGTATTATTATAGTACTTTTATTTTAGCTATATAAGGATAAATTATATTTAATTAGATAGATTATTCGAATTGGTTTTTTATATAAATATGAGAAAGGTTGTTTATTTTTTATTCTCGGTAGGAAAGAGATTTTTTTAAGAATTGAAATAATTTATTTTATTGAATCAGAAAATGAAATTTCTTGAACCAACATTTATGGTTTATTTACAGGTTACACATATTTTTTTTACTTCATTTGTGATAGAATAACAACAGACATATTTTATTAATCATATTTCTAAAAACATTTAAGTGGTTTTCATACTTGCGGAATCCATAACTAAGGATATTTTCCTAATAATATTCTGCAATTAGATTAATTTTAATCCATAAAGAGTATTATATATCATTATTTATTAGTGGATAATGTAAAAAAATCATTCGGATGTGTGAAGGTTACGCTTCCAAAAAGGGGATAATTTATTTACAAGAGTAGAATATTGTTTCATGAGAGAGTAAATATAAATGAAAAATATATCATTGATTAAACCCATCACCCTATCAATGATATATTATTCACTCTTGGGTCCTTTGAATTTCAATGAGGTTGAATGTTACCTTATTTTACACTATAATGATGTTTTTTAAATGATATTGTTTTGGATAATGTCAATTGTGTAAGAAATAAGGGGACTGCCGGCATCATTGGGATAAACTATCGTATCTATAAAGATATAATTTTTTTCATATATTATGTCTCTTATAGATGATATTTTTTAATCAACTATATATTTATTTCCTCCCATTATTGAATGTTATACACTTATATATGTGGAAAATAATAATGTGGTGAATGATGGAAGAGGTAAGAATACAATACTCTTTATCACTTTGTGAATGTGAATTTTGTTGAGTGAAGTTAGTCGGCACAGATAACTTTATATTGGAGGAGTTTAAAAAAATAAATGAAGTTAATACAATAGTGAATTATTAAAAGTTACAAGTAATGAGGATGAAGCTTGAAAATCGTAAAAAGGGTGAGTATGAGTCTATTGGGGAAATATTTAAATCAGTGATATTCATTGAATAATGAAAATGATCTCTGGGTGAGAAGATGGAAGATTAAACTATTGTTAAAAAATGTATTGAAAATTTTTCTTGAAATGTTTCATAATAAACTTCCATCATTTTATGATAAATATACTAAAACTCTATTTTTGGATGGTTTTCATAGTAATCTCATTAAATAAAATTAGAAGGGAAAATTTTAATAATGAAAAAGAAAAAGGAAATAATGAAATGAGTTTAATGGCTTATGGGAATGAAAATTCACAGATTGATCTCGAAGATAACAAACCTTGTGATTATGAAAAATAAAATGATGTTAGTAATAATCATGAAGTGAATATATATTTTTTATATATTTTTTTAGGTATAAGAATATAAAACGGTATGATATGCCAAAATTATTTTTACTATAGAGCAGTTGTGAGCATTGTAGTTAATTTCCCACATAATATTAATGAAGAAGATAGTGTTGATGATAATTGATATATAATAATATAAGTGTTCAAAGAATGTAATAAATATGGTATTTTAAAAAATTTCATATCATAAAAAAATTACCACTATTAATTAAAATATTATTGGAAAGAAGTATGATTTGAAGAATATTCTAGGTGATAAAATAAACTATGGGGACCAAAAATGATTTCATTTATAAGATAATAATGTTACTTAAAAAATTATACAAAATTACAGATAGTGTGTAAGTTACACATGTAAATAATATTTTTATTGTAACTTATGGTATTGTGGTAGATTTGTGAATACAAAAAATATGTATTGGTTTAACGATAAAAATTAAAATTATCGCATGAGATAAACCAAATAAATGTTTTTAGTGGGACATGACAATCTAATTCAAATTATTATTATAAATATGTTCATAATAGATTCAATCCCTTGGAAAAAAATTTAAATGATTAGAAAAACGTCAATATATTTCAAGTGGGTGTTTTTTTTACCTGTATAAAAACAATATAATGACAATCCTTATAAGCTATATGGTAAAAAATATAATGGGTTAAAAAATATATGTTAGTTGAAACTGTTCTTCAAGATACAGAAGGAAATGGACCATCAATTTTGGATAACAGTTTTTCATATCATATGACATGATATTTTATATTATTAAATAAAATGAATGATTTAAATGAATGAATAATGAATTTTGTAAATGATTAATATCTTAGAATAGATTATATTGGATACAATATTATTTTAGAAGAAATGATAAAATCCTTGAAATATATATTATTTGATGGAGTAAAACAGTACTTGTTGATTATATCCTAACATTGTGATGATGGTAATATAGTTTCTTATAGAAAATTAGTTTTTGTGTGGAAATATAGTAATATTAGATTATGTTAAATAAAGAAAATACAAAATTTTATGATGGAAAATAGTATTCATTAAAAATTAATATTTATTCCACTCAACTACTAGAGATTATGAAAATTTATATTTTTTTCATACGAGAATAAAATCAGTCTTTAGAAACATGTACTACATTTCTTTCATTGGTGATTTTAATATCATTTGTTTTATTATTTATAAGGAAGATAACTACTAATATCTAAATATTATTATGTGTTTTGTAAGAGGAACTGAGGAAGAATGAGTGCATTGTATAAAGAATTTGAAAACTGATATTTTTGGTGAGTACAATAATTAAGTGTTTAGAATTTTTCTTTAAAAATGGAATTTGACATGAGTAAAGTGCACCATAAAAACCACAATATAATTTTCTTTCTAAAATGATGAATATATATTAAATTTAAAAGGGTGTACAATCTTTATTGATCATAGAAATTATCCATACATTTCACATAAAGAAATGAACAACCCTTTTTCTTCTAATAATCATTGTTTTTTAGGACACAATATTATATTACTCCCCATGAAATTATTTATGATTAAACTCCAACATTGAAACAATTAATTGTTTTTCAGAGTCCTTATATCATAACGAACAAAAGTTGAAACCTTTGTATTTTTTATTAATTAGTAGAAGATGTAATATTTTTTTCTATCCTCTATTTGGAATATGATATAGATGCTTAAATAAATATATTTGAATAATTATTGATTATTTGGTTGTAAATTTTCTTGAAAATGATGATGTAGATATTTCATAAGAACATGTAATTGAGGAACATAAAGAAGATAAGATAATGGTTGTTATGAAACAAGTTATGTATTCCATGAGTAGTGATACCAGATTTATTGAAGAATCAAATATCATTATATCCAATGATGATGAAGAATTAATCACGTTTCATATTATGATAACGAAACATGGGGAATATAAATTCATTTTTTGGTGATCATTGTCAAATGGTTCAAAAAATATGGACATAAAAAATATTTTGTATAATTATTTTTATTCAAATTTTGAACAGAAAGGATATTAATGAAGAATTATAGAATCCAAAATGGATTCATTCTTCGTTGAGTAGTTATATGTAATTGAGAAAATGATATTTGGGATATTTTTCCCATACTAAATTAAAAAATGGTATTGGTAAAAAGTTAATGATCTAGAAAAATTATAATTAATATGGTGAAGTGATAAGATACAATGAATGATTCATTTCCAATGTCTAATAAAAAATTGAATTTATTTATTTTGTTATAATTTTTATCTCATTGAATGGTTAAACAAAATTAGACTATTTCATTAAATTCCCAAAAGATAATGTTATAAAAAAATTCAATTGGATGGGAATTCAACTTTTCTACATATAGAACATGATTAAGATGTGTATATTTAATAACCATATGAATTTTTTAATGGTAATGATTAGTGTTTTTGTAAAATTTTAATAATTATTTATATGGTCAAAGAAAAGTACAAAGGGAATATTATTACAAATTTAATACCATAATATGTATTGGAAATTTAATAAAGAAAGAATTTATAGTCTTGTATATATCAATGAATGTCACTAGATTCACCTCATTATTGTTGTATATTTGTAAGATATTATCATTTATGGGAATATGGGTACAAAATTTGAATATTTTTATGAATAGTGGTATATGTTTTTTGAAATGGTCATGTTTTGGGAAATGAAATACTTTATCATGTTAATAATATATCAAAATAAAAATTTAATTTTTCTTTCTCAGTAAATGTTTTATAAGGATCCTCATAAAATATTTTTCATGAAAAATTATAGAACTTTCAACTCATTAATTTCAGTTGGAAATTATTTTAATAATGATATATTAGGTAATGATGTTGACTCTAATGATTTTCTGAATCTGATTGGGCTTTTTTATATTCGACTGCCTAAATACTACACAATTTTTATGTTGTTACCACATCTTTATAATAAAAATGTTCTCTAAAATTATCACATTTATTATCTAAAAATTTATTTTTAGATATATCGATGGAAAATAATATATTAGAATCATGTATAATAGCTTAAGAAGAATTCATTTATTGGTTATAAAAATATGGGTTGGGAATGAATTGTAGATGATAGAAGATCCACATTTGGTGGAGTTTTCCTTCATTGGGATAGTTATGTAAGTTGGAATACTATGATAAAAAGTTTAATAAATATTATAATGGTTTATATTTCAAATGATTCTTACACTCATGTTGAAACAAATATTATGTGGATGACGAATCAGTTAGAATTTTTTTATGTGAAGTTACTAGTACTATTGATCTGTGATATTCAAATTGATATTAACATTACATGTGTTCGAGTACAACATTATTTTTTAAAACATATTGATTCTAAATACCACTTTATCAATGATAATGTTTAACAGAATGAACTAAATATAGACGATGTTCCAATAATGAAATATATTCATACACATTCAAAAAACATTTTTCAAAAGAAACCAAAACTAATTTATGGTGTCACTTTGTGTTTCTACCCTCTTTATCTCTAAGGATGAGGTATAAATTTGTTTCCACTGTTTCATATAGTCTATTGATAGTGGTATCACAGTGTATAAAAATGATGTTTCATTAATCTCTCAATTATTATGTGCTAAAACTTTTAAGAAAATAAGTATTTAGGGGGAGTTTGGGGAATTTTATGAACTCTGAATTTAATTGTATAAACTATACATATAGTTTGACAGTATGGATGAAGGAAACATGTCAAAATAAATTAACATGTTTTTCGAAATGTGGATTCTTGTTAGTGTAGGAATATTTTTTTACTCACTGCATACAGTAAACATGGTTTTTTATAAATGATTATTCATTCCTATAATGAGTTCTCTCATAAAAGATTATTATTAATTATCAGTTATCAATTTCTATATTTACAAAGTATTGTGTTTTATGAACCTTGGATGAAAAAAAGTGTAAGTCCGATATTTTTGGGACAAAGATGGATGAATTTTGTTGGATGATGGAAGAGTTTTTCAAGATTATTTTTTATGTGGTTGTCATTATGGACAATAAATTTCAATTTTATGATTTGATGATGGGATAAAAGGGGTATTTTAATCAATAATATTATATTAATTTTTGATGAAATGCCCTATCATATAGAATTTTCTATTCTGAATATGTTTTATGGTAGAAATTTTTTTAGACTAATATTTTTCTCAAAAATGTTTTTTTCAATTTGAGTGATAATTTGAATATGAGTAAAAAATAACCTCATAAGATTCGATACAAAATCATTGTATGATTTTATTATGTTTCTGTTTTTAAATTCACATGTCAATCAACACAAGTCTTCCATGTTTGGTTAAATAATGTGGAGAAATTTTTTCAATGTCGTATAATGAAATGTGGATCCTAATGTACCAATAATCATGAAGAAATCAGGATATAGTAATGAGTTTGTAGAAGAAGAATAGTTACGACGTTAATGCCTTTTAGTCACATATAATTTTTATGAGAGTCACTAAATGAATAATGTGTCCAATGGCTATGAGGTTTTATACTGATAAGGTACTGATCAAATGATCCATTGGACATGTCGATTCATGAGACTGTATGATTCACGGAATAAATCCATCCATAAGATCAATCATCAATTTTAATAATTTATAGAACAAAGAATTCCCATCTAACACTGATCCAACATTGGAGTTCTGAAACAAATTCATCGGAATTTTTTTAATAAAATTGCGCATCAGAGGTAGAGTTCCATCTGAGGGAAAACATAATTATTTTGTGATAATAAGTAGAGAAGTTCTTAGAATCTATAGATTATGTTAAAGTAGTTGGGCCTGATTAATATATAGTAATTCAGAGACATATTGAGATTAATGATTTAAAAAAATTAGTCAACCATTTTAAAAAATAACTAAATTATTTTTATTTTAATCAAGATACATTGAACAAGATATTACACTAATACATCAAATGGATACAATGAATGATCAATTAGACACAGGATGAAACAAGTAAGTCATCAAACACTGGTCTTCATTAGATGTAGGAACATTGGTAAGAGGGAATGTTGAATAAATGATGAAAATATGAAACATTTTAAATATATTTCTATATTTTTGTAATGGTGTTTATGTGACACCATGATATTTTGTAAAAAAATCAAAATTAATTTAATATTTTTGAAATTTATCATTTAACTCAACACTGAATATAATGTATATTATATGATAGAACCTTGTTATTTTTTTTTATTTTATAACGTGTTAATATTTCATTATATGCTACAAAAAGATAATCTTGTGGTACACAAAAAATCATCATGGATTTCATTATTGTGAAATACTGACTCGGTATCCACACACTAGTGGCCCAAGCCAGTTCACTAGATGTATTGATGTGCATCACCCCATTTTCTAAAGGATACCAACTAGAAACGAGGTCCAAATATCAGTCATGTGGAGACTATACCATCTTATAATTACAGTGATACACCAAAAGAAAATAAAATACAGCAGCGTAATACTATATATTCAGTTTTCATGAAAAAAAAGAATCAAAATATGACCAAAATTTTAAATAAAATATGAAAACTGAACAGAAGATTTCCATGATAATATATATGTGAAGTGTTATAATAAAACTCAATAGTTGAGACAAAGAAAACTCATAGTTGTCCTTGAACCACATCCAGTTCCTCGATCCATTCTCTATATCATTCATCCATCATACAAAGGGACATTTCCATTTACCCTTACATCAATCAATTAATATATTTGGGCATCAATTATGCATCCCGTGTAGGGAGTGAGTAGAACTCAGTAGGCCACCACCAACATTGTCCAAAATAATGTACAATCAAATAATATTGTCTGTAGTTGTACAAATAATATAAATACAATGAAAAAGTAAATATTTATCATATTATCAATTAATCATTACATAACCTCATAAACAACTAGGTTCTCGTTGACATCAATACTTCATAACATGACCAGGTAATGCTAGATCCTAAGCTATGCATGAGGGATATTGTATCATAGAATAAAACAGTTATCAATAATTATCTCAATAAATAATTGTAATCCATTATTTGTATTCATTATTCTAACAAACACATTAATTATACTATCACCTTATATTATTCTCAATTTTCATATAAATACCATTGTTACCTTTTATTATTCTCAATTAACATATAAATTCCACTACTAACATTTATTATTTAATTAGTACATGAATTCCATTACTACTAAAAATTCATCTATTTAACACATAAACTATTTTGTTACAATTTATTGTCCTCAATTGACACATAAATTATATTGATACAATTTATTATTGTCAATTAACAGATTAATTACTCTGTTTCCATTTATTCTTCTAAATTTAAACATAAATTCCACGGTTACCATTTATTATTCTTAATTACCATAAAAAATTACATTGTTAACAGTTAGTGTTATAAATTAACAACTAAATTCCATTATTACCATTTATTATTCTCGTTCATTTAATTAATTAGTCCAAAATATAATTGATCTTCTCATTCTCATTAATAATTCAACAATCTGTTCATCACAATAATAGCCTCAATTAATTCCATAATTTATTACGCATGAAAATCTTATAAATTGATTACTAAATAATTCATCCCTGATCACAAACTCAATAACCCATAACTAGATCGACAATTAATTTTCTCAAATCAAAAACCTAATTAGATCATTATTAAATACAAAATTAATTATCTCATAACTAAATTCCCAATATCTCCAATTTCATGCTTCCCACAATTATATAAATCACCAAATCAATTAATTCAATCAAGAATTAAATTTATAAACATAATTTAGAGACCTACAATTACAGACACAAAATATCAAATAAGATATTGGTAGTTTATTTATACACCACGAACCTCAAATTCAATGATGAATAGATTCCCAATAGAAATCAACTATTTCAATGGAATACCACTGTATCACATGATCCAGATCTAAAACTAAATCCCACGTTAAAAAATTCTATATCCCTAAATCATTGATCTAGATACAAAATAATAGATCTATATTCATAAAAACCTGACCAATATTCCCAAAAAATAAAGGATAACAACCCACCAAAATAATGTATAAAGAATGGGATATCATTCTTGATGAAAACACGTAACTGAAGAGAAGAAGATCTACCAACCAGGCATTGAATCACCAAGAACGGAGGACATACAGCCTTAGAATCCCTCTGGGTGGATCTATAATTGACAGAAATCCTTAATGAAATAATCACGAGAATTAAATGTTATTAGTTGGTTGTTTGGGAAATATTTTAATTATTTTTTGGTGGATAAAATCTCATATGAATCATTTGCTTCTCTTGGTGCATGGTATCCCCTACCCATGTGACCCGTATAAGAGGGTGGGGGTGCACAATTTCTTCTAAGAGGGTACATGGTTTGATAAACTATGTGTGAGCTCTTAAAATCCCCACTTTCTAGTTTTTCATGATTTTCTGAGAAAGGGTGCATGATTAGGAAAAAATATGAACCAATCATGCACTTTTCTCTTCCATATATTTTTCACAAATATTCACCCAAATACAATCCAAGGTAAAAACCATATTAAAATTTCAATGAAAAATGAAATGGGTACCCGGAAAAGAGCCCTATACATCTCTAGAAAAGGTCAGGATCTTACAATCTCCTAAAATTTTAATAGCTCATCCTCGAGTTGCACTCCCAAACACCTCTATGATTTTTATACTAAATGGACTAACCACTGATCCCACCTAACTTCTTTTCTCTCCCAAGATTCATCCCAAACCTAACAATGTTTCCACAATACATGTATTATCATCACGTTCATTACCCTAAATATGATCCAAATATAATCTAACATATGTATCATATTCTCCCCAAAGAACGCATATACCCCAAGCTCAACATCATCCACATCGACCACATTAGAAGGGTCGAGGGTGATACTAATGATGTTTTGAAACATGGAATACTTCTTTCATAGATTTATATCTCCATGGATGATACAATTAGTATGCCATATATTCAATTTTATCAACTACATTGAAAGGTACAAAATAATAGGGGGTTGTGATGACCTACCTTTATATCTAGCAGTGACCCGATCTAGGAAACACCTGATGTAAATGATCACCATAGGTAAACTCTAGGGGTCCCCAACATCTATCATCATATGAATTATGTATACTGGGAGCCATATACATGTGTATTTTAATCAAATTTACCTTCATTGTTGTATCCTTAAATAGACACGGTCCAAACAACTATAATTGTCATGCCTCCATCCAGCATAGTGGTTAGTTGCATGGCCCACCATAATATGACAATTGTTTTTCTTTATAGATAGTTGACTGATAACTTTTTTATATGATAACTCTAATAAACAATTTATCTTCTAAAAATTCCCATAAAAGTAAAGAACACATGAATATTACATAGCCTCAAACAACTATATATTACACTCTGACTGCCCATCTATCATTGAGAGGAATGTCATTGTTAAAAAAACCTACGTACCAGGTGGCTTATGTAATCTATGAAATTGTAATGACGTATAGAATGAATCATATTCCAAAAAATATTTTGTGGCCTTTTGTGAAGATGGACTATCCATGAAACATGTAGTTCCCCAAATATATCCAATGAGAAAGCATCATACCTCTAAGAACCATGCTACATTAATTAGTAAATCCAAAATTACCCAAATAGAATCATTTTTCTTTGTATTCATCGAGAGTCCCACAACAAACTCCATAGTCACATGATTACATCTCTACTCTGTAATGGGTAACAATTATAGAAAACCAAAAGGTCATTGACGCATGTGCTTCACCTGTAGACAGGTGTAGCATCATCTCTTGGAAAAAATTATGTTCTTTTCTATGCCTGGTCACCTAGATTGGCATCGTATGTCATGGTATATTTTTTTCAAACCTAGATGCACTGCCCATTTCAGGGCATGAACCCCATGAATCCACTCCTCTATAATGCTTGTAGGCATGAAAACCAGTTCTTAAATTGATAATATCATCCTCATATATTCTCCAATATGAAATTGACGCCCCACATTCAAGGATTTACCTCAAGGTTAATCACTTCAGATCTACATACTGTCTATCTATGATCCATATCTAATTCATATACTCCACTGAAATTGTCATAAGAGTAATCTTATCATTAGTATCTACAATCAGAACATTGATTTCAGCTAGTATAGTAAATATCATTCACTCAGCACCAAACTCTTGAACATCCTAAGTTTGAATTTTCCAACATGATGCAACAACAAAATTATTCTACTTCTCAGGAATATATTCTAGAAAAAAATCAAATTAATGTCTATACAAACCCCATCTCCTAAACCAGAGATTCAAATATCACATTGAAACAAAATACATTAATCTCATCTAATACATTTACACTAGAAAAGTACCTCCCAATAAAATGTACCACCAACACTTCTTCGAATAAACAACTATTTTCAACTTGAGGTTGTGTGTGTGGTAGCTCCATTCATAATCCATCAACTATTGAGACCCAAAAACCACCACTCAATCTCCATGAATCAGCACATCTCTATTTCTAATCCTAGAACCATCTTAATACACTCAATAATCTGCACCTGGTTCATGTAGGATCAAGATAGGTGCTGATGTAAAGAGCATCATTAACTCCTAGAAGGAATCCTCAAAAGATTCAAACCACTCTGATTTTATTCCATTACTTCTCAAGCCAGATAAGGGAGCTTCCAAATGGAAAAATTCCTGAATGAACCTCTAATAATATCCAACTAATCTTATAAATCTCTGGATATCAAACATGTTCCTTGGATGCTCCATCAATAGAACTACCTAGAAATTCTCTAGGTATTTTGACACATGTTACTATGATAGTATGTTACCCAAAATGTATGCCTGATCAACAAAAAACTGATTCATATATAGCTTGGTATATAGTCAGTACTATCATAGTGTACTTAGAAGGATTCCAATATATTGGGAATGATAATCATGAGTCTTGGAGTACATTATCTATAAACACGAAAATACGACCAAAAAAATCCAGGTATGGATGAATTATCATGTTCAAATATTCCATCAACACTATTGGGCGCTCATTAACCCAAAAATAATTATGTTAAACTCTAAAATTTCATACATACAGATAAATGTTGTCCTAGATATGTCATACGCCTAAACTATTAACTGTTGAAACCCTGAACTCAAGTTCATCATGTAATAGACAGAAGAACCTATTATCTAGTGAAATAGATCATCAATATGTGGAAGATGATATTGGTTCTCCTCAATCATCAAGTTAAACATTCGATAAAAGACGCATTAAGGAAAACACCAATTAGTTATCTTAGAAATTAACACTTCTGAGCCTCGATGATATGTACATGAATGGATAAATACCTTATCATAAAAAAATTCAGTTGAGGGTTGATATCAAGAAGATCAGTAAGTGACACTCATTATGGTGGAATAGAAAATGGTTCAGCTCCCAGAATGAGCTTAATCATTAATTATGCATCACTCTCAGGTGTAAGCCCTATGAAATCTTTTAGAAACCCACATAATAAATGTTCCACTATAGGTTGAAAAATATCATGCTTCCCAACTCCATCATCCAAAAATAGACTAACAACCTATGCTATGAGGTCTCCCAACTACTGTGTAGTTAACCTTGTTCGGCCTTTCTAGATATCCTAATCTCTATGGAAATTATGGATGTCATCCACAGGATTATTAAAATGTCATCAACTCTTGTAAAAATTTATATGAGATTGTTATACTACTAGAAACTCAATTCCAATGATTAGGTAATTACCCAAATTGGGTAGAATGTAGAGATCCTAGGTAAATATTTACTCCCCAACCTCATGAGAAAACTCCTTGCACAAACATATGTCCCACGAATGTGTTCACAGAGTTGTGTCTATTGTCAACACCATACGCATGAACTCCTAAAAAATCCCAAAATAATAACACGTTGTGTAGAAATAATAGAATTAGAGGTATAAATATCATAATAAAATATATCTAATATATAATCTATATGATTAGTACATCTCATTATCGATGGTGCATCCTCTCAAACCACAAGTGTAGGATGCACCACATGAAACTCTCCTTGACCTCTTCCATGGGATGCAGTATGACACCACTGAGATATGATAACCTACAAATATGGGAACTATTTCCCAGAAGCTCCACATCTTCTATCCCTACCACCACTTCTAGTATACTCTAACTACTATATTGATATGTTGTGTAAGATCTCCAACCCACGCCCTAGTTATGTCTACCTCCTCCATCACTTCCCATCTTTCAGAACTTCCAACTGAACATTTGTATATCTTCATCCTATTGAAATATTGGCACTCCATTCTGTGAGTACAATGCCAATGATAATGGTCCTGCCTACAAAATTTGTAACATTCTATTTGAGTAAAGTTCCATGTGACTGTACCTCCCCACCAGCCACACTTATTAACACTCCACTAGTTATCAGTCTAGTATGATGCCTCATCCTCTTAGATACCATACCTCATAAACGTTTGGTGGTATCCATATTTCATTCACAAGAATCCTCTTTTTGGTTCCCCTAAGCTTTGAAATGTTGATCCAACACATCAGTAAACATTTTTAACCGATAGAGGTTAACTAGGAATATAATAACCCATTTAAGATTGTCTTCAAAATACCTAAATGTATCCATCCCATCCCCTTCCTTATCTAGTCAAAAGCACTACATATATGTAAATTGTATAGTATGGTACATCACAAATATTTTCCCCCAAATCAGTTTCATGAACTAAGATGTTCTCTCTTACCTTATTATATTATGGTTGAATTTCTCTATGAACCACTCCAGGATGTCCTTCCATGACGTAATGTCGTATATTAAAGTTTGATCTAGAATGTCCCACTAGCACATTAGTGATCTACAATGGTTATAATGATCCATCATGACCCTACTCTATACAAGAGTCTCCAAATGGATCATGTATAGTCTCAATGGCTCAATCTGGAACTCATCTCCCATAGGTCCACCCTATATAGTAGAAGTCAAGTGGTGCTTTATCTAAAAATCTCATTTCAATTAAAACATACTCCTCAAAAACCACTCCCGGTCTCACTACATAATCATCATGATGTGATCAATTTTCTCTTTGTACTACTCTCCTACTTATTCACCAGACTCTAATGGTGCCTTATCTTCCACTACTGGTAGGTCACCTCTATCGATGACATGTTTTCATGATTTAAAAAAGTGTATTCATTTATGTATCTATTGAAAATTCCATACACACTTATGGGGACACATAAAACCACTTTAAAATATTTATATAAGATAAAAATAAAATAAATAAAATAACTATTTCTCCAAATCTCCCCATGTGGATAAAATTGAGGCACTATTACCACCCCTAACAGTCCTAAACCTATGTCTTGGTTAATAGTAGTAATATAGTTCCCAAATAATGATTTTGATTAGATACCCATTTTTTTTACAATTCATCATTTTATAATATTTTCTAATTTAATATTCAGAACCATTTTAATTAATATTTTTCAATCATGGAAAATAGTTCAAATTTATAAACACACAAAAAACATGTTTCCCAATTCATGCTAAAAATAATGCATTTTATAACAATACTGAGTCCCAAGAATGATGTATGTAACTCAACTATATTTCAATTCAGGTACATGAGTCAATTATCAAAAAAATAGAACCAATAATAACATCACCAATCAATTGTATCACCCAAGGATAAATAATAGTAAATTTTTTTAGAAAATATAAAAAACAACAATCCCTCCATGGGTACATGGGTTTTATGCCATACGTGTGTTTGAAACTCACATGCACTATGTCAAAACCAAGACACAACTATTCCTACTTTACTATATTCCTTTCCCAAACAATAAGTCAACATAAAAATGAAAAAAAACTTCCTTTGATACCACTTTGTGGCATCCTAAACTAGGTTCCACACATTGTTTCATTAAGTCAGTCCTCAACATGACCTCAGGTGTAGCTCCCTATTTGCCAGAGGTGACTGACTAACAACACATGTTTAATATCAGTCATGGGGAAGCAATAACCTATTATACTCAATGTTATACAACATCATGAATTATGAAACAGTAACTGAATTACATATATTTAATTACCATGGAAAAACAGTATCATTAGATGACCATAACTAGAAATATAATATCAATATAGAAAAGTATATATGCCAAGCTAGTTTACGTGTCAGGTTTCGAAATTCAATTCAAATGTAAAGACACTAACACCGCACAATAGGTCTAAACCAATGCATGTATCCCTCATCCATGATCCATCCCATCCCAAACCGTGCATGCAAACATCATCCATGATACATCCTAATAAACAATATAATATGGTATATTTCCACTTATCATGTGATGTTATCTTGTAATATATTTAGGTACTGATCAGACAGGTTGAGTAGGGTATGAGAAAAACATAGTAGGGAACCACCAATGACAGCTACAATATTATCTAGTCTAATAATTATGTATGAATTTGTATATAGAAAATAATTACAATGATGAAGTAAACATGTATGAAATTATTAACTAGTATTTACTTTACCACATATACCCTTATGTCCATATATAAACCCATACATCATTACTTTCTCAACTCATACTGTCACCTGAGCTACCCCCGAGGGATATCATAACTTGGAATAACTTTGATACTAGTTATTATCACTATAAAAAATGAATGAAATTATTACTATTAATTCTTCTAATTTAACATAAATTCTATTTTAGTAATTTTTTTCCTAAATTAACATATAATTTCAATTGTTATCGATAATTATTCTCTATTAACACCTAAATTCCTTTGTTTTATTTATTATTCACAATGAAAACATTAATTCTATTATTACCATTTAGTTTTCCTAATTGACACATTAATTGAATTATTACCATTTATAGTTCACAATTAACACATAAATGGAATTGTTTGTCTATATTGTTCTTAACTAACACATAAATGCTATTTTGACCATTTATTTGCCTAAATTAAAAAATGAATTGAATTTTTTTCATTTATTATTCTCATTTATTTCATTAATTAATCCAAAAATTAATTCATCTTATCATTCTCATTAATTATTTTACAATTAGTTAATCACATCAGTCACCTGATTATTCCCCAATTAATTAAGCACTTCATCCCATTTTGTAATTCAAAAATAATTTCATCAATACTAACTAACTCAGTATCCCATGAAAAAATTAATAATTAATTATATCAAATCAATAATCTCATTATATCTTAATTAACTCCAAAAATAATTATCTCAAAACAATAATCACATTATCACCAATTTCACAAATCACTTGATAAATATTTCAAAAAATAACTTAATTTGATTAAGAACTCTATTGAAAAACATCTATTAGAAAACATAAAATTAAATAATCATAATTGAAAAAAATAATTCGTATTTTAATTATAGAATAGCTACATAAAATTAATTGATGAACCATAACCATACATAATTTCACAATTTCAAAGGAATGATAGAGTAACAAAAAATCCTAACCTTAAACCTAAATCCAATATTGAACAAATAAATATCCATTAATACTAGATCTTCATCAAAAAAAATATAATATTAAAATCCAATCTAAATGGATGAATAAGGGGATATCATTCAGGAATGAACCACGTACCTAAAGAGATGAAGATATTTCAAAATGGGCTTCGAATCAACTAGAATGATGGTCAAATAGCATTGGAATGCCTCATAGTGGCTATGTAATTGAGATAAATTATTACAGGTCAGTCTAGGGTGTTAAATAGAATTATATATGGATTTGGAAAGTTATTATTAATTTTTTATGGATTAAAATCCCATATTTACGGTATTCTGCTTGGGGTGCATGGTTTCCCCTGATAGTGAACCTAATCATGCACCTTATCTATGGGTGAATACTTTCTCCTAATAAGGAAAATGGTTTTAAAACATTTTTTCTATCTATGAAAATCCTCATGGTCTATGGTTTCATGGTGACTTGGGTCTTGGGGGATAGTTAGGGAAAAATCTTGTGACAAAAATGCATAACCATATTCATAACACTTTTTTACCTAAAAACACCCCATGGTAAATCCCAAATGTAACATACTTATGAAAAGTCATATATTACCTATAAATTATATTAATATATCTCTATTTGTGGTTATAATCATATAGTTACATGACAAAATGAGTTTTAAAAAAATCATTTTAATATTATTATTATTTAAATGGCATAGATACAACGTAACCATTAAAAAATAACATTTTTATTAAAAAAATATATTTAAATATAATTTATAATGGGTTCATATAAATAACAAAATATTGATAAAGAAGCATATTACTTTTTCCAAAGTCTTTATATAAATGGAATTATTATTATCTCAAAATAACTTCTTTTTTTCTCCTTTTGTGGAAATAATAATAATGATTTTAGGGAAATTTCAGAAATTTAATATAATAGAATAATGTCAATAATTATATTTTTTATGAAAAAAAACAGATTATTATAAATTTTGTAGTTTTTAACTGAAAAATATTATTTTTGGATTAATAGGGAAGCTTAATTAATTTTATCATAAAAAAAATAATTTTCGTCTAATATATTTATATAACTGTATTTTAGATAGGGTTTAAAGTATATTTAGATAAATTAAACATAAATTAATCCACATAAGGTCATTAGATCAAATTTCACAATGTAATTTGATGTTATAACATTTCAAACATTTACTCTTTTTTGAAAAAAAACCCAATTTCACGACATGTATACGTGATTTATTTTAAATTAATTTCTTCAACATATGAAATTATTATTTCCAAAAAAACTATGTATTAATTTTAATCAGAGTAATTTTTATTCACTGGTACTTTATTCTCTTTTTTTACAAAATAACTAAGGGAATACAATAAAAATTTATTGTAGAGAATTTTAAAAGTTAAGTTTACGTAGTGGTCAAACATTAATATCATGGGGGGAAACGGACTAGCCATATCCCCAAAAGACATTGGTTGTAAAGACCTAGAAATATAAATGAATTTTTTTTCATAAATACTTTGTAATTTTACGAGTCTTTGGCTTCTCACGGCACTTGATTCTGAGGTCTGGTGTGCCCGGAATCAATTTTCGAAGTTTAGCTCGGGTAGGTTCAGTAAACGAATGAGTTGGTTTTTCTATATTTTGAACCAGTGCTTGGAATTGAAATCTGATGTCACTGATGAACTCTCAACGCTGGTAATTTCTCAAGAAGACCTTTACTGCAGTTGCGTTTTAAGCGGGTTGGGAATTATTATTTGGGGAATTAATTTAAAATAAAGAAATTTTTTTAATCAATTTTATTTTATATCTTTGGATGTTAAAACCTCCCATGGGAAGTTGTTGGTGGGGCCCACAACCACCCAACTTCCCATGTGTGGATATATGAGAGGTGGGGGCCACATGATCCCCAACCTTTCACCTCGCATAACCATCATAAAACTCCCTAAATAACTCCCTTAAACCCCCCCCCCCATTAAACACCCTTGTTTAATGTTGACAACTCTTCCAACAATTATGAGATCTTCCACCTCCTCTCCCTCTCTTTAATTAATTTCCAACACATTTATTTAATGATTGGATTGAATTTTTGAATTTTAAATGGCTTGTGTTAAATATAATAATAGGGTAGATTATTATTTTATTTTGGGGGAAGGCTTTCATTGTGTAAAGAAGAGTTGGGGAGAGATATTGAGTTTTTGGCGAAGAACATCGACCCTTTGACGAAGAACAAAAACTTTTTCGACAAAGAACACTTGTTCCGCAAAGAACAACTACGCGCTATCCGTTATCTTCTCCACGAAAAGTGAGGAGATTCCACCTCCTCCTCGGACGCAAACCAGCATCGCCTACAAATCCTTTCCTCACGACGCCATCTTCCACGACGCCCGACGTGCTACGTCAATTAGCGAGGTAGGGGATTTGCATTCAATTTTAATGGATTAAAATTGTGCCACGTTCTTATTTGTACAACTTTGATTTTCTCGGCCTATTGCTATCAATTAACGCAGAGGGATTGGGCCGAACAAACACAGCCCGACGACCCTCCGTTTGATCTTGTTTAATAATATGGAACCGATGATTCGAGGTGGAACACAGAAGAGACTGGCGGCGCAAGGGCTGTCGATGCACGTGCAAAGAAAAGTCGCGGACAAGCGGGCTGCGATAGAGGAAGCACGAAGCCATCACGCCATGCCGGGAACGCAGAGCCTCGGCCCAGGTAGGCCGCGGTGGAAGAAGTCGGCGCCGTCGCACTGGATGTGCGGGAGGACTGGACGGCTCGTCGGCTGGCTGGGGGGAGCAAAGCCACGGCGCCTGGAGGGAGCCCCGCTAGAGAACCCGCAGCCCGCCCGAGCAGGCCACTTGCGCCAGAATGCCAGCCAGCCTAGTCGGCCGGTTTGGGAGGGCGGCGCCGCATGGCGCCGCCAGTTCGGGCAGCCAGGCCCCCCCTCAAACCGCTCGGCCTTCAGGCTGAACCAGCCGGGCCGTGCCCTGTCGGGTCGCGCCCAGTCGGTCTGCACTGAGCCAGGTCGCGCCGGACTGGGTCGCACACCGCCAGGGCAAGCCACTCCACTTTGGGCCGGGCTGCGCCCCTTGGGTTGAGCCACGAGAATCTTTGGACCGGTCTGACACCCCTACCAGGTCATACCCACAAAAACTGGGTTACCCGACCTGCCATCCCACAAATCTTAACTGGTCGGGCATGTTATTCACATAAATGTGAATAACTTAAAAACCCTGCGTCCGATCGATGCGCCGTCTGTAGAACTAGGATCCTTTCAATGAGGCGGTCCTTTTGTGATACTCTATGTGAATTTTGGACATCTTTGGTGAACGGACGGATTTGGAATGACCATATTTATTACTAGGCCCCTAGAACAAAAACGCCAATATCTCTCAGACCGGGTGTCGCATTGACGCGTCGTCTATCGCGTTGAGTTCCTTTTGATGATTCAGAACTTCGAGATACATCAACTTTGGAAATCGTGAATGTTAATGTATTGACTCCCTATAATCGAGGAGCGAAACCTCCTAGAATTGAGTACGCTCTGTGCGGGAACCCTAGAGCTGGCTGCAACTGTTATGACTACTCTGCTCGGATCCTTCGTGGGTTTGACAGTGATGACAACTGTACTTGGATCCTACGTGGGTTCGGCAGCAAGGATGACTTTACTAGGATCCTCCGTGGGTTCAGCAGTGATGACGAATATACTTGGATCCTACGTGGGTTCAGCAGCGACGAATTCTGTACTTGGATCCTATGTGGGTTCAACAGAGGGGACGATTCAGAGGGTACATCAAAACATATCCACCCCTCTTTGTGAGTACTATAACTGTGTGAGCTATGTCTTGTCTTTCAATAATTATCAATGATGTGATTGACATCTTTTCTTGTGTGAACCGGATTGTTCTTGGGCACGAAAGTTGGAGCCGAACTTTGATTGATGACTTAGGTATATGTATGGGCATATACATAAGTAGAGTTGGTTGATACTTCGTGTTTATGTCTTTTTTTATGTTTTATCCTTCGTGGAGTCTGGGAGACATTTGGGGGTCTTGGGGTCCCTACTGAGTATCATTATACTCACCCATACATGGGAAATTCCTACACTATGTTGTGATCATTGCAGATGACGTACATCACTAATCATGGTTGAGTCTTGTGCAGTTGGACGGTATCCGGAGGTGGACCAGCTAGCAGGACGTACACGGAGCGGATGGACGGACCCGAGGTACCGACGAGACTATCTGTAACCACCCTTCATCTGGGGTTCCTAGAGGATGACTTGGTGGTTGTTGCTTTACTACACATCTGACGTACTTTCTTTCTCAGTTGTATTGTACTTTCAGTTGGGTTTGTATACAGGCCCATTTATTTTCCAGCACTTACGTTTGTACATAGTTTTACTTAGTTCTTACTTCTCTTGCATACTCATTGGTGTTTTTTACCTTTATAAAGTCAATGACTTCCCTTTTACCAGGATTTACGCCTTTGGAGCTAGTCTCCAGCCCATGGCCTATAGAAGGCGGGCATGGGGTAGTCACGGCAGGGGCCCCGAGGACGGGTCGTGACCTTAGTTTCTTATATTTAGAACATTTCCCAAATTCCTTTATGAATTTTATTAGTTATTGGAAGAATAATTCATTAAATTGACCTATATAATATGTATTAAATGAAATGACAAGAAAAAGTAACCTTTTATACCTTTAACATTTATAAATCCTTAAGATATGGAAAACTTTTTGTTCCGTTTTAAAAAATATTTTGAAATTTTTAATTTCATTAAATTATATTAATTTTTAGTGATTAATTATTTATATTAACTTCATAATTAATGTATAATGTAATAATTATTTAGTTAACAATTAAAAAAATGATAGAAAAATTAATAAAAACGAATTGAATGATTGAGTTATTGTCTTTATTTTGTAGATTAATATATTATTTTAAAAATGAGTGAACATAATTGAGTAAAAATACATATTTTTATTTATACTTTAAAATTTTAATGTTGTAAATATTTTTAATATAGACGCTAATGTTATATTATAATAAATAATATTTTATTAAAAGATTTAAAATTGACAAAATATAATATATTATGAAATATTATTTTTATATGTTCATAAATATAAAATATTGTATATTAATGGAAAAATTTATCTTTAATAGTTAGAATATTGTTTTTTAATTGGAAAAACCGTTAATGAATGTTTGGGTAAATGTAGTGTTTTTCCATGTTACATTCACTTGTTGGGAAATTAATTTGTAAGAGACATGGAATTTAGTTTTTGTAAATATGATTTAAAATTTAGTATTCACTAGGCCTTTATTTTATAATAAATGTTACATTAATATATAATTAATTCGTAAATTACATACGATAGAAAAATAGTTACATTAATATAATCCAAAATGATAAAGGTTGGGAATAAAGATGTTAAGTAAAAAATAATAAAAACAAATATATGTTTTTTATTTGGATGTATTTATCAACCATCAATACCATTTATCCATTATTATTCCATTTTTTTATCCCATTACGTAAGGGATAACTCTCAATAGTGTTTCCATTTTAGTATTTATAATATTGCCACCAATGTTTTTAAATAAAAATGAATTCCATCATCCCATTTTTTATAGCTTTTATGAAATAATGAATCATCCAATACATTTCCAAAATATCTCATAGATTCTCTATAGTAATCTTATATGCCTCACTTTTGGATGAAATATAACCAATTAATCAATTTGGGGATAACTAGAAGGTGTAACTGAAAAAGGAGTTATCATCCTTAAACAAGATATAATGTTTGATTTTCATTCTATGTTGCATCAATTATTATTATTATGTTATTATATAATAAACTCAATATTTTCAATAAAATGGGTTTTTCTTATTATAATCGATATAACTACACTTACATGGACTTACTTCAATTTCATAATGAACATACCATTCATGTTTATGGGGGACTACACTCTCATGAAACGATCCCGTTCATTTTTTTCATTTACACCAATCATGGAATGACATCAGGATGGAAATTCAATTTTAGATGTCATATATGATAACAATTATGTATTTATTATTCTTTTATTATAATATAACACATAGTTCATGACTTATTCTTTTTGTATATAATATAAATTCATATGTGGACATGTGGATTGTTGCCTCCCCAGAACATTTTGATTTATACACACTTCAGAAGGAACGTATTCATGAAAGGTTTTAAAACATATAAGATAAATATGAATTAATAATTATAATATAGTTATATTATATATATATATATATTACATTTAAATTTTTTCCTTCAACACAATAATATAATGGAAAGAACAATGATGTGTGTGTACGGACTACTGTCTCAATAAACGATGTATTCCATTTCATATTTATATATTTTATTGATAATTAAATGTTTTTATATGTAGAATATATGTGAAATGTATATCTTTTTAAGATATTTTATATGGGAAAAACATGATCTAATTAATAGGATAAAGAATATGTAGTCAAATTATTTATGAAAAACATAGTAGTTATTACAAAAAACACAACAAAAACATATAATTGTTATTAAAAAGGTAATTTAGGTTCCAAAAAATAATATATAGAATGATATTAAGGAATATGTTTCACTTTTAGAAGTATAATAAATATATATTTATTATAATCTTTGTTCGAACCTGTACAATAAAATTCAAGACCTAAGGTAAGGGTTTTAATGTTTCACATTTATTTCTATGAGATTTACACAATATTAGATAATAATTTTTTTAGTGTACAGATTGTACATGAATATATTATATTATATGTCAAATACATGACTTATTTTAATGTTTTTTTCATTTAATTCCAATTATTTCTTCAATTTATGGTTTTCGCATGCATTTTCAGAGTAAAGGGTGAGTTTTTATGATTTGGGACAAACTGTGAGCCCAATTCCATATTTAAAAGCAATACTTTCTTCATTAATAAATCTGTTGTTTTTCATCTTCATCACCCATTTTACTTCCTACATATCCTCCTCTTACATATTAAAACCACCATTTCTATATGTAACTCTACGGAACTCATTATTATTTTGTATTTGAGTGATATAATTAGGCCTTGGTCAACCCTAGGGGCCCATTTACTTCTTAAACAAAACAAATTTAATTCCATAATATCTCATATTTTGTTTATTTATAATCAGTTATTCAACCTCCTAATCTAATCCAATATCCCTAGGAAATCCCTCATGTTCATGACTTACTCTTTCGAGGTCATTTGCATCAATGATTAAGGAAAATTTTCTCAATGTTTCCAAAATCTTATAAATTGAGAAGGTAATTTATTTCAACTATAAATAATTTAATTTTCACCCTTTTCCCCCATCTTAGTCCTCACTTGAACTCCTCATCATCATTTAACTCTCTCTATCTGTTTTGGTAGTTTGGAGATTCAACCTTTATTGGGTTTGGAGTAATATCTTCCAAATCTCTCAAGTACGTGGATTTCCTTCAGTCACCCTTCCATTTGTTTATATATTCTCCATTTTATTGGGGATTCCTCCATTTTTTATGATGTTACTAATGATTATAATGTTGGGATTCGAACCTAGGGTCTTCTTTTGGGTTCTTTTCCAAATATTGTTGTTTTAGTTTTTTGTTCACTCCCCTGTGGTGCGACGGTGGTGCGGTTGAAGTTTCACACAAGGATTTGATGGTTTGGACATATATGGTAGGTGATTTCATGTGTACGAATTTTAGAATGTGTTAGCTTGTATGGATTATATTTCATTTATGTTCATATTTTATTATTTTTAGGGTGAAAACTTGTTTTGGTAGCATTTGTTAAGGGATTGATTTTTAAGTTCCAATTTTGTGTGAAAATGGGTGTTTTACTTGGGCATTCCATTTTGTACCAATTGGTGTGGTTTTAAAATTCATGGAATGGATATATAAAAATGTTTTTGTGATGAAAATTATGGCTTGGTGTAATATTGGTATGCATTTTGTGTAATGAGAGATGTTTTAAATGGATTTTATGTGAAATGATTGGTTATAACTTGTGTAAATTTTAAAGGAAATACTAAGTGATTTTCTGAGTTATACAAATGGTGAAATGAATGTGTTGATAATATTTTGAGTGTGTATGACCAGAACAATTGTTTTTATGTGTAAATGTAATCTGGTATCTTGTGGAACTTTTTTTATCACAAACATGGAAACTCGGGTATCTTGGTGGGTAGATTGTGCTAGCATGCTAGTGATCTGGAGTGGTTTTTTCCCTTTTTCACTAGAAAGATTGAAATTTACAATACTAATAGAATTATGATGATGATTATGTTGGGTATGGTTAGGTTATTGTTTATTCTCATACTAGTGGCTCTTGTATGAGAACAAATATTGAAATGGTTACTTTCACAATGAGATGCGAGGTACATGGGGCACACAACTAACTATTGCCTAAGGGTATTCTCATGTTGAGTTATTATTAACTATTTGGAATATATCAATGTATTATGGTGTGTTTGGATGGAAAATTATGTATCTTATGCATTTTATTTAAATGTACCTTTTATTTAAAGTTACCTAATATGAAAACTATTTTTATTTAAAAGATGAACCTTTAGAAATTATAACTGCAACTATTTGTTTATAAAAGATACAAGAATTTTATCTTATAATTCTTGTCACATGGAATTATTGGGTGGTATCCTGTTGGTATTAGGGTCAAACAATTATTACACGTTTTGGTATAAGTAGAGTTGGTTACTTTTGACATAGTTAAGGGCAAGGATTTCAGAGATGGTGGTCCAGGTTGCTAGTTTCTCCCATTGTGTGATGTTATTGTGACGCCTCATAGGTGATGGCCCCATGTCGTGTAGCAGTCATTGGGCTGTTTTTTCTGTTAACATTGTAGTTTGGGACCCCTTTTTTCATGTTAAAAACCTTTTATTATGTTCTAAATTATTATTTAAGGACTTTTGGTTGGTGATTTTCATATTTTGTTTAATGATTTTTTGGTTGACAAATGATACTAAACTTGGGTAAATCATTACCAAACCATAATACTTGATACCTGTGCACTTGTTCCCACCCATGGGGATTGGGAATTCCCATCAATACATTCCATGGGCCATGTTTGGAGTCAGTAATGATGGATCCCAAAATCAGTTTGTGACCAAATGGTATTAAAGGAGGTTAATTTTTTTGTTATATTATAGTTATAGGATGAGTTGGGCTAGACATGAGCTAGGACTATTAGGGCTCAGAGTTTTGGTTGCATGTAGGGTTTCAATACCACGTTATTTTTATTGATCATGAGTCACCATGGGACATTGGAATTGTTTTTTTACATCACTTCCATGTGTGACGTGTGGGTTGTAAACTGCACGTGGACATCCGGTGGGGGTGAATTATTTTTTACTTTGTTGTTATAATGTTTTTGGAATATTTATATTTTATTTTATTAATAAAATTATTTTGAATAGTTCTAATGGCCTTTTATCTTGTTATTGTTGCCTTTTTTTGAAACATGGCTCCCCATAAAGATCCAATGCACCCATGGGAGGGAACCGGAAACGTTATCCCTCACCACTCGATCAAATTCTAGTAGAAATTGTGGTTAGATATGTCCAATAACAAGGATAGGTATCATTTCCCATTCTATATCTTGTTAGGTAATATGAGACTAGACTTAGGAAGGAAAATATCAATATTTTATGAAAAACAATCCTCTTACATTCTGAGGTAGCATAAAACCCGCAAGAAGTGGAGGAGTGGCTTGAAAAGATTGAGCGCGTGATTGAGTTTATGGACACACATGTAGAGGTCAGGGTGATTCTTGACTCATTCCAATTAGAGGGTCCCATAAAATAGAGGTGGGAATCAGCACTTTAGTCTAATAATCATGAGAATATGAGCTTGAAGGACTTCAAGGTTATCCTTAATGACCAGTACACCGCAAATGATTTGGAATATGCTCGATATCGAGAGATTATGGAGATTGTTCAGGGGGAAAATTTCTATGCTGGAGTATGCCAACTATTATTTTGAGCTTCTCCAGTATTCTTTGAAAATAATCTCTAATGAGTAGATTATTGTCCAGAAGTTCAAGAGGGGTTTACCACCTGAGATCTATTCCTAGGTCTTCCTGTTTATGTTTAAAACCTATACCGAGGTGGTTTACCGAGTGTGTATGGTGGATAATAACCAAAAGGGGAGACCCTGTTTTTCTGGGATGATATCTATTTTGGACAGTGGTAGATCTACTGAGTGGAAAAGGAAGCTGTAGGAGTAGTGAAAGAAGGGGGTGATAGCGCAAGCCATCATTCCATGCAGTTTTTTCAGTGGCTTCTGATTCGAGGATCGTCGTGTGCAACAAGTGTGGGAGGCCAGGGCACAACTGACTAGAATAAACCTTTCCTCTAAAGCCATGTAATAATTTATGTGGTATGGGAAACTTGAAGTGATTTTTTAGGATGTCACGTCCACTACAACGTGGTGTAGGATCGGTGGCTTCTAGGGGAGTGATATCCTATTCAGAGCTGTTGAGGAGAGGGGGATCTCAATTTGGTGGTTTTTACTGCATGGCCGGATCAACTTCTGGGTAGATCCAGTTTTGGTCATAGCCACATGCAAGTCACTATTCTCATGTAGATACTAGGAAACTTCATGGGGGGGTATCATGCGCCAATGGGATCAGAGGCGGGACTGTCGACTATTCAAGGTACTATTCTAATTGCATCTTCTATAACTATTTATCTTTTTTATAACAATTCATATTTTTTATTCATCAATTAAACTACGGTTAACATGCTGAATTTTCCAACTGTGTTGTTTTCCTTTGCAATGGAGTTGGTGATACCTCTAGGATAGAATAAGGAACAGGGTCTCAGGGGCCCATCTAGTGCACTTTTCATGTCAAGGGATGAGATGGAGTCAGACCTGCTGGTCTTGTACATGGTTGTTTTTGAATTGATATATGGCATGGACTATATTTTTCATTTTCAACCACAAAATGATAGCTATAGAGAGAGGGTGAGTTTCATGGAACATGATGGAAGTTTTTATATTTTTCATTTGAAATTGGATACTCGGTCAGGTCATGTAGGTCCTCCACTCCAAGAGTCGGGGAACCTTATCTTCTAGTTATGATCGTTCATGAAAAATGATGATGGTCTATCAACTAAATGTGTACTAACTCTTATAGAGGATGAATTTGTAGATTTATTCAAAGATGATTTTTCAGGATAGCCTCTGAAGTGATATGTGGAGTTCTAGATCGATTCGGTGCTAGGAAAACAACCGATATCTCTTCCCTCATATCATATGTCCCCCACATTGTTGAGGTAATTAAAGATGCATCTGGAAGCATTGGAATCCGAAGGATCCATTCAACTGAGAATCTCTCCTTAGTCCACTCCTATTCTATTGGCGAATAAGGTCGAATGATCCCTCAAATTGTGTATTTTTTTAACAGAAGGTGAATAATTTGACCATCAAGAACAAGTACAATTTTACCTGAATAGATGGTTTGTTTGAACTATTGAAGGGGAAAAGGTTTTCCTCCAAAATAGACTAGCATTAGGGTTACCATCACCTTAGGGTCAAAAGAGGCAGATGTCCCATGGATAGCCTTTCGAATTAGGTATGTCCACTTTGAGTATCTATAAATTCCCATGGTATTGAAAAATGATCTGGTAGTCTTTATGGAACTCATGAACTGGGTGTTCCACTGGTATCTCGATTCCTTCATCGTGGTGTTGGTGTACGACATCCTTGTTTACTATGGATTTGTGGAGGAACATAATCGTCATATTTTGATCATGTTGGGCACATTGTGGGACACTGCCTATATGAAAAGCTTTCCAAGTTCACTTTCTGGATTAGGGAGGTAATGTTTCTGGGGAATGTGATATCAGAGTAGGGGGTTTCGGTGGACCCCGAGAAGATTAGTGTGTTTATGTCATGGTATTAGCCGAAGAATGTGTTTGAGATCAAAAGTTTCCTCTGCCTAGCTGGTTACAAAAGGAGGTTTGTTCAAGATTTCCCTCAGCTTACTTCTCCCATGACTAAAGTCACCCAAAAAAATGTGATGGTTGTATAGGGACCAGAGTATTAGGATTCCTTCATGGAGTTGAAGCATCAGTTGACTACCACCCTTGTGCTGATTTTTTCAAAGGCTGTAAAAGGGTTTTTGGATTATTATGATTAGTCAGTTTTGGGTCTCAAGTGTTTGATTATGATGGGTGAAGGCGTGGTAGCATATGGTTCTACCAACTCTAACCACACACAATGAATTTACTAACCCACAACTTAGTGATAGAATCTATGATGAATTCATTGAAAACATGGTGTCACTACCTCTTTGGTGTGAGGTTTGTGGTTTATTATAACAATAGAATCTTGGCCTTAATCTTCTAATAGAATGATCTCAATCTAAGCTAGCACCAATTGATCGAGTACCTGTAAGTGTTCGGATTGGACATTGTCTATAGCTAGGGCCAGAAAAATGTGGCAGCATATGATTTGAGTAGAAATGAACTTGTTCAAGCCTTGAGGAAGTCCAACGAAAAGTGGACTATGATGGGGAACATTTCTCAGATGCATGTGGAGACCAAGGAGCATATTGGAGGTGTGTTCTTGCTGAAAATTCAGTTGAATCGTCTCCTGGAGTTGATTAACTGAGAAAAACATGGTGATGAGATTTGTCAGTAGTAGATGATGTTTTTTCATGGTGTAGAGACGTATTCTGGTTGGAAATCATCTACTAAAGGAATCTTGTGATTCAATGTCCGTTTAGTAGTGTATTCATCCATATGGAAGGCGACAATGCAGGATAGCCAATAGCCTTAGTGGTCCAACCTTCTAGGTACCACCACGATTTACTCTAATGTGAAATGGTTGTTCTGGTGGCCAGTATAGAGATGGAAGAAATTTGACATCATTTCGAGATGAAACAAATGTCATCAGGTGAAACTGGAGCACCAAAGGCCCTATGGTTTGCTCCAGCCATTACTCATTCTTACCTGAAAGTGGGACGTGGTCACCATGGACTTCATTTTTGCATTACCTCGTACACCTCGGGGTATGAATGACAAATGTATAAGGCCCCAGCCGTAATCATTACTTAATATTGAATTAAATTAATAATTCACATTGATGATCTTTTCAGGTTTAGAGTTTTAGAGAATTAGGACATAACTATTACATCTCAAATTATTACAACGTAGAAACTTCTACATAGTTTCCCTTTTTTTACAAAACATGAACTTTTGAGAAAAAGAGTCATGTATACTTCCATGTTTAAGATAGCATGACTTTTCCTTCATCCCGTCCATGACCATATTCCATAATATGTCCCGTGAAAAACATTTCAAAAAAACATGGGTTGAGGATAAAAAGCTCAGTAAGGAATACACAAAGAAGGAAAACTATTAGTTTTTCAAAACAAAAAGTAAACCATAAATACTTTATCAAAGTAATAATTTTCACCCTTATGAAGTAGTAAATACTCTTCACTGAATAAAAGATCATTACGTACCCTTTGTAACCAAAAGGTTACCATAAAACCCATATAAAGAACACATAACATATAATGGTAACTTGGGACACAAACATACTTAAATGGAATAACCATATGATCAACTTCCATAGATTTCACTAAATGGAATAGCCATACAGCCGACTTCCATACCCAATGAATTGGAGGTTATAACATAACCACCCATCCTAGTATTCATGGCACCACCCGTCATATGGTTTATCATGTAACCACCCGTCAAATTTCCAAGTACCATTATAAAATCATAAGACATAAAACAAATATAATGGAAAGAAAACATTTCCACGTTTCAATCACAATATATCACTTAAATATATTGAAATAAGAAATCCATTATAAAAACCATTTTCATTTCCAAATTACATAAAAAAGTATATGCTATTTATTTTATTTTAAAAACATTATGGCTTTTTGAGGATGCCAAAGACCAAAAAATACTCGCTGTGGCGGAAAAGGTCGTTGTCACCACATAAGTTAAATTAAACATTCCTTTTTGTCATTTAAAAAAATGCTTCGTTGAAAAAGATTCCCTTTTAATGAAATGAAAAGTCAAAGGTGTTTTATGTAGCGTATAAAATAATGTCTTGTAATTGAACAAAATATGCCTCAATGAAAAAATATTGAGATGAAGTCCCTTAGCTCGTGTCCGACTGGACTCAATTGCTCTTTAATCTCCTGAATAATAAACTAAAGTTAATTTCTATCTTCTTAAGAACCTTTTTCAAGTTTATTATTTCTTTTATATAACTTATTGCTTGTTATAAACATTATGTAATCATTTATGTTAATAAAGTTCTTTTTGTCGATATTTGGTACTTTAGTCACAAATGGACTTCTTACAATTAAATGTGGTTCATGTGGTAAATGTTTCATTATATCCGGAATGATATTCATGATTTGGATATCATATATATCATATATATATAGATTATACATGTATTTATAATAGTACATAACATTTAGAGGTATGAAATGAAATGCAGCGTTCATGGATACGGTAATCCGAACGTATGCATGAACGCTACTTTCATTTCTATTTCATATTTAATCAAATTAAAACTAAATGAGACAAATAAATATTATAATTGTAGTATAATATATATGTTATATATTTAAAATAAGTTTATTGATTACATTATTTATAAATTCCATGTTTGGCATGAACTAGTCACGTCACTTGAGGGGGTGGTAGTCCACACTTCCTCAGATGAAATTATCATATTTTCACAACATGCAAAGAATAAAGGTATGTTTTAAATATAAAATACATAAGCATAGAGAGGGCATAAATATATTATATATTATATATAAATACAGTGACATCATAATGGCCACCATGAAAGGTGTTAAGAGAAGATTGAATAATCATCATTTCGGGAGGCAGTAATTCGCCATCCACAGAAACAGTATATTATTTAACCATTAGATGGAGGTGTGTGTAAGTGTAGCTCGAATCCTTCTCATAAAAACATCCTAGTATATTTAATATAATTTTGTTGTTACAATATAAATTAATAGAAACAGTTTAGGGGGTTGTATAATTAAAATAAAACAAAAGGACATAAGAGAAGACATTGCCTTTAAATCGGGTAACTCCATTTGGTTTGAAGTAAAAGGATTTCTTGAAGTTATTTATGCCTAAGGTAAGGCTTCTAGGATGAGGATAGGGATTTGGAGAGATAAAATGAGCAGATTTTGGTAGATCCAATGTCTTGAGAGGTGTGGGTAAGGGGGTAGAGGTGGGGGCCTTTTATAAGAGGGAGGAGGGGCACTCTTGGAATGTTATAAAATTCTACATTATTATGAAACGATTCTCGGAATTTATAGGTCCCAAAAAGATATATATCTAGGATAAGGTGATAAGGTTTTGAATTCCACCCATCCAATAGGTATTTTACAAGTGTATGTCTTAGATTTTACATTATCATTTCATTTTATTTAAATCATTCATTAATGAGGTAATCGCTCCATCATCATGGTGTCATAAATAAATTTATTTATTTATTGTATAAAAATTATGAAAAAACAATCGTGATGTAGGAAATATTTTTAGCTTTCTAATGAATATTTATAGATAAAAATATGACTTGTATAACCCCATGCAAAAAAGTTTTTTAGTAAAACAATACATGTTTGTGACATTTTGATTTTAACTTTAAATAAAAAGTTATTAATGTCATTTTCTTAACCAAGTGGATCCATGGGGTACCCAAGCTGACCCATGGATTGTCTTGGTCTTCCATGACTCATAAAATATGTTTAGTACCTGTGTCAAGGTAATTTCATATTTTTAAAACATTATTTTTAACTTAAATTACACTATTTACATCTAATCACGATTTATAAAACTTAAAAGTTATTATTCAAAAAACAATTATTTTCATCCTATTGAACCACATTTTACATAAAAATAAAAACCATGTATGGCAGATTTTTGAAATTCAATTCACAAAAGTGGTAATTTTTCATTTAATCAAAAAATCATTTTTTTAAACTACAACTTAGTGGTTTCACTATTCATCAAAAAATGATGTTTTTTAGAAAAATACCAAAAATTCACCTTAAGCTATATTTGATATTCTGAATTAAAAAATTATGTCTATTTTAAAAAAATTAAAACATATAAGTTTCATTAATTAATTTAATAATTAATTATCATTGTCAAAACAAATAGTATGTTTTTATGAAGCAATATATATCAAAAGATTAACAGTAGTTTAAGTCCAATTTCAAAGTGAAATTAATTCCAATGACCAATATTGGATTAAATAGTAAAAATATATTATAATTTGACTTTAAAAGAAATTAGACATATAATCTAATCATATAAATAAATTATATTAAAAAGATTTTTTAAATTAAAATACAACATTTTTCACTATTCATTAAAAATGAACTTTATCGGAAAAATACCAAAAATTTACACATAGTAAATTTTGATGTCCCGATTCTAAATAAGAATTTTATTATGTCAAATAGAATGTATAAGAGTGAAAAAAAACTTTATTGAAAGAGTGTTCTCCATCAAAAGGCGATAAGTCAACCTTTTAGTGAATATTAGAGTATTTATGCCTAAAATTGAATTCTTTTCTTTTTTTAAGCCTTTATATTTTATTGAATAAATGTAAAACATTTATAATACATATATAATCATATTTTGATTATTTATATTCATTCCCGCCAATACAACAGCTACATGTTAACTACCATTTAAAATAATATTATTATATTACTAGTGTGCGACGTAAGATTTCAAAGAAACTTGTTGTTGTGTATCGGGTACGCTATCGAACATAACAACCCCTTTAAAGTAAAATTAATATTTAATTTTCTAATATTAATAAATATGAAAATTTATTATTCTTTATTTACCTGGGATGTTACAATATGGGTAGTAATTTATCATCTAACCAAATCATCCCACTTCATTCTGATCAAGGATACAACTAAAGTGGATGAGTTGGGCCTATTTTATCTTCAGGAGGTGGTAAGGTTTCATGGTGTTACATATGATTTTTTGGTAGATAGAAACCCCTATTTGAATTCTTGATTTTGATAATACCTTTAGAAGTCCTTGGGGTCTCCAATTAAAATGATCCTAACAAGGAATCCTCAAAAGGATGGATAGACCGAGCGGGCGAATTGGATTTTAGAAGAAATGCTCTATGCATGTTTTTTGGACATTGGAGATTATTATAAAACCATTTAGGATTAGTTGAGATGGGATATAACAATAGATACCAATCCTCAATCCAAATTACTCCTTTTGAGGTGCTCTATGGTTATCCAAGTCGGTCACCACTATGTTGGTCCGAGGTAGGTGAGACCTCCCTATTGGGTATGAGTCTTGTGTAGGAGACTTATGAGAAGATCATGGTTATACGGAAGCATTTAATGACAGATTAGAGTCACTAGAAATATTATTTTGAATAGATATGTCGATGCCTAGGTTTTTCTGTTAGTGGCATGGTATTTTTGAAAATGACCCCTTGTCTAGGACATCACCTATTGGGAATGCAAGGGATGTTGTCGCCATAGAATTTTGGTTTTTTTGAGATCAGAGAGCATATTAGTAGGGTGGAATACAGGTTGGAATTTCCTTCTCATTTGAATTCCATTCATAACGTCTTCCACATCTCCCATTTGTAAAAGTAGAAGCTAGATCCATCCCATATGATGAATTGGGAAGTACTAGAGTAAAAGGCTGATTTTTCTATTCTTTAGTGGTTGGTGAAAATAGTTGATTCATAATATATTGTGATTTGGGTAAATTTTATTCCATTGGTTTAGATTCATTGGTACCATTGGAATGATACACATGAGACATGGGAGTGGAAGTCCTGGGTTGAGGAAGAGTACTCGTTCATGTTTTTTGATCGAGCTCCAGGTTGTATTTTCGAGAAAGGAATTCTTTCATGGTCAAGATAATTGTCACATATATGACTTATTGTTACAGTATTTTTCATTTAATTTCCTTATTTCTTCTTTTTTAGGGTTTCCCATGCATTGTTTGAGGAAAGGGTGAGTTTTTATGATTTGGTCCAAACCGTGAGCCCATTTCTATATGTATTTTTTTTGTTTTTTTAATAACTCTTTAGTATTTCACCATTTTAACCCATTCCACTTCTTACATGGACTCCCTAACATCTTAATACTACCATGACTCTTTGGACCCCTTTGGAACTAATTATCATTTTGGATATGGGAGATTAATTTAGGTATTAGGCCAATCAGTGAGCCAATTTCCTTATTTAAATAACAAATTTAATTACGTAATATCTCATTAATTTTTTAATTAATTTTACTTATTCCACCTTCCACTAGAATAAAATAGTTCATAGAGAGCCCCAATGTTCTTGTATCCATCTTTGGCACAAATTTTCACCACTGATTAGGGGAAAACATCGCAGGGTATCTCAAATCATTTAGATTTGTGATGTATGTTAGTTTCATAACTAAATCATTAATTTTTCAATATTTTCCCCTATTTAGTTCCACACATGACCTACTTAGAATCATTATAGAATCCCTATTAGTTTTGGTTTCGTGGAGATTAATTTATTGGTTGATTTGAGGTGATTTATTCAAGATATCCCCAGTATGTGGGATTCAACCTTCCTCCACCCATTTTCATAGTCTTTTCCTCATTTTCAAAGGGTTTATTACATTTTTCATGAAGTTCCATTGGTATAGAAATTATGGATTCTTCCCTAGGGTATGGTTTTGAATTTATTTGTCCAATATTGGTGTTTTATGTTTGTTTCCACCCCTTTCTGGTGCAGAGGTGGTGCACATGAAGTTCCACCCCAGAATTTGAGGGTTTTGACATATTTGGTAGGTGATTATATATGTATGCATTGTAGAATGAATTATCATGTTTGATTTATATATATTTTATGTTCCTATTTCATTATTTTTTAGTAAAAAACTATTTTGTAGCATTTGATTAGTGGTTGATTTTTATGTTTTAATTATGTTCGAAAATGGGTTTTTTACTTATGCATTTAATTTTTTAAAAATTGATGATATTTTATAATTCCAAGAATGTATTTATAAAAAAAATCTTCAAATTATTTTTTGGTGTAATATTGGTTTTCATTTCTTGTTAAGATTTGGGTTTTAAATTGAAATTATGTGTGATGTTTTGTTGTAACTTGTGTAATTATTTTATAGAAATTATAAACATTTTTTCATGTTATACAAATAGTGAAAAGCATGATTAGATATTGTTTTGAGCTTTATGAATAGAACTAGTGTTTTATGTGTAAATGGAATTTTGTTGCATTCGATGAATGCGTAAGCGCCAAGAGGGAAACCCGAGTATCTAGGTGGGTGGATGAGGACTAGCATGTTAGTGATCCAGAGTGGGTTTTTCACAATTTCTCTTAGCAAGTTTGACATTGAAAAAATTAAAAAATTGATGATGATGATGATGATGGGGACCACTATGTTATGGGTGATTCCCATACTAGTGTCTCTTTCAAGATAACATATATTGGTATGGTTACTTTTACACTGAGATGTGTGGTATATTGGGATCACAACTAAGTAGTTCCTAGGGGTATTCATGTGTTGAGTTCTCATTGAATATATGTCATATATCAATGGATTTAGTTGTTTTTAGATAGAAATTGTTTTAGATTACATGCTTTATTAAAATTTAACTATTCCTTAAAGTTACCAAATTTGATAACTATTTTCATTTTAAAGATGAACCTTTAGAAATTAATGCTACCATTAATTGTTTATTACACTTTAAATATTTTTATCTTATAATTATTTTCACATGGAATCATTGGGTGGTATCTTATTGGGAATAGGTTCAGACCCTACTTACACCACTCAATGTAAGAAGACTTGGTTATGATTGTCATAGGTAAGGGAATGGATTTTAGATATAGTTGTTCAGGTTTCTAGTTTCTAACATTGTGCTCGGTTGTGGAGATGACTCGTGCGGGATATCCCATTGTCATGTGGTGGACCTACGGTTGTTTTTTCTTATACTTTTCTTATTTGGGACACCTTGTGTCAGGTTCAAAAACATGTATAGAGTTCTAAATTTATATTTAAGGCTTGTTTTGTTTGTACTTTTCAGATTTGGTTTAATTATTATTATTTATGATAGATGATTCAAATTTTGGGTAGACCATTCCTAAAATGTAATACATGATATAGAGGAACGTGTACAAGCCTATGAGGATAGGGAACACCCTTCGGCCTTACCATGGGCTGGTTTTGGTGTGTGTAATGATGGAAATAAGATTCCGTTCTTGATATGATAATTATCACTAAATTTATTTCTATTTAAATATCCATTTTATGACATATCATTCACGGGTTTTATGTTCAAAAGAAATAAAACCAGTACGGTGATTTTGTCTAAATTTGACATTTATGAGACACAAGCCATGTAAGGCCCCTTTATTATTATACGATGTGTATATGCTACCCTTTGAAATTTTATATCATGAATCTTATTCATTTAATGATAATTTATTCTTCATTAAATATAATTTCCATACAAGTGAAGTATGATTAAATTTTATCAAGTGGTATGAGTTTTTTTGCAATAATATCATTGTTTATTTGTATTATTTATGATTGTGCGTTCATTTATGATATAATACGATACATATTTTAGGAAACCCTGGTTTTTTTCTTATAATGGGGTAATGAATAAAATCAATAATTATTAGTACCATTTTCCCACTCTTTGGCACTTATGAGAATTATAAAAGTGTTTATATGAAAATCCAACTTTATCTCTCTCTTCGGTCAGAATTATATGTTCATTCAAAACCATGTTTTATAAAAAATTAATAAATTTTCTAATATTTAACTATTATATATCAAAAAAATTTGTAATTTTTTTTTACCTTTTAATAAAAATGGTGTATAAAAAATTATTTTCTTATAATGGTCTGATTTAGGAACTTTTCTGATGTTTTTACAATGAAAATGGAATGTTTGGAATGTATGGATTTAGGTTCTATAATGAATTTAATTTATTTGAAGCCTCATATTAATGTTTATAATATATATATATTTATATAATTCCCTTTTATTATTGTAATTCATTGATTTTTTATTCATTTTTTATGAACAATCATTTCCAAAAAAATATGAATAAGAAGTGTTTTAAATTATTTTTCAATGATTCACTTAAATATTTTTAAAGGTTTTTCTAAACAAATAATTCATATAATTTTCAATAAACTTATATAATTTTTTAATTAAAAGGGATTTCAATTTTTTTTGATGCTTCATATATAATTTTCTATGGAAAAAAGATTTCAAAATATTTCATGAATATTTTATATGTTTTCACCGAATTTATTTTAAAATGTTAAAAAGTTTATTTATTAATTTTTTTGGTATTATGTATTTCAAAATGTATTCAGGATTCATTTATATTATTTCAAGGAAAAATGCTTTCAAAAATATTCCATGCTTATTTAATAATATTTCAGTGAAAAAGGATTTTAAAAGGATTTCAATCTTATTTATATGTTTTCACACAAAAAATCTAAATAGTTTCACGCATTATATGATTCCATGTATATTTTTAAAAAATTGTTTTTAAAATTGAATTATATTTGATAAGGATTATTTTTATAAATAAGGTATATTTTCATCCAGAATTTATTTTAAAATATATCCCATATGTTATGTTCTTTCTAAGATTAAATCTTTTAGTACTACTCATAGTAAAATGGGATATGATCAAAGGTTTCCATTCATATTCATTCTTCGAATGGTTTATTTTTTGAAGGTACTATATTTATGAATAACATATCTATTTTCATGTTTATTTTTTATGGAATCCATTTATATTTCACATATTATATCCTTATGAATCGTACCACATTTTATAGGTTCTCATGTGACGAAATGATTTTGAAACCTATCCCTTTTTCATGGGTTATAATATGATGTAATTTTCATGATAACCATTAAATTTCATGGATTAACATATTATTGTTTATAATATTGGGGAAAAATATTTATTTTATCATAATGATATGGGTGGTACCTATATCTCTATCCAATGAATTGGGTAATGTTTCATATCTCATGAATACATATATTAATGTAATTTAGTGAGAACTCAGTTCAATAAAGTAATTTTTCCACTAATACGGTTTTAAAAGTGAACCTTGACAACTATTATATTTAAGGTAGTGAATCATTACTACCATGATGGTTTAGGGAGACAACCCATTCAACTAGGATTTATTTTTCCTTAATCCTTGGAAACTAAAGGAATATTTATTATATTATTATCTTTCTACCATAAATTCGTTGTCTTATTCCTACATTAGTCATTAATGGATTATTATATATATTTTCTTATGATTTAGGTCTTCTGAAAATAAAATATTTATTAATTTATAAAAAAAAATTAATTTTTTTAAATTCCTTGTAGGGTATTTTAATGTTATGATCATCGTTTTATAGCCTTATAATACTTTTATGATTACATACCTCACTTATTTTACCTTACCAAGCATTTACGCATACACATTTTTTATATTTCCTTTCTTCAAGTTATGAATAATGGATTTAAATAGGTTTTAAAATTTCTGTGATCATTCACCTTTGTAGAATATTATGATTCAATGATTCCACACACACAAATCTATTACGGTCCATAGGTATGTTCATTTATAAAGTGAATATTATTCTTATAAAATGATGTAATATCCATATATGTTAATCTCAGTTCTTAGTAGTAGGTATATAGGGAATGGTTTAAACATCCATTAGAATATATAATGATAAAATCTTATTTAGATCCATAGGGATATTTCTAATATTATGTCTTGGGATGTCTCTAAATAATACCCTATGGTGTCCTTGACTTATTAGTAGGTGTCATGATTTAGGAATCCTTTAATTGATTAATCATTTTTATGTGGTTTTATCATACAATAATTTAATCTCAAACAATTCTTGTTGGATTTGGTCAATGGAAGGAAGCAGAGTGAATAGGGCTGACATTGAATCTAATTGACAATTTGATGACGATGAGAAATTAAATTGGATAATTAGTCGAGAGAATGGTATTTTTATTATGAGAAATAGGCTATCTTGATATATAATTAATAATTTTATCATGGGTGATTTTATAATACATCATATAAAATTAATATGTACATTTAAAAATGAACACATGGTAGTTAACAAACTGAAATGAAGACTTGTCTTACTAGATGTCTAGAATAATGGTATAAGAACCTCAAGGAATACCTAAAATGGATGGGAAGATCTTATTTATGTGGTATGAAAGGTCATAGAGTGATTAATTATCATGAAGATGAATGTATTATCTGTTGATAACATTAGAATTACCTAATGTAATTCTATGACATATGATTTTATGAATTATCCTTAGAAGGGACTATACTATGCTATTCATTAGAGAGGAAAGAGTGAAGTTTTTATGCATTTGGAATAAAAAATTATGCTATATATATATATATATATTTATTTTTACGTTTATGTTGATATCACAAATGATTTGGATGAATATGTTGACTATTTCTTATGGACTAGAATTGTAATTTATTTTTATGGTGACAATCATGGAAAACCCATGATTAATGGAATTATAACCCTCTATATGTTCCTTACGTTGAGATAATGATGTTTGGATAAGGATGTGATGGATTTTAAAAATTAAATTTTACAGTATTTATTACCTTATAACTGGGTATTGATTTATTGAAAATATTATATATGTCATCAAGGCTATGGTTTACAAATTTTGAATTTTAGGAATACACAGATATTAAATTTTTGATGTTTTAAATATGGATTTAGGGGAATTCATGTCTCTTCACTATTTCAATAGAATACATGATGATGTTACTAACATATTTTGTATATGACAAAATTTAAATTTAGTGATATATGGGGAATTTTATTAATCATATATGGTGAATTTATTTCCAATCTTCTATTTTTTTACCTTGTGGAAGGGATTTAATATTTATTATTTATGTAATGGATTATGTTAAACATCCTATCAGGTTTTAGAGAGTACTATATTATATCTCCATATAAGTATTTATACATATTGGATAACCTGGGATAACCTTTTTTAGTGTAATGGTAACTAATGAAAATATATTGACTTATTATTAAACATATGAAAATTGTGATCTATTAGTGCTTTATGGATAAAATTTGTCGTCCAAATTTTTGGAGTAAGTGATTGATGTGAAATTTTTGGAGGCACAAACAAAAAGATAATATTGTTCATATAAAATATAATGAAATCTAGTAATTATATTTAATTATGTTTATAGACTAAAATAGAATTCCTAAAATTTTGGAAATTGATATTGAATATGAATTATCATAATACTGTGGTTTTTGATGAACCGGTGGTCTTACAAATCAATATAGATTTATGTATTTGATGACATTAAAATATCATTGATCATTCAAATGATATTAATCAATGAAATTTATCACTCTCTATTATTATTTATGTTTTTCCTATAAGTACAATCTTTAGCCCAAAATTATTCTCTCATACATTGAATCATAGTTATGAGTTATTCTGGGTAATGGTTTAGGTTCCAACATTCAATATTAAAATGAAATATTACTATATCTTTCTATGATGCAGTTATTAATGAATGATACATTAATGTACTATAAAAATAATAACCCAGATGATTTTCAAGTATGAAATTCATTTTTAGGGTGGTATAACATAACACAATTAGAGATTGGGGACTGTTTTTCCAAATTAATTTAAATTTTTGTATAATTTTCATTTCAAAAAACAATAAAAATACATTATGTAATATGAAAGAAAAAATTTATTCTTTCTTTTCTACTAGAAACTAACATAATCTTTCCTTATATAATACATCAAGACAAGCTTCACCACTTGCAACATCCACATGGCATGAGTTATATTAAATAATGAGTTTCAACAAAATTACATTTTATTATTATTATAATTTAATCTAGACAACAATAACATAAAAAATAAACATAGTAACATGAATATAAATAAAAAATATTATTAATAATAATCATTTTACATAAATAAAACATATTCATAATAAAAAAAATAATTTTGGGTAAAGTATTTATATGATTCAATGTACTCTTCTCTCAAATGAACATCTTTTTATGACATAATGTGAATATTAATAAATTTAGTTTTAGACAATTTTTATAAATTTTATTTTATAATATAAAATTTATTATTCAATTTGTAATTTAAAAAAATTATGGTGAATTTTGGTTTTTTTTGAATGAAATAACTTTTGGATTAATAGTCAATAATACATAATTTTAATTCAAAACTACATTTTCATCTATTTTATTTATTTCATTAAATTATATTTTATATGTATTTTATATTACATTCTGATCTAGTATACATCTATTAATTCAATTTAGATAATTGGAACTTATATCACATTGGAATTAAATGAAAATACATTCTAACATTTTCGTTTAATAAACCTACTTTTGTGACACATCAACAGAATTAATTTTAAATTAATTTACAAAAAATATATTTTTAGAATTAGTAAAAATAGATTCTATATTTTGAATCAAATTTTTTTTAATACCTAGTAAATTTAACTTATTTTTGGACCAAAAAATATTACTGAAATTAATTAAAATTAAATTGATTAATAAAGGAAAAAATTTGTTTATTTAATGGTTTATTATTAACCTTAAGGGGAAAAATAACCAATAAACTTGTCCAAAATAGATTAACTTCCCATATTTCGACCATATCCCTTCTTGGGAGTGGGTCCCAGGGAATATGTTTAGATCATCCAAAAATATTATAATTATTTTCCTGAATTTTATAATTCCTTTAGACAATATCACAAGAGAACTCAATAGTTATAGAAAATGGTTCACATTATACATTTTATGTTTATTTATATAATTCATTACATTATGATTGATCATTATTTTATTAGGATATCATGGGTGATTCCCACTAATGGATTCATGATTATATATTAATTGTTATGGTTATACCATTCTTATTCATTATTTCGGTTGGTTGAGCATTTTTATCCCAAGTGTAATTCATTTCATTTTATCATCCATTTTTTTAAATTTTTGGAATAATGTTTTGTTTAAATTTAAAAAAATGGGAATTCAATGGAATTATTTCTAGTGATACTTTTAAAATATTAATTATTTTTAGAAAATGTGTTATCAAACTTGTTTCCTCATTTCATTATTTAATATCAATAAATTTATTCATGATTGTATCCTATGTGGAACTATGAAAAATTATTATGCTTTTAGATTACTATAATACTAAGATGTTTTTGTAGGAGACATAGTCACTCATGTTTACCACATGATAATATTTTTTTGGTTTTGAAATATTGGGATATATATGTTGTTAATATTGGGATTTCACCCATTTGGTTTTGATAATTAGAAATGATATAGCATTTGTCATTAACTTTTATTAAATGTAGTGTATGTTGATGTTATTTTATTTATGGTATCTTTTATTTAAATTCCATGCTACATTAGATGTATGTTTGTTTCCATTGATGCTAATTATTATGTGATGGTCATCCAACATAATTTATAAGTCCTTATTGTTTAATATTATTGAAACCATTCCCAAAAGGTTTTTCATTATTACCCAATGGTTTTCACTATCCCACAATGATCAAGAATATGATTTAGACATTGTGTCATGCTGACTCACATAATGGGTTAGGTATACCCATTTTTATTTGATACATTTAGAAATATCAAATATGGATAATCATTTTAGATATAACTAATTTAATGTGAATAAGTAAGATAGTTCAAAGGCTATATTTCTCACCTAATTTAAACACATTGAGTTCCTAGAGAATATATTAGGACTCAATAAGTCACCAAAAATAGTTATGAAATTAATAAATATATTATTTAAGAGATAAATCAGTTAAAAATTGGTGGTATTAATATATGATATTCTCATATACTCAACGATAATGGAAGATTATATGGTTCACATGAGTACTAAGATAATGTAAATAAGATGGTAATGTTATACAAAAGGTAGGGTAAATATAACCATGGGGGAGAAAGTTAATTTTTTAAGGAATGTAATAATGATAAAGGTTATATTTTTTCCCTAAGGGTAATGAGAAATACAATAATTCCCAAAAAAAAAGAAATGTATTAATATTATTAGTTTCCTCATATTTGCTTGGTAATATTTATTTTCTATAAAAAATGCCCCATTATTTTCTATCCCACTATATAGGAATACATGAAATAAAATAATGGTTTTTGTATTAATGAATGTGAATATATGTTAAAGGATATTTTATGAGGATATTCATTAAATATATTCACACACCACTCTCATATTTGGATGTATATTTTGATATAAAGAGATATATTAAAGAAGGTATTGGTTTTTCTACTTATGCAGAATGATAAATTTGTGGAGTATTCCAAATGAAAGATGAAGTTAAAAAAATACCCAATTCTTGATATAAAATTATCTTTCAAAAACTACATATGGAAAATTTATAAGAATTATCTATTTTAAGTATTCTGTGATATATATAAAAATAATAAAATTTTAAAGTAAATAATGTCATTGAAGGTGATCAACATCCACCAATGAAAATGGTTTGATTTTATAAAGGTCATTGAATCATAAAATAATTATGAAACTAAAATGAAAAACTATGTGGATAATTATCTACCTAAAAATCATACTAAAAATATATAATTTATGAGGATTGAAGTTTATAAAATTATATGAGAAAAATAATAGTATGATAACAGAATCATAAGTTGTAGGATAATATCATACATTTCTACAAAAATTGAGCAACCATCCGTTATAAATAATAATATGTATTCTTAATGGTATGATGTGATGATAAAGTAGATGGTTTATGTAATAAGGAATGGGAATGTATAATAAATTATTATTTCAAGTGATTCAATTTTTCATATTTTATATTATAATATATGTACCATCCGTTTTTAATATAAATAATAGCATATGCAATGATACTAATAAATGAACATAATTTATCCAATCCTAATATAGAATTATGTATATATACATCTAATAGAACCTTTTTTTGGAAAATATGAAGAATGATATTCATAAATACATATTATGGTTCTCAACATGAAAACAAGATATGGAAAAATGGCCTTAGTACACAGGGATTTTGCAACCATTACAAATTGTAGTATAAATGTTAAATATAATCACCATAGATGATGATAGGTTTCTTCTAAATTTATATATCAGAAATAATTTAATATTGGATGTGTTTAATATTAATACAAATACAAAAAAATTAATCCCCAGGAAAGAAATTTTTTAACTAGATTAACATCTCTTGGGATTCTCCTAGGATACAACAACACTAACCATTTCAGGTTCAACATATAATTCAGATTTTGAGATAATAATCCCCAAGAAGTGGACATTGTTGATAGATATGTGTCACTTAGATAGAATGACATAAATATAATGCTCTCTCAGAGTACTCATAATTTTCTCAATATGTTTTACATGGTCTATACATGTGTGATAATACACCAATATGTCATCCACAATGACCACGAAAAAAGTGTCCAAATTGGGGATGAAACCCCTATTAATCAAATAAATGAAAATGGTAGGCACATTTATAAGAAAAACTTTCATATGAAGGTATTCATATAGACCTTACTTTCTATGGAAATCCATATGAGGTATGTATAATGGTCTGACTCACACCTTATGATAACCCGATATTGGGTTAATCATAGATAAGACCTTTTCTCCTTAGAGCTGGTCAATAAAACTGTCTATTTGTGGAAGTGTATTACTATCCTTGACCTTAATCTGGTTCAACCATCTATAATACACACATACATGTATGGTTCTGACCACCTTCTTGGCAAATGCATAGTTGATCTTCAAGAGGAAGTACTAGGTCATATAAAACCTTTGGCATCTAAATCCTCTAACTATCACTTTATATCATGAATATAAATAAGTTCCATCCTATAAGGAAGAATGGAAACTGGTGCCACTCTTAGAAAAATCTATGTTTTAAACAATACCTCTCTCCTAGGAGGGAATCCAGAAAAATCATTGGGAATCAAATCCCAGAAATGACGCACTACTGTAGGGAAATCATCTTGTCATAAACCATGATCCTCCTTAATGTGATTTCTGATTTGGGAAGTCAATCTTTATATACCATGATTCTTTGGTCTAGTTCTACCAACCTATACATCCCACTCACCCTTATGTAGATAACAACATCAATTTGGTGATGTAAAAGATACTCTACGGAGATAGCAGTCTTTAATATGTGGTTGTGAACCAACCATCCCATATTTAAAATGACATTGAATCCCTTCATCTCTTGGAAAAATAGGTTCTATAAGAATGTTTAACTACCTAACATAAGGGGAATGTCCCTACATTGGTGTATACCCTCGGTTAGTACCCCTAACATCATATCTAGGGTCATTACATAGTAGTTATATTGTATCTCTAGTCCGAGACATTCCATAATGGATACAGATATAAAAGAGTTTGAAGAAACTATATCAAATATGCAATATACAATTGTATAGCCCACATGAATTTTCCCTCACACGGTAGAGGGTCTCACATCATGTTCCTTTTGTATTGGCTATATTTCATGCCAATGACCTGATCCATGGCCTTGTGAAATAGATGGACTACCAGGATCAAAACTACTCTGCTGGCACCACTAGTGATCTGGGGTCTAACTACCATATCCACGACCTCCTACTCATCCAGAGCTACTAGCGTTATTACAATTTCCTTCCTAACGCGACATTACAGAACTCACTCATAAAGTTGGTGTTGGCATAGATCATTTTCCACTCGAATCTGGGGGAATGGTTTTATATAGACACTAAAGATTCCCCACACAGATTCTGGACCGGAACTCTAGTGGGTATCTTTCACACATAGGCTTCGAATGACTCTACTTTCCACACAAATGACACCCCAAATATATATTTAAATGAGTACATTGGTTGTCACTGCGCCGACGACAAACCTGAAGAGAACATTTCCTTCCACTGGAGGAACTACTAGCCTACTATGGCACTAATCCTTTAAACCCAGTTCTATTTTAATCCATCATGATTCACTTATTGATAATATCTTTATTGTCTATCTAAAAAAATATAGATTGGTAAAATACATTCACCTATATACGAATGAAGAACTAGTGTCCATTCTCAAAACGTCTAGCACTTGAAATCTCGTCACCAATTGGAAGAGGTGTGAAGCTCTACAACTCTATGGACCTATATGAATACTCCATAACCGACATAAAACCATTCTCAAGATGCATGAACTTTATGGATCTATATATTCTTAGCGTTTTAGGAAATACCAAATAATATAATACAATCTTTATGTCATCCCATTTCATGCCTAGATTTTGATCATCCTGGGTAACCATATCCCACAAATACTTGGCTGAATATCGAAGAATGTATATAGAAAACATGAATAACTGATTTGGAGGCATTTCCAAATGCTCAATGATATATAGGATCGCCTCTTCCCAAGACTCAGCAACAAGTATTCCACCATCCCCTGAGAATGTAGGAGGATGCTACTTCTAGAAATCATGAGTCAGATCAGCCATTGTAGGTGAAACAAAGGGAGAACTGTACATGGACTACATCAAATGTAGGAAAATATCATGAACATGGGAATCAGTTCTTGTATAAGTTAAAATAAGTGGTTCATCATGTGGTACTCCTGGAGGTAAGACTGGAGGCTCAAGGCCCACCATGTCTGGAGTATGGTTGTTGCCACCCTCCAGGCGTACGATATCCGTACATTCTAGCTGTATTTTATTAAAATATCAAGGACACACCTTAGAATAAGCTTAGAACCATAAATATAGAATCACTAGAGTAAGATAAGTGTATGTATTCTCAATACCCAAGGCATACTACGCCAACTACCTTCTTAGATAGCCATGTATTAGTAGGTGGTCAAGTATAATTATCATTTCACATTACAAGTTACTAATAGGTTCACTATTTTACTATTCATAAACATGAAAAGGGGATAAGAATGTTCAATCATTTAATTATAGATTTAACGATTAACATTGTAATGGATATCCATTTCTGATGAATCAGTTCCCATACACCTATCACTAGAAACAACACCCATTTATTTATAATATAATGGATCAACTCAGTAAATTAATCATCCCAACCCATGAGAGCCTATTCTCAATAGGAATTGAGATAGGAAATCACTCAATTGTTTCCAAGAGTAACACAAGCATAATATAACTATCCAAACATCAGTCATCAATCATAGGAAAATCATGAAATGAAAAGCAGTGAAATGCACCTATATGGCATTTAAATATGCATGACTAGGGAATTCAAGGAGCCTATAATGATGCATGTATCATTTCTCCTTACCCTTATATCATTGTTCAACAGATGAAAGAAACCCCACAAGAAAATTAATATTCAAAAACACCATGCAACATGTGTGTCACCCAATGGTTAAATTATATAAATTGTAATAGGGAAAAACATAACAACAATTTTATTTAGGAAACATGTTTTTTATTCCAAACATGGGTTCACGGTGCCTAGAAACGACATATGAACAACTCCAATGTGTTCCTATTCTCCAATATATTGTCCCCAAATAGTAATGTATGTAATGAAACTACCTCTGATACAACTTTGTGATGTCCCAGTCCCAGAAGTCATGTAATAGGTGCCCTACGCCCGATGGGCCAGATGGCCTAATGTGCCGCTCCTTGAACACAAGAGGCTTCAGAGTAGCAGCAAGGGCCTAGGTTATGTCTGTGGGGATAATCTTCCCTCATTAATATTGTATAGAAAACTAAATATATATAAAATAGGAATATAATTGATGAAATATAAGTAATATCAGAAATAGATAATAGGAATAAATTAACGAAGGATAAGAATAACTATGTAACTGGAAAGAAATCTGTAAAACAACAATAGATGGTGATCATTTATGTAACTAGAAACCTGTAAAACATTGATACAATACCACATGCATAATCTATTCCACAATAATATAAATAAATAAAATAATATCCCAAGCATCTGGAGCTCTGGCTCAGTCATCGGCTATCAAGCTCCATCCCAAACAACAAGAAATCAACTGTTTGAAGGAGTAACTTCTCTTTTTCAACACCAGCAACCATGTAATCTACTCCAGGTACCAAAAGGCACCAGAAGAGTGTGTGAGATAAATCTCAATAGGACACAAAAAATGGTGTCTATCACATCTATCACGTGTAATATAATATAACAGTGTACATTCATGTGTATATAATATAAATTTGTAAAATGTAACTAAATTCCCATGTACCATCTTCATCCCTTGGCTGGTGTCTGAACATGTAACCAAGTATTTACTTTATTGTTACCAATTTATCAATAAGTACCATTTTATTAATAGTAATGGTTCCAAGATGTAATAAGAAAACCTTTGATGATATTTAAAAATGAATTTCCAAGGTATTAACCAAGGAAACATAATCATAAATGACCACTAAATCAGTAGTATCTGAGTTTGGATAAGGTATAAGAGTTTATTTTGAAGAGGATAGTCAATTGAATTCCATGATGTGATGGCTATTGAGTCTAGATAGTGCATCCAAGGTAAAACATGGATAAGAAATGAATTGGCCTGATGGGATTTAACCATGGAAAATACATGTCAATTCTAGATTCATGAAGTTTTCCATGGAATCGTGGATCCAAGGAATGTATCCAAGGAATTCTGTAGCACTAGATGTTGGATCCTACGGTATCATACTGGGCTTCAAAAGTTAAGAGAATGATATTATACTAGGTGGGTCTCAAACTATGTATGTTGTATCATTAAATAGGAATGGGTTTCCTGAGTGCTTATGGTATCCTCTGATCAGAATCCATGGAGAGCTCGAGTCAGACCATTCTTATTTGATAGTGAATTCAGATAATAATTCAACTGGTTCAATCTTTTTCTTTCATTAGTGTTGTCACGACCATTCCTTGGGACCCGTTCCGAGACTACCCCAAGCCCCCCTTCCATAGGCCAGGGGCTGGAAACTAGCACCAAAGGCGTAAATACCTAAGCTGGGAAGGCATTGCCTTTATAAAGAGAAAACACACACAATCAGAGTACACAATTGGAAGAAAAACACTAAGCAATACTGTATACAGAAGATGTGATGGAATGTAAAAGGGGCCAGAAATACAAGACCAATAGTATAGTACATGTACAACTAAAATTAAGTACTACTCAAAGCATGTAAAGCCTCTACTAGGTCATCCTCCCGGGTTACTACCTAAAGGGTAGGAACAGATGGCCTCCTCAGAACTCCACATCCGTCAGTCCTCTCCATGTACCGTCACTCCGAGTGGTCCAACTCCGGGTACCGTCTAGTCCTCCTACTCTCTGCCTCAGTTAGAATTGTCTGTCGTCTGCAACCAACACAACGTGGTGTGGGCATAGCCCGTGTAGGGGAGAGTATAAAGATACTCAGTAAGGACCCTGTGACCCTCAAGGTATCACAATATCCAACAAGGATAACCACAACGTAAAGAATAATTGGATAACCTTTACATAGGTATATTCTCATACATATACCTATGTTATCTAGTAACCCATCTCAATCATGAGGTAAACAAAAAAGTCACTAACTCATCTCAAACCAGGATTTCATTCTTGGGGTAGTAGCAAGTAACATCCACAGTCAAACTATCAGAATCATGGATGATGGTGTAATCCTCCTCTATAGAGTACAGTGGGCCTACCGCATCACACAGAGGTGCTTCCCTCCTTCCTGGACTACTATGGTACTTCTTCTGTCTTGTAATGTGGGTATGCTGCGTCACATAGAGGTGCTCCCCACTGTGGGTCTGCCGCATCATAGAAAGGCGCTCCCCCTCGTAGCATGCTGAGGTACTCCTCCTGTCGAGTATTATGGGTCTATTGCGTCACACAGAGATGCTCCCCACTATGGGTTTGCCGCATCACACAGAGGTGCTTTCCACTGGGCTAGTCGAAACACTCTGAGTCGAAAGGTCAGTAGTCGTCAGGTCTCAGCCACCTACTAAGTCTCTGTACTCTGCTTGCTCCTCTTCGGGAGGATTCGCTCCACGAGCTATGGGTCGATACTCAAAATGTCACTAAAACCCTTGAAAAAGTATCTCAAACGTCCTACTCATCGTAGGGATCTTAGAGCAATAAACAGTGTGTCAATTGGACGCCCAGTCTGTTAGTTATTGGCATTTCTGTTCTAGGGTCCCTGTTGGATTTTAGGGTCAAACCAACAAGATTGAACCCCAACTATGTCAAAACCTCATGTGGGGTATATCAAAATAACTGTCTCTCTCTAATCCTCTCGTCACCTCAGGCGGTTTGTCAATCGCACACCCGTAGCTCGTGATATAGGCGAAAGGGTGAAATATTTCCAAAGCAGATCCGGGTTCGGTCCGACCCGGGTCTGGAACGGTGTCCGACACTATCTGTGGTCTGACCTGATCCAAGGGGGTGGCTCGGCCTGAGGGGGTGGCCCAGCACAAGAGCGGCCTAGCATGAGGGTAGCTCGTATGGCCCAGATGGCTGGAGGCCCGCGTTGCATGGCTAGCAGCCATCGTTGCCTGGATGGCAGGCCCACGTGGCCCGGTTGGCTGGCCCGCGGGGCCGGTCTCGCAGCTCGTGTGACCTGGCTGGCTGGCCCGTGGGGCCTGGCGAGGTGGCTACAACATGGCCCGGCTGGTCATCCGCAGCCTGGCTCGGCTAGCCATGTGTGTGTGTGGGAGGGGGGGGTGTCGTGCCCCCTAATTTCCGAACAGAACCATCGCTAGGCACCGATTCAATATCCCACAGGACTTGGGGGGTCCTACTTGGTCCGGCTAGCTGAGAGGCTTGCCGGTTCTGCACCACCGGTGGACACCCGACATCGGCCATCCCTTCTCCTCTGTCGCGGCCCACCCTGGCTCTGGCTCATCGTCACTATGTGGCGCGACAGCGCTGCACCCCCTCTACTGCAACCAAGCCAGGTCGTGGCCCCCTGCTCCTCTGGGCAGCGCAATAGCGCCATGCCCTTTCGACGACCTGGCGCCCTTGTGTTGCAGGTTTCATTGTCTCCAGATTTCTTTTGCGGTCTGCCCAAATTTTTCCATCGTTTCATCACCTCCATCTTCGACAAACGAGAACAACAAATAGAGAGGGTCGGGAGATGTTCATGCTGTCTGAGCCCTCCTCGTTATGCTGATATCAATTAGAAATTCACATTCCATAATTTGAACGATGTAGAAAAGAAACAAAAACAACTCAAATCCCCTACCTTGAATTTCTTGATCATTGACGAAGTTGTGAAAAGGCGGAGTCGATTCTTCAACGTCGAAAAAGGAAGATGATATTCGTCATTGGAAAATGAGTGTTTGGGGTTGAAGAAGTCGAAGAACGCATTCTTCGTGGTCGACTACTTCTCATATGTAATAGTTGATGATCGATGAATAAGATCGTCGTTCTTCATTTGCAGAAGAGGCATTCTTTGTTGGAGAGTTATTCTCCTCCCCAAGCTCAACAAAAAGATTATGCCAACCCAAAAATATTAAAATATCACATCTATTGGAGCCAAAATATTGGACAAAAATAACGAAGAAGAGAAGGCCCCGCGGCCTACCACACGAAGTCACAGCGCGGAGCACCCCAAGTAATGCGGCCACCGCGAAGCAACAGAGGCAGGACACCCCACGAGCAACCCTGAAGTTCGCGAACTCGTCGCAAAGCAAAGGAGGTGGTACCCCTCAGTGATCTCGGTTGTTGTTCGCAACCTTCCGCGAAGTAACAGAATCCCTCTTCACGCCGCGTAATATCTACTTCACAGCACCTCTTGCCAATAAATACCAATCTCCCCCTGAACCCATGGGACAACAATCTGACCTTTCGACTTCTCCGCTCCCGAATCACGAAGCCCCCTTTTCTCTATGAACCATGAGCTCCGTGAGGTATTTTTGCTTCACGAGGAGCCTCTACATTGTCTCTTTTTGATCCCCTCTTCTGAGAGGGATGCCTTTCGCAAAGCTCAAGGGCTTTCACGAAGGAAGGGGGCCCCACGGAGACTTGGGTTGTCATGGAACATTAATGATTTGCGAAACACCCCTCTTATACAAGTGATCCATGTGCCAAGGCAGGGTCACTGTACTTCACGAAGCAGCCCCCCACGGGAACCTCCCCCCCATGCTAAGTCTAAGGCAACCCACTTCGTGAAGCACACCCCTTTGTGTGATCCCTTTAGCACACTGAGCAACCGATCTCCAGAAGGCCTTGGCCTATGGACCCCTCTACTTAGAAATTCCTTTTCACGTGTGACCCTCCAATTTTGAACGATGTGATTTCAAAGTCCCATGGACGATACCGCCCATAGTGCTCCATCACCTAATGATTCTTCACATAGGCACGCTAATGGATATTGCTTCTTTGCATAGCCACGCTAACGTGGACCCCTCGATGGTTCTCTCTATGACCCCCTTTACTACAGAATTACTGGTACCTTCCCTCCCACAAGGAGTAGAGGGTACCAGTTTTTTATGTCCTAAGGGTGTGGAGTAAACCCACCTCGTTCGAGCTGCAGGACGTTAAACTACCAAGCACCCTCATTGTCAACACATGACATTAAACTGTGATCCGTCCCCATGCCTCGAATGCTGGGTCCCCCTGGCTTGGACATTATTTACACCACTTATCTCCAGAGGGAAGGGATCTCCCCCCTTCCACATGGGATGATATCCTCCCTATCGGAGTGGCGTTTTTCCACAGGGAAGGGCGGCCATCTTGGTGTAAGCCCCTAGTATTTCTTACAAAATGTATCACCCATGCACCTCCGTACCTCCCCACCGCCAGGGCCAGTGGAGGGCGTGATAGGGAACGAGGCACCTCCTTTCTTCGGTCCCAATTCCCCTCTCCCTCTATGCTTTGTCACACTTCAAGCCTCTATCCTGGAGTATGTCCCAGCACCGTGGGCCACCTAACACGTAAGCTCCTCTTCGCTTCTCATAGACTCACCCTTCGTGATGTGATCGCCAGGTCCCTACAACCTCTTGTTTCTCATATCGAGCATGACTCCCGTGGGCTTAGAGTGAGTACTAACCATGAAACACCATGCTCCGCCTGAGAGTGTAATACCCTAACTCTTCTCCCACATGACATTAAACTGCACACCTGAACTATAAGGAATTTGATCCATGTCAAGGCATGGTTTGTAGGAAGCCTCCATGAGGTTCAATCCCACCACTCGGTCATTGTGAACTCCTTCACGTCGGTTCACCCCCGTCCTGCATAACGTTAAATTATATTACACACCACCAGAACTACGAGGACTTTGATCCATGTCAAGGCATGGTACGTAGGAAGCATCCATGAGGTTCAAGCCCACAACCAGTGGACCCCGGGGTTCACATTCACATCTGTTCACTGACGAAACCCTTCTCGAACTAAGAAGAATTTGATCCATGTCACGACATGGTACATAGGAATACTCCCTAAGGTTCAAGCCCATCACACATCGGACCAAGGTCCTTCTTCACGTCGGTTCGCCGACACCAACATCCCTTTTGAACTACGAGGTCCTTGATCCATGTCAAGGCATGGTACATACGAAACCTCCATGAGGTTCAAGCCCAAAACCCAATGGACCATGTTCCCCCTTCACGTCGGTTCTCCGACACACCCTCGTCCTGCATGATGTTAAACTGCATCCCAATCCAGCGGTAAGTCATTGTGATCCCGTCACCCAGTTGTTCTGACATCCCTTAATGTCATTTCAACAGACCCTTTTCAACCCGAACTACTAGGACTTTGATCCATGTCAAGGCATGGTATATAGGAAGCCTCCCTGAGGTTCAAGACCCACCATCATTCATCAGACCAAGGTCCTCCTTCACGTCAGTTCACCGGCGCCCCATCCCAAACTACGTGGAATTTGATCCATGTCAAGGCATGGTATGTTGGAAGCCTCCCTGAGGTTCATTACCATCACCCATTGGTCACTCCGACCCCCTTCACGTCGGTTCTCACCAACCAAACTATGAAGACTTTGATTCCCTACCATGGGGATACGTAGGAAGTCTCTTTGAGCTCAAGCCCATCTCTACCGCCATCTCCATGATGGTCCCATCTCATTCCTACTCCACTCCATTTAATTGTCCATCACCCATCTGGATTCTTACGCGGTCTGGCACATCTCTGTTAGATCATGCCACCACATTCCCCCATCCATAGCATTCTGGAATCCACCAACGCATTGGCCCCAATATCGGTGATCCCTCAAGGGGGTTCTTTAATATAATCCACTCCAGCTAGTGTTTTGATCTGTCTGATCTATCTCTGTTGGATGTTAAACTTGTGGCATAACCCATGATTAACATAGGCAGCTGAGGAAAACCTCAGAGACATGCCAATGCCATATGATTCCCCATGCTTGATGGGGGATGCCTCAGGCTTTCGTACCCTCAAAAAGCCCTATAATAAGGTACAACAGATAGATACGCCAATTCCCCAGCATCCTGAAATTCCATAGATATCTCAACATGACTACTCCCCCAACTGAAGGTTGCTTCCATGTCCGGACCCCTTGGAATGTCCGGACAGAAGCTGTGTAACTAACTGGAGACCCTGGAAACATGGAACTGGGAAGAGATTCACGAACAATGTATTAAATATATGAGGGAGACCCGGACTAGGTGACGAGTTCCGAGGAGGAATCCATAGAGGGAGGAACGTACATCCCATCATCCTGGTTTCGATCAATAAGCTGACGTCCCTGAAAAAGGAGAAAATGCCACCCGCCTTTGGAAAATTGGAATGCGAGGCAACAACAGCAGGTCATCCACATATGGATGCGCACGCCCCGGGGAAAGCGTCGGAAACAGAAATGGTGAACCCGATGTGATGTTCTTCGCCTCAAAATAAAGATTATATGCGCTCGAGACATCAGTAGATTGACGTGTCACTAGATCCATCTATCTGGCGTCGGGTCTCGCCAAGAAAATAGTGGGCCTGGTGTAAAACTCACCAGAAGTTGGGGCAATAGAAATTTGGGCATTCCTTTCTGAAATGTTGTCGACATGGATTCCTCTTACCTCCCACGGAAGATGGGATGGTGTTGGGGCACTGGTTGTTGATTTCTTTTCCTCACCGTGCTAATGAGTTTATCTCCCTGCTTCCCAAGAATCAGGTTGCTGTTACAGGGATACGATGATCACCCACCCGCCCACGCAGGGGCAGGGGCATCACCAATGCAGCCACTCTGCATGGCTCTACTATTGTCACAACGTCTTCTGTATCCACAAACTTGGGGCGCCCATGCCCCATCTCACCAATATAGGTCATCCAATTATGGGTGATTAATTACATCGTATGTTGTTACGAAGAGGAAGGAATAATCACAACCCGGGAAATGGCCTTCCTGGACCTGGAGGCTTCTAGGATTCAACATCAACGCCGCCCTTGATGTCCGCGCAGGGAGCCCCTGCTCCCCATCCCAAAATTCAATCGTTTTGGGAGCCTGTCCCCAGAACATCTTGACGACTCCCTACCTTATGCTGATGAGGTGGGTGACGTCAAGCTCAGCCCGGTCAGAGCCCCGATTCAAGGGCTCCAAGCAAGAGCCCTCACCTGTCCATGCCAATGCCGCTGCTCGGCCTTTCTAGAGGAGCAGGTAGGCTAGCGCCTGCACCACCCACACCGGCTAACCTGACCCGACGCCAGCGTAGGGCTCGAGCTGAGGACGCTTGCCAAGAGGGGTTAACGTCGATAGATACTGTGGCCCGAGCCCCTGCTAGTGAATATCATCAATTCCTTGCACACACTGAGTAGGGGCACTTATATTCCCAGCCGGGATCGAGACCCCAATCGCTCCACAGGTAGACTGGGTCGACTCCCCGGGTCGCAGGCATGAGTGGTGATCATCGCGAACCAGCCCACGGTGATGTCACCCCATATAGAGGTCCTCCCCATACCACTATCCCACAAAGCATGGGCCTTTCCCTCTTCGAATCTCATTAAGGAGGTATGCTCCATGCTACCCCCAACTCAAATGAAGGACTACCCCACGACAACGACACTCAGCACTGAAGCCTCTCCCATGCCCACCACACCGGGTATGGAATTACGCCTCCTACCCCGGACCGTCGATTTGAAGGCATTTCCCATCCGGTCCCTCTCCAATGTGGGGATCCTCCATGCTTTCTCTCCATAGCTGGTGAAGGTCCTCCTCGCCCTGACAACAAATCGGGTGAAAGTCAGCCTCACTCCACCCGCACCAAGCATGGAGGTCCTCCCCATGCTCCCATCGGCTCCGACGGAGGTTTCACCTACTCATGTGTTATTCATGGAGGTCATCCCCATGTCCCCTTCGACATTTTTCTCGGTGCTCCTCGCACTCCAGCTATCTCAAGTGGATGTCATATCTTCCTTGACTCCAGCACGGCCCCAAGACTACATTTCGGGGATCAACCTTGTCCCGAGGATCCGCCTACGGGCAGAAAGGCGGGTCATCGCCGCCACAAGAAGAATCTTGGGAAGGCCCATATAGAGATCAAACTGGCTCGCTTCTCGGACTCTGAAGAAGAATACGACTCGGTAGTGGAACCCCCCCTGGTCCCCTATATCAAGGACCGGGGTAGGAACAAGGAGTGTAACTATCATCCTTCCAGAATGGGAAGTCCACTGGATTCCCTCCTCTCTTCATAGGTACATCCAGGAGGAGGAATTTTTGGGACCCCAATAGGTTTCGACCGTGCAGTCACCACCGTTGTCGCCATAAGAACCCTCTACCTCGACCACAGATCACCAATAGCTATTTTAATGACCGAAGGGGGTGGAGCAACAGCATGACCCATCGCTGGTAACCGCGATCCCTGCACAATAAGTTGTGGCTGCCAGCCCGTTGTATTGTGACATTGTGGTCAGGTCGCCCCACTCTTTAGAGGATGGCCTGGAATTCGACGGCCAGTCGGCTCATTCTCTGTATTCTCTACCGCTCAGTTTATTGTCCCAGTGGTCCGCCTCAGTACCGCTATCAATTCCTCAGCCACCTCTGGTTGATGAGTGGGAAAATATGGGGCCAGACCCTGAGTCTGAACCCAAGAGCATCTGGAACATTCTTGAGGCGGACCACCTCCCGAAGAAGTTCTAGCCGGCGGTAGCATCGAACTTTCATGCACCAGAATCCCCCACCCGTGAGGAAGTCAAGTGCTTCCGTCAAACCTTATGGGAAAAACACTTTAGTCTTCATTATCATCAGGTGGTTTACCCCAGGAGACAAGTTCACTTTGAGGATATCGGTGAGCAATACCCTCTGGTCGATTTGGCCGCACTCTCTATCGCTCGACACCCTGAGTGACCAGGTCGCCAGAGCACCCTCAAACAAAAATGTGTTCAAAGTTTCATGGTACGCATAAAAATCATCAGGGAGGATACCCCCCATGTGCAAGTCCATGGCTGGGGGAAATATGTTGCCCTCCTCTTTGGGCCTATTCTAAGGCATCCTAACTCGCTATGCGATATCGAGGACATGCCCCAGGGAAGGGACACGGTCCACATGGCTGACAAAGTGGACAAAGAGGACAACCTGATATTTCATGATGGATACTAACCCACTGAGGATGTTCTACCATTGTTGGACCCATCAGGGAGGATTACCCATCAGCAGAGGAACCTCCTAGGCCCCCCTGCACCCACCGAGTCGTTGGTACTCGGTCGGAATGCATGTAAGGGTAAATATCTTGTCAGAGCTGTCAAGCACTCCGACCTGTCTGCCTCAGTGCGGAAGGTGGAGGAAGACCCCAAGAAGGTTGCGTTATTCCAGAAAATTGCTGAGCAGAAGAGGTTGGTCGACGAACTCCAAGCCGACCACACTATAGAGCACCGACCCGACTATAGTGATCCCAGGCTGGGGCATCTAGGGCATAAACAATTTCCTCCCGGCCAGGTGCTTTAAGGAAACCTCGATCATGCTACTCCCGTGAACAGGGCTGAAGCCGGAACTCATGGTAAGAGGGAACGATATGTCTCACCGAACCCTCCCTAATGAAGAGGAAATCTGAGTAATCCATCCTGGGTTCCCCCAGCTGCCCTGCAAGCCGCTCCGCTAGTCACTCCACAAGCCATGGAAGTCATCTGCCGTGTCGAAGAGCCCGACAAAACACTCGTGGTTAGGTATCCCCGCAAAGAGAGGGACCCATACCTGAATGATCCTATATCATCACTCATCGCCCACCTTAAGGAGTTGGGAAAGTGGCAGGTGGAAGTCCCACCAGATGGCATGCCATATCCCGCGTGGGTGGATGATATGGCTGCACCCCCGAGTTTTGGAAATCCCACTTTCTCACCCTTTAATGGGACAGGGGACCCGCCACAGCACCTGGACCACTATTCCTCTATGTGTGGACCTATGTTGGGGACTCCAGCATTGCAGGAAGCCGCCATGCTCCGATGTTTTGTGCAGAAGTTGGAGGGCCCTACGTTCGTCTGGTATAGCCATCTCCCTATCGGATCGGTGACCGACTGGGAGTATCTTCTTCCAAAATTCCTATATCAGTTCAGCTCCACCACGTGAAAGACCAGCATATCATACCTCTTCAAGTGCAAAAAAGGCCTAATGAGAGAGTCACAGACTTCATCGCCTAGTGGAAAGGGCTCACATACTCCCTCGATATGCCACTAACTTAGGAGTAATTATTGAGGATGTGCGTAGGGAATGTCAAAGTAGAACTGGTTCCTTCATTGATCAATCAGAACTACCATTGAGGGTTCCATGATTTCTCAGATAAGGCTCAACACCTCAAAGAATCTCTACAACAGGCTAGTTAGGCACGTCCGCTGCCCCATGTGATCCCAGCAAGGAGGGATGCCAAAGCTCAGCCCGTTGTAGTGGCCCAAATAATGGCCCCCAGACAGTTAGAATTGCTGCCAACAGCACCAGCTCTGAAACCTCATAGAGGCCCTCCACCCCAGGCACAACCTCCTTCTCAAGAGCGACCGCCTCAGAATCGACAGATTCCCCTGCGCAACCCGCCACCACCGCCTAGGATGGACTATCCGGATTCACCTCCTCGGCAGGCCCCTCCGTCCCCTCCTTAAGGTCAGGCTCCCAAAGCCCCCTATCTAGAAATAAGGCACTAGACATACTTGTTAAACAAGAATCAGGTCCCCTGTTACTTTCTTAGTTCCCTAGAGCAGAGGATTGTGCACTTACCCAAGTGCAGAAGGCAGGCAGAGGCGAATCTCACCGATCGCCCAAACTATTTCCCTTATCATCGAATCATGGGGCACACCCTCAAGCAGTGTTATGTGTTTAATGACTATCTCCAAGACCAGGTCGATAACAACATAGTCAGGCTGGGCCCGGACCCGGCATACGTGGCAGTTGTCTTTGTGAAGTCATAAAGAAATAGCGATGATGAAGGCGAGTGGCAGCAAGTTCCTAGCCGCAGATCGCAGAAGTATGACTACTGGATGGCTCGTAAAATGGTCACATGAGACCATGGTATTATTCGGGCATGCCTGAATCAGTCGGAGCCTTCAGAAGATTCGACCAGAACCTCTACATCATCATATCAGTCGACCACTTCCCATAAGGGCAAGCAGCGATGGCGCAAGAAGAAGAAATGCACGCCACCAATGTCATCGTCATCCCGCACTCTCGGTTACTTCATGCCCCCTGAGATTGGGATTCCTCCCAGAATCTACCCAGTGGTGGATGATTCATCAAGGGACAGTCAGGGGTATGCTTTGGTTAATACCGTGGAGTTGGTAAATCCATATATGACTCCCGATGAAGGGGAACGCTAGGAAAACCTCCTTAATGTCCCCGGTCGACGTCAACATCAGTGAATCCACGACTACCTGGGTTGCCGAGGTGCATAAGCTAGAACCCCTAGTCTGGTCGTGCATGCTAGTGAAACCAGATATTAGGCCCAATGCAGAGCTCAACATGCGTGACCTCCTCATCTGGTGCCCTTAGATCTACCTCCACCACCGTTTGTGCTACAAGATCAGGCAGAACTGCTTCGGTCGTACTGCGTCCAGTCTCTCCCTACTACAAGATGACCTCAGTTGTCCAACCCACATCTGATATCCACTCTTTAGGCCTCAACCAGCGAGCAACAGAGTGTACCTAACACTAGCCAACCGCTGGTCCAGCAGTCAGGGCCCTCCATGCCTCCAATTGCAGAGCGACCTCCTATAAGTAGAGGCTCGCGTCTGTCCTGGAAGTATGATGTCCTGAAGCACATTGCCAACATTACAATGAGGCCTTATATCCTTGAGGCTCTCTGCCTTTCGTGTGAAATGTGTGAGGCACTTGCCGAGGCCCTATGGAGCCCCCTCCAGTTCGAGATGGAGGTAGCAGCTCCAGAAGCCTTCCACACTGAGGCAATTGAGAACGCCTAATGTCAGACAGTTATCTCATTCTCTATTATAGATGAAGATCCTCCCATACAGGGGCTCATTCGCCCACTATACATCACTGGCCAGTTCAAAGGCATGGAATTAGGTCGATGCCCTGTTAACACGGGTTATGGAATTAACCTAATCCCGACCCGGACACTATGGAATCTGGGTTTGTTTAAGGATGATATAACTCCCTCTGACCTCAGAATCCAGTGATATGATAGGACCGAGCAGACCCCAGTCGGCAAGATCCGTTTCATTGGCCTAATTTCCAGTACTGAATTCCTGGTCATCTCCCAGGACACCGCGTATAATGCATTGATGGGCAGGTTGTGGCTCAACCTGCATGCAGCAGTCCCTTTTGTGTATCACTAATGCCTCAAATACTCCCTCAATGATCGAGTAGGCATGTTCTATGGAGATTTGTCTCCATCCGCCTCTTTTGAATCCCTTTATCTAGACACTGACTACTACAAGGGCAAGGATAAGAAGATTCTGGAAAGTGAGGTTAAACCCGCCCCCTTCACAAGTGATCCCTGGGAAAGTTTGGATGACGCCTATGTCTTCCCAATCCATCGACTGGAGGCCACAACCCCTGGCATGGGGAAATGCTTTGTCATTTTGGGTACTAGAGGATGGAATATTCCTAGGTCCAAGCGACTGTGGAAAATAACCTCTTACTCCTACACCAACCAGGCTCGGGTGATCCCATAACCTCCCACCCCTGTACGGTATCAGGATTTCAGGCTCATGGCAACGTCGGTACGTCATAAGTGTCTGTTTATTTGGGCTGGAATTAACTTGATCAAGCTGACGTGCCACTACTGATTTGATGTTATCCAGCACGGCCCCTTGGGCCGAAGACCAGATGGGATTGGATCGAATTCCTTCATCGCTATGGACTCAGTGGCGCATGAATCTCTTGATATGATGACCCCTGCCGCTCAAACCGGCACCAGCCTCCCATAAGAGTCTAATGGCTCGGAGAAAAATCCCCCCGCAGAAGATACCTCCAGAAGTGGAGAAGAGGACCTAGAGGATTCCCCCCTCCCGCCTTTGAAGAATGCATCTCTACCACAGTCGATGAACTGATGTAGGTGAACCTTGGTAGTGAGGTCGATCTGAGACCCACATTGATCAGTGCCGCTATGTCCCTCGAGGAGTAGCAGTGGTACGTGATCTTCCTTAAGCAAAACCAAGATGTGTTTGCCTGGAGTAATGGTGAGATTCCAGGACTAGATCCCCAGGTCGTCATCCACCACCTTGACAACCCGAAAAACCATCTCGGGTTCAATTAGCCTCCCAGAAAGATGCACCCTTCTCACGGTTCCATGGTTGAGGCCAAAGTTGACAAGCTTATCAAAGACAAATTCATCAAGGAAGTCATGTACCCCAAGTGGCTTGCCAACATTGTGCCAGTCAGGAAGAAGAAAAGGAATATCAAAGTCTCTATCGGCTTACGCGATCTCAACCGCCACTGTCCGAATGATGATTTTCCCCTTCCAGTGACATAATTGTTGATTAATTCTACGACTGGGTTCTAAGACCTCTCCTTCATTGATGTGTATTCTGGGTATAACCAGATCTGTATGGCCACCAAAGACGAGGAGTCCACCACTTTCAGGGCCCCCCAAGGTACTTTCTATTACCATGTTATGCCCTTCGGCCTCAAAAATGTAGGTGCCACCTATCAGTAGACCATGAACCGCATATTCAATCCAATTCTCGAGACGTTGGTGGAGTGCTATGTGGATGACCTGGTGATCAAATATCACCAGCTCCAGGTTCATCTCATGGACCTTGAGAAAGTGTTCGGTTTCCTCTGTTCCCGCCACCTGAAGATGAACTCATTGATGTGTGCCTTCGGGGTCACCTCCTTGAAGTTTCTTTGCTTTGTTGTCAGGTACCGAGGCATCGAGATCGACCCAGAGAAGATCAAATCCATCATCCAGATTCCTCCCTCGAGTAATATTTGGGAGCTTCAAGGTCTTCAAGGCCACTTAGCCTACATACATCGATTAATTGCAAATATGGCTGGAAAGTGTAAGCCCTTTTACCTGCTTATGAAGAAAGGCTCTGCATATGAATGGGACGAAGAGTACAAGACCGCTTTCAAGTAAATCAAGAAGTATCTGCTCCAACCTCCAGTCCTGATTCCATGCATCTCCAGAAAGTCGCTGGTCCTTTAGGTGACCACCCTGGAACGGTCTCTTAGTGCCCTGCTCACCCAAAAGAACAATGAGGGGACAGAGAACAACCTCTATTACATTAGTCACATTCTCCTCGATACAGAGACCAGATACTCCCCTATGGAAAAGAGTTGCCTTGCACTCGTTTTTTCCATACAGAAGTTACGCAATTACCTACAGCACCATGAGGTACAGTTGGTCTCTCAGGTAGACCCACTGAAGTATATTCTGAACTGCCCCATGTTGACTAGATGGCTAGCGTGGTGGGTGGTAATTCTCCAATAGTTCGATATCAGGTTGGTGCCTCAGAAGGCTATCAAGGGGTAGGCATTGGAAGACTTCCTAGCTACCCATCCAACCTCTGCGAATCTATCCCTGGACTAGGATTTTCTTAATGAGGCAATCCTCTCGGTCGGTCATGTCGTCTCATGTTGGCCAATTCACTTCGACTGTGCCTCCCGGAGCCCCACCTGTAGGAGGATCAATGATCATATTCTCAACAGAGTGGGTTTGGGTATCGTCTTCATCACCTCGGTGCTATCTGTTCTTCCATACTCATTCCTGTTGTCAGAAGGCTACACTAACAATGAGGTAGAGTATCAGGCTCTCATCACTGGCCTCGAGCTGGCCCTCGAGCTCGATGTGCTGCATTTTCATGTGAAAGGGGATTTTGAACTAGTCATCAAGCAGGTCAATGGTGAATATATCATCCTGAAGCCAGAGCTCATGCCATTGTTGGATTGCACCCTCCGTCTAATGGTCCAGTTCCCTTCTCGACCAGAGGTAACTCATGTCCCTCAGTCACAAAATGGTCGAGCGGATGCTTTGGCCGGTTTAGCTACATCACTTGCAGAACCCGTGCATGATGATATTATTATACATGTGGCACACTGAATAGTTATTTCCCCCGTCACCCCATAGGATGACGACGACCCGCCGGTAAGCCATCTTACCACTGGATCCTCCACATCGGGAGCCCCGGGTTCCTCAGATCCAGTGATCGAATTGACCCCCAACTGGAGGGCACCTTTTGTCAAGTATCTAGAAAATCGGTGCCTCCCAGATGATCGGTCCGAGCACGAGAAAATCTGACACCGCGCACTACAGTTTATCCTCCAGAGTGGTCCTAGTCTTGATTTTATCTTCTATAAGCGGGGCTCCAATGGTGTTCTCCTCTGTTGCATTTAAGGAGTCTAGATTTCTCAGGTCAATCAAGAGGTTCATTCCGGTTCATGCGGTGCCCACCAGGCTGGGAGAAAAATGTCCCATCTGATCTGGAGATTGGGGTACTTTTAGCCCTCTATGATCCATGATTGTATTGTGGTTGACAAGAGATGCCATGCCTGTCATGTACATGCTAACTTCCTGCATCGGCCTCCAGAGCCTCTCCACTCCACCATGTACTCATGGACATTTGCAGTGTGGGGACTCAGTGTCATGGGACCATATCAACCGGTGATAGCTCGCCAGTGTTGGTTCATCCTGACCTCTATAGATTTCTTCTCCAAGTGGGTAGAGGAAGTTCCATTCAATGAATTCAAGGCTCCTTCCATCGTTGACTTCGTGAGCTCCAATATCATCAACCGGTTTGGAGTCCCTCACACCTCGCCGATAACGACACCTACTTCCGAGCATCTGAGCTGAAGAAATTGTACACTAAGTACAATATCCGTTCGAATGATACCTCTCGCTATCACGCACATGAAAATGGATAGAGAGAGGAATTCAACAAAACCCTTTCTAAAATTTTGCATAAAATGGTTGGTCAGAACAAGAAAATTTTCCTGGATAAGCTCCCCAACGCCCTTGGGGAGTATTGGAGGTCAACTCGAAATTCCACCCAGGTGACTCCATATTCCCTGGTGTATGGAGATGAGGTCGTCTTGCCCATCGAGATCCAGCTTCCATTGTTACAAACTGCAATCTATGACCAGCAGGTTCCAGATAAGGTGGAAGAAATCTGTGTAACTGAATTGGAAGCACTGGACAAGAACTGGCTATGTGCCCTACACAATCTAGAATGGCATCAGAACAAGATAGCCAGAGCCTTCAACAAGAAGGTTCGCCTTCGCTCTTTTCTGCAAGGCGACCTCGTATTGGCCCTCCGAGCACCAATGATCCCCGGTAGGAAACCACCCAAGATGGAGCCCAAATGGGAAGGACCTTACATCATTCATAAGGTCTACCCCAATAGAGAATACTCCTTGATAACCATGGATGGTGAGTGCATAACTCCTCCCACCAACACCAAGTTCCTCAAGAAATACTTTTCCTGAGACCCTGGGTCCTACATGACACTAAACTGCACCCCGGTCCCACACGAACATAAACTGTATGGTCCTATACGACATTAAACTGGACGATCTCGCATGACCTTAAAATGTATGGTCCTTCATTACCTTAAAATGGATGGTCCCGCATGACCCAAAACTGAACGATGGTCCTATAGGACCTTAAACTATCCAGTACTGCATGAATTTAAACTGCAACACTGTCCTACACGATGTTAAACTACATCATCGTCTGTCGTGACGTTAAACTATTCATCTTCGTCCATCATGATGTTAAGCTGCTCATTATTGTACCCTATCTCAATAAACTGCAAAACGGTCCGAGCGCTATGACCCTAATCAAAGATCTCTCATGTCCTCACTGCAAGATGTTAAACTGCGAGTAGGCCATGCCTTCTTGACCAAAGCCCGGCTATCAGGCCCCTTGACCTTTTCGGGCCCCTGGACTAGGTTCTCTCTTACGGGACTGTGCGGTGTGGTATGGGATTATGTCTTCATTCACGTCGGGTTACTCACCATACCATACACAACCCTAGATGAGATGTGTTGCATCGTCCTACATGACATTAACCTTTGCTTCTAGAACTACGTATGGATATATTCACATCCTCATGGGATACGTAGGAATGCCTGGACATTTTGTCTGTTGGCCCAGCCAAAAGGTAGAATCTTCCCCTCTGGTCATGACATATGGCAGGGTGCATACTTTTTCCCCCAATTCACGTCGAGCTAGCCTCGATCCAACTGTATGTCACCCCTCCCTAGATATGTTCGCCTCTTTCGTAGATGGGTACAACTATGCTTCACCCACTCCTTGACTGGGATTCCATCACCTTCCCCATCTGGAAGGGCCCCTGAATGGTATGGATAATAGGTCTAGGGTCCTTCTTACCATTTCAGGCCAGCGCCCTCAGAGATGCTGAGCAACAAGACGATACAAGTCCTGTGTTTCGAATGTGGCCAGCGGTCGATGCTCATTTTTTGCTCCCATCTCAGGCCACCATAGGGACACTGTGTTTCGAACATGGTCAATAGCCACCCTATATCTTTAGGTCCACCCCAAGATGTCCCAAACATAGAGTGTAGTGATTCATTCTCCCCCATCCCGAAGTGACGAACTCGTTCAGAGTAGGACCAACTGTCGGGCCCCTTGCCCTTTCCAGGCCCCGACCCTCTTTCTCACTACAAGACGTTAAACTGTGAGTAAGCCAGTCCTTCTTGACCGAGGCTCATCCTTAGGCCCCTTGGCTTTTCTAGGCCACGAACCTCATCCTCACTGCATGGAATTAAACTGCGAGTAGGCCAGGCCTTCCTGACCAAGGACCAGCTTCATGCCTCTTAACCTTTCCAGGCCCCTTCCATCATCCTCACTGTAAGACGTTAAACTAGGATTAGGCTAGGCCTTCCTATCTGAGGCCCATCCTCAAGCCCCTTGGTCTTTCTGGTCCCCGACCCCCCGTCCTCACTACAAGACATTAAACTAAGAGTAGGCCAGGCCTTCCTGTTCGAGGCCTAGCCTCAGGCCCCTTGTCCTATCTAGGCCCCATCCCTCGTCCTCACTGGAAGTCGTTAAACTGCGAGTAAGCCAGGCCTTCCTGACCGAGGCCCAGCAGCAAGCCCCTTGGCCTTTCCGGGCCCCGGCCCCCATCCTCACTGCAAGACGTTAAACTGCGAGTAGGCCATGGCTTCCTGACCGATGCCCAGGCTCAGGCCCCTTGGCCTCCATGGGCCCCTTATCCCAAGATCATACCTGGAGTGTACGGTGTGGTGTGGGATTATTTCCTCCTTCACGTCAGGTTACCCATCATGTCATACATCTCCCCTATCCAGGGAATCCTATTCCCTGGCCCTAATCCTCACTGCAAGACGTTAAACTACGAGTAGGAAAGGCCTTCTTGACCAAATCCCAACTATCAGGCCCCTTGGCCTTTTTGGGCCCTTGGGCCAGGTTCTCTTTTACGGGACCGTGCGGCATGTTATGGGATTATGTCCTCATTCACGTCGGGTTACTCGCCACACCATACATGTCCTTGTTAAAGTATCCTCACCTCTGGGTGTCTTCAAGAACAATGTGTGGCTTGATTCCCATCATTATGGGATACGTAGGACCGCCCGAATGACTAAGCTTTGGGTCCAGCACCATCTCCCAGAAATCTCCATCCGACCTTGAAACCTTTGTCTACCTCTTCCTCCTGGTCCACTTCATCGACCCTTGTCGGCGGTCCACCAATGTGCCTAAGTGTACTCTAGTTCAGTGCTTAGAATGTTAGACTCTGCTCGGACATGTTCTCACCTACTTTTCAGGCTCTGTGATCCGCTTTCATCAGTTCTTTCATAAACTTTCACACCCTGAGGGACCCCAAAAAACAGTCTGGATTCCACGCCTAAGGGGTCTCCTACGGTTACGGGCCAATGCCCATGATGGTTTCGGACAAAAAATTGTTACAAATCGCGTGTTGCGAACATGGTCAGCGGTCGATGCTAGTTTGTTGTTCCCACTTCAGGCTAACGCGATGTGGAGACTATTTTTCCGCTACATTTAATAGTTATCCTACATCTCCAAGCAAACCCCATTAAGCCCAAAATTTTAGTTACACAATTCACATCCTTCTCCATCTTCTCATGTCCAAGTAGATCTTCGACACTCTTGATGTTATTCCTCAATGCGCATCTGCATGTTAGGGGAACAATGTCATGTTAAGGGCGTCCTTTGGGGCTCTACACCGATTTCCCTTTGATGGACATTCCATGTATTGTAATAAGGATCTTCCTCCCTTGTTTCCCACAACGAATTTGACTCACGTGGGCTTAAGGATCGAGTCGAGTTCTGTGATTACTTGGATGGCTGAAATCCACCCCATGATCTGAGCACTAATACCCTAAACTAAGATCTTCTCAGAACTACGTTCAGCTTGATTCCCATCCTCATGGGATACATAGGAACGCCCGAACCTTTTGTCTATGGGTCCAGCTTGAGTTCTGCTAATTCATCTTATCTATCCTGCCTTCAGGACCTTGACTACGGGACTGCTTGGTGTGGTGTGGAATTATGTCCTCATTCACTTTGGGTTTGCGATATCTGCACCACACGCACCCCATCCTAAAAATTATCCCCCTATTTCATGTCCCACATGAAATTAAAAGGAAACCTTATAAAACAATGTGTGGATTGATTCACATCCTTATGGGATACATAGGACCACCTGAATATCTAGTCTTTGGGTCCAGCACCGCCTCTTAGAGATCTCCTGATCTCCCAGTCATCTAGGCCCTTTGGCCTGCCCCTCTCCACGAGGGGGATATATAGGTGTGGTAAAGGGTTTTTGGCACCGTGCCCCCTTCTCCCAGGAATCATCCATCTCATGGCCGCCCTCATGTTGAGTCCCTCTTCCCCTTAAAGTGGTTCACCCATGTGTTAAGAGTACTCTGGTCTAGGACCAAGAGTGTCAGATTCAACTTGGTGAAGTTCCTTCCACTTGTCAAGCTTTGTGTTCCCCTTCATTTGGGATTCCATAATTTTTCACACCCAAAGGGAACCCCAAGAAATGCATGGATACTACACCTAAGGGCTCTCCTACCATTATGGGCCAATGCCCCCAGGGGTTTCGGACAACAAATTGATACAAATCACACGTTGTGAACATGGTCAGCCGTTGATGCTCATTTGTTTGTCCCCATTTCAGGATAACGTGACAGGATGTTATATTGCGAACATGGTCAGCAGTAATCCTCTATCGCCACGCCAGCCATTTTAGACCTTGAATTTTGGTGGCATGATTCACATTATGTTCCACCGCACCGTGTCCAGGTTGAATCTCGACACTCTTGGCGCTATCCCTCTGTGCACCTATGCACATCAAGGTGACAAAGCTGCAATATGGCATCCTTCAGGGCTCCCACGGTCCAAGCTCTAAGACCATAAACTATGATCTTCATTAAGGGATATGTGCGGCTTGATCCTCATCCCCGTGGGATGGGATTGGTCACCCAAATGTCTTGTTTCCGAGTCCAAATCAGTTGGGAGCTAGTTCCTCATGCCCCTTTCACTCTCACCCCTATTTGGGCCCCTTGGCCTGAGGTTCCTATCTCAGAATAATGTACGGTGTGATGTGGGATCATATCCCCATCCATGTTAGTTATGTTTCATGGAACTGTACACATTCCACACCTAGCATTGTCTCTATTATGTCTACACTTCATGACATTAAAATGCATGCATGGTCCTATCACATGACCCTAAACTATGAAATTACCATCCTGGTCGCACAATGAAAAACGTCACCGCATTGTAATGACCTCATCATAGAGGAAGTCACGTTGGGTATTGGTTATACGCCATGCCATTTTTCAATGCCTACTACAGCTTGAATCTTGTGGCGATACAAGGGCTTTCTACCCTAGTCTTGTCGCTTCACAAAAAAAACCCACTCACCATAAAGGACAAACAAGATTTGTCAAATTCTGCTTCTTTTGGTGCAAGGTCCACGCCCTCACTACCCTTATTCCCTGGAACTTTTACCTTACCGTGCCACCTTCTAGAACTACGTATGTCGTGATTCTCATCTTCATGAGATACGTAGGAGCGCCCATGCCCTTCCCCGTGGACCCAGCCCAAATTTCGTGTTCGGTCCCTCAACTCGAGCACCTCCCCAGAGAAAACATGGTAAGTAGAGCTTATGTCCTTGTTCACATCAGGTTTTGTAAACACCTTACCGTGTGTCCCCTGCTCACCTTACCCATTCATGGTCCGAGTTCTATGAAATTAAACTGAGACCCTCTCCAGAACTATGTGCAGCTTGATCCCCATCCTCATGGGGTACATAGGAATTCCCTCACACTTTGTTTCAGGCCCAGCTCAGCTCTCATTTTCAGTCCCTCGACCTAAACCTTTCTGAGAATCACATGGTGGTCGAAACCCCCAGTTCCCATTCACTTCAGGTATTTGAGCTACCCCACCATGTGCCTCCTATGTTTCCTCCCACCCATGGTCCGAATTCTATGACCCAAAACTAAGATCTCCCTATGATAAGGGACTCGAATCCCCCTATCTAATTCTTCTAATTAATGTATTTAGATGCATTTTTACAAGGAGTCCGAAGTGTGGAATTTTACAGGGGACGTCCCCTCATTCCATGTCCAAGCTTCGTGAGCTCTTCATTTGGATCCTCATCCTCTTCCACATCCAAAAGGACCCTCAAATGACATGGATGCTAGGATTAAGGGCTCTCTATGGATGTTGGTCCTAAAGTCTCTCCAATCATTTCAGGCCAATGTCCCTAGAGATCTCTAACAACATTTTTGACATGGCCTAGTTTTTTGAACATGGTCAACGGTCGACCCTCATTTCGAATTCCCCATTCCAGGCTAACGCGATATGGATGCTGTGTTTCCGCCACTGTCAATAGTTATCCTCCATCGTCACCCCACCATCACTGTAATCCAAATATCGAGCATCATGATTCACACATTTCCACTTTCTCATGTTCAAGTGGAATTCCAACATACTCAGATCTCTCTCTTCGCGCATCTAGGTTCTCTTCATTGAGGGGTTAGCATCATTGGTCTGGTATTCACTGAGTGTCCCTTCATCCTACCATTTCCCTTCCTGTGTTGGGAATGTCCCCCATTACTTCTTGTTTCCCACATCGAGCATGACATAGGTGGGCTTAGTAGTTTTGTTGGTATATGTACCAGAACAACCCGACTTCTCCTCATCCCACATGACATTAAACCATGCTTCATGAACTACCTGTGGCTTGATTCCCATCTGCATGGGATATGTAGAGACACCCTGGTGTTTTTCCTAGGGTCCAGCCCACATGAATCATAAGTCATGTTCCTCCCTATTTCCGGCCCCTAGGCCTGACCCCTCGTGGGGAACCATGCAACTACAATTTTGCCCCGAACAAATTCGGGATTCCCCAAGTTTACATTGGGAAGCGACGACCCCCCTTGCCATAGAGCCTCTATCTGAAAGAAGGAATGATCCATGACCAAACCGATGTGCCCATATAGCATACTCCCACCACGGTGGCATGCCTTCATGAGTGTTGGATTCTATTAGAACAAACCATCACTCCACATCTCACGCTTCGTGTTCCCCTTATTAGGACTCTCATCCACTTTCATGTTTGGAGGAACCCCCTAACAGTATGGATGCTCGACCTATGGTCCACTTCCTTTCCTGGGCCAATGTTCGAGAAGACTGGTCATTTTTGGAAGGACCCCTTAACAGTATGGATGCTTGACCTGTGGTCCGCCTGCTATCCTGGGCCAATAGCCCGAAAGACTGATCAACGATATTTGATTTAGGCACCGTGTCGCGATCATGGTTAGTGGTCAGCCCTCATTTTATGTCCCCATTTAAGGATAATGCAATATGGATGTTGTGTTTCCACCACAGTCAACAACTATCCTCCATTGTCATGCCACCCCCATACCGCTCTGAATTTTGGGTATCGTAATTCACACCTCCCACTTCCCTGTGTCCTGACTAATCCCAATGCCCCTGGCATTACCCCGTTAGTGCACCAGAGCACATCGGAAGAACGACTCGTTGATTTTTATGAGGTTCTAATCCTCCGATCAGGCCTCTCCCATGTTTTCCTGGAAGATCCGGATTGGTTACATAAACCCTAGATATGCTGAATTTGGTCGTCATGTTATGTTCAGATGGAGTAGCATGGGGATCACCCCTTGTTTCTCACATTGGGTTCAGCCCGTGTGAGCTTAGGGACTGACCGCTGGACATTTCAAGAATACAACATACTCATGTGATGCCAACCTCGATAATGAAACTTATGTATTCGAAAATGAAAACATGAAATTATGCCTGAGAGTTAGTGATCATTACATCACTCGGGGGGTTTATTCCTCCCATGGACCAGTTGAACCCATCAAAAGAGCGTTGAAGCTCGACCACCCTCCAACTTGTGGCATCAAGGAGTTGTTTCCGCCAGCTCATCTCCTTATTATCATCAGTTGCGATGGGGCGCAATTCATCAGCCTCAGTTTGGGCCTACTTTATGTCAGCCTGAATGACGGCCATTTCTTAGGAAGCTTGCCTCAGACGCTCTTCTGCCTCGGCCAGCTAGCCCTTCAATTGCAAGATCATCTCTGACTGTACAATAAGAGAGGATGTGTGCTCATATGCCCAGATTCGTAGCCATTGGATCTCATCTTTAGTCTCTTGGAGATTCTTAATGTTCATCATCTTCCTCTGCTTCCAACCCACGCTGAGGCCATGATCATACTCCCAGATCTTCTCCGCCATGAGATATCGGATGAGTAGATGAGGGCACTGGGAATCCACTCCCCTAGAACATATATCGTGTAGCAACGAACGAAGTCTATCCATCTCATCCAACCATAGTGTCTGGGGGTCTTTTCGATAAAGCGCACGATCATCTTCCATGATCGGCGGCGGACTATGTCACTATCCTCTTCGTCATAGGTCGTCTCGTCCCAATCCGCACGGTTGGAAGGCTCATATGTAGGGTACGCCCTCCAGAAATCTTCAGCGGGATCTACATCTGGAATGGGATCAGGCACGACATCTAGAATTGGATCAGACGTGGCAGGACTAGGGTTGACCGACAAATCCTCATCGTCGGACCCCACCTCAATGACCTTAGGCACGACCCCACTGGTGGTCCCGCCAATGATGGGGAGAGATGAAGCCCGGGTGGGCAGGGTATCTATCTCAACAATTACTAGAATTCCCCTGAAAGGGGCGCCGCCAGAAATACCAAAAAGCCTCACTACAGCGGCCCATGCCAGTGGATGAACTGTACATGGCAGAGAAGGGCACAGATGTCAGTTAGTATGATCCACATATGGTAGTATGGTAGTAATGAATTCAGTGGAGAGGACTTACTGAGATTGAAATCCTGGTACTTTCCACGAGTTGATGCTGATGGGAACCCATAGCATGACCCTCCGTATCTTTTCAGAAGGTCCGAAGATTCTGGAGGAGCCACCTTGGGTGCCCTAGACCCGCCAGACATAGAACTGGACGCGGCCACAGGCATGGGTTCCTAGGGTCCAGCATCATCACCGACGGAGGGGGGAGAGCGAGATCTGTGTACCAGGTCCTTCAAGGTTCAGATGTTGGTAAGAAGTCCATAATGGCCTGATACCGGACCCCGAGGAATGAAACTTGGAATGTTACCCCGAGAGCCTCTACGAAATCATCAAGATCCTAGTCTTGATCACTGAATTCTCCTTCCTCCAACAGGCTCTCTTCATCAGCCTCGTCGCCTTGAGAGGATTTTCATGAATCTTCCGATAGGGGGAAGCTCTCCCTCAACTCGCCGGCCAACGGTTTTGGGAAAACTGTCTGATCCATCAGTACCCTCACCTGTTCAGTCATTAGACGCGGGGCACCACTAGATTGTACGTAGTCCTCCAACTCATCCAGATATTTCTTCGCCTCCACCAAAGACACCACAAAACCGGCCCGGACAGGGCCTATACCCGGTAAATCCATCCCGAGACTGTTCAGGTATTCCCATATCTCAGTCAGACTGAGGAGTTTCCGGTTGACATCTCAAATGTCCAAGGCCTCCGGGAAAACAACATTTTCTGGCATGTCGATATGACGTATCCACTTCCCGGGAGCTTGAGTGGATATCCTTTAGAATCCCCATGGTGGCCACCCCTCCGGATGGCATTTCTCTTCTTGGAAAATCGGATCTGCTTCCATAGCTGGATCCGCCAGTATTGCCTCACCCTCAGCTGGTGCTCGTCTCGCCGCCACGGCAGCCCTGCCACCATGAGAGGCCCTTATTTCCCTCCAACCCCGACCTCAAGATAGGGGAGGCCCACCAACACCAGCTCGAATGGTTGGCTACTTCAGCATTTCCCCCGGATAGGCCACCTCCCAGCTTATGGCATACTTTCTCACTAGACCAAAGGTAGCAGTGGTCAGAGGCAATGCATTTCGCATTTTACCGTCTTCCTGTGTGAACATGAGCCACAATTGCCTCATCACACATGGGTGCTCCTCGTGGTGCACCTCCTAGTAGACCTGCGGGGTCAGCCGCTGCAGGCACCAGAATTGCCTCGCGAACTAGTGCAGGTTGAACGGCTCGCAGAGTGGCTCGTGGCCCACCCTCTCCCCCAAGACTCCACCTAGAAAGGCAAGGAGATAGGACCAATGCTCTTCAATCCCCTGACTGTTGTCAGTGAGTACCCCCATCGTCAATGGAAATAGGTGCAAATTAAACTCGTCTACCCTCCACACCCAGTTTAGTACCAACGACATGGTTAATTTGATGGGAAAACTTCTGGAAGCATTCAGAATAGACAGAAGGAAGATTTACCCCAGAAGCGAGATGGGGTTTTGATATTCATAAACCCCCCTGATGTGCATTGTGATCCATCCATAAAGAATATGGAAGGGCCCGCATATCTTCGGTTGTTTCGTGCCCTCGCTAACATGCTATAGAATCTCGTATAATCTAGCAATCATCGGAATCCCCAGATTTACCCATCCCCCCATGGCCAGCACGGATTCCATGATGAAGGAGCTGGGCTACACCCCCATGTTGGTATCCCTCACTGGTAGGATCCAACCGCATATAAGGGTCGTGATGAACGCCGCCAGTCTGACTATCAGCCGTCATTCAGTGCTGAAAATGAATCCCCAGTTCTTCCATTGGTTGTCCTCCAAGAACCACCAATACGAGTGTTCCTTTCCCTATTGATCACCCTTCGGAAAAGTTCGAGGCCTTGGTGGAAACTCGCAGTCCACTGGGAAGTTCAGGAACTTCTTGAACCACTTCTTCAAGTGCATATCCCTCACTGCATATTTATCTTCTCCGAGCACCAGTCCCATCAATGCCAGCGCTAGCCGCGAAATCTACTCCGGATCCTCCCACACACTCATGACGGGGAGGAACTCATCATACATAGCCCCATGATCGGTACCCCCAAAAACTGATGGACATTCCATAGACTGATGCCAACCTCTCGATGGTGTAGGTGAAAAGTGTTGGTCCTAGACGACCATCTGCTCAACAGCTCCGGCATCTGCTATTTCACTTGATAAATGTGGAATTGGGAGGCCGATACCGCCTCATACAATCCCACTCTTCTCAGTTCAGCTACAAATTCCTCGCATGAGGCACCAACCCAGTAGGCCCACGCCGAATAATTGGTGATGTTTCCACCCTGGCACAGGTTCCACTCATCGGACCACCCATTATTCGAATCCCTCAAGGCCGCCTTCAGTATTGTGTGGTACGTTGGAGGGGACGTCTCTGGTTGCAATGGCTTCCCATCAATGTTGTTCAGATGATTGTACAGGTGGTCGGCAGTGACAGGTGTGTAGTCCTCCTGCACATGATCATCAGCTACCCTGAACCATTGGCACTGGCACGACGTTCTCCAGAACCAGCAAGCTGGTTCGTTCCTACTCCCCTCAAGAATGAGATGACATCCCTTAACCCGAAGCCATACAAGGGCAGATTCTTTCACAATAGATGGTTCTTTTTTCGCTCTAATAGCAGTTCCGTCAAAGAATTATGGTCTGAGTTTCTTTATAGTAGCTCCCTTAGGCCCAGACAGTTGGCCATCTCATCCCTCCTGGAGGCATCCACAAGCACCCCTTGGGAATCTTCTCGATGGGCCATTTGTTTTTAGAGGTTTGGGATATTTTATAGCTCAGGTCATGAAGCCTTTTCACAGAGCTCCTTCACGATGCAGAATTGTGGAGCCTAGCCATGTCCTGCAATCACAGGTTCTCTTGGCACTATCACGGAGTCAGAGACTCACGGTTCGCCGCAAAGCTTGATTCGTTGTGAGAAGTCGCAGAGTACGTGGAGCTTCGCGAATCGAGAGTTCAAAATAAAAATGTCACGGAAAAAGGAAAGGACAAAAGAGAGTTCAGACCCTCCTATTTATAAGCGGCATCCCTCGAGGCTTTGTAGTGCATCCAGCCCGAGCGGAGCTTCGTGGCGCGTCCACCCCGCATGGCCCATGTTCGCCTCGGGCGCCCTATTTGCGAGTCAGCACCACAAACGACCGATGATTTTGGAGATTTCCATTAGACTTTGACCCTTGATCCATCTACGGCTCCATGTCTGAGGGGGGCATTTTTGGCGCCAAAATATTGGACGAAAAGAATGAAGAAAAGAAGGCACCACGACCTGCCACGCGAATTCACAGCGTGGAGCCCCCCAAGCTACGCGACCGTCATGAAAAAACAATGGCGGGATGCCCCGCGAGTTCCCCTGACATTCGCAAACCCGCCGTAAAGCAAAGGAGGCGGTACCCCTCTGCGATCCCGGTAGACTTTCACGACCCGCCGTGATGCAACCAAATCCCTCTTCACACCGCGTAAGCTCTGCTTCACGACGCTTCTTGCCTATAAATACCAAGCCCCCCCCCCTGAACCCACAGGACGGACAATCCGACCTTTCAGCTTATCCGCTCCTGAATCGCGAAGCACCCTTGTTTCTATGAACCATGAGCTCCACGAGGTATTTTTGCTTCGCGAGGAGCCTCCGCATTGTCTCGTTTTCATCCCCTCTTCCGAGAGGGATTCCATTTGCGAAGACCAAGGGCTTTTGCAAATGAAGGGGATCCCCAAGAAGACCCGGGTTGTAGCAGAGCATTTATGATTCGCAAAACACCCCACCTATACATGTGATCCACATACCAAGGTAGGTTCACTGTACTTCGTGAAGAAAACTGCTTTGCAGTACTTTGCTTCGTGAGTCACCTATGCTCCGTGAGGCAGTGCTCCATGAACACCCTTCCACTTCGCGAAGCACCGCTAACTTGAACCTCGGCCCCATGCTAAGGCTAAGGAACCCCACTTCGCGAAGCACACCCCTTAGCAATTTCCCTTTACCACACAGAGAAACCGAGCTCCACAATGCCTCAGCCTATGGACCCATCTACTTGGAAATTCCTTTTCCCGTGTGGCCCTCCAAGATTTCATGAAGTGATTTCAAAGCACCCTAGACGATACCACCCATAGATCCACTTCCCTTAATTGTTCTTTTCATAGGAACGCTAATGGATGTTGCTTCATTGTATAGCCACACTAACGTGGACCCCTCAATGGTTCGCTCTCTGACCCCCCTTTACTACGAAATTTTTGGTACCTTACCTCCCACAAGGATCATAGGGTACTGGTTATGTAAGTCCTAAGGGTGCATAGTAAACCCACCTCATCCGAGATACAATACATTAAAATTCCAAGAAACCTCGTCCTCAACACATGATGTTAAACTGAGATCCGTCCCCATTCCATGCACACAGTGTCCCCCCGACTCAGACATTTTTATGTCGCTCGTCTCCATAGGGTTGGGATCACCCCCCCAATGGGATGATATCCTCCCTCTCGAAATGGAATTTGTATGCGGGGAAGGGTGGACATCATGGTGTAAGACCCTAGTCTTTGCACCAATGAACCTCTGTACCTCCCCGCCGCTAGGGCCAGTGGAGGGTGTGATAGGTAATGATGCACCTCATTTCTTCGATCCCAAATCCCCACTCACTCTGCGCTTTTTCGCCCTTCGGGCCACTATCCTGGAGTAAGTCCCAACACTATGGGTATCCTAACGCCTAAGACCCTATATTATTTTCACGGACACATTCTTCTTGACGTGATCATCAAGTCCCTACAACCTCTTGTTTCTCACACCGAGCATGACTCACGTGGACATAGAGTGGAAACAGACCATGACAAACCATGGGCCGCCTCAGAGTGTAAGCCCCAAACTCCCATCCTGCATGACATTAAACTGCACACCTAAAATACGAGGACATTTATAATTTCCAAGGCGTGGTACATAGGAATCCCCAATGAGGTTCAAGCCCATCACTCAGTCGTTCCGACCTCCTCACATCGGTTCACCCTCATCCTGCATGACGTTAAACTGTATTCCACACCACCCGAACTATGAGGACTTTGATCCATGTCAAGGCATGGTACGTAGAAATCCTCCACGAGGTTCAAGCCCACCACCAGTGGACCCCTGGGATCACATTCATGTCGGTTCGCTGACGAAACCCTTCCCGAACTACGAGGACTTTGATCCATGTCAAGGAATGGTACGTTGGAAGCCTCTCTGAGGTTAAATCCCATCACACAACGGACCACGGTCCTTATTCATGTTGGTTCTCCGACACCCAAATCCCTTCATAACTACGGGGTATTTGATCCATGTCAAGGCATGGTATGTAGGAAGCCTCCATGAGGTTCAAGCCCAACACCCAATAGACCAAGGTCCCCCTTCATATCGGTTCTCCAACACACCCTCGTCCCACATGATGTTAAACATCATCCCAATACAGTGGTAATCTATTGTGATCCCATCACCCAGTTGTTCTGACATCTCTTCATGTCAGTTCAACATCCCCTTCTCAACCCGAACTAGGAGGACTTTGATCCATGTCAAGGCATAGTACGTAGGAAGCCTCCCTGAGGTTCAAGCCCCACCATCATTCATCAGACCAAGGTCCTCCTTCACATCGGTTCATAGGCACCCCATCACGAACTATGTGGACATTGATCCATTTGAAGGCATGGTATGTAGGAACCCTCTCTGAGGTTCAATCCCATCACTTGTTGGTCGTTCCAACCCCCTTCACATTAGTTCTCACCAATCGAACTACCAGGACAGTGATTCGATGCCATGGGGATACGTAGGAAGTCTCTTCAAGGCTCAATCCCATATCTACCTCCATCTCCATGATGGTCCCATCTCATTCCTACTCCACTCCATTCAATTTTCCATTACCCATCTTGATTCTTACCCAGGCTGCCACATCCTGGTGTGATCGTGCCACCTCATTCCCCCCTCCATAGAATTCAGGAAGCCACCCACGCATTGGCCCCAATATCGGTGATACCTCAAGGGGGTTCTTTAATCTGATCCACTCTAAATAGTGTTCTGATCAACCCGATCTGTCTCCGTTAGATGTTCAACTTGCGGCATACCCTGTGTTAAACATAGGAAGATGAGGAAAAACTCAGAAAAATGCCAATGACATATGATTCCCCACACTCAATGTGTGATGCACCGGGATTTCATGCCCTCGACAGCCCTATAATAAGGGATAACAGATAGACATGCCAATTCCATAGTGTACAGACACACCAGAGAAGTCTCAACGTGACTACTCCCCCAACTAAAGGTTGCTGCCCTGAACGGACCCCTTGGAATGTCCTGGCAGAAGCTGTGTAATGAACCGGCGACCATGGAAACATGAAACTGGGAAGAGTTTCACAAACAACGTATTAATTATATGAGAGAGAACCTGACTAGGTGACAAGTTCCGAGGAGGAATCCATGGAAGGAGGAACCGACATCCCATTATCCCAGTTTCGATCAAAGAGCATACGTCCCTGAAAAAGGGGTGAATGCTGCCCACCTTTGGAAAGCGAGAATGTAGGGAAATAGCCACATGTCCTCCACAGACGGATGCGCGCACCCCAGAGAAAGCGTCGGAAACAACATCCTATTAAATTTTTGGCATAAAGAATTCAAAAGGGGAAATAGTTAATTGGGGCTCTAGTTATTTAATTATTTATTATAGGAACAATAAAATAGTGGAGAAGGTTTAGAGTTTTCTCCACATAAATGTGGTGTTAAAGGGGGTTAGAAACTTGGGTGGTCCCCACCAAAAAAATATCTACCCAAGGGTGGTTATGTTCGGGTGGGACCCACCACCATAACCTCTTATGGGAGGTTATGGTCTGGAGGCCCCCACCTCTAACCTATTCTTTGATGTTTAAACCATCTCAAAATAAAAATAATTTATCACCTTAATTTTATTTAAATTAATAAAAAATCCCAAAAACTAACTTCCATTCCCTACCAACTACTATTGTGGTGAAAGTCTTCTTAAGCGAATACCAGCGCTGGTAGTTCTATGGTGCCCTCAGATTTAAATTCCAAGAACCTGTTCAAAATATATAAAATCCCGCTCATACGTTTACTGAACGTACTTGAAAAAATCTTAAATAACTTATTCCAGGCACACCGGGCATCGGAATCAAGCACCGTAAATTTTCGCGGACTCTTAAAATTCCCATGTATTTAAAAAAATACATGGAATATACGGGTCTTTACAAGTGTGAAAAGATCATGTAGCATTCCAATATTTAATCAATTTGAGGTATATTCATATTCAAGGTTCAGTCCAATACCTTCAATTAATTTGGTATTGGGTGCTACAGGTATGCAACCTACTATTCATTCACATTTATTACGGTCAATTCATATAAAAAATATACGTTCCAATTTTCAATTCACATTTAATTGAAAATTGACTAAATTTCATTAGGTGAGACAATTATAAGCCTGCATTGTGGGTTCTTATTAAATTAAGATCATAATCATTCCATTTAATGTAGAAAGATTACCCTTAGGGAGTTCAAGTGAAGGCACACCCGAATGGTTGTTTAAACGTGTCAAAACACTAAAACCCTAATATGGTGTAACCGTAGAGATTGGGAGGATTGAGTTGTGGGTGTAACCATAAACAATTAATTATATATTTATAATGAGCATAACCATACTGTTCTAATGAGTAAAATCATGTCATATAAATTTATGAAATAAAAGAAAAAAATATGTGGTTACCATACATATATTCCCAAAATTATGAACATTATGGATAAATTATAGACCCCACAACATATATTGGTATCATGCTTCTCCTCTAGTATTTACCCATCATTTGGATTAATAATATTAGATCTTATAAAAAGATAAAAATGATCAAATCCTGGTATCTTGGTCGAGAGGAGAAGAGAATGAGAATGGCTCATGGGGACTCGAGTACTCACTGTTGTGAATTTATGGTGATGAACGAAAGCTTGATCGGTTTTCGGATGAAGGAGATCTCATCATCCCATGTTTAGATCTTATAAATGATATAAAAGGGGATATATATATCTTTATCCCACGTAATATCATATTAATGAAGATGGTGGTGGCTCAATTAAATCAATAATTGAAAAGGACAACTTTCCCTTAAAATAGATTGTGTATAGTTTTTCCACCCGATTTGAAAAACTATTGGCAAACCATGTATAGCTATATGGGAAGAAGTGGTTCCCTCACTATTAGGCTACACAATCTTTCACCAACCATGGTAGGTTTCTCTGTCTGAACTAACACAATCAGCATGGTTTTCCAAACTGTTTGAAATTCCTACACAGTTTACTCTAAAACACGTTCCCAGAATATTTTTTTTTCAAAAACACGGGTTTCAGGCATTAAACATACCTTAGACTCCCCTAGGAACTTTTTAACCCCATTGGAATCCATATTATGTCCAAAATAAGGATTAGAATGAAAATTAAATCTTCCATACCAGAGTGAAAAACATGGTTTTTACAATGAATCCCCATATGACGGTCTTATATTCCACTTATAAGAAATTGTTTACATCATTGTATTATCTATTAAACCAATATAAATAATATTTAAATAATATAATCAGTAACAAGATGGATGTATATTATTATTTATCTCTTCACCATTATTTATAGAATTCTATTAATTATGAATAGTTTAATATAATTTATGAAATATTCCATAAATATTCATTGTTTTTATAGAATGAATCATAATTTAATATATTAAATGTTTTTATTAAATTATAATTTCAAAATAATATGAGAATAAATTATAAATTGTAAAAAAATCATTATTGAATTGAGTGATATTCCTAGGTATTATTAGTATTAAGATATCACAGTAATAGTTTAGATTATATTCTTACATTATTATTGAATGTAAAATTATTATACTAGTAAATAATTATAAACTATTAATTAATTTTAATTACTTATTCATTATATATAACATTAAAAAATCACAATGATAATGTTGAAAAAAATATATTTCAATACTTTACTGAATGGCCCAAATGCCTTCTTTTTTTATTGATTTTCTGATAACCCCATTTGAAAGGATAAGGGGTAACCTTTACAAGGAATGTAGACTTAAGAATTACATTTCGTGTTGGCTTGAATATGACATTTTCATTAATGAACCAAAAAATATATCACTAATAAATGCCTTTGTAAACCAAATTATTTTTTCAAAACGAATTGAATTGTGACTTATTAAACACAACTCACGCTTCCCTGAAATATATTAAGGCATTAAATATTAAAATGGATAGATGAGGTTAAATGAACTTCCACCAAAAAAATATTAACAAATAATTTAAATAAATAAAATGTGAACTAATTCATTAATGAAATTTCATTGAAATTTTATAGTAGAAACCCCATCTCATCTCCAAAACACTCCATTCAGAGGTAGACACTATAGATAGCATCAATAGTATTCTAATGCATCTAACATTGGTTAGTTTTATGGATAAAAATACCGAACATTAGAGGACCAAACTTCTAAACTACAATAAAAAATTGTCCTGATGAAAAAAATCAACAAAATGGTCAGTAATGTTTTTTTTGTAAAAATAAGGGAATAACTCTAGGAACAAAAAATAATCACTACCAAAATATTCTATATCAAATCCATACATGATCTTGTTCTATCTATGCTAAAGAATGTATAAAATCCCTAAAATGATAGGATATTGGTCTAGAACTACCATCACCTCAATGTATTTCATTAAATACATGTAGAGAATCTCACATAATTAAACAACCAAATACCTTTAAATCAACTCATATGAACACATTTCATTATATGATGGAAAATTTGAGTGACTAGCTAATAATTCCAACTCAGGGATCATCCATAAGAATGAAATACAAAAAAAACTGTCAAATGAAATGTTTATGGATATGCAGCCTCAAATTTAATGTCTATATCAATATTAGTCTCTTGCCAAGAATTAAAATTTACTTATATTATCTATAAATACTCATAAATACTTATGTAATTCATTAAATATTATAATAAACAAATCAATAATCATCAAATTGTTCACCATTATTTTCATTTCATGGTTGAAATCCGCTTGACTATGGAAACTAAAATTCTATGGATAAAAAATTCAATATACAATAAAATAAATCACTTCCATCCAATTAAAATATAACAAAAGAAAAATCTTCATGGTTATTCATATTTTATTCTATTATCCGGAATTTATAAGGCTAATGGAATAATTTTATTTTCCTTCATGTAAAAGATCAATAATCTTTATGAGACACACTACAAATAACTCGAGACAGTATATCTATATTAGTAAAAATTTCACTTTTATCATTTCCCCCAACCATGAGTCCATTGAAAACCACCAAGCTACTCAATCATCACAGATATAAATTGGTTGTAAAAAAACAATTAACTCTACAAAAATTAAATAGTGCACATATGTATCCACTAGGATCGGTCTAGCCTAGATTTTTTAATCATCTGGAAAATTGTTTCCATATGTATACAATGTTTATCCTAACTATTATAATGAGAAATTCAATGTCAAAGAAACCCCAAGACCATTACATTCCTGAATCATGGCTATGATAGGAGATAATAAAATTGAGAAACAAAACCACCTCTATAATTAGTAGCTATAAAGTGAATTTAAAATCAATAAATTCTCAAATATGTATAAGAACCAAGGGAGGAAAAAGAAAATTCATTACCATGGAATTTTGATGTACGTAAAGTCATGATTCCATTTGAATTCTATCACCATTTTATAAAGCATTAATTATCAGATTTGATGGTTGGTGTCCATTGAAGTTTGACCATCTATGAATTTATTTAAAAAACTAATATATTCTGCTCCAACCAAGATTCAATATAATTCACCCGACCCATGTTGATATTATGTATATATTTCATTGAAGTGTCAATATATTTTTCAATGGTGAAACATCACGAATAATTATCTCCGATGAATTGGAAATAGGGTTCAACGTTAGTATAATACGGAGGAGGTATGATTTTTCTGTCCTAATGTGCACAAAATATTTAGTGAATATTTTTAATTTTAGATAATATTAATCTCTATGTTTTTAATTATTCATAGGATTCAGGGCGATTAACCCATATGATTCAATCAATGGTTTTTATCCTTTCATAGAGATAAATATCAAAGAAGCCTCTTTATTCTGGGAATTGTGAGAAAATTATTTGGAAATAAATCATTATATTTATAATTCAAACTCGTTTCTTTCTTATTCTAGTTCTCCTAATAATGAACAAAATTGTATATTCCCTGTATATAATAATAATGAGGATGAGTAACAACTAATTATGTTTATTCTAATATATATATATATATCAATCATGTAAAATACTAATGTTGTAACCTTTGATTAAATTACTTTGATGTTTTGATCATTTATAATATAATTTTAATTCATTATCATGAAATATAATTTTTTAGAAATGATTTATTATATTTGGTTTCATATTAATTTCATTCTATATTAACTCTATATTTATATATTAATTTTTTTTAAAAAATTAATGTTTTCAAAACAGTTATACATCTATAAATTGTATAATGTTTTTTTAATTTTTTTATTTTTAAATTCTAGAGGAAATTTGTTTTTTATAAATTTGAAAATGAATTATATAATTGGTTGTGAATCATTGTAATTTTAAATGAATCTATTATAGTATTAAATACCTCTCTTGGATTTTTGGAATCTATGAATTGGGAAGTAAGACTTAATATCTAAACCAATATATTGTTTGATCTCTCTATATTTTCACTTTTTATATTCATTAATTTTATTATACTCATTTATTATCATTAACTTATAATCCATGATAATATTTGGAAAATTATAATTCATTTTCTTCAATAGTTTTATGACCAACATTATGAATAAGAAAATAATGTCGTAGATAGTGATATCATAATAATATCATGTTAAGAATAAAATTATTTAAATGTTAAAATTTATTTGGATATAAATAAAAATTATTATATAGAATAAATAATCATTAATATACACATATGTATTTTAAGGAATGTTAATGGTCCCTTAGATTACTCATTTTGAATTTTGTACACATATAAAACACATAAGCATCGGTGTATATATAAAAATTCTAAATAGTTATACATGTAATAAAATAATACTGATAAGAATTGAAAGTTTATGTTTTATCTTGAATGATTCTATAATATGAATTTTAATATAGTTTAACATGTATATTAAGACATATGATTCTATAATTATTTTACTTATTTTCTATTTTTATGATTCCATAAATATGTTTTACATATGGTTGTATGTTATATTAATACATGACCTACTGTATATTATATTATTTTTTATTTATATGGGGCGGTTACTTATATATCATGATTATATTTTTTTTAATTTAGTATTGTCTTTTAAGATATATATTTTATTATAAATTATTAGATATCATACATTATCATATATGATAATAAATTTATCCTAGGTTATGGATTCCGAAAACCTTTTAAATAGATACCATCTTTTGGGGGTTGAGGACCAGGTTTGATGTCATCTTGTCAGTTTTTCCTGATCTATATAGTGATTTTCACCATAGGTAAATAATTAACATAAAATGATTTCAATTTTTCAATTATAGATGCATTCATAATAATTGTGTTGAATATAACATCAATTTTTTCTCGAACATAGGGAAAAATAAATCCTAAAATGCATACCTGAGGAAATATTAATGAAAATGTTGTTTTGATGATATAGGGGGTCAATTTTTTATTAATGATGTAGATCAATCCCGATCGAAACTAGGTTGTTCTATGATTATGAATTCCTTAGATTAATTATATGTAAACGAGATCATATATATTTTTTATAATTATATTTTATTCCATAATTTTTCCTTTATTTTTATTAAAATATACATTTAAATATTCAATATTGGATATCCATGAAATATTTATCATAGATATATAATTACATTCATATCAATCAATTTTTTTTCATTAAATTTATTTATTAATTTATCGATTCATTTTTATTAAAGGAATATAATTTTTTTTATAACTATATTTTTAAATAATTAAATAATGTGTATCATCTGAAATTCCATTAATAGATCAAACGATGTTTTTAAAACTAATATAGATATAATTAACTATGTTATGGGAAAAACCATTATGAATTTTAATATTCCTGTAATGATTGAATATTTTGATTCATTACTGATTTATTATGATTAATATAAAATTGAAATGCATTCAAATATTTTATTATATATTTTATCTCATTATTAAAATTTTATTATTATTTAAGTAGTTTGAACTATGATAAATCTAAGAAAAAATTTATAATAACATATTTTTATTATATTTGGAAGTATGACTTTTGGAACAATAGTATTGGGAACCAGGCATAAAATTTTATAAATATAAATAACATGAAAAAAATTAAGATGCCACAACATGCATTCATAAATAACAATATATTCAATTAAAAATGGAATTCCCAAAAATATTTATAGATATATAATTTATGAGTTTAAAATAATGAAAAAACATTTTATTCGAAACTAATTATCGATTTCAATTTACCACTGTACCATTATATATTTCTATAATGATATGGTAAATAAAAATTATTTATAAAAATAATTAAGAAAACTAAAGAATATATATAAATAAAAAATTGTTTGTTTTTCTATTCAAATCATTTCATAGTTAGTTATTCCAAGTCTATGTGTTGTAAAAAAATTAAATAAAACTTTACATTAATAAAAAACTAAAAACTTTTGTGCATGATTAATAAATATCAAATAAACATACAAAATATTAAATACTTATTTTTTCATAAATATTAATTATTATTATTTCATGATTTTATTCCTATAAAATAATGAATAAAGTTTATTTAGGTGTTGTAATGATGTACATGATAATTTTGGGAGTAAATAGGCATATGTGTCAAAATTAAAGCTTTATGATCATACTATTTTATGAGTGGGAGAAAAATAAATGTTTGGTGGGATATGCATTAAACTTTTCATTATCAATTATACATTATATATTCTATGGTGGGACACTAAAAATCACATGAAAATAATTATTTCTATAAATGTAAATCCAAATTGTAGAGGGACTACCTATAAGAAAAAATCAAAATGTATAATTATATTAATATTAATTCCAACTTATATATATTCTAATTATATTATTGATTGAGCCAAAAATTTAAAACTTTTCCAACTTAAATTCAATTATTATAATAATATTATGTTCTTGAATTTTTTGATTGTACAATATTTATAAATATTAGATATTTATTTAATTTAATCGATGTAAGTATACAAGTTTGAAAATATTATTTTACAATTCATTAGATTTTGATTAATTTATTGATCTTAAATTAAAATGTGTTTTTATGCACTTATAGTTGGAAGAAGGGAATGAAATTTAAAAAATGGAAAATGCATTATGATTTTCAATTTTTTACTAGACATAACCTATAAAATTAGTCAATATAATATCAAGATGCATAATTAAATAAAACAAACAATCAATATGGAAGACAATGCATTTCTAGGTTATAGTTTACAATCAACTAAGTACTGAAAATTATATATGTATGTAGTTGTTATAAAGCTTCACTCATATGAATGAAGCATATTAGTTTCCAATTATACAGAAATAACAAAGTAAATTTTCAGTCATCACTTTTCATAGTGTGATATCTTTTCTGATAATCCAATCATAGAAATTATTATCTTCCTATCACTACCCATTAAACAATAATACCTTATGTCAGCAATAGCAATGAGAAAAAGTATAAAAATTATTTTTATTGGTTTTAATGAATAGTTACAATGAAATTCATCTTATCAGTTGATATGAATATATTGAAATTAACAACGGAAGGTATTATGAATATTTTTAATCAATACAAGCAATTAAAAATATGGTATAATAGTCATGTGGATAAATAATTATACAGAACATCCCTTCATTAATTATTACATATCAATATATATATATATATATATTATAACACAAGAAATATATAATTATTTAAAACTAAACAGAATCCGAATTTTTGATCAGTATGGTGAAATAAACATATATTATATTGTCAAAAATGACACAGATATATAGAAAAAAGATAATTTAATAATGAAAATCTTAATTAATCACCAAAAAATGGTAGATAAATTAACAAGAAACATAATATACATGTTATAAAAAAATTTAAGGATATAATAAGAATCAATATGAAGGATGATTTTCTATCCATTCATTTAATATATATGCCACTTGGAGAGCCAATACATGATCAAGGGGAAAAGCTAATTTCCCATAATCAATTCCAGGTTTACATAGGAAGGGGAATAAAAATTTAGGATCAAAGATTGGGATGGTGGAATGATAATGTAGAGGAATATTTTTCAATTTATTACTATTCTATAAAAAACCATCATTTATAATTGATGATTCCTTATAGATTCCGTATTCATGTGTTTGAATCTATATAACGAATCTAAAACCAAATAAAAGTTATCCTAGTATATGATTAAATACACTCTTCCATTATAAATAATATTATTACTAGTGAATAATTTTTCCATCATGGAAAATAATTCTAATAACATCTTAGTCTTCCATTCATCTAATATTATCATTTATTATATAATTTTGGTTTTATTATAGTTCTATTTTAAAATGCATTTTCATTGAGGGATTACTAACTGTTGTAAGTTAGGTTTAGATGGGAAATATATTTTTGAGTTCAAGAAATAATATTTTTATGATTCTATTTCTATTTAAATACTATTGTTAATCACTTTGTTTTGTGGATATGGGTTGTTCATAGTGCTCCATAATATATTATTATGATGTAATATATCTATACATTGGTTAATTTGAGATTCAACTTCTTAAATATAAAATATAATAAAATGGAGCTATGTGTTTATAAGTAGAATAGTTTATGTCACCGATGGAATCATGTGATACAAACTACCTTTAATTACTTTTCAAATGTATATAGACATTGTGAGATTATGTTTACGATTGACAATCCAAATATACCATTATACATTAATTCAGTAAAAAACAAGTGTATATAGATATATGGAATTTGGTATTCAATGAAATCTTTAGACACCCTTTTTTAATGGAATTATATTAATTGATACATTAATATGTATTTTATTGAGGATAAAAATATTTATACTAATTTTCATATTAATTATTAAATTTTAAATCCATTAAATTAAATATAATATGCTCAATTTTGATTATAAAACAAATTCTTTTGCCTCAAAATGTACATTTTTAATAGTAAATACACCACATGGCCACCTATTTATTAGATACATTATATCAATAATTAATAAAAAATATATATTGTGAAACAATGGACAACTCTGAATTTTTTAGCTTATTAGAGTTAAAAATAGGATTTTGGCCATATTATTTTATTATTAAGAGTATTCTGAATTAGAAATTATTTGAAAGATAGTTTCAAATATAATTTTAGGAATTTCTACTTGAATTAAAACATATGTGGCAATAAATTTGAATTGATATTTAAACTATTATTTTTATCCTATATTTACTAATTGATTTTCTTTAAATTATATTTCTTCTAACTAGAAAATATATAATAACAAATTTTTGGTAGTATTTAAAAAAAATATTTTCACTCGTTTCTAATTATATGGTTAGTATCCATGGGAAAAAATATATTAGGGACAATTGTTGAGTGTATATTGTCGAGAGATAAGATCCTTTTTGATCAAATAGTTAATCATATTTGGATTTGATTAAAATAGAAGAGAAAAATAAAAATATATATAGTTATTCAAAATATCATTCATTATACTAAAAAGAAACTTGTTGAACCCCAAATTCAGATTTTATGTAATGGTTTGATGTTATAAATGAATATTTTTATAATAAATCTAATGTGGTAGGCATTAAGAAGTGGTTATTTTTCTTTTCATAATTCATCCACATGTTGTTTTCCCATTATAAAAAATAAAAAAATGAGAAACGTGTTAAAAAAATTATAGAAAACTAACGTTTGTTATCTAATCATGTCACCCAGTCTAGCCCACCAAAAGGCCATGTGCATGCATTTTTTATTCTATAGGACAACGAAAATATGTCGGGCTATAAAAAATATATTGGGGAGACTACACCCAATATTTAGAGTAAAATATAATAATAAATAAACATAATTTATAAGAGGAAAAACGAAATTGTACACAAAATAAATAAATTTAAACAATATCGTGGTATAATAAATGAAAGGAGGAATAATGTTAGACAAACACATATCATGTGAAAAAACAATAGTCACTCACCGAGTGGGATCACCATATATAAAAAATTTGTAAACTGAAAATAATTAAATCATCCTATACATACAACACTGATCAAAACTACATACTGAATATAGAAGCCTTAGGAGAATAAATGTACCAATCATGATAGTTCAAATGAGTGGCCCCACTTGATCATGGATCAATTTGACTCTTCTTGATCCATTTCAAAAATAGTATTATATATAAATGAAAACATATTTTTTGTTACCACATCATGGTGATTGTATAGGTTATTTGAAATTAATTCTAAAAGGACACCCCTAGTTGGGAACATTAAGTCAACTAAATATATAGGTTTATGCACCTTTGATATTCTCATAGCAGTTGAAAATAATAAAAATTCAATGAAAATAAATATCTCCATTAAAATAAATGTCAATAGATAATATTAATGATTACAAAAGTCCGTGGATTCTAAACAGAAATTTGTGGTTAATATACCCCCAATCTAACCCAAACTAGAGGATTTATATATTATGCCTCACCATTCCACTTTACCTCAGTCATGTATCCATGATATATAAATATTTTCATGATGTATAAAAAATGAAAAAATAAAAAATACAAGGGAATAACCATAGGTTTTTGTAAGACTGAATAAATCAATATGTATATTGAAATCAAAAGTTCCTATTTAGATAGAAATCAAACTATTATCCAAACCTTAGAGGACATGGAATTTAAAAAAATTCCTTTATAGCAAATCAAAATTCAAACAAAGGTGTTATAGTGTACGCTTCCCAAAGGATCCCTCAATATATGGTCACGATGGGTGGAATGTTCCATGGGTCCCATGAATCCATGGGCTTGTAAAATAAATTCTACTTCTTTTCACATACATATAGCTCAGAGCACCAAATAACTATGATATAATTATTCTTTCCATACCCAAACTCTCAACTTTATGGGATTATTCATCCAAATTTTGCATTATGTCCCCACTCCAGTATAACAACATCCTGCCAATAGAGGTGAGAACAATATTAATTCTCATGGCCAATGCCAAAAATATGATTTCCATTTTTTTTCATCATAAATCAAATTTATAATGATAAAATACCTAAAAATCATGGAATGTGGCCAAAAAAAATTGGCACGATCCAACACTCATACCCAAAAATCAAAAAAGCTAAACAAGATGGGCCATTATATTCATGGATAAAGGCTATCCTAGAAATGGGTTAATGCATATAGTGAATCCTTTATTCAAAATTATAAAATATTTATCGCACTCTACCCTTGGAAAAAAAGATGGGTATCCCATTTTCCTTATTTTCAAAATATTAGGAAATATCCTATAAAAGACCATTATACTTCCCCAAAACTCTCAAGACATTCCCATCATACAATCCTAAAATAGAAAAAAATTCTCAATAGAGTGGATTAAACCGAATAATGAGTTCCATTATCTCACCCAATAACTTGATCCAAAACTAGCATTAAAAACATCATCATGTGTCCCACAATATGCTTTGACTAATCCATGATCAACAACACCCAATAACGGCATCCAAAAGCATATAAACTACCATAATATTAATCTCAATGGTCATTCTGACCTCCAAAAAAGAGATCCAAAAAAGTCTCCCAAATAAACAAAACCCCATGTGAAATAACTATGAATGAAAAAAATATCTTGTTTCAAGGAAAACATCTCATCCTCAGATACAACAATTCCTACAAGGGAATATAAAAGGGTTACTTAGGCATGACTATTACACTTAAAGTCACCTTAATATAACATAAATATATTGAAATCTACCCTAGACCCGGGTTACTGTACATTAATCCTCTAACATAGGATCTAATCCTAAAATTCTATACCATTGAAAAATCAATCCATATATTCAGTGAAAATCCATTATCTCCCTCGATATACTACATGATCTATCATTCTAGGTTGTATCTGAAAAACCCACAATGATAACTCAAATGGAATCTGCACATAAATAAAACTAATTAGATCATTATCCAGAATCTATTACTACATAAAAAATCCCATCATTCTAGAGTATTCTAAATCCAAACTATTAAAAATAATCATATGTTTCTCTTGAAATAAAAAAATCATTGATGTGGCCTATAAATGATGAATGGATTCCAATATCCTGATATTTGTGGGAAAAATAGAATAATTAATATATTATCTTAATTATACATTAAATTATTAAAAATAGGTAAAACTATTATGTTTGGAGATACATGATCGGTTATATCTATAGATGACATATCCCACCAACCCGCAACATTTGAAATGTACCTCTAGAGAACCTGTCATGTATTTCCAAACATAATGGAAATTTTCATCGGGTAAATGGAATTTTCAACTACATGAGATATATATTTATTTACTTGGTATTTTCATACATATGAGGTAGGAAAAAATGTAGTACATGGCCATTTTCTGTATAAATTTCACGAGATCTAGCTTTATTCCCCTTATATCCATGTTCTACCTATATAGGTTTTCTATCCAAATATTCTACCAATGACCTAACCCACAATACATTGATTTTATAGTTTAAAAATACAACATGTAGTTCCTTCATACTAAACTCACACAAACTCATGAAAATTTTCTTGTGTTCATAGAACTTCATAAGATGCACATGGGTTTTACTTAATAAAAAACCACCAAATTCACCCAGTAGCACTGATATCATTCAAAAACACAAAGATCCTCCTCTATTTGGATCCCTAGAAATTGTTTTATGTAATTAAAAAAGTAATTTAACAAATATATATATGTATCTATAGAAAAATAATAAAATGGGCCTACCCCAAAGTGAATTTCATGTTATCTAAACACTAGATCCATGAAATGCACCCACCAACACCAGATCTACCACCGAACGAGCTCCTCGAGTGTAACATTATCCTCCATATACCATTTTATTCCAATCTATATCATGATTACGTGAAATATTGACCCTCAATAAAAAACATGAAAAACCAAAGAGATGAAATGTGAATAAAAATGGAAAAAATAAAAAGGAAGGAAAAGTAAATGAAAAATAATCTCAACATTAGGATCGAAAAACACTATGTATTTGTGTACATTAACGAAAAACCCCCCAATTACAAACCCAAAAATAGGAATAAAATCTCAATCTATGTATCAATTTAATATTTATATTAAATTAATTTTAATAAAAAAATAGAATAATTGAAAATTCTATTCCAAAAAAAATTCAAACTGATCATATTTATACAAATATCCAATCCTAAAATAAAAACCATATTATTGGGCCAATATATTCATTTTGAAAATTATCAAAGATATTTTCACAAGACAAATTCCTTTTTTCCCTAAAAAATGTGAAAACATCAAATTTATACTGTTATTATAGAAAAGATGATGGTGTAGGTTTTTCTAAACATCACAAAATAAAAACTTCTTTCCCCAAATAATCGTTGTTGGTGAACACAATCCATTATACAAATCAAAGAACTAGTTTAAAAACACTATCTAGAATCTCTAATAAAAGTTCATATAGTGACCAAAACTCTCTCTTAACACGTGAAGCATTCATCTATGACCTATTTAACCCCCCCCCCCCCAATCCCACATTAGTACCCTTAACATTTCATCACCTAAATTGTAAAAATACAAATTAATCACTATTTAACTTCAAAAACCAAATTATATTAATGGAAAATCATCCCATACCTGAGTGTTATCATGAAAACTAAGTTAATAAATTATCCTTCCCAACTCACGGAGAACATAAACCTTTTCACTCAACTAACTATATAAGACATGGTTCATGACATTCTATTAATTATTGTGCAGTTCCCACTATATGGATTATTGATTAACCGCTTCAAATCACACAATATAACTCATTATCTAATGGTCTATGTATTAACACATCCTGGCTAAGTGTAACAGCATTCGATTTTGTTTATTTTATGTAATAAATTTATTATTAAATAAACATTTACTTAAATAAAATATATATTGCATTTTTTATTATATGCAACACTTCATTTTTTCATTAAACTCAACATTATATTAAATTTATGCTATATGAAACACTCAACCATCAAGCGTTACACATAACACAATGATTTAAAAAACATGATTTATTATTAATATTTTTATTTAATCATGCACTTTATAACCTAGACATTACAAAAAGTGATAAGAGTACTAATAAATACCTATAAAATATTAAATATAATGTTTTCTATAAGGGAAGCAATTGACAATGAAGTATGTAATTTTCAGTAAGGTCATTTTTTGTTTCGAAAATAATATTTTCTCAAAAAAAGTGTTTATATTATTTCATGATTTATAATAAAATTATTTTTCTCTATTTTGAAATATTTCCATGATAAAAAACATATTTTCTTATTTAAAATGTTAAATTTATCTTTCTATTCATATTTATTTAATTTTGTTAAAAATATTTGATTAACAGTAAAAAATAATGAATTTTAATAAAAATTACATTCAATATAATTTATATATAAATATATGATGTACATTAAAGTGGTTTTGTAGTAATGTAATTAAATTATATGAATATTAATCTAATTTTGGTAATTATAATCAATTTAATATTTATTTTCAATATAAAAATATTGTAAAATATTGAATGTATTTTTTAAATTTATGTATTCACATCACTTATACAGGATTAATTTTAAATTAAAAGACACCACATCTATAAATGTAATTTTAGAACAAATGGATTAAATATTTTTAATTGGAATAATTTATATTATCAAGTTTTTTCAACTTAATTACTAAAAATAATAATTTGAAATGCAGGAATATTTATTCACTATTGTTATGATGAAAATGGGTTTATTAGTGGTTAAAATAAAAAAGATAAGGGTCAAAAAACCCCAAAAATCAGAAACTTATTTTATAGAAATATGTTTCCCATATAACATATAGTCTACATAATGTTCCATGATTAGTCCCTTGTGGAAATATATAATCATATGAGGAATTAATTATTTCAAAAAGCTATAAGTGTGTAACTCACCTCAATTATACATGGAAACACCATCTCCACTCCAATATACACATATAAACCCTTTATATTTTCTATTACCTTGAAAATTCACATCCAAAAAGCATTTCTCACATCATATTGTAATTAGTTTTTATCAACATATTTCCAAGGAAGGACCTTGTTGTAAACCTATAGAGGATACCAAAAGAAGTGGTAACAATCATAAAGGATGATTTTTTTATTTCATCAGACACCACATTCACTTATTATGTAACCATAATGATATCTAATCTAATTATATTTCATATAAATAAGTTATTATGCTTTTTGATTATATAAAACCATTACCACATCAATCAAATAGGTCATCAAACCATCATTAATGTGCATGGTAGACTATCATCTAAAAAATCGTTGTCATTATATTCCATTACAACATATCTTATATGGTTATGATTATTCTTATAATGATTATATATGATATTTATAGCTAAATTATACCTCTATATTGATAATTTAGCATTTATATTTTATTAAATTCAATTTCATTTTGGATATAATAACTCCTCTCATGTGTTCAGTGGACAACCTCTTCACGAAGCGATGTGATTCATTTTCAATAAACCTTTACAAAGTATATAATAATGAAAAATATAGGTTATATCCATGAAAATTTTATTATCATAATGAAATATTCATTTTTATATAGAGATAATATAGAATTTATGATTTTATGATCATTACTTAAAGAAAATATAATACTTACCTATTTTCCCTAATGATCGTTGAATGTGGAAACATTACTCATTTTTTATACAAACTACAGTCTCTATTTTCATAATGTGCATCATTTCTCAAAAAAATATATCATGATAAGTCAAAAATGATTCATTGATATATAAATATTATAATTTTTTCAGTATTTTCATTTTATTTATAATTTATCTCTATTAAACTTTTTTGGATGGAAAATAAATAAATCAAAACATAAATGAAAAAAATAGCGGTTTATACAGAAAATTTGACTTTGACAGTGAATTTTTATGAAACAAGTAAAAGATGGTCCAAAATAAAACATATATGGTATTTTATATCTCAGTATTGATCATTAATTGGTATATAATAATCATATATATATTGTACACGGTGATCAAATGTGCTCAAAATATTTTTATTTATAATGTAATGGATTTATAGTCTCTCATTTATTTCTAAGAGTGATATGATAATTCACAACTCATTTTTGTGTGTTTGTTATATAAAACACCATAGTAATATTATATCATTAATATAATTATTATAATGATATTTAATGTCTAATTTATGTTAGTATTTATTTGGTATTATAATTTAAAAAATTACTTAATCAGTAAGTGATGTTTTACTCAATTTACCTTCATTGAGACATATGGTATATTACGCACATATATTTATTCACATGGTTCATATATATCCCATTATAAATGTAATATCAAGAATTTATTTATAGTTATTTTATTTATTGTTCTATTTTTAGTTATTTTTTAATGTGTATGATTATTAAATAAAACCAAAGTGGTAGTGAATTAAGGTTACAAACTCTTCATTATTTAGGATTTTTTATGATATAGTTTATGATGATTTAATTTTACAATCCATCTACAATGAAACAAATAAATGTTAATAGACACTAGTTATTCATGATATTTTAGACAAGTAGAACATTTTTTATTCTCTTTGGTGCTATAAATAATTGAGAATGATTTTAATAAAAAATTGATAGTATCTCTCTTGTTAGTCGAGAACCCATTTTAAAAAAAAACCATGATTTTTAATTTAGTTTTAAAAAATATCAATTTTTTTTAATTATTAAATATCAATCCATTTTTTTTGATTTTTAAAAAATATGGAATGTATTATTCATGTTCTTTTTGAACTAATGCATATTTTGATTTTATTTAAAACTTGAAAGGAATCATTATTTTAATGTGTACATTGTGTATGAAGTTTTCCACTATCATTTTCTGAAAATAATTTAAATATTTATTTATTCATATTAAAATTTACTTTCATTGAAAAATATGTTATAATTTTTTTTATGTGAAAAATATATTTCCCTCCAGAAATATTTTAAATGGTTTTAAAAATAATACTCCATATTTTCTTAATTCAATCTGAATACAAAAATATTTTGAAAATGTTATAGGTTTTATAAAATGATTTTAATAGAAAGTTTATTTCCATTAATAAATATTATAAGTTATCATTCAAAATACTTCTCCATCAAAGATGATATAATCTGAGTTTACATATGATTTGATGTCAACATGATCTAATGTTATCATTATTATTCATTATATGATTGCTTTTTGTTTATGATAACATGATTTTTATGACACCCAGTTCCTTTCCATGGGTTATACCATGATATAATTCTTATGAAGACTTCATATTTTCACTTTTGATGCACGAATGATATGATGAAATGGTTATGAAGTATATATATATTCAATAGGTTATGATAAAATGAAATGTTTATAAATATAATTTCATTTAATTGGATATGATATGACAAATGTTTTATGATATTTTTTACACTTATTTATGATTTTAAATAATTTAAGGTTGTGACATGAATCTACCTCCCATTAATTGTGTACTTCTAAGTGTTCTATGAGCATACATGTTACATTGGTGGTCATCCCAGTGCAGAAAATGTGGGTACATGGGTAGTTAGTTAATGCGGGGAAAAATAGTTCACTGGTGGTTAACCCATGCCTAATAATGATACAAATGTTGTTTTCAAAATCTTAGCATTTATGAAAATAGTTTGTGGGTATCCTGGACATAATATATTCTATTTTTTGTATGCCTAAAATCTGGGTCTTATGACAATTTCATGCTCTCATGGATCATTTTCATTGATTTCTTCATGATTCGTGTATAATGAACATCCCAAATTTATTCCATGACACATTTTTATGATCTATGATATAGATGTTATTATTTTTATATATTATTATCACTTTTTTATACACTTTTTCTCACCAAATGATTATTCTTTTTTCCTTTTTTTATCTTTTTGGTCATTTCAGACCACCCTTTCATGTGTATCCTTTCCTCAGGTAATGAAAAAGGACGCCATTAGGATATTTCTATAAAGTGTAATTAATGGGATGATATTTTTTGGAATATGGATATTCATTTATTTAATAATAGGAATAAGTTCCTAATCACCAGTGTCAAGGAACTATTATGATCATTAGGGGTGTTCTTGCATAATTTATTGAATATTCATATAAAATTAAGTAATTTATATATATGAAAATATCGGTTCCTTATATGTGGAATCATATGATTGGTTTAGTTGATCATTTTAAATTATGATGATAAAACCATAGTGGGATCCTGATGGAAATGTTTATGGATAAGACTGATGATGAGATCAAGAATAAGAAAATGTCATAGGAATTTTGTAAAGGAATGATGGAGTAGTTTATAATAAATTACATCACTATTTAGACAAAAGTAGTGGATGTGTCTATTGAAAATATGTACCTAGGTGTAAAAACATTGAAAAGGTTGCGTTGATCAATACTACATCATCATTATGATATCAATAATGCTCTTTTATACACACCTATTTTGTATCATATGAGAGATAATTTTATTAAATTTCAAAATTAATTATGAGCAATAATAATGTTTTTATATAAAACATTATTATAAATGGCCAAGATATAGAATATATTTTAATCTATTAAAATAAGGTTTCATGATTTAAGCATTGCATAAATTATTTTCTCTGATTATGTGTTTTCTCAATAGGATTAGTGTTTCTCACATAATGTTTTTAGTTTTAGATAATTTTATGAACTCATATGTATAATTTCAATGATGATTTATTTGGATAATGAAATGATTTTCCTCATGATCATCAAAATTTATCAGTGTCTAGAATTTAAAATACTGATTATATGATTACAAAAATATACCAATTTATATGTCATGATGGTCTTATAAATGATCATTGTGGAGGAGATATCTTATTGAGTACTATATTAAGAAACATCCACCTTCTTTTAGTGGTTATTTTGATCCACTATTTTATGAATAGTGGATTAGACCACTCAAAATATATTTCCCATTATCCAGTGTTCAAAACATAAAAAAGTTAATTTCTCTATCCAACATTAGAAATATTATGTGGATAACTAGTGAATATTAGGAAAATGATCAACAATACTCTATGGATTGGTAGGTATTGATGAACATATTTTCCAAAAAGTAATTTTTGTATATTCTTTATTTCAAAATGGATAATTAGTTCATTGAGCTAAAAATTTATTATGAATATGAAGGAACCTATTAGGAAAATCTTATATGACTTGTGAGTTATTATTTATGAATTAACATCCGACATTAATGTAAGGATTATAATTTATTCAATGTCTTAAACCAAGTCCCATATGGTTGATATCCATATGGGACATCAGTATATATGAATAATTTATATCATTTGATATCATGAAGGAAATGGATGTCATATTTTCATATCAATCTCATCTTTTTTATAATATGATAAAAATGGTATTCAAAGAAAAATGTTTTAACCATGTAGTGAACAAGATAATGTTTCCTTAATTCTCAATGTGTGGGAATAAAAGTTAAGGGAACTTTTTAAGGGTATTACATTTTTTTACTATGTAAAGTACATTTATCAAGTGATGGTATTATGATGTTATGTAAATATGTTACATTTTATTGTTAATAATGAAAAGTCTCCATAAAATTCATCATCTCTCATAAGTGATTCAAAATAAATTATTTTGACATTATACTATCAATTTCCAAAACCATAGGGTTAACTAAAATGATCAAAACAAAAACCTTTCAATAGAAATGAAAATACGGAAATATTTTGTGATCATGATGGATGAAGTGAATCATGAAAACTAATGCACAATAATCATCCCCTCTATATATAGTAATTTCATTTTTTATTTTTTACAAATTATTACAAAAAATATATTATTTCTCCTCATTTATTGAAATTTCATGATAATATCTTCCTTTAAATAAATACTTGAATAACAAAGAAACATTTGAAATTTTATCATTACAAGGATGATCCCATGATTTGATGTCTTGAAACAATACGGGATGACCCTGAACTTATCACCCAAGACTATCCACAACATGGCCTGATGGGAACACCTGGTCTCTATGGGATAAAAACTAGTTTTAGGAATCAAAACATACCATTGGGAATGATGTATTCCCAAAATAAATAATAAGTATGAACAAAAACATAAAAAGTTTATATACCCACAAATGAATAATTAATTAATAAATAAAAATCAATTACAAAAATCAAACTAAGTAGACTGAAACTAAAACAAATTGAGAACAAAAATTGAATCTGGACCACACTACGGAAATCTCCATGTGGCCACTTTGTAACATGCAATGACAAGACCAACTATGCTACAACATCAAGAAAATAAACTAGTAGAACCTATGAAAAAGATAAACAGTTACTAAAATGAAATTCTTGGTGTGAGCACCAAAATTCATAGTTGGAATGCCAGAGATAAACCACATAATTCCATTAATTATCATTTCCTAATAACATTCCTTTAACACTAGTTTGAAATGGAGTTGTAAAAATAATTTTTTATGTGTTGCTAAACAAAAATTTCTTTCCCATTATAAAAAACAAGACACATTTCATTATTCAAACAAGAAATCCATTTGACACAAAAAACTAAACCAAACACCTAATCAAAACTATATAGGTTTGTGCAGAAAATTAATAAATTAATATGTAATTAAACAATGTATGTTGAAACTAAATGAAACATAATGTAAACAATATGATATAAAAGTAACCCTATGTGATCCTTGACATCCCTAGATGACCATTAGTATATGGTGAATCCCCTAATTCAATAACCAATACCCTCCCTAAATTGAAAAATCCAGTTGCACATCCTACCTAGCCTATCAATGATCTAGGGGTAACAATCCATTGAATTGAGTCTGGTCTGCAACTATCACTAAATCCCCTAAAAGATGTCCATGATTACATGGAAATAGTATATTGTGTATGTGAGAGGACCTCATATTCTTGACTCACCTTACCTAATACCACAGCCTTTTCCTACCCCAAACATAGGAATCACATACACGATAACCCAAAAAGGGAAATACTAGATAGAGGTTCCCACTATACAGACACAGATATATATATATATATATCAAATCATCAAAGGTTCCAATTATGCCATCACATTATGTTGCTTCTTAAACATACATTTATATGTTTAATGATGAAAATTGGGCTTTTACATTTTTCAAACCATGTAGTTTCAAAAAATCAACACAAAGAAAAATTTCTATGTACCCAACACAAAACTAGCCATTATGTCACAGCACCAAAAAAATTTCCCCAAAAATTTCAGGCCCTTTTTAGTGAAATATCAAAGTCTACCTTTATATTTGCAATTCCAAATGGTCCATTTTTCACCAACATTCACTAAGATGTTATTTGAGTAAAACCAGGAGAAATTTCAAAAGATATCATTCAAAACCACTTTTATTAAAAAAACACAGGTCAACTAACATTATTTAGACATTAAAAATCGTTTAATTAGTCATGTTTTATTGATAAAAAACCTTTAATGTTTCATATTCATTTGAGGGAACATATATTTGTGCACTTCATGCACCCTTTTATGTTCCTACAACTAATGAAACCATCAATACTTCTAAGAAACACGTCAAACCCACTTTAAGAATAAAACTCACACCAAAACCATTTCAAAACATGATTAAGAATCACTTTCATAATCTAATAAATCATTTAACAAATTATAAAAAAAATTAAATATAGTACAACAACGACTCCAACCAAAATCCACCAGAAATCCTATTTTTAAATCAAATTCACACTAAGGCCATTCCAAAATAAGCTTCACATCTCATACACAATACAATAAGCCACCTAAAAAATTTATAAAATGCTATCAAATAACTCAATGAGGGATTCCATATAAATCACACCCAATGCCTCATAAAAAATCCATTTTAAAACCAAATTCTTAGAAAACACTTTCATAATCTACTTTCAAAGCACACATAGAGTTTAATAAACCTATTAAACATTTTATAAAACAACTCCAAAGAGAATAAAAATAGATTACGTAAAGGATACACCCAATTTCATGAAGAAAAAAATATTTTATGCCAAATGATTATCCAATATTTTCAAAAATCACGTTTTCATCATGCACATAATTTAAAAAACATGAAAAAATTCATAAGGAAGTATAATATTTTCAACAACAATTGTTAAGCATGAAGTCACCTAAAAACCTATTTGTAATAAATTATACCAATTTTAAAAAACAGTATTAAGAAAGTAAAGGTTATTATGGGATTGAAAAAACATTTTCAAAAATTAATTTGAAATATTAAAATATTAAAATATTATTTCATAAAAGATAAAAAACATTGAATACCCTACTTCAAAGGGGTTTGATTGCGATAAAACTCTTGGAAGAGGATGAATAGTCCTCTATGAAGAATCCAAACACCCTATATCCTAATAAATATAGAAAAACATTAACTCGAACATTTAGAGTATTACCAAATTGATGAAAACCCCAATAATTGAACAAAAAACACACTAGAGAAAGGATTCACCACCGTCAGAGTAGGGTGGCATACCGGAGGTGGTTGCATGTTAGAGAGGAGGTTGGTAGGAGGAGGGTCTCACACTTGAGGGGACGTTTTTAGAAGTGTCCCATGAGATAGAAAGGGAGAAGGGGGAGGCACTGCGTAAGGGGAGATTGACAGAGATGTGGCACTAGCAGGATAGTTGTCCTCAGAAAGAACATCCATGGAGGACGTGCAACTAGAGAAAGGGGAGCACGATGGAGGTAAGTAACATAGGGAAGGGAGAATCATGGGGGATTGGAATCATGAAATTGTAGGGGAATGAGAATACAGATGTAGGATTAGAATAAAAAATAAAAAACCAAAATAAAAAATAGTAATAATAAAAATGAAAAATTCTAATTCTAATAACATAATAATAATATTAATTTCATTTTAAATAATTATAACAATAATAAAATATTGATTATTATTATTAAAAAACACTAAACTTTACTTTCATAAAATATTATTTATTTTGAATATTGGTCAAATGCACTGACACATGGGCCAACCAAATGGTCTATGCTAACCATATTGTGATCCTACACCGACCCGAAACAGACAAAAATTACCACACATAAAAAAATTTAAACCATCACACAACCCAGACATAGAATATAATTTCCTGAGGCAAGAAATAATATAATGAAATAATTCAAAAGGTTGTTCTATGACAATTTTCCCCACCAAAAACAATTCACCCCAAGTAAGTCACAAAGATTAATGATAATAAAATCTTGAGTCCACTATTGAACTCATATAGAAGAAAAAAGGGATTCTTGGGTGACTTTTTATTCACCAAGACAATCCCTACCAATTTTGATCAATCCACAACCAGAAACAAGGGGAGAACATGAGATAGTTATCCCCCCCCCCAAAGTAATCTACTAGAATGTTAATTAAAACCCTAACATACCACCCTAGGGAGGGGGCCAACATGAGAAATCCCAAACAATCCAAACCATCATCATTTGACTGAGCGACTGAACACCAACACTTGAACTGTAATCATTTCACACACCAACTGTATACATAATATTAGTGTAAAACTTGAGATAATAAATTATTACTAAAACCTAGCAGTGAACTGGTTAACTTTCCATCCATATCACAAAACACAATCATCTCCAAGTGAGCACCACAAAAACCAACACCATAACAAACCCACATGAAGGAAAAACATGTTTAAAAAATGAACAATTATAGAAGTCGCATTTAGATAAAAATAACTTATTTGATTATAGAAAAATAAGTTCAATATAATCTCTAAAGGAAACAATGGACATACATTTATGAGAAAATATCAATAACAGAAAACAAAAATTAAAATTACTTAGATGTTCTAATCCCATCATGGGACACAAAACCAATACCAATGATTCACACCATCGGAAACTCTGGACTTTTCGCAAGATGAACCATAATACTTTTTTATAGGGATCTGATGGATGAATCATCTCCTTTCTCATAGTCCAGTTTTATAATCCTCTATTCACAAAAATTCTTTAGGTGATGTTTTCTAAAAACTTCTCTAGAATACCCAGACAGCTACAACGATGGCACATCCTTGGAGGGATGCAACATGATAGATTTGAGAGCCCAAACCGACCACACTAGTTGAAAACATAACATTGATCCGATGAACTAGAAACTGAAACCATTGACGGAGAATCCTTATAATCATTTTCTCTAGCATATACTTATCGTTATATGGGGAACCTTCTTGATTAGAAAGATATGCGGGATTTTTAGCCACATGCACTCCAGAGACAATCTCTACTAGGAAGACTTCATCTATAAGATTCTCAAAATGATTGTACATAGATGATAGGACCTACTCCTTAATCAATATATGAAGACACCAAATGAAAATAGAAGTCTTCATGAAATACTGTGATGTTATCTCCAAATAAAAGGAAACGAGTTCTTTAATATGGTCAACTTAGGCCTTCAACAAATGATGAATTTGATGAATACCTGAATTTTATTCCCATTTCTTCATCTTCACCACCTCAGGTATGAACCACTAGAAAAATAGAAACATAAATGATTACCACGTCATCTCAACTTTCAATTTTTGGGGGGCGAACAACTCCCCTTCATCCCAATATGGACCTTATTATAGACCCAATACATCATCCACACTGATAGCTTCGGGAGTTCCCAATACCCTGAAGACACAGTCGACCTCTTCAAGCCACTATGTTTTCTCTAACATACATTTATCATCACAAAGGACAAGAAACATTTGGGAAGAATCAAGAAGTTGGCGTCACTCCTTAGAAATATTGGAAACCATTCAGGGTGTTATTTTCAGAATTTAATGAAAAATAACTATAACCGATATCAAAAAGAGGATCAATCAAAAGCATCATCCTAATCCAAAATGACCGACTCAAAAACCAAAAAAAATCTAGTCCTCATTGTGAAAACAATTTCTTAAAACCAATAAATTTTAAAAAATCACCTATGGAATCCTATGAACCATCACATGTGTTTCTATCCATTCCCATCCACACATGCCAACATGAACTTTCCACACACATACCCCCACATGTGGAAACATTCATAAGGAACACCATGGGTTTCACTAAGACATTTACATAGCAATTACAAATAGGAACCAAATCTTCAAAAGAAAGGGCATTCAATTTTAAAATCCCCTTGAAAAATTAAAATCCATCAGAAAGAATCATTTCTATTTCAAAACCATTTTCATCATAAAATGTGAACATACACCAAAAAAACCTAAAAAAACTAACATAAACAAAAATATTGGAAGGAGGGGCAAGCTTCTATGCCTAAATTAGTGACATGGTAATGATTATTGTGCCATGTAGTTCATAACTCTTTGAGGGACATGAACCGTTCACTTAGAATCCACTTGGGTCACTATTCCAAAATGAAGTACAATATGCCACTGGCTCGTATCCATTGACAACCCTCAATCCAAAACAAAGATACAAGATTATATTCCAAAACTACCCCTACTATCATAGGTCTCGACATGAGTGGTGGTGATCAGGAACCAACCAAAAACCTACATCCTGTGATCTGAACATCAAAATCCTTAACTACCAGACACCACAAATATCAAGGTCCTACTCTGACATCATTTTTCATGAATAAATCTGGTTTGACCCTAAACCGGTCAATCGTGATGGTGTGAAACATTGCATGAAGGGTGTTCCAAATCCTCAAAGGCTGGAAACTAGTGTAGAGCATTCAAACATTCATGTTGGAATGATTTCGTACAAAAATAAATAATCAAGATCAAAAAAATAGAAAATTACCCAAAACATATAACCATCAACTATATCTTAAATAAATAAAGAAGAAGATTTAGTTACAAAATTGAGCATAGAAAATTGAAACGAAAAACCAAACTTATAAAAAGCTAAAACTGCACCAATCTAGCACAATCTCCATGTGATCGCATTGTCACTTTCAACCACATGAAAAAATCTTCTCCAATAGTGAGAAACTAATATAAGAGAACATGATAAAAATAGAACATTCAACTGTAAGGATATTGTTTGAGTGGGCACAGAAATTGTTAGTAGGAATGCGAAAGATAAACCACAAAATTCCCTGAATTTTTGTTTCCCAAAAACATTTCACAAGCACTAGTATGAAAAATATTTATAAAAATATGTTTTTCACATTTAATTAAATAATAAATACTTTTATATTATAAAATGTAACACATGCCACATTACATTTTCAAAAAAGATAATCCTTTTGATACCAAAAACTATTGGAAACACCTAATCAAAACCATACAGGGTTGTGATGAAAATAAATATATTAATAAGTAAACAATGAATGGAGAAACTAAAGAAAATAGAAAGTAATCAAGAAGATATGAATCTATACATGGGTGGTCCTAGAAATCCCAAGAATACCCCTAGACGTACTCAGATCAGAACCACTAGTAGTGATTTGGTGAAACCCCTATCTCAATAACTATTAGTTTATTTAAACAGACCAATCTAGTGGCACATCCCACAAATTCTATATGTGATCTAGGTAGTAGAAACCCATCTAATATGGGTTGGTTAGTAGCATGCACTTGATCCCCATAAATATTCCTAGGAACCCCTAGTAATTTTAAACTATGTAAGGGGAATCCCTTGCATTCATGACTATACATACCTTCCGTCACCGCACTAGCCTTCCCCAAACATGAACATCACCTATACAATAACCAATAAATGAAAATACTAGATAGTTTTTTCCCACTATATACATATACAAACATACAAACATACAAACATACATACATATATACATACATGCATACATACATACATACATACATATATATATATATATATATCAAATCATCAAAGGTTCCAACCGGGCTCTCACATCACGTTACATCTAAGACATACCTCAAAACATTGAATGATTCCAATTGGGGTTTAACTTATTTCAAACTACATTATTTAAAAACTTCAACCCAAAACATCATTTCAAAGTACCTAATGCTAAAAAGAACATTACATTATGAGACCAAAGGCTTTAAAAAAATATTTTCAAACACTTTCCAAATAATCCTCAAACAATACGCTTATATAATTCATTCCAAACCTTCCATATTTCACCAACATTCACCAACACATGCATCGAGGCTAAATGGCCCATAACTCTTAAGATCAAATTCAAAAAAACTTTTATAAATCACACAAGGGAACCAAAATTATTTACAAACCAAAATCCTTTTAAAGAATCATGGTTTCTAGATAAAAACCATTAAAAGAGCCATCTTTGTTGAATGTCACTCCCATTTGTGCACTTCGTGCACCCTTGGAAGTGTCGGCATCTAATGACGCAATTTACGCTTCCATGAAGCACCAAAAACCATATTTAAAAATAAAATTAATAGAAATTCAATTTTAAATCAATATTTTTAGTCACTTACATACCATAATAAATAGTTTTAACAATTTATAAAACAATTATATGTACAACAACAAGGATTACCACCAAAAAACCCCAATTTATCTTTTGAAATAAAATGCACACTAAGGCCCTTCCAAATTAATTTTTTCACGTCATAAATAATTTTATAATCCACTTGGACAATTTATAAAATGATATCAAATGACTCAACATGGTTTTGCACAAAAATAATACCCAATTCATCATGAAAAATCCATCATAAAACGATACTCATGAAAAACTCTTTCATAATATACTTTTTCACCACACATATAATTTAATAAACCAATCAAAAAAATTATCAAACAAATAAAAAGTGCGTAACAAAATTTTATGTAAGGGATACACCCAATTGTTTGAAGAATAATCCAATTTTAAGCCAAATGAATATCTAATATTTTCAATAAACTCTTTCGAATGACACTCATAATTAATAAAGTGTTCAAAAAATGAAAAAGCAAGTATTATATTTTGATCAATAATGTTTAAGCACTAAGTCACCTGAAAACATATTTTTAATAAATTGTCCAAATTTGAAAACACCGTATTATGAAAACTAAAGGTATTTTGGGTGTGAAAACATTTGAATAAAATTAACTAAAACTCTTCAATCATTAAAACATTTCTTCAAAAAGGATAAAAACAAATAATTTCCAACCACAAATGGGTTGATTCTGATAAAACTCTTTGAGGCAGATGAATAATCCTCTTAAAATGAACTAAAAACCCAATATCAAAAGAAAACTTGACCAAATGATAAAAATAATATCTGGGATTCATCCAAAATGAATAAAGATGAAAAAATTAATAGAAAAACACATCATAGACCAGATTCACCACTAATAGTGGAGGGTGGAATGCCAAAGGAGGTGGCCCAATGGGGAGGAGGCTAGCTGGAGGAGGGTCACACACTAGAGGGGAGGTAACTAGTTGTGTCATGTGATCAGGAATGTGAGAGGGGGACATCACCATGATAGGGGAAGCTGGGGGGAGATACGACATGGGGAGGAGGGGCATCATTAGAAATATTTTTTGGGGAGGAGGTCCAGCCGAAGAAATTGGAGCACGTAGGAGGTGGGTCGTATAGGGAAGGAGGCATCGAGGGGTGGTGGAGCTGTGCAATTGTAGTGGGAGGGTAAGAGATTCATAGGTTTATAATAACAAAATACATAAATAAAATAAAAATAATAATGATAATGGAAATAATTATAATATTAATAACATAATAACAATAATAATAATCACCACCATCATCACCATCTTTTCATTTTTATTATTAATAATAATATAATTATTATCATTTTTAAAACAATAATTTTTTTAAACAATATTTTATTTATTTTAAATATTGTACAACCTCTCGGACACCTAATAAAACCACATGATTACTAATAATTGTTTGGTTGCAATGAACCAACCGAAAACAAAACTAAATTAACAATAATCAATAATTGTAATCATGCACTCAACCCCAACCCTATGAAAATTATCCAGATCTAGGAAATAATAAGATAATTTAATTTTAATGCACTGGTTCTGACATTTGAAGAGATTTTGATTTTGAAAAGATACCATCTTATTTATGGAATTAATAGTGGATTGTATTTTTTATGAATTTTTTTCTCTATGTAATATTAACATCAAATTTATTACTACCAGAATGTGTTATTGGGAATAATTTAATTTAAACAATGTGGAAATATGATTAAAGGCATTAGAAACATTTAAGGATTATCTTATCATGGTTTTTGGGGTAACTATGGGCTATAATCTATCACAAAACAATTTCAGTAATGTTCATTGTTATTATAGAAGATAGAAAGATTCACTCCCTATGATGGAATTTCTCTCTCTATTAATTTTTTTAGCCAAATCCAGTCTCATATGATTAATATTCATTTTAAAATGTTTCTAACTTGTAGATATTATACTCGTATGGATTTTAGCGGTGGATTTGACTCAGAACACAATGCAATCCCATCTGATTTATTTTCAGATTAGTGGTGTGATGAGGGATTGAGGGTTGAAAATTGTTGTGATGGAATGTGTGGGATAAAATATTGTGTTCCTCATATCTTTTAAGCGATGTGGGTCTCGGGAAAGTGTTGAAGATGATCAGTGACCTTGAATCAGTGATAGATTTTTTGCAATGGTAGTTTATGGGAGTAACACCCAATAGTTTCTAAATATAAATAGAAATTCTTGAAACATTTTTAATTAGATATTTATAACTACCCTTTAAATATAATTTTCTACTTCTATTTTAAGAATTTCAAAAAACGGCCTTCTATGATTGTGATACTTAAGTTATTTGGAGTCTGATAGAACCAACTAATTTTTTGTTGAATAGTAACACACCCATAATAATTTTAATATGACTTTAATTAATATTAAATTGTATTATTCTTTTATTTTAATAAGGATGTAAGATAATGAAATCTTGGTTAATTTTCCAATGTGACAAAAAATATGTTATAGATATAAATTTGTTAATATTTTATTAAAGTATGAAATTATAAAAAAATTAAATTACTAATATGTAGAATATTATATTCGAAAAATGGAGTTCAATTTTGAATTCTACAAATTGGAAAATGGTTAGGGTAATTTTTTTGGATTTTTCTGAAATTCAAGAATTTTTTAGGAATAATATCATACGATAAAATTCGATAAATGCTAAATACTTGTTTTGTCACTCCTTAGGTGATTAAAGGTCGATGTGGGACCTATTTTTTGAACTCAAATGAATTTTTTTATATTCTGGGTCATATTAATCAACACTATTCTTTGTTCTGAAAAAAATATTAAAATGATGAATAAAATAATGTAAACTCCCTCTACTAATCCAATATAAATACCACTCTCATTACCCTCTTCATCCTACACATCTCAAGCCTTGAACATTGTCTAATATTTACCAAATTCTCTCCCCATGTATCTTATACACTTCCAGGACCTACTGGCATCACCATGAGGCCAAAACCAAAGGCCTTACGAAGGATCCGAAGGAGAAGAGGTCCAGAGGTAAGAATTCTCTTCCTTTTTCATGGGTTTCCATTTCAATTCCTTTCTTATCTTATAATGTATTCCCCTACACTTATCCCAGAGGAATGAAATATTCAGAATCATATATATTTTTTATGTTTTCATGTTTAGTTAAAATATTCATCATCTTTATTCCTCTCTTCTAACTCTTGTTCTAAAAATAAAAACACCATCCACAGTGTGCCAATTTACCAAAATTGTAGACGATGTGTTTTCGGTATCCATTAAATCTAGCAAATCTTTTCATAAAACCCATTTATTGAATAAAATATAATTAAAATTTTATTTTATTACCTATTTTATTTTTTTTAATGAACATATATTAATGAAATTAAATTATATAATGAATCAAGTACATGATTATCGAGGAACCACCAAAACGATACAATCAAATATCATTAATGTTTCATCTGAGGATCCATCATCACATATGATAATAAATAAATTTATGGAATCATTTTGTATTATATAATTATATGAATACAATTTCAATCCACTTTTGGTATTTCATATTTATACGACAATAAAATAATGTACAAACTAACCATGAAAATCATGTAATGAACGCACCCAAAACAATGTAAGGAACAAAATAAAAAAATAAATGTGTGAAACGATTTAATTAAATGATCATATAAGTTATTATAAAGATAAATATTTTTCATTAAAATATTAATAACACACTTTTAGGCATTATATAAGAGGTTTAATCATGTTTGATGTAAGAAAACCCCGTGGTAATGGAATTCTTAACCTAATTTCCATTACTTAGGTTAACCTTCTACATCATTTATGTGGGATTAGAATTGTTAATTTGATGAATTTTCTTATATAATGTTTTATTATGTGTATTTATAGTTTATATAAATATTCCATCCAAAATATTAAGTGTCACTTCAATTATATGATATTTTAAGGGGATTTTCTTTTCAAATCCCCTTTTAAAATTCGATTTTACAAAATTCAAATGCAATGATTTTATACAATTATTCATGTTGTAGGATTGTGTTCCAGTTCATGGGAATTTCTATGATGAAGGTTGGGACCTAAATATCCCCCCAATTAATTGTTTATATGTATGTTTGAGGTCGGTTTTATGGTTACTTCAAGTGATACTTTGATGGTTACACAAATTGTAATGTTGCCATGAGAGATACAAATTATAATGAAGCCAAGAGGGTTACAGGATTATGTTAACAGTTCCCCAAGATACATTTATGTTTCTATATATGTTTTTTTGGTAAATCTAATGGAAATATAAAATTTTAAAAGTATGTTTATATGGGTAACAACTATCTTTTTTTTAAATGATTTCATATGTTGCAAGTATTCATGGAGTAGTGTTTTGATTCATTATTTTTATACCCCTTAAAAGGATTTTTATGCTCATCCCATGTTTTCATATGATTTTTCATAGGTAATAAGGCTGTTAAAGACAATTTATGAATCCATGTTAAATGTTACAAATATTTTTCAATGAAATCATGTTTTATTTGAAAACTTTTATACTTTGGAAGAAATAGATTCTGTTTTTGTGGAATCCTCTCTATATAAATGTGGAATGATATTTATTTTTTATATCCCAATTCTCTAAAAATATAAAATTTAAAATATACTCAATATGAAAGGTAGTGTGTTCTTTATTAAATTCAATATTATGGGATTTAATAAGTCTGGGTCCTTATAGTTGGTATGAGAGGATGGTTTAGATAACTTTAGGGGATATGATGATATAAAAAATAGTATAAATTATTTTTAGTTTTTGTTTAAATTGAAATGATACAGAATTTGAATATTACCATGTTGCTTTAACTAATATATGTTTGTTTGGAATGGTTTTATGCAGAAGAAAAAGTGATACTGAAGAGGGGAGGCCCTGACAGAACGATATCCTTCTGAATCTAGAGCCCAAAATGGAAGGGATTGGAACCGAGCAATTTGTGACTGTAATAGCTCAGCTGAAGAAGGAAATAAATGGTGGTGGAATCCATGCTAGAGAAAAAACAAAGGTATCACCATTTAACATGATGATAGATAATAATTTCTGGTGACAACACCCTCATGCTTTCAATGGATCTTCTGACCCAATAGCAGCTAAAGAATGTATTAAAGCCCTTGAAAATATATCCGATGTTATGTGATGTTAAGATAATCCAACGATATGTCTTTCCATTTTTAATTTTGAAGATGAATATGATCAGTGTTTTTAAATGGTAAAAAATATTATTTATATATAGGATATTGATGCCTTAGAGTTTGAGGAATTTAAAATTCATTTCCTTGAATAATATTTTTGTAAGAAGGAGATACATCGGATATAGAACAAATTCCTAGAATTGAAGAAAAATGAGTAATATCCAGTGGTTGTGTATGAAGAAAACTTCACCCGACTGGCAAGGGATACTATAAATTTTATTTTGGATCATGATAGCAAAATCAGCCTATTTTACTAAGGATTAAATCTATGGAATCAATGTGCATTGGCCTCCCTTAAATCCAATGTTTTGTGAAACTTTTTCGACATACTAAAAGGGTAGAGATGGAGTTTTCTAATGATCACGTACACTCTAGAAATAATGAGAAGAAGAGGTCTAGATGGAATGTTATGGGTAAGAATCAACTAATGAAAACTAATGGTATGAAATTCTATTTTCTAATTTGTGAAAATTTTGGAATAAAGAACCATGTGGAGTTCCTTACCAAAACAGGGAAGTGTTTTCTATGTTGTATGTTTGGACATATGGCCTTAGATTATAATGAAAATCTTCAAAAGACCAATCCCAATATGAAATTTGTTAAGTGATTTAAATGTGGAGAGTTTTCTAATTATTAAAATACATGTCCAAAGAGGGATCTGAATGATGCTAAAAATATAGAATATAAGTAGAAAGGTGTAGGGAGATCCTTTGTAACAACATCAGTAGACGTCAATCCTTCCAATGAAGTGGTATCAGGTAACTTGTTTTATTACTCATATTTTTTGAATGTATTCTTTGATATGGGGTGTACACATTTCATTATCTCTGTGGAATTTTCTGTTAAATTTGAAATAACACCTCAATAAATAAGGATCGAATGTATTTTTAATACACTAGGGGGAAATATTATATAAAAGATGAATTATAAGAATCTATATATTACAGTCTGGGGAAAGAATTTACCTAAAAACCTTGTTGTATTCACCTTAGTATAATATGATGTTATTCTTGGAATGGATTGGATTCAGGTTTTCCATTCTATTTTTTGATTGTCGAGCTAATGATGTTTTTTATGAAAGAGTTTAAGTTAGCATACGAGAACAAACCCATACAACTGATAAAAATTTGAAAATTGAGATGTTTCTGATAGAACCAAATGAAATTTATCTTTCTGATATTTTTGAAAGTAAGGGAACTGTTAAGATTAATGATATTCCATAGGTAAATAAATACTTTGATGTTTTTCTAGATGTGTTACCTGATGTCAAAGTAGATCAGAAAGTCGAATTCACAATGGAATTATTTCTCCATGCTAGGAAAATTTCAAAACACCCATATTTAATGGATCGTATTGAATATATTAAATTGAAAAATTAGTTGAAAGAGTTCCTTGATTAAGGATTCATTCATCCTAGAAATTCACCATGGGGTTCTCCTTCTTTGTTCTTTATAATGATATATGGTTCCATGAGCCTCTACATTGATTATAGATCCTTGAATAACATCACTTTTAAAATCAAGTATCCATTTCCACGTATCGATCACATGTCTGATCAGCTCTAGGGAGCTCAATATTTTTCCAACATTATCACGAGATCTGGATACAATCAGCTTAATGTGAAGTTTGATGACATCTCAAAAACAGCATATCAGACACCATTTGGGCATTATGAATTTTTCTATATGCAATTTTTGTTAACTAATGCACCTGTTGTATTCATAAATCATATAAATGTAATATTTCATCAATTTTAGGATAAGTTTATAGTTGTGTTTATTGATTACATTTTGGTATTTTCTAACAATAAAAAGGGGCTTGAAAAACATCTAAGGGTTGTTTTGAAAACCTTATCAAAATATAAACTATATTGAAGATTCTGCAAGTGTGATTTTTGGTTTTAATAGATTTATTTTCTTTGTAACAATGTAAATAAGCATGTAATAATAGTTGATCCTACCAAAACAAAAGTTGATGATGAATGACCAAGAACTACAAAGATTACAAATATTTGTAGTTTTATTGGATTAATAGGCTATTACTGATGGTTTGTAAAAAAATTCACAGTTAGCCAGCCTACTAACTACATTAATAAAAAAGGGGATATATTTATTTAAATATATGAATGGGAAGTTTGTTTTCAAAAACTGATGAAGAGATTGGTGAATGCTCTAGTTTTGGCATTGCCTTCCCAAAATGGTGAGTTTCTCTTCTACAGTGATTCTTCATTGAAGGGACTTGGTTTTTTTTCTAATGAAAGATGATCAGGTAATTGATTATGATTCATGACAACTAAAATCTCATGAGTTATATTATCTCTCACATGATTTTGAATTAGAATCTCTGCTTTTTGTCTTTTAAAATTTCTAGGTATCATTTATATGGCGCACAATGTCAAATATATACTGACCATAAAATTCTAAACTATATATTAACTTTAATGGAAATAAACATGATGAAGAGAATATGGATTATACTAATAAAGGATTATGATTTCATGATCAATTACTATTAGGGAAAATAAAACAAAATTCTGGATTCCTTGAGTCAAAAAAATCATGAATTATTAACAATGTTATGATTGAATATGATCAATTGATTAATTTTTTTATGAATATTGGAAAAGATGTTGGTGTAGGAAGTGCCTATATTTTTTCAGGTTTTTATGCAGTCATTGTTATTAGACATAATTAATCAAGCACATAAGGAAGACCGTCAGATATTTAAAAAGGTATAATTGGATAAAATTTCTAATTTCCTAGAATTTAACCTTGATAATTATTTTGTTTTATGATTTGTTAAAAGGTTGTGTGTGCCTTTGGATTCCTATTTGAAGAAATATTTGTTGGGTGAAGCTCATAGTTCTATATTTTTAGTTTATCCAGAAAGTACAAATATGTACTGTGACCTTTGACAGTCTTAGTTGTTCAATGGAATGAAAAGAGATATTGCTGATTTTCCCATGAAATCACTCACTTGTCCATAAGTTAAAGCACAGAAGCTGTTACCAAAGGGGATATTTTATCCTTTTCTAGTTCCAAAGTGGGAATGAGAGAATGTATTCATGGACATTGTGGGAGGAATACAATATAATTCTTGAGGTAACAATGTGATTTGGGGTTTTGTTGATTTGGAAAAAATATATGCACATTTTGTTTCTATTCAAGATACAATGACTTTGGATGAGCTTCCTCAACTATACCTCAATGATATTGTCAGGATACACAGAGTTCCTCTTTCCATTGTGTATTATAGGGATCCCAGGTTCACTTCTAACTTTTGGAAGGGCCTTCAACAATCATAGGGAACCAAATTAAATTTTAGTACAACATTTCATCTTAAATCAAATGGGAAATCAGAAAAAACGATTCAGACATTGGAGGATGCTTCAAGTATATTTAATAGACTACTAGGGAAGCTGTAATCAACATCTTTCTTTATTTGAGATTTATAATGATAACAATTTTCATTCCACTATATAGATGGAACCTTTAGTGGCATTGAATGGAATGTGGAGTTGAACTATAGCATTGGGGATAAAGTCAGGAAAAGGATGTTGATGGTAAAATAATTAGTAGAGGAAGTTTCTTAGAAATTAATTAGGATCCAATAGCACATGAAGACAACTCAGAGCTGACCGAAAAGTTATGCAGACAATAGGTGGAAATACATTTATTTTCAGGTAGGTGACCATGTTTTCCTTTGAATCTCACCATGGAAGAGTGTATTGTGTTTTGTTATAAAGGGAAATATAAGTCCACAGTTCATTGGACCTTATGAAATCTTAGGGAAGCTTGGACCTATAACCTAAAAAGTTGGTTTCTCATCATGTTTACTCCACTTACTAGATATTTTACGTATTCCAATGTGGAGATAGTATATGCCATATTCGACTCATGTTTTGAACCCAAAACCAGTTTAGCTAGAAAGAACCATTCTAATAATTATAAACATGTTCATATTCATGATCGAAGGGAAAAATTATTTTTGAATAAGGTATTCAACATAGAAAAGTTTTTTTTGGAGAAACCACATTGTTGAAGAAGCAACAAGGGAGTCAGAAAATTCAACGAGGTAAGGGTAACAACAGTTGTTTAATGAGTAAATAAAATTGTGAGTATGCACTTTCAGGAAGGTGGGATAATGTAACAACCTGAGGTTTTCTAAAAATAATCTAAAATTCATGAAAATTTGTTTTATATAGATATTTATAAATTTCCTTCAAACATATGTTTTCTATTTCAATGTTTTGAATTTCAAAAAATGGTCATCTATAGTTGTGAACATTATGTTATTTGGAGTCTGATAGAAATAATTTGTATTTTTGGTGAATAGTAAAAAACCCTTATGAAAAGTAATATGACACTAATGAATAGTAAATTTAATTATTATATTAATTTTATAATTCATTATGATAATGATATCTTGTTTAATTTTTCAATCTCAGATAAAAGAAGTTATTGATTTAAAATTGTGGATTATTTTAACAAAGTGTGATTTTATTTAAAAATAAAATTAATAATGTTTAGAAATTTAATTTCAAAATGGAGTTAATTTTTTTAATTTTACACATCAAAAAATGGTTAGGGGGAATTTTTTGGTTATTTTGGAAAAAGATTAATTTTTCATGAATAGGAAAATACGATAAAACATGATAAATGCTTAAAACTATTTTTACTACATCACTAGTGATTCAATGATAGTGTATGACCACCAGTTTCGAACACACATTAAATTTTACTATTTTCAGTTACATGAATAATGAAAATTCATAGTCTTGAGAAAAAATATTAAAATAATGATTATAATAATCAAATATCCCTCCCCTCCTTCACTAAAAGTACCACCCTTATTCCCCTTTTCCTCTCACACATCTCAATCCATGATCGTTGTCTATGTTTTTTTCCAAATTTATTCCCCATGTGTCTTACCCATGTCCAATACCTATTTTACTCACCATGTCTCTAGAACTGAAGGCATTAAAGAGGATCTCAAGGAGAACAAATCAATATGTAAGAATCATCTTCATTTTTCATGTGTTTTCTTTCCAATTCATTTATTTTCTTATACAACCTTCCTCACCCCTAATCAAGGATGTATTAATTCTTTATAATCTTATATATTCATTAATTTATCATGTTCATGTAAAATATTCATTATCATTCGTCCTCTCCTCTCCCTCTTGTTCTAAAATTAAAAACATCGCCCATGCCAATTAAACAAAATCATGGATGATGTGTTTTCAAAATCCTTTACGTCATTCAAGTATAACCATGAACCCCTATTAATATAATAAACATATGTAATTTTTATTTTTTAAACCAATTTATGTTCTATAATTATCTTATATTAATTCCATAAACTTATACAATGAAACAAGTTCATGAATATCGAGGAACTACCCAAAATGATCTAAACAATTATCATTAATGATACATATGATGATCCATCATCATATATGATAAAAAATTAACTTATCATGTCATTATATGATATGGAAACATATTAATACCACTTTATTCTACTTCTATCATTTCATTTCCAAATGACATGAAAATCAAAAACCAACCGGCCATTGAAATCATGTAAAGATTTCACCCAAAACAATGAAAGGAACAAAATATTTTATATTAATGGGTGAAATTATGTAATGAAATGATCATATAAGGTATTATAAAGATGAATATGTTTCAATAATAACACACTTTTAATCATTATACATGAGGATTAAATGATTATGATGTAAGACAAACCTGTAGAGACCCATACTTGACGTACATGGACATTGCATTACTTTTTTGGAATACTTAATACATAAACAAAACAAACATCGAAGGATCATAATAGTTTAGTGTCTTTGGAAACTTGGAATAAAATCTTCTAATCATGGTGAAATATCTTCAACATCACCCAAAAATATCTTCCCCTTTGGATTTCTTACCTAAAACCATTCTTTATATCCTGGGGAAAAGAAAACATAAAAATAGTGAGCTCAAATTCTTAGTAAGGGTAAGCATGGAGAATATAAAACAACCCATAAACATTTGAACAGAAAAACATGAACATGAAAAAAATCTTAGCAGTATATAAGACATTGATCATAAAGGAACATCAATCATGATAAAATATCATGGGAATAAAACTTGTAATTGTGGAAAACCATTAATCACATGATATGATTTCCATAGTAGCCAAGGCATTCCTGCCAAGACCATATTAGTGGACAATGTCCATTTCTTAATCGAGTTCACTCCTCATTCCAATAATGTATCACTGAACTGGATTAACTTACCATTCCAGACATGACTATCTTAGGAGATATAAATCATTACCCAATTCATTGAAGGGATATATAGGTCCCATCCATCTAATAGTAAAATAATTCTTTCGTGTGCCACAAAATAAACATACATCATTCATAATAACCCAACGAATAAAATGAGTTTCATAATCATCATCCCTTGATAATATAATCCATATAAAATAAATTAATATCATTTCATCATAATAAAAATCAAACCATGTAAATAATAGATACATATACTTGAAATATAAGCATACTTAATAATGTCATCTTAGATGGAAAATAGTTTTGATAAAACACTTGAAATGAATTCTTGAGGAAAATATCCTTTCTTCTTCAAAATCATTTTCTTTTCTCAAAATTCCATGAAATTTTAAAAGAAAAAGATATTGTTGAAAATAATAATAAAAAATTTTAGAATAATCTTCTTGAAAATTAGGCGTTATGAAACCATAGAAATCCGTTCATTCTGTATAAGTGAAGATAACATTCTCCTCATACTTTTGTTAGAAAAGTCAAAAAGTACCACGTAGGAAAAATAAAAGAAATATTACTTACATAACACAAATTAAAAGTCAAATAGGGGTAACCATGAATTTAAACATACATGGTATAAAAATAAACACTTAATGAAAAATATTTTTAGGTACATGGATGAAAAATATAACCCCAGTAAATACTACGTATAAGCAATCTCGAATAAAAATGAGACTAAAAAATTATCACTTACCTTTGGTCTAATACACTTCAGACATATCCAAACCTCCTATATAATGATTTAAATAATTTCATTGACTTATTGCTGAATCATATTCACTGTTATGATATCATATATGGTTCTCTTATGAATTTATATTACCTATTCTTTTCTAAATTCCATGTTAAAGTAGCATTTTTGGTAAAATCGTTTTATTTGTCATACGTGTTTGGACTTGTTGTTCATGATATTATTATTACTTATATAATTATTTTATTACATAAAGAATGTAAAAAATGATTTATATATCATATATATTAAGTATATATATATATAAGATATAAAAATAAAATGAAACACACTGTTCGTGTAGACGGTAGGCCGTACGTACGCATGAATGGTGTTTTCCTTCCCCTATTGACTTGAATGGAAGTAAGTAGATGAAATATATATAAATATATATACATAAATACTGTAGCTTTATCATGTCATATATTTCATTATTATTCATTATATATACATTATAATCATTCTTTAATGGTTAATATGGAAAATGAATCTCATCGCGTCGTGGAGACCGTAATCTGTACATACGCACGAGCGATGATATCGTTCCCATAATTATTGAATTGAATTGTAGTGGATGATATAATATATCAGAATCATTATTATGTCATAATAACTATATATAGTTATTATTTATACCATTATACCCATTCAAGTAAGGTGGTGGTGGAAAAACAGATTACACCACAGCATGGAGACGGTATTTCGTACGTACGCACGCGCGGTGATTTCTTTTTCCGTAGGATGGATAGAAGGTGAAATGGGGTTGTTTCATATTTATAATAAAATATAAGTATATTATTCATACTGATTTTATTAATTTATAATGAAACAACTAAATAAGAATAAGTTGAAGAAGACAAAAACATGAAAGAATCGGTAGTAGAGATTACCTCTTCTTCGATGCACCTATTTTAAGATTCTTCTTAAGGAACTAGAGTTGGTCTTTTTAGTATACCAGAACCTCTATAATGTTTCTAGGGATGTTGAGAATATAAATGGGCAGGTTTTGGCCAATATTGAAGGCTCAAAATTGTGTAAATAGAAGAGGGAGGAGGTGCCCTTTTATAAGGGATAAGAGGGGCACCTTAGGAAAAAATTAAAATATTATTTTATAATAATGTCATATTCGGTTTATAATAGCTCCCAATTGATTTATTTAGAATATAAAGTGGTTATGGGTCTAAAGCCTCTCAACCAATAGGTTTTAGACAAGTTTAGGTTACTATTTTAACCTTATCATTTAGATTTAACTCTAAGTTAAATAATTTAACCTTTTTTGTGTCTTCTTGTATTCTTTAATGGTTAATAAACATACTATAACAAGACCAAGGAACACCATGTGGTTAATTATTAATATATATATCCTTATATAATTTATTTGGCCAAACCTTATATTTTTAGAAAATGAATCTCAATTAATAATATTATATTTGTTCTAAAAACTATTTTAGGTCAATTTGGACACTATTTGGTAATTGATTTTTGTGAAAATTATAATATCATGATTATTTCGAAAAAATATAATTAAATCAATACTAATATGTCATATTAACCTATAAAATTATTTTAATTCATAAAAAGTATCAAATTACTTTTATTTGAGTATTTATAACATCAATTATGTTAATATTTCATTAATAATATAATTACTGCATCATCATTGTGTCATAAACAAGTTAAATTATTTAAAGTCTAAAAATTAAAAATAAAATACCATTATGTAGGAAATATGTTTATCTTTCTAATGAATATTTATAGTCGAATTTATCTTATGTATAACCATATATTAAAAATGTTTTAGTTATTAAACTTTGATTTTAACTCTTTTAACACTTCTTTGAATTAAATAATAATAAGTGTCCAAATCTAATACAAGTGGACCTAAATGATAATATTACATTTATAAGGTTGTATTTGGTCGAATTATACTTATCCAATAGAATTAGGACAAGTGAAATGGTAAAAATAATATCATTTTTACCTTTAATTACCCTATTTACTATTAACCGTGGTAAATTAAAGTAAAAAGTTACTATTCACCACAAATTATTTTCATCTCATTGAACCACATTTTACATACTCATATCAATAATGTCTGTTTTATTTTTGAAATTCCATTCACAGAATCGTTAAAATTGTGTTTTATGTAAATTTGCAAAAAGCTCCTAAGAGGTAGGTAAAAAACAGTAAAAATTTCAAAATAATTGTTATATCTCTAAAATTATTATAAACATACTCCAATGAATTACATTGAACATATGTATATATTATGTATCTATTTTGTCCTAAAATAAATTTAAAAAAAATAAATATTTATTTATATAAAAAGTCTGTTTTTAAATAGTAACTTAGTGTTTTCACTATTCCTCAAAAATTGAATGTTTTCAGAAAAATACCAAAATCTAACCCTAGACTAATTTCGATATTCTGAATCAAAAAATGTAGTCCATTTTGAATGATTAAATTTCCTAAAGTGGGTATTACTATTCATAACGGCTAGTTCATAATAATACTATAGTAATGTCTTGTTTAGTGAATCTTGGTATTGCATATAACACATGCTATCGACGGAGGTTGATTTTGGCATGCAAAACAAGACTAGAATAGTGTTTGCATATACTTTAAGCTAATATAGTGTTGTTTATAGCACAAGTTATTCTTGGTGTAGTGTACAACACAAGACATCAAAGTAATTAAAATAATATTTCTCATAAAATCTCAGTGTGTTACATTCTACCCTCCTTAAAATGAATTTCACCCTTGAAATTAATTGGGGATATAAAAGGTTTACTACTTGAATGTTCATTTCATAGAAACCCACATCGTAAAAAGGAATACTATAACTTCATTTTAAAAAAGGAAATCTAGAATCATAACGGTCACCCAAAGTAACTTAGCACTGGGTTTCCACATAGGACAACATAGGTGAAAATATGGATATAGAAGTGAAATATAACCATCATGTTCTGATGGAGAGTGGTAGAGAACATGGCTATGAAAAATCCATCAATCACAAAGCCATAAATTCGTGATGATTTAAGGTACCATCTAATTCATCAGGTATGAGGGTACTAGGACAATGTTTTTAGTTCTCAAGATCATTTCCCTAATGTTGAATAATTGTTGAATTAAAAGAAATACTTACTTGATTTTGTTACAATCTCACCATTGTTCATTCCTTGAACAATTTCCACGTCATCTCTTAAAGAAATGAAGTTGAATTTTTCATTCGTGAAGTGTTAGCAGATCATGTGATAGAATGAAAGGTCATTCCATCTGTTTCTATCGCAAAAAGTTTAGCACAATTTATTAAATATACATAAGTCCATCTATGCTTAGATTAATCGTATATGGTTGCTAAAATGTACTTATAGTTCATCTATTATAGAATTTTAAAAAATAAAACTAGTTTCTACTAACCATGGACTTCCTGTAGGCTAGTGATAAATTCCTGTCACACTTCAGTTGTGGGTTTGATTCCCGTAACCTTTTCTGACACGATGGGTTGTCGCTCGTCCTACGTGTTGTCCTTTTTCTAAAACTATACTATTATAACATAACAAAAAAAATATCCTTAAACAATACTATATTATGTCTAACTAAATCTATTCTAATCTTTAAGTTTATCTAAAATACTTTTGTCCAATCTCATAGTATAAATAAAACGATTACTAGAAAGTTCATCTACCAAGCATTGAATACAATCATTTATTGCCTATATATCATAAGATATATATCTTGTTGGTCACACTCCAAACATGTGAATTCCTTTATCATGTATTCTTTTGAAAAATGAATACCCATTTAACCTTAGTGAAAAACAAAATGTTAACAAAAGTTAACACTTTCCACACACCAAAGTCCCAAAATTTTGTATACTCAAATCATGATATCACTTTGTCCTTATACAATTCATGAGATCATTAATACTATAAAAAATCTCATTATCTCCTTATCCGTTCATTATGGACATATCATCTACCTTCCCAAAATATTTGCATAACCTTTCATGGTTACCAGTACCATTCATCATATACATTCAAAAAATTTAAGGACAGACAACAGTGTAACAATCCTTAGATTTTTCTTTATTCCATAGTACCATACATTATTCTTGATAACCATACAATCATTCCACTATGTTCTCAAACCACTGACTGAGCTTCATCATTTCATTCATTTCATATATCATTTGTAGTCTCTTCATCATCATCCACATAAATACTACCCATATGACCATGTTGATTCTCCTCATGAGATTTTCCCTTAGGGAATTGGTTTTCATAGTACCCATACATTCCACATTTAAAACATTTAACCGTTGTTGATATCTTTTCAATACCATTATTCTTTTCAGTGGTGTTATGTGATCCTTTTCCTTTACAATTACTAGATTTGTGTCTTTATTTTCCACACCCAAGGCATCTTCTAGTTCTATTGAAACATTATCCCTGATGCCTCTTCCCACATGATTTACATGAGGGAAGTTGAACTTTCTATCCTCTATGATCATCATGAAACTCCCTCATTCTCTTATTAGATGAGTTGGGAAACTTAACCAAGTTGAGATTATTTATCATATTATGAGATTTCTGATTAGAAATAATAATGATATGTGGACTTCCAAATCCAATTTCATTTGGTTACTCATGAAGAATGTCATTCCATTGTCCTTCATATCCTCCATTATCGTGAATCTTCCTATTTCCAGCTGTTTTCTAATACCCAAAATGAATAGTGTGAGAGGAAAAATCATAATCAAGTGGGAGTACCTTCAATATCTAACATCTTAGGATAAATTCTATGATCGTTACTGTAATTCTAGGGCTATAAGCTGTGCTTATACGTAACCTTACGTACCTCCCTAGACATACCTTAGAAATATCTCTACGGATCTCAATAAAGTTATCACATTCTAGTCTCCAAAGGATAACTAATCCTTTCCTCTGAAACCAACTATAGAGACCTATACTTTACATACATGTACATTATATTAGTTTTATGGAATACTTAATACATAACAAAAACAAACACTGACGGGGTATAATAGTTTAGTGTCTTTGGAAAGACGGAATATAATATTTTAATCATGGTGAAAGATCATTGAAATCTCCCATTAATATCATCCCCTTTTTTCTAACCTAAAACCTGCCTTTATATCTTGGGGAAAATAAAACCTCAAAAGGGTGAGCTCAAATGCTCAATAAGGGTAAACGTGGAGATCATAAAACAACCCATAATCATTTGAATGTAAAAACATGAACTTGACATAAATATTAGCAGTACATAAGGCGTAGATCATAAAGGAACATAAATCATGATAAAATAGCATGGGAATAAAACATTTAATTGTGTCAAACCATTAAGAACATGATATGATTTCCATATTAGCCAAGGTATTGCTACCAAGACCATCTTAGTGGACAAAGTCCCTTTCTAAATCGAGTTCACTCCTCGTTTCAGTCCTGTATCACTGAACCGGATTAACTTACCATTCCCACAATGTATATATCATGAGATATAAATCATTACCCAATGCATTTGAGGGAGATATATGTCCCACCCATCTCATAATTAAATCATTCTTTCATTTTCCACAAAATAAACATAAAACATTCATAATAACCCAACGAAGAAAATGGGTTTCATAAACATCATCCCATCATAACATAATCCATATAAAATAAATGGATATCATTTCATCATAAGAAAAATAAAAACATTTAAATAATAGATACATTATACTTGAAACATAAACATACTTAATAATTTCATCTTGTATGGAAAATAGTTTTTATAAAACACTTGAAATGAATTCTTAAGGAAAATATCCTTTCTTCTTCAAAATCATTTTATTTTCTCAAAATGCCATGAAATTTTAAAAGAAATGGATGTTGTTGAAAATAATCATGAAAAATAGTATAATAATATTCATGAAAATTAGGCTTTATGAAACCATAAAAATCTTTTCGTGTCGTATAAGTTAAAAAAATATTTTACTCGTACTTTTGTCGGAAAAGTCAAAAAGTACCACTTATGATAAAAAAAAGAAATATTCCTTCCATAACACAAAGTAAATGTCAAAGAGGGGAAAACATGACTTTAAACATACATGGAATAATTTTAAACACATTGTGAGAAACATATTTATGGACATGTTGGAAAAATATAATCCCAGTAAATAAATACGTATAAGCAATCTCGAATAAAAATGAGATTGAAAAATTATCCTTTACCTTAAGTCTGATATGCTTAGTACATATCCAAACCTCCTATATAATTATTTAAATAATGTCATTGACTTATTTAAGTATCATATTCATTGTTATGATATCATATATGGTTCACTTATTAGTTTATTTACCCGTTCTTTTGTAAATTTCATGTTAAAGAATCATTTTGGGTAAAATCATTTTATTTATCGTACGTGTTTGGACTTGTTGTTCATGATATTATTATTAATTAAATCATGATTTACTTACTTCCAGAATGTAAAACATGATTTATATATCATATATATTCAGTATATATATATATATAATAGATAGAAAAATGAAATGAAACACACCGTTTGTGGTGACGGTAGGCCGTACGTACGCATGAACGTTGTTTTCCTTTACTTATGGACTTGAATGGAAGTAAGTAGATGACCCAGATATATATATATATATATATATAAATAAATCCAGTATCTCTATCATGTCATATATTTCATTATTATTCATTATATATACTTTATAATCATTCTTGAATGGTTAACATGGAGAATGAATCTCATCACATCGTGGAGACAGTAATCCGTACGTACGCACGAGCGATGATATCGTTACCATAATTATTGAATGGAATTGGAGTGGATGATATAATATATCAAAATCAGTATTATGTTATAATAACCATATATAGTTATTCTGTACACAGTTATACCCATCCAAGTAAGGTGGTGGTGGAAAAACAAATTACACCACGGCGTGGAGACGGTATACCGTACATACGCATGCATGGGGATTTTTTTCCATAGGATGGATTGAAGGTGAAATGGGTTTGTTTCATATTTATAATAACATATCAGTATATTAGTGATACGAATGTTATAACGTTATAATTAAACAACTAAAAATAAGAAGTTGAAGAAGAAAGAAACTTGAAAGAATCGGTAGAAGAGGTTACCTCTTCTTCGAAGCACCTCTTTTAAGCTTCCTCTTAAGGCACTGGAGTTTGTCTTTTGAGGATACCATAACCTCTATAATGTTTCAAGGAAAGTTGAGATGGTAAATGGGCATGTTTTGGCCGATCTTGAAGGCTCAAAATTGTGTAAAGAGTAGAGTGAGGAGGTTCCCTTTTATAAGGGAGAAGATGGGAACCTTAAGAAAAACATAAAATATTATTTTATAATAAAGTCATATTCCGTATATAATAGGTCAAAATTGATTTATTTCGAATATGAAGTGGGGATGGGTTGAAATATTCTCAAAAAATAGGTTTTAGAAAAGTTTAGATTACTATTTTAACATTATCATTTAGATTTTACTCTAAGTTAAATAATTTAATCTTTATTGCGTCTTCTTGTTTTTTTAAACTATATGGTTAATAAACATACTATAAAAAGAAAAACTAACACCAATTGGTTCCTTATTAATATGTATAATCTTATCTAAGTCATTTTTCTGAACCTTATATTTTTTGTAATAGAATATCAATTAATAATATAATACTTGTTTTAAAATATATTTTATGTCAATTTTGACACTATTTGGTAATTGATTTTTGTAAAAATCATAACAGCATGATAAGATCAAAAAATGGTAATTTACTAAATACAAACATGTCATATTAAATTATAAAATAATTTTAATTCATTAAAAGTCTCAAATTACATTTATTTGGGTATTTATAACATCAATAATGTCAATATTTCATTAATAAAGTAATTACTGCATCATCATTGTGTCATAAATAAATTAAAATATTTAATTTATAAAAATTATAAATAAAATACCATTATGTAGTAAATCATTTTATATTTATAATGAATATTTATAGCGAATGTATCTTATGTATAACCCTATATTAAAAATGTTTTAGTTATTAAACTTTGATTTTAACTCTTTTAACTCTTCTTTGAATTAAATAATAATAAATGTCCTAATCTAATACAAGTGGAACTAAAGTATAATATTATATTATTAATGTTTTTTGGTTGAATTATACTTATCCAATATAATTAGGACATCTGTTAGGGTAAAAATAATATCATTTTTATCTTTAATTACCCTATTTACTTTTAACCGTGATAAATAAAAGTATAAAGTTACTATTCACCACAAATTATATTCATCTCATTGAACCAAATTTTACTTACTGATATGAACTGTGTCTCTTGGATTTATGAAATTCCATTCACCGAAGCGGTAAAAGTATGTTTTATGCAAATTTTCAAAATGCCCCTAGGAGGATGATAAAAGACGGAAAAAATTTAAATATAAATTTTATATCTCTAAAATTATTATAAATAGACTCCAATGAATTACATTGAACTTATATATATATATATTATGTATCTATTTTGACCTAAACTAAATTTAAATAAAATAAATAATTATTTAAATAAAAATTCGGTTTTTAAATAGTAACCCGGGGTTTTCACTATTCCTCAAAATTTGAAAGTTTTCAAAAAAATACGAAAAATTAACCCTGGGCTAATTTCGATATTCTGAATCCAAAAATGAAGTCCATTTTGAATGATAAAATTTCAAAAACGGGGTATTACTATTCATAATGGCTAGTTCATAATAATATTATAGTAATATCTTGTTTAGTGAATCTTTGTATTGCGTATAACACACACTATCGAGGAAGGTTGCTTCTGGCATGCAACACAAGCCTATAATAGTGTTTTCATATACTGTATGATAATATGGTGTTGCGTATAGCGCAAGCTAATCTTGGTGTATCATACAACACAAGACATCAAAGTAATTAAAATAATATTTCACATAAAATCTCAGGGTGTTACAAAACCCGAGTTAAGTGAATTCTTATCCAAAATTCCTTTATTTGGGTTATCCTTATACATCATATATGTGTTATTAATGTTGTTCATGTGATGAATATTGTTCATATAATGTTTAATTATGTGTATTTACAGATTATATACATATTCCATCTACTATATTAAGTCTCACTTCAATTTAATGGTATTTTAAGGGTATTTTCTTTTAAAACCCTCTTTTAAATTTCTATTTTACGAAATTCAAAAGTAATGTTTTTTATGAAATTATTTACATTTTTATGATTGTGTTATGGTTATTGGGAATTGTTTATTATGAAGGGTGGGACCTATAACTCTCCCAAATTAATTTCGTATTTGTATTTTGTAGGTTGGGTATATGGTTACACAAAGTGTAACTGTGATGGTCACACAAATGCAAGGTAGGCGTGATGGTTAAAAACCATAAGGTAGTTAATATGGTTACATGATTTTGTATGTATTTTCCCAAGATACCATTATGGTTCTATTTATGCTCTATATTGTTTTTGGAAATTTCATAGAAATATAATGTTTGACGAATTATGTTTATATATGTAACAAGTATGTTTTTTTTAACTAATTTCATAGATACAAGTATTCATGGACTATTGTTTTGTTTCCTTTTGTTTATATACCTTACTAATATTTTGGTGGTCCTTCCAAGTTTTAACATAATTTTTCATAGGTTATAAGGATGAGAATGATAAATAAGGAGGCCACGTATATTTTTAAACAAATTTTTCTATGAAATCAAGTTTTATATGATATGATTTATATTTTGGATGAAATGGATACTATTTTTGTGTAATCCTCTATATAAAAATATTGAAGGATATATATGTCTTATATGTCAATTATCTAAAAATATAAACATGAAAATATCCTCAATATCAATGGAAGTGACTTTTTTGACTAAAATTAATGATTATGTAACGTTATAGGGATGGGTCCTTATAGAGGGGGGTGGAGGCTAACGATGATCTCAGATGGGCTGATGGAGACTGGGGAGGGATGATGGCCAGATATGGATCCTAGAGATAGATGAATTTTACAAGAAGTTGGTCCTAGGGTTTAGGTAGTGATGTACATTTTGAGTTAATGCGATCACGGATCTATGGTGATACCAATGGGGATATGGATGGAGAGATTCAGAGGTGTTAGGATCCTAGTGGGCCGCAATGTTGGGATCCTGATGGGGAAGTAACAACATTGTAGGATTACATGGGAAGGCGTTGAACTATCACAAATTGTGACACGCTATGTATAGGCTGTTGAAGTTGATCAATAGAATGGTGATATCTGAGGGTATAGACCGAGCCGATGAGATGATGAATTCAATAAGGAAACTTCGGGTTGCATGAATGGTGTCTAGGATGACCACATACATTGACACATAGATCATCTGGATGTGGTCTTCAGGTCTTGTGGATGATTTTTTGGATTAGGCGACAATGAGTTGCTTCTCCTATCTTATATCAAGTGGCGTGGTGGAGTTCCTGGTGGTACTTCTATAGACGACGAACCACGGTGGGCTGGATGGACATTGACAGTTGCATTCAATGACGATCAGAAGGTGGCGTGCACGTTTAGATGACTGTTCTAGGAAGAGATAGTGGAAGATGGTTGTGTGATGCCAATATTTTTTGTCGATCTTAGATTGGGGGTGAACGCTCCCTCGAAATGTTGGTGCAATGCCTTGTTTGTTTTTGACATGATAATAGGCTGGTGTGCTGCAGACATCTTACATGCTAGCATAGTGGTTTTCTCAATTGATGATCGTTTCTTAAGGTTTTAATTTTTGGTTCTCTATAATTTTATAGTTTTAGGTCACACAACATCATTACCTGGATGAGTGTCTCAGGTGGTATGTTTTTTCACTTTATCCTATAGTACTTTTATTTTTATTAATAAATTTTTTAGATTAGAGGTGATTTTCATTTGGATTCACTTTCTAAAATACATTATTTAAATTTTAAGTACTTATAAGGTATCACATTCAAAGGTATTTTATCTAAATCTTGAGTATTTCTCAATGTTTTGTTGAATTATTTAGTAAGAACAGGATACAAAGTACATATTCATAACTATGTATCATTCTCAATTATATGTCTACTTTGATATAATAATTGAACACCAAGTGGTTATTTAATGATATTGTTCTATCGAAATAAATATTACATGGGATAAATACATCCCTAAAATGAGATTCATATGGAAATAAATTTCACAAGATCATTCAGATGCTTCCTTGTTAATATATGTATGGAATGAAATTCAAAACTCCATCGTACTTAAATGAAGTTACGAAGACATAATTAATTTAATGAGATGATATTGAATTTCATAGCCATTCCATAACAAGTATGAAATATTCATTAATGAGAGAAATTTTACACTAATGATCATTATCATAGTTGATAATTTGAATTTGGTAAGAAGATAATTTTTTTAATTTCCCTATTGAAGAAGGAATGGCATACATTTCTATATGTATGTTTGTACCATCAAAATAATTCATTCTATCTGGATAATGGATTAATGTATTTAACTACCACTAAACCTTTATAAGGTACATTGTGCGCTCCATGTATAAATGAAATGTATGTACTTATAAAATTTTAATACATGATCTGAACATAGTGGTTATAATATTGGAGTATGATATTCAATATGAGAAAAAACTGGAATAAATTAAGAATCTAATAGAGAATGATTTATGAAACAAGACACATTACTTGATTAATTTTATATGGTGAAATATCTATATTTAGGAAGATAAGTGGGATCCTGGATGTGTATTGAGGTAAAATAGTAAATTGTTTTGTGGATCCAATGTGATGAATTTGAGGATGAAATTCATTTTAAGAGGTGTATAATAAAACACCACGAGATTTTATGAGTTCTTTTTTCAAATAAAAATAATAATTTCAAAATTCATTGTTAAATTTAATATCCATCCAATGGATTGATGGTCTTAAATTTTTTTATTTTTGTTTAAATCAATAACCCCATTTTAAGAGAAGAAGAGTGGAAACTGAAATATACATCATCTAATTAGGACAAATCACAACCCGAAGGTTTAGAGATAAAACACAAACTGACAACATGTAGGTAACCCTCCCATGAAATTGATCGTGAAAAGGCTCTCGACCAGTACAGTGCTAAACAACAAGCATGTGTCCTCTGTCAAATCACATGCCTGATCTGACGGCCAAATCCATACCCTCTCTACATCCAAATCCATAAAGCTCTACAATGATAAACAGTGAGCTCTAGAACCTGTTCTGGGGTCTGATTCATGTGGTCAAGTTTGAGTTCATCACCATAACAATAGACATTATAAAACCCATTTCCCATTTCAAGAATACAAAAACTAGAAATACCTCCCACAAAAAATAATCTTGGGCCATCCATGTCGACATACACCCCAACACTACAACCAAAAAATCCCATAAGACAATACAATGAAATGAGTTCAAGCCAACGTTACCTAGGATTGGATAGCCCAACCCTGCACCTAAGGACCAACACCAATGAGGGAAAATGGTTCGTCCTAAACAAAAGTGCCTCTTTGGGCATGGAACTGCTCCTATTAGAACTATCCTCATTATGAAAAGAACGGAATGACCAACAACATCGTACTAGGACAAAAAACCAGATCTAAGAACACAATCATAACTGTCTCCAAATTAAATTCTTGTAAAAACTCAAAGAAAAGGAAATCAAAATCCTCCCCCTCTGATGCACTGATATCAAGACCGGAGTTGTAATGAATATAGCTGGAAGCAAGCCCGAATCCAGCTGAGAAACCAGCCCACTCCATCACCTATACCACCAAAAAAGATGAGTAACTCGAACCATGATCAGGACATCCCTATGCCTCAATGCCGTTAGATTGAGGAAAGTATGGCTGACCTCTAGAACTCAGACAGATGGTAAGACGTTGCGTTCTACGTTGAGAAGACTGTGGGACTTCCACAGAGAAGCGGTGTCGCTGCATGAGAAATGCCGCCAATGATGAGATTGCGTTGTCAGAAAACATCTGGTGCCGAGCCGACGACCGGACCTCCCATGGGAAGCACCTCCACCGCACGAGCAATGACACCCACATTGAAAAGTACCCTTAGTCACCACAATAAAAACTCAACTTGAAGGGGGAAAGTGGAATGAAAATGAAAAAACCCTAGGTTACGCGAGGGATAGGGAACAACGTCACTCTGAGGATTCTCTTAAAAATAAAATACATTAATATGATTCACGAACACTTACATGCATATTTATATTTAATATTGAATTCAGTTTTTTATGCATGAAAAACTAATTTGTAATTAATTATGCACAAAATCAGGTTAATTTTTCTCAACATGAATCCCCAGGTTACCTTTCTTTACACACAACACTATGTTTTAAGAAACCCATGATATATTATTTACATAAATATCTATTCATAGTCATCAAAACCTATTTTCTAAAAGAACTAATTTTTATAGTAAAAAATTTTCAATAAAATAAATTTAATTTTTTCATATGAATGAAATATATTTATAAAAATTACAAAATTTCAATCAAGTGATTGTGTGTTTCAAAAGTACATTTTCCTCGAAAAATATATTTTTATATTTTTAAACATTAATTAAATTATATTTTAAAACTATTAAAAAATAATTTAATATAATGAAAATCATTTTTTAAATAATAATGTTAATTTTATGTCATGGTGAATTTTTTTTATTTTTCTAAAAAGTTTTAATTTTTTAATGAATATTGAAAAATAATGGATTTTATTTGAAAGATTCCTTTTAGATTAATTTTTATACAATAAAAAATTTAATATTAAATGGGTTTAAATGTAATATTAGATAAATTATACATTCATTAATATAATTTTTATCATTTTAAACAAGTTCATATTTAATTTAATATAAAAAATGTGTAAACTTTTGAACATTCTTAATTAAAATCCACATTCATGTGGTGTCTAGGAGATTTATTTTATGTTAATTTTGTTCAATAATATGAGGGGAATATGGAAAAAATTATTTCATATTTTGAATAATTCTAATTCATCATATGTGATAATTTTAACTTAATTTGTGAGAAATATGAATAATTAAAATAGTAACAAGTATTTACCTCCATTAAGGTAAAAATTGGTTTACAAGGGGGTTAATTTATAATGATAATAAAATAAACTAACTCAAAAACAGTCCACATCACATTTAATATCAATATTTTGACCTTAAATCATATACTCTAAATAATGGTAAATTATTGGAGCCTTTTGAGATTGAAAAAACATTGTTGTAATTCTTTCAATAAAAAATTAAAATTTTACCTCAAGACTAATTTATAAAAGACAAAGCCTTATCCTGTCATATTTACACCATCATACTATTTTGGTTCAACCAATTCCTGAAAAAATAACTTCCTAAATTCCATCATCCCATTCTATATTAACTAATTTTTATATAAATCAATTCTAGTATGTCATTTTGTGAAAACCTAAAGAGGATACCCAAAGTGGAGGTAATGTTCATCAATGAGAATTATTGTTTTATTTATTCCTCCAGCTCTGTAAATTATTTATTATATCATAATGATATCATAAATTAATAATAATAAAAATTATGTGATTTTTTATGTTATGGGAATTTACTACAACCATATCCACACCCATAAAATGGATCATCAGATCATCATTTGTGTGTATGGAACACTATCATCTCGTAAACTACACTAATGGTTTCTTCATTAACGCCATTATATGCGGGGTATGATGATGTATATAAAATATATTAATTATATATATAATATAACTATACATTATGATTCAACATATCAAATATACATTTTTTTTACTTTCAATTACATTATGGATATAGTGACATCTCTCATTTGAATTTAATACTACATCCTTATGAAGAATGGTGTTCAAATTTGACAAACTCATTATAAGATTGTTAATAGTTATTAATATATGAGATATATAAGAAATTAATATTACATTAATTATTTATATTTATATCATTAACGATAATATATGAACACATTTCCTGAAATATCACTCACTAAAAGATAAAAATGTCATTCGTGTACTTGCGGACTAACATATTCAAGAAGCTATGTGACAATATTTTCATCACCTGACATCATAGATGATATTTATAAAAATAATGAAAAATATAATCTGGGATTTATGATATTATGATCATTATTTTTGGATGTGATATTGAATTCTTCATTTTCTTAATTTTCTTTGAGAAATGGAAATGTTACTCATGTGTTTGTATCATCTACTAGGTTGGTGATCGTAACACACATAATTTCACAAATCTATCATTTATTATATTCATAAAACAGATATTAATTTATAAATATTATACATATGATCTAAATTTTATTCCAGTTATTATTTCCCCATGTAAAATAAAATGGGATTATAAATAAAAAATTAAAACATATATGAAATAAATTGTTGTTATTACCTCATGCATGATTTTAACAAGGAATTGATAGAATAGGGTTAATAAAAATTTATAACAAAATGATTATGGTATGATATCTAAAAATATGGTTCTTTAATCACTTTTCATCATTTTTATATTTATTATACAAGTGGATTTAATGTGTATTTAAGAATTCAATACTAATGGTATGATATTTTTGGGAGACATATGAAAAATCACCACTCGTTTATTCTGTATAGATAATATAAATACCCATCAACATGTTATATCATGAATATAATTAATTTATTAATATTTTTTCCATTTGATGTTATGCATTATTAGGGTTAATAATTCAAATGATTACTATTGTAGTAATTTATTTATTTTTCACAATTTTCATTCGTTAAGATGTATCTTATTTTATGCACATATACATATTTTGAAGGGGTATATACAACCACATTGATTTGAAATATCAAGAATTTAGATATTATAAAAATATATTTTTTTCCATTTAATGATATTCCTTTATGGGGTATATGAATCTATGTTACAAAAGTGGTAATTAATTATTGTTACACTATCACCATTAATCGGAGTTGGTTATAAATATGTTTCTAAATAGAAAATATTATAATCCACCTATCAAGAAGCACATAATTGTTTTTCTATTTATTATGATATATTCGAATAATATTACCAAATCTTCTCATATTTCGTAGATAAAATTATAGAAATATATTAGTTAATAAAATCCGACATTACTTGTATCTTTAGAAAGAAAACCATTTAATTCCAAAACCCTATTTTATAACCAAAATTTAAAAAATTATACTACATTCCAAAAATTATTTACTAAATAAATTTTTACAGATGTTTGTGTTTTTTGAATTTTTTTAAGGAATCATTATTTTCGGTTCCAACCAATTCTCATTTCAGTTTTACATAAAATTTGAATGGATTATATTTTAACTTGTATAGAATGTAATTAATTTTCAACCACCATGACCTAAATTTTTTTAATGAATAAATTATTAATTATAATGTTTATTTTGAAAAGAAAATATTTTTTATATATGTTTTATATTTTTTAAAATTTAAAACAAATATTTTTTCCTAAATATATGTTTTAAATGAGTTTCAAAATATACATTTACATTTTATTAGTATTATTTGAATAGAAAGGGATTTTGAAAATATTTTTTGTTTTAAAATGTGATATTAATGTAATGGTTATTCCATTTATGAAAAGGTCCTAGTGATCCTTCTTTTTTATTATCAATATATGATGATATTTTTTATATTCATTATAATTTATTGGGGATACGATCTAAGGATTTTGTTCTTATTCATTCTATAAATGGTTTCTGTTTATGATTTATTGATATTTTTGAAACGCATTTCACTTCTATAAATTATACAATGATATATCCCTTATGAAGAAGACATATTTTCAACTATTATGCTATGAGTAAATGAAGAACTAATTTTGAAACATTTATTTATTCCATGTTTTATGATATGATGAAACATTTATGAGGTCTATCTAAATACATGATTTTTTATATTATGAATGATTTAAGATCTTTTGGAACACATATGTATGATTTTTATTATGTGACATTTGTGAACTATATCTCCCTTCAATTAATTTTCTATTGAAAAATGTCTTATTATATCAGTGAGTACACAAGTTTCCATCCCATGAACAAAATGGAAATTACACTAGTGTTCATTATAATCCCAAAAAATAGGTTACACGTGTGTTTATCCCATGCCGGAGGAATTTACAATAATTTTTATTTGAATCCTAACATGTTATCAATGTCTTGGTGCCAATCCATGACATAAGATTTCATATGCTTACGTTTCTTCTCGAAATCATTTTCCAATTGATGTTTTATGCTCTCATGGATCATGTTGTTTCATTTCATTGTTATTAAAATCTTATTATGTTCCAATATTTAATCCATGACCCTTTATTATGATCATTTATATGAAGGGAATATTTTTCATATATTATTCTTGTCTTCCCATACATATATACTCACATTGTGATTATGTTTTCCCCTTTATTACACATTAATAGAATATAATTTAACCCATTATTATGTTTTCTTTCCATAGGTTTGAAGACATGTTTTATGTAGTAAATTTCTATAATGATTTGTAAATCGGTAATCATTCTAGGAATCATTGAGGATCATTCCCAAGATAATAAGATTTTGTACCTAGTGTCCATAGACACTAAACTATTTTCGTCATTAGTAAACTTTGGGGTGATGTATTGAATATTAATCAACACATATAATATAAATGTTTAATAAGACTTGGTCTCTATACCATTTCTCCAAATACGAGTAAACATTTTTCTACAGTAGTTCAGTTCCAACAAATTGGAGAAATCTCAGCACATTGTATTCAAATTATTGAATCTCAATCATTATATGTTCTGTGAAACATGCACCCTAATGTTGACCATTGATTCAAATCCACAAGAACCAGATCATGCTTCCACAATTATAAAAAAAGAGTAAACAAAATAACATTTCCTTTCAAAAAACCTACAATGACCTATTCATCCAACTACTAAAACATGAATATCCCAAATATCAACTTTTAAAAATATATCAATCCCCATAAAAAATAAACCTGTATATATATAGGCTCTAAATTTCCCCAAAAATGATTAATTACAATTATCAAAATTGTTTATGATGATAGAGGAAACATAGGTCCCACCACTTGAAATATTAGATATGAAATAAGAGGACATACTCCCTTCCAATCAACATGAACCTTTGAATTTAGTGAGAACTCATCCATCGGGAAAATAAATCATAATATAACTATCTCCCCATCGTCCCTACACCCATAGTTCCACAAAAATATAAATAAGAGACCACACCGACAAAAATTTATCTCTATATAACCATCAATGAAGGGATTTCATCTCCATCACTATAGAACATCTCAAAATAGGAATCATAATAACATACATCTGACTAAAATGAAAACATTTGGTTTATTTGAATAAAATAATCTCAATTATATATATTTTCCATGACATATAGGTGATTTAAAATCTATAAATAATTAATCCTCCACGTTATTAAAATCACCTATATACAAATATATGTCATGTTAATCATAAAAACCTAAAATTATTCATGAATCCCAGTCTCTTTCCCATATTTCCATATCCAAAATAAAAACTAAATATAATTACAAAAAAACATGTACATTAAACTTGGTGAAACATATAAACTTAAAATTGAAAAAATTGATATTCGTGACATGTTTAATGTAATTAATACACCACATATCTCAAAACATTACATATCATAAAAGAAGATTCTTATGTTCCTATTTTGAAGATAATCAGCATGGGATGACTTTTCGAATCATCAGATCCAACCGTCTATATGAAATCTTGATCACTTCCCCATATTACATAGATTTATGGCTTATGGAAAGTGTGTAACTAATATTGTGTGGAGACTATACATCTAGTAATATGAAAATAAATTTAAAAATAACCAAAAAATAATAAATTATATAAATTAGAGTATTCCTAATTAATAAATTAAAAAGTAACATTTTATAATAAACTAAATGTGGTATAGAGTCATATAGACTCAATGCATGTAAATCAAACCACAATTGGACTCCTAATGGGATGAATTTATATATGAAGTAATAAAAATGATAATAAATACTTCATTTCCTACAACCAACTAAATCTGAACGACATACTCATTCCATAAATATACTGAGTCACACCATCATGATCCTTGGACTATATATGAGCAATTCATCTTAATCAACAAATACAAGGACTCTAAAAATACAATGGGAAACATATTTTCCATATGAAATTAAAAATAAGTTTTGTACACAAAATGGGGAACATGTTGAGGGGGTAGAAATAATTAATTGTATACCCAAACTATGAACATATAATCATTAGTCAGACAAACATTCTGGATGCATGATATTCCCATCATATCCAACGAATTAAAAACATTTGGTATAAAATAAATAAATATATAAAAATAATGGGAATAAAAAATAATGAAAAAACACAATTGTATTATCCTTATAGATAATTTAAGAAAATATATAGACACTATATCACATTATAAATAATTTATAACACATGGATCAAGACACTTTGGGACATCTGGAACATCATCCACATATACATTTCTCCTCTAAGATATCTAGATGAAAAGGTATAAATGAAAACCCCTTGGATTTATCCATATGAATCTGATTAGTAACACACAACTACAATTCAATATGAGTCCAGTGGAAAATTTTGATCAGGATACATGAATCTACTTTTTACCCTAGAGAAATTCAATATTTCAAAATACCTATATAATAAATTTATTTTTAAATGAGGGCCAAAGAGTATACTATGAAACCAGGGACCCCTAATCTATGATAATGATTGAAACAAATTATAAGGGTTCCCAAAAATCCTTGGGCCCAAAATTTTTTATTTCTATGGTGTCAAATATATGTATAAGGAAGAGATCACTATAAATGGATGGTAACCTTAAGACAGTGCACAACTCTTAACTAAAATGGTTCACCCAGCTAGATCATCCATTTTCTTGCAAGTCACATATTTCTGTTCCCACACAATAGCATAAATACCTAAATCAAAATTAAAATATATTACACAGCCAATGATATCTAAAGGGTCTCCTCATCATACCTAGTCCTGTATTGAAAAATTCTTAAGCATCATGCCCAATGGATCCCATAATGATGGTAAGACCAACTCTCGATCCCACCATCCCAAAAATTGAACTAGTATCAATGATCTTTTCTCATATAATGGTTATCTAGAATGACATTCAATCTATATTTCAAATCCACCATCTAAAATAATGAACTAAAAGCACTGACCAAATACCAACATAAAAAATTAATAGCTTTCACAATCTCTAGTGTCCAAGAATTAGGTGATATCATATTAGGGGCTACCTTATAGAACCCAAGATCTTGGCCTAATCGCATAAAAACTATCATTTAATGGAATAAAGGGAACAATCATTTCATGAAACAGTTTTAGGGGATCCTCTATCTCATTCAAAAACATAATCCATGTACTAGATGGGAAATATCATCAATAAACCCATAGGGGACTCAAATAGATCCTTTATTAAAAAATTTGTATAAGTAAATACAAATCATTATAATGTTAAAAGGATATTCTCAAATTTCATTGGGAAAAAAAGGAATCCATGAGACCATACAGGGACTTATTAACAAAATTGAAACCTCATAAAAATCTATTTATAAGTAAATGTCGATCGAACAAATGATGTACCTGTTTGTGTAATTGGTATTATCCCTCACATGATGACAATATAACTACGACAAATGGAAACTTTCCTTATACTAGACACTATCTCTGACCTTGTTCATTTAATGGATATGTTTTCCCGACATGTGGTGTCTGGCCAAATATGCAACCACACCATGAGTCACACATACACAACATTCCCTCAAGTACTACACATCATGTATCCCATTCATCCCTAACTCGCTTGTATAGATGACCCGAAGACATGTGATTGAAAAATTATATGTAGTGTAAACAAGTTTTCATAAATACGAAAACAATAAAATTACATGAATCCTTTACTAAAAACACATAGATTAGACCATATCAATTAAACATAAATATATATATGTAATTAATTTTTTTTAAATAAATATATTGGGATATATAGTAATAAACAAAAAAATATGACTACCAATATGTGCATACTTCCTTATCTTTACACTGGTTCAATGCAACATAACTACCGACACTAGATCTACCTCTGAAAAATTTCCACGGGTAGTGCATCATCCTCAATTCCCTCTTATCTCGACCTAATTATATTAGTCATGTAACACAATTGAATGTGGGGTTGTAGATGATTTTACAAGAGAATATTGGAAAATAAAAATGAAAAATGTATAAATTATGAAAAAAGATAAAATAAATGAAAGTAATAGTGTTATAAAAATGACCACAACACCAATGATTGGATTATACCACTCATAGTAGAAACCACACATTCAAAATCATCTAAAAATCATAATTTGATGTAGTGTAAAATTTATATCACTTAATGAACTTCTAAAGATAAATAGATATCGTATAAATTAATTATTATAAACTCCTTGAAAATTTTAATGAATAGAATTCAAAAATAACTCAAATCCCATTGTAAACACCACATAAAATTACCAAGTGAGTTTTGTGGAAAACAAATATGAACTAACATCATTATTACAATTAATATTTTGTACAATAAACTTTTCTACGGTAAAATTGTTCAAATTTCTAATAATTTTCTACAACCACTGACAATTCAGCTAATCAAAACATATAGCATGGCATTTCATCCATTAAAAAATATTTATATACAAAATTCAACATTAAATTTAAAATCATTATAGTTTACTATAATATTATTTTCACTTCCCTTATAATAAATTATATAGATAATATGGAAGATGAACCCATTTGAAAGGCTGATATTTTTATAAAATTATAGTGGATTCAATTTAAATTCGCACAATAATTTTAGTTGTATTTATTATCATGATTGAAACTATTATAAAATTAAATTAAAAATAAAATTAAATGGTTGAACTCTATATTTTGGAAATGAAAATTTTAGTGGACATCATTCATTCTCAATGTTTTGTAAAAGAGTTACTTAACTTCTTATAAACTGAATTTGATATTTTTATTCACATGATAGGTGATAAAGACATATAAAATAACATTAATGGATTGTATTATGAAATTTATTTATAATGATATTATATTAGTACAGATGTTTCAGTTCAATCCCAAAAAAACAATATCAACCATCATATTATTGATAACTATGTTCATTGTACAATTGTAGTGAGTAAAATTAAAAAACAGCATAGCAAGGATAACCCATTATATTATTTTATATCATTTATATTTCAAATTATTTTTTAAAAAAATATATACAATTTTTTCATTATTTTTTGGAAGAATGTATTTGTGAGATGATTTTTAAATATGATTTAACTTCATTGCTCATTATAAGCTATATATTATGGGTTGTACATATTACTATATGTAAATGATTTCATGATTTGTATAGAATTTTATTGTGATTGTTACGAATTCTTGTTTTTTCATAGTTTTATACGATGAAAAAATTTTATCCCAATGAGGTACAAAATTCATTATGATTCATTAGTATGCTTTATTAAGTGAATTTTATCTTACTTTCTGACATTTGGGACATTATGATTTTTTTCACATCCCCCAAAAAATTAACTATTTTTTGAATACAAAAAAATTGTAATCCTGTGAATAATAAACTATATAATATTTAATTTCATATATCCAAGTCCTATGTAAATATTCTTCATATTACAATATTTTAATTTCATATAATATATTTTAACAATAACAAGATATTAAAAACATAATTTTAATTTTTTTTATTTATTTTATCTTTTGTCAAAATGACAGAGGAAACAATTTGTAAAATGTATTTCTCTTAAATTATTAGAACTAATTGACAAATATAACCATTACTTTAACCCCTTTAAATATACATGTATCCTGAAAGGTTTCAGAAAAAAAATTAATCACAGATCAACCTTGTACATAAAATTTTGTTTTTGAAATAATGAATATAAAATATCTAATGGTTATTTCAGGAGCATATAATAATGATTTAAAATTTCAAATTAAAAATATAAAATAAATGATGTCTTTTTTTGAAATAGTGTTAATATTATCCAATATAATGTAAGAATTATGCTATTTTTATAGGAAAAACAATACAATGGAACTTTATAGAAATATTATAAATATTATATAAATTTAAAAAATCATGTATTAATCATTATTATTGTTTGTGAATAAATATTCCCACAAAAATAGAATGATTTGAAATGGATGAATCAGTTATAGTGAGAATAAGGGATCCATTATTATTGGTTGATCAACATAAAAATAATTTATTATGGATAAATTGATTGACCATATTATATAAATAAATTTTATAATTATTCAATAAAATGCTTCTATTAATCTAAATTTTCAAGTTGTTATGATTTAAGTGTTAGTTTGTTCTATGAAGTATAAAAAATTGGTATATAATAATTATGTAAAAACAAGTATTATCATGATAATTATATTAATGTTTTTAACTTAATTTTTGTTTACTGGGGGATTCATTTCTATAAAAATTCATATAAGTATGAATTAGAGAGAATAAAATGATGGAATAAACCTTATATGAAATAAATTAATTTATTTACCTGATATATTAAATGAGGAATGATTTGGTTTTTGATTAATTATATTTAATAATTTATATCATCTATATCTAATGAAAAAAGACAGTACATAATTATATAAAAGTAAATGTATTCATTTATAAGTATCACCCAAAATTATACTCTTTATGTGAGTGGGATTTATTAATACAAATCAAATCAATATATTATTATAAAATACAATAATAATAATCAATAATATAATTAATTGAAGGATTAATGTAATATATTATCATTTATTTATTTATTTTATCAATTTTTTTGAAGTTATTACTATTTGAAAATTTTAATATATTTTTAGTATTCCTTTAATTAATTCCACTAAAGTATACAAATAATTGTTTATATAGCTGAACATGTTAAATAATGTTGATATTATGAATGAGATAAGTTGAAATTAATGGTTTAGAGAATTTATCTTATTTTCATATCCATATATAATGATAATATCCTACTTAATGAAATAAATAATTTTGATGAAATTATAATCCTATTGATGAAACAAATTATTTGATATATCCATTGATTGAAAATAGGTGAATGATATATGATATCATTAAAAAATTATATACATACTGAAATATTATTAAGTCATATTAGCGAGTAGTGTGATTGAACTTCATAGATATTGATATATGGTAAATTTCAATACGACCATACTATTTCCTAAAATCCAAACATAGATTGTTTCATAGTATTCTCACAACCTATGATCCAGTAACACCAAAAATATAATTATATTCCCATATAATCAAGAAAATATATTTGACAGAGTTTATGAATTATTTGAATGTAGGAAATCATGTCCAAGGGAATGATCATATCAATTCTAGTAATTGAATGTGGAAGAAATATTTCTTCCTATGAAAAAATTATAACACAAAATTATATTTTAGATAGGGTAAAATCAAGGATATATGAATGCCGTCTCTAATGTAGGTCAATATCTTATTTTATGATACTATTGTCCAAATTTCCTATGTTATTACTATAGTTAATTATGTAATGTGACGTTTTAAATTGACTAACCCTGTACGAAATAATCACATTAAATATTTTTTTATAATCATTTTATTTCACCCAAATATCATCAACCATAAACAAAAAAATGAAAAAATAACGATTCATTGCACCCCACATGCATGATGTGCTAAATTCTTTGTGAAGAAAACATAATATAAATAAATTACTGAAATTTACTGATGTAATTTAATTTCCATATAGATAAAAATCAAAATAATAAGTTAATAATATTTTTACAATCACACATAATTTGGAGGAAGATCAAAGTAATTATATCTCAAGCATGCCAAAAACATAGGGCAGAGGGTGGAATACCAAAATGCTTCTATTTAAATATAGATAAATCAAAATAAATAATATATATCCTTTTATATGTAATAATTTTACCCAATTTAAAGGTTATCCCCTATTAAAATATAATCGGGTTTTGTGGATAAGGTTCCCCACTCATGGGACCAAACATAGCCTAGCTTTTTTTTATTCTATCAATAAAATAATTTTATTATATATTTAGAATTTTTACCGTTTATTATGGAATCTATTTTCAACAATAGATACATAAAGTGGTTATTATGATGTATGTGACTGGTATACAAATTCATTTCCTATAATATTACTTCTATGTTCATATTTAGTTGTGCTAATGTTGGGAATTGATAATGATGATCATTTTGGGGTATGTGATATTTAACCCAAATCACAAATTATTATATTATATTTCTAAAAGTTTTTCTATTCATGCTTCAATATAAATTATTTAACAATATATTAATTGGAAACATTGTGTTTATATATGGATAAATAAATTATATTTACGATGTGAGGTGGGGTACACTCCTAATGATATATTTATGTTTAGATATCATGGAAGTAGTTGTATTAGGTGCAAAAAATATAAATATAATAATTCCACATTAACAATAACAACCAATTATATTACTTCTATTTAAAAAAATATAAAAATAAATTATTATTTCAATGATAATAAATTTTTTATTTTCACCATCCTAGGTATACATCTCAGAATTCCTCCAAAATGTTTTAATATTTATGGCATTATAATTTTAAATTGAGATGAATTCTGTAAAAAATTATTCAATGAGTCGTTACCCTTTATAATTTCAAGGTGATTTTATAACATCCCAAACCATATACCATGAGAAATTATTGAATTAGTAGTGATAAAATTGCCTAAATAGAGTATCAAGGGGATTATAGGTGTTATAGTGGAGTAGGGATAACGACTGCCTATTTTGGTAGTGTTTTCTGAATAAAATAGTGGCTACTCTATACAATGACCACTATAGTAAGGATGATATAATTCTGACATAGTGAACCAAAATAATGTATTTTGAGGATACCTTTAATTCTATGGTAGCTATGATATGGTGTATTGATTGTGGAATATCCCCATTTTGGAAGGTGGTGAAATTGGAATAGTGACATTAGATTTAGGGTATTTCCCTAGAGTAAGTTGTTCTGGATATTTACTTTTCACGAATAGTTACATTATTGAACATAGGCTATGAATGAGACTCTTCTTGTTTGCAAGGGTACTTTCAGTGTGTCATTTTTCTAGAACTATAGCCAATTATAATATTTCATTGAATAGTTGATGTGAATAAATATTTGATGATAAAATTAAAGCTTTACCATATGGTTTGTAGAGTGGTGAGGGTTGTTTAACTATATTCCTTTTTTTCAGTTTTTATGTAGAAATATCCCCTTGACGTCATGTTGGTCTTATTTATTCATCCTGGGTATAAATTAGAAAATTAATTCAAACCTCAACATTATTCATAAATTTATGTTTTTTCATGAGGTTCCCATAAACTCACACATGTCACATTTCACCATATTCAAGTGGATTTATTAATTTCCTTCAATAAATTGATCATTAGTGGCTCCTGTGAGTTTTCCACCCTCTATTATCCAAGTTTAGACAGATTTTACCATCAAGAAAAGTTACTACAATGAAAAAACTTTTGGTTTTGATATTTTTTCTTATATTTTAGGAAGATAGTAATTATTTTATATTCTGGTGAAGTTTCCAACTATTGTTGTGATTATAAACGATATCTTCCATCTAGTTACACGGTTGCAAAATAGATGACAATAATTGTTCAGGGAAGAAATCAATTGTCTTTGTACATTCTGTGTTGTATAGGATGGGTTTACTCTTTTTATTATTTATAAATATTATTATTTGTGATTAATACTTATAAATTAACTAGTTTATGTTAATTTAATGGTGCATCGGAATGTGAATCATGTTTTACTATTTTTGATATTGATTATGATGTTTAATTATATAGTTTAAATAACCTGTGAAATTCATGGTATTTTGGGGTCCTTTGGTGTGTGTGAAATTGATTATATTTTTATAATACTTGATTTCTATTTTTCAAATAACCTTTATATTTATTGGATAATTATATACACTAAGCTAAGGAATTTTTTTGACCTGTATATATGTATTTTTTGATAATACAATTAAAATAAATTTGAATGTTATGTAGTCAACTTTTAGATGTAAAAAAACATTATGTGGATGTTATGTGATTTTTTATGATGTTTCAATGTGATGTTATATTTTTTGGGGTCATGTTGTGGGGCTGTAGTGGATGGTTTTTCTATTGTGGAAGAAAAACAATGTGTTTGTGTGGTCGTGTTTTGCGTTGTGAGGTGGTGAAATGTGGTATGTGTTGAGACTATGAGTTTTTGATGGTGTGATTTTTGTTGGTATGAAGATGATGTGGTATTTTCCATTGGGATGTAATGTTACATTTTTTTCATGTGGGTTCTTGTATTCATTGTTTTAGGGTAGTAATGGAACTAGTAAATATTAATTGAAATGGAATAGACTGGTTGGAACTAATGAATTGGGAAAAATATGGTAATAAATTAATAATAAGATGTGTGGTTAAAATATTTTATTCTTAATCATTATGTTAATGGTATGGGATAATTAATATTTATATAATTTAAAATTCTTGTAATTAGCATGTGTTGAAAAAAAATACAAAAGATTTTAAATGTGTCTTTTGACTTGTGGAACTGTGCTATGAATTTATAGCTGTCAAGGAATGATGTAGTGTCACGTGATTGTTTATGAATTGGTGCTTACCGCATAGGTTAGGATTATGTTTGGAGATATATATACCTTATATATATATATAAGAAGCAAACCCACATAGAACTATTTTCGTAATCACATTTATATATATATATATGGGGAATATTGTTTACTCATTATAGTAGTGAGAGTGGATGGCTAGCTGCCCCCTCTTTCATTATATCTCTTACAATTGAGTAGTTATGCTCAGAATGTGACTGAAAGATGTTGGATATTACAGTAAGTGATATATCAATATTATTTAGGAGAAAATTTGTGATATAATGAAATTTATTATTGGATGGTTAGGAATTTTATGAGGTGGGATTGTAGTTTTTTCCCATCAAGTTCATGATTCAATACTTCTGAAGATATAGAGATATGATGAGGGGTGTTGTCCCTGGTGTTTTTCTGCAAAATTTTATGTTAGTATTATGTTGTTCAGGGGCCAATGTTTTTTCAGTTTACATGGGATGTGATCATTCTATGGGGAAGTGAACATGGTTGTTTCTGGTGATACGATTTGTGACCATTTTGTGGGGTGGTGGTATATCTTATATGGGAGACATAAGAATTCTAGGATGTATAGTGTTGATGTTTGATAGCATAAAATTAGTGTAAAGTTGTGTGGGTATTCTTTATAGACATACTTCATATAATGATATTATTGTTTGATGTGTTATTTAGTGAGTGACCCACATGGTGGGTTGGGGATTGGATGATTCATCTGGTTTAGTGTTGTTTATTCATCCCTTTTATCACTATTGAACTATTATGATTTTTTCACATGTTCACAGGAGAATTCATTTTAATTATAGATTATACATTTATACGGAAAATATATATATATATGTGGGTGTTTTTTAGGTTTCTAGGATGATTAAGTGTAAATGGTAGAAATTATAATCTCATGCCTATATATAGCAGTTTCGTCACAACATTAGTGGGACATTACTGTATTTCCATTAGTGTCCTTTTTTGTAAAGATTTTCTATACTTGAATTTTGGGATGGTTTTGGAATCGTTTTTATATTCTTTCTTGGAGTTTATTTTTCATTGATAACGAATATTTCAATCCAATATATTCATATATATATTAGATGTAAATTTCAATATGTTACTTTTTTTCTATACCCTCATCAATATTCAAAAACCTATGTCCTATGGGAGGAAGGAGTCAATGGTCAATATGTATATACATTATTTTTTGGTATATTAGTTGAACGAGGGACATGATGGATTAATATCAGTGCTTTATTGTTGAGATATAGAATATAATTTACATTATACATAATGATGATTTCATGATTTGTTATGTATATTGTGCTAGATTACATTGGTTTTGGTTATTTTCAAGGGAGAACGTATAAAACATGATATTTTTGGGCACGTATAATCTATTCTATAGGCATTGATCATGTTGAATGAATAAGTAACAACATGTTTTTTTACATTGGTGAATGGAAATTCCATTGATTCTTAATTAAAAATATATAGGGGAAAATAGTTTTTAAACATTCAAATGTGGCCCATACTAGTTTGAAACATTTGAATCAAAATTCCCTTTGAGGAATAACATTAAATGATACTTATAATATCCGGAGAATAAAGATATTCATTATATAACATTTTTAAATGGATGTATATAAACAATATAAAAGAATATATTTTCATAAAATTATAATACGCCTCAATGAAATGAAATTGAGATTAAATCCCTAGCCTTGAGTCCAAATTTTTACATTTGTATATTTATTCTTGAATAATAATCATTTGTTAATTATTTTATTTTTCCATATCCTTTTTAATTTTAATAATTAACTTTCATTCACTTATTACAACATTGTAAGTAACTTGTTAAACCGTTATGTTTATATCGGTTGTTTTGAAAAAAAAATAGTTTATGTGTCAAAACAACATTGGTTAGTAAAAAATGGTTAAAGGGGTCAATATATTAACATATATTGAATATTAATAATTACATAATTATTATATTTTTCCATCAACTATTCATTTAAAAATAATCGGGAGATGTTGATATGAATAATGAACTAGTGTTATAAATTTGGAGATCATAGGTTTTATGTACTCATGAGTAATGTTCCCATTTATAAATAATTATTATTAAAATAAGTTAAGTGAAAACATATCACTAAAAAATTATAATTACATATAAACAATATGGTATATGGTATAAATATTGGTAGAAGATGGATTTTTCACATGTTTCATTGTCATTGTTTCCCTTAGGTTTATGGTTTGTCCCTTGTAACTCGCAGTTTTACCATAATAATTGTAATTAATTTCCATTTCATTCATTAATATTTTTGGTAAAAATTTAAATAGATATTATCAGAATATAAATATAATACTTATTAAAATAAATTTCCACTTTTTTAAATTTAATTACCATATGTGGAAAATTATGTTTAACAAAAATCACACAGACATGGTGAGAAAGTGCGTATTTAAATTGAAAATGATTATAATTTCATTAAGTGATTATATCTCAATTAAATATAAAAATTATTAAAATTACATGTATTTTATTATAATATTTATTTCTAATCTATTGTAACTTTTCAAAAAATTAAAATATAAATCAACATTTATAATTTTTTAAAATAATAGGTATTTTTTAGAAAAAATGTTCTATTATTTACTATTCATCCACAATTGATGCATCCTAGAAAATTAAAAAAATAAACCTAACTAGTTTTTTGAATTAATAATTAAAAAATTATTTTAATTTTTACAAATAAACATTATAAAATAGTCAAAATATAGATTAAAAATATGTTCCCCACTAAAAGGTAGTAAAACTTGGACTTGAGTGTAAGGAAAACTAACTTAGTATTTGGTGTAGTGTAACCATAACATGGTGTTTCATATAAATATATCTAGAAAAATGGAATTTATAGATAAATGACATTATTTTTAATTCCTTGGTTATTAACATTCTCCGCATAATTATTTTGTTGCATTCCCCTCATTTATAATTGATCTCATTAATCGAGGGTTTGATATTTTAAAATAAACAATTTCTAAAAGTCCCACATCATAAATTTTTTTAATGACACATATTATTAGTGAGGGAAAAAATAGAATGAATTAGTCACCACAAAACTAGGCTTTAAACTATGATATTATTAATGATATCTTTGATATGGAATATAAATATTACTATCAATTTATAATGATGATTTATAGAGAAATTTTTTAGATAAATGTTGATGACCACAAAGCCTTAAAGGAAAGGTATGAAAAGGTTCATTGATATAATAAAAAATGATGATAGAAATAAAATTTTCTATTTCATGACCCTTTTAATAGAGTTTCTTAATTCATTTACACTCTATGAATATATGTAAATATACATTTGTGTAAACCTAATATTTTCCTTTGATTATGCCTTGAACTATCTCTACATCGTCATCTAGGACAAGTTACTATATATAGTGATGTAATATATCAATATCTAAAACCATATCCAAATACAAAATAAAACAATGTTTTAAAGGGATATCCATTACAAAATATTATGATAGAAAATTTTTGAGATATGGTTACTGAGTTTCGAAAATGAACATATCATTTGGATTCACTAAATAGGAAGTATCACATTAATCATCACATACAAAACATGTTAACATGGTTGTAACTTATATTACCATAATACCATATTTAAATAATTATTTATTCATTATTTTTATAGTAAAAAACATGTTATTGGATTTATTCCATAAATCCAAAAGTGTTCAAAACTCCATCAATGATATCATAAACCATGTTGTAAAAAATATTAATTAGTTTCAGGGTATTCTATAATTTTAAATATATTTTATCCATATCAATCAATTATTAATCCAAAAATAATTAATTCAACCTTATAATAGAATTAATGTGTATCATTCCCTCAACTAAGTGATTTACAAAAATGACTATTTTTCTTTTGAATCACTTTTCATCGTTATCGTTGTCGATCAACACATACTTTTAAATCAATAATTGAAAACTAATGTTGTATAGTACTCAAATATATTATAATTTTTAAGACCCATACATTATTGAAAAAATAATCAAATGAAAGAATTAATGAATCGAAATAGAAGAAAATTAATTATTACAGTTTTTCTATTGTTGTATGAAAATATTAAAAATGATCCATTAGTATATTTTGGGGTATATTAAATTCAAACATGATAAATTTTTTGTGTAGTGACCTATCACCATGTTGTCAAAAAATTATCAATTGGAAAAACAATTCTTTACCATGCAGTCACATATATGGTGGACTTTCTGTCTACACTTGTTGAAATATCAACTTACATTTAAGAAAGGATTTGAGATAATATTTCAAAAATTATTACATATTGGAAAATACAAAATTCCTTTCTTCCCTTTATCCATCTTCTTCTTAGCTTTGTTCTTGTTCTCTTTCATTCTTTTGATGCTATAATACTTAGAAAATTCCATCTTCTCCATGTAATCACCTAATATTATGTCCTCATATGATGAGAATGTTTTCAATACTAGTTCCTTAAATTTTTTTGGATTAATATAATAAACTACATGATCATTATTACTATTTTGGTAATGTATATTATTGAGGTTCACATTCCTTATTCTAGGTTTCATTTATAAATGAAGAAATAGACACGATTAGATCATATCATGTTTAATATAAATATTAGAAATATACATAACCTAAATTTAATAATATATGTTATCAAATCAAAAACCATAAATATATTTTATCTGGGATGTTATTATTTTTATATCCTCAAATTATATCCTATTGTTATGTCCATAATATATTTTTTCTAAATCTGGTTTCCAAGATTGTTGCCAAATGTCCACTCGTACCAAATATAATAACCCAAACCCAATAGAATTGGAGATGTTATCTACTACCATTATATTTGAATAATTATAATAAAATAAAATACCAATGGAATGAACGTTTAAAATATTTATAAAATATTATTATATATAAAATTCCCATATTAAATTAGGAAAAAGAAAGTGAAACATAACAATATTAATTCAAATTAAACATCAAAATATTATTCAATGATTTCTTCTTCATAGCTGTGGGAATGGAATCAAAATAAGGGTGAGATAAAATTCTCTATAATAATGAGTTCATAAATAGAATAATTAATTAATGATAACAAATGAACATGGAATATAAAATAACTGATCATATATTGCATTTATATATATGGATAAGGAAAAATCTGTATTCCATGTTCTCTAACTGAAATAAAAGACATTTAATAAATTTAATGATAATGAACTATATCCCTATATAGTTTCAAATAAAAAATTTCATGGATAAACAAAAATTAATCTAAATGAATCAAATGATTTATTACTAGATTCCATTTTTCATAGGTATGTCATACATTTACCATCATGATCTATTCTCAAGATAGTTTTAAGGAATATGATTTGGAAAACTTATTCATCTCATGGGATTAAAGATGCACTGAAGGGATTTAATTAATAGGACCACAACCCATACCATAGTAGTCCTTTATTATTTTAATCAAACACAAATGGGTTGTCACCAACTTATTTCATCCCATGAGAATTCCGATTAATTAAGGGGTTATATATAAATTGGCCCCACCCTTGTCATACCAATCCAAATCATTACACATATATCGAATAATAGATTTAAATAACTATAAAATAAACTTATTTAATTAATATTATTTATTTATCAATAATTACCTAGTGGTGGTTATTTAGTAATTAGGGTTATCAAAATTTATGAATGGAAATACATTTGAAATACCGTTAAAACATTCTTGTAGAAAATAATATTCAAACTTTACAAAGTTTCTTATACAACTATGAAACATTTTATTCATAAATAGGTTAGAAGAATAACATTAAATGAAATCTGAATATCATGAGAATATTAAGATTCATGATATCAAATTTCAAAGGGTAGTATATACACCATGTAGAAAAACTAGGTGCATAACATTACAATATGACTCAATGAAACGAAATTGATACAAAATCCCTTAACATGAGTCTAACATGTCATGTTTGTTTTAATATTCTGAAATAATAATTTTATGATAATTATTTTGTTGATTCAGACAATATTTCATGTTTATCATTATTTTTTCACTAATTACATTTTTGTGAACAACAATATAAAAAAAATGTTTACATCTGGTGTTTTGACCATACCCAATTTATGTGTCAATGGTGACATTGGTATGTCATATATAGTCAAGGGGTCAAGATATAAACATATATAATAATAATAATATGACCTAATAATAATAATTATACATATATTATAAATTTAAAACTATTAATGAGTGATTATTATGAAAAATTCACCAACATTACAATCATGGAGATGAAAGGTCATATGTATGTGTTAGAAATTTTACCATTATTCAATGATCATTATGGGAAGAGGGTATGTAGCCTTATATCTATCATAAATGATCATTATATCATAACTAACATTTTATTTAATGATACTTACATATTTAAATAAATTGTGTGATGTAAAGGAAGAACATCTCTTCGAGGATGTGGTAGTCCACTCGTCCATGAATAAGGTTATCACATAATGGTGTGTGAAAAATGTAATACATAAAATGATATATTATATTTATAAAGAATCAATTACATCTGAAATATCATATATATATTTTATTAATGTCACAGATGTTTAATTAAACCCATCTATATAACATTCTGTGTAATGTGTGAAGATTTCACATTACGTTAAGGATGTTGTAGTCCACACATTCTCAAACGACGTTGTTCATATATAAATCAAATGGATGACATAATAAAATTTGTTATATAAAAATTAATGAAGTGTTAAAGAGACATAAATATCATATATATCATATAAAAATATGTTTCCTATTATAATTCCCAACCATATGAGTTTTTTAATCAAAAAAGGAATGACATCATTTCGTGAGGTGGTAGTTCACTATACACAAATATTAATTACGTTACCCATCTGATAGATGTGTGTGTAGTTGTAGGTTTAACACATAAAAAACATCACTATATTTAGGATAGTGATTTTATAATATAGTAATTTAATGTTCTTAATTTATTTAGTTTAGATATAAATAAAACATTAATGCACATTTGAAGAATGTTACCTCTTTTCGAGTAACTCCTTTTGGTTTGCCCCAAAGTGCATCTATAGTTGGATTTGTTCTATAATGTAGTCTTATAGGTTGTAAAGACCTGTAATTCTTATGGAAATTAGTTTCTTAAATAAATGGGAATTTTACGAGTCTGCAGTTTCTGACCGTGCCTGATTCTGGGGCCCGGTGTGCCCAGAAGCAATTTTTGATGTTCAGTTCAGGTATGTTCAGTAAACGTACGTGCAAGATTTTATATATTTTGAACCGGTGCTCAGAATTAAAATCTACGGACACCAATGAACTTGTAGTGCCGGTATTCATTTAAGGGGACCTTTACCGCAGTTTCATTTTATCAAGAGCGGAAGGTAATTTTGGGGGTTTTCTAAATAAGTTAAATAAAAATATGTGCAACATACTTTTATTGCATGGTGGCTAAAACCTCCAAAGGGAGGTTAGTGGAGGTGGACACCTACACATAACCACCCTTGGAAGGATATTACTAGGTGGGGATAACATGGGATTGAAACCTTTGGAACCCCCTATTTATGTGGGTTAAACCCTTCACCTTCCACCTTCCCTCATAATGTTGCCAACACCTAGAGATTAATAAATGTGTCACTTAATCAATATATTTGAATTATTTTGAATTATTTTTCCAACAACTAAATAATAGGAAAGTATATTATTCTTCTTAGGTTGGAATATTCCTTTTCTGGAGCTTTTGGGAGGAACCTTGAGGGAGAGTTTCCTCTCCAACGAAGAACACATCGTCACCAATGAAGAATGAGGCCAACGTTTGAGCTCGGAATTGGTGGCATGTGATGGGAACAACATTCGATGAAGTATTTGAATTATTTTCCATACCTTCGACAATGTACTTAGAATCGAGCTAGGGGTTACATTAATTTTTGATTATACCCTCCGTTCTACATCGTTAAGTTGGGGGAATGATGTCCCGATTATTATGAATGTAACAAGAAGGGCTCGGTCAGCATGAACACGGCCTCAGACTATCCGTTGTTGTTTCCATTTGATGATGTTGGAGGCAGAGAAAAAAGGATGTGGCATCGTCGTACCGTGCCAGAGAATAACCACGGACAGGAGGACCACGGTGGATGAAAGAGGAACCGTGGTCGGGAGGTTCGTGGCAGAAGAAGAGGCGCGGTGTCGTCGTGTAGGGATTTGGAGCTGAAGGCTGCGGCCAGGCTGAGCTGCGATGAAGGTGGACCAGAACCATCATGCCATTCGCATAGAGGTGGAGGATGTGGCCCGTTTCTATGGGCCCCTCATTCGAACTAAACCAGATGGCCGCCTGTCGGCAGGGATGGAGATCTGCGGCGCCCGCATGCGCCGCATAGAGAAGACTGTGACCTGCTTCCACGGGCTGCTCTGCTGGGAGAATCAGCCGGCTACCTGCCCGCCGGGATGGAAAACTGTAGCGTCCACAGGCGCAGCGTGGGATGAACCACATCCTACTTCACGGGCCATGTGCTCTGGGCAGAACCAGTTGGCTATGGCCAGACGGGCAGCAAGCGGCGCCGCCAAGCGAACCGGACCAACCCGCAGCACGGTCCGGGTCAGAAGGTGAGCCACGCCCCACCGGGCCAGGCCGACCCCCCAGCCGGGTCTGACCCACCAGGCCGGGCCGGGCCGACCCCCAGCCAGGTCGGACTCGTCGGGCCGTGTCGGGTCGACCCGCCAGCATACTGTGCTTAACGGGTCTGGCCTGACTTCGCTTAAATATGAAAATCTTCTAAACCGCATGTCCGATTGACACGCCATCTACGGAAATGGGACCATCACAATGAGGTGTTCCTTTTGCGATACTCTTAGTGAGTTACAGTCAAATTTGGAGAACGTCCGGGTTTGGATCGAGGGTAAATCCCACCGGGCCCGTGGAACGGAAATGCCAATAACTTTCAAACTGGGCGTCTGATTGATGTGCCGCATATCGTGTTGGTTTCCATTTTATGAGACAGAACTTTGGGATACCTCAACTCGAGACTTATTGAATGTTGATGTATCAACACTTGAATTGAGGAGCGGACCCTCCCGGAATCGAACATGCTGTTTGCAGGAACCCTACAGCTAGTTGCGACGACTAATGTACTGGAATCCTACATGGGTTTGACAATGATGACTACTGAACCAGAATCCTCCATGGGATCAACAGTGATGACTACTATACCAAGATCTTATGTGGGTCCGACAGTTCTGAGTTGTGTTCCTGTATCCTGTGTGGGTCTGACAGAGTAGCTGGTCCTATATCTTGTGTGGGTCTCACATCTTAGCTGGTCCTATATCCTGTGTGCTTCTGACATCATAGATGAATCTGTGACTACATATGATCATCTTTATCACTCTACGAAAAATGTGTACCTATGTGAACTGAGTCATGACTTTCAACCATTATCATCTTGGTGATTGAATTTACTTCCTCTGTGGACTGGGTTGTCTTTGGGCTCGAGAGTTGGAGCCGGACTATGACTTGTAACTTAGGTATATGTATGGGCATATACCTAATTAGGGTTGGATGATAATTTTTGATTGTATCTTTTAATTGTGGTTTATCATTTTTGGATTCTGGGAGACCTTCAGGGGTTTCAAGGTCCCCTACCGAGTATTGTTATACTCACCCATGCATGGGCTTCACCTGCACCTTGTTGTGTTCTGTACAGATGACCGATAACATTGATCGAGGCTGAGGGTGATGGACGGAGGCTTCTCGGAGCTGGACTAGATGGGACGTACCATAGGGACGAGTTGTTTGATTTCTATACCTACCCTTCAGGTAGGATTCCCCGGTGGACAATCTAGGAGTTGTTTTCCCATTTTACATGTACTTATACTTGTTGTTCAGTTGGGTTTGTATATTGTCCCACTTACTTTCAGCACACCTTACATTTCTATTTTAGTACATGTTGTCTCTACTTCTTGCATTTTGACTGTGTGTGTTATAGGTTAAAAGTAAATGCCTTCACTTTTTATCATTGATTCACCTTTGGTGCTAGTCGCCATCCCCTGGCCTATGGAAGGAAGGCATGGGGTAGTCACGGCATGGTCCTTGATGATGGGTCATGACAAATTGGTATCAGAGGAGTCGGTTCTACAGCATAACTTGGACTCCAATTCTTTTAATGACAATAGTATTAATTTTTTTGGGTGTGGTTATCAGTTTAGGGAAACCAGTGTTGGTGTAGTGGACGACGTATCCAAACACTAGGAATCCGACTTCTGATCTCTGACTCAGTGCACGAAAACACTAATTGTGTGCATGTTTCCTTGAAAACGTTTTCTTCATGATTGCTTCATGTCAGCTCACCTGGTATACTATTTTAACCGTGGTGCACCTGTTTCATTTTAGGGTGGCCCCACGAACGCAACCAGCTAGGGTTCTGAGTTTCATAATAGATGGTAGCCCACCAATCGATGAGGCCTCGTTGTAGGGCCCCAACACAGTGGAGGTACCAGTGGTACCACTACCCACTGGGTCACCTATACCACCAGCTCCAGCAGCAGAGAGTGAACGTCGCCAGAGTGCGTTGCACGAGTTCTAGTGTAAGAGGCCACCCGGGATCTGGGGAGAGATGGACCCACAGGCAGCTGAGGATTGGCTGGAGGCTGTCGTGAGAGTTTTTATATTGGATGGGACACCAGCTGACCTCATGGTGATCCTTGTCGTGAGTCTCCTACATGCAACATAAGGCAGATGGTAGAGCCTGATGCTCCAGGTGCATGTCGAGGCATCATTACTCTGGACAGACTTCAACAGTCTCTTCCGATCGAAGTTTATTCCATTCACCCTTTGTGCGGTGTGGAATCAGGACTTACTTTATCAACAGTAGGGTAGCATGACAGTAGCTCAGTACTCATCAAGGTTCACTAACCTCTCATGCTACTCCACAGATACTGTATGGGACCCGCTCTTCCGGGCCCAAAACTTCATGCAGGGACATAGGCAAGATATCAGATATTCGACATTTCCCCTCCGCATTCTGACACAGGTGGGGGTGCTGGAGCGAGCCCTTCTAGTGGAGAGTTTTCTCGCTGAGCAGTCACCTCTGGCGAGACCCACCATAGGGCGACACATAGCGGAGTCTTCTGTAGCCGGCAGTAGATAGATGACATAGAGGACCAAGCGGACCAGTCCATCATGTGGGAGACCCCAGGATACGTGTTCGGTTGTGCAGGGGAACACGAGAGAGAGCCAACTATAAAAGGAGTGGGCAGTGCTTTGCATGCGGCGGGTAGGGCCACATGGCTCATGACTGCCCGACCCACCATGAAGATGAGAAGCAGACAGTAAAGGGACCTCCCAAGGATAGGTAGAGGTTCGACCGTGGTGGTCTGTCGAGAGAAGGAGGACGTGGCAGAGGAGCTGGCTGAGCAGCGGGTGGTGGATGATGTTTCAATGCTCTACCACCACCACCACAAGGAGGACCATCCCAACCATAGGGAGCTGGCGGAAAGAGGTGGGCTCATCTCCAGGAAATCGACGCATACGACCACATCTCACCTGAGATGATTTGAGGTACAATCTTTGTCTACTCCACCCTTGATACAGTACTTATTGACACATGTATGAGTCATTCTTTTATTTCCATTGCCCTCTTTCAGAGCTCAAAGATTCCGACGGAGCCATTGGCTCGATCTTTATAGCTAGAGACTCCTATGAGAGCAGACTCGAAGATTACACACTGGTGCCTATAGTGTGAGATTATTCTAGGAGGCAAGAGATTCAGTTGGGATATTCTTGTTGTAGTGTCAAGGCATTACGACATCATCTTGGGTATGGAATTTTTGTCCACAATTCATGCTCAGATTGATTGTATTAGGCACAATGTGTGGTGTATCCACACGGATGGGACCAGGTTCACCTTCACCAGGGAGAAGGGAGCCTTAGCAGCGCAGGATGGACATAAACAGAGGAGGGGGAAGCCGATCACACATCAGTTGGAAAGTCTCATCCTCGAAGCGGTTGATGTGCGGAGTCTAAGTTTTCCTATTGTGGTGGATCAATATGCAGATGTTTTTCCTGACGACGTTCTTGGACAACCTCCTCATAGAGAGGTAGACTTCAACATTGACCTGTACCCTGGGACATCACCGATATCTACTCCAGCATATCGGATGGCTCATGCCGGGCATCGTGAGCTATGGGTACAACTGGAGGACTTGCATGGGAAGGGATTTATCCGACCCAGTGTTTCAACTAGGGAATCTCCAATTTTGTTTGACAAGAAGCTGGATGGGAGCTTTAGACTGTGTGTCGACTACCGTCGCCTGAATCAGGTGACCGTGAAAAACAAGTACCCAATCCCGAGGATTGACTACCTCTTTGATCAGATCAAGGGAGCACGATGGTTCTCGAAGATAGACCTCAGGTAAGGCTATTACCAGCTCAGAGTTTGAGGCGAGGATGTGTAGAAGATGTCCTTTAGGTGTTGGTATGGACACTATGATTTCTTGGTTACACCCTTTGGAATAACCAAATATCTAGTAGTGTTCATGAGTCTCATGAACAGGATCTTCTAGCCTTTATCTGATCTCTTTTTCATAGTCTTCATCGACGACATACTAATTTACTTTTCTATTGAGGAGATGCACGCCTACCATTTTTGGGTAGTACTGGAAACACTCTGAGGGCACCAGATTTTAAGTAAGCTCTTGAAGTGCTAGTTCTGGATTCGAGAGGTTCACTTTCTGGGACACGTCATTTCGGTGGCAGGAGTTGTAGTGGATCCAGTGATTATTGAGGCAATACTTGCTTGGGAGCCACCCATGAGTGTGATGTAGGTGCATAGTTTTCTGGAACTGGATTGGTACTATTGGAGATTTGTGCCAGACTTCTCCAGAGTTTTAGCACCGCATTCCGCATTGACGAATAAGGGGAAACACTTCATGAGGTCAGATAGATGACAACAGATCTTTCATGAGCTGAGGCAGAGGTTAACCAATGCACCCATCATGAGGCAATCAGAGGAGGGTGTATGTTACGAAGGTTACTGTGATGCATCAGGGACCGGAATCGGGTTTGTCTTGATGTAGGAGTGAGCAGTGATCGCCTATGGTTCAAGGAAGTTGAGACAACATGAGCAGAACTACACTACCCAAAACATGGTGTTAGTAGCAGTGGGCTTAGCCTTGATGATGTGGCCGCACTATCTGATGGGTAGTGTTTTACAATCTACTCTGACCACCATTGTCTCAGGTACATCTTCTAACAGAAGGACTTGAACCTGAGACAGTGGCAATGGCTCGAGTTCATTGAGGACTACGACTTCGAGATATTGTATACTCCTGGGAAGGGGAATTTTGTATCATATGCTCTTTGTAGGAGATCAAGAATTCTACTACTTGGAGAGGTGACATATCAGCTGGCCACGTTGCAGATATCCTTTGTGGATAGAGAGGGAGAAGGTTTTCTGTAGTGTCTCATAGTCACTCCTCTACTTTTTCAGCGAGTCAGAGAGGCACAATGTGGGGACGTTGACTGCGAGATGTGACGAGCTCAGATATCCTCAGGGCAGGCACCAGATGAGTTTTATTAATGTAGGGAGCTTTTCATCCCTTTTATAGGACATACCATGGTACCAGTTTCACTATAAGAGGAGGTGTTGAGGGAGTTCCACACTTCCTCTCTAGCGGTACATCCAGGAGTGGAAAAGATGTATCAGGACCTTAGACAACAGCACTGGTGGACAGGTATGAAAAACAAGGTAGCAGAGTTTGTCTCGTGATGCCCCACTTTTCAGCAAGTGAAGGCAGAGCACCATGTTCCAGCAGGCTTGTTTCATCCCTTAGAGGTCCCAAAGTGGAATTGGTATGGGATATCCATGGATTTCGTGATGGTACTTCCACGTACATCCAAGGAACATGACTCTATCTAGGTGATTGTCGACCGAATCACCAAGTTGGCCCACTTTCTACCTATCAGAGAGTGGGGCTCGATTAAGAGCATTGGACACCTCTACATACAAGAGATCATATATCTTCGTGGTGTTCCATCGACGATCGACTACGATCGAGATGCTCGTTTCACTTCTCGGCTATGTAAGGGGTTGCAGGAGGCTTTCAGGATGTAGCTTTGCTTGAGCACCGCCTTCCATCCTCAGAAAGATGGACAGACTGAGAGGACCATTTAGACTCTCGGGAACATGCTTCATGCCTTTTTCCTTGAATTTGGTCACAACTAAGAGGAATACTTAACCATGGTGGAGTTTTCTCACAACCATAGCTACCACTCCACTATCGGGATGACACTATACGAGGCACTGTATGGACGACCTTGCAAATCACCACTATGCTGGACTGACCTAGGGAAGTTAGCACTTGTAGGAACAGAGATGGTTCAATCTACGATGGGGAAGGTTTATATCATCCAGGAGTGGATGATGAATCCACAGTGTAGAAAGAGGTCCTATAATAATTGGAGATGGAGTCCACTGGAGTTCGAGGATGACGACCACATCTTCTTACGGGTCTCACCCTGACGAGGTCTATGGAGATTTGGAAAAGGAAGCAAGTTATCTCCATGATTCATCGGACCTTTTCAGGTCCTCGGAAGATTAGGAAAAGTATCATACCACCTGTCCCTTCCACCTCAGTTGTACCAGGTGCACGATGTCTTCCACGTATCACAACTCAGGAGATACGTACATGACCCAGCCCACATTATCGACCACATGGAGCTGGAAATCGATGACGAGGTGACATTCACGGAGGTTACAATGGATATTGAGGATCGAAAAGAATTTGTCCTACATGGAAAGTCTATTCCTCTGGTGCGCATTCACTGGCAGCGCGGGAACTTCTAGGAGAGCACATGGAGCGGAAGTCTCAGATACGTGCTCAGTACCCCCATTTGGTTTCTTAGTTTGTGGTGTAGCTTACGGGGACATAAAGACCTGATGCGGGGAGAATGTAAAACCCAGAAATCCCATAGAAATTTTTTTATTAAATACATGGGAATTTTACGAGTGTGCAGTTTCTGACAGCGCCTGATTTTGAAGCCCAGTGTGCCCAGAATTAATTTTGGAAGATCTGTTTGGGTACGTTTAGTAAATGTATATGCGGGGTTTAATAGATTTTGAACCAGTGCTCAGAATTGAAATATAAGGACACTAATGAACTCGTAGCACCGGTATTCTCTTACGGAAACCTTTACCACAGTTGCATTTTATCAAGAGCAGAAGTTAATTTTGGGGGTTTTCTAAATAAGTTAAATAAATATATGTGCAACACATTTTAATTGCATGGTGGATAAAACCTCCAAAAGGTGGTTTGTGGTGGGTCCCACCAGCTCATAACCTCCCTTGGGAGGATAATACATGGTGGGGCCCACATGGGCTTGAAATCTTTAGAACTCCCAATTTATGTGGGTTAAACCCTTCACATTCCACCTTCCCTCATAATTGCGCCAACACCTAAAGATTAATTAATGCCTCAATTAATATATTTAAATTATTTTGAATTATTTTTCCAACAAATAAATAATAAACAAGTATATTATTCTTTTTGGTTTGGAATAATCCTTGTGTGGAGATTTTGGTTTAATCCTTGAGAGATCCTTTCCACTCCAACAAAGAACGCATGGTCACCGATGAAGAACGAGGATGACGCTTGAGCCAAGAATCGGCGGCGTGTGATGGTTACAAAATTCAACGACGTCTTATAATTATCTTCAAGGCCTTCGACTACATACTTAGAATCGAGGTAGGGGTTACTTTAATGTTTTATTCTACCCTTCGTTCTACAATGTTTTGTTGGTGGAATGATGTGCTGATTGTTATCAATGTAATAAGGGGGGACGGTTTATATGAACACGGCCCGACCCTCCCCATTGTTTGTTCCATTTGATGACATCAGATGTAGAGCCGAAAGGGCGTAGTGCCATCACACCATGCCGAAGAACAACTTTGGCAAGGAGGATTGAGGTAGACGAAAGAGGAATTGCATCTGGGAGGGTCGCGGCGGATGAAGAGGTGCAGTGTCGTCGCGCCGCACTGCAGAGCCGAAGGCCACAACCAGGCCGGGCCACGGCGGTGGTGGACTGCCACCGTTGCACCGGCCGCATGGAGGTGAAGGACGCGGCCCACATCCGTGGGCCACTCGGCCGAACCGAACCAGCCGACCGCCTGCCGACTGGGTTGGAGTTCCGCATCACCCGCAGGCGCCGCACAGAGAAGACCGCAACACGCTTCCGCGGGCCACTCTGCGGGGAGAACCGGCCGGCCAGGCTCGAAAACCATGGTGCCCGCAGGCGCCACGTGGGAAGAACCACGGCCCACTTCCCAGGTCGAGTGTTCTGGGATGAACGGACCGGTTATGGCTGGCTGGGCAACAAGGAGGCGGCACTGCTTGGCGTCGCTGGGTGAACTGAACTGGCCCGCAGCGCGGGCCGGTTGCTCCAAGGGGTGGCGCCCCACCGGGCCGGGCTGACCCCCTGGCAAGGTCAGACCCACCAGGCCGGGCCGGGCCGACCCCCTGGCTAGGTCGGACCCACCAGGCTGGGTCGGGCCGACCCCCCTGCAGGGTCAGACCCACTGAGCCTGGTCGGGCCGCCCCGCCAGCCCACTGGGCTTGACGGGTCGGGCCCGACTTCGCTTAAATATGAATATCTCCTAGAATGTGCGTCTGATCGACGTGCTGTCTACGGCACTGGGACCCTCATGAAGAGGTAGTCCTTTTTAGATAATCTATGTGAGTTATGGTCAAATTTGAAAAACGGCCATGTTTGGATTGAGTGTAAATCCAACCGGGCCCCTAGAACGGAAATGCCAATAACATTCAGACCGGGCGTCTGATTGACCCGCCATCTGTCACGTTGGGATCCTTTTTATGAGATGGAACAACAAGATACATCAACTCTAGACTTCATGATAATTGATGTATCGACACTTTACTCGAGGAGTAGACCCTCACAGAATCAAGCGTGATGTGTGCGGGAACCCTAGAGCTGGTTGCGAAGGCTGTTGTACCAGAATCCAACGTGGGTTCGACAGTGATGAATAATGAACCAGAATCGTCTTTGGGTTCGACAGTGATAACTACTGTACCGAGATCCTCCGTGGGTCTGATAGTTCTATCTTCTATTCCTGTATCCTGTGTGGGTTCGACAGTGTAGCTGGTCATGTATCCTGTGTGTGTCTGACAGCTTAGCTGGTCCTGTATCCTGTGTGGGTCGGACAACTTAGATGAATCAGGGACTACATTTGGTCATCTCTGTCACTCTACAAAAGATGTTTACCTGTGTGAGCTGAGTCACATCTTTTAACCATTATCATCGTGGTGATTGACGTTACTTCTGTTTTGGACAGGGTTGTGTTTTGGATCGAGAGTTGGAGCCGGACTGTGACTTGTAACATAGGTATATGTATGGGCATATACCTAAGTAGGGTTGGTTGATACTTCATGATTGTATCTTTTTATAGTGGTTTATCCTTTGAGGATTCTGGGAGTCATTTGGGGGTCTCAGGGTCCCCTATTGAGTATTGTTATACTCACCCCTACATGGGCTTCGCCCGCACCTTGTTGTGTTCTGTGAAGATTACGGACAACATTGATCAAGGCTGAGGGTGATAGAAGGAGACTGCTCGGAACGGGACTAGACGGGATATACCACAGGGATGATTTGTTCGAGTTCAATACCTACCGTTCTAGTAGGATTCCCCGTTGGACGATCCAGGAGCAGTTTTCCCTTTTTTACTTGTACTTTTTGTTCAGTTGGATTTTTATAATGGCCCACTTACATTCATCACACCTTAATTTTCTATTTTTGTACTTGTTGCCTATACTACTTGTGTTCGGACTGTGTGTGTTACAGGTTAAAAGGCAATGCCTTCCATTTTTATGAGGGATTCGCCTATAGTGATAGTCGCCATCCCCTGGCCTATGGATGACAGGCTTGGGGTAGTCAGGGCACGGGCCCCGAGGACGGGTCGTGACATAGGTTGTGTGGTTTGATTTTTGGAGACTATTTGGAAGAGGATGGGGGAGTAATGTGTCTTGATAGGTGTGTGCGTGTGTGTATGGGGAAGATTGAATTCATTTTCATAATAAATGTGACTGGAATTCTTTCACGACCCATCCCCTGGTTCCCGTTACCTGACTACCCCATGCCACCCTTCATAGCCCAGGGGCTGGCGACTAGCATTGAATAGGCATATCCAAAAATGGGAAAGTATTTTTTTTTAAACCTGTACTCATGCACAAAGATAAAATTGTGGAAAGGTAAACACTAATAAGACCACTACATTCACTAAGACAACAACCTAAAGTATAGTACAAACTAAAAAGGAAAAAGGGGTTAGAATGCAAGCCCAAAACCACAAATCGATAAACATTCTTCAAAAATACATCTTCTCAAACACAAAATTATATGTAGATGGAGTGTAATTGTCTGTATCCATAGAATTGTGTCATGTACATCTCATCTTACTAAGAACCACCTATTCTTAGTCCCCCAAGGTCTTCATCGAATCATCAATCACCTTCATGGGACACGAAACATGTGGGTGAAACCCATATAGGGTTGAGTAACACAATACTCAATATTCCCCCCAAACCATAATGTAAATACAAAAAAATGGCCACACAGAAACATCAAAAAGATAATATAGCTCATACTAGGTATTAATTAATGTATAGAAAGTAGAATTATTAATCACAAACCATAGCATTCGTACTGTTGAGGTATTCATCAACTGGGCCTGCTCATCACCTAGGCCAGCTAGATCACTAAGACCTACATGTCTCAGGGGACAACTTGATCACTTATACCCTCTCATCTATAAGACAGATCGATCACTTAGATCTGCTCATCTCTGAGCTATATGGATCACTAAGACCCACTCATTACATGGGAGTACTGGATTAATTAGACCCACTTATCATTGGTTCATCTGACTCATTAAGACTTGCTCTTCGCTTGGTCCAGCTAGATCATTATTACCTTATCTTCATTGGGCCAGCATGATCACTGAGACCCTCCCATATCTTGGGCTAACTGAATCACAAACACATGTTCGTCTCTTAAGAATGTAGCATCACTAAGACCCTCTTGCCTCTTTGGATTTCTAGATTACTAAGACCTACTTGTCATATCCTTTTCCCCACATCCATCTGTAGGCTCCCTACTCATAATGTGCTTTATTCCAAGAGAATATACTCCTCAAGACATCAATAACATATCAAATACTTCAAAATATCAATTAGACTATTCACAAAGGCCTTTATCATCACAAGGTTTCCAACACCATAGATTGAGTGTCAATCGAACTCTTGGTCTAAATGATATTATCATTTTAGTAAACAATGGAGGTTATGTCCAAGCCTATTCCAATCTGGTTAGAACAACCTGACCAACACACCCTTGGGGTTCCACATAGCATGACCGAGTTCGGCTGACCCAACCCAACCTAGTGGGTTTTGGGCTGCCCGATCTTGCCTGGCCACTGGGCCATGACCATTAGGCCTTGCTGGACCCAGCTCGGTTCAGTTGTGGGTCCAACCCATCTTGTGTCACATCAAACATGTTTCATCCGACTAGACCCAAAACTGGTGGGCGAGTACCTTCCCAAAATAGGATAACCAGTGGCCCATTTTGTCTCATCAACCCAACCTGCATCGGCAGGACAACTCTACTCTAGTTAGGTCCACCATGAAGCCTAGTTCGCATAGCTTCCCTGGTTCACAACATTTTCCTGACCTGCATGGTGGGATAGTCCTCCACCTGCATGGGCACTCATTGGGTGTCTATTTCCTACCACACGTGGACTATAGAATCCAACCACCACCTTTCATCATGCCATGGCCCATTGGTGTGGTCTGCTCCTCCAATATTGCGTCGCCCTCTATCGCTAGTCCACTCATGAGGACTGAACCATCTACATGACTAGCGGATTTTTCCTGGGTCTACGGACTGTGTGGATCCTCCAACGTGGCCTCTCTCAAGGGCCACATCCCAATCTCCTATCGTCTCCTCACCTGATTCCCCACCACCCTTGTTTTGTGAAGAATTTGAAGGATGAAAGGAGAGTAGAATGGAAGGATTCAGTCACAGATATATCCAATGAATGATCTGGGTATTTGTAGTTGATGACCCATATGCTTCACATTAGCTTTCTCATAAAGAACCAAGAAATTATGTGGAATAATAATAGAAAAATATATCCCTTTTTTATCATGATTCATTAACAAACATGAAAGAATGATTTATTCATGGGTTAATTTGATTGTGAGTTTTCACGCATTCATTGATTAAAAATGATGAACAAGGAAAATAAAAAATTCACATAAAATTTTTTCCCTACCAAAGATATGATTGTTGGTTGATGAATAATAATATCATGTTCCTACGTTATTCATTAAATATTAGTATCCTACCATCGATAACAATTCTTCGAAGGGTAGAAGAAGGTGCGATTGGCATTCGTCATGACCACCCAAAAAAGCTTCAAAGAAATTCTAGGATTATGCCAACAACCTTGCAATGCTTGTTAGTCTATTAATTGATCAAGGTAAATTTGCACTTCTATTATGATATATTGCAGCATCGTTACCCAGACTCATTATTGAGGTTCATTAATGAGATTTATTGTTTCCTCATCATTGTACTGAAATAATGATGTGCCACTGCTCAATGTTGAAGAAAACAATTAAAATAACATTTTATGTTATTTAATTTTTTCTTTTGAAAATTCGAAAATTGACTTTCACCCTCAACCTCCAACAGTCGATGTTATGCTCTTCCTAAGGGAAACATTCCCCCAACGAGATCAAAGTTACTGTCAAAATTACAATATGAATTACAATTTAGTAGTTCAAGAATTTGAAAATAAAATACTTGTTACATAATTTTTTTATTTACGACTGAAAACTATTTTCCACTATTGGTCCATGCCAGCCAATGTTAGGCCCTTTCTAGGCTAATCTTGATGCACTGAGTTCTACGGTGCCCTCATATTTTTGATTTGGATTCTAGTTTAAATGTTATAAAAACCCCCTTGCATGATTATTTAATTAATCTAAAAATAGTTCAAAAACTTTTTTTAGCTAATCTAGGCCATAGAATTTACATGTATTCATAGTGACTTGTCTTGAAATAATCCATTTTAATTTTCAAAAAAAAAATCATGGAATTATGGTGTATTACATTAATCCCCCCATTAGGGATTTACATCCTCGTAATCCAATATAAAAATTTATCAAAAAATTGGGGGTACTGAGTGAAAATATGAGCCTCCCACTCCCACGTGATCTCCATGAGATCACTGTGCTAAAAATGAACACACACCAGGAGAATAGACCATCAATGAAGGATCCTATCCTATCAAACCTCAATCTCTACCGGGTACTCTGTGAATATTTTCCAATCATCAATCTCCAGCTCAGTGTAGTCAAACATGTGATAAGGTTCATCCACATATCTACATAGTTTGTATATGGGGAACGCGTCCTTCACACTCTCTAACTGCAATAGTATATCCAATGGGTAGGCCTCTTCACCCAGTCTACACAGTATCTGGAATGGTCTGATGAACCTCAGAGATAACATGTCGCCCCATCCAAATCTATGTATCCCCTGTCGAGGAGAGGCACATAGGAATATATGGTCCCCCTTGTCAAACTCTAAGGGTCTATGTCACTTATAATCATAGGGCTGATGTCCGCCCTATGCAGTCTTCAGCTACTCTCAAATGACCAACACCTTCCCAATTGTATCATGTACCCTCTCTAGACCCATTAGTGCAGAGTCCCTTGTGTCTGTACAAAAAAATTGTGACCTGCATGGTCATCCGTACAGTGCCTTGAATAGTTCCGTACCGATGGTGGAGTGGTAGCTATTTTTTTATGAAAACTCTACATGTGATAGTTGTTCCTCCAAACCACGACATAAATGAAATATTAAGTCACAAAGAATATCCTCGATGGTATGTATGGTTCGCTCTCTATGGCCTTTAGTATATTGGTGAAAGGATTTTCTCAAGAACATATGTTCCCCCAAAGCCTCAAGGAATCCCTTCCACAACTTGGATGTAAAGCATGCTTCGTGATTGAAGACTATTTTATATGGGCACCATTGACTCGAATTATATCACACTTGCAGAGTCGTCCCAAGCTCTATACTTAAACCTATTCTCAAAAGGGCGAAAAGTGGGCTGACATGGTGAGTCAGTCTACAATTTCTCAAATGGTATTATTCCACCTAGACATATGTGGTAATTCCTTCATGAATTCCATTAATATTCCATCACACTTCCTCATCGGTACCTTGAGGGCCTGTGTCAAACCTATTAGAACATAGTGCTCAACCATTACATTCTATCAAGTGAGGCTTCTCGAGACAAGCTCTACTACTATCTTCACCATCCCAGACCACCAGTACTAACATTAAAGGTCCTGTTACATCTTCTCTACACATGGATGTACCACTAAAGGGGATGTATGGAACTCACTCAACACCTCCTCCTACAATTCCACTGGTTCTACAATGCTTCCTTAGAAAAGTAGAATGTTCTCCACACCATTTGAATATCTGACTGGGGTGATACCTGTGGATATATGGTCACATGATGTCTCACAGCTGCCATCTCTGATTTTCACCTCCATGACTAACTATAATAGTATAGGGTAAATGATAATCGACTAATGATAAGATTCCTTATCTCTATCCATAAAGGATATCTGAATTGAGTCCAACTACTATATGGCATTGTTTAGTAGATATGAACTTGATCTCCTACTCAGAGCATCTACCACCATGTTCCCATTCCCCATAGTGTATACAATCTTGATTTCATGGTCCAATAGAATCTCTATCCAATGTCCCCATCTCATATTCATATGCTTATGAGAAAAGATATACTTGAGACTCCAGTTTTTTGAGTAGATGATTAATTGTTCGTCCAAAAGGTCGTGTCGCAACATCTTAAGTGGGATGACTATCGCTGCCAACTCATGTTCGTGAGTCACCTAGTTAATCTCATGTGGTATCAACTATCATAACAAATAATCAATCATTGATTTTCCTATATTCGGACATATCCAAGCCCAGTTCCTGATACGTCATAGTTCACAGCGTAGTTGGTGCCGTCCTATGGCAGCCTCAAGATAGGATATCCCATCAAACTTTTCCTTAGCTTCTGAAAGCTGGTTTTCAATCCTTCTATCCACATGATGGATATTACCTTATTTTTTAATGATGCCAGGGGTGATGCTAATTTGGAGAATTTGTGTACAAACCTCTAATTGTACATAGACAAAACAAGGAAACATTTCACCTCAGTAATGCTCTGGGGTGTTTCCAAAGGAATAACTGCCTCAATCATCATTGGATTCACTAAAACTCTAGAATCTGCAATGACATAACCCAGAAAGTGGAATTTACATATCCATAACTCACACCTCAAGAGATTTTTTGTAATGAAGGTGCTCTCAGGGTGTTTCCATAACCATCTATAAGTGTATCGCATGCTCCTCCTCGGACACTGAATACACTAAAATTTCATCAATGAAGAAAACAACAAACCAGACTATATACAGCATGAGGATTTTATTCATGAGTCCCATAAACAATTATATTGAACTAATTATTCCAAACTACAACACTATGTACTCGTTGTGGCTACTATGACATCTGAACGTTGTCTTCCAGATGTCGTCACCTCATACTCGAAGCTGTTGATAGCCTCATCTGATTTCTATCTTTTACAACCACCTCACTCTCTTCAACTAATATAAGAGTTCATCAATACTCAGTAGCTGATACTTGTCCTTCGCAGTCCCTTGGTTCAGGTTCTAGATGTCCACACAAAGCCCCAAGATTTTGTCTTCCTTGTTGTTGATCAGCACTGCGGCTACCCATGGTGAAACAATGGGCCTTACGAACCCCTTACTATATAAGTCCTTCAATTGTAACCTCAATAGCTAGAGCTTTATCAGATCCATCTGATATAAAGTGTAGTTATCAGTGTAGTATTGGGTTATATATCACTATATAATTTCAAATCTATTTGAGAAGGTAGTTCAGGAACATCCTCTAGAAAGACATCCTTATACTTATCAACCACTACAAGAAACTGTGGAATTGTCTCATCCACTACACTGAGGGTCATTCTAGCCAACTGTTGAGTAATCGGTTGCACCCTTCTCAGTGTGAGTCAATCCTGCGCAACTTTGTTTTCCTTCACTCTGAAAATGGAAAATCTTTTCTCATTTTCACCGATAGACCACACTGTGCACCAAAAATAGTCGATCTGATCATGGAATGATGAAAATTAGTCCATACCAATGATTACATAGTTAGGAACTGATGTTGATACTAGGAGATTTCATCCAAAGACATCACCTCCAGGAGTATTCTCACACTACAGGTACCCGTGTTTAATCATAGAATCCACACCCGTAGGATTCTTTAACTATAATGATTGAGTTAATGGCTCGATCAGAATCTCCAAGATCCGATGAAGTTATGTGGTATGGAAAGGGTGACTAACACCTATGTACATAAGAACAATATCCAAGGAGGAGAAGACAAAGAACATGCCTCTAATCATCTCTGTCGCTCCCTGGTCATAGGAATCCATCTCCTGATGTTGGCCTCCCAACTGTCCACTAGCTCCCAAAACCTGTGGTTGTCAACCTGTTGGTGGTGGTGTTAGAACCTCTAAGATCAATCCACGGCCTACAACTCTAACCTTTCCCCGCCTTATCCTCTTCCCTGAAGACCACCACACTCAAACCTCAATCTCTTCTTTAGTAGACCTGTGACCATCTAATAAACATTTATGTGGTAGGTCAGTTAATCATGAGCCATGTGTCCCTTCCCATGGTATGAGTAGCACACCCTCTTCCTCTAATAACTCTCGTTTCTCTAGTGGACTTATACCACAGAATGTAACACCCCGAGATTTTATGAGAAATATTATTTTAAATACTTTGATGTCTTGTGTTGTACGCTTCACCAATATTATCTTGTGCTGTACGAAACACTGTATTTTCTTAGAGTATATGCAAATACTCTTCTGGGATTGTGTTTCACACCGAAAGAAACCTTCCTCGATAGTGTGTGTTATACGCAATACCGAGTTTCACTAAATGAGATATTATTATAATATTATTATGAACTAGCCATTATGAATAGTAATACCAACTTTTTGAAATTTATAAATTTTATCATTCAAAATGGACTTCATTTTTGGATTTTGAATATCAAAATTAGCCTAGGGTGAATTTTTGGTATTTTTCTGAAAACATTCAATTTTTTATGAATAGTGAAAACTCGAGGTTACTATTTAAAAACCGACATTTTATATAAATAATTATTTATATTATTTAAATTTATTTTTTGTCAAAATAGATACATAATATATATAAGTTCAATTTAATTTATTGGAGTCATTTTATAATAATTTTAGGTATATAAAAATTTTATTGAACTTTTTATCGTCTTTAACCCACCTACTAGGAGAAATTGAAAATTTATATAAAACATAATTTTATCACTTCTGTGAGTTGAATTTCAAAAATCTGAGAGACACGGTTGATATCAGTAAGTAAAATTTGGTTCAATGAGAGGAAAATATTTTTTGGTGAATAGTAAGTTTTAACTTTTATTTACCACGGTTAAAAGTAGAATGGGTAATTAAAGGTAAAAATGATATTATTTTTACCTTAACACATGTCATAATTCTATTTTATAAGCATGATTAGACAAAAAAATGTTATGAATATAATATTATCATTTAGGTCCACATGTTTCAGATTAGGACATTTATTAATATTTAATTCAAAGAAGAGTTAAAAGAGTTAAAATCAATGTTTATTAACTAAAACATTTTTAATATAGGGTTATACATAGGATAAATTCAACTATAAAAATTAATTATAAATCTGAAATGATTTCCTAAATAATGGTATTTTATTTATAATTTTTAGACCTTTAATAATTTAATTTATTTATGACACAATGATGATGCAATAATTACCTTATTAATGAAATATTAACATAATAGATGTTATAAATTCTCAAATAAATGTAATTTAGACCTTTTATGAATTCCAATAATTTTATTCGTTAATATGGCATGTTATAATTGATTCAATTAACTTTTTTCGATCTAATCATGCTGTTATGATTTTCAGAAAAATCAATTACCAAATAGTGTCAAAATTGAAAAAAATAGTTTTTAAAACAAATATTATATTATTAATTGATATTCTATTCCTAAAAAACTAATGTTCAGAAAAATGACATAGATATGGTTATATATATTAATAATGAAACACTTGGGGTTAGTTTGTCTTGTTATAGTATGTTTCTTAACCATATAGTTAAAAAAACAAGAAGACACGGTAAAGGTTAAATTATTTAACATAGAGTTAAATCTAAATGACAAGGTTACAATAGTAACCTAAACTTGTATAAAACCTATTGGTTGAGAGTATTGTGACCCATCCCCACTTCAGATTTGAAATAAATCAATTTTTATCTATTATAAACCGAATATGAATTTATTATAAAATAATATTTTATGTTTTTCCTAAGGTGACCCTCTCCTCCCTTATAAAAGGGCACCTCCTCCCTCTTCTCTATCCACAATTTAGAACCTTAATTCTTGAAAAAAAAACCATCCCATTTCCCTTATAAACATCCCTAGAAACATTATAGTGGTTCTGGTTTCCTCAAAAGACAAACTCTAGTGCCTTAACAGGAAGCATAAAAAATGTGTGTCGAAGAAGAGGTAATCTCTTCTACCGATTATTAAAAGTTTCATTCTTCTTCAACTTCTTATTCTTTAGTTGTATTATTAATAAGTAATAACATAAGTATCACTAATATAATTATATGTTATTATAAATATAACACATCCCCATTTCACCTTCTATCCCACCTATGGAAAACGAAATCATCACGCGTGCGTACGTACGAAATAGTGTCTCCACGCCATGGTGTAATTTGTTTTTCCACCACCACCTTACATGGATGGGTATAATGGTGTAAAGAATAAATATATATGGTTATTAACACATCATAATTATTCTGAGATATTATATCATCCACTTCAATTCAATTCAATAATTATGGGAACGATATCATCGCTCATGCATACGTACGGATTATTGTCTCCACGACGCGATGAGATTCATTCTCCATGTTAATCATTCAAGAATGATTATTGTAGAGACCCGAAGCATAAATTAAATGTAAATTAATTTACTTTTGCAGAATACTTAGTACATAACAAAAACACACACAAGGATCGTAATAGTTTAGTGTCTTTGGAAACTCGGAGTATAATCTTCTAATCGTAGGGAAAGATCTTCAACATCTCCCATAAAGATCTTCCCGTTTTTTACCTAAAACCTTTCTTTATATCCTGGGGAAAAGAAAACATAAAAGGGTGAGCTCAAATTCTCAGTAATAGTAAACAAAAGAAATATCAATCACATCATATTCATAAGAACATAATATTTTGGAAATCCTAACCTGCAAAAGAGATCATAATATCATAACATGGGATAAATGATAGTAGTGAAATGAAATACCAATAATCATAACATAAAACATGAAACTTTGTGGCATACACACATAATCATAGATAATCATTTCTTATTAGTCAAGACTCATTGCCAAGACTATCTTAGTGGACAAAGTCCATTTCTGAACCGAGTTCACTCCTTGTTTCAGTCATGTTTCACTGAACCGGGTTAACCTTCCGTTCTAGCCATGTCTATATCACGAGATATAAAATCTTTACCCAATGCATTGGAGGGAGATATAGGTCCCACCCATCTCATAATGATACCATTCTTATGTATGCCACAAAATCATAAATCATACATCATTTCATAACCCATGCAATAAAATGGGATTCTTAAACAACATGAAATCATAAAACAATTCATATAAGATAAAGGAATTCATAAAAATAATTCCATCACAACATAATCAAATCAATTTAATAATAGGGATAGAAACAGAACCCTATATTATCTTATATGCAAAATAATTTTAATAAAACACTTGAACTCCATTCTTGAGGAAAATATCCTTTCTACTTCAAAAACATTTTCCCTTTTTAACATGTCATACAATTTTAAACTAAAAGAAGTTGATTAAAAATAAAAATGAAAACTTGTAAAGTAAGCTTCTTGGAAATAATGTTTTAAAAATACATTCATTCCGTATAAGTTAAAAAAACATTCTTCACGTACTTTTGTCAGAAATGTCAAAAAGTACCTCGTACGAAAAACGACAAAAGATTCCTTTCATATCTTTTACTAAAAACTCACCGAAAGGTAAAATAGGATTTAAACAATTTTAGGTGGATGTAAATAATATTAAATATTGAGGAAACATATATGTGGATGATAAAATACCCCAGAATAAATACCAAATTATAATCAATCTCAGATAAAAATGAGATTGTGATATTTTTCCTTACCTTAGATCCGATTTACTTCGTAAGTGTCTGAACCTCCTGTATAATGATTTAAATAATGTCATTGACTTATTACAGAATCATACTCATTATTATGATATCATATATGGTTCACTTATGACTTTATATTACTCGTTCTTTTGTAAATTCCATGTTAAAGAGCGTTTTGGGTAAAATTGTTTAATTTGTCGTCCGTGTTTTGACTTGTAATTATTCATATGATTACTTAGATCATAATTACTTAATTACAGAATATAAAACATGATTTATATATAATATATATTCAGAATATACATATATATAATAAATCAGTAAATGGAAAGAAATACACTGTTCATGGAGACGGTAGGCCGTACGTACGCATGAACGTTGTTTTCGTTTCCTTATTGAGTTAAATGGAAGTAAGTAGATGACATACATATATATACACATAAATACAGTATCATTATTATGTCATATATTTCATTATTACTTATTATATACTTTATAATCATTCATGAATGGTTAACGTGGAGAATGAATCTCATCGCGTCGTGGAGACGGTAGTCCGTACGTACGCACGAGCGATGATATCATTCTCATGATCGTGGAATTGTATTGAAGGATATTTATACTATTTCAGAATCAATATCACTTTACAACAATCATATATAGTTATTATGTACACCATTATACCCATCCAAGTAAGGTGGTGGTGGAAAATAGATTACACCACGACGTGGAGACGGTATTCCGTACGTACGCACGCGCGGTGATTTTGTTTTCCGTAGGATGGATAGATGGTTAAATAGGGTTGTTTCATACTTATAATAACATATCATTATATGAGTGATACTGATTTTATTACTTCATATTGAAACAATCTAAGAAGAAGAAGTGTAAGAAGAAATAAAGTTGAAAGAATCGGTAACAGACATTACATCTTCTTTGAATCACCTCTTTGAGATCTCCTTTTAGGGCACTAAAATTGGTCTTTGAGGAAGACCAAAACCTATAGGATGAATCTATGGAAGTGGAGAAGATACTTTGGCAGGGGTTGGCCGAGCATGAAGGCTCAAAGTGGTGTGAGGAAGAGGGGGAGGGGGTGCCCTTTTATAAGGGAGGAGAGGGGTACCTTTGGAATAACTAAAACTATTATTTTATTATAAAGTCAAATTCGGTTTTAAATAGCTCCAAATTGATTTATTTCGAATATAAGGTGGGGATGGGTCGAAATACAATAATCCAATATAATTTATACAAGTTTAGGTTCCTATTTTAACCTTATCATTTAGATTTAACATTTAGTTAAATAATTTTACTTTTACCGTGTCTTCTTGTGTTATTACACTATAAGGTTAATAAACTTACTATAACAAGCCAAACGAACCCCAAGTTGTTTATTATTAATATATATAACTTATATAAGTCATTTGACCTAACCTTATATTTTTAAGAATAAAATAACAATTAATAATATAATATTTGTTTTAAAAACTATTTTATGTCAATTTTGACACTATTTAGTAATTGATTTTTGGGAAAATCATAACAGAATTATTAGTTCGAAAAAAGTTAATTAAATCAATAATAACATGTCATATTAATCATGAAAATTATTTTAATTCATAAAAAGTCTCAATTTACATTTATTTGGGTATTTATAACATCATTTATGTCAATATTTCATTAATAAGATAAATACTGCATCATCATTGTGTCATAAATAAATTAAATTATTTAATGTCTAAAAATTACAAGTAAAATACAATTATGTAGGAAATATTTTTATATTTCTAATGAGTATTTATAGTCGAATTTATCTTATGTATAACCTTATATTAAAAATGATTTACTTATTAAACTTTGATTTTAACTATTTTAACACTTCTTTAAATAAATTAATAATAAATGTCCTAATCTAATCCAAGTTGGCCTAAATGATCATATTTTATTCCTAAGGTAGTTTTTGGTCGAATTACCCTTATCAAATAAAATTAGAACATGTTTTAGGGTAATAATAATAACATTTTTACCCTTAATTACCCTATTTACTTTTAACAGTGGTAAAAAAAAGTAAAAAGTTGCTATTCACCAAAAATTATTTTCATCTCATTGAACCACATTTTACATACTAACATCAACCGTGTCTCTGGGATTTTGGAAATTCCACTCACAGAAGTAGTAAAATTGTGTTTTATGAAAAATTCGTTTTTTTTAACTACCACTTAGTGGTTTCACTATTCATCAAAAAAATGAAAGTTTCCAGAAAAATACCAAAAATTAGGCCTAAGCTATATTTAATATTATGAATTCAAAAATGATGTCTATTTTACCATATTCAAAACATATCAGTTGCATTATTTAATTTAAAAATTAATTCCCGTCGTCAAAACAAATAGCGTGTTCTTAACAGATAATAACTATCAAAAGATTGACACTTGTTTATGTCTGGTTTAAATGTATAATTACTTCCAATGACCAAAATTGTACTAAATTGTAAAAATATATTCTAAATATACTTTAAAACCACTCAAATTAATAATTTATCACTATTAATTATTTCGATTAAAAAAGTTGTTTTTAATTAAAATTTAGTAATTTTCACTATTCATCAGAATATGAAAGTTATCCGAAAAGTACCAAAATTTCACCTTAGACTAAATTCGATACTCCGAATCTAAAAATGAAGTCCATTTTGAGAGATAAAATTTCTAAAATTTTAAAAGGTGGTTATTACTAGTTATAACAGCTAGTTTTCATAATATTTTAATAGCATATCGTTGTTTAGTGAAACTCGGTATTGCGTACTACACACGCTATCGAGGAAGGTCGTGATTGCATGTAATGAAAGGCAAGTCAAGGATGTGTGTTGTGCAAGCTTCTTTTGGTGTAGCGTACAACACAAGACATTAATGAAATTAAAAAGATTATTTCTCATAAAATCTCGTGGTGTTACATTCTACCCCCCTTAAAATGAATTTCGCCCTCGTAATTCGTCGGGGTTATAAATGGTTTACTACTCGAAAGTTTCTTTAATAGATACCCACATCGTAAAAAGGAATACCAAAACCAATCTTTAAAAACCAAATTATGAAACGTAATGGTTACCCAAATAAACTAATCACTGGGTTTCCACATAGGTGAAAATATGGATATGGAAGAGAAATATAACCATCATGTTCTGATGGAGAGTGGTAGAGAACATGGCTATGGAAAATCCAGCAATCACAAAGCCATAAATTTGTGATGATCTAAGGTACCATCTGATTCATCAGATATAAGAGCACTAGGACAACATTTTTGGTTTTCAAGATCGTTTCCCTAAAGTTGATGAATTAAAAGAAATACTTACATGATTTTGGTACAATTTCACTATTGTTCGTGCTTTGAACAATTTCCATATATGGTGAGGTTAATCGTATCTGATTCCAAAAATGAACTTATACTTCATATATCATACCGCGTAATAAAATAAAACTAGTTTCTACTAACTAGGGACTTCCTGTAGGCCAGTGGTTGGTGATAAAGGCCAGTCACACATCGGTTGTGGGTTCGATTCCCACAGCCTTGTCCGACACGATGGGCTATCGCCCGCCCTGCAGGTTGTCCTTTTTCTAAAACTATATTACTATAACATCCCATCAATAATATCGAAAAAAAATTTATCCTTAAACAATACTAACTTATGTCCAACATAATCCATTCCAATCTTTAGGCTTATCCATAATACTGCAGTCCACTCTCATAATATAGTGAAAATGATTACCAGATATTTAATACCATCATTGATCCCCATATATCATAAGATATGTCTTGTTGGTCAAATTACAAACATGTGAATACCTTAATCATGTATTCTCTTAAAGAATTAATACCCATTGAACCTTAGTGAAAACATTAATGCAGTCAAAACATTACTCTTTCCACATACCAAAATACAAAAATTCTATATACTCAATCCATTACATAACCTTCTCCTTATATCAGTCACGAGCTCATGAATACTATCAAACATTTAATTTTCTCCTTATCCCTTCATTATGAACATATCATCTACATTCCAAAAATATCTGAATAACCTTTCATGGATACTGGTACCATTAATCATACACATTCAAAACTCAAGGAAAGACAACAGTGTAACAATCCTTAGATGTCTCTTTATTCCGTAGTACCATGAGATTACTTATACAACATTACACTTGATAAACATGTAATCATTCCACTACCTTCTTAAACCATTGACTAAGCTTCAACAATTCTTTCAACTCACATATCATTTGTAGTCTCTTCATCATCATCAACATAAATACTACTCATATGGCCGTACTAATTCTCTTCATGAGACTTTCCCTTAGGGAATTGGTTTGCATAATGCCCGTACATTCCACATTTAAAACATTTTACCATTGTTGATGTCGTAGCAATACCATTATCCTCATCTACGGTGTTAACTGAACCTTTTCCTTTTCACTTACTTGATTTTTGTCATTCTTTTCCACACCCAAAGCATCTTCCAGTTCCCTTGAATCATTCTCCTAGATGCCTCTTCCCACATGATTTACATAGGGGAAATTGAACTTTCTTTCCTCTATGATCATCTTGAAAATCCATCTTTCTCTTATTAGCCGAGTCAGTAAACTTACCAAATTTTACTTTACTGATCATATTATGAGATTGTTGATTCGGCATAATAATGATGTTTGGACTTCCAAATCCCATTTCATTTGGTTGCTCATCATTCCATTGTCCATTATATCCTCCATTATCGTGAATCATCTTGTTTCCATCCATTTTCTAAAACCCAAAAAGAATAGCGTGAGAGGAAAAAATCATAATAATGGGGGAGTAACTTCAATATCTAACATCTTTGGTTTAATCTAATATCGTTACCATAGTTCTAGGACTATATCCTATTCATATACTTATCCGTAGGGACATCCCTATACATACCTTAGAAATATCTCTAGGGATCTCACTAACATTCTCACATCCTAGTTTCCAAAGGTTGACTAAACCTTTCCTCTAATACCAACTGTAGAGACCCGAAGCTTAACGTACATGGACATTACATTACTTTTGCGGAATACTTAGTACATAACAAAAACACACACAAGGATCGTAATAGTTTAATGTCTTTGGAAACTCGGAATATAATCTTCTAATTGTGGTGAAAGATCTTCAACATCCCCCATAAAGATCTTCCCTTTTTTTACCTAAAACCTTTCTTTATATCCTGGGGAAAAGAAAACATAAAAGGTTGAGCTCAAATGCTCAGTAAGGGTAAACAAAAGATATATCAATCACATCATATTCATAAGAACATAACATTTTGGAAATCATAACCTGCAAAAGAGATCATAATATCATAACATGGGATAAATCATAGTAGTAAAATGAAATCCCAAAAATCATAACTTAAAACATGAAACATTGTGGCATACACACATAATCATAGAGAATACTTTATTATTAGTCAAGACTCATTTCCAAGACTATCTTAGCAGACAAAGTCCATTTCTGAACCGAGTTCACTCCTCGTTTCAGTCCTGTTTCACTGAACCGGTTTAACCTTCCGTTCCAGCCATGTCTATCTCATGATATATAAAATCTTTACCCAATGAATTAGAGGGAGATATAGGTCCCACCCATCTCATAATGATACCATTATTATGTGTGCCACAAAATCATAAATCATACATCATTGCATAACCCATGTAATAAAAATGGGATTCTTAAACAACATGACATCATAAAAAAATTCATATAAGATAAAGGAATTCCTAAAAATAATCCATCACAACATAATCAAATAAATGTAATAATAGGGATAGAAACAGAACCCTATATTATCTTAGATGGAAAATAATTTTGATAAAACACTTGAACTCCATTCTTAAGGAAAATATCCTTTCTACTTCAAAAACATTTTCCTTTATTAACATGTCATACAATTTTAAACTAAAAGAAGTTGATTAAAAATAAACTTGAAAACTTGTAAAGGAATCTTCTTGGAAATAATGTTTAAAAAATCCATTCATACCGTATAAGTTAAAAAAACATTCTTCTCGTACTTTTGTCAGAAAAGTCAAAAAGTACCTCATACGAAAAACGACAAAATATTCCTTTCATATCTTTTACTAAAAACTCACCGAAGGATAAAATAAGCTTTAAACAATTGTAGGTGGATGGAAATAATAATACATATTGAGGAAACATAGATGTGGATGATAAAATACACCCCAATAAATACCAAAGTATAAACAATCTCGGATAAAACTGAGATTGTGATATTTTCCCTTACCTTAGGTTCGATTTGCTTCGTAAGTGTCTGAACCTCCTATATAATTATTTAAATAATGTTGTTGACTTATTCCAGAATCATACTCATTGTTATGATATCATATATAGTTCACTTATGACTTTATATTACCCGTTCTTTTGTAAGCGTTTTGTGTAAAATTGTTTCATTTGTCATCCGTGTTTTGACTTGTAATTATTCATATGATTACATAGATCATAATTACATAATTCCAGAATATAAAACATGATTTATATATAATATATATTCAGAATATACATATATATAATAAATAAGTAAATGGAAAGAAATACACAGTTCATGGAGACGGTAGGCCGTACGTACGCATGAACGCTGTTTTCGTTTCCTAATTGAGTTGAATGGAATTAAGTAGATGGCATACATATATACACACATAAATCCAGTATCATTACTATGTCATATATTTCATGATTACTTATTATATATACTTTATAATAATTCATGAATGGTTAACGTGGAGAATGAATCTCATCGCGTCGTGGAGACGGTAGTCCGTACGTACGCACGAGCGATGATATCGTTCTCATGATCATGGAATTGTATTGAAGTGTATGTATACTATTTCAGAATCAATATCACTTTACAATAATCATATATAGTTATTATGTAGACCATTATACCAATCCATGTAAGGTGGTGGTGGAAAATAGATTACACTATGGTCGAGGTTAGGATCTGCCTACGTGAAAGACGCCCCAACGAACCCAACGGTACCCTCTGATTTCAATCTGAGTTACCATTTAGAAGAAATGAATTTTAAAATAAAATAATTATCACTTAATTATTTTATTTGTGGCCAAAAACTAACTTTCTATGGTGGCCTTTTCCCACCCATGATAGTATATACTTCAAGAAATCCTACCGTCACGAGTTTAGCGGTAATATCAGATTTTTAATCCAAGATACTGTTTGTGAGTTATAAGCATTTGAAAATAAAATAACTTTATAATATTATTTTATTTACAGTTATGCCATTTTTGGGTTTTCTCATAGGAGGCCCATGATGACTAAACTAAATTCATGCCTAGGGTAAATCGACCATCCTGAGTGAAAAAATTGCCTTGGATTTCTGATCTGAGTAACTATTTAAGATTTATTCCACTTTTTTAGGAAAACTGCATACATGTGTTAATTTAAGCTTAGAAAAACTTCAACGGATCTTTTCGGGCACTCTGGGCCTCAGAATTGCACGCCATCAGAAACTGTGGACTCATAAAATTCCCAAGAATTTAAGAAAAAAAATTCCCACAGAAATATACGGGTCTTTACATACTCCCCACCTCAGGGATTTACGTCCCCGTAAGCTACAACTCACACTAAAGAAAGAAATGTAACGCCCCGACCCTAGTTGCCTAGAGTCGGTGCATTATTACATAACATTGGCATGATCACAAGAAAGATCAAATCTCGAAAGACCGATTGGTTTAGTAGCCTTGGAAACACTAGATATATTCATAAGTTTTACATTACATCATAAAATCGAAAACTACTACAACAACATAATGTTTCCACAGTCCACACTACAATCCCCTCATAATATCCATGCAGGTCATTCATAACTTACATCTTCACTTCCTGGGAAAAATAAAACATAGAAAAGGGGTGAGCTCAAATGCCCAGTAAGGATAACAATATAGCGGAAACTTTCATCAATAAGAATAAACATTTAAGGCAATGTATAACTAAAACAAAAGCCTTTTAAACATGAACTTTCAACATGGTATGGCATAAATAAAATGAAATAATGCCATTTACTTATTCACATGGATATTCCACTAATCGAATAATCACATGCAAAAATAAATAACCACTTTCATAATGTTGGAATGCATAATGCCAGACTATCATAACCACATAGCCAAGGCCTCGTGCCAAGACTACAAATAAGATTTTGTCAAGGCCTTGTGCCAAGACACTAGTTTGTCTCATGAGACCTACCGATGCATCGAGGAGCTATAGCGGGCTCCACTCGTCACTTATTAAGTCCAATGCATTCCCATATGAAAAGGTTTAAACATAACATAAACATTCGTATTAAAACTAGCATACGAAATGTCAATAATTTCACCATAAACTATGAATGGTATAAAAATAGCACATCCATAGTCAAACATATCACAAAACCTTCAATAGAATATAGAAGTTTTGTATCATAATAAATCAACTTTAAATAATCTTAAAATCCATCAAAGGATGTTGACATAGATGAAATCAAAATTCTTTTTAAAGAAATATCTCCTTTTATTTTGAAATCATTTAAGATCCATATAAAACATTTTCTTTGAAAATATTCTTATAAGCATGTAAGGAAAACTTTGAAGATTTTATAACGGCGTAAAATAACCGCACCTGCCGTATAAGTTAAAAAAACATTCTTACCTCAATTCTGTCGAAAAGGTTAAAAAGGACCTTGTTTTGAAAACGACGGAAAGATTCCTTTATAAACCTCTTATAAAAAGTCAAACAAGGGTATAAATGACTTTAACCCATATTCTTGTAAATAGTAAAAAAAATTTGAAATACATTTTTAAGAAACATGGATGTGGATGATAAAGATATCCCAGTAGATTATTACGTATAAACAACCTCAGATAATGAAGAGATTGTGAAATAAACCCTTACCTTGTACTTTTCCTTGGTTGGGGTAGGTTAACCTCCTGTATAATGGTGAAATAATTGTTATTAAATTATACAAGAATCATATATATTAATATGATATCATATATGATCTTTTAACATTGATTTATTAATAATATCTTAGAATTATCATCGTTTCGGGTGTTAACTTACTCATTTTCTTTTATATGTTTTGTAACATAAGCCATGTTTGTTGTATCTTATTCATATCCAGAATGATATCAAGTCCTTAAACATCATTTTTAAATCATAAAATGATAATTATACTTGAATGGATACGATGGAGAATGAATCTCATCGCGTTCGTGGAGACGGTAGTCCGTACGTACGCACGAGCGACAATATCATTCTTTTGATATTAAAATAATATATAAATGAATGGTATATCATATATACAGAATCATTAACATGTTATATTTATTATTTACATGAGTTACACATCATTATTATACCCATCCAAATAATATTATATTGAATAACAATTACACCACGACGTGGAGACGGTAAGCCGTACGTACGCACGTATGGTGACATGTTATTCAAAGGGTGGATAGAATACTGAATATGGTTGTACCATACTTATAATAACATCACAGTATATGTGAGATACTGGAGTTATTATTTTAGAATGGTAAGAACAAAGGAAGAAGAAGTGGAAGAAGAAATGAACTTAGAAAAGGGTGGTGAAATCATTACCTCTTCTTCGGGTTCTTCCTTTTGATTTGATCAAAAGGGCTCCTTAGGTTGGATTTCTGATCAAACTAAGGCCTCTAGGTTGTAGTGAGGGATGTTGGGAGATTATTTGGGCAGAGTTTGGCCGAACCAAAAGGCTTTTAAGGTGTGAAGAAATGAGAAGGAGGAGTGCCCTTTTATAAGAGGGGTGAGGGGCACCTTTGCAAAAGTTAGAAATATTAATTTATAATAAATTCATATTCGGTTTACAAAGGCTCCAAAGTTGACTATTCAAAGGATGAGGTGGGGATAGGTCGAAAAAAACTCATCCAATAGAATTTAGACAGGTTTGGGTACTTAAATTAACCTTATCTTTAAGTATTAACTCTAAGTTAATTAGTTTCACTTTTACAATGTCTCTTTGTATTTTTATATAATATGGTTAATAAACTTACTATATACATCCAAGCGACACCCAAGTGGTCAATTAATGAGGAACCTATCATAATATAAGTCTCTTGGCCGAACCTTAGATTTTTAGGAATTTAATATCAATTAATAATATAATATTTGTTTTAAGAACTCTTTTATGTCAATTTTGACACTATTCAATAGTTGATTTTTTTGAAACTCCTAACAGATTGATTACTTCGAAAAAAGTCAATTAAATCAATCCTAATATATCATATTATCATAGAAAATTAGTTTAATTCATTAAAAGTTTCATATTATAATTATTTGGGTATTTATAAGATCAATTATTTTTATTTTTCACTATTTTAGTAATTACTGCATCATCATTGTGTCATAAATAAAATAAATTATATAATGTCTAAAAATTATAAATAAAATATCATTATGTAGGAAATCGTTTTAGCTTTCTAATGAATATTTATAATCGAAAATCCAACATGTATAACCCTATGTAAAAAATTTTCTTCTAAAAGATGTAAGCTTATGCCATTTTTATTTTTATTTTAACTTTATTAATATAATGTGTCATTATCACTTACAAGTGGATCCATGGGGTCCCAAAATAGACCCAAAGATGCCCATGGTCTACCATGTATCAACCAATACGGTTAAGACACGTTTTAGGGTAATTTAGTATTATTATAATATTATTTTTTTTAACCCTTATTTACCGGATTTACCCTTTAACCATGGTAAATAAAATATTTACCGCAGTAATTATTCAAAATGTGTAAAAATAAAAGTTACCTATTTACACAATTTGAACATCCTGATTCCAAATATGGAATCCATTTTCCTAAATTCAAAACACAGAAGTGGCAGAAATTAATTTAAAATTAATTCCCGCTGTCAAAACAAAAAGCGTGTTTTTAAGAGATAATAACTATCAAAAGATTGACACTTGTTTATGTTCGGTTAAATTGTAAAATTATGTCCAATGATAAACATTAAATTGAATGGTAAAAATATATTCTAAATATACTTTAAAACCACTCAAATTCACAATTTATCACTATTAATTATTTTGATTAAAAAAGTTGTTTTTAATTAAAATTTAGTAATTTTCACTATTCATCAAAATATGAAAGTTATCCGAAATGTACCAAAATTTCACCCTAGGATAATTTTGATATTCCGAATCCAAAACTGAGGTCCATTTTGAAATATAGAATATATATGATTTCAAAAAGTAGGTATTACTATTCACAACAGCTAGTTTAATTAGTTGTGGTGTGTGTTAGAACTCGAGGTTGCGTACAACACACGCTATCACATTATTCAAAGGGAAACATACCGTAGAAGCTTGGGGTGTTACATTCTCCCCTCCTTCAAATAATTGCGTCCTCGCAATTTCTAGGGTATTACTGCATAAAAAGACTCGGGTGGTTCTTCATCATAAGTTCCTCGGGTTCCCACGTTGCCTCTTCCATCTTATGATTCCTCCACAAAACTTTTACCAGACGCGTCGTCCGGTTTCTCAGCACTTGTTCTCTCGTATCAAGAATCTTGATGGGCTCTTCGCAATAAGACAGATCGGGTTCCAGTTCTAATTCCTCATAGGTGATTACATGCGTCGGATCAGGCATGTATTTCCTCAATAGAGATACGTGGAACACATCGTGAACTTTGGAGAGACTTGGCGGCATTGCCAATCGATAAGCTACAACCCCAATTCGTTCTAGAATTTCGAAAGGTCCAATGTACCTGGGACTCAATTTACCTTTCTTACCAAAACGTATGACTCCCTTCCACGGAGATACCTTCAGAAAAACATGATCACCGACTTGAAATTCCAAATCCTTCCTTCGATTATCGGCATAGCTCTTCTGCCTACTTTGAGCTGCTTTGATGTGATTTTGGATTACATTCACCTTTTCCACCGTTTCCTCCACCAGTTCTGGGCCTACAAGTTTTCTTTCACCAACGTCATCCCAACAGGTTGGTGTATGACATCTCTTTCCGTATAACGCTTCATATGGTGCCATCTGAATACTCGAATGGAAGCTATTGTTATAGGAAAATTCTACCAAAGGTAAATATTGATCCCACATACCCTGAAAGTCAAGTGAGAAAGATCTCAACATGTCTTCTAAGGTCTGAATAGTCCGTTCTGATTGTCCATCTGTCTGAGGGTGGTAAGCAGTGCTCAAATGAAGTTCAGTATCCAGGGATTTCTGAAGACTTTTCCAGAATCTTGAAGTAAAACGGGGATCACGATCAGAAACAATCGATAGGGGTAATCCATGAAGTCTCACAACTTCATTAATATATAGTCTTGCTAGACGTTCCAGGGGTAGATCTTCTCTTATAGAAAGAAAATGTGCTTACTTGGTAAGACGATCAACAATAACCCATATTGCATCGTTCCTTCTAGGAGTCTTTGGTAGCCCCATGACAAAGTCCATCGTAATATTGTCCCATTTCCACTCCGGTATGGGAAGAGGTTTCATGACTCCTCCAGGCTGTTGCCTTCCAGCTTTCACTTGTTGACAAACCATACATCTTGACACAAAATCAGCAATCTCCCTCTTCATGTTGTCCCACCAAAAATGTTCCTTCAAATCTCTATACATTTTGGTGCTCCCAGGGTGTATAGAGAAATTGGAACTATGAGCATCATCCAGCAATTCCCTTTTTAGATCAGGTATATTGGGAACACAAAGTCTCTTCCCGAATTTCAAAATTCCATCTTCATACACAAAGTCTCTCAATCTCCCATCATTCACAGCTTTAATCTTCTTTTGGAATTCTTCATCATCGGCCTGAGAACTCTTAATCCTTTCTAGTAAAGATGGTTTGGCAACCATTTGAAAAAGCATTGATGTTTCACCTTCCCTGGTTATTCCTATGTCCATCTTCACTAGATCCATAAAAATTGGATCCCTTTCAATTCTCATATTGTTCAAAACTCCATGGTCTTTTCTACTCAAAGAATCTGCCACCTTGTTTGCCTTCCCTGGGTGGTAGTGTATCGTACAATCATAATCCTTGAGTAATTAAAGCAATCTCCTTTGCCTCATGTTGAGTTCTTTTTGTGAGAAAATATACTTCAAACTCTTGTGATCAGTATAAATCTCACATTTTTCACCATAGAGGTAGTGCCTCCATATCTTCAAAGCAAAGATCACTGCTGCTAACTCGAGATCATGAGTAGGATAGTTTTGTTCATGAATTTTCAACTGTCGTGATGCATAGGCAATAACTCTATCATTTTGCATAAGGACACAGCCAAGTCCTTTCTTCGATGCATCACTATAAATAACGAACCCATCATTCCACGATGGTAGAGTCAATATAGGAGCATTGACTAATCTTCTCTTCAGTTATTCGAAACATTCTTCACACACAACTGATGGTATCCAGATCAAAGGTCAATCTTTGAAAAGTATTGAGCTCTATGCAGTTGGTCAAATAAATCATCAATACGAGGTAGGGGATACTTGTTCTTTATCGTTATAGCATTGATCTCCCTGTAGTCGATACATAACCTCATAGATCCATCTTTCTTTTTAACAAAAAGAACAGGGGCTCCCCATGGAGAAACACTAGGGCGAATAAATCCCTTATTACTCAATTCCTCTAGTTGTTTCTTTAGTTCAACTAACTCTACAGTGGCCATTCTATAAGGGGTCTTCGATATAGGCCTTGATCCAGGAATCAAATCAATAGAAAACTCAACTTCTCGTTCTAGAGGATTTCCAGGTAAATCTTCTGGAAATACATCTACAAATTCTTTCACAACATGTACATCCTCTATTTGAACATTCCTTTCCTCACTGATAGTTACTTCATTCTCTTCCTCCCCAATAATTGAATTTAGTTGAGCTACTGGGGGTGGATCTAAATAAGAATTAGGTGGTAACGATTCTGCTCTAAAAATAAGGTGTTCCTTATCATTATCATCAAGAATCGTAACCTCTTTCTTCTTACAATAAATCTTCGCATCATAGTCCGAAAGCCAGTCCATACCGAGGATTATATCAAACTCAATCATAGGTATGACGATGAGATCAGCAGATAAAAAAAATTTATGTGCTCTAATGGGGACTGATTCACAAAACTTTGTTGCAACGATACTTCCCTTAGGAGTTTTAACTGACAACTCCCTTATTAAATCAAATTGGAAATATCTAATTTTCTTAGCAAACTGGGAAGATATGAAACAATGCGATGATCCAGAATCAAATAATGCATTTGCTAAACTTGAGGAAACCATTAAATTACCTGCCACCACGTCTTTCGGAGCTTCTACCTCAGCAGTAGTGATAGCATAAGCCTGACCTTGATCCCTCGGCCTTTTCTGAGGTAAGTTCTCCTGACGCTTAGGGAATGCATTTGCATAATGCCCCATCTCCCTACAATTGTAGCACTGAACGTTGGTAGCTTCCTTCTTCCCCTTTCAATCATGAGCTTGGTGTCCTTTTTCACCACACTTGTAACAGACTCCCATTCCCTTCAAGCAAGTACCAGGATGTTTCTTCCCGCATTTACCACAAGATGGATATTCAACCTTTCCCTTCTTCCCCTTATTTCCATTCCCAGATTGATCAGCAGGTCTCTTCTTCTCTTGCTTTTCTTTAAAGTCATAAGACTTAGAGAATTCATTTTCGGTCTTGATAGCACATGAGACAATGTCTTCGTACGATGAAAAGGATTGTGAGACTAATGCTCGACGGAGAAATGGTTTTAACCCATCAAAGAAACGATCAATCTTACTTCTTGGGTTGCGAATATAATCTCCAGCATACCTCGCTAACCTTGTAAAGTTAGCCTCATACTTTGTGACATTATCATCCTCCTTCTGTCTCAGACTCAGAAATTGCCTTTCCATATCTGCTCGATGGTCGCGAGGGAAGTATTTTTCTAAAAACAGATCTTTGAACTCCCTCCATTCCATATTTGATACTTCATCATCTTCCTTCATGTTCTGAATCAATGACCACCATTGATCAGCATCTCCAGTGAGGCGGTAAACTGCCATGATAACTTTTTCCCTTTCACTGCTCCCCAAAGCCTGAAATATTTTCTCTAGGGAAAATATCCATTGCTCAGCTACTAAGGGATTTGTATTCCCATTGAACGTTGGTGGTTGTTGCCTCATGAATCGATCTAACATTGATCCTCCATGCTGTGGATCAGGGTGCTCCATACGGGTAAGGTTATTATTCATAACCTGAGTAAGTTGTCCCAGTATGGTGATTAGCTGATCAGCACCAGTTGCATCACCAGCCCCACTATAATTATCTTGAGCAGGAGGGCAATCCCTACATGGAGTGCGTGCATTGATACGGTTTCCATTTCTTCCACTAGGCGCCATTTCTAAACAATGGCATAAACTAGATCAGTTTATGAATCAAAATACATAATCCCATACTTATAAAACACTTAACATAAATTGAACTATTTATGGATATAATCCATAATCATAAAAATGTTTTCTTTGAGGAAGTATATACTCATAAACCCTTCATAATGATTTGTAAAGATAGTGAGAGTTATCCTAAGCATATCCCCCGGGTGTGTCGTAACCAAGAGTACAGCAAGGCCCGTTGTCGTGCACCAGTTCCCGTTCGAGTCTAGCTCAAAGTGGTGTTTTCGGGTTTTACCCCTAGGTACATCTGTGCCAGATCCGCCTCTACCTGCTCGTATCCAGACAGGGATGTATTGCTCGGAAAACTCACAAAATCTCTACAATACCAAAATTCTAGGAAGTTCTTCTATACTAATCCTCAAAGTTCATCTTAGGTCTACGTGCTCTAATCAGAGTTTATCTTAATCTAGTTTTCAAGGTTTGTACTAAACTTCCTCTGATACCAACTGTAACGCCCCGACCCTAGTTGCCTAGAGTCGGTGCATTATTACATAACATTGGCATGATCACAAGAAAGATCAAATCTCAAAAGACCGATTGGTTTAGTAGCCTTGGAAACACTAGATATATTCATAAGTTTTACATTACATCATAAAATCAAAAACTACTACAACAACATAATGTTTCCACAGTCCACACTACAATCCCCTCATAATATCCATGCAGGTCATTCATAACTTACATCTTCACTTCCTGGGAAAAATAAAACATAGAAAAGGGGTGAGCTCAAATGCCCAGTAAGGATAACAATATAGCGGAAACTTTCATCAATAAGAATAAACATTTAAGGCAATGTATAACTAAAACAAAAGCCTTTTAAACATGAACTTTCAACATGGTATGGCATAAATAAAATGAAATAATGCCATTTACTTATTCACATGGATATTCCACTAATCGAATAATCACATGCAAAAATAAATAACCACTTTCATAATGTTGGAATGCATAATGCCAGACTATCATAACCACATAGCCAAGGCCTCGTGCCAAGACTACAAATAAGATTTTGTCAAGGCCTTGTGCCAAGACACTAGTTTGTCTCATGAGACCTACTGATGCATCGAGGAGCTATAGCGGGCTCCACTCGTCAATTATTAAGTCCAATGCATTCCCATATGAAAAGGTTTAAACATAACATAAACATTCGTATTAAAACTAGCATACGAAATGTCAATAATTTCACCATAAACTATGAATGGTATAAAAATAGCACATCCATAGTCAAACATATCACAAAACCTTCAATAGAATATAGAAGTTTTGTATCATAATAAATCAACTTCAAATAATCTTAAAATCCATCAAAGGATGTTGACATAGATGAAATCAAAATTCTTTTTAAAGAAATATCTCCTTTTATTTTGAAATCATTTAAGATCCATATAAAACATTTTCTTTGAAAATATTCTTATATGCTTATAAGGAAAACTTTGAAGATTTTATAACGGCGTAAAATAACCGCACCTGCCGTATAAGTTAAAAAAAACATTCTTACCTCAATTCTGTCGAAAAGGTTAAAAAGGACCTTGTTTTGAAAACGACGGAAAGATTCCTTTATAAACCTCTTATAAAAAGTCAAACAAGGGTATAAATGACTTTAACCCATATTCTTGTAAATAGTAAAAATGTTTTGAAATACATTTTTAAGAAACATGGATGTGGATGATAAAGATATCCCAGTAGATTATTACGTATAAACAACCTCAGATAATGAAGAGATTGTGAAATAAACCCTTACCTTGTACTTTTCCTTGGTTGGGGTAGGTTAACCTCCTGTATAATGGTGAAATAATTGTTATTAAATTATACAAGAATCATATATATTAATATGATATCATATATGATCTTTTAACATTGATTTATTAATAATATCTTAGAATTATTATCGTTTCGGGTGTTAACTTACTCATTTTCTTTTATATGTTTTGTTACATAAGCCATGTTTGTTGTATCTTATTCATATACATAATGATATCAAGTCCTTAAACATCATTTTTAAATCATAAAATGATAATTATACTTGAATGGATACGATGGAGAATGAATCTCATCGCGTTCGTGGAGACGGTAGTCCGTACGTACGCACGAGCGACAATATCATTCTTTTGATATTAAAATAATATATAAATGAATGGTATATCATATATACAGAATCATTAACATGTTATATTTATTATTTACATGAGTTACACATCATTATTATACCCATCCAAATAATATTATATTGAATAACAATTACACCACGACGTGGAGACGGTAAGCCGTACGTACGCACGTATGGCGACATGTTATTCAAAGGGTGGATAGAATACTGAATATGGTTGTACCATACTTATAATAACATCACAGTATATGTGAGATACTGGAGTTATTATTTTAGAATGGTAAGAACAAAGGAAGAAGAAGTGGAAGAAGAAATGAACTTAGAAAAGGGTGGTGAAATCATTACCTCTTCTTCGGGTTCTTCCTTTTGATTTGATCAAAAGGGCTCCTTAGGTTGGCATTCTGATCAAACTAAGGCCTCTAGGTTGTAGTGAGGGATGTTGGGAGATTATTTGGTCAGAGTTTGGCCGAACCAAAAGGCTTTTAAGGTGTGAAGAAATGAGAAGGAGGAGTAGCCTTTTATAAGAGGGGTGAGGGGCACCTTTGGAAAAGTTAGAAATATTAATTTATAATAAATTCATATTCGGTTTACAAAGGCTCCAAAGTTGACTATTCAAAGGATGAGGTGGGGATAGGTCGAAAAAAACTCATCCAATAGAATTTAGACAGGTTTGGGTACTTATATTAACCTTATCTTTAAGTATTAACTCTAAGTTAATTAGTTTCACTTTTACAATGTCTCTTTGTATTTTTATATAATATGGTTAATAAACTTACTATATACATCCAAGAGACCCCCAAGTGGTCCATTAATGAGGAACCTATCATAATATAAGTCTCTTGGCCGAACCTTAGATTTTTAGGAATTTAATATCAATTAATAATATAATATTTGTTTTAAGAACTCTTTTATGTCAATTTTGACACTATTCAATAGTTGATTTTTGTGAAACTCCTAACAGATTTATTACTTCGAACAAAGTCAATTAAATCAATCCTAATATATCATATTATCATAGAAAATTAGTTTAATTCATTAAAAGTTTCATATTATAATTATTTGGGTATTTATAAGATCAATTATTTTTATTTTTCACTATTTTAGTAATTACTGCATCATCATTGTGTCATAAATAAAATAAATTATATAATGTCTAAAAATTATAAATAAAATATCATTATGTAGGAAATCTTTTTAGCTTTCTAATGAATATTTATAATCGAAAATCCAACATGTATAACCCTATGTAAAAATTTTCCTTCTAAAAGATGTAAGCTTATGCCATTTTTATTTTTATTTTAACTTTATTAATATAATGTGTCATTATCACTTACAAGTGGATCCATGGGGTCCCAAAATAGACCCAAAGATGCCCATGGTCGACCATGTATCAACCAATAGGGTTAAGACACGTTTTAGGGTAATTTAGTATTATTATAATATTATTTTTTTTAACCCTTATTTACCGGATTTACCCTTTAACCATGGTAAATAAAATATTTACCGCAGTAATTATTCAAAATGTGTAAAAATAAAAGTTACCTATTTACACAATTTGAACATCCTGATTCCAAATATGGAATCCATTTTCCTAAATTCAAAACACAGAAGTGGCAGAAATTAATTTAAAATTAATTCCCGCTGTCAAAACAAAAAGCGTGTTTTTAAGAGATAATAACTATCAAAAGATTGACACTTGTTTATGTTCGGTTTAATTGTAAAATTATGTCCAATGATAAACATTAAATTTAATGGTAAAAATATATTCTAAATATACTTTAAAACCACTCAAATTTACAATTTATCACTATTAATTATTTTGATTAAAAATGTTGTTTTTAATTAAAATTTAGTAATTTTCACTATTCATCAAAATATGAAAGTTATCCGAAATGTACCAAAATTTCACCCTAGGCTAATTTTGATATTCCAAATCAAAAAATGAAGTCCATTTTGAAATATAGAATATATATGATTTCAAAAAGTAGGTATTACTATTCACAACAGCTAGTTTAATTAGTTGTGGTGTGTGTTAGAACTCGAGGTTGCGTACAACACACGCTATCACATTATTCAAAGGGAAACATACCGTAGAAGCTTGGGGTGTTACAAGAAATGTTTGTACTGAGCATGCATCTGAGCCTCCCGCTCCCATGTGCTCTCCTGGAGGTTCCTATGTTGCTAGTGAACACACACCAGAGGAATCGACCTTCCACGTAGGACCCACTCTTTTCGATCCTCAATCTCTACTAGAACCTCCATGAATGTTTCCCCATCATAGATATCTATCTCCCAGTGGTCGATGATGGGGGACAGATCATGCATGTATCTTCTCAGCTGAGATACGTGGAAGACATCGTTCACCCGGTGCAACTAAGGTTGAAGTGCCAAGTGGTATGCCACCTCTTCTGCCCTGCTGAGGACATGAACAGGTCTGAAGAATCGCAGAGACAACTTTTCGCCTCGTTTAAATACCCGTAGACCTCGTCGAGGTGAGACACGTAGAAAGATGTAGTTTCCATCCTCGAATTCTATAGGTATTTTTCTCCTAGATGTACTGCTAGAGGAATGTGTGGAACTCCCTCAACACTTCCTCTTGAAGTGAAACGGGTACCATAGTATGTTATCTAAAGAAAATGACGTGCTCCCCACCTTCTGCAAATCTGTTAGGTGCATGTCCTGTGGATATCTGAGCACGTCTTGTCTCACAGTCAGTGTTTCCTCACTGCGCCTCCCTGACTCGCTGAAGAAGTGGGGGAGTGACTGTAAGAGACTGAAGAAATGATGCTCTATCTCTATCCACAATGGATATCTACAACATGGTCAACTACTCCCTCGCCTCTCCTAAAAGCTGAATATCTGATCTCTTGTTGAGAGAATTTTCTACAACATTTCCCTTCCCAAGAGTATATACTATCTCGAATTCATAGTCCTTGAGGAATTCAATCCATCTCCACTACCTCAGGTTTAGATCTTTCCATGAGAAGATATACCTAAGACTCTGGTGTTCAGAGTAGACTATGTAGCATTATCTCATAAAATAGTACCGCCACATCTTCAAGGCGAAGACCACTACTGCTAACTCCAGGTCATGGGTAGCATAGTTCTTCTCATGTTGTCTCAACAATCATAACCCATACGCGATCACTGCTTTCTCCTGCGTCAGGAAACACCCAAGTTCGGTCCTTGATGCCTCGCAGTAAACTACGTACCCTACTCCCTCCTCCGATAGCCTCAAGATGGGTGCACTAGTCAACCTTTTCCTCAACTCCTAAAAGCTCTGCTAGAATCTCTCTGACCACACGAAGGTTTTCCCCTTCTTCATCAAGGCTGATAGTGTTGCTACAAATCTGGAGAAGTCTGGAAAAAAGGTATGTTTGGACGACACATGAGTGATCGACTGCACCCTCTTATGCACGATTTCATTCTGTGCTGCCTGGGTTTTCCTATTCACTGACAAAGGAAAACCCCATCCCAACATTGTAAATAACTCACAACATTTTTTCCTAATACATTCAATCTGTGTATGAACAGTGGTTTCCCAGTCCATACCCAAACCAACGTTGTAAGGCCTCAATGTTACCACCAAGAGGTTCCAATTGAAACTCTCACCTCAAGGGTTAGATAACACAGTCGACGTAAGTGTGATTTTCGAGTCTTCTCCCAATGGTATCTCCAGACATGAGGGTCAAGTCAACAACTTAACTAGAAACTCTAGGTCTGGGACAAGATTCTTTGAAGGAAGGAATGATTGGTACCTATGCCTATTGATACGACAAATAGTAGTAGACATAGAACATACCTCAAATCATTCCCAGAGCCCTTGGTTCACACTCCTTGACCACATGCAGCTACTTTCTTCCCCTGCCCTCCAGCTCCATGAGCCTAGCATGGACAACATAAGCCGGTGGTTGTAACATGTAGAAATTTTTACTACCCCATGCTTCTCTCCTATCTCTACTTCCACATTTGCTGCCCTGGAGATTCATCTGTCGTTAACACTTCCTCTTCTAGAAATGTCTCACACACCCAAGTCTCTGAGACAGGAGCCAGTTTCATGATTTCCAACAGCTAACATTCACTGGTTGTATCCACTCATCCAATGAACATTCAACCACAAAGGTTAGCTCTAGCACCCTAACATAATTATAAATGCATAGAGTAAAAAGTGTTGGCTCGGATGTCCTTAAACACACCTCGCTCAGAGTTCCATGATCTAAAGCGCTGCTCACATTGTATTCATCGAGTACCTAGAATGTTCGGTACGCTTTGATGAATACTCAACTACCGACATGTTGTCTTTCCGTAAATATATAAGCTCTAGAAAACTCTTAGACACCTCCTTAAGACAACCCTCAGCTGCCTGTGGGTCAGGCTCTCCTTGTAACATGAGGGATATCTAGTGCTGAAACACATGTAAGGAACTAAGCCTACAAGTGTCCTCTACTAGTACCACTAGTAGAGTCTTCTGACCAACATGCAGTGATATAGTTGGCACACTGCCTGAAGGTACCATCTCGGAAAATGGTCCGAGTAATGAAACCTTATCACTATGAGGACCATCCTTATGACAACTCACTGAAAAAGATTAGTATCTAAGATCATCATATTCTCTACTGGTGTCTCGATTTGGTAGAAAACTTCAGTAATCGCCTCCATCTTGTCCTCTGCTACCTGGGAATCTGTCTCACCATAAAACCTCGAAGGCCTCTACCGCTAGAACTCATGCAACGCGCTCAGTCTACATGCACCATAATCCAATGTGGCTGGTGGAATCTACTTCCCAATGGGTGGTGGTGGTGCGGGTACACCACCCAAAGGTGCCAACATAGTAAGAGGGCCCTAAACTAGAGCCTCATCGCTCAGTGTGCCATCATCATGTAATCTCATGGTAACCCTAGCTAGTTTTCTACGCAGCAGCATCCTGATAAGGAATTGGAGTGCCATAGTAAATAAGTTATACCTGGTGAGCTGACTCAATGAGACCAAAAAGGAAACTCTTGAAACACACACGCAATTAGTGTTTTCATTCAATGAGTTGGAAATCAGAAGTCAGGGTCCGGGAGTATGGATACGTCGGCCGATGCACCAACACTGGACTCCATGGACTGAAAACCACACTCAACAATCTTAACACTATTGCTTCATAAAAAGACAAATCAGAGTCCTATATTCTGCAATAGAACCGATTCCTCTGATACCAATTAGTCACGACCCGTCCTCAGGGCCCGTGCCGTGACTACTCCAAGCCCGCCATCCTTAGGCAAAGGGATGGAGACTAGCACCAAAGGCATAAATACCTATGATGAAAAGGAATTGTCTTTATAAAAGTAAAAAAACACAATAGAGTACGCAACAGAAAGTAAACATTAAATAAAACTGAATACAAAAGAGTGTGTAGGAATGTAAATGGGCCAATATACAAAACCAACTAAAAAACAAGTACAAGTAAAAAGGAAAAAACTATTGAAAGTAAAGAGAAGATCCGGGATCATCCTTCGGGGTTCCAACCTGAAGGTTAGGTATAGTTAGCCACCTCAAAACTCACATCTGTCAGTCTCCTTCATGTGCCGACTCATCGTAGGGTCCACCTCCAGGTACCGTCCAGTCATGGTGCTTTCGGCCTTTGTCAGCGCTGTCTATCGTCTGCATCCAACACAATGTGGTGCAGGCATAGCCCATGCAGGGGTGAGTATAATGATATTTATTAGGGACCCCGAGACCCGTGAGGTCTCACAATATCTACTAAGGATAAACAAAATAATAAAGATACAATCACGAAGTATCAACCAAACCAACTTAGGTATATTCCCATACATATACCTATGTTACCAATCTCAGTCCATCTCCAACACTCGAGCCCAAGCATAAACCAATTTCACAAAGGAAGTGAGTCATTTACCATGATGATAATGGTTGAAAGACATGACTCAGCTAAGACAGTAATGCCACAATATAAGAGAGATATAGATGATCAGATGTTGCCACTAGATCATTTAAGGTGTCAGACCCACAGAGGATACAGGACTAGCTATGCTGTCGGACCCACATAGGATACATGACATCTATCTCGTCTATGCTATCAGACCCACACATGATACATGCCAGCTATCTCATCTAACCTGTCAGACCCACATTGGATACATGCCAGAAATTTTATACTAATAGAGATGATCAGATGTAGTCACTAATTCATCATTGCTGTCAGACCCACACAGGATTTAGGACCAGCTACTCTGTCAGAACTATCGAACCCACACAAGATTTTGTTATAGTTTTCATCATCATTGAAGACACAGAGGATTCCCGTACAGTAGTCATCATCAAAGTCACAACCATCTCTAGGGTTCCCGCGCACAGCACGCTCGATCCCGGGAGGGTACGCTCCTCGAGCAAAGGGTTAGATACATCAACTATCATAAAGAACTAAGTATATGTATCCCTATGTTCCATCTCATCAAAGGGAACCCAACATGGTAGATGTCGCGTCAATTGGACGCCCGGTCTGAGAGTTATTAGATTTTCCTTTCTAGGGGCCTCGTTTGATTTACGAACGATCCAAACCCGAATGTTTTTCAAAGTTGTCCAAAACTCACATAGAATATCACAAAATTACCATTGTGGACCAAGGGTCCTAGTTCCGCAGACGACGCGTCGATCAGACGTGCGGTCCAGAAGTTATTCACGTTTAAGAAAAACAGGCCCGGTATGTCAAGCCCAGTGGGTTGGTGGGTCGGCCCGACCTGGTTTGTCTGGTCTGGCCTGTCTGGGGGATCAACATACCAAATGTAACAATTGGGTCCCGGTGACAGCATAGACACCCCAACCCAGGTACCACAGTTGCTCCTCAAACACGAGGTCCCCACCCTAGGGCCCACCCACGTGCTGGAACGGGTCATCTTACTAATGATTGTCCTCACTGTCCAACACATTTCATTTCCAGTGTGTTTTTTCCTCACTGACACACACCCTGGGAAACTTCCTAGAAGCTCACCCACCCTGATCACTAATCCAGGCCGAGCACGCTTAACTGTGCGGTTCTAATCAGACAGGCTCCAGAAAAAGAAGGTGCACCTTGTTGACATGAGTCATATCATTTATTTATTTAACCCTTTATCATTCCGGGGTGTTACAATCACCCCCCTTTAGAGCACAACAACCTCATTGTGGGCCCTACATCTCAACCCATGTAGTGCAATGCAGGTAAGGCTGGGTACCACCTCTGATCTAAATGTAACAACTAGGTCCCGGTGACAGCACTAACACCCCAACCTAGGTACCCCAGTTGCCCTGCAGACACGTGGTCCCCACCGTAGGGCCCACCCACATGCCTGAACAGGTCATATGACTAATGATTGTCCCCTCATTCCAACATTTTTATTTTCTAGTGTGTTTTTTCCTCACTCAAACACACCCTGGGAAACTTCCTAGAAGCTCACCCATCCTGATCACTACTCCAGGCCAATCACACTTAACTGTGGAGTTCTAATCAGACAAGCTCCTAAAAAAGAAGGTTCACCTTGTTGACATGAGTCATATCATTTATTCATTTAACCCTTTATCATTCTGTGGTGTTACAGATACCTAGTGATATTTCAAATGATATGTCAATGGTTATGTCTATGGGAAATTATATAGTTGTGTTGGTGTATTAGAAAATATCCTGAAATGTTGGTAAAGGATAGAATAAGGTGTTTGTAATGTCCCAGACATGGAAGCCACTAATCTGGTGCCCTGATTCTGGTCATCCCATGACCTCAAATTCACCTCCTTGTATGCAAGAGGTTTCCGAATAGCAGAAAGAGTCTAATAGGTCACGTGGCGAGACTATACCCTCTTACTAGAGTTATTAAAATTAGATAATAAATTAAATAATAGAAAAAATTGGAAAAAATTGATAAAATGCATAAATAACCAATTCCCAAAACTAGGTACAATAATATGCAATAGTAAACATGTCATTACATGCTACAATGCCGAGTGGAGGAATCCCCCAAATGAAGACAAACACGATAATCCCCAAAAGTGGTCTGTACTCCCATGTTTGGAACCTCGACCATAAATGTTCCATTTCCAAATCAACACCATTGCACATGGCCCAATTCATTGTCCATCCTTGCACAAATAAAATCATCCTAGTTACCCAATGATGGCTCAAGCAGGGTGTGAGTATAACACAATAGGCAACCACCAATGGTGTCTGCAAAAATATACAAAAATGTATATAGTTCATGAAAATAATGATTAATGAAATTAAAGATAAACAATTCAATAGACCATTCTTGAATATGTTTCATTTAATTATACAACTATTTAATCCACTTTCACTACTTATAAATTTATTGGTATAATTTACCTTTCTCCTACATTCAATGATTAGGAATTTTCAATACTCTCAAGAACATTGCAATAAAATGAATCCCAATATCACTAGGCATATCATTATAACAATATTATAATCCTAACCTCAAAGCCTCAGTCCGAGTGGAATGCAGCCGTTAGGGTAATATAACTCCATCCCCTTCCCTAACCCATTCATTTTAGGGCAGATTTAGAACCTCAGTCCAACTCAACCCATGGGTGTAGAACCTCATGTTGATACCCCACTCAGCCAAGCCATGTGCCTCTGCTTGTTTATCATTTGGCATAATAAACTGTAGCCAACATCATTTAGAACATCACAACAATATCCATTAATGGGAATTTTGCATTATTTAATCAATATATTAACACATTCACCATTAATATTACTTAACCCTTTAACCCCATTTCCAACTTTTCATTCCTACCTCGCTATTCCAATTCATGAATAATGCTAATCCCCTAGTATTGTCTCATTTATCCATTTAACCCATTTTCATGCCAACCAAACAACTTATATGGCCATTACCCACATATGTGTATCACTAAAACCCAAATTTCACACACTTAAATCATATTAACATATCCATCATGGGCTCTATGTTCTTGAACAATGGCATACACATACATAACTAACTCTAATTATGGGTAATATTGGCACACCCCATGGGTTCCCCAAATTTGGTTTCATATTCCTCCATGCATCCCATGTGTATTATTTGGTTTTCAATAGGTTGTTTATATATCCAATACTTCACATCATGTCTACGGTATCAAGAAAACATCAATAGAGGGAATGAATAAAAATCATTTATGCTCAAATCTACATAAAACTGAAGAGATATAACGTCTACCTTGATTGCTTCATTGAACACACTCCCAATCAAAGCATTAGATCTTGATTCAACCAACCCTTTATGACTTACCAAATATCTCACTGAAAAATTAGGGTTTGAGGGACTCGAATGGAGATATAAGAAAAATGGAAACCCTAAACCAAAAAAGAGAAGTAATAGGGATATTAGCCTTATAAGGATCATTAATCAACATCCAAAGGCACTCAAAATAGCCTATTATTGAAGGAGAATAAATTCTTGTGAGGTATTGAAGCTTTTTTAATCATTAGGGTTTTAAGAGGGAGAAGGGGGAGAAATCCTTTGTTGGTATGAGAAATCCTGTATTGGCATTTTTATAATTTTTTAGAAGTTTCCAACATGTATGGTTTACCCGCACAGTTTGTCAAAATATGTAAAAACCATGAGGATTTCACTTCCCACATTGTCTTCCCTTGCACTATTTTCCAAATAGTGCACAAACCAAGCAGATTTCCCAGAAATCCCATTTTCCTACTTTTCCATGTCCTGAACCCCTTGAACACCCCCAATCCTTCTTAAGGACATGTGAAAACACATAATTAATCAAAATAAAGGTATTGATCTGAAAAGTGGTAAAAAATACCTCATGAATAAAATCACGATATTACAACCTCCACACCTTATAACGTCTCATCTCCAATCCACTATTCCTGAAAATCATTGTGTTCCCAAAGTAAATAGATCAGGCCACTAGGCCGACAGATATGATTCTCTCTCCCATGTTTCTTCCTTAACGTTTCCATGATACCATTGAGCACGGTCTAAGGGAACAACCTTTCCACACAAAAACATTACACTATGATCCAAAATATGAACTAGGTGAACCTTAAATGACACTTCAATCAAAAGCTCAAAATCCACAGAATGTATAACATAGGATGGATCCGGGTGATACTGTCAGAGTTATAAAACATGAAAGTCATCGTGCATCCCACTATACCATTTTGGAAGATCCAATTGGAATGTCACTAGTCTGATCCTCTCCAATATCTCAAATTTCACCACATATCTAGGTGCTAACATGCCCTGCTTCTAAATTCAATGGTGCCCCAACCGTGGAGACACTCGAAGAAACACACAATCACGCACCATGAACTCAAGAGGTCTATAACGCCGATCTGCATATGACTTCTTCCTACTCTAAGTTATTTCCATAAAAATTATAATCAAACAAACCATCTTTGATTTCTCCAGTATAAGACTCTATCATAAAATTTTATACTCTCCATCCTCTAACCAACACTACATAGACCTACACGGTCTCCCATAAAGTTACTCAAAAGGGGAATTCAGAAGTGTAGCATGCAAACTATTGACGTTTGAAAACTCTACAATAAAAAATTAGTTTTCCCATGAACCACTGAAATCTGGAACACATGATCATTTCATGTCATCTAATTCCTAAATTGTACGCTACGACTACAATTTAGTTTAGGTGTGGTAATATGTACTAAAAAAATACCTGGGTACCATTGGCCTTCTATACACCCTTCTAGAAGAGTAGGGTGAAATGCATATCATGATCCAAAACAATGGTCCTCGAGACACCATGAAAACTAACTATTTATCAGACACATAATTCCAAAAATTGGTTGAATATGTAGGTCTCTTGAATTGACATGAAATTGGCCACCCTGGTGAGTCGATCATCCACCACCCAAATTGCATCATACTTCCATGGCATTCTCGGAAGACTCAAAATGAATTCAATTTTCAATTAATTCCATATCCACTCTATAATAGGAAATGACATAAACAACCCACCTAGATGATGCTGTTCAGAATTTACCTGCGGATAGGTAAGGAATCACTCAATAAAACTCACCACATCCTTCGTCCTTCCCACCAACAAAAACTAGCTACGAAGATCATGGTACATCTTAATCAAGTGCGGATGCGCTACTTACATTGATGTGTGGAACATGTAAATAAACTATTATCATACATAATATGGCACCAAAACACAACCATAACATAAAAAACTCCATAATCACTGAAAGTTTAACTAGAAGATGACTCACCACCTTTAAGACAACACTTAACAGCCTAACACTTCAGATCTATAAACTGAATATCTTAAACCCAGCTACAAAACACAGACTCAACTGAAATAGAGGCTATGGTCATCTTTTTGTGTCGTTATTGTACCTCAAAATTCATATTAGCAAACAAGGAAATAATCACCCACACCAAACTGGATTGCTGAACTACCTGATTCTAAGTCTTCCGGCTCAGCGCATCGACAACACTATTCCCTTTCCCTGGTGTGTACACCAACTCCAAATCAAAAGACTATAAATTCTCAACCCACCATCACTATCAAAGATCCAAATCCAATTGAGGTAAGATGTATTTGAGATTTTTAGGGTTGGTGAACACCATAAAGGGTTCTCACAACAAGTACTACCTCCCAAACAATAAGGCATGAAACACAACAACTAGCTCCAAGTTGTGATTTGGATAATTCCTTTCATGAGGCCCCAACTATCTCGGCCTATAAGCTACTACTCGATTATCCTACATCAATACTTCCCCATTCCAAACACCGGACTCACCAAAGAACAATGTATACATATTACATGTTTCGGGTAAGATCGAAATCAGTACGGTATTCAACCACTTCTTTTGCTCCTGAAAATCATTTTCATAGACCTCTGACTAATCGAACAAAATAAAATTCTCGGTTAGTCCTATGAGCGACACTACCAAATGAGATAAATCAATAATAAAACTTTTTTATTAACCATCTAAAACATGAAAACTCCGAATATCAGAGATGTTCTTGGGAAACTCCCAAGACAACATAGCCTGCACATTTTTTGGATCCACCAACACACCTCACTCAGAGATTGTGTTTTCAAGAAGGTGCATCTCATCAATCCAAAACTAAAATTTTGATATCCTGTCATAAATAATATGCTCTCATAGTATTCTCTAGAAGATTTCAAGATGTTTTGCATGATAATCATGTGTTCTAGAGTACTTCAAGATAACATCAATGAAGACAACTACAATCTGATCAAGATGTAGGTGGATTATTTAGTTCATCAAGTCCATGAACACCACTGGTTAATTGGTTATTAAAAATGACATCATAAGAAAGTTTTAAAACCTATACCTACTTCAGAAAGAAGTCCAGGGTATGTTAGAAGGTCTCATCCCCAACTAATGGTATCCTGATCTCAAAATGATCTTAGAAAACACTGAGGCAACACAAAGATGATCAAACAGGTCATCGATTCTATGAAGAGGTTATCGGTTATTAACCATCATCTAGTACATGTTCCTATAATCGACACATAGGCTCAGTGATCCATCATAATTCTTAGAAAATAGAATAGGATATCCCCAAGGTGATGTACTATGATGTATAACCCAATTAAACTCTAATTAATCTAAATAATCCTTTTTTTCTTGAATTTCTTTTTTCTCCATTCGGTATGGTTGAATGGAAACCTGCTCTTCTCCTATCAACAATTCGATCGTTAACTCAACATATCTCATGGGAGGTAATCCCAATAAGTCATTAGGAAACACATCCTGAAACTAGACAAGAACAAAAGAGAACACTGGATATCCTTTCTCTTCATATTCTAACATAAGGCATGACACTTGTGCTATGAAATTCTCTAATTTGCAGGCATAGTAGCCACCATTGCCTTCTCGAGTATCCCCATCACCATGAAATACATAAGTGTTCCAATTGGGAGATTTGATCATTACTTGACCTTGGTAACAATAGATATGAGATTGATATAACACCAACCAATCCATTCCCATGAATAGGTCAAAACCTAACATCTCTAAGAAAAATAGATCCCATAGAGAATGATCTCCACCATCCTCCATATCACAACCCTTACACTACCTGATGTCTTCAAATCATACCCCTAACGTAGTATCATGTGACATTACCCCACATAAAATCTCTACAGTTATACCCAACACAACAACGAACTGAACAGAAATAATGGAATGCGTAGCACTTGTATCAATTAAAGAACTAGAAATCATGGAAGCATCAAGAATCGTTATTAGAATAGTAGATGGTCCTACCTCACTACCATTGGTAACAACATGAACTATATGGATATGACCAGCCCTATTACCCTTGGATACATCTTGAGTACCCTGCACTACACTGATTCATTGGTATGGATTATATCACCCTAGAGTTCCACATCCTCTACCTCTACCATTGCAACCTATAGAGCTCCAACCGCCAGCCTGATATGGTGTAACTGACTCCTTCCTGCACTTAGCATCTGCATCTGACCTCGACCACTCCCTTATTGTGAAGGGTTCCTATAGAACCTCTGTATGTGGCCCAACCATATTCATGCTCAGCACTAAACCATAGGGTGGGGTTACTGGTCAGTCTTGTTCCCCATCCTACCACATTGATAATAGAAGATCTGGTCTCCACCTTGAGAAGCATACCCCCTCTTCTAACTATTCTGTTCACTTACACCAGGCTAAACGGTTTTTAAGTGGCTCTTCCTACCAAGAGAAGTTGCACCACATTCTTTCTTATCTTGTGCTACAAGTTCACATCCTAAATCTCCCATCAGGATCCCCTATGAGATAATGTCTTGATCCCCCACTTTAGCAATCCTTTTCAGGAGAATGATATTCACCTATAATATAATCTCTTATCTCATCCCAACCATGAAGCATTTTTCAATGGCTACCTCATCCACTATCAATGTCGGAATAAAGAACCTCATATCTGTGAAATGACTAGCATATTCCATTACCAACATTGTACCTAAGTCAACCTTATAAATTAAATAGCCTTTTCCTCTCATGAGGTTTTCAGGGTAGAAGTTATCAAGAATCATCTACTGAAAATCATTCCACATCATTCTTTCAGCATGCTCTATACGGACCATGATATCCCACCTATGTTTTACCTGACCCCTTACCATAAGGGATGAAAACATGAATCTATTCTTGAGAGGAGTCTCTATATGGTTATGAATAGTTTGGATGGAATCTATCCAATACTCTTCTTCATATGTAACACCCCCTTTGGTAATGTTCAGAGGGTTCTGCAGCTGAAACTCCCTGGTCAGCTAAAAAAATAAACATTTCAACTCGCCATGGGTCTCATTCCATCATCTACATAAAATGAGAAATGTTCTCATGGAACATCTCTTCCATATTTTCTTGGATCACCACATTATCCTCCTCTACTATTGTAAGAGCATTCTCGGCAATGTAATCATATCATCTAACTACCACTCCTCTTCGAGGAGGAATTTCTCAACAATTCTTTGAACAGGCATTGGAACACAATTATAAATTTGAATGAATGGAAAAATATATTGATAGGCTCATCACTTATCACTACAAAGTATTTTTCATATAATACCCAAATGACGCCACTCACTACTAGATCACTACCCATAGCCTTATCTCCAAAGGTCATGTCTAACATGGGTATCTAATTAACTTGGTAACATTACATATCTTTTACACCCATCCAAACCATTAGTATATCCGAATTTACTGTTACAGTAGATTTATATACCTTTCCATCATTAGTTAACACCATTTTCTAATTATTATTTTACATTTTCACATAACTTTTTACCACATTCATGTCATCTTTTTAATAATGGGTTCATTAATTTTATAAAAACTTATGCGTCCTATGTTTTAAATACCACACACCCAACCCCTGAGTGTGCCTATCATGATGCATGTCACTTACCTATATTGGTTTCTAGAATTTTCCATGAATTCACAACCACATATCATTACATCCACAAGATAAATATCACAGAACCATAAAATCACACAATAAGTGAATACACTAATTGTGGAATATCATCAAATATTACAACACATAACAAGAACAACAATCCCCTCCCTAGGGTGACTTGGGTTTTCCCCTGTACATGGGTTAGCTACTCCTATGTATGAGCTCATTTATTAGGCCAGATACATTTCTATCCTCCTATATACTATCCCCAAATAGTATAAATGAGAAAATAACACATCTAATATGAATTATTAATGTCTCCAACCCAGAATCCACTAATCGGGGGCACCGAGCTGCGTTATCACATTTCATCAAGCGCACCTCCCTGAATGTATGAGGATACCGACAAGCATCAAGGGTCTAATAGAACACATGGGGATACTAACCCCTATTTAATAGAGTAATCCAAAATTTATAATAGATTGAATAAATTAAATAATATGCAATAATCAATAATATGTATAAATAACGAATTCTGAAAACCCAGTACAACCATATGCAATATTAAATATATCAGGTCTTGCTATAGTTCCAAGTGAAAAAACCACTAAAGAAGGAAAACATATTAATCCCCCAAAGTGGTCCAGAACCCCAAGTATGGAACCTCATCCATACATGTTCCATGACCAACTCAACTCCTTTGAATAGGGCCCTTACCCTTGTCCTTTCCTACAAGCATGAAATCGGCTCAGGTACCCAAAGGTGGCCCGAGCAGGGTGTTTGAATAACATAGAATGCCACCACCAATAGTGTCAACAAAATATCTAGAAAGGTAGACCGTCCATGATAATGATGATTAAGGAATGTAAATATAAATAGTTCAATAATCCATTCTAGACTATGTTCCTTTTTATAATACTACCATTGATTCTTGGTTTGCTATTTAGAAATTCCATGGCTTAGTCTACATTTTTAATGTGTTCAGTGGATTAGGAATATTCAATGTTCTAAAGAAAATTGGAATAAAATCATTCCCTATATCATTAATAATCACATTACAACAATCTCAAAATCCTCACCTCGAAGCCTCAGTCCGATGGGAAACAATTGTTAGGGAAATTGAACATCATCCCCTTCCCTACCACGAGCATTTAGGGGTAAAGCTAGAACCTCGGTCAAACTAAACCCGTGGGGGTAGAACCTCAAGTCGATACCCCACTCAACCAATCCATTGTAACATGCTTATTTATCTTTCTCCACCATCAACCATATCCGACAACATTTAAAACATCACCACAATATCAATAAATGGGAAATTAACATTATTGACTCAATAGTTTAACACATTAATCATTTATATTACATAACCCTTTATCCCCATTTCCCATTTCCCATTCCTATCTCACTAAACCTATTCATGTACAATATTAATCCCCTACTATTTTCCCATTTATCCACTTCACAGTTTTTCATGCCATCCAAACAACTTCTTAGGACATTACCCAATATGTGTGTATCACTAAAACCCCAATTACAGCCACTTCAAGAATATTAACATATTTTTTATGGGCTCTATGTTCTCATGAAATTACCTACACACACTAAGAGAACTCTATGTAGGGGGAATTTCGGCACACCTCATGGGTGTCCCCAAAATAGGTCGTATCGTCCTCTATGTATCCCACTGGGTTTATGAGGGTTTCAAAAGTTTTTTTAGACACCCAATACATCACATCATGTCAACGGTACTAGGAACTCATCAAAATAGGGCATGGATAAAAAAAACATCATGCAGAAATCTACATAAAACAGAAGGGATATTACTTATAGACCACCTACCTTGATTTTGTTGGTGAACAGACTCCTGATCAAAGACATATATATTGATTCTTCCAACCCTTGAAGCTTTTCAAAAAATATCCCAAGGGTTTGAGAGAATATAATGTATACATAGGAAGAATAAAACCCTAAACCAAAAGGTGATGCAAGAGGGAGATTATCCTTACCTGGAAATGCAATCTGAAACCAAAGGCACCCCAAACGTCCATGTATTGAAAGATAATTACCACTTAGAAGATCAGGGAAGATTAGTTCCTCACTAGAGTTTTTGGTGGGAGATGGGGGAGAAATACTGATTTGGTATATGAAATCCATTAATAGAGATTTTAAATTTTTTTAGAGGTTCCCATGTCACAGGGTTTAACAGCATGGTTTGGAAAACCGTGCACAAACCATGTGGATTGCCTCTACCCACACAGTCTTCCCTTACATGATTTTCCAAATAGTGCGTAAATCATGATGATTTCCCAGAGATCCCCCTTTTCCCCCTTTTTCATGTCGTGAACCCCTAGAACACCCAAAACCCTTCTCAAGGACTTGGGAAAACACACAATTTACCAAAATGAAGGGCTTAAAATGAATAGAGTGCAAAACATACCTTAATGGGAAATTTGGGATGTTATAGGGTTTTTAAATATTTACCTGCATTTAAGGGTAAAAATATTGGATATGTCCTAAAACCATAGGTACCATGCAATAAAAAATATGGAAAGGATAATTGAGATGGAATCAATCATCTCTATGTGCATTAAATTGGGCCTTGTTGTATGCCAAGGATGACACGCCCATGAGAGAATTGAATTTTAAATTAAAAAATAGATTATGAATGATCATGATGGATAAAACAAGTTTATGACTTCAAATGACCTTGGATAATTTGAAAGATTCATGGATAAAAAAAATTAGTATTTAGACACTGTATAAGTTATTCATAATGGACATGTGGTTCCCTACTGTGATTATTGTTTCATAATATATTATTTTCTGTATTAGTTCAAGGATGGATCCTAAAGGAAACATGTTAATGATGAATTGATGGACAATGTGATGATTTTAGACATACAAAATTTAATGTTATGGGATATTAAATGAAAAACATCATTACTGATATCATAAAAATTTATCAATATAATTCTCATAATGGAAGTTATAATAAGAAAAAGATGAAACAATAATGTGTTGTGTCGCTAATGAAAAATCACATACCATATTTCAATGGATATTTTAATCGGTTGGGTTATGATAAATGCTTCAGCACCATTGAAATGATATTTTATGTTATCTAGTTTCGAGATCATGGAGATTTCATTTTGGATGTCTACTATTTGGAAGGTGATGTTGATCAACATTAGACTCTTACTATGAATATGAGGTAATAAGAAAATATTGATTCTATGGTGTGGGAAAAGTTCATAATCATATTATTCAATATGACCATTCCTCATTTTGAATTTATAATAATGAACAACAATTTACCTTATATTAATCAAAAGAATGATGAACTTTTTAGAACCTATAAATCAAATTTTACAAGACCTGTGAGGTTTAGTTAATATAATTCCCCTTGAATATAAGGTTAACTGATTCTATGTTGTCTTACTAAAAAATATTCAATTGGTGTAAAAAATAAGCGTCATTTTATTCTATGATGAAATAAATCATAATTCACATAAAAATGGAAGTGGAAGAAGGCTCCCCTCCTTGTTGTAGTGATATGAAAAAATGGGGTTCCATGGAAAATACTTTGATATGTCAAATGGAGGGATGTAAATTTTTATAACCAATACTTTAAAAAACTATGCGAATAAGGAAATAGGTGAGTGGATGAAAGGTACAAAAAGGTGTTTAATGTGTTGGAAAACTGGACACTGAAAAAGGAATTTAGATTTTATGTGAATACACTAGTCAATTAATGCAATAGAGAAATATAACAATTTAATTCCCCACCCAAACATATATGTTTCAATATAAAGTGTTTTTCCATTATTATAATCAATTCCCTAACCCAATAGACAATATGAATGACAATACATAACTTTCGTCAGTGATAAAAGACAAAGGGAATTACAAAGAAATCACAATTGATGAATTGAATAATGATAATTTGGGAACAATTACCGTCCATTACTTAGTTGGGAATTTCATTTTTTATTTTTAATTAATTTCCCTATGAATATAATAAAGTTCATCTTTTTATGAAATTTTATTTGATTATCGCCCACTATGTGGATTCTAGAATAATTTAGTCACATTAAATATTCATTCATTATAAGGATGAACCCATGATTATGATCATATCTATTTCTAGGAAAGCATATCTCTGAGTTTTTAGTAAAATTTTGTTTTGGTTGTGTTTTATTGATGCATGAAAATAATTTCAATAAACACAATCATGGGATATGAGGAAACATTAAAAAACTAGAGTAGATCCACATTGAGTGCTTTGTTGGATAAAATGACCTAATGTTCTGGGATGTATGATTTTTGGAGTTAACGGAGTCTATGTATAATTGGGTAGAAGTGTTTCATTTGTTCTAATTAATTTGAGAACCTTTAATGGGAGTTTAGGTTGTTAAAAGGGAAAATCAGTTGAAAATCGGTTTGTATGAAATTTATACGCAACATGAAGTTATATCATGTCATGAAATTTTTTATGGTTTTTATAAGATAAATTCGAGGTGATAGGTTTTTTAACGTATTCCATTATATTAATTTACTTGATCTATAACAACATTATACACTTTGTATTTCCCCGAACTATGATTTTAAACATGTTGTGTAGCTGTATTTTCATTTTTTCTAGTGGTGGCTTCAATTTTGTATACCCTTGGGAATTTTCTTGGTGACTTTGGGGTTCCTTATTATATTATGGAAATCCTGTTCGTGTAGGAATTCCCTGGTGATTCTTTTCGATTAGTTTTCTTCCTTATATTCCTTATTCACTAACAATTACGATGAAATAATTTGGCCAATTATATTTTTTGTTTTCATCATGATCAGTTTTGATCTACGAACCTCTTTGAAATCATCTTCACCTTCTGTATGATTGATTCATTTTATCATGAAATTTACACATTGTGTAATGATATTACATGTTGTGTAATATTTTGGATGGGATAATAATATAATAGGAAATGATTTTTCAGCGTAAACCATTAAAAAGAATTACAAGACAAGTAATGGAATAAAACACCATGTAATTACACAATAAGCTGACAAAAAAGCGTCATTTATCCCATTTTGTAAATTTACATCAAGCGGCCTCCCTCCTCCCAACCATAGGGTGACTCTTAATGGATATGTAGTGATATTATCATCTCCAATTTATGCAGACCAATGATCTGCACCACACTAGGTTGGTGGTTTCTCCAAAATTAGATAACTTTCTATCTTGATCCACTTCCTGGATAAAAGTTGAATGTTTATCAGATGGTGGATCTATATTTAGATCTATGTTTTTTAGATTTTGATTTTTTTGAATCATGGATCTATGAAATGAATCATGATATCATTATTTTTCCCTGTTCTACCATATTTTGTTATTTTTTTTGGTGACAATCTATCGTCAATATTGAGGCAGGTGGTTTAAAATACAAATCTCGTTGTATTAATTATAATTATGTTTGGGTAATTGTTGAATTTGTATTGGATTATTGGAAATTTCATTTGTGATTTAATTAAATAATTTTTTGAATTAATTATGAAATGAAAGTTGAAAATGGGACATTATGATTTTAGATCAGGAATAATTAATTTTTATATTAATTTTTAAGAAATTAAGATTGTGAATTAGGGTATAATTAATAGTTGAGTTATTGGTCAAAACAATGTATTGTTGAATGAAGTAATAAATTATTGAATTAATTATGGGATATTAGGATTAAATTTGATAAATAAATAATAAATTAATTGGGGTTGTTAAATTGAATGTGATTAGAAAATTAATAGAGGAATTGATTTGGAGTATTAAAATGATTGAGATAAATAAATTAATTAATAAATTAATTGGGGTTATTTAATGGTTGAGTTGTGATTTATCAATCATAGTAATAATTGAATGGAGTTACATTATTACATTATTTCTCAAATAATAAATGGATTAATTGATTAATGAATTAATTAATAAGTGTTCTAAGGCTACATAATGTTTGAAATATATAAATGGATTAATTAATTGTTGTATTAATTAATTGTAGTTATGTGACTATTAAATTGTTGAATTTAATAAATGGTTTAATTAAATGATCAATTAATTAATGACAGTTATGTTATCATTTATTTTTTGAATTCTACAAAGGGATTAATTAATTTATGAGTTAATTAATAGGAGTTATGTGATTATTTAATTTTTCAATTAAATAAATGGTCTAATTGATTTTATAACAATTTAATTGGAGTTATTGGATTATTAAATTTTGGAATTAAATGAATGGATTAATTAATTTATAAATTAATAAATTGGAGTTATATGATTATATAAATGTTCAACTAAACAGTGGGATTAATTACTAGATGGATTAATTAATAGATGTTATGTGATTATATAATTGTTGAATTAAATAATGGGGTTAATTAATTGTAAAATTAATATAAGGGACTTATTTAATTATATAATTTGATAATGGATTTAATAATTTATAAACTAATTGATTTGTTCTATGTGATTAATTAATTGATGAATTAAATAATAGGATTCATTAAATTAATTAACTGTTTAATTAATTAATGAGATTAAAAGAATTAATTAACTATTGTATTGATTAATGGGGATTATTGTGTTAAAAAATTTGAATGAGTTAGAATAATTAAATGGTGAATTAATTAATTAATATTGTTTTGTATATGAAAATGAATGAGTTAGACTAATTGATTTGTTACTAAAATAATGGGGATTTTTATAGTCATGAAATCGAATGACTTGGAAAAATTAACTAGGGAATTAATTAATATTAATTTTTGGGATATTGAATTGATAGAATTGTATAATTAATTATTGAATTAATTATGGGACAATGAGATTTGTGAATTGGAAAATTATTTTTTGATTTAATTATGGGATATTGTGATAGAAGATTTCAGATACTTAAGTTTGTGTTATTGATATTATGAATTAGTTAATTAATTGTGGAATTAATTATGAGATACTGAGTTGTGAGTATTGATTAATTGATTGATGAGTGGATTAATGGAATTTTTATACTTAATCAATTAAGGAATTAGTTTTGGGGATTGAAGTGCTACAATAATTATAGAATTTTTTATTACATTGATATGATTAGTTAATTTATAAATTAACTAGAGGAAATTTTGTAGCTAATTAATTAAAGAATTAAGTATTGTTTTTATTTGATTAGATAATTTTTCATTTAATTAATGGATATTGATCTGATTAATTAATTTTTTATTTAATTAATGGACTTGTAATAATTAATTTATAAATTAGTTAATGTATGATCATGGTGGTTAATTATGATTGGAAGATTAATGAGATTAATCAAGATTGACATAATAACTTGATAGCATGTGACGATGAGATACATGTGACGATGTGATAATGAATGGTATATTTTCATAGTTTATAAGTGACGTATTAGACATGATGATTTATGCCAATGATGTCAATGAATAGTCTATAAGTGGGGTATTAAACATGATGATCTATACTAATGATATATCAAATTTCATGGATGAGAAATGAGGTGGTAGATATGGATATCTACACCAGTGGTATATGCACATAATAGGGAATTGGTGGGCTAGATAGGATGATATATGATCATGATGTATATTTTGATTGATAATTAGGGTGTTAAAAGTTATTTTCTATGACCATGGTATATATGCAAGAGATATATATGTGTTGGTGGATGTGGAATTTTATACCCAAAACATCAATATTGGATTGTGGTTCCATTTCATCATAATAATTAGATTGTCATGAAATGGATAATGAAATATGATTAGATTAAATAAACTATGAATGAATTAGTAACATTGTTCATATTTTGTGTGGGCCGGAGCAGGTATAGAGGTGTGGGTGTCCTGAGGATCTTGGTGGTCTATGAGGATTAATAATGATTAATTAATAATGTATAACTATATAAATATAAATTTTCATTACTTATTTATAAAACTACACAACATTTTTATTGGATGGATTTGTTTTAGACTCCATTATTAGTGGCCTACTATGTTGTGCTCAAAACCTAGTAGGGCTACCTGATAGGTACCCGGATAGACTATGTGTTTTTAACAGGTTTAGGGTAAAGTCCATGAGTTAGATGGATGAGTTTGGGTGCATTTAAGTTGAGGTAACTAGACATGGTTGAGGACCCACATGGGAGTTTTTAGTGTATTTAATTTAGTTTATCATTTTAGATACATGAGATGTACTTAATTGTAGGATATTTTTTGCTTTAGTTGGATATTGTATTCCTTTTATTTTTTATCTTGATATATTTGTGTTTATAATGCTTATATGTGATTATGATATTTTTTATTTATTTCCATTGTTGTATTACTCTGATAAAATAGGGTATAGTCTTTCCATGGTCGACTTATTAGACCCTCACTGCTAGTTGGAAGCCTCTGGCATACTGAGTGGCACATATGTGGTCATGTGATAGACTTTCTTGGGGAACTATTAGGTGGCACTTGGGTAGGTATGTTACAAAATGGTATAAAAGGAGTTTCATTTTGTCTTATTTCTTAATACTATTTAGGAAAGGTAGATTATATAATAGAATGGGTTAGGACTTGTTTAAGAGCATGTTCATGGGAGTAGCTACCCCATGCATGATGGTAAAAGATACGTCAATGGGATGGGATTGTCATTAATGTTATGTGTTGTTATAATTAATATTATTTCACATTAGTTGATTCAATTTTTTTTATTTCAATGTTTATATTTATTGAGTTTGAATCATGTCTTAGTATGTAATAAGAGTTTAATTTTCATGTATCACAGTTAATACTTCGCATTATTGTGTGATTCATCATGGTATTCACTCATGAAAAAAAGGAATAGGTATGTTAAAAAAATTAACTACCTTTTTTTGTTTGTTAAATTTAAATGAAAATAGTTCCTATATCAAAATTGAGAAAGATTGAAAAATCATTGAAAATGTTAAAAAAATGTGTTTATAATTTGAAATCATAATAAATTAGAATGATTTTATCCTTGTTAACAAGGAACTTGGTGTATGATGGTTAAAGGTAGTGATAGTTCCATGGTTTTGACCATACGGTGGGAAAAGGGGGAATGGATTATTATAGTTTTTTAATCCCTATTTGTAAATTTTTTAATGTTATGAAATGATAATCATCTGGCACTTGATTTGGATTGAGACATTTGAATGGTTAAGGTGTTTTCAAGGTGGGATATTTCATCACTAAAGGAGATTTAATTGTGGTATTTACCTTCAACTTCTTAGTGTGCTTGTAATTAATGATGATCATGTACCCTAACTTGACATCCTCCTAACTATGCTAAGGAAGCTCTGGATTTAAACCTATCTGCCTAAATTGGTTTTGATTTGATATGGGTCCCCTTTGTGGTTACACTTATGAAGCAGAATATGTTGAGCTACATGGTAGAAGGTATTCTCTCGGCAGTTTAAAATTGATATTCCATAGATGGAAAGGTGTCTGATAAACATATAGGTGGATATGTTTCCCTAGAAAGTGGTGTTAAAATGCATCAATTTGTTCTGAGTGATGTGTCAGTTGTTGGTGCATGAAGAAATTACAAGGGTTGTAATTGGTGGCATCATAATTAAAATTAGGAACAATTATGGTGAATGGTTCAATCCATTTATGAAGGCCAATTGGGCCTTGCAGGGGCTGTATTTATTTCATTAAGAAGAAATATTTGATTGTCCATATATGTTCCAATGTTGGATGGTGTCATTACAGTTGTTGGAAACATTGTGTTGATAAATGCATCATGAATATTATTAATGGTGAGATTGTGACTAATGCATCCTTTGAGGAGCGTTAGATATGTCTGTTAGATCACAGTGAGAAGTTTTTTGTCGGAATAACTATAAAAATAGTTTCTAAGATGTTGCAAGATAGGCACATTCATGAGGAAACATATAATGGAATCATAGAGAATAATGTGAGTACATATCTAAGAAGAGCTATTATAAGGTTGAAAAATTGTAATATCATATTATATTATGATAAAATTTACACAATATGTAATAATATTACACATCATGAAATATTTTAATCTGAATAAGAACATATAAAGTGACCTATTTTTTTACTAGACCATTATAAAATTACACAATGTGTAAGGGAATTACATGCCATGTAATGGAATTACACACCTTGTAATTCCCAATTAAGAGGATTCGAAGTGTCCTTGAAGATAATTTTGTAAATTTACTTCATGAGGAATCCATCCTCCAACCCCTATGGTGACTCTTAGCAGATGTCGATTGATTTACTTATCTTCAATCATTGTGGACCAAAGATCTACACCACACAAGGTAAGTGGTTTCTCCCTAGGTATATCCCTTTCTCTCAAAATTCTATTACAGGATAAAAGAGGATTGTTTATCAGATGTTGGATGTTGATTTAAATATAATATTGCTAAATATTGATTTGTGTAAATCATGTCTCTAGGAATTGAAAAAACATCTCCTCCTTCATCATTGTTCTTCCAAATATAGGGACTTATTTTTCCAATGGTCTATCATTATTGTTGATGATTGTGGAATTAAATTTAAATCCTATAGCCTTTGTTACAATATTGCATAAGTAATTGTGTAATTCTTGTTAGATGAGAATGAATTTCATTCTTGGCTAAATTAATTAATTTGGTGAATTAATTAGTTAAATGAAATGTGAAATTAGGATATAGCGGTTTTAGATCATAAATAAGTTTTTATTAAATTAATTATGATGAAATTGGTATTTTTTATTTGGGGATAATTAATGTTGAGTTAATTACTGAGACATCGCATTATTGAATAAAATAAATAGTATATAAATTAGTTATAGGATATTAAGATTGAATTAGATAATTAATTGATAAATTAATTAGGGTTATTAAAATGATTATGATATGATAATTACTTGATGAATTAATAGTGAATATAGAAATCATTTATATAAAAAAATTAATTGATAAATTAATTGGTTTTAATGAATGAACAATTCAATATTAATTGATTTTCAAATTAATTAATGGTAGTCACATGATTACAAATTTGTTGAGTTAAATAAGTAGATTAATTAATTAAAAAAATTATTTAATGAGAGTTATGTGATTATTTAATTTTTTATCTAAATAAGTGGATAAAATACTTGCTGAATTAATTAATGAGAGTTATGCAATATATTATTGTTTAATTATATAAATTGATTAATTAATTTATGAGTTAATTAATAGGTGTTATTTGATTAATTTTCGAATAAAATAAAGGGAATAATTAATTATTTACTTTATTAATGGGAGTTATGTGATTATTTAATTATTGAATTAAATAAATGGATAAATTAATTATTGAATTAAATAATGGGAGTTATGTTTTTATTTAATCGTTGAATTAAATAATGGGATTAATTAAATAATAAATGAACTAAATCGAGTTTAGTGATTATTTAATTGTTGAATTAAATAAATTGATCAATTATTTAATTAACTAATGTTTCTTATGTAATTAATTATTTAATTAATTAAGTGGATTATTTAAATTATCAATTATATAAGGGGATTTATTTAACTACCGAATTAAATAAATGGATTAGATAAATTATGAATTAATTAATGAGAGTTATGTGATTATTTAATTCCTGAATTAAATAATCGAATTAATGGGATTTATTGATTTTCTTTTTATTAATTTTATTGAATAGATTTGTTAATTTATGAATTGATTTATGGGAATTTTTGTGTTAATTTATTTTTAAAGTATTAGATTATGAAATTTTAAAATTTATTAATAAATATTGTTATATTGAAGTAATTGAAAGAGGTAAATTAATTAATAGTTGAATTGATTAATGGTTATTGTTGTGATGGTGAAATTGAATGACATGGATTAATAAATTAGTGAATTAAATATTCTGTATTTTTTGGATATAGAATTGATTAAATTGGATAATAAAATTTTGAATTAATTTTTGGAGAATGATATTTTTTTAATTAGATAATTAATTGTTAAATTAATTAAGAAATATTGAGATAGTTTATCTCAGATAATTAATTGTGTAATAAATTGTGTGTTCTTGAAATTCAAAATAAGATAATTAATTGTAGAATTAATTTTAGATTTTGAGTTTTGAATGTTGATTAATTAATTTATGGGTTAATTACGGGATTAGAATACTTATTTAATCATGGAATTAATTAAGGGGAGTTTTTTAGTATAGTAAATGTTGAATTATTAATTTCTTTGATGTGATTAGTTAAGTGTTAAATTATTTATTGGAATTTAAGGGATTAATTAATTGTTGAATTGTTAATTTTTTTTTCATGTTATTGGTTAATTATTTTGTTAACTAATGGATAAACTTACTTAATTAATATTTGAAATAATTAATGTAAATAAATTTTATTAATTAATCGTTGAATTATTTAATGGAATGGGATTAATTAGTTTTTGAATTAATTAATTATAGATTATGGTGGTTATTTATGATAATAATATTAAGGCGATTAATATTTTTTGATGTGAAAATGTAAAAACATGTGACATTGAGATATATGTGAGGTTGTGGTAAGAAATGATATATATGCATAGTCAAAATTGGTGTGTTAGACATGATGATATGTTCAAGTGATATACAAGAAAAGTTTATAAGTGGGGTGTTAGACATGATGATCTACACAAAGGATAGATTTATCTTTATGGTTGAGAAATGGGGTTATTGACATGACGAACTATGAAAATAAAAATAGTTCATTATAGATAATTGAGGTTGTATACATGAAATTCTAGACCATTAGGTATTGGCATGATTGAGAATTTTGGTGCTAGAAATATTATTCTATTCCCTTAGTATACATGGAGGATTGATAAATGGGGACTAGACATGGAATTCTATATACAAAAAAACAAAATTGAAATATAGTTTCTTGTAGTCAAAATAATGTGATCGAAATTAAATGGATAATGAAATCCCATTAGTTTAAATGAATATTTATTTGAATATGTTACTAGGTTTAGACCCGGTGCGGGTTGGAGTAGATTTCTTGGTATGGGTGTCCTCAGGATCCCAATGATCTATATGGATTAATAACGATTAATTGATAATTTGATAACTATTTACTTATAAATTTTAATTACTTATTTATAAAACATCAAACACTTTTTATTGACATTTTTGTTTTACACAACATTGGTGGTGGCATAGTTAGTTGTGCTCAAACCCTTCACTGGATGTATGATCAGTAACTAAAAAGACATTGTGTTTTCTAGAAAAGATGAGGGTAAATGATGTGATTCATATGACTGATTTGTGGAAGAGATTGGATGAAGGAACCATATGAGTTTTAGGCCCCACATGGGAGTTGTTGGGGTCTTTATATTTAGTTTTCATTTTAAACACATGACACGTACATTAGCATCAAATGTTTTCCTCTTTAGTTGGATATTATATTACTTTCACTATTATTCTTTAGATATTAGTGTTTTTTATTATTATATATTCTTTTGATATTGTTAATTTATTTCTTATGGTGTATTACACTTATAAAAGATGGTATAATCTCCCCATGATTTAATTATAGTACCCTCGTTTTTGGTCGAAATCCACTTGTGTATTGAGAGGCACACATTAGGTAGTGTGACTGAGTAGCACGTGGCACTGGTATGTGGTACCTGAGTTGGGAAGTTACACCTTCTTCGACATGGGTGTTTTCCATTGGGAGCATTATTGGATCATCAGTTAAAGGTAGGGGGTATAAATATTAAACATATTGTTTTATAAATTATTAATGTTTATGAAATAATTTTATTTTACTAACATAATTTGTTTCTAAATCAATAAAATAATGAATGGAAATATTAATTGAAGTCCTTTGTGTTCAATATTATTACAACCTATGTTTTGGCTACCCTTTTCATAAGATAACCATAAATATAATTGAATTTGATAATTCCATAAAATTTGTTTTGCATGATATGTGTCCAAAGGTGATCTCCTGAAATGGAATCTGTATATTTTATCTTAGTTATCCTCAATTTGGGTTTTAATCATTTTGATATAATCTCAAGTGCCATATGAAATTGAAATATTAATTCTCATGATTAACAATTGATAATTTTGATGTGATTTTATGATATGAATTCTATATGATAGGGATTGTGTTTCATGATGAAATGCTTATATATCAGACTAGGCCATGGAACATGAACTTTTGTATACTATAATGATTATATTGAGCATTCTCAGTCCAATATTAGTTTATAATTCTTATAGATAGAGGGGTATACATTATCCTTTTCTATAATTATAATAGAGATTTAATCTATATGTTGTATTGATTATAGGGATTTGACCCAAATTATCTTTATTATACAATGGTTTTATGGTGGTGGTTTGAATTTTCATAATAAATTCTCAGAAATATTCCAACAAATAACCATTACAACTTATTTTAATATAGGTATATTATTTTTATTGGAATGGTCAAAAATAATGCTCAAATATATTCCAAAACATAGCCAATGCAGGTTGATGTATTCTTTAATTTATTATTGAATTTATTTATAAACATTTTCATCACTAAATTTCATACCCATATTATCATAGTAGTTTAATTAGACATAATGATGTAGAAATAAAAAAAAATACACAACATATTTTTTCCACCATTTTTTACCTACAACGATAATGTGTATATATGTTTGGAAAATGGAAAATGTCCTTCTTTTTTATAGTTTGTTTAACGAATATTTGGATCATGGTGTTGGGACTGATGTGGGGTTTGGGAATCAGGATATTGATTATTTTATTTATGTATAATAGTATTTTAATTATAATTTTCCATCATGAAATTCATTTACATTCCAGTATTTCATTAAATTATTAAATTATTATTTATTGGATTATTCAATGGAATTTTATTATTTCCTTTTTTCGGGTCTATAAATTAATTATTTTAATTTATTATGGTTTGTTTATACTACAATTTCAGTTCATAACAAGGGGTATAGTATCCCCACAATTTAAATTACACCACTCAGGTTAGTCATAATATTCTGGAATATGGGGAGGAGCACTTGAGGTCTCATAACCATCCCTTTCAGGCCACATGAGAAAGTTCCAAAGTGGGGGATGTTACAATGTTGTGTCAAAAGATTAGTTTAAATATTCTTAAACATCATTATTTGGTAATGGTATAAAGGATACTAGGATGTGTCGAGACACGGTAAGGAGCATTTTCAATAGAGTAGTTAACCCATGTATAGGGGATAACCCTTGCTCCCATGGATGTGAATTATTGTTTGTGATGTTAATTTGTGTGAGTTAATGTTTTTTCATCTATGGTTGTTCACTTGTTGTGTGATGTTATTATTTTATAATGTTGTTATTTATTTATATTTCTACTCATGTCCTAGTACGGTATGAGATAAGAATAAAATCATCATAATAATCACATAGGGATATGTTGACATAAATTTTTCATGATAGGGTCGTATACATTTTTTCATAAGATATATACATTCCTAGTAAACTGGGACAATTGTTATCTATTTTTCTAGATTAATGAAATGAGATTTTGTATCTTGATAAAAAATATTTGTTCCATGGTTTTGCGGAACATGAGTCAATTGTTTTTATCATAGTGACCTATTTGGATTAACCATGCTGTAATCAACTTCTCTAAGGTGTGTGTTGGTATTATAGATGAAATTATTCTTCGTCATACAAGAAAATAGAACTAGGAGAGTGTCCATGAACATGCTCTTAATACAAATAAACTAGAGGATCCACTAGTTACTAAGGAGGAACCAGATGATCATCTCGAAGACAATATTCTGAGGGTCCGGCGTTCCACGTAAATGGTGATTATTCAAACTGTTCCATCGATGTTTCAGTTGACGTAAGACTTCCAGCTTCAGTATCATTAAATTTTTCTATGGGGAATGATGACCCCATGTAGATGATTTTTAAATTCAGTTAGTCTAAAAAATATTCATGCATCCTGATACACCCATAGATAGGTGGGGAAGCATGCTACCTATATTCTTCATGGATCTTCTAAGACTTAGTGGGATATTATAGAATAATATTTGAATTATGCAGATATATCATGGATGTACATTTATTTGATGTTCTTGTCCTATTTCTATCATGAGACATTGAGGGATCAAAAGGCCTCTGATTTCATGCATCTAACACTGGAGGTCTTATTAGTGATGGACAACGATGGATATTTTATCGATGTACATTACTTTTCACCGTATTTGGAAGATAATGATATCTCTTGGGTGAGACATATTTTTGATGATATATGTTATGAGATCAATTAAAATGTATCATTTTTCCATTTAATAAACCTTAATGATTCGATGAACAAATCAAACATCCAAGAAGGGAATCTAAGAGAGGACCTGAGCATTGGATAGGTTGTCTCAACTGGGTGATTTGGGAGGTCTTCTTTCTATGGAAAGAATAACTACTAAGACTGGTTCCACAAATTTAGTGGTGGTAAAAGAAGATAGGGAGTTGAAAAACAACAAAAATACCATTTTATGTTCTTAAACTATTAGCGTGTAATATATGGAACCAAGTTCAAGTAGTTTCCTTAGAAAAAATTCATGCATTTCATATATGGCTAATTGGGTCAACCTGATAGGAAATATTTGAACATTCAATAGTAGATCAGTGGTTGGGGATCAAAACTGTCACTAGAGTTGGGAAAGATCTCATATACCCCTCAATAAGTAGGTATCTATAGTTTCCATAGCCTTAAAGGAAAAGATATGTTACATGGTACCCCAGTGATTGAGAAGAAGTACCATAGAAAGGAAATATATCAGGGTAGTCCAATTGGAGCCCTAGGATGGGGGAAATGTAAGTTTCATGTTATGAAAACTACTCTAGAAAACATAGATGCATGAAAATATACTGTTACAGGTATGATTATTTTATCATGCAATATATCATGAGTTTTGTATGATGCAATAGAATAAAATTATTTTATATCATTTATTTTTGAAAATAATTGGTATTGGATATAGAAATCGTGGATGGTGTAATAATAATTGACACACCATTGGTAGTGCATTTGGAATATATCATATGTGTAAAAGCATGTTCTTTTGAGATTGGTGGTTATAGTTAGTTTTCAGAACCATTTATGATGGAAATGAAATTATTAGAATTCATTATTGGTATGGTTTGGTATGTCTTATAATGGACTCAAATAGAAATTTATAAGAGTCGATTTACTTTCTTATGTCTATAAAAAGAAATCTAGTTTCACTAAAGTGAGTGGGAACTTTAGGCTAGTTGTGCAGAACAAATTCAGTGCTTATTAGATTGTATTATAAATTAGATAACTAGTAATGCAGTAGTAGATGGTTGAGTGAAACTGAATAATATTCATATTGTGTTTTACTATTTTAAGGATTTTATTCTCTAATGAGTTTGATGGCTCACCACCCATGTGGGAGATCGATTCCCTAATTGAGTTGGTGATTGGAGTATAGCCATGTTCTATCTCTCCACACTTAATGTCACCATAATGGAGTCAAGAGTTTATTGTTTAGTTAGAAGATCTAGAATCTAACGGATTCATACCCCCTTGTTAATATCTTTGGGGTTCTCCATTTCTCTTCCCCAAATAGGATGATGATAATTTGTGGTTTTATATGGATTTTAAGAGGTTGAACCAGATGATAGTCAAGGACCAGTATCCTCATACATTCATTTATTAACTTTTTGATCAATAATATGGTTAAAAAAGAATATCCAAGATTCAAATTGTGATAAGGATATCATCTGTTAAGGGTGAGACCATTAGATATACCACAAACGCATTTTATGGGCTACAATGGATTATATGAATTTGTAATGATGTCATTTGAGTTGACTAATGAGTCTATAAAATTCATGGAATTAGTGAATCAGATCAATAATCCTTTTATTGAACCATATGTGATAGTTTGTATTATTTAATATTTTTAGAATACTTATCTACAGATGATCATTCTAATGATATTGACATCATCCTCACTACATTGATATTGAATCATAATTACAACAATCTTACCAAATGGATTTTTTTATAAATGTGTTCATTAATGGGACATGTCATTTTATTGGAAAGAGTGTCAGTAGTCCCAAAGAAGATAAAAATAGTGACATCTTTGGAACCACCCCAAAAATCTTTTTAATTCAGATCTTTCTGGGTTTACCATGTTATTATTTGGATTTCATCCATGATATCCAAGTTTGGGAGTAGCAATGTGAGGTATGACCAAGAAATGGTTGAATTTTGTTTTCCCTGATGTTTAGGATATAACTTCTCTAGAGATTAAAGGCATGATTAAATCATCTTAAATCCTAAAATTACATGTACCGAGTAACGAATATACAATTTACTATAATGCATTTGATTTTGGACTCAGAGAATTTCAAACGATGGAGGATCGAGTGGTTAATTATGTCTCTAAGAAGGTGATACCTCATTAGAGGAATTATCATACACACAATCTAGGGATAGAAGTAGTAGTATATCAAATGAAATTTCTGTCAAATTATCTCATGGGTGAGAGGTTTTTAGCATAAACAGATCACAATAATCTTAGGTATATATTTTCTTAGTGGGATGTGGGCATTCAAAAAAGGATGTAGGTCAGGTATCTATAGTATTTCAACCCTAAATTGGATTATATACCAGGAAAGAGTATTGTGATTTCTGATGATTTGATTCAAAAGTCATAGATAGGTCATTATGGGATCCTTATGTTGGGTGGTTGATATTGGAACTTTTATAGACAATTATCTGGATGTTCTGTAGTATTAGGTATGAATGTCTCTAACTAAAACTTCTATTCAACCCTTTTCATTGGACATGATTAAGATAGCGTTTTTTCTGATTCAGGGGAATCGGTTTTGAGAGAAAAGTTTAATGGTAGGGAGACACCGTTAGGTTGGTCTCTTAGTAATATAAATTTTATTCATTTCCATTACTGATTATTGGTTCTTATGATCTTACTTGTGGAGATGACATGCTAGTTTCATGATTCAACATGGGTGGTTCATCCTAGTGATGGAAATATGTATCGGGCTTCTATAAATAGTACTAGATTTTCAGAATGAATAATAAAATGGATAGATTCATGGAAATAATTTTCACTTGTATGTATATTAAAGTCGAGCTTCAATGTCCAACTAGTGTATTGCATACTTTATTAATTCTAGAGAGAAAATGGAATGATGTCATAATGTATTTTGTGCTAAGATTACCATGAAAAATCCATAAGTATTATTTCATATAGTTAATTCTAGAATGAATGTGTATGGTAGCACACTTCGTACTTATCAAGGAAACCATCATATTGAAGACATTGGTAGACTTTACCCATGCATGTTGGTTTGGTTGCATGATTTTCCTAGGAGCAATGTTTCTGACCAAGATCCACATTTCAAATCATGTTTCTATCAGAGTCTTTAGAAGTCTTGTGGATCATGAGTTATTTTGAGCATAATATATCATTCAAAGACTAGTAGTCAATCAGAGTTGACTATTTATGTTATGTACAATATGTTGTGAACCTATTTTTTGGATTTTTTTTGTTATTGTGAGAAACATATGACACCTATGTTTGTTCTCATAATATAATAGTTTCAATGGATAGATCCAAATGGAAAAATTTGAGGATTTTTTTTTTGAAGGCCATGTTGTTTGGAACTTTATTGGATAATGGTGGGAGAGTTAGAACTTTTTGGTCTGATTTTCTTATATGATAAATTTAAATATGATTAGTTGAATAGACAATGATTGCTGGCCATGCAGAGTTGGTATAAATATTATGATGAACATTGTATTCCGCCTCAGGAATTCATGGATGGTAATCATGTTTTCCTTCATGACACAACTTTATTGTATCAAATTAATATAAAAAAATAGGGAATGATAGTTCCTAGTAGTTTATGCTGCATAAAATACTAGCTAGGGTTAGTCTAGTGACATACCATTTAGCCCATCCATAGTGATACAGGCTCAAGAACGATATGTCCCACATGTCATAGTCATGATGATACCATCTAGACAATTCCCATGTAATAGATCTATCATAAATAAAGATGTATCTCGATGAGTCCTTTGAGGACCATTTGATACATATTTTGGATCATTGATAGAAATATATTCAGGGTAAGACTATACCATTAGTTCTAGTGTAGTGCCAACATGGAAGAGTCCAAGAGGAGACCTGGAAGAGGTATTCTGATATGTGAACACATTTTTTTGGAACCAAGGATTATCTTTTGTTGAAACTGAGTACGGTTGTGTTTGTTTTCAATCCACAATTGGATGATCAAGGTGTTTCCATGGAAATTGATCTTACAGTACAAGATGATTACAATGTTGAAGGTGGTTTCATTTAAATATTTTTTTTTAAAATAATTGATCCTAATTTTATAGAATAGAAAAAGGTATTTTTTAGAAAAGGATGTTGTGTTGTTTATTTAAGGTGAATCTAAATGTTGTGTGCATGTTAGGTTTCATGAGCAACTCATCAAAATATTTAAATCGATTGGATCCCGCAAATGATTTATTTTTCCAGAAATATTTTTTGTATGGAAATAATGACTGTGTGAAAATAATTAATATGATGTAAAAATCGACATACACATAGTTGGATTTTTGATTTTATCACATAAAAAAATAAATGCATAATCATATTACTAAAGATAAAATTTCATAAAATGATCTTACATCTGAGATATGATGTCAAAATCAAGCTTATAAGCAACGAGGAAGGTGTACAAGTTAATTTCATGTAAGATATTTAATTTATATAAATAATAATATACACGATAAATTACTCATTACATTATCTTATGAATATTTTGTGTCTCTATCATAGGAAATAGTTTCATGTGGAAGAATTATATGTAGTAAATATTGAGCACAGAATGTTCCTTGTTTCTATCAAGACCAAATGAAGAATGTTGTGTGGAAACATGAAATATCGTTGTTTCATAAAATATATATTGAGAAATAATCCTTAATTTTTTGGGGAATAAGTTTTTTTTTCATGAATGTGATGAGTTTCACAATAATATGGTTTTGAATATATGGTTTTCCTAATAAATGCTTTCCAGTGCATCAATTCAGGACTATGATGGAAGCAAATTCCCATTATTGTTAGGGAGACAGTCTTTAATTACACTCTATTGATTTAACCTTCATGTCCTTAAACTGAGTAAGACTTTACCCAAACAAGTGATCTTGGGTGATTCGATAAAACAATTCCAAGTTAGGCAGTGTTATTTTCCTAATATCATGGGAAGGAAATTTACCTGGATAATAGTGATTTTTTATGATCATTTTTATTCCACAATAATTGAATATTTATGTTTTTTATATGTATTAAACACTATTAGTGTAATCCCATGTGGACAATTCCTTAATGGTGAACCAAGTAAAATTGTTATGTTTTAACTTGTCATGTGATTACTTGTTTTTTACTCATTTCCATCAGACTATTTCACATGTTTTTAAAAATATGGTAGTGAGATCCATAAATGTAAAATAAAATGTTGACAACATAATTCTAACCTCCTATCATCAGGGTTTGGGGGGTCCAACAAGTTGTATTAGAGGGAACATGTGGATGGAGTAAAATATGTTTTCTTTTATTCAAGGAGAATTCAGAAAATATCTAGGGAGTCCCCATATTTGATTGAAGAATATTTCAGATCTGGAAGAAGAGGATTATATGTAATATAGTATCCCTTAGGATGGAAGTTATTTTTTCCTCTTCATAGAGGATTTTTGTTACTGATGTAATTATAAATTTAATGATTGAAAAAAAATGTTAAATGCTTGATATAGATGAAAAAGCTTAAAATTTCTTCTGTTATTCTCCATCTTATAAAATAAATTTAATGGTGATAAGTTTCAAATCATCAAATTCGATTTGGCAAATGGAGGAAAATATATATAAAGGAGAAAAAACTGAAGGAGGAAAAACACCATGTATTTCACTATGGATTCAATGATCTAAAAATAGATCCTAATGAAAATTTCGATATCCTTTTTAATATAATTACTAATGTTATTGGAGTAATTTGAAGTCACGGTTGTCAAATAAATGATATTATAATTCTAAAAATTATATTGAGAAGGCTTACAACACAATACAATCCAAACGTTTTATCCCTTGTGGAAAGGGATATCTCTAAATATGATGAACCCATAAACATTGAAAAGTTCTTGGAAACTTTTAAAATTTTTCTCTACCCATTCAATTATTTCATTGAAGGAAAATCAAAAAATCCGGAAGACCAACCTTATATAAATATGTAACATCGTGACCCTAGTTACCTGGAGTCGGTGCATTATTAAAAACATTGTCATGATCATAAGAGATCATGTCTTGAAAGACAGATTAGTTTAGTAGCCTTGAAAGTACTACATACATACATAAGTTTTAAATTTCATTATGAAATGGAAAAACAATGACATTGGGTATCCATTGAACACACTCATATCCCTTATAATTTCCCTACAAGTGAGTCAGAATATAATTCTTCCCATCCTTGGAAAAATAAATCATAGAATGGGGTGAGATTAGATGATCAGTAAGGATAACGATTTAGTATAAACTTTCATAAATAAGCATAAACATTTAAGGCAACGTATAAGACTAAAACAGAAGACATTGAACATAAAATTCATCATAATTTGGAAAAGATAAATAAAATAATTCCATTTATGAATTCACATGGATATTATACTAATTGAGAAATTACATGTAATATGAATAACTAATTTCATAAGGATGGAAGGCATTATGTCAGACATCATAACCACATAGTCAAGGCCTCATTCCAAGACTACAAATAAGATTTTTTATGGCCTTTTTCCAAGTCACTAGTTTGTCTTATGAGACCTACCGACGCATCGAGGGGATACAGCAGGCCTCACCCATCACTTACTAAGTCTCATGAATTCCTATTATAAAAATCATGAAACATAATATAATAATTCATATTAAAATTAGCATATGAAATGTCAATACTTTAACAATAAACCATGAATGGTATAAAAATAGCACATCCACATTCAAACATATCAAAAAACCTTCAACAAAATCTGTTATATTGTATCATTATAAATCAGCATCAAACAAATTATAATCCAACGAAGGATGTTGACATAGATGAAATCAATCCAAAAATGATTTGAGGGAATCATCTCTTTGTATTCCTTTAAATGTCACATAATTATAAAATAAAACATTTATCTAGAAAATATTCTTATAATCTTATAAGGTAAGCTTCGAAACTGTCATAATGGTGGAAAATAGCCACACCCACCATTTACATTATGAAAAAAATTATTACCTTAATATTTTGAAAAGTTCATAAATCACCTTGTTTGGAAAATGAAGGAATGATTAATTTTGAAAACATTTAATAAGTTAAAAAAGAGAATAAATAACATTAAACCATATTCTATGAAAAAGAAAAAATGTTTTGAAATACATTTTTATGAAACACGGATGAGGATGATAATTAATTCCCAAAAGTGTCTTACGTATAAACAACCTCAGATAATAATGTGATTGTAAAATTTACTCTTACAATTTCGTTTTCCATAGTTGATGGTATGTTAAACTCCTCTATAACAGTAAATAATTTTTATTAAATTATATAAAAAAAACCTAAATAAACATGATATCATATATGATCTTCTAATATTGATTTGTTAATAATATTTCGGTAGTATCATGGTTTTGGGTGTTAACTGATTAGTTTTCCATTAAATGTTCTGTTGAGTATGTAATGTTTGTTATGGATAGGATGTATGTCATTGATCTCCAGAATTATATTATATTCTTTAACATTATTTTTGATCATAAAATGAGAATTATTCTTGAATGGTTACGATGGGGAATGAATCTCATTGCGTTCATGGAGACGGTAATCCGTACGTACGCACGAGCGACAATATCATTTTTTTTATAGTGAAAATGTATTTAATTGGATTATATATTACATATAAAGAATAATAAACATGTTGTATTTATTAATAATATCAATTAAACTCTTTATTATACCCATCCAAATAATGAAGTGTTGAATAACAAACTACAACACGACATTGAGATGGTAAGCGGTATGTACGAACGCATGGTGACATTTTCATTCATAGAATGTATAGAATAATGAATATGGTTTAACCATGATTATAAAAAAATCTCTGTATATTGAAGGTACTGGATTTTTTATTTTGGTATCGAAAAAACAAAGAAAGAGGAATTGAAAGTAGAAACGAACATGAAAGAGGGGATGAAATAATTTCCTCTTCTACATGTACTTCCTTTTGATTTAATCAATAGGGCACCATAGGTTGAATTTTTGACCAATATAAGACCTCTAGGTTGTTGTGAGAGTAGTTAGGAGAATATTTGAGTAGGTTTTGTCCGAGCTAAATGGATTTGGAGGTGTGAAATTATGATAAGGGGAAGTACCCTTTTAAAAAAGAGGTGAAGGCCACTTTAGGAGAAGCATGAAATATTATTTTTTAGTACAAATTTATTTTCGGTTTATAATGGATCCAAATGGATTTATTCAAAGGATAATGTGGGTATGGGTAGAAATCCACTCAACCAGTAGGTTTTATACATGTTTAGGTCACCATATAAACCTTATCATTTAGATTTAACTCTTAGTAAAATAGTATAACTTTTACAATGCCTTGTTATATTATTATATAACACGGTTAATAAACATATATTAAAAAACCCAGCGAATCCAAGTTGGTTAATTATTGACATATATAACCTTATCTATGTCCTTTGGCTGATTCATTGATTTTTAGGAATATTATATCATTTAATAAAATTGTATTTTTTTAAAAACTAATTTATGTAAATTTTGAAACTATCTAGTATTTGGTTTTTGTGAAATTCATAAGAACTTTATCACATCAAAAAAAATATTTAATCAAACCTAACATGTAATATTAACCAAGAAAATTATTGTAATGCATAAAAATTCTCAATTTACTTTCATTTTAATATTTATAATATCAATTATTATAATCATTCATTAATAAGGTAATTATTTCATCATCATTGTTTCATAAATAAATATAATTATTTAATGTCTAAAAAATTATAAATAAAATACCATTATGTAGGAAATATTTTTATATTTATATTTATTATTTATTGTATAATTTATATTATGTATAACACTATATTAAAAATGTTTTAGGTATTAAAATTTGAATTTTACACATTTAACTCTTCTTTAAATAAAATAATAATCAATCACCTTATCTAATCCTAAATGATAAAAAAGGATCATATTTTATTTATATGGTTGATTTAGTTCAAAATACACTTATCCAATATGACTAGGACACTTGTTAGGGTAATTATAATATCATTTTTACCTTTAATTACACTATTAACTTTTAATCACGATAAAAAAATCAAAAGTTAATATTCACCAATAGTTATTTTAAACCAATTGATCAAAATTTTACTTAATTATGTCAACTATGTCTCATAGAGTTTTTAAATTAAATTCATTGAAGCAATAAAATTACATTTTATGAAAAATTTCAAATGAGCCTAGAAGGTGGGTAAAAACATTAAAAAGTTCAATAAAATTTTATATATCTAATGATATTATAAAATGTCTATAATTAATTACATTGGATTAATATTGGTATTCTGTTTCTATTTTGACTAAAATAAATTTGAATTTAAAAATCATTATTTAAAAAAATGTGGTATTAAATAATATCATAGTGTTTTCACTATTAATCAAAAATTGAATGTTTTCAAAAAAATAAAAAAAATTGACCCTTAACTAATTATTATATTATGAATCTAAAAATGAAGTCTATTTTGAATTTTTTTTAAAACTTGAAAAGGTGGGTATTACTATTCATAAAGACTAGTTGGATTGTTTGTGGTGTGTTAGAACTTGATGTTTCGTACAACGTAAGCTATTCTATTATTCAAAGAGAAGCGTACCGTGGATGCTAGGGGTGTTACATTATTCCCTCCGTCAAATAATATTGTCCTCAAAATTTCTAGAATATTATTGCATGAAATGATTTGTGTGGTTCTTCGTCACAAGTTCCTTGGGTTCCCACATTTCCTCTCCAATCTTATGGTTTCTACATAGAACATTGATCATGCAAGCCATCTAGTTCCTCAACACTTGTTCTGTGGTATCAATTATCTTGACAGGATCTTCACAATAAGACATATCAGGTTCCATTTCTATTTCTTCATTGGTGTGTACATGTGTTGGGTTAGGCATGTATTTTCTCAAAAGTGATACGTAAAACGCATCATAAACTTTGGAGATACTTAGAGTCATTTCCAAACAATAAGATAAAACTCCAATTCATTCTAGAATTTTGAATGTTCTGATGTTCCTGGGTCCTAATTAATCCTTCTTACCAAATCTCATAACACTCTTCAAAGGAGATTCCCTGAAGAAAACTTAATCTCATACTTGAGATTCCAAATCCTTCCATTAGTTATCAGCATTGCAATTTTTCCTACATTGAGCTAATTTGATGTGGGTTGTGACAATATTTACATTTTCCATTGTTTTCTCAACATATTCTGGACCTATGAGTTTTCTTCCACTTACATGATCCCAAAAAAGATGGTTTGCAAAATCCATTTCCATATAATGCTTCATATGGTGCCACTGAATCCTTGAATGGAAGATACTATTATAGGAAAATTCTACCAAATGTAAATATTAATCCCACATACATTGAAAGTCAAGTGATCAAGATCTCAAAATGTCTAATAAGGTCTGAATATTCCATTCTGATTATCCATCAGTTTGTGGGTGGTAGGATGTGCTCAAATGAAGTTCAGCATCTAGGGGGTTCTAATGTCTTTTCCTGACTCTTGATGTGAAACAGGTATCACGATAAAAAATAATCAATAGGGGTACTCCATTATGTCTTAAAATTCATTAATATATTGTCTTGCTGAACGTTCAAGTGATAAATCTTCTCTTATAGTAAGATAATGTGCTGACTTGGTAAAATGATCAACAATGACCGATATTTCATCATTCCTTCTTGGAGTCATTGGAAGCCCCATGACAATTTGAATCATAATATCATCCCATTTTCATTCAGTTATGGGAAGAGGCTGCATGACACTTCCAATATATTGTCTTCTAGCATTCACCTGTTGAAAAACTATACATCTTGATAGATAATCCGCAAATATCCCTCTTTATGTTGACCCACCAAAAACATTCCTTCGAATCTGTATACATAATAGTGTCACCATGGGGTATAGGGAAATTGTAGATATTTTCATCATCCCATAATTCCCTTTTTAGATTAGGTATGTCAAAAACAGAATGTATATTCCCCAATTATAAAATTTCATCTTCATATATGAAGACAATCAATCTACCATCATTCACAGCTTTAATTTTCTTTTGAAACATCTCATCATCATCCTGAGAACTTTTTCTCCTTTCTAGTAAAGATTGTTTGGAAACCATTTGAAAAAGTATTGATATTTCACCTTCCATGACTTTTCCCATATTCATTTTTACTAGATCCTTGAAAATAGGATACCTTTCAACTCTCATCTTATTCAAAAATCCATTATCCTTTATTATCAAAGTATCTGCCACCTTATTTTCCATCCTCTTGTGGTAGTGGATAGTGTAATCATAATCCTTGAGTAGCTCAATCCATCATCTTTTCCTCACGTTGAGTTCTCTCTATGAAAAAATATACATCAAAATCTTGTGATCGGTATTTATCTCCCATTTTCACTATATAAACAATGTCTCCATATCTTTAGAGAATATAATATTGTTGCTAACTCAAGATCATGAGTAAGGTAGTTTTTTCATGAATTCTTAGCTATCGAGATGCATAGGAAATAACTCCATCATTCTGTATGAGGGCACAACCATGTCCTTTCCTTGAAGCATCAGTATAAATAACAAAGTCATCATTCCCTGATGGTAGAGTCAAGATAGGATAATTGAGTAATGTTTTATTTAGTTCTTCAAAACATTTTCACACTCTTTTTTCCAAAAAAATTGAACACCTTTATGTGTGATCTTGGTTAATGGGTTAGCCAATCTAGAAAAAATTCATGACAACATGTCTATAATAACCTGCTAAACCAATAAAAATGTGTCACTCCGTTATACTCATTAGTGCTGGTCATTCTTGTTTTTCTCTTGTCATAGAAGGATCAATAGAGATTACATCGTTAGAGACAATATGACCAAGAAAAGAAATATCATGAAGCGAGAATTCACACTTTCTTGACATCCCATATAATTCATTTCTTCTAAGAGTCATTATAATAGTACACTAGTGATTTTCATGATCTTCATAGAATTTTGAGTATACAAAGATATCATCAATAAATACCACAAAAAAATCATCATGATATTCCTTAAAAACACTATTCACAAGATACATGAAGACAGAGGGTACATTAGTCTGTCCAAAAGTCAATTATGTAAACTTGTAATGACCATACCTGGTACAAATTTCTGTCTTCATAATTTCTTCCTTTTTCACACACAACTAATGATATCAAGATCAAAGATCAATCCTTGTAAAATATTGAGCTCCATGAAGTCGATTGAATAAATCACTAATGTGAGGTAGGATATACTAGTTGTTTATTGTTATAGCATTGATCTTTATGTAGTCATTGCATAACCTCATAGATCCATCTTTCTTCCTGACAAAAAGAATATGGTATCCCCATAGAGAAACACTAGGGTGAATAAATACTTTATTACTCAATTACTCTAGTTGTTTCTTTGGTTACACTAATTCCACAGTGTCCATTATAAAATGTGTCTTAGATATAGGCATTGAACTGAGAAATAATTAAATAGAAAACTCAATTTCTCATTCTGGAGGATGTACAAGTAAATCCTCTGGAAACACATCAACATATTCTTGAACTATAGGTACATCCTCTCTTTGGACTTTTCTTTACTCACCCATAGTAATTTATTTCCCTCCCCCCCAATTGAATTTAGTAGAGAAACTAGGGGTGGATCTAGATAATAATATGATGGTGATGTTTCTAATCTAAAGATATTGTATTCCTTATCATCATCAAAAATTGTAACCTCATGCTTATTACAATAAATTTTCGCATCATGGTCTGAGATCCAAATCTTATCGAGGATTATATCAAATTAAATAATGTTTATGAAAATGATATCAATAGATACAGAACGTTTATATACCATAATGGTAACTGATTCACCAAACCATATAGAAATGATACATCTCTTAGGAGTTTTTATAGACAACTACCTTGCTAAATAAAATTAAAAATATCTAATTTTCATTGAAAACTGGGAATATATGAAGCAATGTGATGATCCAGAATCAAATAAAGCGTTGTCTAAATTAGATGAAATATTTAAATTACCTAGCACCACATCATTTTGAGCTTCAACTTCAGCAATAGTGATCATATAATCTTGGAAATTCTCCATTGTACCTTTCTATGGTTTGTTTCCTTGACCCTTAGAACATTCATTTCCATAATGCCACATTTATTTACAACTGTATCTTTCACCATCACGAACTATCCCTTGGGGCCCGTGCCATGACTACCCCAATCCTGCCTTCCATTGGAATGTGTTTAGAAAATGGAAAATAATAGGTCTATCACTATAAAAAAAGAAATTTCCTTTAAACCTGTACAAACACACAATCACATAACACAGTAGGAAGAATCCATGATGAAAAGTATTGTAGTAAAATGTGTATTTAATGTAATGGGGCTAGAAAACAAGAAAAACTAAAAAGTACATGTATAGCTTAAAATAGAATACAGCTCCTGGATATTCCAACATCTATCCTACAAGAAGTGCTGGTACAGATCATCTTCATAGAACTCTAGGTCAGCTTGTCACCTCTATGTACCACATAGACCGGGCTCCCTCAAGTCTCAACTCATATTCTCATCATCTTCACAATACACAACAAGTTGCGGGCGAATCCCATGTAGGTGTGAGTATAAAAATACTCAGTAGGGACCCCAAGACCCCCGAAGGTCTCTGAGAGTTCAAAAAAGGAGACACCACAAAACAAGACATCAATAAAAAAGCACAATGTTGTCATCCACTCTACCTAGGTATATTTCCATACATATACCAAAGTTTTCAAAATATAAATTTCTCTTACATGAGAAAAAACAAGGCCCCAAACTTTAATCCATTTTCACAATTTATCCACAAGGGAAGTATACTACAAAAGTAACACCACGAAGGTAACACCACCAAGGTAAAAGTATAACAAACGTAACACCACAAAGGTAACACCATGAAGAAAAATGTGCCACAAGAGTAATAAAAAAGAGGTAATGTTCCAAAATGGTAACACCATAAAGGTAACACCGCAAAGGTAAAATTACAACCAAGGAAACACCATGAAGGTAACACCACGATGGAAAAGTACCACAAAGGTACCACCACGAAGCTAAAAGTACCGCAACCGTAAAGACTCAGCTCACACTAGGTATATAACTTAATTATAGAAGTATAGTTTTTTAGTTGTAAATATAGATAAACTTATTCTACCTAGAGGATCTACTACTGACCCACACAGGATAGGTATATGATGACCCACATAGGATCATTGAGGGATAACCCACATAGGATCTGACTCACACTAAATCGGTATGCACTGACCCACACAAGATCTGACCCACACAAGATCTGACCCACACAAGATCTATATGCGCTAATCCACATAGGATCATTGAGCAGTGACCCACAAATGATCGATATGTACTGACCCAAAAAATATCACTATTCCTTCTTCACGTCACAGTCAGCGAAGAGATTCCAGCACTAAACATGCTTGATTCAGGGAGGATCCAATTTTCAATTTATCGGTCAGACAGAAACAACAATGATGTTCCACTAAAAAATATCCCAATGGACTACCATGTCCTAAGGGTTCCAATGTGACAGACGGTGCGTTGATCAGACGCTCGGTCTGTGAGATATGGCCACTTGTGTAAAAATGGCATGGTTGGATTCAAGTAGGATCCAAACCTTGTTGCACATAAAACTATTTCAAATCTCTCTTAGTGTATCTCAAATGTACCTCCTTATCACTAGGGTCCTTATTCCACAAACGACGCGTCAATCAGATTTCTGGCGTGTTAGTTACATCCTTTTCCATGAAACGAGGGGTGATCACACCTCATTTCAGCCCGGAACAGTCGGGGCCACTGAAATATGCCAAAGGAACCACTTCCCCATAGGGGTCCCAATTCCATTGACGGTGTTTCAACTAGACATATGGTTCGTTTTTTAAGAGAGTTTCTTTATTCGGGTACCGATTGGGTCTGGGCCAGATCTGACTTTGTCAGACCAGCTCGACATAATGGGCATCAGGGTCTACCTGACCCCACTCAGGACCGACCTATCCTGGATGGCCTGGTTTGGTTCATGGGCTTGGGCCACGGTTGTCTCGGACCACTGGGTGGGGCTTGGCCCACACACGCTGGCCCGCTGGGTCGCGGGTCCTGCCTAACCCATTGGTGGGAATACCCCGCTGGGTGGGTCGAGCTTGTGTCGTCTTGGTCTGCCAGAAGGTGGATCACCTCCATCGTGGGCCCAGTGGTTGTGGGGCTGTTTTTTCCAACCGGTGGGGTGCTGCCCCACCGTATTAAATGTTATATTGTTCGGCCAACCGAGATACAACACCGTGGCACAGTGCGGCCATGCCAAACCATCCTACTGTGGCCGGCTAGCCGCGGCCACATCTGTTGGTGGTTCTTGTAGGAACCACACTAGTCCTGCGCACCTGGCTCGGCTCGTCCAACCTAGGTGGTTGCGGCGCGCTGTTGCACGCCGCCTTCCAACTCCCATAGCCAGTTATTGTGGGTCTCCTCCTACCACCACCTACTGCCGTAGACATGGCGCACAGGCAGTTTTTGCTGCTGGTCACCAGACGTGCCTCGGTGTCCGTTCATGGAGTCTTCTACTCCTACAATTCATCTGTGCTGCTACTGACATAGCATGACCTGTTATTTAGTGTGGTCGTTAATTTTGAAATTTTATACCAAATGTTCACATCAAGAAAGAAGCAGTGGAGGGTCTGAGCCTTGTTTTTTTTGGCATTTTCCCTCCACGTTAAGGTGATAGCAATAGTTAGAGCATTAAATTCATCAATGACGACTTCAAAAAAGCTCCTACCTTAGGATAGTTGGAGAACATCTGTGTGTGAAGAAGTTTCATTCTTCATCATTCAGTGGGGCTCGTCACCGCCTGCTGGAACCAGTTACATCCTCCATGTGGTTGGTGTTGTGGTACATTTCCATGGCATTGTCGCTTGGTGAAGCCGTGCCAATACTCCCTCCCAAGATCCATATAAATAGGATAGGGGGAGGGTGAGTAACTCACGTGGTATTAATTGGGTTTAATTAAATAATTAACCTCCCAAATTACAATAGTGTTGTTACAATGAATTGAGGAGTCAAGCCATTTAATAACTCGAAACAAAATTGGTCCTGCCACCACCGCATGTCCATTGGAGGAAAAGAAAGAAAGGAAATAAAATATCTCTTTTATATTATTATTCTTTTAACTGTCGAAAATCTATATTTTTCTCCCAACCATCTACTGTCAAAGTCAATCCACCCTTATGTGAATCTCGGTGCTGCGGATTCAAGGGTTCCCTTATATTTTTAATCCGACCACCAATTCAAAAGTTAGAAAAAACCTCTCACGTGTTTACTGAACATACATTAAAAAAATTCAATAAATTATTAACACTTCCCATCGTTAAGATCTGGTTGAGGTTAGGCTCTGCCTAAGTGGAACATGCCCCCAACGAACTCAACAGTACTCTAGGATTTTCAATCCATGTATCCAGTTAGAAGTAATTTATTTTAACAATAAAATAATTGTTACTTAATTATTTTATTTATGAAAAAAATAACTTCAATAGTAAGCATGCGTTGGCTAATGATAGTATCTGTCTAAAGAAAGAATACCCTCACAAGCTCAGTGGTTGTATCAGATTTTTAATCTGATTCTCTTTTTAGGAGTTATAAGCATTTTAAAAATAAAATAACTTTATTTAATTATTTTATTTACAGTTATTCCATTTTCGGGTTTACTCACCGGAGGCCAGAGCCGACTGAACATAAGTTGCACCTAGAGTAAACCTTATATCCTGAATGCAACAGTGCCCTGATATTTCTAATCCAGTAACCTCATTAAGAGTTATTTTAGTTTTTCAATAAAACTGTTCATGCATGCTAATTAAAGCTTAAAAAAATTTGATAGATCATTTCGGGCACTCCGGGCATAAGAATCATGTGCCGCCATTTTTCGAAGCCTCAAAATAATTTAATAAAATTATATGGAATTTGTGGGTCTTTACATTCTCCCCCATATAGATAATTTTGTTCTCGAAATCCAAAACAATGTCAAACCATACCAATGAGTGTTCTGAACACGAATTTGAGCCTCCCACTTCAATATGCTCTTGTGGAAGTTTGTTTGCTGCACAAAACACACAACAGAGGGATCCATCATCCATAAAGGACTCGATCTTTTCAATCCTCTATCTTGATTGGAAACTCCACAAAATTCAACCCATAGTCGATGCCCAGATCGCCCCAGTCGATAATGTGTGATGGATTATGCACGTACCTCCTCTATTATGAATCGTGGAAGACATTATGCACCTAGTGCTTTTGTGGGGGAAGGGATAGATCATACAACACCACACCTACTCTGCTGAGGATCTCAAAAGGTTTGATGATCCTAAAATATATCTTTCCACCCTAGCCGAATCTCTGCAATCCTCATCTGGGTGAGACTCGTAGGAATACATGGCCTCCCTCCTCGAACTCCATGGGTATCTATCTTCAATCGGCATAAGACTTATGCCTACTCTATGCAGTCTTCACTTTCTAACATGTGAGGAATCGTGATACAAACTCTACCAGGGCCTTCTTCATCTCTGGCCACCAGTACATATGCTAGAGGTACTTGTACATCTGCGCCACGTCAGGATATACCGCAGAAGGGGATGTATGGAACTCCCTCAACACCTCCTCATGTAGAGTCACAGGTACCATGGTGAATCCTCTTAAATGAACGACATGCTCCCCACCTTCTGAAAATCCATCAGGAGGCCATCCTAAGGATATTTGATCACATCCGGTCTCACGGTCAATGAAACTAAGCTTTGCCTCCTGAACTCACTAAATAATTGGGGGAGTGACTATCATAGACTAGAAGTAAGCAGCTCCATCTTTATCAACGAAGCATATCCACGACACGAATAGCTGCTATAACACCTCACTCATTAGCTATAGTGAAGACCTCCTACTAAGTGTGTCTACTTCCACCTTCCCCTTTCAAGGGACATAGACCATCTCAAAGTCATAGTCCTAGAGGAACTCAATCCATCATTGATGCCTTGTGTTTAGTTCCTTCTGGGGAATGATATACTAGAGATTCTTGTGATCAATGTAAATAGTAAATCATTCACCCATAATGTAGTGTTGTTACATCTTCTATGCAAATACCACTGCTGCCAACTCCAAGTCATGGGTAGCATAGTTTTTCATTTGTTGTATCAACTACGGAGAGTTGTATGAAATCACTACCTGCACCTGCATCAGGAAACAACTAGTCTGGTCCTAGATACATCGTAGTAGAATACATACCCAACACCCTCTTCTAGTAGCCTCAATATTTGGAACTTTTCATTCTCTGTCTCGGCTCTTGAATGTTAGGCTAACACTACCTCGTCCATAGTAAAGGCTCCCCCTTCTTTGTAAAATCCAAAATTGGTGCAGCTACCAAGTATAAGTCTTGTACAAATCAATATTAGTACTCAACCAAAGTAGAAGTCCCTCTCCCTTCGGGGAGGTTGTACTGGAAATTACTATCATAAAGATGCCCCCCCACACTACCACTACTATTGGGAAATTAAAACTAATAACTCCTACTTCCACGAGGTTATAGATGGCTGACTCATGAGTGATTGGAAGCACCCTCCTATACTTGTGTATATCATGTGTTGTCTGGGATTCCTTTTTTTTTGAACAAGGAAAAACCCATTCCAATATTTTAGATATACTACATCCTTTTTTCCTGAAAAAATCAATATGTGTTTGGACAATGGATTTCCATTCCATCCCCAAACTAATGTGGTAAGGTCTCGACGTTGCCACCAAGAGGTTCCAACTGAAACTCTCATCTTATGGGTCAGATCACACCATCAATATAAGCATGATTATCGAGTTTCCTCCTAAAGGTATCTCTAAACGTAAGGGCCAAGTCATCAGTTTCACTAGAAACTCTAGGTCTTTAAAAAGATTCATGGGAGGAAGGAATGATTGGTACCTATGTTTATTAATATGACAACTAGTAGTATACACAGAATGTAACTTGAATCATTCATAGAGACCTTTGGATACACTCCCTCAATGCATGCAACTACTCCATTCCCCTATCCTCTAGCTCCCTGAGCCTGTAAGGGGCCACATTAAAGTGGTAGTTGTAACATGTTGAAATGTATAACACCTCATGTTGCTCTCCTAGTTCAACATGCACATATGCTTCCCAACATATTCAACTATCCCTATCACTTCCTCTCCCTGAAACATTTTTCAAGGCCACGTCTCTATGACTAAAGTCATTTTCCTACCTTACCACTACTAACAATCCCTTACTGTATTTCCTCATCCAAAAAAATTCTACCAGAAAAGTTCTATCTAGGACCCCAACATAAGTAGGAATGCATAGAGGAATTGTGCTATAGTAGATATCCCTGAACACACTTTGATCAAAGGTTTGATCCCTAAAGTACTGACTGAACTATATTCATCAAGTACCTGGGATAGTCGGTATGCCATAATGAATACTCAGATATCGACATGTCATCCTATCAAAGATGTAGACGATTTTGGGAACAATCACCCCTTAGATTTTTATAGAAAAGAACCCCTTCTATGATGAAGGTTCTCATTCTTGTATATTGAAAAGTCACCTCTTCGCAAGATTAGGGTAATATAATCCTTGTAATCATCCTTCTGATACCAATTAAAGGCTATCTATCTGGACCACCATCTGATGAAATGGTGCACTGGCTAGATGGAAACTCTACCACCTCCTCAAGCCATTCTGTAGCCACCTGTGAGTGGGGATCACCTTGGAACCTGAGAGGTATCTAATGCTAAAACACATATAAGGCACTAGTCCTACATGTGTCCTCTACCAGTACCACCAGTTATAATTACTGAACTGCTTCCAATGATATAGATGGTACACTACCCGAAGGTACCATCTCAGGCAACGGTCCACGTACTGATGCCTCATCACCATGCGGACCATCCTCACAGTCACACAGTGATAAAGAATATCTTCTAGGATCACCATCTAATCTGTTGGTGTCCCAACTAGGAAAAAAACTCTAGCCACAGCCTCTGACGAGTTCTCAGCTGCTAGGGGATCAATCTCGCCTCAAACCCTCAGATGGCTTGGCTTTTGGAACTTGTGAAATGTACTCAGTATCTGTGAACAATACATTGGTATAATCTGTTACTGATCCACAAAGGATAACTGGAATGTTGATCCACACATGATCGATGGGTGGGCTGTCATCTTGTACTTCTTCAGAAATCCTAGAGGGGTGTTTACACGACAACATCCTGATAAGGAACAGGTGTACCAAAGTCAATAAATTATATCTAGTCAGCTGACTCCAATGAAACCAAGGAAAACATTTCTAAAACAAATTCAATCATTGTTTTCATGCACAAAGTAGGAAATTAGAATTTAGGGTCCTCGTGTATGGATATGTCAGCCATCGAAACAACACTGGATTTCCCAAACTAAAAACCACACTCATAGCAATTAACACTATTGTGACATTGAAAACATCGGAGTCCTAGTTTTTCTGTAGAAATGACTCCCCTATTACGAAATTTTCACAACCTATCCCCCAGGACCCGCACTGTGACAATCCCAATCCCACCCTTGATAGGTTAGGCTTTAGAGACTAGTACCAAAAAGGCATATACCTATAACGAGAAGTCATTTCCTTTAAACTTGTATAAACACACAATAAAATAACAAAACAAGAAGCATCCATGAAGTAAACTCCTATATTAAAAAAGTATACTGAATGTAATGGGGGATGGATTAAAAACCCAATTATAAAAGTAAAAGTACAACTGAAAATAGAAAAGAGGTCCTAGATCATCTACTAAGGATCCTACATAACGGGTAGGTACAGATCGTCTGCACAACACTCCATGTCATCCCATCTCCTCCGAGTACTCCCTAGTCCTGGATCCCTTAAGTCTCAACCCAGATGCACGTCGTCTTCACAAGACACAACAACGTGTCTGAGAATCATGTGTAGGGGTGAGTATAAAAATACATATTAGGGACCCCGTGACCCCTGATGGTCTCCCAGAATTCCAAAATGGAAAAACCATAAATAAATACCTCTATTAAAGAGCACGAAGCATTCATCAACTCTACATAGGTATATTCCCATACATATACCCATGTTATCAAAATATACTAGTCTCTTACCTGAGGAAACACAAGGCCCCAACCTTTAAGCCAATTTCACAATTGATCCATGAGGGGAGTATACCACAAAGGTAACACCGCAAATGTAAAAGTACCATAATGGCTACACCACGAAGGTAACACCACAAAGGTAAAAGTACCACAAGGGTAAGACCATGAAGGTAACATCAGGAAGGTAATGCACCACTATGGTAACACCACGAAGGTAAAAGTACCAAAAAGGTAACCCCATGAAGGTAAAGTACTACAATATTTACACGAAGAAGGTAACACCAAGAAGGTAAAAGTTCAACAAAGTTAATGACTCAGATAACACTAGGTATATAAATTATGTTCAGATGTACATATGATTAGTTGTAAATCTAGATCATATTATTCTATTGAGAGGCTCTACTGTTGACCGACACAGGATCAGTATGTGCTGACCCACACAGGATCGCTGAGCGCTGACCCACATTTGATCTGACCCACACAGGATCGGTATACACTGACCCACACAAGATCATAGTGTTCTGACCTACACAGGATCTGACCCACATTGGATCAGTATGCGCTGACCCACACAGGATCTCTCTCAATTCTTCATGTCACAGCTATCCATTAGATTCTTTCACTAAGAATTATTGATTTGGAAAGGATCCACTCTTAAAGATATCAGTTATACCGTAACCACCATAATGTTCCCTAAAAAATTATCCCAAAGGACCGCCATGTCGTAAGGGTTCCATTGCGACAGACGACACATCGATCAAATGCCTAATCTGTGAGATATGGGCACTTTTTTAAAAATGTACCTGTTCGATTCAAGACTTATCCAACCCTAGTCACACATCAAACTCTTTCAAATCTCACTGAGAGTATATCAAAAGAACCGCCTTGTCACTAGGGTCTTTATGCCATAGATGTCACATAAATCAAACGTCTAGTCTGTTAGTTACATAACTTTACGTGAAACGAGGAGTGATCGCACCTCGGTCTGGCCTAGCTTAGTCGGGTCTATCAGAATATGAAAAAGGGACAACTTCCCAAAATGGGTCCCAACTCCATTGAAGGCATGTCAATTGGACATCCGGTTCGCCAGTTACGGGTTTTTTTTATTCGGGTACCGGTTGGGTCTGGGCCCGGTCAGAATTGGTCAGAACTGCCCAATGCAATAGGTCTCGGGGTCTAACTGACCCCGTTCAGGTCCATCCCCCTAAGGGTTGGCCCGGTTCACCATGTTCGTCCTGTTGGGGTCGGCCCAGTTCTGTTCGCTGTCTTGGGGACACTGTTGGCTTGACCTTTCATGTGGGGCTCAGTCCACTTGCACAGGCCCACTGGGCCGCAAGTCTGGCCTGCGCTAGCTTGGACCTCCAAAAGTCATACCGCCACCTTCATTGTCCCCATGGTTGTGTGGCCAATTCAATCAACCGGTGGGGTGCTTCCCCACCGCATTAACCGTTTGGCTGTTTGACTGACCTTGTTCCACCAATGTTGTGCGGCATGGGTCTCGCCACAACCTTCTACTATGGCCTGATGGACGCACCTGCTACCACTGGTGGTTCCTACCAGTGCCGCACTAGTCCAATGCGGCTGACTCAAACCAGCCACCCTTGGCCACTGCGGCACACCATCGTGCACCACCTTACACTACCTAAAGCCGGTTGCCGAAAGTCTCTTCCAGCCACCATCGGCTACCGCTGACATGGTGTGCATGCAGTTTCATCCATGGGTCACCAGACGTGCTCTGATTTCCGTTCTTGGTGTTTTCTGCACCTACGACTCTTCCTTATTTCCGCTGACATAGCGTGACCCACTATTTCATGTTGTCGTCAATTTTTAAATTGTTTCCTTGATGTTTACATCAAGAAAAAAGCGGTGGAGGGTCCAAGACATGTTTGTTTGGCTCATGCCCTCTACGTTATGGTGATAAAAAGAGGGAATGGATGTAATTCCTCAAATACAACTTAAAAAATAAACCACCTATGTAAATAGTGTTGGGGAACATCCATGTTTTGTGAAGAGTCTATGTTTGTCGTTTGGTGGTGCTCTTCACCGCCCATTAGAACCAATTCCATCCTCCAAGTGGTTCATGTCACGATACTTTTCCAGAGCTTCTTCGCTTGGTGAATCAGTTCCAATACTCCTCCCCAAGCTCTATATAAAGAGGATAGGGGGAGGGTGAGTAACACATGTGGAATTAATGGGGTTCAATTAATTATGGAACATTCCTAATTCCAATAGTGTTGTTACAAATAATTGAGGACTCAATCCATTTCATAGGTTGACACGTCATTGGTCTCCCCCCCGCCCCGCTTGTTTTTGGACAAAAAGTTATAAAGGAAATAAAATAACTTGGTTATTCTATTATTCCATTAAATGTCCAATATGTGTCTTTTTCTCCTGACCTTCTGTGGTCTATGTAATGCCTCGCTTATGAAAATCCCACTATTGTGGATTCAACAATTTCATTGGATTATTAATTTGATCATTGTTTCCAATGTTAGAAAACGTCACTCACGCATTTACTGAATGTACCTTAAACAAAGTTCAATAAATTATTAGCATTCACCCTCGACCCATACCAATCAGGGATAGGATCTACCTAATGGGAATACTCCCCGAAGAACTCAAGGGTACTCTTGTATTTTTAATCTGTGTTACTTTATTGAAGATATGGATTTTAGCAATAAATTAATAGTTACATGATTATTTTATTTATGGCCCAAAACTAACATTAATAGTTGGCCCACACAAGCCAATGTTAGTTTTTTCCTAAAGAACGATTTCCCTCATGTGCTCAACGGTGGTCTCAGATCTTTAATCTGAGTCGCAGTTTTTGATTTATAAGCATTTGAAAAATAACATTACAATATTTAGTTATTTTATTTACAGTTATGCCAGTTTTTGTTTCTTATCAGAGGCATGTTCTTACTAATCCTAAGTCGCGCATAAGATAAACTTACTATTCTAAATGCAATGGTACCCTCAGATTTTTGATCTGAGCACCTGTTTAGAAGTTATTACAATTTTCATGAAAACAGCTCACATGTGCTAATTAAAGATTACCCAAACATTGATGGATCAATTCAGGCAATATAGGACTCAGAATAGGGTGATATCAGATTTCACAACCTCAAAATAATCCAATATAAATTTAGAAAAAAGTATATGGAAATTATGGGTCTTTGAAGTCAACATTGACACCCTCTTTCTTTCCTTTGAAATCATGAGATTGGTGTCCTTTTTCTCCACACTTTTAACAGACTCACATTCCCTTTAGAAAAGTATCGAGGTGTTTCTTCCCATATTTACTATAGGATAGAAATTTTACATTTAACTTCTTCCCCTTATTTCTATTTCCATAGTGTTCAGCAGATCCCTTCTTCTCTTTATTTACATTAAAGTCATATGACTTAGGGAATTTTTTTCTATTTTGATAGCACCTGAAACTATATCTTTGTATGATGAGATAGATTGTGAGACTATTACTCAATAGAGAAATTGTTTTAACCGATCAATATTACTTCTTCAGTTACTTATATAACATGTATCATTCCTTTATAACCTTGTAACGTTAGCCTCATACTTTGCGACATTCTCATCATCAATCGGCCGTAGACATAGAAATTGTCGTTCCATATCCTCCTGTTGGTGAAGAGGAAATTATTTTTCTATGAAAATATAATTAAACTCCCTCCATTTCATATTTTATACTTCTACATCATCCTTTTCATTTTTAATTAATGATGGCCATTTATCGACATCTCCTTTGAGGCAATAAACTGCCATGACAACTTTTTCCCCTTTCGCTAATCCCCAAAGCATGAAATAATTTCTCTAAGTAACTTATGCATTGATCAGCTACAAATGGAATTGTAGTCCCATGGAATGTTTAGGGTTTTAGCCTCATGAAGCTGTCGAGCATTGATCCTCCACATTGGGGATTGGGGTGCTCTATATGGGTAAGGTTATAATTCATAACATGAGTGAGTTGTCTCAGTATGGTTATAAGTTATTAAGCACCAGTTCCATCACTAGCTCCACTATAATTATCTTGAGTTGGAGGGTAGTCCTTACATGGATTACATGTGTTCATATAGTTTCCATTCCTTCCACTAGTAACCTTTTATAAATAATGGCATACACTAGATTAGTTTATGAACCACAATACACAATTCCAAACTATTAAAATACTTAACACAAATTGAAAAGTTTAGGCATATAATCAATAATCATTAAATAATGTTTTTATTAAGGAAGTTTTTAATCTTAAAAACTTCATTATGCCATGTAATGAAAATTGGAATTATCCTAATAATATCCCCTAGGAGTGTTGTAATCAAGAGTGTATCATGGCCCTTTTTTGTGTACCAGTTCCCATTCGAGTCTAGCTCAAATAAATGTTTTTGAGTTATACCCCTAGATATATCTGTACTAGAACTACCTCTAACTGCTCGTTTCTAGATGGAGATGTTTTTCTTGAAAAATTCACAAAATCTCTACATTACAAAAATTATAGTTTGTCATTCTATAATAATCATCAAAGTATATTTTAGGTTATGTTCTCTAATCAGAGTTTTTCTAAATCTAGTTTCCTAGTTTTGTATTAAACTTCCTCTGATACCAACTGTAATACCCTGACCATAGTTATCTAGAGTCGGTGAAATATTACATAACATTCGTATGATCACATTAGATCATGTCTTGAATTACCGAATAGTTTAGTATCTTTAGATGTAATAGATACATACATAATTTTTACATTACATTATGAAATGTAAAAACAACAACATTGTGTCTCCTTTGAACACACACATATCTCTTAGCTTATCCCTGAATGCTAGTATTCATATACTTCTTGGCATCATAGAAAAAATAAATCATAGAAAAGAGTGAGCTCAGATTCTTAGTGAGAATAATAGTTTAGTAGAAACGTTCATAAATAATCATAAACTTTAAAGTCAATGTATGAGACTAAAACACAAGAATTTTAAACATAAACTTCCTCATAATATAGAAAATATAAATAAAATAAATCCATTTACTTATTCACATTGATATTCTACTAGTCTAATAATCACATTTGATATCAATAGCTAATTTCATAATGAAGGAATGCATAATGTCTGACATCATAACCACATAGTCAAGGCCTCATCCCATGACTACAAATAAGATTATATCATAGCATTATTCCAAGACAATTGTTTGTCTCATGAGACCTACTGATGCATCAAGGGGCTATAGTGGGCCCTTCCTATCACTGACTATGTCCAATGCATTCCTCACATGAAAAGGTAGAAACAAAATATAAATATTCGTGTTAAAACTAGCATACAAAATGTCAATACATTAACCAAAAACCATGAATGGTATAAAAATAATACATCCACATTCAAAAATATCACAAAACCTTTAAAAAATATGGAATATTTGTCATAATAAATCAACTTCAAACAAATGTAATATCCTAGGAAGGATGGGGACATCGATGAAATCAATCCAAAAACTATTTGAGTGAGATATCTCATTGTTTTCCATTAAAAGCCGCATAATTATAAAAGAAGACATTAATTTTGATAATATTATTATAATACTATAAGGGGAACATCGAAGGTGTTATAATGGGGAAAAATAGTCACACCCAACATATAATTAAATAAAAATAATCTTACATTAATTTGTTGAAAATGTCATAAATTACCTTATTTTGAAAATGACAGAATTATTCATTTCAAAAAAATTTATAAAAATTAAAAAAATGGTATAAATGACATCAACCCATTTTCGATGAAATATAAAAAATGATTTGAAATAAATTCTCAAGAAACATGGATGTGGATGATAAAGAATTCCCATTATATTCATACGTATAAACAACCTCATATAATAAAGAGATTATAAAATTAAACATTACCTTGTACTTTTCCATGGTTGAGGGTACATTAACCTAATTTATTTTAGTTATAAAATTGTTATTAAATTTAAAAAACATATATAAATATTATATAATATATGATCTTCTAATATTACATTTTTGAGAATATTTCAGTTGTATCATTATTTTGGGTGTTAACTGATTCGTTTTCTTTTATATGATTAGTTATGTAAGTCATGTTTGTTATGGATAATATATATTTGATTCAAATCCATAATGAACTAAAGTTCATAAATATTATTTTTATTCATAAAATTAAAATTATTCTTGAATGGTTACAATGGGGAATGAATCATATCGCATTCGTGGAGACAATAATCCGTACGTACACATGAGTGAAAATATCATTCTATTGATGGTGATATATTATGTAATTGTATAGTATATTACATTAAAATAATAATTAAAATTATATATATATTACTTAGATCAATTATAATAATTATTATACCCATGAAAATAAATAATTATTGAATAAGAAACTACACCACGAGGTGGAGACGATAAGCTGTACGTAAGCTCATATGGTGACATTGTCATTCATAGGACAGATGGAATAACGAATATGGTTGTACCATATTTATAATAACATATAAATATATATAAGGTCATAGATTTATTATTTTGGTAGGGAAACAACAAAGAAAGGGGGAGTGGATGAAGAAAATAACTTGAAATAAGTGATGAAATAATTACCTTTTCTTCACGTGCTTCCTTTTGATTCCATTAAAAGGGATCCTTAGGTTGAATTTCTAATCCAGTTATGGACTCTATGATTAATATTTGGTAGTTGGTAGGTTATTTGAGTATGTTTTGGTTGATATAAACGACTTTTCAATTGTGAATGTATGATAAGGGGAATTACCCTTTTATAATAGTGGTGAGGGTCACTTTATGATAAGTTTGAAATGTTATTTTATTATAAAATCATTTTCAGTTTATAATGGCTCTAAATAGATTTGTTTCGAGGATAAGGTTTTAATGAGTCTAAATAATCGCAACCAATAGGTTTTATACAAGTTTTTGTCACCTTATTAACCTTATCTTTTAGATTTAACTCTTAGTTAAATAGTTTAACTTTTACAACGTCTTCTTGTATTTTTATTTTAAATGGTTAATAAACATAAGATACAAATAAAAGAGAACCCCAAGTGGATAATTATTTACATATATAACATTATCAATGTCCTTTGGCCTAAATATATATTTTTATTAATATTATATCATTTAATAAAATAGTATTTGTTTTAAAAACTCATTGATGTCAATTTTGACACTATTTAGTATATGGTTTTTGTGAAATTCATTAAAACATTATCACTTAAAAGAAAATTTATTTAATCAACACTAACATGTCATATTAAACTATAAAATACACCGATTGCATAAAAAGTCTCAATTTACATTTATTTTAATATTTATAATATCAATTATTTTAATCATTCATTAATAAGTTAATTACTACATCATCATTGTGTGATAAATAAATTAAAATATTTAATATCTAAAAAATAATAAATAAAATTACATGATGTAATAAATAATTTAATCATTATAATTAATATATATAGTTGACTGTATCTTATGTATAACCTAATATTAAAAATGTTTTAGTTATTAAAATTTAAATTTAACACTATTAACTCTTCTTTAAATAAAATAATAATAAAGGTCCTAATCTAATCCATGTGGATAAAATAGGATCATATTTTATTCCTAAGGATGAATTATGTCGAAATAATCTTATCCAATAGAATTATTACATGTGTTATGGAAATTTTAATATCATTTTTACCTTTAATTTCTATATTTACTTTTAACTATGGTAAATAAAATTCAAAAGTCACTATCCAGCAAATATTATTTCATCATATTGAACCAAATATTATTTATTTATGTTAACCATGTCTCCTGTATTATTGAAATTCAATTCACATAAGAGGAAAAATTATGTTTTATTAAAATTAGAAAATGTTCCTAGAAGGTGGGTAAAAACGTTAAAATGTTCAAAAAAAATTTATTTATCTATTCTTATTATAAAATTACTCCAATGAATTACATTGGACTAATATAGGTATTATCTTTCTATTTTGACATTAAATAAAAATAATTTAAAAAATAATTATTTAAATAAAAAGTATGTTTTAAACAATAACGCTGTGTTTTCACTATTCATCAAAAAATGAAATTTTTTAGAAAAATACCAGAAAATACACCCTAAGATAATTTTGATATTATGAATCCAAAAATGAAGCCCAATTGGAAAAATAAAATTTATAAAATTTCACAAAGAGGGTATTACTATTCATAATGGCTAGTTTGATTGGTCATGATGTGCTTGAACTCGAAGTTGTATACAACGCAAGCTATTGTATTATTCAAAGAGAGGTGTATGATGGATGCTTGGGGTGTTAAAAATATCTCTTAAAGCCAAAAAGAACATTAGCACTGTGATCCATGACCTCAGGTGCTAATCCCATATGATACGAAATAAAAATTTATTTTAGAATATTAAGAAAGGTTTTTTTTGGAATAGTGAGGTATAAAAATGGTGGACTGTTACAAATCAAAATTATTGGAATTGTAGAAATAGAAAATGATAATCTTTGGAAAATTAAGTTTTCTATAATGAAGATTTTCACCACAATCTCTTAATTGTGAGTATGAACTATGAATCAGGAATGATAGTGGCATTTAAACAAATGGTAAGAATTATCCAAGGAATTATAGGTAATTAAATCAGGAATTTATGTAAAATAGATTTCAATTTATACCAATTTGATACTAAAGAAACCATTTTTTACATAATTTTTGAAGAAGAAAACAACTCGTGACATTAGAGTTTTTGACACATTAATCAACAATAAATGTAATATATATATATAGTTATGGATATCAATAATATAAAGAATGGATTATATGATACATGGGATTCATAAATTTGAGGAACGGTGTTCTATAGTTCATATAAACCGACTAAAAAAAGGGAATCATATGCTCTTGGTATTATTTAGACAGTCTTATGTGGTCCAAAACTCTTTCCTATAAAAAAATGAAAGAGTTACTTCATTATTTCTATTTATTATTATAGTCGAATTCCATGTTTCATAATTATTAATTGAAAAAAATGTTTATGATTTCATGAAGGTCCGTCATCAAATTGACGAGAATTAAACATTCGAAACAATCAAGATTTTATGATATAACGATTGAGGAGATCACACATCAATTAAATTTGAAAACTACATAGATAAAATTTAACAAAACATGAAGATGGTTCTGTGAGTACACCACAAAAGAATGGGGTTTTTGAAAATAGAAATCAACATATGAACAATATATCTTGAACAATTCTAATTTAGAGTCATATTTCAAGAAGCATCAATTGAACCTTGGTGTTCAATCTTCTTCCAATGCATGAGGATATTTTATCTGGCCCACTCTATCTATTTATTTTAACACTTTAAAAAATTTTGTGGAAGTGATGCATGTTTATGTGGGATATAATATCTAGGGAAGTATTTTTCTTTAATACAAGTAAAAAAATAGGTTCATTGGGTTTATTTCAAAAGTTGTAGAATGGATAAATTCAATGACACCTTAAATGGCTTTGATGCGTATCGTTTTTTGAAAACATGGTAATGCTTCTTTGACATGATGAGAATTGGGTGTTATGAGTATATATTACCGAATTCATCTATGAAACGAAGAAAATTGGGTGTTATGAAGAAAAATTATGCAAAGGCTATGCGACACTATGATAATTCAGTCGAATTAGGAAACAATATTCAATGCTTCTTTAACATGATGAGAATTACATATTATGAAAAAAAGTAATCAAAATTCATGGACATATATACGATTTCAAAAACCTAAGAACCCATTCCATGATTCCCCTTTTATTTTCTGCACTGATTGTTTCCCACATAGACTTATAGTGTCAGATAATTCGGTTCTCACATATTATTATTTTATTACAGCTGGTGCTTTGATGAAATATTCACTACATATTTCCAAAAAAACAAAATGTAGTGATTATTGGAACAAAGGATGATCTTCTATGGAAATAGTTTTTGGTTTTTGATTGATTTTAGTCAACCCTAGGATGATCAGGGAGTTTGAAAGGAATGTTATTGTATTGTCTAATCCCGTTACAGTGTTGATGGTAAAGAAAAGTCAATGTGTGTGACAAATGTTTTTGGCATAAAATTTTGAAAATGTAAAATGGTGTAATTGGAAAATGAATTTTCACGTATAATTGAGGGTGAATATTATTGTTTCATGTATGTTCTGTTTTAGTATTTTCTCAATATAATATTGAAAATGAATGATTCTCATGAATGATATGATTAATCATGAATGATATTTTGTGTGACAAATTGTTTTGTGTGCAAAGTATAAGGCGTAAATGAATCATTTGTGTCAAATATTATGTCAAAATTGAGTTATGAAAATTTAGAGTTTTAATATCATCACATAAAAATATTTCAAATGAATGATATTCATCCAAAAATTGAATTTATAGGAAAGGATATTATATACCAAATTTGATGTCAAAATTACGAATACATGCCTGGAAGAAGGCATGCAAGGAACATGTGCTTAGTGTCATCTAAGTAGACAAATAATGAGTAACCCCAAAAAATATGATTTACTTTTTCCAATGATTATTGGGAGTCTCTATGACATGAATGAGTTACATGAAGTAATATTATGCACTGTAAATAATGCATGGATAATGTTCCACGTGTCTATCAAGATCATGTGAAACATGTGGCATTCTTTCACAAAATATTAGTTTTGCTTGGTGTTGATTACTCAGGGGGGATTGAGTATTAATAAATAAATTATGTTAAAATTAGTTCAATGAATATTTAAACCAATGAAAATTATAATCATATGTAGTTGTAGTTAAATTTATAAGAGTACTGAATGTTCAAATAATTTCAAAAAAAGTTGATTAGTGCTCAATTATATGAATCTATAGATTAATATAACTTTTGAAACTAATCTACGAGTTTAGTACGATTATAAACACATTCTAATATAACTATCAATGTTCAATTTAGTTTTATGAAAATTGTAAAAAACACAGAGAAAAACTAAAAGGTAAAAACTAAGTGGATATGAACAAGCTGTTCAGTCTCAAGCTGAGACTTAGTCCTCTCTACTCTGTGATCACATGGAACCATGATGTTTTAATTAATAAACAGTTTGATCCACCCCCTCGATTGGGGTTCACAAAAGCACACATGGCTATCCAGGTCACACTTTACCTCTACCACAGTTATTCATTGGAAAAAAATAGGTCACACATGACATTTTAACTATTCTACATTTGATACAAAGAATAATGATGAGATTGAGTATTTTGATATCAAGTATCCACCACTTATACAAATGAGTAAGTCATTGTGTAACAGGAAGATATGCACACTGCTCAAAATTTTAAATAAATAAACACAACAATGACAAATATATAGATAATGGATTATTATCCTTTGTGTGTTATTCAGTCTAGCCATGGTCTTGTTTGCTGTGGTGGAAATATTTTTTGAGTCCACTTATTAAATTTGGATTCAAAATAGTGTATCGTAGTTTTATTCTCTATCTTCCATAAGTGTGAAGTGTATATATTCTTGTTGTTGTTGTGATGTTCAGGTTAGCTCAGCTAGTTTATATTACCTTGTTGATCTCCCTGTGTATTCATCCCTTGAGTTGTTGGTATATGGATGTATTCTCAATAGTTGCATGAGATTATAGCTCTACTTTTCTCGCTATTCATTCATGTGTGTGTATGCATGATCCACCATGTAATGATTTTATACGTCGAAGTCCAGTAGACATGATGATATATCCATATGAATTTGCCAGGAAATATCTACTAAATTTCCCACATACAGCTTTTAATAATTTCAGAAAAATTATTTTTCTAAATATGACTGTTAGATATAAATTTGAATTAATAAATTATAAACAGTTTTATTACTATCAGTGATTCATATGTATCGGTGACTCATTGGCATCTGTCTGTTATCATCAGTTTGTCCGAATCAGTGAATCTCTAAATTAGTGATTCGTCTTCATCGGTATTAGTGACTCTAGGCATCAGTATGTCGTTTGTGCTATCGGTCTATCTGGGCATCAGTGACTCATTTTGTTCTATATGTGTGTCGCCCAACAGTGACTCATCCATTTGTAAGTAGCTCATCGATGAATCATTCATTAGGAAGTATCTCATCAAGAACTCATTCATTAGTACATACCCCATCAGGGACTCGTTAATCGGTGTGTTGCTCATCAGTACGTCATCCATAGGTGAGTTGCTTGAACTATCGTTGTGACAGATCATCAGTTAATTGTCCATCAGTGTGTTATTTGTTCTATCAGTGAGTCCTTCATTTGTGCCCTCAGTGATCTGTGACTCACTCAATCACTGAATTCCTCAATTATTGAGTTCTTTGATCGGTTTTTTAGCCAATGGTGATTCATTTAAACTATCACTTCTAGGGACACTAAAAACATATAAAGTGTCTTTATTACATCAAAATCTTCCGAAATATGTGAAATTGATAAATACAATTAAATATACATATCTAAACATATTGAAACCTATATATCCCTGATATATTTTCTTATGGAACTGTATTACACTATGTGACATTATTTATTCACTAAAAAATATTCATTTATAATATTTACATGAGTTATAACACAATATTTGAATGAAAATGATTTTTAGATTAGCATGATTTTTGATTATGAAAACTACTAGTTCATAAAGGGTGCAATAGTCTCCTCCATTTCGAGAATCCCAAATTATGATATTAATGAGTTATACAAAGTATTAATAAATAAAAAAACCTGACGTATCAAACCAATAGGGAATGTGAGTTATCAATATGACTAAGGATTTCCTTTTATGATCCCCATAATTATTTTATCCGATGAAATATAAAAAAGGTTACATTATATCAGAGCATTGTCATGCTCCCACTTTTTAATAAGAATTTATTCTATTTATATTTGTCTACCACTTTTGGGATTTGAAAAAAGGTAAAAGAAAATAATAATTAAAAATAACATAAATAAAATTGGAAACACATTGAAGGAATAACTGATATTAATCAAGGTTCAAAAATGCCAATCATGAAAAGAAATGTACAAAGTAAAATTCCCTATGAAATAAACAATACACAGTGAAGTATTTGTATTTTTATTTGATTTTTCATTTCTTGAAGGGAAAAGAGAAGGTGCGGGAGGTGGTGTGGTGGATATAGGAAGGGCTAGTAGAATGACAACACCATGCAAGGCAACACTAGTAGGATCATTTTTTGAAAGGTTAGTTCTTCTCTCTGATAGAACACAATGTTGCAATTGTTGTGTAATCACTGGCCTAATCTTATATAAGGCCTAAGACACTATAATCTTGTCAGATGGCATAGAACTATGTCTAGTGGAAGCCACAGGTGGTTCTATGATTACCTTAGCTTGCACATGCATGTTTGGCTTCAAGAGATTGATAAAATCGTTGATTATTTCACCTTCATACTGCACTACCTTTTCAAAATCCCCATTGTTCTCCCCAAATTTATCAAAGAGAGGAGTAAACTCCTTCAAATGTCCAACTTTTTTTTAAAATCTTCTATCACTGGAGGGATCTTGTGATTTTCAGCCAAATAAATGATGTTATTTATCAAATCTTACATTAAATAGATTTTGGAGAAGTACTTGTTCATATTTTCTCGAATCACTTTCCTAGATGAGAAGTCTTCATTGGTGCATTATGTGAGTATATTATAAAAAATATTTGTATTTTTGTGAAAAATAGCTAGAGTCTACTTATCAGAATCACATTAAATACCATTAAGCTCTTCCCTTACCACATCCCATAGAGAATCCACATCTATAGTCATTTCCCTGGTTCCTTTAGATTTATTGACACCATAGATTATTTTTCAAAGTTCCTTCATTAATTTCTTCAAATATACACTCATTGTATGTCAAAATTAGTTCATCAGAACTTCCATAACTCCAATAAGAGTGGTATTGAAATCATAGGTCAATGAATCCAACTCATTTCTCGTCCTCTTCACTTCTTCTCTCAGCACAATATTGTTTCTAATGACGATTTCAACATTAGTGATCATGTATGGATGAATCTACTGAATCACTATCCTTTCAATTATAGTTCCATCATATTATGAAATGATTATGGAGGTAGAGGGATTAGTTCTAGAACATACAACAGATCTTACTGAATTAGAAATATCATCCTTGAGATGTTTTAAGTCAACCATAGTGACATAGTCAATAGGCACTACAGGTATAACAGGCTCAGCAATAGGCAAGATTGGTGAAGCAGGAGCAACTGGTTCCACTACAGCTTGTGCTTATGGAGAAGTAGGTGGTGGTGATACCATCCGTTCATCAAATTCATTGTCTAAACCAAACAGAATGTAACATGGTTCTCTATTCCCCTCATGATTACACGTCAAGTATCATAGCTCCAATGTATCAATCTGAACTCTTCTTCCATGTGGATCAGGTATAATTTCATCTTCATCGTCTTCTTCTTCCCTTCCTTTAGCCAGAACAGAATTTCTAGGAACAGGTACTATCTGATCATGAGGATCGGCATGCACTCCTTCCACTTTATCTATTCCAGGTACTTCCTCAACCATAGGCATAGGTGAAATTTGATCCAAAGCCTCTTTTTCTTATCCTCCATCCATAATGTCATTAATATCATGAATAATTCCATGATCATATACATCTGGGTGGTATGCATGTTCTCATATCCATAATCTACATTGGCAACTCTATCTGTAGCTTGTCCAATAAGATCGACAACATCTTTTCCATCAGCCTCAATATCATCTCGGTGAACTGATTCCTTACTAGATCTGGCTAGTTTTCTGTCTTTTAGTGAATCACTAACATGATCACCATTATCCTTCCCCCACTACTTGTCCTCATCATCATCATAATCAATCTTACATATATATCCCTCATCTCTAGAGACCTTAGTCTCTTCCACATCCTCTTCACCTTACAAGGGTTCTTGATAGGGTAGATCTAATGGTGGAGAGGAAGGTCCCTATGACATATTCTTTGGGCTCTCAAAAATATTTGGGTCACTCTTGTCATCTATAGGAGACCCCACATCTATAGGAGCCTCAGACTCAACTTCCTTATATGATTAATCCACTTCCTCACCACGTTTATGACCCGTATCAACTTAATACCTTGATCTGATAGAATTATCAATAGTATTGAAATCGTCATTGATATTTTCTTCATATTCTACAAAAAATCTCTTCTATGAATTCCAAACTATATTCACACTCCTTTGATTTGGTTTGTGTAGGTAGAAACCACTGCTAGTAGTGATCACATCATCTTCATCCTCTATACAATCCATCTTCATTAGCATTGTCGAAATCATCTTAGGATAGTATAAACAAGTCTCTTTCTTAGAGGGTTTGATCTTCTCATAAATGTAAACCATGTGGCACCTACATAGGCTCACCATCACCCCATTATTCAATAGATAAATCTGTAAAACATCCTAATACTCCCCACCTGTAAAATATCATATCCTATGGTAGATTTGATGTTGATTGAACAAAAAAAATATTGATTCTCTATCTATCATTATGGACGTATCTCTCCTCGATTCTTCATTTCTAGTAAATTCCTTTAAAGAATTATCATAAGAAAATATGTCTTTGGTTGGATTAATATTACCATAATAATCAGCATAGATGCCCTCAAGTGGAAGTTCCAAATATTAATCCCATTCTATCGAAGAAAATGAAATCTCTTTTACCATTACAATTGATTTAATCTTAGTCTCCTCGACTGATTTAAAGGATACCTTCATGTTATGGTATAACTCATGTAACATCATAGGATAGAAGGATCTCACGTTATTTTCAAACCTGGTGATACTTGTTTGAGATTACAACACCTTTAATAATAGTGACCTGCTCGACAAAATCTATTTAGTAGACACTTCCTTCTCAACTGTTACTACTCGGATTCCAAAACATGGCTTCCTAGATCCTGTTGTACCACTTGATTTTCTTTTCTGAAATTTGACTACTATTGATTCACTTTGAATTTTCATCACGTGCATGGATCTCACTATTCAGAAAGATTAGGTTTGAAGGAGGGAGTCAAAAGTTCAAAAGCTCAGGGGTAGAGTGAGGATGAAAGGCAGTAAGGGAGGTGAAAGGTCTAACTGTGGATTGAATTTATTTTATCATTTAGGGATTTTAATTTTTAAAAACATAAAATTGAATAATGGTAAAAAGAAATTAAAATAAGTCGCTTTACATAAGAAACATAGAATTACAAAAATGACCTTATAGACATCGTTTTCACACTAATGGTTTTACATTATTATCTTCATTCGATCAACTTCAAGTGGCCATATTCATCTCATTAGTAACATATAATCAGTTTCCTGTAATCGGTCTCTCTTGATCGGTTCCACAAGATCGACTTCAATGATCGGTTTGAAACAAACGGTTTCACTTATCAATTTCACAGGATGGTTTCACTTGATCGGTTTCTCCTCATCAGTTTCACTGATTAGTTTGATAGATCGGTTTCATAATATTAGGTTGATAGATTAGTTTGAATAAAAAAACAAGAATTTTCCTAATGGGATGAGGTCGATTGTCTACACAAGATTTATCATTCCTAATTCATGTTTCATGTTGTTCATTCTCTCCGAGTTTAAGGTTATGGTAAATATATCATCAAGTTGATTCTTAGTCCCAATAAACTCAAGAGTTATATAACCTTTCTGATAATTATATCTAAAAAATTGTTGTCTTGAATCAATATGTTTGGTTCTAGAATGAGAAACTGGTTTTTTAGAATTATTAATGGCACCTGTATTGTCACAATTTGTTGAGATATGTCTAAAATGAAATCCATAGTCTATTAAAGTCTGTTTCATTCACAAAATATGATTACTCTAACTACTAGATGCAATATAATATACTTCAGTAGTTGATAATACCACTGAATTTTTCTTTTTACTATACCTAGATATTAGAGAAATCCCCAAAAAGTGACTTGTTCTAGAGGTTCTCTTTATATCTATCTTACATCCCCAAAATTTAGTATCTGAATAACTAAACAAATAAATAGGTTTCCCTCTTAAGAGGAAAATCCTAAATTAGTTGAATATTTGAGGTATTTGAAAAGTCTTTTAACCGTATTTAAATGATACACTTTTCAGTTTTCATGATATCTTGCACACATACACATACTAAACATGAAATATGGACTACTATCTGTTATGAACATTAAACCCCCAATCATTTCAATGTAAGAAGTTTGATAAACAGATTACCCACTTCATCATGATCTAACTTACATGTATAACTCATCGGTGTTCCACTACCCTTAATGCTATCAAAGCCGTATCTTTTCAAAATATATTTAGTCTATTTACTTTGAGTGATAATAAAACCTTCATTGTTGTGAAATATTTGAAATCCAAGGAATTATTTATGTTCACCCATTTAACACATTTCAAATTCCCTTTGCATCATTTTTTAATAATCATTGTATAAATAATTTTATATGATCTAAAAATAATATCATCTAAAAATAATTTATATATTAAAACTTCATTATAAATTATTAGTATAAATAATGGAGGATCTACAAATCCTTCTTAAATAACATTAGAAATAAGAAAATTACATAACCTTTCATACCAATCAATTGGATCTTTTATCAAACCATATATCACTTTAGATAATTTGATATCTTTTCTGGGAAAATATGGTTTTGTAAAACCTAGTGGTTGTTCAACTAAAACATCCTCAATTATATAACCATTTATGAATTAACATTTGATATCCATTTGATAAGTTTTGAAATCCAAGTGTGAAACATAAGCAAGTAAGATTATAATGGTATCTAGCCTGGATACTAGTGAAATGGTCTCATCATAATCAATTCATTCTTCTTCATTATACCATTGTGCAACCAATATAGCATTTTTTTTCTTATTATATTTCATGCTTCATCTACCATATTCCTAAACACCATTTTAATTCTTATGGTCAAGGTATATTTTGGTCTGTCAAAAAGCATCAAATCATTTTTTCTCTCAAACTAGTTAAGATCCAATTTCACATTCATCGCCCAAAATTCATTGTTGATTTCATCATTGATATTTTTAGGTTCATTTTGTGACAACAATGCTATATGTTCAATAGGAATTTTTCAAGAAGGTCTAATTTTCGTTCAACTATCTAAATCACGAACTACAACGTCTAAGATATATTTTTTAAGGGTCCTAGTTAGTTTGGTTTATGTAGGGATATTTATTTCAGATTCATCATTTTGTTTTGGTTTGTGATGGATAGATTCTGACAAATTTCCATAACTAGAAGTTTTTACAGATTCTATTACTTGATGATTTGATTTTTTGCATGAATGACCCGATTTGACATATCCTCTTCATGCTTCCCAAGTGAGGTCTTAGGATCACATTGAACTATTTCAACAAACAAGACATTATAAAATTCATCCACGAATTTAGTTTTATTATTAATGAATCTATGATATTTTCTTGATGTATAACATCCATGTCATATTCCTTCATTACTTTTTTAGGAAACATAATCTAAATTTTATTTTGTTTTAAGAAATAAAACATTTCATCTAATCACTCTAAAATAATACATCGGGGTTTTCCTATTATTCCATAACCAAAAAGACGATTTCTTATGAATGATTTTGATTAAGACTCTATTTATTATGTAATAAGCTATATTAAATGCTTCATCCCAGAAATAAATCAGTATGCCATATTCTTTGAGCATGGTTCGGGCTATCTCTATTAATGATCTATTTCTTCTTTCTACTGCACCATTCTATTGAGGGGTTCTAGGGAAAAAGAATTTATGACTATAGCCATTTTGTGAGAAAAAGGATTCAATGTCTTGATTTTAAAACCCATGACCATGATCACTTATTAGAGATTTAATTTTAAGTACACTAATATATTCTAGAGTCCTAGTATACCTAGTCAAATGAGGTAAATCTACACTTTTCTGAGATAATAATGATGTCCAAATATTCCTTGAGAGGTCATTAAAAAGAACATAAAAATAGTGCTTCCCATTAAGACATGAAACTCTAGATAGCCCAAACATGTCCATTTGATCCAACTCGAGAGGTTGAGAAGTTGTAACTTCTTTCTCTAGTTTGATTGAGATTTTATCTTTATTTCTTTTTTACCAGGATTGAACACATTATTTTCTCGAAACACTAATTTGGTTATGTATTTAACTAAGCATTTGCTGTTCAAATTATTTAGGGATTTTATATTATATATTCCTAGTTTTCTATGACAGATCCTAGACACATTCTGAAAGGAACTTAGAGATGAATCATTATGTGATTCCAGTGTGTCTTTGTTTACATCATATACTTCATCTTTTCTAAGATTAGTAAATACCAAGTTATTCTTGGAATTAAAAACCTGGCATGAATAATTTATGAATTTAACATTAAATCCATCATCAAACAGTTTTGATATGATAACAATGATATACTTTAATCCATCAACATAATGTACTTTGGAAATTCAGCTGGAGTTAGGGCTACTAATTTGGCCTTAGCTGGTGATTTTTCCATTACCACTATCTCTAAATGTGACATGTTCTCCATCAATATTGATGAGATTACCGAAGCATGAGTAGTCTCCTATCATGTGTCTTGAATAGACACATTCCAAGTACTATATATATATATAGGAACCTTTTGGGTAGTTTAACTACAAAACTATTTATCCAAGAAATGATTTTGGTACCCATATTTTTTTGGGTCTAGAAACATTAGTAATAAATGCTTTAAGATACCACACTTGACTTTTGGGTTTATTATATGTAAAAAATAGATTATTTGGAAAAGTAACATTTTTGGTCATGAAGAACTCGATGAAGTAAAAAAAAATTAGAACTGGAACTTGTAGTACAATCACGATTTTTGGGCAAAGAAGCTGGTTTTCCGGATTTTTTTCCCAAAATATATTTTTGATAACTCTCTTTTTCCTTGTTGATATCATATTGTAGAAGTGTACTATAGAGATATATTTTTACAAAGTAATTGTTTAAGAGTGTCTTAACCATTGGTAAACTTTTCAAAATATTTATTAATTGATCATTATACATTTTTAACTCATTGTTTTCCTTGAGAAATTGAGTCTTCTCTTCTGTTTTAGTTATGAGTTAATATTTGAATGTTATAGTAAGATTATGTGGTTTATCATAAGATTTATATTTATCTATTAGTTCATTTCATGTATGTTACATCATATTACAGTATTCAAATAATTCATCACTTTTCATATTAGTAGACTTACTTTAATTTATTGAATAATAATAATTTTGAACAGGAATGTCTAAGGTTGCCTCAGATTTTTTTAATAAATCACATATTTTCCATATCTTATTTCTCATATTGAGAAGAATAAAATTCACTAATCTATCCTTAGAGGCACTCTAGGTGGCCTTCATGGATTTATAATACATTTTTCCATTTTTCTCAAACTTATTTTTGTTTTTCAGCTTGGGACCGTTAGAATTTACATGTCCCTTTCTCTTTCATTCCGAACATACTCTCTAATCAAACATTTCATTTCATTTACAATCCTTAATCCTAATTTTCATTGGATTATATCTTTCTTTTCAGTTGGGATTTACAAATGAGTACTTCTTTCTCTAAAATTTCTTGAATCTTCTGGAAAACTGGGCCATTTATTATTCACTGTCTGAATCAGATTCTTCACTACTTGTTCTGTCAACATTAGTTTAATCTTTCTATTTTTCATTGATTTTGGAAGTGGTAGTTTTTAAGGTTAAATATTTTATTTTTGGTTCATACTTTACTTGATTTAATTTTAATTCCACTTTATACATCATTAAATTCCCAATCAATTCCTTCACTAGAATTTAATCAATGTTGTGTGATTCACTTATGGATACAAATTTCCCTCACCATCTCTTTGGTAGGCATCACATAATCCTCACGATTTCCTCCAATACTATGACAAATCATCCAAAACAATTCATGAAATTTAAAATTTCATTGAACCTGAGATACATATCAGAAATAAATTCATCTAGATTGATTATAAAATTTTTATATTTAATATTATAAGCATGTATACTCATCTTTTTCACATAAGATGTTCCCTCATGGGAAACTGAAAAAGTGTCCCAAATATCATGGGTAGTTTTTCTAGAAGAAATGTGGTTAAACTCTTTATATCCTCTGAATAGAATAAAGCATTAACTATTTTATAGTAATTATTAGAGGAAGTCTTGGTAGGTTCTGCACAAGTATTTCTAGCCATTTCTCGAATTTTAAATTTAAATTCAATATCTTTCCAGCTTTCAAATCCCATGATTTCTAACTTTATTCTAATTTTAATCTTCCACAATGAAAAGTTTTTTAATTAATAAAATGTTGTCTATTGGTTTCGGCTCCTAGTATATTTTTAGTAATATAAACATTGAAAATATTTCAAAGTGATAAAAATTTAGAACTAATAGAGTTTTTAAGATCTTTGAAATACTACTACAATCATAATTGAAAAGGTTTGAAAAAGCATTGAAAACTAAAGAATTCTAAATGTCTCTGATACCAAATGTTGGTCGGAGAAGATTACAAAAGAGGGGGCTGAATTGAGTATCTATAAAATACCCTGTTAAAATTGGTTCTAAGAAAATTTCCCTCATTTAAAATTAGAATGAATGTCTGTTTGTATTGAATTTATATGAGTCCAAAATTTTTAATTAATTTATCAAAAGATTCATTAGTTCTCAGTTAGATGAATATAAAGATTAATAAAAAAATTTAAACTAATATACAAGGTTAATTCACTTATAAACACTTGATAAAAAACTATAAATGTTTAATTTAGTTTTATGAAAAATGTAATAAACCCAGAGTAAAACTGAAAGGTAAAAACATAGGGGATATAAACAAGAGGTTTAGTCTCATGCATGAATGTTTTCCTCTCTACTCTATGATCACCTGATACCAGGTAGTTTAAATTAATAAACAGTTTGATCCACACCCTGGACCGGGGTTCACATTAGCACAAAAGGCTATCAAGGTCAAACTTGACCTCTATAATACTTATTCATGGGAAAACAAAAAATAGGTTACACATGACCTCTTCCACTATTCAATGTGGGATATATAGAATAATTATGAGATTGAGTTTGAGGATATCAAATATCGTCACTTATTCACATGAATTATTATGTGTAATAGATAGATAAACACACTGATCAAAAGGGAAAATAAATAAACTCAACAGAGATAAAGATGTGTAGAATGGTTTATATGTCTTAGTGTGTTATGTAGTGAAGATCTAAACTCATTTTATGTAGTGGAAATGATATTTTAGTCCACTTCTATAAGTTGGATTCAAAAAGAGTATCATTGTTTATGTGCTCTATATTACATAAGTGTGAAGTGTTCATATTCTTGTTGTTGTTAGGATACTTAGGTCATACAAAAAGGATTAGATTGTCTTGTTAATCTCCCAGAGTATTCTTCAATTGAGTTCTTTGGATTTGGAAGTATGCTCAAGAGTTGGAGGGGATTTTAGTTCTTCTTTTCTAGTTATTCTTTCTTGTGTCTGTCTTCATGATCCACCTTGTAATGATTTTATACTTCAAGGTCCAGTAGTCATGAAGATCTCCCCACTTGAATTTACCTCATACTGTCTACTGAATGTCCTATAGTAAACATTAAATAATGTAAGAATCATTATTTTTTTTCTAAATATTACAATTAGATTTAAAATTGAATTAATTAATTAATAACCGTATGTATGAATATAAATGAGTTATAAGTATTGGTGACTCATTGGTATCAGTCAGTCATCATCAGTGAATCTTGTTATCGATGATTCCACTTCATCGATATCAGTTACTCTAGAAGTCAGTGAGTCATTTGGTCTATCATTCTAATCTTGAATTGGTGAGTCATCATCAATGACTCATTTTGAACTATCCATGCATCACCCATCAGTGACTCGCCCATCAGTATATAGCCCATCGATGTCTCGTTCATCTATATGCATCACATTGGAGACTCATTCATTGGTAAGCATCCCATCAGTGACTCGCTCATTAGTGTGTCGCTCATCGGTAAGTCGTCCAATGGTGAGTCACTTGAAATATCGGTGTGGCCAATCATCAGTGAATTGTCCATTAATGTGTCATTTATTTTATCAGTGAGTCCTACATCCGTGTATTCTTTGATTGGTGACTTCCTCGATCGGTGACATCCACAATTGGTGGGTTATTTGAATAGTGAGTAATTTGATTGGTGGGTCATCCAATTGTGATTCGTTTAAACTATGGATGTCAGAAACATTAAAAAACATATAATGTATTTTTCTTACATTGAACACTACCAAAATATTGGAAGTCGATAAATAAATGTAAATATAAACTTGAAAACATATAGAAACATATATATCCATGATTTATTGACTTATTGAACTGTATTATAATATGTAACATAATTTATTCACATAAAAATATTAATTTACAAGATTAACATGACTTAAAACATAATATATGAATGAATATTATTTGTAGATTAGCATAATTTGTAATTAAGGAAAATTCTACTTCCCAAAGGGCCCAACAATTTGGTTTTCATAGAATACATAATTTTCAATAATCCAAAAAGTTTTGAGAAATAACAAGTGTTGGGAACATGTACTATGTTGCGCTACATTGAAGTTTTCAATATCTGGTTTTCATGATCGGTTCTTCAAAGTGAATATTTTAAGTACTATAGTGCAAGAAGTTTCCAATGCTATTCATGAAAAAAAAAATCCAAATCTACTAAGGCGAACCTCATGCCATAAAATTATTGAATATATCACCAAAATCAGTGTGTTTAAGATAGTTTATGGAAGTGTTCCAATGAATTAATTTTTTCCCCAAAATATTATAAAGGATGTGTTAATAGAAGAGGGTAATTATTTCTATAATTTTTTATTCCACAACTTGCAATGTTTAGGGGATTTTGGTATGATTATCACATTTTTCATCATTTTCTCCGTAGAAAAATCCATAGTGGTAGACCAAGTAAAATATTGTTGTTGTTTTTTCATTTGATTATTTTATCATTTACAATAGAAAAGTTTAACATGTTACTTACTATATTGGAACAAGAACCATATTTTTAAAAGAAAATGTGGACACTCTAATTCACCCTTCCCCTCTTAGGGTGTTCTGGGGACCAATACATAGTTGTTTCTGTAGATCGTTAAGACCACATATTGAATCATGGAGTAGGTCAGTGATATGCTATTAAAATGAATGGAGTTTGTATGATCCTGTGTTTATTTAGTTATTTCTCTCTTTTAGTTTTTTAACATATATTTTAGTTGTTTTTTTTTGTATTGAAATACTCTTGTTTGAATAAAAATAGTCTTGGGATGTGAGGAATCATTGGGAAACTATAGTGGATAGACGTGGAAATATTTATTGCGGGAAATGAATTAAATTTCATCGATATATGACCATTTTTATTAATGGAGTCTAAAAGTATATTGCTTAATGTGTATCGTAGGTTATTGGTATGATAAGAAGGTTCAATGGGTGTTTGGTTTCTTAAAAGGTAAATGCACTGAAAAATAATCTACTTGAAATTTACACATTAAGAAAAGTTATTGTGTGTACTATTATTATTGGATGGATTTATTAAAATTATTCCTTGGAGAAAAGTTATTTAGTGTATTCAATAATGTAGAATTTTCCTGACATGTATCTATATTGAACATAGTTTAATTACTTGACTTGATAATTAAAACATGACATGTTGTTGAATTCTGATTTCTTTCTGTTATAAATCCTCTCCTCTTGAACCTCAGGAATTCTCCAGGAAATTTTGGGGTTTTAACCATTCTTCTAGATGTCTGATTTGTGTGAGAAATGTATAATAAGTATTTATAGTTTGGTTTATTCACTTACATATTCTATAAAAAAATTGGAGGAATACATTGATAGATTTTATTTTTTGGGTTTTTTCATGATCAATATTTACCTAGGAACCTCTTTACAATCATTATCACCTTCTTCATAGGTGATTTCAATTAGGAGAATTTTTTGATCATATTTCCAAGGTAGGGGGCTTAAATCGTAATATTTTGGTTTCATAATTACTTATGTTAATGGATCGTTTTTATATATCCAAAATAATTGGAATCTGATCAATTAAATTAGGTATGGAATTATTCGTTGATTTGCATTGGTTTCACATGGAATCTGACATATCATAAGTCTAATAGATGGGTTATTGAACCATACATATTATTGAATTGGATAGTGTATTAATGCGTGTGTAGCAAGATATGAGAACTTTGTTGATTGTTTGATATAAAATGCCTAATTTATGGATTATATATTATTGATATATTTTTTAATAAATTGTGAAATAAATGAAATTAGAACAAGAAAGAAAAAATATAATTGTCATGATTAATTATTGAAAATTTTGATGTGATATTTTGAGATCTGTATTGTATGATAAGGATTATTTTCAATTCTTAAATGATTATATATTAGGCTTGTCTCTAGAACAGGAACCCTTATATGCTCTAATGTGGATATTGAGCTGTATTGGCCCTTTCTGATGTGATAATTCATTTAGATAGTACATTATGAATAGTCCAATGTTGTAATTATTATAGGGATTTGTCTTGGATACTAAATTTCATATAAGTATTTAACTAGTATTGTTGTGACTATTGAAAATTTATATGATTGTGGTTAGAGCGTTCATGACACATTATTTTAGATATTCAATAATGGAATTGATGAATGTAATTTTACATTGGTTCTTTGATAATGGTTAGCATGTCTGTACTACAAGATCTTAGATATTCCTACATGAAGATGATGCATGTTGTTGTTGTGTTTTATAAATTTCCTAATTAATTAATTCTCATTTTTAACACTTTATTTCAAACACATCATATCATACAAGTTTAATTAGTCATAGTTGTGTCGAACTAATGAGTTATACTCAAAAACTATTTTGGCCTATATTCCGAACCTGAGCTTATGATGTTGAAACAGTTTTGGAAAAGGTAAAAGGTCTTTTCTAAGGAATATATGATTTTTGAGATGATGGAGTGTGGAGTTGAGGATAGTGTGGGGATCAATGCCCAGGAAATTGATTATTTTATTTTAGTCTTACATTATTTTTGTTTTATTCATTCTACCATGACATTTATTAACATTACATAATGTCATTACATTATCAATTTATTATTTACTGGATTATTCTGTTGGATTCTATTTATGTCATCCTCAAGGTCTATAAAATGATTATTTCCAATTGTCATTCTATTTTTATACTTCTAGGAAAATTAATAATATGAGGTATAGTCTCCCCACTATAAACATTACACCCCTGATGCTAATAGGTAGCCACTATCAAACAGAGAGGTCCACTTGAGCTCTCATAACCAACCCTCTCTAGCCACGTGAGAGAGTGTTGGAATAGGGGATGATACTTAAGCATCCAATGAAAATATTATTGTATAGGAAATGTTCTTGTAAAATGAATAATGGGTGGATTATAATTTGTAAGTGTATAGGTAGCCTTGAAGGATTAAAACAAATTTAATGTATACCATCCTAGGTTTTTTGAGATTAACATTGATCATATGTTCAAAGACCTTGAAACTAATTTTAAGGTTTTATTAGTTGTGGTTTGATGAAATTTTTATTTTCTTAAATTGATATTTGTTGTAATAAAGCCTACTAGTTTTTTATTTTCTTCCACAAAAAATATATTTAATGAGGAATTACTTTTTATGGTCATATGATTAGTGGTTTTGGTATCCCTTTTAGTTTATATTATATTTTATGTATAGTTAATTCTGAGATCTAGATGATCACCACACAATTTTAGAAAATTTCAATGTTAGAAGACAATATTTATATATAGATCATGTTATTGAAAATTAAAATAAAAATAGGTGAGGTTCTGTGGACTATAAGAATATATTTTATATTACTGGGATGTAATTATTATAGAAATTTCTTCCTGAAATCTACAACAATCACTTCATAAAGATCGTGGGTTTCAAACTATAATAACAATTCAAATACTAGAAGATTTTATTTAATATTGTTAAATTTGGTTCAATGGTTGTTGGGATCACAACTTCTCATGTTTATATTCCTTTTAATAATAGATTTCCATTAAAAATTTATATTTTTTCCATATAGATCCCTTGAAACTTAATGGAATGGAGTAGAAGACTGAAATCTATTAGGACCTGATCTAGATTATGCTATAGATGTTAATGTTAGATCCATCTGTAAACATGTATATACAATAAAATGATGAAATAAATGTTATTATGTTCATCATGGACAAGATCTATAATTTCATGATGGTTGTTAGGAATTAAATGAATTTCATCAATAAATAATTAAGGGAAACATAATTCCAACATATATTGGTCCAATGAAAATAAATGATCATAGAGATATAGTGTATTTTTGAATGGGACTTACACAAAACCTTGATAAGGTTCATGATTTGTTCCTTTTGTCAATCTGGAGGAATTATATACAAAATCCATCACATGTACCAATATCAGAGTTCATACTATTATAATATCATATTTCTTATGTAAGATAACTAGTAATGATTATAGATTGGAAATATAATGTTATTCCAAGCAATAATACTCAACTACTTTTTTATGGAAAAAACTCTTGTTTGAGGAAAATTATTAGATCTTTATGACATAATGAGTTATAAGTATCCACATTTTTTATTAGTGGAATGAATTTTTATTGAGATAATATTTTTAAGGCGTATTTAATTAAAAATATGGAATTTTTATTAATTGTTAACATTTTAAAAAAATTAAATTTCATTGATTTATTGAGTTACAAAAATAATCAATTTAAGCATACATTACATGATGTACCAAGAAAATCATCCTCTATATGGAAAACATGGTTATCATTCATTACACCTAACACTGAGTTTTAACAAAACCATGATATGTTATTAATATAGTTATATAAACACCACCCTTATAACCTGCTTATTAATCTTCAATGAAAGAATGGAAATAAATACATTTTTAATATAAAATATAATGTCTTGATATAAATTAACAACATTAACAAAAATGTAAATAATTTATGATAAATAATTAAAATGTTTTTCAAAATAATATTTTCACAAAATATGCAATTTTTTTATTTTATTAAACCATAATAAATTAATATTTCACTCTTTTAGAAAATTTATTTTTTTATATAAAATTAATTTTTGAAAAAATAATTTCAAAATTTTTTTATGGTTAATTTTTTTGTATTTGTATAAAAAGATTCATTTTTTTATAAATATAAAAAATTAATTTATTTTAAAAAAAAACATACTTTTTTTAAATTGTTAATAATGTTAATATAAGTTATTTATTTTAAATATACACTCATCAATTATAAATCCAATAATCCTAGTTATTTTCTTATGATCAATTTCTCTTTAAATTTTAAATCATAAACATTGTAAGCATTGTAACATATTCTATTCAAAAACCCACATTCACATCGGGTTTGTGGGAAAAATATGACATTAAATATTTTCAATTCTAAGAATGGATTTAGAAAAATTGTATTCTATTTTATAAATAAAAAATATATATTATATTATAATATAAAATTATCATTTAACCAAAATTAATAGTAATAAAATTAGAAATTATTTTCCATCATTAATGTAAAAATGATTTGTACAAGGGTTAATATAAAAAGATATAGGTTAAAATAACCTAAAACCAGAAAAACTCCAATGGGATGGTAATATTGTGATTTTAAAAATTTTGGATCAATAATGGTGCTTTATTAGAGCCTAGTGAGCAAAAAAATGTTGGTGGAATTAATTCATTAAAAAAATTACATTTGTGTCACTCACTTCAATAATAAAAGGCCACCCCCTTTTCACTGTTCTTTACACACTCAAACACTTCAATTTCATACAATCCATGAAAACATAACTACCCAAATTCTCTAAAATAATCTTATAAGCCATATATTGAAAAAATCCATCCTTGTAATAATTTTTTGACAACCTAAGGATGATACTCAAAAAAGATGTTACGTTCATAAGATATCATTTTTGGTTTATTTATTCACCAAACTCCTAAAATTAATATTATACGAGTTTTATTAATAACATTAGAAAATTCCATATAATAATACATTTTTTATTTATAGAAACTAAATATAATCACCTCAACATTCATCAAAATCCAAAAATTACATGAATATTTTGAACTTCAATACTACAATATTTAATCATCATCCAAAAACATAGTTTTTTAAATGTGATTTTTTATATTTAGTTTCATATTATTTCTTTCTACATTATCATTAAATTTTTATTATAATATTTCATTATAAATAAATTTATTGAAATTTATTTTTACAACTATAAATAGTACTATTTTATTTTATTTTTTAATCAAAATATAATATACAAGACCATGGTTTTATATCTATTAGAAACGGAATTATATAAATGATTGTGAATCTCAATCATATGTTATGTGTCTATTATCATATTATACACAACATAGGTAGTTTTAGTGGTTCTGAGGTTTAATGTAAGACTAAATATCTAAACAAATATATATATTTTTCATTCTATATTTACTATTTTATTTTCAATAAAGTTATTATAGTAAATAATCCACCCTAATTTATAATACATGATTTTATATGGATAAACATATTTCACATTATTCTATGGTCATATGACCCACATGAAAAACAAAAAATTGATGAAGTAGATAATTATAACATAATAGTATCATGGTAATCATGTTGAGAATAATATTTTTAGAATGATTAATATTCCAAATTATAGTTATTTTATAGAATAAATTTTCACTCATATACACATATGTATTTCAATGAATGTTATTGGTTCATTAGTTTTCTTATATTAAGTCTTCTACTCACATAAAACACTAAATCTACAATCTATGTATAGATAACCCTACTCTATAATCATGTAATGAAATAACCCTGGTACGATTTGGATGCTCATGTAATATATAGATTTAATGTACGTAGTGGATTTTTATATAATATTCCATATATCATGGGTCTGATGTTTCTCCAATTATTAAAAATATTTTATTTTTTAATGATTTCCAGGATATGATTGATATATGGTTATATGTTATATTATTATATGACCAAACATAATTTCTTTTAAATGTTAATTACACAGACTGGTTATACATCATGATTTAATGCGGTTTATTTGTGTATTGTTTATTAATATTATGTATTTTATTTCTCATTGATAGATGGAATATATTATATGAATAGTTAATAAATTTTTCCATGGTTATGGATTCAAAATTAATTTTTACTAGATACCAATTTTTGTTGATTGAGTAAAATTATTCTGGACATTTGGTTCCATTATCATGATCTATGTAGTTATTTTTCTGATATGGAATTAATGCACATAAAATATACCCATTTGTTTTATGATAATGAATTCATAGAAAATTGTTTACTAGAAATTCCATTATTTCACTAGAGAGCAGGGAAATAAATAGAAAATTAATATCTCTCGGGATAATTTAATGAACAAGTTTTTGAATAAAATTATCAAAAAATTTAGATATATGACTTTTATCTATCATAATCCATAATATGTAATTATATGATTATTCATTCATTTGACCACATGAATGTTAAAAATATTGTTCTATTTATTTTTAGGTTTTCATTTTTTTCATTATAAAATTATTTGATGGTTATTAATTTCAAATTGAAAATATTTTATATAGGATATCCATAACATGATTATTATAAATCTATAAATACAATTTTTTTATTAGAATTTATTTCCATTAAATTAATTTATCATTTTATCGAGTCATTTATATTAAGAAAACAAAAAGAATATTATTATAATATTTTTTAAAATTGTTATATTTGGAAAATCATAAAAAATTTCATAAATACATCCAACTAATATTTTGAAACTAAAAATGATATCAATATAAATATTATTGGATAAAACATTTTAACATAAAATTTTCCTATAATGATTGAATGTTTGGATTTACTACTTATTGATTCTCCTTTATATAAAATTAAAATGTTTTCAAATATAATATTAATACATATATATATATATATATATATCCATTATTCAATTAGTTATTTATGGATGTTTTACATAGATATATATATGATATAAATAGAACTCTATTATCCATATTTTATTAAATTTTAATGTATATATTTTGGAATAATAATAATGGAAACCATGTGTTCATATTTTTTAATTATACATACCAAGTAACAATATTTATGATTTCCCAAAATGTATTTGTAAAAAACATAAAATACAATTAACAAATAGAAATTGAAAAATATTTTATAGATGTAGAATTTATGGGTTTATATTAATGTAAAATCATTTTCATTGAATCAAATTTTCAATTTTAAATAACATGGACACCAATATATATTACTAGGTGGCTAAGGTAAATCATAAAAATTATTAAAAATAATTAATTAAAATATTGAATATGTAAAAATAAATTGTTTTTTTCTTTCCTTTGAAAAACATTTAAAATTAGTATATCCAAGAATTGATGTAATAAGAAAATATAAATACTATATTATATTAAAAAAACTAAAAACTACTATTAATGACATATAAAATTAAAAACAATTTTTATATAAATTTTTTAATTATTATTATTTCCTAATGTTTAATTATATTTATTTCATTATTTATTTATTATTAAATAATTGTAAATGTTTATTTAGGAGTTTCTAATGATTAATGGGATTTAATTTTGGAGTAAAAAAACAATGGTGTAAATATTTGATCACTAATATATGACTATATTTTGAGTAGATGAAAACAAGAATTTTGTTGGGATTGGAATTTTATAATCCATTATATATTATACATTATATCATTAGTTTTGTGACACTAAGTATCATTTGAAAACTAGATTTTATATTATGTTAAATATAAAATCTAATGGAAAAAATATATAAAAAAATTCAAAATTTATATTTATTTCTAATATTCACCCACCCATAAATAAATTCAAATTGTTTTAAAAATTAAGACAAAAATTAACTATATATTCCTAATTCAATTTAATGAAAAAAATATTTTTTAGGATAATAAATTTTTCTATGTGTAATATTAATAAATTCTTCATTTTTTTATATTTATTGATTTAAGTACCATAATTTTTTAATTTTATTTTCCAATTCATTATAATTTTATTAATTTAATTATCATAATTTAAAATGTGTCTTTATATACTCACATGTTTAGGAAGGAAATAAAATTCGATAAAATTTTGGAAAACTCAAAGTAATTTTATATTTTCTATAGTTTATTTCATATAATATAATAACATTATATATCTTCAAGCACATATATCAGAATAATCCAAGATCCTGAAATAACAAACAATTCTAGGTTTTTATCAGTAAACAACTCAATAGTGACAATTCGAGATGTTGCTATTTATTAAACAAATTAAATCATATGAATGAGAAATTTTAGTTGAAAAAGATAAGTAAATAAATATACTAATTATTAATAAACTCTTTTGAAATAGTGGTCTCTTATATAATAATCATCACATAGAAAATATTTTCTTCCCTTTACTACCCATTACACAATAATTCCTTATGTCATAAAGATCAAACATTAACACAATAAAATTTTTTATTAGTGGTTTTAATGAATATTTACCATGCATGTATTCCTATCCATTGAGATGGCCGTATTGGATTTAGGCCTGAACTATAATAATAATATTATTTAATATTACAAAAATCATAAATATGACTTGATATTCATTGATTGGATTAATTATGTATAACATCCTATCACTTGTTATAATATTTAAATATATTTATATATTATACCATAATATATAAAACTGTATAAAAATACATAATAAAAGTTTATGATAAGGTTGGTGAACTAAACATACATGATATTATCAAATATTACACCCCTGTATTGTAAAGACTTAATATAATAATAAAACTAATAATTCATCACCTATTAATGTAAATAAATAACTATGGAACACAATAAAAATGTAATTATGTTTTTTAAACATATATTATGAATCTATATTATGGAAGATGTTATTTTTATGAATGTAATAGATATTCTACAAGGATAACCATCTCATGATAAAGAGTTAATGTATATTTTTCAAAAACAACACCTATATAACATTGAGAAGGTTATAAAAATATGGGATCCATATTCATGATAGTGGAATGATAATATAGAAGAATATTTTTGAATATATTCCTACTCTATCAAAAATATTCATATGAAATAGATGATACCATAATTAATACACTTTCATATGGGGTAATATAGATAATGAAGCTCTATCAACATAAATATATACAAATACATGAGTAAATAACTTTTCCCATATAAAAAATAGTCATTCCAGGGAATAAGGGTTACCACATAAGAAACAAATATGATAATATATTATAATTCCATCCATCCTATGATATTATTTATTCAATATTTTTAGTTTTGTTATATTTTTATTTTAATCTATATTTATATTGAAAAATAACTAAATATGGTTGGTTATTTTTAGAGGGGTAGTGTATTTTTTATTTGATGAAATAATATTTACATGTTTTTAAGTATAATTTATTATACTTGTTATACACATTGATGTGTGGTTAGGAGTAGGTGAAATTTCTCCGTCATAGATCATTATAATGTCACTTTTCTATACATTGGCTCAATTGAGATTCAATATCATTGTATATCTAATATTATAATGGCGAAATATGTTTTTAATGGAATAATTTATTTCATTGACTGTATGAGGTTATGCACAACACCATTGATTAATCATAATATGAATATAGACATTAGGAGAGGAGTTTTAGGGTTGAAAATCCCAATATACCTCTATACACTCATTTAGTTTATAAACAACTAAATATAGAATGATGAATTATTTTTCTAGGGAATTAATTAGAAAAAACATTTCTAAATGGAATTTATAATTGTATACATAAATAGGTATTTCATTGGGGATAAAAATATTTAAAATAAACTGGTATTATTATTATATAATGAATCAAATAAATTAAAAATACTAAGCCATAGCTATGTTAAAAAACTAATTATTTTTCTTCAAAATGAATATGTTTTCAATTAAGATAAATTTAAAAAACATGGAAATATATATGTTTCATATAATATAATAATAATTAATAAAAATATTATATTATAAAACGATGCACAACAACAAATATTGTAGCATCCTTGAGTGAAAACTAGGATTCTAGCCATGGTGTTGTATTATTGGGATTATTAATAATTGAAAATTATTTGACGACAATTCAGAAAATAATTTGATAAGTATTTTCATGAAATAGAACATAGTAGGAATTTTATTTTACATGTTTGTAAATTATTGGTTTTGGTTTTTCAGAGAATTAATCTTTTAATTTTAAAGAAATTATTTATTCCCAATGGTTAATAGAATATTTCACCATGTTGGGGATATTAATAATGTTATTTTCATCCCCTATCGATTCAATGACTATTTCCCATGGGACTATGTATACCATGTACATTGGTGTATATTATAATGTTTAAAGAAGGAGTTACATTTTTATAAATTAGATAATGATATTTAATTTTCATAAAACTTTATAAAGTAAATAAAAAACATATATAATTAGCAAAAAACTAAAAAAGGAGAAGATGAAACATGATAAAAAAATTTATAGATAACTAGCCTAAGTAGAATTATCATTTCACCCAACTAATTCCACCAAATGGTAGGAACCATGAATCCCTATATACCATATCAAGTAGAGAATATGTGATGGTCAAAAAAATATTGGGTAAAATATACATGTTATTAATTCGAAAATAAAATAATAAATACCCATACCATCCAAATTGTTAAACAATAAACCACTAAAAATAAATAAATTGAAAAAATGTATTATCAAAAATGAAATGTGTAATAAATTAATATAAAAAATATCATGTGAAAGAAATAACAATCAATTACCTAAGGGATGAACACATTTCAAAATTACAAAAAATAATTATAAATCAATCAATCTCTATGTCCAACATTTATCTATACTACATCACTGCTCTCCCTAACTCATAAGATACACCATCACAATCATGATAGTTCACACTAGTGGCCCTACTCAATCAAGTAAAGTTGCACATCTTACCAATAAAAATTTCAACTTTTTTACAATAAAAAATAATACATAATATCTATAAGAAAACTTAGGGGAATGTTCAAGGATTTTGAAATGAATCTCAATAGACCACCACCATAGAAAACATATTATATGACTTTATATATAGGTCGTTGCACAATTTATTTTTTATCATATATTAAAAATAAAAATATCTATAATAAAATAATAATATCGATAAAAATAATCGTCGTTAAATTAATAAAAATGAAAAAAACCTTGAGTTATAGACATTAAATAAAGGTACATCTATCCCCACTAGACTAAACTAGGTGATTTATATCTAAAGGATCTCCCTTCCATAAGAAAGCATGCATATATTACTGAGACACATTAGATTTAGATGATGTATAAATGAATATTCATGAATTGAAAACACATGTGCATTACCACAATAGTCAATAAGACAACAATTAACTACTAGAATCTATGAATCCAATCTGACTATATGTACTGGTGACCGTACTATATACTAGATCCTAGAGAAAAAGGAATGTCACAAAATTTTTATAGAAAAAAAATCAAGTATAAAAAATTGTGCAATAGTGTAAATATCTCCAAGAATTTCATCAGATATGATCCTAATATGTTACTATAAAAGGATTCCCATAAATCAATGGGCTTGACTGATACACTATAATTGGGTTCCCATCCATGTATCCAACATCACTAAACATCCATGATAGCAAACCACATTACAGTTCCTTTCTCTCATCTATAGTGGTGCATCCGTAAACATTCTCCATTATCTACCTAATCAATTTTAGGTAGACCCACCCAATAAAAGATATACCATAATAAATATCAAGTATAGTGCTAGATCAATTTCTTCCAAAGGGTCTCCTCATATATAAATTTTTTGAACATTAACTATATAGAACACTTGGAAAATGACCAATAGTATGTGGGTTGATCCAATTAATGTAACTGACATCCAAAAATACGAACTAGCAGCCCGAATATATTCAATGAAAAAGGTTCTCAAGGAAAAGGGTAAATCCATTTTCTAAACACATTATTCAAAAATCAGAAATACATTTGCGGATAAAATCTCAGATCATAAAATGTGGGGCTCAAACTATCCTCAACAAAAATAAATATATTAGTTTTCTACAATAGGCCATCATATTGTAAGTAAAGAATCAATACACTCCCATTATATAATTATAAAATATCCCAAATTCTCATTAATGTAATGGAAACAAGGTAACCGGTTCCACTATCACATTGAATAACTCAATCAACAAACAAAAAGTGGAAAATACCTAATTGGTATTCAATAGACTCAACCAAATCCATAATCCGAAACACACCCACAAGGGAATATAAAATCTATATAACACCCATAAGGCCATTCTCAATGGACATTATGAACTCCAAAAAAGTTGGATACCCTACAAGTGCTCCCCATAAAAATAAAAACATTTGGTGGAATCACATTTCAAAATTACCTTATTTGATATATTTTAAAAAAACATATTATGAGTCTATTTCTTTCCTAAGTGAATCTAAAAGGGTTCCTCACACCCATCTCAACAACACTACAACACAAAACTATAATGTCAATATCAGAAAATTAACAGAAGACAAACACTATAAAATTCTGATCTAAAATCATATTATCTATTCATCAACACTTTAACCATGATAAACAAATCCTAATATCTTGGACCAATACAAGAACTCCCTAATGATATACATGATCTTCCATTCTAGGATATTGTTTAAGGAACATTGAAGATAAATTAATTGGAATCCAAAAACAATGAAAAAAATGATCCCATGACCAACACTCCATCATCATATCTGAAACTCATCCTTCTAGTGTCTTATGAATCAAGCCCTTGAAAGACATAAACCTGTTAATGACTACCTAATCCAAAATTATTCCCATGTGGCCTAAAAATTCAAAAAGGATTCCACTATAAAGATATTTTTGTTAAAACACATATAATAGACTAATTCAAATTCAAATTCTATGTAAATGTATTGAAAATATGAAATCATCCAAAAATGGGGAGATACATGACATGTACCTCATGTTGAAGACATGTCCCATCAACTGTAATCCAAGGCTATGTACCTCAAGATAACATGTTGTCAAATTCACAAAATATATGGGAATATTATCTTGTAAATAGTGAAAAAAGGCATATATTATAATGAAATATTTATATTAATGTTTTCCATAGTGGTTAGTAAAAATATAGTACATTTCGATTATGCATGTATATTGCATAGGCTCAGGCAACATTCAACATATGTCCATGTTCCCCCGATACAAGTTGTCTTTCCAAATAATCTACCAATACCTAATCCACCACTATAAAGTGATTCAAATATGTTAACACACCATGTAGTCATTTCTTCATCACCACTCCCAAAATTATGAACATGTTTGTTTGTGTTATTATAACTGTTCACCAAACACATGGGTTTTTTCGAATAACAAATCGCTAAATTGGCATGAAACCCTAGATTTCTATCAAAAACCAATAATAAACCCTCAGTTGGTCCATTAAAAATTATATGTGGAAACATAAACATAAATTAAAAAATAAATATTGATTTATAGAAAAAATAAATAAAATGGTCCTACCCAAGTGAGATTATAGTTGTATAATAACACTGGATCCATGACATGCACTAATCAACACATTATCTACCTCTGAAAGAATTTCATGAGTGGTCCCCCATCCTTACTATCCCGTATAATCCATCTCCATATCCAATTTATGTGAAAAATTATCCCCAAAATATACACAAGTGAAGCCGAATTTAATAAATGAGAATAAAATTGGAATAAATACAAATAAAAAAAGGGGTAATACCTTAGGCTCAACACCCATAATGTGGTTATGTCTCTCAAAGGAAATTTACCAACCTTAAAACAAAATTATGGATATAGAATCTCAATATAATCATTCTTTAAAAAAATATCTTTAAATGAAGATGAGTGAAAATGTTTATATTTTTATAATTATGTACTCCATGAAAATTTGAATGGATCATATTTATACCAAATTAATGTCCTAATTTAAAAACCAATAATCTTGAACAATGTGATGTTTTTAAAATTCTCTATCAATATCTCACATGAAAAATTATAAATTTTCCCTATAAAACATTAGGGAAAACATTTAATCTCTACAGATATGAAAAGAAAGATAATGATATGAGTTTTCCAAACCTACACATCATAAGAACTTCTTCAACCTGGGTAGTATATGTGGTAAAAATTAATTCATTTTCTTATTTAAATAACTTGTTCATATAATACTATATAGACTATACAATTACCCATATTATATTCTTCACAACTCATTACCAATAAGAGATACATTCAACTATGATGAATAAGAAAATCATCAACATAAGAGTATTATTATCATTTCCAAACAACCAATAATCAAATAAAAAAATCCCATAATAGGTCAATTACTAAATGAAATTGATATGCATGGAATATCTTATCACACCTGAGTTTTTTCATAAAATCAACAACAACCTACAGTAATTCCAAGATCACTAGGAAAATCAACCTCTATTCTAAAAAACCATGTAAGAGAAGGTTCATGACATATAAAGTATTATAGTGAACATCACACTATTAATATTCTACATTAACATCTATCAAAAACATGTTTGTACTCATGCCCACACAGTAAATTTCCTAACGTAGCTATTCTAAATGTAACACACCATGGTGTTGTTAATTTTGATAAATTAATTTAATATTTTATATAATTAAAATTACACAAATTAGTGTGTCTATTTTTCATTACACACAATATTATTTTTGGAGTACATTATATTCAATACCATTTTAATTGTGTTCTATAGGAAACACTTGCTGAAAAATCATTACACACAGAACCAACTTTTAACAAAACCCTGATATATAATTAATATTTTTTATTAAACACATCCATTATTAACTAACATTTAAAAATAGATAGAGGAATTTTAATACGATTTGATAATTATTATGTATAAGGTTTTATAGAGTTATCACATAATTAGATAATGGTATATACTATTATGAAAAGTGTATACTTGTTTTGAAAATACTATTTTCTTAAAAAAGTAAATGTATTTTTTTGAGAAAATTATTGAAATTTATTTTTCACAATTTTAGAAAATATATTTGAAAATATAGACATTTTTTAATCATTTAAAATTTATCATAGGGTTTATTTGATTAAATTTTTAGAAAAGAATCATTTTTAATGAATAGTGAGGAATTCTAAATTTGAATGGAAACATATTTTTTTTAATTTCATTTATAATATTATCCAATATTTTAAAATAATTTTAATGAAAAATTATATCCATTATACATGTAGTAAGAAAATTTAGGTCAATGTAGTCAATTTCATATTCAATTTAAAAATAAAAACTTAGTAATCTTTTGTCAATTTTCTATTTAAAAACATGCATTCTCATTGCTTCTCCAAGGTTAAATTTAAATTATATTTTTTCACTTATATAAATGGAATTGTGAAATATGGATTAAAAATTTGGAATTATAATAATGTATATTATCTAATTAGATCATCTTTATTATGGATATAAATTAATAGTATAAACAATAAAAATTATTTAATATTGTTATGGTAAAAACGACTTTAGGATGGGGGGGGAGGGTAAACAAAGAACATAAGGGTGATAAACCCAAAAATTATTATAAAAACAATTATTTGAAATTTTTTCGACGTGAAAACATCTATTATAAAAAAATTTCCATTATTGGTTTCTTAATACATGAAAAAGACATTTGTTGAATTCTTTCATTCCAAAAAATTCATTTCTTCCACTCACCTCCTGTATAGAAGAAAACCACATATACTATCCCCTATAAAACTATAAGCCCATTTTGTTCATCCATTACAGAATTTAATCTCTTAAAAAAATCCCACAAATCATCCAAGATTCCTCGTATTAGGCAAAAAGTCGTCATGGGAATTCTTTTTGTGCAAACCTATAGCGGATAACCAATGAAGAGATAGTGTTTATAAAGAAGTATTTTGGTATAATTTAATATTCCAAATAAATAAATTATTATTTTATAATTATGATATAATAATATAATTATGTTATAAATTCATATATATTTTTAAATTATTTTAATGATGTCAAACTTCCCTCAAAAATTTCAAATTGGATATCAAATCATCATTCATTTTTATGGATGAAAAACATCTAGTGAACCGATGTCATTAATTCTTCTAATATCTCCTCAAATAGATGGGTATGATAATGGATATAATGTATATATATGTTAATTATGACATATTTATGGTTATATATTCATTATTTAATATATTACCTTTTTACATTCTAATCCATCGGTGATACTATAGTGTTCCTCATGCGTTCAGTGGACTACCGTGCAAAGCGATGTGATTCGTTTTAAGTAAATATTTAACTTTAAATATAAGTAATATAAATGAAATTATTTATATATTAATGAAATAATTATAATTATGGTAATATAATATATCATTCTCTTTTAAACCTCTTAACTCACTGAGTGATGATAACTTTATTCATGAGTGTGTGGACTACCACCTTTAATAAGCCAGTGACTCTCTTTTCATCACATCACCACATAGTTGATATGTATATGTATATTTAATAATACAATATGGAATTGATAATGTTTTTGTCATTTTATAATGAAAATATATTACTCACCTCTTTCAATAATATTGGTTGAATAGTAGAAATGTTACTCAAGTTGTAGATTGTATATTTTAACAATGATCGAAACATAAAACATTTTTTAAAACCATCTATATTTAATTGTAATAAAATTTTGATTTATATATAAATATGATAATTATATCATGAAATTAATTTTTTATATAATTTTTTTTTATTAAAATTACTTTACAGAATTTAAAAAATCCAAACATATATTAAAAACAAAAAATTTGATATAAAAATGTGATATTAAAAAGAAATTATTAAATGGTTTTTGAAAGGCCATATGTAAAACATATATGATATGGTATACATAATTATAGTTTTCTAATTTTTTTATAATAATCTTAAATGTGATATAATTTATTTTTCAATGTGTACTATTGAATTTGTTATAAATTATATGGGATTTGTAGTCTCTCTTTTTTGGAGAAAAATTCAATTTCACAACTCATTTATTATATGTAGTTTATATACATCATAATATACATGTTTTATTAATTATTATATTATTATCATGAAATTTAATTTATCATTTGATGTTAATCATTATTTTTTTTACGATTCAAAATATTACTGAAGTAGTAATAATTTTTTTCTATTTTTATTCTTTGATATGTACGTTAGGTTATGAACCTATAATCTTTTACTAGATGTATATAAAACCTCTTTTAATAGTAATATAATGACATTATTTATCCTCATTAAATTCATTTATCTATTTTATTTTATTCTATCATTGGGATTATGATTCAATGTTACAAAAGTCTTACTAATTTTATTTTATAATCGCATCATTTATTGAGACTGTTTATGATTAAGATTATGATGAAAAAATATTATTACCCATATATCAAGAAATAAATAAATGTTCTTATACTCTGATGATTTTTTATATGTTCATGTAATATATCTATTTTCCTCTCTTCGGTAAATTATCTAATTTTAAGAAAATACGAATTTATTTCTCCCTTCGGTCGAAAACCTATTTTTTTTACAATATCATGTCTTCTAAAATAGTTTTATTAAAGGGTTTTAACCATATCAAAGTGATATTATAAATATATTTTATGAATTTTTTACTCTAAAAAATATGTTTTAAATGAATATGATTTTATTTTTTATACCATTTTTTATATCAATTCAATTTAAAATTGAAAATTAATCATTGTTTCATCATGTATTACATGTACGTAATTTTCCACCTTTATGAATAATTTTTTAAAAATATATATATCTTTATAATTACTTGTTTCTTTCTAATAAAAAATTATTTTTTAAAATAAGTATTATTTTTTAAAAATTAAATATTATATTTTCCTCATAAAATATATTAAATTATTTTCAAAACCATATTTTATATGTTTCTAATACTTCATGAAAGGAAAAGGATTTTGTAAATGTTTTTTTAATAATAGTGATTTTCAAAGAATTTCTATTTCCCTTTAAAAAATTATAAGTGATCCCTTGAAATCTACCTCTCTCTAAGATTATATATTTTTATGTTATTTTTTACTACGGATATGATCCAAGAACACCATTTATATTCATTCATTGAATGATTTATGAATATGATGAAATGACATTAATGAAACACATTTCTCTTCCATGGGTTATATAGTGATTGAAAAATTATGAAACCCTACTATTTTCATAAGTTACTCTCTAATATAATAATGAAGTTATTATGTAACTTGTTAATTTTCCATAGATTATGATATGAAGAAATATTTCTCATTTCTGTTTCTTTTTATTGGTAATGATATAATTTATGATTTATGATATTTTGTAACACTTATATATGAATTCCATTAAGGGGAATTTTATGCCTATGTCACCCTATAATGTTTTGGGTAATGATAAATATTATTTTAGATTTAAGTGTACATTAGTTTTTTTCCCAATCCAAAAGTGCAGGGTACCCAAATGGTTATCCCAGTCATGAGGAAATAGGGTTCCATGGAGGTTATCCTAATCTTGAAGATGATACATGGGTGTCTAGACCAATCCTAACATGTTAAGAATATAATGGTGTTTCATTGACATAATATTTTCTATGATTATTTATATTCCTCTAATCTAGTTCTTATTGTAATTTCATACTATCATGGATTATATTCATTGATCTCATTATGAGTAATGTCTCATGAACATTAGGTTTTTATGCTATGACACATCTATAGGATATAAGATATGAAATTTGGGTCTCATCTATTATCCACATGTAATCATACCCTTTTTTTAATTCTTTGTTTATGAATTTCTCTTTTCTACCTTTATGAACCATATGAGTGCACACAATATTTGTTTCCTTTCCCCAGGATATGAAGAACCATTTTTTATAAGGTATAATTATGAAATTCATGATATGGGAAGATATTCAGGGAATATATTTATTATTAATAATTGTATAAGAGGATTTCATACATTGTATCCAAATAAAATAAACCATTATGTTTTTCAAGGGTGTGTTTCTATAAAGTATTGAATATTCATATAAAATTATGTAATATAAATTTGAAAATTCTATATACCAATCGATATTATTAAATAATTTGGTTAGTTGAATAGTTGAAATTGGTCGTTAAAACCTTAGTTATAGCCCGAAGGAAAAATCTAAGGATAATATTAAGGATGAGAAAAAGTATAGGAATATGTCACGAAATTTTCTTCATTGTTAAAAAGAGGTGTTTAATGTGATAATATCTCTGTATATGAACTAAATCTATATTTTTCTCAATCATAAAATTATATAGGTGTAATAATTTTAAAATTTGGGCATTGAACTAGTCTCAATATTTAACAGGTGAACAAAAAGAGGCATTATTTCTCTTATTTTGACACTCCATAGGGATATTTTTATGAAATTAAAAAGTTATTTACGAATTATAATGGAGTATTTGTCACGACCCATCCCAGTGGGGCCCGTACCGAGACTCCCCATGCACGCCTCCAATAGGCTAGGGGTTGGTGAAGAGCACCGAGTAGGAATTTTACTAACATGAGAGGAATTACTTAAGTACCTATACACACGAACACATCTTCTAGCCCACAAATGTTGAATTGTAAAAACACTATGAAAAAAAAATGCATGAATACGACTAAACCCAACCAATAGAGTACAGCGGAAAGTAATGTACAGAAAGTAGGCTAGGCCAGAATACAATCCCACAAAATAATCAAGAGTCTCAAAACTGCAAAGTCCAACCTATAAACACAAACGGTGTCGGGACTGCTGCTCAAAGCCGTAGGAATTCCTCAGCCTGTAGGAAACTCAGAAAGCTCAGTTCTGTCCTGGTCTGCCCTGTTCTCTGTCAAAAGTATTCTCGTCTATAAAATACATGACACGTGCGGGAAAAGCCCGTGTAGGGGTGAGTATGCCAATACTCATTAGAGGACCCCGAAAACCACAAAGCAGTACACAATGTAAAGGTACAGTCAGATATGCACAGTGTATGTCAAAAGAACATATAGCACAAACCTGATATACTCCAAATCCAAACACATAGTCTAGAGACAAGTCACACAACCACATATCCCCTCTAGGGGTTCAGTTCAAAGATTCCACAAAGCACTCATTCTGGGAGAAAACACTCCATGAGTCTTATAGCTCTAACGACGTTCGTCCGAGAAGTATTGTTCATCGGGAATTGTCACAAGAGGTAGTTATACTCATTATGGGAGACACATTACTGAGTGGGAAAGATCATGATATATAGATGAGGATTACTACCAGGTCCATGGCGGATATTGCGACTCATCTGGAGTTCACCTGCTAGGTAGAGGATCAACGCCTGATGGAGTTGGTCTCGTCGATGTCAGACTATACCTAGGGTCAACAATGGATAGAGGATCTCGATTTAGGCCTCTTGGATGGATTCATGACTCTATCACGGAATATCCTGCTGAAGGGATCATACTCCTGTGGAAGGAATCGATACTTGACCTTCATGGGAACGAGAAGAAGGGGCACTAACCCAAACAAAAGATGTCCAGGTTGTGGTGAATAAGAGGACCATGCCGTTTTCCAAAAAGTACACGGAGTGTAGAAATGACCGTGTTGTCTGACCCTGGGTACATCCCGCATACAACATCCCATGTCGTAAGGCTGATCGTGTAGAAAATTGAGTGCATGGTGTGTAGTACAATGTACACGCCGTGTCTGAGTGACTGGGTTGTCTCTGTGTACGCTGGTCATGTGCCCGTACATGGTCATCAACCAATCTACTCCAACCCATGTAATTAGTACGTGGGGTGACCTGTGTTACTGGCCTCGCTTAGTCGTGTGATGGAGTATGCAGTCATGTACTCCATCCCGTGTTTGTGTACCCCTGGATACACACCGAGTCCTGCGTAGTTGCCTCTTCCATGCTACACGCACCTTGTTCTGAAGCTGTGTAGATCACCCCTTGTCTGTGTACTTCCCAAATTACACATCGTGTTTCAGGGAAAGTCTAACACGTCATGTGACCAGGGTCACACGCCGTGTGATTCCTCTCTGGCCCAAAAAACCCTAGCTACTGTCGCCAGTACTACACAGTGTATTCTTAGGAAGTACACGTTGTGTATTTTGAAAATTTTTAGAAACGAGGACCTCCACCATGGCGCATCCAGTGATGCCTCATTCATCAATCCGACCATCCGATTGCTGAAAAACACAATAATCTAGGTCTCCCCAACGACCCGAGGTCATTTTTGTTGTTTTCTATCCTCTGATCAGCTCCGAACACAAGTTTTTATCTTCCTGTGTGAAGAACACTCGAAGAACACTCTCTCCCGTTCTGAGCTGATTCTTACTCTTTCATGGCCATCGCATCTCCGTAGGGTCGTTGCAATGTCGAGTCTCCAGTTTGGGATCATTACATCGCAAGACGGACGTGCAACGATCTGTTGTTCATCGACCCATGGATAACATGAAGAACAATTTAGAAGAAAAGGGGAAGGGGAAACCCATAGAACAAATTGAGGAACAAACCTCTGCCGTCATTCATCACAACATTGACCAGCTCTTGTTAATAGGCTTAAACAAAGAAAAAATCAACCACAATAATCATTTTGGATTAATTCTCCATTACCATCCCAAATAAAATCCCTCACATAAGAACGTACGAATCTGTGGATCAACATATTCGTGGTTGATCCTCGTTCATCGTTTAAATTTAAAAATGGGGGAAAAGGAATAAAATAACAACACCTAACTTTACGAAATGATTGACCATTAACGAAAGGGTTGAGTTGCAGTCGTCATCGATATCCTTCAACATCATTGGTGCAGCGAATCTCAACATTGATCTGTCGTCGTTCGTCGCTGAGAGTTTGCTCCAACGCTCTACAGATTCTACAGAGATTTCTCTCAATCGTCACCCATGAGAAATATCCGATTATCCAAATAAAAAGGGTGACATCCCAATACTCTATGTCATAAATGAGTTATTTTTTCAGTTTTTGAGTCCTTATGACACGTCATTAATTAATGAAATGGATTCCCCATCGTCGCGCTGTAGCGGATGTTTCCATAAAAGAAATAAAATAAACATGCAAATTTATTTTATTTTATTTTATTTTACTTAAAATGTCTGAAAATTAACGTTTTCCCTCGACTCGCGCCAGTCTAGGTTAGGCTCGTTTTTAGGTAAATTGGTCATCCTAGACACAATGGTGCCCTCGGATTTTTAATCTGGGTGTCCGTTTGGAAACCGCCACAGCCGCGCACAAGTGCCGACTCACTTAACAAAAAAAATTCAAACCACCATTCTGGGCTCACTGGGCATCTGAATGATGTTCCATTTTTTTTCTCAGAATATAAATAATTCCATATAATATTTAAATATAATACCCTGAAAATTTGAGACATTACATTTTCCCCACCTTGGGGCATTACATCCCCGAAAAGCCAAAACAAATGTTACTCAGAAAGATGTGGGTACTGGGAATGGATCTGGGCCTCTCACTACGACAGGCTCCTCTGATGATTCCCGTGATTCCCCCGGACACGTACCAAGGGAATCCTTATCCCACGAAGGATCCTCTCATGCCGATCCTCGATCTCCACCAGGTACTCAGCAATGGTCACTCCATCCTCAATTTCCAGCTCTCCCCAGTCGATGACATACGATTGGTCATGTGCGCAACTCCTTGGCTAGGACTTGTGGAAGACATCATGTACCTGATGCAACTGTGGCAGTAGAGCTAGGCGGTACGCCACCTCCCCTACTCTTCACAGTATCTTGAAAGGTCTGATTAACCTTGGAGATAGCTTGTTGCCTCGGCCAAATCTCTGAAACCCTCATCGAGGTCAGGACCGAAGAAAGATGTGCCTCCCTCTTCGAACACCAGAGGGCTCCGTCATCTGTCAGCATAAGACTTCTGCCATCTCTATGCAGTCTTCATCCGATCCCGGATGTCCTGCAACTTCTCGGTGGTATCTCACACCAACTCTGGACCCATGAGTGCTGACTCTCTGGCGTCGGTCCTGCAAAGCGATGACTGGTAGGGCCTCCCATAAAAGGCCTCTAATGGTGGCATACCAATGGTGTAGTGGTAGATATTTTTGTATGAAAACTCCACCAGTGGTTGGTGGTCCTCCAAACTGTGACAAAATTCCAAGACACATGCATGAAACATATCCTCCAGAACATGAATAGTCCTCTCTGTCTGGCCATCTATCTGGGGATGAAACGCTATGCTCTAGTGTAGCTGTAACACCCTGAGATTTTATGAAAAATATTCTTTTAATTTCATTAATGTCTTGTGTTATATTCTACACCAAGATTACCTTGCGCTATACGCAACACCATATTAGCTTGCAGTATACGCAACACTATTCTTGGATCGTGTTACACACAATTTTGATAATAGTTATTCTATGCAACATTGAGTATATATATATATATGTATATATATATATATTCAATGTATAAATGAAATATGTTTGGATTCTGTTATGCGAAACAACGAAGGATTCTTTCACAACACGCAACCCTGACTTGCCTTGCATTACACGCAATCGCGACCTTCCTCGATAGCGTGTGTTGTACGCAATACCGGGTTTTAATAAACAACGATATATTATTATAATATTTTCATAAACTAGCCGTTATGAATAGTATTAACTAAATTTTGAATTTTATAACATTATTATTCATCTTACACATTTTCTAGAACATGGTATAAGAACAAAATAAATTTTTCGGCTAAAATAAGTATTTTTCAAAAAATGCTATTTTGTCGCCTTTTGATGGCGCACCCACATTAAATCTATATTTTGACATGATTATATGTTCAATTGGAAAAAATAAAATTCTTCTTTTGAATCAGGATATAAAAATTTACATTAGATAAAGTTTTGAAATTTTTCCGATAACTTTCATATTTTAATGAATAGTAAAAACACGCTATATTTTAATTAAAAACAACTTTTTTCATCGTAATATCTTATGTGGTTAAATTATAATATTCAATGGTTTTAAAGTATAAATAGATTATATTTTTACCATTTAATATAATGTATGTCATTATCATTGATTTTACCTTGAATTCGTAGGTTAAATCAATTCAATCTTTTGCAATGTTTTAAAGAAAAACCCATTTTCTTTCGACAACGGGATTAATTTTAATTTAATTTATGCATCTTTTGTGTATTGAATTTGGAAAAATGGATTCCATATTTGGAATCAATGGGTCCAAATTATGTTAATAAGCTACTTTTTATTTTTGGGCATTGTGAATAGTAACTACGGTAAATTTTATTTACTATAGTTAAAGATAAATCGGGTAATTAAGGGTAAATATAAGATTATAAAATTACCCTAACACTTGTAAAAATCCTATTGGATGGATAAAAGTAGACCCATATAACCTAAGGGTCGGATTAGATTCATTTTATGGGCTTTTTTCCATGAAAATAATTTAATTATTATTAAAACCAAAGAATGTGACAACATGTCACTTTCTTAAATCTTATAAGTATAATAATTTTAATTTAGTGATAAACTTCATGAAACTTCGAACATGAATAGTCTCCAGAAATCTAATACAATTATCTACATCATAGGAATTTATTTAGAATCATTTATTATGACACAATGATGATGCAGTAATTGTCTTATTAATTAAATATTGACATAATTGATGTTATAAATGCCCAAATAAATGTAATTTGAGACTTTCTCTGACTTAAATTAATTTTATATGTTAATATGACATGTTACTGTTGATATAAGTAACTTGGTTTGAACTTATCATTCTGTTATGAATTTCATAAAAATCATGTACCAAATAGTGTCAAAATTGACATAAATTAGTTTTTTAAAACAAATATCATAATTGTTATTTAATTCCTAAAAATCTGTGGTTCGGCCAAATGACTTAGATAAGAATATATATATTAATTATAAACAACTTGGGGTTCGTTTGGCTTGTTATGGTAAGTTTATTAACCATATAGTGTAAGAAAACAAAAAGACACGGTAAAAGTTAAATTATTTAACTTAGAGTTAAAGCTAATTGATAAGGTTAAAATAATAACCTAAACTTGTCTAAATCTTATTGGATGATGGGCTTGTGACCCATCCCCACTTTATCTTCGAAATAAGACCCTTTGGAACCATTATAAACCGAATTTGACCTTAATATAAAATAATATTTTGAGATTTTCCTAAGGTGTCCCTCTCCTCCCTTATAAAAGGGAACCTCCTCCCTCTCCTCCTCACACCAATTTGAGCATTCAAGCTCGGCCAAACCCTGACAAAATATCTTCTACACTTCCCTAGTATCATCCTAAAGGTCCTGGTCTTCTTCAAAGTCCATCCTTAGTTCATTAAGTGGATGTTAAGTGAAGGCGTGTCAAAAACAGGTAATAACCAATACTGATCTTTTTCAATTTCTTTCTTCTTAAACATCTCCTTCTTTATTTGTTTCATGATAAAGTAATAACATAAGTATTTCTTATATACTGATATTTTATTATAAATATGAAACAACTCTAATTAACCTTCTATCCATCCTACGGAAAAAGGAAATCATCGCGCGTGCGTACGTACGAAATACCGTCTCCACGCCGTGGTGTAATCTATTTTCCGCCACCACCTTAATTGGATGAGTATAATGGTGTAATGAGTAACTATATATGATTATTATAAAGTGATATTGATACTGAAATAGTATACATACACTTCAACACAATTCCACGACCATGGGAACGATATCATCGCTCGTGCGTACGTACGGACTACCGTCTCCACGACGCGATGAGATTCATTCTCCACATTAACCATTCATGAATGATTATAAAGTACATATAATGAATAATAATTAAATATATGACATGTTAAATCTACTGGATTTATGTATATATATATATATTTCATCTACTTACTTCCATTCAAGACGATAAGGAAAGGAAAACAGCGTTCATGCGTACGTACGGACTACCGTCTCCATGAATGGTGTGTTTCATTTCATTTATCTATATTATATATATATATATATATACTGAATATATATGATATATAAATCATGTTTTATATTCTAGAAGTAAGTAAATCATGATATAAGTAATAATAATGTCAAGAACAACAAGTCCAAATGCCTACGATGAATGAAACGATATTACCCAAAACGCTTCTTTAACATGGAATTTGCAAAAGAACGGGTAATATAATGTCATAATTGAACCATATATGATATCATAACAATGAATATGATTCTTTAATAAGTTAATGACATTATTTAAATCATTATATAGAAGGTTCGGATATGTACAAAGCATATCGGACATAAGGTAAGGGAAATATCACAATCTCATTTTTATCCGAGATTGTTTATACTTTGTTATTTACTGGGGTGTATTTTATCATCCACATCCATGTTTCCTCAATATTTAATATTATTTCCATCCACCTAAAAATTTTTATATCCAATTTTACCCTTCGGTGAGTTTTTAGTAAAGGATGTGAAAGTAATCTTTTGTCGTTTTTCGTACGAGGTACTTTTTTACTTTTCCAACAAAAGTAAGAAGAATGTTTTTTTAAACTTATACGGCATGAATGGATTTTTAAAACATTATTTCCAAGAAGCGTCCTTTACAAGTTGTCAAGTTTATTTTTAATCAATTTCTTTTAGTTTATAATTGTACGACATGTTAAGAAAGGAAAAGTGTTTTTGAAGCAGAAAGGATATTTTCCTCAAGAATGGAGTTCAAGTGTTTTATCAAAATTATTTTCCATCTAAGTTAATAAAGGGTTCTGTTTTCATCCCTATTATTACATCGATTTGATTATGTTGTGATGTAATTATATTTTTATCTTATATGAATTTTTTTATGATGTCACGATGTTTAAGATTCCCATTTTTATTACATGGGTTATGCAATGATGTATGATTTATGTTTTTGTGGCACACATAAGAATGGTATCATTATGATATGGGTGGGACATATATCTCCCTCCAATGCATTGGGTAAAGATTTTATATCTCATGAGATAGACATGGCTGGAACGGTAGGTTATACCGGTTCAGTGAAACAGGACTGAAACGAGGGTGACTCGGTTCAGAAATGGACTTTGTCCACTAAGATAGTCCTGGAAATGAGTATTGACTAATAAGATATGATTCTCTATGATTATGTGTGTATGCCACAAAGTTTCATGTTTTTAGTTATGATTATTGGGATTTCATTTCACTGCTATGATTTATCCCATGTTATGATATTATGATCTCTTTTGCAGGTTAAGATTTCAAAAATGTTATGTTCTTATGAATATGATGTGATTGATTTTTCTTTTGTTTACCCTTACTGAGCATTTGAGCTCGCCCTTTTTATGTTTTCTTTTCCCCTGGATATAAAGAATGGTTTTAGGTAAGAAAAAAAGGGAAGATCTTTATGGGGGATGTCGAAGTTCTTTCACCATGATTAGAAGATTACGTTCCGAGTTTCCAAAGACATTAAACTATTACGGTCCTTGTGTGTGTGTTTTTGTTATGTACTAAGTATTCCGCAAAAGTAATGTAATGTCCATGTACGTCAGGCTTCGGGTCTCTACATTTGGTATCAGAGGAAAGGTTTAGTCAACCTTTGGAAACTAGGATGTGAAAACGTTAGTGAGATCCCTAGAGATATTTCTAAGGTATGTCTAGGGATGTCCCTAAGGATAAGTATACGTATAGGATATAGTCCTAGAACTACGGTAACGATCTTAGAATTTAACCTAAGATGATAGATATTGAGGGTGCTCCCCCTTTACTATGTTGTTTTACCTAGCAATATTTTTTCCTCTCACACTATTCTTTTTGGGTATTAGACGATAGCTGGAACCCGAAGAAACCGTGTTGATCACTGTAATGGACAATGCAATGATTGTCCTCCTGAACAAACAAATGTTATGGGAGATGGAGGGAAAAATCTTATTGCTATACATACACAAGCTATGAATCATTATGGACTTCCAAATGAGCAGAGAAGGGAACAATATTCTATTGAGTCCTTCATGAGGCAACCTCCACCTTCTTTCAGTGGGTCTTCCGATCCACATGTTACTGAACAATGGATCAGTACCACTGAAAAGATATTTTCAGTTCTTAAATGTTATGAACATGATAAAGTCATCTTAGTAGTATATAGTTTGGAAGGTGAAGCTGATCAATGGTGGAATCTTATCAAGAATACGAGGCCAAGATATGAAATTGAGTCCATGGAATGGGAGGACTTCAAGAACTTGTTTTTCAGTAAGTACTTCCCTCGTATTCTTCAAACAAAGATGGAAAAGGAATTTCTTGAGATGAAGTAGAAGGATGATGAATCTGTTGGTATATACGAACCAAATTTTACAAGACTTTCAAGGTATGCATCTCACATTATCATCCAACCTGAAATTAAAGTTGACCGTTTTTTCTGTGGCTTAAAACCAAGTCTTCGAAGGGCATTAACTATAATAGACTTCAGTAGCTATGAAGAAATTGTGCATTGTTCTATCAAGGTAGAAATGGAAGTTGGTGTTACATATCCATCTCATGGTTTTGACAAGAAACGAAAGATGGAGTTCAAGGAGAAATCTCATAATAATGGTAAGAAGAAGATGAATGTTTCCTTATGCACAAAGTGTGGAAAGAAGCATGGTGGAGATTGTCTTAAAGGGACTAGAAAATGTTTTAAGTGTGGAAAAGAAGTTCATCGAGCAGCTAAGTGTCAAAGTAATGGAAAAAGTGTTTCTAATGATGTGAATAAAGCAAACACTGTAGAGAACGCACCACAAACACATCAATGATTCAAGTGCAAGGAAATGGGGCATTATGCTAATAAATGCCCTAATCCAAGGGTTAGTGATGATCGACATGAGCAACCGCTTAAGGAAAAGGACAAAGGGAAGTCACATGCGATCACTATTGGCGATGTTGAATATAACAATGATGTGGTGGAATGATTAAGTGTTTATGTAATGGGATTCCAAAATAATGTTGTATCATGGAGTATTGGAATATTTATGTATTGGTCTAATGTGGTATTCAAAGTGATTGAGATATTTTTGGAAATAAGATGATATGCGCATAATGAAGGGAAAACGAGAAAATAAAATGTTTAACAGTATTCATGAGCTCATGATTGATATAAGGAATAAGTGATATCATGGTTTGAGTATATAGAATTTTGAGGATTTTGGTATGTGGAAAGTGTTAACTTTTAACTACATTCATGTTTTCACTAAGGTTCAATGGGTATTCAAGAGAATACATGATTAAGGCCTTTGAATGCTTGGAATGTGACCAACAAGACATATCTTATGATATATGGGGATCAACGATGGTATTAAATCTCTGGTAATTGTTTTCACTATATTATGAGAGTGGACTGCAGTATTATGGATAAGCCTAAAGATTGGAATGGATTATGTTGGACATAAGTTAGTATTGTTTAAGGATTGAACTTTTTTTTGATATTATTGATGGGATGTTATAGTAATGTAGTTTTAGAAAAAGGACAACCTGCAGGATGGGAGACATCCCATCGCGTCGGACAAGACTGTGGGAATCGAACCCACAACTGAAGTGCGACTGGCTTTTATCGCCTACCACTGGCCTACAGGAAGTCCCTATTTAGTAGAAACTAGTTTTATTATATTAAGTAGTATGATATATGAAGTATAAGTCAATTTTAGGAACCATATATGATTAATGGACTTATGTATTTTTTGATAACTTTTCTAACCATTTGTTTGAGACAGATGGAATGACCCATCATTCTATCACATGATCTGCTAGCACATCACGAATGAAAAATTCAACTTCATTTCATTAAGAGATGAAGTGGAAATATTCCAAAGAACGACAAACGGTGAGACTATACCAAAATCACGAAAGTATTTCTTCTAATTCCAATTTCATCAACTTTAGGGAAATGATCATGAAAACCAAAAATGTTGTCCTAATGATCTTATATCTGATGAATCATATGGTACCTTAGATCGTCACAAATTTATGGATTTGTGATTTTTGGATTTTTCATATCCATGTTCTCTACCACTCTCCATCAGAACATGATGGTTAGATTTCTCTTCCATATCCATATTTTCACCAATGTGGAAACCCAGTGATTAGTTTATTTGGGTAACCGTTACGTTTCATACTTTTGTTTTTAAATATTGGTTTTGGTATTCCTTTTTACGATGTGGGTTTCTATTAAACAAACTTTCGAATAGTAAACCATTTATAACCCCGACGAATTTCGAGGGAGAAATTCATTTTAAGGGGGGTAGAATGTAACACCCCAAGATTTTATGAAAAATATTCTTTTAATTTCATTAATGTCTTGTGTTATATTCTACACCAAGATTACTTTGCGCTATACACAACACCGTATTATCTTGCAGTATACGCAACACTATTCTTGGATCGTGTTACACACAATTTTGATAATAGTTATTCTACGCAACATTTAGTATATATATATATATATATTCAATGTATAAATGAAATATGGTTGGATTCTGTTATACGAAACAACGAAGGATTCTTTCAAAACACGCAACCCTGACTTGGCTTGCATTACACGCGATCGCGACCTTCCTCGATAGCGTGTGTTGTACGCAATACCAGGTTTTAATAAACAACGATATATTATTATAATATTTTCATAAACTAGCCATTATGAATAGTATTAACTAAATTTTGAATTTTATAACATTATTATTCATCTTACACATTTTCTAGAACATGGTATAAGAACAAAACAAATTTTTCGGGTAAAATAAGTATTTTTCAAAAAAATGCAGTTTTGCCGCCTTTTGATGGAGCACCCACATTAAATCTAGTTTTTGACATGTTTATATGTTAAATTTGACAAAATAAAATTCTTCTTTTGAATCAGGATATAAAAATTTACATTAGATAAAGTTTTGATATTTTTCTGATAACTTTCATATTTTAATGAATAGTAAAAACACGCTATAATTTAATTAAAAACATCTTTTTTCATCGTAATATTTTATGTGGTTAAATTATAATATTGAATGGTTTTAAAGTATAAATATAATATATTTTTACCATTTAATATAATGTATGTCATTAGCATTGATTTTACCTTGAATTCGTAGGTTAAATCAATTCAATCTTTTTCAATGTTTTAAAGAAAAACCCGTTTTCTTTCGACAACGAGATTAATTTTAATTTAATTTATTCATCTTTTGTGTATTGAATTTGGAAAAATGGATTCCATATTTGGAATCAGTGGGTCCAAATTATGTTAATAAGCTACTTTTTATTTTTGGGCATTGTGAATAGTAACTACGGTAAATTTTATTTACTATAGTTAAAGGTAAATCGGGTAATTAAGGGTAAATATAAGATTATAAAATTACCGTAACACTTGGAAAAATCCTATTGGATGGCTAAAAGTAGACCTATATAACCTAAGAGTCGGAATAGATTCATTTTATGGACTTTTTTCTATTAAAATAATTTAATTATTATTAAAACCAAAGAATGTGACAACATGTCACTTTATTAAATCTTATAAGTATAATAATTTTAATTTAGTGATAAACTTCATGAAAATTCGAACATGAATAGTCTCCAGAAAGCTAATACAATTATCTACATTATAGGAATTTATTTAGAATCATTTATTATGACACAAAGATGATGTAGTAATTGTCTTATTAATGAAATATTGACATAATTGATGTTATAAATGCCCAAATAAATGTAATTTGAGACTTTCTATGACTTACATTAATTTTCTAGGTTAATATGACATGTTATTGTTGATATAAGTAACATGGTTCGAACTTATCATTCTGTTATGAATTTCATAAAAATCATGTACCAAATAGTGTCATAATTGCCATAAATTAGTTTTTAAAAACAAATATCATAATTGTTATTTAATTCCTAAAAATCTAAGTTTCGGCCAAATGAATTATATAAAAATAGATATATTAATAATAAACAACATGGGGTTCTTTTGGCTTGTTATGGTAAGTTTATTAACCATATAGTGTAAGAAAACAAAAAGACACGGTAAAAGTTAAATTATTTAACTTAGAGTTAAATATAATTGATAAGGTTAAAATAATAACCTAAACTTGTCTAAATCCTATTGGATGAGAGGATTTTGACTCATCCCCTCTTTATCTTCCAAATAATACCCTTTGTAACCATTATAAACCGAATTTGACCTTAATATAAAATAATATTTTGATATTTTCCTAAGGTGCCCCTCTCCTCCCTTATAAAAGGGAACCTCCTCCCTCTCCTCCTCACACCAATTTGAGCATTCAAGCTCGGCCAACCCCTGCCAAAATATCTTCTACACTTCCCTAGAATCATCCTAGAGGTACTGGTCTTCTTCAAAGACCATCTTTAGTTCTTTAAGTGGAGGTTAAGTGAAGGCGCGTCAAAAAGAGGTAATAACCAATACCGATCTTTTTCAATTTCTTTCTTCTTCAACTTCTTCTTCTTTAGTTGTTTAATGATAAAGTAATAACATCAGTATTTATTATATACTGATATGTTATTATAAATATGAAACAAATCTAATTAACCTTCTATCCATCCTACGGAAAAAGGAAATCACCGCGCGTGCGTACGTACGGAATACTGTCTCCACGCCGTGGTGTAATCTATTTTCCGCCACCACCTTAATTGGATGGGCATAATAGTGTAATGAGTAACTATATATGATTATTATAAATTTATATTGATACTTAAATAGTATACATACACTTGAACACAATTCCACGACCAGGGGAATGATATCATCACTCGTGCGTACGTACGGACTACCGTCTCCACGACGTGATGAGATTCATTCTCCACATTAACCATTCATGAATGATTATAAAGTTTATATAATGAATAATAATGAAATATATGACATGTTAAATCTACTGTATTTATGTGTGTGTATATATATATATATATGAATGTCATCTACTTACTTCCATTCAAGACAATAAGGAAAGGAAAATAGTGTTCATGCATACATACGGACTACCGTCTCCATGAACGGTGTATTTCATTTCATTTATCTATATTATATATACATATATACTGAATATATATGATATATAAATCATGTTTTATATTCTGGAAGTTAGTAAATCATGATATAAGTAATAATAATTTCAAGAACAACAAGTCCAAACGCCTACGATAAATGAAACGATTTTACCCAAAACGCTTCTTTAACATGGAATTTACAAAACAACGGGTAATATAAAGTCATAAGTGAACCATATATGATATCATAACAATGAATATGATTCTGTAATAAGTTAATGAAATTATTTAAATCATTATACAGGAGGTTCGGATACGTACAAATCATATCGGACATAAGGTAAGGGAAATATCACAATCTCATTTTTATCCGAGATTGTTTATACTTTGGCATTTATTGGGGTGTATTTTATCATCCAAATCCATGTTTCCTCAATATGTAATATTATTTACATCCACCTAAAATTTTTTAAATCCAATTTTAACCTTCGGTGGGTTTTTAGTAAAGGATATGAAAGGAATCTTTTGTCGTTTTTCGTACGAGGTACTTTTTGACTTTTCCGACAAAAGTACGAAGAATGTTTTTTTAAACTTATACGGCATGAATGGATTTTTAAAACATTATTTCCAAGAAGAATCCTTTACAAGTTTTCAAGTTTATTTTTAATCAATTTCTTTTAGTTTATAATTGTACGACATGTTAAGAAAGGAAAAGTGTTTTTGAAGCAGAAAGGATATTTTCTTCAAGAATGGAGTTCAAGTGTTTTATCAAAATTATTTTCCATCTAAGTTAATAATGGGTTCTGTTTTCATCTTTATTATTACACTGATTTGATTATGTTGTGATGGAATTATATTTTTATATTATATGAATTTTTTATGATGTCACGATGTTTAAGATTCCCATTTTTATTACATGGGTTATGCAATGATGTAGGAATTATGTTTTTGTGGCACACCTAAGAATGGTATCATTATGAGATGGGTGGTACCTATATCTCCCTCCAATGCATTGGGTAATGATTTTATATCTCATGAGATAGACATGGCTGGAATGGTAGGTTATATCGGTTCAGTGAAACAGGACTGAAACGAGGGTGACTCGGTTCAGAAATGGAATTTGTCCACTAAGATAGTCTTGGAAATGAGTCTTGACTAATAAGATATGATTCTCTATGATTATGTGTGTATGCCACAATGTTTCATGTTTTAAGTTATGATTATTGGGATTCCATTTCACTACTATGATTTATCCCATGTTATGATATTATGTTCTCTTTTACAGGTTAATATTTCCAAAATGTTATGTTCTTATGAATATGATGTGATTGATTTGTCTTTTGTTTACCATTACTGAGAATTTGAGATCACCCTTTTTATGTTTTCTTTTCCCCAGGATATAAAGAAAGGTTCTAGGTAAGAAAAACAAGGGATGATCTTTATGGGAGATGTTGAAGATCTTTCACCATGATTAGAAGATTACGTTCCGAGTTTCCAAAGACGCTAAACTATTACGGTCCTTGTGTGTGTGTTTTTGTTATGTACTATGTATTCCGCAAAAGTAATGTAATGTCCATGTACGTCAGGCTTCGGGTCTCTATATTAGTTAATCCCTAGAAGCCTCTTGCAATATCATCCACAACTGGGATGTGAAATAGGTGTCTCAGTCCGAGACTATTGTTGAGGGGACTCCATGAAGTCGAACAATCTTCTGCACATAGAGGCATCCCAAGATCTCTATGGAACTCTTCTCCCTAATAGCTAGGAAATGGGAAGACTTTATGAGTCGGTCAATGATCACCCAGATGGAATCATGCCCGTTGGAAATCTGTGGTAATCCTATCACGATGTTCATCAATATTCCATCCCACTTCCACTCTGAAACTCCTAGGGGTGAGCTAATCCCATTGGAACCTGGTTCTCAGCCTTCACCTGCTGGCTTGTAAGTCCTCGAGAAACGAACTCCACTACTGACTTCTTCATGACTGGCCACTAGAACTGTCGTCAAATATCTTGGTACATATTTGCAACTCTAGGATGTACCAGTAAGGGGGATGTATGAAACTACCTCATGACCTGATCCTGCAATGCCATAGTTACAACAGCGCATCCTCTGAAAAGAATTATGTGCTCCCCAGCTTGTGAATATCTGGAAGGAGCATGTCATGTGGATAACTGATCACGTAAAACCACACAATCGACATATTCTAGCTGCACCTCCCTAACGTGTTGTTAGAGTGGAGGGTGAAAACGATAGATTATAGGTAGGCTGCATCTTATCAGTCCACAAAGGACAACTGCAATATGGATAACTTCTCTGTCGCCTCACTCAACAGCTGTGAGCTCGAACATATACTCAGAGAATCCTCTACCTTATTTCCCTTCCCAAGAGTATAGATGATCTCAATGTTAAAGTCCTAAAAGAACTCTATCCAATGCATCTACCTCAAATTCAGATATTTATACGAAAAGATGCACATGAGGCTCTTGTGGTCAGAGTAGACGATAAACCGTTCAACCCTAAGGTAGTGTCGCCACATATTCAATGCAAAGAATACCATAGAAAACTCAAGATCATGGGTCGCATAGTTCTGCTCATGTGTCCTATGATAGAACGAACCATAAGCAATCACGGTCTGCCTCTACATCAGGACACAGCCAAGCCCAGTCCATAATGCATCGTAGAAAACTATGCACATGACACCATCCTCTAGTAATCTCAAGATTGGGGAACTTTTGGAACTATATCTCAACTACTTGAAAGTTGGATTGCATTTATCCGTCCATATTAAGGGTTTCCCCTTACTGGTCAAGGCTGTCATTGAAATAGATATTCGGTAGAAATTTGGAATGATTCTTCGGTAATATCCTCCCAACCCAAGGAATCTCCGCACCTCCATCACGCTCTGAGGTGGATCCCATTCTAAAACAGCCTCCACCTTGGCTGGGTCCACAGCTACTCCATCTGCTGAGATGACATGACCTAGAAAGTAGACCTCTTGAATCCAGAACTGGAACTTTGAGAGCTTCCTGTAATGATGGTGCACCCGAAGTACGTCTAGAACTATCCGTATGTGTCTCGTGTGCTCCTCCTCTAACGCCGAGTACACAAAGATGTCGTCTATAAAGACCACTACGAAGCGATCCAAGTATGGATGGAAGATCCAGTTCATCAGTCCCATGAACATTGTAGGGGCGTTTGTCACACCAAAAGGAATCACCAAGTACTCATAGTGATCTTAGCAGCATCTGAATGTCGTCTTCGGTATATCCTCATCCCACACTCGTATCTGGTGATAGCCAGATCGATGGTCAACCTTTGAGAACCACTTGTACGATATTAGATGATCAAAAAGGTCATAGATCCTTGGCAGTGGATACATGTTCTTCACCTTCACCTAGTTCGGGCACTGGTATTCCACGAACATCCTCAGATTCCCGTCTACCTTCTTGCCAAACCAGACTGGGGCCACCCAGGGTGAAACACTCGGTCTCATGAAACCCTTGCTCTGTAATTTCTCCAACAACACCCTCATCTCGTAAATCTTTTCCTGATCCATATGATACACTGATGAGTAAATCTATTCCGTCTCGGGGTGTAAGTCGATGCAGAAATAATTTTCCCAATGGGGAGGTAACCCTATAACATCTTTGAGAAAGACATCCTAATTCACTACCACTGTTGCTGGTAACCGGGATCTCACAACGTCCATAGATCTAAGGGAAATGTTAGCCAAATCATGAGTGATTAGCTGCAACCTCTTATGCATAATCTCATTCTGCACTTCATGGGTTTCCATTTCTCTGAAAAAGGAAAACCTCATTCCATCATGGCGGACACACCGCACTCTTTGTCTAAAACACTCAATCTAGGCTTGGATGGAAGACAACCAATCCATACCAATAATGACGTTGTAAGGCCTCAACGCAACCCCCAAGAGGTTCCAACCGAAACTCTCACCTCCAACAGTAAGATAACACTGTCTGCAAAGGTGTGTGATCGTTGAGTCTCCTCTTGTAGGTGTATCTAAGCATAAGGATAGAGTCAACAGTTCTACCGGAATCTTGAGGTTTTGTACAAGACATGTTACTATGATGGAATGAATAGAACAAGTGTCTATAAGTACAGATTCTTAGGTATAAAAGACACCTATCATACCTCGAATCATCCCTGGAGTCCCTGGGTCATACGCCTCGACTGCATGCAGTTGTCCCCATCCATGTCCCCCAACTCCCTGAGCCTAGTGCGGACCTCCTGGGGGTGGTGTTGGAAATAAGTCGAAGTGTATTCCACCACCTGAAGCTCTCCCTACTCCTCTCCCATGTATGCCGCCTGGTGGGTCTGTCTGCTCCACTCTCTTCCTCTGCCTCGGTGGTCCATCCACCACTTCCCTTTCAACAGCTCAATGGGTCAGGAAATCTCTAGCGAGATGTCCCCAACCATCGCACACATAGCATCGCCTCTCCCTAGGTTGAATAGATCTATCATGAGATCCTTGAACTGTCGATCCTTTTTTCTAGGGTCTCTTATGATGTCTCCCATGTTCAGATCCATGTGTCTGACGCCAGATCCCTACTACTAGTGTCACTGCACCTGTCTGGATACTACTGACTGTTGTCGGCTGTCACTACTCTGCCAAGAATCTCTTGATCACCATGGCCTGTTCGAGCACTCCATCATAAGTGGAAATGAATAGGGAACAAAATTAGCTCAAATTTCTCATCATGGACCTCAGTCGAAGGTCCGAGCATTGATGTATTGATCCCTGATCATATCCATCGAGTACCAGGTGAGTGTGGTGAACATCGATGAATATTCAGCTACTGTCATACTGCCCTGCTGATGCTGGAGATGGTCCTGGATGCATACCGCTCTTAGTATAATCGGATAAAACTCCTCCCTGAAGAGTCGAACAAACTCCATCCATGGAAGAGCATCCTAATCATGTGTCTGTGTGGTTAGAATCCACCATCATCCCACCATACCATGAAGAATGATCACTCTTAGGATCAACATCTGGTCTGCTGGTGTCCTCACTAGACAAAAAACATTGGTCACCACCTCAAGCCAGTTCTCAACCACCAGAGGATCGGGTTTGCCTCAGAACCTGAGGGGTCATTGTCTCGGGAACTCATGGAGAACGCTAAGCTTGCGCCCCTCATCGGTCAGTACCGCAGGTACCACGGGCTGCTCGACTGGTGGTGGCATAACCGGTGCACCACCGCGTGGCATCGCCTGGGGAACTAGTCCATGTATCGAGGACTCGTCACTGAGGGGTTCGTCCTCATGATCGCGATGATGAATCCTAGCGGGTATGCATCACGGAGGAATCTTGTAATGAAACAATATGTAGCATGGTCAATGAGTATATCTGGATAGCTGACACAAATGATATGAAAAAACACAACCCAATACTTTATGATGCATGTATCTTTCTTTTATTCGCCCGCAACTAGTGTTTTCATGTATCGAGTCGAAAAGCAGGTTAGCAGAGTTTTGGTGCATGGATACCTCGGCCACCGGACCAACGTTGGAGGTTCTGGCCTGAAATCCAAACTCGAAACACTTAACACCGTTGCCCCAAACCAATCTCACAGACTCTTGGTCCTACGGTAGAACTGACCTCCTCTGATACCACTATGTAATGACACGTTCCAGTAGGGCATGTCGCAACTCCCCAAGCCCACCTCCAATAGGCCAGGTGATGGTGACTAGAACCGAGTATGCATTTTACTAACATGGGAGGCATTTCCTATGTACTTGTACACACGCACACATCTACAAGGCCACAAATGCAGAAATGTAAAAACACTAAGAAACAAAATCCATGCATATGACTAAACACAACCAATAGAGTGAAATGGAATGTAAAGTAATAAAAGTAAAAAGGTCTAGAATACAAGCCCACAAAAAAAACAGTCTGAAAATTTCATAGTCCAACCTATTACAGCAAAAGTTGCTGGGACAGTTGCTCAAAGTCGTAGGAATGCCTTGGCCTGTAGGAAACTGAGAAAGCTCGGTCCTGTCTTGGTCCATGCTGGACTCTGTCAAAAGGATTCTCATCTACAGAAGACACGACATGTGTGGGAAAAGCCCGTGCTGGGGTGAGTATAATAATACTCAGTAGAGGACCCTGAAAACCACAAAGCAGTACACAAAGTAAACGTATAGTCAGCTATGCACAGTTTATGTCTACAGAACAAATAACAAAAACCAGATATACTCAAAACCCAGACCCCATAGTCTAGACACAAGTCGCACAACCGCATAACCCACCCCCCCCCCCTTGGGGTTCAGTTTAAAGATTCCAAGAAGAACTCATTCTGAAAGAACACACTCCATGAGTCTTATAGATTTGCCGATGTTCGTCAGAGAGGTACTGTTCATCGGGAAATGTCACGAGAGGTAGTTACACTCATTACGGGAGACATAATCCTGAGTGGGAAAGATCACGATACACAGATGAGGATCACTTCCAGGGACATGAAGGATATCGCGACTCATTCAGAATTCACCTGCTAGGTAGAGGATCGACGCCTGATGGAGTTGTTCAAGTCAATTCCGGAATTTACCTAGGGTCAAGAATGGATAGAGGATCCCGATTTGGGCCTCTCGGATGGATTCTTGATTCTATCATAGAATTTCCTGCTGAAGGTATTATACTCATGTAGAAGGAAACGATGCCTGACCTTCATGGGAATGAGAAGAAGGGGCACTAACCCAAAAAAAAAGATGTCCAGGTTACGGTGATCAAGAGGACCATGTCATTTTCCAAAAAGTCCACGACGTGTAGAAAAGTGACACACTGTGTCGTCTTTCCCAGTGTACTACTCATTTACAACAACCCATGTCGTAAGGTTAATCATGTAGAAAACTGAGTACACAGCCTGTAGTATGATGTACACACTGTGTCCGAGTGACTGGGGTTGGCTCTGTGTACACTGGCCATGTGCCTGTACACAGTCATCAACCCGTGTACTCCAACCCATGTAATTGGTACGTGGGGTGACCCATGTTACTGGCCTCGCTCGGCTGTGTACTGGAGTACACGGTCATGTACTCCATCTTGTGTCTTTGTACCCCCGGGATACACGCCGAGTCCCACGTAGCTACCTCTTCCATGATGTACATGTCGTGTTATGAAGCCGTGTTGATCATCCCGTGTTTGTGTACTTCCGAAAAAACATGCCAAGCTTCTAGGATAGTCTAACATGTCGTTTGACCAGGGTCACATTCTGTGTGATTCCTCTCTATCCCCTGAAACCCTAGCTACCACTGCCAGTACTACACAGCGTGTTCTTATGAAGTACACGCCGTGTATTATGGAAATTTCCAAAAACGCGGACCTCCGCCATCACACCTCCAGTGATGCCTCGTTCATCGATTTGACCGTATTATTGCCAAGAAACATCAGAATCTTGGTCTCCCCAACATCTTGTGGTTGTTTCCATTGTTTTTGATCCTCTTATCGGCTCTGAAAAAACGTTTTTTCTTCCCATGCGAAGAACGCTCGAAGAACGGTCCCTTTCGTTCCGAGCCGATTCGTCGTCTGTCATGGTCGTCAAACCTCTATAGGGTCGTTGCGATGTTGGTCTCTAGTATGGGATCATTGTATCACAGAACATACACCCTATGATCTATTTTTCATCGCCCCACGTAGAATTTGAAGAACACTCGAGAAGAAAAGGGGAAGGAAAACCCATAGAAAAAATTGAGGAACAAACCTCCACCATCGTTCTTCATAGCGTTGATCTGCTCCTGTTAATATGCTTAAATGGATCAGAAATAAACAACAACAATCAATGTGGATTAATTCCCTATAATCACCCCAATGAAAATCCTCCCTTCAAAAACGTATGAATCCATGGATAAACATGTTTGTGGTTGATCTGCGTTCGTCATTTAAATTTAAAAATAGGGGAAAAGGAATAAAATAACAACGCATACCTTTAAAAAATAGATCGATCATTGATGAAAGGGTCGCACTGCCATCGTCATCGAGATCCTTCAACTTCATTGGTGTTGTGAATCTCAACTTCGATCCATCATCATTTGTCATTGAGTGTTTTTTCCAACGCTCCGCGGATTCGCCAAAGATTTCTCCCAATTTTCTCCGACGAGCAATATCCAATTATCCGAATAAAATGGGAAACGTATTTGAAATCCCAATACACTGTGCCATTAATGAGTCAGTGTTGCTATTTCTGAGTCATTATGACACGTCATTAATTAATGAAATAGCTACACCATCGTTGCGCTGCAGCGGATGTTTCCATAAAATAAATTTAATAAACCTGTGAATTTATTTTATTTTATTTTACATAAAACGTCCAAAATTTTACCTTTTCCCTCGACCCACGCTGGTTGAGGATATGCTCATTATTAGGTAAATTTGTTGTCCCGGATGCAATAGGGCCCTCATATTTTTATTCCGGGCATCTATTTGGAAACTGCCACATCCGTGCACGAGTGTTGACTCACTTAACTTAAAAAAATATTCAAAAAACCATTTCAGGTTCACTGGGCCTCGGAATGATGTGTTGTTTTCGCACCCGGTCTTGAAATAATTCCATATCATATTTAAAAATAATAAACAAGAAATCTGAGACATTACAGTATTCAAATATATAATAATAACTAAATACCATGATTTATCCTATAGTATAAAATACTAAAATGATGGCTTTATGATTTAGACAAACTTTAAGTGGTTATCCATTATTATGTGGTTCCCCGCTCTAATTTCAATTTCTCAAACAATTTATTTGGTTTTAGTCAATGGTTTCAAATCAAAGGAACCATGTTAATAATTATTTTTATGGATAATGCAAGGATTAACCTCTTAAACATCCACACATTAAGGTATGTAGAATAAAAAATCTATATGATATGATCACACAGCTTTCTCTTGATATGAATATTTCTTTTAATAACCCAAGCTTCACATTCATGGACACTATATAATTTTTGATGAATAGTTATCACATTACAAAAATTCATTCCCTAATACAATAATAGTTTAGTGTAATTGGAAATATAGACGACATTTTTCTAGTTTGGCGAGTGATATTCAATATCTTACTTTAGGATATTCCCCTTTAGTACCCATAATTAGAACCTTTATTCCAAAATTAGAGAAATTAAACATAATAAAGAATTCATATTGAATTATTAATAAGAATAAATAATGGAATACGTAAGTAAAAAATTAATATAAGTGTATGATAACATGATCATAACATTTAAAAATTATACCCTGTAAAAAAGATCATAATCATGAGATAGGGCATAATGATTGGCAGTTCATATAACATGAATCAAAATGTAATAAATACCATGAAACATATGATCATATAAAAGGAATAATACATATAATTTTTGGTAGATAAATAGGCATGTGACATCATTCCATATAAATCAATGCTTTTTTCCCAAAACATTTTTAGACATTTCATGGAGAATATAACTATTGGGTGGGACACACCGCCGTCCCCAATCGCAGTCCTTTCCTTATAAGAGACCAGTTTTACCCATATTCCTACATTATCTAGGTTTACACATCTTGAAATAGTGGGTAAAGTTTTTCCATAATTTTATAGTGGGTATGGTTACTCATCTTCCTATAGTGGATAGGGTTTCCCTATATTCTAATTGTGGATCGGGACACACCTGCTTCCCAATTTGGATCAAGTTAGTCACCATGTTTCCCATAATTATCTAAAGTGATATAAGTCATTTCAAAATATATTTTAGGGAGATATCTTTCACATTATCGTATATTTAAATCATACAAAATTGTTTTATAAGATTTTAATCATTTATCAAATCATAACACATGAAATAAAATGGGATCCAAAAACATGTAATCTTATCATAATCTATGGAATAGAGATAGGTTTCATATAAAATTTATCAAATAATAATCCACGATGTTATAATATATTCATAAGAATATAACTAATTAAATATAAATTGGTTTTGTAAAAATAAAACCCATGGAGGAGAAATGGGTATTATAATCATATAACTCATGAAAGAGAACGGGTTTAATTAACATAATTCAATAAAAAATAACACACATAGAGAAATAATATGAATGTAATCATTTCGTAATATCCCAATAAAATGAATTATTAACCTCAATATATTTAGTATTATATGGAAAATAATATTGATATATTTTTTAATTACAATTGTTAAAGAAAAATAAATATTATTCTTTGAATTATTTTCCCAAACATAAATGCTTTGGAAAAATATTTTCAATCGAAATAAAAATGAAAACATATAATGGAATCTAGAAAAAATTTTGATAATAATTTTTTGTGAACACTTATAAAAGATGCTTGAAAATATTTATAATAACTTTTACCTTGATAACATATAAAAGAAACATGATGTAATATTTAAAATACTTATCGTTGAAAATAATTTGAAAACCTAAATATAAGGCTAAAAATAATTTTAAAGACCCTATTCTAGAAAATGGCTTTGAAATACAATAAATATATCTTGAAATATTTGAAGTCATTTTCATTAAAAAAATCCATTGGAAAACATATAATGGAAGATTATAAAGTCCTTTAAGAACCCTTATAAGCATAATTTTTTTTGAAATAATATTTCATTAAAAATAAATTTAAATTTAATAAATGTCTCAAATATTATCAAAAAATATTCACCAAATTATAATTAAAATGTATTTTTTATGTAAATTATAGTCAAAATGGTGGGTAATTTGTACATTCCAAACATACCTTTTCACATTAAATCATTTGAAATGTTTTTTGATCAGAAAATTAAAATAATACTACTTTTTTAAAACATTTTTAAAAAGTTACGTTTTTCTTAAAATATTACATAAAAATTAATATAATTGTAAAAAAAATTAAAACAATAATTTGAATTTTTTTGAAAGAACATACACTTCTAACTGGAATGAAAAATCATGTTTGGTCTTCCTAAAAACTTTTTCATAATTATATTACATACCAATGAGTTGGAAAATATAACAATAAATAAATAAATCCAAAATATAAATAGTATAATAAACACAATTAGTGATATTGGTATATGTATCATAAAATTTGATCAATGGGTTCAAAATAAAAAAAAATCTCAAAAAAAGTTGAGATCATAATAATAATCTTTTACCACTTTGTTAACACTGATTCATAGTACCCATGAATGAATAAAATAACATGAAGACTAAAATATAATTATAGGAAGTATATTATTGATATAAAAAATAAAATATATTTATATACAGCAAATATAAAAAGATAGGTTCATAACTTGTCATGAATCTGAATGAATGAAAATTGAGGCAAAAATTAGTTTACTGATTGGAAACTTATGAACCATAAACCTAATGAAATAAAGATCATAAAATGGATATATAAATAACCATAATTTTATGTATAACAATCATATAATATATCCATGGGATGTAAACACAACCCTTATAAGAAATAATTTGGGAACATGTCTTCTGTATCACTGGAAATAAATTTTACATAAGAAAACCCTTACATTATGTGTGGAATTGAATCATAATTGTTCAAAAAATAAACTATAATAAGTATTAGTTTATTATAAATCTATCACTGAAATTTACTATTATATATAAAATCAAATATTATATTATCATAAATTTGTTTTATCGTTTTATTGATAACTCAATGTTTATTTTATGTTTCAGGTAAAGGTTACCTTGTTTCTCTTGTGTTCTGATTTGATAAATTGTTTGACTTCATTCTTATCATTAGTAAACAAATTTAAAACATTATATTAATATCACATATATTTCTTAAATAATTATTTGTATTAATCTACATGAGATACAAATATTAAATGAAATGCATCGTTAATAGAGATGGTAGGATGTATGTCTGGGTGAATGAGAATTCAATTTTACTATCGTATAGAAATAATGAAATATAATGAAATATATATATATATATTATAAAAACATTAGAATTATAATTTCATATATATCATATGAGTTTATGAAAACCAAATTTAATATATTCCATGAAATGTGTGAATGAATCACATCGTTTTAATGAGGTGGTAGTCCACAAATCCCCCAACAAAATTATCATATTTACAAAAAACGAAATCTTGAGGTATTATTTATATCATAATTATAGAATAATAAACAATTCATAAATATAATATATCTTATAAAAAGATAAATTTCCCATAAAATTCCTAATAATGAGAGTGGGTAAAAGATAAAAGATCAATATCATTCCATGTGGTGGTAGTTCACCTTACACAAGAATGATAAGTTTTTTTACCAGTTATATTGATAGCTGAGTAAGTGTTGGTTCAACCAACATAATAAAATAACCTCAGTATATTTAGGATACTTATGTAATTATATGAACACATAATAATAATTATTGATGTATTCGATAATGAAATTAAACTAAAGTGATCATTAAAAAAGGTTACCACTTATTTGGGTAACTCCATTTGGTTTTCACCAAATTACATACTTGGATCAACTTCTAAAAAATTTAAGGCTTTTTGGGATGTGTTGTGGTATTTAGTGAGCTTATTTGAGTTTATTTTGGTCTATATCGAGGTCTTTAGATGAGTTAATAAGTTGTGGGGTCAGTGGCATTAATTATGGGGGAGTGTTATAATTGTAAATCATTCAAAAAGGAATTCTGCCATCATTATCCATATAAAAAGTGGCTCAAAAAATGTTCCAAATTGGAAAATATGGTTTATTGTGTCAAAATATTCCTATAAATTTATTTTGGAAATGTTTATAGGTAATTTTTGAACATATTTTTAAGGTTTAGACCCTTGTTAAGGAAATTATTCTCATATTAGCTATATTTTATTTTAATCACATTAAAATAAATTTTGGAAATAACTATGTTAAACATATTTATAATTATAAATTATGAAGATCCCCCAATATGGAATCAATTTTAAATAATTCCAATAAAATATTTTGTTAACGATTAGTTATATTTAATCATTCATATGGGACATTAGAATGTTTTTTTAAATTTAAAATGTTCAATGTATTGTAATGTTTTTATATACAATTTCTATGTGAAGTTGTTTCCAATGAAATAAATTTAATTAATTTATTCATATTTTATCTAAGTGATATTTAAAACTAATGAAAAATATAATTTAACCATATAAATATATTATATGGAAAAATGTTTTAAATTAAAATTTAGTATTATAAACAATACATCCAAAAATGAAACCTCACAGAAAAATACAAAAAATTCACACTGATGTAATTTTTTTGTTCTAATTTCAAAAATTATTTTTAATTTTTGAAATAAATTTATTAAAATGTCAATAAGAATATTTAAATAGGTTATCCATCAATATATGGTAATGTTAAATTTTTTAAAATACATTTCTTTATTCAAAAAAATTGATTTATTATTATCTTATAGCCTATAAATATATTATATGAGTATAAAAAATATTGAATATATAATATATCAATTTATTTGAAAACATTAATAAAATGTTTTCTATTTAAAGTATTGAGATAATATTTTTTTAACACAAAAAATAGATTTCATACTGAAGTAATTTCTTTATTTTCTAATAGTATTTACATTCACGTATGTTAATTGATAACCAACATATTAATTTATTATAAACATGTAAATCATATTTTCATAATTTATTTAATCTTATTCCTAAAATCCATTCCCATGGAAAGGTGGTATCTATAATAATATTTTAATAATTACATTAATAGTATATCGTAGTCTAGTAAAAATCAACCTTGCATGCAACAAAATATATCAAAGGGAGTCATTATATTTTGTAATATAGGCACAATATAGTTTGTTATGTACCATGAGATGATTATGTGTTTTTGTTAAGACAATATTGATTTGTTGTATATAATGCATGACACACGTAGTGATTTCATATAACATTATCAATATTTAGTGTCATGTGAAAATATTTTAAAAGATAAAATTAATTAGAAACAATAATTCAAAAAAATCTGTCACATTATTCCACCCATTTAATTAACGTCTCTATTGAAATTTGACTAGGTTATTAAAGGATTTGCACTTTAATTTTCCTTTTATATAGACTCACATCATAAAAATCAATACTAAAACATCCTTCAAAATGGAAAGGATGGAGACATGATAGCTACCCAATGTAAATCATAACTTGGTTTCCACATAAAAGAACATTTGAATAATGTGAAAATATGGTATTGGAGGGAAAATGTAAAAATTTAAAGGGAGTTATGTGGACATAAATCAAATATAGTTGAATGTTTAATGAAAAGGTGGTGCCCTCAAATTCATAAATCTATGATGATCGTATAGGTCATTCAATTGACAAAAATTAAGGAGTTTGGACAAAATTTTTATATATAGATCAGTTTTTGAATGTTGATGATTTTCCATAAAAATTTATACATAATGTAGAGACCCGAAGCCTGATGTACATGGACATTACATTACTTTTGCGGAATACTTAGTACATAACAAAAAAACACACACAAGGACCGTAATAGTTTAGTGTCTTTGGAAACTAGGAATATAATCTTCTAATTGTGGTGAAAGATCTTCAAAATCTCCCATAAAGATCTTCCTTTTTTTCCTAAAACCTTTCTTTATATCCTTAGGTCCGATTTGCTTCGTAAGTGTCATAACCTCCTCTTCTTCGATACGCCTCTTTGAAACCTCCTCTTAGGGCACTAAGATTGGTCTTTAGAGAAGACCAGAACCTCTAGGATGTTTCTAGGGAAGTGGAGAAGATAATTTGGCAGGGTTTGGCCGAGCTTGAAGGCTCAAAGTTGTGTGAGGAAGAGAGGGAGGAGGTGCCCTTTTATAAGGGAGGAGAGGGGCACCTTTGGAATAACTAAAAATATTATTTTATTATAAAGTCAATTTCGGTTTTAAATAGCTCCAAATTGATTCATTTCGAGGCTAAGGTGGGGATGGGTCGAAATACTCTCATCCAACAGAATTTATTCAAGTTTAGATTCGTATTTTAACCTTATCATTTAGATTTAACATTAAGTTAAATAATTTTACTTTTACCGTGTCTTCTTGTGTTATTACACTATAAGGTTAATAAACTTACTATAAGAAGCCAAAAGAACCCCAAATTGTTTATTATTAATATATATAACCTTATCTAAGTCATTTGGCCGAACCTTAGATTTTTAGGAATAAGATAACAATTAATAATATAATATTTGTTTTAAAAACTATTTTATGTCAGTTTGACACTATTTAGTTATTGATTTTTGTGAAAATAATAACAGAATGATAAGTTAGGAAAAAGTTAATTAACTAAATACTAACATGTCATATTAACCTATAAAATTAGTGTAATTCATAAAAAGTCTCAAATTTTATTTATTTGAGTATTTATAACATCAATTATGTCAATATTTCATTAATAAGATAATCACTGCATCATCGTTGTGTCATAAATAAATTAAATTATTTAATGTCTAAAAATTACAAATAAAATACCATTATGTAGGAAATCGTTTTAGATTTCTAATGAATATTTATAGTCGAATTTATCTTATGTATAACCCTATATTAAAAATGTTTTATTAAATAAACTTTGATTTTAACTCTTTTTACTCTGCTTTGAATTAAATAATAATAAATGTCCTAATCTAATTCAAGTGGGCCTAAATTGTCATATTTTAATCCTAAGTTTGTTTTTGGTCTAATTACACTTATCCAATAGAATTAGGACATGTGTTAGGGTAATAATAATATCATTTTTACCCTTAATTACCCTATTTACTTTTAACCGTGGTAAATAAAAGTAAAAAGGTAATATTCACCAAAAAATTATTTTCATCTCATTGAACCACATTTTACTTACTGACATCATCCGTGTCTCTCGGATTTTTGAAATTCCACTCACAGAAGCGGTAAAATTAAGTTTTATGAAAAATTCGGTTTTTTAACTACCACTTAGTGGTTTCACTATTCATCAAAAAATGAAAGTTTCCAGAAAAATACAAAAAATTTGATCTAAGCAATATTTGATATTATGAATTAAAAAATGATGTCTATTTTATCAAATTGAAAACATATCAGTTGCATTAATTAATTTAAAAATTAATTCCCGTCGTCAAAACAAATAGCGTGTTCTTAAGAGATAATAACTATCAAAAGATTGACACTTGTTTATGACTAGTTTAAATGTGAAATTACATCCAATGACCAACATTGTATTAAATTCTAAAAATATATTCTAAATATACTTTAAAACCACTCAAATTAATAATTTATCACTGTTAATTATTTTGATTAAAAAAGTTGTTTTTTATTAAAATTTAGTAATTTTCACTATTCATCAGAATATGAAAGTTATCCGAAAAGTACCAAAATTTCACCTTAGGATAAATTTGATACTCTGAATCCAAAAATGACGTCCATTTTGAGAGATAAAATTTCTAAAATTTTAAAAGGTGGTTATTACTATTCATAACGGCTAGTTTTAATAATATTTTAATAACATATCATTGTTTAGTGAAACTCGGTATTTCGTACTACACAAGCTATCAAGGAAGGTCGCGATTGCGTGTAATGAAAGGCAAGTCAATGATATGTGTTGTGCAAGCTCCTTTTTGTATAGCGTACAACACAAGACATTAATGAAATTAAAAAGAATATTTTTCATAAAATCTCGGGGTGTTACATTCTACCCCCCTTAAAATGAATTTCGCCCTCGAAATTCGTCGATGTTATAAATGGTATACTATTAGAAAGTTTCTTTAATAGAAACTCACATCGTAAAAAGGAATACCAAAACCAATCATTACAATCAAAAGTATGAAACGTAACGGTTACCCAAATAAACTAATCATTGGGTTTCCACATAGGTTAAAATATGGATATGTAAGAGAAATCTAACCATCATGTTCTGATGGAGAGTGGTAGAGAACATGGCTATGGAAAAGCCAACAATCAAAAAGCCATAAATTTGTGATGATCTAAGGTACCATCTGATTCATCAGATATAAGAGCATTAGGACAACATTTTTGGTTTTCAAGATCGTTTCCCTAAAGTTGAAGAATTTGAATTAGAATAAATACTTACTTTATTTTGGACCAATCTCACTATTGTTCGTGCCTTGAACAATTTCCACTTCATCTCTTAAATAAATGAAGTTGAATTTGTTATTCGTGAAGTGTTAGCAGATCATGTGATAGAATGATGGGTCATTCCATCTATCTCAAACAAAAGGTTAGAAAAGTTATCAAAAAATACATAAGTCCATCTATAGTGAGATTCATCATATAGGGTTCCTAAAATGGACTTATACATCATATATCATACTGCGTAATATAATAAAACTAGTTTCTACTAAACAGGGAGTTCTTGTAGGTCAGTGGTAGGCGATAAAGGCCAGTCGCACTTCGGTTGTGGGTTCGATTCCCATAGCCTTGTCCAACGCGATGGGCTGTCGCCCGTCCTGCAGGTTGTCCTTTTTCTAAAGCTATATTACTATAACATCCCATCAATAATATCGAAAAACGTTTTATCCTAACTTATGTCCAAAATAATCCATTCTAATCTATAGGCTTATCTAAAATACTTTGGTCCAAGCTCATAGTATAAAGAAAATGATTACTTGAAATGTCACAGAACAATCACGTGAATTCCATCATTTATCCCCCATATATCATAAGATATATCTTGTTGGTCAAATTACAAACATGTGAATACCTTAATAATGTATTCTCTTGAAGAATGAATACCCATTGAACCTTAGTGAAAACATGAATGCAGTTAAAAGTTAACTCTTTCCACGTACCAAAATCCAAAAATTCTATATACTCAAACCATGATATCACTTAGTCCTTATATCAATCATGAGCTCATGAATACAATCAAACATCTCATTATCGTCTTATCCCTTCATTATGCCCATATCATCTGCATTCCAAAAATATCTGAATAACCTTTCATGGATACTGGTACCATTAATCATACACTTTCAAAACTCAAGGAAAGACAACAGTGTAACAATCCTTAGATGTCTCTTTATTCCATAGTACCATGAGATTACTTATACAACATTACAAAAGATAAACATGTCATCATTCCACTACCTTCTTAAACCATTGACCAAGCTTCAACAATTCTTTCATCTCATGTATCATTTGTAGTCTCTTCATCATCATCGACATAAATACTACCCATGCGGCTGTACTAATTCTCTTCATGAGACTTTCCCTTAGGGAATTGGTTTGCATAATGCCCGTAAATTCCACATTTAAAACATTTAACCATTGTTGATGTCGTAGAAATATCATTATCCTCATCCCTGGTGTTTACTGAACCTTTTCCTTTGCACTTACGGGCTTTGTGTCCTTCTTTTCCACACCCAAAACATCTTCCAGTTCCTTTGAAACATTCTCCTTGATACCTCTTCCCACATGATTTACATAGGGGAAATTGAACTTTCTTTCCTCTATGATCATCATGAAACTCCATCTCTCTCTTATTAGCCGAGTCAGGAAACTTACCAAATTTTACTTTGTTGATCATATTATGAGATTGCTGATTCGGCATAATAATGATGTTTAGACCTCCAAATCCCATTTCATTTGGTTTCTCAAGAAGAATATCATTCCATTGTCCATCATATCCTCCATTATCGTGAATCATCTTGTTTCCAGCCATTTTCTAAAACCCAAAAAGAATAGTGTGAGAGGAAAAAATCATTCTAGGGAAAACAACATTATAAAGGGAGAGTACCCTCAATATCTAACATCTTAGGTTAAATTCTAAGATCGTTAGCGCAATTCTAGGACTATAACCTATATGTATACTAAACCTTAGAGACATCCCTAGACATACCTTAGAAATATCTCTAGGGATCTCACTAAAGTTCTCGCATCCTAGTTTCCAAAGGTTGACTAAACCTTTCCACTGATACCAACTGTAGAGACCCGAAGCCTGACGTACATGGACATTACATTACTTTTGTGGAATACTTAGTACATAACAAAAACACACACACAAGGACCATAATAGTTTAGTGTCTTTGTAAACTCGGAATATAATCTTCTAATTGTGGTGAAAGATCTTCAAAATATCCCATAAAGATCTTTCTTTTTTTTTCCTAAAACCTTTCTTTATATCCTTAGGTCCGATTTGCTTCGTAAGTGTCAGAACCTCCTCTTCTTCGATACGCCTCTTTGAAACCTCCTCTTAGGGAACTAAGATAGGTCTTTAAAGAAGACCATAACCACTAGGATGTTTCTAGGGATGTGGAGAAGATAATTTGGCAGGGTTTGGCCGAGCTTAAAGGCTCAATGTTGTGTGAGGAAGAGAGGTAGGAGGTGCCCTTTTATAAGGGAGGAGAGGGGCACCTTTAGAATAACTAAAAATATTATTTTATAATAAAGTCAAGTTCAGTTTTAAATAGCTCCAAATTGATTTATTTCGAGGATAAGGTGGGGATGGGTCGAAATCCTCTCATCCAATAGAATTTAGACAAGTTTAGGTTCCTATTTTAACCTTATCATTTAGATTTAACAATAAGTTAAATAATTTTACTTTTACCGTGTCTTCTTGTGTTCTTACACTATAAGGTTAATAAACTTACTATAAGAATCCAAACGAACCCCAAATTGTTTGTTATTAATATATATAACCTTATCTAAGTCATTTGGCCAAACCATAGATTTTTTGGAATAAGATAACAATTAATAAAATAATATTTGTTTTAAAAACTATTTTATGTCAATTTGACACTATTTAGTAATTGATTTTTGTGAAAATCATAACAGAATGATAAGTTCTAAAAAAGTTAATTAAATCAATACTAACATGTCATATTAACCTAGAAAATTAGTGTAATTCATAAAAAGTCTCAAATTATATTTATTTTAGTATTTATAACATCAATTATGTCAATATTTCATTAATAAGATAATTACTGCATCATCTTTGTGTCATAAATAAATTAAATTATTTAATGTCTAAAAATTACAAATAAAATACCATTATGTAGGAAATCTTTTTATCTTTCTAATTAATATTTATAGTCTAATTTATCTTATGTATAACCCTATATTAAAAATGTTTTATTAAATAAACTTTGATATTAACTCTTTTAACTCTTCTTTGAATTAAATAATAACAAATGTCCTAATCTAATTCAAGTGGGCCTAAATGGTCATATTTTATTCCTAATTTTGTTTTTGGTCTAATTAAACTTATCCAATATAATTAGGACATGTGTTAGGGTAATACTAATATCATTTTTACCCTTAATTACCCTATTTACTTTTAACCGTGGTAAATAAAAGTAAAAAATTACTATTCACCAGAAAATTATTTTCATCTCATTGAACCACATTTTACTTACTGAAATAAATCGTGTCTCTCGGATTTTTGAAATTTCACTTACAGAAGCGGTAAAATTAAGTTTTATGAAAATTTCAGTTTTTTAACTACCACTTAGTGGTTTCATTATTCATCAAAAAATGAAAGTTTCCAGAAAAATACCAAAAATTAGATCTAAGCTATATTTGATATTATGAATTCAAAAATGATGTCTATTTTATCAAATTCAAAAAATATCAGTTGCATTAATTAATTTAAAAATTAATTCCCGTCGTCAAAACAAATAGCGTGTTCTTAAGAGATAATAACTATCAAAAGATTGACACTTGTTTACGACTGGTTTAAATGTAAAATTACATCCAATGACCAAAATTGTATTAAATTGTAAAAATATATTCTAAATATAATTTAAAACCACTCAAATTAATAATTTATCACTATTAATTATTTTTTTAAAAAAAGTTGTTTGTAATTAAAATTTAGTAATTTTCACTATTCATCAGAATATGAATGTTATCCGAAAAGTACCAAAATTTCACCTTAGGCTAAATTTGATACTCTGAATCCAAAAATTAATTCCATTTTGAGAGATAAAATTTCTAAAATTTTAAAAGGTTGTTATTACTATTCATAATAGCTAGTTTTAATAATATTTTAATAGCATATCGTTGTTTAGTGAAACTCGGTATTGCGTACTACACACGCTATCAAGGAAGGTCGTGATTGCGTGTAATGAAAGGCAAGTAAAGTATACATGTTGTGCAAGCTCCTTTTGGTGTAGCGTACAACACAAGACATTAATGAAATTAAAAAGAATATTTTTCATAAAATCTCGGGGTGTTTCACATAAATTATTTCAAAACAAAATCACCCTTTGTTATTTGGTCATCAATTTCTACATCACCTTTTTCTCCAAAAAGGATTGTTACTATTTCATTCCTGAAGCACTAATATATCATGTGATATGTGATAATCCTTCCCATATGGCATTTATTATCAAAAAAAATTATTTAAAACATGTTTTCCAATATGAAAAATTCCTCATGTGGTGAGAAAATACTTAAATCACAAAAACATCATCCTAATTTTATCAAAAAAATTCATTAAAATGGTAACAATATAACACTTCAGAAAGATGAAAATCCAAATATATAGAACAAAGGTCACTATATTAGCTAAACATTTAACCCACATATATCCTAAAGTATATATAGGTTATCGCAATTTAAACATTCTAATAACTCCATTGTTTATTCTCTTGAGAATCAGTAATAACCTAAATTACCCTTAATATTTTTCAAAAACATTAATGATTAATTATTAAAAATCTTACAATATATATTCCATGAATCCTTGTTGTTTTAAACAACATCCAACATAAAATATAAATTTTTTTATAAAATTCCTTTATCAGTTCTGTTGTCATAAGTACGATCAAATTAACATTATCCATTTCATCACCTCTTTACTGATATTTAATATCATTTTTTCATCCTTAAGAACATGTTAAGGGTTTCCTTCCTGTAATGTAACATTTCTATTAAATTATTTTTCAGTGAAATTAGTAAAAGTTAAAAAATTATTTAAAATAGATAAACTTCTAAAAACAAACCATATATTATTCAGGACTCATATGACATAATCGTAGAATTATGAGACAAATACACTTAAATCATCAATCATTACTCTTAAAATCGATCTCAGACTACATTAACATATTCATTAATACCGTCTTTCAGGGAGGTAAAATATATATCACATCTTAAGGTTCCTCATACATACTCTAATCATGATTCTTGTGTTAAATGTAAATAATAATGGAAGAACAATACATTGCTTTTACATGTCAATTCATGGCTCCTTATCTTTATAATTATATCCAATACTCGTACCAACTAAATGATACTATATATGAGGTTTCTACTATGGTAATTATTTTTTATAATTCTCATACATTCCACCTATGAGTCATTCAATGTTTACTCAGTTCGTCTAGTTATTACATATGACTAAGAGTAGAGTGAATAGGGTGAGAAACACATATCCTAGCATAATACCACATAATCCTAAAAAGGTTCTTATAATATCTGTCAATAATGACACATACTTCATTAATATATGAATAACTTTTTCTATATTAGGTTATTCATAGTCATACCTTTTTTAAATCCTTCAATATTGTTTGAAATTAGTTTGGGAATTCCCAATGTATATCCCAGGGGAGTGTCAAACTATGTGTACAGAAATTCCATTTGTCATGTACCAGGTTATGGTTGTGTCTGACCCAACACACCATGATAGATTTGTTACTCCTCTATACATCTATTCTAGAGGCACATCCACATGTAGTATCCAGACAATGTTTTATTAATAAGAAACTACTTTATCGATCCTTTACCAAAATTCTATGTCATTTTCCTAAACATTAACACATCCATACACTTATCTTTAGAGACACTGATAAACATATTGTTACAAATATCCCAAGGGATCTCACTAACATTTTCTTATCGGAGTTTCTAAAGGTTGAATAAACCCTTCCTTCGGTACCATCTATAACATCCCAGGATTAAAATACATGTATATTAAATCAATTTTGATGAATATTTATAGCACTAAAAAATAAATTCCCAATAGACGTAACAGTTTAGTGTATTTAGAAACATGGAAAATAGTCTTCTAGTATGGTGAAACATCTTCCCCTTTAGTACTCCTTCCTAAAACCTTTCATCATAACCTGGGGAATGGAAACATAATAATGAGGTGAGTTGAAATTATTAGTAAGGTTAAAAACGTAAATATGTAATAACAATCTAGTCATAAGTGCCTGAGAACATGAGAATAACATTTAATGATCATACCCTATATAAAATGATCGTTATCTTGATACTTAGAATAAATATTGATAGTTTATTTGACATGAATCACAATTTCCACACAAAATAAACCACGTAAGAATATAAAAGGCATAAGATAATGAATTTTTTTTGATAAATAAACATGTAACATCATTCATGATATGTCAAGGCTCAATTTGAAAAAATATATGTAGGTACTTCATGGGGACTACACCTATAGGGTGGTATATTCCACCATTACCAGTTGCTGTTATTTCCTTATATGGGATTGGGGTTCCCCATCTTCCCATAGTGGATTTGGTTTCACCTTCATCCCACAGTATATCCAGTTACCTTATCATCACATAGTGGATTTGGATTCCAAATCATTCAATAGTGGATTAGGACAAACCTATTTCCCATTTTGGATCATGCTCGTTAACTTTATTCCCACAATTATCAAATGAGAAAAAACATATTTACCTAATGTTTTAAAGGGATATATAGGTATCACCCATCACATAATAAAATCATACAAACAAGTTCTACTAGATCATAAAAATTCATCTTATCATAACCCATGAAATTAAATGGGTTTCATAAACATATAATCATATCATAACCAGTGGAAAATACACATGATTAATAATAATTTCATCAAATCATAACACATAAAAGGAAGAGGGTTACATAATTATATTTCCCTTGAATGTGATATGGGTTTTGTAAAAATATAACCCATGGTAATTAGTTTTCATAAATATATCACCCATGAAATAGAAACATGATTTATAAACATCATACCATAAAAATATAAACCATTCAAAGAATGAATATGAATAAAATAGTAGCACAAACGATTTTATGTAAGTATCCCTTCTTTTATATATTTTTTGAATAAAAATTGGTTGGTTTATGTTTGGGACAGCTTGGAAGAAGTTAAAATTGATTTGGAATATTTTTTAAAGGTCTGTGTTTGGTCCATGAATAATGGAAACAAATAAACATCTCGATGAATCTAAGCACAATGTGACAGAAGTCTCTATGTAGGTGCATGGTTGAGGAGAAGAGTTTTGGAAAAGTTTGTGTCCACCTAGTTGAAATGGTGAATATATGGATAGTTTTCATTGGAATGGTTGGAAAATGTTTTTTAAAACTATGCAATGTCCATAATTGTGGTATTGAATGGCACATGGTTTGAGCACTAGTTTCATAAACATGCGACTAATCATTTGCAGTTTAAAAACGTAATCCCCAATATGTGAATCTATGATGTTTTTATGATTTAAACCATCTTTATTTCCCCAAACTAACCTTATCTCTGGATTTATTCCTCTAAAAGGTTTTGAAATATTTTCCCTCTAATAAAAAGTTGATCCAGAGGAATATACTGGTGCATTGAAGCTTGATTCTCATGTAAGTCATCGTTCCAGGTGGTCTTCCTTATATTTCATTAGATTGAAATCTCCCTCCTTTTTGTTTCTTAGAAAAACATTAAATTTGGAAAGTTATATTGTAGTTTAATCCAAATATGATAAGTTTTTAATTATTTATTTTTATCTTAAGAGATCTGCGGTTAGTTATTGGAGTTTTGACACATTTCCTTAGTGGTTTTCATGCAATTTTGCATTTTCACAAAGTTTTATAAGGTAGGCGACTTCACTATCAACTGATATATGGAGAACATTAAATATTGATTTAAAATTGGTTGTTTTAATTGAAATTTATTGTGAAATTATTTTGAAAACAATGTTATAAACCCTCTTTGGTTATGTTTTGTTGGTTTTAGGGAAATTGTGATATTTTTATGCAAAAGGATTTTAGGTTTTATTATAAAATTATGATTTTAGAAATAGATTTTTTGTTTGATTTATGTAAAATTATTTAAGGAGTGGTTCTAAAAAAAATTTGATATATTTATATGGTTTTGAAAAACATGGTTTTGGCATGGGATTGGCATAGTTAGAATGTGTTCCTGTGAATTGGGATGAATAAGGGCCAGATGTGGAAGTTCCCAGTCAATGTATTGTATCACTAAGAGGGGGAGGGGTGAATTAGCGATACTTAATTTCTTTTATGATTATTTTCAATTGAAACAACCATCACCTCCAGTTAGAGATTTCAATTTCCTACTAAAAACAAACTCAACACACATCTAATGGAATACAATGATTTACAAGTTTCTCTATTCAAAAAGAATAGATAAATAATTGGTATGGTCTGGAAATGATACAGTACATTTCAATTCAATATGAACAAAATCATTTATTACAATGAGTATGACATACCTTTAAACTCATGTATCATTGTGAAACAATCCCTCTAGTGTGTGTTCACCCTCCTTGAAAAATAGGAAAATACAATTTCTTTTGTAACAACTCATGTTATCTGTACTTATTTTCAATTCAACAATATATACAATTGTTAAATTTATTCTTTTCAAAACCTATAAGAAAGGTTAGACACTCTTGGACAATGATAATACATTCTGTCTGATCACCCTAAATATGATGCTCCCAGTCTGATTCTTTTATGTCTGATATTACAATTGAATATAATAGAATAGAATCGACACCACTCTAATATTTTCAAAAAATAGTCAAGAAAAATTTAATGACCATCACATAAAAACATGTATTTAATAGTCATGATAAATAGAGTCGACACCACTTCAAAATAAGTATGCATTATTCAAGAAAAATAAAATAAGAACCACTTAAAAACATGTATGCAGTAGTCATGAAAAATAGAATCTGAATAACCTAAAAGCCTGATACTAATAAAGATACTTGGTATGATTCTTCTATAGCTCAAGAATCCCAATACAGAAACACCCTGTATAGAATGCATGAAACTAATTAATTCATCCTGATTTGATGAACACTTTAAATCAAAATTAAAGATGAATACTCTTCACCTCTTCTTCCCTCTCTAAAACCTAGAGCTTCTATCTCCTATGATGTGAAACGTGCTTATTTATAGAAATTAAAATTTTATGGTTTCCATTTTATATGTTACCCAAATTGAGTTTAGGTGGGAATCCCTAAATATTTCCCACTCAAACAACTTCACCCACATTATAATTTCAACTGAAATCTCGGAGAAATTCTAACACCGTCAATGCTTCTTGATTATTCTAGAAACATCCAAAATCATCACATATTCTACTTTAGACTCTTATTTCAATTAATGATACCAATATTAATTTTTAGTTATACATCGGTCTGATTAACTGATTCAGATTCCTCATGTCAATTTCTGAATATAATTCTTAGAACCGATTTGAATCTAAAAAATTTATATGAATGTTCATCCCACACTCAAATAATCATTCAAAAATATTATTCTCAATGATTTTATCATGGAACACTTGAGAAATAATACATCATTCAAAAAAAATGCTTCATTTTTGACTACCTTCTAGCATTTGAATTCATTGAGGATCAGCATTAGCATCGTCTGACTTAAATTGGAATGTGTTGTAACATTCCATTCATTACTACTTCATTAAATTTATCTCAACAGAAGCATGATCTTTTTTGAATAAAAATTGTCTAGATATGGTCATCTTGAATACGATCATTCTATATACGACCATTCTAGATATGATCATTCTGGATACGATCATTCAAGATTATGATAATTTTTGTTAAGATCATTCTGGATACGATCGCTTGTATCAATTGATGGGTACGATCAATTAAAATTTAAAAACATTGATCTTATTAGATATGATAGAATACAGTCTAAAAATGATGATATGCTTGGATCTGATAAAATAAAATATAAATAATATGATCTTCTTATATATGATACAATACAATAGGGAAATGATTCCTTATTGATCATTACCATCTCTTTTTGTTTCTTCTTCCTGAATACGATCAATTACATTTCGAAATATAATTCCCTTTAGATCGGTGCCAAATCTTATCCTTATACCAGATCTAATAAATTGAAATATGATATTGATGATCTTCTATCAGAATTTCTAGTCATTCTCTTTCACCCAGATATGATCATTTTGGAAAATAATCAGCAACATCTCTTACTCTTTAATCAGCACCTCCTTTCAATGAGTGCCAAATTTCAAAAAGAGAAACACTTTTCAATCTGCATCTCTGATTCCATCAGCACAACCTTATATCTGCACTACCAAATTAAAAAATAATACTACCTTCCATCATCGCCACCTTTCATAAACACGAACTTCTATCAACACAACTTTTCCAAACTGGATATTATTATTTTGAGAAGCAGTCAGAACCACCTCTTCAATATGGATATGATTGTTTTGAATAAAAATCAGTATTACATCTTAAGTCTAGATTTTATTGTTTTGAAAAAAAATTAGTTGCAATTCATTCTATCTATGATCCGGATATGATAAATCAGAATACGATTTTTCTAATTGGTAGCAAATATTTCACTCCCACTTTCTTCTATCAATCCGGCATCACTAGTTCTCAACACCACTCATGATTTATATGAAATACAAATCTAAAAAGAATCATCACAATTTCATTGGAATGTATCATAAAATTACATTCATTGAAGTTTCATTCATTCATTCTTATCATGAGAAAAAAAATTTGAATACATGTGTCTGATTGTCAGAATACATCGGTCTGAATGTCTATAAAACAAAACTGAAAACAATTATTTCCCTGTGGATTATTCACTAATCCCAGATAATTATCAATTTCTCATTATAATTTACATAGTGAGTATGATTCTTTTTCAAGTAAAATTATTTTGAGACCATGGATTTGATTCTTTTGAAAACATTATTCTTATTCTTTTTAAAACTAATTTTAGAATTTTTTTAATCCAATAAAATATTTCATGAAAACAAAATGATTCATAATATCTTTATTCTTCTTTAGATAAATCTATCACCCACAAAAATTCTTTCTTTCAATCAATTTTAATCAAAAATCCCCTTTATCCTCTTTATCAACATCCTTTCTTTCTTCATCATACTGATCGATTGACAAAAAATACAACCAAAACACAACATGTGACTCACAATATCCCCCTTTGTATTTGTTATTAATACCCAATTCAATCACTTTAACCAAATGAAAATTTTCTTTATTTTTATTTTCTACATTACATTATTTCTCCCCCTCTTTTGTTTCTCTCCCCTTTTCTCTTATATATCCCCCATATAGAAAGTCAAATTAAAAGATTTTGTCATGATATTTTCTTATATTATTGAAAAATGATCTTCATTTATAGAGTTTTGTAAGATACTTCTACCTATGTATCACATGAGTAGCTTAACAAATAACCATTAACGTAACAACTATATGTCTGCATGGGCTAACTCGGTGTATAAAACAAGAGTGTATAGTTATGGTGATCAATATTGTCCATAATACAAATTTTATCTTATAACTTTTCATGATTTTTATATCATTCTCATCATTGGGGAAATTCATGAAGGAATTTTACTAATAAAAAATTAATATACACCCATCTCACCAATCTCATCAGAATGTTCAACTGTATAATAACATAAATTTTCAAAAAAATCACATCCTCATTAATTTTTTTTTAGAAATTTTAGAGACTCAACAATTCTATATTCCTTATTTACACTCCTTCAATTACATGCATGTTAGAACAAGTATAAAATTATATTGGGAATAAGTAGGAGTATCAATTGTTATTTATAAGAATTAATTGGACCAAGATTCCTCCCTCAACATTTCCTTCTTTTTATTCATCTTGGATTTTTCATTGGATGTTTTTTTCCTTATATTCGTCCTTCTCAAGTTTTGTAACTGCTTTCTTCTTTTCTGTCGAATCTTCTGATGAGGATTTTAACTTTTCTTCATGTTTAGGAACATCCTTGTTTCAATCACTTTGTTCTATGTTGTCCATTACTATATTTTTCTCTATAAATATAGTTGAATAAGATTTGATATCATTCCATTATTTCTTATCTTCATCATTTATAGATGCTTTTTTCTCATCATTTCTCATATATTCATAACTCTTCTTATTCCTTTCTTTATTCACTTTATTATTTGATTCCTGCAACTTCCAAGCTAGGTCATCGTGTTCTATCCAAAAAAATAAGAACAAATTCTTTTGAAACACAGTAGATCTGTCTTTCATGACTTTCAAACCTTCCAACTTCTTCGAATTGTTATGAATATTTTGTTGTGATGGTATGAAAGAAAGGAATTATTTCACACGGTGTCCAGGATTCTCACACATTTCACAAAAAATATTCAATTGTTTGATCCTATTTTCAATTTTTACTTGATTATTATCAGATTTCTTCAACACTACATTCTTAGACATATTATTTTGTTATAATTTACTCCCCCTAAAACCTATCCTTCCATAACCTATGGAATAATTATAGTGATGTTGTTTAAACCAACACATATTCTCTGTATGTCGAAATCCCCCAAAATAGTGGCAATATCTCTAAAAGGATTATTTCTATCTGAAACGTCCCTACTATCTAGTATTGTGAATGTGTTTCTTAGTCTACGTATTTTCAAAAAAAATATCATTCTTCTTCTCACCCTTATAAGCTAATTTTTTTTAGCATTCTCAGTTTTTACATTTAGAGAACATCCACCACTTTTAGTGATATTGTTTGGGAAACAAATATTTTTCAATTATACTTTAGATTAATTTTATTGGAAAAGTCCCAAATCTTATTCCTTTTATTTCTGATTCACTTCTTGAAACTCATTAAGATTCTTTTCAACTTTATGATATTTCTACAAACCATTAATATATTTCTCAATTAGCTCTTTATATTTGACAAAAAATCCTCAATTCCTAGAGGAGGAAATTTCATCTTCAATAATTTTGGTTTTCATTTCATGCATTATGATATTTATCAAGCATTCTTTATATTATTCATTCAAATGCATCTCAATATGGGTATCTTTTTTATCATAACTACTTCTTGTGATTTCTTCATCATTCATTTTTTCAATAATATTATTTTCCTCAACCTACTCAATAGAATTTTTGAATTTAGTTTACGCTCTTCATCAGCACAGCTACTTCCATTACTGGAATAACTTTATCTATTAACTATTGAAAATAACGTGTTGTATTCACCCTCATTTGTAACATCCTCACTATCATATCACATAGACAAAAATATTATCCTTTTTGGATTTGGATAACCTTTTATCTTCCCTCTTCGAATAGATTTTTTCTTTATAACCATTTTTCTTCCATGGTATTCTTAGCCTTCTTTCTTCGTATTCACTTTCTTCTTCATATCCTCTTTATGGAAATTGGAAATAAATGAATAATGGATCCCCATAAAAAACATTATAGAATGTTTCCCTTTATACCTTCATGTACATGTTTTCACATTCTGTGGAAACAAGGACAAAATTTAATCAATATTTTTACATACATCATTTTCAAAGTCAGAATCTCCAGCTTCTTCTTCTTAAAGATTATACATTTAATTCATGGAAAACATGAATGAAATTTCTCAATCAAAATTTGTTTTGCATTTCATATTAATCCCCCTTCTCATTTCATAAGTAATGAGAGTACTATGTAATTCCTCAATAGATAATGTTTCAGGATTTATGTCATCCCATAAAGAAAAAATTTCATTGAATTGGTCTAGTAGGATTAAAAATATCTTTTCAACCACTATTCAATCATCCATATTTTAACCAAGACATATGATAGTAATTCCTATTTCATTTAACTTGGTAATGTTTTCCCTGGCCAATTCATGGTCATACATCTTGAGATCTTTATAATTCAATCTCTATATTTATAACACTCCCTTCTTCAATTTTATATTTCCTTCATATATGTTTTTAAATTTATCATACATACCTTTTTGTTTTGAAAAATATTTTCTTCTCTTGAATTAACTTTTAGAATATGATGAAAATATAGAATTATTTCTCCTTCCATCATTCTCATGATATCTCTTATCAACATGTCTAAGTGGAGTTTTATCATCAATGGGAGGAAACACTACTGTTGGAGCTTTAAGAACATAACAACTGATATACATGAGACATGGAATCATTTTATCTTTCTAGATATGATAATTATTTCCATCAATGATTTAAATACCTTAACTATTAACAAATTTCAAATTATCCTTAAACAAGTAATACTAAATTGAACATAGCTCTAACACCACTTGAAAGTGTTGAGACAATGTATTGAATTCCTAATAGAGGGAGGGGTGAATTAGAGATACTAATTTACTTTTATGTTTCTTTTCAATTGAAATATTATTCCCCACCTATGAGAGATTTAAATTCTATACTAAAAAAATATAACCCACATCCATGGGAACCCAAATATTCACAAGGATCACTATAGAAAAATAATCGATATTTCCTTTGTATGGTTAGTAATTGATCGCATTCCATAAAATCCACTATGAAATAAATCTTTAGATTATAATGAGTATTATATACCCATACACTCATGTAGAACTGTGTAATAATCCCTCCAGTGCATGTTCAACCTCCTAGAAAAATAGGGAAATACATTTTCGTTTGTAACAACTCATGTTACCTTTGATTCCATTCAATTCACCAAATGTATTCAATTGTAAAACAATTATTCATTTCCTTACCCAAAAGAAAGGGAAGAACCTCTTTGACTAAGTAAAATCAATTTATCCGATTACCCTAACTACGATGGTCCTTATTTGATTCATATAAGTCCTATCATTCAATTGAATACATTATAATAGAATTATAACCACTATAATACTTGCATACAACATTCAAGAAAAATAGAATCTATACCACTTAAAAACATGTCTGTAATAGTTTTGACAATTAGAATTAGCACCACTTCAAAAAATGTATGAAATTGTCAAGAAAAATAGAATTGGAACCACTTAAAAACATGTATGCAGTAGGAATGATAAATATAATCGAAACCACTATAAAACTTGAGGCTGATAAAGAGACTTAGTATGATTATTCCTCAACTCAAGATTCCCAAAATGGAAACAAATTGTATAGAAAACTCTGAACTTATTAATTACGCCTGATATGATGAACGCTTTAAAAAAATTCCAGTTGAATACACTTCACGTCTTCTCTATCTAAAACCATGAGATCATCTCTCTGATTCTATGAATTGTTCTCATTCATAGATAGTACAATTTACTTGTTTTCCTTTATAGGTGACCCAAAACGAGTTGAGTTGGGAATCCCAAAATGATTCCCCCTCATAAAAATTCACCCACATTTGAATTTCACCTGAAATCTTGTTGAAATTATGACCACATCAATGCTTCTTGATTCATCTCCAAAATTAAACAATACTCACCTCTTCTTCTCCAAATTCCCTTTACAATTGATAAGATTGAGTTCAATTTATAGGAATACATTGGTCCAATCAACATAGTCTAATTCCTACTGCTGATCACTTAATAGGATTATCATAACCGATTTGATTCAAAATATTGTATATAAATGTTCAACACCCCCTTAAAAATCATTCAGTGACCATCTTCTATTTTCTTTTCTCGTTAACCACTTGAAAAATAAAATAATTCTTTAAAAAAAATGCTTGAATCATGACTACCATAAAAATAATGATCTGCCCAGATATAATTCAATACAATCTGAAAATTATATTCTTCCCAGAAACTATACAATACAATATGAAAACAATGATCTTCCTGAATACGATACAATACAATATAAAAATTATTCCTTCCTGATTGGTACTATCTCTTTTCTTTCCTTCTACGTGAATACAATGGATTACACTTTGAATATAATTCCCTTTTGATCAGTGTCATCTTTTCTCTTTCAACTAGATACAATCTATTATAATATGATAAAAATTTTCTTTTATTGGTACCATGTAAATTCATTCACTTTCACTAAGATACACTCATTTTGAAAAACAATAAACACAATCTCTTACTCTTTTATCAGAACCCCTTTTCAATCAGCACCACTTTTCCAAGCAGAACAACTTTTCAATCGGTATCACAAATTCCATTAGAACAACATTATATCAGCACCACCTGATTAAAAATCTGCACTACCATCCTTCAACACCACATTTCATTTGCACCACTATATTTCATCACAACTATTACAAACTGGATTCAATTTTTTTGAGAAAAAATCATCACCACCTCTTCAATCTAGATTAAATTGTTTTGGAAAAAAATCATTACTACCTATTCAATATGGATATGACTGTTTTAGAAATTAATTTGTAACACTTCTTTCCTTTTTGAATCTAGATACGATAAATCGGAATATTATTTTTTTCTAATAGATAGCATCTTTTTCACTCACCGTTTATTCTTTCAAGCTTTCACCAGAAGTTCTCGATATAGCTCATGATTTATATGAAATAAAAATAAGAAAATCCTCCTCAAAATTTCCTTGTAAATTATCATACCTTTCCATTCATTCAAGTTTCTTTATTCCCTTCTTATCTGGAGAAAAAACGTTATCAATACATGTGTCTGATTGTTAGAATACATGGGTATGATTGTCTTCAAAACACAAACCAAAAAAACTGTTTACATGAAACCGATTCTATCATTCCAGATAACGATTAATACCAAATTACGATGGAAAAAGTGAGTACGATTATTTTTCAAGTCCAAATCTTTTGAAACAATGGATCTGATTCTTTTTAAAATATTGTTCAGTATAATTATTTTAAAAATAATAAAATATTTCTTGAAAACAAAATGATTCATACTTTTTTTCTTCTTTTTCCCCAAAACTAATCTCCCAAAAATCATCATTCATTCAATACATTTTAATCCAAATTCCTATTAATCACCTTTCTCATCATCCATTCTTTCATCATAATACTAATATATTGACAAAAAAATAGAACAAAAACACAACTTGGTCCAAACATGATGTACCCCCATCAAAAGGTTGGGAATGATATGGCCCTTAAGTACCCCAAAAAAATAGTCCACTAAGAGACAAGTGAGTGAATGGATGACTCACCACTTGTGAGTATAGGTAGGTCCCTACTTTCCTGCATCATTGTATATGTGGTTATTTGGAACTAAATGGGTGATGAAAAATTAAATTTATGAAATGGTTTTAATTTTTTTTACTTCCTTTCGTTGGATATTGGAATTCTTTGTGTAACATTATTGGTATTTGAACTAGTTTATATTATGATATAAACTATTTTTTAAATTTTTTTACTTAAAATATATTAAATAAATTATCTAACATGCTCTATCCAAGAGGAATGAGTAGGAATTCCATTTGTAGAAAGCCCACAGTGTTTCATTACTCACCCCATAATTAGAAAATTGGTAATTTGGTAGAGGTTTTTATCATGACATTTGAAAAGCTAATGTATCGCACTTATCTAGTGGTGAATTGTGATACTTGGAATGTTTTATAATGTGAATCATATATTAGGTTAGAGATTTTTTTTCTTGTACTTGAATTTTGTTGGGTTTATCATCCACTGTGAACATGGTTGTTTTGTAGTATTCTATTTTGGAACTATTTTTCATTGGGTTTGATATATATAAAATGAGGAGTTTTCCTTAATTGTTATATTTCATCATGTATTGGTTTATTTTGTTATGGAATATTTGTTAGGTTTTTTATTTAGAAAGGGAAGATCATCCCCCATTTTTAAATTAATACCTTGTCATTTATTACTATAATTTTGAATATCGGGGATGTATCTTTAGTCCATGTAATGTCCTTCCACATGCCTAATCCAATGAGGATGCGTTGGATGTTATAATTGGTATCATTATTGATCCATCTAAAACTATTGGTAAACCAGTGGTATTCAGTTCTCTTTGACAAAGAGTTAATATTCATTTTGTTCTATTCATCAAGTCAGGTTGATAGAAAAAAGTATGATCATTGGGATATTAAATGAAGATCATATGAGGATATAAAGAACATTTATAGTTTTAACATCACATTACTATGTAGATGGGTACAAAAGTGTTTTAGAGAGTCTTATTGGAACTAGAATCTCATTTTCATGGGTCTCGTAAGTGAGATGACCATGATATGCCTTGCAAAAATGAATTCCCCTTATGAGTGAATATCTCATTTTTAGTAATGATTTGATCCAATTTTTTTATTTTTTAAAAATTATAAAGTTATTTTTGGATGAATTATTTTTCAAAAGAGCATCATTTTGGTATTTTAAAAAATGGATTAATTTTAAAAAGCATGTAGACATTTTTAAAAAATGGTTGAACATGTAAAATGGTTGATTTTGGAATGAACTATATTAATAGTATGATGTAGAGTAATTTTAAATATTAATCCATTCACTGATAAGGTTTGATACCTATGTAATTTGTTGTGATTATAGAAAATTGCACCTGGTTAGTGTTGTTGTTACCAACCAGGAGAAGATATTGACAATGTGGTTTCACGAGTACCACAGGTGAACCAATAGCTAGTGTAGATAATTTTCCAAGCATTTTATACTATAGAAAAATGGAACGGTAGGGATGTTCCAAGGTAAGTGGATCAGTCTATAAAATTCTAGAGCTGAATCCACTCAATTTTTAGGTCGATTCGAAATAATAAAATTGAAGTGGTGTGTATTAATTTGATGAATCCTATCACTGATTTCATCACCCCACTAGAAATGCTCAAAGTGAAGCTAGAGACTTATAATATTGAATAGATTTCATGCCGATGGTGAGATTTAACTATTCTAGATAAATTTTAGCACAACTTTTCATTGGAGGGTTTGAGGAATTTTTTAACCAAAAATTCAATCCTAAAACATTAAAAATTTAGAGAACAATGTAATTATTTAATATGATCTACAAAAATATGATTCATATTGGTTATATGTATTAATTCATGAATTTAGTGCACATTACCCACGTTTTTTGTTTATATCATCCTTGTAGGATGACATATCTGAATTAATGCTAAGGTAGAAGATTCGCTCGAACATTGATATGATTTCTATTGATGATTATACAAAGATGGTCAGCAGAGATATGGTATATGAAAGAGATATCTTAGGTTGAATGGGAGAATAATGTGTGTTGAAACCAATGTGAAATGGTGGGAACTCGGTCACTAAGAGAAATATGAACTGGGAATCTTATTTCTAAGGAGGAGGAAAGCATCAAACTCAAATGACTGGATCTGTAAACTTTCTTCCATAACCCAAGAGAAAATATGAAAGTTTACAAAGTGGTTCTCTATACCACCTAATGATAAATTGTACAACACAAAACAGAATATTCAAAAACTAAAATTAGATCTGACAACTTCAATGATATTGTCACACTGCTCTTAGAATGGGTGATCGGGACACATCTCAATTGTTTCAAGTATTGTATGATTTTATGGGATGACAGAATCCGAATGAGTCTCATCAATAGAACATTGATTAGAATAGTGACTCTAGGAATACCATGACTCCTAAATAGTATAAATTTCAATATCAAATGAAGAACAAAGTACGGTGAGAATGAAATTATATAGAGATGAGTAGTTTTTTTGGATAATTAGTGTGGAACATCTACTATGTGTGGTACGGTTCATTTGAATTCTACCATTATGAAATAGTTGTTCCATATTTTTTATTCCAATTAATTTATTTTGTCTCATGTTATTTATATTTTATGTTTAAATATTGAGACGATTACATCAGTGTTAAAACATAAATCAACTCTTGGTCCAAGAGATTGTTGGGCCATTGTGTGTATAGAACTTAATATGGCATCGACAATCCTTTTGAGGAAACGAGAATGTAAATGAAGGTTAAAGAGTCTTTTTGGAACCATATATTGTAATAATATCAAACCATATTGTAGAGTTTTCATTGGAATCATTGAAATAGATTCAGAATAATAGTTTTACAGTAGTGTTTGACCAATTTCAAGATATGTTTCCTCAAAATTTATCAAGGTTTCCAACTATGAGAGAAGTAGAGTTTATGATTGATCTCCTCTTATAGACCAATCATATTTACCTTCTATTTTATATAATATAACCAAAAAAATTAAGGTAAATTAAAATACAATTAAAAAATAAGGAATTTAAAGGATTCATTCAGTCGATCACATCTCCATGAGTAGCACCAGTCTTGATTGTCAATAAGGTGAATGTAACTCTAAGGACGTATGTGGATTATCATAAGCCTAAAAATGTTACAGTAATGAAATGGTATCCCCATACATGAATTGATGATCTTTTTGATCGATTATGGGGATATCAGTGGTTCCCCGTGATTGAATTTTGACAAGGACATCACCAATTGTAGGTTTGAAAGAAGGATATTCCAAAGAGACCTTTTCGGAGTACATATTTCCATTATGAATATGTGTCTATTCCTTTTGATCATACAAATTCAGAAAAAAAATTATGAAATTGGTGAATCAGATATTTAATTAATATCTTGATTCTTGTGTGGTGTTTTTAGGTGAAATATTAGTGTTTTCCAGAACAAGGTCTGAGCATGGGAAAAACATGGACATAGTGTTGGGAATCATGAGGGATCATCATCTATAATCCAATTTATCAGAGTCAGATTTTTGGATAAAAGAGGTGATTTTAATTGACTATATAATTTATGAAAGAGGTGTATTTTTTCATCCAGAAAATATAGAAGTTTTTAACTTTTGGAAGCTACTAAATAGTGTCCTTACGATACAAATTGTACTTGGATTATTTGTTTACTACCAATTCCATATTCATGATTTTTAAATACTATGTTTTCCTTTGACATATATAACAAGGAATAATGTTCCATTTCAATGGTATGAGGAATGTTAAAAGTATTTTCAATAGATAAACCTCTTCCTTATATCTCACCAGTCTTTATTTTTCTTGAATTGGTATTTGAGAAATTGGTGTATGTTGAAGATTTCAGATTAGGGTTCAGGTGTGTTCTCATGTATGGAAATCATCTTGTTTCTTAGGGGTCAATGGAGTTATGAGTGAATAAGATAACTACCTAAAAAATTATTTGGATTCATCTACCATCATCCATGATCTGAAGACTTGGAATTACTATCTCATTGGTGTGAAATTTACATGGTTCATGGATCATAAGATCATAATGAATATTCTCTCATAACATGATATTTATATGACACAAAAACAATGGATAGATTATCTAAAAATGATTTAAAATACCATGATGTATAAACCAGGAATGGAAAATTCAGTGGAGGATGTATAATGAATAATTTTTTATGATTTGTTGTAGAAAAATCATCATATGAGTGGAAGCTGTTGTCAGTCAAATCTAATATGTACTTGCAATGTGATGAATGAGATTATGTTTCATCTTTTTTGATGTTTTTTTTCATCCAAATTTTGTAATGATGGTCAAAGAGGCACAAAATGATGATGAAAAATGAATTTATATTATTCCGACCCTCAATACTAGGGATACAATGGACAAATAGAGGTTGGATAAGAGTTCGATGTTATGGTTTTTGAAATTGAATGGTTATAACTATGTCTTTTCTTGAAAAACATCATAATTCTTACCACAATTTTATATTTGTTTCTATTCATGGAATATATATAATTATAAGGCATTTAAATATCAATATTTTGGTGGTTCAATGTGAAAAGGAAGATAGATGAGTTTATTTCAAGATACATACCTTGTCATCAGTTTAAGGGAGAGAATCAGTGACTTTCCAATATGTTCTAGTCTTTACCTATTCCAGTTTTTAAATTGGAGAAAATAAGTATGGATTTAGTAATAGATCTCTCAATAATGGTTCATAAACACGATTTCATATGGCTGATAGTGAATATAGTCACAAAGTCATTCCAGTTGTTCCCTATTTGAGAGTCTCATACAGTGGTCGACTTGAAAAAAAAATATATTCAATAAACAGTAAAGAGGAATGAAATTGATGTTTCAATTGTTTTAGACAAAGGTATAAGGCCCCGACATTAAAATATTACATAATCTGGAATTAAATGAATAATTCACATTGTGGATCTTTTCAGGTTTATAGTTTTAGAGAATTAGGACATAACTATTACATCTCAATGATTACAAAGTAGACCCATCTACTCAGTATCCATTTTTTTCACAAAATAAAAACTCTTGGACAAAAGATTCATGTCTAGTTACATGTTTTAGATATCATGACATTTATATGATCCCATCCTTGTCCCTATTCCACTTTATGTCCTCTGAATAATATTTCAAAAACATTGGATGAGCATAAAAATCTCAGTAAGGGATATAAAAGATAAAGAAAGAAAACATTAGTCTTTGTATACATACAAATCAATGAAATCATACTTTACTCATAAAATATATGCACTTTAACATACCTCATGAAATAAAAATATTTATGAATAACTCATATAAATCAAAATAAATAAAGGTAACTTGAGGCATTCATAACATTCTTACGTACGGAGTAACCCTCATGGTTAGGTTTGGAATACCCATCACCATATATTCCCTAATTCTTTTCAGAGAAACCTTAGAAATTAACTCCTTCATGTTACCCAGTGCATTGGAGGGCTATCTTGGGCTCACCCACCCTTAGTTTGTCATTGAACCACCCATCTTCATAAACAATTCCCAAGAACCATATCATAATCGTATCACATAAAACATGCATAAAGGAAACATAACATTTCCACATTTCAATCACAAGATATAAATAAAACACATTGATATAATAAAAACATTATCAAAACCATATTCAATACCAAAATAAAGTAAAACATGGGATTTATTTTTCATTTAAAAAATATAATGGCTTGTATTGGAAGCCGATACTCAAATAATGGTCACGGCGATGGAGAAGTCATTGTTGCCGCATACATAAGACAAAAACATTACTTTTGTCATTTAGTAAAATGCTTCCTCTAAAAAGAATATTTTTGAATGAAATGAAAATTCGTAATGGTTTTATACACTGTATAAAATAAAGTCATGTAGAAATCAAAATATGCCTCAATGAAAGGAGAATGAGACGAAGTCCCGTACAAAGTCTGTATCCTTAGATTAAAGATAAATCAAGTACATAATTATGTGTGAACAATATAAATACACTCAATATAAGTGGATATTAAGTGTAAAACAATCATTGTTCATGAAAACATATTCATAGCATGACATAATCATGAAGTATAGGCTGAACCCAAATAATTGAAATTGTGTTAAGAAGTTCCCTTACAAAAATTCGACAGCCTAACAGCGTAACTTTAAAATTTAGAAAACGAGTTGATGTGAGATAAAAAGGGTATATCATAACTTGGACATAAATTTTACAACAATAAGGATATATAATAACATATCGCAACATAAGATGATATTAATTAAAAGTCCTAACAAAAATAAGTCTTTTAAAAAAAGGAGGGTGAAAGGTTCCCTTACTGATTTGGGTAACTTCTCAAACATACACCCCATGAAAGGACTATACAATGTTGATGTAAATATCCGTAAAATAAAGTATATTACAAAAAGAGTAGAATAATGGGATGTAAATACACCACTCAAAGGAGATAGTGGAAAATATAGCATGAATATCACGAGAATAAATAGTGAGATAAAAACCCCTTACCTCGTTGTAATAAATCCAGTCATATGAAAAAAAGATAATAAATGCCAAATGAATCACAGAATACCATAAATATAAATATAATCATGATAACATATATAAAATGGAAGTAAACAATAAACCACATGCAATAAATAAGTGGCGAACAATAGAAATCTCATGGAATTAAAAGTGAGATAAGAAATCCCCTTACCTCAAGTCTGAATTTTCTTTTTCGTTTATTTATATTCCTGAATAATAAACATTGGTCAATTTATAATTGCATTAATAATTAATTTAATTTATATTATTCAACTCATATCACATATTATCATGTTATAATAATTAGTTAATTATGTGATTTCATATAATACGTTTTGTCGATGTTTGGTACATGAGTCAACAATGAACTTGTTTGAAGAGAATTGTCCATGTAGTTATAAGTACATCATCTCTGGAATGGTTTTAATGATTTAAATATCATATATATCCAGTATATATTTATTTAATAATATTACATAATGTTTTGAGAAATGAATTTAAATGTACCGTTCATGGAGACGGTAGGCCATACGTACGCATGAATGCTACTTTAATTTTTTTCATATTAATGGAATTTAAAACTAAATTAGACATAGATATATTATAAATATAGTATAATATATATGTTATATAGGTAAAATAAGTTAATTAATTACATTATTTATAAATTCCATGTTTGTTATGAACGAGTCACATCACTTGAGGGGGCGATAGTCCACACTTCCTCAGATGAAATTATCGCATTTTCACAACATGAAAAGCCTAATGGTATGTTTTAAATATAAAATACAGAAGCATAGAGAGGACATAATTATAATATATATCATATATAAATATTGGGACATCATAATGGCCACCATGAAATGGGTTAAAATAATATTTAACAATCATCATTTTGTGAGGTAGTAATTCGCCGCCCACAGAAACAATATGTTCTTTAACCATTAGATGGGGGTGTGTGTAAGTGTAGGTAGAATACTTATCATAACATCATCCAAGTATATTGATGATAATGTTGTTATTATGGTATCAAATAATAATAAGATAATAGTGAGTTAAGAAGGAAAATAAAATAAAGTAACTCGAGAGAATACATTACCTCTAAATCAGGTAACTCTTTTTTTTTATTTGAACCAATGGATTCCTTGGAAATACTTCTACCCAAAGTGAGGCTTCTAGGAGTAAGAGATGGATATGGAGAGATAATATTAGCAGATTTTAAATGATCCAAGGGCTTTAGTGGTGTGGGTAAGGGGGTATAGGTGGGGGCCTTTTATAAGAGGGAGGAGGGTCACTTTTGGAAAGTCTTTAAATGTTACTTTATTATAAAATGATTTTCGGATTTTAAAGGTCCCACAATGATATATTCCGAGGATAAGGTGATAAGGGTTCGAAATCCAGCAATCCAATTGGTTTTTGACAAGTGTAAGTCTTATATTTTACCTTATCGTTTCATTTTATTTAAATCTTTCATTAATGAGGTAATCACTGCATCGTCATGGTGTCATAAATAAATTTATTTATTTAATGTCTAAAAATTATAAAAAATATCATGATGTAGGAAATATTTTTAGATTTACAATTACTACTTATAGTCTAAAGGATAATTTATATAAAGAAAATTAAAATTGTTTTACTTAGGATATTCAAACCATTGTTATATCTCTTTTTTTAAAAATAATTTCATAAATGTCACTATCACACCCATGTGACTCCATGGGCCCAAAATTTTGGTAAAAAGACTACCATGGTCGGAAATGAATCAAAAAATAGTATTTGGACACATTTTGGGGTCATTTTATATTATTATGATATTATTTTATTACCCTTAACAAGCCGATTACTAATTAATCATGATAATTAATGATAATTGATGTCCTTATTGTTCATAATGTCCAAAAAAAGAGTATTAATTACATAATTTGGACCATCTGATTATAAATATTGAATCTATTTTACCAAATTCCAAAAACAGACATTTAAGTAATTAATTTAAAAATAATTCATGTTGTCACAACCAAAGAGAGGTTTTTAAGAAGTAAAACTAATCAAAATATTGACTTGTTTTTACATCAAATTGAAAAGTGAAATTACTTCCAATGAACAACATTGTATTAAGTGATAAAAATATAATTCAATTACACTTTAGAACCAATCAAAAGGAAAATCTATCTATATAATTAAATTAGATGAAAAAGCATTTTTGAAGTAAAATGTAGTATTTTTCACTATTCATTAAAAATGAACATTTTTCATAAAAATACCAAAAATTTATCCAAACTAAATTTAATATTCCAAATAAAAAAATAATTTCCATTTTACCAAATTCAGAACATATATGTTGCATAAATTAATTTTATAATTAATTACCGTTGTCAAAACAAATAGCGTGTTTTTATGAAACATTATCTATCAAACGATTGACACATGCTTACGTCCAATTTCAGAGTGAAATTAATTCCAATGACCACCACTAGATTAAATGGTAAAAATATTTTTTAAATAAACTTTAAAACCAGTTAAAAAGATAATCTAACCATATAAATAAATTAGATTAAAAGTTGGTTTTGAATTAAAATATAGCATTTTTCACTATTCATAAAAAAATGAACGTTATTGGAAAAATAAGAATAATTTACACCAAATAAATTTTGATCTACCAATTATAAAGAAGGGTTTTATTTTATCAAATATAACATATAAAATTGACAAAAAGTATATTTAAAAAGGGTTCTCCATCAAAAGGCTATTAATTTACCTTTTAAAGAATATAATAATATTTTTGCTTAAAATTGGATTCATTCGCATTTTAAGCCTCTATCATTTATTGGGTAATTTTTAAAATTTTTAACAAACATATATAATCACTTTTTAGTTAGATTTGTTCATTCCTTCCATTATAACAGCTAGGTGTTAACTACCATTTAAAATAATATTATTATATTATTAGTTTGCAATGTTAGATTTCAAAGAAACTTGTTGTTGCGTATTGGGTACGCCATCAAACATATCATTCCCTTTAATTTAATATAAAAAATTTATTCACAAATATTAGTAAATATGAAAATTTCATATTCTTTATTTACCTGGGATGTTACATCCTTCCCCCCATGGGAAATTGCGTCCTCAAAATTTTAAAATGGGGCACGGAAACATCATTGAATGCCCCACATCAGTAAATGAGTAAATTAATCTATCACATTAAAACAAATAAAGAAAAATACAAAGGTCACCCGAGACAACATATACTAGGATTCCATGAAAACATGGATATGGAAGAGAAAACAAAGGGTCAAGTTCTGAGGGAGAGTGATAGACAATATTTCTAGGAGAAAGTTAACCACCAAAAAATCACAAACTTGTGATGGGTTAAACATTATTTGATTCCCCAGTATGAAAATTTAAAAGAAAACTTTTTTGTTTTAAGTTTCTTTTCATTGAAGAATTTATTTATGAGCTTAACTAAATCATAAGGAATCATACTTACTTGTCATGTAGACTTTCATCTCTTACTATATTTCTTACAAAAACTCATATTTTCTCCAAAAGATGAGTATTTATGATGACATTCTCTCATTAAGAGTGCTATAATCAACTTCTTGAGAATAACATAATCCACAAAAGATGAGCTATATATTTCTCATGTATTTAGACCTTAACCAAAACCAAAATTTTTAGTAAAAGAACATATAATCCCCAAAATGATAATCCTTTATAAAAATAAATAAAACTCTTAATCTCCAAAATTCAATAAAAAGAACCCAAGGTTCAAGAAATACCTTTAAATAAACAGCTATATATACAATTCTTCAACATTATCCAAACTAAGAATGAAACCCAAATCTCTAAAGGATTTAATCACATAGTCTTCCAAGCTAAATCTTAACATTTATCTCCAAATAACAACAGTTACTCTAAAAGTATCATATTGAAATGTAATTAACCTAATAACATATCCTCTGTCATAGGTTAATAATTTCCATAGATAACCAAAAATCAACTTATTCATGATTCATAAGATCATGTAAATAAAAATAATTAGTCATACTAACAAGGGACATCACATAGTCTAGTGGTAGGCGATAAATAGTAGTCACACTTTTGTTGTGGGTTTGATTCCCGCAGCTTTGTCTGATGCGACAGGCTGTCACACAGTTTGTGTGTGGTCCCTTTTAAGAAACTATATAATTTTATAACATTCCTAAGAAGAGATAAATTCATCAAAAATAATCATAACATATTTTAACCACAAAGGTTATCTAATAATGTTTTTTTTCATCCCCAAATGTATTATTCAGTAATTGCCTCAAATTCAAGGATCATATAAACCCAAATGGTTCATTATTACTATATCCACAAAATAAAAGATATTTATTCCTTGAATAAAATTTGCATATATCAAACATCAGGGTTACACATACTATTAAATGACTTATAATGTAATCCCATCATCAAAAGATCCTTAATACTTTTAGGAATTTCACCATAAAAAAATCTACCATAACTCTTGAATCCCTTATATGTTGTCTTCTTACTCATTCAACATTATTCATGATCCATTAACCATTTCTTTTCCAACTTATTCTAAAATAATTTTTTCCTACAAACAAAATCATGAATCATATCCTAAGATTTCAATAATTGGAAAAAAAATGTTAAGAAATAATCCATACATTTCATTGTTCGTTGTCAGTTTCTTCATACTCAATAAAAAAGGAATGAGGTATTGGTAAATAAATATTTGTACGATCCTGGTGATCCCATTCCGAAAAAATCTTCGTAGTACATGTGTTTTCATAATGACCATGCACACCACATTTAAAAAATTCAATTGATCCTTCAGAAAAGACTTCTTTCCCTTTCCTAGAGTCAAATAGATGCTTCCTTTTTCCATGGCATGTTATGGATTTATAACCTCCATTTCCACATCTATAACATCTTTCTATCACTTTTAAACTATTTCCTATGTGTTTCGTTCCACATCTTTGACGCATAGGTTTTTGAACACACTTACCTTTATGATTATTACCTGAAATTCCATAGGGATTTGATTCTCACATATATGATGCCTTATAAAAATCACTAAGGTTTATGTGGTAAATCATTACTCAAGATGGTTGGTTGAGAATAACCATAATATTTCTCATTTCAGCTCCCATATCATTCAATTTCTCATTCGGAAACCCGTCACAATTTTCATCACATCCACTGTTACATTAGTGCCTGCTAGATCCAGCTATTTACTAAAACCAAAAAGGTTAGTGTGATTATATGTGTAAAATAATCATATAATAATAAGATATAATTATTCATGTTATCTTAAACTCATTAACTTTATCTAAAAAAATATGACTCTTTCAGAAATCTGATCCATTATGGTAATGTCACTTATGCTTAAGGAAAACCCTAACCTCTAAAGTTATCTAAACTGATCTTTGATACAAACTATAAGGCCTCGGCCTTAAAACATTACATAATATTGAATTAAATGAATAATTCACATTGTGGATCTTTTCAGGTTTATAGTTTTATAGAATTATGTCATAATTATTATATCTCAATGATTAAAAAGTATACACAACTACTCAGTTTCCATTTTTTCACAAAATAAAAACTATTGAACAAAAGATTCATCTCTAGTTATATGTTTTAGAAAGAATGACATTTCCTTGATCCCATCCTTGACCCTATTCCACTTTATATCCTGTGAAAAACAATTCAAAAACTTGGGATGAGCATAAAAAGCTCAGTAGGGGATATAAAAAAATAATGAAAGAAAACATTAGTCCATGTATACATAAGAATCAAAGAAATCATACTTTACTCATAAAACATAATCATATTAACATACCTCATGAAATCATAATATTTATTAATAACTCATAGAAATCATAAGACATAATGGTAACCTAAGTCATTCATAACATTCTTACGTAGGGAGTAACCTTCATGGTTTCATTTGGAATACTCATCACAGTATATTCCCTAATCTCTTCAAAAAAACCTTAGCGTTTAACTCCTTCATGTTACCCAATGCATTGGAGAGCTATCTCGGGCTCACCCGCACATCGTTTATCATAGATCCACCCGTCTTCATTAACAATGCCCAAGAACCATAACATAATCGTGTCACATAAAACATGCATAAAGGAAACATAAAATATCCACATTTCAATCACAAGATATCAATACAACACATTGATATAATAAAAACATTATCAAAACCATTTTTAATACCAAAATAAATAAAACATGGTATTTATTTCTCATTTAAAAAAAGTTATGGCTTGTATAGGAAGCCGAAACTCAAAGAATGGTCACGGTGGTTGAGAAGTCGTTGTCGCCGCATACGTAAGACAAAAACATTCCTTTTATTGTTTAGTAAAATTATTCATGTAAAAATATTCCTTTGAATGAAATTAAAAGTCAAAAGGGTTTTATACACCGTATAAAATAAAGTCGTTTAGAAATCAAAAGATACCTCAATGAAAGGAGATTGAGACGAAGTCCCATACAAAGACGGTATCCTTAGATTAAGGATAAATCGAATACATAATTATGTGGGAAAAATATAAATACACTCAATATAAGTAGATATTTTGTTTAAAACAATCAGAGTTCATCCACACATATTCTTATCACGATATAATCAAGAAGTATAGGTTTAACCCAAAGAATTGAAATTGGGTTAAGGAGTTCCCTTACAGAAATTCGACAGCCTAATGGCGTCTTGTTAAAATTCAAAAAATGAGTTGATGGGAGATAAAAAGGGAATCTCATCACTTCGACATAAGATTTAAAGAATTAAGTATATATAAGAACATATCCCAACATAAGAAGATGTAAATTAAAAGACCTAAGAAAAATAAGTCTTTAAAAAAAAGGCGGGTGAAAGGTTCCCTTACCAATTTGGGTAACTTTCAAAACATACACCCCATGAAAGAAGGAAAATAAAATATTGATATAAATACCCATAAATGAAATTATATTACACAAAGAGTAGTATAATGGGAAGTATATACACCACTCAAGGGAGATAGTGGAAAATATATCATGAATTTCATGGGAATAAAAAGTGAGATAAAAAAATCTTACCTCGTTATAATAAATCGAGTCATATGACCAAAAGATAACAAACACCAAATGAATCAGAGAATACCATGAATATAACTAGAATAATGATAAAATATATCAAATGGAAGTACACAATACAACACATGCAATAAATAAGTGGAGAATGATAGAAAAATCACAGAATTAAAAGTGAGATATGAAATCCCCTTACCTCAAGTCCGACTTTTCTTTTTTGTTTCTTTATATTACTCCAGAATAAACATTGGTCAATTTATAATTTCTTAAGTAAATCCTTTAGAGTTTATTATTCAATTCATATCACATATTATCATGTTATAATAATTAGTTAATTATTGGGTTCATATCATACGTTTTGTCGATGTTCGGTACATGAGTCAACAATGAACTTGTTTGAAGAGAATTGTCCATGTAGTTATAAGTAAATAATCTCTAGAATGGAGTTCATGATTTAAATATCATATATATCATATATATATGTATTTAATAAAATTCCATAATTTTTTGAGAAAAGAAATGAATTGAACCGTTCATGGAGATGGTAGGTCATATGTACGCATGAATGCTACTTTCATTTTTTTGTCATATTAATGGACATTAAAAAATAAATTATACATAGATATATTATAATTCCAGTATAATATATATTTAATATCGGTATCATAAGTTCATTATTTACATTTTTAATAAATTCCATGTTTGGAATGAACGAGTCTCATCACTTGAGGGGCGGTAGTCCACACTTCCTTAGATAAAGTATCACATTTGCACAACATACAAAGCATAAAGGTGTGATTTAAATATAAAATACAGTAGTATAGAGAGGAAATAAATATAATATATATCATATATAAATATAGTTCCATCATAATGGACACCTTGAATGTTGTTTAATGAAAATTGAACAATCATCATTTTGTGAGGCAGTAATTCGCCACCCATAGAAACAATATGTTCATTAACCATTAGAAGAAGGTGTGTGTAAGTGTAGTTAGAATCCTTGTCATAACCACATCCTTGTATATTTAGGATAAATGTTTTTTATCAGATCAAATATAAAGAAGATAGTGGTGAGTTAAGAAGGAAAATAAAAGAACGAAACTCGAGAGAAGACATTGCCTCTAAATCGGGTAACTCTTTTTTGATTTGAGCCAAAGGCTTCCTTGGAAAGACTTCTGCACAAAGTGATGCTTATAGGAGTAATAGAGTTATTTAGAGAGATAATATGTGTAGAGTTTAGACGAGCCATGGTCTTTAGAGGTTTCGGTAAGGGGGTAGAGGTGGGGGCCTTTTATAAGAGGGAGGAGGATCACTTTTCGAAAGTCTTGAAATGTTATTTTATTATAAAATGATTTTTCGATTTTAAAGGTCACATAATGTTATATTTCAACGATAAGGTAATAAGGTTTCGAATTAAACCCATAAAATAGGTTTTATACATGTTTATGTCTTAGATTTTACCTTATCATTTCATTTTATTTAAATCGTTCATTAATGAGGTAATCACTGAATCATCATTGTGTCATAAATAAAATTATTTATTTAATGTCTAAATATTATAAAAAAATATCATGATGTAGGAAATATTTTTATATTTCCAATGAATATTTATAGTATAAGACATAATTTATGTAAGGAAAATTAAAATTGTTTTACATAGGATATACAAGCCTTTGTTATATTTCTCTTCTTTTTTAAAAATAATGTCATAAATGTCACTATCACACCCAGGTGACTCCTTGGACCTTCTTGTTCGGTAACAATATTCCCATGGTCGGCCATGATTCAAATATTAGGATTTGGACACATGTTGGGGTCATTTTATATTATTATGATATTATTTTGTGACCCTTAACTAACTGATTACTGATTAATCATGATAATTAACGATAATTGTCGTCGTTACTATTCATAATGTCCAAAAAACAAAAGAGTCTTAATTACATAATTAGGAACTTCTGATTCCAAATATGCAATCCATTTTACCAAATTCCAAACACAGAAATTGCAGTAATTAATTTAAAAATAATTCTTGTGGTCACAACCAAATACGGGTTTTTAAGAAGTAAAATTTATCAAAAGATTGACTTGTTTTTTACATAAAATTAAAAAGTGAAATTACCTCCAATGAACAAAATTTTATTAAGTGATAAAAATATAATTCAGTTACACATTAAAACCAACAAAAATTAAAATCTATCTAAATAATAAATTTTGATGAAAAAGTAGTTTTGTAGTAAAATGCAGTATTTTTCACTATTCATTAAAAATGATCATTTGTCAAAAAAATATAAAAAATTTATCCAAAGTAAATTTGATATTTTAAATTAAATTTTTTTTCCATATTACCAAATTAAAAACAAAGAAGTTTCATAAATTAATTTTATAATTAATTTCCACTTTCAAAAAAAATAGCGTGTTTTTTAAAAACAATATCTATCAAAAGATTGACACTTGTTTATGTCCAATTTCAAAGTGAAATTTATTCCAATGACCACCAATGGATTAAATGGTACAAATATATTTTAAAAACACTTTAATCCCAATTAAAAAGATAATATAACCATATAAACAGATTATATTAAAAGGATGTTTTGAATTAAAATACAGCATTTTTCACTATTCATAAAAAATTGAACTTTATCAGAAAAAAACTAAAATTTACACAAAGTAAATTTTGATGTCCAGATTCTAAAGAAGGATTTTATTTTGTCAAATATAACATATAAAATTGAAATGAAATTATATTTAAAATGGGTTCTCCATCAAAGGGCTGTTAATCATCCTTTTAAAGAATATTAGAATATTTAGGGTTAAAATTGGATTCATTCGCATTTTAAGCCTCTAACATTTATTGGGTAATTGTTAAAATATTTAAAAATATATATATAATAATTTTTTAGTTAGTTATTTTCATTCTCACCATTACAATGGCTAGACATTAACAAACATTTAAAATAATATTATAATATTATTAGTGTGCAACATAAGATTTGAAAGAAACTCATTGTTGTGTATTGAGTACGCCATCGAACATAGCATTCCCTTTAAAGTAATATTAAAATTTTATTCAAAAATATTAATAAATATAAGAATTTCATGTTATTTATTTACCTGGGTTGTTACAATAGGTCCCGGGTATTCATCTCATTTCTATAAATCCTTATAGAAATCCCATGGCAGTCAATTGAAAATGAGTATGGAGTATCACCCTAAGCTAGATGGAAAACTCCAAAGGTTGATGAAAATGTTGGAAGAAATGTTGCAATAATTGGTAATGGTTTTTGGTGGATCATGGTAAGATCTTGTTCCATTATTTGAGTTCCCATACAACAATAGTTATCTGGACACTATTCATATAGATCATTTTGAAGCATTGTATATGAATCCTTAGTGTTATCCACATTATTGGATGAAAAAAATGAGATACATTACTATTTGGACCAAACCATCATCTAGAAAGATTTTAGAATAGTTAGTTGATTGGAAAAGGGTTGGTGATAGCTCATAATATTCAGAAATCATATGCAGATCTTCAACAATGGACATTTCTATTTGAGGAGAGTGATAATTTTTTCATGATGATATATCCAAGGCTTTTACATGAACATTTTTGGAAGCATGGAATGTTATATTTTTGATACATATGATTTTTTCTATAAATCAAATTTTTTTTGAGGTGGCATATTGGTTGGAATTGAAACCACTATTTAGTTGTGGTGCATAATGTGTTTTATGTATCTCAGTTAATGAATAATAAGCCTAATCCTAAATGTGTGATTCAATGGGATCTTTTTTATGTATATTTATATGCTTAATTTTTTAACATGCCTATGTGGATTATGGATAGACAAGATAATGTTTTATATGGAAAAAAGTATCATTCTTGTGAAGGTTTTATGGAAACATTTTCAGATTCGGGAAGAGACATTGGAATAAAAGAAGAAAATGATATAAAAATGGATTAAATTAATTTACGGAAATTGTAAAGACCTGAAATTTCAAGGAATTTTTTTCTTAAATACTTTGGAATTTTATGAGTCTGTGGTTTCTGACGGAACTTGATTCCGAAGCCCGATGTGCCCGGAATCAATTTTTGAAGATTGGTTCGGGTACGTTTAGTAAACGTGCATGCAGATTTTTTTACCTTTTGAACCGATTCTCGAAATTAAAATCTGAGGACACCGATGAACTCACAGCACCGATATTCGCATAAGGGGACCTTTACCGCATTTTCGTTTTATATGGGTTGAGAGTAAATATTTGGGGATTTAGAATAAAATAAATAAAATTTGAAGTACACAATTTTATTTAATGATGTTATTTATTTCCTCCCAAGGGGAGTTAGAGGTGGGGAACACACCCACATAACCTCCCATGAGAGGATTTAGTGTGGTGGGACCCACAATTTCCCAAAACCATTCATCTCCCCATAACACCCCTTAAATCCCTTAACACCCCCTTTAATTAATTTTTTAACTCTTATCTTTTGATTTTTATACTCTCCAACTCCCTCTCATTATGTCTGGCAACAAAAGTAATTAATATCCTTATTAATTAATTGGCACATCTCCTCTTTTGAATTATTTTGATTTTCATGGCATTTCATTAAAAGTCGGAGAATTCTATTATAATATTTGTATAAAAAATATTTTTTGTGGGGGTCCTCTAGAGAAATAATAATAGCTTTGTTCTTCAAAGAAGAACCACTGAAGAACGACGCTCGTCGCCTTCGATCTTCATCCATGACAAAGGAGAAGGAGTAACCCACAAGGAACGTCGATGACGCGCTATCCTCGGCTCCTTCTTCCCAGATGTCAATGAGTTGACGCCGTATCCCCATGACGCCATTTTCTGTGACGCCCGACTACCGCGAACCTTATTTCAAGGTAGGGGTTTCGTATATTTTAAAAGTGAATAAATTATCTCATTTTTGTTGAATTATTTGTAATAACTTTGGACCATTTAATAACGCCGAATGAGGAGGGTGTGGGACGAAAAAACACGGCCCGACTACCCTCTGTAGCTTATTTTATTTACGATGGATTTCATGTTGGAAAGGTGGTGACGAGCGAAGGAAGTAGCCATGTGTCGGCCGCGCGTCGGCCGCGTGCTGAAGAACTGCGACCTACAACTATGGGTCGTTCCGTCGAAGGAGAACCGTACAGCTAAATCCGACCAAGATAAAAGGAGACCACAGTTCCACAAGGGGAGCCGTGCTGTGGAGAACCACGGCCCGTGCTCCGCGGATCGTTTCGACGACGAACCGGTCGGCTCGTTATCCAGCTGGAATGAAGGGGCTGCAGCACCCACAGGTGCTGCACCGAAGGACCGTGGCCCGCTCGTGCAGGCCGCTCACACCAGGGAGACCAACCAGCTTCGGCCAGACCGACAGGAGGGCCTTGCCGCTTGGCACGGCCGGTTCGGGAGATCGGGGGGCCGCGCCCACCACAGTGCTCAGCCAGCTAGGCCGAACCGCGACCAGCCGGGTCGGGCCGTGACGTGCCGTACCGGGCCGCACTAGGCCGCAGCGGGCCGAGCCACGCCCCCTCGAGATGGGCTAAGCCCCTCATTCTGGACCGTGCACTTCACCGAGCCAGTCTGAATCTCAGCTGGGTCGGACCCGCCGAATCGGTTTGGGCCCACCCGCCAGCCCACTTGGCTTAACAGGTCGGGTCTCCGTTTTCACTTAAACATGAATAACTTAAAGAAGGTATGTCTGATCGACGCGCCATCTGTGGCACTGGGACCCTTACGACGAGGTGGTTCTTTTTCAATACTTTTAGTGACTTTTGGAGGAATATGGAATATGGCCTGGTTTGGAACGAGCGAATTTCCAATCGAGCCCCTGGAACAAAAATGCTAATAACGCTCAGACCAGGCGTCCGATTGACGTGCCATCTGTCACATTGGGTTTCTTTTATTGAGACATAACTTTAGGATACATCAACTCTGGAATTTTTTTATAGTTGACGATTATACCACTTTGTTCGAGGAGCATACCCACTTGAAATCGAGCGTGTTGTGTGTGGGAACCCTAGAGCTAGCTGCGACTGCAACGACAACTGTACTGGAATCCTCTGTGGGTTTCGGCAGCGATGAAAACTGTACTGGAATCCATCGTGGGTTTGGCAATGATGACAACTGTACTGGAATCCTCTATGGGTTCGGTAGTGACAATAACTGTACTAGAATCCTCTATGGGTTCGGTAGCGAAGACAGATGTACAGGAATCCTCCATGGGTTCGTCAACAATGACATATGTACTGGAATCCTCCGTGGGTTCTGCAGTGACGACTACTATACTATAATCCTCTGTGGGTTCGGAAATGATGATGAATCAGTGACTACATATGAACATCTCTATCTCTATATGAATGATGTATACCTGTGTGAGTTGAGTCTTTACATTCAATCATTATCATCGATATGATTGACTACTTTCCTGTGTGGACCGAGTTGTGCTTCGATTGAGAGATGGAGCCAAACTGGGATTGTTAACTTAGGTATATTTATGGGAATATAACTAAGTAGATTTAGTTGATACTTCGTGTTTGTATACTTATTTTCTGGTTTAACCTTTGTGGATACTGGGAGACCTTCAGGGGTCTCGGGGTCCTTACTGAGTATTGTTATACTCACCCCTGCATGGGCTATTCCCGCACTACGTTGTATTGGATGCAGACGACGGACAACAATTATCGTGGTAGAGACTTGTGGATATGGACGGTACCCAGAGGTGGAACATTCGGCGGGGCATATAGGGAGTAGATGGAAGGAAACGAGGTGCCGGGGAGACCATCTGTACCCACCCTTCAGGTGGGATTCCCGGAGGATGACTCAGTGGTTGCTGCTTTAGTTTACTGTTGTTGTACAAGTCTTTCAGTTGTACTTAACTCACTGTTGGGCTTGTATTTCTGGCCCCTTTTTTCAGCACTTACTTTTTTATAAAGTTTTACATGTTCTTACTTTATTTTCATATGTTGTGGTGTTTCTTTACTTCTATAAAAGAAATTTCTTCCCAGTTAGGGATTTATGCCTTTGGTGCTAGTCTCCAGCCCCTGGCCTATGGAAGGCGGGCTTGGGGTAGTCACGACACGGGTGTTGAGGATGGGTCGTGACAAATTGGTATCATAGAAGTCGGTTCTACCACAAAACTAAGGACTCTGAACATTATTTTCAGTGAAGTAACAGTGTTTAGATTATTGAGTGTGTTATTCAGTCCAGAGAGTCTAGTGTTGGTGTGGCGACAGACGTATCCATACACCAAGACCCTGACCTCTGATTTCCAACTCGGTGCACAAAAACACAGATTGCATGTGTGTTTCAAAATTTTTCATTCTGATTACTTCGTGTCATCTCACCAAGTATACAATTTGAGTGTGGCGCACCTGTTTCTTTTCAGGATGGTCCCACAAAAGTAGGCATCTAGGGTTCCGAGTCACGTGCGAGATGGTAGCTCACTGAGCAATGAGGCCTCGGTGCAGGGCACCATCATAGCGGAGTAACCAACGACACCTCTACCCACTGGACCACTGATACCACCAGCTCTAGTACCATAGAGTGAACACTTTCTGAGTTTGTTTCATGAGTTACAACGACAAAGGCCTCCTAATTTTCGAGGCGATACATATTTTCAGACAGTTGGATGCTAGATGGAGGTTTTAGCACGAGTTTTCCACATTGTTGGGACACCCACAGACTTGATGGTGTACCTAGATGTTAGTCTCTTTCAGGGACCGGTTGAGAGGTGTTGGATTCTGATGCTCCAGTTTTATGATGAGGCGAATCTAACTTGGGGAGACTTTGAGAGTCTTTTCAGGGCGGAGTTTGTACCAGCGACTCTACGCTCTGTGTCGGTTCAGGAGCTACTGCTCTATCCACAGGGATTTCCGACCATAGAGGAGTCTTCTGCAGCCGGTAGTAGACAGATGACACAGAAGTCCAAGTGGACTAGGAAAACAGGTGGGAGAACCCAGGATAAAATTATGGTTGTGTGGGGCACACTAATTAGAGCCATCCATACTAGGAGCAGGCAGTGCTATGCATGGGGCAAGTAGGGTCACTTGGCTCGAGACTGCCCGACCCATCCTGAAGATGAGAAGAAGGCAGTAGAGGGACCTTCCAGGAAGAGGCAGAGGTTAGACCATGGAGGTCCTCTAGAATCAGGCGGATGTGGTAGAGGGGCTGGTTGAGCAGCAATTGGACAGGATAGGGACTAGCTCTAGACGTGGAGGCCTTTGTTTATGATGCTTCTATCTCAATTTATGTCATTGTATCTAGATTTTTTGTGTCTTTGTACTTTGAACTGCAGTAATAAAAGACACTTGTTCTAGTGATATTTTCTTCCTTGTCCTTTTTTATGTGGTTGATAATGAGAGGTTCCGGTTAAAACTGGTGACTTGACCCTCACTTTCGAGATTCCTACAGGAGGAGACCCAGTGACCACACACTACTGCCAACTGTGTGACTCGACCATTGGAGGCGACTGTAACGGTTGGATATCTTGGGAGTAGTGTTGAGGCCTTACGATGTCGTCCATGGAATTAAATAGTATCATTCATATCAGTATTGACTGTATTTGGCCAATAATGTGGTTCATCCAGGGGATGAGACCAGATTAATCTTTTTGGAAAGGGATAAATCTTAGAACCTCCTGTAGGATGCAAGCGGAAAAGGGTGTAGTCGAGTTCTTTACAAATGTCTAGTCGCACCCATAGTTCATTGAGCGAAGGGTTTACGGTTTACACTAATCTCAAAAGTCTCAGGTGTGTCTTCTCGTAGAATGACCTAAACGTTAGATGGTGATGTTGGCTTGAGTTTCTCCAGGACTATGACATTGTGACAGTTTATACTCCGGGGAAGGGGAACGTTGTAGCTTATGCTCTTAGCATGATATCGGGCATTCGGCTTCTAGGAGAGGCGACAGAGAAGCTTTCCACATTGCAGATATCCTTTGTGGATATTAAAGGAGTGGCGTTTCTTCAGTCTCTCATAGTCACTCGTCAACTTCATCAGCGAGTCCGGGAGGCACAGTGTGGGGACGTTGACTGTGAGATGTGAGGTGCTCAGATATCCTCAAGACAGTCACCTGATATATTTTCTATAGGAGGAGAGCACATCATCCTTTTCAGGGGACGTATCATGGTACTACTTTCACTACAGGCGGAGGTGCTGAGGGGTTTTGACACTTCCCCTCTAGCGTTACATCTAAGAGTGGCGAAGATGTAGTAGGACCTCAAACAATAGAATTGGTGGCTGGGTATAAAGAAGGATGTAGTAGAGATCATTTCATGATGCCTCAATTGTATGTAAGTGAAGGCAGAGCACCAAATACCAGCAGGATTTTTACAACCCTCAGAGTTCCCAGATTGGAAGTGGGATGGGATATCCATGGATTTTGTGACGGGTATTCCACATACATGTAGAGGGAACGACTCTATATGGGTGATCGTAGATTGACTCACCAAGTCAGCCCACTTCTTACCAATTAGAGAGCAGGGCTCAGTAGAGAGCTTGGGATGCCACTACGTTCAAAAGATCGTACGACTTCTTGCTATGCCATCGACTATCATCTCCGATCGAGATTCTCATATCACTTCCTGGAATTGGAAGGGGTTACAAGAGGCTTTTGGGATGCAGCTACATCTGAGCACTGCCTTCCATCCTCAGACGGACGATCAGACTGAGAGGACCATTCAGAATCTCGAGGACATGCTTTGTGCATGTATCCTTTACTTTGGTCGCTGCTAGGAGGATCACCTACCATTGGTGGAGTTTTCGTATAACAACAGCTACCACTCCACCATCGAGATAGCACCTTACAAGGCACTCTACGACCGACCTTGCAGATCACCTCTGTGTTGGACTAACCCAAGGGAGTCAACACTTGTAGGACAAGAGATGGTTTAGGTTACGACGGAGATAGTGAAGATCATCTAGGAGCGAATGAAGACTGCACAGAGCAGACAGAAGTCCTATGATGATATGAGACGGAGAACACTGGAGTTTGAGGATAGCAACCACGTCTTCATACAGGTCTGACCTCGAAGGGGCCTACGTAGATTTTCATGGGGCGGCAAGTTATCTCTGTGTTTCATAGGACATTTATAGGTCCTCAACAGAGTAGGAAAGGTGGCTTACTACCTGGCCCTTCCACCTCAGTTCCACCGGGTGCATGATGTGTTCCACGTATCTCAGCTGGGGAGATACGTTCACGACCCATCCCACTTCATCGATCATGGGGATTTGGACATCGATGATAGGGTGACATTTACGGAGGTCCCAGTGGAGATCGAGCATCGACAGGAGCGGGTCCTACGTGGACGGTCGATTCCTCTGGTGCGCATTCGATGGCAGCACAAGAACCTCCCGGAGAGCACTTGGGAGTGGGAGGCTCATATGGGTGTACAATACCCCCATTTGTTTCCCTAGTTTTTTCTTTCTCTTTAAGGGGATGTAAATCCCTGAGGTGAGAGTAATGTAAAGACCTTGAAATTTCAAGGAATTTTTTTTCTAAAATGCTTTGTAATTTTACGAGTCTCCGGTTTCTGAGGGCACTTGATTCTGTGGCCCGATGTGCCCAGAATCAATTTCTAATGTTTGGCTCAGGTACATTCAGTAAACATACATGCAGGTTTTTATATCTTTTGAACCGGTGCTCGGAATTGAAATATGAGGGCACCGATAAAATTGCAACGCCGTTATTCGCTTAAGGGGACCTTTACCGCAGTTGTGTTTTATGCTGGTTGAGAGTTAATATTTGGAGATTTAGAATAAAATAAGTAAAATTTGTAGTACAAAATTTTATTATTGGATGTTAGTTATTTCCTCCAAAGGGGAGTTAGAGGTGGGGCCCACACCCACATAACCTCCAATGAGAGGATTTAGTTTGGCGGGACCCACACGTTCCCTAAACCTTTCATCTCCCCATAACATCCCATAACTCCCTTAACACCCCCCTTTAATTAATTTGTTAACTCTTCTCTTTTAATTTTTGAACTCTCCAACTCCCTCTCATTATGTTTTACAACACAACTAATTAATATCCTTATTAATTAATTGGACATCTCCTCTTTCGAATTATCGTTATTTTCATGGAATTTCTTTAAAAGTTGGAGAAGTCTATTATAATATTGGCATATCAAATATTTTTGGTAGGGGATCCTCTGGAGAAATTAGAATAGCATCGTTCTTCAAAAAATAACCACTGAAGAATGAAGATCATCTCCTTCGATATTCTACAACGCCAAAAGAGAAGGATCCTCCTGCAAGGAAAGCCGATGACGTGTCATCCTCAGCTTCTTCTTCCCGGACGTCAATGAGATGAAGTAATCTCCTCGCGATGCCATTTTCTGTGATTCCCAACTACTATGAACATTATTTCCAGGTAGGGGGTTTGTATTATTTATAAGTGAATAAATTATCTTGTTTGTGTTGAATTCTTTGGAATAACTTTGGACCATTTGATACCACCTGACGTGGAGGGAGCGGGCCAAACGAACACGGCCCGACTACCCTCTATAGCTTCTTTTATTTGTGATGGAGACCATGTTGGAAAGGTGGTGATGAGCGAAGGCAGTGGCCGCGTGTTGGACACGTGCGGAAGAACGGTATCTCGCAACTGTTTGCCGCTCGGCCGAAGGAGATCCGTCCGGCTAAAGCCGGTCGGGCTGAAGGGAGACAACGAAGCCAAAAGGGGCGCCGCACTGCGGAGAACCGCGACCCGCACTCTACGGGCCGCTTCGGTGGTGAACCGGCTGCCTCGTCATCTGGCTGGAATGAAGGGGCCGCGGCACCCGCAGGTGCCCCGTCGAAGGACCACGGCCCACCTGTACGGGCCTCGAACGCTAGGAAGACTGGCCGGCTTCGGTCGGCCAGACAGGAGGGCGGCGCTGCCTGTCACCGCCAGTTCGGGAGACCAGGGGGTCACGCCCCCGCAGCGAATGACCACCTAGGCCGAGCCACTCAGCCATCCAGGCCGATCCATGGCCCACCGCGCCACGTAGCACCATGTTGGACCGGGTCGCACTAGGCTGCACAATGCATGACCGAGCTGCGCCGGGTGGGGCTGTGCTCTGCCCCGCCAGGCTGGGCCGCACCACCTCGGGCCAGACCGTGCACTTCATCGGGCCGGTCCAACCCTCTGCTAGGTCGGACCCACCGAATTGGGTCGGGCCGACCCGCCTCCCACTGGGCTTAACTGGCCGGGCCCGTTTTCACTTAACCGTGAATAAATTAAGGACCACGCGTCCGATTGATGCACTTTCTGTGGAATTAGGAACCTTATGACGAGGTAGTTATTTTGCGATACTCTGAGTGATTTTTGGATGACTTTGGAAAATGGCCGAGTATGGAATGAGCGTATTTCCAACCGGGTCCCTAGAATGAAAATGCTAATAACTCTCATACCAGGTGTCTGATTGACGCCCCTTCTGTTGCTTTGGGTTTCTTTTAATGAGACAGAAATTTGGGATACATCATCTAGGGGCTTTTTGATAGTTGATGTATCAACCCCTTTTCTAGAGGAGCGGACCCTCCCAGGATTGAGCGTGTCGTGTGCGGGAACCCTAGAGCTAACTGCGACTGCAACGACAACTATACTGGAATCCTCCATGGGTTCGGCAACAACGAAAACTGTACTGGAATCCTCCATGGGTTCGGAAGTGCAGATAGTTTTACTAGAATCCTCTGTGGATTTGGCAGCTATGACATCTGTACTGGTATCCTCCATGGGTTCTGGAGTGATGACAACTATACTAGAATCCTCCGTGGGTTCAGCAACTATGATGAATCAGTGACTACATCTGACCATCTCTATCTCTATATGAATGATGTATAACTAAGTGAGTTTATTCTTTACTTTCAATCATTATCATCGATATGATTGACTACTTTCCTGTGTGGACGAGGTTGTTCTTGGCTCGAGAGTTGGAGTTGAACTGAGATTGTTAACTTAGGTATATGTATGGGCATATACCTAAGTAGAGTTAGTTGATACTTCGTGTTTGTATACTTATTTTTTGGTTTATCCTTTGTGGATACTGTGAGACCTTCAGCGGTGCTCGGGTCACTACTGAGTATTGTTATACTCACCCCTGCATGGGCTGTGGCTGCACTACATTGTGTTGGATGCAGACGACGGACAACAATGATCGTGGTATAGACTTGTGGAGCTGGATGGTACCCGGAGGTGGACCACTCAGCGGGACAAACACGGAGCAGATGGATGGATCAGAGGTTCTGAGGAGACCATCGGTACCCACCCTTCAGGTGGGATTCCTGAAGGACGACTCAGTGGTTGCTGCTTTACTTTACTGCTATTGTACTGGTCTTTCAGTTGTACTATACTCACTATTGGGCTTGTATTTCTGGCCCCTTTCTTTTCAGCGCTTACTTTTGTCTACAGTTTTACTTGTTCATACTTCAGTTGCGTACATTGTTGTGTTTTCTTACTTCTATAATGGAAATTCTTTCCCAGTATAGGGATTTATGCCTTTGGTGCTAGTCTCCAGCCCTGGCCTATGGAGTCGGGCTTGGGGTAGTCTCGACACCGGCCTCGAGGAGGGGTCGTGACAAATTGGTATCAGAGGAGTCGGTTCTACCACAAAACTCAGGACTCTGAACATTCTTTTCAGTGAAGCAACAATGTTTAGAGTATTGAGTGTGGTTTTCAGTCTAGGGAGTCCAGTTTTGGTGTGGCGGCCCACGTATCCATACACAAAGACCCTAACCTCTGATTTTCGACTCGGTGCACAAAAACACTAAATGCATGTGTGTTTCAAAAATATTCATTGTGATTACATCGTGTCAGGTCACCAGGTAAATTGTTTGACTGTGGCGCACCTGTTTCTTTTCAGGATGGACCCACGAAAGCATCCAACTAGTGTTCGAAGTCACGTGCGAGATGGTATCTCACTGAGCGACGAGGCCTCGGTGCAGGGCCCCATCATAGCGAAGCTACCAGCATCACCTCTACCCACTAGACCTCTGATACCACCAAATCCAGCACTAGAGAGTTCACACTGCCTGAGTTCATTTCATGAGTTCCAGCGAAAAGGGCCTCATATGATTTGAGGCGAGACATATTTTCAGACATCCGGGTGCTAGTTGGAAGTTGTAGCACGAGTTTTCCACCTAGTTGGGACAACCGCTGACTTGATGGTGTACCTAGACGTTAGTATCTTTCAAGGAGTAGCTGAGAGGTGTTGGAGTCTGATGCTCCAGTTTTATGATGAGGTGACTCTCAACTGAGGAGACATTGAGAGTCTTTTCGGTGTGGAGTTTATACCAGCGACTCTACGCTCTGTGTGGGCTCAAGAGCTATTGCTCTATCCGTAGGGATTTTCGATCGTAGAGGTGTCTTCTGCAGCCGATAGTAGATAGAAGACGCAGAAATCTGGGTGGACTAGGACAATAGGTGGGAGACCCCGGGATATAGGTATGGTTGTGTGGGGAACACTAATTAGAGCCAGCCATACTAGGATCAGGCAGTGCTATGCATGCGGGAAGTAGGGTCACTTGGCTCGAGACTTCCCGGCCCATCCTACAGATGAGAAAAAGGTAGTAGATGGGCCTTCCAGGAAGAGGCATATATTCGACCATGGAGGTCCTCCAGAAGTAGGCGGATGTGGTAGAGGGGCTGGTCGAGCAGCAAGTGGACAGGAGTGGTACTATCTCTAGACTTGGAGGCCTTTGTGTATGATGCTTCTAGCTTCATTGATGTCGTTGTCTCTAGATTTTTTGTGTCTTTGAACTTTTCACTACAGTAATAAAAGACACTTGTTGTTGTGTCGTTTTCTTCCTTGTCCTTTTTATGTGGTTTGTAATGAGAGGTTCCAGTTAAAACTGTTGACTTGACCCTCACTTTCGAGATTCCAACTGGAGGAGACCCAGTGAACACTCACTGCTGCCGACAGTGTGACTCGACCCTTGGAGAGGAGTGTAATGGTTGGATCTCTTGTAAGTAGTGTTGAGGCCTTATGATGTCATCCATGGTATGAAATAGTACTGTTCATATCAGGATTGACTGTATTAAGCAAATAATGTGGTTCATCCAGGGGATGAGACCAGATTTATCTGTTCGGAAAGGGAGAAATCATAGCAGCTCTTGTAGGACACAAGCGAAAAAGGGTGTAGTCGAGTTCTTTACAAATGGCTAGTCAAACCCTTAGTTCGTTGAGAGAACAGTTTACGGTTTACGCTAATCTCAAAAGTCTCAGGTGTGCCTTCTCGTAGAATGACCTGGACCTTAGACGATGAAGTTGGCTTGAGTATCTCCAGGACTATGACTTTGTGATATTTTATACTCCGTGGAAGTGGAATGTCATAGCTGATGCTCTCAGAAGGAGATCGAGCATTCAGCTGCTAGGAGAGGTGATGGAGTAGCTAGCCGTATTGCATATATCCTTTATGGATATTGATGGAGTGGCATTTCTTCAGTCTTCCATAGTCACTCATCCACTTCATCAGCGAGTCAGGGAGGCACAGTGTGGGGACGACTCAATGGTTGCTGCTTTACTTCGCGGTTGTTTTACTATACTCACTATTGGTCTTGTATTTCTAGCCCATTTCCTTTCAGTACTTACTTTTTTATACAGTTTTACTTGTACTTACATCACTTGCGTACTATGTTGTGCTTGTTTACTTCAATAAAGGCAACGCCTTCCCAGTATATGGATTTATGCCTTTGGTGCTAGTCGCCAGCCCCTGGCCTATGGAAGGCGGGCTTGGGGTAGTCATGACATAGGCCCCGAGGATAGGTTGTGATAGAAATGATTATTTTATAATTTATGGTGATGGTATGACCAATGGTGGGTAGAATGTAGATCCCCCAGTTTTTTGGAAGTAACCCTTATTTTAGGTATTTTATGTATCAAAATTATTTTTCAGTTGTTAAAGAGGTTTTTTAATAAGTACGGATTAATTTTGTAGATTTTCACAAGGTTCATGGTGGGTTTATAGTTAGTGTAAACCATGAAAAAAACCCAGGAAACTATTCCCAATGAGAGAAATTCCTCTCGATAGCCACAATGATAAGGAGCAGAAATTGGCCAAACCATGCAGCCACCCATTTGAAACTGTGTAAAAATGCACAATGGGCCTTGTAGTAGTTGTAACATGATTTGGATACCATAATAGCCAAACATGTGAGTTCTATCCATAATATAGTTGCTTGTGCACTATTTTCTCCTGATTTTCCTAATTTTTTGACTAACCGTGCACATTTTAAAAACGAAGTTCCACAAGAACTGTTTCTAGGAATATTTTTTTTATTAATAAATAATTGTTACCGATACTATACCTAACCAAATATTTACTTCTCTCACAGGCTAATGATGCTTCTCCCATTGATCTATAGGTTATATGAGGGATTATCATGGTGATTTGATGTATGAATGTCATGGTACATCACCATTCTTGGAGGTTTTTTTTGGGGTTCCTTAGATCTACTTCTCTATATCTAGCTGTTTGATAGATCTACAAACTATAATGATATATCTAATGTATTTTATCAAAAATATGATTAATTTTGGAATTTTTTTGGAAGATATCTAAGGTAGGTTTTTTTGGAGTTTCAACATGATTCTATGGATTCTTTTTTTTTAGCTTGAAATTTTTTTCCATGTTTTCTAAGGTATATAGATTAACTATCGACTCTTATGCATATAACATAAAGGCTTGATTTTACATTGGATGTTTTACTTGAAATTGTTTTTAAAATTGGAGTGAAAAAACATGTTAGGAACACATGTTGTTGATGAATTTTTGTTTTTTATAGAAATTGTGAATTTTTTAGATAATGTCTTTGTTGTTTGATTTATAAAATGATGATTTTAAAATAAATTGATTATTTTTATTTATGAAAATTATTTCATGTAATGGTCTTTAATTAAAATGATGTCTTATTTAAATATGTTTAGCACTAATTGTTTTGGAATGGCTAGTGAGTTTTCATTTACATTAGGATGTATAAGGTTGTGAAATACCCCATAAAAAGGTTGGGACAAATATGGACTTGAATTACCCCCATCAAAATGGTTGATTAAGTGAGGTATTATTGACATGATGACTCACCACTCATGAGTAATGGATTTCCATGGTTTCAAGAATTTTTGGATGCTTGGATATGTGGAACAGAATGGGTTCATCCAAAATTAAATTTATGGGTCAGTTTTAAAACATTGTATGGTTACTTTTCATAAAACCTGGTATTGTTTTGTGGAAAATAATTGGTTACAGAATTTTATCAATATTATGATGTATTTTATTATAAAATTTTTCGATATAAACAATTGTATATAAATTTTCTATGATGTTATATCCTAGTGGTCTGAGTAGGGATTTCATTTTGGGAAATACTATTGAGTTTCAATACTCACCCATGTGGTGGCACATTGGTGTTATTTCAGATTTTTTTTTATTAGGATGTGGGAAAAGTTAAGGCAACCCGCTTTTCTAGCGGTTCTAAGATATAATTGGGCTATTTTATGAAGTGGAGCATGGATCTGGTTGGAGATTAAGAGTTTTAGATGTCATAGAGTTATATTTGATTCAACTTCAGCTATGTACGTGGTTGTTTTGTAGTCTTCCAATGTGGTACTCTTTTTAGTTGATTTTGTTATAATTGAAATATTTAGTTATCTACTATTTTTCTCATTAATCTTGATTTTTTTTGGTAATTTCATGTTTTTTGGGTTGATTTATTTTCAAAGGGAAAATATTTCCCATGTTGGAAACGAAGCCCTGGAAAGTTATTACCAACACTTAGAATATTGGGAATATCACTTAAGGCTATGTAGCATAATTTATCCTTATAAATACAATGATGAGGGGTGAGATGTTATAGTAACCCTTGAAAAATATCCAAAAACAATTCTTTATTATAACAAATAAATGTTCTCTTTTAGGGAAATTAATATTACAAAAAAAAATTAAAATCATTTCTTGTGGAAAATACCCATTATTCAATGAATATATTTTTTTTAAACGTAAATAATGTTGAAAACCAATTTATTTTAAAATAAATATAAAATAATTAAATTATGTTAGAAAAAATTTTGAAAACACATTTACTTGATATCATGTAATGAAAAATTTAAAATATTTTGGATACTATTTTCCCTAATAACATATTAACTATGCTTAAAAAATCATGAAAACCATTTTCCTTGAAAATAAATAAAACAACTACCTATAAAGATCAAAATAATTTTAAAAAACATTTTATCATAATTGGATTTAAAAACTCATAATGAAATATTAAAATATTTTAAATCCTTTTTTTGAAATTAACCTTTTGAATACATATAAATAATGTTCAAAAGTAATTTTATAAACCATTTAAGTATAAAACATTTTTGAAATCCATTTTAATTAAAAACCACAATATATTCAAAGAAATTATAATATTAGGAATATATTTAGTTATAGTATAAATAAAAATTAGTCATTATGGAAATAATGGTCAAGAAGGTGTGTTTTTCCACACATGTCGAACATTCCTTTTTCAGCTTAATAGTTTATAAATGTTCCTTGATTAGAACATGCCAAGGAGATTACTTTAAAAATAAGTTTTTAAAAATTAATTACATATATAAAATTAATTTTCTATATAATATTATGATAGTAATAATGTTTTTTTTTAAAAATTAGAGAACATAATTTTAAAAGAACACAAATTTCCGACCGAAAGAAGAAATAAACTTGTATTTTCAAAATCATTTTTAATAATTATAATAGTTACTAAATTTATGGAAATTGGTACTAATACTTGAATAAATCATGTATATAATTTCTTTAAGAAAAATAATGATTTATAACGAGATATAGATCATAATATATCAACAATGTAAATATAATCATAAAACATCTCGATAAATGATGAGATTATAGAAATAAATTATTTCTAGTTTGGTAATATTGAATCATAGTCCCCAAGAAAGAATAAAATTTAATAAATAATGACATATCATAAATGGAAGGATATTCATGACATAAAATTTCAAATGGTTGTATATACACCATATTTAAAAATAGAGGTTCATAACATGGCATAAAAATCAAATAATCCAATCTGAGACAAAATTACTTTAACGATTTTGTATCATTTCATCTATTAACCCCATAAAATAAATATCCTAAAATGGATATGTTAATACCCATAATTTCAACAATAATAATAATATAATACATCCATGGGAATTAGACACACCATATATAAAAAATTGGAGTAGAGCATAGCTTTTTTCTCCTGAAAAATAAATGTGGAACATGAGAAATATTAACTGATGTCTTTACTCTCATCACAATCATTAAATAACCCTGGTATAATAAATATAATATTATTATAAATCTATCTTAGAAATATTTTATTTTATCTAATACCTTATATGAGTATTTTTTGACATTATATTTTCTATTTATTTGCAACTCATTGTCGGTGTTTGGTTTTATGTAATAATATCTTTGCATTTCTCGTATTGAAAGAATGAAATTAAATGAATCATATATATATATATATTATAATTAAATTATAATTATTATATCATATTTATAATATATGATTACTAGAACCATACATAATTTTTTCTAGGTAATTTGTGATTGAAACACATTATTCTGAAGAGGTGGTAGTCCACAGTTCCACAAATAAAGTTATCATATTTACTAAAAATGGAATGAATAAAGGCATGTTTTATATAATAATTAAAGTAACATGAAGACATCATAAAAAAATATATCATATAAAATATTGTTTCCGTCATATTTCCCAACCATGATATGTCGTATTAGAAAAAATGAACAACATTGTTTCATGTGGTAGTAATTCATCATACACAAGAATGATAAGTATGTTCCCCATTATATGGATGTTTGTGTATGTGTATGTAATAACCATTGAATAAATAAAATATCATTATATTATGGAAAATATTTTTTTATTATATTATACATATAATTATAGGTGTGGAGAAATAAATAAAACTAATGTGATCATTTCATATAGTTACCACTTTTTCGGGTAACTCCTTTTGGTTTCCCTAAAGGACTTCCATGGATTCATTTAATTCAAAATTGATGAATATATGATGAGGGTAGGAATTTTTATAGATTATTTGAGAATATTTTGGGCTATATAAATGCATTTAGAGGTGTGAATAAATTTTAAGGTGACTTTCTTTTTATATTGGAGGAGTGACATTCCAGTAATTTTTTGAAAAGGTAATACCACATTGTTTCATCCTATAACATGTGTAAATAATAAGGAAAAAAATTATATCCAAGGTAGTATAGGGTCTAAATTTGGCCATCAAATGTACTTCTGAAAACTGTATAGGACGTTTTTTCTCTTTAGAGCAACGTTTAGTGCTTTGATAAAATGATTTTTCACTTTATTTCAGTAGTTAATGGTAATTACATTAAATAATATTTTTTCAAAAAAACAAATTTTCCCTTATAATAAATTATAAATTATTTTAATCCCGAATATGTAATGATTTTTTCAAAATTTCAATAATATAAGTTTCATAAATTAATATAAATTTAATCTCATAGTTGAGATAATATGGAGGGGTTTTAAAGTAAAAATGTTCAAATGTTTGGTAGGTTTTTATATCTAATTTAAAAGTGAAATAGATTCCAAAGACTAAAATTTGATTAATTTATGTATATTTTAACAAATTTACTTTTAAAAACAATCAATAAATAATTTTCCTTATAAATAAATTATAAAAAAATATGTTTTGAATTAAAAATCACTATTATTCATTGTTTATCAAAAAAATAAACATCCTTGAAAAATACCAAAATTTTACCCTAGTATAATTTTTATAATAATAATTGAAAAATTATGTATTTATTTCAAATAAAAATTATAAAATTGTAATAAAAACGAATTAGTACGGGTTCTCCATTAATAGATGGTAATGTTACCTTTTAAGAAAATATATATTTTTCTCATCAAATTGGATTTATTCTTATCTGATTCATATCAAATGTATTGGATGAGGATGAAAACTTTTAGGTAAATATATAACATATAAATTTTATTGAAAACATTAATCAAATTTTTGAAATTTTATTAAGGTAAAAAAAATATGTCGAAAATTAGTTTTATTATAAAATTTATTAATTTATTTTCAAATAGATCTTGTAATCACTTCTACAAATTTATAAAAAATATTAAGCATATATATATATATATATGTGCAAATCATATTTTCTTAATTTAGTTAATCAAATTCATAAATTACATTTCAGTTTCTTTGTTGTAGCTATAATAATATTTTACTGATAATAATAATAATATGTTTTATTCTTGTAAAACTCGATCATGCGTGTAAGAAAAGCAATTGAAGGGACTCAATCTTATCTGTAACAGAAGACAAAAAAATTGTTTCATGTATTATAAGAAAAATTAGTTTTTACATGTATAATATAATTTTCTTTGTTCCTCATATCTCTCAATCCATTCTTATTGATTTCATAAAACAAAATTATTATTTGGTGTTGTCTTTAAAAAAATAAAAGATTAAAATAATAGGAAAAATCATTCACAAAACCATGTGTTGTTACAATTATTATATTAAAAATGAAAAAAGAGGGAAAAACATTTATTTACTCCTTTATGAGGAATCATCCACCATCATATAGTGAATATTCTAATCCACTAGTTATTGAACAATGGATAAGAAAGACTAAAAATATATTTTCCATTATCTTGTCATCAGAACATGACAAATTCATTTTGAGTATACCTAATTTGAATGGTGAAATATATAATTGGTTGAATCTTATCTATAATATGAGGAAACATGTAGAAATAGTTTCCATTGATTGAGATGAGTTCATGAGAATATTTATTAATAAATTATTATCTAATATTCATCATATGAATATGGATAAAGAATTATATGAGATATAGAAATAGAATAATACAACTTTTAGAAATTATGAAACAAATATTAAAAGATATGTGACATAAGATCATGGAATTTTCATACGAACATAATTAAGGTTTGACCTTTTTCTTTAGTGGCATAAAACAATGTATCGAAAGGGTGTTATCCATAAGGGAATTTCGTAACTATGAATAGTTTTTCTGATTTTATAAAAAGTTTTAAATGGAGGATTGAGTAACATATCAATATTATGGTTTTAATGAGAATAGAAATTTGGAATTGAATGGAAAATATAGGAACTATGTAGAGATAAATATGAGATTTCCTTTTGTAAAATTTGTGGGAAATAACATGGTGTTAATTTTATAAAGGGTGCTATGAAATATATTATGTGTTTAAAGTAAGGCCATTGTGTGACTGAATTATTATGTGATAGGATTATGTCAGATAATGTTTTGAATAATGATAAATCTCAATAAAAATAAAATACCACTATTAATTCATTCAATTTAATGAATTTTTTAAATTTTGCTTATAATTTACCAAAATTGAGGTTTACTAATAATGATCAACACCAATAATGTGGAAATGTATATAAAAAGGGAAATAGTATGTTATCATGATGGTCAAGGTGAATCTAGATAATTATGGAACACTAATCCACAAACTTAATATTTAATTTCAGGTGTTTGGTTTTTTTTAATGGTCCCTATAAAATCATATTGTCCATACATTACTGATATTTCATGATAGTATCACCCTTTTAAGGAATTTTATAACAAAAATATTACATTTCATATTATATCAATAAATTTCAGAATCTATGAATCCTGTAGAAATTAGTTTATATATGATAAGATATTATTTATGGAATAAATAGTGAATTACTTTTTGGAAGAATTTTTCTCTATGTATGATAAGATTTGAGTTAGGGATACCATCATTAGTTTATGATTTTATGGTAGATCATAATTTCAAAATAATTAAATCCCCATATTAGATTTTATGTGATGGGATTTTATTAAGAATACATATATTATCAGAGGAATTTATGGGAATTAAACCCATTGGATTTGAATATAGTTAAAATGTTATTTGAGTATAAATTTTATTACACATTGTGGGTATAAAATTAATGTCAGTGGTAACATTTATGTTTTATATTATCTTTGAGGTTGAGATAATTATGGGATGTAATCAATAACCATAATGATTCACTACTCTATATTTCTATCAGATAATATTTCCCTTTAGATCAAATTTCTAGAATATTCATTAAGAAAATGGTTTGGTGTTATGGATTTCAACATTAAAGATTATATTATCAAAAAAAGGAGTTTACCAAAATGATTTGGTGAAAATTTTAGTATCCTAATAACATGATATTGACTTTGATAACTCTATATCATCCTTAGATATATTTTTTGTAAGATATACTAAATCAAATCCTAGTGTGTATTCTAAGATAAGGTTTTAGGCATTTCAAATATTCTTGGGACCAGTACATCCATAATCTTGAGATTTGATGAAAAAAATTATTTAATTTTAGTATTAAAATGTCTCCTTGTGAATGTCATTACTTAAAAAATGGTAGAAATCCATCATACAATAATTATTCTATGGGGACCTCAGAAAGATGATGAGATTACATAAAACGTTATACCCATTTATCAACATGTATAAACTACTCAATGATGAAATAAATTCTATGATGATAATCATTATCATGAATTAGAATTTCAATTTGGTAATGATATATTTATAAAAATTTCACTGTATATGATGGATGGAAAAACTATGCCCTAGATAAGTCATCCACATTAGAATACTAAATCGTACAAGGAGAATAAACTAATGTGTTGAACATCCACTAATCCTCACCAAGATTTTTGATGTATTCCATGTCTCAGACATAAGGATTTCAATAAAATATTCATCACATGTGCTGAACTCAGAGAGAATACTATAGGATTAAGATATTCTGTATGAGAAAAAACCCATAGTGATAATTGATCAAATGGAGAATGATTATGAATATTTACAACATATATGGATATTTTTTTTATGGAGAATCCCCCAGTTTGGGTAAAATAATTTGTGCCTTATAATTTAATGTGTCATAATTTTACATAGTTTTTATAACCAACCTAATGAATTTCAAGGGAAAATTGAAGTTAAGTGAGGTAGAATGTTACAATGTGAGATCCTGGTCAAAAAAATTCAAATAAATTTATTTAATTTTATATTTTACCATTCATTCAATATCACGTTTACCTATCACTATATAAAACACTATGATTTGATTTCTTGATCACAAAACACCTAGTTTAACTTTAGTTAAATTCAACACAGGGTTATCTTATGTTACACGCAACACTAATTTTTTACAAATCCATGATATATTATTGACATAGTTATTTTAATATGATTGTTATAATCCATACATAAAGGAAAAATATTTATAAAAATTTACTGTGCTTTATGTAAAGTGGGTATATGTTTCAAAAATACTATATTCTAAAGAAAGTTATTTTTATCCATTTCTTTATCATTTTTAAAATTAATTTATTCACAATTTATATAATTAATATATTAGAATAATATTAATTTATGAAATAATCATGTCAAAATTCTAATGTGGTTAATTTTTTTGGTGTTTTAGGAAAAGTTTCATTTCTAAAGAAAAGAATAAAATATTGATTTTTAATAGAAAATTATATTTGAAATTAAATTATTTATAAAAATATATTATATTAAAATAATCGAAATAAAAAACGTTATATTATTAAAAAAATAATTCCAATTTAGATCACTGAAATAATTTTTCATATCGAATACCTATAAAAAAACATTATAATCTTTTTAACATTTTCTATTTAAAAACATGAGTTCTAATATCTTCAATGAGATTAATTTTTTACTAAAATTTACCACTTATGTGAATTTAATTTTGAAAAATGGACTCAGTTTTATTAATCAAGATAATTTGTATAATAAAATAATGATAAATTAATACCTGAAAATATATATTTCAAATGTAGAAAAATATATTTTCTGTAATTAAGTTATAAATTTGTTAATATAGGGGATAACCTATAATTATAAGGGATAAAAAAATAAAAAAAAATTCCACAAACCTTATTAAGGATATATTTCATCCTTTTCACATATACTCTATATAATTTTAATCTATTTGAGAATTTTGACATGGGAAATGAAATGGTGGGATTATTTCTTTTAAAAATTCATAGTTGTTCACATCACCACACTTATAATAGTATAATCCATATCATCTCCCCTCCAAAACATAAAATAGTTTTTTCCCAATATCATCCCAAATAATTTACAAAAATCTTTATTATCCTTCTTGAGGAAATATTTTTGATAGAAATCCATCCAAGGGAGGATTTGGTGCAAAGCTAAAGAGGATACCAAAAGAAAAGGTAATAGTCATGAATGATCATATATGATTTATTTCTTCCTCCACATACATAAATTATTATGATACCATTATGATGTAATAACAATATTATATTAAAAAATTATCTTTTTGTGTGTTATTTTTATTTCCTACAACAAATTCCACCCCATTCATATGGGTTTCAAAATCATATTCTGTTTGTACGGTGGACTACCACATCCTGAACAAATTTCAATCATTTTTTCCACTACCAGTACTCTCAATATGGTATGATGATGAATATAACATATATATATATATATGATATTTATAACATTTTTAATATTTTATAGCCTTTATATCATCTGTTAATTTTTTTACGTTCTATTTCTTAGGTGATATGATAATGACGCTTGTTTGTACTACAAACTATCGTATTGTGAAGTAATGTGATTATATTTTCCTAAATATTAACATGGAAGTTAATATGTATACAAATATATAATACATATTAAATAATAAGGATATTAATGGAATATTTATAATATGGTAAAGTTTATAAGTCATTATCTTTTGTACATTTTCACTCACAGAAAGATGATAATGTTGTTCATGTATGTGTGGTCTACTCTATTCATGAAGCGATGTGACTCCATTTTCATCACAAAACCCAAAAGATAATATTAATAATAATATTAAAATCTGTTAAGTAGAATTTTGTATATTATGATTTTTTTAATGTTATTATATTACATTACTTTTTTCCATAATTATCTTCGAAAAAGGTAAACATTACTTAAGAGTACATATAACCAACTGTATCAAAGAACACAATGTACTTAATATTTATAAAAAATATTTCATTATTAAAATTTATAATATGATTAATGTATAAATATAATAATAATTTCATCATTTTCATACTAAATATAATGTTACCTAGATCAAAATAAGAGGATAAGAAATAGCAAAGAGAAACATATAAGAAATAAAAAGAATTTGTTACCTAAAGTTTGATTTTAACAAGGAATTACTCGTATATATTTAATAAAAGGTAAAAAAATTATATTTTATGATATATGTAATTACGCATCTGTAATAATTTTCCAATAAAATTATATTTATTATATAGTTGGTTCTATTGTGTACATTAGATGTCAAGACTTTATGAATCATATTTCTAGTCTACAATTTATTTCTAGGAGGCATATAAAAAATAACGAATTGTTTCATTTGTATTATTTATAAACATAAAAATTTATTATCAATCATTAATACCATTAATATCATTATTTTAAATGTTTAATTTTATTTTATTCATTTTTGGTGATTATGATTCAAATGATTACTAATTTAGAAAGGGACTAATGCCTCATATTTATTTTTTTAGAGTTATGTTTTGTTATGCACCTATATTCATTATCAAATTTGTATATAAAGACCCATTAAAATGTAATATAATTAATTTTTTATAGTAAATATATTTTCTTTTTAGTTTTTATTTCCATAATGTAGAATATGATTCAATCTTATCAAAGTGGTAATGATTTTATATTTCAATCTAAAAATGTATCAAGATTATTTATCATTAGGTTTTTGAATATAAAATATTCTTATACATATCTTAAGAAACTAATTAATTTTCTTATTTTTTAATTATTAATAAAAATTTCCATTAATATTACCATTGTTTCCACTATTTAATTCATAAAAAATAAAAAATATGTTTTTAATAAACTCAGCTTTATTCCTCTCTTCCATAGGGAAATCATTTTATTCAAAAACCATGATTACAAAAATAAGGCTCAGAAATGATTCTAAAATTTCAAATGTGAATTAATAAACATATTTTTATCCTTTTTACATTTTAAATGATTTTTTTAGTGGAATAATCATTTATTTTTCCAACTAATTACACTTTTTATTTTACTAAAAATATTAAAGGAAACATTATATTAATGTGAGTAGAATATATTGAATTTTTTAACATCATGGGATCAAAAAATTTCAAAAAATCATTTTTATGATTTCATGATTATTTCAAAAGTTCTATATTTTTTTAAAAAAATTATAGTTTTGTTTTCAAAGTGAAAGCGATATTTTCTTTAATAAGTAATTTAAATGTTTTTTAAAAGATTAATTTATATTCTCAATGTTATTTACAAATGAAAGGATTTAGAAAATGATTTTTTTGAAAAATTATTTTAAATAAATGATTATTCACCTTAAGAAATGTTAAATGTGAACATTAACAATCCTTCTCTATCTATGATGATATATTTTCTGGTAAATTTTACTTTACTATGGATAAAATTTAAGGATACAATTCCTCTTATTTCTAGAAATGGTTAGTGTTTATGTTATCAGGATTTTTATGAAACCCATTTCTCATCCCCATGTTATACCATGATAGAACCCTTATGAATCCCACATCATTCAACAGGTTATTCAAGGAGTAAATGAGGAATTGATTATGAAACCTATCACCTTTCTAATGATTATGATAGGATTAATTTCTTATGAACCACATTACATCTCATGGGTTAAGAAATAGTGAGTGATTAATAATTCTGTGAAACACATATATTTTATTTTTTTATATTATTGGTGTTACATATATCACCCTTCAATGAATTAGGAAATTATTAATGTTTCATGGGATCATATGTTACATAGGTTTTTAGAATAATCTTGAAAACTAGGTTACATTGGTTGTTATCCTGAGCCTATAAAAATATAGTACACAAGTGGTTAGTATAGTACTAATGGAGTTACAATGTTTGATATTCCCATAATAACATGTTATAAATTTTCTTTTGGGTCTCTGTGACAAAATATTTTGTATGATTTTTTGTATTCATGAAATCAATGTCTTATTATTGTTTTATTCCCATAAGGATCAAGTTATTTTATTTATTTTTAATACATGTCTTGTGAACATCCATAATTTATTAAACGGTTCTTGTTTTTGAGCAATGATTTGTTGGGTGTAGTTTACATTTTTATTTTCAGGTTCTCATTCAGTTATGCCCATGTTAAGATTATTTATTTCCCATGTTTACACATAAATAGAATATTTGGACACCCATTATTATGTTTACTTTACTAATGTTATGAAGAATGGTTTTACATAGGGAACATCTATAAAGTGTTATAAATGGGAATATAATTGTGCGAAATATTTAAGATCATTCTCTAGAAAATAATAAAGTTTTCCTAGTCTCTATATACAATAAACTGTTGTGGTCTTTATTAATTTTTTGTGTTTAATGTATTGAAAATTATTCTTAAATATATAAATTTTATATATAAAAGACTAGTTTTTTATAATAATGCACTTAGATCCGTGAAACATTTTCCTATCATAGATTATTTCTAGCAAACTGGAGCACCCACAACACTCTTTATTCTAATTGAGGCATATACCTAACACGGTTAGCGATGAAACCACTGTAAAATCATGAATGGAATCAAATATATGTACACATGATCTTGCATGAAGCATGGTAACAAATTAACAAACAAATTAACATTTCCAAGAAACATTCAACAACACTATATTTAGTAAATTAATATATCATGATAATCCTAATGATATACATCATGATTTATTGAAATACTCATACATAACCAAACCTTAGAGAATGAGGATCTAATTGGCCCCACCAATGAATCAAATAAATTCCCACCCAAGATATTAATAAAAACCAACAAATGTATCTCACCAAAAGGCCTATCAAATATACCTTAATTATCATTACATTTACTGATCCGAATACAGAGCACTCAAACCCCACAAGGAACAATTAGGGCTCGTAGATATTCCACGATGAGGGGACAATATCTATATCGTGAGATATCATCTCAGAACAAGATTCACAAGGAAAATATTCATTTCAAAATACATACAAGTCATTTATTTGAGAAAAATTATTTAAATGAGATTTATTGGACATCCAAATATATATTTTAACCTCTATAAAAAAATTGAACCTCCATCATCAATTAAATCCCACTAAAGCCGACATATGTCATGTAAACCATATATTCGAAAAATGATATATGTTAACCTGTCTATTTCCATGGTTCTAACAGCCAAATCCAAAATAAATATAACTTCAAAATCAAATTTCAATTAAAATTTTTTCTAATGAAACCGTATAATGAAAAAAAACTATAATACCAAGGAATAGATTTTTGGCTTCTTAAAGGTAAAGATGTTCCAAACTAAAAAAAATGATATCCATCACATATTCAAACTCATTCAGTGATAACCTATTAACCAACACCCCAAACCATAAAAATAGGAACCTATAGTTATAATTTATAGTTGTGTTGTCTTGGCCAACATCATATGTCATCGATTCTAACATTCCACACAAAATCAATCTCACCTCCTAATATGAATCATGTTGTAAACTAGTGGTTACCATGTACATGATATATTAGAGGAAACTATACCTCTTGTAAAATTAATATAGATGTATAAATAACATGAAAATGAAAAAAAGGATAAAAATATTTCTACCAGTAATAAATAAATTTAAAAAAAATGTATTATAAATTAAATATTGTATACATTCATACAGACTAAAAGAAAGTAAAAAACCAACAGTTGGTAACCTACTATGATTACCATATAAAAAAAGTAATCTACCAAAAAATAAATACCATAACCTCTACTTCCAGCTCTATCTTAATGAAATTCCCAATATACACATCTCTCATGCTACACCAGCATGATCCTAGGACTCAAAACTAGTGATCCTTCTCGATCAAGTGATACTTGGGCGCCAAAACAATATTTGGTCATTTAATGGTAATGAGCACAACATGTTTTGAGCTTATCAAAAAAATAATATTTACTGGAACAAAATAATTAGACGAATAAAAATAATTTGAATAAAAAAATAAATTAATAAAATACATAATAATATTTTATATAATAATAATGGAGTCAAAACTATATCCTTGCATTCTTATGAAAATGAATTTATAAAACATAGATCATGCCACTACATGACATCAATCACATCTTCAAATATACATTGGATATCCTATATATATAAATGATATATTATGAATTCAAAACCATAAAGAATTACCATAGGAATAATCTTGAAAACATCATACTACCTAGCTATATGACAATAATAGAGTAGTAAAAACTAGAATCATGACTCTACTTTGGACCCCATAGAACCTGTTATGTCTATAAATATGTACATAATTATTATAGATCTAAATGAGGGCCATCAGTGTACTCAAACCTAGTAGATCCTCTGTCCCTGGGCCTAAATTAAGCACATTCCAATGTGTCCCATCCATCATTGGACAGATATATACACTGTAACACCATAAGATTCCATAGTATGTTTCCTTTGGAATAATGCAATAACTTTCATTATATGAAACTTCGAGATTCTGACACATCTCGAGAAATCAAACTTGTTGTTATGAATAGTAATACCCACTTTTTTAAATATTATAAATTTTATTTTTCAAATTGGACTTCATTTTTCAATTCAGAATATCGAAATTATATTAGGGTGAATTTTTGGTATTTCTCGGAAAACATTCAATTTTTGATGAATAGTGAAAAACACTGCGATATTGGTTAAAACCGAATAATTTTTATTTAAATAATAATTTATTTTATTAAAATTTATTTTATTTCAAAAGAGATACATAATACCTATATAAGTTAAATTTAATTCATTTGAGTCATTTTATAATAAGTTTAGATATATAAAAATTTTATTGAACTTTTTATCGTCTTTTACCCACTTTTTTGAAGCATTTGAAAATTTACATGAAACATAATTTTACCACTTCTGTGAGTTGAATTTCAAAAATCTAAGAGACACGATTGAAATCATTATATAAAATGTTGTTCAATGAGATGAAAATATTTTTTGGTGAATCGTAACTTTTTACTTCTATTTACCATGACTAAAAGTAAATAGGGTAATTAAGGATAAAAATGATATTATAATTACCCTAACATATGTAATAACTCAATTAGATAAATTTATTTCGACGAAAAAAAACCATAGAATTAAAATATGATCTCTTTTGGTCCACTTGTATTAGATTAGGACATTTATTATTATTTTATTTAAAGAAGAGTTAAAAGAGTTAAATTCAATGATTAATAAATAATCCATTTTTAATATAGGGTTATACATAAGATAATTATACTATAAGTATTCATTATGATCCTAAAAATATTTACTACATAATTTTATTTTATTTATAATTTTTATACATTACATATTTAAATTTATTTATGACACAATGATGATGTAGTAATTACGTTATTAACGAAAGATTAAAATAATTGAAATTATAAATTTCCCAATAAATGTAATTTGTGTCTTTTGATTAATTAAACAAATATTCTAGGTAAATCATACAAGTTAGGGTTTATTAAATAATTTTTTTGATGTAATCATTCTGTTATTATTTTCACAAAAACCAAATGTTAAATAGTGTCAAAAGTGAGATAATTCAGATTATAAAACATACACTATATTATTAATTGATATAATATTCCAAAAAAATTAAGGATAGAAAAAAGGACACAGATAAGGATATATATATTAATAATTAACCACATGGGGTTCTATACACCTGTTATAGTATGTTTATTAACCAAAAAATATAAAAATAAAAATAGACGTGGTAAATGAAAAACTATTTAAAAAAGAGTTAAATCTAAAATCTAAGGATAATATGGTGACCTATATCTGCATAAAACCAATTGGATGAGCGGATTTAGACCCATATCACCTTATCCTAGAAATAATTCATTTTGGAGCCATTAAAAACGGAAAATTATTTTATTATAAAATAATATTGGAAACATTTTCTAAAGTGACCTTCACCTCTCTTGTAAAAGGGTACTTCCAATTCTCATTATTTCACACCTCCAATGATATTTGGCTCATCCAAACCCTGCCCAAAAATCATCAAAACATTCCCCCCTTCATCCTAGATTCCATAATTTGGTCAGAAGTCCAACCTATGAATCACTTTTGATCATATCAAAAGGAAGAACACGAAGAAGAGATAAATATTTCATCACCACTTTCAAATTATTTTCTCCTTCCACTTATTCTTTCGTTTTTTCCATTGTAAAATAGTAACTCTCATACCTTCTATATACTGTGATGATATTATAAATATTTTACAACAATATTCATTATTCTATCTATCCTATAAAAGAAAAATTCACTATAAGTGCGTACCTACATCTTATCGTCTCCACGTCGTGGTGTAGTTTGTTATTCAAACACATCATTATTTTGGATGGGTATAATAATGAATATAATAGACCTAAATAATAAATATAACATGTCAATGATTCTTTATATTTGATATGAATCCAATTAAATTCTATTTATCCAACAATATAATGATATTGTCACTCATGCGTACATACTGATAATTGTCTCCACAAACGCGATGAGATTCATTCCCCATCATAATCATTCTAGAATAATTTTCAAATTATTATTTAAAATAATTTTTAATAACATAAAATCATTATATATATGAATCAAATATATTCTATTCCTAACAATTGTGGCTTATGTAACCAAGAATATAAATTAAAATGAATTAGTTAACACCCGAAATGATGATACTACTAAAATATTATTAACAAAAAATATTAGAGGGGAATATATGATATCATATTTATGTATATGGTTCCTGTATAATTAAATAACAATGATTTAACTATTATAAAAGAGTTTAATATACAATCAACAATGGAAAAAAACAATATTAGGGTTAATTTCACAATCTCATTATTATCTGAGGTTGTTTATACATAAATATCTACTGGGCCCTCTTTATCATCCAAATCCATGTTTCTTAGAAATATATTTCAAATTTTTTTCTATTTTCTAGACTATTGGTTAAAAGTCATTTTTACACTTGTTTGTATTTTTATAAATTTTTTATAAATGAATCTTTTTGTCGTTTTCCAAACTACATCCTTTATGTCCTCTTCAACAAAATTAAGGAAAGAATGTTTTTTAACTTATATGTAGGGTGCGACGATTTTCCATTATTATAACACCTTAAAAGCTTCCCTTACATTCTTATAAGAATATTTTAAATATAAATGTTTCTTTTATAATTATATGACTTTTTAATTATTTCAAAATAGAAATATATATTTCTCTAAAAAAAATTGGATTTCATCTAAGTTAAAATCCTTGGAGGAATTTTAACCTTGTTTGAAGCTGATTTATTATGATAAAAACATCCATATTGTATGGTAGGTTTTGTGTTATGTTTGACTATAAATATTTTATTTTTACCCCATTCAATGTTAATGGATAACATTTTGACATTTCGTATTCTAGTTTTAATACAAATGTCTATGTTATGTTTATACCTGTTAATATGAGGAATCTATTGGACATAGTTAGTGACTGGTGAAGCCCACTATATATTTTCAATGCATCGGTAGGTCTCATGAGACAAACTAGTTTATTGGCACAAGGCCTTGACAAAATCGTATTTGTAGTATTGGAAAAATTCATTGACTATGTGGTTATGAAGTCTTTCATTATGCATTTCATCATTATGAAAGTGACTATTGATATTGAATGTGGTTATTTGATTAGTTTAGTCTCCATGTGAATATGTAAACAGAATTATTTGTTTTTATTTCTCCATATTATGCTGAATTTTATGTTTGAAATGCTTTTTTTATTCTTATACATTGCCTTAAAATTTTATTCTTGTTTATGAATGATTCCTCAAAATTTATATCCTTACCGAGCATATGAGCTCACCCCTTTATATGTTTTATTTTTCCTAGGATCTGAAGAAGTATTTTATGGTTGACCTATAGGAATAGGCTAATGATATAAGTGTGTTCAAAAGGGGAAAAAATGTTGTTGATGTTTTTGTTGGACTCACATGTTTTTATAATCTCAATTATGATTAATTGTGTTTTGATAATCCCAAATGAAGTTTATTGATTAAGATTTTCAATACTTTAGTTACTGTTCAAGTACTTAATGTCAAAATATAAAAACTGATTAAATATGTTCAAATGATATATCTTTCATTCAAGAACATTTGGTTAATCCTTGTAATGTGTTATCCTAACTTAATTTGTGGATAGTTTGCATAAACAGACTAACAACTATTGATACAGAAAGGTCGCCAGTATGCAGATGAGATACCGATACATAATGGTCACTGGTATGAAAATAGTTACCGTTACACCTGAGCTACCGATAGAGTAAGTCTACTGGTATGAAAAAGTCAAACGATATAGAGAGTAACAACTAATGTTTTGAAGTCTGTCATTACAAGCTCACTGGTATGGATCACTGGTACATAAGTCTATCACTACAAAGAGCTACTATTAAAAGAAGTCATCGCTCCATGTAGTCACCAATACAAGGAGCTACCACCACAAAAAATATCTGTCGATACAAGCAAGCTACCGTTACATAGAGTAACAGCTACTGATGCAAGATCAACCGTTACAAAGTCCACTGCTACGAGTTCAATGATAGAAATAGCTTTTGATGGAAACCAGTCACTGTTTCCCTAAACTATATCTCTATTTAGTTATTAACAGTGGTCATATTTTGTGATTTTAATGCAACCTATAATAATTAATCATGTTTGTTGGATTTTAGGAAATTGTACCTCGTACAAATCGTTCCTATTCCTAGAGCTCAAGGAACATATAAAAGGGAACCTCGAGTTACTAAAAAATACACATAAAAAACCTCTCTGATGCATATACAAAACATGTTTCTGGATATACATTAGGAGATACATTCATAGAAGAAGAAGGAAGAACACATGATGAATCCGTAGAACCTGAACATTCAAAGAGTGAAAAGCTTCAACAACTACACCTAAACTCAAGCTAATCATGCTGATCAAGCTGAACCTGGATGTAAAAGAACAAACACGATACTCTGTTTTTTAAACAATTTCAAAAGAAGGATTCAAGCTTCATCTGATTCAATCCAAGGAGTCGAGAGCTTCCCTGAAAACAAATAGAGCATTCTAAACTCATCTAGACATGTTTAGATATATTGTGTTTCATTTATTTACATTTTGAGTAGTGTGTGTGCTCTGTATTTTTAATCACACACTGTCTCCGGTGATGAAATAAAGGATTTCTCAATCCTTACTCAATATTCCTTACTCACTTGTATCCCACTGTGGATAGTGGTAGAGGTCAAGTCTGACCTGGATAGCCTCTGTGTTGTTGTTCATCTTTCCCATGAAGAACTGTGGTAGAGGTCAAGTGTGACCTGGATAGTCTATGCACTATTGTAAAACCCTGATGTAGGGTGTGGATCATAGTTTATATAAAACTATTTGAGAGAACTAAGACTCTGCTTGAGACAAAACCTCTATTTTAAATCTTCTCTGCATTTTTATCTTGAAAATTCTACTGCTAATACTTTAAATGTAAATAAACTTTAAAAAGGGTAACTCTGATAGTTAAACTAGAAAGTGTTTGTATTTATTGTAAACCATTTGGTTAGTTTCAAAAGTTAATCTAATCTTTATATTATATTAACTTAGAACTAATCAATCTCTTGAGAAACTAACTAAACCTTTACTGTATTAAAAATTCACTATAGTTTACCTTGTTATTTTAATTGGGGGATTCTAAAAGAAATATTTTAAATAGAAATTTTTAATAGGAAATCAATTCACCCCCCCCCCCCTCTTGAGTATCCACTCCGACCAACATTTTGTATCAGAGGGATAGATAAATGTTTTTCAAAACACTCTATTTTTAAGTGTGATTTTAGTTGTATATTAAAGATCTCAAAATTTCTGTTAATTCACAATTTTTAAATCATTATATAACTTTGGTATTATGGATAACATATTAGAAGGTGTAGCTACCAACATGACACCGTTCTTTAATGGTGAAAATTATTCCGAATCGAAAATAAAAATGACAATTCATTTAGAAAGTATGGGATTTGACATCAGGACTACTAGAGAGACTGGGTATAAGATTCCAGAAACTATTAGAACTAATTGGGATGAACCAACTAATGGTGCTTAAAATAATAATTTTAGTGAAATGGATGACCTGAATTGTGATTTAGGAGATGATGAATTTAATATAATATCTTCTTGTAAGATTGCGTATGAAATCTAGGATAACTTGACTATTTATCATGAGTGAACAACTAATGTTACGGATATGAGATTGAATACCTACACTATTATGTATGATAATTTTAAAATGATGCCTGATGAACCTATTTCTGATATGTATCTCAAGTTTAATGAGATAGTCAATACAATGAGCTCATTGGGAAAGGTTGTTCTAGCTAAGGAGAAAATCATGAGGATACTAAGATGTCTTCCAGAAATATGGAGAGGCACATCAGTTTCAATAAGAAAATCATGTGACATAAGTTCACTACCTGTTAAAGTGCTGATTAGTATGTTGATGATGTATAAAGAAGATATGAAGGTAAAAAATAAGAAGATGATGAACCAAGAAAAAAACCAGTAGCCTTCAAGACTTCTGCTTCAAAAATCCAGGACAAAGAGAAAATTCAAGCTGCAAGTGACTATTCAAGTAGTGAAGAGAGTGCATCTGACAATGATGTTGAAATGGATCACATGGCCAGACATTTTAAGAAATTTTATAGGGAAAATAAGTTTTTCTGAAAATCCTATTACAAGGGAATGTATGACAATAAATATCATTGGAAGAAGGATTAGAAAAGGACTAATAAAAGTGATGACATAGTTTTCTATGAATCTAAGAGGAAAGGACATGTGAAAGATGACTATCAGAAGTAAAAATAAAAGAAGAAATATAAGTACCAGGAAAAAAATATAAGAAAGATATGAAAGCAACCTGGAGTGCTTTAGAAGACTATTCAATAGATTCTAATTCCACTTAGGATGAAAATTTTCAAAAAGCTAATATGTGTTTCATGACAAACACATCTGAGGTAACATTAGATACTACTGATTTAAACCCTTATTATTTTGGAGATGATTATGATTCTAATTTTGAAAACATGTCTAGTGAAGAATTATTTGAATACAATAATATGCTACAGGATACCTGCAATTAGCTGAATGAAAATTATAAATCCCTAAAGAAACAGCATGATCTAACTAGCACTCCCAAATCTGTACTAGAAGTATAAAATGAAAATAATGCTCAACTACTAAAGGAAAATAATGATATCAAATTGTCTAATGGGAAACATAGAAAAGACATAGAGAAGTTAACAAATGTATAAGACACTCTTACACGCATTCTAGGAAAACAAATAGCACCAATGTATACTACTAGTTTAGGCTATCAACCTGGACATAGACAGATTGGAAAAAATAGATTTATTCCAAAATCTGGACAGTATGTTGCTAGTTCTAGAAATTCATATTTCTCAACTAGAAACTCACTTAGTTATAGATCAAATAATGTTTATCTGTCAAATATTTTAATTCTATTAATTATCTGAAACCCATTCGAAAAATCGGGGTACCGAATGTTTTTCTTCATAATATGTACGGACCCAAGAAAATCCTGGCACCAAAATAATTTTCTATCTAAAATTGATTTTTAGGAAACTTTCATGAAAATTTCCTGTCAGAAGACATAGTATTTGGACAGTGGATGTTCAAGACACATGACAGGAGACTTTTTGTGCTTCAAAATATTAATCAAGGCTGATGGAGGATGTGTTACCTTTTGTGATAACTCTAAAGGAAAAATCATCGACCTAGGCCAAATTGGTAACACAAATCTGATTTTAATTTCTGATGTTTTATTTGTATAAGGATTAAAATATAATGTGTTAAGTATTTAATAGTTATTTAATGATGGTTATAATGTTCAATTTGAATATTATTCTTGTATTGTTTTTAATTCTAAATATGTTTTAGTATTTTCTGTCTTATGAAATGAAAATTATATGTTTTAGATTGGAATTCTTTAGCAAAGCAGAATATTACCTATTTAAATTATTTTCATAAAGAATCTTGGATTTGGAACAGATGATTAGGACACTAAAATATATAATCACTTAGAAACATTGCTAGTAAGAACTTAGTTAAAGACCTACCTAAAGTTAAATTCCCAGCTATCAAAGTTTGTAATTCCTGCTAAAAGGTAAGGAAACATAGAGTTTATTTTAAATCAATGAAAAAAGTTTCAACTTCTTACCCTCTTGATCTGGTTCACATGGATTTGTTTAGACCTTCAAGAGTTTCTAGTTTAAATGGGAAGCACTTTGTCTATGTTCTTGTAGATGACTTTTCTAGATATACTTGGGTATATTTTCTAGCTCACAAAAGTGAAGCTTACTCTTACTTTATTAAATAATCCATGTCTGTAGAAAAAATTATTGATCTTAGGATTAAAACCATGTGAAGTGATCATGGTTGTGAGTTTGAAAATCATTAATTTGAATCATACTACTCACACAATGGATACAATCACAACTTCTATACCCCTAGGACATTTCAACAGAATGGTGTAGTAGAAAGAAGAAATAAACCCCTTCAGGAAATTGCATGAACTATGCTAAATGAATATTATTTACATGTTTATTTTTGGGATGAATCTATCAATTGATATTGTTATATTATAAATAGTGTCTTGATTAGAAATGTTCTTAAGAAGACCCCTAATGAACTATAGAATAATAGAAAACCGAAATTTTGTTATTTTAAAGTTTTTGGTTGTAATGTTTTTATTCTAAATACTAAATATAATATAAAAAAATTTAATCTAAGAGTGATAATGGAATTTTTTTGGTTATTCATTAACTAGTAAAGCCTATAGAGATTTTAATAAAAGAACCAAAAGTCTGGAAGAATATATTCTCCTCAAATTTGATGAATCTGATCCACATACACCTAAACCATCTCTTGAAAATCTTGAAGAAGATTTGTTTGATTTGAACCTTAATGATTAATTCAATGAACCTGTTGTAAAGACAACCAGATCTAGAAATATTTCAGAATCTACTGCTGGTGAACCCGAACCTATAAATGAACCTTAAATTTCTAGTCCAACCTTTACTAGATCAACTAGGATTCTAAAGAATCTTCCTTTAGATGCTGTTGTAGGTAATCTTGATAGAGGGACATGGACTAGGGAATCTTTAAGAAACTAGGTTGAACATCAAGCCTTTCTTTCACAGTCAGAACCTAAAAATATCAATGATGGTATCAATGATGAATTTTGGGTAATGGCTATGCAAGAAGAGTTAAATTAGTTTGAATGAAACAAAGTCTGGAAATTAGTAGAAAGACCTAAGAACACATTGACCATAGGCACGTAATGGGTGTAAAGAAATAAGGTTGATGAATCTAGAAACATCATAAGAAAAAAAGCAAGATTAGTTACATAAGGTTACACTCAAGAATAAGGAATTAATTATGAAGAATCCTTTGCACCCGTAGCTAGATTAGAAGCCATTAAGAACTAACATTCTTATGCAACTCATCTGAATTTCAAGTTATATCAAATGGATGTAAAAAGGGCATTTATAAATGGTTTTATAATTGAAGATTTTTTTGTTGAACAACCACCTGGATTTACAAATCCCCTTTTTAAAAATAATTTTTATAAACTTTCTAAATCTTTATATGGTTTAAAACAAACTCCAAGAGCATGGTATGATAGACTTACAAATTTTCTTATTTCAAAAGGTTTTACTAAAGTAATTGATGATCCCACTATTTTTAACAAAAATATTTCCAAAGATTTTTTGATAGTAAAAATATATGTTGATGATATTATTTTTGTATCTTCTAAAAATTATTTATGTACTGATTTTTCAAAGATTATGCAAAATGAAATTGGAATGCGCATAATAGGAGAACTCCAATATTTTCATGGAATTCAAATTTTTCAAAATAGGGGTGTTTTTATTCTATATAAATGTAAATACACGAGGTATTTATTAAAAAAGTTTGGTTGGATAGTAATAAGGGATGTGATACACCTATGAGTACCACTTGTAGGTTGGATATTGATGAATCTGGGAAACTAGTAGATCCAACCAATTACAGATATATGATTGGAAACATGCTTTAACTAACTACTAGTCAACCTGATATTATGTTTAGTGTTTGTATGTGTGCACGATTTCAGGATAATCCGAATGAATCGCACTTACTTACTATAAAAAAGAATTTCAAATATCTTAAACATATTACTAATTTAGGTTTATTTTACACAAAAGGAAAATCTTTTGATTTAGAAAGTTATTCAGATGCTGACTTTTCTAGTAGCAAGTTAGATAGAAAAATCACATCTAGAACATACCATTTATTGGGAAAATCCTTAGTATCTTGGTGTAGTAAGAAGCAGAATTCAGTTGCATTGTATACTGCTAAATCAGAATATATAGCTTCTGGTAGTTGTTGTGCACAAATTCTATGGATCAAACACACTTTGTAGGACTATGGATATGTTATTAGACATGTTTCTATTATTTGTGATAATACTACTGCAATCAATATCTCTAAGAACTGTGTATCTCACTCTAAAACTAAGAACATTGATGTAAGGAACCATTTTCTAAGAGAACACTATCAAAAGGGTGATATAATTCTTGAATTTATAGGCATTGAATTTCAAATAGATGAAATATTTACAGAGCCTTTATGTTCACAATGATTAAGATAAATTAGACATGAAGTAGGAATGATCAACTCACCATTATAGAAACCTCACCTTTATAGAATCCTCACCGTTATAGAAAACTCACCTTTATAGAAACCTCACCATTATAGAAACCTCATCGTTATAAAAACCTCACTATTATAAAAACCTAAACATTTTAGAATCCTCAACGTTCGGATACCTCACTAGTAGTACTTACCATTATAATCTTCACCGGTATAATAATTATCGATATATCATGTTGTTTTAAATTTGTGTGTTTTAAGCCCAGACACTTTATCGTTTTAAAATATTTTTTTATTATGTTTTGATTCATAAATGATATAAGTTGAGTCTCAATCACATTCAATCCACCTATTACACCTCCCTTCTAAGTCCTCAGCTTACCAAGCCTCTGAAATCTTGTGAAACCTATGTTTTTTGATTTGGAAATGGCCTGAGTGAAGCGACCGACAATTGATGAGGGTAATGAGCTGAGTGAGAAGAGACAAAAAGTTGGCTCTAGAGCCCCTAGAAGTAGTAGCGGTACTATTAAAGAGAAGATAAAGTCTGAGAATCCACATTTATCAAAGAAGGAAATAGTAATTGAGAAGGAGATATGTGTTGAGTGGATAACATTAAGAAAGTCTCTAATTTTGAGAGTTTTAGATGAGTAGGGATGGATAGGTTGTTTTGAAAACAAAAATGGGCCTTATTACATAAAACTAGTTAAGTAATTTTATGAGTTGGTTATATTTGAAATGATTGAAGATGAGAATAGAATTATTTTTGTGGTGAATGATAAGGAGATATCATTTTATTATACTGAATGGGATGAGTGCTTGAAAGTTCCACACAAATGTGAGTTTGGATATTTTTCTAAATCAGTACCTGCATCTAGTGTCCATTTTGTGTATGAGGCTACCTTGCATGAGTGAACTGGGAATGAATCACCTCGAAAAGTGATTTCTGCTGAAATGGAAGGAAAAAACAGATTGTTGGTTAAGTTAATTCAACATGTGATTAGTCCCATGAGAGGAGATTTTTCAACCTTAATGTTTCATGATATATATTTAATTTACTTATTTAGGCATGGAGTGAAGGAAAATCTAAGAAGATTATGGATGATTCAGATAAAGGATATGAAAGAACCTAAATCAAAGAAAAATACATTATTCATTGCAAAGATGATTTCCATTATGTTAAAGGTTAAAGGTATTTTGGAATCTGAGGAAAAAACTATTTTTTTCATATACAATTTATGCATTACTAAGACTATCTACAAGTATATGAAACTAAGCTGGAATCCTTGGATGAAATAATGTGTGAATGATGATGGTAAGTTGTTTGATAAATTTAATCATGTGGACCATCCTTCTAGTCCTAAGGATGAGTGGGATCTTGTTCTTGGACCTGATAAAGATGAACCTGATTATAGTGATGTTGTTAATGATAAGGATGAAGAGACTTCAGGGGAAGAAGGAGGAGATCCTGAACTGCCTCCCAGCCCTACACCTTAGAGTATTTCTTATGGAGAGGCTACTTTTATAGCTACTTTACCCAGAAAAGAATCTGATTCTGATAGCTCAGATGAGGGTACTTTGAGTTTGAGTCTAGTAATTGGGAGTTCTACTATGCCTGTATAGGCTACTTTGGTTGAGATGACAACACCTGCACCTATCCCTGATGAGCCTCCTTTTGTTGAAACGGAGACGGATGTTGCTGAATCTTCTTGAGGAAGATCAGCATAGTGAGGCTTCTATTGATGTCCATGTCTAGGAGGATTTACAAATTGAGGGGGAGCATCCCACCAGGCATGGTACTGTATCAGTAGCTCATGAGATTGAAGACTGGGCAGAAGATCCATGTTTTGTATTTTTTGGGTTAGACTATCCTGATTCAGATGATGAGATACCCATCAGAAGACCACATGTCAGTTATGATATCCTTTCTAAGACTTTACCTGAGGATTTAGTAAGAAAATCAGTCCTAGACCAGTTGAAGTCTGATCTCAAGACCTTTTTGGTGCAAGAAATGAGAAGAATGGAAACCATTTTAATTTCATCCATTCAATCTATTATGACTAAATCTATATCTAGAATTTTGACTGAAGTGAAGACCTTCCAAAGTCATGTTTCATGCTTGGGAGAGGATGTTGAATCTCTAAAGAAATTAGTTGTCTCTATGGAGTCTTATATGAGTTCTAAATCTTAAGAAAACATGGATTTGGCTTTTGTGAAAATTGTATTTGGCCAGATGGTATCATTTTTTTGAGGAATTGATGAATTCCATGAAACAACATGTTAGCACACAAGACCTTGTTGTGAAAAATATCATTAGTAGGCTGACTAAATTTTTTATGGAAAAAATCTCTTTTTTCTATTTCACCTCTGAGTGCTCATAGTCCTTTTATAGATATTTATCATATTAGTGTTTTGATGATAGAATAACTTGGACAGTCTTCCACCAGGGGCTCTGTAGACTCTATTTCCATGACCCAATTGGTGACTACCACTAGGGATATTGGAAAAATTGTTCAGGATTTTTTGAGGGAGGACACTTCTTCTCATAATGATGTAAATGAAAAGGTTGATTACTATCTCCAAAGGGTCTACACTAAACATCAATTAAAAAATCACTTCAAACTGTTTTTAGAAAATTTGAGATTACCTCATGTGACTCAAGCCTTCAGAGACCAAGTTAGAATGCTCAGGGAGCTGACTCCATCTTTGGAATAATTCCTAGAAAACAAGGATTCCTTAATTTTTTCTATGGAGAGAGGAGGACGGATTATCATTGATTTCAGAAATCTCTTTCTACCATTATTTCATGATGATGCTCAACTAGGGATTGTACCTATAGCTTTACCTGCATTTGGCTCTACTTCTTCAGCATTTTAGATGACCCCAACTCAAACTATCAGAAGCTTGACAATAATGATTACTATGTGGAGTAACCACTACAAGCTAGGAACAGTTTCAGTTGGTCAACCTCCATTGGTCATTTCTGGAGTTCCCAAGCCTTCAACCACGACTACCCAGCCTGAGACTACCTTAGATCCGAAATTAAAATCCAAATATGACATTAAAGAAGTGGATTGAGTTGGTCTAGATGAATTTTATAGGGATAATTTGTACCCTATGTATAGTTTTTTTAATATTTATGTACTTTTGACTCCTTAATATATACCTCTTTTGCAATCTCTTTGTCTTAGTGTTTTACCTATACTGCTTACATTATTTATTGTCTAATTTTCCTCTGATCCACAACTTTATCTCTTATCTTATACCTCCCTTATTTTTGATAATCCCAAAGGGGGAGAAATGATAAAGGGGGGGAAATGATAAAGGGGGGATCATGATAGAGGGGGAGGAATATTTGATAAAAGAGGGACATATGCCAGACATGGATATTAATTTTATCAATATTCTCTGATACATTTTCCATTGAGAATTTCTATTTATCTCTGAAACATATTTCACCTATGTTGGAACACATTGAGAAATTAGAACAATTGTATTTTAGTCTGATACATTATAATTACCAACCATATTTTTTTATTATCAAAAAGGGATAGATCGTTGGACTCACATTTTTTGACAATATCAATTATGATGAATTGTGTTTTGATAATCCCAAATGATCTTTATTGATTAAAATTTTAAATACCTTAGTTACTGTTCAAGTGATTAAGGTAAAAATATAAAAACTAATGAAATATGTTCAAATGATATATCATTAATTCAATAACATTTGGTTAATCATTGTAATGTTCTATATTAACTTAATCTGTGAATAGTTTGCATAAACAGACTAAAGGCTACCGATACAGAAAGGTCACTGGTATGCAGATGAGCTACTGATATAGAAAAGTCACCAGTATGCAGACAGTTATTGTTACACCTAATCTACTGATAGAGTAAGTCTACCGGTATCCACAAGTCGACCAATACAGTGAGTTACTTTTATGAAGTCTATCGTTACAAGCTCATCGGTATGGGTTACTGGTACATACGTCTACCGCTACCAAGATCTACCATTAATGGAAGTCACCGCTACTTGTAGTCACCAATACAAGGAGCTACCACCACACAAACAATTATCAATACATGCAAGCTACTGTTATAGTGAGTAACAGCTACCGATGCAAGATCAACCATTACAAAGTCCACCGCTACAAGTTCAATGATACAAAGAGATATCGATGGAAGCTAGTCACTGTTTCTCTAAACTCTATCTCTGTTTGGTTATTAACAATGGTCATATTTTATGTTTTTAATGCAACCTATATTAATTAATTATTTTTGTTGGATGTCTGGAAACCATACCTCGTACAAATCATTCCTATTTCTGGTGCTCATGGAATATATAAAATGGAACCTCAAGTTACTGAAAAATACACACAAAAAACTTCTTCAACGCATATACAAAACAAGTTTTTGGATATACATGAGGAGATACATTCATATAAGAAGAATGAAGAACACATGCTAAATTTGTAGAACCTGAACATTAAAAGAGTGAAAAGCTTCAATGACTACACCTACACTCAAGCTAATCAAGTTGATCAAGATGAACCTAGAAGTCAAAGAATAAAAATGATACTATGTTTTTCAAACGATTTCTAGATATGGTTTCACGCTCCATCTACTTCAATCCAAGGTGTCCAGAGCTTCACTTAAAAAAACATAGATCATTCTAAACTCACCTATACTTGTTTAGATATATTTTGTTTCATTTATTTACATTTAGAGGAGTGTGTGTGCTCTGTATTTTTAAGCACACATTGTATCATGTGCTGAACTAGAGACCTTTTAAATCCTTACTCAATCCTCCTTACTCACTTGTATCCTATTTTGGATAGTGGTAGAGGTCAAGTGTGACCTAGACAGCATATGTGATGTTGTTCATATTTCCCATGAAGAACTATGGTAGAGGTCAAGTCTGACTTGGACAGTATGTGCACTATTGTAAAACCCAAATCCAGGGTGTGGATTATAGTTTATTTAGAAATGTTTGATATGAATATGTCTCTGCTTGAGACAAAACCACTTGATTAAATCTGCTATGCTTTTTTTCCTCGAATATTATGCTGCTCTGTACTTTAAATATACATATATTTTTAAAAGGGTAACAATGATAGTTAAACTATCAAGTGTTTGTATTTATTTTGAACCAGTAGGTTAGTTTCAAAAGGTAATATAATCTTCATATTCGATTAACTGAAAACTGATCAATCTCTTGAGAACCTAACTGATCCTTTACGGTATTACAAAACCACTACAGTTTATATTGTTATTTTAAATGGTGGATTATAATAGAAATCTTTTAAATAGAAATTTTTAATAGGAACTCAATCCACCCCCACCCACCTCTTGAGTATCCACTCCGTCCAACATTTTTTATTTCATGATGTATTGTAAAACTTGTAAATGTATCTAGTACTTCCAAAGCTACTAAAATGATTGGTATTTTGGGACATCATTCCTTCTATCATGCCAATGTTTTGTAATAATGCACCAAATATATGTAATAGTGGTCAGGGCATTATAGTTGGTATCAAAGGAAGATTAGTACAAACCTAGAAAGCTAGATTTAGATAAACTCTATTTAGTGAAAATTACCCTAAAATAGACATTGAGGATTAGAATAGAAGAACTTCGTATAATTTTGGTACTGTACAGATTTTTTAAGTATTACAAGAAATACATCCCTATCTGGATACGAGCAGGTAGATGCGTCTTTGGCACAAATGTAACTAGGGGTAAAAACTAAAAACACCACTTTGAGCTAGACTCGAACGGGAACTGGTGCACAACAACAGGCGTTGATGCACTCTTGGTTACGACACTCCATGGGGATATGCTTAAGATCATTTTAATTTTCACTACAAACCATTGTGAAGGGTTTATGAGTATATACTTTCTTAGGGAGATCATATTTTTGATTATGGATTATATCCAAAAACTGTTCAATTTATGTTATGTGTTTTACAAGTTTCAAATTATGTATTGTGATTCACAAACTAATCTAGTGTATTCCATTGTTTAGAAATGGATCCTAGTGGAAGGAATTGAAACCATATCAATGAAATTAATCGATGTAGGGATTACCCTCCTACTTAATATAATTATCTTGGAGTTGGTGAAGCAATTGGTAATGATATACTTCTCACCATACTGGGACAACTCACTCAGGTTATGAATAATAACCTTACCCATATGAAGCACCCTGATCTACGACGTGGAGGATCAATGCTAGACTGCTTCATGAGGTAACAACCACAAACATTCAATTGGATTACGAATCCATTAGTAGCAGAGTAATGGATAAAATCCATAGAGAAAATATTGCATGCTTTGGGGAGTAGCGAGAGGGAAAAAGTTGTCATGGAAATTTATCACCTCATGGGAGATGCAGATCAATGGTGGTCATTAATCCAACACAAAAAGTAAGATGAATAGGTATCGAACATAAAATGGAGGTAGTTTAAAAACATTTTCATAGAAAAATACTTTCCTCGTGACCATCGAACTGATATGGAAAGGCAATTTCTGAGTATAAGCCAAAAGGAGGATGAGAATGTCACAAAGTATGAGGCTAACTTTACAAGGTTAGAAAGGCATGAAAAAGATTATATATGTAACCCAATGAGTAAGATTGGTCAATTTCGTGATTGGTTAAAACCATTTTTCCATCAAGAATTAGTATCACAATCCTTCTAATCATACGAAAATATTTTCTGATGCACTATCAAGACAGAAAATGAATTCTCTACGTTTAAGGAAATTAAAGAAAAGATTGAGAAAAAGAGATCTGCTAAACAGTCTAGAAATGGAAGTAATAGGAATAATGGAAAATTGAATATCCATCCTGTGGTAAATATGGGATGAAAAACTCTTGTACTTGACTAAAGGGAATGAGAGTCTGTTTCAAGTGTGAGGAAAGGCCATCAATATCGTGATTGTAAGGGGAAGAAAGATTCTGTCAATGTTGAATGCTATAATTATAGAGAAATGGGGCATTATGAAAATTAATTTCCTAACCACCAAGGGAACATACCTTAGAAAAGTACAACAGATCAAGGACAAGATTACACTATCACTACTGCTATGGTTGATGCTCTGGAAGACGTGATGTCAGGTAATTTAATAGTTTCCTCAAATTCAGACAATGCTTTATTTGATTCTGGATCATCTCATTGTTTCATATCGATAAAGATTTCTGGTAAAATTATATATTTCCAATTTGATTTAACAAGGGAGTTTTCAGTCAACACTTATAATGTAAGTATCATTGCAATAATGTTTTGTGAATCAGTTTCAATTCGGGCATATAAATGTTCTTTATCTGTTTTTCTCATTGTCAAACCCATAATTGAATTTGATATAATCCTTGGTATAGATTGAAATTCGTACCATGATAAGAAATTTTTTTATAAGAATAAGGAGGTTTGAATTCTCAATGATGACAAGGATTACCTTATATTTAGAGCAGAAACGTCACCACCCGATTCTTATCTAGATCCACCACTAGTAGCTCAATGAAATTAAATTATTGGGTCGGAAGAGAATGAAATAACAATGTGTGTGGAAAGAATGTTAAAATATCGGCTGTTCTTATTCTGCAAGAATATGTTGATGTGTTTGTAAGGGATTTACCTGGACAACCACCAAAACAAGAAATTGAGTTTTCCATTGATTTAATTCCTGGTTGAATGCCCATATCGAAGACCCCTTATAGAATTTCCACTAAGGAATTAGTGGAACTAAATAAAAAACTAGAGGAATTGAGTAATAAGGTATTTATTTTCCCTCTTATTTCTCTATGGGGAGCCCATGTTCTTTTTGATAAGAAAAAAGATGGATCTGTGATGATTTGTACTGACTACAGTGAGATAAATGCTATAACATTAAAGAACAAGTATCCCCTATCTCGCATTGATGATTTGTTTGATCAACTTCTTGGATCTCAATATTTTTCAACTATTGACCTTTGATATGGATATCACTAATATTTTACGAAGAAGGAATACATTCCGAAAACCGCATTTCCCACCAGGTACATGCATTACAAGTTTGCAGTAATTCCCTTCTAATTAACTAATGAACCCTTAGTTTGAATGGATCTAATAAATAGTGTTTTCAAATAATATATTGATGAATTTGAATTAGTATTTACTAATTATATCTTGGTATACTCCAAAAGCTATGAAGATCATGAAGATAACTTGAACATTATCCGAAGGACTCTTAGAAGAATTGAATTTTATGGGATGCTTAGAGAAAGTGAATTCTGGAATCAGGTGATTTATTTTCTTGACCATATTGCCTCTAAGGATGGAATCTCTATTGATCCTTCTATAACAAAGGAGATCCAAGAATGGCCATCACCAAAGAGTATAACTGAGTTACACTGTTTTGTTGGTTTAGGAGGTTATTATTGGTGTTTTTTAAAAAAATTGCCTGATTGGAAAACCCATTAACCAAGATCACATGTAAAGGGGTTAAATTTGTTTGTAAAAAGGAGTCTGAATAATGTTTTGAAGAACTGAAGGGAATATTAGTCAATGTCCCTATATTGAATCTACCATCAGAGAATGATGGGATTGGTATGTATAGTGTTGCTTCAAATAAAGGACTTGGTTGTGTCCTTATGAGGAATGATATAGTAATTACCTATGCATCACGACAACTAAAACATCATGAACAAAACTATCCCACTCATGATCTTGAGTTAGATGCTGTAATATTTTCATTGAAGATATGGAGACACTATCTCTATGGTGAATAATGTGAGATATATATGAATCAAAATAGTTTAAAGTATATTGCCTCACAAAAAGAACTCAACATTATGCAGTGATAATGGATTGAACAATTCATGGATTATGATTTCACTATACACTTCCACCCGGGGAAGGAAAATAAGGTGGAAGATTCTTTGAGTAGAAAGGATCATGGAGTTTTGAACAATATGTGAGTTGAAAGGGATTCCTTTTTCATAGATCTAGTAAATATGGATATGGGAATAACCATGGAAGGTGAAACGTCAATACGTTTTCAAAAGGTTTCCAAACCATCTTTACCAGAAAGGATAAAGAGTTCTCAGACTAATGATGAAGAGTTTTAAAAGAATACTAAAGATGTGAATGATGGGAGATTGAGTGACTTCATATATGAAGATGTAATTTAGAAATTTGGGAAGAGACTTTGTGTACCTAACATAACTGGTCTAAAAAGGGATTTTTTTGATGATACTCATAGCTCCAAGTGAATGAAAATTTATAGTGGGACAATATAGAGAGAGGTATTGCTGATTTTGTGTCGATGTGTATGGTTTGTTATCAAGTGAAAGCTAGAAGAAAACATCCTAGAGGATTCATGTAACCACTTCCCATACCTCAGTGGAAATGGTCTGATATTAGGATGGACATGGTCAGGTTGCTACCAAAGACTCTTAGAAGAAATGATGCAATATGGGTCATTATTGATCTTCTTACCAAGTCAGCACATTTTCTTGTTATAAGAGAAGATCTACCACTTAAACGTTTAGCAGGACTATATGTTAATGATGTTGTAAGACTTCATGGAGTACCCCTATCGATTTTTTCTAATCATGATCCCCATTTTACATCATGATTTTGGAAAAAAATTAGAAGGCCTTGGATACTAAACCTCGTTTGAGCAATACCGACCACCGTCAGATTGATGAACAATTAGAAAATACTATTCAAACCATTGAAGAAATGTTGAAATCATTCTCTCAAGACATTCAAGGTATGTGGGATAAACATTTACCTTTAGTAGAATTTTCCTATAATAATAGCTTCCATTCAAGTATTTCGGTGGAACCATACGAAGTGTTATATTGCAAGAGATATCGTACACCAACTTGATGGGTTGATGTTGGTGATAGAAAAATGTAGGCCCAGAACATGTTGAGGAAACAATGGAAATGGTTCAAGTTATCCAAACCCACATCAGAGCAGCTCAGTGTAGGAAGCAGAGCAATGCCGATATTTGAAAGAAGGAAATTGAATTTTAGGGAGGAGATCATGTTTTCTTGAAGGTATCTCTATTGAAGGGAGTTATACGATTTGGTAAGAAGGGTAAATTCTGTCCCATGTACATCAGACCATTCGAAATTCAAGAATTAATTTCAGTTGTAGCTTATCATTGGGCAATGCCTCCAAGTCTCTCCAATGTTCATGATGTGTTCCATGTATCACTGTTGAGAAAATACATTCCTTAACCAACGCATGTAATCACCTATGAATAATATGAAAAATTACTCTATCTATCTTATTGTGAATATCCTATAAGAATTCCTGATACCTAAGAACATTTTCTGAGAAAACAGACAACTCATCTGGTAAAAGTTCAATGGGGAAATCATAAGATGGAAGAGGCAACTTTGGAACCTAAGAAACGTATGATGAATAACAACCTGAATATATTTATGCAGTAATATTATAGAAATTTCGGGGACAAAATTATTTTAAGTAGAAGAGAATGTATCACCCCAAGCTTTCATGGTATGTTTCCCTTTGAATAATTCAATATGTTGAATTGAACGCAACTTCGAGATTATAATACACTACAACCCATCAAACTAGTCATTATGAATAGCAATACCCAAATTTTGTAATTTTATAAATTTTATTTTTCATAATGGACTTCTTTTTTCAATTCAGAATATCAAAATTATCTTAAGGTGAATTTTTGGTATATTTTTGAAAAATTTCAATTTTTTGATGAATAGTGAAAAACACTGCATTATTGGTTAAAACAGAATTCATTTTATTTAAATAATTATTTATTTTAATTAAATTTATTTTATGTCAAAATAGATACATAATACCTATATATGTTCAATGTAATTCATTTGAGTCATTTTATAATAAGTTTAGATATTTAAAAAATTTATTGTACTTTTTACTGTCTTTTACCCACCTCTTAGACGCATTTGAAAATTTGCATAAACCATAATTTTACCGCTTCTGTGAGTTGAATTTAAAAAATGCAAGAGACACGGTTGACCTCAGTATGCAAAATGTGGTTCAATGAGATGAAAATAATTTTTGGTGAATATTAACTTTTTACTTTTATTTACCAAGGTTAAAAGTAAATAGGGTAATTAAGGGTAAAAATGATATTATAATTACCCAAACCAATTTTCGAATTCTATTGGATAAGTTTAATTCGACCAAAAACAAACTTAGGAATAAAATATGATCCCCTTTGCTCAACATGGATTAGATTAGGACATTTATTATTATTTTATTTAAAGAAGAGTTAAAATAGTTAAATTCAATGTTTGATAACTAAACCATTTTTCATATTGGGTTATACATAAGATCAATTAGATTATAAATATTAATTATAAAGATATAATTATTTCCTATATAATGGTATTTTATTTATATTTTTTAGACAATAAATAATTAAATTTAATTATGACACAATGAAGATGTAGTAATTACCTTATTAAGGAATGATTAAAATAATTGATATTATATATATACAAATAAATGTAATTTGAGTATTTTAATGAATTAAACTGTTTTTAAAGGATAATATGACATGTTAGGGTTGATTAAATGATTTATGTTGAATTAATACTTCTTTTATGAGTTTTAGAAAAGCCAAATACTAAATAATGTCAAAATTGCCATAATTGTGTTTTTAAAACAAATATTATATTATTAATTGATATAATAATCATAAATTTCTAAGGATCATCAAAAAGAATTAGATAAAATTATATATATTAATAATTAAAGACATGGGGTTATCTTGGCTTGTTATTGTAGTTTTATTAACCATATAATATAAAAGTACAAAGAGACATGGTATATGTCAAACTATTTAACTAAGAGTTAAATCTAAAAGATAAGGTTAATATGGTGACCTAAACCTATAGAAAACCTATTGGTTGGGGGGTTTTCGACCCATACCCACCTTATCCTAGAAATAATTCATTTTTTAGCCATTAGAAACTGAATATTATTTTATAATAAAATAATATTTCAAACTTTTCCTAAAGTGACCCTCACCTATCTTATAAAATGGTACTTCCCCTTCTCTTAATTTCACACCTCAAAATCCATTTTTCTCGGACAAAACCTATCCAAATTTCCTCCCAACTTTACTCCCTTCATCTTAGAGGCCTTACAATTGTCATAAATCCAACGTAATGTTCCCTTTTGATAAAATTAAAAGGAAGAACCTAAAGAAGAGGTAAATATTTAATCACCTCTTTCAAGGTCGTTTCTTCATCGACTTCCTCTATCATTGTTGAAACCTTAATAAAATAATAACAAAATTATCTTCAATATACAATGATGTTATTTTAAATATGGTACAACCAAATTCCTTATTCTATCCATAATATAAATAAAAAGTCACCATACGTGCGCATGTACAGCTTACCGTTTCCATGCCATGGTGTAGTTTGTTATTCAAACACTTCATTATTTTGGATGGGTATAATAATGAATATAACTGATGTAAATAATAAATATAACATGTTAATGATTCATTATATATGATATAATATCAAATTACATACCATTTCACTATCAATATAAGGATTTTGTAACTCGTGCATACATACTTATTACCGTCTCCATGAACACGATGAGATTCATTCTATATCATAATCATTCAAGAATAATTTTCATTATATGATTAAAAATAATCTTTATGAACCTAATATAATTCTGTATAAGAATCAAATACATCCTACACATAATAATCATGGCTTGTGTAACCAAGAATATAATGGAAAAAAGAATCAGTTAACACCTAAAATGAAGATACTACTGAAATATTATTAACATAGCAATATTAGAAGACTGAAAATTCATTTTTTTTATTGAAACACTTTTAAGGACAATGTGAGAAACCACCACATTCATATTATAGCCAAACCAACAAAACAAAAACAACCCCAAGCATAACCAGGCTCTGCCGCTCCCCAAAAAATGCATCGTGTCAAAAATCCATCACCATGAACCCCATCTAACACAGAACCAACTAAAAAACACCTCCATACACAAAAAATTTGAACAAAAAAAACTCTAAAAAAATCAGAATGGTTCTCAACCCAAGACCAGAACCCAAAATTTTATCAAGGGGCATTAAATATTAAACTAATATTACCTGAAATTTGATCCCTAAACAACATCCATGATGTAGAAGTTTATTTTCCTAGAGACATCGTCATCATATTATCAATCTCCAAGGCCAACCGGTCCCAAGACTGTATGTACTCCTCAATGATAATCACCCCTCTGTTGATTCCCCTAACAAAAATAATATCTTTTTTGTAAACCCAAGTGTATTTCTCCTCATTACGGGATGATCTTAATGGCCTCTCCATCATTTTAGCAGCCTCCTATTCAGATGCATTAAGTACTAAGACCTGCTCAACCGCTTCCTCATCAGAACATAAAAAGAGCTCCAAGCATTGATCACCCTGATCCTCTGGCCTTTAAGGACCCACTTCCTCAAGGAAATCCTTTTTGGTGTCTGACTTTCTAGCTGATCGGGTCTCCCATGGTGGAGGTAAAGAATATTAGTCCTTCCTACTATTCCTCCCCCTAGTACCCCAACTATTTTTCAGACTTGAAGCTTCACCTGCCAAGAGGATGTGATTATCTTTTCTGTATTCCTCCATGCACCCCAAAATGGCCTCCGAGGAGATATCATTAGTGTATCTCATTCTAACTTCTACAAGTCCCTCAAACCTATTGCTCAAATTAATTGAGGAACGGTTCCCTGCATCAGAACCCCTAGAATCCCAGCTCCGCATGGCATGGCTATCTCTAGAATAGGCTCTTCCATCCCTTCCCACATATTATCTCTACCTGAGACATTCTCATCTCTATCATCTATACGCGCCATGACTAATTCACTTATGGACACCATGTTTCCAAAAAAAACCGGTCCCGCTGAATCTGGAATTCCTCCATCACTCCATCTTTGTAAGAAGGTGGACTAGCCCAAGCCTCCCTCAACATGCTGAAAACACTTGCAACCATTGGATTGACTTGAGAGACAACCGGAAAATGAGTAGAAGTTACCAGATCGGCTTTTGCCTCAATTGGCGCATCACAAACCCCTGGAGTCCAGATTGATTCCCTTTCCTACCTTAACAGACTACCATCTTGTTCTCCCCTTCTAAGATCATTCGGTATACACGGAGGCCCCTGATCCATCCTCCCCGCCTCCTCAATAACCTCATCCTCTCTACCACATCCATAGCCATTCCTTAAGGCCTTCAACTCCCTTCGACATTAGGCCCACGAATGCCCCAGTCATTTGCATCCATCACATAAGTGCATCCAACATTCATTGAACACTCGTTGTTTTCAATGGTACTCTTATCCCACTGTGATCCACACATAATCAAACGGGACTCTTGAAACATCCATTTCAACACATATACGCTTCTTAACAGAATAGGATAGGGTCGTAGTGTGGCTGTCAGAACACATGTATCTACCAATGAGGTTCCCTAGAATGTGAAGAACCGTAGGATTTTGAAACGGAAGAGGAAGATTTGGAAAGATAACCCAGGTCTCCATTGAAGGAAGATCACGCTTCATTTGTAAATCGAAGGACCAACGACACAGGTAGAATCTGAAGCTGTTGAAACTGCAAGGTGTGCATGACTAGGCCTGAATGAGGTCGACTTCTGAGGAAAATCAAATCATAATTTGAAGACTATCCAGAAGTCCCACAGTCACCCTATCTTTCAAACCCCAAGCACCGAAGACATGCCTATCAAAGGAGTCAATAGAGGGGTGTCGCCGATTAAATCTATCCCCCAAGGTGTGGTTCAGGAGATCCGAGGATTCCGAGAACTCCGCGATCAACAATGACATGAAGGGATGCCATCAAGAAACTCCAAGACCTTCAGACCAATCGAGATTTGGGGAAAAGGTGGGAAAAATTCAGGGTTCAAAAAAGTAATGAAAAATTACATGGTAAGGGTTAATTTCACAATATCTTTATTATTAGAGTTTGTTTTTACATAAGTATCTATTGGGACCTCTTTATCATCCACCTCCGTGTTTCTTAAAAATATATTTCAAAATATTTTTTACTATTCCCTTGACTATAGGTTGAAGTCATTTATAACCTTGTTTGACTTTTTATAAAATGTTTATAAAGGAATCTCTCTTTCGTTTTCCATAAAAGGTCCTTTACGCCCTTTTCTACAAAATTGAGGAAAGAGTGTTCTTTTAACATATATGGTGGTTGCGGATATTTTCTTCCATTATAAAATCTTTGAAGATTATAATACAAGATTATTAGAATATTTTCAAAAAAATGTTTTCTTTTATAATTATATGACTTTTAAATGTTTTCAAAATATAAAGAGATATTTCTCTAAAAATATTTTGATTTCATCTATGTCAATATAATTTGATGGATTTTAAGCATGTTTGAAGTTGATTTATTATTATACAAAACTTCCATATTGTATTGAAGGTTTGGTGATATGTTTGACAGTGGATGAGTTATTTTTACACCATTCATGGTTTATGGATAAAGTATTGACATTTCATTTACTATTTTTAATACGAATGACTATGTTATGTTTAAGCCTTTTTATATGAAGAATGCATTGGACTTAGTAAGTGACAGGTGGAGCCTGCTATAGCTCCTCGATGCATCAGTAGATCTCATGAGACAAACTAGTTCCTTGGAACAAGGCCTAAAAAAATATTATTTGTTGTCTAGGCACATGGCCTTAACTATGTGGTTATGAAGTCTGGCATTATGAATTCCATCATTACGAAAGTGGTTAATTATATTGAATGTGATTATTCGACAAGAAAAATATCCATGTGAATAAGTAAATGGAATTATTTGATTTTTTCTTTTCCATATTACGCTGATGTTTATGTTTACAAGGTTTTTTTAGTCTTATACATTGCATTATTTTTTTCTTATTTATGATTTTTTTCTCTATATTGTTATCCTTATAAGGCATTTGAGCTCACCCCTTTCTATGTTTTATTTTTCCTAGGATATGAATAAGTATTTTATGGTGGTCCTGCAGGGATAAGATAAGGATATTATTATGTTAAAATGGGGAAAAATTATTTTGATGTTATTATTTCCTGATGTAATGTAAAACAATTGAATTTATCTATTACTTACAAGGCTACTATACTGATTGGTCTTTCAGGATATGATACCTTGTATCATTCCAATGTTATTTAATAACACACCGACTCTTGGTAACTGGGGTCAGGGCATTAGATACTCTTTCATTGGGGTAATTTCCATGTGCAATGAATATCTCTCCATCCAATTTTAATAGCTTCTAGACTTTGGATAACTTTTAACTACAGGAGTGAACTCATCTGCATCATCAATTTTCTTCCAAATCACATTTATCCATTACCACAAAATGGGGCAATGAACTATTTCATTAATAAATTATAATTCATGCTCTATGATAACCAAAGGGTTCTCTACTAAAACTTGGTCTTTAATATAAATGTTCTCAAACATCATGGACAATGGAAAGTATAATATGGGTCAATATAACTCCAAAACCCATCATCTGAAACGATAAACTAGTATCATTTATATTCTCTCAACTAATGATTATTTAGAATGAGTTTCTATCTATCATTAAAATACAATATGAAAATGATGAACTATCATCATTAATCAACTCTGGACGTATAAAATTCTTGGTCCACATAATCCTCATAGTCCCAACATTATGTGATGTCCAATTTCGGACTCCACTATAGCACCCAAGATCTTGATCCACCCCCATAAAATAGTCCTAGATTAGATTAACGTGCACAATATGATTATGATATATTTTGGAGGTCTCCATTACCTCATACAAAAACAAGATATATGTACTTCATGAGAAAAATACTCAAGCATAACTCATGGGAATAAATCTAATACTTGATCAACAACGCACTTGAAATCACATCAAAATCACGAGAAAACCAAAAAAGGGTGTTCTCAATGTTCATCCTAACCAACATAAATACATGAGATCCTATAAGTTAATCTTTAAAAAAATTTAATCATAAAGTAAAATTCAAATTTTTGAAAACCTCAGCCATCCTCACTGTCAATAAACCCACCTTAGGGTTATATATCACATATAATGGAAACAAAAGGGGTCATGTATACCCATATCATTATCAAAATGTAATTTTTATATAATCTCAAACTCATTTCATCACCCTATTGTAAAGGATAAAAAATATCTAATCCTTAACCGTATGATCAAATCATGGAAATCTCTTTACATATGATTAATGTATATATATCCATAGAAAATCCAATATCTCCTCAGAGATACTACTATATCCATTATTTTTGGACTTATATAACTGAAGAACTAATAAATAATACCTTAAATACATAATCAAATCAAACTAACAAGATCACATCCATTAATAAGCTCATGTGTCTCATAGTAAAAACCTATGGATTATTCTTAATCAAGACCAAAAGGATATCATGAAAAAAAGATCCTCAAATCTATAAATAAATCCATGTATCCTCTAAATTATAGAAATCATCCACCATTATAGTATTGAAGAAAAAACAAACAAAATCGAATATTCACTTGTCCTATTTTGAATATATGGTACAAAAATTAGCAATATTTTTCAAATGTGTAGGTGTATGATATATACCTCTTGTATATGGAATATACATCCATCTAGTAACTCATTCCATATACCTATGTAAATATGGCTTGTAGTATCAAATTTATGGGTTTTTTCTCTATTACATGGTCTTTACACCCACATGGGGTACATGGCTGTGTACACGTTTTTTTCTCCCACATGGGGAAATTAAAATATAGAAAATGACCTCTAATCTTGTACTTCGCACTTTATCTAGCCATGATCCCTACATGGTTATGTGCTTCAGACATGGGGTGTATACCAAAATACAAAACATCATAAATAGACACAACTACACTATGTCCCCTCAAGTATTACACATCATATATCACATTCATCATCACCTATACTAAATATAATAACATAAGGTATGTATTATATAAGCTACATGTATTGTAAAGGGGTTTTCCTAAATAGAAAGTGTTTATAATTAGATAATTTCTTGATTACCCTAAAAACAAGAAAAAATGACTCTATTTATTCCCCATTAATAGATATGAAAATTTAAGAAAAATTAAATTAATAAATATATGGGGTGTGGGTAACATATAAAAATGGTCTTACACCTCTGGGTGTAAACCTCCATAGCTTCACAATGGTTCTATTCCAGACACCTAATAATACTCGATCTAACTACTTATGAGCTCTCCCGATAGTGAAAACTATTAATTATCCCACTTATAGCCACCTCATTCTATTAATAATGTGACAAAGTAGTATGTGGAGGCTGACATGAGTGGGAAAAAATAGTAATGTAAATGGTTACATGAATAATGAAAAAGAAAGAATAGAAAAATGGGGTCCATCCAAACCACCTCCCATGAAAGTATTATACATCTTCTAGGGAAAGACCCCGTAAAGTATAAACCAGAAAATAAATATTAATATTATGTAACGTAAAAATGATATCATATAATGATCATGGAAAAATAAATTAACCTTTTATAAATTAAATACTATAAATTATTTTGAAATTTTAATAGCTTGAATTTGAAAATAGCACATGTACAACAGTAAAAATCATATTCTAGGACCAACTGATTGGTTATAATAAATATATGAGGTAATATAAATAGGAAAATTTTCATTTTGTACTAAAAATACTTCTAGGAAAAAAATGTTCAAATTTCACCTAATTCATTATAATACATGATGATATGAATAATAACAACATTAAGGGGAACAATTATACCTTGACCATATAATATTATAATCACATTCAACCCTAATTGAATATAAATATAAATTACTATAATATTATTTTATTTTATATTATTATAGTTTCTCTAGAGAATGTGGAAGATAATCCCCCATGAGATGTTGATAAATTTAATTAAATGATAGAGGATCCCATTTTCATTCCCACAAGGATTTAACTCAATTTTTTTTAAATATTTTCTGTATTATAAAATATTATCAAAAAAAATGAAATGGTTCAATAACATATTTTGGAAGAGAAAAAAATTATTGGATAACATTAATCTTCAAGGCTTCGTAAATAAAATTATCAACTTCTTATACACAAAAAATGAAAAATTATCACATGATTGGGGGTAAAACTAATAAAATAGATTAATGGAATATCATAAGGAATCTATTTATAATTTAATTAGATCAATTATTATGTTTTCCTTAAACAAAAAAAAAACCTAATCAACCATCATATTATGGATATCCACTGAAAATGCCTAACTATAGTTACAAAAATTTAAAAATAACATAGGCATATTAAACCATGATATTTTTTGTCCAACATATCATTTTATATTGTTTATTTTTTTAATAAAACATAAATAATTTTTTCTTCATGGTATTTTAAAAGTTCTATAGAAGATTATTTTTACTTATAATTAAAATTCTATTATCATTCTTCAACTATAAATGAGGGGTTACACATATAATAAACTATATATGAAGGGTATCATAATTTTTATAGAATTTTTTTTTATTTATTATTATTATTATTATATGAAAAATTCTTACCAAAATATGATAAAAATTATGGAGGATTCATTATTGTCCAATGTTATAAGGATTGGATTTAAATGTCTAACCGAAGAGGGACCAAATGTGTATCCCATTACCTAATTAATTATTTATCTTTTCTTTGAATTTTAAATAATATGTATTCCATGAAACAATAAATATAGAATATTGAATTTCATATCTCTGTTTGGTATGTTGTTATTTTTTATCTTCATAAATTATAAGGTCACATATTTAATTTTAACTATGTAATGATATAAAAACCATAAATTAATGGTTTTTAAAATGATTGATATCGTATTGAAATGTATGAGGAAACAATTTTTAAATTGATTTTCAGTTACTCTATAAGAACCTATTAACACATAACACCATTATTTTAACCACATATAATATTCATATATTCTCAAAGGTTTGAAAAAACCTTAAGTCCACACCATCCCTGTAATTGAAAAACATTTTTGTAATAAAACAAAAATAATATATTCAATGGTTATTTTATGGCCATAAAAATTGATTTAATATTTAATTCAGTAAATTTAAAATAGTTTTAATAATTTTTTATAAAATAAAATTGAAATATTTCATTTTAAATAAAGATAAAAATTATTTTTATATGTAAAATAATACAATGAAAATTTATAAATTTATCATCAATATTATATACTAGAAACTAATATATATATTAATCACAATTTTCATTGTTACATTATTCTACATAGAAAACTTTTCTGTTTATAAATGGGTGAAAAATATACAGTGGTAATGCCTGATATATTGTAATTTATTGATAAAAGTATCAATTAGGTGTTATGGAAAATTTTATTTACATTCTTATTTAAATACTTGTTACTCTTACTCACTAAACAACTTTGATAAAACTACAATTCCAAGATGTTAAGAATTAAACGTAACATTATTCCATTTTGTAGAATAATGTTGTGTGGAATTATTATTGTAAAACATTATGACCATGAAAATTACAATAATTTTTCCAAATCATTGTATGAATATTACAGGAATCATTTCAATTAATTTTTATATAATTTCTAATGGGAGGTAATAACAAGGTAGATCAAAAATTTATGAAACCATGTAATATATACTGTTGTGAATGTAAAATATAACTGATATGGGTTTGGATTATTGAAGTTTATTATTTTATATCATTGTTAACAAATAAATTAATACATTACTTCATTATATCATATTACAAGTATTCAGTTATTAGAATCAACCATAATTCCAATAATTAATCAATTGTGAATTTAATAATACAAATCCAATAACTTTTTAATGCTAAAAATAAATAATAATAATACAATTATATTATGAATTAAAAGATAAATATTAAATATTATATGTTATATATTTATTAGAACATTTTTATTGAAATTATCAAGATTCGACAATTTTTTTGGATTTTTTGTATGTTATTAATTAAATCCATTATATTATTTAATAATTAAATTTAATTGGTGAACATGTTATACAATTTTGAAATGGGGAATGTGATATATATTATCTAATGGTTTTGTGAATTTATATTAATTTTATATCATATTACATGATGATATCAAACTCTATTACCTGAATATGATTGAAGAAGTTATAATATTTTAATAAAAAAAATTCTATGTTTTTTCCATGATAAAATTTAAAAGACAAAATCATAGATAACTCTAACAATTATATAAATCCATTAGTATGATCATGACATATTTCTAGCTACAATTAATGAAATTCATAATGATTTATGTGTGGTAACTGACAATACTACCCTATTAGTTCAAAAAATACCTATACAAATAGTGTATTATTCTTATCACAACCTATAATCCAATAACACAATCAATATATTGATATTTTATTATAATCATCACCCTCAATTTGATAGAGTTAAATGAATAATTAAAATGTAGTCCGTGATTTCCTTTGGAATGATCACATCATTTAAAGTAATGGATGGTGGATGAAATGTTGTTTCTTATTAGAAAATTATCACACAGCATGATATTTGACGATAGGTAAAATCATTTAGGGAGTTTTGTGCTCATAATTGATTGGTCAATATCCTTATATATGATAATATAAAACAAATTTCTTCATCTATAAATAGAGTTAATTATAGATGTTGGCTTGGTCATTTAAATACCCATGTAAAAAATAATCCTATTCAAATCATAGGTATTTGAAATCATATAAGTTCACAAAAAATTCATCAACCATAACCCAAAAATAAAAAATAACAATCCATATCTCCCCACATTCCTATTGTGATAATTGTTAAGGACATGTGCAACTTAATATTAAGGGGTAATATTTTTTCATTAATTTAATGGACATTCCATAACTAGATCACCCCCATGAATAACATAGTATGATGATTCATAAAAATCATATATAGGATAAAGATAAATTTAATTGAATCTTAGGTGTGGCCAAAGATTAGGAGGAAGGGATAATATCTCAACCCTTATATATACATATAGAGGAATAACAATTAAGAATTTGTATCCAAGTTTTTTAAATAAATGTCCCTAATTAAACTAATTGTACCATTTAGAATAAGAGTGGGGTTACTGAATTTGGTTTCACACTCAGGGGACTAATCATGGTCAAGAATAGTTTTTTAATCATATAATATATTAATTTTATTCTTTATTTAAATTTTTTCCTTATATTTTGAAATTTATTATTAATTATGGATAGTTTAAATATGTTATAATGAATAAGGTATACATTTAGATGAAATACATTTAGAATCATCAGTGACAAATATAACAAATTGAACTATATAATTATGAGTAAATATATACATGTTCTTCCTAATAATCAGTTATTATTAAATAAACTTAATTCAATTTAATTTTTTAATATTTTGTTAATAAAATCATATTTAAATATTTTTATATAAGATAAAAAATAAATATAGTAATGTTATATTGAAAATAATATTTTTATCTTTATCTTTTTTAAAGACATTTTTGAATTCATACAATTTATTTAATATTTGGAGGATTATAAATTTTATATTACATGAATTCCCTAAAAAATAATCTAGTAATTATTACCCATTATAAATTTTCAGCTATTATATAATGGTTTTGTCTATTTGTGACATTACATTAAGGGAATATTGGTGGTAGATGTGTCATGAGGGAGTTTTATAGTTTTTCAAGGTGTTCTGTAGGAGAAATTATATACCACGATTATTTCATGTTGATATTTTTCATGGAGATGGACGTTACATCATTTTTTGGAGGGTTAGATATGGGGATATTGTTTTTGTATAGGGAACATAAGGATGTATTTCTAGGAAGCTTCGAATTATGGGGTAGCAACACTATGGAGCATTAGATGTGGCATATCAACTTCATTGATAATAGGGTCTAGAAATGAAGAAAATATATTTATCTTATTTTCATAGGGTTTTTATTTTAAGGCTATTTTGAATTCTGACATATCTACATTGTGTGACATTAGTTGAGTATGATACTATTCTCGGTTGTTAGTGTGCCTACGACGTTCTATATTTTTTTCAACATGGTATTAAATATTATATCAAAGGTTATATGATATTAATATAGATTTTACTCTATAAAGATTGCATAAAAATATTAGGTTTGTTGTTTTTTAGGGGTGTTTCATCGTATTAGATTCTGTTTTCCATGGTTCTATGGAATTGTCTGCTTGGATGAAACATAGTGTTATGTTTTCCAACTAGGGTATAAATTATCAATGCAGTTCGAACCCATATATTATTTAATTGTATTTTTTTTACTTGATACATCTATGTGTGTCCATCAGATCAATTCTATCTTTATAAATGGTAAATTCCACCTATAATTCCTATGATTGATCATTGGTCAGTCATATCAGCTTCCCTCCTTTTGATATTATAGTTCACTCTTATATCTTCATTAGGGGATATTGATTCAGTGGGAAAATGGTTTTTTTACAAATAGGGTTGTATGGTTGTTGTTTCCTATGCTAGGGAAGGTGATTTCATTTTTCTGGATATAAAGGGTCGATTCCTGCATATTCCACAGTTGCGGAATAGATCAAAATATCCATTTTAGAATGTATTCCTTTTTTCACACATTTGGTGTCATGTAGTTTGGGTTTACTCAATTTATTATTTGGAATATGAGTTCATCTAGGTTAATAAAGATAAATTAACCAGTATAAATGAACCTAATGAGGATGAAGAATGTGAATATTGTTTTACTATTTTCATTTTTGATTTTGTTATTGACTTGTATGGTTTAAATTCCCACTAAAAATCATGTTTGTTGGGGTCGGTGTGTGAGAAAAATTGATATGATTAGTAGAATACATTTGTGTGATTTTACCCATAACATTGACATAAAATATATAATTATATACACCTGTATAATGAATTAGTTGCAACTATATATATGGATTGTGTGATAATACTAGTATAATTAACGTTGAATGTGAATAAAGATGGTTGAATGGGTAATGAAAACCTTATGTGAATGTGATGTGGATGTGTGTTTATGTGTTGATGTGATGTGTTTCATATTTTTCATTAGATGTGGTGATGTGGTGGATGTACATTGTGATTTGGGGGGATGTTTTGGGTTTTTGTTATCTTGTTATGGGGTAGTGAGGTGATGGTATGTTGTATAAAAAGTGACTTTGAGTTTTTTTTTTGGGTGATGGATTTTGGTAAGATTATGAATAGTTTTTTTCAAATTGAATTTAGTGTAATTATTTTTCATATTTCTTATTTTGTTCTAGGTTATATGGTAGTAATGTAAATGGTATATAATTATTGGGATGGATTGGTATAACTTGGCCTATTTATATGGGAACGTCATATGAATATATTTTTAATAAGAGGCGTGGTTAATATTTTATATGATTAAACAAGAACTAAATGGGCACATGTAATGAAATATGATTTTAAATGGGAATTATTAAAATTTAATTATTTTGAAAAATAAATAGTTTTGATATGTAAAATGGGACTTGTGGGTTATTTTTTTGTGTTATGTAGGTAGAGGTGGAAGTGAAAGTGGTAATGTCATCTGATGGTTGATTCCTTCATGATGAATCCATTGGTTAGGAATGTATGTGGATATATATGAACCAAAAATATTTTTAAGAACTCAGACCTTCTTTTTAGGAATGTTTTTCCTTTTTTGGTCATTTTTGGTGTCATGGACACACACACAACCATGTAGGGGTGATGTGGAGGCCACTTAATGCGGATTATAGAAAAGCCTAATACATGTTGTGTACTCCAAAAGCGCTTGAAGTGTAATTTATTTTTTTCGTTAAATAGACCGGGGTGTCGTCTTAACACTGAAAACACCTTCTTCTCCAGTTTCATCGACCGAGAGCTATGGTACGACCACATATCTTCTCTGAGCCACCGATTCGTCAACGGTTATCCGAATCAAACACTGTCAGTTGCAATAGAATCGCAGAGGTAAGTTCTTGGTTCATTGACCACATTTCCTGATTCTTTCTCTTAGAAGAGTTATTTGAGGCTGAACGTTTTTGGCGTTTTTGCAGATCTACTCTTATCTAGGCCGTTTCATAGGCTGAGGATCAGGTATATCGATATCCTAGGAGTGAGGTAGGTGGTTTGTTGCCCTATGTTGAATGTATTTGAGTTTTTGTGCAAAAGTGCTGGATACCCATGTATCAGGTATCTCGGTTTAGGGTTTTGTTCATGTTTTATTATCTGCCTTAGATTGTTTGTGTGCTTGAGGATATTTCAGGAATAGTGATTTCTTGTTATCATGTTTGAGGATCACCCCATAGGTGCTTCCCTTGTTTTGGCTGTTAATCGTCGTTTGGCTTAGGCTGCCTGTGAGGCAGACCTTATTGCATTGATTTCCTGCCTTGATATAGTATAAGGCATGTATTTCCTACTATTTATGTACTTTTGATGCATTGTAGCTATTAGAAAAGTACTCATTGAACTTACTTAGGGCTACTGATAGTCGTTTATGCACAACTAGACTGCTCAGGGCTGTGTGAACCTGGTGCGGTAGACTAAAGAGGGAATTTATGATTAAGGGCTTACCTAGATAGTCTGTTATAAATTAGTATCGTCCGTAGGACCAATGGGAATTGGACTTTGTGCTTCCTCAGAGTGTCCTTAGTTACATATCGAGACTACAGGGGGAATTAGATGTAAGTGCTTCCTTAGAGAGTCTTTAGCTATCATTTCACGACCATGGGGGAATTGACGGTGAGAGCTTCCCAGAGTGTTTGTGCCTTTGAATGATTATTTTACTAGAGGGTTCTGCCAGTATGAGCCACCTAGAGAGTTAGTGTGAATATAGTTTGGTTGGTTGTGACGAGTCCACCAAGCCAAAGAACAAGCTTTGGTTTTGTACTGCTTGTTGTTTAGGTAGTCTACTGAGATACCTGTTGTGTTACATGCTATGATTTGGGATTTTAGAGTTGTTTTGTAACGACCCAAAGTATCATTAATGGAAATCCCTCTTGATCTAATTAAATTTCTCTTTATGTAAAATGTTTATATAAAATTTCAACTCCTTTGGTTGTATGTTAAGAATTGTGACAATTGATTTTATAGTCGTTGAACAGTGATCACATAATTAGTATAAATATAGGGATTTAACAAATCCAATTTACTCAGAAAAAGGAAGAAATGGCCTCATCTAGTAGAATTTATCCAAATGAAGCACATTTGATGGAGCTCGAAAAATAGGTGGCATATTCGGGCTTCACTCTTGACCAATCCCAAGCTGGGATTCATCATGTCAAGCTCGAACGAGACCATCTACGGGAAAAGTGGAAGTTGATAGAGATTACCACTCGAGAAATGTTACCTTAGCCACCCCAAGAGTCTATCACCATCACACACCTTACCCTTAGGTCTTATGCAGCTGTTTTAAGGGGTTATGTAACAAATCGCTAGTACTATGTTCATTACATTATTTTTGTATATAACACTGAATATACTTTCATGTCATTATTGACACATTGTGAATAGTTTTTAAAGTACAAGTAGTGTTTTCAGTAATTATTTAATTAAGAAATCTATTTTATTAAATTAAGGGATTTTTGAATTAAAAAATATTTTAATAAAATTTTATTATTATTATTAAATTACTTTTATTATATATAAATGATCATATAATTTTAAGAATGCATTTTTTATTAAGGTTTGAAAGCCATTTCTGTCAAACCCCGTGAATTTTTGATACATATCAGTTTTATTTTTGAAGTGAAAATTAACATATTTAGAAAATTATTTAAATAAAATAAATGATATTTCTGGAATCAAGATGTTGAAATTATCCAATGGTGAATTTTTCATAATTTTCTGAGACAGTCAATTTTTTGGGTAAAAATTAAATACCGTTTAAATTTATAATGTGTTTTATGACATCAAAATGACCCAATTGTGATGGAATAAAATACTACAAGCTTTATGTTCGGCCAATATATGTTTTACCATTAAAATAATGTAATTTTGGGTCTGTTTGAATTACTTTTAAAAGCATTGGTGGACCCCTCAAGGCTTATTAAACATCTGGTCTTTTTAAATTATTTTCCATGGGAGTGTGACTCACCTCCACATAAGCAACCCCATTATTTTAAGAATTTTCGACTTTGTCCTTATAAAATATTGTTTTCCTCTTCCCTTTTCCAAAAAACCGTGGGAAAAATCCATGATCTGATTTGTGGGTTGGATTTGTTTAATGTAAGGGTCCCAAACCTAAATAATAAATAATTCACTCACCTTTCCTATATAAACCCACCCAACCTCTCACTTTCTCCTCACTCAAAGACTTATTAGTTCGTCCAACCTCTTCCCTACTCTCTCTAGAATCCCCCCAAGGTGCCCCAATCTACCAAGGAGCCTCTCTCAAGCCTTGGAAGCACACTTCCAAGTAAGGGTTTTTCTTCCTTTCACTTTTTTGTCCAATTTTTATAATATTAATATGCCCTTTTAATTTCAATTATAAATTCTAGGTTATGGTTTCGCACCTCCCCCATACTTCCCTCTTATTGTTCTAATGATGGGATAACCCTTTCTATCTCATTAATTTCCTCCCATGTACACCCATTACTATGTTGAAATTCCAAAAGGAACTTCTCTCTCTTCATTTACATTCAAGCAATACTTTTGTAGCATGAATCTAAATTCCATTACAATTTTTTGGACATGTATCTATATTACCCCCTTACTATCCATTTCATGTAAATATGATGAGACACCCTTTTCTCTCTCATCAACTGTTTTTATGAATTCTTATGTCACGCCGTTACGATGCCAAAATTACACTGATTTTCTAAGCCAATGCTTTTGTGTAGTGAATACCATGTCCATTTCAAAATCAAGGGTATTCACCTTTATTCACATTTAATTATTGATTATAAACTTTCATGTATGAATTCCACATTCCTTTATTGTGGAATAAATTATTATGTTTAATGAATCCATTTTTCATGATCCATGTGGAACACTTATAAATGAAATGAAATGTTTAAGAAGGGTGCTCCCTTATAGCGCTCCAATGCATTGGGTAAAGTATAGTATCATGATACATCATGTGCAATGAGCATTGAATCATGCTAATTCAAGTGCAATTAGGGTTTACTCATGCTTCATGTGCAATGAGAATTTACCCATGCTCCATGTGCAATGAGCCTTGGCTCATGATAATTCCATGTTAAGTGTTGTTTCCACATTTCCATGTCATGATTATCATGCTTTATCATGCGTTTATGTTCATGTTTCTTTTGTGATTTATTGATATGCATATTGTCTAACATGTATTTTAATCCTCATGTATTCCAGGTTTATTACCTTACTGGGCTTTAGAGCTCACCCCTTTTCTTATGCATGTCCTCAGGTTATCACATGCAATGCTAAGTACGAGGGAATATATATGTCATGTAATGGATGTTTTCAATAAAGATGTTGTATTTCATGTTTTAAGTTTTCATGTAATGATCATAATCCCCAAAGACACTAGACCTCTTGATCTTCCATGTGGTATCAGGTGAATAGTTTATGCAATAAATCATGTTTAAGTTTTTAATAAAAGCAGGGTTGTCATAGTTGGTATCAGAGGGTAGGTTTAGTTATTTTTGGGATTAGGATTAAGAAAACTCCAGCAAAGCCGTAGAGACATGACTAAGTATAATAAAAACATCTCTATGTTTTGGTAAGTAATAAGTGAGTGGTTTATCATGAAAATACATCCCTGTCTAGATACGAGCAGGTAGAGGCGGCTCAGGCACAGATGTATCGTAGGGGTAATACCTAAAAAACCACTTTGAGATAGACTCGAACGAGAACTGGTGCACGACAATGGGCCTTGCTGCACTCTTGGTTACGACACTCCCAGGGGATATGTTTTGAAAAATTTACAAGCTTACTATGAACCCTTATTATGGGAATTAAAAAATACCCCTTAGAATATATGTTAGAAAGTAGATCATGAAAATCCTATATTGAAGACTATAGACTCATGAGTTAAGGAAATAAAAGTTTATTTATAAGTCATCAACTTTTGTCTTTGGATTACCCTTTATGTGTTACCCCTAACTTTCCTTTTATTCCATCCAATGGTCAGTAATTGGAGGAATCAGGCTAACAACTGATGTGATGATCAGTGTGATGACTGTACTAATGAGATGCCCAATCCAATGGGAATAGGAATCACTAACTTTTTCACACTTCTATCTCAACTAACTCAAGATTTGAATAGAAATAGAGGTCAATAGGAACGTCCAAACCCCCCTAAGAAGAATCAAGTTTCTATCGAGAGATTCATGAGACAAAGGCCTCCTACTTTTAGTGGATAATCCGATCCCACGATCACTGAAAAACTTATCAACTCCATTGAAACGATCTTCTCCATACTTCAATGTTCTGAAAAAGAGAAGGTTCTCTTGGAGGCTTATCGCATGGAGGGTGAAGCTGATCAATGGTGGGCGTTGATAAAAAATATGAGGCCTAAGGAGGAGATCGAGGCATTGGAATGGAAGGATTTCCGGAATATTTTTTTTGATAAATATTTTCCATGCACCCTTCCAGCTTAAGATGGAAAGGGACTTCCTTTCCCTCAAGCAAAAAGACGAAGAATTTGTTGGATTATATGAGGAAAAATTCACAAGGCTTCCATGATATGTTTCCAGCTTTGTCATTACCCCTGAATGCAAGGTTGACCGCTTCTTTGGTGGGATGAAGCCTAGCCTATGGAAAGCATTAGTGATCTATGACTTCGACAGCTATGAGGAAATTTTCCCATGTGCCCTCAAGGTCGAAATGGAGATAGGGGAATCACAGGGGAATCAAGGGGACAAGAAGCATAAGGTGGACTTCAATGTTGGCGGTCCGATGGATAAATCCAATGCTGCTAAGAAGATCCAGCGCCCCACATACCAAAAATGTGGAAAGAAACAACCTGGAAATTGCCTCAAGGGGATGAAGAAATGATTTAGGTGTGGAAGATAAGGGAACCTAGATGTTAACTGTCAGCAAGAAATAACCGTGGATGCGACAGAGGAGAGGTATTCTCCATTTGAACCTCAACACATTTTTCATTACTACAACTGAAATGAAGCGGAGCATTCTGCAAATCATTTCCCTAATCCAAGGGTTTTCGGAGGCAACCAACAACCTCCAAGGAAGCAAGGAAGATATTTTTCCATCACTTCTGCCGAAGTGAACCCCGAAAACGAAGTGGTGACAGGTAAACTAGTTATTCATTCAAGAATAGTGGATGTAATTTTTGATTCAGGTTCTACGCATTTTTTTATATCTAGAAATTTTAGTAGAACAATTCCAGCACCACCACAAATCATGGAAGTGAAGATATCGGTTAGTACGGAAAATGGGGCAATCATTGCATCCCATGAACATAAATCCCCCAGTCATAATCTGTGGATTGAATTTCCCGCCGAACCTCATCATACTCCCTATAGCGGAATTTGATGCAATTCTTGGCATGGATTGGATTTCCTTATATAGCCAATGTAAATTGTCGGGAGAGGGAAATCACACTCCATATGGAGAATCGACCCCCGATTCTTTACAATTGTATAGAGGAATATGAATCTACTTTGACTCTATCATCTCAAGAATGGATATTACTGCCCTGTGAGCATGCGTATCGGGCTCAGATGATTGATTCCAAGGAAGAAACCATTCTTTAAGAAATGCCTATTGTGAGGGAATTTGCTGAAGTGTTTCCTGAGGAACTTCCTGGTCTTCCTCCTAAAAGAGACGTTGAATTCTCAATTGATCTTATACCAGGGGAGCTACCAATATCCAAGACTCCATATAGAATGGCTGTCGTGGATCTTGAATAGCTGAAGAAACAACTACAGGAGAATCTGGATAAAGGGTTTATACGCCCAAGTGCTTCACCATGGGGTGCACCAGTCCTCTTCCTCAAGAAGAAGGATGGGTCAATGCGGATTTGCATCGATTATCGTGAACTTAACAAAATCATGATAAAGAACAAGTATCCTCTGCAACTGATCGATGACATGTTTTATCAGATGCGGGGAGCACAATACTTCTCTGAGGTAGATTTTCGGTCGGGATATTATCATGTAAGGGTGAAGAAGGATGATGTCCCCAAGACTGATTTCAGTACCAGATACGAGCACTATGAATTCATATTAATGCCTTTCGGACTAACTAAGGCTCCAAAAAACTTCATGGACTTGATGAATGTAGTCTTTAGAGATTACATTGACAAATTTGTGGTAGTCTTTATAGATGATATTCGAATATACTCCAAAACCAAGGAGGATCCTGAGGAGCATTTAAGAACTGTACTAGAGACTTTGCGCAAGGAGAATCTCTATACAAAGTACAGAAAGTGTGAGTTCTGGTTGAAGGAGGTCTCATTCATGGGATATATCATCACAAGCAATGGGATATCTGTGGATCCCTCCAAAAAATATGCAATTGAGGGATGGTCGAGGCCAACATCGGTAATGGATATTCGTGGCTTATTGGGGTTAGCTGGATATTATCGATGATTTGTGAGAAATTTCTCACAATTTTCCAACCCTCTTACCAAGCTAACTCGAAAGGGAGTAAAGTTTTCTTGGAGTGATGAATGAGAAGAAAGCTTCAAGGAGTTGAAAAGGAGGCTTATCACTGTGCTCGTGCTCACTTTACCCACAAGTGGGGAACCTTTTGTGATATTCAGTGATGCTTCGAAGAAGGGATTAGGTTGTGTGATGATGAAGAATGATAAAGTGATATCATATGCCTCAAGATAGTTAAAAATCCATGAGCGAAACTATACAACACATGATCTAGAGTTGGCGTCGGTGATCTTTTCCTTGAAAATCTGGTGGCATTATCTATATAGGGAGAAATGTGAGATATATACTGACCACAAGAGTCTTAAATATATATTCACACAAAAAGATCATAATATGTTCCAGTGAAGATGGATAGATCTCATCAAGGATTATGACTGTTCAATACATTACCACCATGGGAAAGAGAACAAGGTGGCAGATTCCATAAGTAGAAATGACCCAGTGATTCTAACAATGATGAGAAATGAGAAGGATCCAATCTTCTTAGACTTGATGAAGATGGACATGAGAATCATAAAGAAGGGAACATCATCAATCCTTTCACAAATTATTTCTCAATCGTATCTTTTGGAAAGGTCAACAGATGCTTAAAAGGATGATGTGGTAATTCATGAAAAAAGTGGAAGCTATCGAAAAAGGGAAATCCATGGAGATAAATGTTAATGAAGAAGGAATTGTGTGATTTGGGAAAATAATATGTGTTCCATAAATTCCGTAGCTGAAGAAGGAACTTTTGGATGATGCACATAGTTCAAATTTCTCTATTCACCCAGGGAGCACAAAGATGTATCGAGATCTCCGAGAAAGTTTTTGGTGGGATAATATGAAGAAGGAGATCATTGTATATACATCAAGGTTCCTGGTGTGCCAGCATGTGAAGGAAGAGAGGAAGAAGTCTAAGGGTATGATGCAACCATTGCCCATACCAGAATGTAAATAGGAGAACATCACTATGGACTTTGTCACTGTACTTTAGAGGACATCCAAAGGCAACAATGCAATCTAGGTTTTGGTGGATCATCTTACAAAGAATGCACACTTCATTGCTATTTGGGATGATTTATCATTGGATCAACTAGCGCAGATATATATCAGAGAAGTGGTAAGGCTGCATGGAGTACCAGTATCTATTATGTCTGAGCGAGATCTAAGATTCACCTCTAAGTTTTGGAAAAGTCATCAACATGCTCTGGATAATGAACTGATCATCAATACGGCCTATCATCCTCAAACTGATGGAAAATCTGAGCGGACTATCCAAACACTTGAGGAAATGTTGAGAGCATTCTCAATGGACATTAATGTAGGATGGGATCAACATCTTCCTCTGGTTTAGTTCTCTTATAAAAATAGTTTCCACTCGAGCATCCAAATGGCACCATATGAAGCCCTTTATGGTAAAAGGTGAAGAACACTGGCATGTTGGGATGAGGTCGGTGAACGTAAGCTGCATGGACCGAAAATGTTCAAGGAAATGGTGGAGAAGGTGAAAACCATTCTACAGCATATCTAGGCAGCCCAGAGTCGACAGAAGAGTTATGCATATAATATTCGATGAGACCTTGATTTTAATGTTGGTGACATTTTTTTCTATGCATATCTCCATGGAATAATGTCATGGGGTTTGGAAAGAATGGAAAGTTAGGTCCAAGGTACATCGGCCCCTTCGAGATTCTTGATCGTGTCGGGGCTGTGGCCTATCAACTATCACTTCCAATTACCATGGCCAAAGTACATGATTTGTTTCATGTATCCCTCTTAAGGAAGTACATGCTGGACCCTTCACATGTACTCTCTTCTGAGGTGGTACAGTTGGAGGATGATCTTTCTTATGAAGAGAAACCACAAAAGATCTTAGATCGTAGAGAAAAAGATCTACAAAATAAGATAATTCCCCTCATCAAGGTGTTGTGGCAAAACTATAAGTTCGAAGAAGCAACTTGGGAATTGGAGGAAATGATGAAGCTGAGTTACCCACATCTGTTTTAGTGTGGGAAAAGGAACTTTTGAGGGCGAAATTTCTTAAGGGGGGAATATTGTAACGACCCAATGTTTCATTAATGGAAATCCCTCTTGATCTAATTAAATGTCTCTTTATGTAAAATGTTTATATAAAATGTCAACTTTTTTGGTTTTATGTAATGAATTGTGATCGTTGACTTTATAGGCGTTGAACAGTTATCAAATAATTAGTATAAATAAAGGGATTTAAAAAATCCAATTTACTCAGAAAAAGTAAGCAATGGCCTCATCTAGAAGAATTTCTTTATATGAAACCAAATTTTCATAGCTTGGAAAAGTGGTAGCATCTTTGGGCTTCGCTCTTGACAAAGCCCAAGCTGAGCTTCATCATGTCAAGCTTGAATGAGACTGTCTACAGGAAAAGTGGATGTTGATAGAGATTACCACATGAGCAATGTTATCTGAGACACCACAAGAGTATGTCACCATCGCACACCTTACCCTTAGGTCGTATGCGTCTGTTTTAAGGGGTTATGTAACAAATCGCTAGTACTATGTTGACGTACATTATTTTTGTATATAATAATGAATATACTTTCTTGGCATTATTGATACATAGTCAATAGGTTTTAAATTAGAAGTAGTGTTTTTTGTTATTATTTTATTAAGAAATCTATTTTATTAAATTAAGGGATTTTTGAATTAAATAATATTTTAATAATATATTATTTTTATTATTAAATTAATTTTATTATATATAAATGATCATATAATTTTATTAATACATTTTTTTATTAAGGTTTGGAAGCCATTTTTGTCAAAACCCGTAATTTTGGATAAATGTCAATTTTTATTTTAAAAGTGAATATTAACATATTTAGAAAATTATTTAAATAAAATATATGATATTTCTGGAATCAGGATGACGAAATTATCCAATGGTAATGTTTTCATAATTTTCTGAGACGGTAAAATTTTTGGGTAAAAATAAAATAATGTTTAAATATATAATGTGTTTTATGGCATCATAATGTCCCAATAGTGATGTAATAAATTACTATAAGCTTTATGTTCGACCTATATATGATTTACCATTAAAATTTTGTGATTTTGGGTTTTTTTGAATTACTTTTCGAAGCCTTAATGGGCCCCTCAAGACTTATTAAACATCTTGTCTTTATAAATTATTTTTCATGGGAGTGTGACTCACCTCCACATTAGTAACCCCATTATTTTAAGAATTTCGGACTTTGGCCTTATAAAATATTGTTTTTTTCTTACCTTTTCCAAAAACCATGGGCAAAAACCATGATCTGATTTGTGGTTTGGATTAGTTTAATGTAAGGGGTCCCAAACCTAAATAATAAAGAATTCACTCACCTTTCCTATATAAAACCACCCAGGCTCCCACTTCCTCCGCACTCAAATCCTTTATAGTTCATCCAACCTCTGACCAACTCTCTATAGAAGCCTACCAAGGTGCCCAATTCTATCAAGAAGCCTCTCTCAAGCCTCTCTCAAGCCATGGATGCACACTTCCATGTAAGTGTTTTTCTTCCTTTCACTTTTTTTGTCCAATTTTCTTAATATTGTTATGAAATTTTAATTTCAATTATAAATGATGGGGTATGGTTTCAAACCTCCCCCATAATTCCCTATTATTGTTTGAATTATGGGAGACCTATTTCTCTCTCATTAAATTCCCCCCATGTACACTCGTTACTATGCCGAAATTCCAAAAGTAGCTTCTCTCTCTTAATTTACATTCAAGCAATAATTTTTTATCATGAATATAAATTCCATTAAAATTGTTGGGAAATGTATCTATATGACCCCATTACTATCCAATTCATGTAAATATGATGAGACACCCCTTTCACTCTCATCAGCCATTTTTTTTAATTCTTATGTCACGCTGTTACGCTGCCGAAATTGCACCGATTTTCTAAGCCAATGCCTTTGTGTAGTGAATACCATTCCCATTTCTCCATCAAGGGTATTCACCATTATACACATTTACTTATTTATTATAAATTATCATGTATTAATTCCACATTACTATATCTTGGAATAAATGATTATGTTTAATGAATCCATGTTTCATGATCCATGTGGCACAATTATGCATGAAATGAAATTTTTAAGAAGGGTGCACCCATATAGCACTCCAATTCATTGGGTAAAGTATAGTACCATGATACGTCATGGGAAATGAGTGTTTAATCATGATAATCCACGTTCAATGAGGTTTTAATCATGCTACATGTTCAATGATAATTTAATCATGCTCCATGTGCAATGAGCCTTGGCTCATGCTAATTCCATGTTAAGTGTTGTTGCCACATTTCCATGTTATGATTATCATGCTTTATCATGCCTTTATGTTCATGTTTCTCCTGTGCTCTATTGATATGCCTATTGTCTAACATGTATTGTACTCCTCATATATTCCATGTTTATTCCCTTATTGGGCTTTATAGCTCACCCATTTTCTTATGCATGTCCTCAGGTTATCCCATGCAATGCTAAGTATGAGGGAATGTAGTGGTCATGTAAAGGAAGTTTTCAATAGAGATGTTGTATTTAATGTTTTATATTGTTATGTAATAATCCTAATACCCAAAGACACTAGACCTCTCTATCTTCCATGTTGTATTAAGTGAATAGTTTATGTAATAAATCATGTTTAAGTTTGTAATAAAAGTAGGGTTGTCATATGTTTTATAGGTTCCATGGATAATAACTACATGATTAAATTGAGTTAATAAATAAATATGAATGGATATTTGTAGGATTTTTTACTTTAGTGTACTCTTGTTTCATTGCTTCATTTAATTCCTTTACTTTTGTTATATTTTCACGGACAGTAGGGCACAAATCTTGTGGTGTTTGCCTACTAGGGTTTGTCTCACATCCTGTTTGGGTCCTGCTTTTCAGCCCAAACAGGTTATATGGTTGCAGGTGTGGATAAGGACTGTGGCCTCTCTACTTCAGTTACATGATTGTTGGTTGGAGCTATAGAGCATATGACCAAGCATAGGCTTGGGATGCTACTGGAGTTGGTATTACTTTCGTACTTTGTTTCTCAGTTGTATTTAAGCAACTTATTGTGTTTTGATGATTTCCGTAGATACTTGTACCTAATTCCTCATTGTCATCATTACTATATACCCATTGTTTTCATTGTTAGTTTCAATTATTGTATGTTGTTTACTACTTCCGCTATTGAATGTTATTTCCTTTCCCTAGTATACCTTACCAAATGAGTGAATAATTTCCCCAATGACTCACCAAGGCTCTCATAGCTAGTCAACAGCATCTGGTATTTTGGGAAATGCACTTGAGTTCATGTGGTGAACCGGGTACATGATACTAGTTGAGTGGATCCGGATTCGGTTCATTACAAAGTGGTATTATAGGGAGGTTCTTTTCTTCTCTTTCCTATTGACATACTATTTAGTGACATTAGACAGGGATAGGACGGAATAGGTAAATGGTAAATAGCTATTCCCAGGAGTTCTAGAACCTGTGTATATTGAAAAAGCCAGGTTACCTCCAATGTTGCAGTTTTCAAGGTTTGCAAATGATGCAGTTTAATTGAATTCACCGTTGGGTGGTGCACTTGTTTTGTGTTATTACTCTTTTTATGATTGTGGTTCTATTTTTTGCAACCCGATGAGATGAGGGTATGCCATCTCATGCATCATATAGGAACTTGTTAGAAAATCACATGTCGTGCGTTTTTCCATGCCATCTAAATTAAATTAAAAGTTGCATGCTGTTGTGATAGAATTTGTGATCGACTATGCATGCTGTTGTGATAGCTATTGTGATAGAATGCATGTTATGTTGATAGGGTATCATTTGTTTAGAGATACTTTATCATGGAAACCAAACATTGGTATGAGAGGTGTTATGGGCTCTCGATGATCGGAATTTGGTGGATAGTGAGTTTGTTATATTGGTTACTTATTATATGAATTTTTATGATGCCAATATTTGATTCGCGGGGAGTATGGGCCCCCTGGATCGGAATTTTGCACCTCAACACTTGTTTTTTCAGTGTTTTCTAGGCTCTGATGCAGTTCTGAGGCTACTTTTGGAAAAAACCCATAATACACGGTGTGTACGTTATGGTTACACGTCGTGTAGTCTATAGTTGTGTCGCTGACCATGCAAGAAAGGACACGAGGTTGTGAAAAATCTTGTAGGAACAATCTGTGTACTAGTTTAGCACGTCGTGTTTGTTGAAATAGGTACTCGGCTGTGTCACGAACAACACGGGTCATGTTATCTTTTCACATACACACCATGTCTGTATCTTACACGCCATGTAGTTTGATCCAGGTGCCCTTCCATGTCATGAATAACATGGGTCGATGTTATCCTTTCTCTTACATGCCATATTATCTTGAAACACGCCGTGTAGTGTCAACCATGTAGTCAGTCTTGTAGATAACATAAACGGTCTATTAGGACTTCTTAGTACACATCATGTCTGCCTGGAACATGCTGTGTAGTGTGACATGGGCACACAGGTCGTGTCATTAACAACATGAGCCAGTGAATCTTGTTAAGTACACGTCGTGTACGCCTTGAACACGCCATGTAGTGTTGTCTTAGGTGAGCCGTGTGGCTTTACTGTGTAGAAGGACACATGCAGGGAAGATGGTTCATGTACACTCTGTGTGTTGGGAAAACACGCACTGTATTTGGGGTGTTACATGACCAGTTTAGGTATGAGTAAACGCCATGTAAATGACCTAAGGAAACACACCCTGTAGGGAAAGAACACGCCATGTAGTCATGTTTTTCATAACTTGAATGCCTTATTTTCCCTTTTCATTCTAGTGCCTTCAGTTTCACTGTCTTGGTTAATCCTGGATCCGAGGGGTGTTTTTGATCTTTCGAAGCTATGGAATCGAGACATCCTCCCGTTATCCGTCAGGAACCACGAAGCGACCGTACGCCTGATATGGTAGATCAAGGACTACCTGTAATTCTTCCTATCGTTCCTGACATGGAACCTACTGTGATTCCAGACATTGGTGTTGATGCTCAGTTCAGAGAGGGTTTCATGAGATTCATGCTGACCTTCCAGGGAGCTCAACATACTTCCCCATCTATAACAGAGCTGACACTGGGTTTTCAGCAGCAGCATCCTCCCACGTTCATAGTGGATGGAGGACCGCAGGCTGCGAAGTCATGACTAGAGTCCATTCTATCCATATTCGAGCACCTGGAGACTCCTCTGGAATGAATAGTGAATCTCTTGACTTATATTATATGAGATTCCACCAAGATATTGTGGGATGTGGTTTCACAGGCAGGGCGCCGACAGGCCATGGCTTGGGATTAGTTTCAGCGTACGTTCTAGGAATACTTCTACCCAGCGACGCTAAAGGGATAACAGAGCCAGAGAGTTCATGAAACTATAGCAGGGTACTCTCATAGTTATGGATTATTCCTCTTGCTTCATAGAGTTACAGTGTTTCACTCCCGTTCTAGGGAATGACGAGTTGTTTTTACGAGGAAATTTGAGGAACCCCTCAGACCGGACATCAGATCGTAGGTGAACATCTTTCTGTTGACTTCTATTACTCTTATAGTCTACCAGGTTCTTATCACAGTGAGAAATATTAGGGAGACTGGAGCTGTAGACTAGGGTGGTTCAGCATCCAGGTCTGATTTGTTTCAGATAGATAGCTGGAAGCACTACCCAAAGTCTAAAAGAGGTGACAAGAGGAAGTGAATTATTCATTCTAGTAGATGGGATCTTCATTCTAGAAACCTAGTGGTGTGATATCAGTGTGGAAAAAGTGGGCACAAGAATCCTCAATACCTGAGAGACCCAGTGGACTTCCGATCTTGCTGCAAGATGAGTCATCTGCACCATTTCTATAGGGTTCTCCTGTCAGCGGCTAGTGAAGTAGGATTAGTTTCAACTCCGCATACAGGAGAAGGATTACCAGTTCTGCAGCAGAATGGGGGTCTGGAGTTCTTCAGGTTGATCAGGAGAGGGTAGAGGCCATGGATGCAGTGTTCAGGTTTAGGGAGGGTCAGCTCAGGGATCTCAGGCTACTACACAGTGTCGCGAGGAAGGCCAGACTATTGCGATAGAATAGATCCATTAGGATCAGGATCCTGGACCTTCTACAATTCGAGGTATGATTTTAGTAGCTTTAGTTTTTCCTCTACACTTTTTGATATGGGAGATTCTTGTAGCTTTAATTCTGTGCATACTATGGAAATTCCTAGACTTACTATTTATGATTATGAGGAAATGTTTACACTAGACACACCGTTGGGGATTATAAATCCTAGTGTATGTCAGTGCAAGGAGTGCCCTCTAGAGGTTGCAATGTATCACTTTCTCTGGGACCTCTAAGTCCTAGAGATTACATGCTATGATTTCATTCTCGGAATGGATTGGATATTTCCCTTTTGGGAAGTCTTTTACTATTTTCTTTGTATGGTGAGTTTCATATGACCAGAGGGTGAATCTTTTCATCATAAGGGAGACTGGGATTTCCAGGAAAGTAGAGGAGGACCAGAGCATCATGGTCTAAGAATAGTTACTGCTCAGATTTCCAGTCTGTATCTGGATGACCAGGGGACTTCGCAAATAGAATTTCCTGTAGTGGTGGATCGTTTCAGGGATGTCATTCCAGAAGACATTTCAGGTTTGCCTCTGGAGCATGAGGTAGACTTTCCTATTGAGCTTGTGCCAGAAGTGGCACCGGTGTCCATTCCTCCTTATAGGATGGCTATACCTAAGTTTCAGGAGCTCAAGAAGTCATTGGAGGAGATTCAGTCAAAGGGTTCCATCTGACCTAGTACTTCTTCTTGGGGTTTGTCTGTCCAGTTTGCGAAGAAGGCAGACGACACCCTTATGCTTTGTGTGAATTATCAGAAGCTGAACCAGTTGATGGACAAGAACTGATATCCTTTTCCTAGAATTGATGACCTCTTTGATCATCTTCGAGGAGCCCGGGTGTTCTCGATGATTGATTTGAGGTCTGGTTATCATTAGTTGCACATTAGACCATCTGATATACCTCTTACAGCTTTCCGAAGCAAGTATGGTCTTTATAAATATAGGGTTAGGCCGTTTGGAATCACGAACACGCCAGTGGTTTTCATGGAACTGATGAACAGAGTTTTCCATCCTTACATGGATTCCATCGTGGTGGTTTTCATGGACGATATATTGGTGTACTCTCACACTCGACACGACCATGCTACCCATCTTCAGATCATTTTGAGTACACTGAGGGAGCATCAGTTGCATGCTAAGCTCTCAAAGTGAAACTTTTGGATTGACGGGATTCACTTCCTGGGTCATGTCATCTCAAAGATAGATGTATCAGTAGACCTAGAAAAGGTGAGAGCTGTAGTTACCTAGGAGCAGCTGAAGAATGTCTTTGAGGTATGAAGTTTCTTAGGGCTGGCTAGTTACTACAGGCATTTTATACATGACTTCTCATGCTTAGAAGCACCGTTGATGGGATTGACTAAGAATGGGGGGAAGTATGTTTGGTTAGAAGCCTTTGATTTATCCTTTTAGGAGCTGAATGAGAGATTGAATTCAACACGGATTCTAGTTTTGCCGGAGCCGAGTAAGGGTTATACATTTTTCTGTGATGCATCTGGCATTAGGCATGGAGGAGTACTTATGCTGGAGGATCGTGTCATTGCATATGGATCCTGGCAGTTGAGGCCACATGAGAGGAACTATCCTACGCATAACCTGGAGTTGGTTGCAGTTGTTCATGCTTTTCTTTTCCGGAGAAATTATCATCTGGAGATCATTTTGTTGTGTATACTGACCACAAGAGCCTCAAGAATATCTTCACACAGCGTGACTTGGATCTGTGCTAGTGGAGGTGGGTCAAGTACATACAGTCTTTTGATTTCTAGCTTTCTTATACGCTTGGGAAAGGAAACTCTGTGGAAGACGCACTGAGCAGGAGGACACAGATGCAGGCAGCTCAGGAGGCCAGCAGCGAGTGGTAGCTTAGGGCTCTATTCCCTAAAATGCATTTGGAGGTGCAAGACAGACATGGTCAGAATTTTCATTCTTCCGTACCTATTACCTCTACCCTTCTTGACCGAGTTCTAATGAGGTAGCTATCAGATTATGAAGGCCTAGTCCTATGGGAAATCATGCCAGGAGAGGACACTCTTCCCGGATGGACCCTAGGCGAAGGTGAGATCTTGCGTTTCTAGGGACGCGTATGGGTTCTAGTAGATATACGCAAGGATATGATATGATAATTTCATTCCTCAATTTGGGCAGTTCATCCTAGCATCACCAAGATGTATCGTGATCTACACCACTAGTATTGGTGGCCAGGTATGAAGAGAGATGTTGCTGGTTTTTTCATGAGGTGTTCCACTTCGCAGTAGGTGAAGGCGGAGCATCAGTGACCAGTAGGGCTTTTACAGCATCTACCCATTCACGAGTGGAAGTGGAATGATGTCGTGATAGAATTCATGATAGGGTTACCGATATCACCTTGAGGGAATGACGTGGTATGGGTTGTCATTGACAGGATCACGAAGGTTGCTCACTTCTTTCCGATTATGGATACCTTCGGTATTGATGAGCTTGGATGGTTGTAAATCTGTGAGATTGTATGCTTGTATGGGGTTCTGAGTACTATAATTTCAGATAGGGATGTCGGCTTCACGTTGCATTTTTTGCAAGGGATACAGAAGGCTTTGGGAACACATGTACTTTTGAGTACAACTTACCATTCCCAAACAGATGGCCAGTCAGAGTGCACGATTCAGGTGCTTGGGGACTTTCTAGGAGCATGAGTACTCAATTTTGGAGGTTCATGGAAAATACATATACCTCGAGTGGAGTTTTCCTACAATAATAGTTTCCAAGAAACTATTTAGATGCCACTTTATGAGGCATTGTATGGTAGGTAGTGCTGATCACCCTTGTGTTGACAGGAGGCAAGAGAGGCAGCTATTTTGGGACCTCATCTTGTTTAGGAGACCATAGAATATGTGGAGTTGATTCGGAAAAGAATGGATACTCCATATTCTTGGCAGAAATCTTATGTTGATCATCGGAGATGACCTTTGGAGTTCAAGGTCAGAAATCAGGTCTTTCTACGCGTTACCCCAAGGTTGGGACACAAAAGGATCAGGAAACACGGTAAGCTTTCACTGAGATTCGTCGGCCTTTTTGAGATTCTGGAGATATTCGGGCTGGTTTCATATAGGTTGCAGTTACCTCAGAGGGATGAGTCTATGTGTGACGTCTTCCATGTTTCTTAGCTTTGACGCTATTTCTCAGACCTGTCTCATGTTTTTCAACCCGAGGAGGTTGAGGTGGATAATGATGCATCATTAGAGGAGCATCCTATCAGGATTTTTGATCATAGTGAAATGGTACTCCATGGCTGGTATGTTCCTCTGGTACGGTTGCTATGGCAACATGGCCGTGTACAGGATGAGACTTGGGAGAAGGAGGCCGATATGTGATCATAGTGGCCAGAGTAGTTCGAGGTTTATTCTTCACAACCATCTTAGGGAAATTCAGGGATACAGTTTTTTAGGGGGGGGATGTTTCTAAGAACTCAGACCTTCTTTTCAAGTATGTTTTTCCTTTTCTGGTCGTTTTTGGGAAAAAGAGGAGAATCTGGAAATTTTCTAAGTACACGTAGTGTACATTATAAGTACATGATGTGTACTTTAATACCACTCGAGGTCGTGTGATGGTCGTGTCATGGACACACACATGACCACATAGGGGTGATGTGGAGGCCGCTTAATGTGGAGTACAGAAAAGCCTAATACATGTCGTGTACTCCAAAAGTTCATGTTGTGTACATTCATTTTTTTTCATTAAACAGATTGAGGTTGCGTCTTAACCCTATAAAAACATTCTTCTCTAGTTTCTTCAACCGAGAGAGAGGGTACAGTTGAAGATATTCAACGAGCCACCAATCCGTCATAGGTTATCCAAATTGAACACCATCGGTTGCAATAGTATCACAACGGTGAGTTTTTGTTTCTTCTTTGGCCACGTTTCCGGATTCTTTCTCTTATGAGAGTTATCTGAGGTTAAACGCTTCAGACGTTTCTACGGATCTACTACGTTCTAGGCCGTTTCATTGGATGAGGTACAAGTATATTGATCTACTAGGATCGAGGTAGGTGGTTTGTTTCCCTACGTTGAATTTCTTTGAGTTTTTTTACAAAAGTGTCGGATACCAATGTATTAGGTATCTCATATTAGGGTTTTGATACTGTTTTATTATCTGCCTTAGACTGTTTGTGTGATTGGGTCAATTTGATGAATAGTCCTTGCTTGTTAGCATGTTTGAGGATCACCCTATGGGTGTTTCCCTTGTTTTGGTTGTTAATCAACATTTGGCTTAGGCTTCCTGTGAGGCAGACCTTGTTTCATTGATTTCCTGACTTGATGTAGTTGATTACATGTATTTCCTACTATTTATATGCTTTTGATGCATTTTAGCTATTAGCCAAGTAGTCGTTGAACTTACTTAGGTTTGGTAATATTCGTTTACGCACGACTAGACTGCTTGGGGTTGTGTGAACCTGGTACGGTAGACTAAACAGGGAATTGATGATTAAGGGATTCACAAGAGAGTCTGTTATAAATTTGTATTGTTCGCATGACCTACAGGAATTGGACATTGTGCTTCCTCAGAGTGTCCTTAGATAGGTATCGAGACTACAGGGGGAATTAGACATAAGTGCTTCCTCATAGAGTCTTTAGCTATCATTGCAAGACTGTAGGGGAAGTGATTTTTGGAGCTTCCCAGATTGTCTGTGCCTTTGTATGATTATTTGACTAGAGGGTTTTGCCTGTATGAGCCACCCAGAGAGTTACTGTTAATATTGTTTGGTTGGTTGTGATGAGTCTAGCAAGCCAAAGAAAAAGCTTGGTTTTTATACTTCTTGTTGTTTAGGTAGTCTATTGAGATACTTGTTGTGTTACTTGCTATGAATTGGGATTTTAGAGCTGTTTTCTAGGTTACATGGTTGATAACTAAATTATTAAATTGAGTTAATAAAAAAATGTGAATGGAGATTTGTAGGATTTTTTACTTTAGTGTAGTCCTTTTTGTCTACTATATTTATTTCCTTTACTATTTCTATATTGCGCACTGACAGTAGGGCACAGATCTTGTGGTGGTTGCCTACTTGGATTAGTCTCACACCCTGTTTGGGTCCTGATTTTGGGCCCAAATAGATTATATGGTAGAAGGTGTGGATAGGGACTGTGGCCCCTCTACTTCAGGTACATGATTGCTGGTTGAAGCTGGAGAGCATAGGACCGAGATTAGGCTTGCGATGCTGCTGGAGTTGATGTTATTTTCATACTTTGTTTCTCAGTTGTATTTCAGCACGTTTTTGTGTTTTGCTACTTTTTTAGAAACTTGTAACTGCTTCATCCTTATCACCATTACTATATATTCATTATTTCCGCAGATCATTTCAGTTATTTAATACTATTTACTGCTTCCGCTATTGACTGTTATTTCCTTTCCCTTGTATACTTTACCAAATGAGGGCATAGTTTCCCCAATGACTCACCAAGGCCCTCACTTCTAGTCGGCAAACCCTGGAATTTGGGAAAATGTACTTGAGATCATGTGGTGAACCGGGTACAGGGTACCAGTTGAGTCGCTCCAGATTCGGGTCGTTACAATATTTATTTTGATTTATCTATGAACAAAACCCACATTAAGAACGATGTGATGAATCACACACACACATAATGGGAGTGTTTTTTCATACATTTTGATGGTGATAATGGATTGAAATGTGCCCAATTTTCTCACATATAGTTGTGTAGTTATGCTTTGGATGGGATGACCATAGGTTATATTGTGCACTAGATAAAATATCAAGTGTCTTTAGGGGGGATACATGTGATGTTATTAGATGGATTATAGAAGTGTTCATGCATTTTATGAGGTTGGTATGAGGTTATTGCACTTTATGTTCTGGATACACGACAACTCCAATATGTGTTTATGATATGGTTCGGTGTCCTACATGTTTTTAGGGGAGATGTGATGGGATAATTATGTGGGGGTGATAGTACATGTGTTTTAGGTAAATATGTGATGTGACCATGCTATAGTGAAATGGAATCAGTTTTTTGGGGTGATATGTGATATTAATGCGTAGTGGGGTGGTGGTATATATTATATAGAAGATATGGGAGTTCCAATAGGTATGACATTCAGTTGAAACAATGGTGAATATGTGAGAAGGAGTCCCATGTGACCTTTATCAATATTCATTATATAATGTTTTTATTCATGGATGTGTTATTTGGTGTGTGATCTATGATGTTCTTGGGGAATTTTAATTTAAAAATTTAATGTTTTTTGGATCTATTGTATGTGGATTTGTGTATTTTTATACATTTTACACACATACATGAGAGAAATTGGGATTCTTACTGATTATATGTGCATGTTGACCATAGATATTTATAAAAATTATAGTTTCTAGTAGGATTATTTTGACCTATTAAACATTACTAGAACATAACTGTGGAAAATTGATGTTTCAATACAATAACATTACTTTTGGTTATTTAAAGTAGAGACTATTAACAATATATAATTTTTATACATTTGTTATGGGATGGATTTCGATTCATTTTAATATTATATCATAATAATGATTGATCATAGATATCCTATCTTATAATCCTATATATATTATATATTGCAATTCCTCCCATTTATGGAATTTTTATATGCTCAATGATATTATCCAACCCATGTAACATTTGAATAATGAGTCATGAGTCAATATATCTCTACCTTAATTATGATATATTTGGTGGGAGTGAGAAATGATAGAGTCGTATCAATGGTTTATGTTTGATAGTTAGGATATAGTTTGAGTTAATCATATTGATGACATCATGGTTCTGTATGGAAACCATGAAAGATGATCATGGTTTGTGACATAGTCCAGGGATACAGAATGTTATTTGAAATTTTCGGGCCCCATTGATCTTGTGTACATTCATTGAGCATATTGAATGAACAAGTTAGGTGGGTATGCTTATAGGGTATAGAAAATTTATTGGTAATTACAACATGATTGACTGATATTTTTATATTAATTGTGTAGATTTAATCATAGGGTGTGAAATTGAATTATATTAATCATAAAATTAAATCCATACTATCTGGAATATAATATTAGTCATCTATTTTTAGAGAGGGATCATTTTAATTACATGCATGTGGTTTAAGATGTTGTGTTTCATCTGGTAGGGGTAGTTGATCAGTGTGGTGTTGATCTAGAATAGGAACATGAGATTGTGAATACTTTATTAAACACATTACAACAAAAATCATTGTTGAAGTATGAGGGAATTTTTAGGAATGTGAAGATAGTGGGAAAGCTAGAAGAGTTTGAAGTAGATATCTACCAAATGTTGGTCTTAATGATGTACTAGGTCTCAATGAACGTTATTATATTTCAAGTAGAAGTGTTTCATTGGTGGGAATGTTATTGAAGTGTGAGGAACAATACATCTATATCATGAGTAAACATTCATAATATCTTCTATGAAGATTTTATTTTGTTGGCCATGAAGGATTTGAATAATAAAGAGCATCTTTATCTCCAGTTGGGGATATTTTATACTTTGGAAATAGGGATCTTGTTCAAGGACATTTTACTTTTTTCCTAATCCTTTTTCATTTTTGGGAGTGTTGTGTGAGATAGCATGAGGATGATTGATATCCTTATCACTAGTTTTTGGTAAATCCATTTACATTTCGGAAATATCATAATGTTTATAATAATATAGAGGTTAATTAGTGGATTAACTCATGAGGAGGTTTCCAATGATAGAGGACACATTACGGTTCTTGAGGGGATGAGTTGTTAGTGGAAGGTCTCAGGTATAACATCCCAAACATTTTATGGCATGCTTCTCTTAAATACATTCTATTCATAGTCTACATTTTATAATTCATTGTGTTCATTTGAAACTACAATTATTTATTTAAGTGATAGTCCAAACCAACCAACTATAAATAAATTTTCCACTTCAATGTTTTCAATTTTGAAAAACAGGCATCTAGAGTTATGACTAGTAAGTCATTTGGAGTTTGATAGAACCAACTCGATTTTTTGATGAATAGTAACATAACCTTATAAATAGTAATATTAATAGTATTATTACTCAAATAAATAGTCAATAATGATAATATTTTATTTACTTAAGGTAATAAGATAATGATATCTTAATTAATTTTTCAATGTGATTTAAAACTAATTAAACATTTAAAATTCTTCTTTTTCGAATTAACTAGGATTTAATTTAATTTAATTAAAAATATTTAAAAAATTATTATCAAAAAATGGATTTAATTTTTGAATTCTACATGTCAAAAAATGGTTAGGGTTAATTTTGGTGATTTTTCGGTAATTCTAGAATTTTTGATGAATAGTGAAATATGATAAAATACCATATATTGAAATTATCTGTAAAATACACTATTTATGACATCATAAGTGATATAAGACCACATGGTTCGAACTCAAATTCCATTATTAATATTTTGGGTCTCATGAACAAATATTATTCATAGTATTTAGGAGTCATTTTATAATAATTATTAAAATAATGGAAAATACCTCCTCACCTCCATTATAAATACCACCCTCAATCCCTTCTTCCTCCAACATCTCTCAAGACTTCATCCACACCTAAATTATTCAAAATACTCCTCCAAATACTATTCCCACGTCTTAGAGCTTCTGGTCTCACAAAAATTCCAAAATCAAAGGCCTTAATTAGGATCTCAAGGAGATGAGATCAAGAGATAAACATCCTCTTTAGTTTTCATTTTTTTCTATCATTTTATGTTATTCTTTGTAATTTCCTTTTTATTATGATGGGTATGACATTCGATATCCCCATTACATACCTTATTATGTAATATTGAAGATATACTCCCTTTCACTCCCCAAATTGTATAATTAAATTTTATGTGATGCTATTAGTCTACCAAATTTTCATGAGAGATTTCACAAATTTTCTTCTATTTTGAGTTCTTTCTTTTATATTTCTTTTCTCATCTCCCCTCATAAAAATTTTTTGATAATTATAAATCCATAAATGAACTGGAATTATATTATTCTATCTTAATATTCAATCATCATCTCATTTTCCCCCTATTTTTATACTTTAAAGGCAAACACCATCCGAGATGTGTTAATTTATTGCAATCAAGGAATAGGGGTTTTCAATTCGCATTATTATCCTCAATACTGGTCATGGAACGTTTATAATGTTTTAACCAAAGCATAATATATTTTTTTATCTTTTTTAATGTTCTGGAATCCTTACACCGTCATAATATGTAATATTAATACAAAACATGTTCATTATTCACAAAACCGCCAAACTAAATCCAAGGGTTTTTCATTAACTAATCGAATGATTCATCCTCATGGTATATAACCAAAATTATTATAAGATAATTTAAATATTTATAATGTCACTAATGATATATATTCACAAATCAGGATTTTTGACCACAATTAAAACAAACTTTTATTCATGAATACAAGTAAACGGACCGTGAAAGCCAATAGATAATATGCTTCCAAAACAATAAAACTGACACCCTTAAACCCATAAAAAGGGTCATGAATGAACCTAATTATGTTATCAAAAATAAATTAAATGTTTTGGAGTTTCATGAATTATTAAGTATTCACGATAAATTTTATTATTCGGGTCATTAAAACAAACTAAAAACACATTCGAGCATAAGGTAAGGGGTTTCTCCCCTCACGTTCATTTCGATGAGATTTCCATTGTTCACCACGTATTTAATTAATGTGGTGTATTGTGTACTGACTTTTGATATATATTATCAATATTATCTTTATATTCAATTTATTTTTGTACTCATTTTGTGGTAATATGTTTTTTTTCATATGACTCGATTGATTACAACAGGGTAAGGGATTTTGTCTCAAATTCCATTTCATTGTCAGTTACATTGTATTGTGCACCTAATATTTCTTATATGATGTATCAATGTCCCATTTCAGATCATTGTTCATTTTAAATAGTAAATATATTATATATCTATATTGTGGTATCATGGATACGATTATTTTCTAAACTGCATACCATTTTACATACGGTATTTATTTGGAATGTTGTTTTAACTGTGGAAATAATGATGAATCTGTATCCTCTACTCTATACGAATATTGAAAAGTCAAATTGATATTGTATTAAATATATTTATATATAATGACTTGGACATTAAATGGTGGGTGGGTCCTGCTATAGTTCCTTGATTCATCGACTTGTCTAATGAGACAAATCAATTGGTGACAAACCCTTTGAGTTTGTTTCATAAAATCAGATGGGTTCCTACACACAAACCTAAATCTATTTTACTGAATTATGGTATAATGTGAAGGGTACATGATTTCCAATCAATAATCATTATCTTTATTCATTATCATTTATAACTATCAAATATGTTTTATCTATGACCAAATCTATGGATGTAGTTTCATTCTCAGTTTATTAATGGCGTGAGTTTTTCTTTTATTCACCAGGACGTAATAATCATGTCAAATTTATTGTGATTTATTTTTTATTGATTCATTCTTATATCATTTTTATGCCTTACTGGGAATTTGAGCTCACCCCTCTCATTGTTTACCTTCAACGGGTTATGAGGAGTAGACTCTTTGTGGATTTCTATGAATTCAGTTAGTAATTTTTGTAATGTATTGTATTTAGTAACCTTTTCCAATGTAATTGTAGTTACATCTATGTATCTAGTTTCATCAATACTACTAAACTGATCATTCCATCAGTATTTCTTTCCATCAAACCATGCCAATATAACATGTAATACACAAACTCTAGTCTAGAGTGGCTGTGGTGTTACTATTAGAATCATAGGAAGTTTATTAGAAAACTAGGAAACTAGAGTATGAAATGTGTAGTAGGGAACCAATTCAAAAGGTAGTATTTGAGGATAAACGTACTAGAACATCCTTGTATTTTTGTAAGGAAAATATTATGTGAATATTTCTATAAAATACATCCTTGTATGGATACCAATAAGTAGAGGTGGCTCTGGAACATATGTAATTATGAGTGAAAACTATGACAAGGAGTTTTGGGCTTGACCCAGGGTATGCTGGTACATGACAAAAGGCCTTGCTACACTCTTGGTTTAGAAACTCCCAGGGGATATGATTAGGATAATTCACATTTTACATTCAAGCCATTATAAAGGAATTTAATATAATGTTTTCCATAGAGAAACCATATTTATGAGATTAGTTATGCATAGAATTTCAATCATTATTTAGTGCCTTTATATTTGGGATTCAAAACCTATACTAATTTATTCCATTATTTAAAAATAGTTCCTAATGGACTGAGGGGAATCAATACTCATGGGCAATGTAGGGATCTCCCCACTGATCAAGTCAACACAGTCAATGTTGGAGTAGATCAAATCATGACCATATTGGGAAAACTTACTCAGGTTGTGGAGAATAACCATGCCACACCTGTGTTGGATTGTTTCATTCAATAAAAAACCTCATATTTTAGTGGTACTACAAATCTAGTGGTTGTAGAGTAGTGGATCAAGTCCCTTGAAAAGATATTCATGAAATTATGATGTCATGAAAATGAAAAGGTAGTGCTAGTAGTATATTTCCTAAAGGGTGATGATGATCAATAGTGGTACTTTATTGAGAATAAAACTGAGGAAAAAAAATAAAATATATGTAATGGAGGACTTTTAAGGAAATTTACATTAAAAAATATTTCCATTGTTAGAAGAACACAAAAATAAAGAGAAAATTCCTTAGCTTAAAGAAAGGGACGAAGAGAGTGGTTCCAAGGTATGATGATAACTTTTTAAAACTAGCCAGGTATGCTGTATATTACGTAAAAGACTCAGAAGACAAGATTTTTCATTTCCTTGAAGGTCATAAGACCATTCATCAAAGGGAACTATCTTTTCAAACATTTTCATCATATGATGAAATTTTATCAAGTGACATCAAAACAGTGAAGGAATTTTCTAGGTCAAATTTGTTCCAGAGAATCCAAGTTAAGAATTGGTACTCTGATAAGAATGGAAAATGTGAATCACCAAAGAAAAACAATGGATAAAATTAATTCCCATTATGTGAGAACTGTGGAAAGAATCATCTTTGGAAATTCCTAAATTTCATGGGAGTCTGCTACAAGTGTTGAAAAAGGGTTGTTGATCTAATGAATGCAAGGGGATGAAATAATTCAATGATGTTCAATGCTACAATTGTATAGATATGGTAAACTATCCAAATGAGTGTCCTAAGCACCAATGAAAACTTCCTCAGAAAAGGCCAAGAGAGCATGGGAAATCTTATGTGATTACAACCGTGTAGGTCGATGTTCCTAATTATGTTGTCGGAGGTGCTTTAATTGTTTCCTAAAACATGGGCAATGCATTTTTTTATTCCTGAACATCACATTCATTTATATCGTCCCATTTTTTCAAGAAAATTAGACATGTCCAATTTGATTTAATAATGGAGTTATCCATAAAAACTCTTAGAGGATGCTTCATTAAAACAAATAGATGTCAACTAGTCCCCCTCATGACACATAAACATGCTTTAATTGCTAAACTTGTCATTATACCAATGAAAAACTTTGGTATAACTCTCGGTATGAATTTGTTGCAAAAATATTATGGGAATATTTATTACATGAAGAAGGAAGTTACAATTTGCGAAAATGGTGTAGAATCACTTATCATTATTGAAAAAACCTCTCCACCTGATTCATTTCTAGATCCACCCCTAGTATCTCTATTAAATGATAAAATTATAGAGGAAGATAACCCAATATATATGGGAAAGGAATGAAATCTTAAAATTGAAGATATATATATAGTGAAATAATATATTGATGCATTTCCAGAGGATTTACATAGATATCCTACAGAGCGGGAAGTAGAGTTCTCTGTTGATTTTATTCCTGATACAATACCTATATCAAAGACTCCATTCATAATGGACACTATGGAACTAGAGTAGCTAAATAAACAACTAGAGGAATTGAGTGAAAAAAGGATTTATTCAACCTAGTGTTTATCCATGGGGAGCCCATATTCTCTTTCTCAAGAAGAAAGAGGGATCCATGAGGCTATGCATTAATTATAGAGAAATAAATGCTATTACAATAAAGAATAATATCATATGTTGAGAATTTATAATTTATTTCATCAACATTAAGATGCCCAACATTTTTTGAAGATTGGCCTTTGATCCCGATATCATCAGTTGTGTGTGAGGTATGATGATATTCCTTAGACAATATTTCGAACCAAATATGGGCATTATGAGTTTACAGTGATTCCTTTTGAACTAAAAAATGAACCATCTATTTTAATGGATTTAATGAATATAGTTTTCCAGGAATATCTTGATAACATTGTTGTTGTATTCATCGATGATATCCTGGTATATCCCATAATGCTATGAAGACCATGATATTCACTTATGGATTATTCTGAAAACTCGTAGAAGAAATGAATTATATCGGATGTTTAGAAAGTGTGAATTCTGGATTCAATCTGTTCCTTTTCAATGCCATATTATCACTAAGGATGGAATCCTAGTTGATCCAGTGAAGACAATGGAAATCCCTGTTTGGCCCATGAAAACAAACATAACCGTGCTACATAGTTTTATAGGAATAGAAGGTTACTATTGGCATTTCATTCAAAATTTCACCCGACTGGCTAACCTGCTATCCAAGCACACACATATTGGAGTTAATTTTGGGTGGACAAAATAATGTACAGAATTATTTGATGAATTGAAAAGAATATTTTTCAATGATCTAAATTTGACTATTCCATCTAGAAGTGAGGGATTTTTAATATATATTGATGCATCAATGAATTGGAAGGGTTGGATCCTTATGAAAAATGGTAAAGTTATTTCTTATGCATCAAGGAAGTTGAAGAATCATGAGAAAAATTATCCAACACATGATCTTGAGTTAGAAGCTATAATATTTTCTTTGAAAATATGGAAAAATTATCTTTACAGTGAAAAATTAGATATATACACATATCACAAGAGTTTCAAATATATTTTCACACATAACTGCATCAACATGAGGCAAAATAGATGGCTTGAGTTTCTCAAAGATTATGATTGTTCAATAAACTATCACCTAATAAAGGAAAATAAGGTGGCAAATTCATTATGAAGGAAAGATCATGGACTTATGATTCAAATGGGTATTTAGAGATATCTTATATTCATTGATCTGGTAACAATATATATGGGAATTGTTAAGAAAGGGGAAACATCATTCCACTTTCAAATGATTTCTAAACCATATTTACTACAGAAGATAAAAATCTCCCAATATGATGATGAAAATCTACACAAGAAGATTATTACTATAATGGATGGGAGATTGGAAGTATACGTGTATGAGGAAGGAGTTCTAAAGTATGGAAAGAGGTTATGTGTTCCATTAATGCGTGTTCTAAAAAGGAATCTATTAGAAGATTCTAAAATATCAAATTTATCTATACACCGGAGTAGAACAAACATGTATAGAGATCTAAAGGAATAATTTTGGATATATAATATGAAGTGGGGGATTTTTGTCTACGTGCCAAGGTTTCTAGTTTGTCAACAAGTGAAAGAAGAGAGACAACATCTAAGAGGATTGATGCAAACTCTATCTATTCTTATGTGGATGTGGGATAAAATTACAATGTATTTTGTCACCGGACTACTGAGGAAACCTAGAAGAAATGATTCAATATGGGTAATTGTTGATCACCTCACAAAATCAGGATATTTACATTCTAACATAGAGTATTTACCACATGAGAACATGGAAAAGAATTAAATTAATAAAGTTGTAAGACTTCATGGTGCACCCCTATAAATTATGTCTAATCAAGATCCTTGGTTTACATCAGAATTTTTGAAAACTCCCCAAAAGGATTTGACATTTGAGATTTTTATGAGAAATTATTATCACCACCAAACCGACGGACTGTTTAAAAGGAATATTCAAGCTCTAAAGAAAAACTGAGGTCATTTTCTCTTGACATCCAAGGTATTTGGGATCAACTCTTTCCTTTTTTTGAATTTTCCTTCAACAATAGTTTCTGTTCGTTTATTCAAATGGCTCCTTATGTAGCATTATAATGAAAGATATTTGGAACTCCAACTTGTTGGGACGATGTTATTGAGAGGAAGTGTGTAGACATAGAACATATTGAAGAGACCATGAAAAAAGTGGAATAAAATCCAAGCCCATATTAAAGTATCCCAAAGTAGGTATAAGAGTTATGTTGAATATCAGAGAAAGGATTTGGAATTCCAAGGGGGGGATCAATTATTTATGAAAGTATCTCCATAGAAGGGTCTCTTAATGTTCTATGAGAAAGGTAAACTGAGCCCTACCTATATCGGACCATTTGAAATTCTCGAATGAATCAGAGCTGTAGTTTACCGTTTAGCAATGCCTCTAACTCTCTCCAAAGATAATGATGTGTTCCATGTGTCATTGTTGAATAAATACATGCAAAACCCAATGAATGTAATAACCTATGAATAAATATAACTTAAACTTGATTTGTAATACTACAAAGAGCCTATCGGGGTTTTTGACACAAGGGAGTAGGTATTGAGAAATCAGACACCTCATATAGTAAAGGTTCATTGGAGAAACCATAATATGGAAGAAGCAACATGGGGACCTGAGGATGTTATGAAGAAGAACCACCCATATCTTTTTGGTGGGATTTATACATAAAATTTCGAGGATGAAATTTCTGAAGGAGTGAATAATGAAACACCGCAAACATTTTATGATATGATTCTCTTAAATAAATTATATTCATAACCTTTATTTCATAAATCATTGTGTTCCTTTGAAATGACACTTGGTTATTTAGGAGATAGTCAAAACCTACCCATTAAACATAAATTTTCCACTTCTATGTTTGGAATTTCAAAAAACAACCATATATAGTTATGACTAGTAAGTCATTTGGAGTCTGGTAGAACAAGATTGATTTTTTTAATGAGTAGTAACATATCCATATGAATAGTAATTTTAATATTAATTTAACCAAATATGAATAGTAAATAATGATATTATTTTATTTTCTTAAGGTAACATGTTAATGAAATCTTAATTAGTTTTTCAATGTGATATTAAAATAATTATACATTAAAATTATTATTTTTAAAATTAACTATGATTTTATTTAATAATAAAATTAATAATATATATAAAAATATTTTCATAAAATAGAGTTCATTTTATAATTCTACACGCTGAAAAATGGATAGGGTGAATTTTTGGGATTTTCCGGACATTCTATATTTTTTGATAAATATTGAAATATGATAAATTACCTTATATACAAATTATCTATAAGATAAACTATTAATGACATCATATGTGATGTTAGAAAACTTCGTTTGACCTCACATTCTGTTATTACTATTTTAGGTCACAGGAATGAAGATTATTCATAGTCTTGAGAAAAAATATTATAATAATGATTCAAATAATGAAAAATACCTCATCTCCTCAATTATAAATGCCACCCTCATTCCCCTCTTCCTCACACACCTCTCAAGACTTGAGCCTTACCTAAATTATAACCAATAGTCCTCCCAAAACTCTTCCCCACTTCCTAGAGCTTCTAGTCTCAACAAAAGGATAAAATCATAGGCGTTAAGAAGGATCTCAAGGAGAGGATATCAAGAGGTAATCAACCTCTTTAGTTTTCTTTCATTTCTTTCATTTTATATTACTCATTTTAATTTACAATGGATTATGATGGGATAGGTAATTCCATGTCTACATTATTTCTTGTATTATGTATGAGTGATGAGATACCCCATTTCTCTCATCATATTGTTTTGTGAAATTTTAAGTGACATTGTTAGGATGCCTAATTTTCATGAGAGTTTTATGAAATTTTCTCAGTTTCGAGTGCCTTTATTTTATACTTTTTTTCTCATCTCCACTCATGAAAATTCAGTGATAATTTCAGTACCTTACATGAACAAGAATTATATTATTCTAATGGAATATTTCATCATCATCTCACTTTCACCCTCCTCTTATACTATAAATGGGAACACAGTGCGAGATGTGTTAATTTATCAAAATAAAGGAAGACGAGTCTTCAATTTCCATTTTTATCTTCAAGACTGGTCATTGAAACTTTTTAATGGTTTAAAAAGATCATAATATATCTATTTTATCTTTTTTAATGTTCTATAATCCTTAAACACTCATAATATGGAATAATAATACAAAACAAGTTCTTTGTGCACAAAACTGCTAAACTAAACCCAAGCGTTTATCATTAACCTATTGAATGAGTCATCCTCATGGTATATAACTAAAATAATTTTAAGGCCATTTATATCTCTTTAATGTCACTAATAAAATATAGTAAAAAAATCTGGATGTTTAACCACCATTCAAACAAACATTATTTCATGAATAGAAGTAAACAGATCATGAAAACCAAGGAAGAATATGCTTCCAAAACAATAAAATTGAACCTCATAAACCCATAAAAAAGGGACATGAATAAACCTAGTAAGGTTATAATAAATAAATTATAGGTATAGGATGTTATGTAATTTTAATTAATGAAGCTAAACTTTATTATTCTGGTCATTAAAACTAACAAATATCACACTCGAGTATAAGGTAAGGGGTTTCTAATATCACAATTATTTCCATGAGATTTCCATAGTTCCCCACATATTTATTTTATGTGGAGTATTGTGTACTTCCTTTTGATATATATTATCATGATCTATTTATATTCTTGGTATTTTGGTACTCATTTAGTGGTAATTAGTTTTTGGTCCTATGACTCAATTGATTACAACAGGGTAAGGGATTTTGTCTCAAAATAAATCTCATTGTCAGTTACATGGAATTGTGCACCTAATGTTTATTTTTTGGTGTATCCACTAACCATTTCAGATAACTTATCATTTTAAATTTTAAATACATTATATATCCATATTCTAGTTTCATGTATATTAGTATTTTCTAAACAGTATACCATTTTACATACTATGTTTATTTGGAATGTTGTTTTGTACTGTGGAAATATTGATGAATTGTATCCACTACTCAATACAAATATTGAAAAAAAATTATTTATTTTGTATTAAATCTATTTATAAATAATTATTTGGACATTAAGTTGAAGGTGGGCCCACTATATCCCCTTAATTGATGGGTAGGTCTCATGAGACAAATCATTTAGCAACAAACCCTTCGAGTTTTTTCCTAAAAATCCGACTGGTTTCTACCCACATAAGAGTTTTAATGGTATTATGGTATCAGGTTCTAGATACATAACAACCAATAAATAAGAATTATCTTTATTCATTATCAATATATACTATCCATGAGTTTTTCACTATGACATAATCTATGGATGCAGTTTCATTCTCAGTTTATTAATGGCGTGAGTTTTTCATTTATTCATCATGTCATATTGATTGTTTAGAATTGTTTGTGATTTAGTTATTATTGATTCATTTTTTATCCATTTGTAACCCTTACAAATCATTTTTTATCATCACTTTCATTTTTTTACCTTAAACATGTTATAAAGAGGAGACTATTTAATGAGTTCTGTGGATGCAATTTTTAGTTTTTATTATATATTTCGTTTTGTATCCTTTTCTAATGTAATTTGATTCACATATATGTCTCTAGTTTCTTCAAGACTAATAAATTGATCCTTACATCAGGATATATTTCCTTCTAAAAATTCCAATATAATAAGTAATTCACCGACTCTTATCTAGAGGGGTTGGCGTGTAACGTTATGCACTATGACATTTAATGTTTTGATTAATCGGTAGTCAACCACAACAGCTTCCCTTATGGACATTTGGTGTTAGTAGTTTCTTTTTTTGGGACATAAAACCAGTGTGGATCATATGCGTGTTTCATTATCATTACCAAAACATGTAAATTGATTTTCTTTGAGCATTTAATGGTGGAGGTGGTAAGGTTCATTGTTATCATCAACATTATTTTCTTGAGATGGTATTTCAGTTGTAGGGGAAGCAGGACTATGCTCCACTGAGAGGAGATATGGAAGGAATATGATGAACTCATGATATCACTCAATATCAATTACCACAACTTGAGTGTGTATGTATTGGGTTCCTTCCATAGAGAGGATGAGGAGTTTGGCATGGTCAGTTTCATGTAGTGGAGGTTGTATCACTAGAGGGTTTCAAAGATTGTTTGAGGTAAACTCATATTATTTTTTCCTTAATTTGTGCATTGATTCATTTTGGAGCCAAAAAATCCTTTTCTGAATCCACTCTATTGTGTTCTCTTGGTATATATGTAAATATTCCATACCAAAACATTATTTTGTCTACTCCATTAGTAGTCTAGACAATTTTTTTGGTTTTAAAGGTGTAGAATAATGATGGGTCCACAACTGTCATGTGAGGAACTATTTATTTTTATGTTATATTCATATGATTTCATTATCAGTGTCTCCCATTTTATTATATGAATCCTATTATTAATTATTTCTATAGGGGGTGGAATTTCATATATGTGGATGGACAATGCATAGTTCTCATTGGAAATGTCTCATTTCCTGTGGTATCAAGTTGTTTAAAGAAACTTCTCTCATTAATGGTTGTGTTATTTATAAAATCTATGGATGTTTTTGTACAGTTTCCCATGTATTTTATAGAGTTTAGGGATTTTTTCTTATGGAGTATGTCATGTTTCTCCTGGAATGTGATGTTAACATTTACATGTACTTTCAGCCAGGTTATTAAATAATTTTTATGGATCCTTGTTTGTTGGAACTGTTGTAGTTTTAATAGTTGATGATTTAGATAAACGATATGTGGAATAATGGATTTACCAGGAATATTATATCATAATGGGTTTTAGCATTTTTTTTCTCCAAGAACATTTATTTCACTCTAGGATTGTGCATAGACACCCATGCTCGAATGTAATGTCCTGAACTATTATAAATAAAATTCCCTAATGGATTTAATTAAATGTATTTTAATCTAATATAGTTATAGAACACACATGAATATAATTTATTATTTCCACTTTTGTTTATAAGACCATTTATTATCATTACTATTGATAATATTCCACTAAAAAGTGATCACATGATTATTATAAATATAGGGTTTAAAAAAATTCAATTTACATAGTCAAAGGAAGTGATGTCCCCATGTAGTACGATTTTACCATATAAAGACTACTTATCAAATCATCCGATGGAGAAAAAATATATGGTATTTTCCCTTGACCAGTCCCAAGACCAAATCTAACAATATAAGCATTTGCGAAACCTTTTATGGTATACGTTCCATTTTATCGAGATCATGACCAAACCATGTTCGCTGAACGACCCCATGAATGTCCAACTATCACTCACCATAACCATAGAGAATTTGTTAGTGTATTGAATAGATATATACAAATAACCTAGAAAGTATATTATATAAATTATTATTTATAAAATAAATAATTTATTTTCTTATTATTTTTGTTAATATATAAATCACAATAATTTTGATTCAACAAAACCCAAATAATAATTTTATTTAATATTCAAATTGAAATAATGAATATATTTTGATTAATTATTAGATTACATATGTAAATAATTTTTTAACAAAATATTTACCATAAATAATTATTATTATATATAATTGGTGATATAATTTTTATTAAGTCATGAGTAAATTTTCAAATTGTTTGAAAACCATTATGGTCAAAAAACAATGTATTCCTCAACAAATGACTATATTATTTTAAATGTGAAAATTAAAATATTTAGAAAATTACTTAGATTAAATGAATATAATTTTTTCAATCAAATTCCAAAACTCTAAAATGCATAATTATTCATAATATTATGAGACATTTGAATTTTTGGTTAAAAATTAAATATCATATATAGAAATACTTTGTTTATTATGACATCAAAATGACAAAAAGAGATGTAAACTACAGTTATAAAAAATAATTGATATTATCAATGATTCTGATAATAGGACTACAATTAAGACTCTTTTCCATGATTGTAGGGATTATTCCATTCTATAAGAGTATGAATATACTTTTCTATTTCCTGACAAAATATTATTCTTGTGTTGCACCTCGAACTATATATGGTTCATCCCTTAGCACAGGTTGCGTCATGTGGTGAAGTAACTAATTAATCTTGAAAACATCATAAAATGATCAACATAATACATTAAAAAATGGTTACACATTCCAAAATACAATTATCCATAACTTTTGAATGAAGATCGTTGAATTCCTAAGATAAACATATCATTTTCCCTCAATCAACTTGAAGCAGCTCTAAATTTTCGTATTCCGTCCATGTGAATAACTCCATCATGCATCCTCTATAAATATGGTAATAACTCTAATTAACATACAACCTTATCCAAAAAATGCATTCTTATATATTCCTTAAGTAAGTTAAATGTTATTGGATATATTACCTAAATCCAAAAGTTTTTTATAGTCCATTTATAATAGTATATACTACTTCTCGACAAGTCATTAATCAGTTCCAAGGTATTAAGAACTTGTCTAAATCAATCATTTCAATATCATTATCTCAACATGAGAAATATATTTAGGGTTTTATTTCCCTTAATAAAGAAATTTCTAAAAATTATAACCTTCTAATGAACATATTTTCTTTGTACCATTCAACATATGGTCTCAACTATTTAATGAAAAAGTATTGTGGTACAATCATTATATATTTTATAATTCATATAACAAGTATGTTACTAATAAAATATTGGAATGAAATAATTCTTAAATAGAAATTAATTCTTATCCTCCATTCGTGGTAGTATAATGACTTTATCACTATCCAATAGCATCATTTTGGGTATATTTATTTGTCTCTTGGGACATTTATTTGTATAGTGTCCCATGTCATTACAGTTGATGCATTGTATATTAGAAATATTTTTCTTACCCATTCAATCACGAACATGGGGTCTTTTTTCTCCATACTTATAACAATCTCCCATACCCTTCATGCATTTACCAAGGTGATTCTTTCCAAAGTTATCACATGTGGAAAAACCCTTCTTTCCCTTCTTCCCTTTATCCATCTTTTTCTCTTCCATTTTCTTCATCTCTTACTTCCTTCCAAATACCTAATACTTAGAAAACTATTTCCACTTATTATTAAAACAAGATACAATCTATTTATATGATTAGGATATTTGAGATACTTATTCCCTATGAATGACTGGGATAAACCCACCAAATAAATGACCATTATCACTATTTGGATTATATACATTGATGGGGTTCCCATTGAATCCTATAGGCACGATTTCAATACAATTTCGGCAACGACAGGGACAAGAATATGCACTCGAACAGTGCTAAACGGGTCATGTGTTACTAAAATTGGCTCACCTCCATGAACTCCAAAGGTTGTCAACTAGAAGTCAGGGTCTGATAGATATAGTGGGGTGTCTATAAACTCTCAGAGGAAGAAAGAAATGGTTGTACTGGTCTGAGCAATGATAAATGACATGCAACAGAAGTAAACGACTCAGTAGACTTGAACTAGACCAGTAGAGCATAAACATATCCAATATCAATAAACAGTGGAAGAAAGATATAAACAACCACCACGAAAAGAAATCACAACTTCATGTTGAACAATTGTACATACTACTGGAAAAAAAACATACATCCAATGTGGGTCATACATAATCATATGGAATGGTTCCAATGGCTAACCAATAGTAGCTTCAAGACAAGTAAGTATGATGATACAGGAAATAAAGCCAAACAAAATAAACTCTATCTAGGAAAGACCACAAGGTCCATACCATCTCCAAGAAATATCTAATACAGTCAAACTCCTGAAGCTGACCTCTTTCCTACACATAAATCCATAAATTTTTCACATGTCCCAAAGGGCTTGTGTAGGGTGCGAGACGAATCATAGAAGGATACCACCCAATAGTGAGTACCTAATATAAGTGTTTAAGTAGGAATGAACTTATAAGGTAAAAAATAAAGAGTATGACACACAAATAAACATAAACTATACTGGTGCTCAGCATCCACCATGAAGTGTCACCTGTTTCAGCCAACGCTGGAATCTCTGTCATGTAACCCGACACCATGGGCCACCTGACACCTCATGTCTCAAGTACCAACATCCCACAGGCATGCCCAAATAGTAGTAACCCAAAGGAACAATTATATTTTCCCTCAATAAGTAACTGGGTGGGACAGCGATGTATGCCCTCAAATCAAGTAATTGGAGGAACATCGACGTCTGCCCTCAAATAAAGTAACAGGAGGTATTGCGATGTCTTCCCTCCAATCATAGTGAGCCTCTTTCCACAACCTGATAGTCTCAATGATATCCCCTGAGGGCCCCTCACCTTAGATGTGGCTTCCTATGGAAAGATCCCCGACCAATAGTACCAAAACTACAACTAATGAAGGCCTCTACACACACAAGATTTCAAAACCACCTCATCATGGAGTCTCTCTGTGTGCACACTACTCAAAGTCCCAAGTGAGTGGTAATCACCAAAATAGTACCTAGGCCACAACTTCTCTAACACCTCATGTCCTAGAGACCATGCAGCTCAAGTCTAATGGCCTCTCCATCCATGTAACTCGGGCCATGCCCTACCTGATAGTCACCATGCCTCATGTCGACATCTATAACGCCCAACACCTTGGTTAAAACCACCCAATGATACTCGGGCCAAGCCCTATCTTTGATCAGCATCACAAAAGAATATTTGAGCCATTCCCCACACAACCACAAGGGTTCCAGCTTATGTTATTCATCAATTACATATATAATCAAATGAATCACTTTTATACAGGCAAAACAAACTAAACAGTTGAAAAGCACTAACCAAGTGTTGTCCCATTCCATCACAGAGGCCTTTAAAGCCTCTAAAAATTCATATAAAGGTTTAATAAACTAAAATTCATAGTCCAAAATAATAAAATTCAATTATAACCATTTTCGCATCCCCCAGCCAAAATTCCCCAATGAGCAATGGCCCCTCGCCCATCCTTGCTCAAGTAATATAGTAACAGGGCATACACAAAGACATCCCATAGGTCAAATAAATAATTAAACAGGAAATAGAAAGTAAAATATGATCACGCTAAAAAAATACTTGAATATGCGCCAAAGTCTGCGCCACAAAAAAATCCACGAAAAAACAAAACAAGGTATGAACCATCTAACTCATACTAGTATGAGGAACCACCTGAGATAACAACCACCGATCGGGGTCTAAATGTAGTAGATCTACAAAAGAACCAAAACCGCTCAAACCTCTATAACTCATCTTAGAATAGAAATCAAGAATATCAACTCAAGAGGAATCATGGCCTTACTGAGGGGGTTCTAACGCATTCGACTATGATCTAAACGGAGTTCGGACAGATGATCGGGAGAAAAAACAAGATCCTGCTAGCTTTCCCAGTTCAAACCTGTCGAGGGTTTGGGTTTTTTCCTCAAAAAGGCTACTACTCGTTTTAGAGAAAAAAATAAAATACATAGCTTGTGTCACATTACTGTTCTTATAATGGCTGATATTTCATTATGGACTTGTCCACTGACTACATGGCATGTACTTTGGAGTACACATCGTGTACTGCTCTACCTGGCTGACATCCCCAGCATGCCATGTATATTCTCATACATGGCCCCTCTACACGAAGTTTACAAATAGTACATGGAGTGCACTTTCTAAAAACATTCTACCCACCCCACAGGCCTACATTCCACGAATGGTCTCCATACGGTCAAGGGTACATGGCGTGTCAAGAAAAACTACACGTCATGTAGTAGGAAATTCGTATATAGTCACCACATGACATGTATTTGACGAGCATACAGCCAGTACATGCCTAACCTATACTCGACTTTTACTTTAGAGTACATGGCGTGTAGTATGGAAATTTCTATAACTTTTATGATTTCCCCAGTTTTTAGAGAAACATGTCAAAATTCAAACAGGGTAAGGATTTTTACCCGTTCTAAAACCCCAGGTTCTTAGAATATCCCCACCTTAACATATCTTGTCTCCAAGATTTCAATTTAACCCCAAAGATAACACCGAGCATGCCACCCCGATCAAAGTAACCCAGACTCTCCCATTCTTGAAGGTTCTAGCTAAATACCTCAAGGGGATCCCTGCCTTAGGAATTGATTAAATCAGTCTCAATCCTACAAAAATACAACAAAGAAAGGGTTCACTAACCTGTTTTCAGACTCATGGTCCTCTTGTGATGTATCAACACTCATGCAACTCATTTGTGCACCCAGTCATTTCTGACACCCAACATATCTCGCATCGCATCGGTGTCTGCCTTCATGAGGTCCTATATCCTATGGATTCTCAAAAACAAACCAAGTGCCAATCACCTCATGTATCCAACATCCTTGATGCCCTGATGCCGATGAAACCTCAAGTAACCCGCATCCTCGATGCCCTAATGCCACACATCACATACATATATAAATATATCCCACTCCTGATATGGCACCAATCCCACTGACCATCATCTAGTTTGTCCCCAGGAATCATGTGTACCTGGTGCACTCAAAACCGACATTCCTCAATGGGTACATCCAAAGGAAAACAAAAAAGTCATGGTCAAACTCACGGTATACCTCTAACCATCATTGGATCACTGGCTTGCACAGCCCTTGGTAGCTCCATGGCATTCACCAGGCATGAAGTACAACTACCTGATGCCTAAACTCCTTACGGTGCTACTCTAATCACTGGCCAATGACCCCTCATCTAGGACCCACTACCTATGTCATGTCCCCTGCGTGTAGGTGAAACATGGCTACCCTCTCCTATTACCAAAACTGAACTAACTATAGATGCCACTGTCTATTTTGGTCCCTGACTACCGACTATATGAGTAGGTTGCCTGTAGAACCTATCTAGATGCTCGACTATCCCACATGCTCGGCACTCCTTTGGAGGCCTATCACACTGAGTCTGAACATGTCCTGGCTATCCATACTGAATGAAAACCACTTAATAACCACAAAGAGGTGGTCTTGCTAGGTCCTTGGCCTGACATTACTTCTGGAACTCCTTCCCTCCTATCTTTCTGATATCTGAACCATCACCCAAAGCTTCCACATGGCCAACCGGGGGAATATCAATTTGGTTTCCCTCTGCTATGAGTTCCTGATTTACCGCCTCTGAGAAAGAACCCGACCTGAAGTTATTTACCTGGATCTAAATGTATTGTCATAATCCATCCTCGAAGTGCCTCACCCTTGCTGATTCATCATTTACCATACCAGGTGAAAAGTGAGATAGCTTAGTGAAGGTAGTTGTGTAGTCCATGATGGACATGTCTCCCTGTTGAAGGCTCAACAACCCTCGATCACTCCTATCCCTCAATGTCTATAGGTAAAATTACTAAAATAACAAGTCCTCTATGTCCTTCCATGCTAGACATTTGTGCATGCGAGCCTAAACCTGCATATCCCACCAATGCTTTGATGGTCCTCTCAACATGTACGTCACCAGCTTGACCCTCTTCCCTAGAGGAATATTGAGCTACATGAAGATAATCTGAAATCATTCTATATAGTTCCTAGTCGCTTGTAGACCACCCACACCTTGATAAATTATCTGGTTCTATAACTGGAACTCTCACATCAGATATTCCATATATGGATCTGTACCCTACGCAACTCTGTCAATCCCATGCATGAAATCTACCCGGCTACCTCAGAGATACTCATCGAGCCATGATCTGAATGATACCAAACCCTATCGTTGTCCTACTTACACTGAATCTGGGACCTAAGCCTATTATTGAGCTTGTAAAAGCATCTCAGGCTCTGCCTGCACCGGGTCCTGAACCGGACCCTGGTCCTTTGGCACTGTACCATCTCCTGCCTAACACTCTATCTAAGTCGACTGAAAGGAACCCACTGAATACCATACATGGTAAGAAAAACCATATATATTTATATATATAACAGTATATATTCCAAGAAAATATAAAAAAATTTAAGTGTTAGCATAAAACCACTACCTTTACTCTCCCCTATCGAAACCCATGCCCACAGCATCCTGACCTCATGGCCTCCTTACCCACCCTCAATAGAGACAAGTATCAAAAGTTCCTAGATCCTTGCCCATCCAGACAAATAATTGTTTCTCAAACCGATGACAGAGTCTCCCAATCCTAGTGATCAAAATCAACTCAACCATAGTACTTGTATGCTCATTCAAGAGCTAGACCCAAATACCCCGCCACCTATAATTCTACAAATATATAAAGCAGGTCATAACACATTGAAATCAATAAGAAAATATATCATAAATTTGACCTATTCCCATTTCAAATCATACAAATAATGGTAATATGATATTATTCACATGGAATTATCACTTCACAAAGCATATGTGGAGTTATGAAATTGAAATACCCCAAAAATGTGCCTATCAAAATCCAAACAAACAAACATTCCATACTGGGCCAATGTCAAATTTTCCCTTAGAGCACTGGGTCAAGGGTCATATATTGAAATAAATAATATCCCACACCAAGTGAGCCATCGATGTGGAAATCGTATAAATTTTAATCTAAGAAAAAAAGCAAAAAACAATTATCACCCCAAGAAACTTGGTCTATCCCTCATATCAGGGGTTGCAGGCACCAAAGCACAAGCTAGAACCTAGTTCCAGTCACATCTAATCTCCATTATACCATACCCCAAATAGTAAAACTAGAATAAATAAAAATATGATCCACAATCTCATTAGTAGCCACCAAAATGCTACTAATAAATCCCTATCAAGAACTCCTCCGATAACACTTTGTAACGACCCGGACCAAAATAGCCACCCGAAACGTGATAAACTGAACAGGTGTTAGTACCTTAGGCACACCTCCCCAAATTCCAAAGGCTTCCAACTAGTAGTGAGGGTCAGATAGATATAGTGAAGAGAGTATACCCTCTTGGAGGAAGAATGAAATGGTGTTACTGGTCCGAGAAATGATAAATGGCATGCATCAGAAGTAGACGAGTCAACAGATTCAAACCAGACCCGCAGAGCAGAAGAATATCCCTTGTTAATAAATAATGGAAGAAAGATATAAACAATATCCACTAAAATAATGAAAAAATCTTTCTGATCACTTGTAACTACCACTGAACAACAAACATACATCCAAAGAAGGTCATACATATACATATGTAAAGGCACAGATGGCTAACCCACTGCAACTACAAGACAAGTAAGCATGCTGATATATGAAATAAAGAAAAAATAATAATCTCCAGCTAGGCTAGACCTCAAAGTCAATAAAATATTCATGTAATAGTTAATGTAGTCCAGATCTGGATGCTAAACTCTTTCCTGTACGTAAATCCATAAAGTCTGCATGCGTCCTGATGGGATCGTGCAGGGTGTGAGACAAATCTTAGTAGGATACCACCCAACGGTGCATACCTAATATAATTGTTTAAGAAGGCATGAAATTATAAGGAAAAATTATACAGTACGATGAAAAAATAAACATAAACTCTAATGGTTCTTATAATCCACCATGAAGTGTAACCTGCTTCGACCAATGCTGGAATCCCCATCGTGTAACCCAACACCCTGTGCCAGCTGGAACCATGTGTCTCAAGTACCAACGTCCCATAGTCATGTCCAAACAGTAGTAACCTAAATGAACTATGATATCTTTCCTAAATAAGTATCTAGGGAGACTGTGATGTCTACCCTCAAATCATGTAATCGGAGGAACATCGATGTCTTCCCTCAAATCATGTAACCAGAGGAGCATCAATTTCTTCCCTCAAATCATGGAGAGCCTCTTCCCCCAACCCGATAGGCTCCATGATCTCCCCTGAAGGCCCCTCACATTCCATGTGGCTTCCGACAACAAGCACCCACAACAAATAGTACCAAAACCACTACTAATGGGGGCCTCTACCCACACGGGTGGTCAAAACCACCTCATTAGGGAGTCTCTCTATCTGCACACTTCTAAATGTTTCGGGAGAGTTTTAATCACCAAAATAGTACCCAAGATACAATGTCTCTGACACCTCGTGTCCCTAAAACCATGCTGCTCAATTCTGATGGCCTCACCATCCAAGTAACCTGGGCCATGCCCAACCTGACAGTCACCCTGCCTCAAGCCAATGTCCATAACACCCAGTCCAATGGTCAGAACCACCCACTATAACCTAGGCCAAGAACAACCTATGATCAGCATCACAAAAGAATATATGGGCCACTCCCAACAAAACCTCAAGGGTTCCAGCATATGATATTCCGAAATTACATATATAATAAAAAGAATCACTTTTATACTGGAAAAACAAAATATAATGTTGAAAATAACTAACCATGTGTTGTCCCATACCAACATAGAGGTCTTTAAAGCCACTAACAATTAATATCAAGTATTAATAAACATAAATCAATAGTCTAAAATAATACAATTCAATTATATCCATTTTGGAATCCCCTAGACCAAATTCCCCGATGAGAAATGACCCCTCGCCCAGCCTTTCTCATTTAAAACAGTAACAGGGCAAACACAAAGGCATATAATAGGTCAAATAAACAATTAAACAGACAATTGCAGGTAAAACAGGGTCACGCTCAAAAATAACCAAAGACATTCCAAAGGTTGCACCACCTAAACGTACACAAAAACATGAAGCAAGGTACGCACCACCTACCTTGTACTTGTATAATGACACTCCTCTGATAACAGCCTCATATCAGGTCTAAAACGTGGTAGATCTTAAAATAACCAAAACATCTCAAACACCTAAAATTCGTCGTAAAATAGAAATCAGGAATAATGTATCATGAGGAATCAAGGCATTACCAAGGGGGTTCTAACACATCTGGCGGCGATCGAAACAGAGTTCGGACGGATGATCAGGATCAAAAACGACCTCCGGCCAGCTCTCCCTACTCAAACCCATCGAGGGTTTGGGTTTCTTCTTCAAAACGAGGCTACTGCCCATTTTAGAGAAAATAAAATAAAATACACAGCGTGTACTTATACAAAATGGGATGTATCATTTTATTGTTCATATAATGGCTGATATTTCTCTAAGCACATGTCGACTGACTACACTGTGTGTACCTAGGTGTACATTGCGTGTACAACTCTACTTGGCTGACATCCCCAACACACCATGTGTATTCCCATACATGGCCCCTCTACATAGCGTGTACAAATAATACATGGAATTCACATGATAAAAACATTCTACCCAGCCCACAGGCCTGCATGCTAAGTATGGCCTCCACAGAGTCAAGGGTACACGGCATGTCGAGCAACACTACTCTTCGTGTAGTAAGAAATTCCTACATAGTTACCACACGAAATGTACTCAGCAAGCACACGGTCGGTACGTGCCTAACCCATACACACCATGTACTTTAGAGAACATGACGTGTAGTTTATAAATTTCCAGAACTTCCCAGATTTTCCTAGTTTTCACTTAAACAAGTGAAAATTCAAAGAGGGTCCTGATTTTGTCCAGTTCTAAAAAGCCAAGTTCATTAAATTTCATACAATAGAATAGATCATATCATTATGAAACATAACATATAATACCAATATATGTCAAATAATTAACATAATTTAGAAAATTTATGTATAGAATATCTCATAATCACTAACCTGGTTTCCTTTGGATGTTATTTAATACTTATCATAAAAGTATACTTTATGGTTATGTTCCCTAATCTATATTTTCTAAATCCAATTTATGTGATTTCTGCTAAACATTCTTCAATACCTACTATAACGCATCATCCTGAGAAGTTGAGAACTGGTACATTATTTTAATACAATGGCATGGTTACAAGGAATCAAATCTCGATGGAAGGATCATATTCATCGTGTTGTAAGACTATATTACATTCAAGATTCCACAAATTTATTTATAAATGAAAATAAAACATGATACAATATAAAATGAAATAAACTACATCCCTTAAATCCAATTCAATGTTTTCTTCTTCCTAACCTTGGGAAATGAAACATTGTAAAGGGGTGAGCTCATGTGCTCAGAAAGTGTATGTAAGACAACGGATGTTATCAAAAACATAAACAATAGGTATGGTGAATAAATGAAAACACATGTCTTTAAAAATAAACATGAGCATAATAAGGCATGAATGAAACCTGAGAAAATAAATCCATATAACTGATCACATGAAAAGTTGACATGAATATTTTAGTAGATGAATAATCACATGAATTTTCAATTACTGATATCATAATATACGAAATACATATGCTATAAATTCAGAAACATACATTCATGGCCTTGGATAAGACATAAAAAAATGATTAAAGCCTTAGACAATACCATGTCTGAAAATGGGAAATTCCTTAACCAAGTCCATATCATTTTTTCTAATGAGTGCTACTGATGCATCAAGGGGCAATAGTAGCCCCCGACCATCACATACTATGTCCAATAAATTCATAAAATTAATGGGGATAAACTTAAAAAAAAATTCTTAATGAAATAAACATATGAAATTTAAATAACATTCCCTAAACATAATCAAAAAACATTAGGAGTAATATGGTGAATGCTTTCAAAATATAAAATCCAAAAAAAAACTAATACTAAACCATTAAATAAAATATGTTAGATGATATCATAAAATATTTGTCCCAATTATACATATGATTCAATTAGAGTGTTTTAATGGATAAAATTACTCTTATAAAATCATCGATGAATTTGTGATATAAATACTCTTTTACTTTGAAAAACAAGAGTTCAGTTTGACATATATATATATATAATAAGAAGTGAAATAAAATAGTATTCTAATAATAAAATGAATGATTTTAGAAAAATATTTTTTTCTAAAATAAATTTATAGATTATACTTGAACATAGGTAAAATTTTGAGAAGTTCCCTTTAAAAGAGCTTGTATTTTGGGAATATGTTTTTAAGGATGGTTTTAAAGAATATAACTCCCCATAAAATAAATAAGGATTCTGGTTGGTACACTTTTATAGAACATTCAAAATGAATTTATGATGAGTACATAAGAATAAATGAAAATACCATTGAGGTAAGTTGTGGATAAGAGTAACCCGGATAAAAATGGAGTTTTGGGTAGAAAACCATTACCACATTTTTATCAATTGATTTATATTCCCCAAAATTAATAATCATAAATTTTTAAATTTAATTCCATAAAAATTAAAAGATTCATGTTATGATCCATAAATGTTCATTATATATTCCCCATAAAAAAATATTATTGAATAATAAGTGTCTCTAAAAAATGGAAGTGAGATGAGGAAAACATTACCTTAGGTCCGAATGTGTTTTTCAGTCGAACATAAGGTACTAGAATATGAAATTAGACTCAGTAGTTATTTAATTGAGAACCTATTATACATGTATCTAGTTTAGTTAACTTTTATTAAGTTAATTTATGTCCTTTTTTGATTAGTTATAATATTGAATTGCGTCGTTTCGAAGTGTTCGTTTCCTTTATTTCAAGATTAGTTATATTGATTATAAGAGTATGGAAGTTATTATAAGATGGGAATTTAAGTATATAATTTATTTTATATTTTATTAATTATTATAAATATTTTTAAATGATCATATGTGTCGTTTAAATATTTTGGTATAGGATGAATCATTAGATAAAACATTAATGATAATCACTTGGATTATTTTGAGCAGTTTTTCTCACAAAAATATTATTTTGATTGATTATTTCAAATAATGTGTGTATGATGATTCTAGAATATTAAATATGATAAAATAAAATAGTTATTATTTGGTTCAAAAATGAAAATGTATTCATTACCATCCATGAATACGGTAATAGAAATTGATAACTCTTCATCCTTGAATGTGATATATTAACACATCTCAGATTGTGTTTTCATTTTTTGTAGAAAGGGAGATAAAATGAGAGATGAAGATGAATTATTCCACTATATTAACAAAAAATATGTATATGTAAGGAACTATAGTAATTATAAAATTTTGATTATGGGATTTTAGGATAGAAAAATGAAAGAAAGGAACATGAAAGAAAAGAAGAGGTTGAGGAATCCCTTACGGAAATTCTGCAGCCTAACGATGTCCTTTAAAAATTCATAAAATATGTTGATTAGAGAAAAATGGGTCTCTAATAATTTTTTCATAATATTGAAAGCATGGTTATAAGTAATTAAATATCCCAATATAACCCAAAGTAAATTAGAAAGGACTAACAAAAATGGAGTGCATGAAAAAGAGAAGGGTGGTAGATTCCCATATCATATAGTGTAACTCCTAAAACATGAAAGTTGGGACCTTGAGGGCTTGGGGACACCATAGGAATAATCCTAGGGAGGTAAAAATTTAATATATTCTAGGATGATGAATTTGGAATGAATTTAATTCCTTAAATTGGTGGTTATTTTTAGCTAATTTCATGGATTTTTTTATTAATTTCAATGGACACCTCTATAGTGGTATATGAAAAACCTTGGGCTTTTCCATGATATTGTCCCATGGTATTGGCCACTTGGGAAAACTCATATAATATTTTAATATAATAAAGCCTTATATAATTTAATATTAATTATTACATCATTGTGATTTCAATATATATACCGAAACTCAAAAATGTATTTATATTATTCATGAAAAACTAAAGTATTTTATAAAATTATCATAAATTTTAGGAAACCTAATATCAATGTTCTGAATTAAAAAATGAAATTTATTTTATCATATTAATTATTTAAATATAGAAATTTTAACATTTATCTATGAAAATACTTATTTATGAAAAATAACAACAGACATAAAATGGATAGTAAAATTTTGAACACATAAAAAATAAAGTTATTTGATAATTTATAATTACATAAGAGTGTTTTCATAAGGATATTTCATTATATTAAATATTAATAAAACCATAGTTTGATATAATAATTTAAATCTATCTGAAATATATAATTTTAACCCAAAAATTCAATTTAAAAAATTCATAGTATTTTTAAGAAAAAATAAACTCAAAACAGAAATGATGGAACAACAATTTTATTTATAAATTATTTGGTGGGAATTCTATTCCATTGGTAATATTACTATTCATAAGGGTAAAATTTCTATTCCGAAGTGTCATATAACTATTTCCCAAAAAATTAAGTTGGTAATATCCAATACAAAATATATTTCTGATCGCAACTGTGTATGTCTATTTCTGAAAATTAAAAACATAAAAGAGAAGAAATTATTTTTAATGGATAGGTTATAACTACCTCATATAACATAGTTTTCTTTTGAAGAGACTCAATACTGCATACCTAATAATCTATCTAATGAATTGAAGTTTTTTAAGAAGAAACATACCTTAAAATATTTGGGTGTTATATTAATAGTGAATATATTCATAACAAAATTTAGTATTTGTGAAAATAATTATAACACTCAATATATATATATTATTCTTTAAATATTTAATTAAATAAAATATTTATAAAAATTAATTTTGTAATTAAAATACATATATTGAAATTAAAATATTATTTTACACAAAATAATACTAAAAATCTATTTTTTAGAGCATTAATTTAAAATAAATTTGAATGCTATAAATTTGACATAAAAGTATTATTAATTTGAACACTTAAGTTTAAATTTTTATTTTTCAACACATAATATATATGAATGTTTAAAACAAATTACCAAGTTGTTACATGAATAATGGTAATATTGAAATCCCTTATACTTTGTAATGTTGTAGTGGTACTATATAAGTCTAGTGGGAGAGTAAGGCTACCCCAGGCTCCAGGTAAAGATAAGTCACGTTGAGTATGTGTAGACAAAATTTTTTAAAGGATGCATAAATCCAAAACTTCTTAATCGTATTTGAAGACAATTAGTTGCATAATTGTAAACCATGTTACCTTTATATAGTTCCCATTAAATGAAAAATGGGTTTTTAATAACCTTTTTTTATCCTTCATCTTAATAAATCCTGTAATTGAATTTTTTGTAACATTGAAATATTGAAAACATTTGAATATAATTATTTTGACACCATAATGATTATATGTACAATTTTAATTAATTTAAACCCTCTTTAATCATGACTTTGTTGAAAATGAATAATTGAATAATTATTTCAATTGTGTTTTTTTTCAAAGAAATATAATTTTGGTGGTATTTTTAAAAATACATCAATATATATTTAATTTTTTCTAATACACTTGGGTGGGATTTGGGTTAACCAATAGCTAGGTGGTCGGTATAAAAGTTAATTTTCTCTTTCCTGTATATTTTGGAGTTTTTACATCCACCAATTAATTCTAGTGTATCACTCATTAGGGTTTTAATGAATAATAATTAAGGTGAGTGATTTCATAAGGAAATTTATTATATTAGAAACCAATATTTATTTTGAATTATAATTATTCTTTAAAAATAATTTCAAAATATTTATTTCCAATTTTGATTAACAGATTTTGATATGTACATTTACGCAAGTAAAATCCTTGATAATTCATTTTTACTAATAATTATAAATTTTTCGGAAAAGGTTCTAGAATATTAATTAATATTTGTATCATATTTTTTATTAAAAAAATGATAAGATTTATTTATTGATTATAAATGAGAAGAGTGGATGGTATTTTTTATAATGATTTTATGTTTTTTAAATAAGGGATAATTTATCATTAAAAACCAGTTCAGTTGAATTTTTAAATGGCAAGGGAAGTTTCAAAAAAGTTATTTGGGGATAATTTAAAATTATTATTTGAAAAAATATTGAATTCCTGAAATGAATAAATATCACCAGGTATTTTATGATTAATATTGTGGACATGAGAGATTGATTAGTTATTATGTGGTTATTCTTATTATAAATAATATTACGATGACAAAAAAATTAAATTATATGAGGGAATAGAGTCATTTCTTGGTATGAATTTAGATTCCCGTTATAAAAAGGCCTAATGATGTGTGTAGAAACCTAGATTCATAAATCCTTGAGAATATGTGAAACTTGTATCCTGAATTTACTAACTATACCATGAGTAATATACCCACGGTGTGATGTTTGAAAAGGATTTTACATTATATTGTTATAATATTTTTAAACATGTCTTCATTAACAGGAATTTTTATTTTTGGTTTCATTTGATAAAATGTTATATACAATTAGGATATGGTAATAATACACCTATGTACATACATTTAACCTTTCATAGATATTTTTAAAAAATAATTTTTTTTGGAATTATAATTATTTATTCATGGGGTGATTTATTTAAAACATTCCTATATTATTTATTTCAATGGAATTATTATGAAATGATTGGTGATATCATAAATGTATTTGATTATTTGACCAAGATACTTCCTTCAAGTGTGTTACAATTATATTATTATAGGTCTATGGATTTTTAATGAACCACTTTGTGATTGTAGGTGAACTTAACATGCATAAACTAGGTAGTTGACTTAAACTAATCATGTCCCTTATCCAATTATACTTATGAGATTAAATTTAATTTCTATGAAATAATTACTTTTTCCCATGTATTTTTTTTTATAATTAGTATTTTATATATTTATATATTATACAGGTTTTTTGAGTAATTGTTTTCTATCATTCAACCCTATTTTTGTTAAATAAATTGTGATTTTTGATGGCTAGTGGGGATGAGGAACATATTTAATGTGATGTTAGGATCTAGTAGGTTATCATTTTGGTGGGTTATCTAACATAGTTCATGAATCAAATGGTGGGAAACAATGGTTTGAAACATAAATCATGAGGATAAAATGTTGATAAATTTTAATTTGTATTTAAATTACATGTTCTAAAATGATAAAATGAGGTTTATAATTGCCCATATTTTTATAACATTCGGTCAATGTAATTGTTCGGTGTTGGAGTAAACAACTAAATTTTTCATGTTGGTACATTCCTCTATTGAGCTCCTCATGAATTATTAACTTAATACTTGATGTAATTGGAGGAAACGGATGACATAAAATCTCTCAATGGAGTTCCTCTAGTGGGTGGTATACAATGTAATTTTTATTGATAAAAATGGATGTGGGATGAAGACCATTCATGTAGAGGATGGATTTCATAATTTTAATTGGGTTAAATACTAATAGTTTATTCATTTTGTAATTTGGTGTTATTTTTTATGTGTGTGAGGGATTGTAATAATACTCTATGTTTTCTAGAGTCTCTATAGACATGCCACTAGTTTCTGAAATTAGGTCATCCATATCACATTTATCATGCATCTACTTTGAGAACTAGTTCTAGGCTCACATTTTCTATAGATAATCAGTTTAAATCATAAACTTTTTGGGGTTGGTGGATAATTCCCTAAGGTAAAAGGGTATTATCTATAGTTAAATAGTGCTTAGGTTGTGCTTGAGAAAAGATATATTTATGTATTACAAGTTATACATGAGGGCAATGAGTCCAGAAAACCCACAATGAGAGAAATAATGTTCATTGCTTCTACAATATAATCAATTTTATTTGATTACTGTATTTACCATTCATTTATCTATCATTATTTTATTGATGAATTTTTTAGGAAATAAATTTTTATTCTTTTTGTTTTTCATTTTATTTCACAATTAGGTAGGAATACTTAGTAATGTTTTTAGTGAACATGGTGTCATGTTTTAATCAATATTGTGGATTTCATTTGAAATTTCCTCATATTGTTCCTGGATATTTTTAAACCAATACTATACATTTATTTATAGACTAGAGTCATATAATTGATTGATTGTAATTACTATAATGTCTAGTGTATGTCTACTGATGGAAGAACTCACAAATTTATTATTTTGTGGGATCTATGATTAAGTCAGTCATAAAAAACTACATCAGTGGAGGGTATGATTTAATTAGAGTTTTAAAGTATTTTCTTCAATACCACATAGTAGAGTTCAGATGTTGGCCTACCTAGAGTCATGGATAAATTCCTTGATGTTTTTAAAATGAATTTTTGGGTTTCATACTTGATAATATATCATTTTCAATATCATCCTACTACCTAGTATAAACACCACATCATTGTCACCTTACCAGAATCTGTATTCTGAGATGATATAGATGAAATAACATTAATAGGACCTTAAAAATAATATATTTACTTACATGATTACGTTATAGTGGGAATCTCAAGAACAATTTTAAACAAATGTAGATAAGAGATGATAAACATGTATAGATTTTTTTATGATAAATCCGGTGGCTGTAGAGAAAAAAAACATATTACATAGAAATGATGATCTATTTTATCTGCTTAGAGGTTCTTTTTGTTTTTTAGTGATAGACAAGTGATCATGGTACAACTATTTGAGTTAATGAGAGGTTGATGTTGCTAAGACTTCCATTAAAATCAATTATTGTCACACTGAGTATATAAACAATTTAGAGGTTGTTTTGGGAATATTTATAATCTACATTCTATGTTTCATGTTATCTAAATGTTGGTTTTAGATAAAATAGGTTTTTTTGGGACAAATGATTTATGAGGGTGTAATTTTTGTTGATCCATGGAAGGTCCAAGAATTCATGTGTTGTAAGAATCCCAAAAATGTGATCGATATGAAAATATTTTTTGTTTAGATACTGTGTTATATATTCATCATTGGGTAATTCACTACAATAGAGTATAGTTGAAAAAATTTTCCAGATAAGGGGTGAAGTTTGATGGAAGTGAGAATTGTTTTCGTTATTTTGGTGATAAACATTCCCTCTTAACATTAATGGAATTTGTTTGTTATTCTTGATCATAGAAAATAATATTCTATTTATTTTAATTCTAATAATGTGGTGTTCGGTAAAATCATAATTGATGATTAACATGTGTTCTGAGATGGCTTGTTGTAGCTATTACCATATGAGTGGAATTATCCCCCCATGACCTGGATTTTGAAGCTGTTATCCGTGAACAAAATAAGCTGACTCATTACCAATCTGGGGACAAGTTTATAGTTAATTTAGATCATAATACCCTAAATAATATTTAAATACATAGGTTTATTATCAAATGGTATAGACACTATGTATAGTAAATTTAGTCATTTGATTTGGGAATTGCATATACATCAGGTTTGGGTAATTTTGCCATCAATTCCTTGATTAAATGCGTCTGATCCATTCCATTACAGAATAAGTAGATGAGTGGGGATTAATTTGTCTGTTTATTTACCTAAGTGATTAGTTTCATGATTATAGAGTGTGGTTACTCTTGAATAGTGTGTAGGATACACATTCCAATACTGATCATGTTTGGAGTGTGTAGTTGTGTAGCCCTGAGTGATGGTGGATTAGGTGTATCTTAAAATGTGGGGTGACCATAGGATTTTAGTCTTTGTATCCTGATGGTTCACTCCTATTCATAATGATGTTGTTTGATACAATGGTCTTATGGTATTAGGTAATTCAGAGGGAACATCTTTTATGTTGGGTCAAGAAACCTAGGATTAATAAGATGTATTATACATCGAGATATTATTATTGTGTTTCTAGGATCTAATGGCCTAATAATTCATTCAATGATTAAAAAATTAAATTTTCATAATTCTTTTTTTTAAAATTTTGTTCAATTGAATAAATATTATTAAAAAAGAATTTATTATTTCATGTAATGATGCCTATTAATATAGTTATGACTAGTACATGAAAATAATAATATATGAAAATATATCTTATAATGATTTACTCCAAAGGATGAAAATATACCATAAATGTTACTACTTCAATAAAATCAATTAATAGAAAAAGAATTTTTAGGAATATAATAGATATTATAAATGGAATTGTAAACCCATCGATAATTAATTTAATAATGATTATATTTTCTTCTATATATAGGATGTAATTGAAAATATGATAGTTAAGATATTTCCATCACCTTATAATTACATGAACATTAGTCAATTTGATCATTTCTCGCTATGAATGTGGGGAATTAAGACCCATGGAAATGTATCTGTGATAAATGACGGCTATGATTAATTTATAATAACGGCTATGATATGATTTAATTCTATGTTAAATGATGAAATGTTTCCACCAAACAACATGAATATTCTTTTTAAGACCATTTATTAAATCATTGGATGGATTTAGCATTACTGGGGTTCACCCATATCCTAGGCCATGAAGATATTCAACATATGAGGAATGAATGCAATAAACTATTAGAGAAGTTGATGTTAGTATATATCGACCATTGTTTAATGTTATTAGAGCCACCCCATGAAACTATTATCATCACCCATTGTATCCGAATGATGTATTCATGTTTACTAAGGGGTTATGTATATAGATCATAGAATAAAAATAATTCTATTTCTTTGGAATAATTGAAATAGTTGATTCTACAATTTGATGTTCCATAATATTTCTTTTTAAAAAATATATATGAATATAAGATGAAATTGGTAATAGATTTATAAATAAGAAAATATTGTTTAATTTTTAGAAAATACATATAATTTTAAAATCTTAAAATTCTAAAAAAAATATTTTCATAAAATGCTCTTATAAAATGATATTTACTTAAATATTAATGAATAAAAAATTAATATTCTTTTATATTTTTTCTGTGGAAATAGTGAATGTGACTAAAAAAATAGAATTCTCTATAATAAATGATTTTTTATTTTAAATAGAAAATAATAAAACTTTGTCAATTATCTTATTAAAATAAAAATTACATTTTAAATCATATTTTCAAATTTATATTAAGTTTAAATTTTTATAATTTTTTAAACTACATTTATTCATTGATTAATAAATATACAGATTTATTTTATTAGTTTATTTTATGGATTCATCTATAATAATGATTTATAATTTAATAAACAAAATCCATGAGAAACAGTATTTTATTGTATTAATATTAATTAAATTAATGTATATAAATCAATTTCCATTCATATAAATGAATTTAAAATGTATAAAATAGAAATTTGGGATTTAATGCCATATTTTGTCAAAACATAATTTTTCCTTGTCCAAATTAAATATTAAAAATTGAATTTTGGTTCTGATGGAAAAAATTGATATAAAATTTACTTGAATTTATATAAACATGAGGGAAAAACATGGGAGGTGCACTGGTGAAGAACATTGTTTTTGAATATTCCAAATAACATGGCATGCATTCCAAAGAAAACGCCATGTGGGACAGGCTCAGTGGCAGCAAGGGTTCTGTGATGCATGAAGAGATGACACGATGTGTTCTTTGGAGAACACGGCGTGTAGACACTATGCGGAATGTAAGAGGAATATATATGGGACTTGGCATGTATCCAGGGGATACACTGACACGGGGTCGAGTACCTAGTCGTGTACTCCACCACACGGCCAGACCAAGCCAGTTATGCGGGTAACCCCATGTATCAGCTACACAGGATGGACCACAAGGGTTGAAACCATGTACGGGAAGAGGGCGGCTTACATGGTGGGAACCCCAGCTACTCAGATATGTTGTGCAGTCCTTCCTAAACTTCATGTATATATATTTTTACTTTACAAGCCTTACAACACTGGACGTTGTACACGGGCAGTGCCCGGGGTCAGAAGACAGAGTGTGTGACAATCCTACACACCATGTACTTTTCAGTACATGGCATGATCCTCTGGTCCACCATATCTTGGAAATTTTTCATCTGGTATGGTTCCCCATTTTTTCATTCCCATGAAGGTTAAGGATAATTTCCATTTACAAGAGTATGATCCCATTCAGGACGACATTCCTAGATAGAGTTAGGTATCCCTTCGAGAGGCCCGAAGAAAAATAATCTCTCCAACCTTGACCCTAGGTAGAGTCAGGTATCGATGTGACTATTTCCACATGGCGCCAATCCTCATCCAAGTAGGTGAATCTAGATGAGTCATAGTATATGCCATGGACATAGCAGTGATCCTCATCTATGTGTTTTGATCTTTCCCCACTCAAGAGTGTTTTCTCCCAGAATGAGTGTATCGATCCCTCGTGACTTATCCAGACGAATGGAAGTTCTCCGATGGATGTAATCAGAGAAACCAGACTCAAGGAGTGTGTTATACTAGGTATTTACTTTGTGGAATCTTCAAACTGAATCCCTAGCATGGTCTGCATTTGTGTGACTTATCTCTAGACAGTGGGTCTGCGTTTTGAGTATATCTTGATTGTGTTCACCTGTTATATGTTTAGTAGACATTTATTGTGTATAGATTACTGTACATTTCTTTTATGTATTGCTTTGTCATTTTTGTGGTCCTCTAAATAGTATTGTTATACTCACCCCTGCACGGGATTTACCCACACGTGTCGTGTCTTGTGCAAACGAGCATCCTTTTGACAGAGTCCATGGTGGACCAGGGCAGGACCGGGCTTTCTAAGCACCCAACGTGCCGAGGTGTTCCTACGGCTTCAAGCAGTAGTCCCAGTACCTCTTGGTGAATACTGGTAGTACTTTTCTGGTTTTCAGTATCTTGTTTTTTGTGGGTTAGTATTCCGGCCTAGATTATTTATTGTGTTTTACTTCCCTCGTACTCTGTTTGGTTGGTTTTAGTTGTATGCATTCATATTGTTCCACCTTGGTTTTTTCATTTCATCATTTTTGGTCTTGGAGGTGTAGGTGTGTGTACAGATACTTAGAAAATTCCTCCCAAGTTAGTAATATTCCTACTCAGTTCTAGTCACCATCCCCTGGACTACTAGAGGCGAGATTGGGGAGTCATGGCATGTGCCCCACTAGGATGGGTCGTGACAAGTTATTTCCACATATCCCACATGGGTGTGTATATAAAATATTCTTAACCATTATAAAATATAGAGGTGGTAGATTCAAGGAATGATCACTATTTCAAATGATCTAGAAATGAGGATCTTGGATCATATAAAAAAATAATTTTATATAAGTCAATGTAAATGTAATTTGGAAAAAATAAATGTTTGAAATGAAAAAATTTGAAGCTAAAGAGAATATGAAATATACCTACCATCATCTATTTTCATCATAGTGTATGAATCTAAAAATTCTGTGATTAATTTATTTTTGGTGAGTAAATTAAATGATTCATTTCTTATAATATCGATTTTATTTTTTTAATATATAAATTTTTAAATAATTTTTATGCACCCCATAATAAAGAAATAACACTATTTATTTTTCATAACATAAAAAATACACAATAAAAATAAATATAATAAATATAATTAAAAAAACTATATTAATTCATTAAAAAGGTATGTTAAAAATTACAAAAATGAAACTTGGGTGCATCATAATCTCATTGGGATGTCACTAATTTTAAAATCCCTGTACAGAGAATAAATCTATTATAAACTATATTATAATATTATAATAAAAATTTGAAAAATATTGAGAAGAAATTTTATTGATTGATGATTATTATGAAAATATATATATATTGAATGTATAAGTCATTATGAATATTTATAATGTTAGAGAGAGCCACTAGAAATATGATTGTTAGAATTGTAATTTGACTAGTAAAATAATAATGTGATCTTAAAATTTATAAAATCAATATTTCTGTAAATGATGAACTAAAATTCATATTAATTTTTATCATTAGTAAAATATGTAATTATATTTTTACAAATTACATAATATAATTACATAATCAATAAAAACTATAATTACATGAGTTTGGTTTTTATTAAAAAAAATTGTTATTTAATGAAATAGTAATTTAAAAAAAATTGTATTCAAATTATTTTTTTAGAAATTCATATTTAAATAAAAATATTTCATATTTTGAAATATAATATTCAAATAATATTACACAGGTGTTTTTTAATTTACATAAATAGTAAAATAAAGTGGTGAATAGTGATAAATGATAAAACATTGTATTTTACATTAAAAGTTAAATTAATGATTTTTTTTGACAAAAGATGAATTCATTAACTAACGAAGATCATCGGAGTTACAAGCACATAACCAATAGGGAAAGTGGTCCATCCATGGATGATCATCGTAAGGGGGGCAGTGGCCGCCAGCTGATGGGCAACATTGTTACCTTCCCTTTTGATGAAGGAGAAAGTGAAGCTTATGAAGCATTGACGGAGAGAATGAATAGTCCTAATGAGCGATCCAAAAGATTGAAGGCCGACATAATTGAGGTTGATGGAATTGAAAATGGTGAGGCAGTCTGATTCGTGGTTAATTGATTTTCATCCACAATCATTAGCGAATTTCAGCCCGACAAGGATGGCAACCGCTTCTGCCACTGCGGGATCCCAGAGCGCGTGGTGAAATTCATGTTGGGTTGCAATTATTTGACCATGGTGTTCCTAGGCCAGCATACCAAGACCAACATGTCCATCCTTATGGAGAGACGCATCCACATTAATCTTGAGAATACCTTCTGGTGCTGGGAACCAATGTGGGGAGGAAGAAGCGGTTCTAAAGGGACTTTGTTGCTCAGAGTGGTGCGGCCAGACCACAATCTAGGATGAAACCCATTCAATCCAATATCCGGGAGGCCTAAACAGATGATTAAAGATGGAATCTTTATGCCGAACCTAGATGATCCAGGCCAGGATACAAAGTGATCTCAGTTTAGCTGGTGAAAACAAGGAGCACCATCGCATCAGGAGAGAGGTGAGGTCCAAGGACACATCCAGGAAGAGATCAGTTGGGGATCCCCATTTGGTCCAAACCTCCTTTTCCCCTTGTCATTGGACAAGAGAATGGAGGGGAGATTCTGGGACCTACGGGCAGAAGGGGCAGGAATTTTCACTGGATAGATGTCGGAAGGCAAGGAGGTTCATGGTAGGGAGGGTTCCAGTGCACACCTGCCACCAGAAATGGAAGATTTTTTGGGGGACATTGAGCTTCCACAACGATTTCCAAGGCCCCTCATCCCCTTCATCAGTCCATGTACAAATGGTGAGATGATAGCCTCAATTCACTATGTAGGCTCCCGAGATGTCATTGATCCAGAAGAGATGGTCGGGGCCTGCATCTGGAACACAGGGGATACTCAGAATGATCATTTTGTCCCTCTCATTAAACCAAGTGAAATTTTTTCCAAGCACCACCCATTCCCCTCATCAGCAAACATGCACCGAACAGTGGCACATTCAGAACCTGGATGGATAGGTGATGAAGCCCTCACATATCCCATGTTAATAATCCAGGGATCAGACCAAATATTAACTGTTGGTCCATCTCCAATCCTCTAACTCAATCCATTGTTCAGCTGATTACGAGAGCCCCATATGCTTCTCCTGATGAAGCTGGGATAAGGGCCAAGATGGGAGCCCTGGAAATACTTGTGTGGGAATTATTTTTCATGGAGAATTCGCACACAGAGAGATGATAGACGATTAATAAGGATCCATCCTTTCTTATCCAGTAGTACATCATTAAAATGAAAGAGGTCTTGAAATACCATTCCACCTTCGGATTTGGGTTGGTAGAGATTTGGCCAGGCCATCCAATGGGTCTTATTTTATCCGTCCTTTCAACCCCACTAGAAGGTGGCAGTGCGAGAGTGGATCTAGTTGACATTGGTAGGAGGAAGATTGAAAATGAAAATGAAATATCTGGGGACAGATTGAAGGGCCGCCTTAATTTGGGTTTCCTTTCCGGCCTTGTAGATTCATTTTGGGGTCCAGCCTTGGATTTTTTTCTCAATTATATCCACATATTTTCAAAGATTTCTTTCTTTGATCGACCAACCAATGTGGTAAACTTGAGGTACTTTTGATGTTTTTTGACCATAGGAATGCCTGAAATGGAACATAGATCTTATCTTTTGGACAGTGGAACCCCCAAGCTGAAAGCGAGTTCTGAATTACTGTGATTGATGGTTTTCCTAGAATCCCGTTCATACTGTTTAATCGCAAGGCCGATGTAAAGGCAATCATTGTGGGTTGATCTAGAAAAAATAAGGCAGTCATCGGCGAAAAAAAGGTGTAGAACCAGTGGACTAGAGTGGCAAACCTTTTCCCAGTGAATTCTATGAGAGGAGGTTGTCCTGGAAATGAGGTTAGAAAAGACTTCAGCCACCAAAATAAAGAGAAAGGGTGAGAGAGGGTCTCCTTGACGAAGGCCTCAAGTTGGGGAGAAGCATCGGTAAGCACCCCATTGACATTAATTTGGAAGGAGACAGACGAGACACAGTGCATGATCATATCTATCCATTTCTTGTAGAAACCCATTTTCAGCATCACAGATCTGAGGAAGTGCCATTCCACTTTATCATAGGCCTATCCATATCTAGTTCCCATGCCATAGTTCCTCTTTTCGTGGTAGAGCATGTTTTCATGGAGAGGAAGACATCATGGGAAACAATGGAATTATCCGTGATCAGTCTCTAAGCCACGGAAGTGCTTTGGTTCTCCGAGATGATTTCAAGTAACCATGTATGCATCTGATTAACTAAAATCATTGAGAATATCTTGTAAAATACATTACACAGGCTGATAGGTATAAATTCTGATACCATAATGGGTTTCTTAGTCTTGGGGATAAGGATGAGGACTGTTTCATTTATAGCGGAGAGGTTCATTTTCCCATCCCAAATATTCTTCATCCGATTGCAGATGTCAGGGCCATTAATGTGTCAGTAATTTTTGAAAAAGAGGGCATGGAAACCGTCTGGTCCTGGGGCCTTAGTAGGGTGTATATGTTTCAGATCCTAGAGGATCTCTTCATCTGTAACATCTTTTAAGATCTATCTGTTCATCACTTTGGTGATCATAGGAGCGATGCAGTCCTCCACCTCAGCATAGATGTTAAGACTTCCTACAAAGAAGATCATCTAAAAGTAATTGGAGATATCATATTGGATTCCATCTATGTTGAAAACTTTATTCCCATCTGGGTGTGATATGTAAGAGATAAAATTTTTCCATCGCATATCGGAATCTCTCTGATGGAAGTACCAGGTGTTTGTGTCCTCTTCTGCAATGTGGGTTTCTCACACCCGCATAGCCCAGAATCATTCCTTGATTTGCAGGGCTGCATCCAGGTCTCCTTGAATGCCACTGATTTTGGATAGTGTGCAGTTGGTTGGGGGTTGGTTGAGAAGATTAAATAGATTCCTCTCATGAAAATCACAGTGCTTATCAGGTTGATGTAATTTAATGAAGATCCATGTCCTTAGATCAGACACCACCTGTTGGAGATTGGATCCAATGTCTGCTTTCTCACTCTTCCTGACTAATCGGATAACATCTTCACATTCTCAGTCTTTTGACTAGAAGCTTTCAAACCTGAAGGGTTTCCTGATTTTTTTTCAGTGATCACCATGGGTGCAGTCAATGACAATCGGGCTGTGTTCTGAGCAATTGAGCGATAGGTGTCCAATATGGTACATTCTGAAAAGTTTCATCCAATCCGTTGATCCAAGAAATCTATCAAGACGCTCAGCGATATGGGTACAATCTATGCTGCCCCGAAACCAGGTGAACGGGATGCCCGTGTATCCCAGATCAACCAAGTCCGCCCTAGATATTGCATCTTTAAAATCAGACCTCGAGTTAGAGGATCAGTAGGCTCCACATTTTTTTCCTTCTGATACAGGATATCATTGAATTCCCCTGCAAATAGGATAGGGCTTGGTAGGTCGTGTTGTAGATTGTAGAGAAAGTACCAAGATTTCCCCTTCTCGTTTTGGGAAGGCCAACCATAAAAGCCCAGAAAAGTCCAAGGGGGTTGTGGGATTCATGAATAGTTGCATCCACAAGGTGTGAGGATAAGGAAAAGATCCTGCAGTCAACATTTTCCTTCTAGAGGAGACAGAGTCCTCCTGAGCGGCCTTGTCGGGGGACCGGGAGGCAGCCCTGGAAGCCACATTTTAGAGTGAGGCTTGTGGTGTCCTTGTTTTCTAATATGGTTTCGGACAAGAAAACCACATCAGGGCGACTTTGAGCGCAATGGAGCTGGATCATACGAACTATTATTGGGTTTCCAATCCCACTAATCCACTTACAATTATCTTCCTAGAATTCCAATTTTCCACAAACTTCACTCATTTCCCCACTTAATAAATCTGTGGTTGTGGTAGAATGGTCAAATTGTCATCTTTTTAACGACTAAGAGGTCAAGAAAAAAATTTATCCCAAAGAGTTCGGTAAGGACTACTACAAATGATTTTTTTCACTTACATATCATTTTATCATTTCTATATTCATATCAAATAGGACTAAAAATTCTAATATTATAAAAAAATGACATTACTAAAATGCAATAGATATTTCTATGCCATATAGTGTACATAGTTTTAATTTTTTTAACAAAAAATAATTCTTGATTAATATAACAACATATAAATATGTTGTTAATAAAAAATTACCCTTGTGTTCATGTGGACTCTTCTAGATAATTTCTTTATAATTAATTATATAGGGACTTCTCCGTGGAATATTGAGTAAAATATCCTAAAGATGTTGTCCATGAACATTTATTTAATATTAAAAGATAATGAATAAACATAAAAAATAAAAAATAACAAAAATTAACAAGAATAAAATGACTAATATGTTATATAATAAATTGAATTATTAAATTAATTAGGTAAGACACATGTAGTATGAGGAGAGAGCACACATGTTATGGCGACTCAAAAACAACCAATTTTCATATTGGTTTTCTATCACATTATTTTTATCACTCATTACATCTCCTTTATTATAATATTATTCATTTATATTAATCATAAATGATTACAAACTTTAAAAATAGTTTATATATCTATTAATTTTTTTTTGAAATTCATATTTTAAATATTTTCATTACAAACTCTTATAAAAACAAACCCTCTAATAGATATATTTGATATCACAACCTAAACCATGTCAATGCATGATCTGTAACAACTGCAAGCATGTCTCCATAGGCCAAGGGGTGGTGACAAGCACTAAGGGAATAAAAAATCATGGGGAGGAAACTTCTTACTTACTTGTATACACACATAGATAAAACTCAATGCAATGTTGTAGAGGGAAAGGGTAAAGATGAAACACTGCTATAAAATAAACTTAGCATGTATGAACTACTATTGAGTCTAATAGCAGTGTAAATTGTATGTAAAGAGGAAAAGTATATGACCAACTAGAAATATGACCCATCTAGAAAACAATGTAAAAGGACAAACATATGAGAGAGAAAATATCTTGTTTCCCAAGCTTGGACCACCATACGAGATCCAAGAACCTTGTATATCTATGCTTTATTGAAGTCATGGTCGACATGTTTTTTATCTATAAAATAAATGACACATGTTGGAAAAGACCATATAGGGGTGAGTATATGCATACCTAGTGTAATAACCTAAATAGGTTGAAGGGGGAGTAGTAATAGATACAATATAATAGTGAATAGGTAGACAGAACAAGGTACGATGAAAAATTACAACTCAACACAACCATAGGGAGAAGGTAATCTCATCAAAAAACAAGCAGAATGAAATAGTGAGTTGGTGATGTTCTCACTGAGTCTTTCCTACCTATATCAAGATATTAGACTCATCCTATAATTGGAATCATGAAACAAAAATCATATGGCATACCCCACATATATTCATCTCTCCAATAATGGGAGTAAGGAAAACTGAAGGAGTGGTTACTGAAGAATGATATTTATTCTCAATAAAATAATCCCAAACAAGAGGGTTAAGTGACATTCATATCAAATCTCATCACATTAAGAAAAGTAACCAATAGACTAATGAATTTTTTCAACTATTCCCATCATCTCATGCATCAACCATAAACAAATGATACTAAGGGACTCAATCACAAAACATTTATATTATCCACAATTGGTTGAAATGACTTTCCCTCATGGTTTTAGGTCTCATCAAAAAGAAGTGTCTCAGTGGGGAAAGTGTCTCAATCCTTGTGAGTCCAAAGCTATGACATACCTTATGTCATCATTGTGCCTTATAGTTGGGGGGTACAATTTCCATGTATTGGATCTACTCCCAAAACTGATAGGGGATTCAAAATCATGTATGTTCAAAAAGAATGGAGAACAAGCACCCTAGGATGACTGGGGAGTACCATCTCAATGGATATAGGACTTGTGCCTTGGTGTCATAGGGGAGTACCATCTATATCTTTAGAATGTTTATGGAAGATCCATGCCCTGATGTGATAGGGGAGTACCATTCCCATGAATAGAGCACCTCCACGTCGATATGACAGCATAGTACTGTCTCTACATCAATAAAAAGTATGGAGGACCTTCATACTAATATGACAACATAGTGTTATCCCCCAGGATAGAGGACCCACATGCTGCAACGATAGTGGAGTACCATCTCTATCTGAACACTATGAAAATACTACTAGATCACTATCATTGTTAAGATCCACCTAAAAAAGTTTCATGCGTATAACATCTCACATAATTTCTCCGAATCCACAAAGGAGGGCACCATTAAGTTCCAAGTGGAAAATCACTCAGGGTAGGATACACATGTACCAAAATACAACTCCAAAGAAAATAGATATGGACGTATAAAGTTTCAAAAATGATTTTTGGTGATGCAAGGGATCCACACAGCATGCAGTCCCACTCTTTTGTCAGGCCATATCCTTGTCAGCAGACCTATTTTTAATCATGTAGTGCTACATTTATTGTAAGGGTACTACCTAGAATATCCCGAAGAAAATCTTAACGAATTCCCAGGGTTTGTTGTCAGTACGAAGGGTAAAAATGTATTTTCACTAATATTTCACTTTAAATGATCTTGGACTGCCAGACGGATCACACCATTGTGATCATCATGGAAAAAAATGCAAGATAGGCTATTCAGTTGCCACAATCAGACACCCGTTGAAAAAATCTGAATTCACCTCATCATGATCAAATGGCTTCTTATTTTCTTGAGCCACGAGATTAAATTAAATGCCTAAAATTGATCTTGAAACATTAGCCTTAAATTTAGGTTCATGATACCTCTATAAATTCATCGCGTGGATGTTATGTGGTGTTAATAAATCATATATAATATTTCAAAAAAAACTATATTATTATTATAATTATTCACAAGAATTTTTAACACCTGACCTGTGAGACTGGATTAAGTTTCCAACATGGTCTTGAGATGACTATCTTAAGATTATGGTCATATTGTTGTAGATGTTGCTTCAATATGAAGTTGTATTGATGACTTCTGTAGGAAACCATGTTTTTATTATAATTATATTTTTAATATTTTTAATGTTATTTATTTTTATTTTATTAATTAAAATTGTGTAAAAAGGAGAAGTGTATTGTGGATCCCCACTTTTTCCTGTATGTGAATTGTGTGACCCCACGCAATCCTTTGGAATCTTTTTCATTTTTTTCTCATTTTTTTCCTTTTTTATCTCTCTCACATCTAATTTATCTTTCATATTCAATGGGTTTCACATAAAAATACCCCATTTTACAACCCCCATGACACAAAAAAACGTCTTCATGTAACTAGTCCTCATATGGGATCCCTGAAATCACACACACGGCTCCAAGAAGTATTGCACATGGACCACCTTCTCTATAATTGACTGATGGACTCAGCCACATCGGATCACCGCCATCACTACAATGTTGTCACCTACCATTGGAACGTCCTCGCCATTGACCTCCACCAGCTATCACATATCAATCCACTGTCAATCCCCCTTGTATAGGTCTTCCCTAACATGAGGTACACAACTGCTAGTTCTGATTCCCACAAATATAAATCCAATATCTATCGCGATCAAGGATCACTGAGGATCATAATTGAATTACATCCATCTGATCCACCCAAAAATTCTCTTTATGTTGTTGCATCATAATTTGAAACCTTGATAGTGTATTTCATCACAAATCTAAACCCACGGTGACCATTCATTATTCTAAAGGTGAATCACACAATAATTTCCCACCTGGTATTTGTATAATCACTAACTAAAATATGTCTCAATTTATGGCCCTGTTAATTTTTCCATTGTCGACTGGATTCAAGAACAATATTTGTTATGATTTAAATAAATTAAAAATAAATTTAACTTCAATTCCCATATATTAAAATATTTTAGATACACCAATGAAAGACCAATCAAAAAATTAATTTTGGAATTGATTAATTTAACTTCATCTATGATTTTTATTAGGGTTGAAACCATATATAAAAGTCATGCCTTAAGAATCAATAATTTTCGGATAAAAATGTATTTTACAATAGAGGAGGCCATTTTTTGATTCATCGCACTTCAATTTATATTGATCCAATGGTTCATCATCATTCCAAATATTTATTTCATTCGCCAATGAGAGGAGGGAGGAGCTCTTGTCGGTGGACTGAAGAATATATGAGACATCAATGAAATGGTTTTCCAGGTAATATATTTATAGAGAAATTTTTTACATTAAAATATTAATTAATTAATTAATTAATTAATTAAACTCATTGTCGATGAGTGAGGGATCCAAATTCCCTGCATTTACCCATTTTAGGTCACACCTAAAATATACTCTACATTCTTGATTGAACCATGTACTTTGATTTTTAATAATAGACTCTATTTATTATATATCCCATATTTTCAAGAAAACTATGGTGGTGTAATAAAAATATATTTTAATATTTTTATAAAATTAATTCCGATCTCACCGTGCATCAGAATAACACACTGTATTAGAGCCTAGCTTTGAAAATATTCATAGGAATATTCCAAAGACTTAAATGAAAAAATTAGACACTAAATATTCCCTTATTCAAAGAATTTCATTAATGAATGTCACCACTAAGCATCATGGTGGGGATACTGAGTCAACATATACCCTTTTCTCTACATCATCTCTACACTGAAATGTATAGAAAAAAGATAATTTTTAAACTATCTCATCACCTCCTCTCGTAATGTGACTATAAAAACAATTCTTCCCTGAAAAAATGATGTTGTGATTCCCTTCTGTAGAAAATACATCAGGTGAAACTCCTAAGGATATCTGGTCATGCATGACCATATAGTCAATGTCCCCAAGAACGTATTGTCTTCACATTCTCAAGGTGAAGACTACCGCTCCCAACTCCAGGTAGAGAATCATGTTATTCTATTCATGGGGTCTCAAATAACTTGACCCGTTTGTGATAACTACCTTCTTATACCTCATGGTTTATGTCGATTGTACAAGGGTACCGACGAACAAGAAAGGTGACTAGACTCATCCAACCATGAGAATCCAGCTACAAAAATGATATGGAATCCCCAACACATCATCAAATATCATAGAAAGAGAGTAACCAAAAACCAAAGAATTTCTACACCATCTAGTGGAATCCCAAAAATAGGGTCAAATAAAAAAACACTACTTGCAATTCTAGGACCAACTCCAACAATCCATTAAACATTATCTCCATGAATGAACAAGTTATAGGGACTCATTCACCACACTTTCATACTATCTAATTTAGGTAGAACTGAATCTCCCTCACATTTTTTCAATCATCTCAAAAACATGTCTCTGTGTGGGAAGAACCCATCTTCCATGTGCATTCGAAGCTACATCAAGCAACACCAACACCCCACGTCACACAAGTTGAACCAGAAGCAATCAGTGGAAAGAAAAGAGTACCTCACAATAGTTTCTCCAAATTTCTACTATATAAGGTAGAAAGGACATAGAGGATAACACTTATGATCTTGTTCATTATGGGGTCATAAGACTCCAAATCCTGATGTAACATCCCCAACTCAGAAGCCACTAATCGGTGCCCTGAGCCGTATAGACACATGAACTAAATCATTCCTCACTATATGCCAAGAATTTATGACTAGACGAGAAGGTATAATAGGTCACATGGGGTGACTATACCCCCTTTTCCATAGTAATTAATAGTAGATCATAATTTAAATAGTGTAAATTATAAGAACCAAATAATAACATGCATAAATAACCAACTCCTGAAATAGGTACAACCACATACAGTGGTAAACATTTCATGCCTTGCTAGAGTACCATGTGAAAAAACACCAAATGTAAGACAAGAAGGTTAATAACCAAAATGGTCTAGATTCCTAGTCCATAACCTCACCCATACATGTCCTATTTCTAACTCAACTCCCTAGCATATGGCCCTTTCCCTTGTCATGACCTGCAAGCATGAAATCTTCTCTAGTACCCAATGACGGCCCGATCGGGGTGTGAGTAAAACTCATTAGGACACCCCCAATGGTGTCTACAAAATATCCAGTAAAATTATATAGTTCATGAATTTGATAAATAATTTAAATTAAAGTTAAATAGTTCAATAGGTCATTCTAAACTATGATCATTTTAATTATGCTACCTTTGAATCCAGCTTAACTACCTTGGCATCCTATTGTTTAATCAACCATTTTAGCGGGTTCAAGGGATTAGTCATGTTCAATATTCTCAAGCATATGTGAATTAAATCATGTCTAATCTCACTAGGAATCACAGTATAAAAACATCATAATCCTCACCTCAAAGCCTCATCCTGGTGGAATGCTATTGTTAGGGGAATAGAACTCCATCCACTTCACTAACCCATGCATTTATGGATGAATATAGAAACTAATTGTAACTCAACACATGCGAATATAACCTCATGTTAATACCCCAATATAAAAAGCCTTGTGCGCATGCTTACTCATCATTCACCACAATTAACCACATAACTACAAATAATTTCCAATATAATTTTCAAGATCACAAGAATATAAATAAATGGTAAGTTAAAATTATTCCCCAATAAATTATTACATTCATCATTTATATAACATAACACATTATCCCCGTTTCCAATTTTCCATTTTTTATTCCTTGATCACTAAGCATATTCATGTATCAACATAATTCCTTATCATATAACCATTAATCCAATTTAACCTATTTGAATGTCAACCAAACAATCCAATATCCTTTAACCACATTATACACCACAAGCCACTATCCATTATAACTCATTACATAAACCAATTAACCTACTCATTAAGTATTTACATCATTATGATTTTATTTCACACCTCACATTTCCATTAGCCCAATAGAGAGTGTTAGGACACCCTATGAGTGTCCCTAATTTGGTCAAGTCATCAACCATGAACCTTAAAGGGATTATGAGGGGCTCAATTGGTTGATTTGACACCAACTTGGTAAAAAAATTCAAAGGAAACCAAGAACACAACAAGGGAAAATCAATAACATAGCCCTATATGCTCAAATCCAAGTATAAACTATAAGATATCACTTGTAGACCACATTCCTTGAATCTTTCAGTGATCACACTCATAATTGATGTCTTAGATACTGATTCAATCACATGTTGAATCCTCAACCTGAACCTTTCAAAAAAAGGGTTTTATAATTTCAGATGGAGAGAAGGAAAAGATACAAACCCTAAACCAAAAAGGGAAGCATGGGTGGGATTATCCTCACCAAGATATTCAATTCACAACCAACGACACTCCAAATGGCCCCAACATGGGGGAGATTGATCCATGAAAGCTCTTGAAGCTTTTGGGGCATCCCAAGGGTTCAAGGGAGAAAAAAGGAGGAAAATCCCATGTGGATCTCAAAAACCCATAATGGATTTTTTGAAATTTTCTCAAAGTTACTAGGCCAAACAATTTACCCACACAGTTATGAAAACCATACGCCAACCATGCATGTGATACTATACAAAAATAACAACCCCCTCATGGTTACATTGGATTTCCTCATGGTTTTAAATAATTGTGCGCAAACTATGTAGCATGACCAGAAATCCCCTTTTTCATCCTCTTTCGTGTCCCAAAACCCTCGAACCACCCATGGGTCTTCACATGAACATGGGAAAACACTTATTTAACCAAAATGAGAAACTTAAACTGAAACATAAACAAAAAAAACCTTAAGTGAGATCCAGGATCATAGAACCTCTCCATGTTGTGACGGCTCTTCCTTGAGCCTCTTTTTTAGAGCATCATTGAGTCCTCAAATAAATGAGGTCGGGCCACTGGGCCAATATATCTGATTCTAGCTCCCAAATTTCCTCCTGAATTATTCCATGATATCATAGAACATGAACTAAAGGCATGAAATTTCCCCACAAGACCATATCACAATGGTCTCCATTACGAATTATATTCTCCTCAAAGGACGCATCCACCTCGAGCTCGACATCATTGGTGTTGACCACATGAGACAGATCAGGTAGATACTGTTAGAGATTTGAAACATGGAGAACAACATGTATCCCACTATACCACTATAGAATAGATAAATGTTAAGCCATAGGTTTGATAATTTCGACAATCAAAAATGGTCCCACATATATAGGCGCCTTCTTGCCCTATTTCCGGATACGGTTGTGAACCAACCTTGGCAACACTCGAAGAAACACACTATCATCCACCATAATCTCAAGAGGTTTATAATGTCGATCATCATATGTATTCATTCTATCCTGGTCCATTTTTATATTCTTTTGAATCAGTCAAAACTTCTCTAACATCTCCCTACACTAGACTCAATCCAAACAGCTCAGACTCCCCTACCTCTAACCAACATATTATTGATCTACCTAGTCTTCCATAGAGTTCACCAAATGGAGCCATCTGAATAGTATCCTAAAACACGTTGTTCAAGGAAAAATCAATGAGTGACATGTTCCTTTACCATGAACCGCCATAGTCTATAACACATGCTCTCAATATTCCTTCTAATACATAAATTGTAAGCTCTGATTGTCTGTCAGTCTATGGGAGGTATGTCGTTCCCAAAAATACTTGGGTAGAAAGCACCTTTTGTTTTCCCTTCCTGAAAGATGAGGTGTAGCGTGGATCAAAATCCAAATATCTTGTTCTCATTAAGCCATGAAACCATACTATTTCTCAAACATAAAATTCTCTCAACCAGTCAACATTATAGGTCACTTAGATCGGTAGGAAAGGAGCCACATTGGTCACCTGATCTACCACTGCCAAAATCACATCATTCTACTGAGGAATCATCAGAATACCCACTATGAATTCCATCATTACATCATTCCACTTCCACTCTATAACAGGTAACGACTACAAAAACCTGCCTCAATGTTAATTATTATCCTTCACATACTGACAAGTATGGAATTTTGCTACAAAACACACAACTTCTTTCTTCATTATCAGCCACCAAAACGACCTATGAAGATCACTGTACATCTTAGCCAATCTAGGATGCACTGCCCACCTTGGTGCATGAATATTGGTCATAAAATCCTCCCATGCACCTATCAGCACCACAACATGGCCAGGAACATTGGAAACTATATTTGTACAGAAATCCCAACTAGTAGGTGACTCCCACCATTTAAGGATTTCATTAATTTCCAAACACTTTGGTCCACCAACTAAATCTCTGTTACTTGGCTCAAAATTGTGGACTCAACTACAATAGATGCAAGGGTCGTGTATCTTTTCCCATCCTATACCCCCAAATGCATCTCAAAAAATAGGGGCATCATCTTCCACTCTAAACTGGATTCCTAAACCACATAATTCCGAGTCTTCCAGCTCAGATCTTTAGAAACATTATTCCCATTCCCTGCTGTATAGACTAACTCAAAATCTAAGGATTTAAGGTACTCAACCCACTATCACTATCAAAGAATCAAATACCACTAAGAGAATATGTACTTGAGACTTTTGTGGTCTGTAAACCCCGTGATGGGTTCTCCCAAAAAGTAATGCCTCCATCACTTAAAGGCATAATCCACAACATCTAGCTCATGATCATTAGTTGGGTAATTCATCTCATGAGGCCTCAATTTTCTCAACACATAAACTACAACTCTATCATCATACATCAACTCTACCCTAGTCAAAAACCGAACTCATTTCAGAACATGGTGTACTTATTACTTGTTTTGGGTAAGATCAAAATCGGTTTAGTGGTCAAATTCTTCTTCAACTCATGAAAAAACATTCTCACAAGCCTCTGACCATTAAAACATAACACCCTTCTTGGTTATTCCTATGAGAAGCACATCCAAATGATATAAATATATAATAAACCTTTGGTAATTACTGGCCCATCCAATAAAACTCTAAACATCAACGATGTTCTTGGGCTTCTCCAAAAACACCAAATCCCACACCTTTTATGGATCCACCAACACAACTGACTCAGAATGATTTATCCTAGAATGTTCACCTCATAAATCCAAAACTGACATTTTTATAGTTTTTCATAAAGCATAAGATATCTTTGTTTATTCAAGAAGATGTCATGATATTTGGCATGATCTTCATGATTGTTGGAGTACACTATGATGCCATCAAAAAAGACAACTACAATCATATCCTGGTATGGGTGGAATATCCTATTAATCAAGGACATGAACTCAACTGGTGAATTGTTCAGTCCAAAGGGCATCACCAAAAATCCACACAGCTAGTACCTACTTCAAAGTGATGTTTGGGGTATTTCAGAAGGTCTCACCCTCAACTGATGGTATCCCAATCTCAAATCGATATTAGAGAAAACTGAGGCACCTCTGAGCTGGTAAAACATGTCATCAATTATAGGAATAGGATATTAGTTCTTAATTGTGATCTAGATAATCTTTCTATAATCAACACATAGCCTCAGTGATCCCTGAGCCTTCTTAGAAAACTGCACAAGAGATCCCTAGGGTGATGTACTAGGAAGAGTAAACCCCTTATTCTCTAACTCCACTAGATGATCCTTCAGTTCTTGGAGATCTACTGGCACCATTCGATATGTAATAAGGAAAACTGGTTCTACCCCCGGAAATAGTTTGATCTTAAACACAACATATCTTTTAGGTGGTAACCCCGAGAATCCTTTTAGAAACACATCATGAGACTGTTCCACAGCAAAAGGCACAAATGGATTCCCTTTCTCCCCATTATATAACATAAGGTATGATACTTGTGTGTGATTTCTCTCAACTTCTAGTGTAGCGTCCCTGTGTAGCCCACTTGAGTATCCCACTCACCATGAAGGGTATTTGTGTTTCCATCAAGAGATGTGAACGTTACCTGATATCTGTAATAGAAAATATGGGCTTGATATAACACCAACCAATCCATCCCCATGATTAGGTAAATCATGAAATCTATAGGACAAACTGATTCCATAGAAAATGACACCCACCAACCTTTAGAGAACAACCCTTACACTTCTTGACATCCACAACTTGTACTATAAACTGAGCATCCAGTGACATTACTCTACATGCATTCTACATGTTCAATCCCAACACAACAATGAGATGAGTAAAATTTAATGAATGTGTCGCACCTATTTTGAATAAAGCAGTAGAGAGTATGGAATCTCTAGGAATCATACCTCAAAAAATATATGATCTAGCCTAACCACCTTTAGGTTTAGTGTGAATTCCATGATGATGACCTTCCCCATTACCCTGGGCTCCAGCCTAGGTACCCTGCATTTCAATTCCCTATTGATAAGATTGATCATTCCCCAGAGTTCCTCATCCACCACCTCTACATGTATGACCTATGGAGATCCATCTTCCAGCCTAATATGGATTAACTAACCCCCTTACTACACTCGACATCTTACTCTAACCTCCATCATTCCCTAAATATCGCAGGTTCCTACATAACCTATGCACGTCGCCTAGACTTCCGCACACTCATCACTAGACTAGTGGGTAGGGACACTGTTCAAGCTTGTGCCCCAGAAAACCACATTTATACCATAACTCTATGTTGCATCCTCGAGAATCTGGCCCCCTCTTCTGTTTTCTCTTTTCACTTCCACCCTATGGAATTATTCCAAAATGGTGCTTCTTATTCTTGAAAGTTTCTTCACTTTCCTACATAGCTAGCACCACAAATTCACTACCTCAAGCTCCCTTCGGGTTCCCCTATAAGATATGTTCTTGGTCCACCACTTCATTAATCCTTTTCAGACAGAATATATTCACTTGAGACCTTATCTTGTGTCTCAGCTCATCCTAGAAGCATTTCACCACAGTTACACCGTCTCCTATCAATGTCAGAAAGAAGCATCACAAATTATTGAAATAACTAGCATATTCCATTACCAAAATTTTCCCCTGAGTCAACCTCATAAAATATATAACCTTCTCCTACCTCAAAATGTTTGGGTAAAAGTGTTCAATAAACTTCTCTGGAAAAACATTCAATATCATTCCTTCGGTCTGCTTCATCTGAACCATGATGTCTCATCAACACATTACTTTACCTCTCTGCATATATGATGCATACTAGACTCGCTTCTCAAGGGTAGTCTTTATATGTTCAAGAATAGTTTGGATTGAATCTATCTTGAACTCAGTTACATCTAGACCACTCTCTCTAGTAATGTTCAGAGGGTGCTGTAGCTGAAACTCCCTGGTCATCTCAAACATACTCGGTGCAACCCGCCCTTGGTCTCATTCCATCATATGCAAAAAATTAGAACTGATCTCACAAAACTGTGCTTACTTATCCTCATGGGTATCCATGTTCTTTTTCTCCACTACTGGAAGAGTATTCTCAATAATTTCCTCTTATCACCCAACTGAAAGATGTCTTTGAGGTGGAATTTCTCTATAATTCCAATCATGATCTTCATAACACAACCATAATTATATTGGGAAAATGAAAAGATATTGGTGGGCTCATAAAATTACATAACCAAACAAGTTCACAAACACTACCCAAATGATCCCACTCACAACTGAATCACTACCCTTTTCCATCTCTCCTATAGTAATGACTAACACCAACATCTAATTCACTCTGTTACAAGACTTTTCCTTTACCCAATTCAAAATACTTTCCACATCCCAGTTTACTCTAACAAAATTTTAATATGATAATATGAATTTATTAACAACCATTTTCTAATTAAAAATTACCATATTTACATTCTTTTTTATCCATTCATACCATCACATTAGGAACAATTTCATTACATTTAAGAAAAACAAATACATCCTAACATTTATATCCTGCACACTCATCCCATGTGTGTGCCTACCATGATGCATGTCACTTATCTAAAAAGGTTCCTTGAATGATGCTTGAACGCACAACCTCATATCCTTCTATCCACAAGAGAAATATCACAAAACCATCAAATCACATAATTGAATCACATGATGGTGAAGTATCATCATATATTACGACACACAACAAGAACAAAAATCCCCTCCCATGGTAACATGGGATTTCCCTCGTACATGAGTAAGAGACTCCTAATAATGAACTCATTACCATGGCCTGACACTTTCCTACCCTCTTGTATATTATCCCCCCAAATAGTAAGAAAGAGAAAAAAGTATTCCTCTAATACCACTTAGTAATATCCCCAACCTGGAAGCCACTAAACGGGTCCCATTTTCTGTTAGTCATGTGACCTCAAGCACACCTCCCCATATGCCATAGGTAACCGACTAGCAGTGAGGGACTAGTAGGTCACTTGGGGTGACCATAACTCATAATCTAGAGTAAGACACATCGGAAAACAATTTAAAAAGTAGAAACCATAAGAACCAAATAATAACATGCATAAATATCTAACCCCAAAACTTGGTACAACCATATACAACAATAAATATGTCATTCCATGCTACAGTTCCAAGTGAACTGGCCCCCAAAAGAAATAAAATTAGTAGAATTCCCAAAATGTTATGAAATCCTAGTATGGAACCACACCCATACATGTCCCATGTCCAACACAACTCCCAAGCATAGGTCTCTTTCCCTTATCCTTACCAGCAAGTATGAAATCTGCTCAGGTACCCAATGGAGACCCAAGTAGGTTGTGAGTATAACTCAGTAGGAAAACCCCATTGAAGTATACAAAATATACTGTAAAATTATAGAGTAAATGCAAGTGGTGAATTATTTAATGTAAAGGTAAACAATTCGATAAGTCATTCTAGAATATGTCCCTTTAAATTATACTACCATTGAATCCAGGTTCAATATATAAGAATCTCGTGGTTCAATATAAAATTTTTTTATGTTAAATCGATCACGCATGTTCCATATTCTCAAGAATATGGGAATAAAATCAATTCATATATCACTTGGAATCACATTATAATAACATCATAATCCTCACCTCGAAAAACAGCACATGTGGAGTGAAACCGTTAGGGGAATAGGGTAGGCTATCGGGACGGCGCAACAGAAGCCAGTGGGATGGAAATTTAAAATTTTATGCATCACTAAAGTGACATAACCCTGTCAACTCTGATGATCTTGTCCCGGTTTGGTTTCAGAATCTCACAAGGTTTAAACAGAGAACAACAATAAACTGGTCATGTTTCTAGTTTGGAAATGACATGTGAAAGTCTGCCACATGACGTTGGCGATTGTTGCTTGAATAATCCTACGTCGAAGCCCTCTAGATCATCCACACATTCCCCTCAAATCTTCTCACGCGTCATTCTTCATGTTTCGGGTGCTAGTGAGGATCTTCATGCTCCCTTCAGCGCAGTGACGGTCGCCGCAAGGCAAGATCCTTCAATCCGTGATGAACGAACTTGAAGATCTTCCTTATCTTGGGAGACAATCTCTCTAGATTCTAGGAGGAGATAGAAGCTCACAATCCCCACACATGAATAGTTAATATGGGAGAGCCTCTCTCTCACTTATATAGGAATATTTTTAAACACACGGTACAGATTCCCAACCCCCATGTAATAGACTTTAGCTATATAAGTGTTATAAATAATTATTTATGACAAATAAAATTATTCCATAAATAATATTTATAATTTATCACTTACTAGTAATATATAAATATATTACGTGAGAAATTTGAGTCTTTAACATGACTCACACCTCTTTTTAATATTAATGAAACCTAGGATATTAAAATCCATTTGAATAATATTAATACTTATATTTACTATATAGCTTGTTAATACATGTTATAAAAAAATTCAATGAATAATTCTAAACTTGAATAGTTAATAAATTTATTTTTTTGTTGGGGATCCATAGAACCTGGATAGTGGTCGGACCCTTTGGCGGGGCCCACCAAGTTCTGTATTCCTATTCCCAGAATAGGTTAGATTATTAAGGTGCTATTGTGTGTGACCCTATAGGACCTTACCTCATTAGAAGTGAATAGTCTCCACTGACCTAGAGTGGGGTCTAGCATCCTATCGAGGCCCCTATAGAGATAAGGAAAAGCCAAAGGAACAACTGACATCCAACAAACACGGTCTGTGTAATATAATCTCTTCGTCATTGATATCTCAATAAATCATAATGCACACAAGTGTCATCATTATTTATTTTTCTTTATCTTGTTTGTTGATTTTTCCGGACGGTCTTACCTTCCACTACCATGGCCATGGATTTAATGAAGGTGATACCATCTTAATCAACCAGGCCCGAGAAATCTCTTCCTAAACTCGGAAGTGACAAATCTTTTCTCCATAATTTAATCAATGTCATTCCATTAATGACGTACCAGATACAAACTACATTTCCATGACTTTGTCACCATGGTATTCACCTTTCATCAAATGTACTTAATTAAATGACATCAATTGACACTGATCTCAAGTCTAAAGACCATTACACATTCTCGTAGATAGGAATGACCAATGAAACCTAAAAAATGTGGTCTTCCTATTAGGTGGGTATGTCCTTATGATCTCAACTACTACAGATCATGAAGTGTGAACTTAATGAGAAGAAGTCTCAAAGCGTATGATCCCCCAGAACCTAATGGTCACACATAATCTATGTCCTTTCAAAATGATGTAACTGGACCGTAGGACATTAATTTAATATTACTTTCATGGCATCTCAGGGTTCTCATTTCAAACTGGGATCTACTATAACCCTTTGATGCGACATGTAATCTACGGACATTTCCATAAAACAAGTGGATGCAGAAGTATCTACCCTATTATGGAACGATAAACACATGTATTACAAAAAACTGAATACATGTAGCGGTAATCAAAGTAAAAAAAACAATTTGGGTCTAGGTCACCCACTTTCAACACTCCCACTTGCACTTGAGACAACTACTAACAGGTTTCAATCTGCTAGCTCTTACAGGTGAATCCTGCCAATGCTGAGAAATGGATTTAGTCCGGGGGTATGCCACATTGAACTCTACGGCTACTCTACCAACTATCACATCACCTCTTTGAGTTAAATCCCTCACGAGATTAAGCTTCAGAAGAATATGATTTGTTCTCTGGTGAGATCTAGGCTCCTAGGAAAGCACCACTACAGCAGCATTATCAAATTATAATGGTATAGGGTTTACACTGCTAGGTACAACACCAATGTCTAAGATAAAGTTGTGTATCTAGAAAGCTTCCTTTACTACATTGGAAGCTGTAATATATTCAGACTCTGCTATAGAATCAGCAACCATAGCTTGCTTTGAGATTCTTTAGCTCACTGTACCACCATTTAGAAAAACGATGTAGCCTGACTATGATTTCGTATCATCATGATCTATCTAGAAACTAGCATTAGTTTATCCCCTCACAACTAGTCCTCATCTCCTCCATACACCAAGAACATATCCTTATTATGTCTCAACTACTTTAGGATAGTTTTAACAGTTATCCAATGCAACTCTCTTGGATTGTCTTGATATCTACCCACCATGCTTAATGAAAAGGCACCATCAAACCTAGTACATAGCATGGAATACATGATATAACCCACTTCCAAAGCATAAGGGACTCTACTCATTCGGTCAATCTCTTCCCATCTCTTTCGAAACATTTTCTTGGAGAGATTTACACCATGTGACCCAGGTAACAATCCTCTATTGGATTGTTCCATAATGTACCTTTTTATTACCTTGTCAATATATGTACTTTGACTTATCCCAATTAGCCTTTGAGATCTATCTCGATAGATCTTGATCCCTAGAGTGTAGGTTGTTTCACCTACATCTTTAATGGAGAATCATTCATTTAACCAAGTCTTAACTGACTGTAATACTTGCACCTCATTCCCCATAATTAATATGTCATCAACATATAATACTAGCAAAATGATGGAATTCCCTTAAACCATTTTATAGACACATGGCTCACTTTCATTTTTGACAAAACCAAAATCTCTTATGGTCTCATCAAAACGAAATTCCATGATCTTGATGCCTACTTTAATCCAAAAATGGATCTCTGTAGCTTGCATACTTTTTTGGCATTCTTTCACATGATAAACCCTTCAGGATGATTCAAATAGAAATCTTCAAACAACTTCCCATTTAGAAAAGCAGTTTTGACATTAATTTTTCATATTTCATAATCATGAAAGGATCCTATTGCAAGAAAAATTATAAGGGTTTTAATCATTTCTACAGGTGATAAGGTTTCATCATAGTCAATGCCTTGATGTTTCTTGAAACCCTTTGAAACCAGTCTAGATTTAAATGTAGTAACCTCACCATCTATTTCTAGATTCTTCTTGAATACCCATTTTCATCCTATGGGTTTTACGTCAGCTAGTGGGTCTACCAAAATCCATACATGATTTTGGAACATGGACACCATCTCATAATTCATGGCTTCTTGCCATTTTTCAGCTTCTTTTCCTTCTATTACATCCTTGTAGGTCAGAGGTTCGTCATCCTCAAGGACTAATGTGTCACCTGACTCGATGACAATAAAACCCTAATGCTCTAGTTCTCTAACCTCTCGCGTATACATACGAAGTATATATATCTCACGAACAACATCTACCTCCACTTGTTCTTGTGAAGATTGTTCCTCTACCAACTCTTGTGCATCTGGAGAATTAACTTCATCGAAGTCAATCGTTCTCCCACTATATCCAATAGAAATGTGATCCCTTTCTATAAATGTGGGGTATCCTTCCACAATGAAATTTATATCTAAATGGTTATATAGGTAGTATCCCCTAGTTTCATTAGGATAACCTATAAAGATTAACTTAGTGCTTATGGATGCAAATTTTTCACATGGTAAAGTCTTGACAAATTCTCTGCACCCCCATACACGCATGTGTGTCTAGTTGGGTTTTGTTCCATGACATAACTGATATAAAATCTCCTCTACAGCTTTATATGGCACTCAGTTAAGGGTATATGTTGTTGTCTTCAAGGAGTATCCCTAAAAGGATAAAGGAAGGGTTACAAGACTCATCATTGATCTGACCATGTCAAGCAAGGTCTTATTCCTCCTTTCACTAAAAAAATTACATTGTGGTGTATAAGGAGGAGTGAGTAGGGATACTATCCCACACTCCTTAAAATGATCAATGAAAGCTTGGTTAAGATATTCTCAGCCTCGGTATTAGTGAAGTGCTTTTATCTTCTTACCAAGTTGGTTTTCTACTTCAGTTTTTTATTCCTTAAATGTCTGAAAAGAATCTTACTAATACCGCATTAAGAAGATATATCCATACCAAATATAGTAGTTGGTAAAAGTAATGAAGTATAGAAAACCACCCCTTTCCTCTACTGAAAATGGACCACATACATCAGTTTTTATTAATTCCAACACTACATTGGCTCTTTCTCCATTTCCTAAGAAAGGTGCTTTGGTCATCTATCCTTGTAAACAATCTTGACATACATCTAAGGGTTCTAAATGTACTGAATCTAGATACCCTTCTGGATGTAATCTTCATAATTTCTTCTCATTTACATGACCAAGACTGATGTTCCATAGGCAAGTGATATTTGAGTCATGCTGGCTGTTTTTTTCATTTATGGTCATTACAGTGTTTTCTAGTTCCAGTATAAATAAACCATTGTTAATATGTGCCATACCATAACATATGTTTTACCTATGAAATAAAAAAAAATTATTTCCAAACATGAAATAAAAATCTATAGTGTCTATAATCAATATAGAGATAATGTTTTTAATAGTAGAAGGTTCATAATAGAAATTTTTTAAAACTAGAACCTAACAAGTTGGCAAGGTTAGGTGATGGTCTCTCACTACCAAGGCTGCCAGACATGAACAATTTTTAGCTTGGATAACCACTTGACCTTTTGAAATATTCTTGTACAAACTTGATTCTTGTATATGAATACAAATGAGTGAGCCACATGCCATATCCAATACCCAAAATGTAGATAAAGATATATTACATTCAATGAAAAAAATACCCGAAGTAGAAGCATCATCTTGCTTCTTCTTCCTTTCTCTCCAATTCATCATACAATGGCCTTTCTTACCACATCCAAAGAAGACAACTTCCTACCCATTACATTGCCTCAGAATTGTTGTATTCTTTGTAGGACGAGGCATTGGTGTTTTAGGCCTTGAATTGGACTTAGACCACCTTTCCTTTCCCTTTTTTCATGTTCACCAGAAGGGCAGATGAATTGGTATTTTTCATATCCTTATCATCTTGGAGAACTAAATCCAAAAGGTCCAGGAGTGACTTTGTCATATCATTCATATTATAATTGACAATAATAGTCTAGAAGCATGACTGTAAAGAAACAAGAATGAGAGACACTACTAATTCAAGGTTCAGTTTGAACCCATGGGCTTCAATACTATCAATATAACCAATCATCTTGAGTACTTGAGGACCAAATTAGTTCCCTTATACAAGCCTACACTTATAAAGGGCATTTCAGATCTCCTAACTTTCTTTCCTGGCCCTCTCCTCATATAGTTCTTGGAGATGTGAAAGCATCTTGTAGGCATCCTATTCCTCATGTATGTTTTGAAATTGATTGGATATGGATGAAAACATGATGCATTGTACATCAAGCGCATTGTCTACATGCTTTCTCCATTTATCTTTTTCTTCCTTTCTTGCTCCCTGAGGAGGCTCAGCAGGAATTGGGGATTCCAACACATATAACATCCTTTCTTGGCGTAGTACTATGCGCAAGCACCAATACCACTCCTGGAAGTTATTGACGGTCAGGATATTTTTTTTATCCAAGATCGATCGTAGTGACAAAGTACTTGTGGTGTTGGTGATTTCCATTTTGAATCTTCATCAAGAAAACATTTAGAATTTAGTACTTTGTCTTTATCACCATTTGACATTTATTATTAATAAATTATTATATCATTTTAATGTCTCCAACTATTTTAGATAACCTTAATAGCCATCACTATTAGATTAAGAACACTCTGTTTCTTGAGTATTCTAGTTGCAAGGATCCTCAAAACCTCCCTCGTAGTCTACATGCTAGGGATACACCACTACTAGGAGGGTTTCAAGGTAGTCACTAGGTTGGCCAAACACTTGTTCATGTGGTTCCTTGTGTTGTTGAGTAATGTCCCATCTTTTGGAATCTGAACATTATTCCCTCATCATCTTGCCTCTAAAGTGATAGCAAGTTAGCCAAGGCTAATCCTTGACTACTCACATTATTTTAGTCGACCTAGTTCTATCATGAAAACGCCCTGATAGTAAGAGTCACTCTCAACTATGGCTGATGATCACTTCAAACTGCCGGTATTGTTTAGATGTGAGAAATGGAAGTCATTTATTAGACTTATCATATCTTTGAGGGATTTTTATATTTATTTACAAATATAATCCTTTTCTATTTATTATGATCAAACTTGGTTGTTTTTCTCACAACTGAACTTGAAATAGAATATAATTCTTCAAATATTTATTAATTTTATCTTGTTTACTATTATATGTAATCACGCAATAATCATGAAGACACTTAAAATAATAAACTATGCTTAAAGTAAATCATATGATCTGACTGGTCTTGAGAATTGTATAAAGATCAATCCATAAGGGATCAATATTGACCTAGGGGAATCCATACCTAGGTTGTGACATGACTCACATCGTATCTAGCCCAGTGTAATGCTCTTGGATCCTGTCTGGTTTACCACCTTGTCTGGGTGGGGTCTGTTTCTAGGATTATTAATTAATTACAAATATGCTCGCATGCAGGCGAGGGGGTCTAGGGTTACAAAATACATCTTGTTAATTGGATATGCAGGACCTTATACATATTTGAAATTAAAATGATGATTTGCAGACCATCATTTACCTAATTAATTATTACAAACATCACAATTATTGAATAAATAATTAAATAAATAAATAAGCATCATACATACACAGTTCGGTCACTTTTTCAAGACCATTTGGGGTAAAATATGCGCAAGAAAATAAAATTGCAATAAATTTAAATGGTGAAAGTGTGTTCTAATAACTTAAATGAATTTCATTAAATTAAAATAATTTATTTATAGTTTCCATTTATTTAATTTAAATTCAATTTTGAAAATTAAATTAAATCATTAATTTTATTTGAATCTTAAATTAAATTAATATTTCAGATTAAGATAATTTAAACCCACAAATTAATTCTAAATAATTTATTTTAAAAACTAAATTAGTTAAAATTAATTTAATGCAGGGTTACCTCTCACCGGTGAGGAGTCCGGTAGGACTACAAACCACCGTGGGGTGTCATCCTGGAGCATGCCAAAATCAAGGAATTACCAGGGCATGACCACAGTGTGACCGTGGTGTGACCATGGCGTGACTGTGGCGTGACCGCGACATGACCATGGTGTAACTGCGACGTCACAGCTCGATCCAGCGACTCCCGCGGTGGCGGATACTTCTAGAGAGGTTCGAAGGGAGCGGGAGGAGGTCGTGGAGCATTCTAGCTAGCCACATGGCCGGCAGCCCACTGCTTCGGTGAGCTGGCATGGCGGTGCCCCGATCCAGCATGGCCTGGACTAGAAACGTCCTGGTCTGGTGTGGCGAGGACCGGTGGCGGCTGGTGCGGGGCTCGGCCTACGCAAGCAGGTGGTATGGTGGTTGGGGTTTGGGAGTGGCGTGGCATGATTGTTCGGCATGGCTCTATTCGAGGCGATGTGAGGCGGAGGTCTGGAGGTCTGGAGGCTAGGGTTTGGGAGCGGCACGACCATGCGGTCCGACGTGGCTCAGTCTGAAGCGGTGTGGTGGTCCAGTGGAGCTCAGGGCGGCATTCCGGCGCAGCTCTTTCCGAGGCGGAACGAGGAGGTGGTCCAGCACATCATGAGGAGGAGTTATGAGGCTAGTTGAGGAGGCATGGTCTGAGCAATGGTGGCGGTCCAAGGAGGTCAGGCAGCTGGCTAGGGTTTCGCCACCAAGGGGGAGCCATCTCCTTGTGCGCCATGTGAAAAAAGAAACCCCAAAGGGGTCTTCTTCTTTATTTCCTTAGACAAAATGTGACCCATTTTTAAAAAAAAATAAACGAAGAAGACCCCATTTTGGGGTCTTGGTCGCCCTCCCCGATTTTTTTTGAAAAAAAATATTTTCCACACAACATTCTGGAAAATATTTTATAATAAAATATTAAATTTAATTTTATCTCAATTATGATTGATATTAACATCAAATAAACAAAAAAACTGTTATGTCAATTCAATTAAATTTTTAAAATGATCGTAAATTAATCATTTGAAGACAAAATGACGCATGGTCAGATCCAAATGAACTGTTTTAACACACCGGACAAAAATTTAATGCATCTTAATTTTATTGACTTAGAAAAACCTTGATAACACTCTATTACCACTATAGGGTACCGGGACGACGCAACAGAAGCTGGTGGAATGGAAATTTAAAATTTTCTGCATCACCGGAGTGACATAACCCTGTCAACTCCGGTGATCTTGTCCTTGTTTGGTCTAAGGGTCTCGCAAGGTTTAAACAAAGTACAAAAATAAACTGAACATGTACCTAGTTCGAAATTGACGTGTGAATGTCCACCATAGGACGCCAGTGATCATTTCTCTAACACTCCAATGTCAAATCCATCTACATCATCCACACATGCTTCTCAAATCTACTCACGCGCCATTCATCAAGATCCTGGTGCTAGCACGGATCTTCAATGCTCACTTCGGTGCAGCGATGATCACCGCAAGGCAAGATCCTTCAATCTGTGATGAACGAACTTGATGATCTTCTTTCACTTGAGATACTCTCTCTCTCTCTTGATTCCAATAGGAGATAGAAGCTCTCAATCCCAACACATAAATAGTTAATATGGTAGATCCTCTCTCTAACTTATATAGGGAGTGTTTAAAATAAGAGGTATGGAATCCTGACCCCTGTGTAATAGATGTATTCTATATAAGTGTTATAAATAATTAATTATGAAAAATAAAATTATGCCATAAATTATATTTATAATTTATCACTTACTTTTAATATATAAATATATTACATGATAAATTTGAGTCTTTAACTCGACCCACACCTCCTGCTAATATTAAATGATCCAAGGATATTAAAATCTATTTGAATCATATTAATACTTGTATATAATATATAACTTGTAAATACATGTTATAAATAAATTCAATGAATTAATCTAAACTTGAATAATTAATGAATTTATTTATTCTTTGGTGATCCATAGAACTTGGATAGTGCTCGAACCCTTTGGAGGGGCCCAGCAAGTTCTATATTCCTATTCCCAAAATAGGGAAGATTCTCAAGGCGCTATTATGTGTGACCCTCTAGGCCCATACCTCAATAGAAGTGAATAATATCCACTGACCTGGAGCGGGGTCTAGAAGCCCATCGAGGCCCATATAGAGATAAAGAAAAGTCAAAGGAACGATTGCCTTCCTATGAACAATGTCCATGTAATATAATCTCTTCACCATCGATATCTCAGTAAAGCAGAATGCAAACTAGTGTCATTATTCATTTTTTTTCTTGATTTGGTTTTTCATTTGACCGGATGGTCTTAACATCCACTACCATGGCCGTGGATTTAAATAAGGAGAAGCCATCCTAATCAACCAGGCCCGAGATATATCTTCCTGAACTCCAAAGAGACAATTTTTTTCTCGATCATTCAATCAATACCATGCCATTAATGACATACCCAATACAAACTACCTCTCCATGACTTTGTTTCCATTTTTTTCTCCTTGCATAAAATGTACATAATTAAATGACATACATTGACATTGATCTCAAGTCTAAAGATCATTACACATGTTTGTAGTTAGGAACGACCAATGACACCTAAAACATGAGGTGTTCCTATTATGAGGGTCTATCCTCATGATCTCAACTACAAGAGATCATCATGTTAGGACTTCATGAGAAGAAGTCTCGATGCTTATGATCCCCCAACACCTGGTGGCCACACATCATCTGTGTCCTTTCAGAATGATGTAACTGGACTATAGGACGTTACATTAAGATTACTGTCATGTCGTCTTAGGGTTCTCATTATAGCCTGGGATCTACTATATCCCTTTGAAGCAACAAGTAATTAAAGGAACTTTGCATAAACAAAGTGGTTATAGAAGTATCTACAGTATTACGGCTAGATAAACACATGTATTATAACAAACTGAATACATGTAGCGGTAATTAATGTACAAAACAAGTTGGGCCTAGGGCACCCACTTCCAAAAAATATAAAATTTTTCCCTTATGTAACCCATTCATTTAGGGGTAGAGCTAGAACCTTCTTCCAACTCAGCCCATGGCTATAGAACCTCACGTCAATACCCCCGCAATACCAAGCCATGTGCACATGCTAACTCATCATTCACCAAAATTAACCACATCACAAAAAATCAAAGCCGATATCATATTCAAAATCACAAATATATAAATAAATGACAAGTTAACATTGTGCCTCAATCCATTAAAACATTCATCATTTATATCACTTTACCCTTTAGCCGCATTTCATATTTCACATGCCTATCTCAATAGGAATATTCTAGTGTAAACATAATTCCTTATCATATTTTCATTAATCCCATTAAACCTATTTAAATGTCAACCTAACAAACACATATCCTTTAACCAGATTAGAAACAACTATCCACCATCCATTATAACTCATTACATAATCCAATTAACCTACTCTCTAAGTCTCTAAATCATTATGAGTTAGTTTGACAACTTAAATCTCTATTAGCCCAGTCATGAGGGCTGACACACCCCATGGGTGGACATAATTTGGTCAAGTCATCCTCCATGTGTATCATGGGAATAATAAGGGGTTCAATTGGTTCATTAGACACCCACTGTGTTAAACCTATCAAACGAAACCAATCATACAATAAGGGAAAATCAAAACATAACCCTATGTGGAGATATCCAAGTATAAAAAATGGGTTATCAATTTTAGATCACGTACATTGAATCAATTAGAGAATGAACTCCTAATTGAGTCCTTAGATCTCAATTCAACCACCTTTAGAATTATAAACCTAAATATCATAAAAAAAATTAGGGTTTTAGTGTTTCCAATGGAGAGAAAGAGAACATAGAAACGCAAAACCAAAAAGAGAAGTAAGAGTTGGATTAGCCTTACCTAGTTCTTCAATCCATAACTAACAACACTCCAAATGGCCCTATGATGTGGGATATTAATACATGGAAGCTTTGATGCTTTTTCGGTCTCACTTGGGTTAAAGGGAGAAGAAAAGAGAAAAATCCAAATGGAACATAACAACCTATAAAGGAATTTTTGTAATTTTCTCGAAGTTACTCGGCCACATGGTTTACCCACATGGTATTCCAAACCATGCACAAACCATGCAGATGATACAGTCCAAAAACATCCCCCTAGTTACATGGGATTTCTACATGGTTTGTATTAATTGTGCGCAATCTATGAAACATGCCCATAAACCCCATTTTTCTTCCTCCTTCATGTCTCGAACCGCCAGAACACCCCCCAAGACATCACATGTACATGTGAAAACACTTATTTATCCAAAATAAAAAACATAAAGAATACATAAGAGGGTTACAAGAACTAACACATGATTTTTTTCGCATCACCGACTACCAGCTCTTTAATCCTGATTTGGACCATCTGGTGGTGGTAGTGGAAGGATCTCATAGTGGTTTTCTACCACCCGTAGCTCCTCCTACAATTCTACCAGCTCTGCCTCCCTGGGTACCACCCTACCCTCTCTTGGTAGATCCCTAATCACATATTTTTCATTATTGTGGAGGTCCATCACATGTCTTTCTGCACTTCTTGGTATTTCTAGTTGGAATGTCTTCTTCCATGTGATATATCCCATCATAGGTAGAGAAATTAACCTCTCTAGCATAGATAAGGTGTTATATGTTTTCCATGAACTGAAAAACCACGTGCTTATGGCCAATCATAGGTATGCCTCCTATGAATCACCTCCTCTTGCCTTCCAGCAACTGTAGACAACTTATACGTATGATTTCTATGGATGGCTCCAGTTGTAAGGTATCCCTATTTTAGAAATCTCCCTTTTTTGATTTCCCACTCCCATACCCTAGCATAGGTGGGGATTCACAAGGGTACCATGTTGGCTGGAATCTATTGGCAGAGTCGCTTCTCAAAATTCTATGCTCGGATGTATCTGTCACGGATCAGGTGAAAAGATTATTTCATAAGGATTATAATCCTATTAGCGTATGCATCCACTATCAACTTTCCCTGATGAATCTCCAAAAGCACATTGAACTAGACAGTTTGTATGAGATAGGGGTATTAATCTTCATAGAATATCTTTTATGTGTTATCCCATGAAAGTGTAGACTCATCATGAATCTAGGTAATTGAGTTCCACAAACACCCAACTGCCACATGGAAAAGGTTGGCTGCAAAATCCCCCATCTGATCTATCAGGGTCTAAATAATTCTAATTATTTAGACCACCAACTATAATCAAACCTTTACTACCCATGGATCTGGCTCCATGTGGAATCTAAGTGGCCTCTAATGTTGGGACTCCTGGAGTGTGTTTAGCCTACACACATCGTCATCCTGATATTCTTGGATGATCTGCTACACAACAAGTGGATGTACTAATTACTTCTCACCAAGATGACGGGGATCACAATATGACCCCTAAACAGAGTCCTCAACACTCATAAGGTTGCCTTTATAAATTAGAGTTGGTATCTTGGATGGAATCCATTATGAAGTAATCCTAAAATTTATCAAGTAGTGTCGTAGTCATATGAGATTATATATATATATATATGTATATATATATATATATCTGTATATATATATATATATATATGTATATATATATATGTATATATATATCAACTAGAATGGGGAGATGTCTCAAGATAGATAGTCAAAGGCTCAATTCTATATTATGAATGCACTACTATTTCCTACAAAAATAATGTATCAACATGTTGAGTTGACAAGAAGGTGTTCATGGTCCTAGTGAATGGTTATGTAGGCCGCCTACACAATCATTGGACCCCTGGCCTAAGAAATACACTCAAGACACATTGAAAATTTATCTCTAAACCCAAAAAATAATATTGGGGGGAAACACATAAACAACATCCCAGAGAATTAAATTTCTCTAATACCAATCTATCACGACCTAACCCATACCTGACCTCAAGACACAACTACCAAAATCCAAATGCCGCATTCTAGTTCATGGAAATAAGCATTGAAAGAACAATAAACTCTATTAGGCCTTTTCCAATGTACTTGTAAGCACACACACATACATAGTGAACAAAATTCAAAATTGCATAATAAAAGGATAAAATATATAACCCATCTATAAAATAAACCGGGCATGCATGAACCTCTAGAGAGTAGAAAAGTAGATTAGTGAAAATTGAATGTAAAGAGAAAAAATATGCACCCAACATGAAATATTTCCTAACCAGAAAAAATTGATATTGATGAAATAGCAAGGACAGCACAACTCTTGTATACCAATCTATGAAAACCATACATTTTCCAACAACTGAGTATCTCTTAGATCCTATGATGTCACAGAAAACATTTATATTATCTAAAAAAGAGATTACACATGAGGGGAAATCCCATGTAGGGGTGAGTATATATAGTCCTAGTAGGAAACCCTGAAGAGGGTGAAGGGGGAGCAGTAGGAGATGCAATAGAAGAGAGAAGAAGTTGATTGAGTAAGTTATTGTAAAAAAATATAGCTCAATTCAACAAGATAGTGAATGAAATCTCATCCAAACAGAATGAGTACAAAATAGTGATAAGATGAACTTCTCATTGAGCCTTCACTACCTATAAATGGAGAGTAGACTCATCAAATCCTGAAAACATAGACACGGAAACCACATGGAATACGTCACTCGTCTTCGACTCTACTAGAAGGAGAGGAACCAAAACCCAATGGATGGGTACTAATGAATGATATATATATATATATATATATATATCTGTCTATGTGGGTGTGCTCGGTCAAAGAATCCAAAATGAGAGGGTAATTGGATCTCCATCTGATAGCTCAATCCAAAAAGAAGAGCATCCAGTAGTCCAATCGGTGTGCATCAATGATGCCCAATATCTCATGTGAGTTCCCTGAACACACAAGATTAAGGGACTCAATCACAACACCATGATATTATATGCATTGGGTGGAATTGACTCACCTAAATGGTTTTAGGTCACATTAGAGAAAATTCATCTCGGTGGAGAAAGCGTCCCTCATCCTTGTGAGTCTGAATCTAAGCCATATCAAATCTCATCATTGTTCTGCACAGTTAGGGGTTATAATTTCTATTTGGTGGACCCATTCCCAATATTAATAGGGGGTTTTCAATTTGTTTTTTTCAACTTATATGGAGTAACTGTACCCTGGTATGATATTGGAATACCATATTCATGGATAGAGGACCTGAACCCTGGTGATAGAAGGGAGTATTGTCTCTATATGTACAACACGTATCAAGGACCCACACCCTGATTCAATAGGGGAGTACTATCTCCATGTATAGAGGACCCACATGCTGATATAACAGTGGAGTAGAATCTAAAACTAAATAAGAAATGTGGAGGATGTGTTTGATGGTATGACAATAGTGTACCATATCCATTGATAGAGGACCCATAATGTGAAATAGTAGCAGAGTACCAACTTTATCTGAACTATCTGATCATCTCTCCTAATCACAATCATATTCAAGCCCCACCAAAAGTAGCTTCATGCTCAGAATGTCTCAAATCATATATCAAAAGTTACAATGGATGGAACCATTGTATGCTATGGGAAAAGGATACATTTGTACCAAAATCCAAGTCCAAAAGAAAGTGATAATGTAGCATAATGATTCATAAATGAGTGCTTGAAATTTAAGACACCCACATGGAATGTGGTCCCCATATTATATCTGGATGGTTCGTTGCTAGCTCATGGATTTCTAACAATGTAGTACTAAATTGTGTTTACGGGTACTACATGACATGTCTCAACCAAAATATTAACGAATGAATAAGGATCATTGATGATCTAAAGGGAAAATATAATTTTACTAAAATTCATCTTTAAATGGTAATATATTTCCAAATGGATCACACATTTTCAATCCTCGTAGAAAAATGCTTCAGATAGGATATTCGCTTGCATCAATAGGACACCCAGTGAAATTGTCACATATCACTTCATCATGCTCGAATGGTGTATTATAGGCCCAAGACACGATTAATAATTGAATACCCAAAATTAATATTGAATCTTTATCCTTAATATTTTGGTAACAGCGCCACTAGTGATTTTTTAAATGGATTTCATATGGACAATCAATGCGAGATACAATATTTCATAACAAGAACCACAACATGAATAATATTATTATTATTAATAGGAATTTTTTACCCGAGACACAATCCCAAATTATGTATCCAACATTGGTGTTGAATTGAAAATCTCCAGTTTAGGGTCATGCTACAGTAGATGGAGCATCAATCATAGGTTTTATGGGGGACTTATGTCGAAAACAACATTTTTATAATAATTATAATATTAATAATAGTAATTTATTAATATTTTTAAATGAAAATTCTGTAAAAAGGACAAGATAATCAAATATCTCAATGTTTACTCCACATTTAGTGTATAAACCCTCCCCCTCTTTTATTATAATCACCAACCAAAAGAAAATATTGATGATAATTAGATATAGGGTATAGAATAAAACAAAGGCATGAAACAAAAACAAGTCTCGATTGATAGTCAACCTCATTTGGCCATCATGGACAGTGTTCAAGAATGATATGGGTTATAAACCAAATCAATTCATTATTAAATAAACTTCAATTCCATGATAAAAAAATATGTGGGATACACAAATGAAAGACTGATCCAGTTATTAATTTGGGAAAGGGTTAATTCACGCTGATCTCAAATTTTCAATGGGGATAAGGCCACAAAAAATTCATACCTCAATATTGAATAATTTTATGATGAAAAATTTTCTTTCCAACAGATGAGGATATCAATTTTTGTCATCATTTATTATTCTTGATCCAAAGATTCATCATTAATTCAAGGATTTTTCATTGTTCACCCAAGAGATGGGTGAGGTGCTCTTGTTGGCAGATTCATGATAATATGAGACATACCTAGAATGGTTTTCCAGGGAGATTGATTTATAAATTTCTACACTGTGTTGAAGAATTAACTATATAATAAAAGAATCCATTCAAACATTCATTCAACACATCACCAATGAGTGAGGGATGTAAACACCCAACACCGACCCATTCTCGGTTGCGCCTAAGGTAAACTGTAATTTCGTTATTCTGTCGTGGTCACATATTTAACATCCATGAATCCCTTTTATGTGAATTTACTCTTTTTTAAGAAAATCATGTGTGCGTAATAAAAATACATTTTAATATTTTTATAATATTAATTACGGGCACACCGAGTCTCGAAATCATACACCATCTCAGCATATGGCTCTAGAAATATTCCTAGGAATATTCCATTGATTTACATGGAATAAAAAGAGTCTACATTTTATTTTCCATAATCCTTTTATGTATTTCTCAATTAATGAATTTTAGTATAAATTATTTCCTACTACCTTGAATATATTACAGTAGAATATTATACGTTATTTAATTTTTTTAATAGAAATCAGGTACTCATTTCACCATTAAATGATCATTGCCCATTTCATAACTAATTATTAATCACCTTATTTATGTACCTATTTCATCACATTATCTTATGGGGTTTCTTTTAGATTTTTTATATAATCATGACTTATATTCCCTTATGAAACTATGAATCTCCAAAATTCCATTTTATTTTCATTCCAAATGGAAACATTATGATATATCATTCGTTTAAACGTTGAGATTAGATTATGAAATCTGTTTCATTCTAATTGATTTTCACATTGTTATGTTGTTTGAATTATTTCAATCAATGTTATAGAAAATTACATGACAGATTATGATTTTTAATGTCAATATGTATAATATATTACCCAAATCACTTAGGTAATTATTAATACCTAATGGGATCCATGGGAATATGTAACACCCCGAAATTTTATGAAAAATATTCTTTTCAATTTTATAGATGTCTTGTGTTGTACGCTACACCAAAAGGAGCTTACACTACACACATCCCTGACTTGGATTTCATTACACGCAATCGCGACCTTCCTCGATAGCGTGTGTTGTACGCAATACCGAGTTTCACTAAACAACGATATGCTATTAAAATATTATTAAAACTAGCCATTATGAATAGTAATAACCACTTTTTGAAATTATATAAATTTTATCTTCCAAAATGGACTTCATTTTTGGATTCGGAATATCGAAATTAGCTTACGGTGAAATTTTGGTACTTTTCAAATAACTTTCATATTCTGATTAATAGTGAAAATTACTAAATTTTAATTAAAAAACAACTTTTTTAATCGAAATAATTAATAGTGATAAATTATTAATTTGAGTGGTTTTAAAGTATATTTAGAATATATTTTTACAATTTAATACAATGTTGGTCATTGGATGTAATTTCACATTTAAACCAGACATAAATAAGTGTCAATCTTTTAATAGTTTTTATCTCTTAAAAACACGCTATATGTTTTGGCGACGGGAATTAATTTTTAAATCAGTTAATGTAACTGATATGTTTTGAATTTGGTAAAATAAAAATCATTTTTGAATTCATAATATCAAATATAGCTTAGGCCTAATTTTTGGTATTTTTCTGGAAACTTTCATTTTTTGATGAAAAGTGAAACCACTAAGTGGTAGTTAAAAAACTGAATTTTTTCATAAAACTTAATTTTACCGCTTCTGTGAGTGGAATTTCAAAAATCCGAGAGACACGGTTGATTTCAGTAAGTAAAATGTGGTTCAATGAGATGAAAATAATTTTTGGTGAATAGTAAATTTTTACTTTTATTTACCACGGTTAAAAGTAAATTGGGCAGTTAAGGGTAAAAATGATATTATTATTACCCTATCACATGTCCTAATTCTATTGGATAAGTTTAATTCGACCAGAAACATCCTTAGGAATAAAATATGACCATTTTGGCCCACTTGGATTATATTAGTACATTTATTATCAATTTATTTAAAGAAGGGTTAAAATAGTTAAAATCAAAGTTTAATAACTAAAGAATTTTTCATATAGGGTTATACATAAGATAAATTCGACTATAAATATTCATTAAAAATCTAAAAAGATTTCCTACATAATGGTATTTTATTTTTAATTTTTATAGTTAAAATAATTTAATTTATTTATGATACAATGATGATGCAGTAATTATCTTATTAATGAAATATTGACATAATTAATGTTATAAATACCCAAATAAATGTAATTTGAGACTTTTTATGAATTACAATAATTTTATATGTTAATATGACATGTTAGTACTTATATAATTAAGTTTTTTCGAACTAATCATTCTGTTATGATTTTCAAAAAAATCAATTACCAAATAGTGTCAAAATTGACATAAAATAGTTTTTAAAAGAAATACTATATTATTAATTGTTATTTTATTTTTAAAAATCTAAGGTTCGGCCAAATGACTTAGATAAGGTTATATATATTAATAATAAACAACTTAAGGTTCGTTTTGCTTGATATAGTAAGTTTATTAACCTTATAGGGTAAGAAAACAAGAAGACGCGGTAAAAGTTAAATTATCTAACATAAAGTTAAATCTAAATGATAAGGTTAAAATTGATAACTAAACTTGTCTAAATTATATTAGATGAGAGTATTTCGACCCATCCCTTCCTTAGCTTCTAAATAAATAAATTTGGAGCTATCTAAAGCCGAATATGACTTTATAATAAAATAATGGTTTTAGTTTTCCAAAGGAGCCCCTCTCCTCCCTTATAAAACGGAACCTCCTCCCTCTCTTCCTCACACCACTTTGAGCCTTCAAGCTCGGCCAACCCCTGACAAATTCTCTTCTACAATTCCCTAGAAACATAATAGAGTTCCTGGTCTTCTTCAAAGACCAATTTTAGTGCCCTAAGAGGAAGACTCAAAGAGGTGCTTCAAAGAATAGGTAATGTCTGTCACCGATTCTTTCATCTTTCTTTCTTCTTCCACTTCTTCTTCTTAGGTTTTTTCGTTATGAATTAATAAAATCAGTATCACTAATATACTGATATGTTATTATATGTATGAAACAACCTTATTTCACCATCTACCCATCCTACGGAAAACGAAATCACCGCGCGTGTGTACGTACGGAATACTGTCTCCACGCCATGGTGTAATCTATTTTCCACCACCACCATACTTGTATGGGTATAATGGTGTAAATAATAACTATATAAGATTATTTTAAAGTGATATTTATTCTGAAATAGTTTACATAAAATCCAATACAATTCCACAATCATGAGAACAATATCATCGCTCGTGCGTACGTACGGACTACCGTCTCCACGACGCGATGAGATTCATTCTCCACGTTAACCATTCATGAATGATTATAAAGTATATATAATAAGTAATCATGAAATATATGACATAATAATTCTACTGGATTTATGTATATATATATTTATTTCATCTACTAAATTCCATTCAATTCAATAAGAAAACGAAAACAGCGTTCATGCGTGCGTACGACCGACCTTCTCCATGAACAGTGTATTTCTTTCTTTTTATCGATCTATAATATATATATGTATACAATGAATATATATTATATATAAATCATGTTTTACATTCTGTAATTATTTAAATCATCATATAAGTAATAATATCAATATTGACAAGTCGAAACACATACGATAAATAAAATGATTTTACCAAAAACGTTGTTTTAACATGGAATTTACAAAACAACGGGTAATATAAAGTCATAAGTGAACCATATATGATATAATAACAATGAATATGATTCTGTAATAAGTAAATGACATTATTTAAATTATTATACAGGATTTTTGGATACGTATGAAGCATACCAGACCTATGGTAAGGGATAATTTTGCAAATCTCATTTTTTTTATCCGAGATTGCTTATTTGTAAGTATTTTCTGGGGTTATTTCTATCATCCATGTCCATGTTTTATAAATGTGTTATCATGTATTTTTAAAGTCTTTTTTACCCATTTTTTACTTTTACTACATGGTATGTATGGAATCTTTCTTTTTTTTATGTTACGAGGTACTTTTTTTACTTTTCCGACAAAAGTACGAGAAGAATGTTTTTTTAACGTATACGGAATAAAAGGATTTTTACGGTTTTATAAAGCCTTATTTTCATTAATCTTCCTCCAAAAGATTTCATGACTATTTTAAACAAAATCCTATTATTTTAAAATTTCATGGCATTTTGTGAAAAGAAAATGATTTTAAAGAAGAAAGGATATTTTCCTCAAGAATTCATTTAAAGTGTTTTATCAAAACCATTTTCCATATAAAATGAAATTATTTCATATGTGTATGTTTTAAGTATCATGTATATATGATTTACATGGTTTCACTTTTCTTATGATGAAATGATATCCATTTTTTATATGGATTATGTTATGATGGGATGATGTTTATGAAACCCATTTTATTCTTTGGGTTATGATGAATGTTTTAAGTTTATTTTGTGGAACAAGTAAGAATGATTTCATTATGAGATGGGTGTGACCTATATATCCCTCCAATGCATTGGGTAAAGATTTTATATCTCATGAGATAGACATGGCTGGAACGACAAGTTAAACCGGTTCAGTAATACAGGACTGGAACGAGGAGTGAACTCGATTCAGAAAGGGACTTTGTCCACTAAGATGGTCTTGGCAGCAATGCCTTGGCTATTATGGAAGTCATATCATGTACTTAATGGATGCCACAATTACATGTTTTATTCCCATGCTATTTATCATGATTTATGTTCCATTATGATCTATGCATTATGTACTTCCATGTTTTATGTCGTTGCTCAAGATTTTTAATATTCATGTTTTTTTTACTTCAAATGTATATGGTATGTTTTATTTTATCCATGCTTACCCTTACTGAGCATTTGAGCTCACCCTTTTTATGTTTTCTTTTCCCCCAGGATTAAAAGAAAGATTTTAGGTATGAAAACAAAAGGGTATGATCTTTATGGGTGATGTTTAATATCTTTCACCACGATTAGAAGATTATATTCCGAGTTTCCAAAGACACTAAACTATTACGATCCTTGTGTGTCTATTTTTGTTATGTATTAAGTATTTCGAAAAAGTAATGTAATGTTCATGTACGTCAAGCTTCGAGTCTCTACATAATATCTATGATGTGGATAGTTTTTTTACATTTTTCTTCATGGGAATGATAATATTACATTTTTATATAGATTTAGGATTCCTTTATTATGATCATTAAGTTACATTTACAATTAAATTTATCGTGTATATTCTACATTATTTTAATTCTCATGGTATCCAAATATTTTGGCTATAATATCTCTTATTCTAGGTTTTCCTAATATGATTTATGACCATCACCTTATTGAATTATATTTAATTATTATTGATTATTATCTCTTGTCACCCTCATTATTGTCTTGTTTATTCCGTTTTTGGGAATTATAGTTTACTGATTTAATTCATCTATATTCACAGGATATCTTATGTCATGATATAAGTATGAAGAAATTATATAGAGTAAAATGTAAATCGCTCAATATGGGATGTAGTTATCTTAATATTAATTTATACAAAAATAATCAACCAAAGACACTATACAACTAGATTGTTATTATTTTTTCATATTTATGGTAAAAAGGTTTTAATAATTTCCATATAATGTTTTTTTATTAAAGATATAACCTTATAATAATTCATTCATAATAATATCAAAACATATAGTGATGTTTATTAATCTTTTAGGGAAAAAAGGTAAATGGGTTAAAACATTATATAGATAAATAATTTAATGAAAAATTCCTTCAAATTCATGAAAATGTGTAGAGATATATAGTCAACAGATAATGTTGACACATGCTTGGATTTCAATCAATGTTTATATTAATCAAAAAAATATAATGGTTAAATTGTTAATTTTAGAGACAATTTTAGGTATAAAATCAATAGATTTTGTGTAATGGGTATCAATATCTTTATTTTCATTAATTAGGTACATTATTCCCCTAACAATGTGGTATAGTGGAAATTTATTTTCCTACATTGCCTTTGGTACCAAGATCATGTCATCTTATCATTAGAATTATACTCAATTTACTACATTCCATCCTTTTATGAACCATATTAATAAACAAAAAAAATATTTGTCCTTTTTCGGGGAAGAATTTTAGGGGGCGACAATATTTAATGGATTATTGAGATGTTGATACCACCATACTATGGAAATTTGGAAGTGATTATAAATTTTTTCACATAAATATCTATAAAAAATATCACTTGAGCATAAATATGATATATTAGTCACACAATATTCTTACGAAACCTTCTAGTAAGAAATTATAATTTATGGAGGAACATGTTTACAAATCATCATATAATGATGGAAAACGTGTCTAGAATACCTATTGAATGCATATTTTATGATCTAAATATTAGAGGTTATCTATTTTTGTTAAAAATGCTCACAATTAGGTACTATAAGGATAAATTATTTTTTGTAATTAGTCACTTAATCATTTTAATGATATATAATATATTGACAGGGGAGTACAAGAAATTGTCATTATCTGAGATTTCAATATTTCATTTCTAGAGGAAAATTACCATTGGTATGGTCCACTCCCAATTCAATCTAAATAAAAAAATTATCATTCTATAAAATTGATTTTATTTTTTAAAATTTCATCATTGAGGGACATGTGAGTTCAATATTGGAAGAAAATGTTTATCCATCACACTCAAAAGAACACTAACTACTATATTTCACAAAGTATTTTTATTTAATTTTTGTGATAAATTACCCAAAATTTTTAAAAGATATTTTATTGAGTTTTTTAAAGCCTCTCATGATGTTTTGGAATACTATTGAAGGAATTATAGGTTACTATTATTGGTTTATTATCTATGAAAATATTTATTTCTCTGTAAATGATAGTAATAACACTATAGTTAATTGTGAAATCAAAATGTTGATTTTGTGTATGAATTCTCGTTGAAATTTGATCTTTTATTCATATTAGTGGGACATTATATTACCTTCAACATGAATTCTCTATTGGAAATGATCAATTATTTAGGGTATCCACCTAAAAATTATTATATGATGGATCTTAAAATAACCTAGAAATGAATGGATAACTATAACATGAGATTGTTGTTAAAAAAACCTTGTTAACACTATGATTATGGGGGGTAAAGGGATGCTAGAGGAAAAACAGATAATGGATTGGAAAATAATGTGACTCTAAGAGGGATTCTAGTTAGTGAAATGTTTGTGCAAAAGGATTAATTAAATGTATGACTCATAAATGAAGATATAGAATAAAAATATGAAATCGAATGGTGGATGATGATACCAACACAGTTTTGTTGGATACACAACCTTCATCCAAGAACATAGAGTAGGGTAAATATAATCATTAAATAGTGATGGCTCACTTGTCTATGATGATAACCTAGATCCCAATGGATAAAAAATAGTAATAAGACCGTAGTAAAAAATACATTGGAATTTAATAATTTTCACATTATGGGTTTTCAGAAACCAATTAATAATTTTCATTTATATGATACTACATCATATCCAAGAAACATAGATATTAGATATATATATATATATTTGAGATTCCATAGGGTTGGAAGTTATCCCTTTACATTAGTAACAATTAAAAAAGTCTCATCATTATGGTGGAAAATGTTATAAAAGGTATAAATCTAGTGGAGAGAAGAAAAACTAATGGAATGATAAAACTTTTGTGCACCATTATGGAATGTTTTTAGGATGGATAATTCATCCATTGTTTGTACTCAGCAAAACATATTTTATACCACCATCACCTGATTGTTTGGATTTATAAATCAATGAATCAACTAAAAACAATAAATGGAATTGATTTTATGGAATTATGAATTTATATTGTGGTATTAATCATTAAACTGTTTTTTGGAAAATATCTAGGTTCTTTGGACTGTAAATGTTATTTAATTTTTATCATACATATAATTTAGTAGACTTAAAATTTTATTCTTATTTTTGAATTTTAGTAATTATAATGATAATCCTGTTATTCAATGAATAATTAAAATTCTAGGCAGTCACTATGTTCAAAAATTAGAAATCATACACCCATTATCTAGGGATATCCATTTCACCTTGGGGACAACAATGTGAATATATTTAAGAATGAAGGAACTATTCTTCCTATAATAGTTATTATTAGTATAATATTTAGAGGAATAATTTCCTAAAATTAAAAAGTGTATTTTTCTCTACATTGGAAAAATAAACTTTGTGTAGAAACACATTTAAATATTTGTGTTTATAAAAATATAGAGGTCTGTTTTTCTAAAAAGAAATATTGGGAAGACAATTATTTTAGAATTCTTTTGACAATTAATTTTGATCATCATCAAATTCATAATACAAATTTTAAGGAAAAAATAAATAATTCTATAACATTTGTATTTAAATAATTATTTAATTAGAAACCCCTATCATAAAAAAAGTATTCAATAAGGTTGTTCTATATCTAAATATTTTTATTTAATTTTTCATTGCATAATATTTTAAATAAATTTCAAGATTTTGAATAGATAATAGTGTAAAAAATATTTTGAAAAATTAATCAACAGAATTATGAACTATTAATAGAGTTGTAAGGGATATAAAATAGTCATAGTAGTGAACATTATATTTCTATTTCTAATAATTATGATGATCATTCCTCTCAAATAAATTAAATTATTAGAATACGACGGAAATTTAACAGAAAATATCCAGTGATTAATGGATCAATGTGGTTTATAGGAACATGTCCTTTTCTAATAATTTAAAATTTTCATGAAGCTAAATTATCCCACTAAATATTTTATTTAATGTAATTATGTATCCTATAGAAATGATGAAATTGTTTTTATGTTTTTAGATACTTCAAAAAACCATATAATAAGAAATAAATAAGGAATTTCAATAACCTGGGGAATTGAACCCAATGGTTATTGATGTAATATAGAAAAATATGCTCCATTACATTCCAAACAGAACGAGTTTCAGTCTATTTTGTCTCATTAAATTATTCTACTGCTCCTAGAACAGATTGGATCACTAACTTGTTCTATCAAGAGTTGTTTTTTATTACATTAAATGACCACCTGAATATGATTTCTCACTTCTTTATTAGTGCAATATTTTTTTAATGTTTTAAATTCATAGTTGAATTTTTTTTACTATCATTGAGTTTTATGAAACCTTCTATAGGTTAAATACTATTTCATTAACTAAATATATTGATATTATTGAGGGAAATTCTTAAAGCCTTAGGATCTATATTGTCATTGGAAGAGTAATTTGAACATAATAATTTGGTTTCATATATGGGGGAAAATTAATAAATTTCATATAACAGATTTTGATTTTATGTCATTTTAATACATATAGATTTCATGGTGGTATTTATCTTATTATAGATTTCATGAATTATTTACCACATCAATTTGGATTTGATATTTGAAGTAATCTAGAGGATTGGCCTCAAAACATTGTAAATACCAAGATGAGGATTTTATTCCATTCAATTATGATTCTTGAATTTCTAAAAAGTATCCCATATGTTTATTTAACTTATTCATGTGAGGATATTTAGGGCATACCATTTTCTACTACCCAATTTAGCAATGTTGGGGATTTCATTAGAAGATATATCCATAATCTTTTGGAGTGTGGACTATTTAATTTTATCTATAATGGGTGAGTCTTGAATGATTCATGTCAAAAAATATATGTAGATGATTATATAATATTATATTAATGGGACTTTATAAATATGAATGATCACAAATACATCATGGAATATTAGGGAGTGATTTATGGTTTGTTTATTAGTTACCAGATTTATCTCATCTTTATAGAGATAAATTCACTTGTTAATAAAAAATTATTATAAAAAAGAACCTTCCTATCAAAGATTGATATATTTTATTCACCTATATTATTGAACATATTTTCTTCGTAAGATATACTATTTCTCAAATTAGTGATATTTCATGAAAATCAAGGAATAATTATATGTTTGGAAGGGAATTCACTTATCCCATGAAGGTAGAATATCCATTATCAATAGAAATATCATTCTTAATTTTTCAATGATTTTATGGTATCTATATGTTATATTTACCATATCAAGTTAATTTATATTATCATTAATGTCTTTATTCAGTGTGGGGTAACATTTTAAATTAAATTATATGATATTTACTCAGATATCTATGTCAATCCCAGCATAGATAGTGAAGTTTATCTCATGAACAGAGATATTTTCAATGAATCCCTTCATGAAATGATTATTTAGAAAAAAAATTAATATAAAATTAATGGAAATAAAATCTCTAAATAATGTTTCAGTATATTGCTAAAATATTTTATGTCCCATTACTACTTTTACATTGATTCGTTATTTGATAAAAATAATTTATTTTTTTATGTTTCCTTCAAAATATATTTCATTTATGAATTCATTCATTTACTATTTGTGTGATAACATGTCATATGTTCAAATAATTAGCTATAATCATTGGGGGTCGGGATCATGCACATGATGATTATGGATGGAATTATATCATCCATATATGTCATAACTGACAAAAATTGTGAGAAAATTTATGGTTTCAATATTATAATTAATTAGGAAATGTTTTTTTTGGAACCTATTAAATATATATCCATCAATCCTAATCTATTTTATAAATTCATTATGGAAATATTTATATAAATATCTCATTGGATTAATTAATTTAGGAAACCTATGAATTCACCCACCAAAATACTATTTAATATTGATATCAGCTCGTGGAAAACATATCATTAATTTGTATTTTAGGACAACTGAGTTTTCTATCTTTATATGTGTATCCTTGATATTTTTTCCTATAAAAATTTCAATGGAAACTAAAAATACACCCATAAATTTGAAAAATGAAGTAAATAAATTTTAAGGAATAATAAAAGAAGAAGGATGGAGAATCTATATTTGGAAAAAGAAAATAATGGGTTGTGAACTGTAATCCCTTCACGGACCACCACTCTATATGGAGATCTTCAGCTTCAAAAAAGAACCCATGATCCAAATATTATACAGGGAGATGATGAAAGAATCGGTCCCCACAAACAAATATAGTATTTCATGGAATGGATGTGGAAAATCCCCCCCCCCATATACGAGGCCCCCTATAAACTCAAATGGTTCACGGGTGAGGCAGATTTGACATCCTCATGCAAAAGAACCAAAGTCATTAATGGGATTGAGGTAGTTATTTTCAACATTGTACATGAAAACCCATACCACACTAACTGAGTTATATGTTGTCCATATTTTTTCATGTGGGATTTCGGAAAAGTTATTGTGTTATCCACAAATCCAGTTATTCCACTCTTCTATAAAAAGACCTTGATGGGGACTGAAAAATTAACTTAGAGACTTTAACACTTTAGGAGAATGTATTTCATAGAATAGAAGTCATTAAATAAGTTTAACACCACAAAAGATTGACTCTTTTAACAATTATCTACAGGTAAAACCTGCCTCATAATATTAATGAAGGGAATATAATGTTAATTAGAAAACCTCGGACCACAAACCCTTCCTGGATGACCATTCTACAAATAAAATTATCAATTCCCATTATTTCATTATATATCCATCATATAACATTTTCATATGGATGAAAACATATGCCATGTAGCGCATCACTACATAGATAGAACCCAACACCAAGTAGAAAAATACTACACAGACGGAAATGAGTGCCGTGTAGAAAAATGCTTCCCAGACTAAATATAATCTGTGTACCACCATGGTACATGGATATCTCCCCCATGTACATATAATTACTCTATGTGGATGATACCCCATCCCAGATCAAGAAATGGTACACATAATGGGGTACCTTCAGACGTTCCACCTCCCAGATCCAATCAATTCCTTATATTTTGTCACAAAGTTTGTGTCCCTTTAGTAAACCAATACAATGGAGTATTGAAAAAGCCTCTTACTAAGACACCAGACCTATAAGATAGATCCATTGGGTGAATAATTAATCCCTTTTTAGTTTACAAACCCATGGTAAGTGGAGTCACATGGGTAATCCCCGAAATTGTGATGACTGTCAAAATGTCCATAAGTTTACATTCTAATGGTAACCTAGGGTCCAACCCTAGGATACTGACGTGAACATTCCTATTCTAGTGACTAAGGGTAATTACTAACCTTTTCCATCATTTAGGTCCAGTGATAAATAAGTGTAATCACACTTACATTTCCCTACCATAAAAAGAAACTTTCCACCACTTTCCCATAATCAATTTAAGGGTATCCCTCCTAGAGTAAGCCCATAGGATCATTGGAGGTTGTTCCCTCAACATAGCCTCTTATGTCATCATCCACCGTCATTTAAATTAGTGGATATGAGAACATTTGTGGCTTGTTTAATCATTCACATCCCCGAGTTTCTCGTAACAATCATCAATCACGTGGGATTAGAGGCTACTGATGATCACAACACCAACACAATCCAACCATTAATGAACTATGAGAACTACGATTCCTATCATAATTAATATACATAGGAATAATTTCTAAGGATATATCTCCATATCATCTCATAAATGAAATAATAGATAATGTATCACCAAAATGGGCCTCCTCTCATGTGTATGCCCAAAATGCAATGAACTACAAGAACACTCATTCCTGCCCAAAACTGGATATGTAGGATGCCTATCTATGGTTCGAGATCAATGGGTATACATATCAAAGATTGAAACCATTCATGAACCCCAACTCATCATGTACTCATTTATGGTATAAGTCTCAACTCTAACTCAAAAAGGGTTTTCTCTGCCGATGTAAGTCCCAAATCATGCCTCCTTTAGGTCTAGCTTCCATGTATAATCCCCATCATACCAAACCATGAGAGGTTTTATTCCAAACCAATAGGGATACGTAGGATACCACTCTAAGATCTAATCCCAACATTGAATCTCACCCTAATGTTTTTTGGGCCATATCCCCTATAAGGTCACCTTCACCTCAAAGACTACATCACTTCTATATACATTGTGTCGCCTCAGTGTCTGTTCCACACTAAATCATTACGAGAAACCTTCCACCTAGACATCCTTGTTTAAAGATGTCAAACTGAATATATGGGTGCTCATCATATGACCTTAAAATGTGTTGTTTAAGGTTCAGTGGAACAAAACTATGTGGTCTATAATTCCTCTAATGATGGTACGTAGGAAGCCCATCTTATAGGTTTGACCCTGAAATCAGAACTGTTCACTTTTCCCTAGAAGATGATAATCTCAAGAGAACCTCATCACATTTATTAAAAACTTGTTGTATCTTTTAATGATAATAGAGTTCATTATCTATCAAAAAAAATTGTAACATTGATGAAGAACATCAAATAAAAATGAATATCTTCATTAATGGAAAACCATGGATACATAATGATGGTTCCGGACCCATATGTATCAATGATTGATCATGAAACATAGGGGTAATCCACAGAATCATGCTTTGGAAAGAACTAAGGATCCATGTATATATGAAAATTGATTATATCTATATGAGTTCCCTTGAATAGGGAATAATTCCTTCCAAAAGGCTACGATGAGCTAGAGTTCCCATGCTTTCATCCAATGTGAGTTCTTAAGTATCGTTGGAAAATTATTCATCCAAATAGCACCTAAATTTGGAATGTAAGTCCATGAATCATGGATAATAGGGACATTGGGTGTTACATTCTCAATGAATAAACTCTTTAGGTACCATCTAAGGACATCGCATCTAATGCAGGCTGATTGAACAAAAACATAATTACCATCAATCACATGTTGGAATAAATGATGCCACCTCTGGAAAAAGCCAATATGGTTAACCTAACATGAATCCTTAACCAAGGTGGTGGTGTTACCCCACCCCAAGCCCCATTCACATCCAAAATAATGAGAGATATGAAAAATGATCAATTATACATGTGGTCCTAAGATTCTACATTGATGAGGTTTTTTTGTTTGTACTTGTCATGTATATTTCAGGCATTATGCAGAGCTTCCATAAATCCAGTGGAATCCTCATAGTTTTTTCAGACACACGTGTTCATAACTACACATGCAGTTGGGTACTCAATGAAAAGAATGGTACCACCACCACCATGTGTTATCATTGATGGGCTTCAAAGGTAATGATTAAAGAGTACCATCAGAATGGTACTCTCCCCGCTATTGAGGAATCAAGGAAATTAATCAAGGACATAAAGGCCTTCCAGTTTCCTATGCAACTGCGACTGTTGGTTGAGAAATGGGTGGCCCCACATTCCATCCAAAACCATTTAGAGAGGCAATCCTTGGAACATAACAATGAGTACCTACCTTATCTTAGGGAGGAAGATGAAATTGACACTAATGACTTAATCCCATCTAATTAGGGGTATTATAGAATTGACCTTAGTAAAAGATGTAACCACAAAAAATTTTCAACCCCGTATCCTTTTTCAGAAGTGGATACTACACCAAGGGATGCCACTGAATCTCAATGAACATGGGTTCCTCAGGCTTACTGCCAATGTAGGCGAACATATAATTTTGAGCAGTTCATCACCCTAGTTCATGAGTAATAGATTTGACCCTCAAAAACAATGTTATACAATGGGTACTCACATATCCATATCCCCTCTTCATAATCCCACCATATAAATATGTATAAAACCTACGAGAATATTCATATCACCACTCACTCTTCTAAAGACCACCATGGAAATATGGTGGAAAATTTGGATCAAGAACAAATTCCCCCAAAGGATCTCCAGTCCCTCTACACATTTTCAGGAAGAAATTTATACACAGATGTAAATTCCTATTGATTCACAGGAATCCCATCAAATAAATTGGGAAAAACTCAGCAACAAGAATGATGAAATTCCTACTAACACAACCATTAACACCATCTAAATACGGTAGAAAACTTTTTATTTTCATACAACAATGCTAATTCATGTCAAACACACCATTAAAATACAATTGAAAACTAAAGGTATACATGAATTCCTTCCTAATACATTGAATCCCACAAGTCAATTACAGTGGTAAGAAAATAAAAGATGATTCAAATTCATACAGAGGAATTTCATGTTCATGAAACAAATATTGTGTAAGATGAGAAGTTACAAATTATAGCTCACATTCATGAAACCCGCCAATCAAATATGGTTGAAATAGGAGACAAATATCGGCATATCTGGTCTACAAGTTTGGGGAAGAGTCATTCCTCTTCCCCAAAATAGGAGAACTTCCAGTACCCACTAATAGAACATTGGGGACTTGAGATGGCACAAACTCTTTCTCTAACATCAGAATAGAAATTTATACCTATTCCATCCAAATATGTATCTCAACTCAACATGGAAATGATGTAGGATCATTTATTGATTCGAGATCCTATCTTCTGGACCTTTCAGACATAATTACCACTATGGAAATAGAAAGAATTCCGGACCATTACACCATGTCCCCCAGAGGGGTGATTCATCCACAAAATAGGATAGTCATTCGGTAGCAGACCAACCTCCATGTTCTAGTATTGGATGTTTTTCAACCATATTCTGCGAAAAAAGGTCAACCAAGTCACAATTAAATACCTATTTCAATTGGGGGACACATGTCCATCATGGTGGATTGTATAGTGAAGGAATATAACCCTATTAATAGTCAATATGTTCGTTGTCGTATCCTATTGGTATCATGGGTACCAAAAAATAGGAACCTAAATATAAGGATCGTTACCAATAGTAGGTCACCACAATTTACAAAAGGAGAGCGCCAAAAAATTAAATGTGCTAAATGAATATTGAAAATGAAGAGTACATTCATGATTTTTATCGTTTGGAATCTAGGGTTCTTGATTCCATTAAAAATTTATTAATAGAGGCTAAAGATCATATTGATCCATTTCAAAATTATGGAAGTGGACGTAGTAGTTGCGAAGGTCCTCCCAACAACGTCACTACCAACAGCTCTAAAGTCCCTCCCCAAAGCACCAATGGGGGCTTACCTTGTGGGAAAGAAATTATCGATAATTAGAGCATATATCATGATGAGTTTCATGGTATCCCTCCCATTTAATAAAATTTAGTATAGCAAGAAGTTCCCCCCTTTTTTCCTTCACCCCGATGGTCCTACCTAGGGTATACACTACATAAATTCTCTATGTCAACCAAAATCATGCTCTGATGGAATTCCTCACTATGATGGAATCCACTAAAAAGGCCCTCCCTGAAATGGAATCAAGAAACAATAAAATCATACCCTTGATGTATAAAATCATTAAGGACCTCCCTAAGATGAAATATGTAGAAATTATTCCTAATCCAGATATCAATCCATGACGGTAGTCCTCCCTATGATGGCAGTATAAGGCCCCAGTCTTAAACATTATATTATTTTGAATTAAGTTAATAATTCACATTGAGGAACATTTCAGGTTTATAGATTTAGATAATTAGGTCATAACATATACATAACATCATGAATACTACATGTAGACACTTCTACATAGTATCCATTTTTTCATAAAATAAAAACTCTTAGAAAAAAATTTACATGTTTAGTTCCTTGTTTTAAACAAGATGCCTTTTACTTGATCCCATACTTGACCCTATTCCTCATTAAATACTATGAAAAAAATTCAAAAGCTTGTTATGAGCATAAAAATCTCAGTAATGGATACACAATGAAGGAAAACTGTTATCTTTTTAAAAAAACATGTAAACCATGATTACTTTATCATAAGTAATAATTTTCACCACTCTGAAGTAGTAAATACTCTTCACTAAATAAAATTTCATTACATACACTATTTTTACCAAAAGAATAGAATAAAAACCATATAAAGCACACATAACATATAAAAGGTTAAAATGGAAAATAATTATACATAAATGTAATAACCATATGGTCGACTTCCACAAACCATTCTCACAAATAGAATAGCCATAGAGCTGACTTCCATACCCAATACATTAGAGTTTATAATATAACCACCTGTCATTAGTTTATCCCAGAACTACACATTATTTGGTTTATCATGTAACCTCCTATCATTGGTTTATCACATAAACACCCATCAAATTTCCAAGTTCCATTTTATAATCATAACACATAAAATATTTCAAATATCAAAATTTCACTAATAAAATTTCATTTGAAATCAAAAGAAATCATTCAATGACATTGATATTGTAAGTCCACTTTGAAAACAAAATTAAATACCAATAAAACCAATAAAGGATATATTGGATTTCATTTCCTTTTAAAAACATTATGGATTATAGAGGAAGCCAAATATCAAATAACAGTTACAGCAGCAAAGAGGTCATTGTCGCTGCATACATTTAAAACATTCATTTTGTCATTTATTCAAAACAATTGTAGAAGAAATATTCCCTTTGATTGAATTCATAATTAAATGTTATTTATTATACACCGTGATAAATAAGTAGATGTATATTACCAAAACAAGCCACAATGAAAGAAGATTAATACGATGTCCCCTACCTTGTGTCCGACTTGACTCATTCATTCTTTAATTTCCTGAATAATAAAATGAAATTAATTTATAATTGTATCATAACCTTTCTCAAGTTTATTATTCATTTTATTTCAAATATTACCTTTGTTATAACAATTAGTTAATTATTTGAGTTCATATCAGACATTTTGTCTATGATCGGAACTTGAGTCAAAAATGAACTTGTTATATTTAAAAATTGTCCATGTGCTAAAAATTCCATTATATCTATAATTATATTCATGATATAGATATCACATATATCATATATATCCAATATATATGTATTTAAAATATTCCATTTCATTTGGATATAAGAAATGAAATGCACCGTTCATGGGGATGGTATGCTCTGAGTACGCATGAACGCTGCTTTTATTTATTTTTCATATTTAGAGTAATGAAAACTAATGAATCGTAGGTATATTATAATTAAATTATAATATCTATGTTTTATATGTTACATAAATTCACTTATTTCATCCTTTATATGTACCATGTATAGCATGAACGAGTCATATCACTTTGAGGGGGCAGTTGTCCGTACTTCCTCGAATGAAATTATCATATTTATACGACATGAAAAGCATAAAGGTGTGATATAAATGAGAATCACAGTAGCATATAGATAAAATAAATATCATATATATCATATATATCATATATATATATATATAGTTATATCATAATTTCCACCATAAAATGTGGTAAGAGAATATTGAACAATAATCGTTTCGTGAGGCAGTAGTTCAACGTCCACAAAACCAAGATGTTCTATTTCCATTAGACGGAGGTGGGTGTAAGTTTAGTTATAATAATTCACATAAAAATACTATTATATTTTTTATACTGGGATTGTTAGGTAAAAAATAATAATAAGAGCATAGATTGTGGAGAAGGAAAAATATTTGAAAGGAACTAGGGAGAAGACGTTACCTCAAATGATGTAACTTCTTTTGAATTGAACCAAAAGGGATCTCTTGAATTGTCTTCTTCCTAGGGGAAGTATTATAGAAAGATGTAAGGGATTTTGGAATATTTTTGGAGCATATTTTGGTTGAGACAAGGGGCTTTAGATATATGAGTAATGAGTTACAGGTTGTGTCGTTTTATAAGAGGGAGGAGGGGTACTTTAAAAATGTTTAAAATTATTATTTTATGATTAATTGATATTCTACTTATAATAACAAAAATCAGATATATTTTAAATTTCAGATGATTATGGGTCAAAATACTCTCATACAATGGGTTTTAGACGAGATTAGATAACAAAATTAACCTTATCATTTAGCTTTCAACATTAGAAAACTTATTTAACTATTACCATGAATTCTTGTATGTTCATAATATATAGTTACCATAGTTACTATAAAATACCACGAGACCCAAAAATGGATCATTAATGAAATTCTTAACATCATATATGTCATTGGTAAGAATAATAGATTTTTAGGACTATTATATCATTTAATAAAATATTAATTTTTTTAAAACTCATTAATGTAAATTTTTATACAATTCATATCATGACTTTTTTAAAAATTCCTAAAAATATGATTGATTTGATAAAACATCAATAATTAAAATATATCAAGTCGTAATCATCCATAAAATTCATTTATGGCATAAAAAGTCTCAAGAATAAATTTATTTTAATATTTATTATATCATTTATTTAAATCTTTCAATAATAAGGCAATCACTACATCATCACCGTTTCATAAATTATTTTATTTATATGACGTATAAAAATTATAAATATAATACCATGATGATGGAAATATTATTAGATTTATAATGACTATTTATAGTCTAAAATATAAAATATATAAACCCATATAACAATTTTTTTACTGAAATATACATGTTTAGGTTATATTTTCCTTAACTTTAAATTTAGAGTAATTAATTGTCCTTTTCACACAAAAATGGATCCATGGGGTCATATAATCGAGCCAATGAAGTCCATGGTCTGTGATATCTCATAAAATATGTTCAGTACATGTGTTAAGGTAATTTAATATTATTATAATATAATTTTTTAACCTTATTTACCATATTTACCCTTAACCATGGTAAATAGAATATTTTCTGAAGTTGCCATTCATAATTTATAAAAATAAAACATACCTATTTAAAAAATATGGACCTCCTTATTTCAAATATGAATCAATTTCTCCAAATTTAAAAAAATAATAAGTATAAAAATTTATTTAGAATTAATTCTCGTTCTCAAAACCAAAAATCGTTTATTTATAATGTAAAGACTTCCAAAAGATTGGTAAGAGTTTATGTCCAATTTCAATGTGAAATTACATAAATTTAAAAAAAATGGTTTAAATGATAAACATATACTCAAGTTAAACTTTAAAACCAATTAAATTTACAATAAAACTATTTAAATAAATTCGATGAATAGTCAGGTTTGACATAAATTGGAGTGTTTTTCAATATTCATTAAAAATGAAGATTATCAGAAAAATACAAAAAATTTACCCAATGTAAATTTTGATCACTCACTTCTAAAGAATAAGTTTAGTTTTTCAAATTGAACATATAAATGTAAAAAAAATATAATTAAAAATGGTTTTCTGTTAAAAGGTGATAAAAACACCATTTAAAAATATTAGAGTATTTATGATTAAAATTGGATTCATTCTCATTTTAAGACACTAAAACTTATTAGATAAATATAAATACATTTAATAAACTTGTATAATCATTATATGGTTAATTTTGGTCATTCCTTCCAATATAATACCTTGGCATTAACTACCACTTAAAATAATATTTTATTATTATTATTATTTTTCTCTGTATAACTCAACCTAGTTTGCAACATATGATTTCAGAAAAACTTATTATTGAGTGTAAGGTATGCCAGTAAACATAGAGTCACCTTTAATTTAAAGTTAATAATTAATTCCCAAATATTAATAAATATGAAAAAAAAATTATTCCTTATTTACCTGGTATGTTACATCCTTCCACCTTTTGAAAATTGTGTCCTCACAATTTTATTCACCTATGAAATAAGTTGACGTACCTCATAGAATGTTAATATTCCCATGTTGCCTCTTCAACAATATGGTTTTTCTAGAAATCCTATACCTATTTAATTACCTTATTCCGCAACACTTTCTCTCTTGGGTCATCAATATGGACCAGTTGTTCTTCATTAGAAAGACTCTCTTCCAACTGAACTATATCTCATCTCAAAACATGATATGGATATGGCATATATGTTCTCAACATTAAATCTTGAAAAAAATTGTATACCTAGGATAAACTTGGAGTTAAAGACACTTTTTAGGAAACTGATCCAACATTCTACATGATATTATAGGGTCCAATGAACCTCAAACTCAGCTTCCTCTTCTTACCAAAACACATCACACTTTTCCATGGAGAAGCTTTTTGAAAAATATGATAACCTACCTCAAAATAATGATCTTTATTTTGATTATCTGCATAACCTTTCTGTCTACTCTGATATCTCCTCATGTGTTTCAATATCAACTTAACTTTCTCTACAATCTCTTCTATCAATTCTGGTGCCATTAGTTTCCTTTCACCTACATCATCCTAAAATTCTCTTGTTTTACACTAATTCCCATATAATAAATAAAATGGAGCCATCTTTATACATGTATTAAACCTGTTATTATAAGAAAACTCTACTAAATAATGATGTTGGTCCCAAAATCCTTGGTAATCCATTGAGAAAACACGTAGCATGTCTTCCAATGTATGAATTGTTCATTCGGACTACCCATCAGATTGAGGATGAAAATTTGTAAAAATATTTAATTTTGAACCCAATGACTTCTGAAGGACTTCCAAAAAGTAAGAAGTAAACCTAAGTTCACGATCAGATACAATGGAGAGGATAACTTCGGGCAACCTGACTATCTCTTTAACATGCAACTGAGGAAGTTCATCTAGAGACAGAGTATCTTAAATAATAATGAAATGTGAAAATATAGTCAATTGATCAACAATAACCCATATTACATTATTAACTTGAGATGTATTGAGTAATACCATAATGATGTTCATGGTTATATTCTCCCATTTCCACTCTGGCACCGGTAATGGTTGAAGTATCCCTTTTAGTATGTTTTTATCAACATTATCCTTCTGAAAAGTCAAACACTTCACAATAAAGTCAGCAAAATATATTTTCATTCCATTCCACCATTAATACTCCATACAATATTTTTATATCTTTTTACAACCAGGATGAACTAAAAACGGAGAACTATGAGCTTTACAGAACAAATTTTTCTTCAACTGTGTATCACAAGTCCCATATAATCACTTCCCAAATTTCAAAATACAATCATTATCAATGTTAGATTCTATCTACTTACCCTTTAGAACTAAATCTACATTTTTCTACAACTCACTATCTTCCTTCTGTGGTTTCTTAATTCTATGTGAGATAGATGATTTCACTGTCTCCTAAAACAAAACAGAGGAATTTCATGCACCAATAACATCTATATCAAATTTCATCAAATCCATAATCAAAGGATCATATTCGAAAAGTATCATGGTTAATGTAACATTAATTATTAGACTCAAAGAATTAGAAACATTATTTTCATTTCTTAGATGTTAATGGATCATGCAATCATAATACTTGATTAATTCCATCCATCTCTTCTGTCTCATGTTCAATTCTTTCTGATTGAATATATACTTCATTTTTTTAATATATATTTCTCATTTTACTCCATGCAGATGATGCCACAAAATTTTTAAATAAAAAAAACAATAGCTAATTGCAAATCATGTGTAGGGTAATTTAACTCGTGAGGCTTTAACTCAAGTGAATCATAATCATACTTAAACTGAAAGCACAAATAACATATAATAGGTAAACATGGAACATAATCATACGTAAATGGAATAACTGTTTGGTCAAATTCCCCAAAAAATTATTTCAAATGGAATATCCATACAGCCAACTTCCATACCCAATGAATTGGAGGATATAACCTAAACAAACATCCATTGTTTATCATATAAGCACTCATCATTTAGTTTATCATATAACCACCTGTCATTGTTTTATCACGTAACCACCCATAAAATTTCAAATAACCATTATATAATTGTAACACATAAAATATTGCAAATATCAAAATTTCCCTAATAACATTTCTTTTGTAGTAAAAATAAATCACTACAAGATATTGAAATAGTAAATTCAAATGAAACAAACCTTAATTAATGGAAATTTATATTAATCTAATTAAATGTCTTATTATGGTTATATAAAATGTAATCTTTTTTGGTTTTATGGTTTTGGATTTTAAAATACCCTTATGAATTGTGACTATTACTAATATAGATATTGAATAATGATCACATGATTAGTGTAAATATAGGGCTTTATCAAATCCAATTTACCCAGACAAAGGAAGTGATGGCCTCATCCAATAGACATGTCTCACACGAAACGCATTTTTCGAAGCTCAAAAAAGTGGTGGAATATTTGGGGTTCACTCTAGACCAAGCCCAAGCCGAGCATGAACATGTTAAGCTTACGTGGAACTGACTACGGGAGAAGTGGAAGTTAATAGAGAATACCACCCCAGCGATGTTATCCGAGCCACCCCAAGAATCTGTCACCACCACACACCTTACCCATCAGAATTATGCAGGTGTTATAAGTAGTTATGTAACAAGACAATAACATTATGATAATGTGCATTATTTTTGTATATAATAGTGAATATACATTCATTTTATTATTGTCAATTTTTAAATAGTTTTAAAAGCATAAATATTATTTTTTTTAAAATATTCCACAAAGAAATATGTTTTGATGAATTAATGGATTTTTGAATTAAATATTATTTTGATAAAATAATATTATTATTAAATTAATTTTAATTATATATAAATGGTCATATAATATTATGAATGAAATTGTAATTTTTGTTAAGGTTTGAATGTTGTTTTTGTCAAAACCCATAAATTTTCGATAAATGGAAGCTTTTATTTTAAAAGTAAAAATTCACTTATTTAGAAAAATATTTTGTTAAAATTAATATTATTTTTGGAATCAGGATGTTGAAATTATCCCACGAGGATTTTTTCATAATTTTCTGAGACAGTAGAATTTTTAGGTAATAATTAAATACTATTTAAATATATAATGTGTTTATGACATCATAATGACACAATAGTGATGTAAAAAAATAATATAAACATTATATTCTGCCAATATATGCATTAAAATTAAAATACTTTTATTTTGGGTTTTTTTTATTTATTATACAAAACTTTAGAGGAACCTTCATGGCTTATAAAACATTTCGTCTTTTAAATTGTTTTCCTTGAGAGTGTGACTCACCTACAAATAATAAACCCTATTATTTTAAGAAGTTAGGAAATAGGCCTTAGAAAATATTTCTTTATAGTCCATTTTTTCAAAAATCATGTGCAAAAACCATGGTCTGGTATGTGGTTTTTATTAGTTTTCTATGAGATGTCCCAAACCTAAATAATGAAGAATTCCCTATCCTTTCGTATATAAACCCACCCAAGATCCCACTTCCTCTTCACTCAAAGTCTTTGGAGTTCTACAAACTCCTTCACTCTCATCTCTAAAATCTTTCAAAGATTCCCCAATCCCCCAAGAAGCCTCACTCAAGCCTCTCCCAAGCCATTGGGATCACACTTCCAAGTAAATGATTCATACCTTTCTTTTTTATCGATGTTTCTTAATATTTATATGCCCTTTTATTTTAAATTAAAAATGTTGGGGTATGATTTCTCATAATACCCATACTTCCCTATTTATATTTGGATTATGGGAGACCCCTTTCTCTCTCATTAATGTCTCACAAGTACACATGTTACCATGCCAAAATTCCATGAGGGATTTCTCTCTCCTCTTTTATATCCAAATAATTCATTTGTATTATGCTTCTAAATTACATTGAATTTGTTGGGAAATGTATCTATATGACCTCCCTTACTTTCCATTTCATGAACATATTATGAGACCCCAATTTCTCTCCCATCAGCTACATTTATAAATCATTATGTCACGACGTTATGCTTCAAAAATTGCACTGTGTTATTCCAAGCCCAGATCATTGTGTAGGGAATACCATACCCATCTCTCTATCAAGGGTATTAACCTTAATTCACATATACATATTTAATGGAACATTCATGTATTTATTCCACATTACTTATTCATGGAAGAACTTATGTTGTTGATTAATTCCATGTTATACGATCCATGTGGAACACTTACACATGAAATGAAATGTTTAAGAAGGGTGTGCCCTAATAGCACTCCAATGCATTGGGTAAATTATAGTATCATGATACGTTATATGCAATGAGTGTTGTCTCAAGCTAATTCAAGTTCAAAGAGGGTTTTCTAGTGCTTCATGTGCAATGTGGGTTTACTCATGCTCCATGTGCAACGAGCCTTGGATAATTCTAATTCAATCTTAAGTGTTCTTTCCAGATTTAGAAGTTATGATTATCATGATTTAACTTTCAGTTATGTTCATGTTTCTCTTATTCTCCATTTAAATTCCTATTTTCTAACATCTATTTTATTCCTAATGTTATTCCATGTTTATTCCCTTAGTAGGCCTTAAATATCACCCTTTCCTTATGCATATCCCCAGGTTATCCCATGCAATGCTATGTACGGGGGAATGTAGTGGTCAAGTAAGGGAAGTATTCAATAAATATGTTGTGTATTTCATGTTTTAAGTTGTTGTGTAATGATCATAATCCCAAAAGACACTAGACCTCTCAATCTTCCATGTTTTATCACGTGAATATTTTATGTAATAAATCATGTAAATGTGTGCTATAAAGAGCAGGGTTGTCATAGTTGGTATCAAAGGATAGGTTTAGTTATTTTGAGGATTTGGATTAGAAATACATAGTGAAGAATTAGATACAATAATAAGTATAACAAAAACATCCTTAAGTATTTTTGAGTATTGAGTAATTGGTATATCGAGAAAATACATCCATGCCTGGATACAAGCAGGTAGATGCGACTCTGGCACAGATATATCCTAGGGGTAAAACCTAAAAATCCTGCTTTGAGCAAGACGTAAATGGGAACTACTGCACGACAATGGGCCCTACTGTACTCTTGGTTACCACACTCCTGGGGGATATTCTTCTGTAAATTCACAAGATTGTTATGTAGCATTATTAAGGTAATTAAAAAATGCCTTTAAGAATATATGTTAGATTGTAGATCATGAATAGCATAGATTGAAGCCTATGGATTCATAAGTTTAGGGAATAAATGTTATTTAGAATTCATCAGTTTTGTTCTAGGATTACCCTTTATGTGTAACCCATAACTTTCCTTTTATTCCATCCAATGGCCGGTAATAGGAGGAATCAGGCTAAAAACTGATGTTAAGATCAATGTGATGACTGTGCTAATTAAATGCGCAATCCAATGGGAGCAGGAATCATGAACATTGCCACACTTATCTCATAGTTAAATCATGTTTTGAATAGAAACATTGGTCAAGAGGAAAATTCAACCCCCCTAAGAAATAAAAAGTCGCTATAAAGAGCTTCATGGGAAAATGGCCTCCTACTTTTAAGGAATCATATGATCCCTCAATCAACGAATAATGGATCGACTCCATTGAAAAGAACTTCTCCATCCTTCAATGTTCTGAAAAAAGAGAAGGTTCTCCAAATTGCATATCATATGAAGGGTAAAGCATATCAATGGTGTACATTGATAACAAAATACAAGGCCTGAGGAGAAGATTGAGGCGTTTGAATGCAAGAATTTCTGGAAGATGTTTTTTGATAAATATTTTTCACGCACCCTCTAACTTAAGATGGAAAGGGACTTCCATTCCCTCAAGAAAAAAAGACAATGAATCTGTTGGAGCATAAGGTGGACTTCATTGATGGCAGTCAGATGGATAAATCCAACGGTTCTAAGAAGATCCATCACCCCACTTTCCAAAGGTATGGAAAGAAGCAACTTGGAAATTTCCTGAAGGTGTGAGGAAATGATTTAGATGTGGAAGAGAAGGGCACCAATCTATTAACTGCTGACCTAAAAAACTCATGGATGCTACTGGGGAAATGAACGCTCCATTCAAACCTCAACTCATTTTTCATTGCTACAACTATAAAAAACCAGGGAATCTTTTGAATTAGTGCCCTAATCCAACGGTTTTTTGAGGCAACCAACAACCTCCAAGGCAGAAAGGGAGAGATTTTTACATGACTACTACCAAAGTGATCCCTGACAACGAAGTGGTGACAGGTGTGCTAGATATTTATTCTAGAATATCAAACGTACTTTTTTATTCTTTTCCAACACATTATTTTATATCCCAAAAGTTTAGTATAACATTCCCATCCCCACCACACATCATGGAAGTGAAGATTTATGTGAGTATGGAAAATGGGGCAATCATTGCATCCCATTAATATAACTCATACCCATTCATAATCTATGGAATTAATTTCCTAGCGTACCTCATAATACTCCCTCTAGTAGAATTTGATGGAATTCTTGGCATGGATTGGATTTCCTTATATAGATCCAACATAAATTTTCATGAGAGGGAAATAACTCTCCATGTGGAGAATCAACCCCCGATTCTATACAAATGTAGGGAAGAATATGAATATTCATTAGCACAATCATCTCAAGCGTGGATATTACTGCCCTATGAGAATGCGTATCTGGATCAGATGATAGAGTCTAAGGAGGCATCCATCCTTTATTACATGACTATGTTCAAGAAATTCACTGAAGTATTTCCCAAGGAATTTCATGGTCTTCCTCCTAGAAGAGATGTTGAATTATCAACTGATCATATACCAGGGGTGTTTCCAAAATCCAAAACTACGTTTAGAATTACTGTTGTGGATCTTGAGGAGTGGAAGAAACAACTACAGGTGAATCAGGATAAAGGGTTTATACGCCCAAGTGCTTCAGCATGGGGTGTGCCACTCTTCTTAGTCAAGAAGAAGGATGAGTCAATGCACCTGTGCATCAATTATCATGATTGTAAAAACCCGGACCCGAACAACCACCCAAATAGAGCTAAACGGGTCAGGTGCTATGACATTAGGCGCACCTACCCGAATGCCAAAGGCTACCGACTAGCAGCGAGGGTCTTATTGGTATAGTAAGGAGGTTATACCCTCTCAGAGGATAATAATAAGGGTACTGGTTTGAGTATAATAATAAAAATGTAGCATAATAAAAGACTCATCAGACTCGAACAAGACCCACAGAGCGAAAGCACAATCAACATAGATAAATAGCGGAAGCAGTAAATATAAACAGTAGCATAGGAAATAAACAAAACACCAAGATAATAACATGTAACTACTACTAAACAATAAAGCATGTATCCAAAGTAGGTCATACATATATGAATATAAAAAGGGTGCCAATGGCTAACCAATAGTAGATACAAAAAGTAAGCATGATGATACATAAATGAAAAGAAAAAAGAGTAACTCAAGCTTGGTAAGACCCCATGGTCCACACCATCTCCATGAAACATGTAACGCAGCCCAGCTCCTAAAGCTCGCCTATTTCCTGCATGTAAATCCATAAAGTCTGCACGAATCCTGAAGGGCTCGTGCATGGTGTGAGACAAATATAACTAGGATACCTCCCAATGGATCATACCTAATATTAGTGTTTAAGAAGGAATGCATTTATAATAAAAGATGTAACAGAACAATGCACAAATAAACACAAACTCCACTGGTGCTCAGAAGCCACCATAGAGTGTCACCTGCTTCGGCGAACTACGGATTCTCTGTCATGTAACCTGGCACCATGAGACTCCTGACACCGCATGTCTTAAGTACTGACGTCCCGATGGCACACCCAAGAATATTAATTCATCACCTTGTACTTCCTGACAACTCATGCCTCAAGTACTGACATCCTGAAGGCACTTCCAAGAAGTAACCCAGATGAATAGCGATGTCGGACCTCAAATAATGTATCTGGAGGGACAGAGATATCTGCCCTCAAATAACGGCGAGCCTCAACCCCCATCCCGATATCCTCAATGCTATCCCCTGAAGGATCCTCACCTCCCACATGGCTTTCTATGGAAAGAACCCCCAACCAATGTACCTAAACAACAACTAACGGGGGCCTCAACCTACACAAGTGGTCAAAACAACCTCATCACGGAGTATCTCTGTGTGCACACAACTCAAAGTTCTGGGTCAGTGGTAATCACCAAAATAGTACCTAATAATCCACACAACTAACACCTTGAGTCCCTCCAATCATGCTACTCACATCTGATGGGCTCGCCATCCAAGTAACACAGTCCATTCCCAACCTGACAGTTGTACTTCTTCAAGCCGACATCCCCGATGCCCAATCCCATGGTCAAAACCACCCAAAGTAACCCGGGCCAAGCCCAACCTGTGATCGGTATCACTCAGAAATACTTGGTCCATGCCCAACACCAACAAAAGGGTCCAACATATTCCATTTAGCAATTGAATATATAACATATTTATAAAGAAAACAAAAACAAGAAAAACTTTCTAAATAGTTAAATTTCCCTAACCAAATGGTTAACAATCATCAGCACTAATGTCTTCAATGCCTCTAAAAATTTATATTAGGCTTAATAAATTAAACTCAATAGTTTATAACAATATAAATCAAATATAACCATTTTGGCATCCCCCAGCCAAAATTCCTTGATGAGCTATGGCCCCTCTCCTAGCCCCGCTCAAGTAATACTGGTAACAGGGCATACCCAAAGACATCCCATAGGACCATAAAAATGCAATAATCAATAAAAAATAAAACCAAGTCCCACTAAAAATACACCAAAGGCTGCATCACCCAAATTTCTAAGAAAACACAAAAAGTAATATGCACCACCTACCGGAGACTCGTACAATGCTACTCCTCTGGTAATAGAATCCAATTTGGGCTAGAATGTGGTTGATCTACAAAAGAATCCAAACCACTAAAACCCTATAACTCGTTCTAGAACAGAAATAAAACAAAATGTCTCTAGAGGAATCGAGGTCTTATAGATTGGGTTCCAATGCATCTAACTGTGATCGGATCCGACTTCAGACGATGAAACGAGAGCAAGAATATGGTCCAGTCAGCTTGGTTCATGAAACCCAGCAGGACATATGAGGTTCTACCTCAATACGAGGATACTACCCATTTTAACTCAAAAAATGAAACTACACGGCGTGTATATTAGGACTAAACTCTGTGTATATCATTTAAATATTTTTTTGGTGGCTGGAATTCTGCCGACTTACTTTCTAGAACATTCTGACATGAGTACAGGGTGTGTACCTATGGGTACATAGCGTGTACTTGGTTTCCCTTCTTTACCTCAATGACTTACCCACACACCATGTATATCACTCATACACGGATAGATTACATGGTGTGTCCAAGGTGAACACATCGTGTATATGGTTTCATCAATTCTCCCTGACCAATAGGCCTACACGCCATGTATAACCTCCACACAGTCACAGGTACACAACGTGTTTATAACTACATGTCATGTAGTAATAAATTTTCTACACGGTCATCACAAGACATGTACTTGGTGAGCACACGACCGATACTCACTTAACATATACATAGCGATTACTTAAATTAAATGGTGTGTAGTCTGGAAATTTCTAGAAACTGCCCATTTTCTCCAGTTTCCTCAGAAACAAGTCAAAAATTCAAACAGGGTTGTCATTTTGACCCGTTCTAAAAACCCAAGTCCTTACAATCGCTCTATCCTAACATAGCTCATCCTTGAGCTATCAAATTAAAACCAGAGAGGGAACCAGACATACCACCCTGATCAAAGTAACCCGGACTTCCTCGATCTCATATGTCCCATCTAAATTCCTCAAGGGGGATCCCCAACATAAGAATCGCCTAACCAGGTCTCAAACCAACAAAACTCAAAGCAAACAAGGTTTACTGGCCTTTTTTCTTAATGCACAGTCCTTCCATGTTGCATCGTCACCCGTGCACCTCATTGGTGCTACTGTGTAGTTCCCAACACCCAACATACCCCACACCACAATGATGTCCACCTCAACGAGGTCCTGGTTCCTAGCACCTCAATTAACCCGCATCCTCGATGCCCCGATGCCCAAGGCACCTCATGTAACCAGAATCCTCAATTTCTTGATGCTACAAATCTCATACATACATACATACATACATAAATATATACATACATACATACATACATACATATATACATACATACATACAACCATATATATATATATATATATATATATATATATCAAGCACCTGATATGGTGCCAATCCCACTGACTAGCATCTAGTCAGTCAACATAGATATTGTGCACCACATGCACTCAAAACAGACATGCCTCTATAGGTCATGCCAAAAAGGAAACATGGGAATCTCAGACACACCGCAGTGTACCTCTAACCGTCGTCGGCTCACCAGCCTGCTCCGCCTCTGGCTGCTCCACGGAGTGAACCAAGCCTAAAGCATGACTTCCTAAGTTCTGACCTCTCTATGGTGTTGCTCTAGTCACCGGCCACTAAACCCTCACCTGGATCCTGTTGTCTCTGTCACGTCCTCTGCGTATAGCTAAACATCAACTACCCTATCCTGGTACCAAACCTGAACTAACTCTATATTCCACCGTCTGTCCTGGTCCCTGTCTACTGGAAATCTAAGAAGGGTGCCTGCAAAACCTCTCCAGATGCCCGACCAGTCCACATGACTAGAACTCCTTTGAAGGACTATCGCACTAAGTCCGAAAATGTCCTGGTGGTCCACACTGAAAAAAAAAATCACTGAAGAACTACCATGATGTGGTCTAGCTGTGTCCTTGGCCATATTTCCTTACTGAAACTCATCATGTCCTCACTTCCTGCTATCTGAACTGTCACATGTAGCCGTCAACCGGCCATCCTGGGGCTTATGCCTATGGTTGTCCTCCTCTATGAGTGCCTGGTTCACTGCCTCTGAGAAGGAACCCAGCCTGAAGATATTCACCTGGACCCAAATGGCGTGTCGTAAGCCATCCCTGAAGCGCCTCACCCTAGTCGCATCATTGCTTACCATACCAGGTGTAAAATGAGACAGCTCAGTGAATGTAGCTGCATATTCCATGACAGACATGTCTCCCTATTGAATACTCAAGAATTCCTAAGCTCTCTCTGCTATCAGTGTCTCAGGGTAGAAGTTCTCAAAGAACCTATCCTCGAAGTCCTTCCATGCCAGTCACATGTGCCTACAAGCTTGGACCTACTCATCCCAGCAACACTTCTTCGGTTCTCGTAGTATATACGTCACCAGCTTGACCCTCCACCCTGGAGGCATCTCGATATGCTCGAAGATCATCTGCATGCTCTCGATCCAGTTCTCAGCCGCATATGGACCACCCACACCCAAAAATAGTGGTGGGTGCGGCGACTGGAAATCCCACATCAGATATGCCAGAGATGGCCCTGCACCCTACACGCCTCTGTCGATCCCCTACCGGACACGCACCAGGCTCGTTCAGAGTTGCTCATCGAGCCACGGCCCAAACGATGGAAAACCCAACTACTGTCCTGCCTGTGTTGGATCCTGAACCTGATCCAGTCTCTGAGGTCATACCTATAGCTCCTGCTCTACCTGTATCGGATCCTAAACCTGATCCTGAACCTGTGAAATTGTACCATCTCCTTCCTAACGCTCCATCTGAGTCTCCAAAAAGGAACCTAATGAATACCATAAATGGCCAGATAGCCCATATATATATAACAATATACATATTCAACACAGATAAGGAATTCAGTAAAAGGCAGTTCATAAATACTACCCTTACTCACCCCAACTGCAACACATGCCCCACGACATTCCGAAATCATGTCCTCTTTACCTGACCCTATCAGGGAGAAGTATTAAAATTAACTCGGGTCAGGCCCATCCTAACAACTAACATTTCCTCGAACAGACGACCGAGTCACCCAATCCTGGAGATCAAAATCACCTCAACAGATAGTACATGCCTGCTCTCATAAGAGCCATATCCAAATATCCTTCCACATGTAATTCTACAAATTTAAAGCATGTCATAAACATTGGAACAATAATAAATTCTATCAATAATTTCCCCTATTCACATTTCAGAGCTTATAAATCATGGCAATTGATTTTTATTCACATGGTATTATCACTTCCCAAATCATACGTGTAATTATGAAATTGAAATACCCTAAAAATGTGCCTATCAAAAGCCAATAAAACAAGCCTTTCCATACCAGGACAAGGTACAATTCTCCCTTACCACACTGGGTCAACGGTTACATATCACAATCAATAACATCACATAACAAGTGATCCACCAAGGTGGAAATCATATAAACTGCAATCTGAGCAAAAGGCAAATAACAATCCCTACACATGGAAACTTGGTCCATCCCTCTTTCTTGGGGCTTTCGGCACCCAAGAACAATCTAGAAACCAAGTTCCAATAACAACCTATCTTCAGTCTACCATATCCCAAATAGTAAACTAGCATAAAATAAAAGAGAAGTCACAATCTCATTAGTAGACAACAATACAATGCTACTAAATCCCTGTGAAGAACTCATCTGATGCCACTTTGTAAAAACCCGGACCCGAACAACCACCCAAACAGTGCTAAACTGGTCGGGTGATACGACCTTAGGCGCACCTCCCTGAATGCCAAGGCTGCTGACTAACAGCGAGGGTCTTATAGGAATAGTGGGGAGGCTATACCCTCTCGGAGGATAATAAAAAGTTTATTGGTGCGAGTATAATAATAAAAATACCGTGGAATAAAAGACCCACCAGACATGAACTAGACCCATAGAGAAGAAGCCTAATCAATATAGATAAACAGTGGAAGCAGTAAATTTAAACAACAGCAGTGGTAATAAACACAACAGTATGCTGATAACATGTAACTACTACTGAGTAATTAAGCATGCATCCAAAACAGGGCATACATATCTGAATATAAACAGGGTGCCAATGGCTAACCAACAGTAGCTACAACAAGTAAGCATGATGATACATAAAATAAAACAAAACAGAGTAACTTCAGCAAGTTAAGACCCCTAGGTCTATACAATCTCCATGCAACAACTAATGTCGCCCAACTCCTGGAGCTAGCCTCTTTCCTGCACGTAAATCCATAAAGATTTCATGAATCCCGAAGGGCCCGTGTAGGGTGTGAGACAAATCATAGTTGGATACCACCCAATGGTGCGTACCTAATATAAGTGGTTAAGCAGGCATTAATTTATAATAAAATTAGTAATAGAACAATGAAAAAATAAACACAAATTCCACTGGTGCTCAGCAGCCACCATGGAGTGTCACCTGCTTCGTCCAATGCTGGAATATCTGTCGTGTAACTCGGGACCATGTGCCACCTGACACCACATGTCTCAAATACAGACATTCTGAAGGCATGTCAATGATTAGTAACCCGGCACCTTGTGCCTCCTGACACCTCGAGCCTCAAGTACTGACGTCCCGAAGACACGTCCATGAAGTAACCTGGAGGAACAGCGATGTCTGCCCTCAAATAACTTATCTGGAGGGATAGTGATATCTTCCCTCAAATAATGGTGAGTCTTAGACACCAACCTGATATCCTCAATGATGTCCCCTAAAGTCTCCTCACCTCCCATGTGGATTTCTACCGAAAGCACCCTCAACCAAAGTACCTAAACCACAACTGACAGGGGCCTGGACCCATACGAGTTGTCAAAACCACCTCATCATGCAGTATCTCTTTGTTCACACTACTAAAAGTTCTGGGTGAGAAGTAATCACCAAAATAGTACCTAATCCACCACACATTTGACACCTCATGTCCCTACGACTATGTCGCTCAAGTCTGATGGCCTCACCCTCCATGTAACACGGGCCATGCCCAAACTTATAGTCGTACTGCCTCTAGCCGACGTCCATGATGCCCAATCCTGAGTCAAAACCACCCAAAGTAACTCGGGGCAAGCCCAACCGGTGAACGGCATAACTCAGAAATATTTGGGCCACGCCTAACACCACCCAAAGGGTCCGACATATGCAATTTAGCAATTATATATATAACATATTTAAACAGAAAACATAAATAGGAAAAATATTCTAAATAGTTAAATTTCCCTAACTCAATGGTTAACAATCATCAGCACTGAGGTCTTCAATGCCACTAAAAATATATATCAGGATTAATAAATTAAACTCAACAGTTTATAACAATATAAATCAAATATAACCATTTTGACATCCCCCGGGAAAAATACCTTGATGTGCTATGGCCCCACGTCCGGCCCCGCTCAAGTAAAATTGGTAACAAGGCATACCCAAAAGAATCCCATAGGACCATACAAAATGCAATATGCAATAACAGATAAAACTGGGTCCCGCTAAAAATACTTGAAAATGCGCTGAAGGCCCCGTCACACAAAAGACTACGAAAACAAAAAAACTAATTAGCACCACCTACCTAAGACTCGTATGATGCTACTCCTTCGGTAACATAATCCAATTTGGGCTAGAACGTGGTTGATCTACAAAAGAATCCAAACCGCTCAAACCCCTATAACACGTTCTAGAACAGAAATAAAACAAAACAACTCTAGAGGAATCGTGGTCTTACCGATGGGGTTCCAACGCATCTAACCGTGATCGGATCCGACTTCAGACGATGAAACGGGAGAAAGAACAAGGTAAAGTCGGCTTGGTTCATGAAACCCAGTGGAACATATGTGGTTCCACCTCAATACCAGGCTATTGCCCATTTTATCGCAAAAAAAAGATACTACATGGCGTGTACTTTAGGACTACACTTTGTGTATATCATTTAACTATTTTTTGGCGGCTGGAATTCTACCGACTTACATTCTAGAACCTTCTGACATGAGTACAGGGTATGTACATATGGGTACACGGCGTGTACTTGGTTTCCCTTCTTTACCTCGCTGACTTACCCACACGCTAGGTATATCGCTCATACACGGCTAGATTACATGGAATTTCCAAGGTGAACATGGAATGTATCTAGTTTCCGCAATTCTCCCTGGCCAATAGGGCTACACGCCATATATAGCCGCCGCACAGTCACGGGTACACGGCGTGTCTATTACTACACTCTGTTTAGTAAGAAATTTTCTACACGGTCAGCACACGGCATGTACTCGGTGAGCACATTACCAGTACTCTCTTAACATATACACGGCATGTACTTAAAGTAAATGGCGTGTGTTTTGGAAATTTCCAGAAACAGCCGATTTTCTCTAGTTTCCTCAGAAACAGTCAAAAATTAAAACTGGCCCAGGATTTTGACCCGTTCTAAAAACCTGAGTTCTTACAATCTCCCCACCATAACATAGTTTGTCCCCGAGCTATCAAATTAAACCTAGAGATGGCACCAAACATACCACCCTGATCAAAGTAACTCAGACTTCCCCGATATTAGAGGTCCCGACTAAATTCCTCAAGCGGTCTCCCCAACATAGAAATCGCTTAACCGGCTCTCAAATCAACAAAATTCAATGAAAAAGGGGTTTACTAACCGGTTTTCCTGATGCACAGTCCTTTCGCCATGCATCGTCACCCCTGCACCTAATCGGTGCTTCTGTGTAGTTCCTGACAGCCAACGTACCCCGCACCGCAACGGTGTCCGCCTCCATGAGGTCCTAGTGCCTAAGACCTCAATTAACCCACATCCACGATGCCCCGATGCCCAAGGAACCTCATGTAACTCGCATCCTTGATGCCCTAATGCTACAAATCTCATACATACATACATACATACATACATAAATACATATTTATATATATATATATATCAACCACCTGATATGGTGCCAATCCCATTGACTAGCATCTAGTCAGTCCACATTGATCCTATCCACCATGTGCACTCCAAACAGACATGCCTATACTGGTCATGCCAAAAAGGAAACATGGGAATCATGGACACACTGCTGTGTACCTCTAACTGTCATTGGCTCACCACCCTGCTCTGCCTCTAGCAGCTCCATGGTGTGCACCTATCCTAAAGCATGACTTCTTGATTCCTAACCTCCCTATGGTGTTTCTCCAGTCACTGGCCATTAACCCCTCAACTGGATCATGTTGTCTCTGTCATGTCCTCCGTGTATAGCTATACCTCGGCTACCCTCTCCTGGTACCGAACCCGAACCAACTCCGGATTCCACTGTATGTCCTAGTCCATGTCTACCAGCTATATGAGAAAGCTGCCTGCAAAACCTCTCCAGATGCCCGACCTGTCCACATGCCCAGCACTCCTTTGAAGGACTATCGCACTGAGTCTCAAAATGTCTGGTTTGTCCACACTGAAATAAATTACTGAAGAACTACCATGAGGTGGTGTAGCTAAGTCCTTGGCCTGACTTCCCTACTAAAACTCATCATGTCCTCGCTTCTTTCTGTTTGAACCATCACCTGTAGCCGTCAACTGGCCAGCCTGGGGCCTATCCCTCTAGTTTTCCTCCGCTATGAGCGCCAGGTTCACTTCCTCTGAGAATGAACCAAGCCTAAAGATATTCACCTAGACCCAAATGGCATGTCATAATCCATCCTCGAAGTGCCTCACCCAAGCTGCGTCATCGCTTAACATACCAGGTGCAAAGTGAAATAGCTTAGTGAATGTAGTTGCATAGTCCATGACCAACATGTCTCCCTGTTGAAGACTCAAGAACTCCCGAGCTCTCTCTTCTCTCAGTGTCTTGGGGTATAAGTTCTCAGATAACCTATCCTCGAAGTCCTTCCATGCCAGTCCTACATGCCTACGAGCTTGAACATGCACATCCCAGCAACGCTTCTCCAGTCCTCATTGTATGTACGTCGCTAGCTTGACCCTTCGCCCTAGAGGCGTCTCGAGCTACTCAAAGATCATCTGCATGCTCTTGATCCATTTCTCAGACGGCTATGGACCACCCTAACCCAAAAAAAAGCAGCAGGTGCTGCGATTGGAAATCCCACATTAGATATTCCATAGATGGATATGTACCATGCACGCCTCTGTCGATCCCCTAAAAGACACACACTAGGAAAGTTCAGATCTGCTCGTCGAGCCACAACCCAAACAATGGAAAACCTAGCTGCTGTCCAGCCTGCGTTGGATCCTGAACCTGATCCAGTCCCTGAGGTCGTACCTGTGGCTCCTGCTCTACCTGCACCGGATCCTAAATCTGATCCTGCACCTGCGGCCCTGTACCATCTCCTGACTGATGCTCCTTCTGAGTCGCCCAAAAGGAACCCACAGAATACCATAAATGGTCAGACATCCCAAATATATATATATATATAACAATATAAATATTTAATCTAGATAAGTAATGCGGTAAAAGGAAGTGAATAAGTACTACCCTAACTCTCCCCCACTGCAACCCATGCCCCACGACATCCTGGAATCATGGCCTCCTTACCCGACACTATCAGGGCCAAGTATCAAAAGTAACTCGGGTCATGCCCATCCTAACAACTAAAATTTCCTCAAGCTGACGACCGAGTAGCCCAATACTAGAGATCAAAATCACCTCAACAGATAGTACATGCATGCTCTCATGAGATCCAGACCCAAATATCCTTCCACATGCAACTATACACATTTAAAGCATGGCATACACATTGAAACAACAATAAATTCTATCGGGAATTTCACCTATTCACATTTCAGTTCATATGAAGCATGGAAATTGATTTTTATTCACATGGTATTATCACTTCCCAAAGAATACAAGCAATTATGAAATTGAAATACCCTAAAAATTTGCATATCAAAAGCCAAGAAAACAAGACTTTCCATACCAGGACAAGTTCCAATTCTCCCTTACCACACCGATTCAAGGGTCACATATCACAATCAATAACATCACATACCAAGTGAGCCACCAAGGTCGAAATATTATAAACTGTAATCTGGGAAAAAAAGAAAACAAAAATTCCACCTCAAGGAAACTTGGTCTATCCCTCGTATTGGGGGCTGCAGGCACCCAAGCACAAGCTAGAAACCTAGTTCCAGTAACAAACTATCTCCAGTATACCATATACCAAATAGTAAACCAGCATAAAATAAAAGAGAAGTCTCAATATCATTAGTATCCATCAATACAATGCTACTAAATCCATATCAAGAACTCCTCTGATGCCATTTTGTAACAAACCGGACCCGAACAGCCACCCAAACAGTGCTACACAGGTCGGGTGATATGACCTTAGGCACACCTCCTCAAATTCCAAAGGCTGCTGACTACCAGCGAGGGTCTTATAGGTATAGTTGGGAGGCTATACCCTCTTGGAGGACAATAATAAAGGTATTGGTCAGAGTATAATAAAAAAAATGTCACAGAATAAAAGACTCAGCAGACTCGAACCAGACCCATAGAGCATAAGCCTTATCAATATAGATAAACAGTGGAAGCAGTAAATATAAACAACAACAGTGTAAATAAACAAAACAGCATGCTGATAACATGTAACTACTACTGAATAATAAAGCATCCATCCAAAGCAGGTCATACATATCTGAATATAAAAAGTGTTCCAATGGCTAACCAACAGTAGCTACAACAAGTAACCATGCTGATATGAAAAAGAAAACAAAACAGAGTAAATCCAGAAAGTTAAGACCCCTAGGTCCATACCATATCCATGCAACAACTAACGCAGCCCAGCTCCTGAAGCAAGCCTCTTTTCTGCACGTAAATCCATAAAGTTTGCATGCGTCCCAAAGGGCCTGTTCAGGGTATGAGACAAATCACAGTAGGATACCACCCAATGGTTCATACCTAATATAAGTTGTTAAGAAGGAATGGATTTATAAGAAAATTAATAACATAAAAATGAAAAAATAAACACAAACTCCAATGGTGCTCATCAGCCACCATGGAGTGTCACCTTCTTCGACCAACACTGGAATCTCTGTCGTGTAACCCGGTACGATGTGCCACCTGACACCATGTGTCTAAAGTACCGACATCGCGAAGGCATGTAAAAGAATAGTAACCAGGCACCTTGTGCCTCCTGACACCTCATGACTCAAGTACAAACGTCCCAAAGACACATCCAAGATGTAACCCAGAGGAATTGCGATGTCTACCGTCAAATAACTTATCTGGAGGGACAGTGATATCTTCCTTCAAATAATGGTGAGCCTCAGCCACCAATCTGATAGCCTCAATGCTATCCCCTGATGGATCCTTACCTCCCAAGTGTATTTCTATGGAAATCACCCCCAACCAAATTACCAAAACTGTTACTGACGGGGGCCTATACCCACACGGGTTGTCAAAACCACCTCATCACGGAGTATCTCTGTGTGCACACTACTCAAAGTTCTGGGTGAGAGGTAATGACCAAAATAGTACCTAAGACACCACACATCTGATACCTCATGTCCCTACGACTATGTTGCTCATGTATGATGTCCTCACCATCCATGTAACCTAGGCCATTTTCAACCTGACAGTCATACTGCCTCAAGCCGACGTCCATGACGCCCAATCCTATGGTCAAAACCACCGAAATTTACATGGGCCAAGACCAACCTGTGATCAGCATCACTTAGCAATATCTGGGCCATTCCAAACACCACCCAAAGGGTCCATTATATGCAATTTAGAAATTTTATATAGAAAATATTTAAACAGAAAACATAAATAGGAAAAACATTCTAAATAGTTAAATTGCCCCAACCCAATGGTTAACAATCATCCGCACTGAGGTCTTGAATTCCTCTATCAAATTATATCAGGATTAATAAATTAAACTCAAAAGTTTTTAACAGCATAAATAAAATATAACCATTTTGGCATCCCTCGGTCAAAATGCCCCGATGAGCTATGGCCCCTCGCCCGGCCCTGCTCAAGAAAAACAGGTAACAGGGAATACCTAAAGGCATACCATTGGTCTATAAAACAATGCAATAAGCAATAATAGATAAAACTGGGTCCCTCTTAAAATACCTAAAAACATGATAAAGGCCGCGTCACCCACTACAAAAACACAAAAAGTGATATGAACCACCTAAATGAGACTCATATGATGATACTCCTCCAGTAATAGCCTCCAATATGTGATAGAACGTGGTAGATCTACAAAAGAATACAAACTGGTCAAACCACTATAACTCATTCTAGAACAGAAACCAAAGAAAATTTCTCCAGAGGAATCAAGGTCTTACTGATGGGGTTCCAACTCATCTAACCGTGATCAAATCCAACTTTGGATGAAGAAACGGGAGCAAGAACAAGGTACGGCTGTCTTGGTTCACAAAACCTGACAAAACATATGATGTTCTGCCTTAATACGAGGCTACTACCCATTTTAACGCAAAAAAAGAAACTACACAGAGTGTAATTTAGGACTACACACTGTGTATATCATTAAATTTTTAAATTGTTGGCTGTAATTCCACCGACTTAATTTCCAGTACCAGCCGACATGAGTACACAGCGTGTACCTATGGGTACATGGCGTGTACTTGGTTTCCATTCTCTTCCACACCGACTTACCCACACACCATGTATATCCCTCATACACTGATATATTACATGGTGTGTCCATAGAGAACACAGTGTGTATCTGGTTTCGATGATTCTTCCTGGCCAACAGGCCGACACGCCATGTATAGCGGCCACAGCGTCGCAGGTACACGACGTGTCTATAACTACACGCCGTGTGGAAAGAATGTTTCTACACAGTCATCACATGGAGTGTCCTCGGTGAGCACACGACCAGTACTAACTTAACATATACATGGAGTGTACTTAAAGTACATGGGGTGTAGTTTGGAAATTTCTAGAAATTTCCCATTTTCTCCAGTTTCCTGCAAAACAAGTCAAAAATTCAAACAGGGTCAGGATTTTACCCCTACTAAAAACCCGGGTTCTTACAATCTCCCCATATTATTATAGCTCATCCATGAGCTATCAAAAAAACCCAGATATCGCACCAAATATACCACCCCAATCAAAGTAAACCAGACATCCTCGGTCTCAGAGGTTTCAGCTAAATTCCCCAATGGGGCTCCCCACCTTAGGAATCGCTTAACCCGGTCTCAACCCAACAAAACTCCATGAAAAAAAAAGGTTTACTAACCTGTTTTCATAACACCCAGTCCTTTCGTGATGCATCGTCACCCATGCACCTCATTGGTGCTCTTGTGTCATTCATAACACCCAATGTACCCCACACCGCAATGATGTCTGCCTCCACAAGGTCCTGGTGCCTATCACTACAGGTAACCCGCATCCTCGATGCCACAATGTCCAAGGAACCTCATGTAACCCACATCCTTGATGCCCTGATGCTATGCATCTCATCCATATATATATATATATATATATATATATATATATATATAACGCACCTAATATGTTCCCAATCCCACTGACTAGCATCTAGTCATTCCACATAGATCATGTTCACCACGTGCACTCAAAACAGACATGCCTCTATAGGTCATGCCAAAAAGGAAACATGTGAATCACGACCACACCCTGGTGTACCTCTACCCGTCGTCGTCTCACCAGCCTTCTTCGCCTCTGGCAGCTCCATGGAAAACACTTGGACTTAAGCATGACTTCCTAATTCCTGACCTCCATGTGATGCTGCTCCAGTCACCAGCCACTGACACCTCAACTGGATCATGTTGTCTCTGTCACATCCTTCGTATGTAGCTAAACCTCAGCTACCCTCTCCTGGTACCGAACCCGAACCATCTCCGGATTCCACCGTCTGTCCTAGTCCCTGTCTGCCGGCTGTTTGAGAAGGCTACCTGTAAAACCTCTCCAGATGTCCGACCTGTCTACATGCCTGACACTCTTTTGGAGGCCTATCGCACTGAGTCCAAAAATTTCCTAGCTATACAAACTAAAAAATTTATGAATAACTACCATGAGGTGGTCAAGATGAGTCCTTCGCCCGACCACCCTATTGGAACTAATCTTTTTCCTCCCTTCCTGCTGTCTGAACCATCATCTAATGCTGCCAACCGGCCAACCTGGGGCATATTTCTTGGGTTTCCCTCTACTATGAGCGTCTGGTTCACTAACTCTAGAAAGGAACTCATCCTGAAGATATTCACCTTGACCTAAATGTCATGTAGTAATCCATCCTCAATGTGCTTCACCATAGCCACGCCATCGCTTACCATACCAGTTGCAAAGAGAGACAACACAGTGAATGTAGCTTCATAGTCCATGACAGACATGTCTCCCAGCTGAAGACTCAAGAAATCCCGTGATCTCTCCTCTCTCAGTGTCTCGGTGTAGAACTACTCCAAGAACCTGTCCTAGAAGTCCTTCCATGCCAGTACCTCATGCCTATGAGCCTGAACATGCACATCCCCACAATGCTTCACTAGTCCTCACAGCATGTACGTCGCTAGCTTGACCCTCCGCCCTGGAGGCGTCTCGAGCTGCTCAGAGATCATCTTCATGCTCTCGATCTTATTCTCAGCTGCCTGTAGACCACCCTCACCCTGAAAAAAGTGGTGGGTGTTGTGACTGGAACACCTGCGTCAGATAATCCATAGATGGATCTTTACCCTACGTGCCTCTGTTGATCCCCAGCAAGACACACACTAGGCTCACTCGGAGCTGCTCGTCGAGCAACGACCCGAACGATGCCAAACCCGGCTGCTGTCCTGCCTGAACTGGATCTTGAACCTAATCCTATCCCTAAGCCCGTACCTGTGGCTCCAGCTTTGCCTGCAACAGATCCTGAACCTGATCCTGCACCTGCGGCACTATACCATCTCTAGTCTGATGCTCCATCTGAGTCGCCCAAAAGGAACCTGTTGAATAACATAAATGGTCAGAGAACCCATATATATATATATATATACATACTCAACTCAGATACGTAAAGTAGTAAAATTAAGTGCATAACTACTACCCTTATTCTCCCCCATCGCAACCTATGCCCCACGGCATCCCGGCCTCATGGCCTCCTTACCTTCCCCTATCAGGGCCAAGTATCAAAAGTACCTCAGGCAATGCCCGTCCTAACAACTAACGTTGCCTCAAACCGATGACCGAGTCAACCAATCCTGGTGATCAAAATCACCTCAACAGATAGTTCGTGCCTGCTCTCATAAGATCCATAACCAAATATCATGCACATGCAGTTCTATACATATAAATCATGGCATAAACATTGCAACAACAAGAAATTCTATCAGGAATTTCACATATTCACATTTCAGAGCATAAAAATCATGTAAATTGATTTTTATTCAGATGGTATTATCACTTCACAAAGCATACGTGCAATTATGAAATTGAAATACCCTAAAAATGTTTCTTTCAAAAGACAATAAAAAAAGCCTTTCCATACCAAGATCAGGTCCAATTCTCCCTTACCACACTAGGTCAAGGGTCACATATCACAATCAATAACATCACACACCAATTGAGCCACCAAGGTGGAAATCATATAAACTGTAATCTGAGAAAAAATCAAACTGAAATTACCACTCATGGAAACTTGGTCCATCTCTTATACCTAGGGATGCAGGCACCCACGAACCAGATAGAAACCCAGTTCCACTAACAACCTATCTCTAGTCTACCAATTCCTAAATAGTAAACCAGCAGAAAATAAAAGATAAGTCTCAATATCATTAGTAGCTAGTAAGAAACTACTACTAAATCCCTATCAAGAACTCCTCTGATACCACTTTGTAATGACCTGGACCCAAAAAACCTCCCAAATAGTGCTAAACGGGTCGGGTGTTATGACCGTAGGCGCACCTCTCCAAAGACGAAAGGATGACTACTACCAGCGAGGGACTTATAGGTACAGTGTGGAGGCTATCCCCTCAAGGAGGATAATAATAAGGGTACTGGTCTGAGTATAATAATAAAATTGCAATGCAATAAAAGAATCAGTAGACTCGAAACAGACCCTCAGAGCAGAAGCATAATCAATATAGATAAACAGAAGAAGCGGTAAATATAAACAACAGTAGCCGAAAAGAACACAAAAACATGATGATAACATGTAACTACTACTGAACAAAAAAGTATTCATCCAAAGCATGTCATACATATCTAAATATATAATGGGCGACAATGGCTAACCAACAGTAGCTAAAACAAGTAAGCATACTGATACAAAATAGAAAAGAATACAAAGTAACTCCAGCATGGTAAGACCCCATGGTCTATACCATCTTCATTCAACGACTAACGCAGCCCAGCTCCTGAAGCTGGCCTCCTTCCTGCACATAAATCCATAAAGTCTTCACGCATCCCAATGGGCCCGTGCAGGGTGTGAGAAAAATTTCAATAGGATACCACCCAATGGTGCGTACCTAATATAAGTGGTTATGCCAACATGCATTTATAATAAAAGCTGTAATAGAACAATGCACAAATAAACACAAACTCCACTGGTGCTCAGCAGCCATCATGGAGTGTCACCTACTTCAGCCAATGCCGGAATCTCTGTCATGTAACCCGGGACCATGTGCCACATGACACCACATGTCTCAAGTACCCACATCCCGAAGGAACACCCAAGAATAGAATCTCGACACCTTGTGCCTCCTGACACTTCGTGCCTCATGTACTGACGTCCCGAAGGAACATCCAAGAATTAACCTGGAGGAACAATGATGTCTTCCTTCAAGTAACCTATCCAAAGGGACATCGATATCTACCCTCAAAAATGGTGAGCCTCAGCCCCCAACCTGATAGACTCAATGCTATCCCCTGAAGGCTCCTCACCTCCCATGTGGCTTTCTACGACAGGCACCCCCAACCAAAGTACCTAAACCGCAACTAACAGGGGCCTCTACCCACACGAGTGGTCAAAACCACCTCATCACGGAGTATCTCTGTGTGCATAGTACTTAATGTTCCGGGTAAGAGGTAATCACCAAAATAGTACCTATGCCACCACACATCTGACACCTCATGTACATGTGACCATTATGCTCAAGTCCGATGGCCACGCCATCCAAGTAACCCGGGCCATGCCCAACCTGAAAGTCATACTACCTCAAGCTCATGTCAATGATGCCCAATCCCATGGTCAAAACCACCCAAAGTAACCCGGGCCAAGCCTATCTTGTGATTGGCATCACTCAGCAATATCCAGGCCATGCCCAACACCACCCAAAGTGTCCAGCATATGCAATTTTTCAATTTCATATATAACATATTTAAACAGAAAACATAAACATGCAAAAAATTCTAAATTGTTAAATTGCCCTAACCCAATTGTTAACAACCATCAGCACTGATGTCTTGAATTCCTCTAATAATTTATATCTGGATTAATAAATTAAAATCAAAATTTTATAACAATATAAATCAAATATAACCATTTTGGCATCCCCTGGCCAAAATGCCCCAATGGGCTATGACCCATCACCCGACCTCTCTCAAGAAAACTGGTAAAAGGGCATACCCAAAGGCATCCCATAGGTCCATAAACAATGCAATAAGCAATAACAGATAAAACTGGGTCCTGCTCAAAATACCTGAAAACGCTCTGAAGGCTGCGTCACCCAAATGAATATAAAAACACAAAAATATATTTACACCACCTACCTGAGTCTCGTACGATTCTACTCCTCCAGTAACATCATCTAATTGGGACTAGGATGTGATAGATCTACAAAATAATCCAAACCTCTCAAACCCATATAACTCATTCTAGAACATAAATCAAATGAAACTGCTCAAGGGGATTAGAGGTCTTACCGATGGGGTTCCAACACATCTAATCGGGATCAGATCTGACTTCATACAAAGAAACATGAGCAAGAACAAGGTCTGGTCAGCTTGGTTTGAAAAACCCGGCCGAACATATGAGGTTCTGCCTCAATACGTGGCTACATCCCATTTTAACACACAAAAAAAGAAACCACACGGCATGTTCTTTAGGACTACACGTCGTGTATATCATTAAATTGTTCATTTGGCAGCTGGAATTCCACTGAATTACTTTCTAGAACCTACCGACATGAGTACATAGAATGTACCTATGGGTACACGGAATTTACTCGGTTTCCCTTCTCTTCCTCGCCGACTTAACCAAACTCCATGTATATCCCTCATACACTGCTAGATTAGACAGTGTGTCCAAGGTGAACACAGCATGTATCTGGTTTCAACGATTCTCCCCGGCCAACAGACCTACACGCCATGTATAGCCGCCACACGTTCTTGGGTACACGGTGTGTCTATAACTACATGCCATGTAGTAAGAAATTTTGTACAGGGTCATCACACAACATGTACTTAGTGAGCACATGGTCAGTACTCTCTTAACCTATACACGGCGTGTACTTAAAGTAGACGGCGTGTAGTCTGGAAATTTCTACAAATTGTCCATTTTCTCCAGTTTCCTCAGAATCAAGTCAAAAATTCAAACAGGGTCAGGATTTTGACCCGTTCTAAAAACCCTAGTTATTATAGTGAGCTTAACAAAATCACGATAAAGGAAATGTATCCTCTCCCCCGAATTGATTAATTTTTCGATCAGCTGCATGGAGCACAACACTTCTCCAATGTGGATTTTCAGTTAGGATATTATCAATTAAGGGAGATTAAGGAAGATATCCCGATGACTTCATTTCATACAATATATTGGCATTGTGAATTCATAGTAATTTCTTTCGGACATACTAATGCTCCAGAAATATTTATGGACTTGATGAATAGAGTCTTTAGAAATTTCCTCGATAAATTTGTGGTAGTCTTTGTAGATGATATTCTAATATACTCCAAAACCAAGGAGAATCACGAGGAGAATCTAAAAACTATACTAGAGACCTTGCAGAAGGAGAACCTCTATGAAAAGTACATAAAGTGTGAGTTATGGTTGAAGGAGGTCTCATTCTTGGGTCATATCATCACAGGCAATGGGATATCTATTGATACCTCCAAAGAAGATGCAATTGAGGGATGGTCGAGGCTAACCTCTATAATGGATATCCGTAGCTTCTTGGGGATAACTGGATATTATCAACTATTTGTGAGAAATTTCTCACTATTGTCAAACCCTCTTAGTAAGCTAACTCGAAAGGGAGTAAAGTTTTCATGGAGTGATGAATTTGGAGAAAGCTTCAAGGATTTTAAAGGAGGCTTATCACTACTCCCATGATTACTTTAACCACAAGTGGAGAACTATTTGAGTTATTTAGTGATTCTTTGAAGAAGGGAATGGGTTGTGTGTTGATGAAAAATGACAAATTCATTGCCTATGCTTCAAGGAAATTTAAATTTCATTTGCAGAATTATCCATCACATGATTTGGCGTTGGTTTTAGTGATGTTCTCTTTAAAAAATTAGTGGCATTATCTATTTGGGGAGAAGTGTGAAATAAATATGGACCACTAAATCCTCAAGTATATATTCACACAGAAATAGTTGAACATGTTCCAACAAAGATGGTTAGAGCTGATCAAATACTATGACTGCACAATCCATTACCACCCTGGGAAAGCGAACAAGGAGGAAGATGATCTTTGTAGAAAGGAACCAACAATTCTATCATTGATGAGAATTGAGAAGGATCCAATATTCTTAGATTTGATGAATATTGACAAGGGAATCATAAAGAAGGGAACATAATTAACCTTTTCACAAATGATTTCTCAACCCTCTCTTTTAGAAAGGGTAAAGGAAGCTCAAAAATACGATGTGGGAATTCAGAAGTGAGTGGAAGATATAAAAAAAGGAAATCCTTTGAGTTCAATGTTAATTAAGAGGGAAATGTGACATTTGGGGAAATACTATGTGTTCCACCATGTCTAGAGCTGAAGAAGGATCTTTTGGATGATGCGCAAAGTTCAAATTTCTCAATCAACCCAGGAATCAAAAAGATGAATCGAGATCTCCAAGAGAATTATTGGTGGGATAATATGAAGAAGGAGATCGTAGAGTATACATCAAAGTTCCTGGTGTGTCAGTAAGTGTAGGCAGTGATGTAGAAGTCTAAGTGGATGATGCAACCATGGACCATACCTGCATGGAAATGAGAGAACATCACTGTGGAATTTTTCACCGGACATGTGATGACATCCAAAAGAAACAATGCAATCTAGGTTATTGTGAATTGTCTTAAAGAGTATGCACACTTCATTTCAATTCAGGAGGATATCTCATTGGATCAAATGGCATGGATATATATTAGGTAAGTGGTAAGGATGCATGGAGTACTACTATATATTATATCTAATTGAGATCCAAGATTCACCTCTATGTTTTGGATGATTCGTCAACATGATCTGGATACTGAACTAAACATAAATACAGCCCATCATCTTGAAACTGATTTCCAATCTGAGATAACTATTCAGACACTGAAGGATATGTTAAGATCATGTTCTAAGGACTTCAAAGGAGGGTGGGACCAATATCTTCCACTGGTTGAATTCTTCTACGATGACAGTTTCCACTCAATCATCTGAATAGAACATTATAAATCCTTTTATGGGAAGAGGTTCATAACACAAACATGTTGGGATGAAGTTGGTGAGCATAAGCTTCTAGGACCGGAAATGGTCGAAGAAATTGTGGAGAAGGTGAAAACCATTCAGCAGCATATCAAGGCAACCTAGAGTTTCTAGAATAGTTATGCAGATAACCATTGATGATACAAGATTTTAAAGTTGGAGACATGGTATTTCTATGAATATCTCCATGGAATAAGGTCATGATGTTTGGAACGAAAGGTAAGTTAAGTCCTAGGTACATTGTCCCCTTCGATATTCTTGATCATGTTGGAGTTGTGCCCTATCGACTAGCACTTCCACCTACCATGGACAAAGTACATGATGTATTTCATGTATCCCTCTAAAGGAAGTTCCTACCAGAACCTTCACATGTAATCTCTTCAAAGGTAGCATAGATAGAGGATGAACTTTCTTATGAGGAGAAACCAGTGAAGATCATAGATTGTAGGGGAAAAGTTCTATGAAATAAAACAATTCCTGCCATAAAGGTGTTGTGAAGAAACCACATGTTTGAAGAAGCGAAATGGGAATTGGAGGAAGTAATTAAGCTGAGTTACCCAAATCTGTTTTAGTGTGGGAAATGTAAATTTCGAGGGTGAAATTTCTTAACGGGGGAACATTGTAATGACCCAAACCTTCATTAATGTAAATTCCTCATGATCTAATTAAATGTCTTATTATTTTAATATAAAATATTAACATCATTTGTTTTATGTTTTTGGATTTTAAAATACCGTTATGAATTGTGATCATTGCTAATATAGTCGTTGAATAGTGATCAAATGATTAGAATAAAAAAGGGATTTAACAAATCCAATTTACTCAAACAATGGAAGTGATATCCTCAACCAATAGACTTGCCCCGTACGAAGCCCATTTGTTGGAGCTCGGAATGTAGGTGGTGTCGTTGGGATTTTCTCTTGACCAAAACCAAGATGATCAAGAACATGTTATGCTTGAGTGGAACTGACTACGATAGAAGTGGAAGTTAATTGAGATTAGCAACCGAGTGATGTTATCTGAGCCACCCCAAGAGTCTGTCACCACCGCACACTTTACCCTTTGGTCATATGTGGGTGTTATAAGGGGTAATGTAACAAGACCATAGCACTATGATTTTGTTCATTAATTTTATATATAATAGTGAATATATATTCATTTTATTATTTTCACATTGTAAATAGTTTTTAAAAGACAAATAGTATTTTTAGTTAATATTCAACTAAAAAATATTTTTGATGAATTAATGGATATCTGAATTAAATAATATTTTAATAATATTTTAATATTATTAAATTACTTAATTATAAATATAAATGATCATATAATATTATGAATGCAGTTGTAATTTTTCATATGGATTGAAAGTCGTTTTTGTCAAAACCCATGATTTTTTTTATTAATGTAGATTATTATTTTAAATGTAAAAATTCACATATTTAGAAATTTTTTTTAATAAAATTAATATTAATTTCATAATCAGGATGTCAAAATTATCCAATGGTGAATTTTTCATATTTTTTTGAGACAGTAGAATCTTTGGGTAAAAAATAAATTCGTTTAAATAAATAATGTGTTTTATGACATCCTAATGACCCAATAATGATGTAATAAAATATTATAAACCATATTTTCAGAAAATATATGTTTTACCACTAAAATAATGTGATTTTTGGTTTGTTTGATTTATTTTACAATGCTTTAGTGCAACATTCAAGGCTAATAAAACATTTGGTCTTTTTAAATTGTTTTCCTTGAGAGTGTGACTCACATCCACATAAGCAACCATATTATTTTAAGTTTTTTGTTCATTGGCCATATAAAATGTTTTTTCCAATCAACTTTGTAAAAAACCATGGAAAAAACCACTGGCTGGTCAGTGTTTTTGATTAGTTTAATGTGAGGTGTCCCAAACCTAAATAATAAAGAATTCCCTCTCTTTTCCTATATAAACCCACCCAAGCTCCCACTTCCTCTTCACTCAAAGACATCATATTTCGACCAAAACCTATCCTCCTCTCTCTATAATCCTACCAAGGTTCCCCAATCTCCAATTAAGCCTCTCTCATGCCTCTCAAAAACCATTGGGATCACACTTCCTAGTAAGGGATTCCAACTTTTCTCTTATTATCCAAGTTTCTTAATATTGATATGACCTTTTATTTTCTATTAAAAATGTTGAGGTATGATTTATCACATTCCCCATACGGTCGTCTTTATGTTTGGATGATGGAAAACCCCTTTCTCTCTCATTTATTCTTCCCATGTACAACTGTTACCATGCCGAAATTCCATGAGGGATTTCTCACTCCTATTTTACATCGAAGTAATTCTTTTGTATTATGCATCTATATTACATTACATTTGTTGGGACATGTATCTATATGAACCCCTTACTTTACATTATATGTAAATATTTTGAGACACATTTTTCTCTCTCATCAACCTTTTTCATTATTCCTTATGTCACTATGTTATGCTGTTGAAATTGAACCACGTTTTTCCAAGCCAAGATCATTGTGCAGTGGATACCATAACCATGTCTCAATCATGGTTATTCACATTTATGAACATATACACATTTAATGGTACTTTAATGTATTTATTCCGAGTTAATTAATTGTGGAATTACATATGATGTTGATTTAATTCCATGTTACATGATCCATGTGGCTCATGTATGCATGAAATGAAATGTTTAAGAAGGGTGTTCCCTGATAGCGCTCCAATGCAATGGGTAAAGTATAGTATCATGATACATCATGTTCAATGAGTGTTGACTCATGCTAATTCAAATGAAATTATGGTATACTCGTGATTTTTTTGCATTGAGGGTTTACTCATGATCCATGTGCAATGAGCATTGGCTCATGCTAATTCCATGTTAAGTGTTGTTGCCACCTTTCCATGTTATGATTATCATTATTTATCATTCCTTTATGTTCATGATTCACTTTTGATCCATTGATATTTCTATTGTCTAACATGTATTGAATTCCTCATGTTATTCCATTCTTATTCCCTTACTGGGCTTTATCGCACACCCTTTTCTTATGAATGTCCTCAAGTTATCCCATGAAATTCTATGTACGAGGGAATTTATTGGTCATGTAATGGAATTTTTCAATAATTTTGTTGTGTGTTTCATGTTTTAAGTTGTTATGTAATTACCCTAACCCCCAAATACACTAGACCTCTCAATCATCCATGTTGTATCGAGTGAAGAGTTTGGGTAATAAATCATGTTTAATTGTGCAATAAAGAGAAGAGTTGTCATATAAATCACTTTGAAAACAATTTTCAATACCAAAACAACCAAAAAAATGAATAAGAGATATCTTTTCTTTTAAAAACATTAAGGCTAAAAGAGGAATCCAAATATCAAATAACGATTATGGCGGTGGAGAGTTCATTTTCACTGCATAAGTTAAAAACATTCATTTTGTCATTTAGTAAAATGATTTGTAGAAGAAATATTCCCTTTGAATAATGTTAAAAGTAAAATGGGTTTATTATACACCTTTTAAAACCAGTAGGTGTATATTATCAAAACATAATTTAATGAATGAATATTGAGAAGAAGTCCCTTACCTCGTGTCTGAATTGACTTGTTCATTCTTTACTTTCCTGAATAATAAACATAAGTTAACATTACTTTATTTAGCATATTTTTTAGGTTTATTATTACTTTTATATCACTTATTACCATGATATAACAATTATTTAAATATTTAAGTTCATATCAGAAATTTTGTCGATGTTCGGAACTTGAGTCAAAAAATTGAACTTGTCATAATTATAAATTTTCCATGCAGTCAAAACTCTATTATATCTAGAATGATATTCATAATTTAGATATCATATATATCAAATATATAAATATTTATAATAGTCCATATCATTTGGATATAATAAATGAAATTCACCGTTCATGGGGACGATAAGTCGTACGTACGAATGAATGCTACTTTCATTTCTTTTTCGTATTTAAATTAATGAAAACTAAATGATACAAAGGTATATTATAATTAAAGTATAATATATATGTTATATATGTTATATATGTTAAATAATTCAAGTAATTCAATCCTTTATAAGTTCCATGTATAGCATGAATGAGTCATATCACTTTGAGGAGGTGGTAGTGTGCACTTCCTCAAAAAAATTATAGTATTTATAAAACATTAAAAGCATAAAGGTGAGTTATAAATGAGAATTAAAGGTGAATAGAGATAAAATAAATATCTTATATAACATATATAAATAATGTTCCATCATAATGGCCACCACAATAGGTGGTAGGAGAATATTGAACAATCATCGTTTTGTGATGCAATAGTTCGCCGTTCATAGAAACAGTATGTTCTATATCAATTAGAAGAAGGTGTGAGTACATGTAGTTAGAATCCATCTAAAAAAACTAGTATATCTTTGAATACTGGTGTTTTTATGCAAAAAAATAATAATAATAGCATTTTCAGTGGAGAAGGAAAAAAGGAAATGTACTTGAGAGAAGATGTTACGTCAAATCAAGTAAATTCTTTTGATTTGAGCCCAAGGGCTCTCTTGAATTTCTTTTTGCATAGGGGAAGGTTTTTAGGAGGAAGTAAGGGATATTGGAAGCTTATTTGGGCATATTTTGGATGATTATATTGGATTTAGTGATGTGAGCAATGGGTTACAGTTGGTGTCCTTTTATAAGAGGGTGGAAGGGCACTTTAGGAATGTTTAAAAGTATTATTTTATTATTAAATTATTTTCGAATTCAAAAAAAAAGTGTTATATTTAGAATATCATAAGAATATAGGTCTAAATTATCTCATAAAACGTGTTTTAGACAAGTTTAGGTCACAAATTTGACCTTATATTTTAGATTTAACACTGAGTTATCTTTTTTAACTTTTACCATGTCTTCTTAAATATTCATAATATGTGGATACCATAGTTACTCGAAAATGAAAATCAACCCAAAAATGGATCATTAATGAAATTTTCAACATAATATATTTCATTATTCTATGTCTGATATTTTTAGTACTATTATATCATTTAATAAAATATTAATTGATTTAAAAACTCAATTATGTCAATTTTTATACTATTCATATCATGGCTTTTTAAAAATCAATAACAACATGATTCCTACAAAAAATCATAATTATTTAAATATAACAAGTCATACTCAACCTTTAAAATTTTTTATGTGATAAAAAGTTCCAAAAAAAGTTATTTTAATATTTATAATCACATTTATTTTAATCATTCATTAATATGGTAATCACTACATCATCTTTGTGTCATAAATAAATTTATTTATATGATATCTAAAAATTATAAACAAAATACTATGATGTAGGAATTCATTATAGATTTTTAATGAATCTTTATAGTCTAAAAGATAACTTATATAACCCCATATAAAAATTTATTTACTAAAATATACATCTTTAGGTTATATTTTCCTTAACATTAAATTAAAAGTAATTAAATGTCATTTTCACTCACAAGTGGCTCCATGGGGTCCTAAAATTGACCCAATGATGCCCATGGTTTGGAATATCTCATACACTAGGTTTAGGACTTGTATTGGGGTAAATTAATTGTATTATAATATTATGTTTTACCCTTATTTACCATATTTACCTTTTAACCATGGTAAATGAAATAATTACTTATGTTACTATTCATAATGTCTAAAAATAAAAGATACCTATTTACACTATTTGGACGTCTTGATTCCAAATATGTAATACGTTTTACCAAATTCAAAACATATAATTTTCAAAAATTAATTTAAAATTAATCCTCATTGTCCTAACCAAAAAACATGTTTTTAAGATTGAAATACAACCAAAAGATTGACATTTGTGTATTTACAATTTCAAAGTGTAATTACATACAAAGCCCAAAATTGGATTAAATGATAAAAATAAAATCCAATTACACTTTAAAATAAAGTAAAATTAATATCTATCTATATAAATAAAATATATTAAAAGGCATTTTTGACTTAAAATGCAGTATTTTCACTATTCATTAAAAAATAAACCTTTTCAGAAAAATACCAAAAATTTGCCCAAAGAAAATTTTTATGTCCCACTTCTATATAAGAAATTTATTTTCTAAAATGGAACAAATAAAAGTGACAAAAACAATATTTAAAATGGTTTCTCCATAAAAAAGTGGTAAAACTACCATTTAAAAATATTTGAGTATTTGTGCTTAAATTTGGATTCATTTTTATTTTAAGCCTATAAATATATTGGATAAATTTAATGACATTTAAAAATAATTATAATCATAATATGGTTAGTTATGTTCATTCTAGCCCATACAACGTGTAGGTATTAACTACTATTTAAAATAAAAATAAAATATTAATATTTTTCTAAGTATGACTCAGCCTTGTGTGAAACAAAATATTTTGGAAAACCCATTGTTGTGTGTTGGGTACTCCATTGAACATATAATCCCCATTAAATTAAAATTAATATTTAATTTGAATATGATTTTAGAGAAACTCATTGTCGCATGTTGGGTATGCCATCGAACATAACATCCCCTTTAAAGTAAAATTAATATTTAATTCACAAATATTAATAAATATGAAAATGTTATATTCTTTATTTACCTAGGATGTTACATGTAGTCACTATGAAGGACCTCCTTACATCGAGTTCAAGAAGTGAGAAGGTCCTCCCCTCACTGTGGTCTTCCTTGAAGGCACTCCATAGGGAATATTATATATGGATACTCCCTATGTTTAGACACTGAGCTAAAATGGTAGTTGATGATATTGCAGAACAAACTGTGAAGGTCCTCCTCGCAATCAAAATTCACACAGGCAAGAATATATGACCCTCACCAAGCCATTAATGAAAAATCCCTCATTTTCTAAAGTTCATGGAATGATGGAGTTATAAATGTTAGATAATCTATCTATGACAAGTGAAATGCATTTTCTTCTAGAAGATGATCTGGGGTCATACTAATGTTACAAGCCTCCCATGAACCATTCCTATATTGAAAAAAATTCACCATACCCTTATTCCAGGGATGATGTATTTAAGAAGCACCCTAATTGGGATGACCATGTAGAAGTCTTCCATAAAAATTCGCCAACGTATTTGCTTTTAGTGGGAAGAAATTTCACTATAGATGACATAAGCGTTATGGTTTATCCCACATCCACTTCTCAGTTCACCTTATTGAGAGAATTGTCTGAGGAATTCATACATATAATTCATCTCAACATCTAGACAGTTGAATTCAAAATTCTTACACTATGATGGGTATGAAATATGTGTTAATATATTGGGAGGGATTTGTAGTCAAATTGATATAGAATGCATTCCATCTGCAAGGTGTCCACAATATAAGAGGTGAAAGAATGATCTCAAACTAGTATGCCTCCACTCACTACACATGTTGTGTTGCATTATTAGTGATGCACCATCTGTTGTTCTTATGCGGGTTTGGGGAGATCATGGAGCACTGCACTTCACCCCACTTAATATCCAGAAGATCCCATTGGAAATGAAATCCTATAATGTTATCATCCCAAGACAATATCCAAATGAAATACATGTTCAGGAATGGTGGATTTATCAACAAGAATCGGCCTTGAGTAGGACTCAAAAGCATTAGGCCCTAGAAGCGAAATCTATTAAAATTCTATTGAAGCAGTCCGAAAAGAAAATTAAGAAGTCTTCTCACCAATGTGAATCCAATAATCAAGGAATATAGATGTCCTTGGAAGAAAATAATTGACATGCTAACCTGACACCATATCCATCTCACCCTCAAATGGGAATTCGTAAGATCAAGAAAGTGGTGATAGCAGTAGCAACTGACACAGTATGGGATCAACTACATCCTATAAACTTGGGGGAATTTTTAACACAAAATCAGCCCATAATACCAAAAAATATTGTCCAAGGTACAATGAAAAGGGAACGAGTGCAACCCCAGCCCGTAGTTTTGGGAGCATTTTTACCTCAGTGTCCATCCCATCAGATGTATGTATTTTTCCACTATGGGAGAACAATGAGTAAAGAGGTTACCCACTCTATCCAATCTCATTACTTGTGTCCCTTGAAAATAAGACAAATGGAAAAGTCATGTAATGTTTCATTTCTAGTTATCCATCATCATGAAATAGAAGAAGACCCCAGAATGGAAGGATTAGATATAATAGAGGATGCAATAATATTTCCTACCATTCAACACCAAGTACACCCCCATGTGGTATGAAATAGTGAATTTCGAATATTTCATTCCCACATACCACATTGAAAATGATACAAATAATGATGATGTGGAGAATATGGATCTCTCAAAGAGGTTTTACACATCAATCCTAATGGTGTGTCTGCCCAAAACCCATGATAATTCCTAAACATGTGAAACCCTTTAGCCAATCCATCATTACCTCCATTGTGAATTACTAAAAACCTGAAGAATAAGGGAATATTCGATCATGAAGAACCTCCCCCTCCTCATGAAAATAATTCTATGATGCTTGAGAATAATTCCCTCGATTTGAAGAATAAATTAAAGAGTTTAGACTAATTAACATTGAGCCGCTTCTAGTGAGTTTTCCTACCATATATGATCCCTAGGAAAAGCTTCAACATAAAATCCCAACAAGTGTACCTATGAAATAATGGATCCTCCTAGAAAATGAAGCAAGTCCAAAAAAATCATCCATGGTAGTGTCATGACTGTCATTCAACCTAAATCAAATTTTCATAGGAAACCTTAACTTCCCTTACATGAGGAAACAACTGGAATAAATTCTAGAAAATCCATAAAGGATTACCTCGGTCGAGTATCAACATCATGTATTAATAGCACCCAACCTGGAAAAATCTACACCCTACTGCACACATTGTTTCTCAAGTCCAACAAGCCACACATCTATGTATCATGAATACCATCGAGTCATTAGAAATTCTATTAAAATCCATGGTATGTTGACATTACCTGATACAATTGGAATGGAATGAATATCCCGATAGTGTATTCCATGTCATGCCACCACAAAATTTTGGGAACCCCTTATGCCAAATGATTAATGGTTTAGGTTACATTGAACAATATCTGGTGCATTATGAATCTTGTTTTGATCCCAGAATGGGAATACCAATTATGCAAGAATTATTGAAACTCAGATTCTTTGTGTGAACCTTGTAAGTTTTAGCCTTTGTATTCTACACTAGTTTTCCATATATTCAATAACATACATTGAGGGCCATAGATATTAGTTCCTCCACTAGTTCAGTTCAACATTTTTATAGACAACACTCAGTGAACTCATGAACTGAAAACTGTGGTAAAATGGGAGGGTTTCAGTCTTCATTACTATATTGAAAGGTCTAATTTACTCCCTAATATGACTACTCCCCCAATATGATATTCTTTCCATTTTCATTGAAAATATCCCTTATGATATGGGAACTCAACTCATCCAAGTAAAGTATACAATTGGGTTCTAGTATTTCTTTCAAATTGACTATAGAATGGAGAATTCATGGCAATATCATTATCGAGAAGACCAAGTAAAAGAAACCAAACATGCACCAAGGTGAAAGTGGGATTTGAAAAAAATCATATTTCATGCCAAAAAGAGATGAATATACCAGAACCACCCCTCCAAATAGGACTAGAACCACTTCCCACCAAATTGAACCACATGAAAAGTCACTGAGGCTGAGTCGTCATCTGATTAGGAACTGATTTTTGGATCTATTAATTTCATTAACTTAATGGATCCATTCTATGATGAAGATTATGGATGTGAATCCATGTTCTCTAAACCTAGTTGGAGATATAGAGGATGAAGATTAATAATCTAAGTATACCTCGGATGACATAGTCATGGAAGAAACCCAATTCTAGACTGCACTCCTACACCATCATTCAATGTTGAGGAAACTTGTCCAAGAGCCCTTCAGTAGACCCAATAGAAACACGAAAGTCTCTATACCTCCATTGAAAGAAAATATGGCCCAATCATCATGGAATATCCATTAGAAGAGGAAAAACATTGGTCTCCCCATAATATAGGTAGACCTTCTCGACTAAATTCACAAAGTACAAAAGAACTACCCTACAGACCACTTCATCTTCATCCATTGCTCAATCCCCTAAAGAACCTATGAAAGAGAATCCCTATGTGGGGAAGAAATGGACTTTAGATCATAAATATGACATCCTAAAACCATTGGATTCAGTACCATCCATGTTTTCAATCCTAGATGCCATGAATTTGTTAAAAGATCCAAGGGAATCCCTTATAGAAGATTTTTTAATCCCCTAGAAGTATGAAGTTGAAGTAACCACCCTCAAAGTCTATCAGATAGAGAAAAATCTTTCATAATGACATAAGATCACCTCATTCAAGATAAATATGAAGACTTATTCAATCAAGGATACATATAGCCCTTATATGTGTCATGAACGAAAAACAATGTTGATATCCAAAAAGTATTCATCGACAATGGGTTCGGTGTTAATCTCATTCCACTGAGGACAATTCGTCGATTGTGAAACAAGGAGTATTTCGTGATTACCTACACCACAACCTTTCTTGGATATTATTATATTAAGCTAAATCCATTTTTCCAAATGAGGCTCAGAAAAAAATTTGGTGACCTCATGGTCGACTCAAAATATTTTTGGCCTAGAAAAACACAGCCTTCAACATCATACTGGGAAGTCCTTGTTGTATCAAAATGAAACGATTCCTTTATCATACAACCAGTGCATCAAATATTGCAAAAACTGACAGAATGTATCACTACATTCCAAAAAGACCCTATTCTAGTATTTATATTTACACTATATCAATGAATTATTATTTTAGCATTAAAGGAAGAACCAGTCAGTCGATGGAATTGATTGGGTCACATCCCCAAAAAAAATTGTAAGTGGCCCCTATCAACCCTCTCAAGCATACCAAAAAAGAATATAGACATTCAATTAATCATTTTGAGTCCATAAGTCCAACTTTTTATGCATATTCAACAGTTTTCAAGATTTCAGTCACAGCCGGTGGGCCTCACAGTGTTGAATATTCCACTGGACCCTAGAAAAATGGTGAACTCTCGAATGGAAATGCCCCCAGTACATCTTTAGGGCCCTAGATGATACTCACCTCAATCACTAAGGTAGGAGATAAATAATAAATTTTTCATTCCATCACTCCATCCTCTAAAGAAGATTCCTCACTGTCAATTGAATTAGAAGAAGTTGCATCAGCCTCTAATTGCCAATATTGTGACATTTCTCTCATCTCTAGAGAGCTCATCTGAAAAATTATTTCATGATTGAAAGAACAAGATGATATGGATAAAGAAAAATAAAAAGACTCAGGGATTCCCCTCCGTTATTTTAGGAGGGTCTCTCTACCACTATTGAAACACTCTGGTAAATAAACCTTGGTACCGAAGAAGACCCACATCCCACTCTGATTAGTGTGTCCACGTCTTCTGATGAGAAATATATATATATATATAGTTCATTAAAGAAAACACATATTTGTTCATCTTGAAATATTCATAAATGCAATGGATCAATCCAGATGTGGCCACTCACCACGTAGTCCTTCCATAAGACCATTATAATTACAAGAAATCCGCCAGAAGGACACACCAGTCACATACTTCCAAAATAGAGTATTAAGACTAAAATATCATCAATGAATACAAAATTTGGAATATCCAATATCCCATATGTATGGAAAACAAAGTCTCTATCAAGAAAAAGAATTTTTAGATCAAATTCAGTATCAATTCCAAGGATCTCAATCGGCACTACCCGAAAGATGATTTCCCGGTCTCGATCACAAATTTATTTATCAATGATACTACCATATAAGAGAATCCCTTGTTCATGGATAGTTATTCATCATATAACTATATATTAATGGCCTATTATGTTGAATAAGCCACAAAATTTAGGTCCCCTGGGGATCATTTGTTTACAAGGTAAATCCCTTTGGTTTTAAAATTCCAGTTCTACATACCAATGTAACATGAATCAAATTTTCAGAACCTTCCTAGAAATTTTTATTTATTGCTATGTGGTTGATTTGGTTGTTATGTTGGAATAGCGCTCAGACCACCTACCAGATCATGAAACTGTTTTCAGCATACTCTGACAACATAGTTTGAAAATGGACCCCCTAAAATGTAATTTAGGTGTCACCTCAGCGAAATTCATTGTCTTTTTTGTACGTCACTATGGGGTCTAAGTCGACCGTCAGAATAAAAGATCCATCCTTGGAAAGTCACATACTCACAACCTCACAATATTTTGATGATATCAATGTAATGTGTCTTGGATTTGGTTCATTATATTCAACTATATAATAAAATGGTTCCTTTCTCCAGGTTGATGAAAAAGGGGGTAGAATATCAATGGACTGATCATAGTCAGATATCATTTTACATTTTTAAGAATATCTTTTAAACACACTAGTTGAAATTATTCATATAAAAGGAAGACCAATAATTCTATATGGGAATTCCATGGAGAAATCTCTAGGGGAATTCCTTATTTAGAAGATTGATGATGGTAGTGAAAACAAGAATTATTATCTCATCCCTACATTTATCGAGGCTAAGACAAGTTATTCGAATATCAATAAGAGATCTCTATCCCCGATAATTATGCTAAAATATATGAGGAATTATCTAAAACACCAAGACCTCCATTTTATATCTTTTAGAAACCCAAACAAGTATATTTTCAACTATCCCATGCTATCTGGATGTCTGTCGCAGTGGGCAATCATCCTGCAATAATTCGATATACAGTTCATACCACGGAAATCCATCAAAGTCATGACGTTAGCTGATAAAAAGGTAGAACACCCATCAGTAGAAACAACCACATTGAATGACTAACTTCCAAATGAAAAATTGTTCCCAATTTAGGAGGATTCCTATGTAATGGAAATGAATTTTGGTGCCGCATCTAGAAGCCGGATTGGAAAACGTATGATTGATCCCAAGCATAACAAAGTAGGGCTGGGAGTCAGACTCATATCCCCATTGAAGTCAATATTTCCTTATGCCTTCTTAATATCAAAAGGGTGCATGAACCATGGTATACAGTATCAGTAACTTATTACAGGCCATAATTTTGAACATCAAGAATAAGAAGAACATCTGAAGATAGAAGGTGATTTAGAACTGGTCATCACGCATGCCCATGGTGACTACTCTATCAAGAAAGGGGAGTTGATCCCTTTGATGAACCATGCCTGAGAACTGATGACAGAGTTACCATTAGAGTTTCCTTTGAATTATGTCCCATAATCACAAAATGTGATGGATGATGCATTAGAAACCGCAGCCATATCTCTAGCCCACCGAGATCAGAGAGAAACTATCATCATTTAGGCCCACTACTAACCAGTTTTTCCATTTTATTAGGCCAAGGCTAATAAAATAAATGATATCAGTCCCATATCTGAGCCATATAGTCCTACCATAGGATGGATGACTCCCATTACAAATTAACTTAAAAGGAAGAAATCCGAGCATATAGGGCTATAAGGGAACATGTATGGAGATGATTAGTCATCTCAATGTTGTATGACATCACAATATATAAAAATATACTCTATAATTGGCACCTTGATGGGTCCTTCTCAGGTTCATTTATGTAGTATATATCAACATCATCATGAAACAAGTACATGTAGGAGGTTATGGGGAACACCAATCAACATCCATGCTCACTCATCAATTTCAGAGGTTTGGGTACTATTGGAACACTATACTGATAGATTTTCCTCACTTCACCTAGAAGTATCACTCCTATTATGTTTATTCCAATTTAATCCACCACCCCTTAAAGTTACTTCACACAACCAATTACTCCTTCCTATTTACCCTATGGGGAATGGATGTTTTGGGACCATATAGTCCTACTACATCCACAAAATTCAAGTATATTCTCATAGTGACAAATTTTGTTTACAAATGGGCAAAATTCACACCCCATAAAGTGGTTGGGGAGAGAATTATTTTTAGATTTGACAAATCCAACATCATCACCATATTTTGTGTCCCTCAAAAAATAGTAAAAGAAAAATACACCAATTTAAACTCTATTTAATTTGATAATATATATATGGATTATAGAATCAAGGCCAATAGTTCATCTTGCTGCCATGTAGTGGCCAATGGACATATAGAGGCCTTCAACAAGACCCCATCCAACATACTCAAAAATATAGTTGAAAAAGATAAGAAATCATGGGCAAAAAAACTCCTCCATGCTGGTTGGGCTTACTAAACCATGACCCACGCTACCACTAAAACAACCTTGTACTCATTAGTATAAAATATAGAGGTAGTTCTACCCATTGATATTCAACTGTCGTCGCTTCTTGTCACAGTCTGTGATCAAGTTTCCACACATTAACAATCCTAGAAATGGTTCAATGAGATGGAATAAATGTTTCATGACCCACCTTCTTTAAGATGAGTAAATGAATACAATGATAATGAGACCTTCCTTCCTCATGATGATAGAGAGAAAATGACCCACCAATCCTACCTCTAATAGGCCCCAAGGTGGCGATCATCTGTAAAGTTATAAAAATCACAAAAAAAATGGGAGGCATTACCCTTTTTAGAGTAACCAAGATTGGGAGATTAAATTTATCAACCTCAAAACAACTCCAATAAACATATATAAAAAGAAACAAAAATCCATCCACATGCATGTTTAAAGTAAAACTACTAGAAATATAAGAAAAAATCAAAAGTAAGTACCAAAATAAAACTATGTAGCCACATAGAAATCATTCCCAATGTGCGATCTAGTAAGGTAAAACACGATCCACATAATTTCCTTGGAAATCTAAATATAATTTTATATAAATTGAGTGATCATACAAGTATAATCATTACGGAACACCCAATTTTAACAGTTCACAAGTGGTCGAGGTATACTAAATCCCTAGTGAGAAAAATACAAAAACTCTAAAAACACCTAACAAGGTATACTATACACCCCAACCACACAAAGTAACAGACACCAAATAATGCTAGTCATGTAATGTAATAATAAAAGAACATCAATATTTGGGTACCCTACACCATTTTCCACTAGTTAACTACTCATCGCTAATGACAAACATCCTGATTCTACCATGATCTTCCAAAATCCCCGCTATAACAACCTGCCTGGAGACAAGTGGTCATCACACATACCACATCCTGACCATAATCAGTTAGGTCTCATCCTGAATACTCAGGGGAATAAACCCACCTCTCACATAGAAAATACAATAAATCTAGTAATAACCCACAATCCATTACAGCATGCCCAAAAACTCCTAGGTGATAATTTCCTAGAAGGGGAGTAGGGTAAATTCATTAACCATCCATCCATCCTCCCAATAAGAAGTTGGGAAAGACACCCTCCCCTGTAACAATGTGGTTGTTTGGAATATAGTGCTCAACATGGGTGGTGTGTGTATAGATATCTTAAGGAACAATATGTTAATTCATATAGGTAACAAACACTCATCGCATCCAATGGATTTAAAAACATAAAACCTGCCCACACAAAAACCACCTATGTTGCTACCGCTACATGCATATCAACACAACAACCACAACCAAAACATCAACCCACCTTTTTCATTTAACCAATTTTCATTATCCATTTTAATCCCATTCATTTATTTACTTCGTCCCTACCCAGGAAATTAACAATGGAAACACCATAAACCATTATCATAATAAAAGGATCCTAATTAAACAAAGTAGTTTCATGCTTATTCCAAGTCTACACCCATTAATAATGATAATAGGTAACAACCAGCATGTAGTCCGACTGCATAGCCCCTTTTTTCTAGACACCCGTTCAACAAATACCAACTATAATTCTTAAAATTTATCATGATCAATCATTCTATCACAATTAGATTCAACATCCCCTCTACAAAAAAAACAACACACCCAATATACAAATAAACATAAAATCATGACACAACCCAATCATGTAGCCCTACTTTCCCAACCACTACCTAGATTCATTCCCACTGCAAAATAAGTCTATTCATTTCATGATCAATAAATCTCTCAAACTTTGACACAATCAAACCTCCTACACCCCGACATATGCAAATCCCATAGTAACCACCACCAAGACCACAACCCCATGACACAAAAATTCCATAACCCAATAATAGGACCAACCCCTCTTCTCACCAATGTTCCCACAATTGTGCTCCCAACAGCAGAACCACACAACAAACACTTGTCAAAAAACACAAAAAAACAAATAAAATATCCAAACCTATCAAAAATAATGTATTCAGATTTGGTAAACATAATTTTATAAATCTACTTTGATCAATTGGTGTGATCACACAATGGTTTTCATCATGTGGAATCTATTTCAATTAATCGAGTATACATGATTACTCTTATTGATATTTAAACCAATTATCCATAAAGAAACACTAATAGTTATAAATCATCTCCCATTCATAGACAATGACCACCCAAAACCATGATTTTTAGAAGACATATTGCCAAAACTAGTCACATCATCAACTAAGATAACATATTTAATATGCTATCTACATCAATCCACTCTAATCTGGTTAATAATTTTGTATTAGAATTCATATCTATTAAAATTTTGATACATCATTTTTCACAAAATATAATTACCACGCCCACCCCAGATGATACAAAAATAAAATAGATATGAATTAAAAACCTACTTGGAATAACATATGATCAATAACTCTCCCTTATGTCAGAAATTGAGGGTTGCACTAGTAGTAGAAAAACTCTAAATGGAAACTATAAGGAAATCATGATCGATGGATAGGGAATAACAAGTGACTCCATTTTAAGGTAAGGCTTTAAATAAACCAAGAGGGAATAGAAACACACTGGGAAGGGAAGATCCTGGCTTTGAAGAGCCAGATCCTATATCAATGGATGAACAGTATCAAAAGTCATCAAAGTTGGATCGTGGACAAGACAACACAGTTGGATTATTTCAAAGTCCACAAAGAATTAGGATATTAATGATATAATTAATATCCATTGAAATGACCTTAAAATCACCAAAACAAGCCTTTAAACACGATTTACATCCAAAAAAATATAAAAGGGGTGAAGCTGGAAAATCTGGGAGAAAATGGGAAAAACTATAAATTTGGAAAACTGTCGAAAGTGAATCATCCTTGGGTGAGTCACGGTGTCACTGCTCAGTGAGAAACAGTTTGGTGCCATGTTTTAGTGCCAAAGTTCATTGTTCAACCATTCATTACCACTGTTCGGTGTGCCACAATTTGATTCCACTATTGGGTGCAATCATTAAATGCCACCATTAAAAAAACCAGTTTTTTGGCAGACTCCCGAAACATGCCACTGTGTCCCCCAAGAAAACCACAAACACTATAATTTCACAATGGAATGTCCCAAAGATTTTTTGGTCATTTCATCAAATACCTCTGAAACTATTCTCACCCAGGAGAATTCAAAACAAAACCATAAGAATGAGGTATCCAAAAAACTACCCCGTAAGATACCTCTCTAGGATAAACATCCTTGGGTTGCTCAAAAGATGAATTGAAACCTCAAAATCCATGAAAACCTCCTCTAACATCTACTAACCAAAACATCTAAAAGATACCCCACAAACCAACTATCCATACACATCAATTAGGTAACTCCTTCCTACTTGTCCTGATACAATCAGCTTTAGGCATCACTGACTTGCATGAATGGGTTAAATCTCATCAACATTAACACATATAAATTAGGAATCTGGTTTCCCCTATCCACATGTTAGGGAATTATCACAGATTATAGAATAAGGAAACAATCCATGTCATAGAAAACATGTTCAAGCACTACATCACATATCAAAACACACAAGAAAAACTCAAAACAACTATGGGTACTAGGAATGCATCTACGCCTCTCAATACCAAGTACTCTCCTCTAGGACACCATGCCTCCGCAACATAAGGTTGAGGGGAATGGTCTGCCAATTCCGAACCTTCTCCCGATGATCATGTATCTCCACCATCCTCTCCACGAACATTACATCATCCTCGATATCCCACTCTCCCAAATCAATGACATGTGAGTCATCGTGAAGATACCAATGAAGCTAGGATACATTATAGATGTCATGGATACTCCCCAACTGTGGTTGAAATGCAAGATGATATTCCAACTCACCATCTTGTACCATCGCCTCGAAAGGTCCGATGAACCTAGTAGAAAACTTACTCCCTCTACCAAACCTCCCATTCACACATCGAGGGGAATCCTTCAAGAATACATGGTTCCCAAACTCTAACTTCAAAGACCTTCTACTGTGATCAGCATATGACTTATTTCGGCCATGTTATACCTTCATCCACTCATGGAAAAGCTGCACCCTCTCTGTCATACTCTTCACAATATTTGGATCAATAACAGCCACCTCCCAACATCCATCCAACACAAGGGTGAACGACACGATTTTCTGTATAAAGCATGAACATAGACATGCCAATGGAAGAGTGATATATATATATAATTGTAAGTTAACTCTACCAAGGTAAAATGTCAAACCCAATACCCACTAAATTCCAAAACTCATTCTTGCAACATGTCCTCCAATGTTTGGATGGCCCACTCCTTTTGTCTATTCTTCTGATGGTGGAAAGCAGTGTTGAGGCTTAACTGAGTGCCAATGTCATGTTGCAATCCCTTCCATACATGAATGGTAAAAAGTTCATCATGATCTGAGATGATGGATCTTGGAACTCCATGATGCTTCACCACATCATCCACATACCTCTATGCAAAGGCATCCACTATGCTCCACTCCTTCATCACTATAATGTTAGCTGACTTCGTTAACCAATTTACTACTACCCAAATTTCATCCCATAATCCCTGATCCCTAGGTAATCCTGGGAAGAAATCCATTGATATTTCATCACACCTATAATTGTGGATATCTAAGGGATGAAAGAGAAAACTAGGAAAACTGAGTGTATCCTTCACGAGCAGGCACACCAAGAACATTGTCACAAACTCCTCCACTGCTCGCTTCATCACGGTCCACTAGAACTATTCCCTCAATCCCGGATACATCCTAGAAACTCATTGGTGTACTGATAGTGATGAGATATGAAAATCATAGAGAAAATATTTGTATACTATCACTAAAACAAACAACACCCCACCAAACAACATATAATTCTAACCATACACTGACCATCCCTTTAGAGAATCACCCTAGTCAAAGTGATCATGCATCACATACACCTATGAGTATCCCCACCGAGACACCTCCACATTATTCCACAGAGATGAATGTACTTTCATATGAAATAGGCAGGATCTACCATCATAAATTTTCGCATCTAAGTGCATGGCAGCAAACTATTCCATTTCCCTACAAGTGTCCACAGATTTCTGAAATACCTCATTCTGAAACTTTTTTCTCAAATCATTAGCCATGAAATTTCATTCCCCTAAGGTGTTATAGATCTCAAAATCGTAATCTAGGATAAAATCTTTCCACCTTCATTGTTTCAAGTTCAGATCACTTAGGGTAATGATATAACTCAAACTATTAAGATCTATAAATACCATAATGTGCTCCTCGGTGATGTAATACCACCACAACTTCAGTGCAAACATGACCGCTTCAATTCTAAATCAAGGGTGGTAGAGTTACGTTAATGGGTACATAACTTCCTAGACCCATAATAAATCACTCTCCATTTCTGCATAAGCACACAACCCTATCCCAAAAGGGGAGCATCACAAAACACCTAGAACATCACTCCTTACTCTGGAACCTGATCACTGGAGAACTGACCCACTTCCCCTTCAAAAAGTCAAAAGATTTATAACACCACTAACTCCACACAAAGGAATTCCTTTTTATAGTCAAAGTTGTTGATGGAGATTCTACATGGGAGAAATCAAGTATGAATCTTTGGTAGTATCCTATCAGACCAAGAAAACTGCAAACTTCTTCCAGATTCTTGGGTGCTTCCAATGAAATAGCTACCTCGACCTTTGATGGGTCCACTGCTACACCCTGTTGAGACAACACATTCCCATGGAAGTGCACCTATTATGTCCAAAACATTAACTTGCACACCTTTCCATAGAGCTGGTGGTATCAAAGGATATTTAGGATAATCTTGAGAAGCTCGGTATGTTACTCCTCTGGCCTTGAGTAAATCATAATTTCATCCCTGAATACGATGATGAACCAATACCTGAACTCACAAATAACAGTTTCCATGAGCTCTATGGACAGGGATAGCACATTCTTAACACCAAATGGAATAACTAAAAACATAAAGTTCCAATAACTGCACCTGAAATCTGTCTCTAGGATGTCACCCTTATTTACCTCCAAATAGTGATTTCTAGACTTCAAGTCGATTTTGGAAAAACAACTCGCTCCCTTAAGCTGGTAAAAAAGATAATCTATCCTTGGGATAGGGTAATAGTTATTTATTATTACCTGATTCAACATTCAGTAGTCAATACAAAGGCTTCGGCCACCATCTACCTTCTTCGAAAACAAGACTACAGTTCCCCATGATGACACAATAATCCAGATAAATCCCTTCCTTATCAGACTGTCAATATAGAACCAAAATACCATAGCTCTAAATGTATCATCTGATTAGAAACCATCTAAATCAGAGAAGCATCGGGATGTAAGTCTATCCCATACTCAACTTCACATCTATTGGATAGAGTCACACCCAACTTGGTAAAAACAACGACGAATTCAATAATAACTCTAGAAACATCCACCATCTCAGCATCTACTAATTCCATAGACAGCTCAACCAATAATAAAAGGAGAGGCTCTGCCCGCCGCCTGTCCACCTAAAAACTCCATGCACAAAAAAAATCCTTAAGTTTACCATTCATGTCTGAAAACATGACACTTCTCTAGAATCAAACGATAATACCATGCACAGAGTAAAACCAGTTGATGTTAAGGATTGCATCGTATGGATGCATCTGTAGCAGAAAAAGATCCCCACTAGACTGGTGCATCCCCAACAACAATTTACTTCCCCAAAAAACATCATACAAGTTGTTCTAACCTCTGACTAGTGTAATAAACACCTGGATAATAGAAAGTCTCTTTATATTTAGTCCCAATTCATGGGCCAGACTGGGTGCAATGAAGTTGTGAAAATATCACTAATCAAATAAGATGCAAGCAACAGTACTAAAAAAACTTATCGTACCTCAAATGATCATTGGTCCTATTGGAATGTTGATATTGTGGCATGTAACTACCCATTACCACCTTCTATACCCCTCATTTATTGGCCGACTCCCCCACCATGCCCTTGTCGGGCTCCCTAAGGGAAACCTTGAGGTCGGCCTCCTCCAACATTGTCTGCCCTTGGTGGAGAAGGGGCTAGCTATCCCTACTGAAGAGAAGACGAAGATAGAAACTGATGTTGAGGTGGGTGCTAAAATTTCTCACCACCGCCATAATAATCTCATGTTATGAACTTCCACTAGAGGTGTTGATATCCTCGGAAAGAAAAAATGATCTACCCCAGGCTATTGCGAAAATGGTGAGGACCATAGGGTCGTAAATGAAACTGCTGGTGTCAGATCCATGCAAGCCAAAACCTAGAAGGCCATGATGTCAAATACTTTCTACTGATGTATTTCCCCATTGAATAATTTGGCTAACTTTCCTCTTGCAGTAGACCTCATTGCGAGTGAATCATTTTCAACAATTCATCCTTCTTCTGAACTACTATGTATGTCGATAGAGTGAAGGGAGTAACCACATACTAAAGAGAAGGACAGATGGAATCCTCTAAGATCCTCACCTAAGACTCTTCATTGGGAAAGAGATCTAGAGAAAAGTGTAGGACATACATTTACTTGATCCCCAATTCCATCATCAATATACTCCCATACTAGAGGGAGAGTAACTCCTGTGTCTTATCTACTTTCATCATGAAAGAAATGAATTCTTTCCATAACTCTTTCCCATATTCATCCCACAAAATATCAATCTCTTTCCTCTTCCCGAGCTAAATCATCTGCCACTGATGTGCTTCTCCTATCATCTAGCTCACCGCTCGAGGAACCCACAATTCTTTTGAAGCACAAATCAAGTTGAAAGTGATCACCATCATCTCGATCCAACTATCTATCTCCATGTCTGAGATACTTCCATCGTATTTTCCGAAAGTTTGTCACTGGATACCATGAAGCCTCTTATACCACTGATTGTCCTCCTCCTCTGGATCAACCATTCTCTGATCAGTTGGATTGTCCTGTTAAGCCTCCACTGTCCATATGATTTGAAGATGATGACCATGTTCCATAGTTGAAAGGAAAACAAGGAACTCTTAAGCATATGTAGAGTAGAATTAATTAAGGATTCATTTTAACTAATTGTTTAATTTTAATTTCCCAAGAACTCCCAAAACATACAAGGACACAAGTCATCATTATTCATAGTCCTTTACAAGGGTATCTACCCCACAAAAAATTCAACCATCACTTGGTTGTTTGATATGCTCAGAGTCCTTGCATCGGATCATGGGGGCCCAAAAATCCTATGTCCAAGACAATATTTCTTGGATTATGTCATTCACCAAGATCATATAACACTTTTTCCCTACCACCCATGCAATCCTCACTACGCCAAACTCCAAACTCCATCCTATCTCTCAACCATTAGCCTCTAGTACCATTCTATCACAACATGCCTTCTTCATGATGAGGGAAGGGATAGAAAGATGTTGAGGCCTTCTTTCCTCAAGACGAAGAAGAGATAATAACCCTCTGAGTCCCACCTCCAATTGGCCCCTAGGTGGTGACCAACACTAAGGGTATAGAAATCTCAAAAAAATGGGAGGCATTACCATTTTAATAGTAACCAAGATCAATAGATAAGATGTATCAACCTCAAAACAACCCCAAGAAACATGTATAAAAATAAACCAAAATCTATCCATATGTATGTTTAAATTACAACTACATGAAATTAAAGAAAAACTCCAAAGTACCGAAATAAAACTAAGTAACAACACCACAACTATCCCCAATGTCTAATCTAGTAATATCTAGCACAGTCTGTGTAATATCCCTAGAAACCTAAAAACAGTTGTATATACATGGGGTGAGAATAAAAGTATACTCAGTAGGAAAAACCCAAAGTCCCCCATGCACAAGTGGGAGATTCATACTAATTTCCCTATGGGGAAACATAAAAAACTCCAAAATCACCTAGCATGGTATACTATCCACCCCAAAAATACCAAGGAATGCTCACCAAATTATTCAAGTCATGTAATGTTATAATATAAGAACATCTATATTTGGGTACACTTCCCCACTTCCCACTGGTTAAATGATCATCCATAATGGAGAGCATCTTGTTGCTACCACACTATTTCACAAGCCCCACAGTCACAACCTACCCACACTCACCTAGTCCACAACCACACACATCCTGCCTACAAACACCTAGTCCTCACACATACTAGATCCTACTTGAAAACACCTAGGCCTCATCCCAATGACACTGGGGAAACAAAAAACCTCTCACACAACCAATACCATTAATCTAGTAATAAACCTCAATCTATTACAACGTTCCTAAAAACACATGGATTATAAATTCCTAGAAGAGGAAACATGGTAAATTCAGTAACTAGCCATCCATCCTCGCACGAGGATGTTGGAAAAGACACCCTCCCCCATAAAAATGGGTGTGTTTGGCACATATTACTCAACAAGGGTGGGTTGAATAAAGGAAACATAATGAGCTATATGTTTATATAGGTAGTTAATAAAAAAACAGCACATCCTATAGAATTAAAAACATACAACTAGTCCAAAAAAACCCACCTTTGATGCTACCCCTACATGCAAATCCCCAAAATAGACACAACCAAAACATCAACCCACCACTTTCATTTACCAAATTTTATTCCTCAATATAATCTCATACATTTATTTACTACATCCCAATCTTGGAAACTATCAACCGTAGCACCAGTGACCATTCTCAGAAGGTGAAGAGCCCGATTAAATAAATTGGGTTCATGATTACTCGATGACTACCCCCCTTCATAAAAACAAAAAAGAACAACCAGACACCAGTGCCACTGCACAATCCTTTTTCCTAGACAGTCGTTCAACCACTTCCAACAGTCATTCTTCAATGTTATCCCACTCCATCATCCTCTCACAACTAGATATAGAAACTCCACTGACAACAACACCACTCCCATAAAACCAATAAACAATAAATCATGACACAACATAGTCATGCATCCATGCTACCCAACCACTACCCTGATGCAGTCTCCCTAGATAAAAAGTCCATCCATTCCTTAATCAATTAATCTCTCCAACTGAGATACCCTAACACCTCATGCACCACCTCATACACCAATCCCACAGCAACCACAATAAAACCCCAAGCCCCACTTCCTAGACATACCATACCACCCTCACAGAACCAACTCATCTTCCGACCCTTGTACGCACAATTGTGCTCCCAGCAACAACACCACACAACCCACATAAGTCACAAAACCCAATAGAACACATCACAAAGCCACACCTATCAAACATGATGTATTCCGATTTGGTTACACTATTCTATAAATTCACAGTGATAAATAGGGGTGATCACACAAGGGTTTTAATCATTGGGAATCCATTTCAATTAACTAGGTATATGTGATTAATAAGATTGATATTTAAACCAATTATTTATAAGGAATCAAAAGTGGTTATAAAGCATCACCCATTGATAAAACAATACCACCAATGACCATTATTTTCAGAATACATACGTCCACAATGGATCACATCATCAAAAAAGATAACAAATAAAATATGTGATCAATAATAATCAACTTCCAACTAGTTAACAAGATCATATTATCATTAATCTTTATTAAAATTTAGATTCAGAAGTTTTCACAAAAGAAAATTACTACACCCACCCCACGTGATACATAAATAAATGAGAGATGAAGGAAGTCCCTACATGGAATAGAAGATGATCAAAAACACTTCCGTGCATCAAAAATATTGGGTTGAGTGTGTAATATTGAAACTCTAAGAAAAAACTCTAAGGAAATATTGATCGATGAATATGGAAAAAAATGATACTCCATGGTATGTGAATCATCTAGGTGAAAAAATAGGGAATAGAAACACACTAGGAAGGGAAGATCCGAGCTTTGAAGAGCCAGATTCTATATCAAAGGAAGAACAGTTTCAAACGTCATTAAATTCGGATCGTGGTGAAGACCACATTCCCAAATTATTTAAAAGTCCTCAAAGTGTTAGGATATTAAATATATACTTAATATAGATTGAAAATACCTTTAAAACGTCCAAACAAGTCTTTAAACTCATTTTATATCAAATAAAATGTAAGAGGGGTGAAGTTGGAAAATCTAGGAGGAACTAGAAATTTGTAGAACTGACAGAACTGAAACACCACTGGATGAGTCCTGGTGTCACCATTAATTGAGCCACTTTTTGGAGCCACCATTCAGTGTGCCGCTATTTGGTAACACTATTTAGTGCCAAGAACACCATAAACACTAGACTTTCACAAAGGAATTATCAATAGAAATCATGTTCATTACCAACTGAATAAGAAAATATTGAAAGCTATGCACCATTAGGAATTCTATCAAATTTGGATTGCATGAGCCTTCAAAAAAAGGTTTCACTATAGAATTTCTGTGAAGAATAAATGGTTTTAGTCCTTAGAACCTCGATGATACTTGGGAAGAACCCTCAAAAATTGGATCCAAAATGGGAAGGACCATATGTCATACCAAAGGTCTACTATAATAGAGGAAATCTCTTAATTTCAATGTATTTAAAACATACACCATCCCCTACTAGTGCTATATTATTGAATAAATATTATATGTAGGCAAAGAATTCAACCAGATCATAAGACGTTAAACTACATGGTCAATATTTCCTATCCACATGACATTAAAATTACATAGACAAAATATCATTAATAAAAAGACATTAAACTATAGGATAAAAAATGCCCTTCCATTCACATAGAGTGAAATTCATCTTGATAACTTGACATTAAACACATGATCCAAAGTCCTAACCACGTGATGTTAAATTTTTTGGCATCTTTCATCCCAACTATATGGAGTTAAACTGAACACGGTCCATTATGGTCTAGTTAATGGTTCACCATTCATGAGTCATATCTATGCTGGAGAATTTTAAAATTCCTTATATCCGATGTGAGTGTCCAACATAAGTTCCATATCACCACAAGATCCCTCTTTCTCCCGATCTAGGTGTGGTGTGATTCCTATCTATATATGATACGTAGCAACACATGTCCTAGGCTCAGTCACCAAATCCAAAAAATGCCCCCTCCTAGTTTAAGGACCAGAACTATGAGGGGAGGTATCTTCCACAATCTAAAATGAATTTATTCGCATCATTCAATGGTATACATAGAGATTCCTTGATCCTAGTTCTTGGTCAGGACACTACATGATATAAAATGTCTCATTTGTACACTCTACTGCCTTTGTATTGTGAGAGTAAACCCATTATATTCATTGTTTCCCACACCTAGCATAGATCACACGATACTTGGAATGGTGATGATGGCCTCCCCTGCTCAAAAAAAGGGTTGAGGTACTCTATGGGGCCATCACAAAACAAATGGTTAAAATGCCCCACCCTATGAACGAGTCTGATCAGTTCATTGAGCTTTAGAACTACATGTGGCATGATTCCTTCCCTTGTAGGATACATACAGATGCCCAAATACAACATCCTGGGTCAACTAACATCAAGTAAAAAATTCCCCTTTTCCCTTCGTATGGATTAATATTATTCAGAGAATTTTCCTTCTAAGAACTATATGTGGAATGATTCCTACCCTCATAGGATTAGTAGTGATGCTTGGGTTCCACAAACTTGGGCCCAGCCACCTCTAGAGAAAAAATTCCCATTACCTATGTATTGGACCAACATGCATAGGGAAATTCAAGGTCTACATTCAGATTGATTCACATCCCCAAAGGGTACATATGCAATGCCAATGTCTTCAAACCTGGTCCATGCTATGTCAAAATATTTAAGGGAAAAATTTCATCATCCTTCATCATGTTACCCCATTATATAAGAGTAATACATTGTTATCCCCTATTTCTCATAATTAGTGACACTCATGTGTGCTTAGAAGTTTCATTAGGGTATTACACACAAGCATATCAATTCATTGCAAGACTGAGTCCTTACTGCAAGATATAGTACTACATGGCTCGAGTCCAAACAAGATGACATTAAAATACAAGGTAAAACTATTTGTGGCTTGATAATTTGTATAATGAGATATGTAGTGATGCCCAAATTTTATAAACTAGGTCCATACACACAAAAAATGAAGATACAAATTCCCCCATCTCCAGTACAGAAATTAAAATATGTGCAGGAGATTCAAAACCCTGATTCCCATAACAAGTTTTTGTCAAAGGATCATTCCCCCCTTTAATATAAGCCATATATATGTAGGGGATTTCATGGTTCACAGCTAAATTTGGTCTACATATTCTTCATCTCCCAGGATATAACCTTTTCATCCATTAAAACTCCGTAAATCAAGAAATAGTAAAAACTTCCATGGATATCGGAAATGGAAGGTCAGTTTCGTGAAGAAACCTTTGTTTGATTATGTACATAGTTCCCATGAAGCACTTCATAAGTTTTCCAAAAAAACAACATGTCAACCAAAGGAACATTCAACATTAGGATATGCTTTTCCTACCTCCATACACACAATTAATCCCAAGCCCTATAACAGTCCATCTAATTTGATATTCCCCTGGATCATGGTTTAAACACTCTATCCCCCTCCCATATGGGGCATGTTGAAATATCCCGACCAATTAGCCCATATATACTCATGTTATTTGTGATAATTTTTTCCTACAAAATGAAATTAAACTATGCGCCAACATTCTAACTATAATAAATTAAAGTGCATGGACCAACAAAGTTCACCTATCTTCAGATCGAGTAACCCATGTCCTCACTACGTGATGTTAAACTACATGGCCAATCCATCCTTACTGCATGATGTTAAACTGCATGGCATAATAGTGTGCTCACATAAAAAAATATTCCGCTCTCCCAGCATCCTTTTCCAACCGTTCCACATTATATAACTATGTATAACTTGATTTTTACCTAGACATGATATGTATAGATGTCTGGACATTCACCCAGTCCCAGCTACCTTGAAGAAAAAAACGCCTTCTCTCTCTGTATAAGAGAAAAACCTACCCATGGGTAATTTATCTAAGGCATTTCATGTGGTTCGGATCCTATAATCCCATGGGATAATGATTTATGTTTGGATCCTACTACCTAGATCTCGGCATAGTACACCAGAAATAAAATTCCCCCTCTGCATGTATGATAAGTCAAATCAAAAAATCCCAAACATGCCATATTCTCCAGACTATCCAATGAATAATCAAATGCCCACTCTTTCACAAAAGTTCATTTACATTCGCACTGTAATATGTTAAAAAACATGGTCGAAATTTCCTTTACAAATGACGACAAACTCTATGAATGGTGAACTAATCAAATGAAATTAAACTATATGATAAAATGATTTTTTTGAATGACTTTAACCTCCAGATAATTCACACCCAAGAAGACTTTACTCTCTGAATTTGTTACCAACCTATCCATGTACATGATATGTGGAAAATCTAAAACCTTCTTCCGGATCCATGTTATTTGAATATTAAACGTCAATTTTCTTGATTGTTCCATCCATAGGTGGTGGACTACACCCTTACATCCCCTTGTTTCTGACACCGAGCATGTATCACATGTTCTTAGGGACTTCAATAGGAAGTTACCTATATGTCAATGGATAATATGTCCATAATATATTCTCTTGATGGAAAGACCTCAAAAATAATGTTTAGGGTCTTCCCCACCATATGGGGAAACCCAAAGACCTTATTGAATGACATCAAACTATATGGTAAGGCAAGAACTATGTTTGGATTTATTTGTGTATGTTCTATGTACGTAGTGATTCCTGGATGATGGGTCTTATGATTAGCCACCTCTAAAGGAGACAAATGTATCCAAATGTTCCCTTCTCCCTACGTATCTATAGAACTATATGAGGTGTCTAATTTCAGAACACCTAGATCCATAATAGGACTTGAATTTCCCCATCCCACATACGATTCAGATCTTTGTAGGAAATTAACTAATTCCATGGGTAATCATAACCTATGTGTTTATAATATCTCCAGGTCAATCCTATCCATTCACCAAACTCTATATTTAGAGTTATTTAAAATCATTATATATATCCATGTCCATCAGAAATGGAAGGTTAGTGCCTTTCAGACCCCATTGTTTGATTATTCACACAACTCCCTAATAGCTCTGTATAAGTTTCCTATAAAAAGGAAAGTCAATGAAAGTCAAATTCATTCTCAAGATAGAATTTTCTTACATTCATCCGCTCAATGAGTTACATTCACCATATCATTTCTACCAAAACAAAATACCTTGGAACTATGGTTAACATTTTCCTTCCTATTGATGTCTTGGACATGTTTGGATATCCTAGTCTAATTATCTTCCATTTATTTAAGGATTCTATATGGGAATATATATTAATGTCTTAATTAATTTTCACTAATGTTTCATGATTTTGGAGACCCAATGTCCACTTGTGGGCCCAGGAACAATGAAGAACACTTACCCATTTATTAGTGTGCCTAAAATAAATCTTCATAGGAAAGTCCATTATGAGCCCCATCTCATCAGTGAGCTTGTATAAAAGGAAAAAAAATTCCCCATTCCTATGCGCAAATCAATGAACCATATGAGTAAATTTTTAAGGAACAATGTTCGGCTTGATTACTAAATCATGGGATTCGCAGTGCCACCTAAATCCCATATCATAGGATAATTCATAAAACAGTGTTCTCCCCTCCCAACATTGTGTATGGGAAAGACCTGCATGGGGAAACCTCCCCACATTTGAATGGAGAGGATATCATTACCCATTATCAACAAAATTCACCCTAAAATACCCCATTTTTTGTTTAGGAACCCCCTCTACACATCAAATACATTGTGGCCAGAAAGTTTTGAATTCCAATAATCATCCACAACCATCAGATATAGTGGGAAAGTTTCATGTGGATACGTTTCATAGACTATGTACACAATTCCGCAGTGGCTCTTCCTAAGATTCAAATTAAAATGTCTTGTAAACAAAAGGAAAATTCATCTGCATGAGAGGTTTTTATACCACCATACTCCCTTATTATGTTTACATCGCTCCTATATATTGGTTTCAGAAACCCCCTAGATTAGAGTTTACATCCTCTCTCCCATTTTTCATCCCTGATTATGATAGAACATTTCTGGATAAACTACAATGAAAAAATAATCATCATTCCCCCCCTTTTCACAGGGTAAAATGACTTTAAATCATAAGTCTCAAATTTCCTAGTTTCACAGTATTGAACAACACAATGATGTAACCCTACGTCACATAATCCAAATATGTGTTTGATTGGTCTTTAGTTCATGATCATCATTGATTCCAATTCCCTCATACTTTCCAAACACCACTCCTTTTACAAGCCACCTCAATTGTTTTTGAGATACCCACATTTCAAATAAATTAAATGGTCATCATAAGCGGAAGGCCAGTGTCCTGGGGACACCATGGTTTGACTATGCACTCAATAACCCAATGTCACTGCATTAGTTTCCCCAAAAAAGGTTTTCTTGTTAGAAAAAGTAAAATTCGACCTCAAGAGAGGCTTTTATTACTTTTTTATGCCCCTAGGCTTCCATACCCCTTGTCATATTGTATATCCAAAAACCAAAAAGTTATGGTCAAGAAAAATTTCTAATTCATATCCGAATGATATGAGGAAATATTTTGTTAATGATTCCTAAGTTGGTACATTGACCTGAAAAAAAAGATCTAATATGTTCAACCTAAAACATCAATAATTATAGTATGGATTTCAAGACTCTAAACTACCCACAAAAGATATGGGGAATTCACATGGATGAAAATCAACAAAGGCCAGACAAAAGTTGAGTACCATCTCGCTAAACCATTGTTAAATACATTTTAGCTAAAATATTGAGCAATCAAAAATCGAATGAGACACATATATTCATAGGTCGATAACCCATAAGTGTGGCCTATGAAAATTTCAAGTAATACCTTATATGCCCATGCCAATTCATGAATATGAGAAAATTAGCGTAATAATGAAAAATATGAAGACTAAGTAGGGGTTTTCTAATAACCCACGAAATAGTCAAACTACGCACTCTGATCCCCTCATCTCACTAAATGGTTAGAGAATTATTTTATAAAAATATCCCAGATTATGACCCAAATTGACATTCTTTTGAGATTGTTTTTTAAAATGTTGTGAATTACAATTGATAGACATTGTAGGAAAAGGTAAAGGTGAAGCATTAGAGATAAAAATATTCTCATTCCATTAAATGAAAATGTGGGGATGTCAATAATCTGGATTCTCTTCTCGATGTCATAATAAAAGGATATAATGGAACATAAAAAATAAAAAAATATTACCACTAAACCTGATTATCTCTTTCTTATACATCAATAATTGTATTATAGGGGCCACCAAGAGCTTGTTCTAAGGAAGTCATCTGTACATCATCAGTTTCAACCACTGGACATACTCCTTTCATAATGTCTCTCAGATCTTACCTCTTCTGTTTTATAGCTTCAAAGTTAGCACTTTTTGATTTTAGTTGTGCCATTATCTTGACCACAAAATATGTGGACTCCTGTATCTCTTCTATTTGGTAAATCACATAGTCATGGGAATTTTACTCATCAGATGTTCGTGGTGCATCACTTTCTTAATTTTACAAAAGTTATTTTTTGGTGATGTTGTAAGAACCCTGGTTTTTGAAAATGGTCCAAATCCCGACCCTGTTTGAAATTTTACTGGTTCCTGAGAAGTCTGAAAAAATCTGGGTAGATTCTAGAAATTTCCAGACTTCACGCCATGTACTTTAAGTACACATCGTTTATGTGTTGGGCGAGTATCGGCCATGTGCTCTCCGAGTACATACCGTTTACTGACCGTGTAGAAGTTTCTTACTACATGGCATGTATTTATAGACACATCGTGTACCTTTAACTGTGTGAGGCCAAGTACATGTCATGTGGTTCCTAGGTATAAATTTCCATCTACATGGCGTGTAGTCTTCCTTGACACGCCGTGTACTTTTCATTCCATGTAACGGCCAATACCTGGTCGTGTGTTGACCATGTATGTGGTCCAAGCAGTGTGCCTGACTCCGCTTAAATCGGAGTAACGAAAAGTCATCAAATGGCATGTAGTCTTAAAATACACGTCGTGATTTTTTTTATTTTCTCATCCGAGACACCGTTGTTTATTATTTTCTGAATGTCCTTCTTCTTCTCCTCTTGACGAATTGCTCGTCCGAAAACCACCAACAAACTCAAACCCTCCCAGAATATTCATACGTTGTCCGTTCTTCGATTTTTCGGTGGCAGTGGGACCGAATCGGAAAGGCTAACCCCATGCACCCTTCTTCGTCCTTGATCCCTCACCTTTTTCTCCACAGATTATATCCGATTAGAATTGCTGGGATTTGATGGAAACACTGATCTATTGCGTTTCATGACGAATCAGAGGCTTGTATCAAAGGAGTGTCATCATACAAGTAAGAGGTGGGTGTTTGATACCTTATTTCATGTTTTCATAGAATTTTGGGCGTTGCGACCTTCGGGCTCAATGTTGGGTATTGAGTGAAACCCTTTTTTATTTATCCTTAATAGTTATCTACATTATGGGATGCCTCTGGGTATTCCTTGATTATTTTTGTGCTTGAACAAGGCCGGGTGAGAGGTTATAGCTCATTTGGGGCAATTAGGCTAGGGGTGCCGAAATGCGTATGATTTGGACTAGTATTTTAAACTTTTGAATTTAGACTGCTTTTGATGCTTTTGGATTAAACTGTTGAGTAGATTTGTTAAAGCATGTTAGTAATTTTTAAGGCATTTAAGACCTTAGGTTCTGGTATGGATTAACTCATGTTAGTACAACTTGACTGTTTAGTAATTGCCAGTTTAAAGTGACGCTTCCATGTATGAATATGCTTTGTGTGATATTGCATGTGTTCAACTGCTTTTTGTGTTGGGCGTGGCCCAGATATTTCGTTGAGTGATAGGGATCACAGGTTGGGGCTTTGGATCGGGTTACTTCGGGTGGTTGCTACCATGGGATTGGGTGTCATGGATGTTGGTTGAGGTAGTCAGACTGTCAGGTTGGGCTTGGCCCAGGTTACATGGATGGAGAGGCCATCACACTTGAGTGACAGGTTCGTAGGGACACGATGTGTCAGAGATGTTGTGGCTTGGGAACTTATTGAGGTGATTACCACTCACCGGGTTCTTTTGAGTAGTGTGCACACAAATAGACTTCGAGATGAGGTGGTATGACCACTCACTAGGTAGAGGCCACCGGTAGATGCAGTTAGGTATTTTTGGTTTGGGGTTGATTGCCATAGGAATCCACGTGGAAGGTGAAAAGCCTTCAAGAGACAGCTTTGAGGCAGTCTGGTTGGGGGTAGAGGCTCGCCGTGATTTGAGGGTAGATATCGTTGTCCCTCCGGTTATCTTTTTAGCAGAGGCATCGTTGTTCTTCCAGATGTTGTGCCATGGGCGGGTTGAGCTTCTGAGCTGGGTTACGATTGTTGGCTGTGCCTTCGGGATGTCTGTACATGAGACACATGGTGTCAGGTGCCACGAGGTGTCGGGCTACAGACCAAATATTTTGGCGTTGGCTGAAGTAGGTGACACGTCCTGGTGGCTGCTGAGCACCAGTGAAGTTTGTGTTTACCTTTGGGCATTGTTCAGTTACTGTTTTTATTATATAAGCATGTCTTCCTAAAAACTTATATTAGGTACGCACCCTTGGGTGGTATCCTACTTAGACTTGTCTCACACCCTAAACGGGCCCTTCGGGACGTGTGTAGACTTTATGAAATTACGTGCAGGTAGATGGTCAGCCTCAGGATCTGGACCTTAGTGCTATTGGCATGGAGACTCATATGGACCTAGAGGTCATTCCTTGCTAGAGTTACTTTGTTTATTTTCCCTTTTTTTATCAGCATGCTTACTTTATTATGTAGCAACTGTTATTTATCCATTGGCGTCGTTTATATACTGAGATGTATAACTTGCTTTGGATTCATGACTTGTTTGTTTACAATAGTAGTTGCTTGTATTCTTCAGCTTGTTGTTCTGTTAATTTTCGTTGTTGTTGATTCAATATTGCTTCTGCTGGTTTATTTGATATTGATATGCTTCCGCTATGCGGGTCTGGTTCGATTCTGCTGAGTCATTTAACTTCCACTGCTTATAGACATTATACTCGGACCGGTACCTTTATTTCCTCTGAGAGGGTATTTCCTCCCCACTATACCTATTTAGACCCTCACTGCTAGTCGGCAGACTTTGGTGTTCATGGGAGGTGCACCTAAGGTAGTAACACCCAACCCGTTTGCCACTATTCAGGTGGCTGGCAGGGCCCGGGTCGTTACAAAGAGGTATTAGAGGAGTTCTTAGAAAGGATTTAGTAGCATTGCTTTGCTGGATACTAATGAGTTTGAGACTTCCCTTTTTATTTCTACTAGTTTTACTATTTGGGATATGGTAGACTTTAGATGGGTGGTTGATGGAACTGGATTTTGAACTCATCCTTGGGTGCTTGCATCCCCATGTACGAGGGATGGATTGAGTTTCTGTGGGTCGGAATTTCTATATTTTTTTGCTCAGATTAAAATTTATATTATTTCCATCTTGGTGGCTCACATGTTGTTTGATGTTATTGATTATGATATGTAAACCTTGTCCGGTATGGAAAGGGTTACTGGCTTGTCTTTTGATAGGCACATTTTAGGGTATTTAAATTTCATAATTGCACATATGATTTGTGGGGTGATAATTCCATGTGAATATAATCAATTTCCATGCCTTGTGTGCTTATAAAATGTGAATAGGTGAACTTCTTGATAGAATTTCTAGTTATGAAAATCTATATTTCCATGATTTATATTTTTGTAGAATTCCATGTTGCAGGATATTTTGGTCCGGCTATTATGAGAGCAGGGAGGTACTATGGTTGAGGTAGTGTGACTGTCAGGATTGGGTGACTCAGTCGTTGGTTTGAGGCAATGTGAGTTGTCAGGACAGGCATGGCCCAAGGTACATTTGATACATGGCTCTGTTGAGGGAGGGTAAGGAGGCCGTGAGGTTGGGATGCCGAGGGCATAGGTTGTAATAGGGGATAGTAATTGTAGTTGTTATACACTGCCTCTTTACTTCTTTCCTTACCTGCGTAGTGTATATTGGTATACATATATGTGGGTTGTCTGACCATTTATGGTATTCAGTGGGTTACTCTTTTACGACTCGATAGAGCGTCAGGAAGGAGATGATGCAGTGCCACAGGATCAGGTTCAGAATTCGGTGCAGGCAGAGCATGAGCTGCAGGTACAGGCTTAGGGACAGGATCATGTTCAGGATCCAGTGCAGGCAGGGCAGTAGCCCGGTTTGGCAGTGTTCAGACCATGTCTTGACGAGCAGGTCCAAGCTATCCTGGTACGTATCTTGTAGGGGATTGACAGAGGCGTGCATGGTGCAGAGTCTTTCATGGAATATCTGACGCGGGGGTTCCAGTCGCAGTACCCACCGCTTTTTCAGGGTGAGGGCAGTCCATATGAGGCAGAGAACTGGATAGAGAGTATGTAGATGATCTTCGAGCAGCTCGAGACTCCTCCAGGGCAGAGCGTCAAGCTGGCGACATACATGCTAAGAGGACCGGTGAATTGTTGGCGGGACGTACAGGTTCAGGCCCGTAGGCATGAGGGACTGGCATGGAAGGACATCGAGGACAGGTTCTTCGATCACTTTTATCCAGAGATGCTGAGGGCATAGAGATCTTGGGAGTTATTTAGTCTTCAGTAGGGAGATATGTCCATCATGTACTATGAAACTACCTTCACATAGTTGCCTCATTTTGCACCTGGTATGGTTAGTGATGACGCAGCTAGGGTGAGATGCTTCGAGGATGGATTACGACACTCCATTCAGGCCCAGGTGAACATCTTTAGGCTGGGTTCTTTCTCCGAGGCATTGAACCAGGCGCTTATAGTAGAGGGAAAGCAGAGGGATATGCCCCATATTGACAGGGCGGCAGCTTCAGGTGATGGTTCAGAGAGCAGGAAGAGAGGTAGAGATGAGTTCTAGCAGGGCGGGTAGGCCAAGGACTCATCTTGGCCACATCGTGGAAGTTCAGCGGTGGTTTGATTTCAATGTGGGTAGTCGGGACATGTTCGGGCTCAATGCGATAGGCCTCCGAAGGAGTACTGGGCGTGTGGACAGGTCGGGCATCTGGCGAGGTTTTGCAGGCAGCCTTCTCAAATAGCTGGCAGGCAGGGACCAGGACAGACTATGGCATCAGGTGTTGGTTCAGGTTCGGTACCAGGAGAGGGTAGTCGAGGTTCAATGATTCATGGAGTATGTGACAGAGATGGTGGGACCCAGCTGAGGGGTCAATGGACGATGACTGGAGTAGCACCGTAGGGAGGTCAAGCATCAGGCATCCGTACTTTAGGCTAGGTGCACGCTTTGGAGCTGCCAGGGACTGAGTAGGCTGGAGAGCCGATAACTGTGGCTGGTACACCGCAGGTGTGGCCGCGTTTTTCCTTTCCTTCTTTTGGCATGGCCTTTTTAGGCATGTCTGGTTGAGTGCACAGGCTACACAAAATGCTTGTGGACTGACTAGATACTAGTTAGTGGGATTGGAATCATATCAGATGTGTTATATTTTTTATTTATATATTTGAGATGCATAGCATTAGGAGCATCAGGGATGCAGGTTACATGAGGTGTCGTGGGAATCGGGGCATCATAGATGCGGGTTACTCGAGGTGTGAGGAACCAGGTTTCGATTGGAGCATCTATGAGATACATGACCTCTTGGAGGCGGACACCGATGCGGTGAGGGTTACGTTGGGTGTCGGAAGCGAGGCGTGAGCATTGGGGAGGTGCAGGGGTGACGATGCATCACGGGAGGACCATGGGTCTGGAAAATTGTTTTTTGGGACTTGTTTTCTTATTTTGATTGCTTTGATCCTTGTTGGTTGAGACCGATTAGGCAATTCCTATGGTGGGGAGCCCTTTTAGGAAATTAGCCAGAACCTTGAGACCGGGGTAGTTCGGGTTGTTTGACCGGTATGGGCATGTTCGGTACCATCTCTTGGTTTCATTCGGTAGCTCGGGGATGAGCTACGTTAATGTGGGGAGTTTGTAAGAACCCAAGTTTTTGAAAACGGGTCAAATCCCGACCCTGTTTGAAATTTTACTAGTTCCTGAGAAGTCTGGAAAAATATGGGCAGTTTCTGGAAATTTCCATACTACACGCCGTGTACTTTAACTACACGTTGTGTATTTGATGGGCAAGTATTGGACATGTGATCTCTGAGTACATTCCATGTACTGACCGTGTAGAAGTTTCTTACTACACGGAATGTAGTTATAGACACGTCGTGTACCTTTAACTATGTGAGGCGAAGTACATGTCGTATGGTGTCCATGTATAAATTTCCATCTACACGGCATGTAGTCTTCCTTAACACTCCATGTACTTTTCGTTCCATGTAATGGCCGATCCCTGGCCATGTGTTGACCGTGTACATGGTCCAAACTGTGTGCCAGACTCCACTTAAGTCGGAGTATGGAAAAGTCATCTACACGGTGTGTAGTCATAAAGTACACGTTGTGTACTTTTTTTTATTTTCTCATCCGAGATACTGTCATGTATTATTTCCAGAACGTCATTCTTCTTCTCCTCTGGATGAACAGCTTGTCCGAAAACCTCTGACAAACCCAAAACCTCCCTAAATCATCATACGTTGTCCATTCTTCGATCTGTCGGTGGTAGCGGGATCGCATCGGAAAGGCTAACGACGCGCACCCTTCTTCTTCCTTGATCCCTCGCCTGTTTCTCTGCAGATTCCATCCGAATAGAATTTCTGGGATTGGATGGAAATGCAGATCTACCGAGTTTCAGATGGAATCAGAGGCTGGTATCAATGGAGTGTCATCGTACGAGTACTAGGTGGGTGGTGCATACATTATTTCGTGTTTTCGTAGACTTTTGGGGGTTTCAACCTTCGGGAACAACATTGGGTATTGAGAAAAAACCTTGTTTATTTATCCTTAATAGTTATCTGCATTATAGGATGCCTTTGGGTATTCCCTAACCCTTGTTGTGCTTGAGCGAAGATGGTGAGAGGTTATATCTCGTTTGGGGAAATTCGGTCAGGGGTGCCGAAATGCGTATGATTTGGACCAATATTTTAAACTGCTGGATTTAGACTGCTTTTGATGATGTTGGATTAAACTGATTAGTTGATTTGTTAAAGCAGAGTAGTTATTTGTTTTAGTCATTTAAGACCTCAGGTACTCGTATGGATTAGCACAAGTTAGTGCTACATGAGAGTTTAGTAATTTCCTGTTTAAAGTGATGCTTCCAAGTATGAATATGCAATGTGTGATATTTCCTATGTTGAACTACTTGTTGTGTTGGGCGTGGACCGGATATATTATTGACTGATTGGGATCACAGGCTGGGGCTTTGGCTCGGGTTACTTCGGGTGGTTGCTACCACGGGATTGGGAATCATGGAAGTCGGTTGAGGCAGTCGGACTGTCAGGTTGGGCTTGGCCCGGGTTACATGGATGGTGAGGCCATCAGACTTGAGTGACAAGTTCGCTGGGACACAAGGTGTCAAAGATGTTGTGTCTTGGGAACTTATTAAGGTGATTACCGCTCACCATGTACTTTTGAGTAGTGTGCACACAGATAGACTCTAAGATGAGGTGGTACGGCCACTCACTGGGTAGAGGCCCCCGGTAGATGTGGTTAGGTATTTTTGGATTGGGGGTGCATGGAATAGGAAGCCACATGGAAGGTGAGTAGCCTTCGGGAGACAGCTTTGAGGCGGTCAGGTTGGGGGCAGAGGATCGCCGTGATTTGTGGGCAGATATCGTTGTCCCTCCGGTTATCTTTTGAGGGCAGGCATCGTTGTTCCTCCTGATGTTGTGCCTTGGGTGGGTTGAGCTTCTGAGCTAGGTTATGGTTGTTGGGAGTGCCTTCAGGACATTGGTACTTGAGACACATGGTTTCAGGTGGCACGAGGTGTCGGGCTACAAACCAGATATTCCGCCATGGGTCTGTCACCAAATACCGGGCGCTCCGTCCACTAGGCTAATCGACTCACTCCAAGTCGAGTCGGTCAAGCAGTCGTCAGGTCTCAACTGGCTACACGGTCTCCGTACTCCGTACGCTCGTCTCTATGAGGGTCCGCTCCATGAGCTATAGGTTTATACTCCAAGTATCACAAATTCCCACGAAGAATTATCTCATGGGACCGCCTCGTCATACGAGTCTCAACGCAATAGACGGTGCATCAATCGGACGCCCGGTCTGTGAGTTATTGGCCTTTTCGTCCTAGGGGCCCGGTTGGTTTCGTGTGCAAACCAACCTGGCCATATCTCAACTGTACCCAGAACTCTCATAGGATATACTCAAAAGGACCACTTCTCAATGCGATTTCCAACTTCGCTGACGATTCGTCAAACGGACGTCCGGTCTGAGAGTTATCGGCCTTTCCGTTACAGGGGCCCGGTTGGATTTCGGGTACAATCCAACCCGGCCTTACTCTAACTGCATCCAAAACTCAAATGAAGTATACCAAAAGTTCCGTCTCATCAAGAGGAATCCAAAAAAGTCGAAGTCACGTCTATCAGACGTCTGGAGCTCAAGTTATAAGCGTTTCCACTCCGAGGGCCCGGTTGGTTTCGGGTTCGAACCAACCCGGCCATACCAAAAGTTCTCCAAACCCTTGAGTGTAATATACTGAAACGACCGTCTCGAACCAAGGATCGCATCGCAAGTAACTGTGCATCGATCAGAGGTCTGTATCCCAAGATATGGGCAAAAGAACGAACCTGTACGGTTTTATGGGGCTGTGAGCCCGGACCGACCCGGCCTGAGACCCCCTAGGTCAGCCCGAACCGAGTCGACCTGACCTGGGTCCGGTTCCGTCCCACTAGGGCGCGGCCCGGCCCGGCCGGTGCTGACTGGGGGTTTGACCCCCGGTCTTTTCGGATCTGGCCGGCCTTAACGGCCGCCAGCGAACTCCACGTGGGACCGGTTGGTCCCACCCTCCAGAACCGGCGGTCGGCGGCTCCAGCCGCCCTCCCTAGCTCCACCGCGGCCCAAGGTCGCGGCCTTGGTTCGTCCGGCGCTGCGCGACAGCACCGCGCCCCTCCACCGTAGCCCTGCTCCGGCCGCAGCCTCCTCATGGTTCTTCGGCGGGGCGCGACGGCACCACGCTTATTCGCCGCATTTCTCCCTGTTTCCATGAGGTACGACGGCACCGCGTCGCTTCTATTTCAAGCCACGAAGACAACCATCATAATAAAAATAGGGGAGGAGGTTCGGTCATGTTTGTGCAGTCCGACCCCCCTCCATTATTTTGATAACAGGTGGCCGATATTATCGAAGAACGTCCAAATAAAATCCGAACATAAAGACAAACCCCATACCTGGAAGAAGTTGTCGAACGAGGATCGTCGCGGAACAACGACATTGCGGAAGACGACGTTGTAGAAGACGGCTTTACGGAAGACGATGTCGCTGAGAAGAGAATCGTCAGCATCACAGTACACGGCATCGCGTCGTCGATCTTCGAGGATTCTGCGTTCTTCATCGGAGGCCAGCGTTCTTCGTCGGCGACGGTACATTCTTCGTGTTCTTCAAGGAGGAAGATGAGGATTCCACGGCTGATAAATTCCTCTCCAATCCTTCTCGCACACCGAAAAGAATCCTTAAAGAAATAAGACCTTGTCTTATTTAATTAACACACATAAGGCAACTTTAAATTTAAAATTCTAAATGAATTCCCAAATTAATTACATTGAAAAAGATAATCAATTAATGAGTTGACTTTTCATTTAAGGGGGGTGTGGGTGAGTTACAAATTAAATGGGGGGTTTGAGGAAGTTGAATAGGTGGGGATCGTGTGGGCCCCACCCCCCTAATATCCTACCTAGTGGAGTAGGATATTGTAGGTCCAAATCCAACCACCAAGATTAGGTTTTAACTACTTAGAAATAAAAATAAAATTGGTTGCACAAATTTTATTTTTATTCATTACTTAACCCACAATTTTAACAACCACACCCGAGCAAACGCAACTCCGGAAAAGGGTGTCCCTAAGAAATTATCAGCGCTGCGGTTTCATTGGTGCCCTTGGATTTCGATTCCGAGCACCGGTTCAAATGTTAGGAAATCCCACTCGTTTGTTCACTGAACGTACCTGAGCTAAACTTAGGAAATTGATTCTGGGAACATAGGGCCTCAGAATCAGGTGCCCTCAAAAACTATGTTCTTGTAAAATCCCAAAGAAATTAAGAAAAAAAATTCTTTGAAATTTTCGGGTCTTTACATGCCTAGTTATACAAGGGATTATATCACTTCATGCAGACTATTATAAGTGAACCATGACCTACCATATCTTTGGTTAAGCTGATGCATGTGCTCCAGAAGTTGAATCCATTGACATTCTCATGGGATGGAATTAAATATCATATTTATATGATTATGTAAAATATGATTTAAATACTCAATAACCTTGGTACATTAATTGAGTGTAACACAACACTCACATCTTAAATTATTTATGGAGATGCAAAGTAAAGGTTTGATGTTCTCAACAAGGCTAAAACTCTATGATATATGGTTTGGATAGATATCTAAAATAGATTTTATGATTATTTCTACCCTAAAACTCTATTAGAAGAGCACACTATTTAGTTCATGCATCTGTAAAAGGGATTTCTGATGGTAATGGAGTACTCAACACACTTTATATAGTTGTACTATTTTGTGATAATGTACCATACTGATGAGCTATCGAGAGTGAGACACTTCGAGGAAGCACTCTGACATGCTATCAAATCATAGGTCAACATTTTCATATTGACCTATATTATTGAAATTGAAAATTTGGTTCTAAATAGTGTCGAACCTAAGGGATGAAAGGGGTGTTTAGTTGGTAAATTTTGTCTCTAAACCTAGTAGTTCAACTTCCAGTGGAAGGAAGTGATGTTTTGAGGCATCCCATGATATGTGTACTAGTTAGGCTATGAGTAATGGTATCTCAGTTTTCTATTATTAGTTTTTAATATGGGTCCGCATGTTGCTTAATTATTAATTAATCCCAATATTGTGCTGAGTTTTTTTGGAAGATGGGACATTGGTAATGTTTTTATAGGACCTCCCCTCTAGCAGTGAGTGTTGGGGGTCAGATCCAACTCCAAGTTCAATAGTCGGTTTCTCAGCTCCAAAAAAGTCCGAGAGATGGATAAGTACCACTTGATTAGGCCAAGGTAGTGGTTTTCATTGATAAGGCATCCAAACACAAGTTACACATAGACATAAGAGTGCAAAAACATAGGACAATGAGTTTGTATCTGAAGGTTGTTGATCTGGCATGATCTTTTTAGTACATCCTTCCCCCAAGGAGCAGGGGGGCAGACTATCTATGATGATATGTACAATATTCATAGATTCTATTATTTCATATTCTATCTTTGATACATGTTCATCACATAGTTACAAATAGTTGCCTACAGTTATAAGATGTGAGTTGTTAATTACATACTCAAGCCATCATTTTAATAGACTGACCTGGACATTAATAAAATAAATATCATCACAATTTTCAGGCCGTCATCCAATAGAATCAGGTGTTTTTACATGTTGATCATGTTTTTTTTCTATCACACATATGATTGGTTGTTCTATCCAATAATTTGATGACTTATACACTCAAAAGTTGTAGGGTCTCTCTTTGGATATATCGTATGTGATAATGTTTTCTCATAAGAACAAAATTAATGTAGTTGGATGGTTATAAAACCATTGGGGAACACCGTTACTCATGGATGGACTTTGTTGTTAATGCTTCAATAATCAAGAGATGCTTCTAGTGGTAAAGGAGTGTGATAAGTTAATGATAGTGTGTTGGAAGGTGAATTTGAGCATCATTCAATGAAATTCATTTAGTTATTGGTCGAATAATATTCTTGGAAATCATTAGTATCCTATTAGTCTGATCTTAATTAGCAATGAGGGTGTCCCTTATCTTGACTCCATCCTTGATGCACTAAAAGTGCATCAGTCATATGACACACTAATTTTTTAAAATATAATGGTCTTATTTAGGTAGTTTTCAAAATGTTTCACACTAAATCATTTTTATGGTTGAGGAATGGTTATTCCTTAGTGGTTTATGGGTTCCCAAGTTGGAACTCCTTGGATGGACTCTTGGACACCTTCTTTTTTCTTTTGACATGGCTGCTATGAAGATGCCACTCTTGGCTCATTTTATGTATAGAAGTGGACATCTTGTCTTAGTAGATACATTTCACTTATAAAAATAGAGTATGATGTAAATATTATTTTTCCATAGAACCAATTTAAATAAATAAAATGTTACCCTAGAATCATTTTGGAATCATAGGTGATGTTTAAAAATTGGGATGATTCTAGTTGGTTGGAACTGGGTTACCCCCTTGTTCATACTGGGGAATGATGTTATTAATTTTTTGGTGATGGATTGACCAATTATCATCAATATAATTCTTCTATGGACTTTAGTGGATGTGTTTTTTGTAAATTCATGATTCCATGGAAGAATTTGTTGATATTATGTTTGTATTATTCCATTATTTTATGACATTCATATTAATATTATTTGTATGGGTGGATCAACTTGTTATCCTTCTTGTTTGATTCTTACTGTTGTATTGAACCAATTTAAACCCATCTCCAAGTTATAGAGGGTGTGGTAGAAAAGTCGATAGTGTCTTTAAATAATTGTTTTGACCATTTTATGATTGTTCAATTGGGATTTGACCATTAATTTATGTTGAGGACATTGATATAATCATGGATGTATTTGACTTCACCCACTTAGAGATGTAACACCCGAAGCATAAAAATAATTCCATTTGGCATGATTTGTAATGATATTATGTGGGTGGAGGTATCATGGTTCAGAATTGGCCCCCTTTTGTGAAGAAATCCATTATGTGAGTCAAAATCAGCTATATTTTTCAAGATACTACAATGTGATTGTGTCGTTATCTAAATCTGATTTCTAGAATTGGTGCTGAGGTATGAAGTGGGAGGTATCTGGTTTTTTTACAATATGTTTCTCCTATAATCAGGTGAAATCATAACATAATGACCAACAAAATTTTTATATAAGTAACCTAAACCCAAGTGGAAATGGGATGATTTCATGATGGATTTCAGGACCAGTATAATGAGTTCATCTTGAGGTAATGATGTTGTGTGGGTTTTTTTTGATAATCTCATTAGGATTCTCATTTCTAGGTGATCAAAGAGACCTTTAGTGTTGATGAGATTGGATGGTTTTATATATATCAAATAGTATGACTCCAATGGGTCAGGTTCATTATCAATTATTATAGGGATTCACTGTAGAACATCTCTTTTATAGACGCTTTGGAATAGGGCTCTAGGTAGAAAGGTTCTTTTGAGCATAAAATACCACACTCTAGCTGATGGATAGTCAAAGAGAATGATATAGGTTATTGAGGACATGGTACGACCATGTGCCAACGATTTTGTGTGATCTTTGGAGAGTTATGTACCACTGGTTTAGTTCACCAACATTAATAGTTATCAGGTGATGATACATATGGATCATTTTGGGGATTTTTATGGTGGTACATTTTGATCACCACTATAATTGTTAGTAGTTGGTAAGGAAGCTTTACTGGGACCACGTATCATGTAGGATACCTCTGAGAAAGTCTAATTGACATAAAATCGGATTGTTAGTACAAATTATCGAATGAAATCTTACACTAATCACCATATTTGACATCTAGAGTTCAAGGTCATTGATTTGATATTTTACATGTTTCATCAAGGATGGGACACAGATTTATCAGGTGACAGGGTAATCTTTCACCATGGTTTATCTGTCAATTCAACATTCCAATGAGAGTCAGGTCGGTTTTCTATCAGTTTTAGTTATACTATAGGTATCGATCCATGCATGATGTCTTCCACATATCTCATCTATTCTAATATAACATAAATTCTCTCATGCTTTTCATCTGTAGGAGGATGGGTTATTTGTTGATGTTTCCTTTGAGTAGAATATGATTTGTATCGTTGAAAACATGACAAAGGTTCTCTAAGGATAGTCAATTCAAATTGTATGGTTTCTATGGTATCATGTTCATTTATTGAATGAGACATGTGAATGAGGGGGTAATGTATGTTCTTAGTGGTTGGAATTATTCTCATCCAAATATTTGACACCCTTCCATTGGAAATTCAAGGGAAATTTTATTTAAGGGGGAAAATTGAAATAATTTCTGTTTTTATGATGTAATAATCCCTGATTTTTTAATTTAATTCTGAATATGTTGTTTAACTTGAATTCCATTTGAGATCACAGTTGTACCAAGTCTTTTAAGGGATTGTTTGGACCCAAGAACCATTGTTTTGGGCAGAAAATGGTATGTCAAATGGTTAGTTCAAACCATGTGGGGTAGTCTAGAATGTCATTTAAACCATTTGATGCATGTGCAAAGAGCAGGAGGAGGCCGCACAGTTTGGAAAAACCATTATAGTTGGGCTTCATAGCTGTGTACCCAAGTCAACAATTTTGATAGTTGGTTATGGCATAGTTTCCACATGATTAGTCAAATCATGAGAGGTAACCATGTAGGTGCCCATCTCCTTTATAAAATCATGCATGTTCAGTGCATGATTTGTCAAACCGTGCACTGATACTATGAAAATCCATTAATTCAGATAATTTTATAAATTTAAATAAAATTAAATTCTAATTTAAAAATAAATACTTCATTTCATCCTATGGACAATAGTGGTATATTTGGATAGCTATGTTGAGTAAATATTACTAGATTTGAGGCACACCCTATATCCTTCCTTTGATTCATGAGCATAATGTATCATTATATTCACATCAGTAAGTAATTGATTAGTTTTTAGTCATTTTTTCATTCTTGGTATCAATAATTCTATTTAGGTTCATGGTAATATGGCTTAATTTTTGTTCTTCTTTCAATATTCATTTTTCTCTAGATCTAAGCCTAATTAAGAGTTGATACTAGATGACCACTGGACTACTGAGATAAAATAGGAGGTATATAATTTTCCTATTAGTTTTTCTGCTTTATAAGTCTACCTATCATTTTTAGGACCAAAGGATATTCATAAACGACCCCAAATATGAAATCCTTAATTAAATTAAATGAATTAAGACCTTTTAGGTGAGACCATCTCTACTCTACCGATGTTTTGGTAGTTGTTTCCCATATTAATCCTACCCACGGGGTACACTATATGAATTTATATTGAGTAATCCATGTTAATCCACCCATAGTGTGAGTTAATGATTTTTTAGTTAGATGGATCCAATTTAATAAATTAATTAAATTTACTAAGATGTTTAAAATTTTAGTAGGCTACTTTCCCATCAGATAGCTTGTTGACATTGAATTTTTGAATAGTTTAATTATAAATGGATGGGTTAATTGAGTTTGTATACTCATTGGATACTATTAATTGATAATTGAGATCTATGAGTGGGTATAATAATTGGATGTAATTGAATTTGAATGGTAATATGAGTTGTTTGACTCATATGGTATGAAATGGTAAATTCTATGAAATGGTTAATGAATTAATTGATTCCTAGAAAGATGTTCCTTTGGTCTTGAATGCGGTAGTGGATTCCTTGGGCTAAGTATGATTCTTATGCCTTGATTCGGTGGGATGTATTGGTATTTGATACCCCTTGGATCTGGCTTTCCAGGAAATGAATAGGACATGTGGGGTATGGCATGCTCCTATAACACTACCCAATGCCTAACCATGTTTCCACCAAGATGCTCTTGAGTCTTAATGATGATTCCATGGTCTTATAAACTATAGATCCATACCATTGTGGTCGGACACTACGTTATACAACATGTATGTGGTAAATGTCATATTTTTTATTATATGGATTTTTCAGGGTTGTTCTTACTATGCTATTTTGTATTTAATGGAAATAGATGACTTGATATATATGGATGTATGATCAGGCCATGTTTATTATTTATATTCTATTATAGTATCCTTGTTAGGAGCCCGACACTTATAATTTTGGGATCCTTGAAAGGCTATTCAGTATCACTTTGTTAGTAGTAGATATTCCATTATAACATTACATGTATTTGCTTCTTTAATGTTTTACATGCACACCACTGTTTTTATATATTTCACAATAAAGAATTTTATAGATATTTTGGTGGTTAAAAATTGGTATTGTATCTCACACCATGTTCGGTCTTCCTTTGGGTACCAAAATAGATTATTTAGATGCACCAAGAGATAGGGGAAACCACCTTCATTTTAATGCATAAGTTTGGGTCATTGATAAGAGAAGGGGAGAACAAGATCGAGTTGAGGCTCATGATTCTATATGGAGATAAAATTTTTGGTTTCATTGTATTTTTTACATGTATTTTATATTTTCAATATATAAATGTTTTGGATTATTATTCATCATCATTTAAAATGTATCATCATTTTTTATATGAGGTGACTTCAGGATGTAATGAAATCTAAACCTGAAGTAATCTATTATCAGGTGGTTATATAGATTCTTCTACTGTATGTCACTATATTTCGGTTGTGTGGCACTATATAGGGGAGGGAATAGTATCCCCACTAACACACCAAGTCCCTCACTACTAGTTGGACTCCTTTGGAATTTGGGGAGATTAAATTGAGTCCATGTGGCCTACCAAGCTCAGGGCACTATTGAGTAGTGTCTGGGTCCTAGATATTACAACCACAAGGAAAATAATTTCCAAGAACATATAATGAATTTAATTCCACTCCATAATCTCTATATATTCATTCCGAGTCTAGATGTCCTTCCAATTATTATCTTTACCATGTAGGATATATGAATCTAGTTTGACTCACTTTACAACAGTAGTCTCAAGTGGTCATGAATCATCTAGAAGGACCCAATCGTGAACTCTACTACCTCAGGTCCACCCTATCCTTTATGTGTTATAGGGTGATGTAAATGAAACTCTCATTTATTGTTTAAAAAACTCCCACATCCCACCTTGGATCTCTTTCCATAAACTATATTAATTGATCTATGTTCTATTTGAACATATCTTTGTCTCCTTCACTATGAACTATTGATGCCCCATATTCTACTAATGGATGACCATTTCTAAACATGTCCTCTTTGAAACCAATTAACAAGTGAAATTGTGTAGGAATATATATAAATTAGAAACACATGAAGTAGAAAAAATTACACAACATTAACATGTTTATATCGATTCACATATGTCCATAACATGTTATCCCCCAACCCCTACCACATGGACAATACTGAAAAGTTATTATAGACTTCCATGAATGAGATCATAACCAAGGAATGAAACATTATAACATCCTATATAACATTAAAAAATAGTATGAAAAATAAATGAAATTAGAATAGTCCTTTGATACCACTTTATAATATCTCAAACGAGGTTCCACAGACTAATGCCCCAAGTCGGTTGGTCAATTGACCTCAAGGGCTCCTCCTTGTATTCTAGAGGCTTCCGAATAGAGTCAAGGGTCTAATATATTTACTTTGGGAGACAACACACTCATTATCAAAGAAGTTACATATTGTAAATAAATAACTATAACTAACTGATAGTAAATAAAAAATGTAATAAGAAAAATAACAAGAATAAACCAGTATTACATTATGATCCAAAATAGGAAACAATATCCAAAACTATAAAGTAGATATCTAATTCCATAATATGTTTCATGTGTCTTATGAAAAATAAAAAATAAGTACAAACTATATCTCCCAAGATGGTCCAAAAATCATTCATGGTTCCCCTATACATGCCCCATCCCAAATAATCCATCTGACAAATAAATATTTCCCTTATCATTCCTAAAACGATGAAGTCTATTTAGGTAATGACCATGAATCCTGAGTGGGTTTTTATTAATTCTACGTAGTCCACCAACATTGATGTATAAAACAATATCCAGTTTATAAAAGAGTTTGTAGTTGTATAAATAATATATTTCAGTAAATAAATAAAATAGTTTACATATATTCAATTATTATTTATGTAACCACATCGTATTCCACAATATTACAATCACGCAAAAACCACCAATTTCATATTTGGACCATGTTGATATCTAACCCATTACCAAGGCATATCACATAACACATAAAACATGGTTTTTTATTTATTATTTCATTTTTATTCATATCATGACCATCTTAAACTATAGTCCAATGCCAATATTATGAGCCTAGATTATTATGTCTAGAACCCTTTATTTATTTTGTGTGTCATTCCCTATCCCAACACACCTTGGTATTGGATGAATTGGTCCCTTTCCCATTCAATAATATATTCTTTTCTGTATTTTGGCATAGAATGTCAAGGATAGAACCTTGTGGGTCTTTAGATCAACAATACATTCCCAAACTCTAATTATCAATCAATCACAAATATCTCACTAATCACATTTGACAAAGTTATTCATAATTAACCCTCTCATTAACAAATCACATAATTTTAGTCAATTTTAATTTTTCAAAAAAATAACAATTCATACATTTAATCAAATGGAATGATTTGAACAATTCATTATTAAACTATTTATCAACATTTAATAAAGTATCCCATTAAACCTTAATGGTAAATACAAACATCCCTTTATTTCCATTATCGATCAATTCCTTTTTTATATAATTAACCAATTATAGAATCCTATTTATTTTTCCAATTTCATAATCTCATTATCACATCAATTTCATAATCACATCATTCCCTTAATAATTATCCTATTAATTAATCAATTAAATATATAATTTCTAATCATGGAAATTTATATTTCCTAATTCTATAAACACAAATATAATGTATTCTATGGTAATTTTAATTTATAACACATACCTCATGATCATTATAGGGAGTTCACCATATTGAATATCCCCACATTGAGGAAGAACATTTAATTGTGCCACAAAGAACGTCATCTAGATCCCAATCCAAGGATCAACGTTAAAAGGATAATTATATATCAAAAACAAGATCTGAACCCATCATTAAAATAAGAAATTATCTATTTAAATGATGATGGAAATAGAGGATAATTGATCGAAACCAATTAGGGTGAGAATATCTTACTAGGAGGGGTGAATATTCATCAATCAGATCATCAATTCACCTAGAAAGATGTTTATATTTCCTTGGAATAGGTTTGAGAGTCTCAAAATTTGAACAACTCCATTTTTTTGTCAATCTGTGGTGTTTAAGTTTATAATTCTAGAGTTCCTTAATTTTTAAATATTCTTCGAGGGTTTAATTACATGTGTACACATTTTCCTATATAGGGCACATAGTTTGGAAGATAGTTCACACTAATATTGTTCCCTTACTAGGGGGTGTATGGTATGTCCTAACAGGGAACAAGGTAGGTCAAACAATGAACTAACCATGATAACTACATCTTACTTTAGTGGCATAATTTTTTAGGTTGGGCACACAATTTGGGAAAATTGTTCCCCAACCATGCAATTTTGAAACACCCAACAAAAGCATCGAAAATTCTATTGAATGAACCCAAGATATTCCTCAACAAATATATATAATATCAATGGTAAAATAATACATGACGACGGTCCTGGTAAATCTATATAATTTTTTTATCTTAAATCATTTTTTTATGAAAATCGTTCTCTTTAAATTAAAATTAATTTAGATGGTTCTCTGTTTTAGGGGGAGCTTGAGTATTTTTTTCATCAGGTATGGAAGAATAATAAATTTAAAAATATTTAGAATGTTATTATATATTTATATTCTTAGATTCATACCAAAAGTGTTTCATGTAAAATATTTTGACATTTAGATTTTATATATCTATAAATACTTAAATACACCGATAAAGCATTGGAATACCCAAGTTGGGTACATTAAATGTCATAAGAGTTGAATAGTTACGAATGAATATATTGTTGGAATCAGTTATCCTTTCTCAACATCAATATTTTGTTATATGTTAATATATATTTTCCCTTTGGTATCTGAATGGATGTTATAAAATGGAATGTTTTTTAGTATTGTTTTAAAAAGTAATAAAAATTTAATTTTGGTGAGAATGTGGAACCTATTTCTTGATAGGATATAATTTGTATTCGAATGATGTTTACAACATACATTTAAATTAATTAATATTATTTATATATATAAACTAATTTATTGATATATAAATTTTATAATGTTTTTTAACATCCTCCTTGATTTTAGTATGAAATGATTCCACTTCCTGTATTTTATTTGCTAAAGTTTTATTTGGATTAATGCTGGAAAATTTGGCTTGTTATGGGAGGGAATTTTATTATTAAATAACTTTTAAAAAAATTAGATGGGGGTCATATATTTTTTAGTTATTTAATTTTAATATTTTGAATGTAAAAAATTTATATTGATAACATTAATTTACAATTTTTATAATAAATTATTTATGTTAATGGTATGTGAATTTTATATAATCTTGTTGGGGAAACTCATATAGTTTCTAAAATATCAACTATTTAAAAGGTAAATATAATATTATTGTATCATTGTAGTTATTTTAGGTAAATATTAAATATAATGGGATTGTATTCCTGTAAAATAATGAGGAATAAAATAAAGACTTCATGAATTTTTTTTAAAAATACATTTGAAGCTAATGTTATTTGAATACATTTTGATACATTATTCCAAACCATACCTACCTGATATCTAAAAGACCTCACATAATTTTTGGCTTAGGTATTTGTTACATATTTTAATAAAAACTTTATGAATTTAAAATTTATATAGTATAGAGGATTACCATATCTATTATTGGTATAGTTAACCTGGTTTTTTTCTATCCATGCATAATATATTTAGAGTTCATAATTTACATGGAATAGTACATCGGATGATGTATGATATGTTGAAAGGTAATTGTATGTATCTTTCATTTCTAGGAAAATTTATTAGTTTCTTATTGTTAATATAAATAATTCTCAATGTAATTTTTATACCCCCGTTGAGGTATGTTTTTATGAAATGCTATTACACATAGCCTTTTTTGTAAAACAACATATGACATTTGAATATTTTATTGTATTATTATTTTAATTTTTTTAACTCCTCTATAACATTTCAATAATATAATCCCTTATATATTTCAATGATAAACATTATGTATGTGATACCCCACTTCATTTGTGATAATGTTTTGAATGGGGAAATTTATTCCAAGTCATTCTCAATAATAGTCGATTAGAATGAATCGATAAAATAATTTCCAATTTAAATAAATCTAATTGAAAATAATTAAAATTTATAATTATTGTGAAAATGGTAAAAATAATATTAGTACTAAAAAATTGTGACATTTTGAGGAAGATGTCCAAAATTATTTTTCCATGATTCTATTAAATCAATGATAAAAAATAAATGTGATGCTTCCCAAAAACTACAATCATTTTTGATATAGTAGACATTAAATATTAAATTGAAACATTTTATGATCTCTAGAAGAATCGTTGAGATATATATAGAACATATTAAATGGAAAATGAATTACTATTGAGTAGAGCATAAAGTCTATATTTTTTATGTGTCAACATTGAAATGATTCATAGTCCCCAATATGGTGAAGAATTTAGGTCACACTTGTTTCAAGATGATAATAAATAACAAAAATTGTATGAGGTTCTGATTACATAATTTTCATGATTAATATTTTAAAAAAATGTTCTGACATTTAATATTTATCATTATAAATAACACATTTCATTCTAGAACATCATCCAATATAATATCTTATTTATTTTTAAACCTATCATATAATGATGGATGTATCATAATTTACCATTTGAGAATCATAAAATCATTTAAAAATAAGTTTTCTAATTTTTTCTATTTATTATTTATATCTATTTTAATATTTTATAATCAAAATTATCTCTTTATATTGTTTTCTCAAATATAAAAATATTATTACTTATTCAATTTTAACTCAATATATACTAATTTATTCAAGTTTCTTCATTAAAATTAGTTATCTTCATTTTTTAAAATTTAATAAAAAATAATTTAGTGGATCCATGACATGATATGTATGTTTTAATTAAGGAACCATTGTACTAAAATTTAAAGAATTATTATTCTACTATATATGGAAGTATAAAAATGAAAAAAAGGATCATTGTGAAAAACATAATCCACGGAATTCATACAAAATGCTTCTAAATCAATTCAGTATAATATTTTTTTGAGAATGATAGATGTGTTGTTATATAACATAGTAATAAAATTCCAATAGATGATTAGTTCTGAATGGATTAGAAAATCCATGATTCACATGATTGACTTTTGAGGTTTTAAAATTAAAAAGAGGCATTTCATTACATACAAAATGAACTCTTATTTTTTTGATGAGGTTGAAATATTTAAAGAAATTATACTTTTCTTGATATTTGAACAATTATTTGATGAAACATAACGTCAATTGAGATACAATTAATCTATTTTCTATCAATACATCATACTTATTTAAATATATACATATAGTGATATATGTAAAAAATTAAAATATTGGGAATTATTAATAATATTTTATATTATATTATATTGTTACCATTGTTTCTATAAAATAACTGTTTCGGTGCAGATGTGCGTCGGGTTACGCTGTTCCGCCAGGACGCGTTCGCGCGTGCACCCGTCAACCCGAGGGGATGGGCGCGCGACTTGTGGTCCCGCAGTCCCGCTTTCCAAGGGCGGGCGGCATTCGTCCCTTATTCAGGGGCGTCTGCTCCTTGATCGAAACCGGGATGATGGGATGTCGGCTCCTCCTTCCTTGGACGTCTCCTCGGAACTCGTCGCCTAATCCGGGTCTCCCTCATAGACTTAAGAATGTTCGTGAATCTCGTTCCCGGCGCCATATCTTCATGGACACCGGTTAATTACGCTGCTTCCGCCCGGACGCTCCAAGGAGTCTGGGCGGGGCAGCAACCTGCGGTGAGAAGGCCGGGTGGCTCTGGGTGCTGGGGGCGTGTCGTAGCACTGCGGCTCTGCACGTCTGTCTTCCGTCCCTAATAGGGCTTCTCGAAGGCATGATGGCCTGAGGCATCCCATACTAGGTGCGGGGAACTGTGTCACCTGAGGTTTTCCTCAGCTTCCCATGTTTAACACGGGGTATGCCGCGAGTTTAACGTCCAGCGGGGACGGCATCGGACCGATCAACACGAAAAGTGGATCAGATGACAGAACCCCTTGCGGGGAACCTCCGACGCTGGGGCCAGCACATGGGCGGCTTCCCAAATGATGTGGAGTGGAGTGAAGTGGCATGACCCCACCGGGATGTGGCGGCCCGGGTAAGGATCAGGATGGATGATGGAGTGAAGAGCTTGGACCCCGTAGAGGCTTCCTACGTACCGCGCGTTAGCACGGATCAAAGTCAACGTAGTTCGGGTATACAGTTTAACGTCATGCTGGACGTCGGCAAGCCGACTCACGAAGAGGTCTAGGCCGCCGGGCGGAGGATTGAACCGAACCACCTCGCACAGAGGGGGATGGAACGGCCGGGTGGATCACAGTTTCACGTCATGCTGGACGATAAAAAGAGAAATGGAAAAAGGGGTTGTGGGGAGGCACAGTGGAGATACACACGGGCAGTCTCCCACAGGGGCGGATTCATAGGTGAATCGACGCAAGCGTGAACCCTGGAGGGGTCCACTGATGGACGAACCGACGTAAATACGACCGGGACGACCAGGTGGCGGGCTTGGACCTCAGGGAGGCTTCCTACGTACCCTGTATAGAAGACAGGGATCAAAGTCCACGTAGTTCATTCTGTCAGGACTTACGCACTTGGGGCAGCCCGGATGCGGCAAAACTCAGTTGGAAGGGACTTGGACCGAAAGCAGAAGACACCTCGATCCCAGTCACACCCTCTACTGGCTTCGGCAGTGGGGAGGCGCAATGGAGATACACATGTGCAGCCTCCCACGAGAAACTAGGGGTTTGTAATACCCTGCCCCCGTAGGGAAAAGCCACTCCCATTAAATCGTCCCAAAAGGGGGACAATCCCGACATCCCTGCAGAGACGAGCGGGTGGGGGCCACGTCCAAACCGGGGGAGACCCTGCGTGCGAAGCACGGGATCGAATGATGCGGACGGTTTAACGTCTTGCCGGACGAAGTACAGTTTAACGTCGTGTGTTGAGGACGAAGCGGACGGTTTAACGTCTTGCCGGACGAAGTACAGTTTAACGTCGTGTGTTGAGGACGAAACACTTGGCAGTTTAACGTCTTGCAGCGCGGACGATGGGGGCTAGGCAGTTTAACGTCGTGCAGCCTGGACGTATACAGTTTAACGTCGTGCAGGACGTGGTGCAGTTTAGCGTCATGCTGGACGAATATGCAGTTTAACGTCATGCTGGACGAATGATTGCCGCCGACGGGTCCGTGTCACTTCGCACGAGCCTGGAAGGCTGCACGGGAAGACAGCGCACGGTGCGGGCACCTGCGATGAAGACCATCGGGCGCCACGCAGGCGGGTACCCAAAGGGGGTCAAGGGAGGCGACCCTGGCGGATTGCGCGCAAAAGAGGAGCTTTGCGCGCAAAACCGCGGGTCGGCGCGCAAAATGGTGGGCTGGCGCGCAATTGGGCCAGCACTTTGCACGCGGATGATTGGGATTGCGCGCACCGGGCTTCGGGTAGCGCGCGGGGGCAACGGCTCATTCTCTAACGAATGGCCACTTTGAAAATGGGCGGTGCGCGCAATCGGGTTGGATTGCGCGCACCCGGGGGGCAATTGCGCGCAAGAGGCTTCTTTTGCGCGCAAAGGCCTTCGGGTTGAAATTTATTCAAAGGGAAGGAGCCAAGGGGATTGCGCGCGAAGGCGGACCCCAAGGCTCTATTGCGCGAAAGAAAGGAGGTTACCTGAAGATCGGCATTGCGCGCGGAAGGGATTGAATTGCGCGCGCGGGAGACCGTTCGACTTCCAGCAACCTTTGAAACGTTGGGGGTCGCCTAGTATTTATAGGCAACCCCGGGCGCGGAATCCAAGGCGCGAGGGCGGAATTCTCCTCGCGGGCGCGGAATCGGGCATGGCGCGCAAGGGAGTTGCGCGCATCCCGGGGGTTTTGCGCGCGGATCATCATCTTTGCGCGCAGACCTCTGAAGTTCCGCGCAAGGCCTCCGGGCCCTCCGAAACATTCTTCCGACTCCGAATATGACCTCGCTTTCCGCATCCGGAGCTTCGTTTGGGAACAACGGACTTTTCCGGCGTCTACAAAAGCCCCCCCTCGGAATCTGATCGGCGAGAGGTCGCAACGATCGGGTTCCGAGGGAGACGCCGGAATGCCGAAGTCCTGGGCGGCGCGGGACTTAGGCGCGCAAAAAGGGGCGCCGGTCGCGAAATTCGCCGCTGCGGTCGCGCAAAGCGCTTTCCGCGCAGCGCGGACCCCGGCCTCGCCTATAAATAGGGGCACTGGGTCCCTCCGTGCCGTACACTGGCCTTCCGCGCGATAGGCATCTCTGCTCTCGTGCGCGAAATTGCCTTTTCCGGCGCGGAATTCGCCCGCTCGTCGCGCAAAACCGTCCGGATTCCGCCTGTCTTTGCGCGAAAACCCGGAACTTTGCGCGATAGTCTTCCCAATTGCGCGCCGCCCACTTGGATTGCGCGCCAACCTTCAAACTTCTCTACCAGCCTCGTCCGATCCCGCACGCTTCATCCCTTAACCCGCACGACTCCCGAAACTTCTGAGATGGCCGCGCACAGAGGAAATGAGGGGGATGCCGCCACTCGCAGGGCTGAGATGGCGACGAACGAGGAGGTTTACGGAGCCAAGGAGATTGTTTCCAACAATCAATCCTTGTTCGACTTACTGACGCCGGCCCAGAAGACATATCCACTGTCGGACAACCTGCCGCTCTGGAACTTCGGCATCCTAGATGAGGTTCCGGTGCCAGGGTTCAAGATTGATGCGCCGCGGACCTGGGTGACCCGGGAGGACGAGCTTCTCCGCTATAACATCACCAACAATGGGTATCCTGCCAGGGAGACCAGGCACTTGGACGTCTATGTCCTGAACCTGAGGACGCGAACCATTGATGGGGGTGAGCCTACTGCGGAGAATTCTCCAGCCCTCTACTCGAGCACATATCGCCAGAGTGTCACGGACGACACCAAGGGCTGGCTGAAGGACTGGGACTTGCGGTCTGGGGGAAACTTTACCAGCGAGTGGGCCTGGGCGTTCTGGGTACGCCACACTTGCGATCACTTCGCAGAGGAGCTGCGGTACATCGGCCTGTTCGAGGCGGTGTGGACGTCGCAGTTCCACTTCTACCAGCAGTCCGAGCTCGGGCCGGAGCTGTTCACCCGATGGTCTCCGGATACCAACACCTTCCATCTTCACCATGGGGAGGTCGGCATCGGCCTCTGGGACATCCACTGCATCGGAGGTATCCCGCTGGAGGGCTACCAATACGATGAGTTCCTGCCACCGAAGAACATCTGGGAGGACAGGTCACGGACTCCCATCCTGACCTGGCATCTGCTTGACCTGGCTACGCAGCGGCTCGGGATCAAAGACTTCCAGAAGGACATAGCCTACAAGGAATGGTTCGGCCAGTTCTTGGAGCATGACCCGGAGGTCAAGATGCCAGGCAGGGGAAAGCGGTGCCCGACCGCAGCTCAGAGGAGCCGGAACGGGTCGTACTGGCGGGTCCTGGAGACGGGCGACTACCACTCATGGGGGTACCGCGTCATCGAGGCCCGGGACCCAAATGTCCGGTACGCGGTGTTCCTGGCCGCCTTTCTGAGTGGGTGGCTCCTGCCAGTGCGGGACGCGAGAATGGGCGTTCGCCCAGCGACACTGGCGGTGGCGGGCGCTATGGCCGCCAACAAGAGATACAACCTCGGGGTCCCAGTGCTGGCGAGGCTGTATGCCATCCTGGGACACATCTCACGAGGGGGGTCGCCACGAAGGATCTGTGGGCCCTTTCAGTTCTTCCACGGCTGGGTGGCTGCTCACCTCGGTGGGTACACGTTTCCGAACGCCATCATTCCTCCGGGCAACGGCCTGCGACCCTCCCTGCTGAACATCGCGGGGGTCGCTCCGATGACCCTAAGTGAGGAGGGCGTGCGGATCCGGATTGGCAATCATGCCAACTTCAACTTCAGTCCGTTACCCACCCCCGTTGGCCAAATGATCGACAACGGGCAGGGTCCGCTGGAGCAGCATGAGTACTTCCTGAACATGCGGGGCGGGGTGCTCGTGGCTCGGATCGACGGGAAGGTGATCTGCGAGCCTTACGTGCCGACCCGTTTCGCCAGGCAGTTCGGGTGCCTTAAACGGATGCCGAAGAGAGTATTCACTGCTGTCCGGGAGGAGACGAACCCTTGCGTCCTTCGCCAGATGTGCCTGATGTTTGCCGCTTTCGGCTCTGGCGACGTCATCACTCTCCCTCCTACCGAAGTTGACCTAGGCTTGGCAACCGAGTACGCCGAACACTGGGCCATCGCGTACCCCGAGGGGCTTTTGCGGAAGCTAGTTCGGCGGCTCGAGGCTACCCGTGCGGAGACCGGGCGTCAAGGAAGGAGGCGGGGCGCCGCCACACGGGGGAGAACGGAGGCGCGCCAAGAAGCGGAGCCGGCGCGGGCAGGGACTTCGGCGGCGGGCACATCGCAGGCTGCCGCTACGACCTCGGCGCCCAGAGAGGGGGCACATGCGGCGGTCGAAGAGCGGCCCGGGAAGCAGGTGAGACGTCTGCTCGAACCCTCCCACGATGCAGTCTTCCCGGCGCTGTGGTCGGCCTGGATGACCCTGCGGCAGTCACTGGGGACCGACGCCATCTGGCGAAAGATTCTCAGAGAAGGAATCCATCTGCCAGAGGTCGGGCGCCTCCACATTGCCGACAGGGTGGACTTCAACCGGCAGTATGCGTATCTGACGGCCATGGACGAGTACGCGCGCCAACGTGGTCAGTGCGCGGAGCCATCCCTTCTGGTGAAGGTGATGCTCGGTCTCGAGCCCGCTCCGGAACAGATGCCGCCGGAAGAAGACGACAGTAGCAACGACTCCGAAGAAGAGGAGGAAATGGGGGAGGATGAAGGCTCCGAGGGAAGATCCCATCAGGGGAGCCCACGGGAGAGCGGCGAGGTGGCCGGCTCTGACAACGTTGATGTCACTGAGCTCCTCGAGGTCCGCTTCTATCCCTACTCAATCTGCTTCATCCACTCTCTTATGCAGCTTCTAACCCATTTCTCCATCTTTCTCAGGAGCGCACGGATGTTGGTCAGGCATCCTCAGCGGGAGTAGGAGGGGCGCCAGCAGGACAAGGCGGGGGGCAGACACCCATCATCGAATTGACAAGCGCTAAGGGGTCCCCTGCTGCAACGGTTCCTGCGGCGACCGGGGTAGCGGAAGATGACGCTCCGAAATCCCGTAAGTCTCCCTACTTTACTGCTGGTGCTTGCCGTTGACGATCCGTGACTAACCATGGCATGCCCCGCGCAGTGATCTCAACATTGGAGGCTCATCGGGTTGCCGAACCCGGGCCATCTACGAGTGGACCAGTGGTGGACATGCCGCCTGCTCCGGAACAGACTTCCCAAACCGAGCCGGCCCCACCAACTGCTGATCAAGGGGCTCCGGACATCGGCGGTGCTGACATCGGAGAGAGGTTGGGGGCTGACGAGGGTGTCAGCGCCACTGGGGAGAGAGAAGAAGGTCGCCCGGATATTGGGGAACCTATCCTTCGTGAGGACCTCCCAGGGGCGGACCCTGCAGCAGACCTGCTGGCTGCCTTCCCTGCCTACCGGCCTGCCGATCCCGAGGAGATGGACGACTCGGACGCGGAGGCGGTCGAGGAGAGCCGGATAACGCGCCGCATGGGGTGTAAGTGCATCCAGCGCTTCCTCAAGCGAGACCCGTCGGAGTGGCTGGGGCACATGGGATCACTTCAAACCTGGCTGCGCTTCCTGTGTTCCGGGGGAGCTGATGCTCAACGCCTCCATCTGACGGTCCGTGATTTCATGGCCGAAAAGATGCGCGAGAGCTGCCGGCGTGCCGACGTCACACAAAGTCGGGACATGTCGGAGAGCACGCGGGCGCTCCTCGCGACGGAGCAGGAAGTCCGGCGCCTCGAAGGGCAGGCGGCAGAGAAGGAGGCCTTCGTCGCGACGTGTACCGAGCTTGTGGAGCAACTAGCAGCTCAGCTGGTTGACGCCCAAGTACAGCTGACGGAGGCGGGCCAACAGATGGTCACAATTCAAGTCGAGCGGGAGCGTGCACAGGCCAGAATCGACGAACTGCGTGCTGCGACCGCCGACGAAGAGAGGGCACGCAGAGAGCGAGAAGCAGCTCTGGAGGCCACCAGCCAAAGGGTAGCGGCATTAGAAAGACTCATTCAGCACGCTAATCCCTAAGGGCTTTGTTTTGCCATTCCCAAAACATTTGCTTCCGCTACTTTGATCCATCTGTATGAATCAATATATTTATCTGCATCTTTTGGTTTAATATGCTCAACCACAATTCGTTGTCTTGCGGGAGTGTTAACCAAGCATCAGGCATCCATAATTGGGCCTGGATTTCTGGAGAAAAGAGGGAGGTCATTCCTAGGAAAGGAGACCTCAGACCTAATCAATGTATCATCCCCCAACTTGTTCCAACACACGAGCGGGACAACGCTAGGGGCGTTGAGATTTTATCCGAACATAGGGAAATGAGAAAGGGTGAATCGCGTGTCCCGAATCCAGACATCCACAACGGTCGGCCTTCCAGGAAATGCCCAAGACGGTAGGCGGACAGCGGATCGACCATAACAACTGCAATAGACGGACCGAAAAAGGCCATCATTCATATTGTAGGAGGCGGACCACATGTCATCATGAATACCGCTTTGGGGTTCCTTCAGACACAAGGGTGGAAAATCCAGATCAACAGGGCATGCGAAGCGTGGGGCGAAGTGACGATTTGTTCGGACAGAATCCAACGCTCTCAAAATTGCGCCACCGTGGGGAAAACGTATTAGGCGGATGCACTAATCTGGCCGTGAGTCACCTCAATTCTTAGACAGCACCTCTCTGACGAGGAAACTGTCGCTTCCCATCCTTGCGATGGGGCATCCCGAGCTGAATCGGGGAGAATATCACAACTGTACCACTCTACCCGAAGTCAGGCCAGATGGCCGGCGACGAGGAGGGGCGGGACTTAACGATTCCTGAGGCTGGACCCGAGTCGGAATGCCCGGGCGTTCCTACGTACTCCATCAGGCTGGAGATCAAGCCACACGTAGTTCTGAGAGTGCAGTTTAACGTCATGCAGGACGTAGAATCCCGTTTAGGGGAGATCTTAGTTTAAGGTCGTAGAGCTCGGACCATAAGGGCTAGATCTTAGTTTAAGGTCTTAGAGCTCGGACCATAAGGGGAGATCTTAGATTAAGGTCTTAGAGCTCGGACCATAAAGAGAGATCTTAGTTTAAGGTCTTAGAGCTCGGACCATAAAGAGAGATCTTAGTTTAAGGTCTTAGAGCTCGGACCATAAGGGCTAGATCTTAGATTAAGGTCTTAGAGCTCGGACCATAAGGGGAGATATTAGTTTAAGGTCTTAGAGCTCGGACCATAAAGAGAGATCTTAGTTTAAGGTCTTAGAGCTCGGACCATAAAGACCTCAAAGTACGCCGCATCTGGTCATATCCCCTGGATATGCGAAGATGCACTGAGGGATAGTGTCGAGAGTGCCGAGGTTTCGCCTGGTCAGAATGGGAGGTGGGAAATGTGAATCATGCGGCCATTCACTCGAGGACCGGGAGCACCGGCGTGACGATATCAGAGTACTGCCGACCGTGGCGGAAAAGCAGCATCAACATCGCACTAACCGTTGGTGGAATGAGGCAGCAAACGAGCATCGACCGCTCAATCGCAGGATTCATATCGATTTGCTGCCCGAGGCCATTGGGGGTACCAGCCCGAGTCGGTGGGAGAGCACTGAGGCATTGTGTCCGAACCGTTCACGGGGGCTCCACCCAGGGCGTAGACGATGGGTCCGAATGAAAGGGAGCACGAAGCCTGAAAAGCGGAGGAAACCTGACCAAGCGGATCCTGACCCTCCTGGCAATAAACCAGAGTACTCTTGACACCGGTGGACCACTGCAAGGGGTCGGGGAACATGCCTTGAGGGTGACCTGAAAGCGGCGGATTCCCCAGAGAAGGGGGAATCTCTAAGAGGTGGGGGGCTGGACCCGAAGTTTCAAACATCCGGGCGTTCCTACGTATCCCATAAGGATGGGAATCAAGCCCCACGTAGTTCTTGAAGCGCGGCGCAACACAATCGGGCACCAGCGCGGGGAAGAGTGCGGGTCTGACCCTCGCACACAGAAGGAGCGGCATTTGATATTTCTTGTTTGTCCTTAAAGATGAATGGTTTTTCTTTGTGCGGCGACATGCCTGTGATTGAGAAATCTCTGGCATCGCCACAATAATCAAGCCATGGAAGGCATTGATGAATGGCGTGGTTATTAACCAGCGCCCAACATGAGTGTCCCCTGAGGGGAACATCACGATGCAGTGCCGTTTTCTCGTCGGGCGGCCAAGACGATCACAGTTTACGGTCGTGTGGTAGGACCAGACAACACAGTTTAAGGTCGTGTGGTTCGGACCATGGAGGAATCCGCTTTCCGCGGTACGGCGGACACGACGGAGGTGGGAGCATACCCAGCCCTGCGGTCACGCACGATTCCAGGAGAAGAGTCTTGGGATGGGGGTCTGCGTATGTCCATCACCCGAGGGGCAGAGATGCTAGCCTCCAGACAAACTGGGCTCAGAACGCGATTGTTCGAGCGACTCCTCCCTCCTTATGGGGACGAGGGTCCAGCTACGCATGGCCCTTGGGGAGAACATCCGCATATATCCTTGGTGCTCAGATCATGGGAGCCTCGAACGACATCATTACCTTGGTTGGTCTGCCTAACGTGTAAAGGTGTACTGAAGGTCAGTATGAAAAGAGTGTCCATATTCCACTACAACGCATAAAGGCGGAGTGTGATGAGGACTGCGCAACCAATGTTCAGAGCCTGAAGGAGCTGACATGGCGATCAAGGATGTTGCTGACGCATTCGCAACACAACATCCGATCGCGTCAGCCTAAGACGGGGCAAGCAAACGAGCATCAACCGCTCAATCGCAGGATTCATATCGATTTGCGGCCCAAGACCCGCCGGTAAATCGACCCGGAGCGGTGGGAGAGCACTGAGGCATCGTACCCAAACCGCTAACGAGGATCCCTTTGAGTGAAGGCTCGAATAAGAGGAAGCGCGAGGCCTGACAAGCAACACAGGACTTGTCGGGATTGAATCTGACACTACGAGTCATAGACCGAAGTACCCAAAACATGTTAACAGATATCCGGAAAGGGTCGAAGGACTCACCCTGAGAGCAACCAAAAGAGGGCAGATCCCCGTGATCAACCAAGAGACGGGGCTGGACCTGAAACACAAGCGTCCAGGCGGTCCTACGTATCCCATAAGGATGGGAATCAAGCCATACGTAGTTCTTGAGAGGCAGTTTAACGTCATGCAGGACGATGAGGGGTGTGAGGTAGTCCCACACACGGGGGAGGCGTACGGCGCGGCCAGTAGACCGACGTGAATGAGGACATAACCCCCCGCTCACGCGATACGCCTCGCACAAAAAAGGAGGGGAACTGGGGCCAGAGGCCCAACGCGGGATAGAGATTCCTGGGAAATGGGGCTGGGCCTGAAACATGAATGTCCAGGCGGTCCTACGTATCCCATAAGGATGGGAATCAAGCCATACGTAGTTCTTGAAGTGCAGTTTAACGTCATGCAGGACGATGAGGGGAAAAGAAGGGGGAGCAGAAGGCATCCCCAAACGTGGGGGGGCGTACAGCGTGATGAGCAAACCAACGTGAATGAGGGCATAGCCCCGCACTTACACCATACGCCACACACCCGGGGGCAACTGGGCCAAGGGCCCAGGATGAGATGGAAATTCCCGAAGGATGGGGCTGGGCCTGAAACATGAATGTTCAGGCGGTCCTACGTATCCCATAAGGATGGGAATCAAGCCGCACGTAGTTCTTGAGGGGTAGTTTTACGTCATGCAGGACGAATGCTGAACAGTTTAACGTCTTGTAGCTCGGACGTAGTGCAGTTTAGCGTCATGCGGGACGAAGCACTTGGCAGTTTAACGTCTTACAGCGCGGACGAATGCTGAACAGTTTAACGTCTTGTAGCCTGGACGAATGCAGTTTAACGTCGTGCAGGACGTGGTGCAGTTTAACGTCATGCAGGATGAAGTGCAGTTTAGCGTCATACGGGACGAATGTGCAGTTTAACGTCATGCTGGACAAATGTGCAGTTTAACGTCATGCTGGACGTAGTGCAGTTTAGCGTCATGCGGGACGAATGTGCAGTTTAACGTCATGCTGTATGTCGGCACACTCAGACAAAGTACTGCTTGAGGAACCTAGCGTTGGTGGGAGGAGTAACACGCTCACCATCCATAGTCGCAAGGGAGTACGCGCCATTGGGATAGACCTTGTGGACAACAAAAGGTCCCTCCCACTTGGGCTCCAACTTGGGCGGCTTCCTGCCGGGGATCATTGGTGCTCTTAGGGCTAGCACTAGATCACCCTGCAGGAAGGAGCGGAGGTGAACCTTCTTATTGAAAGCTCGAGCCATTCTGCTTTGATGCCTCTCCAAGTTGTGCAAAGCGCGAAGTCTATTCTCATCCAGTGCTTCCAACTCGACTAGACGGGCTTCAGCAACTCTGTCCGGCGCTTGCTGGTCGTAGACCGCGGTGCACAAGGACGGTAACTGGATCTCGATGGGCAGGACGGCCTCATCTCCATACACCAGGGAATAAGGGGTCATCTGGGTGGAATTGCGAGTCGTCGTCCGATAAGCCCAGAGGGCGTTGGGGAGCTTGTCCGGCCAACTCTTCTTATTCTGACCAACCATCTTTTGCAGAATGTTAGAGAGGGTTTTGTTAAACGCCTCGATCTGTCCATTCGCCTGCGCATGATAGCGAGATGTATGGTTCGAGCGAATGTTATACTTGGCGTACAACTTCTTCAACTCGGCTGCTCGGAAATTGGTTCTGTTATCCGTGAGGATAGCGTGAGGCACTCCAAATCGATAGATGATGTTGGAGGTCACGAAGTCAGCGATCGAACAGGATTTGACCTCTCTGAGCGGAATCGCTTCTGCCCATTTGGAGAAGAAGTCCGTAGCGGTCAGAATGAACCGGCACTTGCGAGCTGTCGCCGGTGGGTAAGGTCCCACAACGTCCAGTCCCCAGACTGCAAAGGGCCAGGAATACCTTGTGGTATGGAGAGGCTCCGGCGGCCGATGCACAAAGTTCGCATGAACCTGGCACGCATGGCACCTCCTGGAATACTCGATGCAGTCATGGATCATAGAGGTCCAGAAGTATCCCAACCTCCGAATCTGGTGGGACAGCTTCGGCCCAGTCTGGTGGGTGCCGCATGAACCAGCATGAACCTCTTGCATGACTCGTGGGATCTCAACTCCCTGAAGGCAACGGAGGAGAACACCATCAAATCCGCGTTTGTAGAGGATCTGCTCCAGGCCGGGACTGCTCTGGAGGACGAACTGCGATGCGCGGCGTCGAACTCGCTCGCGCTCGGCCCGATCCGATGGAAGAATGCCATGTTGGAGGTACTCAACCAAAGGCGTCCTCCAATCAGGGGCTGATCCGACTGTCATATCTGGGGTACTCGGGGCTCCGGGCACAGGGGAAACCGTGGTGAGGTTACTTACCAACGGGCCGCGATCTTCTTTCGGGATAACGGGAGCGATGAGCCTGCGGCGCGTCACGCGGACGATCAGGTTGTCCTGTTCAGGCTCCGCAAGTGACGCAGCGAGGCTGGCCAAAGCATCTGCTCGACCGTTCTGCGACCGGGGAACATGGACAATTTCCGGCCGAGAGGGGAACCGGGCCATCAGAAGGAGGGTGCACTCCAACAATGGCACAAGTTCCGGCTTCCTGACAACGTAGTCGCCATTGATCTGCTTAACGACCAGCTCGGAGTCTCCTTTCACGCACAGACGGGGCACGTCGATCTCGAGAGCCAACTCGAGGCCGGTGATGAGGGCATGGTATTCCGCCTCATTGTTGGTACAGCCCTCTGACAACAGGAAAGAGTATGGCAGCACGGCTCGCTCCGGGGTAATGAAGACGATACCCAAGCCCACTCTGTTGAGCTTAGGATTATCGATTCTTCTACCGGTGGGGCTCCGGGAGGCACCGTCAAAGTGCATCTGCCAGCATGGATCGGCTCGATCAACCGAGAGAATGGTCTCATCAGGAAAGCCTAGATCCAGCGGCTGATCCGCGGAGGTTGGGTGAGCTGCCAGAAAGTCTGCCAATGCTTGCCCTTTGATGGCCTTCTGAGACACATACCTGATGTCGAACTGCTGGAGAATCACAGCCCACCGCGCTAGGCAGCCAGTCAACATAGGTCGGCTCAGGATATATTTCAACGGGTCCACCCGAGAAACCAACTGTACCTCATGGTGCTGCAAGTAGTGCCGTAATTTCTGTACGGCAAATACGAGCGCCAGGCAGCTCCTCTCGATGGGGGAATACCTAACTTCTGCATCGAGGAGCATGCGACTGAGGTAATAGAGGCTATTCTCCGTTCCCTCGTTGTTCTTCTGGGCGAGAAGGGCACCCAGGGACCGTTCCAGGGCGGTCACATAAAGGACCAGCGGCTTTCCGGATACGGGCGGCATCAGGACCGGAGGTTGAAGCAGGTACTGCTTGATTTCCTCGAAAGCGGTCTGACACTCTTTATCCCATACATAGGTGGCACCTTTCTTCATGAGCCGAGAAAAGGGCTTACACTTGCCGGCCAGATTCGCGATGAATCGGCGTATATAGGCTAAGTGGCCTTGGAACCCTTGCAGTTCCCGGACGGTACCTGGGGGAGGCATCTGGCTAATCGCCCTGATTTTCTCTGGGTCGATCTCAATACCCCGGTATCTTACCACAAATCCAAGGAAATTTCCGGAGGTGACCCCAAAGGCACACTTCAACGGGTTCATCTTCAGGCAGCGAGACCGGAGGAAGCTGAACACTTTCTCAAGATCTTTGAGATGGTCCTGACGCTGGCGCGATTTGACAACCAAGTCGTCGACGTAGCATTCCACCAGTGTGCCGAGGATTGGCTTGAATATGCGGTGCATCGCCCGTTGATAGGTGGCACCTGCATTCTTCAGGCCGAAGGGCATGACCCGGTAGCAAAAGGTACCTTGGGGGGCCCTGAAGGCAGTGAACTCCTCATCCTCAGGGGCCATCCGAATTTGGTTGTATCCGGAGTATCCATCCATGAAGGAGAGGGCTTGGAACCCTGTCGTGGCATCAATCAACAGCTCTGTCACTGGAAGGGGAAAATCATCCTTCGGGCAGTGGCGGTTGAGATCGCGGAAGTCGATGCAGACTCTGATCTGCCCGTTCTTCTTCCTGACCGGCACAATGTTGGCCAGCCATTTGGGGTACTGAACTTCCCTCACGAAGTTGGCATTGATAAGCTTGTCAACTTCGGCCTCAACCATGGCACCGTGGGATGGGTGCATCTTCCTGGGAGGCTGCTTGAACCCGCGATGGTTCGCCGGGAGACCAAGGCGGTGGACGGCTACCTGAGGATCCAGCCCCGGCATCTCGTCATAGCCCCAAGCGAATACATCACGGTGCTGCCTGAGAAAGTCCACGTACTGCTGCCGCTCCTCAGAGGGCATGGCGGCACTAACCAATGTGGGTCTTGGATCGGCCTCGGTTCCAAGGTTCACCTGTATTAACTCATCGACCGTGGCGGGGACGCCCTCCTCAAAGGCTGGGGGTGCGTCTTCCATATCCTCTCCACTCGGGGAGGGATCGTCCACGGGAGAGACTGCGTTGGCAAATGCATTGGGGCTACCAGATCCTGCTGGGCCACTGGTGCTGGCGCGGGCAGTCGCGGCCATCTCATCAGGAGACTCGCGGACCGTCAAGACCATGGCGACGTCCAACCGTTGAATCGGGAGGACGTAAGCGTCATCCAGACTTGCCCAGGGATCACTTGCAACAGCGACAGGCTCAACCTCACCTGCCAGGATCTGCTTATCCTTGCTCTTGTAATAGTCCGCGTCCAGATGGCGGGCTTCACACGAGGCAAAAGGAGAGGCATCTCCTTGAAGCACGCCCACTCGACCATTAAGGGAGTATTTGAGGCACTGGTGGTATGACGAGGGAACCGCCGCGTGAAGATGGAGCCATGGCCTGCCCATCAATGCGTTGTACGCGGTTTCCTGAGAGACTACCATGAATTCGGTGTTGGCAACCAAGTCACCGAACTGGGTCTTCAAACGTATCTTGCCGACCGGGGTTTGCTCGGTGCGATCGTACCCCTGGATCCTGAGGTCGGAGGGAATCAAGTCATCCTCAGACAACCCCAATCTCCGGAGCGTCCGAGTTGGAATCAGGTTAATCCCGGACCCCGTGTCGACAAGACAGCGCCGGACTTCAAGGCCATTGAACTGGCCAGTGACATACAGCGGACGAATGTGTCCCTGTATAGGAGGGTCTTCATCCTTACCAGAGAACGAGATAACTGCCTGACATTCGGCGTCCTCGATCGTTTCGGCGTGAAAGGCCTCTGCAGCCGCAACCTCTGTCTCAAACTGGAGGGGGCTTTTCAGGGCTTCAGCGAGTGCCTCGGGCATTTCAGATGACATGCGCAGAGCCTCAAGGATAGAGAGCCTTGCTGGGATGTCGGCCAAGTGCTTCAGGACATCATACTTTTTGGCCAAGCGCGAGCCCCTGGTTGCAGGAGGTTGCTCTGCGGTTGGTGGCATGACGGGCCTTGCCGGTTGGATCGGCGGCCGACTGGTACTTGGCGCATCTCGCTGTTCACTGGTCGCAGTCCGGGAAATGGTCACCGTACTGGAGTGAGGAGGCCGGGATGGACTCGTGGCAGGGCGGAGCTGGTCGCGACGCGGCTGAGGCGGTTCTGCCTGGTCCCACACCACAAACAGTGGCGGAGGTGAATCCGTCATCCCCGGATGGGGGGGCTGCGCGCGCTGAGCTCGGTTTTGAGCCTACTGCCTGGTCTCAGTGGCGTGCACGGCCTGGCTGGAGGTACCAACGGCTGTGCCCCGGCGACTCCTGTTGCTGCGGTTCTTCCGACGGTGGCGACGACCGGGGACACTAGGGAGGTCCACCTGGTGTTCTTCAACGTCGGGAACCGAAAAGGGATTTACCAGCTCGATGGTGTTAACCGAAGCGTACCCAATACCGTCATCGGACGAATCATCCATCACCGGGCGGATCCGAGGAGGGACCCCCATCTCCGGGGGCATGAAATCGCCGAGAGTGCGGGATAGTGGCGGAACCGGCGGGGCGCGCTCTTCCTTCTTGCGCTGCCGCCGTTTGCTCCTCTTGGAAGAGGCAGGCTGGGACGACGATGCCGAAGCAGCACCCGCGGATTCTGGGGGCTCAGGCTGATTCAAGCACGCACGGATGATTCCATGGGTGCGAATGGTCGTCTTGCGGGCCATCCAGTTATTGTACTTCTGGGATCCGCGGTTGGAGACCAGCTGCCATTCGTCCTCGTTGCCACTATCGTCATCTGATCCCACGAACACGCCCGCCACTTGTGCTGGAGCTGGGCCCAACCTGATTACATTGTTGTTAATCTCGTCTTGGAGCCAATCCTTAAACACATAGCACCGCTGGATGGTGTGCCCCAGGGCCCGATGGTAGGGGCAGTAGCGGGGGTTATTCGTAAGATGTGCCTCCTCTGGCTTCCAACACTCAGGCAGTCGCACAATCCTCTGCTCCAGGGCGCTCCGGAAATAACCGGGGACCTGATCCTCATGGAATGAGTAAGTCAGGTGTCGCGGGCCCCTGGGAGCGTGGTCTTGACGAGGGGCTGGAGGGGCCTGCCGAGGAGGTGGACCCTGATTATCTCGCCTGGGTTGCGGCGGTACATTACGCGGAGGGGCCGGCCGGTTCTGAGGCTGCCGCTGCTGGGCCGGGAACTGAGCCCGTGGAGGCGGATTCCTGTGAGGCTGTGGAGCTGGCCTCACCGGCAGCAGCTCCAATGGCCTGGGGGCCTCTATCTGGGCAACAGCAGCGGGCTCAGCCCTACTGACTCTCCTTGCAGGAATCATAGGAGGCAGCGGGTGTGCCTGGCTGGCCTGTTGCAGGGCTTCCTCAAGACGTTGAGCTTTGTCTGAGAAGTCCCTGAACCCTCCGGGGTAATTCTGAGTAATCAGGGAAGGGACCAGCTCGGTCTTGACGTTCCCGACGCACATTGTCAGCAACTGCTCTTGAGTCAATGGCATGTCAAGGGAATACGTGAGACCCTTCCATCGGGCGACGAAGTCCGCGACTCGCTCATCAGGCCTCTGCTTGCACTTGAAGAGGTCTGCGATACTTGTCTTCCGGGTCGTGGAACTGAACTGGTAGAGGAACTGTCTACGGAGGTCCTCCCAGCTGGTTACCGACCCGACGGGGAGCTGGCTGTACCAGACAAATACTGGCCCTTCCAGTGTCTGAACAAAGCAGCGAAGCTTAGCGGCCTCCTGCTGCGCCGGAGTCCCCAACATAGGCCCGCACCTCGAGTTGAAGTGGGCTAAATGCTGTGGCAGATCTCCAGTCCCGTTGAAGGGGGCGAAAGTGGGATTCCCGAATCCCGGAGGCACCGGCATGTCATCCACCCATGCTGGGTAGGGCTTGCCGTCCGGTGGGATCGCCACCTGCCGAGTCTCCAAGGCTTACAAGCGGGCAATGAGTGCCGCCATCGGATCGTCCGGACATGGGTTCCAGTCCTGGCGAGGATCTCTAACCACGAGCGCATTGCATGGCCCTTCAATCGGGTCGTTGACCGGGTCGTCGAACTCGGCAGCTCGTGGGATGGCGGGCGGAGCGGCCCTTGGGGCAGCGGGAGGAATCCGAGCGGGATCTCTCAGGTAGTCACGCCGCTCGGGAGGGTGTGGCGAAACATACCGCGCCCTCTTGCCATAGGCAATGGCCTCTCTCCTGTCGGCGAACACGGCGTAATCACGGTTGCCCGGGAGAGTCTCATCGAGGAGCGGTTGTTCCGGTCCCTGCGGTCCTGGCCTAGGATCACCGTAGTCAGGCCGCCGTTCTGCAGCGCGCTCGGCGAGGAGCTGGTCAACCAACCTCTTCTGTTCGGCGAGCTGCTGACGTAGCGTAGCCTTCTCGGGATCCTCCTCTGCCCTCTGCATGGAGGCAGATGGGTCGGCGGGCTTTATAGCCTCGCTGTGCTCTTTTCCTTTGCTGACGTTTCGGCTTAACGTCAGTGCTTCAGTGGGTGCGGGGAGCCCCAGGAGGTTCCTCTGATGACGAGTAACTCTCACCGATGGATCTGACGACGGCTTGTCTTCGGGGGGGAAGCCCCCGTCGAGAAGTTCCAAGTCGTTCCCCTCTCCCGACAGGTCAGCCATATTGACCGTTCCTGTCCCTGGGGATATACCCTCAGGGCCACCCAGCGAATCGGGCTGTCGGGGAATCACACTGAAGCGTAGGGCAGCGTACTGCCCCCATCCACGGATATACACGTGGGGAGTGGCTTCCTCGATAACTTTGCGGAGTACTTGAAAACACTCAACGCATCGTTGTTGGAGGGCCTCATGGCGCTCAAATGACCCGGGGTGCCGAACCGCGGGGAGCATGGCCAGGTCAATTTGACGGCACTGCTCACCAATATCCTCCAGGTGCGCTTGACTCCCGGGGTATGGCATTTGTAGGCAGTGAAGACGGGAGTGAGTCTCCCGGAGAGTTCGGCGGAAGCATTCGAACTCATCCAGGGTGAGCGATTCGGGTGCATCAAAGCCTGGTCCTGCGACTGGCCAAAACTTCTCAGGGAAGTGGCCCTCTGAAAGGACGGTCCAGAAGCTCCACGACTCAAACTCGGGACCCAGATCTCCTTGGTCCTCTTCCATGGATGGGAACGGACGGGGAACTGGTAGTGGTGCCGAGGCGGGCCGCCGGGCTGACGGGCTGGCCGGCGGTGAATACGGCGAACAGGCCGATTGGCCTCCATATCCCGGGCCGCCCTCTGAGGGTGGCGGTGCCCTGGCTACCACATCACGATAGGACGGGCCGGCGAGCGAACATCCTGCCGTAGCATCGGTGCTCGCCGAGGGTGCACCAGATCGTGGTTCGACCGTCGATCCCCAGAAAAAGTCTCCGGCTTCTCCGATCGAGGCGGAAGGCACTTCCGGAGGGGCCGGTACCAACCGCAAGCTTGATCCTTGGGGGTCTACCAGGCCCTCGTTACTCCGGATATACCTTCGGAGAGAAGCGGGGATCACATCGATCTCGCTCTCGGGGAGCACGAGGCTGACGTGCCGCATTCCTACCCCTGCCCTTGACTGGCGGGATTGGGGAAGGGGCTCTGTCGCCGAATCGTACTCCGCCTCTGAGTCAGAGAAGCAAACCGGTCGGATCTCCGTCCGGAATTCCGTAACATTCTTCCCTCGGCGTCGACGCCTTGCCTTCCTGCCCCTGGGTGGTTCTTCGGGGCAGGGCTGATCTCTGTCCTGGCGTCCTCCGGCCGCACTGGTGCTGGGGCCAAGAGGACTGGGAACCAAGGTGCGAGGGGCACCGGGACAGATATCAAAGGGGACGCGGGGAGAGATGATTCCGGGCAGGACTCCGGGCCGGGATCGGAAGGTGGGATGACCCATGCCTCCTGGATCGGCCACACAGAGTAGATCCTGCCGGTGAATAGCGCTACCGCGAGGTGGTCCGCGGTGGCTACTGCCAGTGCCAGCAACCGGGAGAGTCGACCCAACCTGCCTTTGGGCGGTCGGGGCCTCGATCCAGGTCGGGCATAGGAGTTCCCGTGCTCAGGATGCGCAGAGGCCTGGCGACTGGAGCCAGCAGTGGCTTGGGCCAATGCGGCCGCTGTTGCTAGAGCCCCAAGGTGGGCATCCTCTTCCGCTCGTGCCCGACGTTGGCGTCGAGACAGACGAGTTGGGATGAGCGGCGCGGGCAGGTGGAGAGCCCGCTCTTCGACTGGAGAGGCCTGGCGGCGGTGTCGCCGTGGCCTGGCGGGATTCCTTACCGTAGATCCCTGGAGCGAATCCCGGATAGGGTGATCCCGGGCCTCTTCCACCTCATCCGCGTAAGGAAGGGAACTGTCAGAGCGCTCCGGGGATAAGCTCCCGAAGCGGTTGGACGTTGAGGTAGGCAGTGGTGCCTCCCTGCGCGGCCCTCGGGGGCGGCGGTGGTGGCGAGGCGCAGCCTCCTCAAGGTCTAGGCGAGCCATTTCCCTAGTGGGGATGACTCCCTCTTCCTCGTATCTCCGCACCAGGGTGTTGATCACCCTTCTCTGGATGACCTCCGAGGGGGAGAGAGGGCGTGGTCGTCCCGCAATTGCGGCTGCTGGGATGGCTGTGGAACGGGCGGGACCGCGCGGAGTAGCCGCGTCGGTGTTTCCCCTGTCCCTGCGCCAGTGGGCGGGTGGCGATCGGGCACTGGATCGGGCGACCTGATTTCTGAAAGCAGGGAGAATGACCCATTAACACTGACAGGAAAAAGGAATCGACAACCAACCATTAGCGCCACGACGCCTTCCGTGGGGGGAACCCAGGCCCTCGACGTTGCGAGACGGAGTGCCCGATGTCCCTTCCCCAGCCCCTGGCGGGTAAGACTGAATGCTTGGCCGGGAAACACGCCGGTCTTCCAACACCTCTGAAAGCCATCGGTCTTCGTATCGAGGAGAAGAGATTCACGTCGGGTTCACCATTTTTCTGTTTCGGTGCGGATGTGCGTCGGGTTACGCTGTTCCGCCAGGACGCGTTCCCGCGTGCACCCGTCAACCCGAGGGGATGGGCGTGCGGCTTGTGGTCCCGCAGTCCCGCTTTCCAAGGGCGGGCGGCATTCGTCCCTTATTCAGGGGCGTCTGCTCCTTGATCGAAACCGGGATGATGGGATGTCGGCTCCTCCTTCCTTGGACGTCTCCTCGGAACTCGTCGCCTAATCCGGGTCTCCCTCATAGACTTAAGAATGTTCGTGAATCTCGTTCCCGGCGCCATATCTTCATGGACACCGGTTAATTACGCTGCTTCCGCCCGGACGCTCCAAGGAGTCTGGGCGGGGCAGCAACCTGCGGTGAGAAGGCCGGGTGGCTCTGGGTGCTGGGGGCGTGTCGTAGCACTGCGGCTCTGCACGTCTGTCTTCCGTCCCTAATAGGGCTTCTCAAAGGCATGATGGCCTGAGGCATCCCGTACTAGGTGCGGGGAACTGTGTCACCTGAGGTTTTCCTCAGCTTCCCATGTTTAACACGGGGTATGCCGCGAGTTTAACGTCCAGCGGGGACGGCATCGGACCGATCAACACGAAAAGTGGATCAGATGACAGAACCCCTTGCGGGGAACCTCCGACGCTGGGCCCAGCACATGGGCGGCTTCCCAAATGATGTGGAGTGGAGTGAAGTGGCATGACCCCACCGGGATGTGGCGGCCCGGGTAAGGATCAGGATGGATGATGGAGTGAAGAGCTTGGACCCCGTAGAGGCTTCCTACGTACCGCGCGTTAGCACGGATCAAAGTCAACGTAGTTCGGGTATACAGTTTAACGTCATGCTGGACGTCGGCAAGCCGACTCACGAAGAGGTCTAGGCCGCCGGGCGGAGGATTGAACCGAACCACCTCGCACAGAGGGGGATGGAACGGCCGGGTGGATCACAGTTTCACGTCATGCTGGACGATAAAAAGAGAAATGGAAAAAGGGGTTGTGGGGAGGCACAGTGGAGATACACACGGGCAGTCTCCCACAGGGGCGGATTCATAGGTGAATCGACGCAAGCGTGAACCCTGGAGGGGTCCACTGATGGAAGAACCGACGTAAATACGACCGGGATGACCAGGTGGCGGGCTTGGACCTCAGGGAGGCTTCCTACGTACCCTGTATAGAAGACAGGGATCAAAGTCCACGTAGTTCATTCTGTCAGGACTTACGCACTTGGGGCAGCCCGGATGCGGCAAAACTCAGTTGGAAGGGACTTGGACCGAAAGCAGAAGACACCTCGATCCCAGTCACACCCTCTACTGGATTCGGCAGTGGGGAGGCGCAATGGAGATACACATGTGCAGCCTCCCACGAGAAACTAGGGGTTTGTAATACCCTGCCCCCGTAGGGAAAAGCCACTCCCATTAAATCGTCCCAAAAGGGGGACAATCCCGACATCCCTGCAGAGACGAGCGGGTGGGGGCCACGTCCAAACCGGGGGAGACCCTGCGTGCGAAGCACGGGATCGAATGATGCGGACGGTTTAACGTCTTGCCGGACGAAGTACAGTTTAACGTCGTGTGTTGAGGACGAAGCGGACGGTTTAACGTCTTGCCGGACGAAGTACAGTTTAACGTCATGTGTTGAGGAAGAAACACTTGGCAGTTTAACGTCTTGCAGCGCGGACGATGGGGGCTAGGCAGTTTAACGTCGTGCAGCCTGGACGTATACAGTTTAACGTCGTGCAGGACGTGGTGCAGTTTAGCGTCATGCTGGACGAATATGCAGTTTAACGTCATGCTGGACGAATGATTGCCGACGACGGGTCCGTGTCACTTCGCACGAGCCTGGAAGGCTTCACGGGAAGACAGCGCACGGTGCGGGCACTTGCGATGAAGACCATCGGGCGCCACGCAGGCGGGTACCCAAAGGGGGTCAAGGGAGGCGACCCTGGCGGATTGCGCGCAAAAGAGGAGCTTTGCGCGCAAAACCGCGGGTCGGCGCGCAAAATGGCGGGCTGGCGCGCAATTGGGCCAGCGCTTTGCGCGCGGATGATTGGGATTGCGCGCACCGGGCTTCGGGTAGCGCGCGGGGGCAACGGCTCATTCTCTAACGAATGGCCACTTTGAAAATGGGGGGTGCGCGCAATCGGGTTGGATTGCGCGCACCCGGGGGGCAATTGCGCGCAAGAGGCTTCTTTTGCGCGCAAAGGCCTTCGGGTTGAAATTTATTCAAAGGGAAGGAGCCAAGGGGATTGCGCGCGAAGGCGGACCCCAAGGCTCTATTGCGCGAAAGAAAGGAGGTTACCTGAAGATCGGCATTGCGCGCGGAAGGGATTGAATTGCGCGCGCGGGAGACCGTTCGACTTCCAGCAACCTTTGAAACGTTGGGGGTCGCCTAGTATTTATAGGCAACCCCGGGCGCGGAATCCAAGGCGCGAGCGCGGAATTCTCCTCGCGGGCGCGGAATCGGGCACGGTGCGCAAGGGAGTTGCGCGCATCCCGGGGGTTTTGCGCGCGGATCATCATCTTTGCGCGCAGACCTCTGAAGTTCCGCGCAAGGCCTCCGGGCCCTCCGAAACATTCTTCCGACTCCGAATATGACCTCGCTTTCCGCATCCGGAGCTTCGTTTGGGAACAACGGACTTTTCCGGCGTCTACAATAACATCTTTAGAGTATTAGAATATTTTAACTAATTCATCACCATGGTTTCATTGAAACATTTATTTAATTATTAACTTAATTGATGTTAATAATGATAATATAGTGAATCAAGATAGTTTCAAATTAATTTTACTAATATGATGATGCATTTCAGAATTTATATATAGTATTAAATGATTAATATATATTGGGATTCTATAAATTGAGAATATATTAATGACTATTATAGTTTATATGTGTTTTAAATTGTAAAGGAAAAAAATATTCACATGAAATATAAAAAATTTCATAATTTACTCATCATAAATCATAATGTCTGTTAATCCTCTCGTCACCTATAGCTCAAGTGGATGTTATTACCAAAAATTGTAAGCATTTGGTTAATATACATGAATGATTAATATTAGTGGATTTTAATGATCATAATATTGATGGGGATAATCCAACTGAAAATAAATAATAAATTAACTTGAATGTTATATTGGATATATCAATTGGAAGGATTCAACCATTTTTCTTTATATGAAGAACACTATTTTTTCTAAATGAAAAAAAAAAGTTGGATTCAACATAGTAGTAATATTCAAATGGTTTTCATAGATTGAATTTTTACATATAGATAATATGAATTATATAACTATCCATCACCATTATTATTAATAATGTTCCATAAAAAAAATTCACATAGATTAAATAAGGCTTTCACCTTTAACGACTCTTATATCAGATACCCTAACACATCAAACTAAGGAATGGTATTCCTATAAAAGTACATTTTAAAAAATTTAACAATGGATAAATATATATAAAAAACATCCCAATATGAGAAGTGTTCACAAGGGAATATAATTACAAATAGGATGTAGTTTCTGATCCAAATAATAATAAAAACGAATGATATATTTTAAAATTATAACGATATTTTTTTAGTACAAAACCACAACCAATTTCTGAAATTGTGTTTTCGTGATTTATATTTCAAACAACCATGAAAATTGAAATATATACCACGCATAACATTCCATAATATACCAATGATGTACCATTTTCCTCTCATACTAAATAACCATATCCATTATTTATCGACTTAAAATAGTAAATTCGAGAAGAAAATAATGACAATATAAATAAATAAAATAAGAGTCTAAATTAAAGGAAGGATATACCTGTTTGACATAAGAATATATAATTGAATATTCTATGCTTTCCACTGATATGAAAATGAACTTAAATTGGAAATACATCTATTAAAAAAACTTTATTTGGGGAATATTCTAAAAAAGTTGTGTATTATTATGTTTCTAGAAAAAATATTCTATATGATATTCTTTGTAATATCTAATATTACATTATTTATTTGTATTGTTGATTCTCGTCATTTCATTTTTTTATCTGATGAAAACAACGTTTAATAGGGGAAAGTATTCATAATTAGGTTAGTTCATAGTTAACTAAATTTATAGAAAATTTGAACTATTATAATATTTTTCTTTTTATTTTATGTTTATTTTTATTTATAAATTTTTAGAAAATTTTATTTTATAAGATATTAATTTATCTATCCTAAAATGATTATTGTGAAATTTGTAATCAAATGTATCTTATATTAGATAATTATAACTCTAATTATTTTATATATGATTGTTTATCTAGTGAATCATGTAAAATATTCCATTATATACATGTCATTCCATAAAATTTTATATGAATTTATTTATTTGAATTATAAATACAATGTTAACATCAATGTAGTCTCCCTAGATACATAGAATCCATGTTTAGAGATTACCATCTACATCACGATGGATGTTTTCTATTATTCAAGGTGTGTTGTTTATTTTTTTATTTTTATTGATTCTAAATTCTTTAATATACTTATAGGACTATTATTAAATGATTATATGTTTTTAGTCATAATATTCATTGAATATACTATATGATTTTTATTGAATTATATTTTCAAATGAATTTGAATAATAAGTCTAAATTATTTTAAAATGGTTAATGTTGTTTTGAGTAATATCCTTGAATATTGTGAGTATAAATTTCCAAGGGACATAGGTCAGAAGAATTATTATATAGTTAGTGAATGTTATATAATTATACTAATAAATAAATTTAGTCTATGAATCCTTTCCACTTAGTTATTAATTAAATAACCCTAGAAAATATAAATACTATAATTATAAAATACGAATACACATAAGAATGATTATATTCATGAATAGAATATTTTACTTAATAACACATAATATTGTGCACTAATTAATATATATTTAAACCAAATTTCGTACCATATTATTGTTAGAATACTATATTAGGTTTTTATATTGATTGTTAAACCTAGAACAAATTATTATAATCTGTTGGCATAATAACATCTTACGCTCAATATATCATTATAGAAATATAAGAAATTGAGCTTGATATAATTACATATAGGGAATATCAATTTATAAACCACAAAATACATTTTTAAATTAGATCATGAGGAATACTAGAATATTATATATTTAATGATGAAACATATTTCATTTTTCTTATATATAATTAAAATGATGAGGAGGAATATCCATTTATGGTTACGTTATTATATAGAAGTCGATCAAATCAAATTATAATTCTATCTCATTCGATAAAGTTAAATTCATGTATTGAACATCAATACAATATGTTTGAATTAATATAATTAAATATAAATTTTATTCATTATTATTTATATTTAATTTTTTATTTTTTTTAATTATACAATATCATTTAAATTATATTATAATTTTACATTATTAATGTAATGTTTGTAAATTAGTTATACAAATATAGATGAAATATTTGTATTTTCTTTTGTTATATTTTGAAAGTATAGTGCACCATTGTTTTTCATCCATTTGAAAAGTCTATAAAGGGTTGTGAATTTCCATCATATGTTATGAATGTTTTATTGTAACTTGTAACACTCAAGGAATTTGGGAGGATATGAAGTGTGATGTAAGACGTAATATATAAACCACTATATTGTTTGTTCATGCTATATGTTATATTTTATTTAATTTAACTATATTATTGTAAATACATAACCCTAGGGTATAAAAACTAATTATAATTGGAAGAAAATATTATATATTATTCTGTTCTTATATTACCAAAATGAAAAAATTGAAATTGATAATGTAGACCTTGATAAAATGATGGTCTCATGGTATATCGGTAATGACACAAATGTAATATTGATTATTATTTCTCATTATTATTATTTTTTTTAATAATATTTCATTCATATACACACATGTATTTCAATTAATGTAAATGGAATATTAGTTTTTCCATATTGAGTACAGTAATCACCAAAAACAGAAAAACTCATTCTAAGTATAGATATTCTGAATCTTGATTCATGTAATGAAATATTTTAGATATGATTAGGTAGTGAAATTTGTATCTTCATAGAATATATTTAGTGGAATTTAATATAATTTTCAACACACTTGTTATAATGTTTCTATAAGAAATTTAATTATTTTATTTTCTGATTCCCTGAATATAATTGACAGGTTATTTTATGTTATATAATTACATGAACAAATGGAATTTATATTATATGTTAATTACATAGATATGTTAATTATTGATCATGATTTTACATGATTTATTTTTACATTGTTTTTTAGAATAGATATTTTATTTAACATTGTTTGTAGAAATAAAATATCCAAATTTATAAATAATTTTTCCCATGTTATGGATTCATAAACACTTTGAACTAATTATTATCTTTTGGTAATGGATGACAGTGATTGAAGAAATTTAGTTCCATTACCATGATCTATATGGTTATTTTCTGAATATGGTATTAATATATGTGAAATTTATCCATTTTTTCTTTTATGATAAATTCATTGGAAATGGGTTTACTAAAACTAGAATTCACTTCCTAGAGATGAAAAAATATCCAAAAACAATATCTCTAATGATTATTTAAATAAATTATTTTTTATGAAGAAGAATAACCATTTAATATTGATGTTTTAGATTGATCATGATCAAAACTAGTATATTATATGATTATACATTCATGAGACTACATGAACGGTACACGAGAAGGTACTATATATTTTAATATATAAAATTTTTATATATAATTTATTGGTTATTGTTAATCTCGACGTCCAAATATTCAAGATTGGATATCAACAACTTATTTTCCTAGATCTAGAAATAAAAATCCATCAATAAAATATATTTTAAATAAATTTATTTACTAATTTATAGAGTGATTTATATTAATGTAATTAAAATATATTATTATCATATATAATAAAAAATAATTTTATTAATTATATCTTCTCAAATTACATTAATAGATCAAATAAATTTATCCAAAATTATAGTGACATTGTTAACTATATTATTATTCCTATAAGGATGGAATATTTGGATTCATTGCCAATTAATTTTCATTCATATATAATTATTTTTTTTCAAATCAAATATTGTATATATATATATAAATTATTCAAATATTTTTATAATTTAACGGGGATGAATATCTATAAATTTAAAATATATAAAAAATTATAATTTCATATTTTTATTAATTTTAAATATATTCCTTTTATAATCACATTAATGAAAACCATATAGTAAAATTATGTAAATATACATACCATGTAACAAAAAGTATGATGTAAATCTATGTTTTTTAAAACAAAAAAAGACCAATAAAAATAGAATTCCAAATAATTTTATAGTTGTATAGTATATGATTTGAAATTAATGAATAAACTTATTCTTTGACCCTAATTTTCAGTTTAAAATAACTGGATCACCACAATATATATTAATGTGGTTAGGTTACTTCATAAGTATTTTTAATCACCATTAAAAAAGATATTAATATATATAAATAAATATTATTTTTGTTTTATGTTGAAATAATTTTATCGTTATTAAATCATGGTATCTATATTATAAGTCAAATTAAACTATATTTTACGTTCATATAAAAATAAAAACAATTATGTATTATATAAAAATATCAACCCAAAATGTATAAATATATTTATAGATTTTTCCTATTTTAAAAATTTTAACTATATTTATTTAATTATTTTATTCTTTAAAAATAATTAATAATGGTCATGTAGGGGATGGAATATTGGATATATTTTATTTTTGGAGTAAATAATTTATGGGGAAATAATTTATGCAATAAGATCATGCTATATAAGGTATAGGAGAAAATAGATGTTTGGTAGTACATGCATTGTATTTTAAATTATGTAATATACATTTTATATTCACTAGCATGAAACTATGAATCTAGTTGAAAAAAGGTTTTATTTGATGACACATCCATATTCTAGAGGTAATACATATAGAAAAATTCAAATTTGATATTTATTTTTAATATTTATTCCCACCATAATCACATTCATTCGAAATTGTTGAATGATCAAAAGAATAGAAAATTATTCCCTTTTAAATTTAGGAAATATATATTTGTTATGTTAATAAAATATGTATGTACTATATTTAAAATTTTATGATTTTTTTAATTTTATTGAAATAATTTTAATAATTTTTTTTATTTTTAATGGAAAATTAAAAAAATCGATTAATTTAATGACCATAATTTTTTTAATAAAATTTATGTACATGTAGGTATATAATGGGAATAGAACTCAATAAAATTATAGAAAATCGAATTTAATTTTCAATTTTTTCCTATGTCAAATCCTATAACATTATTCAATAATATTTCATGATTCAAATACGGATGAATAAATCAAGAATTTGAGTGAAAAAATAATACTAGATTACTTCCTAAGAAAAAATTAGTGGTGAAAATTAGATATTTCATCAGTTGTTAAAAAAATCACACATGTGAATTAGGAATATTACTGTCCATATTTAATGATAAAACAATGAAAATTAACTATTATATCTTTTATAAGCAGGGTGTACTTTCAGATAATACCAGCACATTAAATATTATTAATTATTAACTAACCATTTTAAAATAAAACTTTATATCATCAATATCAATGAGAATAACTATAAAATTCACTATTAGTGGATTTAATTATTAGATACCATTAAAATATTCTTATCAGTTGATATAATGATATTTTAATTAATAATGGAAGTTTGTAGGCATGTTGTTGAATTTGACAATGATTTAAATATATTTCCAATTGTCCTATGAAGGAATAATTAAGTGAAAATGAATTTAAATTTTTGACCTGGTTTGTGAACTAAACACTCATTATATCATCAAATATTACACCAATGTATTGTAAAAGCAAAAATTAATCATATACATCATAATTAATCACCTAAAAAGTCTAAATAAATAAATATGTGACAAAATAAAAATTTGTTTATAATTTTTAATGATAAAATATGAATCATTAATAGGGAATATGGATTGTTAATTTTGTAACATATATTGCACATGGATAACCAACACATGATCAAGGTGAAAAGACTACTTCTCTTAAACACTACCTATATAACATGGGAAAGGGAGAAAAAACAAGGGATCCAATATCATGATAGTGAAATCATAATGTGGATTAATATAGTTGACTTCATTCTAATTTATTCCATAATATTCATGTAGAGTGGATGATACCTTAAATATTCCACATTCATGTGGAGGAATCTGGATAAAAAAATTTATAATTATACATGTTGTCTTGGTACATGAGTAGATATCTCTTTTATTTTTTGGGAACATATGGAAATTCACCACACATTTCATTTATGTGGTGTATATACTACCTATTTGAAATTTAATATCAAGTATATCATAAATTTTAGGATATTTAATGCTTCAATTTATGTTACATATTATTTTTTATTATGATCAAAATTTTTTGGAAAGCATAAAGTAATTTTTTTCAATTTTCTTTCTTTGAGACATATGTTATGTTATGAACATATATTCATTCCAGATGAGTATATAAAGTCCCATTGTCATGTAAAATAAATAATTTTGTTATCCTCAACATATTTGTTTTTTCATTATTTTTTAATCATTCATGGGGATTACGATGCAATTTTAATAACATGGAAATGATTTTATGGTACAGTCCCATCATTTATCAGGATTATTTATGATTATATTTCTGGTCATTAAATATTATCATCCATCTCTCAATAAACTCATAAATTTTCATATCATATAGTTGGTCATGAAATTTTTTTGTTATATTACCACTTTACCCTCTTTGGTGGTTCAAATAATTGTGAAAATATTTTTATGAAAATCCAGAATCATTTCAATCATTATTATGAAACCTATTTTCATCTAAATGAATATTCTTTATATATGTTTTAAATTTCATTTATCATTTAAATGATGATTTTATAAATATATATTTTTCATTTGTAATACTTTCTATTTTTTGGAAATTAATATTATAATGACACATACTTTACATAAGTAAATATTAATTCATAATTGATGAATACACATTAAAAATTATACTAAATTCATTACAGGACCATATATGTATAGTGTCTTTAGAAACAATGAAACATAAACAGTTGGTTCATAAGATATATACAATATCTCTAAACTATTCCTCCATAATGTGACCATTTATTGATATATCAGACTTGATAATCTTCTTCAAAACATGGGAAAGGAAATGTATTAAATGGTAATCATAGATTCTTAGTAAGGGTAAACTAGTGTGATGTCAATCATAACACAATCATAACACAAAACAACATAACATTTGAAAATATTATCCTGTATATTAAAGATCGTGATATCATTCCATGGGATAAAACATAAAATTTCATACAAATCAATGAAAATATTCCCAAATTTCAAAACATAATCCATAAAAATTTTTCCATACACGTAAGTATTGAAAAACATTTCATACAGGTCAAGGCTCATTTCCATGATCATCACACCGGAAAAAGTCCAATATTGAACCAAGCTCACTCCTCATTCTAGCCATGTATTACCGAACTGAGATCATTTCATGTTCTAGCCATATCTATCTCATGAGATAAAATCATTACACAATGAATTGGATGAAGATACAGGTCCCACCCATCTAATAATGAAATAACTATAAAATTTTCCCCCAAAAAACATTCATCATAGGACAACTAAAGGAATAAAATGGGTGCCATATACATCATTTCACCATAATATATTCCATCTAAGATAATTTAATTTTATAAATAGCATTCCATAAATAAATAAAATCAAAAAATATGAAATATTGGGATATAATACATGAAATTTAACCCTTTTAAATAATTCCATCTTATATCGGAAATATTTTTAATTAAACACTTGTAATTAATTATTATGGAAAATATCCTTTCTTCATCAAAACCATATACCGTTCTCAAAATGCCACATCATATTAAGATAAAATAATTTCATAGAAATCAACTTTGATATATAATAAGGTATGATTCATGGAAATACGGTGATATGAAAACATATAAAATAACCATCATGCCATTTAAGTCAAAAGAAAACTTTCATCTCATACATTAACCAGATAAGTCAAAAAGTACATCATATCGGAAAACAAAAAAATATTCCTTTATACAATTTAATAAATAATAAAAAATTCGGGAAAATTTACTTTAATATTTGTTAGAATGATAGAAATAATATTTTGGAATATATATTAATAAAAAATGGACACAGATAAAAATTATACCCTAGTATATACATACATTAAAACAATCTCATATAATAATGATATCGAGAAATTATCCCTTGCCACATTATCATCAGTCAAATAATATATTTCATGATATAAAGAAATTTGTATAATTATTATAACCTTCATAATGATAATCATAAAAACATTCATGGGTATAATAAACACAACTCAAAGTTAATATGTGGGGCATAAGGGGTATGTTCAAAAAAATTAAAAGAGAGACAAAATAATCCCTTACATTTGGCATAATATTTTTTGTACGTATCTGAACCTTTAGTTTATTGAATTAAATAATTTAATTTAATTATTATATAATTATAGTCATTTTTATGGTATAATATATGAAAATATTATCATCCGTTGGTGGATAAAACTTTAAAATTACTCATTATTCTTGTATTAACTACTTCATTTTCTTAGGTGTGTTTCATCAGATATGTTCTTATTCCTATTATTACATAATAGTAATATCATTTATAGAATTATATTAGTATATTATATATCATATTTATTCATTAAATTCATTTATATAATCATTATTTAATTAATATCATGTAGATTGAATCACATCGCATCGTTGAGATCATAAGTCATATATACACATGAGTGACGATATAATTCCCATAATTATTTAATGGTACTAAAGTGAATGGTGTATAATATTTAAAAATAAATATCAAATTATAATAATAATATATAGCTATTATTTACATCATTATACCTATCCATGTAAGGTGGTGGTGAAAAATATATTACACCACAGTGTAGAGATAGTAAGTCGTGCGTACACATGCATGGTGGTATCATTTTTCGTAGAATGGATAGAAAATTGAATATGTTTTTTTAAAATCATAATACCATCTCAGTATATAATTGAAACGTTAGTTATTTATTTATTACAAAATAACATATTGAGATGATGTATAAGAAGAATTGTTTTTGAAAAAATCGATAGAAGAGATTACCTCTTCATTAATGTGTTCCTTCTAATTTTTTTACTACAAGAAATAAAGTTAGACTCATGAGAATACCAGAACCAGAATGATGTGAATAGGGAAGTTTATAAAGAAAATGGTTAGGGGAGGGATGATCTTGAGGCATAATGTGTTATAAAGAAATGATCGAGGAGGTTCCCTTATATAATTAATGTTGAGAGCACCTATGGAATTTCGAAAAATATTAATTTTTAATAAAATAAATAATCATTAAAAACACACCACAATTTTTTTTTATCGAATATGAGACTAGATAAGGTTGTAATCTCATCAAAAAATAATTTTTAGACCTGTTTTGATTTCATTTTAAACATTATAATTTTATTTTATCCTTAATTATTTTCTTTTAACATTAATTATGGTAACAATTGTTTTTATATTAACATGTTGTACTTTTTACTTATTTGATGTAAATTATAAACTAAATGAACAATATAGAACATTATATAGAAATTTATTATTTTATATTTTTAAAAATAATTTAATAAATCATTATTTTGTCAAAATATCCATAGTGTCCATTTTGACACTTTTTATTTAATGTATTTATAAAAATATCAAGATAAGATTTTAAACTCAAAAAAATATATTATTATATCTCTATTGGTTCACGGTCATATATAAAATTAGTTGGATATATTAATTATACCAAATTATATTTATTTTAGTATTTTTAGTAACATTAATTTTATATTTTCAATAATAAAATAATTACTACATCAGTTATGTTTAATTATTTAATGTTCTTATGATTTTGGGTAAAAAATAAAAATATACTACAATAATGAAGATAAAGATTCTATATTTGATAATAATACATTTTAATGAATATAAATTCTAAAAAATCCATAATAAAAATGTTATAGTTATTAGAACCTGAATGTGACAAGTTTAGCATCACATTAAATAAAATAATAAAAGTGTTATAATCTCATCTATAAGGATCCAAATTGCCAATAACTTGACCCTTGGATGGTTATTGTAGAGATATATTCATAAAATAATATCTTTTCATTTTATTGAATCACATTATGGTAATTATCATTTTAATAAATATTAGTTTATTTATTTTTCAATAATAAAATAATTGTACAATTATCAATATAAAAACATTCGTGTAATAATTTATCTCATAAAAATTAAAAACAAATTACCTTGAAAATTTAAACAGTATATATTTCATATGAGTATTTATAATCTAATTTATCTTCTATGTAACTTTTTAAAAAAAAAATTAGTTATTAAAATTTGAGCATGTCATATTTATCATTTCTTTAAATAAAATATATTAAATCTCCTAATCTCATAAAAGTGGATTAAAAAGGGTATGATTTTGACCAAAGTATAGTTTAGGTATAAAATAAATCATCCAAAAATATTATGAAAAATGTTAAGAATATTTTATAATATTATATTTACCTTTAATTTCATGATTTACTATAAGGACCCGGCCTTAAAACATTAATTAATCATTAATTAAATTGAATAATTCACATTGAGGATATTTTCAGGTTTAGCTTTTTAGAGAATTAGGACATAAATATTACATATCAGAGATTAGAAAGTAGACACATCTACTCAGTTTCCATTTTTTCCACAAAATAAAAACTCGTGAACAAAAGTGTCATGTCTAGTTCTTGTTTTAGACAGCATGACATTTCCTTGATCCCATCCTTGACCCTATTACACTTTATGTCCTGTAAAAAACATTTCAAAAAAACATGGATGAGCATAAAAAGTCATAGTAAGGTTTATAATAATACGGAAAGAAAACATTAGTCCATGTATAAATAAGAATCAATGAAATCATACATTACTCATAGAACATAAGCAATTTAACATACCTCGTGAAATCCTAAGATTTATGCATAACTCAATAGAAAGCATAAGACATAAAGGTAACATGAGGCATTCATAACATTATTACATAGGGAGTAACCCTCATGGTTACGTTTGGAATACCCATCACATTATATTCCATAAATCTCTTCAGAGAAACCTTAATGTTTAACTCCTTCGCGTTACCCAATGCATTGGAGAGCTATATCGGGCTCACTTGCCCTTAGTTTTTCACGGAACCACCCATATTCATAAACAATGCCCTCGAACCATAACATAATCATATCACCTAACTTAAGCATAAAATAAATATAACATTCCCACAATGCAATAATAATATAACATTTTAAGATATTGAAATAATGAATCCATTCCAAAAAACCCATTTGCAAAACCATTTAAAACATTTAATAAAGAGATTTTTGAATCAAAGTGTCCCATACCACTTTGAAGCTTTTAAAATATTAAACCATTAATATCCATCTAAATAAATCCTTAAAACCATTTTGAAAACATAGATATTAATGAGAAATATTTATAATAATACATCATTAAAACATTTAAAACTATATTTTAGTTAAAGGGTTTTTAACAAAATGAGAGACACTTGAATACAATAATTGAGGAATAACATTTAATCAGAACATTATAATATATTGAGAATAAAGGGATTCATGATATTATATTCCAAAGGACATTATATACACCATATAAGAGTGAATTGGTGCATAACAACAATGAAGTCTCAATAGAAATGTAAAATGAGATAAAATCCCTTATAAAGAAGGTATCCATAAATTAAGGATAAATCAATCTCATAATTATGTGTGAAAAATATAAATACCCCAAATATAAGTGGATATTAATTTTAAAACAATCAAATGTCATTCACACATATTCAAAGGATGACATATTCAATAACTACATGTTGAACCCAAAAATATCGAAATTGGGTTAAGAAGTTCCCTTTGTAAAATTCAACACCCTAACGGCGTCACTTTAAAATTCATAAAATTTGTTGATGAGGGAGAAAATGGTATCTCATCACATGGACATAACATTTAAATCAATAAGTATATAGAAGAACATATCCCAAAATAAAAAGATGTAAATTAAAATACATAACAAAATAAGTCTTTTAAAAAGAGGATTGTGAAAGGTTCACTTACCGATTTGGGAAACTTTCGAAACATACACCCCATGAAATAAGGGTCACACAATAAATATGTAAATACACATAAATGAGATTATATTATACAAATAGTAAAATAATGTGTAGTACATACACCACACAAAAGGAAATAGTGGAAAATGTAGCATGAATCTCACGGGAATAAAAAGTGAGATGAAAATCCCCTTATGAAAAATTCGGCAGCCTAACAGCACCACATAAAACTTCCAAAAATGGATTGATGATATCAAATAGGGTATCTCATAATATTAACATAAAATTTACAGAAATAGGAATATAAAATAACATCCCCCAACATAAGAAAGAGGAGCTTAAAGTAAGTTATACAAAAATAGTACTTAAAAAGAAAGAGAGAGGTAGGATCCCCTACCTCAAGTCCGACTTGTCTTGTTCGTTTATTTATATTCCTAAATAATAAACTTTGTTCAATTTATAATTGATTACGGACCTCCTTTAAATATTATTATTCAGTTCATATCACATATTATAATGTTATAATAATTGGTTAATAATGTGAGTTCATATCAGACATTTTTGTCGATGTTTGGTACATAAGTCAAAAATGAACTTTTTTGAAAATGATTGTCCATGTTATTATAAGAAAATCATCTCGAGAATAGTATTAATGATTTAAATATCATATATATCCAGTACATATTCTTTTTATACTATTACATAACATTTGGATATAAAAAGAAATGAAATGCACCGTTCATGGAGACGGTAGGCCGTACATACGCACGAACGCTACTTTCATTTGTTTGTCATATTAATTGAATTAAAATAAAATTAGAGATATATATATTATAATTCCAGTATAATATATATGTTATATAGGTCACATATGTTCATTAATCCCATTATTTATACATTCCATGTATTGCATGAACGAGTCACGTCACTAGAGGGGGCGGTAGTCCACACTTCCTCATAGGAAATTATCGCATTTGCACAACATGAAAAGCATAATGGTATTTTTTAAATACAAAATTCAGAATAATATATAGGGAATAAATATAACATATATCCTATAAAAGTAGTTCCATCATAATGGCCACCATGAGATGTGGTAGGAGAAGATAGAACAATCATCATTTCGTGAGGCAGTAATTCTCCATCCATAGAAACAGTATGTTCTCTAACCATTAGACGGAGGTGTGTGTAATTTTAGCTCGAATAATTATCATAAAAACATCCTAGTATGTTTAATATACTGTTTTTGTTACAAAATAAAGGAATAAAAATAGTTTAGGGGGTTCGAGAAGCAAAATAAAACAAAAGAATATTAGGGAAGACTTTACCATTAAATCGGGTCACTCCCCTTGGTTTGAACCAAAAGGGTTTCTTGAAGAGCTTTCTGCCTAAGGTATGGCTTCTAGGATGAGTAGAGGGATGTTGAGAGATGAAATGGGCAGTTTTTGGCCGAGCCAATGGCTTGAGAGGTATGGGTAAGGTGGTAGAGGTGGGGGCCTTTTATAAGAGAAGAGGAGGGTCACTCTTGGAATGTTATAAAATATAACTTTATTATAAAATGATTTTAGGATTTTCAAGGTCCCAAAAGGATATATTTCGAGTATAAGCTGAAAAGTTTTAGAAATACACCCATACAATAGGTTTGTGACATGTGTATGACTTATATTTTACCCTATCTTCTCATTTTATTTAAATTGTTCATTTATGAAGTAATCACCACATCATAACGGTGTCATAAATAAATAAATTTATTTAATGTATAAAAATTATAAAAAAACATCATGATATAGGAAATATTTTTAGCTTTATAAATAATATTTATAGTCAAAAAATTGACTTGTATAACCGCATGTAAAATTTTTTTTAGTAAAACAATACATGTTTGTGACATTTGAATTTTAACTTTAAATAAAAAGTTATTAATGTAATTTTCCAACCAAAGTGGCTCCATGGGGTCCCCAAGTTGACCCATAGATTTTCTTGGTCGTACATGACTCATATAATAATGGTAGAACACGTGTCAAGTTCATTTCATATTATTATAACATTATCTTTACCGTAAATTACACTAATTACCTTTAATCGTGATTAATAAAACTTAAAAGTTACTATTCACCAAAAAATTATTTTAATCTCATTGAACCACATTTTACATCCTAATTACAACCATGAATGTTGGATTTTTGAAATTAAAATCAAAGAGGTGGTAAAGTTTCATTTAACCCAAAAAATCAGTTTTTTAACTACCACTTAGTGGTTTCACTATTCATCAAAAATTAATATTTTTTAGAAAAATACCAAAGATTCACCATAAGCTATATTTGATATTCCGAATTCAAAAATTATGACTATTTTAAAAAATTAAAAACATATAAGTTGCATTAATTAATTTAATAATTAACTCATGTTGTCATAACAAGTAGCGTGTTTTTATGAAACAATATATATCAAAACATTGACACTAGTTTAAGTCCAATTTCAAAGTGAAGTTAATTACAGTGACCAATATTGGATTAAATGGTAAAAATATATTATAATTGGACTTTAAAACCAATTAAAAAGATAATCTAATCATATAAATAAATTAAATTAAAAAGTGGTTTTGAATTAAAATACAACATTTTCACTATTCATTAAAAAATGAACTTTATCGGACAAATACCAAAAATTTACACAAAGTAAATCTTGATGTCCCGATTCTAAAGAAGCATTTTATTTGGTCCAATAGAATGTATAATAGTGACCAAAACTATATTAAAGAGGTTTCACCATCAAAAGGCGATAAATCGACCTTTTAGTGAATTTTAGAGTATTTGTGCTTAAAATTGTATTCTTTTATTCTTTTAAGCCTTTATCTTTTATTGGATAAATGTAAAAACATTAAACAAACATATAAAATCATATTTTAGTTATTTATATTCATTCCTTCCAATACAACGACTAGGCATTAACTACCATTTAAAATAATATTATTTTATTATTCGAGTGCAACGTAAGATTTCAAAGAAACTCATTGTTGCGTATTGGGTACGCCATTGAGCATAGAGTTCCCATTAAAGTATTATTAATATTTTATTCAAAAATATTAATAAATATGAAAAATTAATATTCTTTATTTACCTGGGATGTAACATTTACCTTTATATGTATTAATAAAATTACTAACGTAACTATTCATAATTCTTAAAAAATTAAATAATGCTATTAAAATAATTTGGACCCACAGATTCCAAATATGGAATCCATTTTTTAAAATTCATAACTCAAAAGTTTCAATAATTACATTATAATTAATCATATTGTAGAATGAAAAATAAGTTTTTAAAAGTTTTAACATTGTAAAAGATTGAAATATTATTACATCAACATTCTTGGTAAAATTTATTCTAATGCAATAAATTATATTTAATGATAAAAATTATTTTATTTATAATTTAATACAATTTTATAAAAATATCTAACAATAAATATTATTTTGATGAAAAAAATTTGTTTTCGATTGTAATTTAATTGTTTTTATTATTCATCAAAATGTGAAAGTTATTAGAAAAATATAAAAAACTCATCCCAATTAAATTATAATATCCCAATTTCAAAGAAGAAGTTTATTTTTCAAAATAGATTATATACATGTTCCAAAAACACAATTTAAAATTGGTGTTCCATCAAGAGGAAAAACTAAATTTTTTTAAACAAACTTATTTTATCCAAAAAAATTAATTTTCTCCAATATCATGTCTAAAAACATATAAGATGAATTTTAAACATTTTATTGAATATATTACATATTTATTACATTAATAAAATCCATTTAGATATATTTTTTTATTTTAGAAACTCACATAATTTCATTTAAATTGTTTTTCTGAAATGCATTTTGTTTTATTTAAAAATATTATTTTCCATTTATAATTAATAGCACACGAAAGAGTAAATAATATTTTCATAATTATGTTAATACATTTCATACCACCATTATAATTTCTTGGTTATACCATAACACAATCATATTTAGTTGTTCTCTTAGACTAGTACTTGTGTGAAATGAATTCTATCAAATGTACTTGAAATTGTGTGTAACACAAGACAAGCATATAGTTACATATATCACAAGATAAGTTGGTGTTTTGTGTAGCGTAGTATTATCTTGGTGTTTTATACATCCTAATAAATAAAAAATAAATAAAAAATATATATCTCCTAAAAATAATGTGGTGTTACATTCTACAGCCCTTAAACTGAATTTCACCCTCGAAATTCATCGAGGTTATTAAAGGTTAGAAAACAACATCATAAAAACAAAGACTAAAACTTACATTTAAAAAGAATAATTAGAAAAGAAAAATTACCCAAAAAAAATCATGACTAGATCTCTATATAGGATAACATAGGTTAATATTTGGGCATGGAGGAGTAGTAAAAAGAGTCATATAGATTGATAACGATTAGTGATCACAATAAAGTTGGTGATCCAGAGAAGGATAAAATTCACAAAACCATAATATAAAGAAGTGTGAAATATGTCATTAAAATCATCAAAAACTATAAAAATATGACACCATTTTACATCATGATCACTTTTTACTATTGTTGAATAATTTTCATGAGAAGCTATATGTACATGATTTTGGTACAATCTCACTATTGCTTGTTCCATGAAAAATATAAATTTCATATATTATTCATAAAAATGAAGTCAAAATTTTCATTCCTGAAGTGTTAATGGATCCTACGATCCATTAATATAATGATAGGTCATTGTATGTGTATTTTTCATAACAAAAGGATAGCATGTATAATCAAACGTGCATAAGTCCACCTATGGTATGGTAATACCATAATAAAAAAACTTAATTTGGAGTTTATCTTATACTATCCACAAATTTATAACCTTATAATCCTTCTGAACGATGAAAATAAAAAACATTCAAATGAGGTATACTCACTCGACATAACATTTTTTACCCATATATCATATGTATATCTTGTTTGCCACATTCCAAACTTGTCAACACCTTCATCATATATTCTATTTAGTCTTTGTAATAACATGATTGAGCATATATCCTCCTTGAAAACAGGTATGTTTCCTTATTCCAATACTTTTTGGATATATTCCTTATGTCCTATAAATTTGTATACTTTATCCATGATATCATGACCCTATTGAAAAAAATCAATAATTAGTTCCAAAGAAACTAGTATCATCTAATTTACTTATTCATGTCCAATATATCATTATTCAAACATCATTATCATAACATAAGGTACATATTAAGGTTTATCTTTCACCTAATCACGTTTTCCCTTAATATATCATCATACCCTTAAATCACATTTCTAGGTATTAAGAACTATTCAACATATCCTTTCTAATCATTAATCAAAATCTTATACTGAAAACACTTATATGCATCATGATTTCTAGAATAATTGAATTATAAAACATATACACCTCAGTTATCCAACTTTATTCTTAAACCATTACTTAGGATCCATCATCTTTGTCTTTCCTAAAATATAAATCATATCTTAAGGTTCGTAAACCATAATCAATCTAATATTATTAGGTTTAATGAAAACAATAATACTAGAACATCTTATACCTTCCACATTCCATTTAAAATTTATTTATACCCTATAGTATAACCAATGCTCGTACCTCCATCATGAATCTCTTTATGAGATTTATATTTAGGAATTTTGTTTTCATAATTCCCATACATTCCAAATCTAATCCATTCATGTTTAACTAGGTTCTATCTAGTTTTGGATATTGACTAAGACAAGAAAAAAATGGCGAAGAATAAATATTACAAATTAAAAACACATAAGTAATGTAAATTACTTATAATATTTCAATATATGATTTGTTTGGTTTAATCCTAGGATAACAATGAACATTTCCAAAATTATAGGAATGTAATCTATATTTGAATTATCATTAGGTACATCCCTAGACATATACTAAGAAATATTTCTACGGATCTCACTAATGTTTTCTTATCCTAGTTTCCAAAGGTAAACTGTAAATTTCCTATAATACCAAATATAATTACACAAACATTAAAAACATATTTATTGCATCAAAATTGAAGAATATACATTACAAAATATAAAAAATCCACAATAACAGTGTATAGGTATAGTTTCTTTTGAAAATATGAAAAATAAACAACTGGTTCATAAGACATCTACATTTTCTCATACTTATTCCATCACAATTAGACCCCTTTTTTACATATCTTATTTAATAAAATTCTCCACAACCAGTGGAAAGGAAACATATGAAAGAGAGGGCTTAGATTCTTAGTATGGGTAAACAAGGGAGATATAAATCATAACATAATCTTAATACATTAGAATATAAAATTATAAAATATTATCCTTTATATGAAATATCGTGATATCATTCCATGGTATAAATTAAAAAGATCATAATAATCAATTAACGTATTCCCAAATTTCATAACATAAAAAAAGGAATTTTTGGAATACAAATTAAAATAAAAAATCATTTCATATTTTCTAAGGTTCATGTTCAAGACCAACATTGAAAAAAAAAGTCCATTACTAAACTGAGTTCACTCCTTGTTCCAGCCCTATATTACTGAACCGAGATCATTTCCTATTTTAACCATGTCTATGTCATGAGATATAAATCATTAACCAATGAATTTAAGGGAGATATAAGTCCCACCAATCCCATAATGAAATCATCTTTTTGTGTGCCACAATAATAAAAATCATTCAGTATAGTATAACCCCATGAATAAAATGTTTTTCATAAACATAATTCCATTAGAAGATAATCCATGTAAAAAAGGATTTCATAAATATCATTCCATAAATAAAAAAATAAAACCAAAAGAATTATAGGGATATAATACCTGAATCCTAACCTAATTAAATAATTCCATATTAGATGGAAACTAATTATTATCAAACACTTGAAATTTATTTTTTTGGAAAATATTCCTTTTACTTGAAAAACAATTTCTTTTCTCTAAATTCCACATAATTTAAAAAGAAAAATAATTAATTTTAAAATATAATTTAAATATTTTAAAGTAAACTTCATGGAATTACAGTGTTATGAAAACATAAGAAAAAATACATTTCATGTCTTATAAGTTAAAATAAAACATTCATCTTGTTCATTTGTCGGATAAGTAAAAAAGTACCTCATATCGAAATATGACGATATATTCTATTCATAAAATTTAATAAATAATCACAAATTAGGTAAAATTGATTTTATACAATTGTATATGGACAGAAAGAATATTTTGGAAATAATATTTAGGAAACAGGGACATGGATGATAAATGTACCTAGTATATACTTACTTATAAACAATCTTGGATAATAATGAGATTACGAAATTATCCCTTACCAATTTATAGTCAGTTGAATAATACACCTCGTAAAAAAAGTAAATTATATTCATTTAATAACCTTTATAATAATAATAATAATAACCTTCCTGGGAAGCATGAACACAACTCAGAATAAATATTTTTTCTGTAAGTCATATGTCCCACATAAAAATAATTAGATAAAATAATCTCTTAACTTAGGTCTGATAAATTTTTTATATATCCGAAAATTTGGAATAAATATTTAAATAATTTCATTTAATTATTATAGAATCATATTAATTTTTATGATCTCATATATGATCATATTATCTTCCATTTTTAATAACATTTCATTAACCCTCATTATTCGTGTACTAACTGCTTCATTTTCATTGGCATGTTTTGTCGGATATGTTATTTTTACTCTTATTAGGGTATAATTATATAATTTATATAATTATATTAGTGTAATATATATCATATTTATTCATTCTATAAATTTATATAATCAGGATTTAATGAAGATCGTTTATAATGAATCTCATCGCACTGTAGAGATGGTAGGTTATACGTTCGCACGAGCGATGATATCCTTAACATAATTTTTTAATGGTATTGAACTGGATAGTGTATAATATTTTAGAATAAATATAATTTTTGTTTCGGGTTGGTCTTGAAATGCCCAACGGTTCCGTATCCAATGACACACGGACCTGCATTCCAAAGTCAGGAATTCGCCGGGTGGTTTGACCAGCGTCGTTTAAGAACTCGCATTGGTCAGGAGGATGGGAAGTCGGGCTCATCGCACCCTTTTGGGGGGAAATTATTTCCTCTTTCGTGACTCTCTTATAGATTTAAGATTTATTCATATGTTCGTGAATCTTTGGTTTATACCCAAGCATATTATCCATGGATTACTCCTGGATGGAAATGGTCAGCTGGATGTAGGGATTCAGAATCATTTATGCCCGAGGCTTACCATCCCTCATTGGATTAATGACCCCGAGGAATCTGGACTCATTGAGGCGGCACTAGGAGTGGCGAGGTGAACCAATGTGAAGATAGTCGGATCGACCGGTCGTTGGGCTTGAACCTCAAGGAGTCTTCCTACATTCCCTACCTAGGAGACAGGGATCAAAGTCCATGTAGTTGGAATGGATTGTTGGAGAGTGGACGTGAATGTGGACCCGGGGGTCTGACGGTGATGGGGCTTGATCCTCATGGAGTCTTACTACATTCCATGCCTTCACATTGATCAATGTCCACGTAGTTCGCAATGGATTGTCAGAGAGCCGACGTGAATGTGGACCCGGGGGTCCGACGGTGATCGGGCTTGAACCTCAGGGAGGTTTCATACATACCATGCCTTGACATGGATCAAAGTCCTCGTAGTTCGTAATGGATCGGGGCATACACTCTGAGGAGGCCCATAAGAGGATGTCATGGTCGATGATTACTCTAAGCCCATGTGAGTAATGCTCGGTGTGAGAAACAAGAGGCATCAAGGACCAAATGACCACGTCGCGAAATGTGCGTCCGTGGGAAGTAGAGTGGGGATTATGCATAGGGCGGCCCATAAGGTCGGGGCTTACTCCTAGATGGATGATCATGGCGGCAAAGCGTATAGGGAGAGGGAAAGAGGTGCTCGTGTGCCTGTCACCTCTCTGGTTCCTGGGGAAGTACCGAAGTGCATGGGGGATTCCTTCTGATGGGTATTTTACTACCCCTCGAAAAAGGGAGAAGTTCCCTAACCCCAACAAGTGGAGGAGCAGAAAGGGGGCTCCGGAGTTCAAACTCCACATTATCATGGGAATGTGATCCCATGAATGCTTCAGAAATCTTCTCTAGGGTCGGAGTAACCCCTTCACCCCTACTTACCATGGGTATGTGAACTCAAAATGGTGCGCTGATGCGCCTAAAGGTTACATCACACGGGTCTGCTGGCTCCGGTGGAGGCCTCGGATCGAGGCTAATGAGTAGGCCAATGAGGGAGTGGTAGGGGATCAGGCTGGATTGGAAGGATTTTATTTTTCTCGATGAATGGGAACCCCGAAGGATTTGGCGGGCCACATGGGTATATGAGGAGGGGAACCCTTCACGTTTGGAGGTGCTACACGGCTGGAGAGGCTATCTGTGAACCATGGTGGTCCGCAGACTGATGGGCACCCCGCAAACCAGGGTGGGTCACGGCCTGGTGGGCATCCCGTGAACCAGGGTAGTTCACAGCTTCAGGTTTGGCCTGCGTACCAGGCTGGTATGCCGTCGGATCCATGCGACCAGTGGTGGCCAAGGGCGACGCCGGTCGGGGGTTCGTCGGTCGGGGCTTCTCCCACGTAGGAGGATGCTACGCGGTGTGACAGATCGGAAAAGGGGCATAAGATCCCTGGTCTGTGGAATTGCATCCATAGAGGGCCATGGTTCACGGTTTTCTTTTCTTTTTTATTTTAAGTTTGCGGTTCACCAAGTTATTATGCATTTTTGGTTCCTTATTAATTCACTTCCAGGTTCATACCTGTTCTGGTTCGCGAACTAGAACTTTGCTGTTTGCAAAATCCTAAGCTCCTTCCTTCGAAATCCTTCAACCCAAATCTGGTCGATCTTCTTTCCATCATCCCTTCAAAACCCTTCCAAAAAACTCTCCTCTTCTGGCTCTTCCCCCTCGATATCCTTTTATAGAGTGGTGAAAGGGATGTATCTATGGTCATGCGGCACCATTTGCGGAGCCCCATGATCGGAGGCCCGGTTCATGGATGACTTGGTCAATCGGTGACTCACAGGTTGCATCGAGCGCATCTCCCCCGTGAAGCAAACGAGCTCAGGGAGTGCTTCGCGGCCACAGATCTTTCTTCCTCCATTCCGTGAATGACAGCGGATGCGGACCAGGCCGGTTGAGGCGGTCTGTGGCTGGGGCAGTTCGTGACGGTGGACCGGTTCGGCGCATGTCCTGCTTCATGTCCACAGAGGATCTCTGCCTCCATTCGGCGAACGACAATAGTCTGTGGAGGGTGTGCTTCATGGAACCTGCCTTGTGACATCATCATTTGGACCGGTCTGCAGAAAGGTTCGGTGTTCTGTATCCTTTGAGTTTTCTCCATTCTTCCCCCTAATTCTTTGGGGGAATTTGGTAGAATTTCCTTTACAGATTTTTCAAGACCCTACAAATTCCCCCATCAGAATGGGGTCCGATCGGAACGAAGAGGAGGCCATTCCAATTCAGAGTGGTCTTGAAAATTGGAGGGTTTGCGGTAGAGGGGTGGAACCAGTAGGGGACCATGCCTATAAATACGGGGGGGCCCTTCCTTTTTCTTTTTTCAGATTCTTCGCCAAACTAGAGCCCTCTCACTTTTTCGTCTCTGCGTGCTCATTCCTTCACAAAACAACTCGTCCAGGAACCAGCTTCTATTTCCATGAAACATTCTTCCTTCATGGTCGCCTTCACCCGTGTACCAATTTCCCAACTGCGAACCAATAATTTTAATTAATTAAAAAGTCACAACGGGCCACAGAGGAATTCGCTTCGTGGTTTCGATGCTTCCCGGACTAAGGTCTTGCTGATATTAAAAATTGTCTAGGTCCTCCAAACTTAATTACTTAAATCTAGGATTAGGATCTCGTGGAGCCATCTGGTTCGCAGTTTTCTAGCCAATGCCTCACGAGCCAGCATATCGTAAACCCTTTCCGCGTAGGGTTGGTTCACAGGATGTCGTCATCGCGAACCACTTTATAAGGCCTGCTCACGAAGTCTTATCGATTCCTTTTCCATACGGCCAATATTTTTGTCCATATTTTATTACTTTGGACTAACCATTTTCCTGGTTTCTTCATAATATAGGGAGAAAACATGTTTCCTCCTTGCCATGCACCCATGCCTTCCACCGAGCCTCTCCCAATTTGATCAGAAACACATCTAGCTATGATTCACAGAGCGAAAAACATCAAAGAGGACCCTAGTTAGTCCATGATTCTTGACGGTGGTGTCTTGAAGGACGTACTCTCTCCTTAGCTCCTGGTTTATCCACTATCAAATCGGCTTCTTCTTTACGGATTTGGTCTTCAAGACGACGTCCCTATCCCCCCTAATTTCTCAGGTCTTATGTCTCCTTTCTTGGAAGTGTTACCAAAGTGCATTCACATGAACTTTATCCCATTGGGGGATATATCCTCTAATATTGATCTGAAAGATGCTTTCATTTTTAGAGGCTCTGTTTGGACCCAAAGCAATCAGTACATTCAAGACTTCTCTCAAAAAATTGTCTTCAAGAATTATCCCCCATAATCAACCTTACTCGGGTGGATCCGGATGCGGGGTGGATTCCGAGGTGGGATCTTTGGTCCAGTGGGCTTTTATCGAACGACTGGGCCTAGGCCTTTTGGGTCCATCATCATTTTTAGGAATCTCCCGAGTCACTGGAAGCTGTCAATTTTTACTCCGCAGTATGGGCCTCCCAGTTTGCTGTCAACCCACCATCTTCGATCTTGCCTGACCTGCTGAGTCAGTGCTATTCAAGCACTAATACTTTTCACCAATCCCATGGCGAAGTTGGCATTAGTCTATGGGACATCTATCAATTGGGAGGGATCCCAATTATCGGTGAGATGTATGAGGAGTTTATTCCCACTCCTGGTGCGTGGGATGACATCGAACAAGTGCCTTCATTGGAGTGGGATCTTCTAGTTATGGCGGAGTAATCACTGGGTCAGGCCATGCGTTCCCACTCACTTATTCACTATAGCACCTGGATAGGGTTATTTCTGAACATCACTGGTCCTGTGCCGAAGATCAAGCGCCCCAGGACTCATCCTTCTCAATAGTCACGAACCATCCCAGGTTCCTATTGGGTGGTTCTGAAGGTGGGTGACTACCTTTCATGGGGTTATGAGGTGCACCTCGATGTGCCACCTATGCTCAGGCTAGAAGGTCTGTTTGCTATGTTTCTGAGTGGGTGGATATTCCATTATCAGGATATCAAACCGGGCGTTAGAGCTTGCACCTTGATGATGGCGGTTGAGCTGGCAGAGGGCCTCCCGGTGAACTTAGTCGTGCCCACTTTGGATCGTATTTACGAACTGCTAAGTCACATGTAGGAGGGAGGTTCACCCTACCGTCTGAGTCGGCCATTCCAATTCTTATATGGATGGATAGAGAATCATTGTCATTGTTATGAGTATTGTCATAACACAGTCATCCCGCTTCCTACCTTTTGGCATGCCCTGCTCGATATAGCTGGGGTTTGTCTGAAGTCTCTCAGTTTCGACAAAATCATTGATCTCCTGAGTGATTTCTCCTAGTTTTCTTTCTCTCCCTACTCCACCCCTTCCGGCGTTGTGGTTGAAAACCATAGGGGGAGCCTAAAGGAGCATTCTTATGTGATTTCACTATGGGACGGGTTTCTCTCTACACGGATCGATGGTGATTCTATGTGCCAGTTTTATGACCCGCATCGTTTTTCCTGCCAGTTTGGGTGTGTGCAACTCCAAGTTTCTCTTCCTCCTCCTCAGGCTCGAGGACTACACCCATCCACTCTCTGTCAATGGTGGTTGATGCTGATGCGGGAGGGATCTGATACAATAATTCTCTTTCCTGGTATGAGAGCGGCTGCAATCCTATCATTGGAGTGCACGAGGATGTGGGTAAAATATTTCCCTAATGGGATCCTGGGGATAACTGTCCAGTAGGTTCCAAAATCAAGAGTCACCACGACTGCTGTGCCTACCGGACCATCCTCATCGGCTCTTATGGAGGACCGACTGATGGCTCGTCTGTCAAAGAGACTCGAGGGGATTTTCCTCTCCCATCCTCTCCACGGATTAAGTTCAGACGGACCCAACCTTCCTGGATGTGGATGTGGATGAACTTGTGGCTTCGGTTCCTAGCGAGACAATTCCTGATGTTTTACCAGCCGATACCGGACTTAGCACCTTGATTCCCAAGCCCGAACTAGGGTCAGAAGCTTCAAGCCTTCCAGCCTCGGAACCATCGTCTAGCGCGCACGTGCCTACACTGGTCGCGATACCAGACATCATTCTAGTTTTGTCTAGCGAGGATTCCAATGATCCTCGTGTCATGGCGGACCGCCGAGCTGTGTGCTGGTGCGCCTAGCCCCGGATTTGCGAGATTGTCATTGAAACTCCTCTGGCTGAAATGAAAACTAAAACTGAATCTCTCCGACAACTCTTCTTGGGTTTGGGGTCGGGCGGCTTTGACTATCGGCAGTTTCATTTTCTCACTTTCCAGGTTTTCATTTCCCATGAAGAAGTTTCTACTGGTGAGCGCAAGCTTACTCACATCGCTGCCACTCATTGCGGGACCCAAGCCCTAGAGGGACACATGATAAAGCTCCATCAGCTGATTGCACAAGAGGTGAGCTCTCGAGATCAGGCGGTCGTCCTATCTTCCAAGTTGCATGAGTGTGAAGAACGGGCAGCAATGCTAAGGTATCAATTATCAATTATGACTGGTCGCCTTGAAGACATCAGGAAAGGGATCAATGATATCCAAACAACAGTGGAGAATACTCGTTCGATGGCCGAGGTTGAGGCTAGGGAGAAGGCCGTGCCGGAGAAAACTGGCAAAAACCTCTGCCGCACAGTCGCTGATCTTGTGGAGAGGGCGAGCTAGGGGCCTTTGTGACTATTAGATCCATTCCTGTGCATTCCCCCTATTTTGTCGTTGTGAGAGAGAGGCCCCAGCTTGTGGACGCCTGCCCTTTTGTCTAAACAGAATGCTATCTATGTCAATATTCCTTTGCCATAAATTTTGAACAATTATTGCATAAATAACAACTCACTGAATCAGAATTTCTCATAATTTAGGAAAGTGATAAAATATGAAAGCAGGCTCTGACTTTTTCTCAGACCATGGGATCTAGATAGCATAGTTTGACTATTTCTAGGGTTTTGTAGAATACCCCCACAAACTGTTTTTATTTTCTTATTAATTCCATAATTTTTCCTGGGCCCATGTAGTGTGGACCCAGTGGGTATGGCCCGACATTTTCTTAGGTCTACCTTTTCGGGTTTTTGGCCTAACCGGATTTGAGCCTCTTTTGTGAGTGGTTTGAAGTCCCGCCATCAAGACTATCACTACTGATGTTTTAGGTCGAACAGCTTTGACCAAGTATGGTGAGGAGAGGGCCCCAATGAGGTTTGGTTGATTAAAATATGTCTCAATGTCTTTCAGACGCATGTGGAGGGAGTGTGTTTAGATTTGAATAACATGCAGGGCATTTCTCAAGGCATGGGAGCCATATCGGTGTGCAGAGGTGGGAGGAGCATCACCTAAAGAAATCGTGCCTCTGGTAGATAGGCCAGGGGTTATCAATATGCAAAGCTGCTGAGGGCATGGTACGCATAGTCATGCAAAGGTGTCCTTATGTCAATTACTCTCCATTTCTGATGGCCATAGGACTTCATGAAAGTCTGGCTTAGGGAAACCACCATGGGTGGCTTGGAGAATTATGAAAACCATCGGGGGTGTCTTGGAAAGGGTATGTGATGTATGGAAGGTTTTGAGAGAATCTTTATCAATCAAGAGTGTTGAAAAAAGGTTCTTGACCTACACATTTATATAGCGTAAGAGACGGTTGGATCTTGGTGTAGTTTAACGTCATGCAGCTAGGAAATTATCTAGAATGGAACAGCTTCTCCCGATCCTCATTAATCTCATCAGAGAAGTTCCTCCATATTTAGACAGGGTTGTGAAAGAGGATGGTAAACTGTCTCTCAGAGGGATTTCGAATCCCGGGATAAACATAGGGGCTCAGGGGCCAAGAGGCGTACGGAGAGAAGCATTTCCTGAGGAAATCCTACCTTTGGTAGACGGGCCAAAGGCTATCAATATGCAGAGCCACTGAGGGCATGGTATGAATAGTCATGAAAAGGTTTCCTTAGGTCAATGATTGTGTTCTCACGATAGCTGAGCAACTTCAGGGAAGTTGAGATTCGGGACCACCAGGGGTGGCTTATGAGAGTTTGACTTTTTCTGAGTATAGAGTATGGTTTATAAGGAGAGGTTTCCTGGATACGGGAGAAGCGTCTAGGCTAAATATCCCGAGAAATGGGTGAAGTAATTCCTTCTTGTGCTGGTGTGAGATGGTGGTTCGTGCAGGTCTAACCCGTGCTCTGAGGGACGGGAAAAAACCTTCGTTTTTTACTGAACCCATGACAGGTTTGATCCTACAGTTTAACATCATGCGATAAGGAAAACTTCTATGTAGTTTAACATCATGCGGTAAGGACGGCTTCCGTGTAGTTTAACGTCATGCGGTAAGGACGGGGAGCATTTTTAAAGGGTTCTGTGTAGTGTTACATCATGCAGTGAGTACGGGGGGTCATTTTGAAACTAGTGTAAATGCTTGTAGTTGAAGGCATTTCCCGGGATGGTTAATTCTTGGTCTTTGCAACTTTATGCCAAGCGGCCAAGACATTCTGTGCAGTTTAATGTCATGCGGTAAGGACGTAGTTGTAAAGGATGCTCTTCATCATAATGTATCTGGGATTGAATATCTTGGCATGCCTAAGATATGGAAATGGGATTGATTGGTGTAAATCGTGGTTCCGGGGATTCTTTGATCAGGAGAAATGATATGGGGGCTCTGAGGCCAGTAAGCATACAGAACTAGGAAGAGTGTTGCCTGTGGAAATATTTACATTGGTGGACGGGCCAGGGGATATCAATATGCAGAGCCACTGAGGGCATGGTATGCATAGTCTTGCAAAGGTGTCCAAGGGACGATGCCTTTCATCTTCCGATGGATGTGAATGGTTATGAGGATTTGCAATTGTCCGGGCCACGAAGTCTATTATTTGGTAAGAAAATGTCTGGACATGTTCGGCATACTTAGCCCCGGTTGCTGTTAAATCTTAGAGAGCTCCCTGCGCTGATTTATTTTATGCACGGGGGTGTACCTTTACCCCATGCAGTTTAACATCGTGCGGTAAGGACGAAGTACTCCTAGTTTAGCGGTCATAGTGTTCAGACCATTTGGTGACTATTGCTGCATCCACTTGAAGGATAACTGAGTTAACATGCTCTAATATACTCTGGAAAGGGTGAGGGGTGAAGGTTGTAAACTGAAACCCTGATGTTTCCCAGATCAGGAGATGGGGTGTGGGGTCTCTGAGGCCGGTAAGAGTACAGAGCTAGGAAGAGTGTCGCCCAAGGGAATCATCCCATTGGTAGATGGGCCAGGGGTATCAATATGCAGAGCCGCTAAGGGCATGGTATGCATAGTCATGCAAAGGTGTCTCTGGGTCGATAGCTTTCCACTTCTGATGGCCGTGAATGGTTATGAAAATATGAGATTTCTCACAGTACAGAGTTCAGCATGAGGGGATAATGGTGTCCGAGCATACAAGAAACATCTTCACTGTAATTATTCGTTGAGTCAAAGTAGCCTAGTCCTGGCTTGATGTTCGTAGATGCAGGTCGTATTTTGAACCATGGGCGGATACATAGGCCAACTGGGTAGGGATACCCTGGCGATGTTTGGATGTGAAAAGGGGATGGACTTGTAAACCATTGTGCTATAAATTTCTGGATCAGGAGGTATGGTATAAGGGCTCTGAGGCCGGTAAGCGTACGGAGCTAAGAAGAGTGTCACCGGTGAAAATATTGCCTTTGGTAGACAGTCATGGGGATTTCAATATGTAGAGCCGCTGAGGGAATGGTATGCATATTCATGCAAAGGTGTCCAAGGTTCGATGACTTTCCACTTCTGATGGCCATGAATGGTTATGAAGATCCATAATTATCTAGGTCGTGGAATCTGATTTATGGGGAGGATAAATCCAAATGCGCAAGGAGTATTTCCGTCTTGTTTATCCAAATATCTTAGGTGGTTTGTGAAGTAATATTTGTAGTTTAACGTCGTGCGGTGAGGACCAGGTCCATACAGTTTAATGTCGTGTGGTAAGGACGCAAAAATACACCTCGTGTAGGTCTGATCCATACACGAGGGAAAGGGAGCATTCTTAAATCTTATTATCTGTGTAGTTTAACATCATATGGTAAGGACGAAAAATACACCCTATGTAGGTCTGGTCCATACACGGGGGAAAGGGGCATTTTTTCCTTATCCATGTTGTTTAACGTCGTGTAGTAAGGATGAAAAAATACACCCTATGAAGGTCTAGTCCGTACATGGGGGTGAAGAGAGTAGTTTTAACTTTTTTATTTGAGGTGGCTGGGCCAGGGTGAGGAATTATGGAGTCACTACATATCCTACAAAGGTATGAATCAAGCCTTATGTAGTTCTTTGCTAAATAAACCCCGTGAAGGTCTGGTCCGTACAGGGGGAAGGGGGAATTTTCAACTATTATTTGACGGTGGCTGGGCCAAGATGGGGAACCCTTGCATCGCTACGTATCCTATGCGGGCAGGAATCAAGCTATACGTAGTTATCTGAAATCCACGCAATTTAACGTCGTGCGGTAAGGACAATAAGTACACCTCGTGCAGGTCTAGTCCGTTCACATGGGGAAGGGACATTTTTAACATTAATTCGGGGGTGGCTGTGCCAATATGGGGAACCCTGGCGTCGCTATGTATCCTGCGAGGGTAGTAATCAAGCCGTACATAGTTCTCTGAAATCCAAGTAGTTTAACGTCATGAGGCAAGGATGAAGGATACACCTCGTGCAGGTCTCATCCATACATGGGGGAAAAGAGCATTTTTAAACCTTCTTAGGGATGGATGGGCCAGGATTGGGGACCCTGGAATTGCTATGTATCCTACGAGGGCAGTAATCAAGCCATATGTAGTTCTCTGAAATCCGTTTAGTTTAACGTCGTGCGATAAGGACTACTTCTGTGCAGTTTAACGTCATGTGGTGAGGACGTAAAAATACACCCCATGCAGGTCTGCTCCATACACGAGGGAAAGGTAATTTTCTAAATCATCTTGTCCATGCAGTTTAACATCGTGCGGTGAGGTTGATATACTCTTAGTTTATGGTCATAGAGTTTGGACTATTGGGTGCTTGGCAGTTTAACGTCATGCAGCTCAGACGATTCCCCCTCTTTTTTTCTTATCCATGCAGTTTAACGTCATGCGGTAAGGATGAGGGGTATTATTAGATTCCATGTAGTTTAACGTCATGTGGTAAGGATGATATACACTTTTTGTTTCTGTGTAAAATACTTCTTCAGGAATCTTGCATTGGTAGGAGTCGTGGTGAATTGCACGTCCATGGAGATCAGGGAATATGCTCCATTAGTGTAGACCTTGTGTATAACGTATGGTCCCTCCCACATGGGATCCATCATCGGAGGTTTCCTTCCAGGTATCATTGGGGTCCGGAGGACCAACCCCTATTCTCCTTCCAAGAATGACCGAAGACAGACCTTTTTCTCAAAGGCTCGTGCAATCCAGTTTTGGTAGACTTTGAGATGGTGCAAAGTGTCCAGCCGCTTCTCGTCTAGATATTCCAATTAACCTAGCCGAATTTCTGATTGCTCATCGTTGGTTAATTGATCACATATAGAAACACAGAGTGAGGGAAGTTGGAGTTCAATGGGCAGGACCACCTCTGTGCCGCAAACCAGTGAGTACGGGGTAGCCCGAGTAGCGATGCAGATTGTGGTTCGATAATCCCACAATGCATGGAGGAGTTTATCCGGCCATGACTTCTTGTATTTGTCCGCCATTTTTTGGAGAATGTTGGAAAGGGTATTGTTGAAAGCCTCTATCTGTCTGTTGGCCACTACATCGTAGCAGGATGAGTGGTTAGTCTTGATACCATATTCTTGGTATAGTTTCTCCAATTCAGCAGAGTAGAAGTTGGTGCCATTATCCGTCAGTACGGTATGAGGGAAACCAAATCTGGTGATGATATTTGTTTTCACAAAGCTAAAAATGATTCTTTCCCCGACTTCTTTAATGGGTATAGCTTCTGTCCATTTGGAAAAGAAGTCAGTTGCCGTGTGGATATACTTCAGCTGTTTGGCTGTGGCGGGAGGATAGGGTCCCATGACGTCCATTCCCCAGACGACAAATGCCTAGGAGTACTTGTCCTGATGAAGTAACTCCGGGTTTTGGTGTATGAAGTTGGCATGAATTTTTCATGAGTGTCATTTTGCGGTAATGTGCTCGCAATCTCGTGCCTTTGTGGGCCAATAGTATCCACGTCTTCGAACCTGATGGGAAATCATGGACCCTAACTGATGTTCTCCACATAATCTGGCATAAACTTCTATCATGGTGGTGGTGGTTTCTTCTCTGTCAATGCATCTAAAGAGGACTCCGTCATGGCCTTGTTTATAGAGGACCTCTTGTTGACCCACGCCACCATATAGGACAAAGGTGATTTCCCTTCTCCATATTTTCTATCGTTCATTCCTGTCTGATGGAAGTTCTCCTCGTTTAAGGTAGTTTGTAATGGGGGTCATCCAACCGGTGGTAGGAGCATGTGGCTCAGGCATAGGACTGATTTCGTGGATCTCCTCCATCTTGGTCTAGACAAATTTCAAGACCATTCTTCATTGAGAAATACTGATTAATGTTTCATCCCGGTCTAGGTCGGCTAAGGATGTGGCCACATTGGATAATGTGTCGACCTGGGCATTCTGTGACCGGGGAATATAGGTTAATGTGGGATCTATAGATAATTCCACCATTAACCCTCAGACATGGTCAAACTGGGGAATCAGCTCCTCTTTTTTGATAGTATAGTCACCATTGACTTGATTAATGTCAAGTTCCAAGTGACCTTTTTTTGAAGAAAGAAGGATTATATTAATGGTGAATATCAGCAACCGTACATAAGTAGAGCTAAGAGGGAAAATTGTCCAGCCATATTTGGATGACATCGAAGGGGCCTGAGGCCGCCAGCTAATGGGCTGCATTGTTTCCTTCCCTTTGTGTAAAGGAGAAGGTGCAGCAAGAGAAGTCGTGGCGCAGCGACCGGATTCTTCTAACAATAATGCCAAAGGCATGGAGTCTGGCGTCACTATGGTTAATAGTATTGATAATCGAAAGGTAGTCAAAATCGATGATGATATCGGCCCATCTGTGTTCCACAGCGAGCATCATCCCTGCAAGTATAGAAAAGGCCTCAGCAACAGCCGGTTCCTAGAAGGCATAATGTGGTTCATATTTTGCCGCAATGATCTACCTCAAATGATTTCGAGCCAGGAGGCTGAGATCAGCAAGCCCATCCTTGGGGACAAAGGCATCCACATTAAACATAAGACTCCCTTCATTTGGGGGGATCCAGTGAGGGGACCGGGAGGGGGTAGCACCTGGAAGAAAGTGTCCTTCACAGTCCTTCCATCCCTCAATCCAAGAAGTTGCTCGTTCCATCCAGAACTCGAGAGGCTGCTGGACATGATGGAAAACCGAATCATTATGCCGGACCCAAATGATCCAAGACAGGGTGCATCGGGAGCTTGAATCAGACGATGAGAGAGAGGAACAACAGCGCATAAGAATATCGGGGAGATTAGCGGCAATGTCCAGAGAAGCATCTAGAGTCGAGCCCCATTTATTCCAAATTTCCATGGCACCCGGGCAGTGAAAGATGGCGTGCCAAGGGGTTTCATGGATATTTGGGCAGAAAGAACAGGAGTTAACACTGGTCATATGGTGGTAACCAAGGAGACTCATAGTAGGGAGGGTTCCCATGCATACCTGCCACCAAAATTGGCGAATTTTTTGGGGGACGTTGAGCTTCTAGAGCACATTCCATGGTCCCTCATCCTGATCGAGAGCGTGAAAACCAAGAGCCAGCCTCTATCCGGATCTCACCGTGTAGTCATATGACACATCAATGTTCCAAAAAAGATGGTCGGGGCCTACATCTGGGACATAGGGGATGCTCAGGATAATTCTTTGGTCTCTTTCATTAAACCATTCTTGGATCTTTTCCACGCACCATCCTGGACCCTTGTCTAAGAAGAGGCAGTTGACAGTGGCAGTCTCAAGACCTGTTTGGGTGGGGGGTGTGGCCCGCATACCATCTTTATCGACAAGTCAGGGATCAGTCCGGACATTGGCAGATGAGCCATTACCAATCCTCCATCCCACCCCTTTCTCAACGAGATTACGGGCCCCCCAAATACTTCTCCAGAGGAAGATAGAACGGGGTCCAAGGAAGGATCCAAGGAAGTCTGTGTGGGGATAATACTTGGAATGGAGAACTCTTGCACAACGAGATGAAGGACGGTTCAAAAGAAGCCATCCTTCCTTGGACAGCAGAGCATCATTGAATGGAATAAGATTTTGGAATCCCATCCCTCCCTTCGACTTGGGCTGGCAGAATTTCTCCTAGGCCAACCAGTGTGGTCTATTTCTTCCATCGTTTTCCCCCCACCAGAATTTGGAAGTATGAGAATGGATCAGCTTGACGATGGCCACCAGGAGCTTAAACATAGACATAAAGTAGCTGGGGATAGACTGGATGACAGCTTTAATGAGGGTTCCTTTAAAAGCTTTAGATATGTTTTTTGGGGTCCAGCCTTGAATTTTTTTCTCGATTCTGTCCACCAGAGCTGCAAAAATTTATTTCTTGGACCGGCCAATCACCATAGGGAGTCCAAGGCACTTTTGGTGTTTATCAACCATATGGATGCCTGAATAAGCACAAATCTCAGATCTTTTTGCCGGAGGCACCCCTGCACTAAAGGAGATATCTGATTTTTCGTGATTGATATACTGTCCAGAAGCCCGCTCATATTGCTGGATCGCATGGCTGATCAACCGGCATTCATTAAAAGTGGTTCTGGAGAAAAGGAGGCAGTCGTTGGCGAAGAAGAGATGTGACACTTGTGGGCTCTCACGGAAGACCATTGCTCCATGAATAGACCTAGCGGATGCCACCCTGGAGATATGGTTAGAGAAAACATCCTCCACCATGATGAAGAGAAAAGGGGAGAGAGGATCTCCCTGGCGTAGGCCTTGGGATGGGGTGAATCCTCTCGTGAGCTCCCCAATGACCTTGATTCTGAAGGATACGGTCGAGATGCATTGCATGACAATATCTTTCCATTTAGTGCAGAATCCCACTCTCAACAACACACATCTTAGGAACTGCTATTCCACTTTATCATAGGCTTTGGTCATGTCCAGTTTCTAGGCCATGGTTCTTTTTTTTGTTGTGGATCGCGTTTTCATAGAGTGGAAAACATAATGGGCTACAATAGCATTGTCAGTAATCACCCTCTTGGCCAAAAAAGCACCCTAGTTTTCAGAGATAATAACAAGAAGAAAAGGACGCAACCGATTAACCAGGATTTTTGAGAAGATTTTATAAGAGACATTGCAGAGGCTGATAGGCCTAAAATCCAGGATCGCCTGAGGTTTCTTGATTTTGGGGATGAGGATGAGGGCAGTTTCATTGATGGCAGAAATACTTGTGTTCCCCGCCCAGATGTTTTTAATCATTTAGCATATGTCGGGACCAATAATGTGCCAGTAAGGTTTGAAAAAAAGGGCGTGGAAACCATCCGGTCCTGGGGCCTTAGTGGGGATGATCTGTTTCAGATCCAGGAGAATCTCATCATTCTTTACATCTTTTGTAATCTTCGAGTTAATCTCATCGGTAATCACGGGTCTGATGCATTCTTCCACTTCAGCCGACATGGAAGGGTACCTGTGGAGAAGAGGTTCTGGAAATAGCCTACCAAAGCATCGTGAATGCCGCAGGTGTCAGAAAACCTTCTTCCATCAGGCCACGATAGGCTCATGATATAGTTTTTTCGACGTCTAGCTGACGCTTTTAGATGGAAATACCTTGTATTAGTGTCGGCCTCTTTAATGTGGTTTTCACGTGCCCGCATAGCCCAGAAGCTTTCCTTAACACGAAGAGCCCCGTCCAGCTCTCTTTGAGTAGAGACAATCCTATAGATATTGCCATTGGATGAGGGTTTCCTGAGAAGGTTATGCAACTTCTTTTCATGGATTTTGCAATGCCTATCAGGTTGGTGGAATTTCTTGTAACTCCAAGCTCTCAGACTGAATGTAACCTGTTGGAGATTGAGGCCAACATCTTCGTGAGAACTTTCCTAGCATGATCGGATCACCTCTTCACATTCCTATTCTTTTGACCAGAAGCTCTCAAATCTTAAGGGTCTGCTGAGTTTTCGCTGTCGTTCACCTTGCAAACAGTCAATGAGAATAGGGCAATGATCCGAATAGTTAAGGGCCAAGTGGCCCACAGGAAACATGTTGAACAAATTAATCCAATCAGCAAAACCCAGAAATCTATCAAGCCACTCAGCGATGTGGGTGCCTTCAGTGTTGCTGAGGAACCATGTAAAAGGATTACCTATGTACCCCAGATCGACCAGGTCCACCCTAGTGATTGTGTCCTTGAATTTAGACATCTAGTTTGGGTGTCGAGTGCTTCCACCTCTTTTTTCCTTATGGAACATGATCTCATTGAAGTCACCACCGAAAAGAATAGGGCTAGGAAGATCGTGTCGTAGATTTCCCAGGAGGTCCCATGATCGCACCTTATCAGCATGGGGCGGCCATCCATAGAATCCCACAACAGTCCAGGGTGGGTGCAAGTCCGTTTGAACAGTTGCATCCACATGGTGCGAAGTGAAATAAATTTTTTTTATGTCAATATTGTCCTTCCAAAGGAGACAGAGGCCCCCAAAACGACCTTGTCTGGGTACCGGAAAGAAGCCTTGGAAACCACACTTCAGGGCAATACCATTGGTGTCCTTGTTTTCCAGAATGGTTTCGGACAGGAAAACCATATCGAGGAGACTTTGAGCGCAGTGGTGCTGAAGCATGCGAACAGTTTGTGGGTTTCCAAGCCCACGATAGTTCCAGCATAACATAATCATTTCTCTAGGTGGGGCTGGGTCTCGCCTGCTGCCGCCTTTGGTTCCTCAAGACTTGTTTCTCCACTTGTCATTTTCCGTCATTTGGTGGGGCTCCCCCCCGATTGACATGTTTCAGTTTGTATTTTCCTGGCCCCAGGGTTAGGTTCGTCCACTCGATCATCACTTCCTCTAAGTTGCACCCTTTTCCATGTGATATGGTTGATTGGACACAGCATTGGAGTTTCGGTTGTTCCATAGTCCTTTATTGGTGGCATATCGATTACGGAAAGTTGTGGACCTGGATCCGGATCCTGGTCTGGTGGTTCAAGGTTTGGCGGGTTTGGCATTGAGCATTGTCGTGGTGGTTCTTTGTGATTTATCTCCGACCTTGTGGATGATTGAGTTTTGTCCTTCAGGGGGTTAGGATGAACTCCAGGTTCTCTCTGAGTGGGATGACCAGCATTATAGAACTCTGGAGGCCCCAACATAATGACTTGTGAATGTGTGGGTTCCGCCTGATTGGTATGTTCCCACATGATACAGACACGGTCTTTTTGTTTTTCCATCTCAGGGATGAAAGCTGATATGTTCATTCTTGCACAGAGCCAAGGGCCATATCGGAGTGTGATGTCACCTGATCCATTCTTCAGTTTTGTAGAGCATGTTCTTTCCGGGTGGCCAAGACGACCACAGAAGAAACAGAAGCGTGGGAGTTTCTCCAATTCGAATGATATCCGGGAGTTGAAATCATCGATTTTTAGGAACATTCCTCTCATTAGGGTCTCTGATACCTCAATTTCCGCCTTGATTCGAATCTCAGGGCCCCATTGTATTGGGTCTGAGCAGTCCCATTCCAGAAAGTCTCCAAGGTTGTTCCCAATTTCCCTCATTATGCATTCTGTTCTTGCATGGAGGGGGATTCCTTTGATTAGTATCCTGAAGGGGGAGCGGGTTAAATTCACCCACTTGACATCGTCTCCCCCTTTGAATTCTTCCACGAGGAGGAGCTGATTATCGAAGGACCACGGTCTTCCATGCAAAATTTTTTCCCTATCTCTCTCGTTAAAGAACTCAAAAATGATGCGATTAGTTCCCGCCTCTCGAATAGCCACTCCTGCATCATGTTTCCAGATGTTCTGAAGAGTGTTTTTGAGTGCCCCCTGATTAACCCGAATGTGTTCAACGAACACTCCCACCACGAGCAGAGACATGTGTTTTACCAAGAGTGGGTCTTCATTTCTCCGTGCCTCGATCGCCGCTTTTTCTTTGTCTGTTAGGGACATTATCGCCCATTGATTAACTAGGTCAGCATCCATAGTGCAAATAAAAAGGTAAAAACACTATCCTCCTTAGGGTCCGGCACCTGTGCAGAATCCAAACCACCCTTAAAACAAACAAGACCCGGTCCAAAGACCCGTGTCACGAGCCCACCCCCCAGTCTTCACGGGGAAACACACCGTGAAAGGCCTTCCTGGCTTCACAAAGCCTCAGGCTCTTCGCGAGGCAAATCCCCATGCTGGGCCTTCGTGACTTCAAGCTCTGCAGAAACTCGCGAACTAGAAAATTCGCACACTCCCACCGCCACAGGCCTTCGTGGAAAGTTCTTCACGGATCAAAACAGTGCGAACACACCCTCTTCGCGAGCGCTCAAACGTGGCTAGTTCTTCGTAACACACCCCCTTTGCGAACAGATTCATCACGAAGCCGCCTCAATGCAAAACGCCCTCCTTCGCGGCCGGATGTTTCGCAATTCCACCTCTTCGCAGAACAATCTCCTTCGCAGCCAGTGCTTCGCGACACACCCCTTTGCGAGCGCTCAAACATGTTGATCCATCGCTGGAAAGGGTGTGAAAATCAAACCCCAAATCGTCGGAAACTCTCAACAGAGTGGAGGCTAAGTCCCACCCCCAATCCTCTTCCGAATTCGCGGCGCTGGCACGAGAGGAAACCTCAAACAGAGAGCAGACGGTTCCGAAGTCTCAGATCCGTGAAGAAGGAAAAGCATGAGATGAATGAAAAATGGAATCGTCCTACCACTCCCCGATCTGTCACCCACGAGGAATTACGACGCCGGGATAGCTTGCATGGCCTCTTGGAAGGCCGGACCTGCGCCGGACGGAGATTACGAGCAAGGAAGGGTGCTGATTCCCTCTACACCACCAGAGGCTCCATGAACAGGCGGAGACTCCGGGGGGCCAAACTAAAATAGAAGATTCGTCGCGGGGAAAGTAGGAGCAGCACTGAAGATGGGGGCGCGCAAGCGGCAGAAGAGAAAACGCTGCTGCCGTAAAAGATTCGAAGCGAACCGAACTAACACCACAGATCCAGAACTCTGAGGCAGGACAGAGACACCGGCCCTAGGAAAAACATAGGAGTGAACTCTCAGCCGCGGCGAGAGACTGGTGTTTTTATGTAAACAAATAATAGTTCTGAGTCACCTTTTACCTTATGTTATTGTACTTGTTCCTAGAGTGCCAGTTCCAGGCCTGCAATTAGGGCTTGATATTCCGCTTCATTGTTCTTACATCCCTCTGACAGGAGGACGGAATACAGCAGGACTACCTTTTCCAGGGACATGAGTATTATCGCCAAGCCCAACCTGTTAAATTTTGGGTCTTCCATCCTCTTCCTAGTTGGGCTTCAGGATGCGCCATCGAAGTACATTTCCCATGTTGGGAGCTCCTCTTGAACCGTGAAGATTTCTTCATCCAGTAGCTCGATGTCTAGTGCGGTAGTCTCTATTGAGGGGTTCTCTTCCATAAAATCTGCTAATGCTTAGCCCTTGATGGCCTTCTGAGGCACAAACTAGATTTCAAACTGTTTTAGGATGACTTCCCATCGATATAGGCACCCAGTCAGCATCGGGCAGCTGAGGATGTTCTTTATCAGGATATTACATGAGACCAAGTGGACTTCATGATGCTGTAGATAATGTCGCAACTGTTGAACTACGAAGACCAAGTTCAAATAGATATTCTCGATGTTTGAGTATCGAGTCTCAGCATCAATCATCATTCAGCTAAGCTAATAGAGACTGTTTTTACTGTCGGTGTCATTTTTTTGCATGAGGAAGCCTCCCAGTGACCGCTCTAGGGTTATAACGTATAGGATGAGAGGTCTTCTTTCGACTGAGAGATCGAGCATTAGTGGGCTTAAAAGGTACCTCTTTAGTCTTTCAAACTCCTCTTGGCATTCATATGTCCATTGGTATGTTACTACCTTCTTCATTAACCTGGTAAAGGGAAAACATTTGCCTTTTAGGTTGGCTATGAACTACTTAATATAGGCCACATGCCCTTGGAATGCTATCAACTCAGTGAGGTTGCAGAGAGGTGGCAGGCGGAGAATATCCCTTGTATTTTCATGTTCAACTTCGATGTCACGATGGCGTACAATGAATCCAAGGAATTTCCCTAAGGTAACCCCCAAAGTCACACATCAAGGGGTTCATCTTTAGGCTATGCTGTCGAAGTTTTTTGAAGACGGTCTCAAGGTCTAATATATGGTATGATCATTGTCTTGATTTGACCATGAAGTCATCCACATAGCATTCGACGAATTTCCCCAAAAATGGCTTGAAAATACGATGCATGGCACGCTGATATGTGGTGCCGACATTCTTAAGACCAAAGGGCATGACCCTTTAACATAATATTCTTTGAGGGGCCCTGAAGGCAGTGGATTCTTCATCTTCTCGGGCCATCCTGATTTGATTATACCCAGAATAGCCATCCATGAAGGATAAAGCCTCATCCCCAGCCGTTGCATTGATTAATAACTCGGTGATCGGGACAGGGAAGTCATCTTTCAGGAAATGCCGATTGAGATATCTAAAATTGATGCAGACGCGGATTTTCCCGTTATTTTTCTTGATGGGGATGATGTTGGCCAACCAGATGGGGTACTGGACCACCTGAATGAATCCTGATTTAATGAGATTATCAACTTCAGCCACTATTTTGGTGGCATGTGAGGGATGTGTCCTTCTGGCGGCCTATTTATAGCCCCGGTGGTCTTCTGGAAGAACCAGGTGATGTGTCTCCACTTCGGGATCGATGCCCGAAATTTCTGTGTAATTCCAGGAAAAAACATCCCGATGTTGCTTTAGGAAAGAGGTATATACCTCGTTCTACTCAGGGGACATGGCCGCACTAATGAGGGTAGGCATCGGATCTTCCTTGGTACCCATGTTTATTTCCGTGAGCTCGTCCACCATGGTGGAGATTCCCTCCTCAAATGTGGGAGGTGCATCCCTGAGGTCTTCCTCCTATTCTTGTCCCAAAACCTCATCTTCTTGATCCAACGGTGGTAGAGTTTCCAGCACAGGTTCTCGGGGGTTTGAGGGAGAGGGATTTTGGGCATCCCCACTCGAGTATTCGTCCCCAGATTGTGGGTTGGTGGATGTTCCCGCATTGTCATGCTTGACCGTTGTGGCTGAAGTCATGAATATAGCTGAGTGTGTGTCCGAACATGAACCCCTGCTCTCAATATGGTTTATGGGAAGTACGTAGTCTCTGTCAAGATGCCTGGGGGGTCTTCCGGAACCACTTCCAGACCATTTGGAGCGGGGATCCATTCAACACCATCAGCCAAATGCTTCTTATTCTTTTTCTCATAGAACGCGGCATCAATGTAGTGTGACTCGGAGAGGTCGAAAGGGGCCTTTTCGGCGTGCAGTGTCCCACTTTTCCCATTTATGTTGTTCTGAATACACTGGTGGTAGGATAAAGTAACAACCATGTGCTTATGGAGCCACAGCCTTCCCAGTAAGGCATTGAATGTGGTGTTCTGTTGAACCACCGGGAATTACGAGTAGGCCACGAGGTCGCCAAAATGGGTCTTTAGATTAATTTATCCCATCGACTTCTACTCACTCTTGTCGTAACCTAGAAGAGTTATGGATGAGGTTATCACATCTCCCTCAATGTAGCCCAACTTACAGAGTGTCCATAGGGGAAGGAGGTTACCTCCAGATCCATTGTCAATAAATACTTTTTGGATCTCAACATCATCTAGTGTTCCAGACACATATAATGGTTTGATGTGTCCCTACATGATGGAATCATCATCTAGATTGGTGAAGGAAATCATTGCATCACATTCAGCCATGCCAGTATCTATCCAATAAATCTCGGTGGCAGCTACCTTGGCTTGAAACACCTGGGGGCTGAGAAAGGCTTCTATAAGTTCCTCCCTGAGGTCGGCAGACAAACCCAGGGCCTCCAGGATAGACAGCTTGGCTGGTACTGACGACAACTGCTTAACGATGTCCTACTTTTTCTATAACGGACGATGCTTCTCTGGTGGCATGAGAGTTCTAACAGGCAGCATGGGTGCTGGAGTGCGTGACAAGGAGGGATCGGTCGCGGGGTCAGGTGTCGACGATGTTCCCATGTTTTGGGGACTTGGCCCAGCCGGTCTGTGTATGCGCAGTAGGCGGCTAGATGCTTGTTCCTCCTCTGATGGGTATCGCAAAATAACGGGGCCAGGGTGGCTACTTGTGGAGGTGGGGCGATATTCTTTCTCCTGTTGAGTCTGTTGAAGAGCCCTCCCTTGGGTTTCTTCTATATTGATGTTTTGGGCCGAGTTCCAACTGTAGGGTTGGTTTTGGTCGCGACTGCACCTCCCCTGGTATCCCTTGCCACTGCAATTTCTCGTCCTGGCTCCCCGTGTTGGGAACTCGGGTTCATACCCGTACCCTTAGTCAGGGGATGATTCCATGAGATGGATGACATTGATGGAACCAAAGTTTGGCTCCCCATCCTATGGCAAGAAAACCTGGTCGGTTGTCCCTGAGGGTGTCGTTTAGTGGGGCAGTGCCCATGGCACCAAGATTGGGGGCATGAAATCTGACAGCATCGGGGCTAACTTCGGCCTTGTTACAGATTTCTCCACTTGCGCTTGTCACTTCCCTTTTTGATTACGCCTGGATGACCGACTCATGGAGGGTTGTGAGGCCGATACTGTCGGTTCTGTGGCATCAGGGGCTGTTGGTGGCAACACTGGCTGCTGTAGTTGAGCTCAGAGTATGCCCCGGGCTCGATTGATAGTCTTCCAGTCATCAAGTTATCAAATTTATGCCCCTTCTTTCTGGTGACTTCCTGCCTCCCCTCCCCTTCATCAGAGACAGTGTTAGAAATATATGTCACATGTGCTAGGGGTGGTCCCAGCTCGACCTGCCCGGAGTCTACCATCCTTTGCAGGAGGTCCTTGAAAATGAATCATTCCGAAATATTGTGACCCAACATTCAATGGTAGGGATAGTAATCTATCCTGTCATAACATCTGACCTCTTCAGGTTTCCTTAGCTCCGGGAGGAGGAGCAAGTTACAATTCATGGCGGCGATGAAGTAGCCGTGGACATGGTCCTCTCGGAACAAGTATGATTTATTTCTTCATTCCTCCAACTGGTTCCGCTTTGATCCTCTCCAATCATTCCGCCTAGGCGGAGGTGGCTGCTAATGTTCAGGGCGCCCTTGATGATTTGGTGGAGGTCTAAGTGGTGAAACAGGCATAGGGGATGGCTTGAGCATGAAAGAGGACGTCTCATCTCTGTCTTCTCTCTTTGTGGGAGCCTGTGAGGCTATTCGGGACATCAAATTGGTCCGCTGTAGGGAGTACTCAATTCTCTGGGCAATGGCCGAGAGATGTCGGAAGCCAGTGGTGCACTCCACTGGTATGAGTGGTGTTCGTAGCTCATCTCGAAGATTATGTATGCATATGGCGAGCAAGCCATCTTGAGGCATTGGCCTATTCAGAGAATAGGTTAGACCTTTCCATCTTGTGATGAAATCTGATACCCTCTCGTTCTCCCTATGCTTGCAGTTCATGAGGACATTGACCATTGTCTTAGGCAACATTGAGCTGAAGTGGAAGAGGAACTGCTGCCAAAGGTCTTCCCATCTTATTGACTGGGCTGGTAGACTCGTATACCAAACAATGGCGTATCCTTGCAAAGTCTGTACGAAGCATCTGAGTTTCACTGCTTCTTGTTGTTTCGGAGTCCCCATCATAGGGTCGCAATAGGATGTGTAGTTCATCAAATGATGTTCCAGATCGCCTGATCCATTTAATATAGGGAATACAAGGATCCCAAAATTGGTTGGAGGAGGTGTGTTGCTCACCCAATCTGTGTAGGGCTTCCGCTTTGGCTGTATCGAAGCGCGTCGGCCCTCCATCACTTCCAAATGTGCTGTCAGTGCCTCGATGGTGTTGGTGAGACCCTATTTTACATCCTGTTGGGCCCGGTCTTAGGCAGGTACAACATGAGGCATTTCTCGAGGATCTGGCTCAACCGGCACCAAGGGTGCATAAGCCATTCGGGACACCCTCGGAGGGTTCGGGCGTACTTTCTCTGGTTGCTTCCTGAGTGGAGGGAAGTCTTGGTATCCATCTAGATCCACATTTAGGTATTTTGAAGGAATAGGCACCTCATTGGGGGGGTTAAAACTAGGTCCTTGAGGTGCACTTACTGGGAGTGCAAGATGTGGATGCTCTTGGGATTTACTTTCAATAAGGCGGTTCATCTAGAGTAGCTCGGCGTTAAGTTGACTCAATTCCTTCATTTCCTCTTCCTATCGAGTGAACCTCTCTTAGAGCATGAGTGGATCATTTTTGTCAAGAGGAGGGGAGAGATTAAGGGTAAATGGTCCTTTGTTCGTATCCTTGTTGGAAGCTCGTAGGGTAAGAAGAGCGAGGTTAGCTTAAGCGACTTCCATGTTTAAAGCATCCATCTGGTTTCAGGTGTGCACACCTGGTGGTTCGTTGTGGGTGGCAGCCTGACCGGAACCATCATCTCTTGATCAATCCTGATTTGCATCAACTCTGGTGTCACCCGTGGGGTTAACCTCTATGGCATTGATAGTTGCATATCATGGGGCGTAGATGATGTCATCTTCCAAATAGGAAGAGGATCTCTTGCGTCTTTTACTGGCCTTCCATTTCATGTGCTAGGATTGCCTTCGGAATTCCTGATGAATGGTGACACAGAGAGTTCATTGATGTGCCCTTACAGTACACCTCCCTCTTGGAGGGGATGATGATTCACACGATGGGATACGGCAGGAACCTCCTCTTATGACCGTCCTCCCGAGATGAGAGAATACTGATTCTCGTGGGGGTGGTTATTGTTGAGGAGGTAATAATGCCCCCATCCCTGAGGGATGGGGTTGGATCCATTCCATAGACGTTGAGTCTCTTCCCATTTTTATTGGTCTTATGGGGGCCTTTGTTGTAAAAGAAATTCCTAGCCCTGTAGGCTGGGGTTGACCCTGGATTGCGGCAGTGGTTGCGGTTATCGCTACCTGCCTGATCTTGCGTGCCCCCAGTCGGGGGTTAACTGGGATTGGTGTCGAGTTAATATATGAATCAATCCTTTCTGGGGAGGCAGGAAAAGATCGCTGATTGGCCTCTCTTAGGCTAGAGGCATGATGAATGCTCTCGGTGGACTGATTCAAGATTTCTTGAATGGATTGTTCCCGTCGGGCCTGATGCTTCTGGGACTTACTTAAGGCCTGACTCTCCTGGGTGTGTTGCCTTTCGCGAGTAGGGAGACCACTTGATTTCCATCTTAACGTGATGAAGTTGCAATACACCATGCCAAACAGGTTCTTCTAGGCAAGGAGTGGAGTGAAATTCAAAGATCCATGTTCTCCCCATACCCTGATATGGACTTCCTTCGGAGCGTCACCGATGAGGCGGCATAGCTGGTGCAGCGCACGGAGGCAAGCTATCTCCATGTTTCCTTTGCGTCACTCTGGTCATTGTTGTCACGCCGAAGGAAGAACTTCCAGGTCGATGTGACACAGGAGGTCTCTTATTTCCTTGACGTGGTCTACATACCCATAGTAGGGCAGGAATCTTGATTTCTGCCTACTGAGGGTTGTCCATATATTTTAGTGGATGTCATGCACACATTCTTCCGACAATTCTCTGGGTATGTCGAATTGAGAGGTGGTTGTGGGCCAAAAAAAACTAGTATATTATCCCCATCCAGTCATTTATTCAGGTGAAACATGTCATCATACACCTCCGCTAGTGACTCCTCTCCCTGGTCAGCCCAACTGAGATGTCTGCTGAAAGTGTGATCGGAGGCAGTGGGACTTGTTGGAGTTGAATCATCATGTGGGTGATTCCGATGTGGTTCAGAAGATGAACATGGCCTCAGAACGTCTCCCGATTGAAGAAGGATGTGGTTAGTGATTAACTGGGAATTTGACATGCTTGATCCGATCCTTCTGAGTGACTCGGTATACGAGGGCTTATCTGTGCTCGATTCGGAAGGGGGAGGACCTTCCTGTCGATATGATATGTCATCACGGGTAGGGCCTTCGCAATGACGGCCGTAATGGTAAGGAATACCATTACTTCTTGACGCCTCACTGGATAGAAGACTTTTGTAGTGAATTCCCTGGGGAGGACCTCCAAGGCGTGTTGCAGCAAGGGGAGTACCTTCTGGCTGCATAGCATTGTTACGGGGAGGGCCTTCTCAACAACCACCATCATGGTGTGGATGACCATCATGGTTTTATGTTTGATGTGCATCATGGGGAGGACCTTCAAGACACACTGGGACAATGGGAGGAACTTCTTGTTGCTTGGGGCCACCGCGGGGAGGACCTTCGCAATGGCGGCCATGGCGGTGAGGACTACCATAATAGCTGCTGCAATGGCGAGGAATACCATTACAGCTGCCGCAGGGAGAACATCTGTGGGGTACACCCTGGGGAGGGAATTAAGAATGTACCGAAATGAGGGGAGGGCCTTCTCGTTGCTCGATGTCTCTACAGGGAGGACCTCCGTTATGAGGGTGGCGAGGACTACCACTGTGATCTGATGCCCGGCTACACGGAGTTTCATTGCAATGTAACCCCTGGGGAAGACCTTCAGGGTAGGCCACGACAAGGGGGGGCCTTTTTGTCATGATGCGACGTCACTGTAGGGAGGACCTCTACAGTTGCGATTATGATAGCAAGGACTACTAACATAATCTATGGTCGCACTGCATGGATATTATTTGCAGCGTATACCCCGGGATGACCTTTAGGGTGGACCGCAGAAAGTGGAGGGCCTTCTTGCTGCTCGATCTTTTGGTCACGTGGAGGGTTTCCATGACTCGCATAAAAAGAGGATCACTCTTGATCGATCATTGTATGCCCACGGGGGAGGCCCCTGCGGGTGCTCTGGGGAGGACCTTCAGAGCTGCTGGTAGCAACATTGCAGGGAGGACCTTCACAACTACTACTGCCAATCCTATAGTATGGTAATGTGTGTGCAGGGTTTTGAGACTTCAATATGCGCTTAGAGGCATTGGGAACCCTAGCTTCTAGAAAAGAGGAGTTATGAACTTGCTCTTTATTTTCCAGCTGCCTTCAACACGTTCGGGGCACTTTCTTGCTGGTAGTGGGGACCGTCTACTGTTGACAATGTCCTTCACCTTTGGTTCCCTGTCTAATTGGGTCCCGTGATGCAGCTGGGTTACGACGATGAACATCTTGACTTTTATCAGGTATATATGCCTACTCTAGAGCATCCACCATAATGGAAGGGTGTCCCCCAGTTGAAACGAGTGAAGATTCTCGATCTGGTTGCCCTTGCATCGTGTAATATAGCCGGTGACCTTCCTGGGTGGAAGAAGGGATGTAGATATACTCTGAGGAATCTATCACATCTCTTAGATGAGTCACTTCAATTGGAGAGACAGGATCACATGCTCGATTCCTTGCTGTTTCCACTAATACAATTACACTCTGGTAAGTCTGTAAGATATGATCCGGGATTGATACTTGATCCTCCATCATTTCCAGGATATTTAGAGAGACATCTTTGGATGGAATGGGTATGAACTCCCATTCTGGTATCAGAGTAGGAATATCCTGCTTCGGTCCTCTGGTTCTCAGTGGGTACTGACAATTCTCCTATGTCGGGGTTGGTGAACGAATCTTCCCTTGGGTTGGGATATGCCGGTTTATCTCTCTGTTTGCTGCCACATCAGGATGGTGGACTTTAATTGAATCCGCAGGGAGCTGGCCCTGTATATGTTTGTTTACTACCATATCGAGTCAGTGGCCATTATTGGTGGGGAGAAGTGCCCGCCTATTAATTGCCGCCACATCAGATAGCGGGCTTTGTTGATCACCCCCACATCGGGATGGTAGGCGTCAAAATTATCTGCTAGGAGCTGGTCCAACATGTGTTGGGTCACCACCACGCCTGGTTGGTGGGCTTCAAGACCCAGGGCAGGGAGTGGTGCATGCCCTGTAAGTGTTGTCATGTGTGAGTGACGGGCTTGACGAAGCTCGGTGGGGATGTGTGCCTGCTTGTATGATGCCACCATATCTGGATGGCGGGCTTTGGAGGAGTCAACAGTAGTTTGTTCCTGTTCATGATGTGTCTCTGTGACTGGGCAGCGGAGCTCCTCCTCTGGGAAGAGGGTGATGACCGGTCCTCGGTTGTATGTTTTCCGCCCTCATCGGGCGGTCGGAGGGGCCGGAGCTTGGGGAGCATGGGCCTGGATCCTCGGGGCTACATCCTCCAGAGCGTGAGGATGTTGAGTCATGGTGTAACTGCGATGACATCTTTCGGCGAGAGCCTTCGAACGGAACCCCCGTTAAGTGGGGATGAGGTTCTCAGCGTCGACCTCATCCACCTCCCTATGGTAAGGGAGGTACACGTTCTCTCGTTCCAGGGTTAGACTCCAAAAACTGTTGGAGGCAACAAAAGGGTCTGTCAGGATCTGCCTCTGTGGCCGCTGCTGGGTAGGCGACCAGTGAGTTCTGGCAGATTGGAGGGTGTGCATGGCCGCCTCCACCGTCGGGAGAGTACCATTCACGTGGTACTCTCAAATTAACGCATCTGAGACCCAGCGTTGAAGACGCTGGGTAGGTGATGGGGTCCTCCGTTGGTGAGGACTTCCGGTCATTGCGTTGTTGGAACAACGCTCTTGTGAGTTCCATCGGGATGCCATTGGATCGAAGGGTCTTCTGTGTGGTACCTGTAAAATATTTTAACAAATACAAACAGAAAACCCGTCAAAGAAGCATCTCATGATGCCATGCATAATTAATGACCTTTCTTGTCCCTCCTTATGATTATAAATGGGGAACAAGCTGGTATTATGTTACATCTATCATTCTTGGTTAAAGATTCATGTCGGGTTCAATATTTTTGTTTTGGGTCGGTCTCGAAACACCCAACGGTTCCGTATCTGATGACATGCGGACCTGCTTTCCAAAGGCAGGCGTTCTCCGAGTGGTTTGAACAAAGACGCATAAGAACTCGCATTGGTCGAGAGGATGGGAAGTCGGGATCGTCACACTCTTTTGGGGGGAAATTATTTCCTGTTTTGGGACTCTCTTATAGATTTAAGACGTATTCATATATTCATGAATCTTTGGTTTATACCCAAGAATAGTATCCACAGATTACTCCTGGTTGGAAAAGGTTAGATGGACGCAGGGATTCCGAATCATTTATGCCTGAAGATTACCATCCCTCATCGGATCAATGACCCCAAGGAATCTGGACTCATTGAGGCGGCACTAAGAGTGGCGCGGTGAACTGATGTGAAGATAGTCGAATCGACCGGTCGTTGGGATTGAACCACAAGGAGGCTTCCTATGTACCCTACCTGGGATATAGGGATCAAAGTCCACATAGTTCGAATGGATTGTCAGAGAGCCGACGTGAATGTGGACTCGGGGGTCCGACGGTGATCGGGCTTGTACCTCAGGGAGGCTTCTTACGTACCATGCCTTGACATGGATCAAAGTACTTGTAGTTCGCAATGGAATGTTGGAGAGCCTATGTGAATGTCGACCTGGGGGGTCCGACGATGATCGGGCTTGAACCTTGGGGAGGCTTCCTACGTACCATGCCTTGATATGGATCAAAGTCCTCGTAGTTTTCAATGGATTGGGGCTTACACTATGAGGAGGCCTATAAGAGGATGTCATGGTCGATGCTTACTCTAAGCCCACGTGAGTCTTGCTCGGTGTGATAAACAAGAGGTAGCATGGACCCAACGATCACGTCCTGAAAGGTGCATCCGTGGGATGTGGAGTGGGGCTTACGCATAGGGCGGCCCATATGGTCGGGGCTTACTCCGAAATGGATGCCCATGGTGACAAACTACAGAGGGAGAGGGAAAGAGGGGCTCTTGTGCCCATCACCTCTCTTGTTCCAGGGGGAAGTACAAAAGTGCATGGGGGCTTCCTTATGATGGGTATTTCACTACCCCCCCCCCCAAAGAAGGGTGAAGTTCCCCGGCCCCAACAAGTGGCGGGGCAGAAAGGGGGCTCCCGATCACGGACTCCACATTTTCGTGGAAATATAAACCCAGGAATACTTTATAAATCTGGTCAAGGGTCGGATAAACCGCTTCACCCCTTCTTACCGAGGGTATTTGAACTCAAAAAGGTGCGCTGATGCACCAGAATGATACATCACAAGGGTCTGGTGGCTTTGGTGGAGGCCTCGGCCCGGGGCCAATGACTAGGCCAATGAGGGAGTCACGAGGGATGAGGCTGGATTGGAAGGATTTTATCTGGCTCAGGGAATGGGAACCCTGAAGGATTTGGTAGGCCACGTGGGTATATGAGGAGTGGTACCCTTCACATATGGTGGTGCTACGTGGCTGGAGAGGCCGTCCGCGAACTAGGGTGGTCCACGGACTGATGGGCACCTCGCGAACTAAGGTGGTTCGCAGCCTGGTGGGCATCCCACGAACCAGGGTGGTTCAGGGCTTCGAGTTTGGCCCATGTACCAGGATGGTACGCAGTGGGATCCATACGACCAGCGGTGGCCAAGGGCGACACCGGTCGGGGGTTTGTCGGTCTGGGCTTCGCCCGTGTAAGAGGGTTCTACATGGTGCGGCGGATCAGAAAAGGGGCATAAGCTCCCTAGTCTATGGGAAGTGCATCGGCAGAGGGTCAATGGTTCACAGTTTTCTTTTCCTTTTCATTTTAAGTTCACGGTTCATCATGTTATTATCCATTTTCGGTTCCTTATTAATTTGCTTCCAGGCTCATACCTATTCTGTTTTGCGAACTGAAACTTCACTGTTTTCAAAATCCTAAGCTCCTTCCTTCGAAATCCTTCCACCCTAATCTTATCGATCTCTTTTCCATCCTCCCTTCAAAACCCTTCCCAAAAACTCTCCTCTTCCATATCTTCCCCCTCGATCTCCTTTTATAGAGTGGGGAAATGGATGTATCTATGGTCATGCGGCACCTTTTACGGAAACCTATGATCGGAGGCCCGGTTCACATATGACTTGGTCAATCGGCGACTCACAGGGGGCATCGAGCGCATCTCCCCTGCGAACCAAACGAGCTAGGAGAGTGCTTCGTGGCTGCAGAGGGTTCTGCCTCCATTCTGCAAACGACAGTGGATGCAGACTGTGCCGGTTGAGGTGGTCCACAGTAGGGGCGGTTCGTAACGGTGGACCGGTTCTGCGCCTGTCATGCTTCGCGCCTGCGGAGGATCACCGTCTCCATTCTACGAACGATAATAGTCCTCGGAATGAGTGCTTCATGGAACCAGCCACGTGGGGTCATCATTTGGACCGGTCTGCGGACCGGTTCGGCTTTGTGCATCATTTGAGTTTTCTCCATTCTCCCCCCCCCCAAATTCTTTGGGGGAATTGGGTAGAATTTCCTGTGAAAATTTTTCAGGACCCTACAATTTTATAATAATTATATATAGTTGTTATTTTCATCGTTATAGCCATCTAGGTAAGGTGGTGGTGAAAAATATATTACACCATGACGTGGAGACGGTAAGCCGTACATACATACGCATGCTGATTTCATTTTTTATAGGATAGATACATGGTGTAATATTGTTGTTTAATAATCATAATAACATATATGTATATAAATGATAGTATATTTATTAATTTATAATGAAACAACTCCTAAAGTGGAATTATAATAATAAATATTTTTGAATGAATCGGTAGAGGATACAACCACTTCATCGACGTGTCCCTATAAATATGCTCTTAAAGGAACTAAAGTATGTATTTTGAGAAGGCCAAAACCATGAGAATGTGATTAGATAATTTTATAAGATAAATATGTTATTGATGGATGAACTTGAAGGCTAATTGAGTTATGAACAAATGATGGAGGATGTGCCCTTTTATAAGTGAGGTTGAGGGAAATTTAGAATTTCCAAAAACATTAACTTATAATAAAATAAAAAACCCATCCAAATAACACCAAAAATGTATTATATTAGAATATGATATGAGATAATATTTTAATCTCATAAACCAATATTTTATATACATGTATGGATTTCATTTTAAACATTATCATTTCATTTTATCCTTAATTATTCTCTTTGAATTTTTACAAAGGTAATAAATTATTAAATATTAAAATTTTTTAATTTTTAATTATTTGATGTAAATTAGACCATAAATGAACAAAATATAACATTTTAGAGTAAAAATAATCATTTAATGTTTATAATTTCTTTTCTAATTTAATAAAACATTATTTTGACAAAATATCAGTAGTGGTAATTTTGACACTATTCTTTTAATGGATTTTTAAAAATATGAAGATTATATTTTAACCATGATCTAAATATTTTATTATTTTCTATAGGGTCAAGGTCATATATAATTTTCAATATTTTAATTATCCCAAAATATATTTACTTTAGTATTTTGGTTAACATTAATTTTATATTTCCATTAATAAAATAATTATTACATGAATTTTCTGTTATTTTTTAATATACTTATATTTTGGGTAAAAATAAAAAATAAAATACTATGATGAAGAGAAACACTCTATATATGAAAAAACTTTTATTGAAATATATTTCTTGGAAAATCCATCATTAATAATGTCATACTTATTTAAACTTTAATGTGACCTACTTAGCATCATATTAAAAAAAGTCATGATCTCTTATATAAGGCTATAAATTATATAAAAGTAGACCATTGAATGATTATTATTGATATATACATTAAAAATAATATTTGGTCAAGTGTTTGTGTCTTTTAATGATTATAATAATATTAATAAAAATTAGTTTTCTAATTTTTATTCTATTAAATAATTTATACATCATCAATATATAAACCATTAACATATTAATTTATTTCCTAAAAATTAACACTAAATTACTATGATAAGGAAAAAAATTATCTTTCAAATGAGATTTTATAATCAAATGTTTATTTTGTATATCCTTATTTTAAAAATAATTTAGTATTAAAATATGAGTAAGACATATTAAATTTTCATTAAATAAAAATTATTAAATGTCTTAATCTCATCCAAGTGGACTAAAAAGAGAATCCTTTAGACCCAAGGATGGTTTTGGTCGAAAATAAATCATCTAATAATATTAATACAAGTGTTATGGTAATTCTATAATATTATATTTACACTTAATTACCCCATCTACTCTTTTACCATATGAATAATTTTTTTTTGAAATTGCTATTAATAATTAAAAAAAATTAAAAAAATTATGTTATCTTAATTTAAACATACTTTTTTCAAATATAGAATCAATTTTAAAATATTAAAAATATAGATTTTTTAGTAATTAATCTAAAATAAATATTGTTTTTGAAATGAAATATGTGTTTATAAAAGTCCAAACACTGCAAAAGATTGAAATGTTTTTACATCAAAATTAATGATAAAATTTACTCCAATGAAATAAATTTTATTTAATGATAGAAATATATTCTATTTTTTACATTAATCCCATTTAATAATATAATTTAACAATATAAATTATTTTGAAATAAAAAATATGTTTTCAATTAAAACTTATTAATTTTTTATATTCATCTAAACTTTAATGTTATAAAAAAATATAAAAAATAAATCAAATGTAAATTTTTATATCCCCCTAACAAAGAAGATGTTTGTATTGTAAATTGTATATATAAAACTGTCAAAAAAATATTTAAAATGGGTGCACCATTAAAAGGAAACAAAAGTTCATCTCTTGAAAAATACTTCATTTATCTGGAAAATTTAATTTGTTATTATACCATATATAGATAACATAAAATATGAATTTTAAAAAATATATTGAATATATTAAATAGGTATTACATTAATAAAATCCATCAAGTGTGATTTTATTATTTTATAAAAACACTTATTTTCATCTAATTAGTTTTTTGGAAAAAAATTTCTTTTTATTTAAAAAAATATTTTTCAATCATAATTAAATTATCACCAAATAAAAAAGAACGTTTTCTTAATTTAGTTAATACTTTAAAAACCTCGATTATAATTTTAGGTTATATGGTAATATAATAATATTTATTTGTTCACTTAAACTCGGTCTTGTATGAACTGAATTCTATAAAGCCTACATGAAATTTTTTGTAACACATGACAAGCATAGTGTTGCATATATCATATCATAAGCCATCATTTCATATAGAAAAATGTTATCTTTGTGTAAAATACAACACAAGGAATCTATGAAATGAAAAAAAACCATCTCATAAAATTCTACAGGTGTTACAATCTACTTTTCATTTTTTAACCAATAACCATTTTTATTTTATCGAATATCTGAATGGAATATTTTTTTTAACATGTAATAAATATAGGGAATTATCCACCATCATGACCTAATAATTTCTTCAAAATTCTTTTATAAGCCATAAATTTCATATTAAAATAAAATTATTTCTTCAAAATATTTTAAAAAATATTATCTAATGTGAATATCATATTATATTAAAGAAATTTTATAAATTATTTTCAAAAACATATTATATATTTTTTTTATTGTATTTAAAAATATATATATATTCAAAAAAATGATTTATGTTTTAAAAAGTGTGTTTAAAATATTTTTTGTCACCCTTAGGAAATTTCTTTATAGATCCTTCAAAATAAATCTCTATCTAAGATGATATCTTCTAGAATTTGTTATGGTTTACAGGTGTTATGATCCACCAATATCATTAATATTTAATCAATAACTGGATTATGTTTATGGTGAAATGATCATTATGAATCTTGATTCTATTCCTGGGGTTATACCATGGTCGAACTCTTATGAATCCCACATCTTTCCACATGTTATTATATGATGGAATTTTGAAGTTATTTTGAAACCTATATATGTTCCATAGGTTATGATATGATAAAATGTTTATGAAAAACAATTCATTTCATTAGTTATTAAATGATGAACTATTTATGATATTTTTTAACACATTTTAACTATATTAATTATGTTATGGTTGAGACATATATATCCCTCTAATGAATTGGGTAATGATGAATTTTCTATGATCTTAGAGGGTAAATGGGTGGTTAGACAAATATTGAAAAGTAGGGTACATGGGTGGTTACCCCATGATTGAAAAATATGTTACACTGGTGGTTAGCGCAATCCTGAGAATGGAATACAGGTTTATAGACCAACACTAACATGTTATGTATTTTTTTTGGCCAAACCTGACAAAAGATTTTATATGTTTATGTGTCCTCCTCTAATATATGTCCTATGACAATATAATTCCCTCATGGCTCTTTTTATATGATTTAATTATAATTCATGTATAATGAACATCCAGGATTTATGCATTGACTCATGTTAACAATATATGATATGAAAGGTATGTTTTTCATATATTATTATCTTGTTTTCCTACCATTATGGTCAGGTTATGTTTATATATATCTCTTTATAATCTTTAATGATCATCTAAGACCATGATTTCTTTTTCTTCCTTTCCCTGTGTTAGAAATAATTTTTTTTTCACGCATATCTATAAAGTGTAATGAATGGGAATATATTTGATGTAATAATTGATTATCATTTAGTAGAAAATAGTATTGTATACCTAGTCTTGAAGGAAAATAAACTACTATAGTCCACAAGGGTGTATTTATTTGATGTATTTAATATTAAACTAAAATCATTTAATATCTATATATGAATAGTATGGGTAGCTCATGTTGGTATCAGTGTATTCGCTTAGTTTAAAATAGGGACTAGGATGAGAAAACCATATTTATATCCCTTTATAATGGTCGAAGGATATGTCAAGGGATTATGTGATGTTTATGAAAATGTAATTGAATTTTGGTAATGTTTAATGTGAAATTTTACAATGAAATTAAATTCTAGTAAAGATAATTCAAGTGGATTCTTTTCTAGAATAGATGTTCCGAACATAAATAACATAGAAAAGAGAACATTAAGATACACTCCATATTTACCTGGGGAAAAAGAATGGTACTTTCTACACACTAGTTTTTACACTCATAAGGGATATGTTTTTTAATTCACAAACACTTATCAAACAATTTTAAAGTATTTAAATAGATAATGATCATGAATTTCAAAAATTTAGCCAGTCATTTCATAGATTGTGAATAAGGTTTCATGATTTATGCAACCTAAAGTAAATTTTAGTGGTTATGTGGTTCCCTACAATGATTACTAATTATAACATTTTGTTTTTTGTTTTAGTCAATTAGTAGAACTCAAATTAACCATGTCAATGCTGAGTTCAATGAAGATTTATCTGATTTTCCTCCTAATCATCCAAATTTTTGGGGAGCTAGAATAAAAAATTGCAATTCTATTCTCAGAAAACACTCTCATTCCGTGAATAATGATGGTCATCCAAATGTAAAAAAGATAAAAAAGCATTTTATTGATCCATACATGAGGTAAAATCCACATTCATTCAGTGGGTCTATTGATCCCCTTGTTACTAATTAATGTATTAGCACCACTAAAAATATATTTCTTGTACATAATTTTTCAGAATATGAAAATGTCATTTTGGCAGTCCTCTGTTTGAAAGGTGATACAGCTCATTTGTGGTATCCTATTAGGAGAATGAGGAAACCTGATTAAATTGGATCCATGTATTTAGAAAAGTTAATGAACTTATTTTTCAATAAGTAATTTCCACATACTATTATTATGAATATAAAGGAGAATTTCCATATTCTAATAAAAAATGATGATGAATTTTTTGGAACCTGTTAGGATAATTTTACAAGAAATTTGAGGTATTCTTATGGTATTAAAACACAACATAAATGTAAGGTTAACCATTTCTTTAGTTTCTTGAAAAAATCTTACAATGGTGTTAGAAATAATATACTTCAGTATCAACGAATATATTGTTTTATGTGTTGTCATGTTGGATATAGTGGATGGATTTATGTATCAATATTATTGTTTTTTTAAGAATATAATAATTGAATTCGAATGAAAATAAGTGAAGCGTGTATATAATAATATGTGAATTTCATTGTGATAAATGTGTGGGAAGAAGAATGTATGAAATTTTCTCAAGGGTAAAGAACAATTATATTTGTGTGGAATGTATGTTCATTGAGTGAATATGTCACGACCCCCTCCCCACAAAGTGTACCCCTCCAGGGCCAACAATGTGAGAAGGGAGATAATGACCCCCGAGTCCCGCCTCCAGTAGGCCCCGGGTTGGCGACTAGCACCGGGGGTATAATACACACACTAATGGGAGGCATTACCCTCTAAGAGAACACATGAAAAAGAGAGATATAGAATAGACTCCAACCAAATCCAACTCATAACTGAAAAATAAAAAGGAAACCAAGTACATATATGAAATTTCATGCAAAAGTACTACAACTGAAAGGGAAAACTAAAAGTACCCAAAAGAAAGAAAAACGGCAGCGACCACAAGCCCGAACAGCTCCTCCTCCAACCGCAAGCTAGTAGTAACCAGCTTGATCTCCAACCTGCTCCAAGTGACCTGAAAAACAATTTATCTGTACATAGGGTGAGTATAACAGTATACTCAGTAGGATCCTCCCCAATACTCTCGTGCAAAAGTAAAGAAACCATGTTAAAGCCCAGTGAACAACAAGTGAAACTAAGTCGTTATCTAAACAGGTATACTATGTTCCCAACCTCACCATGGCTACTCTCACCAAGTAACGCATACAAGAATATAGCATATAGTAAATAATATCAAGGGTACCCCGCTACTACTTCCCCACTGGTTTGCCGCTTTGCCCCAACGACATACGTCCTGTGCATCTCTCTCCAAAGGCTTGCCCGCAGACACCTGGGCTAAGCTCCACAATCTGCACCTCGTGCACCACAAAGGATTGCCCGCAGACACCTGGGCGAAGCACCACACCGTCCTCACAACCAAAGTAACCAGGTAGTTTTCGGGAGCCACCATAGCTCGTATAACGTGTATCATACGTCGAGTATTATTCCTCAAGCCATCACAGCCCATACGCCGAGTAAGGATCCTCAAGCCATCACAACCTATACACGTTACACCTATAGTATTCCATAGGATACTATATCCAGAGTATATGTGTGTGAAATAACCAAAAGCCATTACATCCCTCTACACACATATATGGGTAAAACTAACCACTGTGCCTACCAGCACAAGGATCTACCAAGAGAAGAGAGCGAGGCCAAAGGGGGTAGTCAGCCATTCAACCTCCCATCAGAATGTTGGGGAAAACACCCCCCAGGGCTCAAAATACCCGGGGTGTCAGTTGCCCTTACCGACAGGGTGGAGTAGCGTATAGAAACACAAAAAGTACAGAATATATAAGTAACTCACATCCACACTATGGGCATTACCTAGTCTTAGATACAACTGCAGCTAACGTCTCTCAGACTCCAGGCTGCTACTTCTAAGACTAGGTATCCTATAAGCACACAAACAATGAAGAGCTTTATTAGATTACTCAATTCTCATTTATCAGTTCCACTGTACATTAATTAATTCTTTAAACATTAATTAAGAATGAATAATTCTACATTAAACTGAAATGGCATCACTTTCAAAAACAACTGCTCCTTTTTAAGATTCACATCACCTTTAAATTCCAGCATCTCCATCCCCGTGGATTTTCACCATTTAATCAAACATTCATTGCAGAATTACTTTTTCACATTCCCAGGCATTCTAGAAAAACATCCTATGCTTCTAAACACAAAGGAGGATCAACACGGTGAGTAGATATACTACCCGTCGAGTCTTTGCCGCCTATAGAAAGAGCATAGACCCATCCTCCATCGAGAGGCTAAACACGGAAAGCACATGGCGTACCCCACGTGTCTTCGCCTCCTTCAGAAAGAGGGCAAGCAAGACCAGCTGCCTTGAGCAGTGGGGAAAAGTAAAGCAGATAAGCAACCAAACCAAACCACCGACATCAAACCGTCACATTCATCTCATACCATCACCCTTGGTGTCCTCCCCGACACCCATATGCATAAACCGATGCATCTCGCCACACTAGGCGTCATCCGCTGCCACAACCACAAGTCTCCATGCCTCCACATATCACAACAGCCATCCAGGCTCACATCACAGCACAAGCAGCAGGAAAACAAACATCACAAAGTGGGCTCTCGGCCCTTTAACAAACAAGAGGGTAACTCAGAACCATTTTAGAAATTCTCACATAATATGTTCTCTAATCCATATTGAATTAACAGACTTGTTATTCATAGGTTCCAATCATGGATACCAAATCAGTAAGCTATCACAATTTAAATAACCATGCTTACTTCCCTAATTTGATTATCCTCAAATTAGAACAACTACAACAACGGCAATAACCAGATTAATTTACATGCCTCTTTATCTTTAGCCAATTAATTAACAATTAATTCCGACTTTACGTTCATTATCAATTTCTATCATGAACGAACAACAAATCAAAGAAAACATAGATATCACTATATCTAGGAAAACATGAGGCAAACCGTTATCACGGTATAAAGCAACAACATGCGATCAACCAATTCTTTTAATCCGGTTCAAGTATTTAATTAGGTCAATTTCATTGTGATCCAAAGAGATAAATCATGCTAATTCTACGATTGCACATATACAATTAGAGGAGCCATGAATCCCCTACCTTGAAGAGTTCTTGACGTCCTTTATCCACACAACGGGTCACAGTCCTCTTCTCCTCACGATAGCTGCATCCACCAGAGGATGCCACGGTACAACAGTACCAACCAACCCCAAGAAAACCCATTAGAACCATGGAGATTACACGCTAATATGGAAGGAAGAACAAGAGAAGGTGATCCCCGAAGGAACGATGATAAAACATACCTTATATCGACGAACGATCGACACAACTTGGTTGCATCAACAGAGCGGAACTGATCTGAGTAACGTTTGATTGTGAAACTCCTACGAGAATGATTGCAAGGTTCTAGCGTCTCGTATATGAGAACCAGGAGGAAGAACAACGAAGAATGATATCTCGTTCCTTTTAAAAAAAATTAGAAAGGCGACAGTTTAAGATCCGGTTTATTCTCCATTAAAAACGGATCGCATTAACCCACGCGGTTTGACCAAGTAAAAAAAAACATCCCGGACTTAGGAATAATTAATATAGGATTTATGGCCTTTGAATCGGCCTTAAAGTCCTTAAAATAAGGTTTTAAAAGTATTTTACGTCAAAGAAAACGTCAAATTTGCGAAGCTGGAAACACTGTTCACATACTCAAAATTTGGCAAAGTATGGAATCGGTAGCTCTTATGGAGTCTGGAAACACTGTTCATTCGTGAAATTTGGCAAAGTATGGAATCGGTAGCTCTTATGGAGTCTGGAAACACTGTTCATTCGTGAAATTTGGCAAAGTATGGAATCGGTAGCTCTTATGGAGTCTGGAAACACTGTTCATTCGTGAAAATTGGCAAAGTATGGAATCGGTAGCTCTTATGAAGTCTGGAAACACTATTCACAGAACTAAAAAAATTGGCAAAGGAAAGAAAAGCTCACCGATAGAACCTTACCGATAGAAACACAAGTCTACTGATAGATCCTCACTGATAGAAGTCCACCGATAAGACCTCACCGATAGAAACACATGTCTACTGATAGATCCTCACTGATAGAAGTCCACCGATAGGACCTCACCGATAGAAACACTGTTCACAGAACTAGAAATTTGGGAAAGTGTTAGCCGAGCTACTGCTGGACTGCGGTTACAAGTATACCGAGCTATCAGTATGCCGTGGCTACCGGTAAACCCAGCTACCGGTAGGATGCGGCTACCGGTAGACCGAGCTACCGGTAATCAGCAGCTACCGGTAGACCGAGCTACCGGTAATCAGAAGCTACCATTAGACCGAGCTACCGGTAATCAGCAGCTACCGGTAGACCGAGCTACCGGTAATCAGCAGCTACCGGTAGACCGAGCTACCGGTAATCAGCTGCTACCAGTAGACCGAGCTACCGGTAGGCAGCAGCTGGGGGATAAGTCACCTTGTCCTCCCGGAACACCTCCAACACCACAATTCCACAAATTAATGGACCGGAGAGGTCCAGACCATTACATTAGATACCTCTCAAAACATTCTCGTCCTCGAGAATTAAAAACCAACCCAGAAGAAAAGAGGGGTCCGAACAACCACCCCATAAGATACGTCTCAGGGGAAAACCACCATGAGTTGTTTGAAAGCTGGAACAAAACTCTGTCATCCGGGAACAAACAATCCATACCCAAACAATTCATTCACAACATCACATCAAAGGTACATAAATAAAACATGAAAGGTCTAACCAGAGAGGAAACATCATTACATGGAAAGAGTTAAACATTAAACAACTCTGGGTACTGAGCACGTATCTGTGACTCACGCTCCCAGGTACTCTCCTCCATGCCACCGTGTCGCTACAGGACACGAACTAAGGGGATAGAACGCCCATGCAACACCTTCTCCTTGTGGTCTTAGATCTCCACAGGTCGCTCCTCGAATGTTGCATCATCGTCAATATCGATCTCTCCCCAATCGATAACATGAGATTCATCATGAAGATAACGACGAAGCTGCGATACATGGAAAACATCATGTATCCGGCTCATCTGAGGAGGAAGTGCTACTCGATACTCCACAGATCCAACACGAGATAACACCTCGAAAGGCCCAACAAACCGGGGAGAAAGCTTACTTCCACGACCAAACCTTTGCTGCCCACGACAGGGAGTCACCTTTAGAAACACATGATCCCCAACATTAAACTCTAACGGTCTCCTTCTTTGATCAGCATATGATTTCTGACGATCCTGTGCTGTCTTCATCCTCTCACGAATCACCTGAACCATCTCTGTTGTATTCTGCACTAGTTCTGGTCCGAGAATTGCCGACACTCTGACCCCAGTCCAGCATAACGGAGAACGTCATGGCCGGCCATACAAGGCCTCAAACGGCGCCATACCGATGGTAGAGTGAAAACTATTATTGTAGGCGAACTCTACCAAGGGTAAGTGCTTCACCCATGAACCTCCAAAATCAAGAACACAAGAGCGCAACATGTCTTCAAGAGTCTGGATGGTTCGCTCTGTCTGACCATCTGTTTGAGGATGAAAAGCAGTGCTAAGGCATAGTTGAGATCCAAAAGCATGTTGGAGACCTCTCCACACCCTAGAGGTAAAATGAGGATCTCGATCAGAAATGATCGTCCTAGGTACTCCGTGAAGCCTCACCACCTCCTCCAGATACTGCCTCGACAAAACCTCCACTGAGCTCGACTCCTTGATTGCTATGAAGTGGGCCGATTTAGTTAAACGGTCCACTACCACCCATATAAAATCATGTCCTCCCAGAGCTCGAGGTAAACCTGTAACAATGTCCATTGAGATGTCCTCCCACTTCCACTGAGGAATCTCTATGTGTTGGAGAAGACCACCAGGAACACGGTGTTCGTCCTTCACCTTCTGGTAGACTAAACATTGAGACACACACTCTGCAACCATACGTTTCAGCCCAGGCCACCAGAACTGACTCCTTAAGGATCGATACATCTTCGTCACACCAGGATTTACTGCCAAGGGTGAACTATGGAACTCTCGGAGAACCGTCTCGCGCATCGCCAAGGGAACAAAAAGCCAGCCATGATACAACACTCGGTGTTGTTCATCCTCCGACCAACCATCAGGGGCCTCCCCATAAACAACTCTGTCTCTCCAAACTTCCACCTCTAAATCACCCAACTGAGACTCTTCCACCTTCTGCATCAGGGATGACTGCACCGTCATCTGGAAAAGACAACCTCTTCCCCCAACTTCTCCCATATCAAGATGCAAAGATGATAGCTCTTCCATCACTATCCAGGAATCACTAGATTCACGCACAACATCATTACGTGACTTTCGGCTCAGTGCATCAGCAACAACATTTCCCTTCCCAGGTGTATACGATATTTCGAAGTCGTATTCCTGCAAGAACTCCATCCACCGACGCTGCCTCAAGTTCAAGTCGCATTGGGAGAAAACATACCTCAAACTCTTATGATCGGTGAAAACCACAAAGTGCTCACCAATGAGGTAATGTCTCCACAACTTCAGAGCAAACACCACGGCTTCCAAATCAAGATCATGGGTGGCATAGTTGAGTTCATGGGGACGCAACTGCCGAGACCCATAAGAAACAACGGACCTCTGCTGTATAAGAACACAGCCTAGCCCCAGATGTGAAGCATCACAGAAAACATCAAACTAGACTCCCTCCGTTGGAAGACAAAGGACTGGAGCACTTACCAACTTCTCCTTTAGATAATCGAAAGCTGTCTGACACTGATCAGTCCATAAGAACGCTTGATCCTTCCTGGTCAAAGCTGTCAGAGGAGTCGCAACTCGGGAGAAATTAGCCACAAACCTCCTATAATAGCCTGCGAGACCAAGGAAACTTCTCACCTCTGACACGGTCTTGGGGGCTGGCCAAGACACCACTGCTTCTATCTTAGAAGGATCCACAGCTACTCCCTGTTGGGACACAACATGTCCCAAGAAACAAACTTCTCGAGCCCAGAACTCACACTTGGACAACTTCCCAAACAACTGATGTTGGTGAAGAACTCCCAAAACGGCTCGTAGATGCTCTGCATGCTCCTCTTCTGATGTGGAGTATACAAGGATGTCGTCGATGAAAACCACAAAAAACTTGTCCAGGAATTCACGGAACACAGCATTCATCAACGCCATGAAAACAGCTGGAGCATTTATCACGCCAAATGGCATTACAACAAACTCATAATTCCCATGACGACAGCGGAAAGCAGTCTTCGGGATATCCTCATCCTTTACACGCATCTGATGATATCCTGACCGCAAGTAGATCTTTGAAAACCAACTTGCACCCTTCAGTTGATCGAATAGGTCATCAATCCGCGGGAGAGGATAGCGGTTCTTTATTGTCACTTTGTTTAAGCGATGATAATCGACGCACAACCGCAAACTGCCATCAGCCTTTTTCACAAACAAAACTGGTGCACCCCACGGTGACACACTTGGCCGAACAAAACCACACTGCAACAGACCATCGAGCTGAATACGTAGCTCTCGTAACTCAGAAGGGGCCATCCTGTACGGAGACATAGAGATAGGAGACTCTCAAGGCTGTAGCTCGATCCCAAACTCGATCTCTCGTCGAGGGGGTAAGGATACAACCTCTTCTGGAAAGACATCAGGGTACTCTTCTACGACCCTAGGAAACACCAACAGTTGAACCTCTAAAGAACTCAGCATCATCCCAACCATCATGGATGATAAGGATGAAACTCGTCTATGACTCATCTGAGGATCTCTCTCACCAACAAACACTACTTCCTCTCCGTCTTCATCAAAGAAAACGACCTTCTTCCTGTAGCAATCCACAATATCCTGCACCGAATACAACCAATCCATGCCGAGGATGACATCATATGGTTGTATTCGTAAACATAGGAAATCTCCCCAAGAGCGGTGCTGCCCCAACACTAGCTCCCAGTCTCTACATACTTCAAACAAGCTAGCTCGACCTCCAACTGGCGTAGTCAACGCCAAGGGCACTGGAAGCCTCTCTACCTCAAGTCCCAAAGCGTGGACAAGGGTAGGGGATATAAAGGAGTGTGTCGCTCCTGAATCAAACAAGGCATACACCAAGGTAGAAAACAAGCAAAGGGTACCTCGGACGATGTCTGGCTCGCCTGGGGCTGGCAACGCTAGAGCATGAAGCTGGCCACGACCACTTCCACGGCCTCTCTGACCCTGATGACGACCACCACCATGGCCGCGCTCTACTCTCTGAGGACGGGGAGCGTCATGGGGCTATCCTCTGCCTGCTCCATCTACCCTCGGGTGATCTAAAGCTGGTGCAACCTGCTGCTGCTGCCTCGGCTGAAACTGCCTCAACGGAGGAACCTGGAGTGGAGCGCTTGGTGCACGATGACTGCTCTGAAAATTCGGGCACTCCCGCTACTGATGACCACGACCACCACAAGAAAAACAAGCGCATGATCCCTTGGCATAGGCCTGAGAGTTGCTGCCTCTGGTGAAACGAGATGGGAAGGGCTGGGACCTACCCCCAGGTGAACGGAAACTCTTCTTCCCTAAAAACTGGGAACCCCGGACCACAGCTCTGCTTCGTGAGGAATCATGACGATTCCCCTCTCGTGACAATCTGGTCCTGGTCAAAGTCCTCTCAACAACCTCTGCCCTCGCCAGCACCTCAAGATATGTCTTCAGCATAAATGGGGTGACCTGGCGCTGTATCTCTGGATGAAAAGCCTCCTCGAAATGCCTCGCCCTGGCCTCCTCATCTGGTAACAGGTCGGAAGCATATCGTAGAAGGTTCCTGAAACGGATTCCAAACTCTCGAACACTGGAGCTCCCCTGTCGAAGGGTAAGAAGCTCCTGGCGACTGGACGCCTTCGCAGTCGATGAAAGAAACTCGACTCTAAACCTATCTCGAAACTCCTCCCACGAGATCGCTGACTCCTCACGATCCTCGAGGAACAAGAACAACCACTGTCTCACTGCTCCACGCAACATCGTCACAACCAAGGACACCCAGTGTTCCTTCCGAGCACGAATCGAACTGAAGCCTATCTCGACATCCTCCAACCAGTCTTTTGTGACTGCATCTGAAACGGAGCCCTCGTACTTCTGTAGACTCTGGCGCTAAAACTCTCAGAGTGTCTTCCTCCAAGTGTCATCGTCGTCAACCTCTACCCGGAGGCGATCTGCTGGAATAGCCTGCTGGGCACCTTCGGCGCAAACCTGACGAGGACGTCGACCTGGAGCCATACCTGTAAAATAACAACTGTTAGAGCTCCTAGGCCTGGAATATGGAAGACTCAACATTAATTAATTAATTATTTTGTTTTATTAATTTTTGGTTACCTATCCCAAGGTCTACCCATTCAAACACAGGCACAAAGAATAATGATGCATGATCCTTTCCTAGGTCTCTACCCTGCAACCAGTATCACTTTGTTTAGTAGCCATCGTAAACTTAAAGGTCCGTGCAACAGATCATAGGGGGCCCTGAACGCCTATGTCTCTGCCGGTCTCCAGTGTTTACCCCACTTGCTAAACATGAATGACACCGTTGCCCTACCATCCCATGCATCCTCACCTGTGCCTAACTCCAAACTCCATCCTATCCCTCAACCAGACCTCTGATACCACTCTTTCACGACCCCCTCCCCACAAAGTGTACCCCTCCAGGGCCAGCAATGTGAGAAGGGAGATAATGACCCCCGAGTCCCGCCTTCAGTAGGTCCCGGGTTGGCGACTAGCACCGAGGGTATAATACACACACTAATGGGAGGCATTACCCTCTAAGAGAACACATGCAAAAGAGAGAGATAGAATAGAATCCAACCAACTCCAACTCATAACTGAAAAATAAAAAGGAAACCAAGTACATATATGAAATGTCATGCAAAAGTACTACAACTGAAAGGGAAAACTAAAAGTACCCAAAAGAAAGAAAAACGGCAGCGACCATAAGCTCGAACAGCTCCTCCTCCAACCGCAAGCTAGTAGTAACCAGCTTGATCTCCAACCTGCTCCAAGTGACCTGAAAAACAGTTTATATGTACATAGGGTGAGTATAACAGTATACTCAGTAGGATCCTCCCCAAGACTCTCGTGCAAAAGTAAAGAAAGCATGCTAAAGCCCAGTGAACAACAAGTGAAACTAACTCGTTATCTAAACAGGTATACTATGTTTCCAACCTCACCATGGCTACTCTCACCAAGTAACGCATACAAGAATATAGCATATAGTAAATAATATCAAGGGTACCCCGCTACTACTTCCCCACTGGTTTTCCGCTTTTCCCCAACGACATGCGTCCTGTGCATCTCTCTCCAAAGGCTTGCCCGTAGACACCTGGGCTAAGCTCCACAATCTGCACCTCGTGCACCACAAAGGATTGCCCGCAGACACCTGGGCGAAGCACCACACCGTCCTCACAACCAAAGTAACCAGGTAGTTTCTGGGAGCCACCATAGCTCGTATAACGTGTATCATACATCGAGTATTATTCCTCAAGCCATCACAGCCCATACGCCGAGTAAGGATCCTCAAGCCATCACAGCCTATACACGTTACACCTATAGTATTCCATAGGATACTATATCCAGAGTATATGTGTGTGAAATAACCACAAGCCATTACATCCCTCTACACACATATATGGGTAAAACTAACCACTGTGCCTACCAGCACAAGGATCTACCAAGAGAAGAGAGTGGGGACAAAGGGGGTAGTCAGCCATTCAACCTCCCATCAGAATGTTGGGGAAAACACCCCCCAGGGCTCAGAATCCCCGGGGTGTCAGTTGCCCTTACCGACAGGGTGGAGTAGCATATAGAAACACAAAAAGTACAGAATATATAAGTAACTCACATCCACACTATGGGCATTACCTAGTCATAGATACAACTGCTCCTTTTTAAGATTCACATCACCTTTAAATTTCCAGCATCTCCATCCCCGTGGATTTTCACCATTTAATCAAACATTCATTACAGAATTACTTTTGCACATTCCCAGGCATTCTAGAAAAACATCTTATGCTTCTAAACACAAAGGAGGCTCAACACGGTGAGTAGATATACTACCCGTCGAGTCTTTGCCGCCTATAGAAAGAGCATAGACTCATCCTCCATCGAGAGGCTAAACACGGAAAGCACGTGGCATACCCCGCGTGTCTTCGCCTCCTTCGGAAAGAGGGTAAGCAAGACCAGCTGCCTTGAGCAGTGGGGAAAAGTAAAGCAGATAAGCAACCAAACCAAACCACCAACATCAAACCATCACATTCATCTCATACCATCACCCTTGGTGTCCTCCCCGACACCCATATGCATAAACCGATGCATCTCGCCACACTAGGCGTCATCCGCTGCCACAACCACAAGTCTCCATGCCTCCACATATCACAACAGCCATCCAGGCTCACATCACAGCACAAGCAGCAGGAAAACAAACATCACAAAGTGGGCTCTCGGCCCTTTAACAAACAAGAGGGTAACTCAGAACCCTTTTAGAAATTCCCACATAATCTGTTCTCTAATCCATATTGAATTAACAGACTTGTTATTCATAGGTTCCAATCATGGATACCTAATCAGTAAGCTATCACAATTTAAATAACCATGCTTACTTCCCTAATTTGATTATCCTCAAATTAGAACAACTACAACAACGACAATAACCAGATTAATTTACATGCCTCTTTATCTTTAGCCAATTAATTAAAAATTAATTCCAACTTTATGTTCATTATCAATTTCTGTCATGAACGAACAACAAATCAAAGAAAACATAGATATCACTATATCTAGGAAAACATGAGGCAAACCGTTATCACGGTATAAAGCAACAGCATGCGATCAACCAATTCTTTTAATCCGGTTCAAGTATTTAATTAGGTCAATTTCATTGTGATCCAAAGTGATAAATCATGCTAATTATACGATTGCACATATACAATTAGAGGAGCCATGAATCCCCTACCTCGAAGAGTTCTTGATGTCCTTTATCCACACAACGGGTCACAGTCCTCTTCTCCTCACGATAACTGCATCCACCAGAGGATGCCACGGTACGAAAGTACCAACCAACCCCAAGAAAACCCATTAGAACCATGGAGATTACATGCTAATATGGATGGAAGAACAAGAGAAGGTGATCCCCGAAGGAACGATGATAAAACATACCTTATATCGAAGAACGATCGACACCACTTGGTTGCATCAACAGAGCAGAACTGATCTAAGTAACGTTTGATTGTGAAACTCCTACGAGAATGATTGAAAGGTTCTAGCGTCTCATAGATGAGAACCAGGAGGAAGAACAACGAAGAATGATATCTCGTTCCTTTTAAAAAAATTAGAAAGACAACAGTTTAAGATCCGGTTTATTCTCCATTAAAAACGGATCGCATTAACCCACGCGGTTTGACCAAGTAAAAAAAACATCCCGGCCTTAGGAATAATTAATATAGGATTTATGGCCTTTGAATCGGCCTTAAAGTCCTTAAAATAAGGTTTTAAAAGTATTTTACGTCAAAGAAAACGTCAAATTTGCGAAGCTAGAAACACTGTTCACATACTCAAAATTTGGCAATGTATGGAATCGGTAGCTCTTATGGAGTCTGGAAACACTGTTCATTCGTGAAATTTGGAAAAGTATGGAATCGGTAGCTCTTATGGAGTCTGGAAACACTATTCATTCGTGAAATTTGGCAAAGTATGGAATCGGTAGCTCTTATGAAGTCTGGAAACACTGTTCACAGAACTAAAAAAATTGGCAAAGGAAAGAAAAGCTCACCGATAGAACCTTACCGATAGAAACACAAGTCTACTGATAGATCCTCACTGATAGAAGTCCACCGATAGGACCTCACCGATAGAAACACTGTTCACAGAACTAGAAATTTGGCAAAGTGTTAGCCGAGCTACTGCTGGACTGCGGCTACAAGTATACCGAGCTATCAGTATGCCGTGGCTACCGGTAAACCCAGCTACCAGTAGGATGCGGCTACCGGTAGACCGAGCTACCGGTAATCAGCAGCTACCGGTAGACCGAGCTACCGGTAATCAGCAGCTACTGGTAGACCGAGCTACCGGTAATCAGCAGCTACCGGTAGACCGAGCTACCAGTAATCAGCTGCTACCGGTAGACCGAGCTACCGGTAGGCAGCAGCTGGGGGATAAGTCACCTTGTCCTCCCGGAACACCTCCAACACCACAATTCCACAAAGTAATGGACCGGAGAGGTCCGGGCCATTACAGAATAAATTTTGAAGTGATGGGAATGTGTTATATAATTAGGTGAATAATGATAAATCTTCAATAAAATTCACATCCCACTCATTAGTGATTCAATATCGAGGATTTTTTAAATTATGCTAACAATTTACAAAATATCAGGGTAAACTAATATGATTAATTCCAACAACCTTGAATATAATGGAAGAATGAAAATATTATGTGATCGTGAAGTATTATGTTAAAAACGATCGTTAGGGAAAAATAATCCTACCATAATTAGTTGGTAATTACATGATTGATTTTGAATGAATGAGCCTTATGAAAATATTGTTGTTCATCCATCAGTGAAATTTCCTTAGATTATCTCCCCCTACATCAAATCGTGAATTACAACGTCACTTTTGATGTTCTATAAATAGATTTATAAAAAAATCTTCCCATAAAATTGTTATTATATAAGAAAATTTATTATCTATGTACTAAAGGGTGAATTAACATTCTGAATAATTATTGTGTCTTGTGAAATTAACATAAAATTTATGGATATGATAATGTATTTTTTATTTTATGCTTGTAATATTTTCAAATTCGTTGAAACTCCATATGTGGTTTTATGCAATGAGATTTTATTAACATTAAGGTTCTTTTTAGGGACATTTGTGGAAAGAAAACCCTTTAGATATTTATATATTGACAATGTCATTTGAGGAAAAAATAATTTACAAATTTTTAAAATTATTATTAAAGGAATTGATAGTAATTAATGCTCATCATATCTTTTATGTTGATATAATTTTGGGGTTTACTCAATGACATTACAATGTAAAATCACATCATTTCTATTAGAGAATATTCCATTTGGATCCACTTTCTAGAATAAACTTTAATGAAATGGTAATATATCATAGAGTACCACATTCAAGTGTATATTTTCAAAACATAGAGTTTACCACAATTTTTTGGTGATGTATTCATAAAAAACATAATAAAGAATTGATATTCATCTTTATATATCATCTTAAAATATTTTATTAGTTTGAGAGAATAATTCAAGAACTATAAGATATTCTATGATCATGTTTTAGGTATTTCAAAATTTATAGTCGTCAATATATCCATCAAATTGATATTTCATACAAAAATTTCTTCCACTCGAGCATTCCAATGGATCATTGAGAATATCATTATGGAAATAAGTTTATAACTCCCTCAAAGTGGAATGAATACACTTCGACTTGATCAAGATAATGTGATGATAGAGAATGTTAGAGCTATTAATCAACATGTAAAGAATTATCAATGATGATATAAATGTTATTCTAATAAAAAAATACAAAATGTTATTTTTGTAGAAATATCCTTCTACAAAGTCATCCATGGAATAACGATGGATCAACTAAGACCTAGGTATGTTAATCCCATTAAAACACATGATCGTATTAGGTCAATAGCTTGATGTTTCAAACATCAACTAAATATATCTGAAGATCATAATGTGTTCTATGTATCACTCATAAGTATGTACTTACATAATCAATTACATGTATTGTTCTCAGAGTATGTACCACTGTGGTATTATATTCATTGTGAGAAACAACTTGTAGAGATTCCATAAAAAATGGATAAATTTATATGAACCAATACAACATAACTGGTAAATATTTAATTGTGAATCCACCTGATTATGTAATATCCATGTGATATTTATTTTTTAATTACACACACACACATATATATATATATATGAACCAATCAAAAGATTTTTGAGGGAAACAATGATTTTAAGGGGTATAATGTAATACCATGAGATTTTGTGATTATTAATCAATTGAATTTAATTTTTTATATATTTTAATTTACAAGAAATATCAAGTTTAGTTTTCAATACAGGAAAAAATAAATTTTTTTTCTTTTGTTCAACATGAAATAATGTTATGTGTGTTATACACACAACATTGGGATACCTTGAATTATGCAAAACACTAAATTTTAACAACCCCATGATATATTACTAATACAGTTAATTAAACGTGAGAATTAAAACCTATCCATTAAAAATAGATATATTGATAGTAAAAAAATACTTTTTAAGTGTTAATTATATTGGTTTTATGTGAAATAAATAAATTTATAAAAAATATCTACATTTTTAACAATGTATTTATATGTTTCAAAATTAAAACTTTTTAAACAAATTATTTTTATTATTTATTGTGAACATTTATAAAATATGTATTTTAAAAAAATAATAAATTATTTAAAATAAATTAATATATTTTTTAAATCATAATATAAAAATTATCTTATGGTCAATTTTTATATTTTTCAAAACAGATTCAATTTTTTTTACTTGTGAAAAATAAATAAGTTTAATTGAAATCTAGGGTTTTGTTTAATTTTTTATAAAACTATATTATATAATAAATTGGTTTTAATGAAAAATTAGTTGAATTATACAGAAATTATTATATTTTAAAGTATTAAAAACAATTTCATATAATATTTATATATAAACACTATTTAAATAATAATTATTTTCAATTTAATGTCTTATGTTCTCATCGTATATGTGTGATTATTTTTAACTTAAAATTTCTCACATCTATAATGTGATTTTCAAAAAAAATAATATTTATAATAATAATAATTTATATTATCTAATAATATTTATTTTATTCTTGACCAAATTAATTAGTAAAAACATTAAAAAGTATTTACCAGAGTTAAGGTAAAAATGGGTTTATATGGGGTAAAACTATACTGATATGGGATAAAAATAACTAAAAAATATTTGAATAATCATTTAATGTCTACATATCAACATAATACCATATATTATGGATAATGGTAAATTATTGGTGTTTTTTTACATGAAAAAACATGGGTATAATTCTTTCTTCTAAAAATTTACAAATTCTCCCCTCACCTCACTTATAAATGGCCACCAATTCCCCTCCCCACATCACCCATTAGTACACATTTAGATTGGAAAATAAGATCCCAAATAACATCTCAACATACCCCATATCATCCTTTTTTTTACGGTTGGGTCCAAAGCCTCATTTTATTATTAAATCAAATCAAAGTCCTCTTTTTAACTGGGTAGAGGGAGACCCATTACATAGCCCAAAGGCCCAGTGGGCTTATAGCCCATTACATAGCCCGTAGGCCCAATTTTTTTTCCCAATTTCCATTCTGAGAATAGTAAACCTAGTGCTACAGTACCCTCATAGTACCGCCGCTACTACAGTGCCTTGTCACTGCTACAGTACCCGCCGATCCACAACAACACCGCTGCTACAGTAGCGCTAGTGTACTGCTATAGTAGCTTGCACCCAATTGGTTTTGAACCCCCATTTTTCATGTAGGATTATGGGTTGCTTACCACTAATCCAAACCCCAACTACACCATACCCCATATCATCCAATAAGACATATTTTAGACATAAATTTATCCTATTAAATCATTTGGTGAAAACCATTGGAGTATTCTTAAAGAGGATGTAAGGTTCGTCAAGGAGTGTTTTTGTAATATTTATTCCTCCATATCATTCAATTATTATTATACCATGGTGATATATTAATAAAATTATCATAAAAAATATTATATGTTTCTATTTTTTGTTCATGACCTACAACAATCCCCACTCCATTTAAGTGGTTTATGAAATCATCATTTGTGTGTATGGAGGACTATCACCTCACAAAACTAATGTCAAATATTTTTTCCATAACCAAAACACTCATTTGGTTAGGATTATGGATACAATTTATATTAATTATTTTTATTACATAATTAAATATTTTTATTCATCATTTCATATATACATTTTTAACATTCTATTTTATAGGGGATAAGATAATGTCACCCATGTGTATGGTGGACTACTGCCTCGCAAAGAAATGTTAGTCAATTTCAACAAATTTATACATGAAATTAAAAAATTATAAATTTAGGTTATATAAATGAAACATTTATTATATTTATGAAATATTTATAATTATATATAGATAATATATCATTCTCATTCTTCACTTTCCACTCACTGAAATATTATAAAATTATTCGTGCATGCGTGACTACCATCTTTACGAAGCGAAGTGACTGTATTTTCATCACTACATGACATAAATGTTATGTAAATGTATATTTAAATATAAAATACAATATTTATTATATTATGATCATTATTTAGTAATATTATATTTCTTTCCACCTTTCTATAATGATTCTAGAAAAATGAAAATGTTGCTCATGTCTACGTACGACCTACCATGTCCATGATTCTAACCTATATCATTTCTAAAACCCATCATTCCTAATTTTTCATAAAATAAAGTTTAATATATAAATAATATAATTATTATATCATATGTATTCAGTATATAATGTTACCATTATCAATGTAATATTATAAAAAATAACAAATCAAAATATATTAGAAATATAAAGTAGTTATTCTAGGAAGTGTGATTTTAACAAGTTATTGTTAGTTTTTGGATTATAAAAGTTCACAACTAAAATATATAAAATTAGATATATTTATATATAAGTATGATTCATTATAAAATCTATAATATAATTATATTTAAAATATCGGGGGTATGAATGTGTACATAGGAAGTTATGACATATGGCAAGAGAAATCTAGCCTTTTTTTTATTTTAAGGATACATTAAAAATCACAAATCATTTCTTTTTTTATATAATTACCCATTGAAATATTATATCATTAATATAATTAATTTCAGGATATTGAAATTTTCATTTTAATCTATTCTTTATTGGGGTTTATGATTCAAAATACTACTAAAGTGGTAAGTGATTTTTATCTCAATTTTCTTTCATTGAGATATACATTATGTAATACATATATTTTCGTTGTGAATATTCATATAGATCACCTTTAAAATTTAATATCATGAATTTATTTTCCCTCAATATTATTTCTATTCCATTTAATGTTAATCCTTCATGGGTCATAAAATTCATTGTTACCAAAGTAGTTAATAATTTATATTACCAAATCATTGTATACTATAATAGATTTTATTAAATTTTAGAAGATAAATTAGTATGACTGATAATTCATAAAAATCAGTTATTTTCTTATCTTCTAGATATTAGTCATATTTTCAAGTAATTTATTAATTATTTCCTCTATTAAATGAAAAATTGATAATTTTTTAAATAAAATATGACATTATTTATATCTTTAATCTAAAAACCATATTCATCATAAAACATGTTTCCTAAAATAAATGTCAAAAATATTTTTTAATTTCGAAAAATGATTTACTAAATTAATTTTTACCCAAGATTGACGTTTTATAATTTTATTGAAATGATTCTTTTTGTAATTTTCCAACCAATACCCATTTGGATTATATCATAAAAGTTATAAGAATCATATTTTTTAGTATTTATGTAATTTCATTAGTTAGAAAACAATTTTATTCTAAAAAATATTTTCTATATGTATTTTCAAAAATATTTGTAACATTCCAAAATTGATTTAAAAATTATATGTTTACCAATATTTTACTTTTTAGAAAATGTTTAGAAATACATATTTATGTCCTTTTCTTACCAATTCCCTCTTTTATTTTATCAAAAATGTTAAATGATTCATTATTTTAAAATATATGGAATGCATTGAATTTTCAACCATTAAGATCATTTTTTATAGAATCCATTATATTATATTATGTTTATTTTTAACTAGATTTATTTTTATAATTTTTTTTAATGTTTTTCCCTTGTTAAAATGATATTATCCACATGAAATATTTTAAATTAGTTTTAGAGGCTCCCAATAGAATTTTTCAACATTATATGAAATGAAATGGATTATTAAAAGTATTTATGATTTAAAAACTTCTATTCAAAGAATGGATTTTTACCTTAATAAATGTTTCGTGTGATCCTTCAAAATCCTTCTCTATATATGATGATATATTTTGATTTTACTTGAGCAGTAATTTGGTTATGAACCAAATATACCATTCATTATCATTTTCAAAATTATTTCTATTTATAATGACAAGATTTTCATGATTCCCATTTCTCTTCCATGAATTATACCATGATAAAACCCATATCATTTCCATCTCATTTAATAGGATATGAAATGAATAATTGATGATGTTTTTATGAAGTATGTATGTATTCCAATGGTTATGATATAATGAAATGTTTATTAAAACTATTTAATTTTTTGACTTATGATATGACGAATAATTTAAGATCTCATGAAACACATATATATGATTTTTTTATATGAAGGGTGGGATAAATATATCACTACAATTAATTGGGTAATGTTAAATGTTAAATGATATCATAGGGTCCCTAGGTTGTTATCATATGCTAAAAAATAAGGATACGCAAGTGGTTAGCCCAAGACCAAAGAATTGGGTACATGGGTTGTTATCCCATTCCTATCATAAGTAAACTTGTGGTTATCCAAATACTATCATATTATGAATTTTGTTGTCTATAGCCATAAAAAAATATTTTATATGCTTATGTGTATGCATAAAATCAATTTACTTCTCCAGTGTTATGCTCTCACAACCCATGATCTTTGATTTACTTTAAATTCATGTCTTATGAAAATACATGATTTATGAAATGACTCAGGTCTATATTCAATGATATATAAGGTATGGTTTTCAAATTGTATTCTCACATTATCATACACTTATACATGAGTAGTGACTAATTATATCCATTTATTACCCATAAATTGAATATAAGATCACTATTTATTATGTTTTCTTTACCTAAGTTATGATGGGTGTTTCTAGGAAGGTAATTTCAATGAAGAGTACCAAATGGATAGATCAGGGGGGAAACATTAATGATAATTAACTGGATAATAAGATATTGTATATATTCTATAAATAAATTAATCTATTAAGGTTCTTAGGAATGTGTTTGTGTAAACTATTTAATATATATCTGGAATAATTAATTTTTGGGTACTAAAAGAATGGGTTACTCTACTAAGGCTACTCAAACCACCATCCAACTTCTTAGGGTATGTCATTTCCAACAAACTAGACCACACTCTTCACTCCTCATTCAAATTGAGTCATTTATTTTATGTGATGATCCATGGAAGGATGACCCTCAACTCATGAATCGATTCAAATCCTATATCATTGGATCACGGTCCAACCATGCTAACAAAATCATATAAATATTAACATGGACATGAAAAAACCTTACAAAGCTCTCTCAAGCCATTTACAAGAATAAGAGAATCCCAATGCTCTACTTCTCAAATTCTCATAATCATCAAACCAAACCAAACCAAACCACATATATAGGGGGCCTTAGTGGACCCACCCTTGAATAATAAAAATACCCACCCAATAAATTTTTTTGATTGAAGCATCATAGTTCCCATTACAAGACATGTCAGATAATACATAGGAAGAAAAATTCCCTCCAAATACATGTGAGGCTAGAAATTTAGTGGTACATCCACCATCAAAAAAATAAAGCATCATGCAAATATACCTCAATATTATGTACCCTCAATAATCCAAAAAGAGAGCACTCAGTGCACACACAGACCAATAAGGGTCTCTATCTATCCCTACAAGAAGGAACTGTGTCTCTATCACCAAGGAAAATCTCACAAAGAAATTCGCATGACCTACCATATGATGAAAAATATAATTGTTTTTTAATTGAGTAAAATGATTACATGGAGTTATATTTGATATTCTAGAGAGTTCATTACAACACTATTATCAATTTAACCTCAAAACAATATTGATATCACATATAGAAAGACTTTTTCCTTGTGAAGCCAATATGAAAATAATAATGCATGAAAACATGTGTCTTTATCAGGATCCAAGATTTAAAATCCCATATAAATATAAATTCTCTTATTTCATTTCATTACGTTAGGTGAAAACACACAACCATAAAAATGAAAAAAAATCAATCTAATGGTGTAGAAAAATTTGGATTCCTATCAGTAAAGTTGTTCACAAAAAAAATAGTTTGATATACATCACGTATTACTAATTGTTTCTAGAACACCTATCCCAAAACTCCACAAATCATAAAACTATAAATTATTTGTATTTTTTTTGTAGAGAATATGCCTAGTTCAGCCTCACATGTCACTAGATCCAACCTTCCACATAGAATCAAGCTCACCTCCTTATATTCTCTTAGACGTAAACTAGTGAAGAGTGTCTAACTAATAAATTAGGGTATCCATATATATAGTAAAATTAAAATAAAATTTGAAATAAAAATAATATAAAAAGGGATTAAAATCAGATTAGACATAATAAATTAATTAAAAAATATTTATAATTAATTAAATGTAGTACACAGTCATAAGGACTCAAATAATTTGAAACAAACAAGAATTTGTAACATATTAGGACATATATATATAAAATATAAGAAAACTAAAAATAAATACATCTATCTATACTGAAAACCCATTTGATATTACAGGCCCAATCCTCAAAGCCCATGATATAGACCCTCCTGATCCTCAAACTCCACACGAGAAATCCTTATCGATCAAGAAATATTGTAACACCAATAAATATAACATAAAATATGTTTTCTATATAATATAATACTTTTGGTATATATACACACATGAGATAAAGTAATTTGGGAATAAATAATCTTTACTATCCATCAATTTTGATCATATTATTTGTGGTCATATACAATTATATGGACACATGGTATTCCTAGCAATGAAATTAAAGAAAAATAACATGACTAAAAAATTAATATGTAAAAATAAAGTGATAAAAAATAACCCAACCATAGGATTTATACAAACAATACAGGTAAATATTTATCCATTTTCTCTCATGATAAGGAATTAATAGCACATGGATCAAGCCACTACATGACATCAAGCACGTCTACCTTATATACAGAGTATCTATGTGATATATTATTGAAAAGGTGTGAATACCAGACCCTAGGGAGCAACCATATGTATCCAAATGATATCATGTTACCACTAAATTATAGGATGCAAATTGAATAATCTGAATTGGCTACATATCTCTAATCTGGACTCTAGAGGACATGCCATCTCTTAAAAAACATATAGAAAATCATTGGATCCCAACATGGGACCAACCGAGTACTGGGACCCAATGGTCCCTCCATACATGGTCCCTATAGAAACACATTCCAAGGGATCCCTTCCAATATTAGGCCTCATATTTATTCTTTCACTATGGCCACCTCTAAGTAATAGGGAAAACTCATTATGCATTTCTAGAGAGCTATATCCAGTGCACAATTCTCAAATAAAGGGATTGAATAATCCATATCATCCATTTTCTCCAAAACCACATCTATCTGTAACCACCCAATAAAGTATCAAAGTAGATTAAAAATAAGTTCTAACATCTGGTACATGCTATCCAAATAGTCTCCTCTTCAGACCAAGTCCTGAATACAAACTTCCTCAAACATCATATTTAATGGCCTCTATAAGGTGGGTAAATCATAATCCCAAACCCATAATTAAAAAAAATTACTAATAGCCCATATAAAACATCATCTAATTCTTATCAAGGATTAGTTTTGATATTATAGTGAAATGTATCATCAAAATGATAATCTGGTTATTCTTATCAACTCTCTACTAACAATATTCTAGGTTCTCATAATCATTAGGGACCCAATATTATGTGACTCCTTATTTGGGACTCCCCTACTACACCCACAGTCTTGTTCACTATTATAAATCTATTGAAAAATTTCTAAAAGGTAACATTAGGATTAGGAAGTAGTTTGAGGTTTTCTTCCGTCTCATACAAAAAATTGATCTTTGTCCAACACGATAAACTTCCTCAAGCAGCACATAGGGGAATCCAGTTTTTCCTTAATAAAAAAATCACCAATAATGTAATAAATATCATAATAACACATAAAAGAGTGTTATAAACATTAATCATGACCATATAAAATAATGGATACCCAATAAGTGATTATTCAAACAATTGAAACCTCCAGGAAAATATCATTGTAGGGAAACCTAAGTAGCCCACATTGTCAAGCATCCCACCCATGGGATATATCTCACCCAAAATGTCATACAAATGGGTAACATAGATCAATATAAAAATCATAATGGATTTATTCAATAACTTCCATCTTATTAAATCTCCATATCCTAAAGGATCCAACTAATCTAATCCTCAATCCTATGATCAAATCATTAACTGATCTTACCATGAGCTTCCAGTACAGTTATCCAGGGAAAATCCATGATCACCAAATACATAATAATTTATCCATATTACTAGTATCCATATAAAGGAACCACAAAAAATTTTACCTTATATTAACCAAAAAATAAAAATTATATCATCATGATCCTCACTATGTTCATACATCACACTACACAACATGTTAGAGGATTCTGAATCAAAACATCATCGAATTCCTCATAAAAGTATTTATATACTATATTACCCATTCCTAGAAACCTCTAAATTCAAAAAAATATATACCATACTGATATATATGAAAAAACTCATAATGTACTACTCACATGTTTAATTTTGAATCTATTGAATAAAAATGGGTTATATTTCTCAAAAATTGTAGGTACATGGAATGTACCCCCTTTATGTGGAATATACCTCCAGCCAATAACCCATTACATGTTCCTATAGAAAAAATGGAATTTAATTTCCAATTTATTGGTTTTGTTCCTCTAGTACATGGTATTTCAATAGAAATTGGGAGTATGGATTTCTACTTGCTATTATCCCCCACATGGGGATATGATAACTTCAAAACAAGATAGCCAACTTTGACCTTCGAAAGGGCTCTACATGTGTTCCCAAAAGGGATATTATAGAGAACCTATCCTTTTACATATAACATTACATGATTTTATGCATAAATATATATTTATCAGAGAACAAGCCATGTATTGTGAAGTCTAGTTTATTTGAAAACTAGGTACATAAATCATAAAATGTGGGGCTAAAAAACACTTCTTTATTTAATCTTTATAATGTGCTCCTAAATTCCATTATTCTCATAAGTCATCATTTAATATAGTAGGGAAACACATGACCAACGGGATGAGCTAAAAATACCAGTATGGGAATGAACATAAGAATAAATCTTTAGCACATGATTTAGGAGGCATGGCATATTGATATCCAAAGCATGGAACATATGGAATCATAACATATAAACATGGGATCATATAAACATGGAATCATAGTAATGTGGAAGAAACACAAAACATGTCTTTAGTATTAGACAAGACTAACGACCAATCCCATTTCCCATAGTAGTACGGGCCAAAGCTTACTACCAATCACGTTTCCCATAGTAGCACAAGCGAAGGATAACTACCAAGACTGAAGCACATAGCATCTCATGAGACATTAAATTACCCAATGAATTGGTGTTCTATCTGGGTGAACCCATATCAACATTTTCATGAATATTATAACCACATAAATAATCATAAATAATCAACCATACATAATCATAAGGGTTCCCATGTGAAGAATTGGGTACCACAATCATGACAAAAGTCATATCCAATGGGTGTATCACGAAAGTGTCCATGAAAGAAAGGGATTAGAAAATACATGGATGTTCATTAGGTAAAATTTTCATATAACATGGTATTTTTTTTCATGTAAAAGTGACAACAGGTAAGAAATGTATTTATGAAACATTATCATTAAAACATTTTTGAGGAGTTTTAAGGAAAATATTATTGAGCCTTTAAAATAGAGAAGAAAACAATAATTTATTAAAAACCTGAAGTGAACCAGGAAGGTTTTAAAAATAAAATCACTGATTTTATAAATACAATGGTGGATTAAAATATAATATAGAGTGCACTTGAAATCAGGTAATAATTTGGGGTGTTCCCTTTAAATCAATTTACTTTTCGGGAAGAATTAAAGAGGGAATCAATTAAAAACATGTATATCGACGAAATAGAATGAGTGATGGACCTTGTAACATAATTTTGGATAATATAAACCGTATTTATAAGTTGAAAATAAAAATAAATGACAACATCATTTGGGTGAAAAAGAACTTTGGAGCAACCTGATGGAATAAAAGTTGTTCATGTAGAATCACTTACGGATTATCGGCATAATATCAGGTGTACTTAGGAGGGCTTAATGAGAGTGAAAGTGATTTCACATATTTTATGAATCATGTGGTATGTATGAGGCTGGTGTGAAATCATATGCCATTATTACAAATTATATGTGAAAGGGAATAACATGGATTGAATTCTTGAATAAAAGTGAAATAGAGGGGATCCCTTGCCTTAAATGTGATGGTGATCTTTGCTTGATCATAATGACCGGAAAAATAAAATTATTATTTTTAATTAATAACTCCATAAACTATTTTATATGTATAGTATTTATTATAATCATTTTTATTTCATTTATAATGATTTTGATTGGTTATGAGGTTCAATTTCATTTTTGGGGTCCATTTTCTTACTTGGTTTTAATGATCAGTTAACTTATATTCATGTTCGGATAAACATGTAAGATGAAAGTGGTTTCCCAGAATTGAAGTTGTATGTTATTAGTGAACATACATGAAATTAAATGGTTATACAAATCATTATTTTATTGGTATTTAAGATGAGTTATTATATAAAACCTTAGTGATTACCATTTTGGTTAATCGGTGGGTTTGATTAGAATGAAGATGATTTTCTTTATAAAATAATACAATTTGTACCAAAGGAATACAGAACCCTGACTAGTATATATTACATATATAATAATATGCTTCAACCATAACACAAATGGTTTCATGACCATAATTAAAAAGTATAATATAAATTGATAAACTCTTGTCATTGAATTTTCTAAATTATCACATCTCAAACAATGTTTTCATTTCATTAAAATAAAAGATAGGGAAAAGAGAGATGACAATGAAATATCCAATTAACATAACAAAATTCCATTACATGTATGTTACTAGATTTATCATACCATTTTTTAAGGGAGGTTAGCAAAGAAAAATAAAATACATGAATATGAAAATTAATGAAAAGTTAAGAGATCCCTTATGAAAATTTGGTAGCATAACAGCGTCGCTTAAAATATCATAAAATTAATTCATGAGAGAGAAGGGGGTATCTTATAATATGGAAAAAATTATATTAATAGTTATACCTAAAATCTAACCCCAACATATGAAAATTGAAATTCTATGAGGGAATATAAAATAAGTGTTGACTAAAAGCGGTGGGTGAAAGGTTCCCTTACCTTGTGCAGTAACTCACAAAACAAGAAGGATGGTACCATGGGAGATTAGGGACACCTTGGGAGGTATACTATGGAGGTAAACCGACATAACATCTTGGAGGATGGATTTGGAATGAATGAAAATTAAGGGAAGAGTGGGTACTTATTGTAAAAGAGTGAGAATTTTTTATTAATTTCAAAGGACACCTCATTAGTGGTTTTTCAAAAATGATGAGCTTTACCATGGTATTATCCACTTGAGACACCTAATATCTTATTTTATGGTATAGAAGTGGACCATAATTTTTTTAATTATTACATCATTATGATGTCATCAAACATACCGAAAACTCAAAAATTGTATTTTTACTATTCACAGAAAATTCAAGTATTTTAGAAAAATACCCAAAATTCACCCCAACCATTTTTCAACATATAGAATTAAAAATGATATCAATTTTTTAAAATAATTTTCTAAATATTTTTAATTTAAAATTTAAATAATATCATAATTTATTCAACAAAAACAACATTAAAACACTAAGTTGTTCTATAACACCGTGAAAAATTAATCATGGTACTATAAAATTATCTTATAACCATAAGAAAATAAAGTACCAATTTAAGATTAAATTTTATGAAAATACATTTCCATTTTAAATTATTAAATTAAACATTAAATTTTAAATAAAATATTTTTGACATACAAAATTACCATTTCTTATCATGTGATGGTCTTTTCACTTTTAAGATGTCTAAATTGTATTTGTACATTCATGTGAGAAGATTATATTTTTTGGCCAATTTTCTATTAATTTCTATTCATTAATATTCAAAATAGTATGCTACTATTCATAAGAGTATGTTACTATTCATCAAAAATTATGTTTTCCATATCAGACTTTAAATCACTTACTAGTCATAATGGTATATGACTATTTTTTCGAAATTAAAAACACAAAAGTGACAAATATTTGTTTAAAAGTCACATAGTACTTATTAGATCATTGTGTTGGGGCTTTATTAGAAGTGATTCCATTGAAAACATTGGGTTGTTATATCTATGTTCCCTCGACTTAGGGTGTATTGACAAGTACTCCATCACACCCTAGAAAACATATAAAAAATGTTCTCCCAAGTATTACACATAATTTATCCAATTAATCCTCACCTCTACAGAATATAATAACACAATATGTCTGTTCTATAAACTATATATATTGTAAATAGCTTTTCGAGAACATAAAATCCCCAAAATTACCGTTAAAAACTCTTTTCACTTTGAAAAACTAATTTTATACTATGAGATCCCCATAAATATATATAGGAAATTAACCCTAGAAATAGACAAATAAATTAAGAAATATGTGAAAAACATAAATTGGTCATCCTCTTCATGGAAACCTCCAAAGCTTCATACTAGTTCCTAGCCACACACCTAATGAAGTTTGATCTAACTTAATACTAGATACATGGATAGTGCATCTTCCATTATCCCAATATTCTATCCACCTAATTCTATCATTAATTTGACAATGTACCATGTGTGGGAGTATGTGATAAGGATGAGAGTGCAATATAAATAAAAAAATTGAAAAAATGTGAAGGAAAAGTGAAATGAAAATAAAAGGGTTCCAAGCCTAACCATAAAACCCGTGATAGGATTATACCTCTCCAATGAAAACACCCATTCATTATCATACCCATAAAAAAGTTATCTAATGTATTGTAAAAATGATTTCACTAAATGAATATGGAAAATAAATTAATATTTAATAAATTACTTATAATAAATTATTTGAATATTTGAATGGCATCATATTTCCAAATAACTCATATAAAATGTTATACACTATTTTCTATGAATAACTACGTAGTAAAAAATATATTATGTCATATAAACAGTTAAATTTCATTTTTTACTAGAAACAATTTTATGACCAAAATGTTAAAATTTATTGTTATTTCCTATAACCCCTTGTGATGAGTCTAATCAAAAAAAATTAGGGGGACATTTCAATATTGATCTTATGACATTATAATTATATTAAACCACAATAGAAAAATAATATCAATTAATATAAAAATATTTTCTCATCCATTATGATACTTTCCCTAGATAATATGTAATTTTAGTCCACTTGATATTTTGATACTTTTAATGAAATTATATGGGATCCTATTTTCATTCCTACATTGATTTAAGAGGCTTTTTATATAGATTGACACCATTATAATGCTCATTACAAAATAAAATTAAATGGTTAAAATCCATATTTTATAAAATGAAAAAATAAGTGGAAAAAATTCACCATCAAGGAGTTATAAATGTGATACATACGATCTTATAAAATAAACCAACTATCTTTTCACATGACATGGGGTAAAAAACCATAAAATAACATTAATTTGCCATAGTAAGAAATTTATTTATAGTTGCATTAGTTATATGTATATGATGTGCTTATAAACTCAAAATACAAATCAAAAATTATATTATGGATAACCACTACCATTGTCTATATATAAATATCTATATATATATATTAAAATTAAAACATATTTGATTGAATAACCAAGGATATTCTATTATCTCTTTTTACATTTACATATTAAATTTATTTAATAAAATAAATAAATTTTTTCATTTTATCATTTTAGAAGTTCTATTGGAAATTATTTTTACATAGAATTCCTCTTCCATGATCATTGATAAACTATTAAATAGGGCTAGAACATATAATTATATGTGAAGGATATCTTAATTTTTATATAATTTTGATGCATTAGTTTTGGTTTTTGGTTAATGGTTAGTTTTATAAGATAAAAATTGTTTATCATAATTGGATACCAAATTCTATGTGATTTATTTGTGTCCTTTTCTTGGAATATTAGTTTTAATTTCAATCTATATAGGTTTTTTTCTGTGTTCCCATTTTAAAATTAATTTTTTTAAATTTAATTTAATTCTAAATTATATATAATCCCATTAAATAAGAATGGAAAAATAATGGATTAAATATCTATATATGGTATGTAATATTTTTTATCATTAATAAATTTCTTTTTCACATAATATATCTGAACAATGTCATCACATCCAAAGAAAAAAAATAATGTTTTTAGAAAATATATGTTTTTTAAAAGGAGTAAGTAAAAAACTTATAAAGTGAAATTATCATAATATATTGGAACAAATAAAAGAAATATCCATTATTGTAATCCCATATAATCAACATATATCCTGATTGGTTTCCAAAGAAACATTATTAGTCCAAAACTACATTGAACATGAAATTTTTTATTGAAAAAATGTAAAAATTTGTAATGGTAATTTCCTGATCATAAAAGAAGGATTTAAAATTTAAATAAATAAATATGAATTAATCCTCATAAATTCCTTATGAATGAGAGTAAAAAAATCCATTATAATTCATGTATCCCACTATTTTTCTGTACAATTGAATTCAATGAAAAATAAAAAAAACATGAATATATATAAAGAAAAACAAAGGATGTATCAATCCCTATTATCATTTTTTCATCAAAATCCATGAAAAAATGTAATGATTTGAAATGGGTGAATAATATATAATGTCAATGAGTGATTTATTATCATTTTTTGATCAACATATAAACGATAAATTATGGATAAATTAACTGAATTTCTTATTTATATATTTTTGACACATATGCACTAAACTAATCTAATAAAACTAAATTTCCAAGCAGTTAATATTGATAAGTAACATTATTTCATAGTGTATAAAAATGATTATATGTTTATTATAGAAAAAAAATATCATCATGAGAATTATGTAATTTAAAAAAGTACGATTATCGAGGGAATCTTTTCCATTAATGTTTATATACTTCTAAATTGTAGGAAATTTCATGATGGAGTAAACATGATATAAAAAAATTAATTTGTGTAGATGGTAACATAAAAGTGTAATTACATGGATTTAAATTATTAATGTTGAAAATTTTTTAATCATTGTTAACTAATGAAATAAGACATTACTTTCATATGTCATCTTACATGTATTAGTTTATAAGAATCAACCATATTTGAATTACTTATGCAAGTAAGAATTTTATAATAAAAATATAATTAATTTATTATTAAAAATATCATTCAAAATTAACCATTAAAATATTAATTCAAGAGAAAATTTTATATATCATCACTTTTTTTGTATTATAATATTTGTAGTCTTATTATCAAGATTTCTAAATTATAATGTATTATTAGTATTTTATTAATTAACTCTATTATAATATATTAAAATATATATTTATTTTTGAACCTATTATATAATATCATGTTGATGAATGGGATAATTAGAAATTAATGGGTTTATTAATTTATCAAAATGTTGTATGATATTACATGTTGATATCCAACTCCATGAATAAAATATGTTTGATGAAATTATAATATTATTTTTTAAAAGAAATTAAATGGTATCTACCATTGTAATAATTAGGAGAAATAATCTATAAAAATGATAAAAATTAAATAAATCCTGAAATATTATTATGACTTATTATTGGATATTGTGAATGGAATTCATAAGGATTGATTAGTGATCACTTACAAAACCATAGGGTTAGTTCCTAACACCCATATACGGAGAGTGTAATATTATTATCACAACCTCTGATCCAACAACAACATAAATATAATTATATTTCCATATAATAATTACAATCTATTTGAGATAGTTTAATGAATAATTAATATACCGTACATCATGTCCTAAAGAATGGTCATATACATTATAGTAAATTAAGATGGAAGAAATTTTTTTCCTATGAAACCATTATAACACAACATGATATTTAATGTTGGTTAAAATCATGGAGGGAGTTATGTTATCTCTTATGATGGGTCCATATTATTATATATGATATTGAATGCTAAATGACATAGGCTGTAACTAGAGTTAATTATTGAAGGTGACATGATCATTGAACTACCCATGTAACAAATTACCATATACTATACATTGGTTTTTAAAATCATATAATTTTATACAAAAAAATCATTAACCATATACAAAAATCGAAAAATATTAATTCACTTCACCCTACTATCTTGATGTGATAATTTTAAATTATTATAACATCTCAATATTAAGTGAAAATATAAGTCCTTTGATGCAATGGATTTACTATAAAAATATCACAGCCATGAAACATATAAGATGATTACATTCATAAACAATTACATGGACTTTCAAGGTAATTGGATCTCATGCATTCCCAAAGCATAGGTGAGAAGTAATTAAACCTTAACGCTTCTAATTTAATATAGGTTAATTGAAATAAAGAATCAATATAGATGTGTGTTTATGAAATGTACCTAATTGTATGTCATATACCTATGAAATCAATAGTTTGGTTAGTGGATAATGTTTCCAACTCATGAGACAAAATTTGGTCTAGTATAGTTTTTCATTCGTTCTATATATTAATTTTATTTTATATTTAATTTGGTTTACCATCAATTTTGGAATCTATATCCAATTATGGATAACTAAAAGCAGTTAATATAAATGTTACAGTTGATATACATCTTGATTTAATTTAATAATATTTTTATGTTTATATTTATTTTTTCAAATGTTATGATTTCATTTTGATGTGTATTAGAGGGTATGTGACAACTGTCCCACATCACACATTGTAATGTTACTTATCTAATGTTTTTTTAGCTCATTCATCCACTTCCTTACCTATAAAATGTATTATAATGGAACTAGGTTGTTATATAATGATAATTATTGATATTTATGATGAGATATGGGATGCAATACCAATTATATTTTACATTATGTTTACATAACTTGGGTGTATTTTTATTGGGTAGAAGAACATGTTTTTCTATTATGTTTCCTTTTAGTACAGAAATAAGTCCATATAGGGAGATGCAGAAAGGTTATTTATAAAAGGAAGTATATTATCATTGAAATAGAAAAATGATTTATACTATGATCGGATATAAATTTTGTACAAATAAATTTTGAATCATCGGTGAGAAACAAAAATATTTAAACTAGTTAATTATGTGGACATAAATAATTTTTTTTCATAATACTCATTTATTTTCAACTAAATTCCATTCATTTTAATTTTTAATCTTTTTATTGTTACCCATTATTTGAGTAATTATATATAAGAAACTATATAAATATAATAATATAACATTTACAAAAAAAATATTTTTAAAATTAGGGAATCCTACCTTTTATTATATAACTTTTAATTAGTGGTACAAAAAAATGATATTTTAAGGAATGTTTTCTTTTAAATAAGATAAATAATATATGAAAACATAAATAATTCTTCTATGTCCACTTGAAGACACCTTCATAGTTTCCACCTATGTTACTTTTACAAAATCTTATATCCTAGAGACATAAATAAAAATAAAGTAGTGAGCATGAATCCCAATAAGAAAATAATCAAGAGAGACATATATCATGTTATCATGGAAAATATCAGAAAGAATATTATGATTAACAATAAATGAATAGAAATCGGTATATCATAAAAATAATAACAAGAATTATTATAAGGACATGTGTCTACTACATGTAACAGATGCATTCGTATGAATATCATAAATGGTTGTCACCATGGTATCATAAATGAAAATTACCATATTTATTCCCAAAGGTATCATAAAACATGTCATATATAAAAATTAAATTAATTACCCTATGCATTGGAATGAAATCAGGGCACAACCATAAAATATTTAAAATTATTATAATCCACATAGATTACAATACATAATTTCATTTATAACCTATGTACAAATAAATAATGTGTCTCTTATCATAATCTTGACATAAAAAAGTGCATAATGACATGATCACTACATCATTTTTATACTATGAAAAAGAAATTTGGGTTTCTTCTATATATATTTTTATAATAAAAGAAATCAATTTTATGTATAGGTGAATACCCATGGAAAATAAAGAGGTTTGGTTATCAAAAATGGAAACTAAATATAAATGTCTCAATTATATCAAGATTTTTGAAAAGTAAATTCAGTAACATATGTGGTATAAAATATGTTTTTATAAAAGCCTAAATTTTTTGGGGAATAGTGTAATTAATTCATAAAACCTAGTTTTACAATATGTGTATTATCAAAATTTTAATAAAAGTGAATAAAAACATTTATAAGACATAATAAAATAGAGGTTCTTTAATTGATTAGAAATAAAGGATAATTCATTTACCTTGAGAAGATGCTCCTAGATCATGGGGAATGGAACCCTTGGAGATTGAAATCACCTTGGGGGGACACCATGGGAGGTAAAAAACCCCAAAAACCATAGAGGATGGATTGGAATTGAATGTAAATGGATAAATGGGTGGTTGTATTAATAAAAAATGGAGGAAATGTTCAATAATAACCAAATATTGGTCAGGGAAGGCTATGATATGGAAATTGAAAAACCATGGGATTACCCAGATTTTTCTATTAGTTTAGGATATTTGGTTCAAATTTAGATTTATTTTAACCCACACAAACCAATAATCATTTTTGACATCTTTTGATATGGAAAATTAAATTTTCCACAAAGTAATGTTTTCAAATCAATGAATGTTTTTTAGACTTTTAAAAGTCACTTATAGGTTTTTAAAATTAATTAAAATCTATTAAAATACTTAACATTAATAAAATAACAAATTTTCATCCTTTGATTGTGGTTTATTAAATAATAAATCATTATGACATAAATATTAATTTATTAATCACATTGATAACCAAAAGATTGATTTTAACCATTCATGGAAATATTAATTTAATTTAGAAAATTCTAATAAATTCTCCCAAACATAGAATTGAAGTGTTGATTTCAAATATGATGTTAATTTTATCAAAAAAAATATTTAATATGAGAATTGAAATATTTATAAAAAATATTTTTATTCATTTAAAACTAAATTGTTTTAGGTACAATCTTCATTCTGACATTTATAAAAATATCAAAGGCCATTATAAAATTATTTATCTTTTATATTTTGGTAAGTGTTTTTTAAAAGAAAACATGATAAAAAAATATTATTCATAATACCTACATATATTATTAGAGTGTATATAATTTTAAAAAAAATTATGTTTTCATTGCATCCAAATATCAAATTATCAAATTCATCTCAATTATCCATATATATTATTAATGAAATAAATTTTTTAGAATACTTGATGGAATAAATTTTTTATTTTTATGAATTAATTTTCAATTTTTGTATGTATGTTTTTCAAACATAATACATTATTACACATGTATACTCCCTAAGGGCATGGTGTGTTATGGTGGAAGTTTCATGGGATGTATTGGCTAAAATTGACTAAGTTGAAATCTCCACCAATTTAAAATTATACACTAATAGATTTAGTACAACCTTTACTTATATAATCTTAGTATGGGAATGGTAAAGGGTAAATCCAGGTGATGATACTGCCCTTCCAATTTCAGATAGATGGGCTTCAAATGACAGGACTCTACTGGTTGAGGCCATCGATTATCATTTCTGTATCAATTGTACTCCATAATTAAAAATTATGAACAATAATTATAACTATAAAATTTTAATCTAAGTGTATAGTTTCAAATGATCATATTAACAAATAGTTATATTGACCAAAGGTCATATAATGTATGAATCCCAATTTTCACATTTCCTAATATGCCCTAAAAATACCACTTCATTGTTTCACTCAAAATTCATAACAATTGTCTCACTAAAGTTAAATTTTCATTTCATAAGATGTTTAGTGGATTACTAAAACTTCATTCATTTTAGTATAATTTATTGTGGGGTGAATATTCTAATATATTTTTTTATACATACATTCCAATTTTAGAAGTTCTATTTTAATTTATTTTGTCTGGTTGAATTTTAATGGAATTTTTACAGGTTTCAAAGATGACTAATATATTGATCAGTGTTACAATGATTAAATTTTTTTCATTTCTAATTAATTTGTGTATATATTATTATATACTATTTATTATTTATTATTTATTAAATAAAATCATTTAAGAAGTCGAGGTTGTTACATTATTCACCCCTTATGAAATTTTGTTCCTGAAATTTCAACTCATTTTGTCTGTTGAGAAAATTTGAGGGAATTTTAGTCTCATTTTCTAATTTGGTCCCCATGTTAGTTATTACATAGTAATATACAATGGGAAGCATTATCCCTAATATAAATCTGTGTTCCCCTTCATTTATTTTATGCATATATTTCATGTCATCTTTATGTATCCTTTATATATTATTGGATGGAATGAATATTTTCTTTCATCTCTCGATCATGATCATGCCAATGAAATTTATTAACCCTATAATCATCCTAGAATGTAGGACTTATACATCACTTTCCATATATAGATTCATATTTTTGAATTTCAATAGTCGAGTGAAATTTGTTTTCATATGATAACTCACCTAATGAATGAAATTTTTCTCATCCACCATTAAATTCCATGGATCATGTTCTCATCATTTCCTTAAGTGTCAAAATATTCCATTTATATTTACTATTATTTTTATCATGATGGTCATTATTGAAATTCAATTCAGTATTCCTATAATTTTGAATACTTCCACATAATTTAAATTTTATCCTTGGATCGTGATAAAAAAATACGATGTTGCTCCTTAGGGAACATCCCCAAATCCTTTATGTAAATAATGGAATGTTTTTCAAGAGATATATCTTCTCAAAATAGTAATAAAATGGGAAATCATTGTGAATCCATACACAATAACCCCTATCAAAATTTTTCTATGGGTTGTTCTTGGGAGGCAAGTGATGAATTCCATAATGATAGTATCACACTACGATGTTGGTATTAGTATTTGTTTCAATACCCCATTAAGAAGTTCATACTCTTATTTCACTTGTTGGCATTCGAAGGACCTTGTTGAGTAGTCGGTAATATTCATTTTCATATTACCCCACCAATATTGATCATGAAATTCAATATACATTTTAGTTCATCATGGATGCATACATAATGTAGACCTATGAGAACACTACACTAAATAGGCGTTTTAGAGGCGGTTTTTTAGTGGTCGTTTATTAAATCACTGATATATTTTTTTTAAATTAATTTAGCAGAGGTTTCTAAAAAACCGCCCCCAAACCATTAATTTTTTAATATGAAACACTCTCCACCTCACCCGACACCCCCGACCCCCCTCCCCCAACTCTGTGAAGACCTACCGTCCCCTTCTTCACTCATCTCACCTTTCCACCTTACCTCGCCACCCTTGTCATGCCTCACTATTTCACCGTTCCTCACCGTTTTGTTGTGGATCCCTTACTCTCGGTCCTCCATTGAATCCTCTTTAATGTTCTTTGGAATTATCTTCTTAGTTTTAAGGTGTATTTCATCTTATCCTATTTTCCCTATCTTGGTTTCTTCTTATTTTGTGTCATAGATCACTTTTTGAGGGGATATGTTTGATGTTTGGTTTTATTTTCTCAGATTATATGGGGTACGGATTGTTCCTCAAGCCATGTTCTTCCTTATATGGGTGTTTTATTACATTGTAACACTGTTGAGGTTGGTGTATCTATCCAGTACCTTTATTGAATAATATCTCAATTCTTGATCATTATAAATTAAATTGTAAATGAGTTTCTCATGATTAAGGTGTGTTTTTCTAGATAATAGTGGTGTTTTCCTGTTATATTTTTGATGAAAAAAGGGGTTGCAATGGATTTAATTTAGTAATAATATATGTGTGTGCATCTGAAGAGTTTGATAAAATTTCAATTTATATTGAAAGGTTTAATTGAGTGTTTATCAGATTATTTAAACTTTGGTTGTATTTTTTTAGTTTGTTAACGTGTGTAATGGAGTTGGGAGAGTGATTCGGTTTCCTTTATTGGTTTGAGGACTATTTGTAAGTTCTTATATATGATTACAATGTTCCCATTGATTTCTAAATTGGAGTCCTCTATGTTTTTTAGATACCATTTGGGTGTTCCATTAGATGTCACCATATCTATATGTGAATGTGGTTATTGTAACAGCCCAAGATTTTATGAAAAATATTCTTTTTAATTTCACTAATGTCTTGTGTTGTACGCTACACCAAAAGGAGCTTTCACAACACGCATCCTTGACTTGCCTTGCATTACACGCAATCGTGACCTTCCTCGATAGCGTGTGTAATACGCAATACCGAGTTTCACTAAACAACGATATGCTATTAAAATATTATTAAAACTAGCACTTATGAATAGTAATAACCACTTTTTGAAATTTTGTAAATCTTATTTTTCAAAATGGACTTCATTTTTGGATTCGGAATATCGAAATTAGCTTAGGGTGAAATTTTGGTAATTTTCGGATAACTTTCATATTTTGATGAATAGTGAAAATTACTAAATTTTAGTTAAAAACAACTTTTTCAATCGAAATAATTAATAGTGATAAATTATTAATTTTAGTGGTTTTAAATTATATTTAGAATATATTTTTACAATTTAATACAATGTTGGTCATTGAATGTAATTTCACATTTAAACCAGACATAATCAAGTGTCAATCTTTTGATAGATATTGTTTCATAAAAACACGCTATTTGTTTTAACAGCGGGATTTAGTTATAAAATTAATTAATGAAACTTCTATGTTATGAATTTGGTAAAATATACTTCATTTTTGAATTCGGAATATGAAATATAGCTTAGGATGAAATTTTGGCATTGTTCTGAAAAACATCAATTTTTGATGAATAGTGAAACTACTAAGTGGTAGTTAAAAAACTGAATTTTTCATAAAACTTAATTTTACCGCTTCTGTTAATGGAATTTAAAAAATCCAAGAGACACGGTTGATGTCAGTAAGTAAAATGTGGTTCAATGAGATGAAAATAATTTTTGGTGAATAGTAACTTTTTACTTTTATTTACCACGGTTAAAAGTAAATAGGGTAATTAAGGGTAAGAATGATATTAATATTACCCTAACACATGTCCTAATTCTATTGGACAAGTGTATCTCGACCAAAAACAACCTTAAGTGTAAAATATTATCATTTAGGCCCACTTGGATTAGATTAGGACATTTATTATTATTTAATTCAAAGAAGAGTTAAAAGAGTTAAAATCGAAGTATATTTACTAAAACATTTATAATATAGGGTTGTACATAACATAAATTCTATTTTAAATATTCATTACAAAGCTAAAAATATTTCCTACATAATGGTATTTTATTTGTAATTTTTAGACATCAAATAATTTAATTTATTCATGTCACAAAGATGATGCAGTAATTATCTTATTAATGAAATATTGACATAATTCATGTTATAAACACCAAAATAAATGTAATTTGAGACTTTTTATGAATTCCATTAATTTTCTAGGTTACTATGATATATTATTGTTGATTTAATAAACTTTTTTCGAACATATAATTCTGTTATGACTTTCACAAAAATCATATATCAAATAGTGTCAAAATTGACACAAAATAGTTTTTAAATCAAATATTATATTATTAATTGTTATTTTATTCCTAAAAATCTAAGGTTCGTCCAAATGACTTAGATAAGGATATATGTATTAATAATATACAATTTGGGGTTCGTTTGGCATGTTATAGTAAGTGTATTAACCATATAGTGAAAGAAAACAAAAAGACAAGGTAAAAGTTAAATTATTTAACTTAGAGTTAAATCTAATTGATAAGGTTAAAATAATACCCTAAACTTGTCTAAATCCTATTGGATGATAGGATTTCGACCCATCCCCACTTTATCTTCGAAATAAGACCCTTTGGAACCATTACAAACCGATTTTGACTTTAATATAAAATAATATTTTTAGATATTCCTAAGGTGCCCCTCTCCTCCCTTATAAAAGGGCACCTCCTCCCCCTCCTCCTCACACCAATTTGAGCACTCAAGCTCGGCCAACCCCTGCCAAAATCTCTTCTCCACTTCCCTAGTATCATCCTAGAGGTCCTGGTATTCTTCAAAGACCATCCTTAGTTCTTTAAGTGGAGGATAAGTGAAGGCGCGTCAAAAAGAGGAGGTTCGGACACTTACAAAGCAAGTCGGACCTAAGGTAAGGGAAATATCACAACCTCATTTTTATCCGAGATTGATTATACTTTGGTATTTACTGGGGTGTATTTTATCATCCACATCCATGTCTCCTCAATATTTAATATTATTTCCATCCACCTACAATTTTTTAAATCCAATTTTACCCTTCGGTGAGTTTTTAGTAAAAGATATGAAAGTAATATTTTGTCATTTTTCGTACAAGGTACTTTTTGACTTTTTTGACAAAAGTACGAGAAGAATGTTTTTTTTAACTTATACGGCATGAATGGATTTTTAAAACATTATTTCCAAGAAGATTCCTTTACAAGTTTTCAAGTTTATTTTTAATCAACTTCTTTTATTTTAATGTCATATGACATGTTATGAAAGGAAAAATGTTTTTGAAGAAGAAAGGATATTTTCCTCAAGAATGGAGTTCAACTATTTTATCAAAATTATTTTCCATCTAAGATAATAAAGGGTTCTATTTTTATCCCTATTATTAAATTGATTTGATCATGTTGTGATGGAATTATTTTTATGAATTCCTTTATCTTATATGAAATGTTTTATGATATCACGATGTTTAAGATTCCCTTTTTTATTACATGGGTTATGCAATGATGTATGATATATGATTATGTGGCACACATAAGAAAGGATTCATTATGAGATGGGTGGGACCTATATCTCCCTCCAATGCATTGGGTAAATATTTTATATCTCATGAGATAGACATGGCTGGAACGGTAGGTTATACCAGTTCAGTGAAACAGGACTGAAACGAGGGTTACTCGATTCCGAAAGGGACTTTTTCCACTAAGATAGTCTTGGCAATGAGTCTTGACTAACAAAAAATTATTCTATATGATTATGTGTGAATGCCACAAAGTTTAATGTTTTAAGTTATGATTATTTTGATTACATTTCACTGCCATGATCTATCCCATGTTATGAAATTTGCTCTCTTTTGCAGGTTATGATTTCCAAAATGTTATGTTCTTATGAATATGATGTGATTGATATTTATTTTTTTTACCCTTACTGAGAATTTGAGCTCACCCTTTTATGTTTTCTCTTCCCCAAGATATAAAGATAGGTTTTAGGTAAAAAAAGGAAGATCTTTATGGGGGATGTTGAAGATCTTTCACCATGATTAGGAGATTACGTTCCGAGTTTCCAAAGACACTAAACTATTACGATACTTGTGTGTGTGTTTTTTTTATGTACTAAGTATTCCTCAAATGTAATGTAATGTCCATGTACGATAAGCTTCGGGTCGCTATAGTTGGTATCAGAGGAAAGGTTTAGTCAACCTTTGGAAACTAGGATGCGAAAACGTTAGTGAGATCCCTAGAGATATTTCTAAGGTATGTATAGGGATGCCCCTAAGGATAAATATACGTATAGGATATAGTCCTAGAACTATGGTAACGATATTAGATTAAACCAAAGATGTTAGATATTGAAGTTACTCCCACTTTATTATGATTTTTGCCTCGCACACTATTCTTTTTGGGTTTTAGAAAATGGCTGGAAACAAGATGATTCACGATAATGGAGGATATGATGGACAATGGAATGATATTATTCATAATGAAATGGGATTTGGAAGTCCAAACATAATTATTATGCCAAATCAGCAATCTCATAATATGATCAATAAAGTAAAATTTGGTAAGTTTCCTGAGTCGGCTAATAAGAGAAAGATGGAGTTTCATGATGATCATAGAGGAAAGAAAGTTCAATTTCCCCTATGTAAATCATGTGGGAAGAGGCATCAAGGAGAATGTTTCAAAGGAACTGGAAGATGCTTTGGGTGTGGAAAAGAAGGACACAAAGCAAGTAAGTGCAAAGGAAAAGGTTCATTTAACACCATGGATGAGGATAATGGTATTGCTACGACATCAACAATGGTTAAATGTTTTAAATGTGGAATGTACGAGCATTATGCAAACCAATGCCCTAAGGGAAAGTCTCATGAAGATAATCTGTATGGTCGTATCGGTAGTATTTATATTGATGATGATGAAGAGACTACAAATTATATGTGAGATGAAAGAATTGTTGAAGCTCGGTCAATGGTTTAAGAAGGTAGTGGAATGATTACATGTTTATCAAAGTGTAATGTTGTATAAAGAATCTCATGGTAATATTGAATAAAGAGACATCTAAGGATTGTTACATTGTTGTCTTTCCTTGAGTTTTGAAAGTGTGTGATTAATGCTACCAGTATCCATGAAAGGTTATTCAGATATTTTTGGAATGAAGATGATATGCGCATAATGAAGGGATAACGAGAAAATTAAATGTTTGATAGTATTCATGAGCTCATGACTGATATAAGGAGAAGTTTATATCATGGTTTGAGTATATAAAATTTTTGGATTTTGGTATGTGGAAAGAGTTAACTTTTAACTGCATTAATGTTTTCACTAAGGTTCAATGGGTATTCAAGAGAATACATGATTAAGGCCTTTGAATGTTTGGAATGTGACCAACAAGACATATCTTATGATATATGAGGATTAACGACAGTATTAAATCTCTGGTAATCGTTTTCACTATATTATGAGAGTGGACTGTAGTATTATGGATAATCCTAAAGATTATAATTGATTATGTTGGACATAAGTTAGTATTGTTTAAGGATAGAAGATTTTCGATATTATTGATGGGATGTTATAGTAATGTAGTTTTAGAAAAAGGACAACCTGTAGGACGGGCGACAGCCCATCGCTTCGGACAAGGCTGTGGGAATCGAACCCACAACCGAAGTGCGACCGGCCTTTATCGCCTACCACTGGCCTAAAGGAAGTCCCTATTTAGTAGAAACTAGTTTTTTTATATTAAGCAGTATGATATATGAAGTATAAGTCCATTTTAGGAACCATATATGATTAATAACTTTTGCTAACATTTTGTTTGAGACAGATGGAATGACCCATCATTCTATGATCTGCTAACACTTCACAAATAACAAATTCAACTTCATTTATTTAAGATTTGAAGTGGAAATTGTTCAAGGCACGAACAACAGTGAGATTGTACCAAAATAAAGTAAGTATTTATTCTAATTCAAATTCTTCAACTTTAGGGAAATGATCTTGAAAACCAAAAATGTTGTCCTAGTGATCTTATATCTGATGAATCAAATGGTACCTTAGATCATCACAAATTTATGGCTTTATGATTGCTGGCTTTTCCATAGCCATTTCTCTACCACTCCCCATCAGAACATGATGGTTAGATTTCTCTTCCATGTCCATATTTTCACCTATGTGGAAACCCAGTGATTAGTTTATTTGGGTAACCGTTAAGTTTCATACTTTTGTTTTTAAATATTGGTTTTGGTATTCCTTTTTACGATGTGGGTTTATATTAAAGAAACTTTCATATAGTAAACCATTTATAACCCCGATGAATTTCGAGGGTGAAATTCATTTTAAGGGGGGGTAGAATGTAACAGCCCAAGATTTTATGAAAAATATTCTTTTTAATTTCACTAATGTCTTGTGTTGTACGCTACACCAAAAGGAGCTTGCACAACATGCATCCTTGACTTGACTTTCATTACACGCAATCGCGACCTTCCTCGATAGCGTGTGTAATACGCAATACCGAGTTTCACTAAACAACGATATGCTATTAAAATATTATTAAAACTAGCAGTTATGAATAGTAATAACCACTTTTTTAAATTTTTTAAATCTTATTTTTCAAATTGGACTTCATTTTTGGATTCGGAATATCGAAATTAGCTTAGGGTGAAATTTTGGTAATTTTCGGATAACTTTCATATTTTGATGAATAGTGAAAATTACTAAATTTTAGTTAAAAACAACTTTTTCAATCGAAATAATTAATAGTGATAAATTATTAATTTTAGTGGTTTAAAAGTATATTTAGAATATATTTTTACAATTTAATACAATGTTGGTCATTGAATGTAATTTCACATTTAAACCAGACATAATCAAGTGTCAATCTTTTGATAGATATTGTTTCTTAAAAACACGCTATTTGTTTTAACAGCGGGATTTAATTATAAAATTAATTAATGCAACTTCTATGTTATGAATTTGGTAAAATAGACTTCATTTTTGAATTTGTAATATGAAATATAGCTTAGGATGAAATTTTGGCATTGTTCTGAAAAACATCAATTTTTTATGAATAGTGAAACTACTAAGTGGTAGTTAAAAAACTGAATTTTTCATAAAACTTAATTTTACCACTTCTGTGAATGGAATTTCAAAAATCCGAGAGACACGGTTGATGTCAGTAAGTAAAATGTGGTTCAATGAGATGAAAATAATTTTTGGTGAATAGTAACTTTTTACTTTTATTTACCCCGGTTAAAAGTAAATAGGGTAATTAAGGGTAAGAATGATATTAATATTACCCTAACACATGTCCTAATTCTATTGGACAAGTGTATCTCGACCAAAAACAACCTTAAGTGTAAAATATTATCATTTAGGCCCACTTGGATTAGATTAGGACATTTATTATTATTTAATTCAAAGAAGAGTTAAAAGAGTTAAAATCAAAGTATATTTACTAAAACATTTATAATATAGGTTTGTACATAAGATAAATTAGATTGTAAATATTCATTAAAAATCTAAAAATATTTCCTACATAATGGTATTTTATTTGTAATTTTTAGACATCAAATAATTTAATTTATTCATGTCACAAATATGATGGAGTAATTATCTTATTAATGAAATATTGACATAATTGATGTTATAAACACCAAAATAAATGTAATTTGAGACTTTTTATGAATTCCATTAATTTTCTAGGTTACTATGATATATTAGTGTTGATTTAATAAACTTGGTTAGAACATATAATTCTGTTATGACTTTCACAAAAATCATATATCAAATAGTGTCAAAATTGACACAAAATAGTTTTTAAATAAAATATTATATTATTAATTGTTATTTTATTCCTAAAAATCTAAGGTTCATCAAAATGAATTAGATAATGATATATGTATTAATAATATACAATTTGGGGTTCGTTTGGCATGTTATAGTAAGTGTATTAACCATATAGTGAAAGAAAGCAAAAAGACACGGTAAAAGTTAAATTATTTAACTTAGAGTTAAATCTAATTGATAAGGTTAAAATAATACCCTAAACTTGTCTAAATCCTATTGGATGATAGGATTTCGACCCATCCCCACTTTATCTTCGAAATAAGACCCTTTGGAACCATTACAAACCGATTTTGACTTTAATATAAAATAATATTTTTAGATATTCCTAAGGTGCCCCTCTCCTCCCTTATAAAAGGGCACCTCCTCCCCCTCCTCCTCACACCAATTTGAGCACTCAAGCTCGGCCAACCCCTGCCAAAATCTCTTCTCCACTTCCCTAGTATCATCCTAGAGGTCCTGGTCTTCTTCAAAGACCATCCTTAGTTCTTTAAATGGAGGATAAGTGATGGCACGTCAAAAAGAGGAGGTTCGGACACTTACAAAGCAAGTCGGACCTAAGGTAAGGGAAATATCACAATCTCATTTTTATCTGAGATTGTTTATACTTTGGTATTTACTGGGGTGTATTTTATCATCCACATCCATGTTTCCTCAATATGTAATATTATTTCCATCCACCTACAATTTTTTAAATCCAATTTTACCCTTCGGTGAGTTTTTAATAAAAGATATGAAAGTAATCTTTTGTCGTTTTTCGTACAAGGTAATTTTTGACTTTTTCGCCAAAAGTACGAGAAGAATGTTTTTTTTAACTTATACGGCATGAATGGATTTTTAAAACATTATTTCCAAGAAGATTCCTTTACAAGTTTTCAAGTTTATTTTTAATCAACTTCTTTTATTTTAAAGTCATATGACATGTTATGAAAGGAAAAATGTTTTTGAAGAAGAAAGGATATTTTCCTCAAGAATGGAGTTCAAGTGTTTTATCAAAATTATTTTCCATCTAAGATAATAAAGGGTTCTGTTTTTATCCCTATTATTAAATTGATTTGATCATGTTGTGATGGAATTATTTTAATGAATTCCTTTATCTTATATGAAATGTTTTATGATATCACGATGTTTAAGATTCCCATTTTTATTACATGGGTTATGCAATGATGTATGATTTATGATTATGTGGCACACATAAGAAAGGATTCATTATAAGATGGGTGGGACCTATATCTCCCTCCAATGCATTGGGTAAAGATTTTATATCTCATTAGATAGACATGGCTGGAACGGTAGGTTATACCGGTTCAGTGAAACAGGACTGAAACGAGGGTTACTCGATTCAGAAAGGGACTTTGTCCACTAAGATAGTCTTGGCAATGAGTCTTGACTAACAAAAAATTATTCTCTATGATTATGTGTGAATGCCACAAAGTTTCATGTTTTATGTTATGATTATTGTGATTACATTTCACTGCCATGATCTATCCCATGTTATGAAATTTGCTCTCTTTTGCAGGTTATGATTTCCAAAATGTTATGTTCTTATGAATATGATGTGATTGATATTTCTTTTGTTTACCCTTACTGAGCATTTGAGCTCACCCTTTTATGTTTTCTTTTCCCCAGGATATAAAGAGAGGTTTTAGGTAAAAAAAAGGAAGATCTTTATGGGGGATGTTGAAGATCTTTCACCATGATTATGAGATTACGTTCCGAGTTTCCAAAGACACTAAACTATTACGATCCTTGTGTGTGTGTTTTTGTTATGTACTAAGTATTCCGCAAATGTAATGTAATGTCCATGTACGATAAGCTTCGGGTCGCTACAGTTATATATCCAATATGTGTGTTTTTTTTCTTCCACCATGACCAATCTTAACCATGACCAATCTCAACCACACAAACATCATGATAATAAAATATAGGTACACAATCTATCAATAAAACTCTATGCAACTAGTCCTTACCTAACTTAAAATCATGAATAATAGTTCATATCTATCCACACTAACCATTAATCCTCTTAGAGTCCATACACCAACTCAATGTTAATCATATAGTATATTCCATCACCAACTCCCATCACTAGAAGAACACTAGGATCCAAACACAATCTAAGGTGTCTAACTAATTACATAGATTCCATATAATTCCCCTAGGAACCATGAGGATAATGAATACTAAGAATCAAATTAATTATCACCAATTTACACTAGAAAAATTTTAGCTAGTGGTTAATCACCTCTACCATCTAATCCCATGATCATCATAAGACCAACAGCTTATCACAAGCCACTACACTCTTTAAAATCATCCAACCCCTATTAATTAAGGTGTTTCAATGTTATAGGTCATTTCCTATAGATGTTCCTAGACAAATCAAAATCTCTAATTCCAACTAGTCTATTACTAAAGGTTTAACAACTTGTATGCCCCTAAAATAGCTCACTAATGCTCTCCCCATGCCAAACACAGCTCATCACACAATTAATGTCAACATAAAGGTACATAAACTTGTTTATGACTCCATTATTCTTACCCGAATAGCCATTTTTAATTATTAAAATTCATCGACCAAGCATGAAATTAAAAAATTTATTTTATATAGACTAACCCACACCACTTGAGGCACTTTGATCCCATCTAATCCCTACCCACATTTCAGAACCCAATCCCTTATCATTCACACACATGCACATTCATGAATGGATATTTCTATGTATTAAAGGATATACCTAACAGGATGATATATTTACCCCATTCCATGTCCCTTTTACTATCTCTGTCCAAGATTAGACTAAGAATCACTATGATATTGAGCCCCTTTCTCATACCTCAAGGGTCCAGTAGTTAACTACAATAATTTATGTAATCACCCAAATTTTCTAAATAATTTTTTTAAATTATTTGGGATTATTATGAGTTTGTAAAAATTGACAGCTTGTGATTCTGATGCCCAGAGAGCCTGGAACATATTTTTTTAACTTTTTTTACTGTATGTTTAGTAAACATAAGGGTGGTGATTTCTATCATTCAAATTGGTGCTCAAAATAAAAATATAAAGGAATTTTTGAATTCATAGTGTCAGGATCTGATTAAGGAATTCTTAACATTGACCGGAAAGGTTTATATGAATGAATTAATTTTTGGACATTACAAAAAAATTATAAAATAACTCAACAAGTTAAATTATTTCATTATTTGTAACTATTGAGCTGTGGTGGTGGGACCACTGGGTTGTCATACCATTTAATGGCTAGTTACATTTGGTTGTGTAACCGCACTTTTGGGAGAATTAATATGTTCATTAATTAAATTTATTAACAAACCTCATTAATTATAGGGTGGGTTGATCTTCTCTTTTCATCTATTTAAACAAATCTCGTGTAGGGGTTTTGTAACTGAAGAGTGGTACCTTTGACAAAGTCCTGGTGACATCTTCCACCATTGTAGAATAGAGCTTCAATGACCATTATAGGATTTGACGATTTGTGCCAAAGGACGTGAATCATCTCCTTTTTCAACAACACCCTTGAACGTGGACACTCCTTCCACATCCACAGTGTATTCCAACAAAATCAATATAGGGGGGTTTTGTTGTTCATCTAAGATTTGTTCATTCTTGAAATGATTCCCCTGTTATTATGTTAATGAGGAGGACGCGGGCTGAACGAACAAGGCCCTAACCCTCCACCAATCTCAGTAATTGTTGTGTTCCTCTTGGACAACTGAAAGATATGGCGGAAAGTTTGAACCAATGGCCACACAGTGTAGGTACCATCTCGAGAAGCCCGTTGGTGTAGAAAAGAATAAAATCGGACCATCGGAACTTCACAGGTGGCTCGTGGAAGCTCCACCAGCACAGCGGCACTGGCGACTGAGGCAGGTGATGGTCGGCACCCACTATCCACATAGGTATGGTTGTGCCTAAAGGACTCACGGCAAAAAAAAGGACAGCTAGCCTTTTCCAGCTACGTTGGAGCTAGGCGGCGCACTATATAGGAGGGTCGCGACTTTGTGCCACAGCGGAGGGGGACCGGCGGTCTGCGGGTTTCATATAAGTCTGGTCCACGCAGACTGGACATGTAGATCGGCACCGTCCAGCACTAATTCTTTGAAGAACCAAATAGTTCGACCATTCGGGAGGCAAGAGGACCCCTGTGCCCAGCCAGCAGGCCTGGCAGTTCCACGGGCCGGTAGGCCAGGCGGTTCTGTGGCCTGGCGGTTCGGGCTGAACCCACATCCTAGCAGGCCGAGACCACAGCCCCACGGACCAAGCCCACGGCCGAACATGATATACCAGGCCTATCCAAACTGGGCCAATCCTATACCCTTCGCACTGGGTCTAGCAAACTATATCGGACAGGACCCGGACCCCTTTCTGCCCAGTTATGCTTAAATGGGAATATCTCTGAAACAAGATGTTTGTTTGACGAACCGTCTATGGTATTAGAACCATTAGGAAGTGGTAGTAGTTTTGAGATACTCCACATGAGTTTTGGAGAAATATGGAGTATGGTTGATATGGATCGAACCCAAATCTAACTGGGCCCTCAGCACTAAAATGTCTAAAACTTATAGACTGGGAATCCGGTTGATGCACCGTCTGTTGCGTTGGAACCCTTATGAAATGGAGGTTCATTGGGTTACATATTCCTAGTACTTAATTCCAATTGACATATGACTAATGGATTAAGGAGTGGATCCTCCCAAGATCAAGAAGGCTTTGTGCATGAATCTAGTGGATGGTTGTGACATGAAGAATAAATATTGATCCTCTATTGGTCAGCACCGAGCGATCCTGTGTGGGTCAGCACCAAGCGATCCTATGTGGATTAGCACCGAGTAATCCTATGTGGGTCGGAACTGAGTGATCTTGTGTGGGTACACACCTATCAATCTTGTGTGGGTCAGCACCAAGCGATCCTATGTGGGTTAGCACTGAGCGATCCTATGGGGGTCAGCACCTACCGATCCTATGTGGTTGAGCACTGAGTGATCTTGTGTGGGTCAGCACTAGGAGATCTTGGTTGAGTCCGAACCGCGTGATTCTATGTGGGTCAGCAACAAGAAATCCAGTGTGGGTTAGCACTAGGTGATATTTTGTGGGTCAGCACCAAGTGAACCTGTGTAAGTCAACGCCGAGTGATCCTGTGTGGGTCATCACCATGTGATCATGTTTGGGTCAGCACTGGGTGATCTTGTGTGGGTCATCACAGAGTGATCCTGTGTGGGTCAGCACTGAGAAATTTTGTGTGGGTCAACACTTAGCGATCCTATGTGCGTTAGTACCTAGCGATCTAGTTTGGCTCAGCACTGTGCAGTTCTATGTGGGTCAGTACTGAGCGATCCAATGTGAGTCATCACCTAGAAATCATGTTTGGGACAGAACTGAGAAATCCTATGTGGGTCATCACCAAGTGACTGTGTGTGGGTTGGAACCTAGAGAGCCCATGTGGGTCAACACTGAGATATCCTTTGTGGGTCAGCCCCGAGCGATCCTGTGTGGGTCAGTAGTAGAGCCTCTTGATATAATATAATGATCTAGTTTTACGACTAATCATTTGTACTTATATATTTGATTTTTACCTGTTGTTTTCTATATTTTGATTTTTTATTGGTGATTGAGATCATTCTTTGTGGATTTTACATTGTGATATTCAGGGAGACCATCAGGGGTCTTGGTCTCCCTATTTTGTATTGTTATACTATATCACGCACTGGTTTAACCCTCACTTTGCTATGTCTTGTGCAGATATCGAATAACTAGACTGAGTATAAGGGAGTCAAGGCTTGACAGTGCTGATAGGTGATTGACAGATGGTTTACAGAGGTGATCGGTAGGCGTGGAGAGTAGTGGCGACTAGTTGTACCTACCCTTTAGGTAGGAAACTAGGTGGACAACCTTGGGAGCTGTTTTCCTGTTTTTTTGTACATCCATTTCAGTTGGGCTTGTATTTTAGCCCCATTAGATTCAGTAATCACATTCTCAATCAGTTGTGGCTGTTAGTTGTAGTTGTACCTTTCTTATTCCATTGGGTTTACTTGTGTGCAGTGTGCCCTGTTTGTGTGCGTATAGGTTTTTGAGGAAATGCCTTCCCATTTTGAAGATATACCTTTCTGGTGCTATTCACCAACCCCGAGCCTATGGAAGGATGGATTGGGTTAGTCATTTCATGGGCCCCATGGGATGAGTCATGACAAAGTGGTATTAGAGGGTGGTCGGTTCTACCAGAGGAACTTATAGTCTATGTTTTTAATGGTGCAAAGGTGATAAGTGTATTGAGTTCGGGATTAAATTCGGGGATTCCATTGTTGGTGTAGTTACAAACACATCCATACACCAGGACAATGAATTGTGATTTATGACTTGGTACACAAAAACACTAGTAGCGTGTGTTTTGAAAATGTTGTTTCCTTTTTGATCTCTCTTAGTCAGCTCACTGGGTATAACATATTGACTGTGGTTCATCATGATTCTCTTTCAAGATGCCTCCATGGAAATAGCCAGCCAGGATTCCATTGTGTGACCATGAGGATGGTCAATAGTGTGATGAGGCTTAAGTACAAGTATTGTTGCCTAAGATGGTACCTACGAGCGGTGTCCCGGTGATACAATTTCCATTTGGTCAGCAGTTACTACCGGTGCTACAAGTAGAGGACACATATAGGATCAGTGCCTTTCACGTGTTTTAGTGACAGATACCCCTCAGGTACTATGGTGATCCCAGCTTACAGGTGGCTAAGGATTGGCCTGAGGTAGTGATCGAGTAACCATCTAGCCAGGGCACCATTAGATCAGATGGCAGTCCTAGTAGTGAGCATTCAACATGGCTCAGAAGGGCCAAGGTCGGTTATAGATTACCCCTATCTTACGATGAGGTGAATTTTTTTATGGACAGAGCATGAGAACCTTCCATAGTAAAGGGGGTCTCTTTCAATGAAAATATAAGGGGATTTGTTCCCAATAGCATCTGTAGTTTTTATAGGAAGACATATCAGTAACTGAGTATTCATCAAGGTGTATCAACCATTCTAGGTACTCTATGAATACAATACGAGCAATGATTTCAGGGCTTGGACTTCTGAGCAATAATTGTTTAGGGATATCAGAGATATCAATATTTCTCTTTGAATTCCTACATATGTTAGAGTTCTTGAGAGAACCTTTGTGGTTAAAAATTCATTGGTTGATTAGATGCATCTAGTGTATGTTAGAAGTGGGAAAATAAGAAACCGATGTTAGTATCAGAGACTTAGACGTGTAAAATGTTTCCAGAAGAGGAAGTGATAGGGATAGATGAATCTGGAGTGCAAAAGGCATGGAAGGGGATATAGGAGAGCTAAAGAAGGTGGTGTACATTTCGACAAGTTATAACCACCACCCCAATGTGGTCCTCACTAGGCTTAGGGAGATGGAAGACAAGGGAAGGGAGTAGTTTCATGTAGTCAAGGAGTGTGACCCACAAGCTCCAAGAATGACTCAAGTTACGGTTTGTGTCTACTACTAGCTTCCCTATTAATAGAAATTTTTACTAATCATTCCTTCTTATCATGAATCTTGTTCAAGACCTAGAGTTTCCGGTTAAACTTTTGACTTGACCCTTACGTCTGGAGATACTTATGGGCATAGAATCAATAATCACACTTACGTCAATGATTTGTTCTGACCATTGAGGCCAGAGTTTCGGTTGGAACCACATGGTGTAAGTGTTGAGGTCTTACGATGTTAGTTTCGGTATGGACGGGTCATCCACAGTTCATGCTCAGAATGAAAATTTTATGAAAAAAGTTTGTTTTATATCTACATCGTTGGAATGGGGATTTCCTTGGTTAGAGAGAAAGGAAACCCAGGAATCTTAGGATAAACTCATAAAGAGGAGGGTTCATCCAATCACTCTTAAGTCAGTTGGCCTTACTCTCGTGGTAGTAGCTGTTTGGAGTTTTCAGTTCCCCACAGTAGTGTAAGAGTTAGGGAACATCATTTAAGAAGATGTTTCCAGGATTACCTCCCCATAGGGAGAGGGGAATATTCCATGGATTATACACAAGGATGCCACCAATGTCTAAAACAGAATACTATATCACTCACATGGAGCTCTAGGAGCTGAGAGTATAGTTGGTTGAATGATCTACCTTCTACTCTGATCACAAGAGTCTCCAGTATATCTTCTCACAGAAGAACATGTACCTGAGACAATGATGATGGCTGGAGTTCCTCCAAGTTTATGACTTTGAGATAGAATACACTCCTAGTAAATAAAATTTAGTAGTAGATGCACTCAGCTGGTGGTCTGGTCTACAGTTGCTGAGTGAGGATATAGAGCAGCTAGCCACATTACAGATATCCTTCATGGATAGTGATGGAGCATCTTACCTCTAGTTTATGATTGTCACTCCCCCACTCCTTCAGTGAGTTTGGGATGCACAACATGGGGATGAGGAAATTGAGGCCCGACGTGCTCAGATGTCCTCAGGACAGGTTTGTGAAGGATTTTCTGAAGGTGGGGAGCACTTTGTCCTCTTTATAGGATGCACCATAGTACCATTGATTCTACAAGAGGAGGTGTTGAGGGAGTTCCACACACCCCCTGTGGAAGTATATCTAGGTGTGGAAAATATGTACTAGGATCTCTGACATCAGTACTAGTAGACAGAGTTGAAGAAATCAGTGGAAGAGTTTGTTTCATGATGCCTCACTTGTTAGAAAGTGAAGGTAGAGCATCAGGTTCCGGCAGGATTAGCACATCCACTTTTGGTTCCAGAATGGAAGAGGGATGGTGTCTCCATGGACATTGTGACAGGGATACCATGTACATCCAAGGGCCATGATTCGATGTGGGTGATCATTGACTAACTCACCAAGTTGGCCCCCTTCCTACCCATCTGAGAGAAGGTATTAGTAGAGGGAATGGGATACCTCAATATACAGGATATTGTATGGATTCATAAGGTTCCATCGACAATTATATATGATCGTGATTCTCATTTTACCTCTTGGATATGGAAGGAATTTTAGGAGGCATTCGGGACTCTTCTTCACTTGAGAACTGCGTTTCGTCCTCATATAGATGGTCAGATGGAGTGGACCATATCGATACTCGAGGAAATGCTTCGTGCTTAGGTCCATGATTTTATCCGCAGTTGAAAGTACCAACTTCCACTTGTGGAGTTCGTATATAACAATAGTTACCACTCCACCATTGTCCTGGCTCCATTTGAGGCCCTTTACAGGTGACCATGCAGATCAACTCTATGCTGGATAGACCTAGGGGTGTCAGCACTTATGGGTCCAAAGATGGTATGGGATACCACTAAGAAGGTACAGATCATCTAGGAGTGGATGAATACTACACAAAGATGGATGAATTCTTATGCTGATAGGAGACGGAGACCCTAAGAGTTCAAGGAGGGAGATCATGTCTTCTTATAGTTCTCACCTTGATGAGGATTGCGGGGATTTGGTTAGGGTGGAAAGGTATCATTGAGGTTCATTAGACCGTTCAAAATCCTCAGTAGAGTAGGCAAGGTGGAATACCATCATGCTATTCTTCCATAGATACACTGGGTGCACAATGTTTTCCATGTGTCGTAGACGATATGGTATGTGCATGATCCATCACACATTATCGACTTGGGATAGATGAACATTGAAAATGGGGTGATGTTTGCGGAGTTCCTAGTGGAGATAGAGGATCGACAAGAGCAGCTCCTTCGTGGTTGGTTGATTCCTCTAGTGCAGGTTCGGTGGAAGCACGAGAACCTCTAGGAGAGCACATAGGAGCGGGGGGATGAGATATGGGCTCGGTACACCCATTTGTTTCCCTATTTTTGTTATATCTTTCAGGGATGAAAATCCATAAGGTTTAGAGAATGTAAAGAACCAAATTTTCCATATAAATTTGTTTTAAAATTATTTGGGATTATTAAGAGTCATCAAAAATTGACGATGCATGATTTCGAGGACCGGAGAGCCCAGAATGGATTTTTGAACTTTTTTTATAGTATGTTCAGTAAATTTATGGGTGGTGATTTCTATCTTTGGACCCAGTGCTCCGATTAAAAATATTATGCCACCTTTCAATATGCACCACCAGGATTAACTTATGGTAAACCTAACTTTGACCAACAAGGATTGGATGAAAAGGTTAATTTTTAGACTTTAAACAAATTTATAAAATAACTCAATGATTTATTTTATTTATTTCATTTTAACTATTGAGAAAAGGTGGTGGGACCACTGGTTTTCTAGACCATTTATTATCTGGTTACACATGGCTATGTAACCGCACCATTGGGAGAATTGATAGGATCATTAATTAAAGTTATTATTGAACCTCATTAATTGTGTGGTTGGTTGGTATTATCTTTTTCTTCTATTTAATGAAAGAAGGGGTAGGGGTTTTGGAACTGAAGAGATGAAACTCGGACAATGTGTTGATGACATCTTCAACCAATGTAGAAAGGAGATTCGATGACTGTTGGGGGACTTGATGATGAGCACCAAAGGACGTGACTCTTCTCATTCATCCGGAACACCCTCGAATATGTACATTGCTTCCTCATCCGTAGCGACTTCCAAAAAACACGAGGTAGGGGGTTTCATTGTTTATATAAGGTTTTTTTATTATTTAAATGATTTCTATGTTATTATGCTAACGTATAGGGCATGACCCAAACAAACAATGCTCAGACCCTATGTTGATCTATGTATTGGTTGCGTTCCTCATGGACTATCAGAAGATATGGTGGCAAGGAGGAACATGGGCATCGCAACATATGAACAATATAGGGATGTTTGTAGGTGTAGATGAGAATAAAATTGGACCACCAGAGCTTCACTAGTGGCCCGCAGAAGCTCCGCAAGCACGGTGACACCGGTGATCGAGGGATGCGGTAGTAGACACCTACTGACCATGAAGGGAGGGTGGTTCCCGAAGGCATCATGGTGGTAAGGGGTGGTAGTCCTTTGTCGGCCCCATTGGATTTGGGCAGTGCGCTACGATGGTGCGCCATGGAGGAGGGTCGTGGTTTCGAGCCATGGAGGAGGGCGGACTCGCGGTCTGTGGGTTTCACAGAAGGTCGGACCACGCAGACTGGTCAGATAGTGCAGTGCCATCCGGCACCACTTCTTTGAAGACCCAAATGGATCAGCCATTCGGGAAGGATGTGAACCCCTATGCTTGACCATCAAGTCAGGCGGTTCCACGGCCGGGTGGTCCGGACCCAACCGGGTGGGCTGGGATGAACCTACGGCCTAGCAGGCCTAGACCGCAGTCGAGCAGGCCAGAAAAGGCCCATCACAATCGGACCAAGACCATCTCTATCGGGCATGGCCAGTGGGTAGGGTCGGGTTACTTCAATTGGGATGGGTTGGTCTGACAGCGTCGGCCTGAACCCGAACCCCTTTGGGCCGAGTTACGCTTAAATTGGCATATCTCTGAAATCAGATGTTTGTTTGAAAAAACATCTTCAGTGCCAGAAGCCTCAGGAAGATTTGGTCCTTTTGAGATAATCCACTTTAGTTTTGGGGAATTTTGGATTAAAGCTGGGTTTGATCGACATTAAATCCAACTGTTCCCTCAGCACTAAAATGTTTATAACTTACAGACTGTGCACCTGTTTGAGAAGATATCTATTGTGTTGGAACCCTTATGACTTTTCAGTTCATTGGGTTACTTATTCATGGTATATCATGCCAGTTGGAAAACAAATGATGTCTTGAGAGGTAGATCCTATTGGAATAAAGCATGATTTGTTCGGGAATTCAGTGGTTGGTTGTGATGTGAAGAATGAATAGTGATCTTGTGTGGGTCAGCACCAAGTGATCCTATGTGGGTCAGCACCAAGATATCTGGTTTGGGTCCGCACTAAGAAGTCTTGTGTGGGTCGGCGCCGAGCGATCATGTGTGGGTCAGCACAGAACGATCCTATGTGGGTCAGCACTGAGCGATCCTATGTGGGTAGCACCTATAAATCCAATGTGGGTCTGCATGGAGAGATCATGTGTGGGTTAGAACCGAGGGATCCTTTGTGGGTTAGAACTAAGAGATTCTGTGTGGGTCCACACTGAGTGATCCTGTGTAGGTGAGTACCTAGAGATCCTCTGTGGGTCAGCACAAAGCAATCTTATGTGGGTCACCACCGAGAAATCTTGTGTGGGTTAGCACTAAGAGACCCTATGTGGGTCCGCACCGAGCGATCATTTGTGGGTCACCACCTAGCGATCCTCTATGGGTCAGCACTGAGTGATCCTATGTGGGACAGTACCGAGCAATCCTGGGATGGTCAGCACCGTGGGATTCATTGTGGGTCAACAATGAGCGATCTTGTGTGGGTCAGCACTGAGAAATCTGGTGTGGGCTAGCACCAAGCGATCCTGGGTGGGTCAGCACCGAGCAGTACTATATGGGTCAGCAACGAGTGATCCTATGGGGTCATCCACAGAGACTCCTGATAGAATAATATGATCCAGCTTTATGACTAATCATCTATACTTATGTATTTATGTTATACTAAATGTGAGGTGCCTTTTTATTTGTGCTTTGTGATTGAGATCATTCTTTGTGTCTTTTCCTTTGTGGAATTCTAGTTGACCATTGGGGGTCTCTTGGTCACTACTATATATTGATATACTCACCCCTACATGGGCATCGACCATACCTTGTTGTGTCTTGTGCAGACGGCGGATAGCTAGACTCATTTTTGAGAAGTCATGGCATGACAGTGCTCTGAGGTGAATTACAAATAGTGTAGGGAGTTGATCGGTATCCATGGAGAGCTACGATGATGAGCTATACCCACCCATTATGTAGGAACCTTAGAAAACATCCTTAAGAGATGTTTTCCCTTTTTTCTATAATTCCATTTTAGTTGGGCTGGTATTTTAGCCCCTTTACTTTTTGTACTCACTTTTACACTGAGTGGTGGTTTGTAGTTGTGGTTATACCATTCTTCTTTCATTATATTTACTTGTACGTAGTGTTCCCTATCTGTTTGTGTTTTGGTTTCTGATGAAATGCCTTCTGATTTTAGGGATATTCCTTTCCGATGCAAGTTGCCAATCCCTGCCCTATGGAAGGCGGGTTTGGGGTAGTCCCGACATGGGACCTAGGGGATGAGTCTTGAAAATTTATAAATAATTATCCAACTTAATAAAATAAGGAATAACCATTGATAAATCCCCAAGATTCATCATGACATACAAATGTTGACCAATGATGTGTGGAAGGCTCATATCTTTCCTCTAGAACTCCTTTGACCAAAATCCCCTTGAATTGACCATCAATTCCAGTCTAATCCTATTGAATTACTAGGAAAATACTTCTAAAAGGAATTTTTCAAATGATAATAAACAAGCATAATTTATCCACCATGGAAGGCTTGACCTGAGGGGAACCCCACTATCCCCTGGTCTAGGGTAATAAAAGGATAGGGGGAAACCTGCCTCTCCTCCCTCCCTCGCATCAAACCTTCTTTATCTGTTTGCATAACCTGTTCTTCGTCATAGCACATTCTTAACTTCCACCAATCCTTGGATTCTTTTGTTGTGATTAATTGTATTTTTTTTCATGAATCCCCACCTCAACACTACCCTCTTTCATCCACCGGCATTGTCCACCATGGAAGTACCCTTCAGGTGCTCCTTTCATCTCTCCTCGACATCATTCTTTTCTAGCTTTATCACAAACATTGTCGCATTCCCCCACCTATCCTCATTCTGATATGTGACAAACTTGAACATACCATGAAACATTGAAATCAGAAATCCTAGGACTATATCTATGAGAATCACATGTTTTCTTGAGATGATCGTAGTCACTGACTGCAATCTGGTTTGGAGTTTGGAATCTGGTTTGGGGTTCACAGTCTGGTTTGGGGTTCCCAATCTATTACATGACTACAATCTATTTTTGGGTCCACAATCTGTTTTGGGGTTCGCAATCTACTACATGGGATATCCATTTCAATATTTCAGTATCCCCACCTCCATAGCTGGTAAATTCAATTCAACTATTTTTTTTGTTATGATTATCGGTGTTTGTTTTTAATGAAAGGGAAACATTTTCATACCCTATCTTGGGAAATCATTCATCCTGGGTCAGCCTTGCTCCTTAGGAATCCTACATCCACGACACCATAAATCCACATGAATCAAATATAACACCACTATAATTTGGTGGAATTTTAATTAAATCCATAGATGAAACCATTCAAAATTAGTACCACAAAGTGAAATAGAGAAGATGGGTGGAGAAGATTACAAAGCTTTATTATGGTAAAAAAACGTCCAATAAACCTCTAATAAAGGGGAAGGGGGGATCAAAATAGGGGAATAATGGGGGAGTGTGCTAAAAAAATTACCACTTTAAAGATCCTACATAACTGAAAGAGGAATAACCAACCCTTAAGTAATAGGTCCGACCCTTCTAAAAAAATATGACTGAATGACCATTTCAACATAGACCATGGGGGAATTGATTAATTATCCACTTATATGGTTTTGTTGTAGAATTACATAATGGATTATATAATAAAAATAAACCCTATAAAACACCCATATAAATCTAACCACACATTGCAGCATGACTAGGGAATCAAGGCACAACCAACCACCCAAGGGAAACTTGATAAAACTGCACCAAGGAACCATTTATGATGAAAACATTTGGTTTTAATGTGACATATTCTCCTCTAGTCACATTTATAAAAAAACCTCAAATTATTTGTGTGATTTCACCTAACACAATAATTTAATCTTATGAATCAAACAGACCATTCCATAATGATCTTTTTTGTATAATGATTTAAATATCCCTTCATTCATCCCAGATAAAACATCTTGAAAACTAGTCATAATTGAATCAAACATCTTGACATGGCTTTCACCATTATATATTGATGAATAACTGACTATTATGTATTTAAATTTTCTCACACCATGACCATATTCCTTTTTTATTTCACCATTTTTTTATGATACTCCACCTATCAACCTTTCCATAATTTACCGTGGGTTTCATTTGTTTTTTAGTCTTTTTCAACAATATATCAACATGTTGAATACAACCTTCTTTTATGCTTCATTTCAGAAGTAGAAAACATTTTATATCATTTGTGGATATTTTATAAATACAAAAAATATTTGGATGGCATCCTCAAGATAATTCTATACAACTGGTTTTTATATGAAGATAATAGAAAACCCAATTTAAAATGCTTTATTATTTACCAATTTTATATATATAGGAAAATGTTATTTAAAATATTATTTTTTCAACTAGTATATATCAATCTCTTTCCTTATTTAATAATAGTTATGTGTTGTATGTTTTTTTAATATTGTGTTGGAACATTGTGATATATAAGGAAAATTGATGTATTACATTACCGAGGAACACACCTGAGTATGCAAAGGGTTTGGATGTGTTTTTATATTTTAAAATTTCAAATCAATCTGATGAAGGGATAACAAGATGTCCAAGTCCTAAATGTAAATTTAGAATATGATAGAAGAGAGTTGATGTTTATGAACAATTGATATTGAAGCAATTCCCTAGTCAATATTTTTGTTGGATTTGGAACAGATAATAAAATGTTACAAAAAGGTTGAGCACTGATGTCAATCCCTAGAATGAGCTCCAAACATCGTTGACAATGTAAAATGAAATAAAAAACCTTATAAATTATGCATTCATAATTGAAAGACACTAACATCAACATAAAAATATTTTAGAACCACTAGTTGAGCGTGCTACAAATTGCAACATGACAAGTGATGTTTTTGAAACTGTAGGACTATCAGATCAAGATTATAACATATAATTGGATCCTCCACTTGATTATATGGAGAATAATGTTATAAAAAACATCATTGATATAAATATGTTTGATGGTTTGGTTGACTATGAAAATCAAGAGTTGTATAGTGGATGTTTGAAATATTCAAAACATTATTTTCTACTAAAGTTGCACCATATCAAATGTCCTATGTAGAAATAGAAATAAGGAAATGTTATTGATATTGGAATTATTGTGTGATTCATTTCCTGAAGAAAACATCCCCATGTATTTTTATGATATGAAAATATTTTTTAACATGCATGATATTAATTATATAAAAATACTTCTGTGTCCCAATGATTATATGCCTTATTGGAGAGAAGATTCAAGTAGACAGGATTGCAGAAAATGTTCTTCTTCTAGATGGAAGACAATGGGTGATATTGGAAGTCAGAATCAACATAATACCATATAGAATAAGAATAGAAAAAAACATGAAATGGTTTTTCATTTCATTTATTTAAAGCCTCGATAAAATGATTATTCATGTCATCGAAAACCACCCAACACATAAAGTTGAATTCTGTAGATAATAACAATGATGGGTTAATGAGACATCCATGAGATTCAAAATCATGGATGAAATTTGATTCAATACATCCAAATTTCTCACATAATCCTAGGAATTTTATATTGGGATTGGTTGTCGATGGATTCAACCCATATGGGACATTGAGAACCAGTTATAATATTTGGCCAGTTGTTTTGATCCCTTACAATCTGCCTTTGTGGATGTGTATGCAAAAAAATATATTTTATCATTTTGATTATTATTCCTATAAAACAATTTCTGGAAATGATATTTATGTATACATGCAACCTCTAATTAAATAATTGTATGAGTTATGGAGAAACAGTGTTGTGACATATGATGCTTCTTCTAAAATAATGTTCATAATGCATACTGCTCTAATGTGGACCATTAGTGACTTCCCTGAACTTGGGAATTTTTATAGTTAGAAAAATTACATGGGTTTGTCTTGCCCTCTTTGTAACTTTTATTTTGGGCCCAAACGGCTACCTCATAGTAGAAAATGGTGCTTAATTTTCCATCAAATATTTCTCAATGCATCTCAAAGATTTCGGATGAACAGGTAAAAATTCAACAGTTTGGTTGATCATAGACCACCTAAAAAGTTTTTTACTTGTTCAGAAATATTGGTATAACATGGAAATGTTGAAATATAATTTTTTAAGGTGATTCATTTGAATGATAGTGTGAAATGAGTTCAAAGTGCATCGTCTTGTGATATCGGCATGGAAAAATGGAAGAAAAAAGTATATTATTCAAACATCCGTATTTGGAAATTAATTTGTTGCAGAATATTCTTGATGTGATGCATATTGAGTAGAATGTTTTTGAAAATTTTATCTTCACATTGCTTAATGAGAATAGAAATTATAAGGATCATCTCAATGCTCGGAATTACTTAAAATCAATGAACATAAAATGTGATCTCTGGCCAGATGAAAATGAAAATTATGCTCTGGAAATTTTTGCAATGAAAAATAGGGATAATGATACATTCCATAGAATTTCAAAGCATGTGAAGGTATATGATGGATATTCATGTAACATATCTAGGTGTTTTTACTTAAACCATCATATGATACATGGATTGAAAAGTCACGATTCACATATTTTTTTACATTAGTTACTACCATTGGAATTGTGTAAATTATTACTTGAAAGGTTACTACTATTGTACTCCAATTCTGTAAATTTTTCAGAAAAATATGTGAGAAATATCTACATCTATTTGATATTGACAACCTTCAGGATATATTTTTATTGAAACTTTGTGAAATGGTGATGATCTTTTCTCTGTCATCTTTTACTCTCATGATGAATTTAACTATGAATTTGGTTGAGGAATCTAAATTAGGAGGCCCCATACGTTACTAATGGATTTATCCAATTGAGAGGTACTTTATTTATATGTTTTTAAGTTATGTAAACAATTCATGGAATTTAATTAAATACATAATTATGTTTTTCTTTATATTAATTCATAGATGTCTTGAGAATTTGAAATCATACGTGAGAAATAATGCTCAACCTGAAGGCACTATTTCTGAAGGCTATTAGGCATAGAAGTGTCTTACCTTTTGTTCTAGATACATGGATGATATTGAGACAAGACTTAATTGAGTTGGATGTTTTGAAAACACATCATCTCAATCGAATATACTTGGGAAATCAAAAATATTTCCTACTATTAGGCGATCAGTTGGGAAGACCTCAAATGTTACACTGACAGAAATTGAATTATTACAGGCAATTAGATATGTGCTGTTGAATAGTGAAATTTCAGATCAATTTATTGAATAGTTGGGGATACAAACAAAAAGTTGTATGAGAGGCTGAACATGAAATGATAATTATATAATAGAAGAAGTTAATAAAGAGCTTGTAGAATGGTTTTCACGACGTGTAAGTTCATAAATATTGCAATAAATATGGATATTAGGTTGAATCATATATTTTGTAAATATATTTATGTATATTTATTTTTTATATCTTTAATACTGATATTCGAGCAGTGTTTCCAGAATATTTTATGTTTCTTTCTTAAGGTCCTATAAAAATAGTTAGAAAGTTCGACACTTGTTACGCGAAGGGCTTTAGATTTCAAAAAGTTAATTGAGAAGAGGTTTTGAAAACAAAGAATAGTGGTATATTTCAATTTTATGAAATGGGATAATATTGAATATTGACTGATAATATCAAATTAAACTACCATGGGAATTTTTTAGTTGTTTTATTCAGATTCATATGGGTCGATATTATCAGAGGTGTTAAAAGATATTCCTTACAATTTACTTCTGTGTACTTCTCTCGCATGATGAATGTCAGTGATCATGAATTTAATGATCTATATATCTTATTATCGCAAGAAAAAATTTTATTTAATGTGAATGATATTGTGGATGATGGGTATAGTGTAGTTTCACACATAAAACAAAGATATTTGTATGATATGGGTGATGAAGTGGAAGATTTGACCACTTAAATTGAATCTCATATTCAGTAAGAAGAAGACATATTTTTCCATTATGATATTGAAAATATTATTCTAGCAAGAGTGGATAAAGTGGATGATGTAATGGAGCTGGAAACCAACATAATTGAAGTGGAAAATGATTGTGGGTATAGTTATGCATTCATTTAGAAACGAATTTTTTCACTTGTGAAGTTATTCATTATCATTGTTATGTATATCTTGTTTGTTATTAATGTGCATGGGTTGCAATAATTATTTTTCTCTCCATAATTTTTTTTGAAATATATTTTCTGAGCGTAATTTTATTTGATTAAATTTGAAGAATTCTAGGGAGGAATTTGGGTTCCACTTCTAGTTCTTCATGGGGATATTGGTGGGTGATTGTTATATGTACAAATTTTAGTATGAATAATTTTATTGCACATTTTTTATACTAACTATATATTCATAAAATATGGAAACAATGCAATTATGGAGAAAAATATAAAAACTTCATATATATGGAACCTGGCCGTAGAGAAGATAGATGCCCCATTTTATTCCTATGGGGTCCCTATAGAAGACGTTGGATGATTACACGGCCAAATTCTATGATAGTTAGCTACAGAGCATGTTTACCTTCTAATTACATATGATGTCTGGAGATTGTGCATCACTGTCAACTTGAAAAGAAAGGTGGATGTAAATTGTGTCTCTGGGATTTATTTTATGGTGTTATTAATTTAGTGGTTGTTGTAAAAATGGCTGATGTAAATAGGAATACCTATAATTAGCTCGTAAGATGGAATGTATGTGGATATATATATATATATATATTTGAATTGTATGTGTCTTTTGATTTCTATATGTACCCCCATCCTGGGTGATATGTGACTTTTGCACATGTTTTTCAAGGGTACTAGTACTACGTCAGTAGAATTAACATCTTTTTTTTAAATCTACCATTTGTGGTGGTTTAAACCACCATTAAATAATTGGTCAATATTTAACAGTATTTTAAGCCACTACTATATACATAGGCCATACAATTAATAGTGGGTTTCATGAATAAAATGGATATTTTTTAGCAGTGGTTAAAACCGTTGCTAAAGGCCCCTCATATTCAGTTATCATTTCGTAGTAAAAGGTATGGTTTTCGAGACATTTCCCATGGAAAAATGAATCTTTTTTTAGTTCTGGTTAAAACTGCCGCTAAAAAAACCTTCATTTTTTCTAGGGAAAACTGCCGATAAAATCACACCAACCACTGCTAAATGTGTTTAATACAACGGTTTCTAGAAATAGCGTTTAAATTGAAGAAACTGATGTGTATTTAATGATGACACCAAATTTAGCGTTGGTTTTTAGAAATTGCCACTGAACCTTAAGGTGGCGGTTTAAACAACCACTATAACAAAAAACAAGCACCGTTATTCGATGAATTTCTCGTAGTGGCATCATCCTTAATACCCTTATTTATTTCTAGGATATATGGAACACATTTTCTTTAATGAAATTTCAATACACCATTTTGATCAATATTAATCTTTGGAAACATACCATTCTTCATTGTGTCTATATCCTTTTTGTAATGAATGATTTTCACTTATAGCTTTCATGATATTCTCTACTAATGATAGTTTAAAAATAATTTGGGATAGGGTTTATAATGTCACATAACATACGATTATAATTTCAAAATTAACTTTGTCCATCATCAATGAATCTCCTTGAATCATATACATTGGAAACAGAAGTGGTTCATTCTTACATAATGCATGAACAAATTTGTTTGTTATTAGAGGGTGTTAATGAATTTAAAATTCATAATCTTTATAAAGTTCATACAATATATATTTTCTCATATTCAATTAATTTTTATTGAAAAAATACTTTAAGCATTGGTGGTTTGTGTATATTTAACATTTCTACCTATAATGACAGCACCTCCATAATTTCAGAGACAAAATTGTGTCATCTAACTCCATGTTATGTGTAGGGAAATTCATCTCTTGTAGTATTAACATTCAAGATGCATAAGAAATCACAGTGTTATTTTTCATAAGTAATCACCCTATACTGTTCTGATATGCATCAATATAAATAAATAATACTTCTATGAAAAATGATATATTTTACATAGGTGTAGTAACCAATATATTATGAATTTCATTAAATAATTTTTTTGTATCCTTTTTCTAGGAAAACAAATCCCCTTTTCGATTAAACATGGTTGGGGATTATAAATATGTGAAATTTATTCAAAAACCAATTATAATATCATTCTTAACAAAGGAAACTATGAATCATTTATACTTTTCTAAGATGAGTCCACTCGTCTACATCAATTGTAATTGTAGGGTTAACTGAGATTCTTTCATTGGGTACACTACACCCAAATAATGCATCTTTTTTAAAATATAATTCAAAACTTATTAACTTTCTCAATGGTTTTTCCTTCCATAATTTTCCCATTATAACATTTTGATGGTCTTCATGCTCCCCATCACTTTTGGAATATTTTAGAATATCATCAACATAAAAATTCTCATAACATATCAAGAAAGAAATTAATGACTCTGTTCATCAAATCCATAAATATATTAGGATCATTAATTATACTAAATGGAATAAAAAACATTTAATTTCCCATATATTTTTCAGAATTCATTCTTTTGAATATCTTATTTTGTGTCCCTCAGTTTATGGTACATAGATTAGAGGTCAATTATATAGAATAATTGATCCCTGTAAAGATTATAAAAAATCATCAAATATTGGGAGAGGGTACATGATCTTTACTATGTTCCTGTGTTTTTCTCTATAATCAATTCATAGCCACATTGATCCATCCATCGTCTTTATAAATATAAATGGTTCACCCTAAGGATACATGCATGGTTAGAAAAGACCATTTTTGAAAATATCATGATGTTGTTTCTTTATTCCTATAACTCCATATTTTTTATTCTATACGAGGTCATTAATATTGGATTAGAACTATATTTGAGTTAAATGGATTAATCTACCTCTGATTATAAAAAAGGTCTAGGTAAGTCTTCAGGAAATTGTTCCATTAATTCTTGAACAATGGGTACATTTTCTATATTTTTTTATTTCATTTATTTTTCCCTTTCACCAATATTCCTTGTAAATAAATAAATGGGAGGTCCTTATAAATAATGTTAATATCAGGATATCTTTACATTGAATATAACCATAGGAATTCCATTAATGACTACTAAAACATCATTGCATTATCATTTGATCTTATCATTATACATTGAGAGTAAGCATATCCCTAGTATATTATTGAATTCCTCCATGGGAATGAAAATTAAATTTTTGATGATATTGTACTCACCAAAGTTAATATTATAGTAACAATACAATAATGATTCCAGGATAATACTATTATCAGTCTTGACTGATAACTCTACTTCTAGTTATTAATGGATTTATTCTATATTCTTTGGAAACATATATGAAATAAAGAAGTGGGTAGAACCAAAAACAAACAAACTAGATTCAAGCTTTGGGATAAAAATGGATGTATATTCCACCATATCATTGGGTGACTCAACATTATCCCTCGTGATAGGAAATTCATAACCTTGTTCCAATAGTATATGATGGGAGCGATGGTGGTCACCCTCTATTACATTATGATTTGGAAATTGTTTGTAAAAGTTGCCATATTTTCCACACATGAAAAATTACACTTCCATTTGGGAATGAAACATCTTTCCAATATCGTTAGCACTAAGATGATGAGGCTTCACCTCACCTTGAATGATTCATGCTATATAGGGATAACTTAGTCACTGGTATAAATTTTGACTCCCATTAAATCAGATCCCCAAATGCTTCTTCCCACATTTCTTTCACATGGGATTTTGAAACTTATTTCCTAATCATCCATGATTAAAATTCTTCCCCCAAATAGGATATAAAACTATCTTATTTTAATTTTATCTATTGGGCCACTAAATCTATAAAAACATTAATCCATCCTTCTTGACACTCCGCGCCATATCCTCATATATTTCATAGTGTCAGTTTTCAAGATTACTCTATAAATGAGGTCTAATTACATCTAATAATTTATCATTATTTCACCTAGGTTCCATAATGAAGCTGCTATTTTATCAAGAAATTTGTGTAGAGTTAACCTAATATATTCCTACTGATTAATTTTACTTCTTCTTTAGCTATAGATGTTTCTTCTATATTTTTGTTCGTATCAAATTAGGATATTATTTATTGAAAAATATATACTGATCTCTTCCCATTCCATTGTATAGATATCCATTCTTGGCATCATGTTTTGAATTAGTTCCACCACTGATAAGCATCATCTTCTAAGAGGTATATTACCATGGTGAATTTATCATTCTCCAAACAATGGGGTGCATAAAATAGCATTTCTATAGAGATTATCCATTGTTCAGAAATCAATAGGTTGGTAGATCCACTAAAAAACATGGCAAATGATTCATGAAGGTATTAATAGAAAGTTCTTCCCTTCATGGTGAATATATTTTCTCAAATTTATTGATGTTATTTTTCATAACTCGAGTTAGTTGATTCATCACCCTCGTGAAGTTTTCTATTCTAGCTTCTATCGAAATCATACTAGTGCACCATCTATTCTCCTCATCATTTCCTTTCTTCCTCATTTTTCCTTATATTTTTTTAAAGAAGAAAATCATAGTGAGAAACATGTTAATTGTATGAATATTATAATTCCCAATGGATTTAATGTATTAAAACATCAAGTAAAAATATGTTCTTGATATCCTCTAATAATAATTAAATTTTATTTATATCAATCATAAAGGTTCATAAAAAGATTATGTTTAACCAAAAATTTCCCGTGGTATTTTAATACATAGTGTTGAACAAGGATCAGTGCCTTTCAATAGTTCTCCTTTCATTCTATATCAATGTGGTGTTATTGGATGTTACACCAAGGTACATCAATGCTAGTTCCAAATCAAAAATTAGTATACACACATATATGTATTTGTTTCGAATCCGTTTACATAATACTTACAAATATAATAGGATATTTTCATATATCCAAAATTTTCTAAATGGTTCAATATAATGTATTGATGTCCTAATTTATTCCAACAACTATGAATTCCTTTTTTATAATTTATGGAATCCATACATTTTATTACATAACATATCAATACATGGTATAGATAGAGGATCTATTAATGTTTAGTTTCATGGAAATAATGTACATAATACATGAAAAATTAAAATATTATTCTAATTAGACATGAATACACCTTTATGGGTTCATCCTAAGTTACTTTGAATGCATCTCATATACAATAGAGATACATAAAATGAAAGGGGTAAGTGTGAAGTATAGTAATGGATTAATCTCGAGAGACAACACTCTCTCATCCCTTCATCACACATGAAATCTAAATTTTTCAAAAAGTAAATATCTAAATAAATTCACATAATTCAAAATATTATCTCATAATACTTACAGTGGACATAATTTCATCCTAGGAATGATTTTGGTTAAAAACTATGGAGGATACTCAAAGAAGAAGTAACATTCATCAGGGATTATTTTTCAATTATTTCTTCTACCACATCCTTAAATTGTTATTATACCATGATAATATAGTAAAAATCGTATATTACACATAATATGATGTTTTATGTTATGTTGTTAACATAAAACCATCTTCACGCCCATATAATGCATTGTGAAATCATGATTTCTGTGTTTGGGAGACGACCCCCTTGCGAACTGATGTCAATTATTTTTCACTACCACCTCACACAGTTGGGTATTATGATGAATATAAAATATATATGTTATATTTATAAAATAATTGTTCAAATTTAGTCATCATATTAAATATATATATATATTTAAATTCCATTATATTTCGGATACGACAATGTCCATTGTGAGTACAATGGACTACCACCTCACAAAGCTATTTGATTTATTTTATGTAATGCATTACATGTAAGGCAATAAGGATAAAGATACCAAATATTAATAAAAATGATACATATGAAATAATTATGATATTAATGACATATTCATCATTCCGAGATGACAATATATCATTTTATTCCTTTCTCACTTAATGAAATATGTAACGTAGTTAGTATATTTGTGGACTGCTGCCTTCTAGAAGCAATGTGACTCTCTCTTTTCATCACCAATCCATATGGATGATATGTATAAGTATATTTAAATAAATAGTATTCAATTTATTATATTTTTATCATTATTTAATTATTGGATACAACATACCTTTTTTCTATAATGATCATTAAAAAATGGAAATGTTACTCATGTGTACGTTTGTACTACCATATTCTTGACCTTTATGTACTTAATTTTCCAAAACTATAATTAATTTTTGGTATTAAAATTATAGATTATCTATGAAAATATTAGTTATATAATCATTATTACTCAAAAATTGACCAAGATAAGATGATATTAGAAGTACAAAATGTTTCAAATCAAAACATATATAAAAAAATCTGTCATTATCAGGAACAAGACATTAACATTGAATTGTTAATAAAAATGTAACAAAAGGAATGATAATCAGTATCATGATTTGTTCCCAAAAGAAATATTCACAAATAGGATGTGTAAACCGAATCTATGTTTATTTTTAATGTGTTGTGAAGGATTGGGACAACACCTTGGTAGATTGAACACTCCATCAGGAAATGAAAATGGTGTGTGCGCAGCTTCACCGACGTTAGTCATACTTGGTGTGAAGAAGATGTAGTAGAAAAAATTCTTTCTTACAAGGATAAAATTGATTTAAAATTTGTTGTTTTACTGATCCCAATTATTTCCCCCCATATTGGGTGAAATTCAAGTTTTTGGAAGCACCCTTTTTCCATTTCTTCATACCTCCTTGATTCAAGGACGTCCTCCACCACCTCTTCCCCGGTACTCTTTTATGTCATAATGTAATTATTTTAAAAAATAAAATAAATATCCTTTAGTTGGTGATATATATATTTATATCTACATAATATATTTATAATAAATTTATATTTATTACTCATGATTTTTAAAAGTGTTTTAAGGAAGTTGAGACTTATATTTTTGGATTTTCTAGTCTCACTATTATTTCTAGGAGACACATGAAAATTCACTGCTCTTTTTTTGTATGAGGTATATACTGAACCTATGAAATGTTATATAATTAATCAATTTATTTTAATGATATTTAATGATTCATTTTATTTTATTGATTATGATTTATTATTATTCAAAATATTACTATAATGGTAAGGGGATTTTTCTCTATTTGTATTTTTTGAGACACACGTCATGTTATTAGCATATATTATTTGACAAGGTGTATATAAGTCCCCATTACATGTAATATGAAGAAATTATTTAGGATTATGACAGTATATATTCTATTTAATTTTAATCCTTTATGTGTATTAGGATTCAATGTCACCATTGTGGTAATTATTTTTTCTTACAATCTCATCGTTTATCGGGATTGTTTATGATTATGTTTCTATTGATAAAAACATATGATATATATCTTTGAAAAATCATGAATTTACATATACTCTATTTACTCATTATATTTTTATGTAATAGTATACATTTTCCACTCTTTGGTAGATAAACTATATCTTAAATATTATTACAAATATTTGACAATATTTATCTCTTTGGTCAAATAACTTTTTTCACCAAAATCTACATTTTCAAAAAAAAATCATTTTTTTATTATTCTCCAAATAAATTTAAAAAAAAACCATCTCCATATTTTTATTTCTAATAATAATTTTTTGAAATGAATCTTTATGTAATTTTCTAATAAATGATCAATTTTATTTTACGGAAAATGTGAAAGAAATAATTATATTAATGTGAATGGAACAAATGAAAATTACCTTCATGATAACCATTTTTATTTCAATTAACATTAAAAAAATTATCTTATTATCAAAGAAAAATAATTTGAAATTTTTTATCAATTAGATATTGTTTTGAACAATGTAATGGATATTTTCCTCTAGATATGTTATAATTGATATATAAAAATCCTTTTCCATATTGGATTATATCTTTTGATGTTACGTATGCCATAATGGTGATATAATCCAAGGGTACCACTCTTATTCATTCCCTAAATGGTTTATGATCATGACTGAATGATGTTTATGAAACATGTTTTGCTTCCATGGGTTATACAATCATAAAATTCTTATGAAACAAGATTCTTTTTCAACAGGTTGTGCTATAATAAAATTAATGCGAAAAGTTTCTCATTTTTTTTGTTATGATATGATAAGTGATATTATGATCTTTTGGATCCCATAGATATTGCTTTCATTGTGATTCTTATGGAAGTTATAACTCCCTCAATGGCATTGGTTGAATAGGAATAACTTATAAGTGAATATGTTATTCTCAAACATTATTAAATATTAAATATTTTATACATGAACTTGATTACATGTTCATAATGTTATGAAGTGACATTTCTTTTATATTCATAACATAATGTTTGGACCTTTATTTCATGTCCATAATGTTATGCATATATATTTCTATCATTTCCATAATCTTATGGGTGGACATAGTTACATGTCCATATATTTATGTGAGGGAATGATTTTATGTCTATAATTACTAATTTAACCTTTCTATATTTATCAATGTTCACAATGATATAAGTTGGTGTGTGTTCCCCTAATATATGCGGCGAAAGTGTTTTGGGCCTGAGAGGTTCCCGGAAATGATGACCAGAAGAGAGACATCATTCACACACAGAAATGAGAAGTGGGCATGCAAAAGTCCGGGTTGGCGCGCAAAAGGAATTGTGCATGAAAAAAATGATGGGTCGGCACACAAAAGGACTTGCGCACACAAAAAAGGTTGGACTAGCATGAAAAATGAATTGTGTGCCGAAGAATGGGTTTCACACAATTGGAAGGAATTTTGTGTGGGGGAAGGGGCTCAATGAGACATGGAAGAAGATCAAGCCTAAGGGGTCTCGCACAAAGGAGAACCACTAGGCGACCGGGCACAAAAAAAATTAGTATCTGAAAGCCATCTTTTGCGTGAAATAGTGGTGAATTTCTCTACAGGGGAGACTTTTTAGATTCTTCGGGCCTTGGAAGTCGAAGGGATGGCCATCTATTTATAGGGACTCGGGATCACAGTTTCGCGTGGAAAATAGGAAGGCGTGAAATATTGCGCGTTGGGGCATCGATAGCGTGTAAACCAACCGCGCGGGGCGGTGGCATGCAATGTTTTCATAGTCACGTGGAAAACTCTCGTGAAACCTAATGTTTTCTTCATGTGGGTAATCCTTTTTTGTGAAACTGATAATTTTTTTCATGTCGCCCCTCTGGGCCCCCCAAAATAGATCGCTAGTTCCAAATTTGGAATAGCATTGTCGCGCCCCAACCTGCTTCAGCTCTTGATAATTTTTTGACATCTACAAATTCCCCCCATTGGAATCGGATCGGCGAGGGGATGAAAAGGTCATATTCCGAGGGAAACGACAAGATACAAGAATACCTAGGGCCATCACGTTCTTAAAACTAGAGAGGCGTGAAAAATCGATCGGGGGCATGTAATCCGCTTTTCGCGCACTCGTGGAAACTGCTAACCACACCTATAAAATACCATATGAGCCCTTCATTCCATACATATTTTTCTCATGTGATAGGCCAGAAGCTCTCATGCATGAAAAAAATTTCCTCTGCCTATGAGAAAAACATTGCGGTTGAGTGTAATTTTCTGTGGTCATTCGTCAGTTTACACGCTAACCATGGATTTTCCACGCCAAATTCTGATTTTTCGCACAAGCTGCTAATTTTCCATGCTAGGATCAAATTTTTTCATGTCAGAATCTGTTTTTTCATGCCAGCATCAGCTTTTTAATGACAACATCTGTTTTTTTCGTGCCGGCTTCTCAAAACCTTGTCGGCGGGAGATGGCCGCCAATCAGGCCAACACTTAGAGGGAAGCTGCATCCACTACTCAAAGTGATCAGATGGTCACCAACCCTGAGGTTTATGGTTCTTGAAGGATCGTATCCAACAACCATACTCTATTCAACATGTTGACCCCATCACAGAAGGAGTATGAACTATCTTCCAACCTGCTGATATGGGACTTCAGTATCTTAGAGGAGATACCTATGCCAAGGTTTGAGGTCAACACACGGTTGTTGTGGGTCACCTGCGAGGATGACCTACCCCTGTATATATCACCTTCAATGGACATCATTCAAGAGAAACTAGACACATGGACTTTTATGTCATGAATCCCAGGACCAGGACCATCTCCGGGAGAGGCCCTGTCGCAGAGAATTCTCCAGCCCTTTACGCAGTCACCTTCCATCAGAGTGTTACTAACGAGACCAAAGGCTAGCTGTGGGATTGGGATCTGCAGTCTGGGGGGAATTTCACCAATTAATGGACCTAGGAATATTGGGTTCATCAGACATGTGACCATTTTGGGGCCGAACTGTGGCACATTGGTTTGTTCGAGGTGGTGTGGATGTCGGAGTTTCACTTCTATCTCCAGCCTGAGCTCGGGCAAGAGTTGTTAACTCGATGGTCCCCTTATACAAATACCTTCAATATTCACCATGGGTAAGTCGGTATTAGCCTCTAGGACATTCATTTCCTCAGGGGTATCCCTTTGGATGGGTGCTAGTATGATAAATTCCTCCCAGTGAGGAATACCAGGGGAGACAGATCACGAATTCCCATGCTGACATGGCACCTGCTGGAGCTGGCCAAGGAGAGGATGGGTGTCACGGATTTTTTGAAGGAAATTGCTTAAAAGAAATGGTTTATCTTGTTCCTATAAAAAGATCTGAAGGTCAAGATGTCGGGGCAAGGGAGATGGTGTCCGACCGCAGCCCAGAAGAGTAAAAGCAGATCGTACTGGAGGATCCTGGGGGAGGGGGACTATCAGACATGGGGATTCAGCATAAATGAGAGTTGGGAACCGAACATTCAGTACGCCAGATTTCTTGCCACATTTCTGAGTGGGTGGCTCTTGCAGGTGAGGGACTCAAGGACGGGAGTTCTTCTAAGGACCCTTGTGATGGTTGGCATCATGGTCGCTAATCAATGGTTTAATCTGGGAGTCCCTATGTTGGCCCATCTGTACGCCACATTGGGATGCATTTAGAGATTAGGGTCACCGAGGAGGATCTGTGGCCCTTTCCAAATCATTTATGTCTAGGTCGCGGCTCATTGTGGTGGGTATACCGTTTTGAACTCCATTTATCCTCTAGATAATGGCCTGCAACCTTCCTTGCTGAACATTTTCTGGGTCATTCTGTTAGCTCTCAATGAGGATGGAGTAAGGATCAAGATCATCAATCATGTCAACATCACTTTCATCCCATTCCCCACCCTGGCTTTTTGGATGATAGATAACAAGAAGGGATCAATGGTGCAAATGGAATAAATCCAGAGCATCAGAGGTGGGGTGCTCATGGCTCGAATTGATGGGAAGATCTTTTCTTATCCCTACTTGCCATCCAGGTTTTTCAGGAAGTTTGTATGCCTTCAACGGATGCCGAAGAAGGTTTACACATATGTTCGATAAGAGAGTCACCCCAGTTTTCTTCACCAAATGTGGCTGATATTCACATCCCTGGGTTCTGATGATTTCATTACCATTCCCCCCACAAGAGTTGACACTAGCCTCTCAACAAAATATGTCAAACATTGGGCTATAGAATACCCCAAGGGACTTTTTCAGAAGGGAATTCGGCAGCTCAAGGTAGCCAGTGTAGAACCTGGGCAGTGAGAGAGCAGACAGAGTGTCGTTGGGAAGGAAAGGTCGAAGGCACGTCATAAAAATAGGCACATATAGTCCGGGTCTTCAGAAGTGGGGACATCGCACGGCGCAGCTGGACCCTCGTCGCCTAAGGGGAGAGGGGCTCATGTAGCGGCCAGGGAACTTTGTGGGAAGCAGATAAGGTATCTGCTTCATACTTCCCATGACTCAATCTTCCTGGCTCTATGTTCAGCCAGGATAACCCTACGACAGTCGATGGGTACCGAAGATATTTGGAAAAAGATAATGCGAGACGAAATCCAGCTGTCAGAGGTAGGACTTATTCAGGTTGTTGACAGGGTAAGCATTCATCGTCAGCATGTGTATCTGACGGCCATGGATGTGTATGCACACCAATGAGGTAGGAATGAGGAGCCATCTTTCTTGGTGAATTTCATGCTTAGCCAGGAGCATGACCCTGAAAAGATTCCATCAGAGGATGATGACAGTGATGATGTGTCGGGGGCGCTGAGATGGAAGAGAAGGAAGAAGGAGAAGGTTAAGAAGGGGGTGATGGAGAAGAGGATCATGAAGGTGGAGGGTCTCAGGGCGGCGTCCCACCAGGGGAGTCTCCGGGAGAGTTGAAAAATCATTTTCTCTGATATGGATATAACTGAGCTGCTTGAGGTACATTTCAGCCCTTATATATCCTTTCCCCTCATCATCTTTTCTATCCCTCAATTAGACCTCCCCTTCATGTTCAGGAGAATATGGGCATCGACCAAGGGACTCCATTTGATGGGGAGGAGGCACCGGTAGAACAAGGTGGGGATCCAATGCCCATTATTGAACTGAGGAGTGCTGAGGGATCCCCCATAATGGCAGCTTTTGTAGCGGCTAGAACACTGGAGGTTGATGCTTTGGGATCCTGTATGTTTATTACATCAATGTCATTTAATAAATGTTGGATAGCTCTGTTGATTAGGGTGTTCATTTTTTGTGCAGTAATCACATCCTTAGAGGCTCGTCGGGCTGCCCATCCCGGGTCACCTGCGATTGATTCAACTGCAAATGCATCATCCCACACTTCTCAAAACGAGATGGCCCCGATGCTCAATGGGAAAAGGGTTGTGGACATCAGGGGAACCAATGTTGGGGTGGGGCTGGAAGATGTTGAAGAAAAAATTGGGACCACGGCAAGATAGGAAGATCACCCAGTCATTGAAGAGCCTAACCCCATGGGAAAAACACCAGAAGAGGACCCTGCTGCTAGCCTATTGGCTGCTTTCCATGACTATCGGCCAGCAGACCCTGAAGAGATCGATGATTCAGACTCAAAGGTGGTCAAGGATAGTCGGATGATGCAATGAAAAGGGTTTAAGTGCATCAAGCGCTTTCTCGATCAGCCTCAGATGGAATGGTTGAAGCTGATGGGGTCACTCTACACTTGGATGCGCTTTCTCTATGCTGGAGGGGTGGATTCTCAATGCCCTTATTCGACTGTCTGTGACTACATGGCTGAGAAGCTACATGAGACCAGCCGACGCTCTGACGTTTACCAGTGTTTGGAGGAGTCATGTAGTACCCAAGCATTCATCCAGGTAGAACAAGAGGCATGATGTCATAATGAACAGGTTAAGTAAAAGGAAATATTCATTACAAACTGTTCTGAACTTGTGGAGTAGTTGAGGGCCCACCTGGAAGAGGCCCAAGAGAAACTAGTGGAAGTGGGTCACCAAATATCCGCACTTTAGACTGAACAGGCGCAAGCACGGGCTAGGGTCAGTGGATTGTACTCTGCGGCCGCTAATGAAGAGAGAGTCCTAAGGGGGCGAGAAGCAATCCTGGAGGCTGCCAGCCAAAGTGTAGCGGTGCTGGAACGGTCCATCCATGATGTTGACCCTTAAGGACCCTATTTTGGCCGAACTCATAAACTCATTTCTCCTTATTTCTTCTTATTCTAAACTCCATGTATGGATAAATTTATTTAATTTTCCATTTCATTTAATGCATTCAACCTCTATCCTGGAATAAATAAAAATACATTCTTATGCTCCTGTGGGTCGCACCCAATGTGAGAAACAAGGGATGTTATTACTTCGCATGATCGTGGGAGCGTCATCTAAGCTCTGAGCATCTGGGGTTTGGAAAACCGGCATGGATTTCCAGGAGGAAATTGGAGAGACCTGACTGGAGAATGAAGATCTCGGAACAGCCGAATTACCGTTTTCCCAGTGTTCTCTTGTGCATGAATAGGATAACACCAAGGGTGCTGGAATCAATCCGAACATATAATAATGGAAGGTGTGAATAATGATACCCAAGATTTGGAACACTGTGGGGGTGGCATGACAATAAAGAATAACGGTTGACCACATTCAAAACATAGTATCTTTATTGTGCCATCCTGGAATGGGGATAGAAAATGGGGTCCGACCGCTGACCATGTTCAAAACACGGGGCCTGACTCAAAATGTAATCTATTAGCCTTCCAGAATGTTGGACCAGGAAAATAGGCAGGCTATAGGCCGAGCATCCATACTGTTAGTGGTTTCCCTTAGAAATGAAAGAGGATGAGGGTCCGAATAAGGGGCATCCAAAACGTGGAATGTGGAGTGATGGTTTGTTCGAACAGAATCCAAAAATCTCAAAATTACACCACTATGGTGGAAGCACATTAGATGGGTGCATCAGTCTGATCATGGATCATTCCAATTTCTTAGATAGGACCTCTCTAGAGAGGGAGTTTTCACTTCCCAATGTCATCGAGGGGCATCCCGAACATGTTTAGGTCAAAGCTATAGTAACGTGGTTCCACACAAGGGGTCAGGCTGAGGGGCCAGAATTAATGTGGAATAAGATTTATGATTCCTGGGGCAGGACCTGGGGTGAAATTCTTTGGTGTCTCTACATATCCCATTAGTATGGGAATCAAGCCATACATAGTTCATAACATGTGGGTGCACTTTAGCATCTCACGTCAAGGAAAAAGACTGGTTTTAGTTTATGGTCATAGAGCTCAGACCATAGATGGTAGGAAACATGGGAGACACCTGGTGGCGTAATTATAAACCCCGACGTGAAGGGGAACATGGGGTCTCGACCACCACGTGTTTCATGGGAAGTTTTTAGGTCAAGGGGCCCGAAAAAAGACTTAATCTAGGCCTAAGGAAAGGTGCACTGATATTCCTATGTACCCCATGAGGATGGGGATCAAGCTACACATAGTTCTATGAGGTTTCATATTAAGGTAACAGTGCCAGGAATAAAAGGGGTGTGCAGGTGTGGTCCTCACACCAAAAGAAGTAGAATTCGATAAATCTTTTTTTCATTTATGGTGAATGGTTTTTTTTTGTGAAGCGATAGGCCTAGGATAGCAAGTTCCAACATTTCCAAAAGAATCAAGTCGTATGCAGGCATTGACAAATGGTATGGTGTATGACCAATACAAAACATGGTGTCCCCTTGAGTGAGGACATCATGGTGCAGTGTCATTTTTCATCATGTAGTCAGGACGATAATGTCACAGTTTATGGCCATGTGATGGCACCAACCATTAATTTTAATGTCACGTGGAACATACATAGTAGGAAAGAGGCTAATGGGGGAATGTGCAATGTGCAAGAAAACAAATCCGACGTGAGTGAGGACATAATCTCATACCACATAGTACATGATTCCGTGAAAGAAAACTCAGGCCAAGGGTCCAAAATAGAGGTAAGAGGGCAAGGGGAAAGAGAAACTAGATCCCAATTGAGCTGGACCCAAAAATGAGACGTATGGGAGTTCCTACATATCCCATGAAGACGAGAATCAAGCTATACGTAGTTCTCCCAAAGGGGGAAATATGAAAAGATCTTAGTTTAAGGTCTTAGAACTACGACCATGGAGAAGCAGGACTATCCCATGTAATGGTGGACCATAACCCAATCCCTAAGTCTACATGAGTTGAACTCGGTGTAGGAAACAAGGGTGGATAATGTATTGACAATACATGAAATACATACAAAGGGGAAACCGGTGTAGCCCCGAATGATCACCGTATTGTGACTTTTCCTCCTAACATGTTGATTCTTACTAAGGAATATTAACAAGAGTTTTGAAGTTCTACTTGTACATGATAAGGTGGAGAAGGATTTGAATCATGTAACAAACATTTTGGGCTTAATGGGAGTTGGTGTGACGAAGGAGGATGACTGTTGACCATGTTAAAAACACATCATCCATATCGCTTTAGCCTAAAATGGGGACAATCAAATGAGCATTGACCACTGACCATATTCAAAATATGGGATTTGTATTGATTTTTTGTCTTTGACCCTTGAGGACGTTGGACGATAATGGTAGGAGAGCCCTTGGTCCTAGCATCCATTCCACATGGGGGTCCCTTAGTTTGTGAAAGGTGATGGAAGCCCCAATGAAGGGGAACACGAAGCCTGAGAAATAAGTGAAATCATGTTTGAGTAGAGTCTGACATTCCAGGTACTAAACCAGAGTAGCCTTAGGAACATTGGTGAATCACCAAAGAGGGCCGAGGGGGTCATCTTGAGTACGACCGATTTGAAAAGACTAAGATAGTGCAAGGGGTGGAAAACTCGTAGAAGGAGGAGGCAAATGGCATGGTTGTTACAACACCTGACGTGAGTGAGAACATAATCCCATACCACACCATGTATTCCTCTCTATGAGGGAATTCGGGCTAAGGATCCAAGATGGGGATGGACCCGAAAACGAGATGCTCGAGAAGTCCTACGTATCCCAGGAGGATAGGAATCAAGCCACATGTAGTTTTTGAAATGACGCGCACAGGGGTAAGATACCCCAATGAGGGGGTTCTACAGCACGGCGAGTAACCCGGCGTGAATGAGGACATTATCCCATAACACACCATACAATCTTAAATGGGAACATGGGTTGGGGGCTCAAAAAGGACAAGGGGCCTGAGGCTGGGCCTTGGAAGGGAAGTCCCCGTCAATTTGCAGTTTAACGTCTGGAAATGAGGAATAAGTGAAGCGTAAGATACCCCAAATAGGGGGTGTACAGTGCGGCAAGAAACCCGACATGAATGGGGACATAATCCTATTACACACCGTACAATACTAAATAGGAACATGGGTCGGGGCCCCGAAAAGGCCAAGGGGCCAGAGGCTGGGCCTCAGGTGGGAAGTCATATGTCCTCTTTTTCGGTTACCACCTCATCAAAGCTCCTAATACCATGCGAGTAGTGCTCGGTGTGGGAAACAAGGAGTCGGTCTCATCTCTCCTCGTCCTATGGGGGTCTAATAGCTGGCCTTTCCCAATGGGACTTCATTGCATAGAGATACAACAAGGAAGAATGAACCACTACACTCAATGTTTGGGAAATTTTTGGGTGGTTCTTATGACGCTGGATAGCTGTTGACTATGTTCGAAACACAACGTCCCCATAGTGACATAAAATGGGAACAACATATGAGCATCTACTACTGACCATATTCGTAATGTGGGACTTGTATTGGATTGTTTCTCAACATCCTTGAGGGAGTTGGCCTGAAGCGGTAGTAGATCCCTTAGGCCTAGAATACATGCCATTCTGGGGCCCTTCTAGATGGGAAAGGAGATGGAGTCCTAATTAAAGGAGTGGGTGAAGTATAGCTATACCCATTTATGAAGGAGGAAAACGTCTCCATGGAGTAGGACGTATGGCCGGATCGAGATGAGCTCGATGTGAATTGAGGAAAAATTCGGCACCCCACCATATGTCTTAACTCGAGGAGAGATATTTCAATTTCTTTTGGTCCAACAGACGAAATGTCCAGGCGTTCTTACGTATCCCATAAGGATGGGAAACAAGCCATACGTAGTTCTTGAATGCCATGTAGTTTAAAGTCATGTGGTGAGGAAGTGGGAGGATAGAAGAATGTGGAGCAGGCACATGGTACGACCGTTATAATCTTGGCATGAGTGGGGAAAAGGAAGCTTACACCATATCATGCAAGGACCCTCTGAGAGAACTATACCCAGGGGAAATAGTCAAAGATAAGAGATGGGGTTAGGATCAAGATGAAATTCTTGATCATTCCTATGTGTCCCATAATGATGGTAATCGAGCCACACATAGTTCTCAAGATGCATTTTAACGTCGTGCAGGACAATGCACAGTTTAATTTCATGTACGAATGGACATTTTAAGGTCATCTTGGACCACTGTGCAGTTTAGGGTTATATGGGACCATCTATTTTAAGGTCATGTAGGAGAATTAGGCTCAGGAAATGTATTTCTTGAGGAACAAGGAATTGGTGGGAGGCGTTATATGCTCACAATCCATGGTTACCAAAGAGTGTGCATCATTGGGGTAAACCCTGTGAATTTCGTAATGTCTTTACCATTTGGGCTCCAACTTGGGTGGTTTCCTACAAGGGATCATTGGCGCCCTGAGGGTCAATACCAGGTCGCCTTGTAAGAAAGAGTGGAGGTGAACCTTCTTGTTGAAGGCTCTAGTTATCTTATTCTGATGACTTTCAAGATTGTGCAGGGCATGAAGCCTATTCTCGTCAAGTGCTTCCAATTCATCCAGAAGAATTTCGACCACCTTATCTGGCACCTGATGGTCGTTGACCATTGTGTGTAACGAAGGTAGCTAGGTCTCGATGGGTAGGACAGCCTAGGCTTCGTACACCAAAGAATATGGGGTCACCTATGTGGAATTGTGAGTCATCATCTGATAAGCCCAGAGGGAATTGGGGAGCTTGTGCGGCTAAATCTTCTTATTCTGACCAACCATTTTCTTAAAAATGTTAGGGAGGGTTTTGTTGAACGCCTTGATCTTCCCATTTTCTTGCCTGTGATAGCAGGAGGTATGGTTCAAATGGATGTTGTACTTGGCGTACAATTTCTTCAGCTCGTCTGATCGAAAGTTGGTGCCATTATCGTTGAGGAGAGCATGAGGAATTCCAAAATGGTAGATGATGTTGGAGCTTACGAAGTCAATGATAGAATGGGCATTGACCTCCTTGAGTAGAACTTCCTCTGCCCTCTTGGAAAAGAAATCTGTGGCGGTCAGGATGAACATGCATTGGCAAGCTGTCATCGGTGGATATGGTCCCATGAAATCGAGTCCCCACACCACGAATGGCCAAGAGTACTTGGTGGAGTGGAGAGGTTATGGTGGCCAATGCAAGAAGTTATAATGAATTTTTCACACGTGACATCTCTTGGAGAACTCGATGTAATCATGGATCATAGGGGACAGAAGTACCCCAGTCTCAGGATCTAGTGAGATAGCTTCGGCCCAGTCTGGTGAGCCCCCTAGGAACTGGTGTGAACCTCCTATATGACCTGAGAAATCTGAACTCCTTGGATACAATGAAGGATAACACCATCGAAAGTGCACTTGTGGAGGATCTTCTCAATACTAGGACCACTCTGGAGGGTAAACTGCAGCACGCTTTGTCAAATTCACTCACTCTTAGCCTGATCATCTGGGAGGAAACCATTCTGGTGATACTCAAAAAAGGGAGCTCTCTAGTTGGGGGTTTCTTCAAGCACTGCATCTGAGGAACCTGGGGGTCCTGACGTGGAGGCTCTGGTGGTATGGTGGCTTACTCGTACATAGTCTTCATCATATGGGGTGATGAGATCAATGAATCTCTGATGTGGCACATGTATAATTAGATCATCCCTGTTTGGGTTCTGTAAGTGATGCAGTCAGGCCGGCCAGGGCATCAGCTCGACCATTTTGAGATCGAGGGACATGAGTAACTTCCGTCCGGGATGGAAAATGGGCCATTAGCTGGAGGGTGCACTCCAACAATGGTACGAGATATGGCCTTTTTACGACATAGTCACCGTTTATTTTCATTATGACATGTTTAGAATCCCCTTTCACATGAAAATGGGGCGCATCAATCTCAAGTGCCAGCTCGAGGCCAGTGATGAGGGCCAGATACTCTGCTTCATTGTTGGTGCAGCCTTCTGACAATAGGAATGAGTATGGCACAATGTCTTGTGCCGGGGTAATAAATACAATACCCTCGCCAACCCTGTTGAGTTTGGGATCATTGAGCCTCCGCCCCGTGGGGCTCTAGGAGGACCCATAAAAGTGCATTTGTCAACATGGGATGACATGATCTTCTGAGAGGATTGCCTCTTCAGGAATATCTTGGTCTGGGGACTAGTCTGTGGGGGTTGGATGGGAAGAAAGGAATTCTTCCAATGATTGTCCCTTGATATCTTTCTGATGGAAAACCTGATGTCGAACTGCTGGAAGATTACCACCCACCGTTCTAGATTTCCGATCAACATGGCGCGGTTCAGAATGTACTTCAGTGGTTCTACCCAAGACACCAGTTGTGCCTCGTGGTGCTGTAGGTAATGTTGCAACATCTGTACTAAGAATACTAGTTCAAGGTAGCTCTTTTCAATGGGGGATTATTCGGTCTCTGTGTTGATTAGAATATGACTGAGATAGTAGGGGAAGTTTTTTTCCCCTCATTGTTCTTCTGGGAGAGAAGGGCACCAAGAGATCATTTCAGGGAAGTCACGTACAAGATCAGTGGTTTTCCTGAGATGGGTGGAATCAAGGCTAGAGGTTGGAGAAAATACTTCTTGATTTCCTCAAACGCGGCCTGGCACTCTTCGTCCAATTCGTAGGCAGAGCCTTTCTCTATGAGCTGGTAAAATGGATTAAACATGCCAGCTAGATTCACAATGAATCGGAATATGTAGGATAAGTGTCCTAGGAAACCTTGAAGTTCCTCAATATTGCTCAGGGGAGGCATCTGACTGATGGCCTTGATCTTCTCTAGGTCGATCTCGATGCCCCGGTACCTGACAACAAAGCCAAGGAACTTCCCAGAGGTGATATCGAAGGCACATTTCAGTGGGTTCATCTTTATATGGTGGGAAGAGAGGAAGACGAACACTTTCTCAAGGTCCTTAGGATGGTCCTAGAGCTAGCAAGATTTGACCACAAGATCGTCCACATAGAATTCCACCAATGTATTTGAGTATTGGCTTGAATATGTGATGTAAGACCCACTGATAGGTGGTACCTTTATTCTTTAGACCGAGGGGCATAACCTAGTAACAGGAAGTACCTTGGGGTGCCCTGAGATATGTGGACTCTTCATCCTTGGGGGCCATCTGGATCTGATTATAAACAGAGTACCCTTCCATGAAGGAGAGGGCATGAAACCTAGCCGTATCATCAATTAGAACTTCTGTCACTGGACGGGGAAAATCATCGTTTGGATAATGGCGGTTGAGGTCTCAGAAGTTGATACATACTTTGATCTGTCTATTATTTTTCCTGACTAGCACAATTTTGGCTGGCCACTTGGGGTACTGGACCTCCTTGACAAAGTTGGATCTGATGAGCTTGTCGACTTCGGACTTGACCATGGCACCATGAGAAGGGTTCATCATTCTAAGAGGCTACTTGAACCCGCAATGATTTTCAGGGAGACTGAGGTGGTGGATGACTTCCTGAGGATCTAGTCCCAGCATTTGGTCATAGCTCCAGGTGAATACATCATGATACTGCTTCAGGAAATCTATGTACCATTGTGGATCCTCAAGGGACATGGTGGCACTGATCAAGGTGGGTCTCAGATCTACTTCACTACTGAGGTTCACCTGTACTAGTACATCAATCGTAGCAGGGAAATATTCTTCAAAGGTGGGGGTAGAATCCTACAAATCCTATTCTTCGCTTACGGAGGAGGGATCTCTAGAAGAAGGTGCTTCCTCTGGGTTTTCGGAAATGGATGGGAGGCTGGTACCAGACTGGGTAGTAGCAGACATCATATCAGGAGATTCACATGCTGATCAAACCATAGAAATGAAGGCAGTGGATCCGATTTCATCTGGTCTTTGGACCATGGGTCCACACTTCTTGATATCAGAGTAATAGTAGTGCGTCGTCTTGAGCCGATTAATCCTAGCCCGACGAAATAGTCACGTATGATGTACTGTCATTACCATGGGGTGAACATCCTGATATCGTATGGTGGTAGGAGGTTCTAGGATCACCTGATCCTGGTTTTTTTAGGATTACGAGGTGATTTTCCACCATCGCTTGGACTTTGGAATATGATTCCCTCTTATACCAGAGACAAGAAAACATTTCCCCATGTTAAGGGTTGTGTCCTTCAATCGATGGATCGGGAAGATGTAGGCGTCATCCAAACCTGCCCAGGGGTCAGTTGATACCATGGCGGGCTCATCCTCACTCACCTGAATCTACTTATCCTTGCTCTTGTAATAGTCAACATCTAGGTAGAGGGCTTCACAAGAGGCGAAAGGAGATGCATCACCTTGAACTACACCAACTCGAACATTAAGGAAGTACTTGAGGCACTGGTGATATGATGAGGGGACCACCGCATGTAGGTGGAGCCATGGTCTTCCCATCAATGCATTGCATGCGGTCTCCTAGGAGACAACCATACACTCAGTACTGGAAAATAGGCTACTGAACTGGGTCCTCATATGGATCGTACTGATTGGGTTCTGCTTTGTCCTATCGTATCCCTAGATTCTTAAGTCGGAGGGAGTCAGATCATCTTCAGATAACCCCAAATTTCACAGTTTCTGTGTCGGGATAAGGTTGATCCTAGAGCCGGTGTCAATGAGACAATGACAAACCTCAATGCCATTAAATTGCCTTGTGATGTATAGTGGGCGGACGTGCCCCTATATGGGAGAACCTTAATCCTCAACAGAGAATGAAATGATGGCCTGACATTCAGCATTCTCAACTGATTCAACATGAAAGGCTTCTGTAACTGCTACCTCTGTCTCAAAATGGAGGGGGCTTCTTAAAGTCTCAACGAAGTCCTCACACATATCTGACGACAGGAGAAGGGGCTCGAGGATGAAATGCTTTTCCAGAATGTTGTCATGGTTCTTCAGGATATCATATTTCTATGCCAAGTGTGAACTTCTACTTGCAAGAGGCCACTCTGTGATAGGAGGAATGATGGGCCCCACCGGCTGGTCCGACAGCTGACTGGTGCTGGGTATATCCCATTGCTCATTAGTCGAAACCCAAAGAGTAGCTACCAGATGAGGGTTGAACGACTAAGATCAGCCTGTATCAGGATGAAGCAGGTTTTGGCACGACCAAAGTAGTTCTACCTGCTCTAGTAATACAAATGGTAGAAGAGGCGGCCCTGCCGACATCAGATGAAGAAGCTGCACGTACTGAGCTCTGCGCTGGGCCTACTGTCTTGTCTCAGTGGCATGCATGACCTAGCTGTAGGTGCCAACTGATGTGCCCGACGACCCATGTGGTCGCGACTCTGCCAACATCGGCATCAGCTAGGGACGTTGGGGAGGTTCTCCGAGCACTCCCCATCGTCGGGAGTCATATTGGGTTTTACCAACTCCATGGTATTAACCGAAGCATACATTTGACTATCACTTGATGATTCGTCCATCATTGGGTGGATTCTATGGGGAATTCCCATCTCAGGGGGAATGAAGTCGCTGAGAGTGTGGGACAACGATGGAATTTGTAGGGTGTGTTGCTTTTTCTTGTTCCTCCAATGCTTGCTCTACTGGGAAGAGGCCAGCTGGGATGATGATTCAGAGGTGGTGACCATAACTTCTGAAGACTCTGGCTGATTCAGGCATGCCTGAATGATATCATGGGCATGGAGAACCATTTTTCGAGCCATCTAGTCATCATACTTATGGGACTCGTGGTTGGAAACCTACTTCCACTCACCTTCGTTGTCGTTTTTGTTTTCTAGCCTTACAAAGACACCTGCCACTTGTGTTAGGTCCAGGCCTAGAAGGACTATGCCGTTATCGACCAGGTCTTGGAGCTAGTCCTTAAATACATAGTACTCCTTGAGGGTGTGACCCAAGATCCGGTGATAGGGGTAGTAGTTGGGGCGATCAGTGAGATTTGCCTCTTCTGGACTTCTACAATCAGGGAAGCGTACAATCCCCTTCACCAAGGAACTTATGAAATAGTGGAGGACCTGATTCTCATTGAAAAAGTAGGTATTATTTTATCTGTCCATAAAGGGGGCCCTTGGAGCCTGACCCTGGAGAGGATATGGGGGGGCCTATAAAGGAGGTAGACCCTGATATTCCCGCCTGGGTGGTAGTGACGCATTACACAGGGGTGCCTACTGATTCTGAGGTAGACGTTGCTGAGCCTGAGGCTGTGCCAGAGGGGGAGGGCCTCTACGAGGCTATGGGGATAGTGTCATAGGTAGAAATTCTAGTTTCCTGGGGGGCTTCTATTTGGACCACTACAGCGGGCTCGGCTCTGGAAGCCCTCCTTGCTAGAATTACCGGGGGCAACGGACATGACTGGCTAGCCTGTTGTGGGGCTTCCACTAGGCATTGTGCCTTATCGGAGAAGTCTTAGAATCCTAGAGGGTATTTTTTGGTGATTTGGGTGGGAACCAATTCCATCTAGACATTCCCTACGCACATCATTAGTAATTGCTCCTCAGTCTGTGTCAAGTCAAGGGAGTATGTGAATACCATGCACCGGGAGATAAAGTCTTTGAATCGCTCATCATAACTTTGATTGAACTTTAAGAGGTGTGTGATGCTTTTTTTCCAGGTGGTGGAACTGAACTAGTAGAGGAATTTCCTATGAAGGTCCTCCCAACTGGTTACGAATCCGACGGGGAGCTGGTTGTACCAGACCAATGTCATCCCCTCCAATGTCTAAACAAAAAGCAGAGTTTGGTTGCCTCCTTATGCACTAGATTCCTAAACATGGGCCCACACATTCAATTGAAGTGGTCCAGGTGTTGTGGCGGGTCCCCCATCCCGTAAAAGGGGGATAAGGTGGGATTCTCGAAACCCGGAGGCACTGACATATCATCCACCCATGCTGGGTATGGCTTGCCATCAGGTGGTATTTACACCTATCATGTTTCAAAAAATCCAAGGCTGGCTATGAGCACCATCATAGGATCATCTAGGAAGGGTTCCTTGTCTTGACAGGGATCCCAAACCACAAGCGCGTTTTTGGGTTCTTCAACACGGTAAGCAGGCCCAGCGGCTCGTGGAACGGCTGGTGGAGCGACTTGTGGGGTAGCGAGGGTAACCCATGATGGATTCCTTGGATTTCCGCACCGTTCAGGAGGGTTTGGTGAGACATACCATGCCCTCTTACTATGATATCCAGCTTCATCCCTTTCCATAGGAGCGGCATGATCCGGGTTTCCTAGGGGTAGCTCGCCGAGGGGTAGTTGTTCCTACCCCTGCTGCCCTGGTATAGGATCGCCATAGTCGTGTCGTCTCTCTTCATCACGTTCATCCAAAAGTTCGTCGACAAACTTCTTTTACTCAGCAAGTTGAAAACTCAATGTGGCATTCTCGGGGTCCTCCTCCGTCTTCTGCACTATGGTGCATGGTTCGTATAGCTTGACATCTCCAACGTGCTCTTTCCCCTTACCTGAATTCCTACCGAGTACCAATGCCTCGGTGGGCACAGGGAGACCAAATAGTTTCCTCTGATGACGTGTAATCCTCCCCAATGGGTCCAATAGTTTTGGAACGCCCTCGAGGGGTAGGTCTCCATCAAGAATCTCCAGCTCATCCTCCGCATCCACTATGTTGGCCATGTTGACTGTGACCCTTCCTGGGGGAATGTCCTCGATATCGCCTAGTGAGTCAGGTTTCTGCTGAATATGACTAAAGAGGAAGGTATCATACAACCCCCAACCATGGATATTCACGTGGGGGTAGCCTCCTTGATAATTTTGCGGAGAACCATGATAATATGAATGCATTACTGCAGGAGGGCCTCACAGTGACCTGGTGATTCTGGGCGCTGGGCCTCAGGGAGTGTGGCTAGATTGACTAGACGACATTTCTCGCTAATGTCTTCGAAATGCACTTGCCTCTTGGGGTAAACCACTCACTGGTGAAAAAGACTAAAATGAGTCACCCAGAGGGTGTAGCGGAAACACTCAACTACCTCTGAGGTGAGGGATTCCGGTATGTAGAAATTTGGTACCACTAAGGGACAGAAATTCTCAGGGAAGTGGTCTTCTGGGAGGATGTTCTAGAAGCTCCTCGTCTTAGATTTAGGGTATGGCCATTTATTTACCCACTCTTCAATTAGGGGTGGCTTAGGAACTGGTATCGGTACTGAGGTGGACCGTTGGGATGGTAGGCTAGCCAGTAGAGAGTATGGCGAATGGGCTGACTGGCCGCCGAATCTCTGGTTGTCCTCCGAAGAGTGTAGAAACCTGGACGCTATGTCATAATAAGATGGCCTGATGGCCGACGTTCCTGGATCAGGGGCTAGGGTTATTGGTGATAGGCCACGATGTTTCTCTCCCACCATTGTTCCAGAGAATAGCTCTTCGTGATCTCTTGTGGTGGTAGAGAGTGTTTCTAGTGACGATGGTGGTGAATGCACGACCGTAACCTACGGGGTCGCAAGATTTTCATCATCCTAGATATACCTATGGATGGAGGCGAGAATCATATGAACCTCGCATTCTAGGATCACCAGGATGATCGGCCTCATTCCTGCCCTGACCCATGACTCGGATGAACAAGGGGCGGGTTCCCGTGCTGAGTCATACTCTTCCTTGGTCTCTGAAAAGCAGACCGATCAGATCTCTATCTGAACCTTCTCGGAATTCCCCTTATGGAGACAACGGCCCACCTTCCTATCATTGGGTGGTTCCTCAGGGTAGGGAAGATTTCTGACATGGGGTCCTTTGGCCGTACTAGTGTGGGGGCGAAGAGGGTTTCCAACCGAGAAAGCTGGGGTGCGAGGAGAACCAGAACAAATGTCAAAGGGGACATGGGGAGGACCTCCATGGGTAGATCTAGAGCAGGCATGACCTCTACTAGAACTTGAAGAGCATGGGAAGGACCTCCACGCTTGTTTTCCCTGGAGACCATAGTGTGAAGAGGGTCCTTGTACTGGTCTAGCTGAATACGGGTAGGACCCCCGTGCTGGGTATGGGTGGAGCGAGGTTGGCCTTCACCCATCTGGTTGCCGAGGTGAGGAGGGCCTTTAGAATCTAATGAGAGGACATGGGGAGGATCCCCACGTTGAAGAGAGACCAGATGTGTAATGTCCCTACACCGGCATTCGGGGGTAGGAGAAATGACTCCATACCCATTGTAATGGGAACAGAAGAGGCATTCGTGCTGAGCATTACTGTCGTGGGGAATACCTTCATTCGGATTGGGGTTGGCACGGGGCATACCTCCATGATGAGCCTCAAAGTGGGGAAGGCCCATTCTATCCGTAGTGGTGATATGAGGAGGACCTCTGTACTGGGTGGCATTACTGTGGGTTGGTTCATGGAGACCACTGCTTGTGCCAGTGGCCATGAGAGTCGACCAATCCTGACCATGTGGGGGTTAGGGCCTCGATCCCGGCCAGGCGTATAAGTTCCCATGATAAGTGTATGCAAGGACATGATGATATGTGTCAGAGGTGACTCAGGACACAGTATCTGCTGACATTGATGCCCCTTGGCAGGAGTCCTCCTCATCTTGTGCTCGACAGTGGCATCGAGTTGAACGAACTGGGGCTGGTGGTGTAGGTATGTAGCTTACCTGCTCCTCTTCCAGCAAGACCGGGTGGCGGTGCTGATGCAGCCGGCTGGGAGCCCTTGCTAGAAGCCCCAGAAATGGGACTCTGGCTGGGCTAGGCCGAATGTCACCTACCTCATTAGCATAAGGCATGGAGTCATCAAAGAGATCTAGGGAAAGGCTCCCGAAACAGTTGAATGTCAGGGCAGGTAGTAATGGATCCCCGCGCGGCCCTCGAGGGTGGTGTTGGAAATGAGGTGCAGACACCTCTATGTCCAGGCAGGCTATATCCCGTGTAGGAATGATGCCATCCTCCTTGTAATGATGCATCAGGTTGTTGATTACCCTCCATTTAATGACATTGGATGGGGAGAGGGGGTGTGGGTGCCCCATGTTTGTAGATGTAGAGGCCGTCACGGAAGAGGTGAAGCCACGCGGAGCGGCTGTATTGGTACTTCCCCTGCCCCTACGTAGACAGGTAGGCGGTGATCACATCACTGGAGAAGCAACTTGATTCCTGAAAAGCAGGGAGATTAACTCATAAATGCTGAAAGAAGAAGTAATTGACAACTAGTGACCTAGTTTCATCGCATCTTCCATGGCTGGTAAGAAGGATCCACACTGACAGCATTGCAGAATGGGATGTCCAACGTTCTATTGCCCCAACTTTTGGTGAGTTTCACACCAGGCCCACTATTTTCTTGGAGGAACCTGGCACCGAATAATAGGATTTGGTGACACGTCAAGCCATTGATGCCTCGAGCGCTACAAATATCCATATTGAAGAGAATAACATCATTTCAGGTTCACCATTTCAATTTCTGATGCTTTCATCGGGGCACACACATCCATCTCTTTCGGGGGGGATGGTGGTGCTGTCTGTTGCCCCATGTTCCCATTTTCTAAAGGCGGGTGGCATCTACTAATTGATCAGGTACATTTTATCCTTGATCGAAACGGGATGATGGGATGTCGGTTCTTCCTTCCATGGATTCCTCCTCGAAACTCATCACCCAGTCTGGGTCTCCCTCATAGATTTAATATGATGTTCACGAAACTCTTCCTAGCTCCATATCTTCATGGACACTAGTTAATTACACTGCTTCTTTCAGGAAATTCCATGGGGTCCAGTCATGGCAGAAACTGTTGATCAGGGGAGTAGTCATGTTGGGCATCACTGGCGTGTCTGGATGCTGGGGGATTGTCATGTCTGTCTTCTGTCCCTTATTATAGGGCTTCTCGAGGGCGCGGAAGCCCAATGAATCCCACATAGAACCCATGGAATCCTTTGGCATGGGAAAGTATCTGAGGTTTTCCTTAGCATCCCATGTTTAACACGGGGTATTCCACAAGTTTAACGTCCGGTGGAGATAGATCAGGCTGATTAGAACACTGACTAGAGTGGATCAGATGGAGGAACCCCTAGGAGGGAACACCGATATTGGGGCCAACATGTGGGTAGCTTATCTAATGCTGTTAAATGGAATAGGGAATGGGGTGGCATGATCCCCATCAGGATTTGGTGGACCTGGAAAAAATCAAGATGGATGATGGAAGGTTTCATGAGGGGGTGGTGAATGGGATGGAACCGTCATGAGGATGACGATGGATTTGGGCATGAGCCTTGAAGTGGCATCCTACATATCCATGTGGTAGGGAATCAATGCCCACGTAGTTCATCTAACGATGGCTTACTGCCGATTGGGGTTCAACGACTTGCCACTGGATGGGGTCGCAACAGCTTACCGCTGGATAAGAATGTCAGCAGCTTACTGCTGAATAGGATCACAACGGCTTACCACTGACTGGGGCCCACTGTTTAACGTCATGCAGGATGGAGGCGAACTGATGTGATGGAGGTCAGAACTGCTGGGTGTTGGTCTTGAACCTCAAGAAGGCTTCCAACGTACCATGCCTTGGCAAGGATCAAAGTCCACGTAGTTCAAGATGTGGGGGGATATGGGGCTTACGCTCTGAGGTAGCCCAAGGTGTTAGTGAACCATCATAAAGGGGTCAGAGCAACCAATGGATGATGGGTTTGAACCCCAGAGAGGCGTCCTACGCACCTTACCTTGGCAAGGATCAAAGGCCACAGAGTTCAGGGTGCGTGTCGGTGAATCGACGTGAATGATGACATGGGGTCCAACAGATGTTGGGCTTGAACCTATGTTAGGCTTCCTACGTACCTTGACTTATCAAGGATCAAAGACCTCATATTTAATGGTTTTGGTGAACTGAAGTGAATGGGGTCAGAACGAGTGGTTGGGTGGTGGGTTTCAACCTCCGGGAGGATTCCTACATACCTTTCCTTGGAAAGGATCAAAGACCTCGTAGTTGATGGTTGAGGGGGCTTGGCACACCAACTTGAAGATGGTTGGGACCAATGGTTGTTGGGCTTGAACCTCATGGAGGTTTCCTACGTACCCTACCTTGGCAAGGATCAAAGACCTCGTAGTTCAGGGGGGTGTGGGGCTTAAACTCTAGGATGCCCAGGATGAGGTAGGAGTTAGTGAACTGACTTGAATAAGGACCTGGGGTCCAGGTGGATGGTCGTCTTGAAACTCAGGGAGGCTTCCTACGTACCCTACAATGGAAGGGATCAAAGGTCACATAGTTTAGGTGGTGGAATTTGGGGCTTATTCTCTGAGGCGGCCCAAGGTAGATGTCATGGTCGGTTCTTACTCTAAGACCATGTGAGTCATGCTCGGTGTGAGAAACAAGAGATAGCAAAGACAGGATGATCACGTCATGAATGTTGAATTTGTGGGAATTAGAGTGGGGATTACATGTAGTTAGCAGCCCAAAGAAGAAACAGGGGCTTATGCATGGTTAGGGGTCTGAAGAGATCGGGACTTACTCTAGGAGGGAGGCCCGGAAGCGACAAAGCCCAGCGGAAGAGGGATTTGGTACTGAAGAAAGGAGGGGCAGGGATGCTGCCTCCTGTCAGAAAAGATAGGGGTGTACACCAGAGTGGTTTCCCTTTCCCTGTGGACAAACACCACTTCAATTAGGAGGATATCATCCCATGTGAGGGAATATCTCATCCCCGTGGAGACCAGTGGGCGCGCAGAATGTCCAAGGTGGGGGAACCCTGCGTGTGAGGCATGGGGCGAGGTCACAATTTATCTTCATGTGCTGAGGATGATGGTTCTTGGAAGTTTAACTTCCTACAACTTGGATGACATGGGTTTGCTCCGCACCCCTAGGACTTACATAACTGGTACCCTCTACTCCTTAGTGAAGAAAACGTACGGGCAATGTCGTGGTGAGGGGGTGTTATGGAGCGAACCATTGGGGGGGGGCATGTTATCATGGCTATGAAAAGAAGCAATAGTTGTTAGAATGCCTATTTGAAGAAGCATGAGGCAAGGAAACTCAATGAGAAGTATCGTCCAATGGACTTTTAAGTTACTTCGTAAGAACCTGGAGGGTCGTACAACAAAAGAGTATGTGGTGAAAGTGTTTTGGGCATAGGAGGTGCCCATAAATGATGCCCAGAAGCGGGACATCATGTGCACATGAAAATGAGTATTGGTAATTTAAAGAGAACTTTCATGGGCACCCTAAAATGATTAGTCTGATTTTGGGGTACTTAGGTTTAGCAGAGTGGCTGACCAAGGCCATCTCTCAAAGGAGGAAGTAAATTAAAACAACTTTTTGGAGGTATTCTAAAAATAAAATAAAAGAGAATAAAAACACTACATTAATGGATGGGGTTCGGTTATATTTTATGAATCTAGAAGAAGTTTTATGGAAGAATATTGTAATTTTCTTTTGAAAAGAATTTCGATTATAATGACACAACAAGAAGACTTTTTTTAGAAATATATTTCAAAAGGAGTAATCGATCTAACTCTACATATTCATTTATTATTAATCATTATAATTTAAATTAACATACAATTAATTATGATCCCTTAATTATTTAACCCTCGAACCCTACGGGAGTTAACTTAACCACAAAGATGAAATGAAATAAACCCTAGGCTAGTTTTGGAACATGCAATCGTAGAACCCTACTTTGATTAATGTTCTAAGTCTAGAATATGTTCAGTGGTTAATTAGGGAAAAAATACACTCAGGAAATGAGGATTAATTGAGTTTAGGGATGATATTTGAACTCTACAAATTTATCCTGTGTTACTTCGTTTCACAGATTAAGTTTGCACTCTCATAATTTACACAAAATATCGGCCTCACATGTTTTTGTGTAAATTGTTAAATTGATTTCTTAATTTAATTTAAATTAAAACTCAATTAATATACCATATTATTATAATTACATTAGATCATTGATTCAAAATAAATGAATTAATGAGGTGCGAATTAGATTGATTACATAAAAAACTACTCTTCCATGAGTGGTGCAGTCATCGTAGAAATGTTTTGCATTTGCAACGGTTTAGAAAGGGTATAACCCAATCTCATTTCCAATCATGATTTCCAAAAAAGATAGGAATATTAAGAGAAGAATAAAATTGAAAATAACAGAATAAATTTAAGAGAAACTAAGAGTTTATTGAATGAAGAAATGCATTACAACATGAAGAAGAAGAAGAAGGATAAGAGGAAGGCTTGATGAGGGGATCCTTGCTTCAAGAGCTACCCCTCTTAAAATGGTTGGATAATTGGAGTGAAACCTCTTATCTTCTGCATTCAACTTCCCAATGCACGTCCCAAACCTTAAAAATGATAATAATTCTAATTTATATAGGGGAGGGGAGGATAGGTTACAAGTGGTTTCAAGTGTGAATGTGGAAATTTGGCCAAATATTTTAACCCACATTTCTCATCCCATTTGACCACCGAAACGGGTGAATCAGATCTTCTTCCATAAGGATAATATATGAGGATATGGTTCATCTATCTCCTATCAAAATTTGGGCTCAATCCAAGACCAGATGAAGGAGTTATGTCCCAAAAATACCGAAGCTTCTCCATTTCAGCGTGTCCATCCCAGCTTTGACTTTAGGGATCAATTACTCCATCTAAATGCATTCTTTTGATCTAGTTTCCTGCATAAAAGTTGTATCCCATTAAGTAAGGAACACAGTTACAAATATTATTTCAATATATTTAACATAATAATATTTATTCCTGAAACACTAAAGTCAATTTTAAAAATGTAAAACTAGATTTTTCTTCCAATTTGCAAATGAATGATCTAATCCAAAATATTTCATAATTGATCATATTTAGCATAATTTGAAGAGTTTATATCATTTTTTATCAATAAAATATTCAAAAAATAGTTTTTTATCAACTCCCCCACACTTACCCTTTTCCACTCACGGGAGAAACCTCATATTAAGTAAACATCAATATCAAATCAAAACAAATTTTAAAACACATATTATTGAGATCAATCAATTACACACCATGAATCAAAAGAGATCATGCCTCATAAAAAACCTTATTTCAAGTTCACTATTTATATCATTCAATATATTTCCACTTCAGTTATCCTACCATGCACAAAAGACTTACCTTGCTTGAATTTTTTCTCATCACACAAATATCAATTTTTTTGCAATGTCTTTCTCATCCAAACTCATACAAGGGTCACCATAGGCTTGATAAATTCCTATATTGCCACCCTATGTGATTCAAGTACATATGTTTATCATGAGGACTTTTTAGAGTTTTTTTGTGGCATTTTGTTGGTAGGATTTAGATGTGAAAAACTCTGAGGCTGAATGAGGAGGGCCGGACTCTTTTTTGAATAAAAACTGCATTAATCTATTTTTCACTTAAATATGGTATCCTCATTAATCCCCATAGTATCAATTCAGATCCATCATCATAAAAAATAATATAAAGTTTACAACATTCATCATTAAGCAAATAAAATGTCAATCTTCTCAAAAATGATTTTCTTGAAAGATTCAGATAGGCACAACTTTCTACATCAATCAGAAGCTCTAGAAAAGGCACGGCTTCACTTATCATGGAAGCTCCAGAAAAGGAACACCTTTCAATATAATGATTTTCTTCAGTAGTATACACATCTCATCAGAATTTAATTTTCCACCCAAAGTATCACAGAATGTGGTAGCACAACACAAGATAGTTTCCCCCACACTTATGTTAAACAATATTATGCAATTTCACATCAAGAGTTGGTTGGATATGGAAAATTGGCTGGTAATGTGGCTAACCTAACAGGTTGTTCATGGATTATAAGGGCTAAAATGATTAAATGTTCAAGGTAGTCCATTATAAAAATTATTCTTTGAAATATGGTCTTTAATACCAAACAAATGCCTCAATCATTTAAACATAATTACCTCAAACCCTAAAGTTTTGACATGAATAAATCAAATTCTGGTTAAATCAAGCATGGTTTGTTTCTCTCAAGAAGTGAGGTGAATGTAAATAATATGAAAATAATGGTTTAGAATCCTCACAAGAAAGTGGTTTCGAATATAAAGACTGTGAGATGTGGCATGGGATTCAAAATTTAGTGTACTTTTCATGAAATTTCTAAATATTTGAACTTGAAACAAAGTCATTCCAGCATTCATTTAAGATTAGTTTCAAGGGATAAGTTTTTTCACTTATTGATATGGATTTAAAAATGGCTTTTGAGAATCATTTCAGCTCAAATGTTTTAAAAACACACAGAAAATCAAAAAACTAAACACACAAAATTTGAAAAACACATAATTTTTTTAACAGGAAAACAATTGAAATTACTAAACTAAAAGGTTACCTCCCCCACACATAAAATATTGCATTTTTCACAATGTGAACCCATGATATGATATATTCACATGAAATTTATAATTTTAAATTGGACAAAGAATAAAAAAGTTAAAGGGTTATGAATAGCCTGATGTGCTCAAGTGATGATGGGGTCATGCAGTGTGATAAAATCCACTACATCAGTAGGAATTCTCTCAATGTATCTCTTTAAACATTTCCCATTGACTATAAATCTCATTCCTATATCCTCTTGTGTGATCTCCACTTCCCCATAAAGAAAAAAATTAGTCACAACATAAGGACCTAACCATCTGGAACGCAACATACCTGGCATTAGCTTCAGTCGTGAATTGTAGAGTGGGAATTTCTATCCATCATGAAACTCCCTTTTTTGGATCATTTTATCATGAACTACTTTTTACATTTCCTTGTAGAGCCTTGATTTCTCATATGATGACAGTCAAATCTCCTCAAGCTCTTGAATTTGCAACTTCCTTTGAATTCCAGCTTGGGCCAAATCCATGTTGCATTTCTTTATAGCCTAATATGCCCGATACTCAACTTCCACTGGGAGATGAAATGATTTTCCAAAAACAATCAGAAATGGGGACAAACCAATGGGGGTCTTGTATGCTGTCATATAAGCCCACAACACATCATCCAAGTGCTTGTTCTAATCCTTCCTATTTGGCTGCACGGTTTTCTCCAAGATTTCTTTCAACTCACGATTTGAAACCTCAGCCTAGTCATTTATTTGGGGGCAGTATGGTGATGATGATTTGGGTGTCACCCCATACTTCCGAAGGAGGGAATGAAAATTCCTATTGCAAAATTGTGTCCCTTGTTCACTGATGATGGCCTTTGGTACTCCAAACCTGCAGAAAATTTGAGCCCTGAAAAATTCCACTACAACATGAGAATCGTCAGTCCTGGTGGCCTTGGACTCCACCCATATACTCACATAATCGATAGAAACAAGGATATACAAGAAACCAAATGAACTAGGAAAAGGGCCCATAATATCAATTCCCCAAACATCAAAATTCTCATAGAATAAAATGGGTTTTTGGGGCATCTCGTGTCTCCTTGAAATGTTTCCAGTGTGTTGGCAATGAGAGTATGACCTACAAAACACATGGTAATCATGGAATAAGCTAATCCAATATAATCCTGAGTCTAAGAATTTTCTAGAAGTACGTTTGGATCCCAAGTGTCCACCACAAGCAAGTGTATGATAGAAATGGAAAACAGGCTCAAACTCATGATCAGGAACACACCTCCTAATGACTTGGTCACTACACATGCGCCAGAGGTAAAGATCATCCTATACATAAAACCTAGACTAACTGTTTAACTTTTGGACTTGATTATTCTTCAAATTTACTAGTATTTCAGAGGAAACAATTTAATTAACTAAATATATATACCAAGGATGCGTACCTGAGATGGTATAGAGATGCTCATCAAGGAATGTGTCCCGAAGTGGTACCCGGTCCAAGGTGTCACCCTCTGGTGTGTGAGTAAGCCCACTTATGTGGTCTGCCAAAAAATTCTCTGACCCCTTCTTGTCCTTTATCTCAATGTCAAACTCTTGAAGGGGTATCCATCAGATCAACCTGGGCTTTGTATCTGACTTCTTCAAGAGTTACCTCAAAGCTGCATGGTCAGAAAAAACAACTACATTAGATCCTAATAAATATGAACGAAATTTATCTAAAGAAAATATAACAGAAAGAAAATCCTTTTCTATTGTGGTGTTGTTTTATTGGGTAGAATCAAACGTCCTCGATGCATACGAAATCACATGTGAACGTCCCTCCACCCTCTGAGATAAGATAGCTCCAACCGTGAAGTTGGAGGCGTCACACATAAGCTCAAATGGAAGGTCCCACCGTGGAGGCTGTATGATAGGTGGGGTGGTCAGACACTTCTTTATCTCATCAAATGATACCCTAAATGAATCATCAAAATTTATGTCAATATCTTTTTGAAGAAATCGAGATAAGGGTAGAGCGATCTTACTAAAATCTCTGATGAAGTGTCGATAAAATCCAGCATGTCCAAGTAATGATCAAACATTACGCACATAGGTATGATATGGAAGGGATTAAATAATGTCTACCTTAGATTTATCAACATCAATGCCATGTTGTCAGACTATATGACCTAAGAAAATTCCCTTTTCGACCATTAAATGACATTTTTCAAAATTCAAGAATATATTTTTCTCAATAAAACGATGCCACACATCATCCAAACTGGAGAGACATTCATCAAATGAGGATCCATAAACTATAAAATCATCCATAAATACCTCCATGTCGGTCTCAATGAAAACTGAGAAAATACTCACCATGCATCTCTTGAAGGTACCTAGGTCATTGCAAAGTCCAAATGGCATCCTTCGGTAAGCAAAGGCACCAAATGGGCAAGTGAATGTTTTCTTCTCCTAGTCCTCTACTACAATGGGAACCTAAAAATATCCATAGATACCATCCAATAAGTAATAAGGTGTCCTACCTACAAGTCTCTCAAGAATTTGGTCAATTAATGGATGTTTGAAATGGTATTTACGAGTGGATTGATTTAGTTTCCACTAATCAATACACACTCGCCAACTATTTTGTACTCTCACATGAACTAACTCATCATTTCCATTTTTTATAATAGTGAAACCAGTTTTCTTTGGTACAAACTTGACAGGGCTAACCCATTGTGAGTCAGAAATAGGGTAAATGATACCCACCTCAAGTAATTTTTCAACTTCATTCTTAAAAACATCCAAAAGTGTTGGATTAAGTCTCCTTTGTGGCTGCCTAATCGGTTTAGCCCCATCCTCCAAGAGAATCCTATGCGTGCAACTGGAGGGGATAATACCTGATATGTCTTCCAATGTCCAACCAATTTCCCTAATGTTATATCTCAAAATATTCAAAAGTTTTTCTTCATTTTCAAAAGATAGATTGTTAGAAATGATAACAGTAAATCTATCACCACTCAGCAAGTATGCATATTTAAGATTTGGTGGCAATGGCTTGAGTACCAATGTAGGGGGTGATGTATGGATGGAAAAATTTATGCAACAACCATATCTGCACAATGAACATCAGTATCATAATAAAAATCATCAAAATTAGAAAATAATGCATCAAATCCATCAGCATACTCAACAACCATGTCGTAATCAGAGTTTATATGATCATAATTTAAATCCACATGAAAATCAAATCCAAGAGAGGTTTTTCCATCAAAAACAGGTGTGGAAGTACCCTTAGACATCAAACTAGGATCAATACTCATAATCTCTCTAAGCATAGGACAATCAAAATCCATGGAGTTATTACATGGTGGTTCAAAATGGGAGATAAAAAAGGAGAATGGTCCTCATAAGGGTACTTCATAGAGTCCATAACATTAAAGATTACAACTTCATCTCCAAAATCCATGTAAAGTGCACCCTCTTGAACATTTATGATAGTTTTTTCAGTTTTGAGGAAGGGTATACCTACGATAATGGGAGCACGAGAACTTACCTGATCATCCTCCATTTTGAGCACATAGATGTCTGCTCGAAAGATCATGTCTCTTACCCGGACAAGTACATACTCAAGGACTCCTGCTGGATATGTCATAGATCTATTCACTAATTACACCACTAATCTCATCATCATCAACTCACCAACCTATAAAGAAGAGAATACAGAGTGAGGCATCACATTTATTGAAGCTCCTAAATCACAATGAGCATCAGAGAAGTGTGAATCCCCTATGTTACATGGGATGGTGAATTTCCCGGGATCATTGCACTTTGTTGTCATTGCTAGAGTTTGTGTAATGAGTGCTGAGACATTCCATCAAAGTTTTATAATCTCATTTCCCTTGAGACCTCTTCGATTAGTGCAGAGTTATTTTAAGAATTTTTCATACCTTGGTATTTGTTTGATGGATTCAAGTAGAGGGATGTTTATCTCAACACGCATGAATGTGTCCAAAACCTATTTTTGCATCGCCTCTTCAGCCATATTTGTGGTTTGAACAACCCTATTTGGAAAGGTAAGAGGTTTAGAAGGAACATAATAAATATTTTTCTTACCTTTATCTTTATCTTTGGGTTTCTCATTAGTTGGTATGGAATGAGGCTTCTCCGGAGTTGAGGTGAATCCTGGTGGAATGATAGGTGGAGAAGCATCAGTTGTTTGATTCCCTATTCTCAATGAAATTGAACTGAAATTCCCCTTTTGATTGGGAGTAGGTTGAGAAGAAAGATGTCCAGAATTCTTACTTACCAGTTCATGGAGGGCAGTAGCAATCCAGCTCATTTGAGTCTTCAACTCCCTCAACTCCGAACCTTGAATCATCATCTCATTATGTTGATTAAGAACAATTTGTTTCAATAGATCCTCAGTGTTAGAGTTTACCTTGTGTTAGATATTCCCTTGTTGCGGAATTTTTGATGTTTGAGCTTTGAGTCTCCTTTGGGGTTGTTGGAAACCCTTTTGGTAAGGTGGAGGCTACTGGATGTTTGGTTGAAAAGAGGGGCATTTGTTGTTTCCCAGAGCCATACCTCATGTCTGATTGATCCTTCCACCCTTGGATGAATGTTGGTGCAAATGAGTCATATTTATTTTGGGGATGCGGTTGTTATTATTGCTGATACAGTCTCCCAGGGAATACTACTGCACAATATCTGTTTCTTTTAGTTGGGGGAAACAGTCAGTTGGGTGGCTTGTCTCAGTGAAAATGCCACAAGGCCTTGAAGGAGTGGGTTGGGATGTCTTTGGAGCCAAATCTATCTGCCTCAACATAGTGGTCAATTCTTCCAACTTGGTATCAATCAAATGAATTTAAAGAGAAGAATGACTTACCTAATGTACTCCCCTGACATGTGGTGTGCCTCTATCGCCAAATTTTTGGGAGTTTTGGGTCATATGGTTGATCAATGCACGTGTAGATACTGGTGTCTTGTCCACCAATTCCCCTCCAGCTACCACATCGACCATGCTCCTCTACATAGGTGTGATTCCTTCATAGAAGTACTGAATGAGGTGTTTCTCATGGATTTGGTGGTGTTGGAACCTTGCACACAACTTCTTGAATCGCTCCCAGTACTCATATAATGACTCCCCTTGTGCTTGATTGATCCCTGAGATCTCCTTATGAATGGAAGTGGTCCTTGATGTTGGAAAAAATATCTGCAAGAAAATATGTTTTAAATCATTCCAACATGTTACATCTTCAGGTTGAAAATAGTACATCCAATCCTTTGCAGCTCCATCAAGTGAAAATGGGAATGCTCTTAATTTTATTTGATCTTCAGAGAAATTTCTAGGTTTTAGGGTTCAGAAAACCACATTAAATTGTTTCAAATTTTTATTGGGATCCTCACCAGAGAGTCCATGAATCTTTGGAAGTAAGTGAATTAACCCAGATTTTAGTTCAAAGTCTGATTCAAGATTTGGGTATGCAATACAATTTGGTTGATAGTTAATATCAAGTGCATCCAATTAAAGAATGGTTATATTAAGTTCATTTCCATTATTTTCATCCATTGGTTCTTGTTTTAGGGTTGAATTTGAATTTCTTCCAATTTCAATGTTCTAATATTGGAGTAATTCTCCAACTGGTTGAATGTTGAAACTTCCCATACACTGAGAATGTCTGATTCGAGCAATAAGGCTACGTTCAATCTTAGGGTCAAGATCTAAGAGATCTTCTGGATTATTTTGTGTAATATATCAACTAAAAATGAAAAGAAAGAAATTGGACCATAGTAAAATTAAAATAATAAGTTTGATTTTATGGTCCAAAAAGAAGTAGAAGAAAATAAAATAAGAAGAAAAAAACAGATTGGGTAAAGAAAGAAGAAAGAAGAGAGGAAGAGAATAAAATGTAAAATAAAATAAATACCTATAATTGGTTGAAATAATTTCTTGCCTCCCCTGAAATGGAGCCAATTTCAAAGAGCACTTTTGTGAGCACCATCAAATGATTAGTGTGATTTTGGGGTACTTAGGTGCAGCAGAGTGGCTGACCAAGGTCGTCTCTCAAAGGAGGAAGTAAATTAAAACAACTTTTTAGAGTTATTAAAAAAATAAAATAAAGTATAATTAAAACAAAACTTTAATGTATTGGGGTTGTTTATAGTTTATTAATCTAGAATATGTTTACTGGAATAAGATTGTATTTTTTTCTAAATGAATTTCGATTAAAATGACCCAACAAGAAGATATTTTTTAAAAAGTCTATTTTAAAAGGTGTAATCAATCTAACTATACCTCTTAATTTACTTTTTAATCATTATGATTTAAATTAACATCCAATTATTTATTATCCCCTAATTTCTTAACCCTCTAACCCCACAGGAGTTAACTTAACCACAAAGATGAAATGAATAAAACCCTAGGCTAGTTTCGGAACATGCAATCATAGCACCCTACTTTGATTAATGTTCTAAGTCTAGCTTATGGTAAGTGGTTAATTAGGGAAAAAATCCACTTAGGAAATGAGGATTAATTTATTTTATGGATGATATTTTAACTCTACAAATTTATCCCGTGTGACTTGGTTTCACAGATTAAGTTTGCACTCTCATAATTTACGCAATATCTTGACCTCACGTGTTTTTGTGTAAATTGTTCAATTGCTTGCTTAATTTCATTTAAATTAAAACTAAATTAATATACCATATTATTATAATTATAGTAGCTCATTTATTCAAAATAAATTAATGAATTATGTGAGAATTAGATCAATTACATAAAAAAACTACTCTTCCATGAGCGGTGTAGTCATCGTAGAAACGTTTTGCATTTTCAGAGGTTTTGAAAGGGTATCACCCAATCTCGTTTCCAATATTGACTTCCAACCCAAATAGGAATATTAAGAAAAGAAGAAAATTGAAAATAACAGAATAAATGGAATACAAACAAAGAGTTTATTGAAAGAAGAAAAGCATTACAACATGAAGAAGGAGAAGGAGAAGGGGAAGGCTTGATGAGGGAATCCTTACTTCAAGAGCTACCCCTCTTACAATGGTTGTAGAATTAGAGTGAAACCTCTTATTTTATTCCTTAAACTTCCCATTTCATGTCACAACCCTTAAAAATAATAAAAAATATAATTTATATAGGGGAGGGGAGGAGAGGTTACAAGTGGTTTCAAGTGTGAATGTGTAAATTCGGCCAAATATTTTAATCCAATTTTCCCCGCCCATTTGACCACTGAAACGCGTGAATCAGCTCTTCTTCCATAAGGATCATATGTGAGGATATGGGTTATATATCTCCTCTCAAAAGTTGGGCTCCATACAAGCCCATATTAAGGATTTATAGACCAAATACCAAAGCTTCTCCATTCTGGCGTGTCCAACCCACCTTTGACTTTGTGGCCCAATTACTCCATCCAAATGCATTATTTTGTTATAGTATCCTGAATAATGGTTGTATCCCATGGAGTAAATAACATAGTTACAAAATATTATGTCCAAATATTTCACATAACAATATTTATTCCCGAAATACTATAGTGAATTTTAAAAGTGTAAAAATGGATTTTTCATCAAATTTGCAAATGAGTGATATAATCCCAAATATTTCATAATTGATCATATTTAGCATAATGAGAGGAATTTATATATTTTATTATCAATAAAATATTAAACAAAATAGTGTTTTATCAGTCGTTCAAAATTCTGAGTCGGCGCACAATTGAACAACGGGCGCGCAAAAGCATGGGCCAGGGTGCAAAAGGAATTTTGTGTGCGAAAAAGGACGGGCCGGCACGCAAAAGGACTTGCACGTGCGAAAAAGGACGGAACAGCGTACAAAAGTAATTTTGTGCGAAAGAACTTTTTGTGTGCAATTTTAAGGAATTGCGCAGGGGGAAGGGGCTCAATGGGACTTGGATGAAGATCAAGCCCGAGGGGTCTCGTGAAAAGGCGGACCCCTGGGTGAACTAGAGTGAAACATTTAGTACCTGAAAGCCATATTTTGCGCGCATGAGAGGAGAATTTCAAACAGGGGAAACGGTTCAGATTCTTCAGGCCTTGGAAGTCGAAGGGGTGTCCTTCTATTTGTAGACACTAGGGATTGAGGGTCCGTGCGGAAAACAGGTCAGCGCGAAATATTGCATGTTGAGGCGTCAGCATTGCACAAACAAACCGTGCGGGGTTGTGGCACCCAAAAGGTTCAGGCCCACACAGAAAACTCTCACAAAACCAAAAAAATTTCACGTGGGGTATCTTTTTTCACACAACTAAGAATTTTTTTCGCACTGCCCCTCCGAGCCCCCCAGAATGGAACGATGGTTCCAAATATGGTTTCTCTTTGTCATGCCCCAACCTGCTTCAGCTCTTGAGCATTTTCCAGCGTCTACAATGATGTTATGAATTGACATTTATTTTATATCCATAACATAATGTGTGGACCTTTCATTCATGTCCACAATGTAATTCATAGATATTTCTATCATTTCCATAATCTTATGGGTGGACTTAGTTACATGTCTATATATTTCTGTGAGGGCTTGATTTTATGTCCAAAATTATTAATTTAACCATTCTATATTTATACAAGTTCACAATGATATAATTTGGTGTGTATTTCCATAATATATGTCATATTCCAATGTTATTATCTAATTTGTCATGTCATATGATTTCTTTATAATTTATTCCATATAAACATAAAATCATTATAATATGACTCATGAATATAATCCTTGATATGTAAGGTATGGTTTCAATATGTTATTTTATTGTTTCCATACCAATATTCTCATGATATGATTATGTATCACCCTTGTTTGACATTAATAATCATCGACCTCACAATTTATTTTTTTTCTTTTCCTCAGGTTATAAAGAAAGCTCTGTAAGTATTAGTATTATAGGGGAAGACATTTGTGGGATACATAGAAGTTATTAAATGAATTAATAATATTGTGTTTCTAGATTACAAATGAACTAAACTATTATGGTCCTTGGATTTATTTTTGAGTAATGTTCTGAATATTAACCTAAACAGATGTAATATCTAGGTACAATAATCTGAGGTCACTATAATTAGTATCACAAGATAGGTTTTGATATCCTATGGAAAAAAGGAAGAAAAAAATTATTGAGATTACTAGGGATATTTCTATGTATTTTTCATAGGATATGTCTATAGACTACTATATAGCTGAGTCAATGTATAGTTAAATATCCAAGAATTTAGGTAATGGATATCAGGAATGGTTTCTAAGAAATTCCATCCCTTTTCTTGATAATACAAGTGGATGTGCCTCTAGAATAGAGTTACCTAGGGGAAATGAGTCTAAAAAGGGTTAATTGAGCTAGAACAGATCATGACCCGGTACCTAATAAAAAACGTTGTTGAACACATGGTTTGACACACCATTGGGATATTCATTGTAAATTCATAAACTCTTTATGAATGATCTGGATGGATATAAATTGATGATGAATATTAATAGCATAGGATAAACCAAAATTCTAATATAATAAAAAGAAGGATCCATGATTTAGACACCCTAGAAGTGATTCATCATGATTATGTGGTTTTAGAAAATGACTATTCTTCCTTACACTATTTTTTTGGTTTAGTCAATGGATAGAACCCAAAGAAATCATGTTAAAGATGAATTCAGTGGAAAATTCAATGATTTTACTCCTGATAAACATAATAATATGGAATTTAAAATAAAAAACATCATCTCTTTGTTCTCCAAAAATTCTTAATATGATACTCATAATAGAATTCAAAATTAGTAAATGAATGAAAAAAAATTTAGTTGAGCCCATCATGAGGCAAAACCCACATTCATTTTGATGTTTTTTAGGTCTTTAGGTTGTGGATAAATGGATTAGTACCACTAAGATGATATTTTCCATTTCATAGTGTTAATATCATGAAAAATATTTTTCTTGTCTACCATTTTGAAGGTGAAGAATATAAATGGTGGACTCATACTAAAAATATGAGGAAATGATAATAAATCAACCCATTGATATGGGATGATCTTAAAAATCTATTATTCATTAGGTAATTTCATTATATGCTTCTTTAAATAGCATAGAATAAATTATTTCATCTAAAAAAGGTTTATGATGAATCTATTTGTTGAACCCTCTGGGAGAATTAGTTGAACTCATATTTTGATAATCCCAATTATGCTCAATTATAGTTTGATAATTCCTGTATTGATTAATGGTTAATTACTTATTTCAGTATTTCTGTACACCATGGACATATTTATATATTATAATATTTATATTATCTTCATATAATTCGATTAATGGATGGATATATATTCTAACTTAACGCTTTCTGCCAATAGAATGCTTAAACAGACAAGTGGTCACCGTTACAGAACAAAGCTACTTATTTGTAAAGTCCACCGTTATGTATAAGGTCATTGATACATCAAGTCCACCGGTATGACAAGACTACCGATACGTGAAGGTTACTGATATAGACAAGTCTACTGATACGTGAAGGTTACCGATAGAGAGAATTCTACCGATACGTGAAGGTTACTGATACAGACAAGTCTACCGATAAGTGAAGGTCACCGATACAGAAAAGTCACCGTTATGCAAGCGTACCGATACAGACAAGTCACCGTTATGCAAGCCTACTGATACATGAAGGCTACCATTACACGAAAGGTCATCGATACATTAATTCTACCGCTACCTATCAAGTCTACCGACAGACATGAAGTCTACCGAATAGAAAGGTTACCGTTACACATGAGGTTACCGATACACAAGGCTACCGATATCCAAAGTTGCCGTTCTAGAGAATCCGACGCTGCCTTAATTTCATTATCTTTTTTTAATCTAAAAAATGGTCATATCATGTATATTTTAATGCTCTGTCATTTATTTAATGAAGGTTGTTGGATGTCAGGGAACCGTACCTCATACCTGCAAAAAAGAAATCATTTCTTTTGCCGGTGATCATGCTATAAATATAAGAAGTCCATGTTTCTGCAAGATATAAAATATACAATATACAAGATACAAGAAAAATACAGAAGTGATACAAGTGACATGCACAAGAAGAGCTCATACAGATAGACATGCACGACCAAGAAGACACAGAAGCTCATACACACTCACGCTTACTCAATAAGAGTTGTGTACTTTCACAAGGATTTTGAAGAACTTCATCAACTACATTTTCACTATCTCTGAACCTGGATGTCAAGAAAACGACACTCTGTTTTTCAGAAAAAAACCATAAGAGGACCCAGAACCATTTCTGATCAATTCGAAATAGTCCAGAGCTACACTTCAATCACTATAGCCATTATAAACTCTATATTTTCCTCAGTGATTTATTGTTTACATTACGAGTAGTGTGTGTCATCAGTTTTAATTTACACACACACTGTCTCCTAAAACCTAACTAGAGGATATGAAAATCCTCATTCAAACTCCTTATATCTTCTATTTCCCACTGTGGATAGTGGTAGAGGTCCTGTGTGACCTGGACCGCTATATTTTCTGTTGTTTTTGTTTCCCACGTAGAACTGTGGTAGAGGTCATTGACCTGAATAGTTGTAAACTGTTGTGAACCCCGATCTAGGGTGTGGATCAAATTTATATAAATTTGAGAGGACTAAGTCTCGGCTTGAGACTGAACCTCTTGGTTATATCTGCTGTGCTTTTCTTAGTTTTATCTAAAACCTTTTTATTTCGCTGCTAAGTGCTTTAAAATTTAAACTGTTTTTTAAAGTTACTCTGATAATTGAATTAGAAAGTGTTTGCATTACTTGAAAATAATTAGGTTAGTTTCAAAAGCTAATCTGATCTCTTAATTAGATTAACTGGGAATTAATCAACCCCTTGAGAACCTAACTGAAAGTTTTCTTTAGTTCAAATTCACTACAATTCAATTAGCATGTTAAATTGGGGGATTTTAGTAAAGGATTTTAAACAGAAATTCTAATTGGAACTCAATTCAACCCCCCTCTTGAGTGTCCACTCCGACCAACATTTGGTATCAGAGGAATTTAAAATATTTTCTGAAGTACTCTGTTTTTCAACTGTGATTTTAGTTGTATTTTAATGTTCTTAAAATTTCTATTATTTCTAAATTTCTATCTCTTTAAATTTTTGGTTTCAACCTAGTTATCATGGATAACAGACTTGAAGGTGTTGCTACTAATAGACCACCATTTTTCAATGGAAACAACTATGCTCAGTGGAAGAATAAGATGAAAATTCATTTAGAAAGCATGGTTCTTGATATTTGGACTTCCATAGAACTAGAATTTAAAATTCCCACTACTGTTAGATCTACTTGGAATGAAGATACTAAGATAGCTTACAATAATAATTGAAAAGCTATGAATACTCTATATTTTGCATTAGGGGATGGGGAATTTAATAGAATATCTTCATGTAATACTATATATGAAATTTGGGATACTCTAGGTGTTTCTCATGAAGGAACAACTAATGTTAAGGAAATGAGATTGAACACCAATACTATTAAATATGATAATTTTAAGATGAAGCTTGAGGAACCCATTTCTGATATGTATCTCAGGTTTAACAAAATTGTCAATACAATGATTTCACTGGGAAAGGATGTTCCATCAAAGGAGAAGATCCTGATAATTTTGAGATGCCTACCTGAAAGATGGAGGGGCACTTCTGTTTCAATCAGAGAATCTTGTGATATTGGTAAACTACCAGTCAAGGAACTTATTGGTAAGTTGATGATGTATGAAGAAGAACTTAAGGTAAAAAAATAAGAAGAAGATGAACCAAAAAGGAAGTCAGTTGCCTTCAAGACATCGACTTCAAAGAATAAGGATAAAGAGAAAATTCAGACCATGAGTGATAGCTCAAGCCGTGAAGAAAGTGCATCTGACAGTGATGCAGAAATGGATCACATAGCCAGAAGATTTAAGAGGTTTTATAGGAAGAAGAAGCTTTTCAGAAAATCAAATTACAAAGGTAAGTATGACAACAAGGGTCACTGGAAAGAGGACTGGAATAAATCAGACAAATCTGATGAAGTTGTATGTTATGAATGAAAAAGAAAAGGACCTATAAAAGCAGACTATCCAAAGATGAAATACAAGAAGAAATATGAGTATAAGGATAATAAGTATAAGAAAGACATGAAGGCTACGTGGAGTGCTTATGAGGATAGCTCCAGTGAATCTGAAGCCTCTGAGACTGAAAATAGAAATAAGTAAAACATGTGTTTTATGAAAAACCCTTCTGAGGTAACATCTGAAACTCTTTCTTTAAATACATATTATTCTGGAGATGATTCTGATTCTGAAAATATGTCAAAATCGGAACTGTTTGAATAATGTGATATGTTGGGAGAAACCTGTAATGAGGTGAAAGACATATACAAAGCTGTAAAGAAACAATATGCTTTAACTATTAAACACAAATCTGATCTTGACATAGAAATGGAAAAGAATGCTCAGTTAATTAAATAAAACACTGAACTGAAATTGTCTAATGATCAACTTAGGAAGGATTTAGAAAAGTTCACAAATGGAAAAGATACTCTTACTCAAATTCTAGGTAAGAAGATTTCACCTAGATATACTACTGGTATAGGATACCAACCTGGACAAAGAAAAATTACCAAAACTATATTTATTCCTTAATCTGGATAGAATGTAGATAGTTCTAGTTCTAGAAGTTCATATGCTTCAACTAGTTATATTCATATTTATAGATCCAACAAGTTTTATCTTTCAAAATTTGTTGATTCTGCAAATTTTATGAGATCCATAAGACAAATTTGGGTACCTAAAGTTTTATTGGCTAACCTGTCTAGACCCAAGTAAATCATGGTACCAAAATCATTTCCTATCTAAATCTGTTTTGTAGGGAACCTGCTTAAAGAGCTCCTATAGAAAGACTTGGTACTTGGACAATGGATGTTCAAGACATATGTCAGGAGACTTCTCATGCTTTAAAAGCATAGTCTGAGTTGATGGAGGTTTTTTCACCTTTGGTGATAATTCTTATTGTAAAATCATCATCTTAGGCCAGATTGGTAACACTGACTCAGTATTAATTTCTAAAGTTCTATTTATTGATGGGCTTAAGTATAATTTACTAAGTATTTCTCAGTTATGTGATGATGGTTTTAATGTTAAATTTGAAAATAATTCTTGCAATGTTTTTAATTCTAAAAATGCTTTAGTATTTCTGCCTTGCGAAATGAAAATGTCTATGCTTTTGATTAAATTATTTATCTATGCAAAATATTACTTGTTTAAATGCTTTTCATAAAGAGTCCTGGCATTGGAACAGAAGATTAGGACACTGCAATGTACATTCACTTAGAAAACTTACTAGGAAGAACTTAGTTAGAGACCTACCAAAACTTGAATTCCCAGCAGATAAAGTTTCTAATACCTGTCAAAAGGGAAAGAAATGTAAAGTTTCGTTCAAATCAAATAAAGAAGTGTCAACTTCTCAACCTCTCGAGTTGGTCAACATGGATTTCTTTGGACATTCTAGATTTTCTAGTTTAAATTGGAAGAACTATGTCTATGTTCTAGTAGATGACTATACTAGGTATACTTAGGTATATTTTCTAGCTCACAAAAGTGAAGCTTGTTCTTACTTTGTTAAATATTCCTTGTCTGTAGAGAACCTTAGTGGACTTAAGATTAAAACCTAGAGAAGTGATCATGGTCGTGAGTTTGAAAATCATGAGTTTGAATCCTACTGCTCACACAATTACTATAGTCACAATTTCTCTGCCCCTAGGACACCTCAGAAAAATGTTATAGTAGAAAGGAGGAATAGAACCCTTCAGGAAATTTCCAGAACTATGCTCAATGAGTATGACCTACCTGTTTATTTTTGGGCTGAAGCTGTCAATACAGCTTGTTATATTATCAATAGAGTCTTGATCAGACCTATTCTTAAGAAGACCCCTTATGAGTTGTGGAACCATAGAAAACCTAAGGTTAACTACTTCAGAGTTTTTGGTTGCAAAGTCTTTATTCTTAATACCAAAGATAATGTTGACAAGTTTTCATCTAAGAGTGATGAAGTAATTTTCCTAGGCTACTCTATTTCTAGTAAAGCCTGTAGAGTTTTCCATAAGAGAACCAAATGTGTGGAGGAATCTGTTCACATCAAATTTGATGAAACTGACCCACATGAACCTAAGAACTCTCTTGAAAACCTTGAAGATGATCTCTATGTTTTAAACCTTAATGATAAAGACAGTGGACCTATAGTTAAAACATCCAGTTCTGGAAATTTTCTAGAACCTACTTCTGTTGATTCCCAACCAATTGATGAACCTGAAATCTCTAGCCCTACCTTCTCGAGACCAACTAGGATTCTAAAGAACCATCCTTTAGATGTTGTTGTAGGTAATCTAGATATAGGAACACATACTAGAGCTTCTCTAAGAAATCAGGTTGAACATCAAGCCTTTCTTTCACAGTTAGAACCTAAAAATAGTAATGATGCTATCAATGATGAATTTTGGGTAATGGCTATGCAAGAAGAACTAAATCAATTTGAAAGAAATAAAGTCTGGGAATTAGTAGAAAGACCTAAGGACACTTTAACCATAGGCACAAAGTGGGTGTTTAGAAACAAAGTTGATGAATCTGGAAACATCATTAGAAACAAAGCTAGACTAGTTGCACAAGGTTACAATCAAGAAGAAGGAATTGACTATGAGGAATCCTTTGCACCTGTAGCTAGATTAGAGGCAATTAGGATCTTACTTTCCTTTGCATCACATATGAATTTCATGTTATATCAAATGGATTTGAAAAGTGATATTCTAAATGGTTTTATTGATAAAGATGTTTTTGTAGAACAACCACCTGGTTTCTCAAATCCTCACTTTCAAAATCATGTTTTTAAACTTTCTAAAGCATTATATGGCATAAAACAAGCTCCAAGAGCTTGGTATGAAATACCTAAAAAATTTCTTAATTCAAAAGGATTTACAAAAGGAATTGTTGATCCCACCCTTTTTATAAAAAGAATTTCAAAAGATGTTTTAATAGTACAAATCTATGTTGACGATATTATTTTTGGATCTTCTAAAAATTCTTTATGTACTGATTTTTCAAAGGTTATGAAAAATGAGTTTGAAATGAGCTTAATGGGAGATGTTAAGTACATTCCTGGATATCAAATCTTTCAAACTAAAGATGGTATTATTTTGAATCAGAGTAAATATACTAAGGATTTATTAAAACGTTTTGGTTTGGATAGTATTAAGGGAAGTGATAAACCTATGAGTACCACCTATAAATTGGATATTGATAAAACTGGGAAACCGGTGGATCAAACTAATTATAGAGGTATGATTGGGAGTTTACTTTATCTTACTGTTATTCGACCTGATATTATGTTTAGTGTATGTATGTGTGCTAGATTTAAAGCTAACCCTAAAGAGTCACACTTACTTGCTGTTAAAAGGATTTTCAAATATCTTAAATATACTGCTAATTTGGGACAGTTTTACCCAAAAGGAAAATCATTTGATTTAATAAGTTATTCAGATGCTGACTTTGCTGGATGCAAGTTAAATATTAAGAGCACATCTGGAACATGTCATTTACTTGGAAAGTCCCTAGTATCATGGTGCAGTAAGAAACAGAACTCAGTTGCATTATCTACTGTTGAAGTAGAGTATATATCTACTGGTAGTTGCTGTGCACAGATTCTGTGGATGAAACACACTTTATTGGACTATGTATTTGATTTTAAACATGTTTCAATTAACTGTGATAACACTAGTGCGATCAACATCTCAAAGAACCATGTGTCTCACTCTATAACCAAACACACTGATGTTAGACACCACTTTCTAAGAGATCATTATCAAAGAGGTGATATAACTCTTGAATTTATAGGCACAGAACTCCAATTAGCTGATATATTCACTAAGCCTTTAAGTTCAGAAAGATTAAGTTTCATTAGACACGAATTAGGAATGATAACTTAATCTTAAACTGTTAGGATAAACTTCACCATTAGGATAAACCTCACCGTTAGGATAAACCACACCGTTAGGATAAACCTCACCATTAGGATAAACCTCACTGTTAGGATACACCTCACCGTTAGGATAGACCTCACTGTTAGGATAAACCTCACCATTAGGATAGACCTCCCCGTTTAAGGACACCTCACCGGTACATCTCTCGCGCTGTTTTAAATTTTCGTATTAAGGCCGAGACTTCTAAAGTTTTTTTAATATGAGATTTATTTTATATGTGAATCCTAAATGATATTAAACCTGACTCTAGATATAACTCAATCACCATGAAATCGTCTGTTCAAATCCCTCCTACCTAAAACCTCTCAAGCCCGCAAAACCCTAAGCCTCAGAATCTGAAATGGCCCACGTGAAGCGACCCTCATTAGATGAAGGGAGTGATGCGCTACAATCTAAGAAGCAGAAAGTAACCAATGTTTGTGCTAGTGGAAGCAATAGAGGTGTTGTTCGAAGAAACCCTATGAATCCGCACTTATCGAAGCGAGAAATTGTAGTGGAAAAGGAGTTATGTACGGAATGGATGTTGGAAATTAAGTCCTTGATTATGAAGATTTTACAAGATCAAGGATGGCTCAAATGCTTCATGAACAATAATGGACCGTATTATCCAGTATTGGTAAAAGTGTTCTATGAGTTTGTCTGTTTTGAAACATCAGAAGTGGAGAATAGGATGATTTCCTTTGTGAATGGTCAAAAGTTTTCATTTTCATCTCTTGAATGGGCTGAGAACCTTAGAGTTCCTCATAGAGGTGATTATGGATTTTATTCAAAATCCATACCTATTGCTAGTGACTTTTTCAAATATGAGGATGACTTGTTAGAATTGATAGGAAATGGAACTTCTAGAAATGTCATTGCTGTAGAGATGGAAGGGGAGGATAAACTACTTTTTATGTTCATTCAGCATGTGATTAGTCTAAGGAAAGGAGATTTTTCTACCCTCAGATTTCATGATATTTATTTGTTGTATCCATTAAAGCATGGAGTAAAGGTGAATTTGTGTAGATTGCTAATGATTCAGATTGAGGCTATGACTAGACATAAGTCTATGTCCAATGCACTATCCTTTTCTATGTTGATTTCTATTATGTTGAAGGCAAAGGAGGTAGCTGGACCTCAAGATGAAACTATTGTGGTTAAGGACAATTTTTGCATCACCAGGACTGTTTGTATGTTTACGGAAGTTAGCTAGAATCCATGGAAGAAATCATGGGTTAATTATGAAGGTAAAATCTATGACAAGCACACTCTTGTGGACCATCCTTCTAGACCAATGGATGCGAGGGAGTCTGGTCTTGGACTAGATGAGCCATAACCGATCTACAGTGATGATGAGGCTGAAACTGAGGAGGAAGAGACGTCAGTGGAGGAAGGAGGAGACCCAGATTTACCTCCAAGTCTTGTGCATCAAAATATTTCCTATGGAGAAACTAGCCCTCCAAAAGAACTACCAAGGAGAGAAACTATTCTAAAGGATAGTGATACTGTGTCCACTGAAGAAGAATAAGAAGAAGCATATTAGAATGTTGTCAAAGACACCTCTGAGGAGGATGAGGCAACTGAGTCAGATCAGTTTGCTCATGAAGAAAAGGAGGATGTTTCTGAAGAAAATGATGAGGAAAATGAAGAATAAGAGCTCAGTTTGAGCCCTCTGATAGATAGTACAGTCAATATAGTGCCTAATAAGGAAGCAGCAGTGGAACTTACTACCATTACTAAGGGAGTCATTGATGACTCAGAAAAGGATAGGACTCTCCCCATTATTGAACTATCATAGAAAATGGTTATTGAATCTGTTGAACTTGTATATGAGGTTGTGGAGTTACCACGAGCAGAACAGTTAGAGGAGATTCCTCAGGAGAATTCTTTAAGTGAGGGGAGCATCGTGGTTCAGTTTCTGTACTGTATGACATCGAAGGTTGGTCATCAGATCCAGGATATATGGTTCTTGGACTTAATTATGGAGATTCTGATGAGGAAGACCAGCCTCAAAGGGAGTCAGTTATCCTACCTGCTGTGGCTGAAAATTTGGCAACCAAGGAGGACCTTGAGTCTTTAAAGGCTGAAATGAAAGAAGAACTGAGAGAATCAGTGGCAGATTTGAAGACAAGCCTGGTTGATGAAATGAGTAGTGTGGAGGAATCCTTGGAGCTATCTCTGGGATGTGTTGTGTCTAGTCCAGTGAAGGAAATGATGGATGAAATTAGAGTTTTGCATAATCAAATTGAGAGTTGGACAGGATCTGTAGTTGATCTAAGACAACCAATTGCTTCATTGACTTCCATGAACAGCTCTCAAACCCAGGTGAATACTGATATCAGATATATCAAAGAAGTAGTCAAGCAGTTTGTTTAAGTATTTGAGGCTTTTAAGACATCAGTCAAAGAACATTTGAACAGTAAAGAGGCACTTGTTTAGAAGGTGGTTAGTAATTTGACATAGTCTTTCAAAGAGATAGTAGATTTCTCGGTAAAACCCCATCCCTCATCCAGCTCCATTGTAAACATTGACCATATCAGAACTGTGATCCAGGAAGAGTTGGCTAAGGCCAGTACTAGTGGCACCTCAGATACTCAGATCCTTTCTACCACTAGGGAAGTTAGCAGTTTTGTTTGTGATCACCAATGAGCATCTACTGCTTCTCAAGAGGCCATTAATAATAAGGTGAATGCTTACTTTGAGAAGGTCTATACCAAGCATCAAATGACCAACCATTTCAACATATTGATAGAGAATAAGAAGTTGACTCCAGTAACTCAAGATTTCAGATAACAGGTTAGTAAGCCCAGGGAGCTTACTCCTGCCTTGGATAAATTCATTGAAAATCGAGATGATTTTGTGTCAGCAATGGAGAGAGGAGCTAGTATTATTATGGATTTCAAGAACATGTTGCTACTATTTTTGCATGTGGATGCCAGACCTGTGATTGTACCTCCTGCTCTTCCTACCTCTGCCTCCGCCTCTGGGAGTACATCTCAGTTGACTCCAATTCAGGTTATTCGAATCTTAACTCCTATGATCCCACAGAGAAGTACAAATTTCAGATCTGGTATAGTTTCAGTGGCCGACCCTCTAGTTGTACTTTCAGCTTTTCCCAAGCCATCTACTCAATCTGAACCTGCACCCTCTTTTAGTCCTAAGAGAAAGACTCATGTTCAAGAGGATGATTGAGTGATTCTGGATGTTTTTGATAGGTTTCACTTGTTTTTTTATACTAACTTTATCAGTTTGTACCTTTTGTGACTTAATGGAAATTTACTCTTACAATGTTTATGTTTCTTTTCCATCTGTTCTCTTTTTGTCTCTACATTTCTCTGATTCTACCCTTGTTTTTGTTAATCATAAAGGGGGAGAAAATGAAACAAATTAGAACTATGAGTGAAATTGAAAGAAAGATGAAACAAATGAGAACTGTGAGTGCAATTGAAAGGGGGAGAAAAATGAGATCTTTGTTTTAAAGTTTTTTGTTGGACATTTTTCCTCTCCCACCATTTTAATTTTCTTAATACCTTGGCATAAGTTGTGATTATCAAAAAGGGGGATATTTTTGAACCCTCTGGGAGAATTAGTTGAACTCATATTTTGATAATCCCAAATTTTCTCAATTATAGTGTGATAATTCCTATATTGATTAATGGTTAATTACTTATATCGGTATTTCTGTACACCAAAGACATATTCATATATTATAATATTTATATTATCTTCAGGGAATTCGGTTAATGGATGGATATATATTCTAACTTAACCCTTTCTTCCAATAGAATGCTTAAATAGACAAGTGGTCACCGTTACAGAACAAAGCTACGGATTTGTAAAGTACATCGTTATGTATAAGGTCACCGATACATCAAGTCCACCAGTATGACAAGACTACCGATACGTGAAGGTTACCGATATAGACAAGTATACCGATACGTGAAGGTTACTGATACAGACAAGTCTACCGATACGTGAAGGTCACCGATACAGACAAGTCACCATTATGCAAGCCTACTGATATAGACAAGTCACTGTTATGAAAGCCTACCGGTACATGAAGGCTACCGTTACACAAAAGGTCACTGGTACATTAATTCTACCACTACCGATCAAGTCTACTGACAAACATGAAGTATACCAAATAGAAAGGTTACTGTTACACAAGTGGTTACCGATACACAAGTCTACCGATATCCAAAGCTATCATTCCAGAGAATCTGACACTGCCTTAATTTCTTTATCTTTGTTTAATCTAACCAACGGTCATATCAGGTATATTTTAATGCTCTGTCATTTATTTAATGAAGGTTGCTGGATGTCAGGGAACCGTACCTCGTACTTGCAAAAAGAAATCATTTCTTTTGCCGGAGCTCGTGCTATAAATATATGAAGTCTATGTTGCTGCAAGATATACAATATACAATATACAAGATACAATAAAAATACATAAGTGATACAAGTGACATGAACAAGAAGAGCTCATACAGATATACATGCACGACCAAGAAGACAAAGAAGCTCATACACACTCACGCTTACTCAATAAGAGTTGTGTACTTTCACAAGGACTTTGAAGAACTTCATCGACTACATTTTCACTGTCTCTGATCCTGGATGTCAATCAAATGACACTCTGTTTTCCAGAAAAAACCAGAAGAGGACTCAAAACCATTTCTGATCAATTTGAAGGAGTCTAGAGCTACACTGCAATCACTAGAGCCATTCTAAACTCTATATCTTGCTCAGTGAATTATTCTTTACATTACGAGCAGTGTGTGTCATCAGTTTTAATTTACACACACACTGTCTACTGAAACCTAACTGGAGGATCTTCAAAACCTCATTCAAACTCCATACATCTTCTATTTCCCACTGTGGATAGTGGTAGAGGTAGTGTGTGACCTAGAAAACTATATTTTCTGTATTTTTCCCACGTAAAACTGTGGTAGAGGTCTTTGTCCTGGACAGTTGTAAACTGTTGTGAACCCCAATCTAGGGTGTGGATCAAATTTATATAAATTTGAGAGGACTAAGTCTCAGCTTGAGACTGAACCTATTGGTTATATCTGATGTGCTTTTCTTAGTTTTATCAAAAACCTTCTTATTCCACTGCTATGTGCTTTAAAATTTAAATTGTTTTTTAAAGTTACTCTGATAATTGAATTAGAAAGTGTTTTAATTACTTGCAAATCATTAGGTTAGTTTAAAAAGCTAATCTGATCTTCTGATTAGATTAACTGGGAATTAATCAATTCCTTGAGAACCTAACTAAAAGTTTTCTTTAGTTCAAATTCACTACAATTCAATTAATATTTTAAATTGGGGGATTTTAATAAAGGATTTTAAACAGAAATTTTAATTGGAACTCAATTCACCCCCCCCCCCCCCTCTTGAGTGTCCACTCCGACCAATACTATCCATACCTATGATTAATATTTTAAGAAAATTACGAGGTACCCTTTAGGTAATATTATTTGTCCTAAATTTAAGGATGAAATAATATTTAGTGGCCTAAATAAAAATCTTCAAATGGTGTTATCCATAAGTTCTAACGGATGTTATGATGAAATCATTTTATTTTTAATAAATGTGGAAATGTATGATTGAACCCACTTTTTATGGAAATAATAAAACCAATTTAGGGTTCCATAAAAAAATTCAAGGATGTGTGACATGAAAGGAATGAAAATTTTCAAACTCCTACTAGAAAAAATTATTGGAAGGATAACATAATTGAGTTCCCGAGTGCTACATTAAGGTGTTTTGTGTTTGGGAATCAGTACAATATGAATAATAATTTTGGTGTGATTTTAAGATTTCAGTCAATGAAATTAATAGAGAGATAAATCAATATAATGAACCACCCACACACCTGTATCGGAAGATAATGTATTTTTTCAATTATGCGAATCAATAGCCCAATAAAAGGGATAATATGGATGATAAGACAAAAAAATGATAAAAAAATGTTCAATGGGAATTCTTATCAAATCCCCATGGATGATGTGAATCATGATAATTATGGTGCACTTAACCTCCCCTCATTAGTTTGTAATTTAATGTTTCATTTTGTATGAATGTTCCCTACGGACATATTATTTTTCATCATTTTGATAAATTTCATGAGATTATATCCATATATGCTGATTATGGAATAATTTAATCAAATATAATTTTTTATCATTAACTAGATGATCCAATTATTTAAATGAAAATGTTTTTGAATAATATTAAACATTATATATGGAAGAAATGTGGAATTTACCTTTGAAAGTTTATATGTATCTATGAAATATTAACTTAAAATGTATGGATACCACAAATGGAATTTGAGTTTATGGTTGACCATAAGTTCAAAGACATTGAAACCCATTTTTATGTTTATGTGATCAAATTTTATCAATATTAATGATAATTTTAGAGAAATTTATTTCAATAAAACCAATTAGTTTCCTATATGTTGTAGTTAGAAATTTATTTAATTATGAATCCCTTTTATGGTAATATGATTAGAGGTATTGGAATACTTTATGTTTTACTTCATCTTTGATGAAGAGGTAATTATGGGTTTTAGTTGATCCCCAATCATTGTTAGAAAAATTCATTTCTACCAGAAAATATTTCTATACAGAACATATTTCGATAATATACAATTTGAAATGTGTGAGGTTTTATGGAGTACAATAGTCAATTGTATAAGATCTTGATATAAATTTTAACTTAATGTTTTTCAGATGTCTTATATTAGATCTTCTTATATATTATAGTTTCAACACTACATGAAAAATTCATACCCTATATGATATTCTAATATATTTTCCAAGGATTTCAAAGGTGGTTGGAATCACACCTAAACCTAGTTGAAATTCTCTATAAAAATATCTCTCACTATTGAATTTAGATGGATCTGTATGGATCCCTTCATATATATTGGAATGAATCTGTAAATAGAATTCTACTAGGACCTAATATAGATAATGATATAAAATTTAACGATAGAGCCATTCAGAAACATGTAAGTACTATATAATTTGAACTGAAAGGTAATACTGAAAATAATCGACACAATAATCAATTTTACATTTTGAGTACATTCTAATAAATTCATCAATAAATAATGAAGGAAAATATAATACCTCGATATACCAATCACATTAAAATACATGTACATATTGGTATAGTAGAATATTGATTTGAACTTCAACCAGTCCATTTATAGGTTCACAATGGGATCCATGTATCACACATGAGGAAACATATACCTTATCAATCATATGTACTAAAATCAAAAAATGTACCACTAGAAAATGATATTTATTATGAGGATTGAGAGGTAGTTCTTATAGAAAATATAGAGAATGTTATACAAAAGAGGACCACTCCACTTGTCACTATTTGTGGCGATCAAATAGTGTGAGGAAGATACATGGTAAATTGGGAATATGATGAGGCAAAATTATCCTCATTTATGTATATTGGAAGGAAGAATTTCAAAGGAGAAATTCATTTTAATGGTGGTATAATGTTACACCCTAAATTTTAATGAATTCGTATTTTTGAATAAGTTAAATTTAATTGATTTGTTGAGTTAGAAAAACCAATTTAATAATGCATTACATGCAACACCATGTTAAGCATTATCTACATGAAACACTAGGTCAGATTGAATCACACACGACACTATGTTTTAACAATCCCATGATATTTTATTAAGATAGTTATTTAAACAGAGACAATATATCCTAGATACAAAATTTAATGACATGAATATTAATTTTTTAAATATGAAAAATAACTTTTTTATATAAAGAAATAATATTGATAAAAAAAATTAATTTTTTGTAATTTCATTATATATTTCAAAAATTCTATTTTATAAAAATGTTTACATTATTTTTTTATAAACTATAATAAAATTAATTTTTCACATTTTAATAAAAATAATATTATTAAATAATCATCATTTATGGAATCATAATGCCAAAATTTGTAAAGCATTGTTTTTTTTGGGTTTTCTAAAATGTTTCATTTCTTGATGAATACTGAAAAATACTACATTTTAATTATAAACTACCATTTTGATTAATTTATATATAAATTTAAATTGTACATTAAATTTGTTTTAAGGTAACACTATTGGAAATATTTATCCAATAATCCATCTCAGATCAATTGAATCAATTTCAGAATGAATTTTTATATTTAAACATTGAAAACATTTGAATACTTTCCCTTTAAAAACTGGATTTCGCATAATATTACATTAAATATATCTATTTATATGGATAAAAGTTTGAATAAAATTATATATTTTGAAAAATAAAAACATAAATTTCATAATAAGTTATGAATATGTTTTTAGAAATATAAATAGTAAAAAAATTAAAAATTATTTACCGTAGATAAATAAATTTTTTTACCAGGGTTAAAACTAAAAGAAATTAGGGTTAAAAATATTGTAAAATATGCCATTCAAACCCCCTTAGAATGAAATATTGAAAAATAATATATTATAGTCTAAAAAATTTCCACTTTTTTAGATTTGTGACGTGAAATGATTATGGGAATAATTCCTTCATTTAAAAAATTATAAGTGTTCCACTCACCTCATTAGTAAAAGGCCACCTCCATTCCTATTCTCTTAGAACATTATTACACTTATGGTTTGGCCAGTCCCAGAAAAAAAAATATTTTTAAAACTTCCCAAAACTCATACTAGAAGCCTTATCATAAAGAAACCCAATCAATGAAGTCTTTTCTTATATACCTTTGCAGTATACAAAAAAATGGAAATGTTCGTCAACAAGCATTTTCTTCATTTATTCATTCAACTTAAAAAATTATAATTATACCTTTATGATATATTAACCACAGTATCTTCCATTTAATGAAATGTTTTTCTATTATTTTAATTACCTACAACAATCAAATATTATATTAAATGGGTTACAATAACATCTTTCATGTGTACATAGGACCACCACAACATGATCCAATACCATTAATTTTTTTCATTACCACCTCTCAATGATGGTCATAACAATGAATATTGATTATATTTATGATATATATAACATTATTTTACCTATGGAGTCTTTATATAATATATTAATCTTTAAGTTCCATTAATGAGAGGATATGATAATGTCGTTTGTGTGTATGGATGACTACCTCCTCCCCAAGTGATTAAATTCATTTCCACTAATTCCATAAACAGGTGATAATTAGTATAATATATATATATATATATGTGATACACATGACAAAATTAATATTTTCATGAGAAATTTATAATTTTTATATGAAAATATTCCATTTTCTATCAATCTCAGTCACTAAAAGATGAAAATATCATCTGTATATGTGCGGACTACCACCTTCATGAAGCAATATGACTTTATTTTCTTCATCACCAAACTACATCGATGATATTTTCATGTATATCTAATGAAAAAATGATGTTTATGATGTTATTGTAATTCAATAATGATTATATATTCCCTACCTCATATCAATAATGAAGACTAAAAACTGGAAATGTTACTCATGAATCTGTATGGACTACCCTCTCTATGAAAGTAACATACATCATTTCACAAAATAATATTTCATGATTGGTATTAGTAATATAATTGACATATAAATTTGAAAATTATGTAATATTTATTATCTTGTAAGTCTGACTGAAAGTTAAAATTTTATTGAAAATCGTGACAAGTACAAGGCACCCACCTCATGGGGGAAAAAGATGGATACCTAGCACATCACATTTAGCAATAATCTTACAGTCATTAGGTAAGGAGCATGTACTGGTTAACAAAATCAACACCTAATCTGGTATAACCTTGTTAGAAAGAGAATTAGCTACAGAATTTCCCTCCCTCTATGTGTGCATAATAGAAATTCATTTACTCAAAAGGCCCTGATATTCATGTTGGTATAAATTAAATCCCAACGAATATTACCCTATTTTTGTAAAATCCCAACAAAAACCACTGAGTTTAACTCCACTTCAGTGATCCAAATATTGAAGCACCTACAAAGAGACATCCTGATGTCCAATGATCATGCCTCACCCCCTAAAAACATGACCTCCAAATAATAAGAGCTAAAATCAAGGATAATTGAGCCCCTTATATCCTTAGTAAGGCCACCCCCTCTCATAAAACCATCCATACAAGAGCCTTCCACGTTCATCTTAAGCCCGGAACTTGGGGCCTTCCAACAGACCCACCATCCCAACTGGATAACTATGCCTCTATGCATGTAACACGCTTGGGTGATATTCCTTAAGGAATCTAAATCCCGCCCACCCCCACCCCCACTACTACCAAAAATCCATCTCACAAGATCCTGTAAAACCACCAGATGTGCAATCATGCATTAGCCAAGGTTTGAAATCTAACAATTGAAAATAGCCCAGCTCATCATGTCCTCCCCATACCTATTTTTAATGAATTTGACCGTGAAGAGTTTCCTTTGATCACATTCCATGCCAGTCTAACATGCATGTCTTGAATGGTTTCAACCACACATTGCAGCCCGATACCACCCTCCTCTACTTGTTTGTCCATCCATTTCAATGAGGCCCAGTGGAATCAACTAGGATGATTAGCATCCCTTAACAAGGAGTTCATGATGTTCTCCTACTTGGTGATAGTTCCATTGGGGTGATTGATAATCAAAAGAACATTTGTTGGAATGGACGTATGAACACTGTTTTTGGGCGTAATTCTCCCACCAAAGGAAAGAAATCTACTCATCCAGTGGAAAATCATCCTTTTGATCCTATTCATGATGTCATTGAGGAGGGGATTTTTGACTCTTCCGTTAAATATTTGGGAACCAAGGTAAATTCATTAGCAATAACATTGTTTCATACCAAGCCATCCCTAAATAGCCATGTTGGGCCTTTATGAACATTTATTTGAGATAAAAACATTTCTTTACCCAAAATTGACCCATTTTCCACACAACACCCCATATATTGACATGACATTGGTACGACCATCCACTAAAATTTTTGTTCCATTAAAAAAATAAAATTTCATTAGAAAACTTCAGGTGAGACAATATATTTTTCCTCGACTTGTTTTTGAAAGGTATAATCCTTCCATCTTCCATTCCTTTGTGAATGTTCCTTGTAACTACCTCCTGAGACAATATGAATTGGCTAGAAAACATAGGATATCCTTGCCTTACTCACTATATTGATTTGAAGAAATCGAACTCCTTCCCCGTTGGAGATATTGTAATCCATGGGGATGCATAACACCTGAAGCATAAATCACAAAACCATTCAGGAAAACCAAATCTCCTCATGAATTTTAATAAAAAGGATAATTGAAATCTGTCATTAGCATTATCCATATCCACATTAACCATCACATGGGATCCAAGAGTTTTTTATTCTTGCCTTTCACTATTTATCTCAAAATTTCTATAGCTCCTTGGATTTTTCTACCTTTCACAAATCCATGTTTTTCCTCATAAACAATCTTGGGAATCACCTTACTGATTCTTCTTTTTAGAAGGTCATCTAGTATCTTGTAAACAAAGTTTCAAAGACATATAGGTCCTCACTGATTGATGCTGATGGGATCTTTCACCATAGGTTTAAGAATTACCCATGAGGTTCATGAAAATTTGTTATATTCCCCACCCCTGAAAAATTCTTGAACAACCCCCTTAACTTGCACCTTCAAAACCATTGAATCCTCAATATAGAAATATCTAGGGAAAAAATATTGCCTCAGGGTGGTTACATTTTTCATTTTGAGCATCATTTCATTGATATCATCCTCATTCATTAAGTCTTTAAGAGAGCCTTGATCCCTATCATCCACCATCATTGAAATGCATACCAAAAAGTCCATTTCATCACTACCCCTACTAGACCAGCTTCTGTGAAAGTTTTTTTGTCCTTCCCTAAGCCCCTAGAAATAATCAAGAGTATGTTTTACAGCCACATATAAATTATAATTAAATGAAACATCTTCTAATTTTATATTAATCTTCTTCTCCACCCTCCTTTCCTTCAGGTACGCGTCAAAATAGGTTGTCTTCTTATCCCTTTCCATCAACCAAAGGTCTGTGGATTTATTCCTACTCTTCCCCTCAATTTCTAAAAGTTTTTTAGCCAAAATATTTTGATTCTACACTAGAAAAGAGAACCCGTCATTATTCCAAATTACATGAATATTGTTATTTGATTTCTCTTTTTAAATTTTTCAGGTTGTAATCATCTACCATACAATTTCCACCCCACACATACGGATCCATTTTCAGCTGATGCAGTCTACCCGTTAGACCTCCCCAAGATGATTCCTCCACCAGTTTCTCCCATGGAGCCTTCAAAACCTACATAAAATCACTTTTCTGGTGCCAAATGGGAGAGTAACAAAACATCTTGTTTCTCACCTCACCCATTTGGAGTGTGACCAGAAGAGGGGCATGGTCTGACACTGATCGAGTAAAATGATGTTCTAAAGCTTGAGTAAAGGATTATATACCTTGATGGTTGCAAAAACATCTATCGAGCCTAATCCATATTCACCTTAAAACATTTTGATTGTTACACTAGGTATATTTATTCCCCGTAAACCCCATGTTCATCAATCCCTTGGCCGCTAAAAAGTCCTTGAAATCTTTCATCGCATTGGTGTCTTCCATAGAACCTCCTCTTTTCTCCAAGGGATTGATAATTATCTTAAAATATCCACTGATAGACAAAGCATCATTACTAGGTCGAAAAAACTTCAACTGACTCTAATGTGTCACTATTTCAGCATTCACACAACTTGTATAGACAAATGAAATGAAGACTTGAACACTCCCTGTTGATAACATAGTTGTAATATAATGTGAAGAAGCTTCCACAAACTCCACCAAAATACTTTTCTCTCAAAAAATCAAAATATGTTTATTGCATGGGTAGACATGCATGTTGTCTGCAACCCATAACGATTTAGTATACATAGAAAAACGCTGCACTTTCTACTTGTGTTCCAGAATAATAACCATTACCGCATTCACTCTTTGAACCTCAAGAAGAAATAAACGCACACATAACCTGATTTCCTAACCTCTGCACATTCCAAATAATTATGGGAATCTAGATTCAAAAGAAGTTTTGACCTTGCGGTCAAGTGGAATAGAATTAGAAAAGGAACCTCACAAAGAAGCCTCCTTGGACTTATCCCTGGTGAGAATACAACTGCATTCGATCAACTATGTACCTTTAAAACTTTTCACATCCATGCCCTCTAAATATACCCAACCTACACTATTTATGATGTCTCCTTATGGGCCACATCACCAAAAGAAGGATGTTGTGATGTGCACTGAGGCTCCAAAGGACCAGCCTTAGAAAGCATGGAATCTTTTACTATCCTCTCAGGGGAATGCCTTATGATTATAATTTCCTTAACAATCCCCTCTAGTAAAATTGTATTTAAAGATAAATTAGACCTTTCTACAAATACTTTCACAATCATTCTATGGCCCTCCATCAGAGCTGCTGGTTTCGGAAGGTGACTGGGAGGAGAAGAAACATTGTTGGCATGGATGCGAGGCTCCAAGGGTCATGATGCCGAACCCTTAGCCCCGAGTGGGACATCAAATGATTTCACCGGACAAATGACCAGCCCCTCGGTGGGAGAAAAGTTGACCAAGACAACAAATTTATCATACGACAGATAGAAAAAAAAGAAGGAATAAGTTTGTGTAACTCAACCTCTAAATTTGAAAAAGTATTTGTCGGTAAAATCAACCCATCAGTCACTGGAGCCTCTAAATCAACCGCCAGACCCTGTTGTGGTGACACCCGACCATAATGACTTTGACTGATAGGCAAGGGGGACCCATCCTCCGAAACAAACCACAAGTCGATGCAAGCCCATGTGGATCCACATCCCTCTCCAAAGAAGGCGGAGGATGATCCACATCCCAGCCAGACACCTCTGAAGGTTTAAAGAATGCATGATCCTAGAAAGAAACCCCCACATCATGGACTCTAGCACCAGCATGACTAGGTCCGTGCCGTCTAATGAAGCGGGTCAAGTTCCCCTGCCAGCAACATTGAACACAAAAACATGGAGAATCCTTCACTAAATCTCATTGCCTCCATGGAAAACCATCTCCAACTATAACAAAAAAACGAAATGGAAAAGGATCCACTAAATTCACTTCCACACAAATTGTTGGGACCGTAAATGATTGTCCCACCAGTGTAGTGATAATCACGAGATAAAATAAAGTGCAAAATGCGGAAAAATAAATGACACCATATGTTACGTGGAGAAACCCCCAAATAGAAGGGGTAAAAAACCTCATGAAAATAAAAGGCTCACTTTGGGGAAAAAGTGGGTACACTCTCCTTCACTTTTTACAGGGAGAAAACCCTCGTAAAATCACTCTTGAATAAGTGGGGAAATAAACCTCACAAAACTGCTCAAATAGGATGACTACTGGTGATGAGAAACCAGATAGAAGTGATAGATGAGATGCCATTTGGAAGAGGGGAGAGCCTCATTTTATAGGCCTCCTCACCCCTTCCCCTTGCCTTCTCCCACTGGAGGTTTAATGGGGGTTTGGACACCCACCACCTACACCATCATCCCCCCATTGAAAATGGAGGGGGGCAGCCACCGTCTTGCAAATGGATTTCCGCCAACAAATCTCCCACTTGGAGATTTGATTGAGAACCAATCACATCTCCACATCCTTTCTATATTCCAAACCATGCTGCTCATGTATCTGCAAGGTTGCCCGAGGATCTTCCCCATTTGAAATTATCAATGTTAATCGCCTTCATCAGGAAATCTGCCAGATTTTCTTTAGTATGAATCTTCTGCCTGTCCACACTTCCTTCCTCCACAAAATATCGAAAAAAGTGATATTGTACCCCAATGTGATTCGTCCTAGAATGAAAAGATGGATTTCTTGCAATGTGAAATATGCTCTAACTGTCAAAAAACAATGGAATTTGATCATGTATGTGCCTGAGTTCCTCCAACAACCTTATCATCCAAATTTCCTCTTTGAAAGCCTGTGTAGCTACCATGTACTATGCATCTGTCATGGATAAAACCACTACTGACTGTAACATCGAAATCCAGCTCACAGCTCATCCTGTAAGAGTAAACCCATAACCAGTAGTGGATTTCCTCCGGTCAGAATCACCTGAAAAATATGAATCATCATATCCTCTAATAGTAAAATATGATCCTCCAAAACATAATGTAGCATCTGAGGTCTCCTTGATATATCTTAGGATCCTCTTTACTATGATCCAATGCTCCCGTCCTAGATTCTCCATGTACCGACTAATAGATCTCACTACATGTGAAATGTCTGGTCTAGTAAAAACCATAGAGAACATTAGACTACCCACTTCCGATGCATATGGTACTTGAGACACTTCCATCCGATCATCTTTATAGCTAGGGCTCATTGTGTATGATAACTTGAAATTAATGGGAAGAGGGGTAGATATTGGCTTACAGTCTTTCATGGAAGTGTTTCAAGACTCTCTGTAAGTAACACTTTTGTGATAGCCAAATCTTCCCATTAGTTCTATCTCGGTAAATATGCATCCCTAGAATCTTGTTTGTTTGTCCCAAGTCCTTCATATAAAACTCCCTAGCCAACGGTGCCTTCATCTCCTAGATCTGGTCATTGTTGGGGCCTCCAACTAACATGTCATCCACATACAACAGAAGAATGATGAAATCATTACCATCCAAACCCTTCAAATATGAACAAGGGTCTGAATTAAGTCTTTATTATTAAAGACTCATGATATAGGAATCAAATATCTTGTACCAACACCTTGGTGCCTGTTTGAGATCGTACAAAGATTTGTTCAACCTACAAACCATGTTCTCTTTTCCTTCTTCTATAAAACGTTCCAGTTGGAAAATATAAATCCTTTCATCAAGATCACCATGTAGAAATGCAGTCTTCACATCCAGCCACTCTATATGTAAGTTATATGTAGCACACATTGCCAGAACTATCTGAATAGTCATCAGTCTAATAACAGGAGAAAATATTTCGTTGAAATCAATACCTTCCTTCTGAGCAAATCCTTTGACCACCAATCTTGCACAATATCATTTCACCTGGTTATTTTCATCCCGATTGATCTTAAAGACCCATTTGTTTCTGATAGCCTTCCTTCCATGAGGTAATGGAACAAGATCCCAAGTCATGTTTCTGTGCAGTGCTTCAAGTTTCTCCTGCATCGCTGCCATCCATGAGGATACATATGGACTATGGGTCACCTCTACAAAAGAAGACAACTCTCCATCCTCTATCAATAGGTAGTATGAAATATTGCTCTCAGTGACAAAGTCTGAGTGCCATACTGGTGCTCTTTTCTCCAGAGTTGACCATCGTGGTCCAAACTCAACAGGTACTTGATCATCGTTCTTTTTTAATGCCTCAGAGGAAACTGGTTCTTCCTTGGATTTTTCCTATACATCAAATGATGTAGTTTTTTGTATTCTCCTTCTCCGTATCTCGATCAGTTGTCATTTTCACCTTATCTTCTGTAAAAATGACATCTCTGCTGATGATAAATTTGTGGGTAGTGGGATCCCACTAACGATACCCCTACACACCATCAGTGTACCCCAAGAAGGTACATTTCCTGGATCTCGAATCCAACTTTGATCTTTCCTGGTCATTAAACATTGCATATATAGGACTTAAAAACGTATGTAACTGAGAATAGTCATCGGGATTACCAGTCCACATCTCCATCGGTGTCTTCAGCTCAATCTCCATTGAAGTATATTAGTTGATCACATAACAGTAGGTATTCACTGCTTCTACCCAAAAATCTTGGGCAATACCAACAGTCTTCAGCATCGCCCTTGTTCTATCAAATAGGTTTATGTTCATCCGCTCTGCCACTCTATTCCGTTGAGGATTGTACGCCACCATGACCTGTCTCTGGATCCATTCTTGTTGAAAAAAAATTTCAAACTCCTTGCTTGTATATTCTCCACCATTGTCTATCCTCAGACACTTGATCATCCTTCCAGAGTCATGCTCCTTTCATGCTTTGAATGTTTTGAAGTCTTCAAAAACATCTACCTTCATCCTGATTCGGTACACCCAACATCTCCTGGAATAACCATCAATGAATGATAAAAAGTACCTTGATCCTCCCAGGGATATAACCGGTGCTTGCCGAACATCAGAAAGGATCAACTCCAAGATCTTTTGACTTCTTGTTGTTGACATCCCGAACTTTAACCTATGTTTCTTTCTTAAAACACGACTCTCACAAAATGTTAAGGATACATTTTTTAGGCTTGGCAGCAACTTCTCATCTTCAAGAATCTTTAGGCCTCATTAAGACATATGGCCAAGAATCTAATTCCATAATGTCGTTAACGCTTCCGTCGAGGTAGTTGATGCAACAATTATCTTCGACTCCTTGTATGTTTCACCCATAAGCACGTACATGTTCTTTGAGATTTTATATGCCTTCATTACCACAATTGCACCCTTCACGATGATTATCACTCCATTCTCGGTGTGATTCTTGCATCCAATATCATCGAATTGTCCCAAAGACAATATGTTCTTCTTCAGGCCCTTCACATGACGTACTCCTTGGACGGTCCGAACAATACCATCATGCATCTTAAATTTGATGGTACAGAGTCCAACGATATTTAGAGTTTGATCCTTCCCCATGTACATAAGTCCTTCCGAGATGGTTTCATATTGGTCAAACCATTTCCGTTGAGATTCCATGTTTCATGTTGCTCCTGATTCGATAATTCATGCATCATCGAGATGCTTCCTACTTCCAACAGTCGGCTTCACTTCACTGACTAGTATATCTCCACTTTCAGTAGTACTTGAAAAAATTTTGTCCATGTCATGATTTTGGATCCCACTAGAACAATGCTCCATTGTCACATCTTTCGGTCTTTCATCAATTGTCAGTCGACAATTTTCATTTTGCAGCATTGCCTGCATCTTCATTTGCCACAATGAAATATTATTCCCATTGAATTTTTCGATCTCTAATTTCACCGCCATCTGGACACGGTGTCAGTCTAGAACATCCTCCATTTCAAAACGGTGTGTTTAATAATATTAATAAATTTTTTCTGATGTGACAGATCAACTTGAGTTGCAATCACAGAGCATACTCAAATTTACAAGAATGATTAATACCCGAAAACGTGAACATCACCGGGATAGAACCATGCCTCTGACACCACTTTTTGGGACATTAAATGATTGTCCCACCAGTGCAGTAATAATCATGAGATAAAATAAAGTGAAAAATACATAAAAATAAATGACACGAGATATAACTTGGAAAAAACCCCAAATGGAAGGGGTAAAAAACCACAGGCAAATATTTGGATCACTATAGGGTAAAAGTGGGTACACATTCCTTCAATTATTACAAGGAGATAACCCACATAAAATCTCTCTTGAATAAGTGGGGAAATAAAACTCACAAAAATGCTCAAATAGGATGACTACCGGTGATGAGAAACTGGATACAAGTGACAGATGAGATGCCATTTGGAATAGGGGAGAGCCTCGTTTTATAGGCCTCCTCACCCCTTCCCCTTACCTTCTCCCGCTGGATGTTTGGTGGCGGTTTGTCCACCCACCAAAAACACCACTATCCCACCTTTGACAAAGGAAGGGGGCGGTCACTATCCTAAAAATGGACGTCCACCAACACAAATCAGAGGAGAGGACGTCGCCTGCACCATAAGAGTATCCTCATCAACACATAGAAACCAACCCAAAGCATTACCAACAAATTGATTCATGGCTAGATATTGAAGAGGAAGTGGAAGCCCTAAAATGGAGAGCCACATCGCAGCTTCGCTCGACTCCCATATAATGTGATAACACTAGTCCCAGTGAGAAGGAGAAATCCTCCTGGATCAACATCTGTGATCCTCTCCCTCCCTGGCCCAAATATAATCACTCCAGGAAAATAGATGCACAAAAAACACCATTCTAGAGATGTTCAAAACCACCGCCTACTACTGGAGACCCCAATAATCCACATAATTTCTAAAAATGACCAGCGTGGGTTAATCGTGATCGAACGTTTCAATCAAGGATAACATATGAAACTAAGCTGCTTCCCGAAATTCTATATCACAGAAATCCACTATAAGAACACCATCAATGCGATTAACAGATCGAGGAGCCACTAGAATAGAAGGAATATTAGTCTTCCAAGAACAGACTGTGTCGGGCCCACCTAGCAGGACCTCCTTGAAGGACCACGAGTCGGAAGCCCTACCATCCACCTCAAAACCCTGAAGACCGCTAGACCCCTCAGGTCTAGAAACTTCCTTCAGATTCAAACCATATGACCACGACCCCTCCACCATTTCCTTGAAACCATCATCAGAAGGAACACTAGGATGATCTCCAGAAGGAGAAACTGAAGGAAAGAGTAGCAGCCAAAGATACACCGATGAAAATACCGCTAGAGAAGGAGAGTTTTCCGAGCACCAAAGGGCAAAAACATAGACGTGGAAGCCATCACCTCCATAATTATTATTCTATATGTGATGGAACCATGATTTATGTAATATGAAGGAATGTGGTAAATCAAAACATATACTAAATACAAAGCGGCTGGTACCCAAAATGTGAGTTTATCTTGTAATCATTAATAAATGGGAAATAAAAGAACTTATGTTATTAATATGTGGTATGATATATATTTGTATGATACTATAATAGATTTTCAAAAAACTTATGTTTATTAAATAGGAGTTTTGGATAACTATAAAGGAAGTAAAGATATAAAATAATGGATTTTCAAGTATCTCTATTATTTATAAGATACATTAAAATTGAGCACTAATTTCTTTTTTGTAGTGTACATACCACCCCATTGACATGTTATACCATGAATATTTGTCTTTTAATGATATCTAGTATTTCATTTGATGTTAATCATTATTAGGGATTATGATTCAATAGATTACTAAATCTGTATTGGATTGTGGTCCCAATTTTTCTTCTATGTGACGTATGTCATGTTATGCACCTATATTGTTTTCAAAAACTATTTTTACAACCCCCTTTGCACATAATATAATTAATTTATTTATCTTCAGCATATTTTATGCTCTGTTTTATTTTATTAATGCATGGAGATTTCGATTCTGTGTTTCCAATATGGTAATGATTTTATTTTAAAATCTTATCATTTATTATGATTATTTATTATTATTTTCTGAAGATAAAATATTATGATCCATCTCTCTAGACACTCATGATTTGTTTTACTCTATTTATTAAATATAAATTCTTGTAGTAAGACCATTTTCCCACTCTTTAATTCTTAAAATAATTGAGAATTGTTTTTGGGAATATGATATTATTTATATATTGGCTAGAAATAATTTTTCATCTAAAACCATGTTTGATAAAAATGTTCTATTACTCTCCTATAATCATGAATTGAAATTTTTTTCCCGTGTATTTATTTTTTGAATTGTTTTTAAAAGGAATCCTCATTTCATTTTACAAACAATACGGTTTAGGATATTACTAACAATATTGAAGGAATCGTTGTTTAAACATGTAGAAAATGAAAAAAAACATCCCATCATCATGAACATTATTTTCATTTAGGATTCCCATTATTTTTTCATAAGGATATTTTAAAGGAAAATTATTTTTCAAATGAATTTTGTTTTAATTTTTTTAATTTGGTAAGGGATTTTTCCTCATGAATATTTTTAAATGATCAATCAAATTCATTTTATATATAAGATGATATCCACATATTTTAAATATTTCTTACATCGGGTATGATCCAAGGATATGATTATTATTATTTCATTGAATGGTTTACGATTAAGATGGAATGATGGTTATGAAACCTATTTCTCTTACATGGGTTATAATATGATAAAATTATTAGGAATCTTTCTTTATTTTTAATAGGTAATTCAATGATGAGATGATCAAATGAATATGAAACATTTCCCTTTTTTACAGGTTATAATATAATGAAATATTTTTGAAAACCATTTCATTTCATGGGTTATGATATGATGAATGTTTCATGATATTATAGAACTCATAAATATGATTTTCAATATGAGATGGGTGTGACATATAGCCCCTTCCAATATAGTTGGTAAAGTAGGATAACTCGTAGGAGTGATTCGTAGAACCCCTAGTTTCTAGTATATAACCCTTAAATTGTTATTTTACTTTTATAAAGTGTAAGGATGAAGGATGTGAGAGTTTTTATAAATTTCAATAAGTTTTTGGAACCCAAGGATAGGCACACGGGCTGTGCACGGTTTTTCCAAACCATGCAGAGAGGCTAGTAGAAATCGTGCGAAGTTGTAGATTATGCATAGTAGCTTTGGCATGGTGTGTAAATGGTTAGGGAGTCCATGTGACAATTCCATGCAGGGTGATCTGTAAGGCCATAGCTAACACATAATTTTTACATGGTTTTCTTAACCATGCAGACTAACAGTGCGGGGATAAAAACCCACCTTCATAAAAAGTTGATCTAGGTCGGCCTTTTCATTAATCCACTCATTTTCCCCCAAAAAATAGCTCTAACTCAGGATTGTGATTCTCCTAAAGGCAATGAAGGTTCTACCATTGATCTGTAAGAATTAAAGTGGCTTCCCTTGGGGTTTCAATGCAATATTCTTGAGGTATGTGATCATTCTTCATCGTTTTTGATCGGTTTCTTTGATCTACTTAGATCTACTTCTTCTCTTTTCTCAGTTTTTGAGATCTACATCAATTAAGGGAATATGATAGATAGTGAATGAAAAATATGTTGAGATTTGGTCTTGATCATTATAGGAAATGATATCTAAGGCAGTTTTATGGCGAATCGACCGAGTTTTCATAAGCGTTCTTAGTCCTTTTTGGGTTTTCGTCAAAACGGTTGATGTATGTGGCTTAACTCTCGACCCCTCTTGCTATAACAGAATATAATGATTTCATATTTATTTCATTATGATCAATTTATTGTGATTTATCTTTTTAGAAATTTATTGGGAACAATATTTTTTCACCGGTAAATTGTGGAAATCTGGAAAATTGGTGTTCTTAATAATGTTCTTTGGTTATTGATTAAAAAATGTGGATTTTAACATGGGGAATTTTGGAATTGTGGTCTTTGGATTTAATTAAAGTGGTTTTAATAAAAGGAATGTTTTTATTTAAATAAAATGGTTGTTTGAAATTGGTTTGTTTAATGTTTTTCAATAAAATAACGGTTTTATTTAAATGGATTAAAAGTTTTTTTGGAATTTGTTAATAGGATAATGGTCATGTGTGTTTTTATTTCATTTTCGAGGATTGGTTGAAGTATGATATCTTGATCGGTGAAAATGTTGTAATTTCATAATTGTTGTGTGTGTTCATATTACATTCGGGGTGGATAAGGGTCAGGAGTCTCCCCCATCATTGCTAGGACGGATAAGGGCTAGGGGTATCCCCCATCAAACATTCATGTTCATTTGGGTCAGATAAGGGTAAGAAGTATCCACCGTCATTGTTGGGATATATAAGGGCCATGTATTTCCCCTATTCTAGATTTTAGGTATGGTTAGTTGTGTGGATATGTGGAATGGTTAAAAAATAGAATGTTAAATTATTTAAAGGATTGTTATATTATTTATTTGGAAAACCAATTACTATGGATTAATTTATATTTTGATATAATTTTTTTAGGAAATGTTTTATATAAATAGTTTTATATAAATATGGCTAATGTTTCTATTCTAGTGGCTTGAGAAGGGAATTCATTGGGGGAAAACCATCAGTGTTTTATACTCACCCCTTCATTGTCACTTTGGTGATTTTGCAAATACTTTCTTTTAAGAAACAGGAAAATGTAAAGTATCACATGTATTTAGAACCAACACATGATACATTGGCTATTTTGGAAATGATGGATCTTGGAGATATGGAGCATAGATTATTGTGGTCATCATGGATTCATTAGATGTTTCTCCACTGTTTACCTTTTTTTGGTTTGTATTCCACTCTAGTACACTTTGGTGTGGTTTTGTTATAAAGATGATTGTTGAGTTGTCTTGTTTTTATCATGCGTCATATAGTGGTTGTATTATTATGGGTTTTTGGTTAGTTTATTTTTTATGAAACGGTAAATCGTCCCCCACATGCATTTGAAACCCTTCATAATTTTTTGCCATCCTTTGGAATATTTGGGATGTCTCCTAAGGCATTTTAATGATTTGTTGTGTTCTCAAGCTAGTGAGAATAAATGTGTCATTAAAAATGGTATTAGTTTTTTGGATCCAAAAGATTGTTTGAGATAAGTGCAATCATCTTGTTACATCCCTTGAGGAACAAGTAGTCATATGTTATCTTGGTATTGGAGTAGAAATTAGTTCCATTATATTCCTCGGGTTGTGATTATAGAAAGGAGTAGGATTGTCGGTACGTGAAATGTAGAGCTTAAAATATGCAGCTAAATTTTTTATGTTGAACTTCAAGTTAGCATTGAGTTTTGATTCTCTCTCAAATTTACCCAAAATAAGAAGGTAAGACGGTCCTTGTAGTTTAGCTTGGGTTATCGAATCCAAAGAGACCTAAGAAGTAACCTATAGACATGCACATTCTAAGGACTGTTTTTGGCTATGAAGTGGCCAACTTTGGGTTGATTTTAGATGGGTTAAAAAGATATCTAATAGATTTAAGTGAATTCAATTTAAAATAGTGAGTTGATCCTAGGTTATCGCTCGGGGTGGATGGGACGTATTTCCTTTTTAATGATTTCAATTTCTTAAATTTGAGATGGGTTCATTTAAGGAGATAAAACAACATCATCACTTACTGGTTTAATGCCTACACCCTTTAATACTTATAACCTATACACTTTAAGGATCAATGTTTTGATCACTTCAAGGTAAAGGTTCGTATTATTACTTGAAGTGTGTGGCCTTAAATTCAACAAGGACGATGGAGTTTAAAAATCATCAAATAAAAATCACAATTAAAGAAGTGATTATCCATTAATTAGGTGATAAATAACATCCAATCCATACCCTTGATACTCCCTTGGATCAACCCATAAGTGGGTTAGCCCTCCATTGATCCCATGGTTTCAATGGAAGCGGAAAATAGACTCATGAGGTAGGAAATGGAGAAGTAAAGAAAACAACAAAAATAAAATGATCACTTCACCGTTGTGTGAATAATTTCACAAGGGTTGGTGTGAATAAATTCATAACTTGATCCAACGGTATCAAAGTGATATGAAGAAAAATAGAATAAGAGTATAATAATAACTTTTATTAAGAAACTAAAGTGAATTGAACAACTTACATGTGAAAGACAAATTTGAGGCAACAAAAATGCAGCATAACATTACAATTGAACAGAGCAACCAAGATCTTCAACTAATTCACCACAAATACCTTAAATAGGAATTTTGGGAGCCTTGGGTCTAGCCTCCAACAGTACAAAGCATCTTAATTAATTTTGGTAGGCCATAGGTGGTGGAAAGCTTGTGGAATTTGAACTTTTCCACATTTGACCCGAGGTGGCAGCCAGCTTTCCTTCACCGAACAGACGCATCTGGATGACCTTCTAGAAAGACGAATCAGAGTGGGCCATAGAAGAAGAACATGGAGCTCCAGATGTCCTATAACCTCCTGTAAAATTTTGGCCCATTGTAAGTTGTGGATTCCGAGATATGAACAAATTAGTGGGCTGTTTTTCTGGGCCGCAGAATCTGGACCAGAATTGTATCTCTAACTTGGGCCACCTCAATGACCACCATAGAGGCCGAATTAGCATTGGATCATGAAGAGTGATTTGTTCCTATACATGTATTATAGCATCAAAAGATATTTGGGATTAATTGGACCTGTATTTTGGTCCCAATAGTCTCATCAGTGGGCTGGTGTCCAATCTTCCTTCTCTAGAATTGCTTCATTTCATTGCCAAATATCTCCATCACCCTCCATGAATTATCCATTGATCCCTGAATGAAACATGTTCATATTGGATTGTAGATCAATTATCAAATTAAAATATGTATAATCAGATGAATCATTTGGTACTTTAAATGATGTTCAAAAATGTACCACATAATAGTGCATTTTAAGAAGGTATTACAATCATAATGTGAAATGATGTTCAAAGTGTAAAATGAACTAAAATGGTGTTTATTAATAATAAAGAACATGAATATTATGTATATTAACAATGAATATTAGCCTCATTTAGTGGCTAATCACACCCCCAACTTGAGTTTTGCTAGTCCTGAGCAAAATATATCTCAACAAAATGAAATTTGAATTCCCTTTTCCAAAAACATTTTAATACACAATTATCACCAAAAAACCTTATACCAAACAATCATGAAACCCATCAAAATATTTTAATACGAGATAGTTTCATAAGCAGATCCCAATCCCAAGCCCATTCCTTTGATCAAATCCATCATCATACTTCATCCAACTCAATTAGGTGTAATGATGTGTTGTGTATCACAATAGATATGGGGGTTCATTTTCATTCAAGGGGGAAATCATGGAAGCGCTAGGTGGAATCACATTTAATCCTAATATGAGTATTCTTCATTATTTTTTTTGTGATTTTTTTTTGCAATATTTCCATAGTAATTGAGATTGCAGTTAATCAAATTAACCCATGTAGCAAGACTTTGCCGATGACTCCCAGACTCAAAGGCCTTAGGGCACCAAGTGAATCCCACATACTCGGGCATCGTCTCAAGTTAAATTAATCAAAAATAAAGTCATACTACCATAAATAGAGATATATTGAAAAACTCAGGGCTATAAAACTATGGAGTCACGATCCCCAAGTGCTGAAAGCCTCGCATTTTATCAATCCATTGCTCTACACGCAAATTTTTTTTTTAATAATTTTTTTTAGTTTTTTTTTAATACTCATATTATTCATAAAAATAAAACCAGCCTATTCTATTTATTATGGGACCCCAAAAATTCAAATTAGTACCCCACAGTCTAGAGGACGTGCATTGTGGCATTTTTTTATTTGGATGAAAATATAAACGATGAAATATCACATTGGACAGCCACACTTTCCAAAATCTATGCTCATGAAATTATACAAGGATTAAAATAAGAATTAGGGTATGCTAAATTATTTGATATTTAGTTTCAAAGTGTGCAATGTGTATTACCATGTTCAAAGTTAAAGGAATTTTTCCTTCCATTTAATTATTTTTTCAAATCATTCATTTTTTTGACACAAAAGCATTTTTTTTATTTTATCTCCCCCCCAACTTAAAACAACACTGTCCCCAGTGTTTGAAAAAATAAAAATTTAGAAGGAGTAGAGTCAGATAATGGAAGTTCAAAAAGGAAATTGAAACTGAGGATCATGGAATGAAATCACCTGGTGGTTGAAGCTGAAGTTCTTGCTGCTCCAATTTAGTTCTTTGATATCCATGTCGCTTGCAGAGTTCCCTAGTGGAAAAAGGAAAACAAAAAAACAAAACAAAAGAGTATATATATATATAAGTAAAATATAAGTATAAATATATATAAAATAAAATAAACTGATTATACATTGTCTTCTTTTTAAATTTCTGGGTAAGGTATTACTCAAGGATCACACCACGTGACACAGATGAATATGGTGCTCCCCTTTCGTACCCATCCATACTCATAATAGAAGAACAGGTCAACAGTCTATTTTTTTTATTAAATATCAAAATGATTAATTAATCATATTTAAAATATAAAGTTGATTAAAACAACAAAATGATTGGGAACTTGAGTACCATGGGTTGCCTCCCATGAAGCGCTTTTTTTAATATCGTTAGCTCGACATGAACCCCCCAACTTATCCAATACCAACTTTCAAAATTTTAAGGACCACATGTTTCACCACTTCTACTAGGTTGAAATTGATTCTATTTTTAGAATTTGTTTCATGCACAAACCTCTGTTCTAAAATGAGCAGGTAAATGCACGGAATATCAGAAATGATGGATTCAATTTCTTTTGTAGTATTTTCTAAGACATTAAGAATCATTACCTCTTTATTGGTTTCAAGATAAGAAATGGTGAAAACTGGAAGTTTTTGGCTATCTCCAATGAATGGAAACTGGAGGGTGGATGGAAAGTCCTTTTGTTCAAGTACAGGTAGGCTAAAACATTCAAACATAGGTTGGGACTTTGAATTGAACTCAGTTTCATTTTCAAAATTGCTCAATAGAATTGGTTCCTTTTGAATAGAATATTCAACCACCAAATTGGAAAGATCAATTTCAGGAATTGGTATGGACTCAAAGTTTGTGATTTCTCTTAATGGTTCAGTGATTTGTGTTTTTGAAAAATCATCAATGGAGTTATATTCATGAGACTCAATCCATGATGTCAAATTTCCCTCTTTTGAATAAAAAATATCAGTTTCCTCTTGATTTCAACACCCATCAACAATTCCATTATCCTACTCATCTTCCTTAAATCCAAAGGTTTTCTCTTCAGTAAATTCATAAGAGGTTTGTGGGAAACTAGACACTTCACATAAGGTTATGGAAGGGACAATTTGTGTAGGGATGGGTTCCTCACAATTTTTAATGCTTTGTAGTTCTAACCTCAATGATGAAACCTCAAAATTCATTATCTCCATTTGGTGACACAATTTTTCAAGTAATGGTTGTGGATTGGGATGGATAAGGGGTAGAGAAAGATGTTCAATTCCAGGTGGATAATTATGTTGTTGGAATTCCATAGGAGGATGATCAAATTGGCATTGTGAGGATTGAAACTCATTATATTTTGGAATGTTTTGTGGATCATAGGAGTAAAAACATTGTGGTTCAGTAGGTTTTTGATGATCCCACAAGTAGGAATTAGGATGGTCATTGTAAATCATACATGGGGTTGAGTGATCAAAGTAAGGAGAGGTTCCCCATGTTTGGATTTGTTCAAAAGGGTTTTCCATAGGAATGAAATTGGGGATGAGATAAGAGAAGTGGGATGAAAAAAAAGAATGATAGTGTCTAAGATAACTTACTTAGGTCCCCGGCAACGGAGCCAAAATTTGATTCTCGCTCAAATTTACCCAAAAGAAGAAGGTAAGACGGTCCTTGTAGTTTATCTTGGGTTATCGAATCCACAGAGACCTAAGAATTAACCTATAGACACGCACATTCTAAGGACTATTTTTGGCTATGAAGTGGCCAACTTTGGGTTGATTTTAGATGGGTTTAAAAGATATCTAATAGATTTAAGTGAAATCAATTTAAAATAATGAGTTGATCCTAGGTTATCGCTCGGGGTGGATTGGACGTATTTTCTTTTTAATGATTTCAATTTCTTAAATTTGAGATGGGTCCATTTAAGGAGATAAAAGAACATCCTCACTTACTGGTTTAATGCCTACACCCTTTAATACTTATCACCTATACACTTGAAGGATCAAAGTTTTGAGTACCTCAAGGTAAAGGTTCGTATTAGTACTTGAAGTGTGTGGCCTTAAATTCAACAAGGACGATGGAGTTTAAAAATCATCAAATAAAAATCCCAATTAAAGAAGTTATTATACATTAATTAGGTGATAAATAACATCCAATCCATCCCCTTGCTACTCCCTTGGATCAAACCATAAGTAGGTTAGCCCTCCATTGATCCCATGGTTTCAATGGAAGCGGAAAATAGACTCCTGAGGGAGGAAATGCAGAAGTAAATAAAACAAAAAAAATAAAATGATCACTCCACCGTTGTGTGAATAATTTCACAAGGGTTGGTGTGAATAAATTCACACCTTGATCCAATGGTATCAAAGTGATATGAAGAACAACAGAAAAAGAGTAGAAGAATAACTTTTATTAAGAAACTAAAGTGAATTGAACAACTTATATGTGAAAGACAAATTTGAGGCAACAAAAATGCAGCATAACACTACAATTGAACAAAGCAACCAAGATCTTCAACTCCTTCACCAACACTGCCTTAAATAGGAATTTTGGGAGCCTTGGGTCGAGCCTCCAACAGTACAAAGCATCGTAATTAATTTTGGTAGGCCATAGGTGGTGGAAAGCTTGTGGAATTTGAACTTTTCCACATTTGACCCGAGGTGGCAGCCATCTTTCCTTCACCGAACAGATGCGTCTAGAAGACCTTCTATACGGCCGAATCAGAGTGGGATATAGAAGAAGAAATTGGAGCTCCGGATGTCCTCTAACATCCTGAAAAATGTTGGCCCATTTTCAGTTGTGGATTCCGAGATATGAGCAAATTAGTGGGCTGTTTTTCTGGGCCGCAGAATCTGGCCCAGAATTGTATCTCTAACTTGGGCTGCCTCAAAGACCACCATAGAGGCCGAATTAGCATTGGATCATGAAGAGTGATTTGTTTCTATACATGTCTTATAGAATCACAAGACATTTGGGATTAATTGGGCCTGTATTTTGGGCCCAACAGTCTCATCAGTGGGCTCGTGTGCAATCTACCTTCTCTAGAATCGCTTCATTTCATTGCCAAATATCTCCATCACCCTCCATGAATTCTCCACTGATCCCTGAATGAAACATGTTCATATTGGATTGTAGATCAATTATAAAATTAAAATATGTATAATCAGATGAATCATTTGGTACTTTAAATGATTTTCAAAAATGTACCACATAATAGTGCATTTTAAGAAGGTATTACAATCATAATGTGAAATGATGTTCAAAGTGTAAAATGCACTAAAATGGTGTTTATGAATAATAAAGAACATGAATATTATGTATATTAAAAATGAATATTAGCCTCATTTAGTGGCTAATCAAGTTTCGTACATAAGTGTTTTTGATATAGTTATAGGATTTTTAAAATATCATTGTCATGGGTTTAGCCAATGAGACGAGCATGACATGCATTATAGGGGAGGAATTCCCACTAGGATTTCATATTTCAATGGATTAATGATTTATTTTCTGTGAAAAAGTGATTGTTTTTTTTAAAAAATATAATGTTTTCAAATTACATAATTTGAAAAGAGCTTCACTGATATATTTTTAAAATGGTTTGATCTTCAAAAAGAAAGTATGATGTTTTAAAAAAATTGTTGATTTTGGAAAGTAATGTTGTGATTGTTAATGTGAAATAATTTGAAATGTTAATCCATAAGTTTCTAGTGAGTGAGACATACAAAGATGGTTGTCAGTTTAGAAAATAGAAACCTGATAGGCACTGTAGAAACTAGCCAGATGAAGATACATGGAATGAGGTTCCACTAAAGCTACATGTGAACTAAGAAGTAGTTCAAAGTATCATTAAATCATTTCAATTTATAGATATAGGGAATGGGAGGGATGACCCAAGGCATGTGGATCATTCCATCCAGTTCATGATGTAAAATACACCCATCTATTGGGGTGATTCTGAACCAAAAAAATGAAAAGTTGTAGCTAAACTTGATGAACCATATCTTCAATTTCATTGGAACACCATCAGAGTTGAAAGTCAAGATGACAAATTATATTCTTGAGGATATTGAATGCTAGTGGTGGTAACTAGTGCTGCATGACAAGGGGGGTCAAGGACTAATTTGGGAAGATATCGAGGAATTGTTCAAAAAAAAAACTCAATCCTCACACATTCATGATTTAGAAAATGATGAATTTATCCATTCTGAAGCTATAGAATCTCTTTGTCAAAGATAATGGGTCCAAATTCATGAATTCAATGCACTTTTCCCCAAAATTTTTGGGTTGTGCATCCTTGAAGGCACACATCTTCTAATCAGGGATATGGTAGAAGACTTTCTCAAATATTATAGTGCTCTATATTACAAATTATACAAAGATGGTGAATAGTGAAATAGGTGTTGAAGGGATATCTTAGGTGTTATGAGAAGAGAATGTTTCATGATTCCTGAATGAAATGGTGAGAACTCGAATACAAGGATCAAGCAGAAGGGGTACACCTATTTGTAGGGTGGGAGTGGGAATCAAAATCAAATGGAAGGATTAGTGAACATTCATTAATGACCCAAGAGTAAAGAGGGTGGTTTCCTATGTGGTTCATTTGACAAAATGAAGTGAGAGTGTACAGAACAATCTAAAGCATACAATAACTACAAGTAGATGGGTATTCTTATGTTTTACTATCATAGTTTTCCAAGTACAAGTGCTCGAGATACTTCTTAGGTGTTGCAAGCATTTTATGCTTCGACTAGATGAGGGTAGCATGATCAAACACATTAGCAGAATAGAGGTATCCATGTTGATTATAGGAATACCATGAATCCTCATCAAGATAACAAGGACTATAGTGTAGTGAAAAAATAAATTGTATGGAGGTAAGTAGACGATAATAGTGGATCAAGATGGACCATCTACAGTGATAGGTACGATTCTATTGAATTATACCCTTATGCATGTGTTTTTTGATACTGGTGTGTCACATTCCTTCATTGCTTCTTGTGTTTTTTATTTTCTATGTTTAACACTCATGATGATTCCCTCTATGTTAAAACATCAAACTCATCTTAAGTAAAGAGAATGTATAGACTTACTATGTAGATAATGTTCTATAAATGTTAATAGAGAAGAGTTGAAAAGAGATTTCATGGTGTCAGAGATAGATGTTTATGATTTAATACTGGGTATGGATTTGTTAACAACATTCATGTATCACACAGACTGTTATAGAAGAACGGTTAGTTTCACAACTAAAGATAGCATCAAATATCTCTTCAGAGGACAAAGGGTTGTAAAGACAGGTGGAATAGGCTTGTTGGAACCTGCAATGGGATTGATATCACATCAGTTTGTAGCATTGACTTTAGCATCGATGGAGGAGATCGAGGATAATATTTTTCCATAATTAGTTGATAAATATCTAGATATATTTCCCAAGAACATCTTTAGGGTTACCACCTATAAGGGAAGTAGAATTTACCATTGATCACTATGAAGGGACCAGTCATATTTCCCTTTTGTCTTATAGGATGGTATCAACAGAATTAAAGGAATTTAATGTATGATGAGATGACCTAGAATGAAAAGGTTTCATTTGGACAAGTATGTCTATGTGGGCATAAACAGTCTTGTTCGTTATGAAAGTTGATGGAACTCTTAGGCTTTTTGTGAATTATAATAATCTTAAACAAGTTTTGTTAAAGAATATATATCCACATCCAGATATTTATGATCTATTTGATCAATTGAGGGGAGATATGTGGTTCTACAAAATTAATTTTCGATCAGGATATCATCAATTGTGTGTTCAAAAGGAATATATTCCGAAGATAGCTTCCAAAATCTGATATTTCCATTATAAATATATAGTCATGCCTTTCAGTCAAAGGAATTCACCAGTGGTCTTTATGGAATTTTTGAATCATATATTTTAGACATAATTTGATTATTTTTTTGTTATGTTTGTGGATGACATATTGGTGTGTTCATTGACAAAGCATGAACATGAGTAATAGTTAGAGAAATTGTTAGAATTCATGATAGATAGCCGTTTTCATGAAAAATTACCACTGTGTGATTTTTGGATATAAGAGGTTCAATTTATGAGCGATAATATTTTTGAAAAAGGTGTTTCAGTCGATCTGTAGAAGATAGAAGTTGTTATCTCTTGGTAACCACTGAATAATTTCCTTCATATGTGATGTTTACTTTGTATAGTTGGTTATTACCAACACTTTGTGTGTGACTTCTCAGGAATAGCCTCATTGATGACAAATTTTACAATGAATAATGTTCTATTACAATGGAATTAGAAATGCCAAAAGTCTTTTCAAGAGCTCAAATTTTTCCTTACATCTGCACCTTTCTTGATTTTTACAGAATCAAGAAAGGGGAACATAGTGTACTATGATGCTGGGGGATCTGGGATGGGATGTGTTCTCATGAATGGACACCATGTGGTCACATATGGATCAGGGTGGTTGAGAGTGCATTAGAAGAATTACACAACACAAAATTTTTAGTTAGTTACAATTTTCCATGCCTTTAATACATGGCATCATTATCTCTTTGGTGAGAAATTTTATATGTTTATGGATCATAAAATCTTGAAAAAAAATTTATCACTACATTATTTGAATCTGGGGAAATGGAGTTGGTTGAAATATCTATAAATGTTTATTGTTGATGTGATGTATGCACCAGGAAAAGATAATTATATGGACGATGCATTGAGAAGAAATTCATATGCACATCTAGAAAAAGAAGCTTCAGATGGGTGATAGTTGATGTCGGTCCCAGCTGAAATGAATATGGAATATAAAGACTACAATAATTTCTGGTTTAAAATTTTAGTTTATATGGTTCCTATAACAACCCATACTTTACATACATTGTTATTACTTCAAAATTGAAGCACACTTATTACAACATATAACAAAACCATGAAAGGACAGTATAGGTATAGTGTCTTTAGAAACAGGGAAACATAAACAACTAGTTCATAAAACGTTTACACTGTCTCCCATTTATTTCATCATATATATAGTCCCTTTTGGCATATCTTACTTAATAACCTTTTTCCTGACCTGGGGAAAGAAAACATACAAAAAGGTGAGCTCAAATTCTCAGTAAGGGTAAACAAAAGAAATATCAATCACATCATATACATAAGCACTAACTTTTGGAAATATTAACCTGCAAACGAGATCATAATTTCATAACATGGGATAAATCATGGCAGTGAAATGTAATCATAATAATCATAACTTAAAACATGAAACTTTGTGGCATACACACATAATCATAGAGAATCATTTCTTATTAGTCAAGACTCATTTCCAAGACTATCTTAGTGGACAAAGTCCATTTCTGAATCGAGTCACCCTCGTTTCAGTCATGTTTCACTGAACCGGTATAAACTACCGTTCCAGCCATGTCTATCTCATGAGATATAAAATCTTTACCCAATGCATTGGAGGGAGATATAGGTCCCACCCATCTCATAATGATACCATTCTTATGTGTTCCACAAAATCATAAACCATACATCATAAAATAACCCATGTAATAAAAATGGGAATCTTAAACATCGTGACATCATAAAACAATTCATATAAGATAAAGGAATTCATAAAAATATAATTCCATCACAACATAATCAAATCAATGTAATAATAGGGATAAAAATATAACCCTTTATTATCTTATATGGAAAATAATTTTGATAAAACACTTGAACTCCATTCTTGAGGAAAATATCCTTTCTGCTTCAAAAACACTTTTCCTTTCTTAACATGTCGTACAATTATAAACTAAAAGAATTTGATTAAAAATAAACTTGAAAACTTGAAAAGGAATCTTCTTGGAAATAATGTTTTAAAAATCCATTCATGCCGTATAAGTTAAAAAAACATTCTTCGTACTTTTGTCGGAAAAGTCAAAAAGTACCTCGTATGAAAAACGACAAAAGATTCATTTCATATCTTTCACTAAAAACTCACCGAAGGGTAAAATTGGATTTAAACAATTGTAGATTGATGGAAATAATATTACATATTGAAGAAACATGGATGTGGATGATAAAATACACCCCAGTAAATTTCAATGTATAAACAATCTCGGATAAAAATGAGATTGTGATATTTCCCTTACCTTAGGTCCGATTTGCTTTCTAAGCGTCCGAACCTCCTGTATAATGATTTAAATAATGTTATTGACTTATTCCAGAATCATACTAATTTTTATGATATCATATATGGTCATATTCTTAGCTTCTTAGTATTAATATTTCATTGCTACTTGTTATTCGGTTGTTTATAACTTTTTGTTCTTATGCGTGTCTTGTCGAATAAATTATTATTCTTCTCTTTAGGTTATAGATACCTCATTTCCAGAATGGTATTAGTGTAATATATATCATATTCATTAATTTAATTCATTTATATAATCATTATGAAATGAAGATCATGTAGAACGAGTCGCATCACATTGTGGAGACGGTATTCCGTACGTACGCACGAGCGATGATATCGTTCCTATGGTCGTGGAATTGTATTGGAGTGTATGTATACTATTTAATAATCAGTATTACTTTATAATAGTCATATATAGTCATTATTTACACCATTATACCCATCCAAGTAAGGTGGTGGTGGAAAATAGATTACACCACGGCGTGGAGACGGTATTCCGTACGTACGCACGCGTGGTGATTTCTTTTTCCATAGGATGGATAGATGGTGAAATAAGGTTGTTTCATACTTATAATAACATATAATTATATGAGTGATACTGATGTTATTACTTCATAATGAAACAACTAAATAAGAATAAGTGGAAGAAGAAATAAAGATGAAAGAATCGGTAACGGACATTACCTCTTCTTTGAAGTGCTTCTTTGAGACCTTTTTTAGGGAACTAAAATTGGTCTTTGAAGAAGACCAGGACCTCTAGGATGTCTCTAGGGAAGTGGAGAGGAGAAATTGGCAGGGGTTGGCCGAGCTTGAAGTCTCAATGTGGTGTGAGGAAGAGAGCGAGGAGGTGCCCTTTTATAAGGGAGGAGAGGGGCACCTTTGGAATAACTAAAAATATTATTTTATTATAAAGTCAAGTTCGGTTTTAAATAGCTCCAAATTGATTTAATTCGAGGATAAGGTTGGGATGGGTCGAAATCCTCTCATCTAATAGAATTTAGAAAAGTTTAGGTTCCTATTTTAACCTTATCATTTAGATTTCACATTAAGTTAAATAATTTTACTTTTACCGTGTCTTCTTGTGTTCTTATACTCTAAGGTTAATAAACTTACTATAATCAGCCAAATGAACCACAAGTTGTTTATTATTAATATATATAACCTTATCTAAGTCATTTGGCCGAACCTTAGATATTTAGGAATAAAATAACAATTACTAATATAATATTTGTTTCAGTTTTGACACTATTTAGTAATTGATTTTTGTGAAAATCATAACAGAATGATTAGTTCAAACAAAGTTAATTAAATCAACACTAACATGTCCTATTATCCTATAAAATTAGTGGAATTCATAAAAAGTCTCAAATTACATTTATTTTGGTGTTTATAACATTAATTATGTCAATATTTCATTAATAAGATAATTACTGCATCATCATTATGTCATAAATAAATTAAATTATTTAATGTCTAAAAAATACAAATAAAATACCATTATGTAGGAAATATTTTTATCTTTCTAATGAATATTTATAGTCGAATTTGATTTTAACTATTTTATCCCTTCTTTAAATAAATTAATAATAAATTGTCATAATCTAATCCAAGTGGGACTAACTGGTCATATTTTATTCCTAAGGTTGTTTTTGGTCGAATTACACTTGTCCAATAGAATTAGGACATGTGTTAGGTTAATAATAATATCATTTTTACCCTTAATTACCCTATTTACTTTTAACCGTGGTAAAAAAAAGTAAAAAGTTACTATTCACCCAAAAATTATTTCCATCTCATTGAACCACATTTTACTTACTGGCATCAACCGTGTCCCTCAGATTTTCGAAATTCCACTCACAGAAGCGGTAAAATTAAGTTTTATGAAAAATTCGGTTTTTTAACTACCACTTAGTGGTTTCACTATTCATCAAAAACTGAAAGTTTTCAGAAAAATACCAAAATTTTATCCTAGGCTAATTTCGATATTTCGAATCCAAAAATGAAGTCCATTTTGAAAAATAAAATTTATAAAATTTTAAAAAGTGGTTATTACTATTCATAACGACTAGTTTTAATAATATTTTAATGGCATATCGTTGTTTAGTGAAACTCGGTATTGCGTACGATGCAAGCTATCGAGGAAGGTCGTGATTTTGTGTAAAGCAATCCAAGCAAGTGTTGTGTAGAAAAATATTCCTTTGATGATTTATATAACATAAAAGTCTCGGGTGTTACATTCTACCCCCCTTAAAATGAATTTCACCCTCGAAATTCATCACTTTGTAACAAGCAGATGAGGATACCTCTCCCTCATCATATCCTCAAGCTCCCATGTATCTTCTTCAAATTGGTGGTTCCTCCATAAAACTTTCACCAATCGAGTGGTCTTGTTTCGTAGGACTTTTTCGCTATGATCCAGAATCTCTATCGGCTGTTCTTCATAAGAAAGATCCTGCTCCATCGGTACAACTTCTGAGCTGAGTACATGTGAAGGATCAGGTATGTACTTTCTCAGGATAGATACATGGAACACATCGTGAACTTGAGAGATATTCGGTGGAAGCACCAATCGGTAAGATACCTTCCCAACACGATCCAATATTTCGAAAGGACCGATATATCTAGGGATCAACTTCCCCTTCTTTCCAAATCTCATGACCCTCTTCTAGGGAGATATTCGTAAGAACACTTTTTCACCCACTTCAAATTATAGGTCTTTTCTTCAGTTGTCGGCATAACTTTTCTGTCGAATCTGAGCTTCTCTTATGTGTTGTTGAATAGATCTGACCTTTTCTGCCATTTCATCAATGAGATCAGGTCCTAATAGATTTCTTTCCCCAACTTCATCCCAGCAAGTTGGAGTCCTGCATTTCTTTCTATAGAGAGCTTCATAAGGAGCCATCTGAATACTGGAGTGAAAGCTATTATTATAAGAAAATTATACCAAAGTTAGGTGTTGATCCCAACCACCTTTGAAATCCATAGAGAAAGCTCTCAACATATCTTCTAGAGTTTGAATTGTTCTCTCAGACTGACCGTCTGTCTGAGGATGATAAGCAATGCTGAAACATAACTCTGTATCTAGAGTATGCTGAAGACTTCGCCAGAACTTTGAGGTAATCCTCAGATCCCGATCAGATATAATAGAAAGTGGTACTCCATGCAATCTTACCACTTCATTTACATATATCCTGGCAAGTTGATCTAGAGAGAAATCTTCTCTAATAGAAATGAAGTGTGCAGACTTTGTATGATGGTCAACTATAACCCAGACAACATTATTTCCTTTGGATGTTTTAGGAAGTCCTGTGACAAAGTCCATAGTGATGTTTTCCCATTTCCATTCGGGTATGGGTAATGGTTGTAACATCCCCTTAGTCTTCTGTCTCTCAGCTTTAACTTGTTGACAAACCAAGCATCGAGAGACATATTCAGCAACATCTCTTTTCATGCCATCCCACCAGAAGTACTCTTTCAGGTCCCTATACATCTCTGTGCTTCCAGGATGAATAGAGAATGAAGAACTATGAGCCTCATCCAGCAGCTCCTTCTTTAATTCGGGGATGGGAGGAACACAAACCCGATTCCTAAACTTTATTATCCCATCACAATCAAGGTTGAATTCAGGAACATTTCTCACCTTCTTTTGCAACTCAACATCTTCTTTCTGTGCCTCTTTAATCTTCACATGTATAGATGGTTGAACATTCATTTGAGAAAGATACGATTTCCCCCCTTCCATTATAATTCCAAGATCCATCCTTTGTAAATCCATAAATATTGGATCTTTTGTGATCCTCATCATGGATAAACTGGCATGGTCTTGTCGACTTAACGCATCTGCTACCTTGTTTGCTTTCCCAGGGTGGTAATGGATTGAGCAGTCGTAATCCTTAATCAGCTCCAACCATCTTCTTTGGCGCATATTCTGCTCATTTTGTGTGAAAATATACTTTAAACTTTTATGATCAGTATAAATGTCACACCTTTCTCCATTAAGATAATGCCTCCAAATTTTTAATGCAAATATTACCGCAGCTAACTCCAAATCATGAGTTGGGTAATTTTGCTCATGTATTTTCAACTATCGTGTGGCATAAGCTATCACCATATCATTTTGCATAAGAACACACCCTAATCCCTTCTTGGATGCATCACTGTAGATCACAAACCTTTCTCCACTACAAGGCAGTGTGAGCACAGGTGCACTGGATAACCTTTTTTTCAACTCCTTCAAATTCTCTTCACATTCCTCCGTCCAAACAAACTTAACTCTTTTCCGAGTCAACTTGGTGAGTGGATTAGATAATCGTAAAAAATCATTCACAAAACGTCGATAATATCCAGCCAAACCAAGAAAACTTCGGATCTCAGTTACTGTTGTTGGTCTCGACCATCTTTCGATAACCTCTGTTTTTGCTGGATCCACCCTCTTTTGAGATTATGTGACCCAAAAATGAAACTTTTTGAATCCAAAATTCACACTTGGTAAATTTGGCATAAAGATTCTCCTTTCTCAGGGTCTTCAATATAATTATCAAGTGATCTTCATGTTCTTCCTTTCTCTTTGAATAGACAAGAATATCATCTATAAAGACTACCACAAATTGATCAAGATAGCCTCTAAAGACTCTATTCATCATATCCATGAAGATAGCAGGGGAATTAGTAAGACCAAATGGCATCACTATAAATTCATAGTGTCCATACCTTGTACGGAAAGCCATATTTGGTATATCCTCCCTTTTGACTCTTAATTGATGATACCCTGAATGAAGATCAATCTTGGAAAAGTATTGAGCTCCGCGTAGTTGGTCAAATAGGTCATCAATGCGTGGGAGAGGATATTTGTTCTAGATAGTGATCTTGTTAAGTTCTCGATAATCAATGCAGAGTCTCATTGATCCATCTTTCTTCTTAACAAACAGAACAGGTGCTCCCCAAGGTGACGCACTAGGGCGTATGAACCCCTTATCAAGATTCTCTTGGAGTTGCTTCTTCAATTCCTACAACTCAATTGGGACCATTCTATAAGGTATCTTTGAAATAGGCAAAGCACCTGATACGAGTTCTATTGAAAACTCAACTTCAAGATTCGGTGGAAGACCCGGTAATTCATCCGGAAAGACATCATCAAACTCCCATAAAATGGGCATATTCTTAATTGTGAGTTTCTCACCAACCATTTGAGATAAATAACCTTCATTTAGTGGAATCAAGACCCATAAGATGGAAGGAATTTCCACTGGAAGGTTATGTTCATCCTTGCATCGATAGACGATCATAGATTGATCTGGAATATGAAATGTGACTTCCCTTCTTTGGCAATTGATATGAGCTCCATGTAGAGAAATCCAATCCATGCCAAGAATCACATCAAATTCCACTATAGGAAGTATCACATGATTTGCAGGAAGCACTTTCCCACAAACATCAATCAGAGAAGAATTATAAACTTTTGATGCGACTGTTGTGCCATTAGGGGTTGTCACAGCTAACTCAACATCTAACTGTTGAGGTAATACGGTGATATCCTTAGAAAATTCTTCAGAAATAAAGGAGTGGGTGGATCCAGAATCAAATAAAACATTTTCTACTATAGAGTGGATGGTAAGTGCACCTTTCACCACATCGTTATCATACTCCACATCACTGATAGAAATTGCATGTGACTTTCCTTTATCTTTAGCCTTAAGAGTTTGTTGACGTCGACCATCATCATCAACCCTTGGATTAGGGCATTTATTGGCATAATGTCCCATCTCCTTGCACTTGAAACATTGAAGTGTAGTAGGTTCATTCTGTGCATCCCTTCCTTTGTTTGCATCATTAGACATCTTCTTCCCATCATCGCGGCATTCAAATGCCCGATGACCTTCCTTTCCACATTTGAAACATTTACTTGTCCCTTTAAGACAACTCCCTCCATGTTTCTTTCCAAACTTTGAGCATAAGGGAAAGCTCATCTTCTTTTCAGTGTGTTCTTTAGATTTTCCTTTGAATTCCATTTTCCTCTTCTTATCAAACCCATATGACTGATGGGTTACTCCAATCTCCATCTCAACCTTGAGAGCACATCGAACAATTTCCTCATAGCTATTGAAGTCCCTTATGGCTAAGGCCCTTTTAAGACTTGGTTTTAAGCCACTAAAGAATCGATCGATCTTACTCTCATGTTGGAAAATAATACCAGAAGCGTACCTTGCAAGTCTTGTAAAATTTGCTTCATAGGTAGCAACAGATTCATCATCCTTTTGCTTCAGTTCAAGAAAATCTTTCTCCATCTTTTTTAGGAGAATACGAGGGAAGTACTTATTGAAAAATAAGTTCTTGAACTCGTCCAATTCCATGGACTCAATTTCATCCCTTTGCCTCGTATTCTAAATAAGATTCCACCATTGATCAGAATCACCTTCCAAATGATACACTACTAAGATGACTATATCATGCTCAGAACATTGAAGAACTGAAAATATCTTTTCAGTAGTACTAACCCATTGTTCAGCAACTAATGGATCAGTAGACCCACTGAATGAAGGTGGACGTTGTCTCATGAAGAATTCAACATAATGTTGCTCCTTCCTTTGCTCGTTTGGAAGTATTGCATGATTCATAGCTTGAGAAAGTTGTGTGAGCATGGCTACAAGATTTTTCATTCCAGCTCCCATAATGTTTGGTTGCTCTGGGGGACAATCATTGCATTGCCCGTCGCATTCCGCATTAACACGGTTCCTTAGGGTTCCAGCCATTGACTAAAACCGAGAAGAATAGTGTGAGAAACACTAATTATTATAGGAAAACCACATAATCAAGAATAAAATTTCACACTTAAGGTCTTATCCTAGGTTATTCATGGCCATTTCTAAAATACTAATATTGTGTTCTATGCTTAGACTTATCCTCAGGGTTCTTACTAAGGCTTTCACATCCTAGTTTCCAAAGGTTGACTATACCTTTCCTCTGATACCAACTATAACGACCCATAATTTACATACATTGTTATTACTTCAAAATTGAAGCACACTTATTACAACATATAACAAAACCATGAAAGGACCGTATAGGTATAGTGTCTTTAGAAATTGGGAAACATAAACAACTGGTTCATAAAACGTTTACACTGCCTCCCATTTATTTCATCATATCTATAGTCCCTTTTGGAATATCTTAGTTAATAACCTTCTTCCTGACCTGGGGAAAGAAAACAAACAAAAGGGTGAGCTCAAATGCTCAGTAAGGGTAAACAAAAGAAATATCAATCACATCATATACATAAGCACATAACTTTTGGAAATCTTAACCTGCAAAAGAGATCATAATTTCATAACATGGGATAAATCATGGCAGTGAAATGTAATCACAATAATCATAACTTAAAACATGAAACTTTGTGGAATACACACACAATCATAGAGAATCATTTCTTATTAGTCAAGACTCATTGCCAAGACTATCTTAGTGGAAAAAGTCCATTTTTGAACCGAGTCACCCTCGTTTCAGTCCTCTTTCACTGAACCGGTATAACCTACCATTCCATCCATGTCTATCTCATGAGATATAAAATCTTTACCCAATGTATTGGAGGGAGATATAGGTCCCACCCATCTCATAATGATACCATTCTTATGTGTGCCACAAAATCATAAACCATACATCATAGAATAACCCATGTAATAAAAATGGGAATCTTAAACATCGTGACATCATAAAACAATTCATATAAGATAAAGGAATTCATAAAAATATAATTCCATCACAACATAATCAAATAAATGTAATAATAGGGATAAAAATAGAAACCTTTATTATCTTATAGGGAAAATAATTTTGATAAAACACTTGAACTCAATTCTTGAGGAAAATATCCTTTCTGCTTCAAAAACACTTTTCCTTTCTCATGTCGTACAATTATAAACTAAAAGAAGTTGATTAAAAATAAACTTGAAAACTTGTAAAGGAATATTCTTCAAAATAATGTTTTAAAAATCCATTCATGTCGTATAAGTTAAAAAAACATTCTTTGTACTTTTGTCGGAAAAGTCAAAAAGTACCTCGTACGAAAAACGATAAAAGACTCCTTTAATATCTTTTACTAAAAACTCACCGAAGGGGAAAATTGGATTTAAACAATTGTAGGTGGATGGAAATAATATTACATATTGAATAAACATGGATGTGGATGATAAAATACACCCCAGTAAATTCAATGTATAAACAATCTCGGATAAAAATGAGATTGTGATATTTCCCTTACCTTAGGTCCGATTTGCTTTGTAAGCGTCCGAACCTCCTGTATAATGATTTAAATAATGTTATTGACTTATTCCAGAATCATACTTATTTTTATTATATCATATATGGTCATAATCGTAGCTTCTTAGTAGTAATATTTCATTGCTACTTGTTATTCGGGTGTTTATAACTTTTTGTTCTTATGCGTGTCTTGTCGAATAAATTCAAATTATTCTATTTAGGTTATAGATACCTCATTTCCATAATGGTATTAGTGTAATATATATCATATTCATTCATTCAATTCATTTATATAATCATTATGAAATGAAGATCATGTAGAACGAGTCGCATCATATTGTGGAGACGGTATTCCGTACGTACGCACGAGTGATGATATCGTTCCTATGATCGTGGAATTGTATTGGAGTGTACGTATACTATTTCATAATCAGTATTACTTTATAATAGTCATATATAGTCATTATTTACACCATTATACCCATCCAATTAAGGTGGTGGTGGAAAATAGATTACACTACGGCGTGGAGACGGTTTTCCGTACGTACGCATGCGCGGTGATTTCTTTTTCCGTAGGATGGATAGATGGTGAAATAGGGTTGTTTCATACTTATAATAACATATCATTATATGAGTGATACTGATGTTATTACTTCATAATGAAACAACTAAAGAATAAGAAGTGGAAGAAGAAATAAAGATGAAAGAATCGGTAATGGACATTACCTCTTCTTTGAAGTGCTTCTTTGAGACCTTCTTTTAGGGCACTAAAATTGGTCTTTGAAGAAGACCAGGACCTCTAGGATGTCTCTAGGGAAGTGGAGAGGATAAATTGGCTGGTTTTGGCTGAGTTTGAAGGCTCAAAGTGGTGTGAGGAAGAGAGGGAGGAGGTTCCCTTTTATAAGGGAGGAGAGGGGCACCTTTGGAATAACTAAAAATATTATTTTATTATAAAGTCAAGTTCGGTTTTAAATAGCTCCAAATTTATTTATTTCGAGGATAAGGTGGGGATGGGTCTAAATCCTCTCATCCAATAGAATTTAGACAAGTTTAGGTTCCTATTTTAACCTTATCATTTAGATTTAACATTAAGTTAAATAATTTTACTTTTACCGTGTCTTCTTGTGTTCTTATACTATAAGGTTAATAAACTTATTATAAGCAGACAAAAAAACCCCAAGTTGTTTATCATTAATATATATAACATTATCTAAGTCATTTGGCCGAACCTTAGATTTTTAGGAATAAAATAACAATTACTAATATAATATTTGTTTCAATTTTGACACTATTTAGTAATTGAATTTTGTGAAAATCATAACAGAATGATTACTTCGAAAAAAGTTAATTAAATCAACACTAAAATTTCATATTATCCTAGAAAATTAGTGGAATTCATAAAAAGTCTCAAATTACATTTATTTTGGTGTTTATAACATTAATTATGTCAATATTTCAATAATAAGATAATTACTGCATCATCTTTGTGTCATAAATAAATTAAATTATTTAATGTCTAAAAATTACAAATAAAATACCGTTATGTAGGAAATCTTTTTATCTTTCTAATGAATATTTATAGTCAAATTTATCTTATGTATAACCCCATATTAAAAATTATTTAGTTATAAAACTTTTGATTTTAACTATCTTAACCCTTCTTTAAATAAATTAATAATAAATGTCCTAATCTAATTCAAGTGGGCCTAACTGGTCATATTTTATTCCTAAGGTTGTTTTTGGTCGAATTCAACTTGTCCAATAGAATTAGGACATGTGTTAGGGTAATAATAATATCATTTTTACCCTTAATTACCCTATTTACTTTTAACCGTGGTAAAAAAAAGTAAAAAGTTACTATTCACCAAAAATTATTTTCATCTCATTGAACCACATTTTACTTACTGACATCAACCGTGTCTCTCGGATTTTCGAAATTACACTCACAGAAGCGGTAAAATTAAGTTTTATGAAAAATTCAGTTTTTTTAACTTCCACTTAGTGGTTTCACTATTCATCAAAATTTGAAAGTTTTCAGAAAAATACAAAAATTTCACCCTAGGCTATTTTCGATATTCCGAATCCAAAAATGAAGTCCATTTTGAAAAATAAAATTTATAAAATTTCAAAAAGTGGTTATTACTATTCATACCGGATAGTTTTAATAATATTTTAATAGCATATCGTTGTTTAGTGAAACTCGGTATTGCGTACGACGCAAGCTATCGAGGAAGGTCGCGATTTTGTGTAAAGAAAGCCAAGAAAGTGTTGTGTAGAAAAATATTCCTTTGATGATTTATATAACATAAAAGTCTCGGGTGTTATAGTTCCTGACTTGGTAAAGTTGGATAAAGAGGAAACAACGTCTGATACATAATTCATGGTCTTGAGTAAAAAAATAAGTGGTGGGAAGACCATTGAGGGCTGGAAAATTGAAGGGTGTTCATTTTTATGGTTTAAAGAACTGATTGTTGTATCAATGGTTTGTTAGGAATAACTTCTTCATGCTTACCACCATTCCAGATGGTCTGTATATTAGGGAATATAAAAGATTTATGAGGCATTTGAGGTTCAATTTTGGTGGAGCGGCATGAAACAGAAATTTGATGAGTTCATTCCAGGGTGCTTAACTCGTCAAAAATTTAAGGCATAACATCAACAACTGATGGGTATTTGGTAGTATTTACCAATACTATTGTGGAAATGGGAGTAGATATCCATGGATTTTGTTATATATCTCCCAAGAAAGGTTCAAAAACACAATTCCATATGGGTGATAGTAGATCAGCTCAAAAATATGGCATATTTCATCTATATCTGTGAAAATCATATGGTGTAGGATATTTCTAAAATCAATATCAAAGCAGTGGTAAAGATACATTGCGTATCTCTTTTGATATTCTCAGTTAGATATATGTGATTCACATCTTGTTTCTGGAAATCCTTACAGAATTCCCTTGGGACTCAGTTGAATATGTGTATGGTGTATCATCCTTAGATAGATGGGAAATATGAATGGATGATTCAGATTTTGGAAGACATTTTGAGGGCTTGCGTAATGGATTTTTGTGGACTATGGGGAATATAATGTTCCATTAGTATAATTCTTGTATAATAATATCATTCATCCGTCGATACGTATTGCTCCTTTCTACTATTTGTATGGGATTTCATGTCGTTCTCCACTGTATTGGGTGGAAATAGGTTAGACATCACTAATTGGGTTGAGCCTTGTCAAATAAAAAACAAATAAGATTTATTTGATCATAATGATGTTGTATACAATTCAATGTCTTCATAAATCATATGTGTCTCATCACTAAAGAATGTTGTCGTTCATGGTGAGTGATCATGTATTCTTGAGAATCTCTCCAAGGTTTGGACAATGTTATTTTGGGAAGTAAGAAAAATTATATTCTCGACATGTTGTTAATTTTTAGATACTATGATGGGTTGGAGAGGTGGAATTTTGGTTGGAATTTCCACCATATATTATTTCAATGAATAATGTGTTCCATATATCTTAGTTGAAATAGTTTCAGCCTGATCCTAACCATTTTATCAGATGGGATCACATTGACCAAGATCCAGATGCTTCATTTTTATATATCTTTGTGCATATTATGTATAGGTATGATAAATTCTTTCATGGGAAAGGAATCAGTATAATGTCAGTTTTATGGAAAAATGATTAGATTCCGAAAGAAACATGGTGACATTAGAAGGAAACAAAAGATCTATGACTGTAACTCTTTTTGAGAAAGAATAGTTTTCTACTTTATAGGGACAGAAAGACCAATGGGGGGGAGAATGTAGTACCTCTATTTTCTGGTATATAACCCTTATGTTGTGATTTTAAATTTATAATGTGTAAGGGTGAAGGATGGGAGAGTTTTGTGAACATTAAATAAGTATTTTTTAGCCAAAAGAGAGGCATAAGAGTTGTGCACGGGTTGTCCAAATTGTGCATAAAGCCTAGTAGAAACAATGTGGAGATGTTGATTCTGTACAGTTTCCTTGGAACATTGTGCACATGGTTAGAGATACCATGCAAGGAGGCTATGCAGGGTGATCTGTAAGGAAGAAGATAACACATGGTGAGTGCATGGTTTGCCTAACTGTGTGGACTAACCATGCATGGGTTAAAAGCAACCTCCTTAAAAAGTTGATCTCGGTTAGCCTTTCTATTAATCCACTAATTTTGCTGCAAATCGGATCTAACTCAAGATTTTGCTTCTCCTATGTCCAAATAAGGTTCTTCTATTGATATAGAGGCAATCAAAAGGCTTACCATGGTTATTTAATGATGGATTAATGAGGTATGTGATAGTTCTTCATCATTTTTGTTTGGTTTCTTAGATTTACTTAGATATACTTCCTTACTATTCATTGTTCCTAAGATATATTTATTTTATGGGTAGATCTATGATATTCAATTCCAAATATGTTGTGATTCTATCTTGATCATGATATGAGAAGATATCTAAGGTCGTTTCCGAGAGAATGAACCTGGTTTTCTTACGCATTCTTTGCCTGTTTACGATTTTCATCACAACTGTTGAGGTAAGAGGCTTCACTCTCAAATCCTCTTTCTATAACTTATTCGAATTCTTTTAAATAGATTTACATTCTATGAATAGAGTGTGATTTTTCTGTTTAGGAATTTTTGGAAACCCTCATTTGTAAAAGTTTGATAAATTGTGGAAATATAAACGTTGGTGTTCATGATAATGTTCGTTGGTTATTGATTTTAAAATGTAGATTTAAAAACTGTGATTTTTTGGAATTGTGGTAATTTTATTTAATTAATGAGTTTTCAAAAAAAATAATGTTTTTATTGAAATTTAATTGCTGGATGTAATTTCTTTTTGATGGTTTTCACTAAAAGAAGGATTTTATTGAAATAGATGGAATGTTTTTTTTTGCCATTGGTTAATGGCATAATGGTCGTGTGTGTTCGTATTGTATTTTCATGGCATGGTTGAAATATTACCTTATGATCAGTGCCAAAGGTGTAATGTCATAATGATTTTGTGCTTTTATAAGGAATTCATGATGGATAAGGTTCGTGAGTCTCCCTCATCATTGCTAGTATGGATAAGGGTCAGGGCTACCCCCCATCAAACAATCATGTGAATTTGGGTTGGATAAGGGTAAAAAGTCTGCCCCATCATCGTTGGGATAGATAAGGGTCAGGTATTTCCCCCTCTTTTAGGTTTCAGGCATGGTCGGTCATGTGGATATGTGGAATGGTTACAAAAAATAGAATATTATATGATTTAAATTATTTTTGTATTATTTCTTTGGAAAATGGGTTATTATGGCTTTAGTTTATATTTTGATATTAACTATTTTTAAAAATTGTTTTATATAAAAAAATTTATATAAATGTGGCTAAATTTTCTATCCTAGTGGCATGAGTAGGTAAGTCCTTAGGGAATAATTAATAAGTTTTATATTCCCCCATGCTTTGGAAATTTGGTGCTTTGGAAGATGCAATCTTTTGAACATGGGAAAAGAAAAAGTATCACACATATTTAGCACCACCTCATGATACTTGGGTTGTTTGGTGATGATGGAGCATGGAGCTGTGGACCGTGGAGTGTTGTGGTCATCTTGGATTCTTTTTTTTTGTTCTTATGTAGTTTACATTTTCTTTTGTTTCTCTTATTCTGTAGTAAACATTGGTTTGGTTTTTTTATAAAGATTATGGTTGAGTTGTGTAGTTTTTATAATGCATCAAATAGTGGTTTTCTGGTTATTTTTTTTGGTTAGTGGTTTATTAATTAAAGCTTATATCATCCCCATCATTCATTTGAAACCCATCAGAATTTATTTCTAGCCTTTGGCATCATGGGGATATCTCTTAAGTCCTAGTAATGATTCGTTGTGTTCTCAAGACAACGAGAATAAGTTGGTCATTACATGATTTTTTTCATCAACTTAATTACATGTTAAACATGTTATATGTGAACCTACATAAATATTCAAAATTTAATTCATGGATTTGTAATAATTTTCCATAATGTTATCTATGGGATATACATCCATGTCCATATTTTTAGGCATTGTCTTATTTTTTATGTACATAATTTTGTGAGTGGGCCTATATTAATGTCTATAAGTATATTGTTGGATCGAGTTATACCAAATATACAAAAGAGGGGGGGTGAATTGTGTATTTTAAAATTTCTTCGCGAGATCATGATCAGTTCATTAAACTTTATCAGAAAGATTAAGTAGTAAAAATTAAATAGAAAAGGGCACACGATGTATAGTGGTTTGGGGAACAGAAGGCCCCTAGTCTACTCCACCAACACTCTACTGCACGAGATTGGTGATTTTCACAATCTGATCCTATTATCAACAGACTGTTCCACAACTAAGTGCAGGTAGTTGAAACCTTTACAACTTTAAGGCAAAACAGAGCCTTCTGGTTCATACACAGAACTGAACACACATCTTAGTATGAGAAGCCTATCACTCAATGTAAAATATTATTTGTTCTTTAAATACTTTCCAGTTGTTCTTCATAATTGCAACCACACACAATTGATAATCAATGGATCTTCTTCTTCATAAAGAATAATCTTCAGGTAGAATTAGATCTGAGTAGATCCAGTTGTAGTAGATCTTGAAATGAATTCAGAAATTTCAATAATAGTATATGCACAAAATATATTTGATGTATAGTTGGTCAGTATTCAATGTGTTTCTTCTTCTTCAGAAAATAGAGCTTTTTCTCTCTTAATAATAGCATATTCTTGATTTCTTAGTCAGTTGTCTCTGTAAACCTGTAGTCATGAAGAACTCTAGAGATCGATGATTCACCTCTCTCTCTTTTATAAATAATAATACAGATAGATATATAATAAAGAAGAGTGTTGTATCTATAAATTTAGATCCACAAAAAATGACTTCTGAATCGCAATATTCAAAATTTTGAATACCAGATCAGTTATAACATCCCTTAATATTCGCCATGAAAAGCCCCTCTTAAATCAATCCATTGAATCATTAATAAATGACATTGAATTCTTCAAAGACATGATTTTGATTTGGGCTTTTAATCTCTCTTTAAATCAGCCTAATAATCCGCTTAATGACCATTGCTCGATAAAATCATAATTGAAATCTCTGACGTCAAACGTAGGGTTGAACTTCATAGCATTCATTCTATGAACGTAAGGTTCACAATGTAAGGTTGGCAATGAAAGGTTGATGAACTATAATTTTATCTTCATCTTTCAAAAGAATGGTTTTTTTTACAAAAGTAAGGTTGATGAACCATAATTTTATCTTCAACAATCAAAAATATGGTTGTTCACAAAAGTAAGGTTGATGAACCATACTTTTAACTTCATCTTTCAAACATTCCATACATACATAATGATCTTCTTCCATACTTTTCCGATTTCCCAAACGTAAGTTTCCTTCCAAACGTAGGGTTCTTCTTCCATATATTGCATATAACGTATGGTTGTTGGACCATACTTTTCCGATATCTCATAAGATAAATTCTGTATTCCATCCTTACGCTACGCTTCTCAACGTAGGGTATGAATAGTGTTTCCAGAACACGCTCAAGTAATTTCCAAATATATAGAGCAAGAATAGTGTTTCTAGATCATGCTCAAGTAATTTTCGAATACTTCATCAAATATATCACGCGGATTAAATACTTTAATATTTCTCCTAAAATAAAAATATGAATAATATAAATTTCCGGAAATATGCATAAATAAAAGTCATTAGAATAAAAAATAAGGGTATTTGTGGGCATCAAAATCATCATAAACAGATAGAGTATTGTTTTCAACAATCTCCCCCTTATAAAATTATTTATTGTTGAAAACAACACTTGCTCAACAATATCCCCCTTTTTTATGATCACAAAAACCATAAAATATCCAATGAAATTAACATACAAAATTAATTACATAAAGTTTTAGAATTTTGCAAAGATAAAATCAATATTTAATTTTAACAAATTTTTTAACAAAACAAAAAAAATATTGTGTTTATAATTTCTCTCCAAAATTACATATTAAATTTTTTAAATAATTTATCCCCATGAGTTAAAGGATTTAAAAGCCTAAAATAAAATTTTAATTTTCCCTTTTTGTGAAAGAAAATAAAATTAATTTTAAAGAACTTAAAATAAAATGTTGTTTTTATCTTAATTTATCCCCTTTTTTTGATATCAAAAAGGATGACTAAATAAGGAATATTACACATTTTAATGTAGCACTGAACTTAAGTAAATGTTATGATAAACTATTTATCAATACCTGAATCTATATTACTGGAACTCTAGAATAGACAGGATAGTAAAAAAAATTAATAATAGAAACACATGAGATGAAAATATATTTTATTGAAAATATAATTACAAGTACAGTCAAGACAACAAGAATCATGGTTGGGCTAAAAAGTGTTTGGGAAATAGGTTTTAGCGCCTCTAAATGAAATCATTGATCTCTGAAAACTATAGTCTCCACCTTTACATTAGTCAATTACCTAACCGGACTATGAGATCTCTTCCTTCCTAATTCAGATGAATGTATTTAATCAAATTTACTTTAAAGAAATCATGTATCCTCTCTTCCTTCTCAATAAAAAGAGTTAACTTATCAATGAACTGATTCCGCAATGTTCTAATTCCAGGTTCATTCGAAGTCAACTGGTCAAAAAGAATCTTCTAATTATCCAACAACACAGATAAAGGTGCACTATTACATTGATGGTCCTGTAATTAGTCATTCATATTACTCATAACTACTGTAATGGAAAAAAATCTTCTGATCGGATCAGATAAAGTACCTGATGTTCTAGTTTCTCTATTTCTTGACAGCTGCAAATTGCTCTTCCATGAATTATTTAAACTCTAGTAAATCTGTCTTCATCACCACTTCATATTTTAGATTTAAAACATCATCCATAATTTACTTCCCGAAATTTTCTACTTCTTTCATAGAAATAGAACTGGCTTTCAGGTTCTGAAACTTCTGCCTCTCATTTTCTAATGCACTTCGTAAGGATACATTTTTAGCTTGAACTTTATTAAACTTTATGATCAACTCCTCTGCATGATCATTATAAGAATCAAAGGTATTGTGGGATTGATTCTTAGTCTATGTTTCCACTATATTTACTAGTGACAGAGGTAGAGATTCAAAATCTAACTTATCTTTAACACTCCTCTATACTGGCTTTTCTACTGAGTTTTCCTCATATTCATGAAGGGACTTATCCATAGAAAAATTCCCGTTAAAAAATCAGTATGAATCTCTGAATGGTTCTCTTATTTATCCATATGAACTTTTTCTTTCTCCTCATGCACATATTATTCATTGATCTCTTCCAAGGTAGGTTTATCCAATATTGGTTCATCTTAACCAATTTCCTTTTGAAGATTAGTTCCAGGCACTACCTCTGCCTCTACTTCTGGTTCTGCCTCTAATTCTGCCTGAGGCATAATTTCCTTTTATACTGGAGTAGTCCCCTCAAACTGAGAAACTTTTGTGTTTGCAATGTCATGTACTACAGATTCTCCAATAAATATGTAGCTCAGATTTAGTTCAGTTTCATTTTCATTTGTTTGATTAGGCTTCTCTCCAACTTGATCAACTCTATACCTTTTTCATTTAATTAAATATTGACATTCCTCATCTGCAGGTTGATCAACAGTTTCGAATATGATTTTTCTTGAAAATCCTCTTACTGTTGATTCAGCTTATCCTTCTTTTGATTTTGTAGGTTGTGCTTGAGCACTCTCTTGATCTTCTTCTTCTCCAACTGGCATGAGTTTGCCTTTTATTTAAATCCAAAAGAAACCAATTTTTCTTAGCGTTCTAGCATTGAAAATGTCACTTTGGTGGCATCTCACACAAGCATCTGCTAGCCTCATCATATCTTTATTAAACAAAATCATTGAAATGAATCTTCCAAAGAGATAGAAGTTCATTATCACTTCTGGTTGACAGTAATAACTATGATTTCTCACCATATATCTTGGAATGTTTAACATGATATCACTTATTAAGAGAAACATTATATACATATCAAGATATAAAATTTTCTTCATTTATGACATATGAGGTGCAATTCCTGTTTGTAGAAACTTAACCAAAATCTTTTGGTCCGGCTCCAGATCTTTCACTAGAATCTTCCTTACATTAATTGATCAAACAAAAAAGACATAATAGACTCTGACTTATGCACACTATCGCCTATATTATTTACGTCAAAGTAAAATAATCCCTCATCAGGGAAGTTATGAATTTCGGTTATTTCCACAGACGATATCGAAAAATCATTGTCCTCGATCTTTACTATCATAGTATCATCCTCCTTTCCCAGGCTAAACCGAACAAATTTAAAGAATTGATTAAGTTCTATCTCATAAAGAAACTCCATTTTCACTCCATTAAATGTTTGTTCCATGTTCTGAAAATCTAGTGCTTTCTATAGAATCAGATCTATCTGATATAGCCATTCTAAATAAATTACCTTTCCTTGTAGAATCTTTCTTCCGGTTGAGCGTTGATTCTTAGCACATCTAGTCTCTGGCTCATAGGACCTCTTGGTATTTGCAATTTCTGTTGTAGATATCTGAATATTTGAAAGGTTAGGGTGTCTAAGGTTCAGGTTCAAGTAGTGAATATCGGTAGAGGTTTTTGAGGTTTCGAAGAGTTTTGAGAAAATGAACAAATTTGGAAGTGGAATTAGTTTCTAACGGCCTTGATTACCATGTCATTATAAACATAGTAATTATTTCATTATTTAAAACTAAAAACTTGCATGGAAAAACTTTTAAAGAAGAACTAACGAACTTTATAAATTAAACAAGTAATACATAAAATAAGAGAAAAAATCATTTAAAATAAAATAAACCTAGCTCTCCCTTAATAAAATATAACCTTGCAGTGGGAAGTGGTTTAGTAAAAATATCAGCTAATTGAATTTTAGTGTTTAAAAACTCTAACAATATATCCTTTTTAAGAATATTATCTCTTAGAAAATGATGTATTATATCAATATTATTAGTTCTAGAATGATTAATAGGGGTTTTTCAAAAAAAAATTGCACTTTTATTATCACATAAAATAGGGGTATTATTAAAATTAATTCCAAAATCCATAAAAGTGTTTTTCATCCACAGAACATGGGCATAGACACTGCCTACAAATACATATTCTACCTTGGCTATTGATAGGGAAAGTGAGTGTTGTTTCTTACTAGACCATGACACTAATTATTTTTCAAAAAAGTGGCAAGTCCCTGAGGTTTTTTTTCTATCTAATCTACAACTTCCAAAGACTAAATCTGAATATGAAATAAAATTAAAATTATAAGTTTTAGATATAGAAGAGATTGAAAAATGATTCCCTTTAAATATCTAAAAATTATTTTGACAGCACTTAGGTGAGATTCTTTAGGATCAGATTGAAATCTAGCACAAAGACATACTGAGTACATTATATCTGGCCTACTAACAGTAAGATATAATAAACTAACAACAATTCCTCTATATTACTTTTTGTCAACTGATTTTCCAGTTTCATCCAAGATACGTTTTATATTAGTACACATAGGAGTTGTATATATCTTGCCATTTTCAAGTCCAAATTTCTTAAGTAAATCAGTATTGTATTTTCATTGATTCAAAACATTTCCAAAAACTTCATGATACATTTTAAGTCCTAAAAAGAAATTTAATTCTCCCATCATGTTCATTTCAAATTAATTTTGCATTAAATTTGAAAAATCATGACAATGTTTTGAATTTTGTGATCCAAAAACTACATCATCAACAAAAATTTGATCCAATAAAACATTATAATATAATGTTTTCTTAAAAAGTGTTGGATCTTCCATTCCAACAGTAAAATCATTTTTAATAGAAAAGAACATAATCATTTATACCATGATCTAGGTGCTTGTTTAAGGCCATAGAGATCTTTAGTATGTTTAAAAACAGAATCTGGTTTTTGTGAATTTGGAAAACAATGAGGTTTTTCATCATAAACTTCCTACATTAAATAACCATTTAAAAAGGCAGACTTTACATCCATTGGAAATAATTTAATGCTTATATGAGATGCATAGGCTAAAAGGATTATTAATGCTTCTAATCTAGCTACAGATGTAATGGTCTGGTCATAATATATAACTTCTTCTTGATTATATTCCTTAGCTACTAGTCTTGATTTTTTTCTAGTTATTATTACTTTATTATCTTGTTTATTTCTATAGACCCATTTGCTTCCTATAACTCGATAGTTCTGAGGTCTTTCAACTAAATTTCAAACTTCATTTATCTTAAACTGGTTTAGTTCTTCTTGCAATTATATCACCCAAAATTCATCAAATAAGGCTTCTTCTAATGTCTTAGATTCTAACTGGCGTAGAAAGGTAGATAATTCAACAAGATTTTATAGATTTCATCTATTTTTTATTTCATTGTCTAGGTCTCCTATAACAGTTTCTAAGGGATGATTTTTTAGGGTTCAAGACTGTCTAGGAAGTACACTATTAGGTTCTTCAATGTAATCTCCTTCTAAACTGGACTAAATTTAATTTATCTCTTTTTCAAAATCACCTTTCATGTTTTTCTGTATCTTGTTATCATTAGATTTATATTCATCAATTTAAGTCTTTCCTTTTCTCAAAAGGACCAGATTCATCAAATTTCACATGAAATGGTTCTTCATCAATCATTGACTTTTATTAAAAACTCTATAAACTTTGGAAGTAGTATAATATCCTAAGAAAATGCCTTCATTAGATTTTGGATCAAACTTACCAAGATTGTTCTCAGTTTTTAAGGTGTAAAACTTGCATCCAAAAACATTAAAGTAATATACTTTTGATTTTCTGTTATTCTAGAGTTCATAGGGTGTCCTTTCAAAAAATGGTCTTATTAAAACTCTATTCATTGTATAACTGTCTGTGCTTACAACTTCTTCCTAGAAATATGTTGGAAAATTGTATTAATTTATCATATTCCTAGCCGTATTTTGATTAATACTATTTCTTATTTCTACAATTCAATTTTTTTGAGGTGTTCTTGGTGGAGAGAAGGTGTGTTTAAAACCCATATTTGAGAAAAAGGAATTAAATTCCAGATTCTAAAATTCTCCACCATGATCCCTTCTTAATGAAGTTATTTTAAAACCTTTTTCATTTGGACTAGCTTTGCAAAAAGTTTCAAATTTATTAAAAGTTTCATTATTATATTTTAAAAAATAAATCCAAGTAAATCTTGAATATTCATTAACTAAAACATTTATATATAATTTACCATCCAAGATTTTTACCCTTGAAGTTCCAAATAGATCTATAAGGATATGTTCTAGAAATTTAGATGTAGCATCATTGTTAACAGATTTAAAGGATGATTTGTGCTACTTTCCAATTTGAAATGCATCACATAATATATCACTTTCAAATTTGATACTAGGAAAATAAAAAATTAGATGTTTCTTAAATAATTTATTTAATGTATATATATTGAAATGTACAAGACTTCTATGCGAAACCCAAGATTAATTTATCATAGCAGTTAAGCAGTTTAACATTTGTTTAGATAGGGAATTTAAATCCAAGGTATAAACAATATCAGTTCTGGGTGCTCTAAATTTAAGCAATTTAACATTGAAAACAGAACAACAATTGTTAGAAAAATCAACAACATAACCGTCATCATAGAGTGGAGGGATACTTATCAGGTTGTGATTCAATCCTTATACATAGAGTACTTTATTGATTGAGATAGCTTCTAGATCTCTAACAGTACTAATGCCAATAATCTTGCCTCTAGCATTGTCCCCAAATGTGACTAGACCTCCATCCTTTTGAGTTAATGTTCTGAAATTCGATGATTTTCCACTCATATGCCTGGATTATCCATTGTCCATGTACCATATTTCAGTATGGATTCTGTGACCTACTTCTGGTAATGGAATTCAAACAAGGGGTTTTTTATACACATATTATATTGGGTCCAGTAGTATTATCTATCAATGACCTGGGAATCAATATTTTCTTTGTTTTTCTATAATCAATAGAATCATATAAAATTCTTGAAATAAAGGCTTTATTAATCCCAATTATTTTGAGTTACCTTAAATAATATTTTTTTAGATATGTATCCTATTATTTCATAATAAATATTTATTACTTTTCTAGTACTAGGAACAAAAGTAATTGTTATATAGTATAGGTTTTTCACCTTTACAGCCTATTCCATATCCTTCCTTTTTAATAACATTCTTAAAAGTGTTTCATTTAGTGTATTTCCTCCTTTTGTAAAAATAAGAGATGCACGTTTGTAAGTTTCTACTTTGGTCTGTAGTGTTTTATTTTAGATTTATGATCTGTATGGTTTGTGATAATTAAGCTATATTTTTCTAGTAATTCTGGATACTTCTTTAGTAGAGTATCTCTCTCTCCTAAAATAGTATTATGAATATTTTTAAACACTCATGTTTATTAAATAAAGATTCATATTTTTCATCAAGAATATTAAAGTAGGATACACATTTTTCATTGGAATAGGTTGAATTAGAATTATAGTTATAATTAGAGTAAGATTAGTAATAGAATTTTACCTCATCAGTTTCTGCCATAAATCACATATTGTAATTCTGGTTCGATTCCTCTTTTTCTGAATCAGACTCTGATGAGCTGCTACAGTATTTAGATACACTCTAAGTAAATTTTATTTCCTTCTTCCCTTTTTTCTCATAATCATTTCTCTTAAAAAAATTATTCTTCTTGACTTACATTAATTATGGACAGTCAGGTCTGATATGACCAAAGTTCTTTCACTCATAACAACTGACATCTTTCTCATCCTTTTTAAGACAATTTCTAAAACCTTTTTTCTTTCTATAAAACTTACTAAATTTTCTGGCTATCTGAGCTAGTTCTACATCTGAATTGGATGAATCATAACTTTCTAATTTTTCCTTTATTTCCTTTTTCTTCCACATTCTTCTTTTTCATTAATGTGACACATTTAAGGAAGTATTTTCCCTCTTTATCAAAACCTTATGCTCAATTTTTTCATCCTTAATCTCTTCCTCATACATCATTAGAGTTCTAATTAACTCTCTCATTGTTAAATCTTTGATAGGAAATGATTGTTTGATAGTAGTAGAGATTCCATTCCATCTGGTTGGTAGTACTCTTAGTACTTTTAGGGCTTGATCATCTTGTTTGATGAAATATCCCAAGGTAGTGATATTATTGACAATCTATGTTATTCGTCCCTTCATTTGGGTAATAATTTCTCCTTAAAACATCCTGAATGTATCAAATTTTAGTTTAGCAGTAGCATGCCTCATTTGTCTGACATTGTCAGTTCCTCTATAAGCAACTGTAATTGTCTGCCACATTTCATAATCCATCAGAAACTCAGATACTCTATTGAATTCATCTGGTCTAAGACCACAAATGATAGCATTAATATCTTTCAGGTTTATGTTATAATCTTCTTCTGTATCAACACTCCATGTTTCAAGTCTCTCTGGAATCATATAGGGGGTTTGAATATTCATGTAGACTCTATATCCAATATTTTTTAGATAAATGATCATTATGGATTTCCAGCATCTATAATTTTCACACATGAAGTATGGATCTCGATACATTGACATACCCTCTCATGTATCATCCATTGTGCTAATGTATAATCCAAAAACTTTCAGCTTGTTAAATATTTGAAAAAAGTTCCACCTCTGGTACCAATTTTGTGAGATGTTTATACCCAATATACACAAGAGGGGGTGAATTGTGTCTTTTAAAAAAATTTCCTAAGATCTTGATCAGTCCTTTTAACATTATTAAAAATATTAAGCAACAGAAAATAAACATCAATGGATGAACGATGTATAGTGGTTCAGTGATCAGAAGGCCCCTAGTCCACTCCATCAATGCTTTACTCCATGAGCATGGTAATTTTAACTATCTGGTCCTCTTACCAACAGATTGTTCCCCAACTAAGTGCAAGTAGTTTACACCTTTACAACTTTAAGGAAAAACAGTGCCTTCTGGTTCATACATAGAACCGAACACACATCTTAGTATGAGAATTCATCCAGTCAATGTTAAAGAGGATTTGTCCATTAAATACTTTCTATTTGTTCTTTACAATTTCAACAACATGCAATTGATAGTCGATGGATCGTTGAATTCATAAAAAATAATCTTCAGGTAGAAGTAGATCTGAGTCGATCTGGTTACAGTAGATCTTGAAATGAATTCAGTAATTTCAAAAATATAAAATCCACAAAATATATTCGATGTAGAGTTGGTGAATCTTCAACGTGTTTCTTCTTCTTCAGAAAACAAAGATTTATCACTCTTCATAATAGCATATTCTTGATTTATTAATTAGTTTTCTATGTAAAACAATAGTCGTGAAAAACTCTAGAGATAGATAATTCACCTCTCTATCTTTTATAAAAAATAATAAAGATAAATATATAATAAAGACGAGCATTATATCTGTAAACTTAGAACCACAGAAGTCACCTTATGACTTGAAATATTCAAAAGTTTGAATAATAGAGCAGTTAAAACATCCATTAATATTCACCATTAAAATATCCTCTTAAATCGATCCTTTGAATCATTAATAAATGGAATTGAAATAATCAAAGACATTCTTTATATTCAGGCCTTCAATCTAGCTTGAAATCAGCCTAATAATCTGCTTAAAGACCATTTCTCAATAAAATCATAATTGAAATATCTCACATTAATCATAGAGTTGAAATTCATATCATATATTCTCTAAACGTAAGGTTCATAACTTAAGATAGATAACGTAAGGTTGATGAACCATACTTTTAGCTTTGGCATTCAAATGTATGGTTGTTCACAAAAGTAAGGTTGATGAACCATACTTTTATCTTCAACTCTCAAATGTATGGTTATTATGAAAAGTAAGGTTGATGAACCATACTTTTATTTTCATCTTTCAAAAATTCCATACATACATAATTATCTTCTTCCATACTTTTCCAATTTCCCAAATGTATGGTTACTTCCAAACCGTAGGGTTCTTCTTCCATAATCTGCAGATAACGTATGGTTGTTTAACCACACTTTCTTAATATCTTGTAAAATAAATGATGCATTCCATCCTTACGCTATGAAATCTCAACGTAGGGTATGAAGAGTGATTCAAGAACACACTCAAGTAATTTTCGAACATTTAGAGCATGAACAGTGTTCCAAAACATGCTCAAGTAATTTCTAAATACATTGTCAAATATACCACACAGATTAAATACTTTAATATTTCTCCAAAAACAAAAATATAATGAATATAAATTTCAAGAAATATACTTAACGAAAATCCTTAGAATAACAAATAAGGGTATTTGTGAGCATCAAAATCATCATAAAGGGATAGATTATTGTTCTCAACAATATCCCCCTTATAAAATTATGTATTGCTAAAAATAGAACTTGATCACCAAATATGTGAGGGCCTAATATCATGTTCTTTACATAATTATTATACTTATATATATTTATATATGTTAATAATGTTATAATTTGATTTTGATTCAAAAAAACTATGTCTTATTCGATATTTTTTCTCTCATGGATTATGTAAATTGATTTCCTTCATATTAATTTCCATTAGAATTAAAAACATTATTTCATGATTTGAGAATATGATATTTGATATGTAGGGTATGATTTTCAAATTAAATTATCATCTTCTCATTCACCTATTATCATGTTATGATTATTTGTCTCCCTAGTTTACCCATAATGAGAATCTAATCTCACCCTTTCTTATATTTTGTTTCCTCATGTTACGAAGAAGGGTTTTTATATTGGTTTTATAAAGTGGGAGATCACCGTGGGAGACATTGAAGACCATTCATAGATTAAGAATAATATGTTTCATGTTTCCAAAGGAACAAAAATATTATAGTCCTCGAGTGTGTGTTTTTGTAATGTATTGAATATTAATATTAAAATATTTTATATCCATGAATGAGAATGTAGTGTCCTTATATGTCATATATATCAAATAAGTAAAATTTAGAAAAAATATCTTACTACAGTGATATATTTTAAAATATTAACCCCATGGTATGGATATCCTGAAATGGATATGTAAATCCCAATAATTTGTAGTGGAATAACTATAAAATACATTTATGGGAAACATATACACCACATAATATAAATAGGTTGTTAATATGGTATGTGTCTCATAGAAGTAAAAAAGAGTGACAAATATCCATTACCATAAGTCACAACTTCCATCATACAAATTATAAACTTTTGTAAAATAATGATATGTTAGTTTTAAATCTATTAAAAAACCATAGTCATATGTATCATGATATATATCAATTACATTCTACCATTGATTACCCTTCTATTGAAAATTACTTATTAATTTTGCGTTATAGGTAATAAATACTTTTTCTTTCATGTAACTTTTTATTTGCTATTATTGGTCTTCTTACTTTGACTATATAAACCGCGACCCCAGAATCCTAGAGTCTGTTATTTATTTGATACATTAGAATAATTTACAAGTAATAACATCTTGAATAATTTAATTGTTTAGTACTCTTGGTAATTTAGATGCAAAATTAAAATTTAATTTACATTATAAGTCATAGTACCGACAAAGAAATTTCAATGTGAATTGCATTATTCACATTATCATAAATCTGTATATTAGTAAAAAAAACATCTTCAAATCCTTTTAAAAATGAATCATAATAAATAGGTGATATTATATTATCATTAAGGATAAATTTCCATTAGAAGCAACGAATAAATAAGAAAAATTCAAATTAGAAAGATAAATAACTGAAACAGATTATATTTAATCAATAACATGATCATAATATGGATGGAATAAATAGGGTTCAAATAATTCCTTATAAATAATCACATGAGAATGAATGATAACCATGAATATTATAAATAATAAAATAATCACATTTAATATGAGTAACCAAGTTCAAAAAGATAGACTTTATAACAATGGACATTTATAAAATACAATCAAGAACTTCTTCCAATAAATTTAATACATTAGAGGGATAATTCCAAGAGATATAATAAAAATGAGGCATCAAGGAAAGACGTCTATATAAATGGGTAAGTCATGGGACAAAACCATATCTAGTTCTTCTACAAAAAATAATAATATATCTATCTCTAAGTATTTTCTGGAAGAAATATGGTTACCAAAAGTAATTCAATATATTATATAAATCTCTAAAACATCATCCAACGTTCACCATTATCCTTTTCATAAATTTTTAACTTTTTTGACATTAAATATCTATTAATATCCTTAACATTATAAAGAAGGATAAAAAATATCCAAAATGAAGTTATCCTTAATCAGTTCCAATGTAATTAGTACTATCCAATTTACATTATCCATATCAAGCATCTAGACATCCAAAAAAAATTTCTCAACATTATAAACCAACTAAAGATTATATTTCCATTAATTATGTGTTTTAATTTAACCCTAACATTCCAATGCATGATTTTTCTTGTATATCGGTACCATTAGATATATGATTTCTGTTTCAAAATTAAAAATTATTGAAGTATAATCATTATATGATTCATAATTTGTTCAAATAGAATATTATTTATTAATACAATATTATAACATATTTTGTAATTTTAAATGAAATATAAAAAATCTTTCCACTTCATCGGTATTAATAACATAATCTTGACCATGATACCTTAGCTTCATTTGATTTATATTTCATTTGAACTTAGAGAACTCATTTTCATGGTTCTTTGTTTCCTTAAAGATGAATAATTAAACATTGAAATAGAAACTCTTTCCCATTAAATCCTAAGATTCATATAATTTTTCTCCCCACTTCATGAAAACTCCAATTACTTTTAATCATATACCAAGGTTTTTACTTCTACATGTATTAGATGTTGGAAAATCATTCATTCCATTCTTCTCTTTGTGTCCTTTTTTCTCCATCATTGCCTTCTTGCCATACCCCCCATTGAATCCATACGACATGATGAATTATTCCTCTATCTTAATATCCCATTTAATTATGTCCTCATATGATGGTAATGTTTTGGAGACTAGATCCTTTTTTAGAATTTTCTTTAGCCTATAAAATAAATTGAAAATACTTATCTTTAGATTATGTATGCAGTCCATAACATGCATTTCTTACCTTCATATATTTTATTCATTAATAATAATATTTTCCTCCCTTTTCAATCATAGAATCAAAAAATTCATTCCATATCTAATTGTTTCTTATAAGGAAAATATTTCCCATGAATATTACATCAAAATCCTTCAAGTGCATGCTTGATGTTTCTTCCTCATACTTATTGTTTTTAATCTATAACCACCATTGATATACATCACCTGAGGGGAAAAAATTTACTATGAAAACATTCTTCGTTTCACTACTTTCTTGAGAAGTAAATGTATTCTCTAAGTAACTTATCCATTTCCTAGCTAAAAATTTATTATTATTCCCATTTAATAAAGGAGGTTGTCGATGCACAAAGAGGTCTAACATTGTTACACCACACTATGGATCATCAGGATAGTCTATATGGGAAATTTTACACTCATAAAAATTTTCAACTACCCCAATATAGTTATAAATTGTTTATTTCAATCTACTTCTATATCTCTATACTCATTACCTTTCCAAGCAGTTCAATCTCTACATTGAGTACGCACATTAATAGAGTTCTCATTCCCACCATTGGGAACTATTTATAAATAATTTCATACAATATATTATAACATTACATTATGAAAATAATGTATAATCCCAAAACCAGTGAAAAACATAAATTGAAAATTGTATTCATAGCTAATATCATAATCATAATTTATTTTGTTTGGATATATATTTGTTATCAAAACATAAAAATGGATTGTAATGAAAATTTGAATTATCCTATTAATATCCCACTAATATATTTAAATAGTTTCTGGAGAAAGGCAGGTTATTGGTTACCTAGTAACACTCAAGTCAATCTTAACACCCCTTTTATGAGTTAATTCCCCTAGGATCCTCTGTCCAAAAACCATTTTCACATGAAATATTAATACATGGATATATTTATAAAAAACCCAAAAAAATATCTACTTTATAAAAACTTTATAATGTTCTTATAAATGTACCATCAATATATTATCGATGGGTGATGTTCTATAATCAATTTGTTTCCAAATTAATTTTTCCAAGGTTTCTACTAAACTTCCTCTAATAAAAACAAAAGTTGACCTGGCACTATAATCCAAGAATTTTTTCTTGATTTATTACATTTTCAAAACATACAAGCAATCACAACCTAAAGGACCAAATTTTTCCAGTCATAGTAAACTGTATACATAATTGACATTTAAATGACATTTTTTATCATAAAATAAACAAGTACATTTCATTGATAATTCCATTATTTACATTAGTGTATCCCTTCATATCAATCTAAAAACAAATCCTCATAAACTAGGGAAATTAAAATATAATAAAGAGGTGTGAATATATGATCACTAAGGGAGATTTTATTATTTAATCTATGAATGACATAGGCATAAAAAAATTATAGGTAAATTGTTAATATACATTCCCTTTAATCAATAATTTGACAATAATATGGAATGAATAAAAATGATCAAATAATACTATATATGTCATGTACCATATTAATGGGTCTTATGTCATGACTCCCTATGCATGCCTTCAATAGGTCATGGATTGGACACTTTCACTGAGTAGGCATATCACATACATGGGGGGACATTCCATATGCACCTATACAAAAACACATATATACAATAACATACCATTCCGGAATGTAAAAAAAATAAAAAACCATGCATGTATTCAAATAAATCCCAAAACCAATGTACGACATGAATTAATGGAATGTAAATAGGTCCAAATAAAATAACTCACCAAGAGTCTGAAAACATGCCCAACCTAAATTTAAACTGGGGACTGCTTGCAAGATACCAAAGGGACACACCTCGATATATCAAGTATCAGTAATAACTATCTGATTCTAGTCCATATAGTAATCTTTAAAAAGGTCTATTATCTATACAAGATATGACATGTGTTGGAGAATCCCATGTAGGGATGATTATGATAATACCCTTTACAAGACCCTAAAATAATAAATAATACAACAACAGAATAACAGTCATCTTTACACATGTATATGAAAAATATTCATATAACAAGAATATATAAATATACAAATAGAAGAAAAATAATATAAAGCATGTCATATTAATAATTCCAACATATGATTCAATCTTGATGATTCCACGTAGCACTTGTCTATGATAAAACACTCCATGAGTCCGATAACACTTAAAGAATCCAATGAGATACAATAAATGGATGAGGAGTAGACCCAGGGTCATAGGGGCTACCAAAAAAAATCTGGTATAACAATATATGTAGTGGATTGATGAATGTAGAGTTTTGGTCAATATGATATCAAGTACTCCACCTATGGTAAGAAGATGATAGAGGATCTAACTCTGTTACTCATAGAAGGATTCCAACAACTCTATCCATGACGTCCTTCTTAAGGGATCACTATTATATCTATATGATAAATTCAATTCTAACACTTAGTAAAAAGTCTTCGGGAATGAACCGAAGTGAAAAATATCAATGTATATAGTTCTAAGGATCCAATAAAACATGTAAGGGGTATACATCATGTAGTAGGGTTACAAGATGTGTCCACTCAACCTTGGGTCCTACATGTGTAAATGGAACATGTCCATGTACATATAATAGTATACAACATGTGACTACATGTGTTATTCTTCTTGTGTACCATTACATGTGTATGCATATGCACACCTAGACAATCAATGCCCATGTGGGAGTACAATGCATGCCTATGTCTGTGAACTTGAGCTTATGTTTGTGTACCCTTAGAAGTATATGTTGACCCATCAAGCATGGGTGACACATCATGTGAAAAGGTAACATGTTGTCTGACGCTTATCTATATCACAAAACCCAATCCTCTATTAGGAGGGTTTCAAATACTATGTAATCTTGGATTACACATTGGATATTATGGGATTTTACAAAATCCTAGATCTAGATTCAAATCGTCTTTTCCATTTCTCTAGAAACAAAATCGCGTTGTGCCCCCACACAAAAATACTTGGTTTTCATTTTTCAATCAATTATTACATTGTATCAATGATATCCATCCCTTAATATATTTGGAAAATTAATTCTAACAGTGATCTTATTTTTGAAAATAATAACATGAAAATTGGGTATTTACATCTCTTGATCAACTTTTGTTTTCATTTCCATAACACTGACATATTAAAACAAACCCAAATCAACTATATCAAATCATAGAATTGTGAAACTTGTGGGAAATGATAGATTCCTCAATAGATATCAAACCAAAATATAGTGAAGAATGCACATGATGAATGGAGAAAATGAGGGATATAAGAACAAAAAATAATTTTTAGGATCAGAGCTTGGTCGATGTTTGATGTTCATGTGACCTCGATTATTTTCTATTAGTATGATGAAAGAATAGATAATCAATTAACTATAATTAAATATAGCTAATAAAACCATGAAATTATCCCATCCTAAAATACACCAGATCTCAAGAACAATATTTCGTTTTTTTATCAATTTTCATTATAGAAATAGAAAATCGGGAAAGAAATATAATAAAACAACAACCTACCATGATTCAGATTGATCATTGAAAAATAAAGGGATTTCACCATGATTTGTGGGAAGATCTGATGATTTCATCTCACACTAGTTTCTGATCATAGATCCTATCAATTTCAACCAATATAATATCATCAAACCACTACCCATTGGATTTAGAGATCTCTACTTTTGAGAGGCTAAACCTGAATATTCACCATAAACATGTTTTTATAGGAGAAGAATGGTCACTATGTCCATAGATAAATAATTTAATTTATTTTAATTTAATTATTTATTTTATGCTCGATATGAATTTTCTAAAAATTCCATGTGTCGAAAAATATCATGACACTTAGGGAAAAACCTATATTTTGAACTCAACGGTGACCTAAATTTGTTTATCTGAGCTTCCATTTAGAATTTATTTCAATTTTTTCATAAAAATTTATGAATATAATATTTAATATATTTAATATATTTAATATATTTCAAACATTTTTTCGGGCCAAAATGGACTTAAATCACAAGTTGTCTAAACACCTAGTTTCCAAAACATTCCATACAATATTCCAAAATATGACATGAAAAATAAATTTAAATAAATTCTCCACACTATGGGTATTTACATCAACAAAAATACAAAACAAGTGTCTACACAGACATATGTGGGTACAAATCATATATGTGAGTCTCCCACTCTTATGTTCTCTTCTAGATATTCTTACGCTACCAATGGACACACTCTCTATGAATCACATTAACTTAAGGATCTTCTCATAAAGATCCACTTTCTCTAATGAGTACTCAAAAAAGGATGCACCATACTCTATGTTCAGCTAACCCTTATCTATAACATGTGATTGGTCACACACATACCTCATCAGCTGTGACATGTGGAAATAACCAGGTACCCAGTATAACTGTGGTAGTAGAGCTTTTTGGGGTTCAACCACTTCAACTATACGGAGTATCTTTAAATGGATTGTGAATATCATAAATAGTTTTCTACCATAACCAAATCTCTGTAATATATGTCAAGGAGAAACTCATATGAATACATGGTCTCCCTCATAGAATTATAATGACATCAATCATTTGTTCGCATAAGACTTTGTATGACTCTATATAGTCTTCATCATCTTCTGGATGATCTACACCTTCTTGATAGCTTCTCACACTAACTCTATTCCCATGATTTCTAAAAATCCTGGGTCAGTCTGGAAAAGTGGTTACCTAAATTCTAACCCATAAAAAGCCATGAATGGTTCCATACGATTGGTGGAATGGTAGATGTTGTTGAATAGAAGCTCCACCAGTGGTAGATGATCCTCCAAACTATTTCCGAAGTCAAATATGTAAGCTTATATAATGTCCTCCATAACATGAAAAGGCCACAAATTTGGAAAACATCATGGGGGTGAAGCTCTATTCTCATGTTTATATATTTCCCAAACAACTCGTGTAATACCTTCCATAATTGATATGTGAGGATATCAAAATGGTCTCCAATTATCGTCAATAGAACTCTATGGAGTCAGAGTATGTCATATACATAGAGGCACCCAATGTTCTATATTGAAATATGCTCATAAATATAAAATATTTGGGATCACTAGGTGATTATATCTACCATCACTCAAATGGAATTGTGTCCGATAGATTTACATGGTAATAACATCAAAAATTACATTGACATTCCATCGCACTTCCATCATGAAAATAAATTGGTTGAGATAAACTTTCTAGAACTCGTTGCCTAGCCTTCACTTTATATCATGTATGGAATTGAAATTAAAACTATGAAACTTCCTTCTTCATTCATGGAAATGAAAACTAATGTTGGTGGTCCTAGTACATCTTTTCCACTCCAAAATATACCAGCAATAGAGTTGTTTTAAACACTCCAAGAATCACTTCTCATAAATTCACTACCACCATCGTGCATCCCTTGAAAAAAATGTCTCACTCCCCACCTTCATAAAATGTATAATAAGTATTCCTAATGTATATCTAAGTACATACGATCTAATAGTAATTATCCCCTAGATGATCCTCTTGGACTCACAATAAGATATGATGGTTAACAACCCTCTACTTGAGGTAAGATTCTTCATCTTTATCAACAAAATATAATTGAAATGATGTGAACTGATCTAAAACCTCGTTCAATAAATACAAAAATGATTTTTTTCTAAGAGAATCTAAAAACACATTACCCTTCACATGATTATAGATAATCAATAATTAATAATCTGGGGGGAACTACATCCATCACATATCTCTCAAGATACGATCTTTCTAAATGAAGATATACTTGTGACTCTTATGGTAAAATTGAAAATAAATCACTATCCCATCATGTAGTGTCTCCACATATTTAGAGAATAGGATTTCATAGTTAACTCCAGATCATGTTTTTTTACTCCTATTAATGTGATATCAACTAACACGATGCATAGGCAATCAATACGCTACACTACATCAAAACAAAAGAAATCTTGGTTTCAGACACATCACAAAACACTATGTACTTAACACCATCCTTCAGAAATCTCAATATGGGTGCACTCATAACTCCCTATCTCAACACCTAAAAATATTTATGGAAAACATATGTCCATGATAATGGATATCAAATTCAGGTAATGGATTTCATGGGTGATGATACCCTAGAGAAGTCAGGTCCAAATCTCCGCTAATTTCCTGCCAACCCCGAGTAAGCTTTACACCTCCATCACGCTCTTGGGTGGATCTTACATTAATACTATCTTGAGAATGTCCCAATCCAATGCCACAGTGTCCAATAATATAAAATTTCATGTGATCTGTATATCCTATATTAAGAATTTACACTTTGAGTGCTTCACATAAGGATTGTTCTCTCAAAGTGAGTATAGAATCATCCTCAACTGTCTTGCATGATTCTCCTTGAACATCGAGTAAATAAGGATATCATCGATAAATAATGAACCAAATTTGTTTAATAAGGGTGGAATGATCTATTTCATGAGTCCCATTAACACTGATGGGGTTTTTTATGCCAAAGGGTCTCACTATGTTCTAATAGTGAACGTATGAACATTTGAATGATGTATTAAGAATATTCTCTTCCAATACTAACAACTATTGATATCCTAACTTGACCTCAACATTCAAATTCCATTGTTACCCTCAAAAATGATTGAATAGTTAATCAATAATTTGTGTTGGATACTTATTCTTCACTGTCACCTATTTCAAGAACTGATAGTCCACAAAAGCCTCAATCTCCAACCTGACTTTTTTGGATAATAAAAATGGGGTTTCCTTGGGTGAAATACTATGTCTAACAAAGTCCTTCACTGATAATTATTCCAATTACAACAATAAAATAATATGTAAAGAAGGAGATATAAGATAAGTTCTCATGGTCATCAGTGTTGTTCTGGGGCGTATGTCAATACTGAATTCTATCTCTCATTGGGGAGGTAATCATGTAACATCATCAAGGAATACACCCTAATACCCTTCCACCACTTTAGAGAACTAAAAAATCATAACATAAACTCCACCAAGGGTTACTCTAGCATAATGGTGTTTAATCAGCTACAATATAATATAAATGAGTCCATAAAGTGTCGTGTAAGTTTTCTTTTCACTGAAAAATGAAAACCTAGTCACATCACTACCGTCACACCACATTAACCGCAAGAAATAGTAAATATGTGTACAAAATGTAGATAAATTTTCCAACCCTATGATGATGTCGTATGGCCTAAATGCTATTAAGAACATATTCCAACAAAAATTAACATCTCCAAGTGTCGGTTCACACTATATTTACAAGCGTGTGATCGGTACATCTTATCTGGTAGGATTCTCTAATTACAAGGGTCGAGCTAAGAGATCAAATAGAATCTCTATGAAATGAAACATATAGGTGGTACCAATTAATTAAAAGTACATGTTCTATCAATACTTCATATATGGTTTAAAATGAATAGATTATACGTTGAAAAAGTCCCAGATCCTCTAGTTCATATGCCCCGACTAATAGTAGGTTTCCCTAGCCCTGTCCTCCAACTCCTTGAGTGTGGTGTGGAAAACCTTGGTGTGTTGGTTGAAACATGTCAAATAATCTACCACCTATCTCAATCCACTGCCTTTTTCATCATCGCACCTCTATCATGTCAGGGTAATCCTGAATCTATAATATCATATTTTTTCACAATAAAATGTGCTTTCAACGATCAATTAATCGGTAGATTTCGAACTAAGGGATAGTAAATAATGACCATGATAAATGAAGAAAATGGGGGAGAAAATCAAAAGGAAATATCATGGAGAACTAAACACATTCAATGTAAATTTTGAACTAGAATCTTTTCCATTAGAATGATTGTAAGGACCCATCATTAAAACAATAATTAATATTGAATTAAGTCAAGAATTAACAATGAGGATGTTTTCAAGGTTATATTTTTATAGAGTTAGGCCATAACTATTACATTACATCTCAAATATTACAGTGGTGACACTTCAACTCAGTATCCATTTTTTCATAAAATTGAAACTATTAAAATAAAACAAGAATTCATTTCATGATATAAATCTCCTTGAATTATTCTTTTCTCTTAACCTTCCTTATACCATGTGAAAAATATTTCTAAATCTTGGAATGAGCATAAAAATATCCATAAGGGTTATAAAATAAAGAAACAAAACAATTTCCCACCAATACATACAAAACATAAGATCTTTATCATACCTCATGAAATCATAAGATTTATAAATAACACATGGAAATCATAAATAATAAAGGTAACTTGTAGAATCCATAACATACTTAAATTATAGAATTCATAGCTATGTAGGGAGGTACATTTGGAATACCCATCACAGTATATTCCCTAAATCTCTTAGTAGAAACATTAATGTTTAACTCTGTCATGTTACCCAATGAATTGGAGAGCTATCTCAGGCACACCCTCCCTAGGTTTATCATGGAACTAGCTGTATACGTAAACAATTCCCAAGGACCATAATATAATCATAACACATAAAACAAGAATAAATAAAAGATAACATTTCCACATTGTAATCACAATATATCATTTCAATATATTGATCTAATCAATCCTTTATCAAAACAATTTTCCATAACAAAATATGTAAAAAAAGTATATGTAATATATTTTCATTTTTAAAAACATTAAGGCTTGATAAGGAATCCAAATATCAAATAATTATCATGGCGAAGGAAAGGTATTTTTTGTCGTGTACGTTTAGAATAAAAATTCTTTTTTTCATTTAGTAAAATACTTCATTGAAAAATATTCTATTTGAAAACCATTTAAAACATTTGATAATGATATTTTTAAATCAATGTGTCCCTTAAAACATTGAAAAAATTAATTGAATTAACAATTTAAAACCACAATTTCCATATAAATAAATCCTTAAAACCATTTTTAAAGCATGGACATTAACGAGAAATATTTAGAAAATTATATCATTAAAACAATTAAAACAAAAGTTTTCGTTAAAGAGTCTGTTACCACTTAAGAAATTCTTGAATAAAAATCATTAAATAATTACATAAAAAATCTATAAATAACATTATAATATATAAATTCATAATATAAAATGTCAGAATGGTTGTATATACACATTATAGGATAAGAAAGGTTCACAATGTCAAGATATGCCTCAATTAAAAGAGATTGAGATGTAGTCCATTACAATGATTGTACTGTTAGATTAAGGATAAATCAATGACATAATTATGTGTGAAAAATATAAATACACCCAATATAAGTAGATATTAAGTGTAAAACAATCAGATTTCATTCACTCTTATTCATAGCACAATATAATCAAGAAGTAGAATTTTAATCCTAGTATTGAAATTTATTTAAGAAGTTCCCTTTCAAAAATTCAGCAACCAGACGACGTCATAGAAAAACTCAGAAAATGAGTCGATGAGGGAGAAAAGGTAATCTCATCACAGAGATATAAAATGTACAGAAATATGGATATAGAATAAAATATCCCAATATAAGTAAAAGGAAATTTAATGACATAACATAACAGAAGTCTTTGACTAGAAGTGGAGGGGGAAAGGGTCCCTTACAAAGATCATTTTTAAAATAAAATAGATAGATTATGTGTATTGAATATATGTACACATGAATAAATTATATATATATGATATGATAACAAAATTTATTTCTCAAAAACTCATAGCACAATATAATCGATAAGTATAATTTTATACCAAAGAATGGTAATTGGGTTAAGGAGTTCCCATACCTTGAGTTCAACTCGTCACATATGCTCCTTGTACTTCCTGAATAAGAAACATCATATAATTTATAAATTATTCAGAACCATTTTCATTTTTATTATTCCTTTTATATCACTTATTATCATGTTATAAGAATTACACACTTATTTATGATAATATTGGTCGTTTTGCTGATATTTGGTACCTGAGTCAAAAATGAACATGTCATAATTAAGAATTATCCATGTGGTCAAAATTACATTATCTACTTAATTTTATTCATGATTTAAATATCATATATATCCAGTATAATGGTATTTAGAATATTCCATAAAATTTGGATATAAAAAATTAAAAGCATCGTTCATGGAGACGGTAAGTCGTACGTACGCATGAATGATACTTTCATTTATTTTTCATATTTGAATGAAAAATAAATGAAAAATAGGTATATTATAATTAAATTATAATATTATATTGTAAATATGTTAAATAATTTTATTAACACCATCCTTTATACGTTACATGTATGGAATGAACGAGTCGTATCACTTTGTGGTGGCGGTAGTCAGGACTTTCACAAATGAAATTATCGTATTTTTAAAACATGAAAAACGTAATGTTATATCCTAAATTATAATTAAAGAACAATAGAGATAAAATAAATATCATATATATGATATATAATTCCATTTTCTTCATAATTTCCACCATGATAAGCTATAGGGGATAATTGAACAATCATCGTTTCGTGAGGCTGTAGTTTGTCATCCACAGAAACAGTATGTTTGTATCTATTAGATGGATGTGTATGGAAGTGTAGTTAGAATAATTATAATCACAAAAAAATATTATATTGATTATACTGGAGTTGTTATGTAATCAAATAATAATAAGAGCATAGGGAGTGGAGAAGGAAAATAAAATAAAAGAACATGAGAGAAGAGGTTACCTTGAAATCAGGTAACTCACTTTGGTTTGAACCAAAAGACTTTAATGAATTGCCTTATGCCTCGAGAAAGGCTTCTAGGATGAAGAGAGTGATGTTGGGAGTTTATTGGAGAATATATTGGATGATCCAAGAGGCTTTAGAGTTGTGAGTAATGGGTTAGAGCTGATGACCTTTTATAAGGGGGAGGAGGGGCTCTTTAGGAAAGTTTGAAAAGATTAATTTATTATATACTAAATTTAGATTTCAAAAGGGCATCATCTCATTTAATTCAAATATAAGGTGAATGTTGATCTAAATAATCTCATCCAATGGATTTTATACTAGTTTATGGTATAAAATTAACCTTTTCTTTTTTTCTTTAACCCTTAGGTAACTAATTTAACTTTTACCATGTCCTCTTGTATATTCATAATATATGGTTAATATATTTAAATAAAATGTCAAGAGAAACAAAATGGATAATTAATTAAAATTTTAACATCATATATGTTAGGTGGTCGAATATTATATTTTTAGGATTATTTTATCATTTAATAAAATATTCATTGTTTTAAAAACTCATTTATATCAATTTATAAACTATTCATATTAAGACATTTAAAAAATCTATAACAACATGATTAATTCTATAAAACTTCATTAATTAAAATATTACAAGTCATTCATGTCCCAAAAATTCATGTATGGAATAATGTGTCAAAAATAAATATTTTTAAATATTTTTACTCTCATTTTTAAAAAACATTTATTTAAAAGGTAATCACTACATCATTATTGTGTCATAAATAAATTTATTTATATGATTTCTGAAAAATATAAAAAAAATACCATTATGTAGTAAATTGTTTTATCCTTCTTATTAATATTTATATTCGAACCTATCACTTAAATATCCCCATATAAAAATTATTTTACTAAAATATATATATTTATGTTATATTTTCCTTTACTTGAATGTAATTTTTATAAAATTTCATTTTCACTTACAAGTGGCTTCATGGGGCCCCAAAATCGACCCAAGGATTCACAAGGTCGTAAATGTATCATAAAATTGGGTTAGGACACATGTTCGGATAATTTAATATTATTATAATATATTTTCTTACCCTTATTTACTAGATTTATGCTTTATCCTTGGTAAATAAAATATTTACTCAATTTAATATTCATAATGTCAAAAAATTAATGTTATATATTTACACAATATGGACCTCCATGTTTCAAATATTTAATCACTTTTTCCATATTAAAAAAAAATAACTTTGAAAAATTAATTTAAAATTAATTCATGTTGTCTAAACCAAAAAGCGTGTTTTTAAGAAATAATAAATATCAAAAGATTGACTTGTTTTTATGTTAAATTAAAAAGTTAAATTACTTAAAATTACCAAAATTGGATTAAATGATAATAATATATTCTAATTCAAATTTAAATCCAATTAAAAATATAGTCAAATCATATAAATAAATTACATTAAAAGGCAGTTTTGAATTAAAATGGAGTATTTTTCACTATTCATCAAAAAATAAACTTTTTCATTAAAATACCAAAAAATTTCCCAAAGTAAATTTTGATGTCTTGATTATAAATAAAATTTTATTATTCAATTGAAACATATAAAGTGAAAAAAACTTGATTTAAAAAGGTTTTTCCATCAATAGGTGGCAAATCAACCTTTTAAAAAATATTAGGGTATTTCCTGATTAAAATCAGATTCATTCTTATTTTAGGTCTCTAAAATATATTTGATAAATGTAAAAAAAAATTAACAAAAATGTGTAATAATATTTTATCTAGTCATGTTCAATCATGCCAATACAATGGCTAGGTGTTCTCTACCATTTAAAATAATAATATTATTATATTATCTTGCGGTATAACACAAAGTTGTGTGCAACATAAGATTACAATAAAACCCATTGTCATGTGTTGAGCACGCTATCGAAAAAAGTAACCTCTTTAACATAAAATTAATATCTTATTCATAAGTATTAATAGATATGAAAAATTATTATTCTATAAATACCTAGTTCGTTACATCCTCCCCCCCCCTTTTGAAATTGCGTCCTCACAATTTCAAAATTAGGCTTAGAAACTTCCTTGAAAGGCCCACATCAGAAAAAGAGTCAATAAAACTATAACATTAAAAGAAATAAATAAAAGTATAATGGTCTCCTGAGATGAAACATACTAGGATTCCATAAAAACATGTATATGAAAGAGAAACAAAGTGTCCAGTTCTAATGGAGAGTGATAGAATACCTGACCAGGAAAAAGTTAATGTAAAGACCTGGAAACTTCAAGGAATTTTTTTTCATAAATAATTTGGAATTTTATTAGTCCACAGTTTCTGATGGTGCCGGATTCCGAGGCCCAATGTGCCCGGAATCAATTTCTAAAGTTTTTTTCGGGTAGGTTCAGTAAATGTACGTGCGAGTTTTTCTATCTTTTGAACCAGTGCTCGGAATTAAAATATGAGGGCACCGATGAACACGCAGTGCCGGTATTCGCTTAAGGGGACCTTTACCGCAGTTGTGTTTGCTCATGAGGAGAAGTTATATTTGGGTATTTATATTAAATTAAATAAAATTGTTGTACAGAATTTTATTGTTTAAAGAGTTGTTTATTTCCTACAAGGGGGAGTTAGAGGTGGGTACCACACCCAAATAACCTCCCATGAGAGGATTTAGTGTGGTGGGGCCCACACAAACCAAAATCCTTTCACCTCCCCTCAACTCCCTTAAACTCCCCATTAACACCTTTATTTAATTTCTAACAACTCCTCTCCCTTAATGGTGGAGCCTCTCCACATTCCACCCTCCTCTCATAAATGTGCCAATATGTCATCAATTAATGAACATTTAATTTTGGCTCCTATAATTTTTTTTAAATTAATTTCAAAAAAATCATGGGAGAATTAAATAATAGCTTAGGCTGTTAATTTTATTGGCACTTGTTGTGTTGGGGAAGCTATAGAAAATAAAGAATAGAGTTATTCTATCAACGAAGAACTATATCCTTCCAATGAAGAACCACCGAATGAAGATGATCATCTCCTTCGATCTTCGGCCAAGTCAAAGGAGAAGGAACCACCCGCAAGGAATGCCGACGATGCGCCATCCTCGGCTCCTTCTTCCCTGATGTCAACGAGTTGTGTCGCCTCCCCACGACTTCGTCTGTGAACGAAGAACGAGTTAGGGGTTTAAATCCTTTATGTACCCGTTTTACATCATTTAAATTATTGTTTGAAAACCAAATGGTATCACCGTAACATGGGGGAAATTCAGACCGCACAAATATGGCCAAATCTTCCCCATTTGATCTTTTTGTGGTTGACGATGGGATCAGACAATGGCGACCGGAAATGAGTTGGCCATGAAGAATGGGGATGGTGGCGCAAGGGCCACCGGGTCGCTAGGAGGGCGTGACATCACCTCGCTATACAGAGAACAACCGTGACCACGTCAATCTGCGGCAGAGGCGCCTGGCGCCATTGCGCCACGTGGAGGGTAGCCTGAGACCGCGGACAAGGCGGGCCGTGGTGGAGGGGCGCGCAATTGTCGCGCCACGCCATGGACGACCCGCGGCCTACGACCATGGTGGGTAGAGGAGGGCGGACGGCTGAGCCGGTCACCGGTGCACGCCAGGGCGGAACCCAGCCGGGTTCCGCGGAGAGGAACTGGCAACCGCCAGTTCTATTACAGGGAGACGGGGGCACAAAACAACCCCCCCTATTTACCTAGGGTGGGCCCCATAGGGAACCACCGTCGCCTGTTCACCCTGACCAGGCGGGCTTCTTTTCCCCCAACCACGCAGGCAGGACCATCGCGCCACGCGGGCCGGTGAGCTGGTCTGGGCCGCAGGCTCCGAGCCGGCCGCACCCTATTGGGCCGGACCAGGACCCAGGTCAGGTCAACCCGGGGCACGTTGGGCCGGGCCGGACCGGACCCAAACCCCCCTCTTCAGAACCTTTTTAGTATTTCACCCATAACATTAGATACATACCTCTGATCGATGGACCATCAGTTGCGTAGGATTCCTTGGATCGAGACGGTCATTTCAGTATATTTCACAAAAGGTTTTGGCGAAGTTTGGGTATAGCTGGGTTGGTTCGAACTCGAAACCAACCGGGCCCTCGGAGCGGAAACGCTTATAACTTAAGGACCGGACATCTGATTGACATGTCCTCAACTACGTTGGTTTACTTTTGAAGAAATGGTCCTTTTGGTATAATCCACATGGGATTCAGATGTGATTGCAGTATGGATAGGTTGGATTGTACCCGAAATCTAACCGGGCCCCTGGAGCAGAAAAGCTAATAACTCTCAGACTGGGCGTCTGATTGACGTGTCATCTGTCGTGTTGGGTTCCTTATGATAAGATGGAACTTTGGGATACATCAACTCGGGACTTTGTGATAGTTGATGTATCGAAACCTTTGCTCGAGGAGTGGACCCTCCCAAAATTGAGGGTGGTGTGTGTGGGAACCCTATAGATTGTTGCTACTGCGATGTCTACTGTACTGGAATCCTCCATGGGTTCAACAGCGACGACAACTGTACTGAAATCCTCTGTGGGTTTGACAGCAATGAAAACTGTATTGGAATCCTCCGTGGTTCGACAGCGATGAAAACTGTACTGTAATACTCCGTGGGTTCGACGACGATGAAAACTGTACTATAATCATCCGTGGGTTTGACAGTGATGACTACTTTACTTGTATCCTAGGAGGGTCCTACAGTTGAATTCTATACTAGTATCCTGAGTGGGTCAAACAGAGTAGCAGCTCTAGTGTCCTACATGGGTCCAAAAGCTTAGCTGGTCTAGTATCCTACTTGGGTCTGACATCTTACATGAATGATAGACTACATCATATAATCTCTATCTCTATACGAAAGATATATAACTCTGTGAGATAATTCTTGACTTTCAATCATATCATTTATGTGATTGACTTGCATTCCTATGTGGAATGGGTTGTTCTTGGGCTCGAGAGTTGGAGTTGAACTGGGACTGATGACTTAGGTATGTGTATGAGCATATACCTAAGTATAGTTGGTTGATACTTTGTGATTGTATTTTTCTTTTGTGGTTTATCCTTCGTGGATTCTGGGAGACCATCGGGGGTCTTGGGGACCCTATTGAGTATCATATACTCACCCCTGCATGGGCTATGCCCGCACTACATTGTGTTGGATGCAGATGACTGACAGCACTGATCGAGGAGGAGACTTGTGGAGTTGTACGGTACCCAGAGGTGGACCACTTGGCGAGACGTACATGGAGCAGATAGATGGACATGGGGTGATAAGGAGGCCACTGGTACCCACCTTTCAGGTGGGATTCCCGGAGGACGACTTAGTGGTTGCTGTTTTACTTTACTACAGTTGTACTATCTTTTCTATTGTACTGTACTTACTGTTAGTCGTGTATTTTTTGCCCCTTTTCCTTTCATCATTTTCTTTTGTATCTAGTATTACATAATTTTATCTTCAGTTGCGTACTCTGTTGTGTTTGATTACTTTTATAAAGGAAAATCCTTCCCTTTCTATCAGGATTTACGCCTAAGGTTCAAGTCGCTAGCCCCTGTCCTATGGATGGTGGGCTTGGGGTAGTCACTGCACGGACCCCGAGGATAGGTCGTGACAGTTAACCACTAGAAAGCCACAAGCTTATGACATGTTAAACAGTCTTTTGATTCCCAAGTAAGAAACTATATGGACAATGTTTTTTTTGTTTTTTCTTACCTTTCATATGTTTATGAATTATTTTAAAATTTTTACTAAGAAAATATGGAAATATACTTAATTTTAAAGTAGATTTTCATTCTTTAAAAAATTTATACCACAAACACATCTTTTCTTCAAATTATGAGTATTCAGGATGACTTGGTCACACCTGAAGTGCTAGAATCAACATCTAGATAATCAAATAATGAAAAAACGATGAAATATATTTTTATATTGTCTTAATAAATTAACCAAAATAAAAAATGGTTAGTACAAGATCAAATGATCCCCAAAAGGATAATCCTTTATAGAAAGAAATACTAATATTTCTCTCCAAAATTCAAAAAAAAATCCCAAATTTCAAGAAAGACCATTCAATACACAATTGTCTTTAAAATTAATCATATTGATCCAAACTATCATTGAAACATAAAACTCAAAAGGATTTGATCACGTAGTCTTCCATGTTAAATCATAACATTTATCTCTAAATGACATCAACTACACTTAAAGTCAAATAATTAAAATTTATTAACCAAATCCCATATTTTCTTTGATAAGTTAATCATTTATTTAAATAACCCAAATCGCTATAAGTACACCATAAAAACAGATATTATTCTGAAATAAAATTCTACCATTACTCCTCAAATGAAATCTCAAAGTATTCTTTTTTACTTAGGCATATAGTGTTCCCAAAAGAGAAAACATCTTCCAAAATAACCCTTATCACTTAATCACCAAATCATTTTATTATAATAAGGATATCCATTTTAAAAACATAAGATCACAAATCAACTTATTCTTGATCCATAAAATCATTTAACTAAAAATAATTAGTCATAATAATTAGGGACTTCACGTAGGCCAATGGTAATGATAAATCCCAGTCGCACATTGGTTGTGAGTTCGATTCCCACAGCATTGTCCGACGTGATGGGTTTTCACACAATTAGTGTTTCTTCCTTTTTAAAAAACTATATAATTTTATAACATTTCCAAAAAATTGAGAAAAATTCCTCAAAATAACCATAACATATTTTAACCAAAAATGTTATCTCATACTTTGCATTTTCATCCCTAAAAGTAATTACCTGTAATTTCCTCAAATGCAAGGATCATATAAACCCAAACCATTATATATAACTATATACTTAAAAGAAAAATTAGTTCTTCCTTGAATATCATTTTCACATATCAATCATTGGGGTTACAAATACTAGAAAAAGTATTCCAATTTAATCGCATCATCAAAAGATCCTTAATACTTTTAAGCATTTCAGTGTCCAAAAATATACCATAACTCTTGAATCTATTATTAGTATACTTCTTACACATTAATCATTTTTCATGATCCATTAACCATTATTTTCCAACTTATTCCATAATAATTCATTCCTACAAACAAAATCATGAATCATATCCTAAGATTCAATAATGTAAAAACATCAGATAAGAAATAATTCGTACCTTTCATTAGTTATTGTCAGTTTCCTCATCCTCAATTGGAATGGAATTAGGTATTGGTAAAAATATATTTTTATGGTCCTGCTGATTCTATTCTGGAAAATTCTTCACCGAACATCTATTTGGGTAATGACCATGAACACCACATTTAAAACATTCAATTGATCCCTCAGAAAGAAATTCTTTCCCTTTCACGGATTCAACTAGACATTTCCTTTTTCCAGGGTAGGTTCTTGCTATATGACATTAATTACCACATCTATTTCACATTAATGTCCCTTTGATTCATTTTCCTAATTTTTTCATTCAACATCCTTGACTTATTGATTTTTGAATAGACTTACCTTTATGATCAGTATCTAAACTTCCATAGGGATTTGTTTCTCACATATACGATTCCTTATAAAACCCACCCAGGTTCAGGTGGTCAATCCTGACTCTAGATAGTTGGTTGAGAATAACCAAAAAATTTCTCATTACAGCTCCAATATTATTCGGTTTCTTACTTAGAAAACCTTCACAGTTTTCTTTACGTCCATTGTCACTTTGGTGCCTGCTAGATCTATCCATTTACCAAAACCAAAATGGCCAGTGTGAGTATATCAGTAAAATAATCAAAAAATATCTTATGAGGAGGGTAAATAATAAGATATACTTATTCATGATATCTTAAACTCAATCAATTAATCTAAAATAACTATGAATCTTTCAAATATGCTACCCATTATGGTTATGTCACTTTTGCTTAAATAACACCCTAACCTCTAATGTTACCTAAACCGACCTCTAATACCAACTATAAGGCCACAGCCTTAAAATACTATATAATCTTGAATTAAGTCAAGAATTAACATTGAAAATATTTTCAGGTTTAGCGATTTAGAGAATTAGTCCATAACTATTACATTGCATCTCAAAAATTACTAATTAGATACTTCTACTCAATATCTATTTTTCATAAAATAAAAACTCTTATAATAAAACAATAATTATTTTCTTGATACAAATCTTCTTGAATTCTTACTTTCTCTTACCCTTCCTTATACCCTATGAAATTTATTTCAAAAACTTGGGATAATAATAAGAAGCTCAGTAAGGGTTATAACATAAACAAAGAAACCATTGGTCCATCAATACATACAAAACATAAGTCCTATAGCATATCTCATGAAATCATAATATTTTTGAATAACACATGGAAATCATAAATAATACAGGTAATATAAGGCATCCATAACATACTTACATTGTATCCTTCACAGCTACATAGGGAGTTACGTTTAGAATACCCATCACATTATATTTCCTAAATCACTTAGGAGAAACATTAACATTTACCTCTATCACATTACCCAATGCATTCCAGAGTTATCACGGGCTCACCTGCCCTAGGTTAATCATGGAACCACCCATATACATAAACAACACCCAAGAACCATAACATAATCCTATCATATAAAACAAGCATAAAGGAAAGATAACATTTCCACATTGCAATCACAATATAACATTTCAATATATTGACATAATAAATCCATTCTCAAAACCATTTTCAATACCAAAATACGTAAAAAGGGTATATGGTATTTATTTTCATTTTTAAAAATATTATGTCTAGTTATGGAACCCAAATATCAAATAATGCTCGTGACAGTTGAAAGGTCGTTGTCATCATGTACATTTAAATGAAAAATTATTTTTTTTCATTTAGTAAAATGATTCATAGAAAAATATTTATTTTGAAGACCATTTATAACATTTAATAATGACATTTTTTAATCAAAGTCTCTCATACCACATTGAAAATTTTATAATAAATTAAATTTTAAAAAATTAATTTCTATATAAATAAATAGTTAAAAACATTTTGGAAACATGGAAATTGATGAGAAATATATAGAAAATTATATCCTTAAAACATTTAAAATAATGTTTTAGTTAAAGAGTCAATCACCACTTGAAAAAATCATGAATAAATATCATTAAAAAATAACATCAAAGAAATCAATAAATATATTGAGAATATATAAATTCATGATATAAAATGTCAAAATGGTTGTATATAAACCTTATAGGATAATAATGGTCCACAATATCAAGATATGTTTTAATGAAAGGAGATTCAGATAGAGTCCCTTACAAAGATTGTACCATTAGATTAAATATAAATAAATGACATAATTATGTGTGATTAATATAAATACACCCAATATAAGTTGATATTAATTGTTAAACAATCATTTTTCATTCACACATGTTCATATCATTACATAATCAAGAAGTATAAGTTTAACCCAAGAATTGAGATTGGGTTAAGAGGTTCTCTCACAAAAAATCAGCAGCTTAACAACGTCACTAAAAAATTCATAAAATGTGTTGATGAGAGAGAAAATGGTATCTCATCACAATGACATAAAATGTACGGAAATATGGATATAGAATATCATATCCCAATATAAGAAAATGGAAATTAAAAGACATAACATAAAACATGTATTTGACTTTATGTGGAGGGTGAAAGGTTCCCTTACAAAGATCATTTTGTAAATAAAATATATTGATTATGTGTATTAACTATAAGTAAACATGAAGTAATTATAAATTCAATATATGATGAAAAAAAATATTTCTCACATAATCATAGCACAAAATAATCATGAAGTAGAATTTTAACAAAAACAATGGAAATTCGGTTAAGGAGTTCCCATACCATGAGTCTGAATCATCACAAAAGTTCTTTTTTCTTCATGAATAATAAACATAAGCAAATTAAGACTATATTAATAACATTTTTATACTTTATTATTCCTTTTAAATCACTTATTATCACGTTATAAACATTACATAATTGTTTTTGTTAATATTAGTCATTTTGTTGATATATGGTACTTGATTCAAAAATGAACTTGTTATAATTACATATTGTCTATGTGGTAAAAAGTACATTATCTCCATAATTTATTAATGATTTAAATATAAGATATATAAACTATATTTGTTTTTATAACAGTCCATAAAATTTGGATATAATAAATGAAAAGCACCATTCATGGAGATGGTAAGCCGTACGTACGCATGAACACTACTTTCATTTCATTTTCATATGTGAATAAAAACTAAATAATAAATAGGTATATTATAATTCCAGTATAATATCATATTTTATATACATTACATATTATTATTAACACCATACTTTGTACGTTCCATGTATGGCATGAATGAGTCATATCACTTTGAAGGGGGTGGTAGTCCGCACTTCCTCAAATGAAATTATCGTATTTATAAAACATAAAAAGAATAAAGGAATTTTATAAATGATAATTAAAGAAGAATAGAGGAAAAATAAATATCATATATATCATATATAGTTCCAATTAAATCATAATGTCCACCATTAGAGGCTGTAGGAGATAATTAAACAATCATCATTTCGTGAGGTAGTAGTTCACCATCCAGAAAAACAGTATGTTCGTATCCAGTTGATGGAGATCGGTGCAAGTTTAGGTCGAATACTTCTCATAAAAAACATATTATATTGAGTATACTGCTTTTTTTATGTAAACAATGAATAAGAAGAGCATAGGGAGTGCAGAAGGAAAATAAATGAAAATAACTTAAGATATAACGTTAAATTTAAATTGGGAAACTCCATTTTTTTTAACAAAAAAGGCTTTTTAGAATTGCATTCTACCTAGGGGAAGCCTTCTAGGAGTCATAGAGGGATGTTGGTAGATTATTGGAGCAGATTTGGGATGATCCAGGAGGCATTATAGTCATGAGTAATGGGTCATAGGGGGGGAGGGGATCTTTAGGAATGCTTGAAAATTTTATTTTATTGTAAACTAAATTTCAAATTCAAAAGGTCCCAAACAAATTTAATTATAATATAAGGGGAGTAATGTTCGAAATCCTCTCAACCAATGGGTTTTAAACAAGTTTACATTTTGAAATTAACCTCATCTTTTAGTTTTAACCCATAGATTACTAATTTAACTTTTTCTATGTCTTCTTGTATATTCATAATATATGGTTAATATATTTACAATAAAATGTCAAGCGACCCAAAATGGATAATTAATAAATTTTTAAAATTATATATGTCATTTGACTGAATATTATATTTTTTGGATTATTTTAACATTTAATAAAATATTAATAGTTCTAAAAACGCATTTATGTCAATTTATAAACTATTTATATCTTGAATTTTAAAAAATCTATAACAACATTATTATTTCTAACAACAATAATTAATTTAAATATAAAAATTAATTCATATGAATAAAATTAGTGGATGGTATAAAAAGTTTAAAAATAAATTTATTTTAATATTTATTATCTAATTTATTTAAAACTTTCATTAAAATAGTAATCACTACATCCTCATTATGTCATAAATAAATTTATTTTTTGTTGTCTAAAAATTATAAATAAAATACCATGATGTATTAAATCTTTTTATCATTATAATTAATATTTATAGTCAAAAAAATCATGTATATAACCCCATATAAAAATTGTTTTACTAAAAAATTTAAGTTTTTGTTACATTTTTTTTAACATTAATTTTTTTTATAAAATGTCATTTTCAATTAAAAGTGGCACCATGGGGTCCCAAAATCTACCCAAGGATTCCCATGGTCAGAAATGTATCATAAAATTGGGTTAGGACATGTTTTAGGGTAATTTAATGTCATTATAATATTAATTTTTACCCATATTTACAAGATTTACCCTTTAACCATGGTAAATAAAATATTAATTGATATAACTATTCATATTGTCCAAAAATTAAAGTTACCTATTTACACAATTTGGACCACCTTATCCCAAATATGGAATCCATTTTCCAAATTCAAAACATAGAAGTTTCAGAAATTAATTTAAAATTAATTTCCACTGTCAAAACCAATAAAGCACCTTTTTAAGAAATAATAACTATCAAAAGAATGACATGTGTTTATGAATAATTAAAAGGTGAAATTACTTCCAATGACCAAAATCGACTTAAATGGTAAAATATAATCTAATTACACTTTAAAACCAATTAAAAATATAGTCTAATCATATTAATAAATTATATGAAAAGGCAGTTTTCAATTAAAATGCAGTATTTTTAACTATTCACCAAAAAATGATATTTATCAAAAAAATAACAAAATTTTACCCAATGTAAATTTTTCTATCATTATTCTAAAAATGAATTTTATTTTGTCAACTAGAACATATAAATGCAACATAAAATTGATTTAAAAAGGGTTCACCATAAAAATGTGGCAAATCAACCTTTTTTAGAATATTCATTTATTTCAGGATTAAAATCAAATTCATTATTATTTTTAGCATGAAAATTTTATTGGATAAAATTAAAAAATTTAACAAACAAGTGTAATTATATTGTAGCTTGTTCTATTCATTAACAAAAATATAATGGCTAGGGGTGAACTAGAATTTAAAATTTTAATATTATTAAGTTATTTTTTGGAATAAAACAAAGTTGTGTGCAATATAAGATTTCAAAGAAACCTGTTGTTGAGTGTTGAGTACTCTATAGAACAAAGTGTCCTCTTTAACATAAAATTTGTATCATATTCATAAAAAGATATAGATATAAAAAATTATTATTCTATAATAACCTGGGTCGTTACAATGACGAAAAAATGTATAATCAAATAATAAGAATAAAATTCTCCCAATAAACACCTATAGTAATACCATCCCACAATATGCACAATCCATGGATCAATTTGTTGTTTTATTGATGTATTTTCATCATGGATAAGTAAACGGTAAATAGAACCAAATAAACTAACATCCTGCCTCAACACTGATCAATCATCTATGAAGAATGGAAATACACGATTAACCTCAGTGAGATCATATGATTTCATCTAGATCTGGTCATCGATAATCAATATAGTCATTGTATGTAAATAGAATCTCTTCCAATGGATTGATAAAATATCAATGGATGTATATTTTTTATTTTAAAAATTTGTGAATTAAAAATATCCATTTATTTATTGGATAATATAGGTTACTATGTAAATGTATAAATATATTAATGTTCTTTTAATAATAAATTTATTTTATGCCCATTATGTCTTTTTCTCAAATGCCCCACTCTGAAAGTGGTTATGTCACACCTACGGTAAAATATGTATTTCAAACTCAATAGTTCCTTTATATTTTTAATATAGTCTAATGTTTAGATATAATTCATATTTTTAAAGAAACCTATGAGTGGTTTCTATTTAACATATTTAAATCACTTTTTTCCAAGAACACTGGGCCTCTGAATCACCCGACATTTCAGTGCATTGTCTCAAAAATAATGCATACAATATTCAAAAATATTAAATGGAATATCCAAGTAATTATAATATGAATAATCACATGAGAATTAATAAAAAGTATGAATACACTATCTATTTTAATAATCACATGGAATATCAACAAATTATTTCAAAATTAAATAAATCATAACATGGGAATAAAAAATATACCATCCATGCTACATAACAATAAATATAATACGATCAAGGCTATATTCCATGGAATATAATTCAATCTAGTATTCATTCCAGGGCATATATATAAATGGGTATATCCTTGTAAAAACCCTTATATAGTTTTTCTATCAAAAACAAATAATGCATCGAGGGGTTATTTATACATAGAACCACCCATCAATTAATTTTCAAATGGATTCCACATTTTAAATGGGTGGAAAATAATCATCAAAAACATTCATATTAATAACTAACATATGAAATTTTATTAACTATCAAAATCAATAATCTCAAACAAATTATAGTAATATGGTTAATGGTTTCAAAATAGCATATCCCAAATCAAACTAATCATAATAATTATAGATAAATAATAAGGTTGAAATATATAAAACATATCCCAAGAGATTCAGAGTTCCATTAAAGGGTTTATGACAGTAATGAATAAAAATATAATTAATATCATTCAAGATAAAAATATTCTATTCATTTTGAAAATCTATTTGACAGAAAAAAAATATTAATTTATTTCTTTAAACAAGAATCCTTATAAAAATGAGAAGTAATATTCAAATAAATTATAGAAGTTAAATCTATACATTATATAAAATTTAAAAAATAATATTCCATATTTATTTTAAATGGTTAGAAAAGTTCCATTTTTCCAAAAATGATAAGTATAATCCTTTAACATTTTAATTAAAATACTAATGGGAAATATTTGAAAAATGACACTGTGATTCTATTAAAATAATTCTTTTAAAATTCCATTAATAAAAAAAATTTAATAGGTTAATTTTTTTTAAAATTATTTGATTTCATAGTTTCAGATGAAAATATATTTTCTACTTAAGATAAAAATGAAGTCATATTATATTGAAAGATATTGTGTAATTATTTTTTGTAATATAGAGTGTAAAAATGATAAAAAAACATGAAAAATACAGAGAACAACTATAGTCAATGGAAATGAATACTTTTATTAATAAATGATAAAATTGTTTCCTTAAATGGATATTCTTGTGTAAACAATCACAATTATAATGAGATTATACCGTAAACAAATACAATGACCATATTGCTGAAGTGAGAATTACCCAATGAATTCATTTTTTGTATCAACTATAAATACACATTTAATAAGTATAAATGCATCATTATATAATAAAAATTTATTAAAAACATAATATTAGCATGAAATAATAAATACATTAGAATTTTGGCTTAATGAGTTGAAATTAAGCTTATAAATCCCTTACCTTGAGATTAAATTTTTTTGAATGTTATATTACCTACATTATAGTTATTTTAATCATCTTATTGACTTAATAAATTAATATATTAATATTTATGATATCATATATTGTCCTTCTATAACATCTTATTATGTGTTAGTTGATAATATTTCATTGTTTTCATTATTTTGAGTGTTAATTGTCTTGTTTTATCATGTTTGTTTTGTTATTAAAGTTTCTAGTATTGGGAATATTTTATAGTTATATAAAATATATAATATTAATAATTACATGATTATCATTTTTACACCTTTTTTACATTTAAAAACAATCATTAATTATGTTCATTAAAAATGAAGTACGTTGTGATCATGGAGATAGTTGTCCTTATGTACTCATGAGTAAAATTTCCAATTTTAAATGATATTTGTGAAAATGAAGTATTTAAAATTTTAAAATTAAATAATTTAAATAATAAAATTAATAAAATATTATATAATTATATATAACATCCATGTTTTGTGGTGATGAAAAGAGTGTATCATCTCTTTTTAAATGTAGTATTCCACATTACATGAATGATGTTATCATTTTATATGATTAAAAAAGGATAGAAATAATAAAGATATAATTATCATTAAGAAATGGAAAAATTTTAAATAATATCATTTCATTTTTATTTTTAAAATATTTATAATAATTAAATATTTTTTTATAATATTCTAAGTGAATTATTACAGAATGCTGAATCAAATCACTTTGTGAGGTGGTATCCCATCATCCAAATAAGCAACATTATCATATGCTCTACATAAAGGAAGTTAAACATATATAAATGATATTTTAACTAAAATTCTATATAGATTTTATAAATATCAAACATATATTTTAGATCCATCATCACACTAATCCTTGAGTGGTGTAAATGGAGTAACAAATGACATGGGTTCATGAGGTGGTAGTCTACTGTACATAGGAATGATGAATTCATAACCTATTTGATGTAAGAGGATATGGTTCTGGGTAGTTGTATATTATAAAAACAACCATGTATATGGAATATTGTTATTTTATTATATCATCATCATATAATGGAAATTGAAGGATGTGTATAAAAAAGTAAAATTAAGAATTTTATTGAAGAACATAACCTCTTCTTCTATTATTCTCCTTAGGTTTGAACTATTTCCAACCCAGACTGGGATTATGACCATGATAATGTACATAAATTAACAGGATAGATTTTGGGATGATATTTTTGGAGGTATTTTCATTAATAATTATTTTTTAAGGAGTGTTGAGAGGAGGATATTGGGTGGACATTTATAAGTTGGATTAGTGCCACACTTGTAATTTTTAAATGTGTGATTTCAAACAATATTTTTTACATGTCACATGGCCCAAAGAATTTTCCATTATTTATAAATGAATGTATAATAACTTAATAATTCGATATTATGTTTGTCTTAAAATTTCACAGGTCATTTGGAATATTATGATTAATTTCTAATCCCTCAGTAAACTCATTTTTACATTAATCACAGTAATTATTTTGAACTATTTTCACTACTAAATTTTGTAAAAACTATTTTTAACATATAATTCGTAATAAATACTTATCATTCAATATATAGATATAATTTTTTTTATTTTTATATAAAAGATGTGGAAAAACTACATTAACATCAATTACGTATAAGTGACGAGAAAGCGGGTTTCAAAATTGAAAATGATTAAGAGTTTAGAAATATTTGATATCAAAATTCAATATAAAATTGATTCAAATTACCTAAAAATGAATATGTTATTTAAGAATTAAATATTTCTAACTTTAAAAAAATATTAATATATGGTTTAAAATTATAAATTATTTAAATGACAAAAAGATGTTTTCAATTAAAATTCAATATTTTCAGCACTAGTAAAAACCAAAATATTTTAGGAAAATCCCATAAATTCACTAGAAGATAATATTGATAATAATATTCCTAAAAAAATTATTTTTAAAATATAAATATAATAATATTTTTGAAATTTATTTTAAATTATGACCACCAGGCGTGAGTATACCATCTTTTAGGAAAATACATTTTTCTGAACATTTCTTTCTATTTTAAATGATTATTATTATTATTTATAATCAACATATAAAAAATTAACTTTGTAAAATATATATATTCATATGATAGTAAATTATATTAATATATTCCCTTCAAATAGATTGGAGATAATATTTATATTAAATAATAATAATAATATATTATTATTTGGTTATAATCACACATCCATTTAGTGAAATCATTCAAATAAAGTCATTGTTTCATGTAATGAAATCTCAAAATAGTGTAATATTAATTGAAAGAAATATAAGATTTTGAGTTATTTTATAATAGTAAATATAAAATAAATCCATGGATTTTTATATTCACTTTTATGCTTGGTGTCTCATGTAATATAGGATAACAAATAAAATGTTATTCTTTTAGAATTTTGGGGTGTTACATTCATAATGGTTGTATATTATCCAAATTGTTAAATATGATATATATACCATATATATTCATTATATATTAATTTTAGAGAACCAAAATAAGTATATATATAAACTAAAATACATTGTTCATGGATATGGTAAGTCGTACATATGCTTAAATGTTGTTTCAATTTTTAGGGTGGCTTGATTAAAAGGCACAAAATATAATACCATTAAAGAAAAATAATTATTATATATATATAACATATATTTATAAAAACCTTACCTTTTTTACTATTCATGAAAAACATATGTGATGTACGAATCACAATGGTTTGTGAGATGCTAGTCTTCCATACACACGAACGACATTATCGTATCACCACACAATGAAATGTGAGAAAAATTATGTGATATAATGATTCAATAAGTACAATAATATCATAAATGTAATATATAAACAAAAATTACAACATTATATCCAATCGTGAGAAATGGTGAAAGAAAATTAATAACATTAGTTCAAGTGGTGATTATATTCTACTCAAATGAAAAATTATTTTTCAAACCATTTAGTAGAAGAGGAGAAGGTTTCATGTGATTCCACTAAAAGAATAAAATATCTGTAAATGGGACATATATAGGTTAATATATTATAATGATATAATTATAATTTATGGAGATGGTTTAATATGTAATATAACATGATAATTTATGGTTGTTATATCTATTTCTGACAACCGATTTTGGTTTACATCAACAGATTCATTATTGGATTAATATACTGGAAAATGATGCTAGGATGATATGACAAAATTAGGGAAATATTTTTTTTCAAGAATGTATAACCAATGGGGTTTTTATATTTTATGTGGAGAGGATATGGGGTGTCTATTTATAAGTGAGTTGAGTAGAGTATATGAAATTATTGAAAAGTAAATGAGGTAGCCACATTTTCTACCTTCCAAAATGATAAAAAAATTCAATTTTTGAAAATAGAAGAGTTATTGTAGAAATATTTCCATGAAATCAAGTTTTACACATTTTTTCATTTTTATTTTTTATTCTTTTTATTTTAATTCCTCATAAAACCAGTTTTTACTTACACCATGGTAAATATTTATAAATGTTTTTACTATTAATTATTGTAACAAAATATGTAGAAACTATTAGATAATATAAATTATATTAATTCATAATATTCAATATTTTCATTCCAAATTTCCTTCATATAAAAGAAAAATATTGACTTAAAATTAATCATGCAGATGATACAGGAAAGCTAGTTTTCTAAGAGAAACAATTTAAAAAATTTCTAAGATTTTGTATCAAAATTCAACCTGAAAATGACTCCAATACATAAACTGGATTAATGTATATATAAATATATATTCTTTAACTAATATTTCCTTTACATCTATCTTAAAACAATTTGGTTATTTTTAAATGTATTAAAAGAAATGAAAATTCTTAATATAAACCATTATAGGTTAATTTCCATTAGAAAAGTTATATTTCCATAAAATTATAAAACATTAAACATGTGATAATTTTTTAAATCTATATTTCAAAAATGATGTTTATTTTTTAGCATAAAGTTTTATAATATTTCAAAAATGACTATTTTTTAATTTTTTAGAAAATATAATTCCCGATATATATAATGAATATATCTGTTCAATAGCTATGTTTAATGGTTACACATATATAATAATAATAACAATATATCACATTTTTTATACATAGTGTCATTTGTAACACGAGATAACCCTGAAAATTATTATATCAAAATATAAACAATCTGTTGCATGTAATGAAATCAATTAATGAAAATTAATTTAATAAAATAAAACAATACAAGAAATGTAGGGGTGTTAAATTAGACCAACATTAGAATGAATTTAACACTAAAAATTCATCCATTTGATATAAACAAGTAAGGATACTTATGCTTCATCACATCATTATGTTCCCACATCGATTATTCATAATAGTTTACTCAACACAAAATATTGACCACATGTTTTTTCTTATTTTATAGAACTATCTCTATATGAATTAAAATGACCTATAGCTATTCCTCATAAGAATAATCTTGATAAAATTGTATGACCATAGAGTTCAATACCTATGAAGTATTTAGTATGTTCTTCCACAAAAGAGATACATGGAGCATATAATAGACATGAGATAAGATCACCTGAGGTGCCAATAAATATTCTACCATCCAAATATAAATCATAATTTCAAAGGGATAGAAATAATAATGGCTTATGCTTCCTTTTACTTATCCATATATAAATTCATTGAAATATTGGATCACTTTTATGACTTTCAACATAACATTTTTTCCAATATTGTTCTTCAATTACATTTTTCTAAATGGTTCTAACATTCTCTACCATTTCATTTTCTAGATTATATATTAATTACCTTTTTTATAGAAATTATTTGTTATATATTGAATTTCTAAAATTCTTTCCACAATATGTTTCTTATTGAGAAAAATCAATACTCATGTAAAATCTATTGTTTAAATAATGTTAAATTAGTGGAAAGTCTTGATACAAAACAAATTTTAAATATATAAGAAATATCCTAGAATATACTCTTGGGATTGAATTATTCATTCAAAATGATCATCTATCTAATGGTGATACACTGTTTAGAAACTCAACACCAAATAAAAATCTTACATAATACATTATCCAAACATCAAGATAAACATTGTATCAAGATTATATAAAACAGTATGTAATACCCAAAATATACTTATCACATCCAAAATATATATTATGGAATGATGATATAGAGATATATATTATCTGATAGAAATGAATTTCACTAACTTCATAAAATGATTGCCTACTACCCATAATTTCCTCAATGTAAAAGATAAGTTAAAAAATAAATGTTATCAATACCTTTAATCATATATCCACAAAGTGTCATTCCATTCCACCTCAAATAAATTTTTCACTAAAACAAATTCAAAATTAAATAGTTTTATTTCTATAAATTTCTCTTAAAATACAAATATTCCTGATAAAATACCATCTTGTTAATCCTTAAAAGGAATAACAAACAAGTCTTAATTTACATTTACATTACATCATTTTTTGGAATACATTATACATTGCATAAAAATAACATCCAAAGACCGTATTAGTTTAGTGACTTTGGAAACATGGAACAAAAATATATGACTCTGCTAAATATCTTCAATGTTTCCCCCAAATATCCTCACTAATAGTAACTCTTCTAACAATCCTTTCATTATATCTTTATGAATGGGAACATAATAATAGGGTGATATAAAATGATCAGTATGGGTTAATAAACAAAAAGTGTAAAAATATCATGAACCTTATGGTTTGATAATGTTATCATGATAATTAGAAAATCATACCCTACAAATAAAAGATCATGAACATGAATCAAGGCATAAATATTTTCAGTTCATAAGGCATGAACCATAAGGAAATTAAGATCCTAAGGCCTAGGATAATAACATAGGAATAAGACATGTAATTTTGGAATAAAAATCAACATATAACATCATGAACTTGTATAGGTAGAAATATTATCAACAATTATGTCAAGATAATTAAATCAGGCCCCCACATAGACTTATGGATATTCTATGAAGTCCACTCATAATGTTCTGAACCTGAAATCAAGTTCATTTATATAATTTCGAACATGTAATCAGGTGAACGTATAACGTAGGAACATGAAACATGGTCCATGAATAAAATTTTGAATATTTAATAATGTTCACAGATAACATTATGAACACATAATAAGGTCCACTACTGACACTGTGAACATATAATCAAGTTCATGCATAAACATATAGACATGCTATTTGGTCCATGCATAACATTGAGGGATTGCAATTATGTTCATGAATAAAATTTATACACATGATTCATGCCACATTACTCAATGCATTATGGGGAGATATATCACCCAACTATCACATAATAACTCAGGAATATATGTCCCACAATATAATAAAACTTCCATCATATCATTAACCATAAAAAGAGATCAAATCATATTCCATTAAATAAAATGGTTTTCATAAAAAATTAATCATATCGTAACCTATGGAAAATATATAGATTTTATAATCATTTCATACTATAATAATCTTTTAAATGATAAAGGTTTCATAAGTATTTATCATGGTATAACTCGTTGAAGAGAAATGGATTTAATAATCATATAACACGTGGAAGAGGAATGAGTTTCATATACATAAAACCCTTATAAGTTGAATGGTATCCATAAACATATATCCCAAGGAAAAGGAATGTGTTTCATAAACATATTACCAATGAAATATAAATAGGTTTTCATTAACATCAAACCATTAAAACCAAAACAATTCAACAAAAGAATATGAATCAAACCTTTAGACTATTTCCAAAAAAGGCATGAGTATCATTTTTAGATGTCTTCATAGATGGAAAATAATTTTGAGATATCATTTGAAAAAATTTCTTGAGTAAAATAACCTTTATACTTTGAAAATTATTTTTAAAACATAAAACCTTTTGAAAACCATTTTCTTTCGATATACTTCAAAAAAATAGAAAGAACGCTTGAAATCATTTGGAAACCTTCTTCTTTGAATAATTATGAAGTTTAAAAACATTTGGAAAAATATTTTCCTTCAAAATAAGTAAAACAATATTAAAAATTTTTAAAAAAATTTTCCTATATAAATTATTTGAAAACATATAAATTAATTTTTGAGGCCATTTAAAACCTTTTCATTGAATGAAACCATTTTGAAAAAAATATCAAAGAATCATTGAAAATCATTTAAAAATTTTTTATCACAAAATAGTATTTGGATACACATTTTGTATAAAAGATATCATAAATTAAAAAAAATTATAGAATATTAGTAAAAAAATTATATTAAAAAATATCCTTTTAAAACTAAAAATCAATCATCAAGGAAGTAATTATCATGATGGATGGTTGGCCCGTAAATTTCAAACATTAATTTCTCACTTTAAAAGTTCATATTAGTGCCTTGATCGAAAAATGAAAAGATTAATCCTCTTAATTTTTTTTAAATATTTCAAACATGGTTATAAATTTCCTATAAATATTATAGGATAATATAAAAAAAATTGAATACATTTTTAGAAAACAATATTTTTAAATAATATTTTTTTTTACCAAATTGATACGTAAAGTCAGCTTTTTATGAAAAACTTTTATTAACTATTTTAAGAACAAAAGAGTTGAAAATTCTATAATTACTTGGATATAACATGAATATATATAGTTTATGAAAATTCATGATATTTTCTTAGATATGGGTCATTATATTTCACCAAAAGAAGAATAATAAAAAATAATCTCAATAAAAGTTTAGATTGAAGTAATAAACCATTACCACTTTGGTAACATTAAATAATTTTAAAATTAAATGAGACTTAATATAAAATTAAAATATTTTTATTCATGATATAACATGTCATAAGTTAGTATATAATCATTATATATAAATATAGGTGAATATCATGGCATGTGTCTCAAAAAAGGAAAATTGAGATAAAATTACATTACTAATTTGATATCTTCAAAAACATAAATCCCATGAAATATATATAATCAAATAGATATATAAATTCCAATAAATTACATATAATAATTATATTATACATCCATGGGTATTATTCACACCACACAAAATAAATTATTTGTGAATAAGGTATGTATATAATAGAAATACCAAGTGAGATGAAATTCCATTACCTTAAGTATTGAATTTATTTTTACATGTTAATAATTATTTTATAACAAATATATGTTTATTATAAATCTACCGCAGAAACATATTATTATTTATAATACCATATATGACTCACTTATGACTTTATTATACCCATTTATAAACAATTCTATGATAAAGTACTGTGTCGGGTAATAAATGTTTTATTCATCGTACTTCTTTTGAATTATTGTTATAGATTCCCTAACCCAGATAATGATTTACCAACGTAAAATAAGAAAAAAAATATCTACTTAATATATATTTATTATATAAGTATTTATAGTAATCAATATAATATACAAATAATAAATGAAATACACCATTCATTGAGATGGTAGGCCGTGTGTATGCATGAACACTGCATTTGTTTTATTTTCATATTAAAATAATGGAAGTCAATGAATTGTATTTATATGTTTATATAATATTATTAAATTATAATTATTTAGTTATATAGATAATATATTTTCACTAAAACCGTCCTTAAAACATTCCATGTAAACTGTGAACAAATCGCATCTCCTTGAGGAGGCGGTAGTCCACACATCCATAAACGATGTTATCTTATTTAAAAAAATATTAAAAGTGAAAATTTATGTGTAAAAAAATAATTAAATATTCATAAATATATAATATATATAATATATATATAGACATAAATAGTGTTTCCATCCTAATTCTGATCCATGATAGTGGTAATGAAAAAATGTACAACGTCATTTCGTGAGATGGTAGTATGTTGTACATAAGAACCAAAATTGTGTTACCACTTAGATATAAGTGTGTGTATGTTTTAGTTTAAATATTAATATAACAATATATCATTATATTTTGTATACTATTTTTATTATATTATAATGTAATATGATTAATTGTTGTGGTGGGGAAAGAATCTAAAGGAAATGAGCTTAAGGAAGGATGTTTCCTATTCTATGGGTAGCTTCTTTTGGGTTATTCCATAGGGATTCCATGGTGGGATGTCTACCAAAATAGTGGATTCAAGGATGAATGGAATTAATTTTTTAGATTATTTTATCATAGTTAGGGTGACCAATGGGTTTGAGTTGTGTGTATATGTGGAAAGGATGAGTGCCTTTTTATAGTGGCAGAAAAGTGTTATTTTTGTATTGTTTTTAAAAAATAATTCCACCCATGTATTTCACCTATAGTGTGGCTCAAATAATGTAAAAAAATAGATAAAATATATTATACGGTCTATATGTGTTAATAAAATGGATTTTGCAATTATTTTCGGATATTTTGTGTTTTATGATCAAGGTTTAGCCTTTTGTAAAGATACTTTTTCTCTTGATCATTGTAATTTTTTTCATCACATTTAGTAATAAATTTGGGAAAAAACTATTTTGACAATATTATAAATTATAATTTAATATTTTTATAAATTTTTAATGCATTTTTCAAATTTCCAAAAAATAAGGTTATGAAATTAATTTGAAATTTATCCAATAGATGTGACAACATTCCTAGTTTTTAAAGTAAAAATGTTGGAAAGATTGGTAAGTTATTTTTTTCTCAAATATAAATGTGAAATTGGTTCCAATTACTGGCTGGAAATCATTTTTTTTTCATTTTCTCAAAACCAGTTTATGGGTTACCGGTAACCAAATAGCAACTGATCTAAATTACAACCAAACACCCCAATTACATAAATTGGATTAATTGATATTATTTTTGATATATTTATAATTCAAAAACAATTAAATATATAATTTAACTATATACATAAATTATATTAAAATTATTTTTCAAATTAAAATTTATTTTTTCAACTATTCATCCCAAAATGATATTTCTCAGAAAAAATTCAAAAATTTACACTAGGATTAAATGCATATTTTAAGTTCAAAAATTTAGTTTATTATATCAAATTAATGTTAAAAAATAATATAAAATTAGTTTTATTATTGTTTAGTAAATGACATAAATACCAATTCATTTGAGAAAATCATATTATAAACATATTAAAACTTTATCAATATTATAATTATTATTTTAAATATGGTTTATTTATATTTAACCATTAGAAATAAAATTTAGAAATTAGTTATTTATATTTATATTACTATGTTTAACATACATGTTACAACTATATTATTTAATTAATTTTTGTAATAAAATAATGTTTTATATAAACTAGGTGTTGTGTGTAATAGAGGCCATGTTAGAGTTCTTTGTAGCAAAAGACAACATAAGTCTTGGGTGTAGTGTATGAAAACAAAATTTTGTACCATAATATAAAAAAAATATTATGTTTTTCATGAAATTAAAAATATCCAAAATATTAAATTAATTTGAAAAAAAATATTTCACAAAAACTCATTGTGTTACATTCAACCCCCTTAAAATAAATTTTGACCTTTAAATTCTGCTGGGTTATTAATGTTTTAATGTGTCATGACCTATCCCCCGGGGCCGATATAGTGACTACCCCAAACCCGCCTTACATAGGCCAGGGGATAGCGACTAGCACCAAAGGTGTAAATCCCTAAATAGGGAAGGCATTGCCTTTATAATCTGAAACTCACAGAACTGAGTACGCTGGAAGTAAAACACTAAACAAAGATGTATACAAAAGAGTGTTGAAAATTAAAGGGGCCGGAAATAAATGCCCAACAGGAAAGTACAAGTACAACTAAAAGCATGTACAACTGAAGAAAATTTAAGAAGTTATTGGGTCGTCCTCCAGGGTTCCTACCTGAAGGGTAGGTATAGATGGCCTCCTCGGCATTCTCGTTCATCCGTCTCCTCCATGTACCATCACACCAAGTTTTCCACCTCTGACCACCATCTAGTTCTGCAGCTCTCTACCTTATTCATAGTTTTCCGTCATATGCAACCAACACAATGAGATGCGGGCATAGCCCGTGCAGGGGTGAGTTTAATGATACTCAGTAGGGACAATGAGGCCCTCAAGGTCTCACTAAGTCCAACAAGAATAAACCACAAAGTATGAAATCAATGGATAACCATTACTTATGTATATGCTCATATATATACCTATGTTATCTAGTAACCCATCTCAATCATGAGGAATACACAAATGTCTTTGACTCACCTCAAAACCAGGATTTTATTCTAGGGGTGGTAACATGGAACACTTCCAGTCAAACTGTTGAAACAACAGATGATTGTGTAATATTCCTCTATAGAGTACTCTGGGCCTTCTGCGTCACACAGAGGCACTTCCCACTATCCTGGATAGTTGTGGTACTCCTCCTGTCGAGTACCGTGGGTCTGTTGCGTCACACATAGGCGCTCCCCACAATGGGTCTGCCGCGTCACACAGAGGTGCTCCCCCTCGTAGCTTGTTGAGGTACTCCTCTTTTCGAGTATCATGGGTCTTCCGCATCACAAAGATACACTCCCCACTATGGGTCAAATACGTCACACAGAGGTGATCCCCACTGGGTAAGTCGAAACACTATGAGTCGAAAGGTCAGTAGTCGTCAGGTATCAGCCAGCTACTAGGTTTCGGTACTCCACTCGCTCATTTGTAAGAGGATCCACTCCACAAGGTACTTTTTGATCCACCAACTATCACGAATTCCCACTCAAATGAATACCAAATGTCCTCCTCATTATAGGTGTATAAATGCAACAGACGACACATCAATCAGACGCCCGGTCTGTGAGTTATTGGAATTTCCGTCTCGAGGGCCCGGTTGTATTTTAGGTTCAAACCAACCCAACCATACCCAACTGTGACCAAACCTCAAGTGTGGTATGTCAAAAGAACAGTCTCACTCTAATCTTTCCATCGCCATAGACGGTTAGTTGATCGGATACTCGTAGCCCATGTTATGGGAAAAAAGGTGAAAACAGGTCATAGCGGGTCTGTGTCTGGTTCGACCCAGTCGGACTGACCTGGCACAACCCGGGTCCGGACCGTGGTCCGACCCGATCTTTTGGACCGAACTGTCTCGAGGGGGTGGCCCGACCCCAATGGGTGGCCCAGCCTGAGGGCAGCCCGACCCGAGGGTGGCTCGGCTCGTGATGGGCCCAGTAGGCGGCTCATGGGGGTCCGCCTCAGCCGCGTCCAGGGGGAAGCCATGAACCCCCTGGCACCCGAACAAAAGATCCATTAGGTTGGAGTCCTAACTTGTGCCAGGTGGCAGTGGTCTAGCTCATGTGGGACCCAGTGGGGTCCCTCTCCCCCCGGTTGGCCGAGCGGCCAGCCGCTCCTGCTCCTCCACCACGGCCCTCCCTAGCTGCGGCTCTCCTCCTCTGCACAGCGTGATAGTGTCATGCCCTTCCGTCGTGGCATGGGATTTCCGAAACCCCTTTCTTCCACGCGACACGACAGTGCTTTTCCCTTTCGGTGACCCGGCGGCCTTGCGCCGCCGGTTTCTTCACGGTCGGATTTCTTCGCGGCCGGTTTCCTTTACGGTCGTCCCGACGTCGGCTACCATTGCTCTGCCTTCATCGTTAACAAATGAAGACAAACAAAGAGGGAGGGTCAGGTCGTGTTCGTGCGTCCCAACCTCTCCTCGTTAAGGTGATATCAATCATCAATTCACAATCCATAAATTGAACGACGTAGAACGGGAACAAAATCAACTCAAATACCCTACTTCGAGTTCATTGTTTGATGACGATGTCGAGGAAAGGGTGGATGTCGATTCATTTATTTCGGAAATGAAGAATCCGAGTATGGCGTCGTCGTCGTTCTTCAAGGATGACGCTCCCTCCATTTTTCCGATTGAAGAAGGAAGAATGTGTTCATCATTCTTCGGTGGATAGGGGTGTTCTTTGTTGGAATATAAATTTCTCCAAGTGTTATTCCTCTCCCAAAGTTCCAAAAAAAGGATATGCCAAAAAAATAATAGGGTTAGAATCCCATTAATTTTGTTGGCACAAAATTTGAATTGGACTCATTAATAACCCGGCTCCACCAAATTAATACACGAGCATTGGCATAATTAAAACTGGAGGAGCCAAGAGGCTCTCCCTCATTAATGAGGGAGAGTTGAGAGGTTTCATCCTCGGGTGGTCCCCACCACTTTTAATCATCTCGCTGGAGGTTATGCTTTGGTGGGCCCCACCACCATAACCTCTCATATGAGGTTAGGGTGTGGCAGTCCCACCACCAACTCCCATGGAGAAGTTCCAACTACCATCCAACACATACAAGACAGCCTAAAATAAATTCAAGTCTTGAACACTTTAATTTATTATTTTTATAAAAAGCCAAAAACTAACATTTATTCTCGACCATATTCTATTGAGGATAAATTTTTCTTTAAAGAAAACTGACGCTGAAAGTTCAATGGTGCCCTCAAATTTCAATTTCGAGCACCATTTCAAATGTTAAAAATTCCCGCTCATACATTTACTGAACATACCTGAACAAAACTTCAGAAATTAATTCATGGCACACAGGGCCTCGGAATCAAGCGCCGTAAATTTTTGCGGACTCGTAAAAATACCATGTATTTATGAAAAAAAAATCCACATAATTTCTGGGAATTTACATAATAATTTAATTATTTATTCATGGAAACCCACATAATTAAATTTAGCGTTGAAACATAGTTAAAAAATCAAATTTTGGAATCATAATTGTTACCTATAATACCATATATCTAGGTTTCAACATAAGATAACATAGGTTTTAATTGAAAACATAGACTTTATTAAAAAGCATAAATATTTTTAGGGGTGATTGAGGTCATGAATAAAAAACAAGTGAATGATCAATTAAATGTTTAGGGCCCTAAATTCATAAACCTATGATGATTCAAAAGGTCATTAGTTCAATAAAAATGAAGGTATCATGATAAAAAATTATTAATTTTCCTAATATTGAGTAATTATTTTATTGACCAAGAATAAAAATAAATAAACTGACTTCATATATTTCTACAAAAAAATCATTATTTGGTTGTGATTAAATAAATTTATATTTCATCCATTACATCAAGAAATAGATATCAATAAATTAACATTGAAGTTTGAATCACTAAAATACAATTTTAACAAAACATAAGGCCCATAAAATAATGTTAATTATAAAAAACTTTCTTTAACAATTATATACAATAAATAGAGTTAATATGTTAAGGTCAAAACATAAAAAGTAACACTACGAGTTCTTCATTAATATTTATTCTTTAAATTGTTTTCTATACAAAATTACACATTAACCAGGATATTGTGTAGGATGGTGGTAGTCATGAAATGATTATTGTCCTCTGATCATGGGTTCAACACTCGTTGCCTTGTCAGACTTGATGGTTGGTCACCTGACATAAATGGTGACCTTTTCTAAGAACACATTCATATAATTTCATAAATAAATATGGTGGAAATCCTTAAAATAAGTTTTATCACTAAATGGAATTTTATGTAAGGTTTTCAATACAATCTGAATACATAAATAATTTTTCTAAATTTTAACATAATATTTTCGTAAATGGTTAAACTTTAAACACTTCCAAAAGTTTAAAATCAAAATCATTTGAAAAAATGTCATGAAATCATCATAACATTGAACCAATTTATATCAAAAACAATATCTTTATTATCAAATTACCATAATTTGAATCATCTAAACATATATTCTCATCAAACATGGTAATAACTAGAATTAAAATAAATACTTTTGTAAAAAAACATTCTTCCTTATTCCAAATATTACAAGATATATTCCTTATATACAAGAAGTTATAAAGACCATCTATGAAAACATAGACTACTTTTTCAACAAATCCATTTTATATTATGAGTTAATCCATACCATACAACATATCTTTATCCAAACTCCATTATCTCAACATAAGGAATTAATTAAAGGTTTACCTCCCTTAATCAAAATATTATATTTCCTTGAAATCACTTATCTACCTCACTAGAACCATTCTAAATATCCTTTATTATCCTTAATGAAACAAATATATCGAAAATAATTATATATTTCAGGATTTATATACCATAATACTTTAAATCCTAAACCAATACACCTAAATTATACTATATTATAAATAATCCATAACACAGGCTTCATCATCTTATCCCTTGATAACCATTTCTTAGAATATGAACTATGAATATTGTCTTAAGGTTCCTCAACCACAATCAAAAATATTTTTTTATTTTTATCATAATAAATACATGAATAACATATAAAAAATTTCACATGTTGTTTTCGGTATCATTATTTTAAAAAGTATAACCAATAATCATAACAATTTATTAATTATCATTATGAGATTTCCACTTGGGAAATAAATTTTTATAATTATGGTTATTTATGTATATGAAACAATCAATGTTATCCACTTTCATTCTTCTTATATCTATTGGCTAAAACTAGAAATCATTGGGTGAGGAACACATATCTTATAAAAATACCACATAATTACGAAAAAATTACATATAGGATGTATAAATCATGACACATACATTTTAATCGATGGATCCTTAGGTTAGTGATGGTTCATAATGATTTTGGGAAATTACACACAATATCCCCCAGGTGTGTCAAACAAGATGTGCACCATGGCCTGTTATCATGTATCGGGTTATGACCACTCAGGCCAGAAACACCTTATCGATGTTTTTACCCTTAGGTACAACTTTTCTATATCCACATACACTTTTAGTATCTAAGCATGGATGTATTCCTTTAAAGCCATTTTATCTATAATTTACTAAAATTATATTACATTTTTCTATAAATTTTCACATCCCTATGATTATACCTAGATACATACCAATATATATCATTATAAATATTACTAGGGATCTCACTAAATATTTATTATCATAATTTAAAAATATTGACTAATCCTTTACTCAGATACCATCTTTAACAATAAATTCATAACATATGTAGAAATTAGATCATTTTTCCACAATATATAATAAATTACACCAATAGACATCCAAATATCATATTAGTTTAGTAGATTTGGAAACATGGAAAAAAAAATATTCTAACTCAGTGAAACATATCCGCCCATATTAATTCTAGTGAAAACTCATTATTTATAAACTAAGGAAGGGAAATATAAGAAAGGGTTGTGCTCAAGTGCTCAATAATGGTAAATAAAAAAAATGAATAACCAAATCATGAACATCAGGGTATAAGAACATGATCATGGTCATTTGAAGATCATAACCTAAAAAACCAAATATCATGAACATAAATCATGGAAAAACTATTTTTAGTTCATATGACACGAATCATAAGGGAATCAAGAGTATAATCCATAAAATAAGAACATAAGAATAAGAAATGGAATTAAGGTATATATATAAATGTATAACATCGTGAACATCTATATTTTGAAACATATTCACTCATTAATTTAAGGACATTAAATCAGGCCCCTGAATGGGCTTATGCAAATGAAAATAGGTCTACTCATAATGTTGTGGACCTGAAATCAGGTTTACGGATAACATTGTGAACATCTAATCAATATCAAACATGAAAAATAGACATGAAACTAGGATAATTAATAACATTTTGGACATGTAATCAATTTCACACATAAAATTATGAACACATAATAAGGATCACTCATAACATTGTGAACATGAAATCAGGTTCACACATATACTAATGCACATGAAACTATGTTCATGCAGTACATTGTGAAATTGTAATCAGGTTCATGCACAACATTTATGCACATGAGTCATACATAATTACCCACTTAATTGGAAGGAGATATAGGTCTCAACCGTCACATAATAATGTAAATATACATGTTCCATTATATAATTAAACATTCATCATATCACGGTCCATTAAAACATATCATATCATAACCCATTAAATTAATGGGTATCATAAACATCTAATCATGTCATCACCTATGGAAAATATATAGGTTTTGAAATAATTTCATCCTAGAATAAACCATGAAAGGAAGTTGGTTTCATAAGAATATATAATGGTAAAAAATGTTTAAGAGAAACATATATCATAACTATATAACTAGTGGAAGAGGAACAAGTTTCATAAACTTATAACCCATACAACAGTAATGAGTTTAATTATCATATATCCCATGGAAGAGGAATATGTTGGATAAAAAAACCATGACAGTGAAATGGGTTTTCATAAACCTCATTCATGGTATATAATAACAATTATGTTAAAGAATATGAATGAAACAATTGGATCACTTCCCATAAAGGCATGAGTAATAGAAAAAATTACATCTTATATGGTTAATAATTCTGATATATCCCTGAAAAAATATCAAGATTAAAATATCCAATCTTCTTGGGAAAAGTATTTTGAAAAAATAACACCACTTGAAAATCCTTTTTATTTTAAATATATAGATAATATAGAAATAAGTCTTGAAATCATTTTGAAATCCTTCTATCTTAAAAACATATAAATGGACCTTAAAAACATTTTGAAAATTTTTTTCCTTAAAAAATTATAAAAGAAGCTTCAAATTTTTTTGAAAACTATATTCATTGAAATATTCATTAAAAAATATAAATTAATCTTTGTGATCAAAGAAAATATTCTCTTTCAATAATCCTTATTAAAAAATATAAATGAATCCATGAAAATCATTTAGATATTTTTTTTATATAAAATAATTTTTGGAATCCCTATTTTATTGAAAACAAATTTAAAATAAAATAATTTATATAATATAATGAAAAAAATTCCTTAATAAAATTACCTTGTAACCATAAAAAGGAATCATCATAGAAAAATGGTCATGGCGGTGGGTAGGTCAGTATATGTCAAACTTTTCTTTTGTACCTTAACTGTTTACCAAATTTCATTTATGGGAAAATGAAAAGAATATTCCTTTTTAAAACATTTTTAAAAAATATGATACATGTGTAAAAACATACTATTTATATAATTTAATAATAGTTATATTTAAAAAAAAATAGTTTTCAAAGAACACAAATTTCTGACCGAATGAAAAAATAAAGTCATATTTTCATAAAAACTTTTTCTTATTAATATTATATACCAATGAGTTGAAAATGGTAAAATTATTTTGATATAAAATTCATATCACGAGGTTAGGAAAATTAATGATAATTATTAATATATTTATCATAATATTTCTTCAATTAAATAATAATTGTAATCAATCTTGATAAATTATGATATTGAAGCTATAAAACACTACAACTTTGGTAACATTAAATCATAATAAAATTGAAATAATAAAAATTAAATTAATAATAAAATATCATGAAAATATATATATACATATATATATTCATGATATAACATTTTGTATGGTATTATATAAACCTCATAGAGAAATATAGGTGAAAACATGGAATGTGTCTCAAAGAAGGGAAATTGAGACAAAATTACTTTACAATTTTGGTTTCTTTTGAAACATAAACTCTATAAAGTAAATATGTTCAAATGTATATGTAAATACCTATAAATATATATATAAGAATCATATAGTAAATCTTTGGGTAGTATACACACCACAAAAAAATGAGTGGTGAATATGGCATGTATCTCATGGAAATATAAAGTGTGACTAAATTCCCATACCTTTAGTCTTGAAATTATTTTTACTCATTCATTCCTCCTGTAGAAAAAATATAAGATTATTATATATAAACCACAAAACAATATTATTATAAATAATACCACATATTATTCCTTAATGGATTTATTTTTCCCATTCATTAACAATTCCACGTTAAAGTAATGTTTCAGGTAACAACTACTTTGTCTATCGTACGTGTTCTGACTAGTTATTCTTAATCCTTCTACATAGATCATGATCTAATTAATTACAGAATAAAAAACATGATATATATATATCATATATATTAATTATATTTATATTTATTGTAATATATAATATATATATATATATATTCAAAAAAATACAACATTCACAGAGACGGTAGGTCGTGCATTCTAATGATTGTTGTTTTCATTTTATTGACATATTTAAATAAATAAAATAAATAAATTAAATGAAATATTTTTATATTTTTATATAATATAAATAAATTATAATTATTATGATATATATATATATATATATATATCTTATATGGTCACAAAAACCATCCTTAATACATTCCATGTAATGTTTGAATAAATCACATGTCTTTGAGGAGATAGTAGTCCAAACATCCAGATATGATGTTATTGTATTTACGCAAGATGTAAAGTATAAAAAAACATGAAATAAAAAAATTACATAAGAATAAACGAATAATAAATATACTATATATAATATATAAATAGATTATCTATCATAATTCCCAATCATTAATAATGTTAATGAAAAAATAAACAATTTCGTTTCGTGAGGTGATAGTTCACCGTACACAAGAACAGTATGGTCGTTACCCCAAAGAAGGGAGTGTCTGTATGTTTTGGTAAAACCCTAAAATAAAACAATATCAGTATATTTATGATAATTTTTTTATTATATGATTATTGAATAATTGTAATTGAGGTTGTGTATAATTAAAAATAATGGAAATGATATTGAGGAATGATGTAACCACTTCTATGGGTAACTCCTTTTTGTATGAAACAAAGGGCTTCATTGGTTGACTTTATACCCAAATTGAGGATTTAAGGATGATTATAAAGAATTTGGGAGATTATTTTAGTAGTTATTGGATGAGAAAAATGTCTTGAGAGTTGTGTAAAAGTTGGAAGGGAGAGTTCCTTTTTATAGGGGAGGAGGAGTGGCATTTTTGTAATTTTTTGAATTTATAATTCCACCAATGTTTTTCACATGGAATGTGGATCCAATAATTTAAAATTTTTGATAAAAATGATAACAGGGCATAAATATTTCAATTAAATAGTTTTTTTAAATTTATTTAGAACGTTTTGAGTTTTATGTTTAAGGATTTTTTGTAACACCCCAGGATTTCAGAGTGTGTTATTTCTTAAAAATAATTCAATAACTTGCACTACACGCAACACCGAGTTCAATCACACCATTAAAAGAGGTCATGAATAGTATTAACTACATTTTGAACTTTATATAATCCTTATAATTTTAGAATCCCTATTATGAGTTTCTTAGTCATAATGCAAGAACAAATTCATTTTCAGTATTTCACTTTTATCAACTTCTAATAGTGAAACCTTTTTAAATAAAATATTTTAAACTTTTTGACTAAATGGAGACATCAAAAAATTTAAAATGAAACATCCCAAGCGTCCACGGTACGCTTTCCTTTGGATAAAACAGTAGCGTGTGTTGTACGCAACTTCGAGTTCTAACACACCGTAACCAATCAAACTAGTTGTTATGAATAGTAATACCTACTTTTTGAAGTTATATATATTTTATATTTTAAAATGGACTTCATTTTTGGATTCGGAATATCAAATTTAGCCTAAGGTGAAATTTTGGTACTTTTCGGATAACTTTCATATTTTGATGAATAGTGAAAATTACTAAATTTTAATTAAAAACAACTTTTTTAATCAAAATAATTAATAGTGATAAATTATTAATTTGAGTGGTTTTAAAGTATATTTAGAATATATTTTTACCACTTAATATAATGTTGGTCATTGGACATAATTGTACAATTAAACCGAACATAAACAAGTGTCAATCTTTTGATAGTTATTATCTCTTAAAAACACGCTTTTTGTTTTGACAGCGGGAATTAATTTTAAATTAATTTCTGCCACTTCTGTGTTTTGAATTTAGAAAAACGGATTCCATATTTGGAATCAGGATGTTCAAATTGTGTAAATAGGTAACTTTTATTTTTAGACATTTTGAATAATTACTGCGGTAAATATTTTATTTACCATGGTTAAGGGTAAATCCGGTAAATAAGGGTAAACAAATAATATTATAATAATACTAAATTACCCTAAAACGTGTCTTAACCCTATTGGTTGATACATGGTCGACCATGGGCATCTTTGGGTCTATTTTGGGACCCCATGGATCCACTTGTGAGTGATAATGACACTTTATTTTAATTAAGTTAAAATGATTACAAAAATGGCATAAGCTTACATCTTTTAGAAGAAGAATTTTTACATAAGGTTATACATGTTGGATTTTAGATTATAAATATTCATTAGAAAGATAAAAAGATTTCCTACATAATGATATTTTATTTATAATTTTTAGACATTAAATAATTTATTTTATTTATGACACAATGATGATGCAGTAATTACTATAATAGTGAAAAATTAAAATAATTGATATTATAAATACCCAAATAAATATAATATGAAACTTTTAATGAATTAAACTAATTTTCTAGGATAATATGATATATTAGGATTGATTTAATGGACTTTTTTCGAAGTAATCAATCTGTTATGAGTTTCACAAAAATCAACTATTGAATAGTGTCAAAATTGACATAAAAGAGTTCTTAAAACAAATATTATATTATTAATTGATATTAAATTACAAAAAATCTAAGGTTCGGCCAAGAGACTTATATTATGATAGGTTAATCATTACTGGACCACTTGGGGGTCTCTTGGATGTATATGGTAAGTTTATTAACCATATAATATAAAAATACAAAGAGACATTGTAAAAGTGAAACTAATTAACTTAGAGTTAATACTTAAAGATAAGGTTAATATAAGTACCCAAACCTGTCTAAATTCTATTGGATGAGTTGTTTTCGACCCATCCCCACCTCAAACGTTGAATAGTCAACTTTGGAGCCATTAGAAACCGAATATGAATTTATTATAAATTAATATTTCTAGCTTTTCCAAAGGTTCCCCTCACCCCTCTTATAAAAGGGCACTCCTCCTTCTCATTTCTTCACACCTTCAAAGCCTTTTGGTTCGGCCAAACGCTGCCCAAATAATCTCCCAAAATCCCTCACTACAACCTAGAGGCCTTAGTTTGATCAGAAAGCCAACCTAAGGAGCCCTTTTGATCAAATCAAAAGGAAGAACCCGAAGAAGAGGTAATGATTTCACCACCCTTTTCTAAGTTCATTTCTTCTTCCACTTATTCTTCCTTTGTTCTTACCATTCTAAAATAATAACTCCAGTATCTCACATATACTGTGATGTTATTATAAATATGGTACAATCATATTCAGTATTCTATCCACCCTTTGAATAACATGTCACCATACGTGCGTACGTACGGCTTACCGTCTCCACGTCATGGTGTAATTGTTATTCAATATAATATTATTTGGATGGGTATAATAATGATGTGTAACTCATGTAAATAATAAATATAACATATTAATGATTCTGTATATATGATATACCATCCATTTATATATTATTTTAATATCAAAAGAATGATATTGTCGCTCGTGCGTACGTACGGACTACCGTCTCCACGAACGCGATGAGATTCATTCTCCATCGTAACCATTCAAGTATAATTATCATTTGATGATTTAAAAATGATGTTTAAGGACTAGATATCATTCTGGATATGAATAAGATACAACAACCATGGCTTATGTAACAAAACATATAAAGAAAATGAGTAAGTTAACACCCGAAACGACGATAATTCTAAGATATTATTAACAAATCAATGTTAAAAGATCATATATGATATCATATTAATATATATGATTCTTGTATAATTTAATAACAATTATTTCACCATTATACAGGAGGTTAACCTACCCCAACCAAGGAAAAGTACAAGGTAAGGGTTATTTCACAATCTCTTCATTATCCGAGGTTGTTTATATGTAATAATCTACTGGGATCTCTTTATCATCCACATCCATGTTTCTTAAAAATGTATTTCAAAACATTTTTACTATTTACAAGAATATGGGTTAAAGTCATTTATACCTTTTTTTGACTTTTTATAAGAGGTTTATAAAGGAATCTTTCCGTCGTTTTCAAAACAAGGTCCTTTTTAACCTTTTCGACAGAATTGAGGTAAGAATGTTTTTTTTAACTTATACGGCGGGTGCGGTTATTTTACGCCGTTATAAAATCTTCAAAGCTTTCCTTACAAGCTTATAAGAATATTTTCAAAGAAAATGTTTTATTTTATATGGATCTTAAATGATTTCAAAATAAAAGGAGATATTTCTTTAAAAAGAATTTTGATTTCATCTATGTCAACATCCTTTGATGGATTTTAAGATTATTTGAAGTTGATTTATTATGATACAAAACTTCTATATTGTATTGAAGGTTTTGTGATATGTTTGACTGTGTATGTGCTATTTTTATACCATTCATAGTTTATTGTGAAAGTATTGACATTTCGTATGATAGTTTTAATACGAATGTTTATGTTATGTTTAAACCTTTTCATATGGGAATGCATTGGACTTAATAAGTGACGGGTGGAGCCCGCTATAGCTCCTCGATGCATCGGTAGGTCTCATGAGACAAACTAGTGTCTTGGCACAAGGCCTTGACAAAATCTTATTTGTAGTCTTGGCACGAGGCCTTGACTATGTGGTTATGATAGTCTGGCATTATGCATTCCAACATTATGAAAGTGGTTATTGATTTTTGCATGCGATTATTCGTTTAGTAGAATATCCATGTGAATAAGTAAATGGCATTATTTCATTTTATTTATGTCATACCATGTTGAAAGTTCATGTTTGAAAGGCTTTTTGTTTTAGTTATACATTTCCTGAAAAGTTTATTCTTATTTATGAAAGTTTCCGCTATATTGTCATCCTTACTGGGCATTTGAGCTCACCCCTTTTCTATGTTTTATTTTTCCCAGGAAGTGAAGAAGTAAGTTACGAATGACCTGCAGGGTTATTATGTGGGGATATGAGTGTGGATTATGGATACAATATGTTGTTGTAGTAGTTTTTCGTTTTATGATGTAATGTAAAACTTATGAATATATCTAGTGTTTCCAAGGCTACTAAACCAATCGGTCTTTCGAGATTTGATCTTTCTTGTGATCATGCCAATGTTACGAAGTAATGCACCGACTCTGGGTAGCTGGGGTCGGGGCGTTACAGTTGGTATCAGAGGAAGTTTAGTACAAACCTTGGAAGCTAGATTTAGATAAACTCTGATTAGAGCACGTAGACCTAAGATGAACGTTGAGGATTAGTATAGAAGAACTTCCTAGAATTTTGGTATTGTAGAGATTTTGTGATTTTTCCGAGCAATACATCCCTGTCTGGATACGAGCAGGTAGAGGCGGCTCTGGCACAGATGTACCTAGGGGTAAAACCCGAAAACACCGCTTTGAGCTAGACTCGAACGGGAACTGGTGCACGACAACGGGCCTTGCTGCACTCTTGGTTACGACACTCCCGGGGGATATGCTTAGGATAACTCTAATTTTCTTTACAAATCATTATGAAGGGTTTATGAGTATATACATCCTCAAAGAAGACATTTTTATGATTATGGATTATATCCATAAATATTTCAATTTATGTTAAGTGTTTTATAAGTATGGGATTATGTATTTTGATTCATAAACTGATCTAGTTTATGCCATTGTTTAGAAATGGCGCCCAGTAGAAGGAATGAGAACTCCGGAAATGCACATGATCCAAAGAGAAGGAAGGATCATATATTTCATGGTCTTAAGCTAGAATTTATAAGAGAAATAGTCTCCCATGTATTATCATCATATGAAGAAATAATATCATGTATTGATAAGATAAGTAAAGAGATTACTGAGTCCTATGGCTTTGAAGGGAAGCAAGAGAAGAAAAGGATGGAAGAGAGAAAGATGGATAAAGGGAAGAGGGAAAAGAAGAATTTTCTCATATGTGGTAACTGTGGAAAGAAACACCCTGGAACTTGCCTGAAAGGAATGGGAGTTTGTTATAAGTGTGGAGGAAAAAGGCACAAAGTACATGACTGCATGGGTAAGAAAATGGTTTCAAATGTACAATGCTTCATTTGCAAGGAGTTTGGACACTACGCGAACCTATGTCCCAGTCATCAGACAATGTCGCAAATGATGCTATTGGATAATAATCATGTTATGATACTACCACAGATTAAGAGGAATGATTAGAGTTATTATGTTGATTATATCAATTGAGTGTTTTATCAACAATGTACTTGTTATAATAATTATGGAGTATATAAGGATTGTACTGCAGTACTATTTCATTAAGGACTTGAGATGGTGTGGAACAAAGAAAAGTGACTCAGTAGCAGGTTAAATGTCTGGAAAATATATGGTTGAGAGAATGATAAACCATAATATAGTTCTGATACTGAGGTAGTGATTTTGGAATAATATGTGATTGTTTTGGATAAATTATATTGGATATTCTTGACTACCTTGGAACTGATTAATGATTTGTATATTCCATCATTGTTGGGGTTTAAAACATTTTTGGATTAATGAAGTATATCCAGCATTCTATATGGAATAAGGGAGCATGAATGTAATCAATAAGGAATATGGTAATACATGATGAAGGTATTCATATGCTATTACGGGGTAAAAAGGATCTATATTATGTTTACCTTCCTTATGAATGTTGGACTGTGAGTTTGGACAGAAGTATTTTGGATAGTTCTAGTTTGGATTATTTTGGATTGCCATAAAAGGACAACCCGGAGGTCGGGCGGCAACCCGTCGCGTCCGGCAAGGCTGCGAGACTTGAACCCGCAACCAAAGGGCGACAAGGGTGTATCACCTACCACTATCCCACGAGATGTCCTGGATTAAATAAAGTAGTTTTTTAAATGATCTGGTAGATGAATTATAAATTCGTTTATTTTGGAACCCTCTATGAATAGTATAAATAGAATTTTTTTTACGAGTGAATGATGAGTTTTGGTAGAAATTTATTAATGGATAAAACTCTAATTATAAACTAAGTATATCTCCTTATTATCTTATCCAATCTCATAAATAAATTCCACAACATTAATAATAGAAACTTAGAACAAAAATGTTGTCCTAGATGGTACCTTAAATCATCACAAATTTATGGCTTTGGGATTGTTGGCCTTTTCATAGCCATGTTCTCTACCACTCTCCATCAGATAATTGATGGCTAGATTTTTCTTCCATATCCATATTTTCTTACATGGAACCCTAGTATGTGTTATTTTCAGTAAACTTCATACTTTCGACTCTTTATTTTAAATAGAGGCCTCGTTAATTCATTTTTCGATGTGGGATTTCAACTAAGATATTTTGAAACGTCAAAAATGTGTTATCCCAATACCCTATATTTTGTTGAACCGATGGTACTTCAAATCATCATAGATTGATGAGTTTAAGGACCTCAATTATACACTTGTTTTTGATTGATGACCTCAATCACTACCTATAAATATTTACGTTTTTCCTCCGATTATATGTCTCTAATTGCCGCCAATGTTCTCCTAATCGAGATCATAATTTGGTGGTGACCCTTTAATTTCTCTTTTCCTCATATTAAGACTAAATTTTAGTAACCCAATTTCCAATGTGGGTTTTCCCACAAATATATTTTCTACTTTCAACCTTTTATCTTCGAAGAACAATTTCAAATTGCGAGGACGCAATTTATTGAAGGAGGGGAGAATGTAACACCCCAGGATTTCAGAGTGTGTTATTTCTTAAAAATAATTCAATAACTTGCACTACACGCAACACCGAGTTCAATCACACCATTAAAAGAGGTCATGAATAGTATTAACTACATTTTGAACTTTATATAATCCTTATAATTTTAGAATCCCTATTATGAGTTTCTTAGTCATAATGCAAGAACAAATTCATTTTCAGTATTTCACTTTTATCAACTTCTAATAGTGAAACCTTTTTAAATAAAATATTTTAAACTTTTTGACTAAATGGAGACATCAAAAAATTTAAAATGAAACATCCCAAGCGTCCACGGTACGCTTTCCTTTGGATAAAACAGTAGCGTGTGTTGTACGCAACTTCGAGTTCTAACACACCGTAACCAATCAAACTAGTTGTTATGAATAGTAATACCTACTTTTTGAAGTTATATATATTTTATATTTTAAAATGGACTTCATTTTTGGATTCGGAATATCAAATTTAGCCTAAGGTGAAATTTTGGTACTTTTCGGATAACTTTCATATTTTGATGAATAGTGAAAATTACTAAATTTTAATTAAAAACAACTTTTTTAATCAAAATAATTAATAGTGATAAATTATTAATTTGAGTGGTTTTAAAGTATATTTAGAATATATTTTTACCACTTAATATAATGTTGGTCATTGGACATAATTGTACAATTAAACCGAACATAAACAAGTGTCAATCTTTTGATAGTTATTATCTCTTAAAAACACGCTTTTTGTTTTGACAGCGGGAATTAATTTTAAATTAATTTCTGCCACTTCTGTGTTTTGAATTTAGAAAAACGGATTCCATATTTGGAATCAGGATGTTCAAATTGTGTAAATAGGTAACTTTTATTTTTAGACATTTTGAATAATTACTGCGGTAAATATTTTATTTACCATGGTTAAGGGTAAATCCGGTAAATAAGGGTAAAAAAATAATATTATAATAATACTAAATTACCCTAAAACGTGTCTTAACCCTATTGGTTGATACATGGTCGACCATGGGCATCTTTGGGTCTATTTTGGGACCCCATGGATCCACTTGTGAGTGATAATGACACTTTATTTTAATTAAGTTAAAATGATTACAAAAATGGCATAAGCTTACATCTTTTAGAAGAAGAATTTTTACATAAGGTTATACATGTTGGATTTTAGATTATAAATATCCATTAGAAAGCTAAAAAGATTTCCTACATAATGATATTTTATTTATAATTTTTAGACATTAAATAATTTATTTTATTTATGACACAATGATGATGCAGTAATTACTATAATAGTGAAAAATTAAAATAATTGATATTATAAATACCCAAATAAATATAATATGAAACTTTTAATGAATTAAACTAATTTTCTAGGATAATATGATATATTAGGATTGATTTAATGGACTTTTTTCGAAGTAATCAATCTGTTATGAGCTTCACAAAAATCAACTATTGAATAGTGTCAAAATTGACATAAAAGAGTTCTTAAAACAAATATTATATTATTAATTGATATTAAATTACAAAAAATCTAAGGTTCGGCCAAGAGACTTATATTATGATAGGTTAATCATTACTGGACCACTTGGGGGTCTCTTGGATGTATATGGTAAGTTTATTAACCATATAATATAAAAATACAAAGAGACATTGTAAAAGTGAAACTAATTAACTTAGAGTTAATACTTAAAGATAAGGTTAATATAAGTACCCAAACCTGTCTAAATTCTATTGGATGAGTTGTTTTCGACCCATCCCCACCTCAAACGTTGAATAGTCAACTTTGGAGCCATTAGAAACCGAATATGAATTTATTATAAATTAATATTTCTAGCTTTTCCAAAGGTTCCCCTCACCCCTCTTATAAAAGGGCACTCCTCCTTCTCATTTCTTCACACCTTCAAAGCCTTTTGGTTCGGCCAAACGCTGCCCAAATAATCTCCCAACATCCCTCACTACAACCTAGAGGCCTTAGTTTGATCAGAAAGCCAACCTAAGGAGCCCTTTTGATCAAATCAAAAGGAAGAACCCGAAGAAGAGGTAATGATTTCACCACCCTTTTCTAAGTTCATTTCTTCTTCCACTTATTCTTCCTTTGTTCTTACCATTCTAAAATAATAACTCCAGTATCTCACATATACTGTGATGTTATTATAAATATGGTACAATCATATTCAGTATTCTATCCACCCTTTGAATAACATGTCACCATACGTGCGTACGTACGGCTTACCGTCTCCACGTCATGGTGTAATTGTTATTCAATATAATATTATTTGGATGGGTATAATAATGATGTGTAACTCATGTAAATAATAAATATAACATATTAATGATTCTGTATATATGATATACCATCCATTTATATATTATTTTAATATCAAAAGAATGATATTGTCGCTCGTGCGTACGTACGGACTACCGTCTCCACGAACGCGATGAGATTCATTCTCCATCGTAACCATTCAAGTATAATTATCATTTGATGATTTAAAAATGATGTTTAAGGACTAGATATCATTCTGGATATGAATAAGATACAACAACCATGGCTTATGTAACAAAACATATAAAGAAAATGAGTAAGTTAACACCCGAAACGACGATAATTCTAAGATATTATTAACAAATCAATGTTAAAAGATCATATATGATATCATATTAATATATATGATTCTTGTATAATTTAATAACAATTATTTCACCATTATACAGGAGGTTAACCTATCCCAACCAAGGAAAAGTACAAGGTAAGGGTTATTTCACAATCTCTTCATTATCCGAGGTTGTTTATATGTAATAATCTACTGGGATCTCTTTATCATCCACATCCATGTTTCTTAAAAATGTATTTCAAAACATTTTTACTATTTACAAGAATATGGGTTAAAGTCATTTATACCTTTTTTTGACTTTTTATAAGAGGTTTATAAAGGAATCTTTCCGTCGTTTTCAAAACAAGGTCCTTTTTAACCTTTTCGACAGAATTGAGGTAAGAATGTTTTTTTTAACTTATACGGCGGGTGCGGTTATTTTACGCCGTTATAAAATCTTCAAAGCTTTCCTTACAAGCTTATAAGAATATTTTCAAAGAAAATGTTTTATTTTATATGGATCTTAAATGATTTCAAAATAAAAGGAGATATTTCTTTAAAAAGAATTTTGATTTCATCTATGTCAACATCCTTTGATGGATTTTAAGATTATTTGAAGTTGATTTATTATGATACAAAACTTCTATATTGTATTGAAGGTTTTGTGATATGTTTGACTGTGTATGTGCTATTTTTATACCATTCATAGTTTATTGTGAAAGTATTGACATTTCGTATGCTAGTTTTAATACGAATGTTTATGTTATGTTTAAACCTTTTCATATGGGAATGCATTGGACTTAATAAGTGACGGGTGGAGCCCGCTATAGCTCCTCGATGCATCGGTAGGTCTCATGAGACAAACTAGTGTCTTGGCACAAGGCCTTGACAAAATCTTATTTGTAGTCTTGGCACGAGGCCTTGACTATTTGGTTATGATAGTCTGGCATTATGCATTCCAACATTATGAAAGTGGTTATTGATTTTTGCATGCGATTATTCGATTAGTAGAATATCCATGTGAATAAGTAAATGGCATTATTTCATTTTATTTATGTCATACCATGTTGAAAGTTCATGTTTGAAAGGCTTTTTGTTTTAGTTATACATTTCCTGAAAAGTTTATTCTTATTTATGAAAGTTTCCGCTATATTGTCATCCTTACTGGGCATTTGAGCTCACCCCTTTTCTATGTTTTATTTTTCCCAGGAAGTGAAGAAGTAAGTTACGAATGACCTGCAGGGTTATTATGTGGGGATATGAGTGTGGATTATGGATACAATATGTTGTTGTAGTAGTTTTTCGTTTTATGATGTAATGTAAAACTTATGAATATATCTAGTGTTTCCAAGGCTACTAAACCAATCGGTCTTTCGAGATTTGATCTTTCTTGTGATCATGCCAATGTTACGAAGTAATGCACCGACTCTGGGTAGCTGGGGTCGGGGCGTTACAGTTGGTATCAGAGGAAGTTTAGTACAAACCTTGGAAGCTAGATTTAGATAAACTCTGATTAGAGCACGTAGACCTAAGATGAACGTTGAGGATTAGTATAGAAGAACTTCCTAGAATTTTGGTATTGTAGAGATTTTGTGATTTTTCCGAGCAATACATCCCTGTCTGGATACGAGCAGGTAGAGGCGGCTCTGGCACAGATGTACCTAGGGGTAAAACCCGAAAACACCGCTTTGAGCTAGACTCGAACGGGAACTGGTGCACGACAACGGGCCTTGCTGCACTCTTGGTTACGACACTCCCGGGGGATATGCTTAGGATAACTCTAATTTTCTTTACAAATCATTATGAAGGGTTTATGAGTATATACATCCTCAAAGAAGACATTTTTATGATTATGGATTATATCCATAAATATTTCAATTTATGTTAAGTGTTTTATAAGTATGGGATTATGTATTTTGATTCATAAACTGATCTAGTTTATGACATTGTTTAGAAATGGCGCCCAGTAGAAGGAATGAGAACTCCGGAAATGCACATGATCCAAAGAGAAGGAAGGATCATATATTTCATGGTCTTAAGCTAGAATTTATAAGAGAAATAGTCTCCCATGTATTATCATCATATGAAGAAATAATATCATGTATTGATAAGATAAGTAAAGAGATTACTGAGTCCTATGGCTTTGAAGGGAAGCAAGAGAAGAAAAGGATGGAAGAGAGAAAGATGGATAAAGGGAAGAGGGAAAAGAAGAATTTTCTCATATGTGGTAACTGTGGAAAGAAACACCCTGGAACTTGCCTGAAAGGAATGGGAGTTTGTTATAAGTGTGGAGGAAAAAGGCACAAAGTACATGACTGCATGGGTAAGAAAATGGTTTCAAATGTACAATGCTTCATTTGCAAGGAGTTTGGACACTACGCGAACCTATGTCCCAGTCATCAGACAATGTCGCAAATGATGCTATTGGATAATAATCATGTTATGATACTACCACAGATTAAGAGGAATGATTAGAGTTATTATGTTGATTATATCAATTGAGTGTTTTATCAACAATGTACTTGTTATAATAATTATGGAGTATATAAGGATTGTACTGCAGTACTATTTCATTAAGGACTTGAGATGGTGTGGAACAAAGAAAAGTGACTCAGTAGCAGGTTAAATGTCTGGAAAATATATGGTTGAGAGAATGATAAACCATAATATAGTTCTGATACTGAGGTAGTGATTTTGGAATAATATGTGATTGTTTTGGATAAATTATATTGGATATTCTTGACTACCTTGGAACTGATTAATGATTTGTATATTCCATCATTGTTGGGGTTTAAAACATTTTTGGATTAATGAAGTATATCCAGCATTCTATATGGAATAAGGGAGCATGAATGTAATCAATAAGGAATATGGTAATACATGATGAAGGTATTCATATGCTATTACGGGGTAAAAAGGATCTATATTATGTTTACCTTCCTTATGAATGTTGGACTGTGAGTTTGGACAGAAGTATTTTGGATAGTTCTAGTTTGGATTATTTTGGATTGCCATAAAAGGACAACCCGGAGGTCGGGCGGCAACCCGTCGCGTCCGGCAAGGCTGCGAGACTTGAACCCGCAACCAAAGGGCGACAAGGGTGTATCACCTACCACTATCCCACGAGATGTCCTGGATTAAATAAAGTAGTTTTTTAAATGATCTGGTAGATGAATTATAAATTCGTTTATTTTGGAACCCTCTATGAATAGTATAAATAGAATTTTTTTTACGAGTGAATGATGAGTTTTGGTAGAAATTTATTAATGGATAAAACTCTAATTATAAACTAAGTATATCTCCTTATTATCTTATCCAATCTCATAAATAAATTCCACAACATTAATAATAGAAACTTAGAACAAAAATGTTGTCCTAGATGGTACCTTAAATCATCACAAATTTATGGCTTTGGGATTGTTGGCCTTTTCATAGCCATGTTCTCTACCACTCTCCATCAGATAATTGATGGCTAGATTTTTCTTCCATATCCATATTTTCTTACATGGAACCCTAGTATGTGTTATTTTCAGTAAAATTCATACTTTCGACTCTTTATTTTAAATAGAGGCCTCGTTAATTCATTTTTCGATGTGGGATTTCAACTAAGATATTTTGAAACGTCAAAAATGTGTTATCCCAATACCCTATATTTTGTTGAACCGATGGTACTTCAAATCATCATAGATTGATGAGTTTAAGGACCTCAATTATACACTTGTTTTTGATTGATGACCTCAATCACTACCTATAAATATTTACGTTTTTCCTCCGATTATATGTCTCTAATTGCCGCCAATGTTCTCCTAATCGAGATCATAATTTGGTGGTGACCCTTTAATTTCTCTTTTCCTCATATTAAGACTAAATTTTAGTAACCCAATTTCCAATGTGGGTTTTCCCACAAATATATTTTCTACTTTCAACCTTTTATCTTCGAAGAACAATTTCAAATTGCGAGGACGCAATTTATTGAAGGAGGGGAGAATGTAACACCCCAGGATTTCAGAGTGTGTTATTTCTTAAAAATAATTCAATAACTTGCACTACACGCAACACCGAGTTCAATCACACCATTAAAAGAGGTCATGAATAGTATTAACTACATTTTGAACTTTATATAATCCTTATAATTTTAGAATCCCTATTATGAGTTTCTTAGTCATAATGCAAGAACAAATTCATTTTCAGTATTTCACTTTTATCAACTTCTAATAGTGAAACCTTTTTAAATAAAATATTTTAAACTTTTTGACTAAATGGAGACATCAAAAAATTTAAAATGAAACATCCCAAGCGTCCACGGTACGCTTTCCTTTGGATAAAACAGTAGCGTGTGTTGTACGCAACTTCGAGTTCTAACACACCGTAACCAATCAAACTAGTTGTTATGAATAGTAATACCTACTTTTTGAAGTTATATATATTTTATATTTTAAAATGGACTTCATTTTTGGATTCGGAATATCAAATTTAGCCTAAGGTGAAATTTTGGTACTTTTCGGATAACTTTCATATTTTGATGAATAGTGAAAATTACTAAATTTTAATTAAAAACAACTTTTTTAATCAAAATAATTAATAGTGATAAATTATTAATTTTAGTGGTTTTAAAGTATATTTAGAATATATTTTTACCACTTAATATAATGTTGGTCATTGGACATAATTGTACAATTAAACCGAACATAAACAAGTGTCAATCTTTTGATAGTTATTATCTCTTAAAAACACGCTTTTTGTTTTGACAGCGGGAATTAATTTTAAATTAATTTCTGCCACTTCTGTGTTTTGAATTTAGAAAAATGGATTCCATATTTGGAATCAGGATGTTCAAATTGTGTAAATAGGTAACTTTTATTTTTAGACATTTTGAATAATTACTGCGGTAAATATTTTATTTACCATGGTTAAGGGTAAATCCGGTAAATAAGGGTAATAAAATAATATTATAATAATACTAAATTACCCTAAAACGTGTCTTAACCCTATTGGTTGATACATGGTCGACCATGGGCATCTTTGGGTCTATTTTGGGACCCCATGGATCCACTTGTGAGTGATAATGACACTTTATTTTAATTAAGTTAAAATGAATACAAAAATGGCATAAGCTTACATCTTTTAGAAGAAGAATTTTTACATAAGGTTATACATGTTGGATTTTAGATTATAAATATTCATTAGAAAGCTAAAAAGATTTCCTACATAATTATATTTTATTTATAATTTTTAGACATTAAATAATTTATTTTATTGATGACACAATGATGATGCAGTAATTACTATAATAGTGAAAAATTAAAATAATTGATATTATAAATACCCAAATAAATATAATATGAAACTTTTAATGAATTAAACTAATTTTCTAGGATAATATGATATATTAGGATTGATTTAATGGACTTTGTTAGAAGTAATCAATCTGTTATGAGTTTCACAAAAATCAACTATTGAATAGTGTCAAAATTGACATAAAAGAGTTCTTAAAACAAATATTATATTATTAATTGATATTAAATTACAAAAAATCTACGGTTCGGCCAAGAGACTTATATTATGATAGGTTAATCATTAATGGACCACTTGGGGGTCTCTTGGATGTATATGGTAAGTTTATTAACCATATAATATAAAAATACAAAGAGACATTGTAAAAGTGAAACTAATTAACTTAGAGTTAATACTTAAAGATAAGGTTAATATAAGTACCCAAACCTGTCTAAATTCTATTGGATGAGTTGTTTTAGACCCATCCCCACCTCAAACGTTGAATAGTCAACTTTGGAGCCATTAGAAACCGAATATGAATTTATTATAAATTAATATTTCTAGCTTTTCCAAAGGTTCCCCTCACCCCTCTTATAAAAGGGCACTCCTCCTTCTCATTTCTTCACACCTTCAAAGCCTTTTGGTTCGGCCAAACTCTGCCCAAATAATCTCCCAACATCCCTCACTACAACCTAGAGGCCTTAGTTTGATCAGAAAGCCAACCTAAGGAGCCCTTTTGATCAAATCAAAAGGAAGAACCCGAAGAAGAGGTAATGATTTCACCACCCTTTTCTAAGTTCATTTCTTCTTCCACTTATTCTTCCTTTGTTCTTACCATTCTAAAATAATAACTCCAGTATCTCACATATACTGTGATGTTATTATAAATATGGTACAATCATATTCAGTATTCTATCCACCCTTTGAATAACATGTCACCATACGTGCGTACGTACGGCTTACCGTCTCCACGTCATGGTGTAATTGTTATTCAATATAATATTATTTGGATGGGTATAATAATGATGTGTAACTCATGTAAATAATAAATATAACATGTTAATGATTCTGTATATATGATATACCATCCATTTATATATTATTTTAATATCAAAAGAATGATATTGTCGCTCGTGCGTACGTACGGACTACCGTCTCCACGAACGCGATGAGATTCATTCTCCATCGTAACCATTCAAGTATAATTATCATTTGATGATTTAAAAATGATGTTTAAGGACTAGATATCATTCTGGATATGAATAAGATACAACAACCATGGCTTATGTAACAAAACATATAAAGAAAATGAGTAAGTTAACACCCGAAACGACGATAATTCTAAGATATTATTAACAAATCAATGTTAAAAGATCATATATGATATCATATTAATATATATGATTCTTGTATAATTTAATAACAATTATTTCACCATTATACAGGAGGTTAACCTACCCCAACCAAGGAAAAGTACAAGGTAAGGGTTATTTCACAATCTCTTCATTATCCGAGGTTGTTTATATGTAATAATCTACTGGGATCTCTTTATCATCCACATCCATGTTTCTTAAAAATGTATTTCAAAACATTTTTACTATTTACAAGAATATGGGTTAAAGTCATTTATACCTTTTTTTGACTTTTTATAAGAGGTTTATAAAGGAATCTTTCCGTCGTTTTCAAAACAAGGTCCTTTTTAACCTTTTCGACAGAATTGAGGTAAGAATGTTTTTTTAACTTATACGGCGGGTGCGGTTATTTTACGCCGTTATAAAATCTTCAAAGCTTTCCTTACAAGCTTATAAGAATATTTTCAAAGAAAATGTTTTATTTTATATGGATCTTAAATGATTTCAAAATAAAAGGAGATATTTCTTTAAAAAGAATTTTGATTTCATCTATGTCAACATCCTTTGATGGATTTTAAGATTATTTGAAGTTGATTTATTATGATACAAAACTTCTATATTGTATTGAAGGTTTTGTGATATGTTTGACTGTGTATGTGCTATTTTTATACCATTCATAGTTTATTGTGAAAGTATTGACATTTCGTATGCTAGTTTTAATACGAATGTTTATGTTATGTTTAAACCTTTTCATATGGGAATGCATTGGACTTAATAAGTGACGGGTGTAGCCCGCTATAGCTCCTCGATGCATCGGTAGGTCTCATGAGACAAACTAGTGTCTTGGCACAAGGCCTTGAAAAAATCTTATTTGTAGTCTTGGCACGAGGCCTTGACTATGTGGTTATGATAGTCTGGCATTATGCATTCCAACATTATGAAAGTGGTTATTGATTTTTGCATGCGATTATTCGATTAGTAGAATATCCATGTGAATAAGTAAATGGCATTATTTCATTTTATTTATGTCATACCATGTTGAAAGTTCATGTTTGAAAGGCTTTTTGTTTTAGTTATACATTGCCTGAAAAGTTTATTCTTATTTATGAAAGTTTCCGCTATATTGTCATCCTTACTGGGCATTTGAGCTCACCCCTTTTCTATGTTTTATTTTTCCCAGGAAGTGAAGAAGTAAGTTATGAATGACCTGCAGGGTTATTATGTGGGGATATGAGTGTGGATTATGGATACAATATGTTGTTGTAGTAGTTTTTCGTTTTATGATGTAATGTAAAACTTATGAATATATCTAGTGTTTCCAAGGCTACTAAACCAATCGGTCTTTCGAGATTTGATCTTTCTTGTGATCATGCCAATGTTACGAAGTAATGCACCGACTCTGGGTAGCTGGGGTCGGGGCGTTACATTTTTCCTTTGTTAATCGAAATTTCCTCTTACTCGTTGTAATTAATTTCAAACACTTTCACTAATGTTTTTGGTAAAAATATAATTGACCTTGTTAGAAATCATAAATTATTAATATTAAAAATATAGAATCCATTTTTCCAAATTATAAAAACATAATTGTCAAAAATTAATTTTAAATAAATATTGCAAACGGGGCGACACAATAGGAATTTAATAGATGATTATTCAATACGTAACATAACAATACACACTATAATTATTTAGGTCTAGTGAATTTGGAAACATGGATACATAAAAAACATACCCATAAGTTATTTTTATCATCTCCCTATATGTTCATTATAATATAACCCTTTTTAGGAATATCATTCATATTACCTTTTTTCAAAACCTGGTAAAAGGAAACAAAAAATATTATGATCTTAGATTACTAGTAAGGTTAATCAAGGGAGATATTAAAATACCATGCATATAAGGGTATAAGAAAATTAGAATAAAATCGGAAAATCATACCATTTATATCATATATCATAAACAAGAATATTGTAAAAAATAATAGTAGTTTATAATAAATGAATACTGAAGTAATATATAAAATATTAACTATAAGAACAGAACATTAGAATAAGACCTAGATTTGTGGCATACACGAATTAAAAAAACTCTTATATCGAGGCTATCCTTTAATATACTCATCACATGTTTGGATTGGGATAACCATACATTTACCCACTTTTCGCTTTACAAAACCTATGGTGTAGCCTCTTTTGGGATTGATATGGCCTCCAATTTACCCACACTTAGGCATGTGGTAACCTCCCATGTACCCTCTTTGGGGTATGGGATAACCTCCAATGTACCCTTTTTCAGGTTTGGGATAACCTCATGTGTACCATTTGAGCTCATATGACATAATTACCTAATGCATTGGAGGGAGATATCGGTCTCTCCCATCACATAATGAAAATAATATATATCTGTGCCCAATGATCCTAAAACATTCATTATATCAGAACCCATCAAAATAAATCGTTTTTATAAGCATTTCATCATAACAAAAACTATAAGAATTAAATAGGTATCATATCATTTTATATTTTCTTCAATGAATACCCCATGAATAAGAGTTTGGTTTAATAATAATTTATCAGGGTGTAACCCATGGAAGACAAATGTGTTTCATTAAAAACATTTCATCTTCAACATAAACCATCATGTGGAGGAATATGTATGGTATCCTTGGATCATATCCCTACTATTTCATAATTATCATAAAATGATAAAATATTAGACGAAAATATTATTTTAAAATCACTTTGAAAATTTCACGAAGAAAATGACCATTCCTTGATAATAAGTTTTTTTAATTAAAAATTTTAAAATATTTTTTGTATTCATTTCATTTATAATAATCATTGAACACTTATAAAGTATTCTTTAAAAATTATATAAAATAGTTTTTAAGGAAAATATACTTTTTAAATTGATAGAAATGATTTTACAGACATAATAAATTTTTGAAATACTTTTCCTTGAAAATAACCTTGAAATATTATAAAGGATTATTCAAGAAAAATAATTTTTAGGATGTAGGAAAATTTGTCTCAATCAATACACATTAAAAAAATATTCATTACAAAATTTCAGTAAATTATAAAAATGATTTTTAAAAAAAATTATATAAATATTCCATTTAGTTATTTTAAAATTAAATAAAAGGTTAAAATAAGTTTAAATATTTATATACATAAAATAAAACATTTTTGAAAACATTCATTGAAATCATGTACTCCAAAGAGAATAGGTTTTCGATTGAAGAGATAAGTAAATTATGTTTTTATTTTTAATAATCTTTGGATATATTTATTATATTAGGAGATAAAAATTAATGGAAAACTCAATTTCACATATCATAACAAGATTATAATAAATTTCATGAGTTTTATGAGAGATTTTCACAATATTTAATCATGGAAGCATAAACAAAAACAATCCTAATAAATGATGAGAATTTATCGTAACACATTACCCATTTGCTAATAATGAATCATTATGCCCATGGAAAAATTAAATTAAATGAAACTTATGATATAATGAGTATAAATAAATTTAGTATATTAGTTATTAATTTGGTTATATATTAACCTCATAAAGTGTGATAGGTGCATAAATAAACCCATCATAAACGTGGATAATTGAGATAAAAATCACTTATCGCTTTGGTATGATCCAAAAAATAAACCCCTTGAATGACATATCCTAAAAGTTATTTGAAATTTCTGATAATTTTATTTCGAATCATTATAAAATACATTTCTATTAATTTTTGATACCAAATAAAAAAAATAGTTTTTCATTATGTTATGGGTTTCACCGATATAAAAATTTAGATAGAAATCCCTTACCATAATTCCAAAAAACCATCATTAATGATTGATTATACTATATAATGAATATATTATTATTATATATGTATATTAATGAACCATAATCATAGGTAAAATTTCAAATTGGAAATACTTATGACCTTTTTTTAACATTTTAGTAACAATTCATTGTTAAAATTACATTTCGGGTAATGAATGATTTGTTTTTAAAGTAACATTTCATTTGGTATTTTTAGTCAAATTACATATATAAATGTACCATAATCTCAAAAAATTTAACCAAGATATAAATACCACATATATTAATCATATAATTATTTATAAAAATTCAAAAATGTTAGCGATAGAAAGAAAGATACGCCTTTTGTGGATACGGTAGGACATTCATATGCATGAACATTGTTTCGATTTTCTAGATGGATTGAATAAAATAATGTAAAATACTATATTATCATTCTATAATATTTTTTAGTTATCTTTAAAAAAAATTTATTTAAAGATAACTCTAATAATTTCTATGTCAAATGAACGTGAACCACAAATCACATCGCTTCGAAAGGTGTAGTTTTTCCTATACATGAAAGATGTTATAATACTTCCACAGAATTAGATTTATGATGGATTATGTTATATAATCATTATATAATCATATTAAAATGATAAATATCATATATAAAAAATAAATTCATCATTATATCCATCCTTTATAGGTGGCGATGGAAAAGGAATACCCCTAGTTCACGAGGTAGTAGTACACTCTATAGACTAATGATTATTTTGAAACCCATTTGATGGAAGAGGAGAATAATTTATGTTATTTAATTAAAAAAATATAATATTACTATAGAAAACATAAATTGTATTTTATTTTAATATGGTCTAATAAGAATTAATATACGTATAAGAATAGATAAAAAATAAAGCTCTCTTAGGGTCGTCACCCCTTCTTTGGACTACATCCTTTAGTTTTCAGAAAAAGTTATTTATTTTCAATTTATGATGAAAATAAATATTATAGTGTTGGTATAGTGATTTATTTATGTTATTTGGGTATAAAATGGAAGAAAATATGGATTTTTTATTTTGAATGTGGTGAGAAGAGGGGTGGCCATTTAAAACTGAATTGAGTGGTAGACCTGTAATTTTTGGGAAGATGTTTTTTACCCACATTTTCCCAAAAAAAGGATATGAAATCATCCATTTTCTATAATACAAGATATAATGTCTAAATAATTCTATAAAATATTTTTTCAACTTTTTTTGGGTCATTTTTTAAATAGATATTTTCTATTAACCCCCATTAATCCAATACTTACATTAGCCACAACAAATAATTTGTAATGTTTTTACTTATTATTATAGAATAAAAGTAATTCGATAATATTTTATAATATAAATCATGAATATTTGTAAATTTTAATCCATTATTCTAAATTTCATGAATAGAAGTGGAAATTTTTAATGATAAATTAATCCCTTTTATGCGATAAGAATGCACATTTTCTAAGAGAAAATGTTTAAAAGATTAAAAAGTTTTCATAAAAATATTAAATATTAAATTGAATCCAATGACTAGAAATGTATCAATATATATATATTTGATTTATTTTAACTTAAAAAACTTAATAAATATTTTTTATGTTTTTAATGTCTTTATAATAAATAAAAATTTAAATAAATACTAATATTTTTCAATATTCATCCCAAAATAAATTATTCCATATAATTTTTAATAATCACTGTAAGCTAATTTATGAATTTAAATTTAATAAATTATACATACCTTTTCAAATAAATTTTCTGAATTTTACAAAAATATCAATTATCATTTTTTTTAAAAATTAATAGTTTTTAGAAAAAATTGTATTATAAATAAAATATGCATTTCATTAAAATTAATAACATTTTTTCAATATGTTTTATTTATATATAAGTTTTATACATTATATTTGAAAATTATTTATTATTATTTATACATATGTTTAACGACTATGTTATAATCACTGCATTTAATTAACAATATGAATAATATATCTGAGTTTTCTAAAACTATGTTTCATGTTTAATGTAAGATAAACTCGTACATGCATGTAATTATTGCCCAAATAATTATTCCATTTGAAAAAATATATTTGATAAATATAATTTAAAAAAATAATTCATAAAAAATGAGGTGTTGTAGTGTTGGGGTGAGTTTACGAGATGGCTTATCGATTGGAACATCCTCTATGACTTGAGTAGATTCATGAAATATTTTTGGTCTCTCTACTCCTTCAATATCATCATGATGACTCCAATATAATTGGATGGGCAGGGATGGATATCATAGACAACATAACAAACATGAAAGTGCTATTATATACCTAAAATCATCAGGATAAATTGTTCTGAGGACATACATTTCATATGGATTGTGTATAATTGTAATGTAGTGGACTAGATAATAGTACTTCGAAGAGGGGGACATATATGTTTTACCAGTACACAGAGTAGTTTTGTGTTTCATTTCACTGTATTTCTTTGTGATGTTTTAATCCCAAATTATTATAAGATGTTTCATTCTTTTGTTCTTCCCTTCATGATGTATGATGTTTGAAAATACATCTAACATATCTATATTAATAACCTAAATCCAAATCATAAAACGTTATACCTATATGAAACATAAAACATTTAGGTGTGTTAGGTCCACCAAAATTGGAGAATATCTTATCATGGATTGTGTAATTACTATTTTTTATTCAGTTAGTGAAGTTCCATTTGATGGTTGTGGAATTGGTTTTCTTGGAATATGTAGAGGTTGGGGATATTTTGAAGTAGGTTTTGTGTGAAAATGTGTCATATTGTGGATGGTATAATATTTTTGGTGGGGTTCTCATTGATTTATGATGATATGATTGAGTATTTATGTGGTTATGTGAGATGTTTTGTAGGTGTTTTAGTTATAATTTTTTTTGGTTGTTGTATAGAGGCGTAACATGAACCATTCCTTTATTGGAGGTTGTTAAGACCAATAATTTTCTTCTAGGTTGCTTTTTTATTATTGGATGAGAGAATACTTATATAGGTATCTAATGTAGTATCCTAGACCTTATGTCCATTTATATAACTAGAAATATGGTTGTAATGTTTTCTAGTGGTAGACACAAGGTGTTTAGACGTGTTACAGAGGATAATAGGGGTTACACATCAATTTTTGGTTTGGTTATGGTGTGGGGTAGGATAATTTGATATATTTTTCCACTTTGGAAAGGTGTATATGGATATAACATAGTGAAATTGGTGTATTTTTTCATGGATAATACAAATTTGATGTACCTTTTCCCTAGAAAATTGGATTTGGTTTAACCCTTGTGCAATAAGTGTTCGAAATTTCTTAAGGACGCTAGAAATGTCATAGTTCCCTGACAGTAAGATTTCAGGGAAATAAAATTTTCATTCATAATGTCATCATTGGACTTAGGTTATGGAACAACCTCTTCTTGACTATTAGGGGGCTTATGTTATAGTGTCTTGGTGGTTATATGGTCCTAGATACTATTTTTTAGGATTTTAGGTGGAGATACTACACTAAATTATTTATTCTGGAAAAAATAGTAGGGATTTAGGATGATGAGTGTAACATACCAACCCGGATCACCTATAAAACGGTGGCCAGACCAGTGTGTTACATGACCTCAAGCACATCACCCCAAACACCAGAGGCTGCCGACTAGTAGTGAGGGAATTTTTGTGTTTGTGGGGGAGACTATGCCTTCATAGGTAATAGATATTATTACAAAAAAAGTAAACAATAATAAATAATAAATAGTGGAAGCATATAAAGGAATAAACTAAAGAAGAAGCAATATCAAAAATACAACTGAATAATAGTCAAGTGTGGATGCTCACAATACGATGTCATGACATGATGTATGTATAAACTGAAAGTGCAGAAAAAATAACCCAAGCATGCTATCAACTAAAAAGAAAAGAAACAAAGTGTGACAATTACATCATGAGCAAGTGTCGGTCCTTTTCCCCAATCACCATCCTAAGAAGCAATAATCAATCAAGAATTAGAAGCAGCAAGCTTCCCTTTTTCAATACCTACAATCGTATAATCTACTTGGGTGTCAACGACACTCGAGAAGGGTGTGATATAGAATCCCAATAGGTCGGTACCCGCGATGTCTAACCCTTTCCATTTCATGCAATAATAAATTGTATTGTTCCATTATATAAAAATTTCTGATAATTTATTAAGTGCAATGAAATAAATAACTCGGCCTGGGTTCCAAGAAGCACCCGTGCCTAATCACCAGCTTCAGCCTAAGCCGGATGTCTGGAAGGAGTACCTATAAGTTGAATACACATACGCCAATATATGAAGCCTGGATGAGTAATGTAAAACAAGGAAGTGGCACACCACCAATATTGTGCATTAACTTGGGGTCTAAGGCATGTGTCAACCAGGTGTGCTTCAACATATTAGAAAATATCTCAAATCTTAAGAGACTGAAAATAACATTAATATAAACCATCAGTGCATCATTATTAATCTTCATGTTGAGAGTTGGATTATGATCTCATCCCAAAGGTATTTCTATGGAATATCCTTCAATTATCTAATACCACCGAGCCCATCTAAATCAATCTTTCGAAATACCAAGTATCACTGGTGGTATGGCTTTACCCCGAGTTTGTCACGATCTTGCAAAAATGGGTCGAGTGTCATCCGAGGATGGCTTAGCCACATTTGCAATATGTCCATCCTGATGGGCCCTTTTAGAACCGGTATCACTCATAAGAATTAGAAAGCATTGGTAAGTCTCGGTCTGGAAAATCCAAGAATACCACCCCCCGAAACATAGAAGTAACTGTCAAGAACGAAGGGTCTAAGCGTGGCCCTTAATACAGAACCCACTTACTTTCCCAGCCCTGAATTTAACTAATTTTTTCACAGTAGTAGATATGATATCAACATTTTTGATTGCTGCTAGAAACCAAAACAGGTACACCCATGCATCACATAATGAAAATTAAATATTTCAGCATAGCAATATTAACAAGGAAAATTACCACGTCAACATAAGCAGAAAAAGGCACTTTTAAATAAATAAATAAATTAGACCAACCAACTACCAAGATCCAACGATTCCAATGTTCATAATTAATCTAAATAAATTTTTTAAATTAAACACAACAAAATAGGGTGTGAAAAACATTCAAATAAAGACACTTTTAAATAATAAATAAACCAGCACAACCAAATACCAAATATTCAACAATTCAAGATTCATAATTAATCTAAATTAATTATTTAAATTGAACACAACAAAAAATAGGTTGCACAACACATGAAATTAAATAATTAAAAGTTTGGGCCAATGTAAATTATACTGACCACGTCGGCATACACTAAGGGGTGTCTGGCCTTGTTTCAAAAAATTAAACAAATTAATTAATGATCAATACAGCTACAACAACTATGAGAAAAAATTAATTAATGAATTTGGGAAAATTTTCATAAAGACTATAGGCACTGACTAACGGCACAACAATGCGTTTTTATAAATCGCAAAGAAATAGAGGGAAAGAGAGTAGGCACCCTACCATATGGTCATAGATGATCCTACTATCCGCGGTAGACTTTGATATGACCTAAAACGGAATAAAATAGATGATTTTAGAAAAAACACAAAATAGGGTAAAATCCTTCCTTGGAAAACTGCACAAAGTATTTGGAATGAGATCACATGATTTTTGGTGTGTGGGATAAGCCTTACCGAGTGGTTCACAATGCACTTGACAGCAGAGAAAACAAACAAAAAATTGAGGAATGATGGTCTTCCGAAGCTGGAAAGAGGTGGTGCGCACCCCATAGGGGGAGGGGGTGTGCCACACACAGGAGAGGGAGGAGAGGAAGAGAGGACATTAAAAAATTAAAAGGAAAGGAAATAAATTAAAAAGGAAAAATAAAAACGATATAAATAAATAAAATAATAAAAATAAAATTCTAGAAGAAATGAAATAAATAATTAAAATGGGTTTACCTCATTTTAATTATTTTTAATATTTCTAACCATGTCTATTTTATTATTTATTTTTATCCCTCTTTAAATTCCATTAATTTTCATTAGTTATTTTTAGTTATTTTTAACCCAAACGTTCCACTATGGAGTGACTTAATATTTTCCACAAAGCCTAAGAAAACATTTATTTAATTTTAACCGCTGCCCGCGACCAGCAACAGGGTGCACAGGCGCACGCCATGGGTCGCTTAATATATTTGTATTAAAAACTTAAACAGTTTTCACCTTGATTTAAGCTGACACATTATATGCATTTATGTGGGTAATTAATAAAATTTTATCTAACCCAACAATAAATATCCACCCCAGTATATACGTGTTATATATATACACACACACATGTATATTCATATATATACACATGTATATGTATATATAACTATATATATATATATTTAATATCATATATATAGATGTACCTCATATATATTTACCTCAATGTTTTTGTTTATATATAATAACTATAAAAATAATTAAAATAACAATTATTATTTAATTCAACCCATCAGTTACACAATTAATAACTTAAAAACAATTACCATAAAAAAAGGATAATGGTTATTAAATAAAAATTGATTGTGTATTTGTATTTAATTCAAATAATTAATAATATCACATTTATTACATTGAAAAATTATTATTTACATCAAAAAATGATTTATTAATTATGGATGTGCATTTTCATTTATTGTTTTCAAAATAAATAATAATATTAATAATATAATTATTAATATATCTAATTGCAAATAAAATATTTAAAACGAAAATAAATTATTTTCAGGCGCGATTTGACTAAACGTCCAACACTCACAAATGTTATACCCTACCAAGGGTAAACCCCATGTCCCGAAACTATTGGTGGTGTTAGATTTCTCATTAGACGCACCGTTTGAGAGAAAATAACTATTTATTTATTTTAAATCGGAATAACTAATTAATTAAAATAGATACTATATTATCAAGTGTGAGGGTGCCAAACACCCGATGCGAATCTAGGTTATACGCTACCTAGGGTAAATCCAGAATTCTAGATCTAACAGTAGTCTCAGATTTCACATACGACACACTGTTTGTGAGAAAATAATTATTTATTGTTTAAAAATTGGAATAATTAATTAATTAAAAATAAATGTGGAATTATCATTTGCGAGGGTGCCAAAAACCCGATGTGAATCAAGGTTATAACCTACGTAGGGTAAAATCGATGTTTCGGACCTGAAGGTGGTCTCAAATTTCTCGTACAACGCACCATTTGAGAGTTATTTCATTTTTTTGAAAAAAAAACATGCGTATCAATAAAATAAACTTAATATTTTTATTCTATCACCACCGTAGTGTTGACTACCAGAAACAAAAAGCTCCAATGCTAGGTTTTAAAAACCGACCTACCTAGTTAATGGAAAAATTTTATTTCCTGCATTTTTTTCATCCGGTTCAAAACACGGAACGTTACACCCTTCCCACCTTAGAGCTTCTTATCCCAAACATGCCTTCGGGAACAATTTAACTCTCACACTATCTATGGCGTCATGTAGTCTCATACAAAAGGTCTTCAAATGCTCATCGAACATTCAAACTTTTCTTAGGAAAGCGGCACATAAACCATTAAGATCCAAGCCAACGCTCATTTTCCAAGTGATACACTGGGATAGTTCTTATTCAAACTTGTTTACCTAGAGACAGAAATATTTCATCATCGCTTTAAACATTTAGTCAAAGTTACTTCCCACCTTAGGTTTTAACGTTATAAGATAGAAAATTCCGGGTCACGACACCTTCCTCCATCCCAATTTCGTACAAGACACGCCCTTAATTATTCTTGTGATGCTTCTCGCTTGATTTCTAAAATGGATAAAACGATTGATTCCCCATCCCCATTAAATCCCAAGTCAAGCCATATTTCTATGAAAATCCCTGGTCGACCCAAATTGTACTTGTCTCTCCTGATGACATGTCATAAAAAGTTCTTTCACTGATCGCTTTATTGAGAAAGAGAGAGAACTAGTCAGGCCAATCTCACCGACCATTTAAGAAGGTTCTCGACTTAGATGGCAAGTGTTTATAGACAAAACTGTGATGTCTTCTTCAATGGTATCTCGTATTTACCGCAAACACGTCCACTGATGTTCATACCTGACCTCTAGTGAACTTTTTTGATTTAGGATCACCGAGCCCAACAATAAGTCTAGGGTAACCTTGGATTGTCACAACAGGAGTGAAAGGAACTAACACAGGGTAGTCCATACTCCATGTTTAGGGTTGAGACAATGGTACAAGGGAAATATGACCATATCAAAACATTGACCGAAGCTAGAGCGGCATCGGCCTCACAGTCAAGTTAGATGAAACGTTTGGTGTAGAAGAGTTCATTAGGAATTCCTACATGGAAATAAAACGGTCACTCAAGAGTAAAAAATCCCTAATAATAATAATGCATCAACGTGAAACACTGAGAAAAAGAACCCTAACAAAGTCCCACAACTTCTAAAGCTTTAGCATGGCGTAAGAATGATGCTCACTTAGTGTATCAAGGAAGAAGGAAATATAGGGGACATGCTCATCACTTAAGGAAGAGTACACTAAGATGATTATAAAATGACCATAAGGGAAAAATTTAAACAACAAGCATAAAAGCCCTACCAAACTGATCGGTGTGTCAAAACACCTGAGTCTCTAGAAGTCATCTCAGGCACTTGGATGAACATGATTCTTTTAACAGAGAAGTCACTGTACTAAATAGATGACCCAAAACATATTTAATAGTGAAACACTTGATGATTACACTGAACTCAACCGGTTCTTTAGAATATTAAGTACTTGACGTTGCCGCATACGTCAATGCATACTACCCTGAAGAGATATAGAATGAAGATAACATTTAACTCTAATGAAAATGTTCTGAGTCATCCATCACTGTGGAGAAGGGAGGTTTGAATTACCTTTGAAGCTACAGACCATTCTTAATGAATTTCTAACCTGATGGAAAAAGCATTACCTAATGATCAAACCCAAAAAAAATTCAATGAAAACATGTCCACCCATCTAAACAAGGGTGTCATTTTTTAACCAAGGGGGTTCGACTAGGGACAACGACATGAGAAAGGTGTCATTCCAAAAAAACTCAACGAGAAACTCAAACTACCCTTATACCAAGGTCTTAAACAGAGGTCATCGCTACAGGTTCCATATCCAAGGCCTTTATATTTAATGACATTTAATATTTAAACATCAAAAGATTTAATCAAAACATTAAGTACTATTTTTAAAAATAAGTCACTAGGAAATTTATCTTAACCAATTCCTTAAAGGAAAAATAGAAAATCTTTAAAAAAATCCATTTTAAACCATTTTACATTAATTTATATCATGTCATTAATTAGGAAGTCTATCACATGAATTCCTTTTATACTAATAAGGCGACCTACTGGTGTCCCACTAAGCTGACCTGGGTTAATTGTAATGCAACCCAAAAATAGTTGTTTAATTATTAAGAATCAAAACACCCATAAAAGGTTATCTAAAAAGAAACATGGACCAACTAACCTACTTAGTCCTAGTTGTACCTTTGGGTTGTTAACCAACTCATTTCAAATTATAACAAGCTCAAATACATATCAACCTAGATATATGGGTGGCTATCAAACTATAATGTGACAATACACTTTATAGTTTTTTGGAATTTATCCCCCATTCAAAAGCAACCAATAAATTTTAGCAATGAAACCAATTACATAAAAAACAAGCTAGAAGGTCACCACAAGAAGCTAATAGAGAGACGTGTTAAAATCATCGAATCATAACATTTTAATCATAGAGACATGATAATAGGCACAAAAGCATGATACAAGGAAAACATGGTATTAAACAAGAAGCATGGAAATAGGCTACCATGAAAAATATATCACTAAAATATGGTATCTAAAAGGAATGCTAAATAATTACAAGACAAGGAATATATTCGTGGAAAACAATTTGAATCAAGTGGAAACCTAGAATGTAACTACGTGGCATGGAACTATGCATGGAAAGTGAATTCTTATGTGCCTATTATGATACATTCAATGTTTCATCCTTACCATAATAGGCCATTGAAAAATATCATAAATTCCATAAATTCATAAGTAGCATAAATTACACCAATAAATCAATGTGAAATCATATCCATTGTTACATCGAAAAGCATGAATCAAAAATACAAACCTCAACCACTTAGTAATTTCCCATACAGGGGGTGATCAGTCCCAAGAACAGTTATTAACCAAGTGTCGACACATTCCTAGTCTCCTGTCTGTTAGAGTTGGTGTCCTGGGAAACAACTGTTTGTACTTTGATTACAAGAATTTAAACTTATTATATATTGTTCATTGTTCTGCATGACTATAATACAAAAATTTATTGGAATATTTTTTGCATTAATACGGTCATGGAAGATCTCGGCTATGATGATAACCATGAAATGCTAAAACAATATTCTTAAATAATTTTCTACGGTTGGATGAAATACTATGATAGAACACATAGTATATAGATCGTCATGTGCGAGTACTCGTAAGAAGATGAGACTCTCTCCCATGGAGTTAGCACTTGGTAATCTCCATGATTTGAGATTATGAGAACAGGCCCAGCAGTAGTAATTCTGCTTGTCTTGGTTTCATCGGACATTACTGTCTAAGAGCATGTGTAATGGTCCTTAGACTGAAAGATTATCATTAACTCATGTTGTGACTCGTGCACTTAGATTTGCTGACGAAAACCATCACGATGACAGTTGGTAGGAAGTAGAGTGTGTTGGGTGCATCACAAATGACATGTTGTTAATGGATAATTTATGGAAGGATTTTTTCCTTCCATATTTATAGAAGTAGATTTCTAGGGCCCTTTGATTGAAATAGAACATTCGCCCAAATTCCATGTCCATGGTGTAACGACGAGTTTGTTTCTGGAAGTCAAAGAATGACAGATCAGGCATATAGGTTTATGACACTCCCAAGAAACCTACTTGATGAGATATTGAGAAAAAGATATTAAATTACATGGTAAGCATTTGTATGATGTGACACTTCAATCTGGCATCAAATTATTTCTCTTGGGTGCGTTGACCCATTGCTAGACAGTAATCTTGGACTTTAGGAATGCCCACCTAATGCCAATGAGAAAGAGGCCTAGAGGGTCACACACTAAGTGTATCCAATAATATCAAGTAGAATAAATATTACTCCCATACATGGTTTAATAATTATTCAAGGAATCCAAAATCGTTTTTATGATAAAGGAAGAATAAAATGAAAATAAGATATACACGCCATGTATTAATGATTACACACCGTGTAGTTTTCATTTTGGAAAGAAAATGAAAAAAAGTACACGCTGTGTATTAATGATTACGCGCCATGTAGTTTTATGAAAAACAAGTACACAGCATGTATTAATGATTACACGCTATATAGTTTTTCCTGTCGGGATTTTGAGGAAATAATATTATTTTATTTAATGATATTTATTATAATCACCATGGGCACATGTCAAGGAATTAATGATTCGACATGGAGGTTTTCAATAAGAGTTAACGAAATAAATAAAACATGTAACAGGTTTATTTTTTTCATAACTCTATAACCTCAAACTAGATTATAAATATCCTCACAACCCCAAAAAATTTCCTAATAATCATAGTTCACAACAATTCTTGAGAATTTTCTCAAAACCAAATGAAGTCCTTCCTCCAAGATTTCTCTCAAGAACGAGAGAGATACTCCGCCATCAGATCAAGATGATCTAAGGTAGAAGACACAAGCATATGTTTCTCCACACCAGAACCCAGAGAATCCTTTGGTGACGCCAAGAGATACATGGTGCACGTATAGATCACTGCTAGATGAATTCTATCCTTGGATTCTATGATGCAGTGATGAATCACATCGAAACATGATCAGAAGTATCAACGAAGAGAGAAAGCCATAAAAGGTACTTGTAAATTAATTAAATTAATTATAATCAACTTTTCACGATCCTCATTCGTGGTTCCAGGAATATTCTTCCTCTTTGTCTATTTCTGTGATTCAATCTGTGGAGTCTGTTGTTTATCATCATATTGATCCTGGATTGATCATTTCTAATGAAAAAATACCAAGTGGGAACATCCACCCACATGCTTCCACCATTCCTAGAACCTTCAAATAGTATCTGAGCAAGGTTACACCATTTTTTATAGTTATTTAATTTATGTTGATAAATTACGCATTCATATTTGATTCAATTCAAGATAAATCATTCTATAAATCTGAATGAACGATATCTTTTATTCCTCTTACATTTCTCGATTCACATCACAATAATGACCTTTTAATTTTAATTTTTATAAAATAAAAAAATGAGGAACTTATCCGGAGGAGTTTCTCTTTCTGCCTATAGAACACAAAAATACATGATGTGTACTAAAAACTAAACACTGTGTACTTAGCTTCTATGAACTGGTACGGGTTCACCAAACCACACTGTGTGAATTGAGTATACCTAAGTATTTATTACACTATGTTGACCAGAAATGAAAGGCATGTGGAAACTAAAATACACAGCGTGTATGTTGAATACACACGCCGTGTACTCCGATCCGGCCTAGGTGAAGCTGTGTACTAGGAGAAGCAATGTACTGTGTAAACGGGATTTCCAGACCGATAACCGCATAATAAAAAAGTACACTCCGTACAAGATTATTATACATTCTGTGTACTCCAAAATTTCCAAATTATAGAAAACATGCCAAATCCCCGACATGTACTTTGGATAAAGGGTGAAAAAAATACACGCCATTTAATATAGCCTATACATCGTGTACATTCCAGAAATTGAATTTCACCAGGTTTCCTCCCAAGTATAAAGACCCTTACAAGGAATGTGGATGAGTAGAATCTCACGGAAATTCAGAAAGGAATTTAAGATAAAAAATTGATTAATTATAAGATCATAATTAATTTAATTCAAGCACGTCTTATCTTAAATAAAAGAATTATTAAAAAAAAATTGAATACTAAAAATGAGTAAATGTCATTGCATGCTATGGATGATCATGATCTAGAACAACGACCCTTTGTATGTGTATGGTTTCATTTAAATTTATTTAATTTAAATTCATTGGACTGCGAGCCTTATTCCAATAAAATGTAGGGCATGTGTGCCCATGGTTTCTTTAATGTAAACCCCATGTAATGGAGGATCTCCCAAGCTAGAGGAGACGGTTCAAAATCCGAAGCTGAGGCAAAACCGACCCAAGAAGATACAAAGGTGGATAGGTGGGAGCTACAGAACACGAACCATCAGGTTCAAGATGTTTTTCCCTAGGTCAGGGTTTTCTTATCAAAACCGCTAGATAATCTAACCAATAGAACCTCATGATAATGCCATCTTATTTTATTTCTGTATGATTTCATGGTTTATTTATTATGTATGTGTTTTCGAGATTACATAATTAATAAAATAAATAAGCATGCAAATATGGAATAAAATAAAAACCGGACTATTCGTAAACATTATCAGAACACGGTTAATCACTTAAGAAATCCTCACTTAATATTAACAATCATGTGTTAATGAAAAACTATGCATAAAAATAAAATCCCGATAATACCATATTGAGTCATAAAAATCCTTCTGTTACTTGATTAAGGACAAGACTCAATAAAACTATGTGTTTGACCAACACTTTTTGGGAAACATAATTTTATAAAGGAATCTCTTAGGAAAGTTTTGGGTTGACTTAAACAAATTAAATCAAGAGGAGTAGACCTTCCTAGACTTGTTGTAAAATGGAGTCAGGTGTTGATGAAATCCATGTCAGGATTTCAGGATTGGGGAGTCCACTCAACAGATCAAGGAACTGTAAGCTCACAGTTGGCAAAGAACTGCCTACCTAAATACCTTCTAATAGCTTGATCAACCCTTGTTGGGGTTATGCGAAGGGGAATATGGATCATTTCCACTAGAATGTCAAATCAACTATACATTTCGAGTTCAATGGTGAGTCCCATTGGGACGTGATAAAATAGTGGGAGACTTAATAAAATATATTATTTCTCATGAAATGTAATCAAAAGGTACTGATAAATCTTCTATTTTAATTTTTAGAATCAATATGAAAAACTCATCAACCACATTTTCTCTATGATCAATTTTGGATAAAGATAATATCCGCACCGGTATTAACATTCAAGAATGGTTTAGGCACCATTGGGTTATCCTATTCCATGAACAAAAGTTTTACATACTAGAGTCCTTAGTTCCTAATTTACCTTCCCAATGGGTTAGTGATGAAGATTTTCTAGTCTATGATCAACATTTGAATGATGCAATCGACGTTCAATGTTTGATGGTATCATAATTATCTAGTTAGCTCATGAATTCTTATGAAGACATGGATGCCTATATCATGCTTGAGCACCTCCATGGTCTATACCCGGATAGAGAAAGACATGAAATGTTTTAGATATCCAAGGCTCTATTTCAAAGAAATCTTGGAGAGGGTTCCCCAGCTGGGCCTCATGTAGTTAAGCTCATTGGATACATTGAGCTGTTGGAGGTTCTAGGTTTTAAACTCTCTGAAGAACTGGGTACCGATCTCATTCTTGCATCACTCCACCAGAGCTTCTCTAAATTTGTTGTAAATTTCAACATGAATAACATTGAGAAGTCTCTATCTGATCTCATTATCCTTATTCACCTAGTTGATAATGATATGAAGCATGAAAAGCCGTCTATACTTATGTTAATTAAAAGGAAAGGAAAGGAAAAGATCTTTAATACCAAAGATTCTTCAAGGAATTCCAAGAAAATGATGATAAAAGGAGAGGCAAGAGAACATGAGTTTGTTTGTATCGCATGTGGTAAGAAGGTCCACTAGATGAAAAATTGCACCCAGCTGAGTAAGCAAGGGGAAGATTTAGATGTGTTAGTTATTGAATGCAATCTATCTGTTTCAACCAATTGGGAATTAGATACTACATGTGGTGAATGCATCTATATCCAAATAGAGGATCCAAGTATATTTAGAAAGATTGGCCGAGGTGAGGTGGACCTGCGAGCAACCAACAGAGCTAGACTCGCTACTGTAGTTGTTAGAAACTACCACCTCACATTGCCTATTTGGATGGTCTTGATATTAAAAGGATGTTATTATGTACCCTCTACAACCAAAAACATTATTTTAGTATCCAAATTAGATATTGGTGGATTCATCTTCAAATTTGGAAATTAATGTCGCTACATTTATAAATATATAATTTTCTTTGGTAGGGAACATTTATGTAACAACCTTTATGTGTTAGACTACACAAACCAAGTAATTGAAATCAATGAAAAATTCAATTCACATGACTCATATAGCACCCAACTTTGGCATTACCGGCTAGGTCATTTTAATGAGAAATTTTTGACAAAATTACATCAAGATGGGTGTTTAGATTCTTTTGAACTAAAACCATCTGGTGTATGTCATGTGTGTCTACATGGAAAAATGACCAAAGCCCCATTTAGTGGGAAAGGTGTCAGGGATAAAGAGATTCTAGAATTAGTTCACACAAATGTGTGTGGACCATTTCCAATTGAAGAAAGGGGTGAGTTCTTGTACTTCATAACTTTTACTGATGATTTTAGTAGATATGGATATATTTACTTAATGAGGTATAAGTCAGATTCTTTTGATCGGTTCAAAGAATACAAGAATGAAGAAGTGAACCATCTTGGTAAGAAGATTAAGAAAATCCGTTCAGACAGAGGAGGATAATATCTTAATCAGGACTTCATTGATTTCTTACGGTAGTTTGGGATTCTATCTCAACTCACTCATCCTTACACTCCTCATTGGAATTGTCTATGTGAATGGAGGAACCGCACCCTGTTGGACATGTTGAGATCAATGATGAGTCATGCGAGTCTTCCATTATCCTTTTTGGGATATGCATTGCAAACAACATACCACATACTAAACCATAAACCAACTAAATCGAAAAATGGTATTCCATATGAGTTATGGGGTGGACGCAAATCCATGTTATCAAATTTACATGTGTGGGGTAGAAAATCATTTGTTAAGGCCTCTTCGGGTAACTAAATTTCACCCCGAGGCACAAAGTATATCTTTATAGGATATCCCACAGAAACAAGGGTATATTACCTATAAAACCCCTCAGAAAAAAAGGTTACAGTGGCAAGACCCTCCATATTCCTTGAGAGGGAGAAATTCTCCAAAAGAGATAGTGGGAGTAAGATAGACTTTGATGAAGTCGAGGCTCAAGATACACAGGAGTTGGTACAAGAACATATTCCACAAAACCCCATGGATGGAAAATCTATTCTAGAGACACAAGAATTATGTTGGATCACGAGAGAGGTGAGATAAATAGAATGATATGGTTTTCTTGTCACCGAGGATGGTGACTCATTATTGGTTGACAATGATGATCCTCTAACCTTAAAGGAAGCAGTTGAAGGCACAGACATTGCCAAGTGGCCAGATGTAACACCCCAAGATTTCATAGTGTGTTATTTCTTCAAAATAATTCAATAACTTGCACTACATGCAACACCGAGTTCAATCACACCATGACTTACAAAAAAAAGCCATTCAAAAGAGGTTATGAATAGTATTATCTAAATTTTAAACTTTATATAATCCTTATAATTTTAGAATCCATATTATGAGTTTCTTAGACATAATTTAAGAACAAATTCATTTTCAGTATTGCACTTTTATCAACTTTTAATAGTGAACCCTTTTTAAATACAATATTTTAAACATTTTGACTAAATGGGGAAATCAATAATTTAAAATGAAACATCACAAGCTTCTACGGTACGCTTCTCTTTGAATAATGTGATAATGTGTGTTGTACGCAACACCGAGTTCTAACACACCATAACTAATCAAACTAGCCGTTATGAATAGTAATACCTACTTTTTGAAATTATATATATTTTATATTTGAAAATGGACTTCATTTTTGGATTCGGAATATCGAATTTAGCCTAAGGTGAAATTTTGGTACATTTCGGATAACTTTCATATTTTGATGAATAGTGAAAATTACTAAGTTTTAATTAAAAACAACTTTTTTAATCAAAATAATTAATAGTGATAAATTATGAATTTGAGTGGTTTTAAAGTATATTTAGAATATATTTTTACCATTTAATATAATGTTGGTCATTGGACATAATTTTACAATTAAACCGAACATAAACGAGTGTCAATCTTTTGATAGTTATTATCTCTTAAAAACACGCTTTTTGTTTTGACAGCGGGAATTAATTTTAAATTAATTTCTGCCACTTCTGTGTTTAGAATTTAGGAAAATGGATTCCATAGTTGGAATCAGGATGTTCAAATTGTGTAAATAGGTAACTTTTATTTTTAGACATTTTGAATAATTACTGCGGTAAATATTTTATTTACCATGGTTAAGGGTAAATCCGGTAAATAAGGGTTAAACAAATAATATTATAATAATACTAAATTACCCTAAAACGTGTCTTAACCATATTGGTTGATACATGGTCGACCATGGGAATCTTTGGGTCTATTTTGGGACCCCATGGATCCACTTGTAAGTGATAATGACACTTTATTTTAATTAAGTTAAAATTAATACAAAAATGACACAAGCATATATCTTTTAGAAAAACAATTGTTACATAGGGTTATATATGTTGGATTTTAGATTATAAATATTCATTAGAAATATAAAAATATTTCCTACATAATGATATTTTATTTATAATTTTTAGACATTAAATAATTTATTTTATTTATGACACAATGATGATGCAGTAATTACTATAATAGTGAAAAATTAAAATAATTGATATTATAAATACCCAAATAAATATAATATGAAACTTTTAATGAATTAAACTAATTTTATAGGATAATATGATATATTAGTATTTATTTAATTGACTTTGTTTGAAGTAATCAATCTGTTATGAGTTTCACAAAAATCAACTATTGAATAGTGTCAAAATTGACATAAAAGAGTTCTTAAAACAAATATTATATTATTAATTGATATTAAATTCCTAAAAATCTAAGGTTCGGCCAAGAGACTTATATCATAATAGTTTCATCATTAATGTACCACTTGGGGGTCGCTTGGATGTATATAGTAAGTTTATTAACCATATTATATAAAAATACAAAGAGACATTGTAAAAGTGAAACTAATTAACTTAGAGTTAATACTTAAAGATAAGGTTAATATAATTACCCAAACCTGTCTAAATTCTATTGGTTGAGTGGTTTTAGACCTATCCCCAACTTAACCTTTGAATAATATGCTTTGGAGCCATTAGAAACCGAATATGAATTTATTATAAATTAATATTTCTAGCTTTTCCAAAGGTGCCCCTCACCCCTCTTATAAAAGGGCACTCCTCCTTCTCATTTCTTCACACCTTCAAAGCCTTTTGGTTCGGCCAAACTCTGCCCAAATACTCTCCCAACATCCCTCACTACAACCTAGAGGCCTTAGTTTGATCAGAAATCCAACCTAAGGAGCCCTTTTGATCAAATCAAAAGGAAGAACCCGAAGAAGAGGTAATGATTTCACCACCCTTCTCCAAGTTCATTTCTTCTTCCACTTCTTTTCCTTAGTTCTTACCATTCTAAAATAATAACTCCAGTATCTCACATATACTGTGATGTTATTATAAATATGGTACAACCATATTCAGTATTCTATCCACCCTTTGAATAACATGTCACCATACGTGCGTACGTACGGCTTACCGTCTCCACGTCGTGGTGTAATTGTTATTCAATATATTATTATTTGGATGGGTATAATAATGATGTGTAACTCATGTAAATATTAAATATAACATGTTAATTATTCTGTATTTATGATATACCATCCATTTATATATTATTTTAATATCAAAAGAATGATATTGCCGCTCGTGCGTACGTACGGACTACCGTCTCCACGAACGCGATGAGATTCATTCTCCATCGTATCCATTCAAGTATAATTATCATTTGATGATTTAAAAATGATGTTTAAGGACTAGATATCATTCTGGATATGAATAAGATACAACAACCATGGCTTATGTAACAAAACATATAAAATAAAATGAGTAAGTTAACTCCCGAAACGACGATAATTCTATGATATTATTAACAAATCAATGTTAAAAGATCATATATGATATCATATTATTATATATGATTCTTGTATAATTTAATAACAACTATTTCACCATTATACAGGAGGTTAACCTACCCCAACCACGGAAAAGTACAAGGTAAGGGTTATTTCACAATCTCTTCATTATCTGAGGTTGTATTATACGTAATAATCTACTGGGATCTCTTTATCATCACATCCATGTTTCTTCGAAAAGTATTTCAAAACATTTTTACTATTTACAAGAATATGGGTTAAAGTCATTTATACCCTTGTTTGACTATTTATAAGAGGTTTATAAAGGAATCCTTCCGTCGTTTTCAAAACAAGGTCATTTTTAACCTTTTCGACAGAATTGAGGTAAGAATGTTTTTTTAACTTATACGGCGGGTGCGGTTATTTTCCGCCGTTATAAAATCGTCGAAGCTTTCCATACAAGCTTATAAGAATATTTTCAAAGAAAATGTTTTATTTTATATGGACCTTAAATGATTTCAAAATAAAAGGAGATACTTCTTTAAAAATAATTTCGATTTCATCTATGTCAACATCCTTTGATGGATTTTAAGATTATTTGAAGTTGATTTATTATGATACAAAACTTCTATATTGTATTGAAGGTTTTGTGATATGTTTGACTGTGGATGTGCTATTTTTATACCATTCATAGATTATGGTGAAATTATTTACATTTCGTATGCTAGTTTTAATACGAATGTTTATGTTATGTTTAAACCTTTTCATATGGGAATGCATTGGACTTAATAAGTGACAGGTGGAGCCCGCTATAGCTCCTCGATGCATCGGTAGGTCTCATGAGACAAACTAGTGTCTTGGCACAAGGCCTTGAAAAAATCTTATTTGTAGTCTTGGCACGAGGCCTTGGCTATGTGGTTATGATAGTCTGGCATTATGCATTCCAACATTATGAAAGTGGTTATTGATTTTTGCATGTGATTATTCGATTAGTAGAATATCCATGTGAATAAGTAAATGGAATTATTTCATTTTATTTATGCCATACCATGTTGAAAGTTAATATTTAAAAGGCTTTTGTTTTAGTTATACATTGCCTTAAATGTTTATTCTTATTTATGAAAGTTTCCGCTATATTGTTATCCTTACTGGGCATTTGAGCACACCCCTTTTCTATGTTTTATCTTTCCCAGGATGTGAAGAAGTAAGTTATGAATGACCTGCATGGATTTTATGAGGGGTTAATAGTGTGGATTGTGGAAACATTATGTTGTTGTAGTAGTTTTTCATTTTATGATGTAATGTAAAAATTGTGAATATATCTAGTGTTTCCAAGGATACTAAACCAATCAGTCTTTCGAGATTTGATCTTTCTTGTGATCATGACAATGTTATGTAATTAATGCACCGACTCTGGGTAACTGGGGTCGGGGCGTTACAGTTGGTATCAGAGGTAGTTTAGTACAAACCTTGGAAACTAGATTTAGACAAACTCTGATTAGAGCATGTAGACCTAAGATGAACTTTGAGGATTAGTATAGAATAACTTCCTAGAAATTTTGGTATTGTATAGATTTTGTGAGTTTTACGAGAAATACATCCCTGTCTGGATACGAGCAGGTAGAGGCGGCTCTGGCACAGATGTACCTAGGGTTAAAACCCGAAAACACCGCTTTGAGCTAGACTCGAACGGGAACTGGTGCACGACAACGGGCCTTGCTGCACTCTTGGTTACGACACTCCCGGGGGATATGCTTAGGATAACTCTCATTTTCTTTACAAATCATTATGAAGGGTTTATGAGTATATACTTCCTCAAAGAAAACATTTTTATGATTATGGATTATATCCATAAATAGTTTAATTTATGGTAAGTGTTTTATAAGTATGGGATTATGTATTTTGATTCATAAACTGATATAGTTTATGCCATTGTTTAGAAATGGCGCCCAGTAGAAGGAATGAGAACTCCAGAAATACACATGATTCAAAGAGAAGGAAGGATCATATCTTTCATGGTCTTAAGCTAGAATTTATAAGAGAAATAGTCTCCCATGTATTATCATCATATGAAGAAATAATATCATGTGTTGATAAGATAAGTAAAGAGTTTATTGAGTCTTATGGATTTTAAGGGAATCAAGAGAAGAAAAGGATGGAAGAGAGAAAGATGGATAAAGGGAAAAGGGAAAAGAAGAATTTTCCCATATGTGGTAACTGTGGAAAGAAACACCCTGGAACTTTCCTGAAAGGAATGGGAGTTTGTTATAAGTGTGGAGGAAAAGGGCACAAAGTACGTGACTGCAAGGGTAAGAAAATGGTTTTAAATGTACAATGCTTCATTTGCAAGGAGTTTTGACACTACGCGAACCTATGTCCCAGTCATCAGACTATGCCGCAAATGGTGTTATTGGATAATAATAAAGTTATGATACTACCACAGATGAAGAGGAATGATTAGAGTTCTTATGTTGATTATGTCAATTGAGTGTTGTATCAACAATGTACTTGTTACAATAATCATGGAGTATATAAGGATTGTACTGCAATACTATTTCATTAAGGACATGAGATTGTGTGGAACAAAGAAAAGTGACTCAATAGCAGGATAAATTTTTGGAAAATATATGGTTGAGAGAATGATAAACCATAATATAGTTCTGATACCGAGGTAGTGATTTTCGAATAATACATGATTATTTTGGAAAAAATATATTGGATATTCTTGATTACCTTGGAACTGAATAATGATTTGTATATTCCATCATTTTTGGGGTTTAAAACATTTTTGGATTGATGAAGTATATCCAGCATTCTATATGGAATAGGGGAGCATAAATGTAATCAATAAGGAATATGGTAATACATGATGAAGGTATTCATATGCTATTACGGGGTAAAAAGGATCTATATTATGTTTACCTTCCTTATAAATGTTAGACTATGAGTTTGGACAGTAGTATTTTGGATAGTTCTAGTTTGGATTATTTTGGATTGCCATAAAAGGACAACCCGGAGGTCGGGCGGCAACCTGTCGCGTCCAGCAAGGCTTCGAGACTCGAACCCTCAACCGAAGGGCGACAAGGGTGTATCACCTACCACTGGCCCACGAGATGTCCTGGATTAAGTAATTTAGTTTTTATTAAAAGATCTTGTAGATGAATTATAAATTCCTTTATTTTGGAACCCTATACGAATAGTGTAAATAGAATTTTTTTACATTCTATTATCTTTTAGAGTGAAAGATGAGTTTGTGGTAGAAATTTATTAATGGATAAAACTCTAATTATAAAGTAAGTATATCTCCTTATGATCTTAGCCAATCTCATAAATAAATTCCTCAATATTAGGAAAAGCAACTTAGAACAAAAATGTTTTCCTAGATGGTACCTTAAATCATCACTAATTTATGGATTTGGGATTGTTGGCCTTTTCATAGCCATGTTCTCTACCACTCTCCATCAGATAATTGATGGTTAGATTTTTCTTCCATATCCATATTTTCCTACATGGAACCCTAGTATGAGTTATTTTCGGTAATCTTCATACTTTCAACTCTTTATTTTAAATAGAGGCCTCCTTAATTCATTTTTCGATGTGGGGTTTCAACTAAGATATTTTGAAACGTCAAAAATGTGTAATCCCAATATCCTATGTTTTGTTGAACCGATGGTATTTCAAATCATCATAGATTGATGAATTTAAGGACCTCAATTTTATACTTGTTTGTGATTGATGACCTCAATAACTACCTATAAATATTTACGTTTTTCCTCCGATTATATGTCTCCAATTTCCACCAATGTTCTCCTAATCGAGATCATAATTTGGTGGTGACCCTTTGATTTCTCTTTTCCTCATATTAAGACTAAATTTTAGTAACCCAATTTCCGATGTGGGTTTTCCCACAAATATATTTTCTACTTTCAACCTTTTATTTTCGAAGAACAATTTCAAATTGCGAGGACGCAATTTATTGAAGGAGGGGAGAATGTAACACCCCAAGATTTCATAGTGTGTTATTTCTTCAAAATAATTCAATAACTTGCACTACATGCAACACCGAGTTCAATCACACCATGACTTACAAAAAAAAATCCATTCAAAAGAGGTTATGAATAGTATTATCTAAATTTTAAACTTTATATAATCCTTATAATTTTAGAATCCATATTATGAGTTTCTTAGACATAATTTAAGAACAAATTCATTTTCAGTATTGCACTTTTATCAACTTTTAATAGTGAACCCTTTTTAAATACAATATTTTAAACATTTTGACTAAATGGGGAAATCAATAATTTAAAATGAAACATCACAAGCTTCTACGGTACGCTTCTCTTTGAATAATGTGATAATGTGTGTTGTACGCAACACCGAGTTCTAACACACCATAACTAATCAAACTAGCCGTTATGAATAGTAATACCTACTTTTTGAAATTATATATATTTTATATTTGAAAATGGACTTCATTTTTGGATTCGGAATATCGAATTTAGCCTAAGGTGAAATTTTGGTACATTTCGGATAACTTTCATATTTTGATGAATAGTGAAAATTACTAAGTTTTAATTAAAAACAACTTTTTTAATCAAAATAATTAATAGTGATAAATTATGAATTTGAGTGGTTTTAAAGTATATTTAGAATATATTTTTACCATTTAATATAATGTTGGTCATTGGACATAATTTTACAATTAAACCGAACATAAACGAGTGTCAATCTTTTGATAGTTATTATCTCTTAAAAACACGCTTTTTGTTTTGACAGCGGGAATTAATTTTAAATTAATTTCTGCCACTTCTGTGTTTAGAATTTAGGAAAATGGATTCCATATTTGGAATCAGGATGTTCAAATTGTGTAAATAGGTAACTTTTATTTTTAGACATTTTGAATAATTACTGCGGTAAATATTTTATTTACCATGGTTAAGGGTAAATCCGGTAAATAAGGGTTAAAAAAATAATATTATAATAATACTAAATTACCCTAAAACGTGTCTTAACCATATTGGTTGATACATGGTCGACCATGGGAATCTTTGGGTCTATTTTGGGACCCCATGGATCCACTTGTAAGTGATAATGACACTTTATTTTAATTAAGTTAAAATTAATACAAAAATGACACAAGCATATATCTTTTAGAAAAACAATTGTTACATAGGGTTATATATGTTGGATTTTAGATTATAAATATTCATTAGAAATATAAAAATATTTCCTACATAATGATATTTTATTTATAATTTTTAGACATTAAATAATTTATTTTATTTATGACACAATGATGATGCAGTAATTACTATAATAGTGCAAAATTAAAATAATTGATATTATAAATACCCAAATAAATATAATATGAAACTTTTAATGAATTAAACTAATTTTCTAGGATAATATGATATATTAGTATTGATTTAATTGACTTTGTTTGAAGTAATCAATCTTTTATGAGTTTCACAAAAAACAACTATTGAATAGTGTCAAAATTGACATAAAAGAGTTCTTAAAACAAATATTGTATTATTAATTGATATTAAATTCCTAAAAATCTAAGGTTCGGCCAAGAGACTTATATCATGATAGTTTCATCATTAATGTACCACTTGGGGGTCTCTTGGATGTATATAGTAAGTTTATTAACCATATTATATAAAAATACAAAGAGACATTGTAAAAGTGAAACTAATTAACTTAGAGTTAATACTTAAAGATAAGGTTAATATAATTACCCAACCCTGTCTAAATTCTATTGGTTGAGTGGTTTTAGACCTATCCCCACCTTAACCTTTGAATAATATTCTTTGGAGCCATTAGAAACCGAATATGAATTTATTATAAATTAATATTTCTAGCTTTTCCAAAGGTGCCCCTCACCCCTCTTATAAAAGGGCACTCCTCCTTCTCATTTCTTCACACCTTCAAAGCCTTTTGGTTCGGCAAAACTCTTCCCAAATACTCTCCCAACATCCCTCACTACAACCTAGAGGCCTTAGTGTGATCAGAAATCCAACCTAAGGAGCCCTTTTGATCAAATCAAAAGGAAGAACCCGAAGAAGAGGTAATGATTTCACCACCCTTCTCCAAGTTCATTTCTTCTTCCACTTCTTTTCCTTTGTTCTTACCATTCTAAAATAATAACTCCAGTATCTCACATATACTGTGATGTTATTATAAATATGGTACAACCATATTCAGTATTCTATCCACCCTTTGAATAACATGTCACCATACGTGCGTACGTACGGCTTACCGTCTCCACGTCGTGGTGTAATTGTTATTCAATATATTATTATTTGGATGGGTATAATAATGATGTGTAACTCATGTAAATATTAAATATAACATGTTAATTATTCTGTATATATGATATACCATCCATTTATATATTATTTTAATATCAAAAGAATGATATTGTCGCTCGTGCATACGTACGGACTACCGTCTCCACGAACGCGATGAGATTCATTCTCCATCGTATCCATTCAAGTATAATTATCATTTGATGATTTAAAAATGATGTTTAAGGACTAGATATCATTCTGGTTATGAATAAGATACAACAACCATGGCTTATGTAACAAAACATATAAAATAAAATGAGTAAGTTAACTCCCGAAACGACGATAATTCTATGATATTATTAACAAATCAATGTTAAAAGATCATATATGATATCATATTATTATATATGATTCTTGTATAATTTAATAACAACTATTTCACCATTATAAAGGAGGTTAACCTACCCCAACCAAGGAAAAGTACAAGGTAAGGGTTATTTCACAATCTCTTCATTATCTGAGGTTGTATTATACGTAATAATCTACTGGGATCTCTTTATCATCACATCCATGTTTCTTCGAAAAGTATTTCAAAACATTTTTACTATTTACAAGAATATGGGTTAAAGTAATTTATACCCTTGTTTGACTATTTATAAGAGGTTTATAAAGGAATCCTTCCGTCGTTTTCAAAACAAGGTCCTTTTTAACCTTTTCGACAGAATTGAGGTAAGAATGTTTTTTTAACTTATACGGCGGGTGCGGTTATTTTCCGCCGTTATAAAATCGTCGAAGATTTCCATACAAGCTTATAAGAATATTTTCAAAGAAAATGTTTTATTTTATATGGACCTTAAATGATTTCAAAATAAAAGGAGATACTTCTTTAAAAATAATTTCGATTTCATCTATGTCAACATCCTTTGATGGATTTTAAGATTATTTGAAGTTGATTTATTATGATACAAAACTTCTATATTGTATTGAAGGTTTTGTGATATGTTTGACTGTGGATGTGCTATTTTTATACCATTCATAGATTATGGTGAAATTATTGACATTTTGTATGCTAGTTTTAATACGAATGTTTATGTTATGTTTAAACCTTTTCATATGGGAATGCATTGGACTTAATAAGTGACGGGTGGAGCCCGCTATAGCTCCTCGATGCATCGGTAGGTCTCATGAGACAAACTAGTGTCTTGGCACAAGGCCTTGACAAAATCTTATTTGTAGTCTTGGCACGAGGCCTTGGCTATGTGGTTATGATAGTCTGGCATTATGCATTCCAACATTATGAAAGTGGTTATTGATTTTTGCATGTGATTATTCGATTAGTAGAATATCCATGTGAATAAGTAAATGGAATTATTTCATTTTATTTATGCCATACCATGTTGAAAGTTAATATTTAAAAGGCTTTTGTTTTAGTTATACATTGCCTTAAATGTTTATTCTTATTTATGAAAGTTTCCGCTATATTGTTATCCTTACTGGGCATTTGAGCACACCCCTTTTCTATGTTTTATCTTTCCCAGGATGTGAAGAAGTAAGTTATGAATGACCTGCATGGATTTTATGAGGGGTTAATAGTGTGGATTGTGGAAACATTATGTTGTTGTAGTAGTTTTTCATTTTATGATGTAATGTAAAAATTGTGAATATATCTAGTGTTTCCAAGGCTACTAAACCAATCGGTCTTTCGAGATTTGATCTTTCTTGTGATCATGACAATGTTATGTAATTAATGCACCGACTCTGGGTAACTGGGGTCGGGGCGTTACACCAGAAGCCATGAATTATGAAATGGATTCCATGTACCAAAACCAAGCTTGGATTTCGGTAGATCCTCCAGTTGATGTAAAGCATGTAGCTAATAAATGGGTATTCAAGAACAAACTGGATATGTAGGGACATGTAATCGCCTATAAGGCACGACTGGTTGCAAAAAATTTTAGACAGTGTCCAAGAATTGACTATGATGAATCCTTTTCACCAGTTGCGATGATGAAATCCATAAGAATCCTATTGGAAATTGCCACTTACCATGACTATGAAATTTAAAAAATGGATGTCAAAATGACATTCCTTAAGAGGAACCTCCAGGAAGATGTCTACATGACAAAACCTGAAGGGTTTGTGACTCCAAAGGATTCCAAAAAGGTATGCAGGTTGCAGAAATCCATTTATGGATTAAATCAAGCATCAAGGTCATGGAACATTCATTTTGATAAAGTCGTAACGGAATTTGGATTTGTTAAGAACAAATGTGATCCTTGTGTCTACAAACAGATTAGTGGAAGTGTAGTTTTTTTTCCTAATAGCATATGTTGATGACATATTACTAATTGGAAACGAAGTACCTATCTTACAGTCAGTTAAGTCATAGTTGGATAAATGATTCTCTATGAAATACTTGGCCAAGGCAGCATATATTCTAGGGATAAAGATATATCATGATAAATCCTAGAGGATGTTGGGCTTGAGTCAAAGTACCTACACTGACAATATACTAAAGAGATTTAGTATGGAACAGTCCAGGAGGGGATTGTTTCCAGTGTCACATGGAATTCATCTTTCCAGGAATATGTGTCCTCAAACACATGAAGAAAAAATGAAAATGGAAGGGATCCCTTACGCACCCACTATTGGGTCGGTCATGAATGTTATGCTATGTACAAGGCTAGATATTGATTATATATTATGTGTGGTAGGCAGATATCAAGATGATCTAGGTGACTGCATTTAGATGGCAGTCAAGACTATCCTTAAGTATCTGAGGCGTACTAAGGATATGTTTATGGTTTATGGAGGAGATGAGGAACTAGTCATCAGAGGAAATGTAGATGCTAGTTTCCAGACTGATCTAGATGACATGATGTCGCTGACTGGTTACATCTTCAGTTTGAATGGAGGTGCAGTGATCTGGAAGAGCTCAAAGAAAGGTGTGGTGGCAGATTCTACGGTAGAGTCTGAGTATATCACAGCTTCTGAGGATGCTAAATAAGTAGTATGGATGCGAAGCTTCATCCAAGAGCGAGATGTAGCACCTAGCAGTAAAGATCCTATCACTCTTTATTGTGATAAAACTGCAGCGGTGACACTTGAAAATGATCCATGGTTACATTAGTAAACAAAGCACATACTTCAGAAGTATCATCTCTTGAGGGATTTTTCTCAGAGAGGTGAAGTTGCAGTGAGAAGTATTTCCACGGAAGACAATATGGGGGACCCCTTGACTAAAGCCTTGACTCAATAGAAACATGATCATCATTTGAGGTCTAGTGGACTAAATTTCATTGGCAGTTGGCTCTTTACTAAGTGGGAGTTTTTCAGAGTTGGTGTCCTGAGAACCAACTGTTTGTACTTTGATTACATTAATGTACACTTTTTATATTTGTTCATTATTCTGCATGACTATAATATAAAAATGTCCTGGAATATTTGTTACATTAATAAATTCATGGAAGATCTCTACTATGATGAGAACCTTGAAAATCTATAATAATATACTTAAATAAAGTTCTACAGTTGGATGACATACTATTATAGGACAAATAGTATATAGACTGTTATGTGCGAGTACTCGTTAGAAGACAAGACTCTCTCTCATGGAGTTCACACTTGGTAATCTCCAATATGGGAGATTATGAGAACAAACCCACTAGTAGTAATTCGGCATGTCTTGGTGTTATCAAACATTACTATATACGAGCGTGTGTAATGGTCCTTAGATTGGATGATTATCATTAACTCATGTTGTGACTCACACACTTAGATTAGCTGACGAAAACCATCACAAAAATAGTTGGCGGGAAGTAAGGTACTTTGGGCGCATCACGGATGACATGTTGTTTATGGATAAGTCAAGGAAGGATTTGTCCATTCCATATTTATGGAATTAGATATCTCGGGCCCTTTGATTGAAATAGAACTATCACTCAAATTCCTTGGCCATGGTGTAATGATGAGTTTATTTATGGAAGTCAAAGAATGAAATATCAAGCATATAGGTTTATGACACTGTAATGAATCCTTCTTGATGAGATATTGTGACGAAGAAATTGTATTACACGATAATCATTTGTATGAGGTGACATGTCAATGCGGCCTCAACTTCTTTCTCTTGGGTGCCTTGACCCGCTGCTAGATAGTAATCTTGGACTATAGGCAAACCCGCCAAATTCCAACGAGAAAGAGGCCTATAGGGTCACACACTAAGTGTATCCAAGTATCTCAAGTAGAATAAAGATTATTCCAGTACATGGTTTAATAATTTTTCAAGGAATCCTAAATCATTTTTAAGATGAAGGAAGAATAAAATGAAAACATGATATACACACCGTGTATTAATGATTACACACCGTGTAGTTTTCATTTTGGAAAGGAAATGAAAAATAAGTACACACCGTGTATTAATGATTACACACCGTGTAGTTTTATGAAAAATAATTACACACTATGTATTAATGATTACATGCTATGTAGTTTTTCCTATCGGGATTTTGAGGAAATAATATTGTTTTATTAAATGATATTTATTATAATCAGGATGGGTGCATGTCAAGGAATAAATTATTCGGTATGGGGGGTTTTCAATAAGAGTTAAAGAAATATATAAAACATATAATGCATTTATTTATTGTCATAACTTTATAACCGCAATCTTGATTATAAATATCCTCACAACCCCAACACATTTCTTAAGAATTTTTGTGCACAACAATTCTTGTAGAATTCTCTCAAGAATTAAAGAACTCATTTCTCCAAGAATGCTCTAAAGACCGAGAGAGGTCCCCCTCCATCGAATCAAGAAGATCTAAGGCGGACAACACCTGCAAAGGTTTCTCCATGATATCACCCAGAGAATTCTTTGGTGACGTCCAGAGATATGTGGTGCATGTTTGGATCACCGCTAGAGGAAGTCTATCCTTGGATTCTATGAGGAAATAACAAATCTCATCATAACGTGATCAGAAATATCAACAAAGAAAGAAAGCCATAAAAGTTACTTCTTGTCAATTAATTAAATTAATTATAATCAACCTTTGATGATCCATGTTTGTGGTTCCGGGACTATTCTTCTTATTTTTCTATTTATGTGATTCAATCAGTGGAGTTTTGTGTTTATTGTTGTCTTGATACTGGATTAATCATTGCTAATGAAAAAAATCCATGTGGGCACATCGACCCATGAGCTTTCACTGCACCCAAAACCTTCACTATCTACCAACTGAAAACAATAAGACAAAGGAAAAAAATACCACCTCTGATACCACTTTGTAACATCCCGACCTGGCTCACCTATAAGATGGAGGCTGGACCATTGGGTTACATGACCTCAAGGGCATCTCCCCAAATTCCAGAGGCTGCCGACTAGCAGCGAGGGCCTTTTTATGTCTGAGGGGGAGACTATTCCCTAATAGGTAATAGCTATTACCACAGGGGAAGTAAACAATAATTAATAATAATTTTCAGAAGCATATAAATTAACAAACTACAATATATGCAATATAAATAATCCAACTGAATAATACTTTAGTGTGGAAGCTCACAAAATGATGTAATGCCATGATTTATGTCTAAACTAAAATTATAGAAAACAAAACCCAAGAATGATATAAACTAAAATGAAAAGAAACAAAGTGTGACAACCAAACCATGAGCAAGGCTCGGTCCTCTGCCCTAGTCACCATCATAAGCAGCACCAATAATTCAAGAATCGGAAGTGGCACGCTTCCCTTTGTCAATACCTGCAATCGTATAATCTACTCGGGTATCAACGATTCCCAAGCAGGGTGTGAGATAAAATCCCAGTAGGCCGGCACACGTGGTTTCTAAACCATTCCATTTTGTGAAATAATAAAATGAATTGTGCCATTATATAACAATTGCAGATAATTTATTAAGTTCAATGAAATAAATAACTCGGCAAGCGGCACCTGTGCCTAATCACCAGCTTCGGCCTAAGACGAATGTCTAAAAGGAGTACCTGTTAGTAGAATACACATATGCATATATATTAATCCTTGAAGAGTAAGGTAAAATAAGGAACATGCATACCTCTAAGCTTGTGATTTAACTTGGGGTCTAAGTCTTGTGTCAACCATGTGTGCTTCAACATACCAGAAATCACAAGAGACTGACAATGACATTAATATAAAAAATCAATGCATCATTACTAAATTTAAAGTTGAGAGTTAGAGTTTGAGCCCGTCCTGAAGGTATCACTACGGAACATCATCCAATTATCCAATACCATTGAGCCCGTCCAAGGAAATCTTTTGAAAGACCAAGTATCTCTTGTGGAATGTCTTTACTCTGAGTTTGTCTTGATTTTTCCAAAAGGGGTCGAGTGTCTTATGTGGCTGGCTTAGCCACATTACTAACAAATCTGTCTTGATGAGTGTAGAGACCCAAAGCATGACGTACATGGACAATACATTACTTTTGCGGAATACTTAATACATAACAAAAAAAAGACACACAAGGACCGTAATAGTTTAGTGTCTTTGGAAACTCGGAATATAAACTTCTAATCATGTTGAAATATCTTCAACAACTCCCATACGATCTTCCCCTTTTTGTTTCCTTACCTAAAACAATTATTTATTTCCTGAGGCAAATAAAACATAAAAAAGGTGAGCTCAAATGCTCAGTAAGGGCAAACATATATAACATAAAACAATCCATAAACATTTGGAAGCAAAAACTTAAACATGAAATTTAAACATCAAAATCTAGAGCAAAGACATAAATCGTGGAAGTATGTAAGGCATATTTCATAATAGAACATCAACCGTGATAAAATATAATGGGAATAAAACATGTAATTGTGGCAACCATTCAGCACATGTTATGATTTCCATAGTATCCAAGGAATTGCTGCCAAGACCATCTTAGTGGACAAAGTCCCTTTCTGAATCGAGTTCACTCCTCATTTCAGTCCGGTAACACTGAACCGGATTAACTTATCGTTCCAGCCATGTCTATCTCATGAGATATAAATCTTTACCAAATGCATTTGAGGTAGATATAGGTCCCACCCATCTCATAGTGAAATCATTCTTACTTGTTCCACAAAATAAACATACATCATTCATAATAACCCAATATATAAAATGGGTTTCATAAGCATCATCCCGTCATCACATAATCCATATAAAATAAATGGATATCATTTCATCTTTTGGTCATTGCTTAACCACCTATATACCATCATTTTATTCTTGGTATGAACTCCCTTTTACCCTCATCCTAGGCCTGGGATAATCAATCATGTACCCTCGTCTTTGGGCTTGGGATAATCACATGTGTTCCTTATAATATCATACAATTTTTACCATTACATAATGAATTCTAGGGAGATATAGGTCCCAAACATCTCATAATGAAATCATATATCTCTGTTATAAAATATCATACAAATTCATCATAACAAAACACATGAAAGTTTATTGGTATCGTAATCATTTCATCACATCACCACACATAAAATAAAAAGGTTATCATAATAATTCCATCATATCATAACCTATGAAATGAAATTTGTAACATGTAAATTTAAAAATATCATAACCTATACTGAAGAGACGTTCCACATAATCATTTCATCTTGTCATTACCTATGTAATGAAGTTGGTTTTATACAAATTTTAATATGGTATATCGTGTGGAATTGAAATGAGTTTCATATATATCATTCCACAAAAACATAAACCATTCATATAATAAAAATTAATGGTATCCTTGGATCATATCTCTATAAATACCTAAATTATATCCTCATTTTTATCATTTATGGAGGTGGATTTTGAAAGATCACTTGGAATTTTTTTATAGAAAATATCATTTGTTTGAATATAAATTTGTTAAACATAAAATATTTAAAAAATATTTCTACTAAAAATCGTTTCAAAAATTTTATATTATTCTTTAAAAATCACTTAAAACATTTCATGATGAATATATACATTACTCTTTCAAAATCAATGTTTAAAAATAAAAATATTTTCAAAAACTTATTCTTTGAAAATATAATAGAAAACATATAATGAATTATTTGAAAATAATTCAACACACTTTTTAAAATAAATAAATTTTTGAATTCCTTTTTATTGAAAATACTCTTAAACATAATTTGAAACAAGTTTTAATACATTTTAGGAAAACATTTATTTAGAATAAAAATGTTTATCCAATAGAATAGTCAAATAATATCAGATTTTTATAAAAACTATTTCTTAATTATAATTAGTGCTAGATTTTGTAAAATTTGTACAATTACATCAATATACCTGTAATAATACTAGGAGAGGAAAATTAAATAGAAATCATGAGATTTATATCATGATACTTCAACCGTGTATACATAATATTAAAAAAATTTGATAAACTGTGAGACTGTAGCATAAATTTATTTACCACATAACTAACACTGATTCATATGCCCCATGAAGTAATAAAATATAAAGAAACATATAATATCATGAGGATGAAAAAATTACTAATATTACATATCAATGTGGTCTTATATGCACCCCAAAAATGATATATCTGCATATCATAACACACATCTCAATAAAGGAATGTTGAAACAAAAATCCATTGATGGTTTGGTAACTTTTGAACTATAATAATAGTGAAATAGTTATAAAAAATTGATAATTAAATACCAATAATTTTTATTATAATCATAATAAAATACATTAATGTTAATAATTTACACCACATAGAATAAAGAAGTTGAGAATATACCATGCATCTCACAAATATAACCAAAATAAAAAATAACTTACTACTTGAATAACTTTTGAATATTAATACCCATGAATGGATAACTTAAATGGAAACCTTATTTATATTCTGGATAAATCATCTGATAGGTAATTATATAAACCACACAAAATAAATTGGTGTTGAATAATGAATATGTATCTCATAAATAAAAGTGGGATTGAAATCCCCTTTCTATAAGCCATGACTCCCATAATACTCATTAAAACATCCAATATAATAAATATAATTTTAATATTAATATATTATAGATCCATATTCTTGTGTATCATACCCTATATGATATTAATATGACCTTTTATTACACCTTTTTTAAAAATTCCATATCAATGTTGCCTTTTGAGTAAAAACTGCTCTGATATTCATATATGTTTTCATTTGTAATAACTTTTTTCACTTAAGGTAATTGTTATTTAATCATATATGGGATTATAAAAATTGTTGTATAACATATATATTAAGTATCTATTTATTTATAATAATCTATAAAATATATATATAATAAATGAAATACACCGTTAATGTAGACGGTGGGCTGTATGTACGCATGAAAGATGTTTCTTTTTTAAAGTCGTATTAATAGAAAGAAAATTAAATTATTTATATGATAAATAATAAATAATATTTATATTATATATATATAAATATATTTATTTTACACATTCTTAAAACATTCCATGTATATAGTGAATGAGTCACATCACTTCACTCAGTGGTGGTCCTCCGTACACACGAAAGAAGATATGTGTTATCACAAAATGGAAAGCTTGATGATGTGTGTGACATAAAAATTACATAATATTAATATCATAATAAATATAATATATATATTATATCAAACATACTAACAAAATTATTCAAAACATTGAAATGTGGAAATTGAAAAAGGAATGACTTTAGGTATCGAGGTGGTTGTCCACTGTACACACAAACAATAATTTCATAACCCATTTGACAGAAGTGTCTATGGTTTTAGATCATACCATTATTATATCAAATAATAACTATGTTGAATATTAATAGGATATTATAAATGCATGGTATAAAAATAATTGAAGGGTTTTTAGTAAGAAATAAAAGAAAACTGTTCGTTGATGAATGTTTCTTCTTCATATGGTATCTCCTTTTAGTATGGATCGCAGGCCTAACATGGTTGTAATTAATCACAAAGTAAGGATTATATTATTTTGGGATATAATTTTTGAAGTTATTTTTGATGATCATGGCCGATACAAATGGAATGAGAGTTGAGAATAAAGATGGTGAGTGAGATTTATTTTTATAGATGAGGAGGAGGGTCATTCTTATTAATTATCAAAAGTATTTATTATTGAGAGGTATCCATTAACTAATTTTGATATATAAATAGATTATAATTTATATTAGTGATTATTTGTCCAATAAAAATCATCACCACAAAAAAATTCATTTTTATAATGTTTAAAATTAATATAAATAATTCCATATTTTTACTATGTTGGTTTTGATTAAGGTATCTATTTTTTCAAACCAAGGTAATTAATCAGTTAAGAATAATTTAATTTTAGAATTATTAGAGTAATCAGACCATATAATTACAAATTATGAAATATAATTTATTGAATTAAAATCCTCTTTGTTATGGAAATTAATTTTAACATAAGTGCACATAATGTGCAAAAACCCCACTTTAACTGTAACTGTGATAACATCTTTTTTTATTTAGGGGTCAATATGTTCATTATAAAAGATAAATTTTCCATAAATACTCCTTAAATTATATTTATTAGAATTTAAAAATAACATGGAGGAGGATATGATTGTTAGTAATTTTATATTAGTTAATAAAATATCATTTATTATATAATAACATTAATGTCAATTATAAAATTATTTATTAAATTTTAATTTGAAAACACAAAGACTATAATGGAATTTAAATTCATTAAGTGAGAACCTATGTAACATGATATATTCCAATAAAAAAAATTAATGATGGTAATAATTCATTCAATTTACCATTCTATTAATATTTTTTTGGTCATTTATATTAGTTAATTATTAATTATAAATTTTTTTTTTCGTTGTTTCATAAGAATTTAATGTAATCATTTTTATATATAAAATAAAAAAAATCATCATTATAAAAAAATTTATTTTTCTTTAAAAATATTATTTACAACTGAATACATATTTTTTCCCTTATTCCAATGCATTATAAATATTAAAGGTGATGAAGGTTGATTTTTTTGTTTTTCTTTACATAACTTATTATATTGGTAATATTCAAGGAATAATGTCCAAATAACTAATAAAAATTAATCATATAGTGGAAAGGATGTGAATATTTACAAATTATGGATGTTGGAAAAGTTGGTAGGTCATTTTAAATATTATATTGTAATTCTAACTACTATGTAAACTTAGTTTTACCTTAATCATGTTGGCTAATATTAAGAATTTTTACTAATGACATTGGTAAAAAATTAAAATGGTCATATTATACATTATAAATATTTTTATTCCAAATATATAATAAATAAGTACAAATTCAATTCATATAAGTGACATAATATAATTTAATTTAGTCCCACAAATCTGATGAGAGATCAGGTTTTTATAGTGAAAATTTACAAATGTTTATAATGTTTTTATGTCCAAATTCAAAATGAAATTTACATAAATGAACTAAATTGGATTAATAAATGTGATGTAAGACTTTTTTTAATTTAAAAAAATCAAAATATATTATAATACTGTTTAAAATTTAAACAAGAAAAAAGAACTCTTAAATTAACATTCAATATTTTTCACTATTTGACAAAAAAAGTATAACTTATCAAAAAAATACAAATTCATGATAAGATAATTTTGAAATTACAATTTTAAAAACGATTTTTGTTTTTTCAATTAAATTTTCAAAAACTGGTAAAATTTTATTTTAATAATTTTTTGAAAATAATGAATAAAGAAAATTTTAGAAAATAGACAACTTTTCATAAAATATTTAATTTATTTATTATTATTATAATTTAATTTATTATTAATACATTACTATTAAACATTGGCAAACTATATATTTTCAAAATTTAGTTAATATTATTCAATTATGTCATTCAAATGACTAGAATAAAATTAATAGTAGATTGTAGGTTTGAAAAATTCGTTCTTGCATGTAATGCAAGAAATGGAAGGAACACATTATTTTGTATACAAAAAAATATGGCTATATATAATGGAAGATAAAATCAATGGTTCAGGTTTCAAATTCTTATAATGGTGTTTCATTTAATGATTTCTTAACATTGTTTAACATGAAATTAAATCCATTAAAAATTATTTATTCAAAAACAATTATTCATAAAAAAATAAGTGTGTTATAATTACCACCCCATGAAAAGAATTTAGATATAAAATTTCATATGCTTCATCAAATTTTTAATAAATTAAATTTTCATTCATATAAACCCCCTTATTAAAAAATATTAAAAAAACAATATTTATAATTTGAATGTTGGAAACATGGTGATTACCGAAATTAAATCAAAATTATGTTTCTATAAAAGAGAATATAGGCAGGATGCTAAAATTTTGACATGGAATAAAACTGTAAGTAATTATATAGAGTGATAGATATTACCAATAAAAATAATTTTTGTGATATATATAATGATAATGATCACCAAAACATAAATATATTCTGATATAGGGTGCCATTTTATTCCTCTAAAATGAATGTACTAGGAAAAATTTATGTGATTATATTTATTTTCTAATTTTTATGAATTTATATGAGAAGATATATTTACATAATTTCATTTTATTTCATTGGTGAAATCATACAATCAGGTTTTCCCTTCATAATTATAAATTTCATATCACATTATATTAAATAAATCTAGACTTGTTTAGAATGAAGCAGCAATAGATCATAAGATCCTTAGATATTATGATAGTTAATTCTGTATATATTTCATTATAATCAATGGAAAAAGGATAGAATTGGTTTATCCAATATTAATAAATCTTAACATGGTGAAATAATTAATTAATCCATAAATCTAAATTCTATTTTAAACATAAATCATTTCATAAACATATTAACTTATAACCCTTTAAAATGATTAAAATCCAAAACATGAGAATGAATGTGATTATTTGTCTCAAAATAACATCACATTAATCCACCATATATCATAAAGAATCTATTGATTTTTATAATAAAATATGTTAATACCTTTATCACATAATCTCTTAAAATATAGTAATAACATTAATTATCATTAAAAATTATTGAAAAAATAATAATTCTTCCTATTTCATTGAATAAGATAAAAAATAATGAATATATTATATAGATTGTATAATTTTGTAAACTACATCACTCGTAAAATTTTAATTTATCAAAAAATCCTTTATCAACTTCGAGATTTTTGATACTTTTCATTTTAATATTCCAAATTAATCATCACTTTATCCATACTAAACTTATTTTTGTCATCCACGTGGGTATGTTAATGGTTATCTTCCCTTTATAATAAAATATAACCCCACCGTTAAATAACTATTCTTGGTCATCAGTACCATTCATCATATTCTTCCAAATAATTAACAAAAAAATAATAATGAACATTACTTACATATTTCATAATTTAAATAACAAAATTATTGAATTACATTACATCACTACTTCATTCATTTCACTTCCTTCTAAAATAATTATCTAGAATTTATAATCTAACACTCCAAATATTTCAAAAAAATAATATTTTTTGATAGCATGTGTGATAGACATCACCAAGAATGTAATGGAATATAATATCTTAATAAATTATGATATATTTACTATTTTAATCTAATTTATTCTATTATATAGCATTCAATGAATTAAATACAGAGTTATCTTGCACTGAATGCAACAACGACTTTCATTGAAATCATTCATTACAAGCAAGATTATGTTTTACTAAATAATATTAATAGTATTATTTAAAATGAAAACTATTTCCTATAAATCTTATTATTGGATATAAATAGGATTAAATAAATTTTAAAAATATATTTTTCAATAAAATTGATACAAATTAATTATGAATGAATCTAAAAAAACTAAATAAATATTTTTTTTCTAAAAAAAACTATTTTATATAACCAAATGAGTCTTATTTAAATAAATTAAATTAATTAATATTAGTATATGTTATTAGTGAAACATATATATTTTATATTAAATAAGGGTTTTTACATAAATAAAATATTTTTGATATCCAATAGATAAGTAAAAATAAAATTATATGTATAAAATCAATATATTTCTAAATGATGTTTTCCAAGAATTTATGGATCAGATGTTTTAAATATAAATTTTGAAACCTTTATAAATTTTATAATAAAAATATAATTCATCCACAAATTTGAAATTTCCAAATAATCATATGGTGGGTATTTTTTATTTTCCTATGATGTTATATTTTTTTGATGATAATGAAAAATATAAATTTTAATTAAAAACCAACTCTACATTTAAATAGTTTATAAACATAAATTATATTTTTAATCAGTTTTAATGTTTTAATAAATATATGTTTCAACTATTAATCCAATTTAGTTCATGTTTATCAATTTTATATTTAATATAGATATAAAAATCATAATTTTTAAAAATTTCACATTTAAAACCCGTTGATTCATCACGTATGCCAGAATTCTGTTTAGATAATTTCTTTTACTTATATTAATTAAATTTTCAAAAATGGATTCAATATTTTTATAATAATAATTAGTAATTTATATTAACGCAAATATAGTTTTTTACCAAAAATATTAGTGAAGGAAACTAAAATTAATTAAAGTGATTAAGGTACAAATGTGTTTACGTAGTTGAAAATCATGAATATTAAGTGGGGGAAATGACCTATAAACTTTTAAAAACCTTTTTCATAGAAATATTTAATCTATAAACAAAGATTCATTGAATATATTTCATTATTTTAGTTACATGATTCAATTGAAACCTTCCAATATTGTTTTTTTTATATATATATAAGAATGTCACTTCTTCTACACTATAAAAAGGAAATCACCCCTCACTTCCCCACACCTCTCAAGAGGTTTTTCTCTTAAAAAAATCCCATATATTCTCCCAAAATACCTGAAATCATACCAGAGTCTTCAAATTTTGAATAAATGCAACCATATTTTGACTTTTGGTAAATATCAAAAAGGCTTAGCAGAAAAATTTATTCTTATTCAATAATAAATTTCAATATATTTATTCATAAACCCCTTAAAATATTATTATATATTTATTATATAATAAAATCATTATTATCAATATAATGATAATTATTTATCATGTGGTTACAACCTACACCTTTAGACACTTCTATCAAATGGGATTCAAAATCATTGTGCTAGTGTACAATAGACTAACACCTTGTGATCAAATGTTGCTTGTTAATACATTACCACATTTAAGGGATAGAAAGAATGATGGAATTATAATATATATATATATATATATATATTATTTGATATTTATAATTTGTGGGAATATGGTAACATCATCTGGGGATGTCTGTACTACCACCTCTTAATAGCGATGCAATTCATTCACTCTTTACATGGAATGTGTTAAAACATTTTTAATAACAAAATTGTGATATCTGAAATAAATATTAAACATGAATTAAAATATAAATATATTACGTTTAATTTTCATTCATTTAACATGACAAGAAAATTGAAACAACATTCACGCGTACGTACTCCTACCATCTCTATGAATAGTTTATTTTATTTCATATCTAATTTTTTGACTACATTAAATAAAATTATACTAAGTATATATTATATTTTTATCATGTTTTTAATTTTTGGGATAATAAAATTGTGATCCATTTAATAAGAATAAACTTTACATGTCAAAACATACTCTAAATACATGTAAAATAACACCTAAAATGATGAAATGATGAAATGATGAAATATTATTAACATATGTGTTATAATATGTTTTAAAATAAACAATATGATATAAAAAATATTTATATTATTTTTTATAGGTCATTAATGTGCTCATACCATTATAAATGTGGTTAATGCGTGTTCATCCTAAATATAAAATATATAGTAAGATATTTTCATATCACTTTTTAATCTCTGATATAAATGTCATGTTAACCAATTAATTATTTTTTTGGGGTATCTAATGATCATTTTGATATATTATGTCAAGAATTATTTTATCCTAAAGTTACATATTTGTTTCATTTGATGATTATTAGTTTTGGGGTTTCAGATTCAATTATTAAATCAACTGTGTGCAGATTTCTAATCAAACTTTTATTTCTATGAGATATATTATATATTCATCACCTATTCATTTTGTTTGGTATATATACTAACCTATGAAATGTTATATCATGAATATACAATATTTTTTTATATTAAATATTCCAATTTCTGTTATTATTTCATGGATCCCATGATTCAACTGCTACACAAGTACTAATAGATTTCCTTGAAATTTACATTTCATTGATAATTATATGTCATTATCAACCAATTCACTTTAATATAGTGTATATATACCCCTTAATCTCTTCCTATCATGATTAAATAATCCAATATGATATTTTGTGTTCAACTATGAATTATCTATTCCAATTTGATTTCACTTGATAATTACCAAGTGGTAAAAGTTATCTTTACAATGTCCCTTTCATTTTTTATTATCAAAATTATTTTGAAATAATCACATAAATATGATCATATTTATTATTTTAAATTACATTTATATAAAACATACTTATTCTTTTGTGGTATAAATTAATATTTATTAAATTGTATACCATTTTTACATACATTTTTCGTATTGAAAGATATTTTATTAATTAGAGAACTGTTGAGAAATATGTATTCTTTACTCAATACATATATTTGATATTGGAAATATTAAATCAATAATTTGATATTTGATGAATTATTTTTAAATCCATGAACTGGGTTATGGACCAGTTAATTCAGGCCCCTAATTACATTTTTTGGCCCAAAAAAAAATTAGTTTTCTAAATGAGAGTAGTTTAAACTGTCTTGATAATAGTTCTTGAGAACACATTTGTTCATATGAAAATTACATGAATTATAATATTTATAAATTAACATAATTATGAATTTAGTTATTATTATGAATATTATTTTCAATATGAAATAATCTATTTATTCATTTCATTATTAGTGTATTGATTAAATGGTATGTGTATTCATTTATTGACCTTTCCATATTGATTATTATCATTGATGAATTATTTATTCCATTGTACACAACCCTTATGGAGAATTAAACCTCAAACTTATTTTGATTCCATTCCACAAGATTAAATTAATTTTACTATGAAAAATATACAAGTATATTCTAGAGGGAATACTTTAATTATTCTATAAAAAATTGTTCTGTAATTTTTGTATTTATTTATAATAAAAGACTCATGTATGTATATAGTTTAAAAAGACTATTAAAATATTTTGGACTTTTGCTATTTTATTTCACTATTTTTTAGGATAATTTATTAGTAGAATGAATTGGATCAGGGATTCTAGGGTTAGGTAGCTATATTTGGTATTAGATATGTTTTAGTAGGGACCATGAGAACTAGATTTTGGGAAATATATAATAGGGAACACAACCCGAGGATAAAAATTTAGGATTATAATATAAGCACAAATATAATCATTATATTAGGATTTATTGATACCACAATAGGATTTTGATATTATGTTTTATCATAAGTTATAATACATAAACTCATATTTTTAGTTTTCATGTGATGGGTTTCTACCAATATTAAGGATGTTTTGGAGAAATTTATGGAATGAATTTATTTTAGTGGAATTAATATTTGATTTAAAATAACCTTATATTTTATTGAAATAAGTCTAAAGGTGTTGATAACCTTTAGCTTTAATGTGATAATTAATGAAATTGTAACAATAGTCATATAATATGACAGTACTTTTGAACAAATATGATTAATTGAAAAACCTAGTAAAAGATTATTAAATGATCAATTTCATTTAAAGAATGTCTGTTGTGTTTTTTGTAAATGTTATATGAACTATGTAGTTATTAAGAAGGAGAAAATATATAGCGGGTGAAAAACCATTGTATCTAGAAAACCCATAGGGTTTTAACAAAAAACTAAATGGAAATATGTGTCAACACCAACAACTAATATACCCAATGTCCTGGTAAATAAGTCATTTTTTAGTTAAATAATTTGAAATATATATATATATAAATTATGAAACAATATTATTAATTTTATGGTTTAGATATCAATTTATCCATTATTTTGGTTTTGGAAATACTTTTTGATCAATTTAAAAGACTTGTTTTTATGAAACTTATGATGTGTTAAAAGTGAATTTCAGTGTTTTAGGCATAAAAAACATTTTTGGATGTCATTCTTTGATCTTTCCACGGAAGATCTCCATTGTTTCCATTGATCAAAAACTATGTTCTGAGATATATATCTAGTATTGTGGATCTAGATCCATATTTTAACTATCTTGATGCTTTTGATCTTAATTTTGTGCATGAGGATTCATATTAGGATTTTGATCAATGTCTTTGTGTCGCTCGGATTTTGGGGATTTCTGTTGGGAAAACATCCATCAAAAAACTAAGGTATGTGGTCTAAATATAATTTCCATAGTCTGAGATTTGATATGTGTATGTGATATTGATGAATTTATAACTTCCATTGATAATTTGTTTTTTAAATTGGAGGGATTAAGAATGTGGATTTTTTTAGAAAGATGAAACCTTTCTAAGAAAAGAAAGGTTCCTTTAATTAAAAATAAAGTCCAACTTACATAAGCCTAAAAATGGAGATCTATAAAAATTACTCTTAATAAGGGGTAAAAGATCTTTATGAGGATGATTATGCCAGTTGAAATCATCACCACCGACTACATTGTTAGCATGTCTATCTACAACTATGCTAGCTTGTCTATAAGTGTGTGTGTTGATATGATTCATGGGGAGAATAGAATCCAAGAAGCTAATCCATCTATTAGTAAGAATACATGATAAATGTTAAGAAACCATTTTGATGTCTTAAATAACAAAATAATAATCACTTACCAGTGAAATATTGTCCCATCCACAAATCCTAGCTTGCTCTACTACAATAATGATACCAAGCATTTCAGCTTCAATTGTAGAGGCTATACCACATAAACCACAAAAGTAAACCATAACCTTCCATTGGTGATCCTTAAAAATAGAACCATATCCAAAGGGACCAGGATTACCCCTTGAGGCCCCATCAGAATTAACCTTAATCCATCCAACAAAAGGTTTATTCCATAAGACCTCAAAAGCACCATACGAAGGCCTGAAAGTACCTTTAATACCAATTTGAGTATGAATTGAGAAATCATTAATTTAATTAAAGAAGAAGTTCATCCTGCATAATATTTCCTCACGAATAGTAGTAAGAATGCTTGAGAAAGTAGAATTGACAAACAAATTTTGACCACAATGAAGGATTTGATTCCAAATAGACTAGATATAATGTAGTAATTCAGATGCAACTACCAAAAAAAGATCCATAAATTTGGGTGAAAGTGGAATTGAATGAAAATTCTGAAGAAAATCCATAATAGAGACTATATTTGGGATGGAAGATTCAAATTTTTCTACCAATTATTTCCAAATAAAGGTAGAAGTAACACAATAAAGAAACAGATGATCAGCATTCTCTCTATCCTGATTACAAAGAACACAAGAGGAACACAAAGAGATTCCACAATTCTGAAGCTATGAATCAGTATAAATTTTCCTCTGAAAATTATCCACACTAAATTAGAGCGAGAGGGCCTAATAAAATTTCCATGTAAGTCTCTCATCCAAATTGCAACAGAGCTACAATACAAAGAGAACCTGTAATAAAGTTTTAATGAAATCATACCATTAGTCACGGGTTCCCAGGCCAAAAAATCCTTTCTGTTGGAGAAACAATATTTATTATCAATGTTCAAAACTTGACTTGGAAGACCCTGTAAGTTATCAAGCTGATCCTTTATAGAGATATCTATATCAAAATTATCCGCATCTAAAACAATGTCAATAAGGGGGTTACCCGTCCAATTATCCTTCCAAAAGCTAATGGATGAATCTTTTGAAACAAACCATCTGGAGTAACAATCAATTCAAGAAAATATGAACTTAATGGTTGGCTAAATAGATGAATCAAGATGATTAAAAACACCATTTTTAAGACATTTTAGAAATTTTTTCTGATGAAAATTAAGAGCCCTATAATTGCTATTATAGAGTTTCCAAATAAACGAGGCTTGAAGGGAATCATTAAAAAGTACAAGATTTTTAATTCCCAAACCCCCTACATCATAAGTCTTATAAAAATCATTCCATAAAACCATTTCCAACATTCCTTCCATGATGTTATCACTCCAGATCATGTTTTTGAGATACATATTGATGTTCCTAATCAATGATATAGGCTATTTTTACACCCTAAATGAGTAAATAATTTTAGGGATAATGATATATTTAACCAAATAAACCCGACCATCCATAGATAACGACTTTTCTTTACAATTATCAAGTTTACTTTAAATATTTCTAATGATCTCAGAGAAATAATAGTAATTTGGTCTTCCCCAAAGCAATAGAACCCCTATGTATTTGAAGGTAAGGAACCCTTCAGGAATGCCCAAATCCTGAACAATGTCATTCTTCCTCGAGATAGTAAGATTTTTTACGAAATAAACGAAGGACTTTTCCTAACTAATATCTTGGATAGAGATAGTAGTATAGTGTAAAAGATACCTTTTGATATTTTTAATGTTCCTCTTCTTCCCTGTAGTGAAGATGATATTGTCATCAACATATAATAAGTTGGTAGGATCATGAATCCCTCTACCAACATTGATAGCATTCATTTTCTTGTTTCTAACACTAATGGATAGGAGTTTGTTATGATAATCTACTATAATGGAGAAAATTAGAGAATGTGGAATTGATATGTGATTGGCTAGATAATTAATTTGAGATTTAGTCATGTGGTTATGGGGATGTCTAAATGGATGACTAATTTTGGGAATTTTGTTTATGATTTTTATATATTTTAATTGAGATATTAAATTGGTTGTGTTGAGATAATTAATTAAGGGAAATTAATTACGATTTGATGTCCGATTATGTTATATAATTAATGGAGAATTAATTATTCCTCATGATGTTGAGTAAGATAAAAAATTATGAGATTAGTTTTGAAAATTCAAGATTTTTTTTCTATAATTAATTGTGATGAATTAATTGTGGAATATGATTTGTGTTGACTGATAAATTAATTGATGAGTTGATTAATGGGTTATGTTCTCAGTTAACTATTGGGTTAACTAATGCGATTTGATTTGTTTAACTAATCATCTTATTATTAAGGTAATGATGTGGTTAGTTCTTATGAATTAATGAATGATTAAATGATTGAGAATGTGGATTATAGAGAAGGTGTTATTGACTGATTTAGATTTTGGTACATAGACAGAGTGTTCCTCCCCAATAGTTATCCAAGTGCTTGTAACATGGGTTGTTAGCCATGGAGATCTACACAGAAAGAGATTTGGGGTTCTTAACATGGTGTTAAACACTGAATGATATTTTGAGTGACTGATATGGAATTAAGCACAAAATGAATTAAATTAATGAATTGTGATTTTAAATGTGAGACATGAATTGAAACCAGATCTAATGTAACGATTAAAGAATAAATGACACTGTGATAACTGTTTAATTATTCTTTGTATTTACTTCTTCATATAATGGAATAAACTATGTTTTAATTGGAATTGTTTTAGAAACTGTTGGTGGTAGCCTACTGAGTTGTACTCACATCTTACTTAGGCCACATGATCTGCACCAGAGCATACATTGTTGTTGCAGGATTAGATAAGGGAAAGTCCATGTGATAGATTGTTATTTGGGAATGGAGCATCTGTGAGGGAATAGGATGTGGTTCAGGATCCTCTTGAGATTAGTTGTGTCTTTAACTTCTGTTTAATTGTAGACACTTGAAATTTTCAATGTCATAACATTATTTTTGTTTTTAGTTGAGTATAATATTTCTTTCTTTCACTATTATGTTACTTGGTATTGTTTCGGTTATTTATATGCTACTTCACATGTTTACAAATGATTTCTTCCATTTAAATTTTATTCGAATTAAAGATGGTATACTCTCCCCATGATTGACTTACCAGACCCACGTTGCTAGTCATCACCCACAATCATACATGGAGGCACGCATGAGGGAATGTGATCAACCCACTAATGGTACCATTTAGTGGAACCCAGGTCGGGATGTTACACATGTAGTTGATATCAAACGTATGAGTGATTATCACTGTGATTATGATTGGTTATACTAGTTCACATAATAAATATGGTGATCATTACAGTCTGCATACATTTTTTAATTCAAAAGATTGCTAATATGGATCCTTGATTATATATATATCATATGGGGCCTAAAGTATATGTGTGAATGAAATGAAAAGATATTATGAGTTCATAAATAAATTAATGTTTCTATGTTGAAGCCCTGGCCTAACCAAAATATTATTCCACGATTCATATTATTCTTATACAATTTATAACCATCATGGATTAAGACGTCCAATGTGTATGGATTATTATAAATACTAATAAATAAATAAAATTATAAAAACATCATCCTTATTTTAAACACCAAATAGTTTTCTTAGCACATTTTTCTATTCAGATACTATGTTTGATATCTGAGAAAAAATAAATAATGAAAATGGTGACAAGAAAATCAGTATGGGAACAAACATGAAAATAAATATAATCATTATGATAAGGAGGATTAGCATTATATCATAAATAGTTTGATTATAAGCATAGAATATTGGCATATTAATTACTATAAAAAAAATTAGATGTGGAAACAATATAACATATTATATCATAATCATAATATGAGTTTCACTCCTAACACCATCATTATAATGTGGAATTTGAGTCAAGGGGGATTATATTCACTCCATAATCCCTTAAAAGTCATCACATGAGATATAAATATTTACCCAATATAGTAGAAATTTATATAATTCTTATTACATCCATTAGATAAATTAAATTGATAAATTTTTCATCCACATGGGGAAAATAAAACATTCATAATTTCCAATCATGATCAAAACCAAGAGAGTTAAGTGGCTTTATTAATTTTCGTTCTTGTTATAACCAAAGGATTATTCATTATGATTCCAAATAGAAATTGGACTTAAATATTTTTAAGAGAAAATATAAAATTATACATTGGATCTGATCATTAATTATATATATATAATTTTTTTTTAAAATGTAAATTAAAATATTGAATAAAAAATATACCACTATTTTTATGATTAATAAAATCATTTCGTGATATTTTAAAATGATGAAACAAATAATGTTTTTTATAAAATATTTCTGATCCATGTGAGTGATACATAAACTAATTGGGGTTATTAGAAGTCATTAATAATATAAAAACATTTATTCATGGTGATTCAAGACCCAAGACAAGAAATATGATTTTTCCATTAAAATTAATTTACAAAAATGTTGGTATTTTGAAGAAAACTAAAATCATATAAAACCCTAGTATATAAAAGGCTGTTTTTATAGGTTATATTTAATATTCATTATATGAAAAATAATAATATGTATAATAGATGACCATTTCATAGAAGGGAAAAGATAAAGATAATGTTTAATTGACATGTTAGGATGGAGGTCTAGAAGATCCATTACTATGTTACAAATCTAATATATTGAAAATTCAACATTTTAAAATTCATAATAAAAATATAATTTTTGAAAATAAGAATGTTAAAATAATTTTCTCTAGATATTAAACATATTTAGTGTTCTGAGTAAAAATAAGATTATTAGTGGATATGGAAACTATAGATAGGTAGGGAAAATTTATTTTTAAGTGGTAGAGAATTATTCATGGCATAGTTTGAAGTTAATAAAGAAATCAAAATAAATATTAAATAATATTATAATGAATATGATATTATAAAATAAAATTAAGTTATATAAAATTAATTGAATTGAAAAAATTATGTGGAAACATTATAACTCAGGAAATCATATTGAGTTATAAAATACAAATATACTTTAACTAAGAAATAAATCATTGAAAATAATAAGAAACAAAATTAATTCAAGGGATATATACAATCTCAGTAAAAATATATGATATTTTATGTCTTCAAAACAATAAATTTACTATATAATTTAATATATTTATAGAAAATCAAATCAATCCTCTATAAGGATAGATAAAGAAGAAACCATTATTAATTTAGTAATTTTTGAATGAAAAGTTATTAGAATATATGAAATTTATTATTTATAAATCCAATTAATTATATAAAATATTTCATTGAAATAAATTCATTATAAGTTTACACACCATATAAATATGAAATTTTTCCATTTCATTAAAACATGACTCAATGAATAGAAAATAAGATACATTTCCTTAGCTTATTTTGGATTCTTTCTGTACATGAGCCTAATGACATAAATATTAAAATTAATATTATTATATAATATATCAGGAACATTATAATTATTTATTTAATATAATATTTAATTATTATTTTAATGTTATATAAATTTATTATATATTTTTCATGCTTATATTTGTTACTTGTGGTTGTTCAATGATTTTTCTAATAACTACTTAGGTATGATGACCCTGGACAAAATAATTGTAAAATAGTTTCATAATATATGTAATAATAATATTCTCATTAGAATAATTATTATATATTTTATATATTTTATGTACAATAATGTTCATAACTGATGAAAAATGAATCTCATTTCTCATGGATGTGACAGTTCCTACATAAACATGATAAATTTATACATTTCTATACGTAATAGGGGAATGAATGTAAATGAAAATTTTAAATTTAAAAAGATTTTTAATATTGAATATATAAATTTTTTTCATCCATTAAATAATTTCTACCATCCATGAATGGTGGTGATAAATAATGGAAGATGTTGCATTATTGAGGGAGATGTTTGCGCAACTCATGGACAACTCTTTTATATTTATTAGATGAAGTAGATAAATAAATAACCATTATTTAATTAAAATTATAACATATAATTATAATAATTAAACTTAATTATTTATATTTTTAGGGATATTTGACATTTTTATGATAATGAATAGGGAGAAATTGTTATGAAGAATATAACGCATATGTTGGTGATACGATATTCTGTTATATATTTCCATAGAAGTGAAGGCCTTAATCAATCTTCTAAAGACCATGGTCTTATGGATGAGAAAACAAATTAGTATATTACTTTTAGTTTATGAAGGTATATTATTATGTGATGTGTAATCATGATAGGATTCATGTGATACCTTTTTTAAGTGAAGAAAAGGTAACAATTCAGAATCCCTTTACACTTCAATAACAAAATCACATAATTCCATAGATCCATTGACCAATTTTTTTGTATAATATTGTTTTTTGTTACTAGAGGTTTATAAAAACTCTAAAAAATATTTTTATACATGTTTTAATAATTTTAATAGGGGTATACCACTATGTTTTTACATTTTTTTCTTTTAGATTTAAACTTTGTGAATATTTTCAATATGGTGTTTTTTTTTTTGATTAAAAATATAACAAAACCCATTTAAAAAAATAATTTATAAAATACCTTTATTTATTTCAATTAAATTTATAAATATTATAATATTATATTTTAAATTAAAACATGTAATGTGGAGAAAATGTATTTCAGCATAAAATCATAATTTTACCATCATTGATTTGTAATCTTATTTAGTCTTCATTAGGAATTGAATTAGTTTAAATATAGTTATATATATATCTACACATAATATAAGAGGCCTAATTTTAATTAGATCAATTAGTTTAGTTAAATAAATCTTCATATAATATTGTTTAAAATTATTTTACTATTAACATAGTATTTATGAAAAATAATAGTAATGTTATATTTATTAGTAAACATGAAATTTAACATTATATAAAAAAAATTCATGTTGAATAATATTTAATGTAAATGTAATTTTTTATTTATTATATCAATGTGATGAATAATAATATTTATTATAATTACGTAAAAAATAGATTCTAATATATCTTGAGAATCAATGATTTAAAACATGTGTTCTATAAATAAAATATAGTATTTTGAAATATATTATATTACATTATATATATAGATATATATATATATTATCACAATGTTTTTTTAATGTTTTAAGTAATATTTGTATTGGAAATGTGATAGTTTTTTCTAAATGTTAGTATTTTTACTATTCAATAAAAAAGGTTGTTTCCTAAAAGACTCAAAATATCATCATATGATAATACTAATATAAATAATTAAAAAAGGCTATTTTTTATAAAATAAAAAATAATACATTTATTTATATATATTTTTAAAAATATATATAATTTAAAAATAAAACAATTATTGTTGAAAAATGTAATTTTTAAGCATTATGTGTTCATAATATTATGTGATATTGATTTTTAATTTAAATTAAGGTATTATAATTCTTCATATATAATAAAATATTAATTATTTAATTTTATTTTATTATTTAAAGGTATTAATTAAGTAAAAAAACGTGTCCCTGAAGCTAAATATTACTTTTATACTAAAATATTTTTACCCAATACAATTAACTAAATATATATATCCTAAAATTTAGTATTTACTACACCCTTAAAATTGAATTATTTGTTTAAATTATAGATTGATAATATATCAAATTGAATAACATTAATAATTATTATACATAATGTTAATATATACAAAATATTTTCATAACATATTTCTATTTCATTGTGAGTTGTATTATTTTCAATTTACAAGAAGAGAATTCCTGAAACTAGTATACATATTGGAAATATGAAAAAATGAAGATAATTTTTGTATCACCTTTCAGGTCATAGTTATGCCATAGATGATCCTTGTTTTTTCACTTTCGAGGTTTGTGGGGGATCATAGGATAAAAACATAAAAAACCATGGAGTACTATAAAGGATCATGGATAATGTACATTTTCAGTTTTATAGTGGGGTAATCAATTTTTCAGATATTTTTAGGTTCCAATGGTGGTTTTCATAGTCTTTGCATAGTAAGATAAAGAGTATAGACTCTACTTAAAACTGTGCACCATTTAAATAGAGAGGGTCAAAAAAATTAATGCATGGTGAAATTAATAGTGTATCCTATCCATGCACCCATCCATAGTGGATATTTTGGGATCACTATTAGTTTAACCATGTTTCCATCTTTAGGAAACCCATTGACCATATTCTGAACTGTTAAATATTGGTATATTTCAATTTATACATTCATTAGTTTTTATAAAAATCCCACGTAATATTATATTCTATCACAATTATCATTCCATAACTCTTTGATGAACTCTCCCCATGGATTGACAGAGTAAATCCTTCATTCCAGAATAATTTCATTGAGGTATATTTCGATTTAGATTAGGTTTATCATCAAATTTTTATATCCTTATTTAATCTCATAAAAGATCATATTCTAGAATCAAAAAAAATTATACCATATCTAAGGGGTTTTATGGAAGGATGATGTTGTTTTTTGTTGATATAATAATGTATAGACCAGATGTATCCTACTCTAGACTCCATTTTCAATGGTATTTTTTCTACAACTATTTTGAGATATATGTTTCCAGAAAAAGGTTTAATCATAGGAATTTTTTATTGATATTTTAAAATTCCATTGTTTAGTATGTTTAATAGATTAAATTTTTGGTATAAATTGATTTTCTGGAATTATAAATTAATTTAAAGATTTTAGATTAAAATGAGGGTTTTTGAATCATGTTATTCTCTAAAATGAGGGTTTGTAATTATAAATTATTTTAACGTGTTAAGATTAAATATAATAGTAATATTATATTTATTCATTCCAATCTCACTTCTGTGTCCAAAATCAAGCTATCATTGGTGGACATAATTTTTTTCTCATGTTTGAGACAAGAATTTTGAGTCCATTTGAATGAATTGAATGGTATTTTAATTTAAATGGATATATTATTTTTTAAATAATTTTTATATGTAGAATTGATGATTACTTTAATTTCAATATGTTCATAGACATAGACATGAATTCTTGAAGGTAGTTATAAGATTTTTTAATATTCTATGATGATGATTTGTCATTTTCAGGTACATAATAAACATTTCCTCTATCAAAATATCTTCTAATTCATAGAGATAAATTTTTGATACAAAATATATAGATAAATTATCTATTTTACCCTTATTTAGATGAATATTTAATCATTACCATTCAAAAATTGGGTAATGTGGGTGTTAAGGACATAATATGTGTGTCAGATCATGGATAATAATATAAAAGAAACCATTCAAACATCATCCATTGTGATAATTGAATACAAAAATATTATTAGTGGGTATAGTATATTGATATTATATTCATAATCATAAATAATATGAAGAATATAAGGTGTTTTTTTACATTCATTCAAGAGGGAATGGGAATGAAATGTTGGGACTCTTCTGTGCAAGATATGTCTCATGAGGAACTTAATTGGAACTATATTAAGAATATCATTAATAATAAATTATATTTTAGGAGTTTACCTATGAAAAAGACCTGTGGGTTTCTAAACGTGTAGAATGTGGATTGTACCATTCAAGAGTATTCACCCTGCTTTGCTGAGCTACTACAATTAGCACCAGATGATGAAACAAATTGGTACCTAATTCCATGGAGTAATTATTTTGGCATAATGATGGATATTAAGTTGATGTTTATTCTCATGTTACTTATAAATATCATGGATGTAGTTGAAAAAATAATTGGATATGGCAGGAATAGATGGGAAGAAAGGTTATGGTGGAGCTTTTATTTGTCTGGTTTTGAGCCAGGGAGAGTCATTGGGGATTTCAAAATGAACAAGGGTGGATAGTTTTATTCAATACCAGTTTCATGGGATTCATCAGGATAGAAAAATATTATATTGAATCAGTGTTGATAGAACGTTCAAACCATCCCTATATATACATAGGTTCATAGTAATTTTAATCATTGATGCTTATTGGTCCATCAGAAGCATTTTTGTGAAAGGTAATCTCATGATGGTAAAGAAGGATGTACACTCACTAAGGGTTGACATGTATATATAGATGACTCAAAGGGTGGAATGTCTAATCCTCGAGCCATATTTATGTTTCATAGTTGATTAAAGAGTTTTAGTATATGAATATATATACTTTCTCGGGGAATGGTGACCCCCCATATTGATGCGTCGTGTCTTGGGACCGTCTTAAATATCTTAGAGCATATAAAGGTTCCTATAGAATAATGTTTAAATATCATGACATATATGATTCATGGATCCAAAAAAATTTATGGGATATCCATATCCATGAATATGAACACATGGAAATTATTTGGATGGACTTCAAATATCAATTTTTATGATGACTTTTTCATTGAATCATTGAGTGAAAATTGAGTTAGGTAGTATAATAACATATAGAATAAAACTACATATATGATATATTACTCATAACTCCATAAAATCATTCATTTATATTTTAATATATATAATAGTGATGATCCATTAAGAGAGAGATTCATTGAATATTAGACCATACAGGATATTTGATCATAAGTGAATGTATTTCAGTTCACTACCATGTCTAAAATAGTAAACCTAAATCTTATAACTGAACATAACCTGAGGGAATCTATCTATAATTATTAGTGTCGAATATATTTTCAACATCATGGAATTCTATTCAGTGGTCATAAGCATTTTCTTTTAGACCTTTTGTGAGGGTATCATTAGTTAGAGTACATGTGATAGGAGTTTTGTATTGTTTTATTAGTTTGGAAGGAAAGGGAAATGGATCCTTATGGTGATATAGATTCACTAGGGTGTTGAGGATCTAACAATATGGAACAACATCAATATTCATGAAGAAACATCACTCCCACAACTTTTAATAGAGGATCTTCATTGACTCCGGGTTTGGGGGTAGGATCCACTACTTTGGATTAGGCAGGGAGTTAGAGTGTAATCGGTTGATTAGGCCTAGGGGTAATCATGGTACTAGGATCTTTACACCATTGATATAGTTATAGAAATGTTGGCCTACTCATGGTAGTTAATATTTATCACAGGTTCACAGATCAGGAAAGATTAATATGGTGCTTCCTGAACTGGATGAGTAGAGTCTCAAGCCTTCCATTATTCGAGGTATTCTTTCTGTGGAATCATCGATTTTATATTTTTTATTTTATATGAGCACATCCCAATCATATATATCAGTAGAAAAATCAGAGCATTGTATGTGTGACATTCAAGATTTATATGTTGTGGTGAGACTTGATAATCTATGGAAAATCAATTATAATTATTATTTTACTGGAAAAGATTATCACTTGAGGAAGAAATCTATAGTTTATTATGACACTTCTCTATCCATGAGATGTTAATATCTAAATGGAGCGGTTGGTTAAATACTATGGTTATGTCAATTTCTATCCTTGAAGGGTGTCCTTCACATTAATAGTGGGTGATTGTTACGTTCACATGGTTGAGTTGGATGTCCTCAAGTGTAGAGCTAGACCAAAGTAGTGCGGGGTGATAGGGGTGAAATCCTGGCTTTTTAGCCTTATTATTAATGATCAGGGAACACGTCAAACTGGTTTTCCATTAGTTATGGATTTTTTAAGGATTTATTCCTTGATTTTTTTGGATTACCTATAGTTATATATGTTTATATATTTATTATGATAGTTCTAGGAGATGCATGAGTGTCTATTCATCCTTAATGGATGAACACAAAGGAGATTCAAGATCACAAGCGGAAGATAGAAGTCTTGGATTCTAAGGGGTTTATATGAAATAGTACGTCACCATAAGATTTTCCAATTATTTTTTCCATGAAGATTGATGAGAAACTATGACTATGTCTATATTAGTGGAAATTGAATATGCTTACTATGAAGAACATTTATCCTTTAACACATATAGATGAACTCATCGACCTAATATGGGGAGTGAGGGTTTTCTCAAAGATTGATTTTAGGTCATGATATTACTAGGCATATGTGAGACTCTCTAAAATACCATACACCACATCCCAGAGAATGTTAGTTATTTATGATTATCTAGTTATGTAATTATGTTTCATGAAAAAGACTAATACTTCCAAGACTTTGGTCAATCTAGGATTCCATAATTATCGAGATTATTTGTGGGTGTTTTAATGGATTATATATTATTTATTTACCAAACTCAAATAAACCATTTAGTACATGATGAGATCATTCTAGATACAACATGAGAGCACTATATTTATGATAAATATAGAAAAGTACCCTTTTTAATCGACATTTTTCACTTCATATATCAAATTATATTAGAGGAATATGTATTAGTTGACCTAAAGAAGGTGAAATTTGTTGGTAATTTGGACCATCCTAAATTTTTTCTTACCTATAGAGTTTCTTGGTGTCCGTTAACTATTACATGCACTTTAAAAATAAACTATCACATCATAAAACACAAACCATATGCTTGAGCAAGAATGGTCTGAAGATTAAATTAGTTGAATCGTGTGAGGAATACATTGATGCATTGATAGGGATACAGAAATTTTCACTTATCATAGTTATCGTAGATCTAGTTAGAAATGATAACAGTTATTATGATGTTTCTATAATCAGGCTAGGAGTGGTTATGATCCAGGGAGATCTATTAATGGTGGAGATGTGTCATATATTATGGATTTATGAGATGAATTGCCTAAAAAAATTGATAGATAGTATCTTTACTTAGCACGTTGAATTTTTGGAGCATTTACATTCTTTGAGAGTGATTTATGGTCTTCATAAACCAAAAAATGCCTATTAAATATTCACATAGAATAAATTATATCTAAGGAAATGATAATGGGAATAATATATATTGAATAAGGATTTCAAGAAGACCAATATTACAAGAATAGATAATGTTATAGAGTATTCTATGATGAATATGACTCACACATAGGATGTTTGGGATGAATATAGTAATCTAAAATTGATGGATATATTTTCAATGATGCACATATTAGTTTCAGAGAGTCACAAAAAAATCAATCCTTACAGAATATGAAGCGAGGTCTTCACTTATAGAGAAATGTTTGGAGTGGAAGATATCTAATACCAAGTTAATTGTAATAAGGAATAGAATTTCAGGTGAGGACCTTTAAAAAGTGTGGGTCATTGATGATAATGGGGTCTTGAGAATTCATGGATGCATTGGTATCCTATGGAAATATGGGTGGAATTTATGTGGTAATATTGTGCTTCTACCTGGGAGCTACACCCATGTATTCTGAAGATATAACATTCCTATGATGCCAGTAGCTGTGGCCGGGTATGAAATGAATGATAATAGGTATTGTCACATAATTTTAGACCTCTAATATGGTTATGATAGAGCACCAATGTCCTCTTATCTTGTTAAAACAATTTAAAATACCATAATATAAATAGTATGATGAAACCATGAATTCATTAACTAGATTACCAATACCCCCTCAAGAAAATGATTCTGTATTGGTGATCATTGTTAAACTAGTCATGGACATTCACTTTTTACAAATTTAGGTGACATTTTTACTACACAATCATGGAAGGATATATGTCTGAGAGATTATATGACTTTAGGCAGTCCTAATGACTATATTATCAGATATATAATATTGATTCACATATTAATATGGTATAAGGTTGTAGAGGGAATTAGTTTCATAGGTACTCCTGAGTATAACACACCACCCTTAGGATAATAATTAATCCATTCCCTCAATACATGTGTTAGATTATATTCTTAGGGAATGTGTTCCGGATTGAAGATGATCATTATAGAAACATATAACTCTTGGTAAATTCACATAAAATAATATATTTCAAGATTTTATATTGATGGATACATATGAGGCCATATATAGTGGGACATGTTGATCACGTTGGTGCTGGTTATAGGCAGAGGAGGCCCTATTACGTGGACCGCATCTCATTCAAGACACATTGGAGTAGATTGGGATGTTCTAGAAGTGAATAGATATGGAGCCATATATATATAGAAAAAAAATTCACCCCCATCGATGACCTTTAGAGATAATGGTTAGGGATCACGTATTCCAATGTGTTTTTACTAGATTGTAGCATCTATAGTTCATGTGGAAATGTATGATACTTACTCATTCTATGGGAACTATTGATGTTCTAATGAGATTTTAATTAGTGTATTATTAGATAATGCAACCCAAGAGATATGGTTCTATGCATTAAATATTTCACATTTCTCATTTGTGTTGTTTATAATCAGACTCATATCATTTTTTCCATCTGGATGAGGTAAATCTTCATGTCGATTCTTGTTTAATTGAAAACCATATTTGTATCATGGATAATATCATGAAACACATATGATATATTTCATTTTGATTAGTATGGGATCTATGGAAGAAGTCACATATACAATATGAGACCTTGGATTGAGAGGTTGATGGATAGTGATTAGTGACATGAATGTTTCTCGGATGATGACTTACAACAAAATGATGGTAAACTCAATGATGAGTTATATTAAGTGGGGAGGATGAAAAAATTGGTTTCTATGTAATGTAAAAAACATTAAATTTATGTTCTAATAATAGTGTTTATTCTTATTAATTTTTCAAATATTTCAAGGACTTGTTTTTAGAGCATCGATAGCATGTTCATATCCCTAATCTCTAACTTTTCTAGAAGATACATAAAATGCATGGTTGAAACACGGTTTTTAGTAACATTCAAACTTGAAAATGAAACCCATATATAATTGAATAACTTTATGAAAAATACCTCATGTAATGAGCCATGATAGTGTGAAAAACTATAAAACTATTATAAATGGAACCCCCATGGGCTACTCAAGGTTGAGAAAATTGGGTTCCCAACCCACACCGATGGTGACTGTTAGTTTACTACCTATAAATGTTAGAGCATGGATTTTTTCCCACAATGTGGAATAATCGAGAAAGGGATATCTATCTATGGATAATGAATTTCAGATGATTGATTCATGATTTTTCTATCCATTAATCCAAACCATTTGTCCTTCTCTAGTAGTTTAAATTAAAATTTTTCATAGTTCTCCTTAAATTTCAAATCTCTTTCAATTAAAATTTTATCTAGTAAGAAATTGAGTTGTTTTTACATACACTTCCATTCCAAATATTTTATCTGTTTCATCTATATTTTCTCCATTTTCCATTTTTTATCATCATGTTGAAAGCATATCGGTATGTGGTACAATCTACCTCCTACTATTATTGTATAATATGGCCAATAGTTTTTCAATTTAGGAGTGAGTTAATATGATATATTTTCAACTATTTTGACTATTTATCCATTATATCTCATTAATATGTGAATAATAATAAATTAATATATATTTTAATCTCTAGAAACATCTTTTTTTTTAATTTATACCTTTTCCATGTTCTCTTTGTAATTATTAACATACAACCATTAATCATTACTCTATGACCTTCAAATTTTTATCCTAAAATTAATCATGTATTAAATTAATTAATTGATAATAAATTTGTGTCCCTCATATCACTTTTACTGAGATAGAGGATAAAAAATAAAATTAAACATCCTTTGACATGGGTTATTTCATTTACCAAATCTAAGAACCATACCTTTATGTGTTTAATGTGGGAATTACTATGGAAGACTTGAGAAGAATATATGAGTTAATTAATGGATTAAAGAGGATATTTTAATGAGATGGATGAATTTACCAAATAATGGATACTAAAATATCAAATAACTTTTTAAATTTCTTCTTTGATTTCAGAACTTATGATATGGCATCAACAATCATTAATGGTATGTCACTAATGATGATTATTGTATAGAACTGATTAGGTAATCAACGTATGGCCTCTAAATCCATGGAATATATTTATATCTTTGTATAATAAAAATATTTATCCATGGGTACTAAGTACTTGCCTAAAAAATCTAATTTTTTAACCTCACCATGGATGAGTTCCCTGTATTGAGGAGGTCTCCTAGGTCGACATCATGGTGACCTAGGCTATAGTGGTATGATACATTTTTTCATATTTGGAATATTCCAAAGAAAGTAGTTTCATAAACACATTACCTTTATGTAACTATTTTTATCTATTATTTCCTACTATAATTTATAGACCTTGTTCATAGACTTGAATTCCATTTAATTCATATTAATGATTTACCTATTTTACATACACATTGTAATAGTTTTTATACCCATGTCTTATTTTTTATAATCATAATTGGTGACAATCTACTCATTTTTTCACACATCCTTTTGGGGATGATATTGGGTATCCTGACATAATTCTTGGATATATATGGGGATAAGATAAAAAATATTTTCAAGTATTCATGAAAAACATATAAAATAATTGTTTGGGGGTATGTGATAGTTCCTTTGGATGTGATCTATTGGACAAGTCACTTTGGTTTTTTATAATTTTTATTTATTTATTTATTCTACGGTTACTACATCAATGTATTCAATAAATTTTGTATATCTCTATAAAAATTCAATATTTTAATAATAATTCTTCCTTTGGATTAATTATTACTGTTATTTGGATGATTTACTTATACTACTCTATTTTATACTATTTTTTTTCTCATATTAGTTAATTTATTATCACTATTTTTCTAATATGTTTGAGAGGGTATAGTCTCTACATTATACCAACATAGTCCATCACTACTAGTTAGAAGAATCGAACATACATGAAATATAGAATGAGTCCATGTGACCAATGGTGTTATGTTATATATGTGTAAACCATGATCAGGACATTAAAAATTATTATCAATGAGGAATTTTATTTTCCTTCATATTACGATTTTGGTTTGGTTTATAGAAGATTAGGATTTTCTAGAATTTGGTAATGATTATATGTAGTTAAATTATTATCCCATGTCTGGGGAAAACCAAATTATATGGCATTGAAAATAATTTTATGGATTGTCCCATGTATGGCTATAATTTTTTCACTATTGTGTTATTCACATGGTGTTTAGTGATTCTTTTCATCATTATATACTCCATTTTATTCTTTTCCGAGAAAAAAAATTATTGGTCATGTATAATTATAGAAACCTTATATTATTATTATCCCACACATTATTCCATGCCATGTAGGTCTTATTGTTTGACTACATGATAACTGATGATCATTCCTTAAGTGGTATAATTATTATTCAACTGAAATTTTTATATGAAAAGATAATTGGATAATTAGTTATTCATTGACCTAAACATACTTCTATCATATATATTTTCATTATTTTTAATTAAAAAATTTTCCATTGGTTGTGTTGTTGAACTGTGATAACATAGAATGAATTAATAGTTTAATTCAATACATGAAAAACAATAATAATTTAAAGTGTGAATATACACCCATAAATTGGGAATCGAGATTCATCTAGTTAAATAATCATAAATTACCAGTCACATTCTTCTATTGAATATAATGGTCTGGATACTGTCACATGAACTACTAATTGTATTTTTTACCCATGTACTTATATAAATGTATGGAAGACCTTAATTTAATTGATCTATAATATTACTTAATATATTAATAAATATAAATTCGTGTGTGATGATAATAAATGGGTAATTATAATTAAATATTAAAGGGAGTTTCCTCTATAACATGATATTAAGATGGAATTTATTGTGACCTCTAACTTAATAAAGAACCATACCTAGACATGACCATAGTGGGGGGGTAGTAGGCAGTGTCACTAATGATTCATTATAGGATATTATGTTCCCCAGACCTAAAAATGAGTAGGAAGATTGATTTTAATTTTATATAGTATATATTTTACAAGTCCTTATATTTTATATGTGATAATTTATTATCAAATACATTCTGAGGAATGTGATTGGAATTTGTAAACATATTCCACCACAAAACCATGGGTCATGCACTAAGATCGTGGAGATGGCCATGATCCATAGCTGGTGGGACATGATACACTTGTATTGCCTAGATTATTTCCAGTTATGGCACATCATTTTGTTCCTCGCATGAGAAATGATACCCATTATTGAATGGGGTTTATTTAACATTAGTTTACAATGCATGTAGATCCATAATATACCTCTTATATAACAGATTTTCATTGAGGGTTATAGAATATGTAAGAACCTAAATTATTCAGGGATGGTGGACCCCACAATACTGAATTATTGGTATAAAATTCCTGTTATATCATTGAGAATTTGGATTCAAATCCAAATAAGCGGGTCAATATCGTATTGTATATGAATTTTGGATCCTCCAAACAATTTTTGGATATATATATAACACTGAATATTATCATCGAGAAATGATTTGATGTGATATTCAATATATATTTTATGACTAAACTGTCCATAAATAAGTTTTAGACAACTGAGCTAGTGTATTTATACAACTGGAGTATTGAATAACGTCTATGATGGAATTTTCATCTCACATCACAAACCTTCATCAATATTCACCAATATCTACTAATTATGAGCAATCTTTAGTGATAATAAGTGGAGAAGGGCTCTGGTACCCAAATAATTCTCAAGTGAAAGTCATTAATTTGACAACCATTTCAGAAATAACAATCCAATATCTTATTAGAAAATGTTACATGAGGGAGATTTGACGTTCAGATTAGAGTTGACCATCTTGTCGACTCATTTTCATGGTTTCTAGGGGTCATAATTGTTGATTCCAGACGTATCATTAGGCTGGTAAAAGTTAGAGTATACATTATGGAATTTTTATGCTTTATTCAATGTGAATGTAAGGATAATGAAAAACCTCAGTGTGATAGACTTTCATTAGAGTTCCATGATGGTGGAAGGATGTTCCATATACAATGGTTTTTAAGAAAATTTCATCTAGTAGTTTGTTAGAGTGGATATGAACCATATTATATTATATAGGGGTATTAAAAACTACACATTATGTCGGGTGATAGTGTGCTACTAGTTGATTAGTTTGAGTAGGTGTTCATGGAAAAAGGATCCAAAAAGAACTTACACCACTCCAGCAAAGAGGGCCAACTCATGGAAGGTAGTTTGTATCATTTGGCCATGTATTATTCATGATATATGTTTTTCATCAGGTACTATGTGATATAGAGTTCCACACTTCTAATGTTTGATGAATTATTTTAGTAACAACTACCTTGGTTTCTATTTTATTTGATACAGTTTAGTGACACTACTTTATAAATATATAAATTACTAAAAGACCTAGTTTTTACATTAAGTAAATTTCTGTAATGAAGACACTTGATAATCTATTTGAATTTGATTAATATATGCACACACATGTAGTGGATTCCCCCATTAGGTAGGAAGCGACCAATTCTTATGGGACTTATTCTCCCACAAGATGAGAGGATTTGATATCATTCTTAGAATGGAGTTGTTAGTTACTTACTATGATTATGTTGATTTATATCATTAGAGTGTGTCCTTCACATAAATAGAGGAAGAGAATTATCTTCACAAAGGTGAGAAGGATGCCGGATCATGTAGACATGGACCTGATCATTTTGGGATGGGTCGAGTGATAGTCCAGACTGATATAAATTTTTTGGATAATTATGGAACTCTCCGGGATAAATATCCATCAGATACGGATAGGTTCAGATACATTATCTAGGATGAATATTTTTTATTTCCATTAGATAAATATGTCAATTTCCCTATTTGGCTAGTTCAAAAAGCTTCACCTGTGGAAATTCCACCTTATATGATGATCACTACTGAGTTTATGGACCTTAACATCCATATATATGACTAATAAGGTAAAGGTATTATATGAACAAGTACATCTCTTTTTTGGTTCACCAATTCTTTTCACCATGAAGGTTGATCGGACCCTCCAAATATATATGGATGATTGTACATTGAAATAACTTACTTTGAATAACCAGTATACTTTAAAACTTATATATGATGACACCAACCAATTATGATAAGATATTATTTTTTTCAAAGACTGATTTGAGGTCTTGTTATCAACAAGTGTGTGTTAGACCATTAGAAACCTAAAGTACAAAATCTCATTTCATTTATTGTCTTTATGAGTATATTGTTATGTTGTTAAGTCAAATGAATGATAAAATTATTTTCATGGCATTAAATAATTCAGTTTTCAAACTGTATGAAGTTTCAGTTTTGGTGGACTTCATGGAATAAATCTTATTATATTCTTATAATCAAATAATCTATGCCAAAAGAATTTTTATTATTCTGAACAAACTAATTGTGAGCCAAAAATATTCTAAGATCTAAAAAATAAACTTTTTAATAGACATTGTTCACATCAAGTGTCACATTTTCTCTAAGAGTAGAGTATCTATTGTCCAAGAGAATGTGAGAATGGTTGTTATAAAGGGTTACCCCATGATTTTTTTGACATGTGTAGCTTCCTAACGATGATAGGCTATTACAAAAAATTTATATAGTATTTATCGTATCATAAATCACTACTCAATGGGTTGACAAATATTGGTATGAACATTAAATGTTTTACATAATATTGGGTACCCTCTTATGTGAAAAATGGAAATTATTTTTAGAACAAATAATAATTCATCTAGGACGGTACATAAGATATATATTTTATTCAAATGCATTATAAATCTGGTTTGGATTAGTTATGATGAAAGGAGATAATTTGTTCTCTATGGGTATCATAATTAGAGTCCACACTAGAGGAATTACATGAAAAATTCTATCATTCATGTAATTTTCGTTCAAGTCATGCATGGTTGGAAGATTTACATATTTGTAGAGTGGGATATGGTGTCCACAGAGCAATAAATCCTTAATTAAATTTTCACATGTTGTGACATGAATGTCATGCTATGATTTATTGTTAAATATAATCAGTACATAGATATTATTATTTTCTATACACCTAGGAATTATAATGTTGTCATGTATTCTCACATCTGATGGTCTCGAACATAGGTAGTTCAAGTGGAAATTAGTGATTGGTAATTTATGGTCATCTTTTATGAGATGAACATAGAGGTCTTGGGGAATCACATGGAATTTATTTATACTATGACACCCTGATATTTTTGTGAGATATATTTTTTAATTTAATTGAGGTATTGTGTTGCAGCTACACCAAGATAAGATTACACTATAAGTAACATTGGATTATCTTTTAGTATAGGTATCACTATTCTTGACTGGTGTTATATAAAATTTCTTGTTATTTTGATAGAATTCATGTAACAAAAAAACTGAATTTAATCAAGTTTATAAAATAATAAAATCATTCTTGATTGATTTTATTGATGAAATATATATTTAATATATTAAATTTAATTTTTTAAATTCATCTTATATGTTTTATAGACATGATATAAAATATAAATCAAATTTTTGGATAAAATAATTATATTTTAAAAAAATGTCATTTTGCAGCCTTTTGATGGTAATCCCATTTTAAATCTAGTTTTTTAGACTTTTATATGATAAATTTGGAAAATTAAAATTCTAATTTATAATAGGGGCATCAAGTTTTATTTTTTATAATTTTTTTGTAATTTTATAATAACATTAATATTTTAATGATTAGTGAAAAATACTACATTTTATTTCAAAACTGCATTTTCATCTAATTTATTTATACTGGTAGATTATCCTTTTAATTGGTTTTAAAGTACAATTAGATTAATTTTTATCATTTAATATAATTTTTTCATTGTATTTTAATTCATGTTTAAATATTATACAAACACATGTCAATAATTTGATGCTTTTATACTTAAAAACCCAGTTTTCTTGTTCCAAAAAATAGATTAATTTTAATTTAATTACTAAAAATTATTTGTTTCAAATTTTTAAAAATGGATTATATATTTAGAATTTTTTGGTCAAAATTATTTTAATATTTTACTTATCTTTTTTTGATATTTTGAATAGTAACTAATTTTTATTTATCATGGTTAAAGGTTAATTTCATAATTCCGGTAACAAATTAATATGAAAAGGATAATAAAGTCAACCAAACACATAAAGAAATCCTATTGAATGAGAAACTACCGACCCTTAACACCTAAGTATCATAATTGACTCATTTAATATTCTTTTTTCCATGAAAAGGATATAAATATTATTTCAATGAAAGAAAGTTGCATGAATGTGATAAAATGTCACCCTCTTATTCCTTATAAGTATAATATTTTTAATATAGTTATAAACATTATAAAAAATAGATAATAAATAGTCTACAAAAATATAATGAAGTTATCTAAATTATGTTTTCTTATTTACAATATTTAGGGACTAAAGAATTACCTTAAAGGCTTATATAATGATTATGCAGAAATTTTTTAATTGATGAAAAATCAATTAAATAGTTTTTTATTTAAATTCTAATAACCATTAAAAGACATAGAAACATTTTCAAATAATATTGTTAGAGTATTTATAGACCATAAAAATCCATTCGTATATATGTTTTCAATTTGGAGCCTTGTAAAAGAGATTATGAAACCTATATTATTTTATTATATGTGTTGTTAAACTTGTCACATTAATGTTTTAATAAGTATAACATTTTTAATAATAAATTTTCCATTATATATATTCCAATATAAATATTATTTTAAACTAAAGTAGATTTATATTCATAATGTTATTTTATTTGTAATTTTATTAAAAAAATAAGTGTATTAAATAATTATACAAAACTGAGGTTGTAATTATTTTATTAAGGGAAATATCAAATTAATGTTTTTAAAAAATAGTAAAATAAATATAATTTTAGATAATTAATATCTATAATTAATTTTTTAGATTACCTTTACTCCCTATGGATATAATAAAATATTTTTTTAGCAAATAACTACTTATTTTAATATTTTTAAAAATAAATGAATTTAATATTATCAAAATTGACACTACTGTTGTTTTTTTAAAATAACGATTTATTAAATTATTAAAAAAATTATAAAAGATTTTTTAAAATATATAATAAATATTTTTTGGTCTAAAATGTTCTAAATTAATCATTTATGGTCAAATTGGAATCAAATAATTAGAAATTAAACTATTTTAATATTAAATAATTTATTACCCTAGTTAGAAATTAAATGGAATAGCTATGTTATAATTAAAATGATAAGGTTCAAATTGACATAAACACATGTCCAAAATTTTTTGGATTATGATATAAAAACCTTATATCATCCCATATTATAATCTATGAAATATTTTAGAATTTTTTATGTGGTTTTATTTCTATTATAAATTAATATTTTTTGATGTTCCAATGGTGCTCCTCACCTCAATTATAATAGTGAAACTCCCCCTTCATTTCATAACATCACATTTAGGATTAAATCTCATCCACCCACTAATAAATAACCTTCTCAAACTCCCTTGTAATATTCTAGAGGTTTTTTTAATCTAAAGAGACCAACAATAGTTCCCTTAAGAAGATATTTATAAGGAACATGTCAAAGAAGTGGTAATATCCTCTGTCGATTCTTTCAAATTATTTCTTCTTCTACTTCCTCTTCATGAGTTTTTTCCATTATAAAGTAATATATACAGTATAAATTATATTTATATATTTTACTATAATTTTGTAACAACCATATTCCACCTTTTATCCATCATACTAATAATTAAATCACAACACATGCTTAAGTATGGCTTACCGTCTCCACACCTCTGTGTAATATGTTTTCCACCACTACCTTGCAAGGATGGATATAATGATGGAAATAAAAACTATATATGATTATTATAACATGATATAAATTCTCTATAAACATATATACCATCCTCTTCCATGCCATTTCATAATTATCAGAATTATATTGTCCCTCATGTGTACATACGGCTTACCGCCTCAATGATGCGATGTGATTCATTGTAAAAGATTTCAATTAAATAATGATTATATAAATATAAATAATTAATAAATATTGTATATCTTATGTTAATATATTTTTTTAAATTATATAATTATAAACTAAGAATAGTAATAAGAACATATCTAACAAAACATATGTAACAAAATAAATAAGTTAACACCTGATGGACGAGTAATAATGTTACTAATAAACAATTGATAATACGATCATATCTGACATCATATAAATAACTTTCATTATAAAATAATTCAATGAGATTATTTAAATCATTATAATAGAGTGTTGGATATATACAAATGAAATGGGACATATAGTAAGGGATTATTTAGCAATATCACTTTTATCGGAGATTGTTTATATGTAAGTATTTACTAGGGTATATTTATCATCCATGTCCATGTTTTATCCATATGTGTTATAAAATATTCCTCATATCCCTCTACTATTTTTAGAGTAAATTTTAACCATTGGTTAATTTTTATGAATTATTATGAAATAAATATTTTTTTCACTTTCATTGCAGGTTACTTTTTTTACTTTCCGACCAAAGTATGAGAAAAAAGTTTTCTTTTAACTTATACTGCATGGACTGACTTCTATGTTTTAATAAAGCCTTATTTAGATTAATATTTCATTACCATATTACAAGTTTTTTTCCAAATATATTATTTTATTTTAAATATGTTTTTAAAATAGAGAAAATAAAAAAAAATTAAGAAGAAAGGATATGTTCTTCAAGAAATAATTTCATGTATTTTATAAATGTTTTTTTATCTAATGTGACATTATTTATATAGGTTTATTTTTCTATGCATATTATTAATATAGGTTAATTATATTTATTATGGAATGAAATTTATTAAATACATTTTTTACATGGATTATGATGGTATGATGTTTAGGAACCCAATTTTATTCTTTAGGTTATGCTTTGATGAAAATTTTATGTTTTTTGGGAATAGGTAAGAATGATATCATTATGAGAAGTGTGTGACCTATATATCCCTAAAAATAATTGGGTAAATATATATATATATATCATTAGATATAAATTAAAATAATGACAAGTAAATTAGGTATAGTAATATATTTTTGGAACGGTATGTAAACCTTGTTCAGTAATGGACTATGTCCACTATAAAAGTCTTGGAAATGAGCCTAGTTTAGTATGGAAATTATTTTCAAGGAATATATTTTTTCCAGAATTCCATGTTTTATTTAAATTATATTTTCTTGTAGATCTAGTTACATTGTGATTTATTCCTTATTAACTTATAGGATTTATTTCATGACTCAATATTTTGATATTTGTTATATATTGTATGATATGAAAAAAAAACATGTTTTTACATTCTTATGTTAATGTTTAGTTTGATATTTTCTATGATTGCCCTTACAAATCATTTGATCTCAGCAATTATTATGTTTCTTTTCCCTAGTATATGAAGAATTGTATTAAGTATTATGTGTCATATGTGGGTTCTTATTATGAAAGAAAATGTAGGAGATGATGTATATGTTTTATGAACTAGTTTTTTATGTTTCCTAGTTTTCAAAGGCACTAAACTCATATAGTCATAGGAAATATCTTTCTGTCATTTATTAGTTATTCCATAAAAGTAATTTAATTTAAATGCACATCAAGTTAGTTTCTTTATAATTTCTATTAGAGATTAGGTTTACTCAACCTTCAGAAACTAGGATGTGAAATCATTAGTGAAATCCCTAGAGATTTTTCTAAGGTATGTGTAGGGATATCCCTAAAGATAAGTCAAACTATTGGTTAAAATTATTGATTCTTGTTAAAGAAAATTTGTATCCATGGATTAAACCTATGATTTTATAGATATAAATTACATCTATTAAATATTTTCTTTTCCTAGTATTATTTTTGCCTTTCACACTATGATTTTTGGGTTTTAGACAATGGCTGGAACCTAATGGAACAATGTCAATTTTCAATGAAGTGGGAAATGCAACGATTTTACTCGTAAATAGATAAATTTTATGGTTTTTGGAATGAAAAATATTATATCTATACTTACACAAGAAATGAATCATTATGGAATTCCAAATGAGTAGATAAGGGAACAACATTCTGTTGTGTCCTTTATGACAAAACATCCAACTTTTTTCTCTGGGTCTTCTTATCCTATTTTTTATTAATAATGGATCAATAGGATTGAAAATATATTTTATGTCCTTCATTTTTCAGAGCATGAAAAATTAATTTTCACAATTTATCATTTAGAAGGACAAGTAGGCTAATGGTGGACTCTAATCAATAATATGTGGATGTTAAAAGAAATTGAATCCATGAAATGGATGAGTTCAATAACATATTTTTTAATAAATACATTACTATAATTCTTAAAAAAATATAGAAATGGTGTTTGAAGAAAATATGTAAAGGGATGATGAATCCATTGTTACATAGTAGACAAATTTTACTAGACTTTCAATGTATACATCTGGCTTTAACATCCCACCTGAATGTAATATTGATCGATTCTTTAGTGGAATAAAACCATGAATTTTAAGGGAGTTAGATATATGAAACATTAATATATATATAAAGAGATTGTATGTTGTGTTATTAAGGTAAAAATGGAAGTTAATTTAACATATCAATCTCATTTTTTTGATAAGAAACAAATGATGGAGTTTAAAAGAAATTCTCAAAAAAAGTAAAAACCTGATTATAATTTCCTTATTCCCAATGTGTGGAAAGAAGAATGGTGTAGATTTTCATAAAGGGACTAGTAACTGTTTTATGTTTGGAAAAGAAGTTCATCAGCAAGTTGAAATATAATTTAACGGAAAAAATATATATAATGATGTGAATAGAGAAAATTATACACAGAATACACCTCCCACACTTCAATGTTACAAGTGAAAGGAAATGGAGAATTGTGCTAACCAATTACCTAAACCAAGTATTATCAACGATGATCAATGTAAACAAACACTTAAGTACAAATACAAAGGAAATTATCATGAAATCTCTATTGGAGATATTGAGTATGATAATAATGTGGTGGAATTATTGACTGTTTATGCAATCAGATCCAAGAATAATGGTTTACAATATTTTTTATAGTATTTTGGAATATTAAAATATATATGTAATGGTCCAATTTGGTGTTACACATGTATTTGAAATTATATGTTGACACGTACCAATAACTATGAAATGTGATGGAGGTAATAAAGTGATGTTTTTGGAAAATAGATTATTAAGGGAAGGATAACCCTTAATATATGCATTATGTTGAGATAATGATATTTGGATAAAGAAATGTTGGATAGGAATAAGTAGATTGGAAGATATTATTTACCTTGGAATAGGTTAATGATTTATTGATATGTTAGTTAAGATATCATGGATGAAGTTAACAAATTATTAGACTTAAGAATAAAGAAACATTCATGTTTTCAATATGGATAAATGGTAATTCAGGTTATTATCAAGGGAATACATGATGAAGGTGTTCACATTTTTAGAATTTGACCATCAAGAGATACCATAATATATATATGAGATAAATGTTAATCCTAGTTAGTAGAATTTTTTTATAGTTATGGATTTTCATCCTTTAGTAGGATTTTAAGGTTATAAATTTATCAAATGTTTATGTTAAATATGGAATGGTGTTTTTTTATAATAATGTATTATCTCACCATTGGTGGACTTATTCATACTTCATTATTTTGGATAAAAATGTGATTTGATAATTGTAGATGGAATGAACTATTATACTATTTATGGATATCATGATCTACTAACAATTCATGAATGAAATGATCAACTTAATTTCATGGAATAAGAGAAGAAGTATAAATTGAACAAGGAACAAGTAAAGGATGAGATTATACATAATCAAGTATGTATTTATTCTCATTATTCCCCTCTAGGGAATGGATCATATAATAAACTTGTTACCCAAGTACATTCATTTTAGAGGAATCAAATGTCCCCTTATATCATCACAGATTTATGGATTTATGATTGTTGACTTTCTCTTATCCTTTTTCTCTATAACTCTTCATCGCAACATGATTCTATGATCTCTCTTCCATAACTATGCCTCCACATTCGACATACATTATTCTATGGGGAAACCCAACTATTAGTATAGCGACTCAGGTTTTGGACCTATCAGATTTTGGAATATTCCTATGAATAATTCTAGATCTAGGCACCAAGATGGCGTGCGATTATGAGGCCCGATGTGCCTGTAATTAATTTCGTAAAAATATTAAGTATTTTTACACTATGATCGTGGAATGGGTGTGATATCTACCAAATGGTAGCTCAGAACGGGAATTTGAGGGCACAGTTGCGTCTGGAGCGTGCCATTCACCCTAGTCAGGGTATAAACATTGCAGGCGTGGGCCTGCTGTGAGAAAAGCCACCAGGGGTGTTTTAATAAATAAATGGAAACATTTATTTACGAGTGTCATCTCGAATAACTCCTAAATATACTCTCAGATCACAATTTTGAGTTCGTTGATGCATTCAAAATGTCTTGTTTACCCCAGGTGAGACATAATTTTAGTTGGCGCAGGTTGTCGGGATGGAGGCATGTTGGCGGGGAGTTTAAATGATGTTTTTAATTAAAAAAACAAAAATCAATCATCTCCCTCACCTCCCCCATCCCACACACACACGATGAACCCTTTCCCCCTCTCCCTCCATTCTTCGCTGAATCAAGCCACAAGCCTCTGTTTTCAGCACCAATCATTAGCGGATCGAGCTCCAGCGCGTCTCAGGTGTTGTTCTGCACCCGAAGCTTTGGCGGTCCGCCAAAAGGTAGATGGTTTGAGTTTTAATTCCCCGATATTGTTTTTTCTTTAAATTCCTTAGTTTTATTGTCGTATCAGGGAATATCGGGTCCCAAGGGTCGATCAGGCACCTTCGAATCGAAAAATGGACCACTGGGGTGGTCCCAGCGGTCCGTAGAAGCCTCACCGGCGAGGGGCGGCCGGCCACTGCGGGTCGACACGGCAAGGCGGTGGCGACTGCCTGAGGTGCGGCAGCGAGCCACCCAGCGCGGTGGAGGGCCGCAGTCCCGTGGTGGGGTGGGCCGCAGCACGGTGGAGGGCCGCCGGCCAGGGCGGGCTGGCGGCGGCGGCGGCCGAGCTGGTCGGTGTGGGCCTGTTCGGGCCGCTGCGGGCCGGTTCAGGCCAGCCGGACCAACCATGTTGGGCCTGTCTGGTCCAGTCTTCGTCCGAGGGTTCTTTAAACCGCCGCTGTTTTCTAACCGAGTGTCTGTTTCGCACGCAGTCTATGGCAACGCAACCCTGGTGATGAGGCGAAACCTTTGGTGAGGGTTCGGGAGTTTTATGTTTCGTGATCGTGGCCCGGGAGCTTGAAACGTCGAATAAAATAATAATATTTTATTATTATTCGACTTTGGGTCATTGTATATTCTACCCGGAGCATCTGATTGACGGGATATCAGAGCCGTTGAGGCCTGGAAGGAATGGAGGACTTTTCTTATTAGTTTTTGGGTATTGGGGCTGACTTTTTGGTGCAGACCCCATGAGGCTGGGTTTGGGACTTTACGAAAAAACAAAGGTTTCTCACCAGGAGTACGATTTTGGCGGATGAATAGTCGATCCTGTGTATTTTTTTCAAGATAATCACAATGGTGTGATTCGTTTAATGAGTTTTGGGATCGGGGTGTGGGCCCCACCTAGGCTGGCTTTGGTGAATATTACCATTTTTACCAGGTGTCCTTTTGGGATGATCGAGTAGTCGATTCCACTTGTTTTCTCGAGGGGATCACAGTGGTATGATCCGCTTGATGAGTTTCAGGATCTTTGTGTGGGCCCCGCACGGGCAAGATATGGTAAATAGTGCCTTCTTTACAAGTTGTCCATTTTGGGCGAGTAAACAGACTACCATATGTGTTTTTCTATGTGGATCGCGATAGTTGCATCAGTATCGGCACTAGAGGTGCGTGGTGTAGCGTTTTGGAGGGTTGCTTGGGTTAGGGACAGTTTGACCAGCAGTGGTTGAGGGTACACCCTTGGTTCATTCCAACGAGGGTTTGTGCGGCATCAAAACCTTAATATAGGTTATGATCCTCTTGATGGGATTTTTAATCTATTAGAGTTATGGAATCCATCCGGTGGGTCCGGAGCAGGATCCTCTAACATTGTTTCCCTAGATGGGGTTCTTGGTATCACTATGACTGCTTATCCGGGGACAGCGATCCCATATCTAGTAGGTTATCCCCATACGGTTTATGGCATCATCGGTAATATGATCCCCTAATAAGTGGGCCATGCTCAGTAGGGTTGGGGCATCATCAGGTATACGATCCCCGACTCAGCATGAGGTTTTTAGTAGGGTTAAAGTATTGTTAGTTATACGATCCCCTACTTAGCGTGGTGTTTCTGTAGGGTTGGTGCATCGTCGGTTCAATCCCCAACATCGCGAGTTATACCAGATAGGGTTCCAGTATCTTTGTGACCACCTTTACATGGGAGTCAATCCTCTATCTGAGTGACGTGTTTATGTCAAGTGCCAGATCAGGTTTTGGTATCCCCTAGAAGATCCTGGGAGTGATCCCCTATCAGTGAGATATACGAACACTAGACTGGGTTGTGGTATCCCCCAGTGGACCCTGGGAGTGATCCCCTATATGTGAGATCTTCGTATACCGGTGTGGGTTCTGGTATCCTCTAGCGGACACTAGGAGCGATCCCCTATCCTTGGAGTTTGGTATTTTTATGGTTTCAGCAAGGTTTCCTCAGTGATGGTATCTGAAGAGCGTGATCTCTCAGGTGCATATGAGATGTTTGTGTGGGACCCGATGTAGTGTATCACTCGGACGAGTGTCATCTGGGATGAGAGTGATCGTGGAGTGTTCTCTCCTAGTTGTGAACTGTTGCTTGTGGTGAGGTCAGTACCTCATGTGGCTTGGTGTGTGAGCTGAGTATATCTGGAGGATCAAGGTGTATGTATGGGCATTCACTTGGATTGTGCTGACTAATTGTGTTTAGCCGAGGATGCTCATGAGATGGTGTTTATCTCTCGTATGGGTTCCCTCTGGATAGGATGAGCGGACTATTTCCTTTCAGTTTCTCTCTTTTTTTTTGGGTTTTTGGGGTTCCTAATGAGTATTTTTATACTCACCCCTGCACGAGATTTGCCCACACATGTTTGTGTGTTGTGCAGACCATAGGCCTTTCGACGAAGTCCAAGGAGGACCTAGAGTAGGCGGAGCTGAGTGAGCGAGACTGACCATGGAGTCTTACCGGAGCTGTGTCGAGGAGCTTTTTGGTGGTGCTTTTGGCAGCATACCCCTTCTTCCGAGCAGGTTGGATGCTTTTTTAGTTTTCTTTTGATGGACCTTATTTTTCCCTTTTGTACTTCTGTTTCATTCTGGTTTGGGATAGATGTATGAATGAATTTTCTTTTTAGTTTTATATATCTCTGCACTGTATCATGGAGGGGGATGTGGGAGCATGTTTATAGGTATCTTAGGCTAATACCTCTCATGTGTGTGATAGCCTACTCGGTGCTAGACGCTAGCCCCTAGCCTAGTGGAGGTGGGCTTGCGGAGTCACGGCTCGAGCCCCTTTGGGTTGGGTCATGATAGTGTGGTATCAGAGGAGGTCCCACCTTTGGGATCTCAGATCATAGATGGTCTATCTGTGAGTTTGGTTTGGGTTGCATAGCGGCAGTTTTAGGTTGTTTTGAGTTCGGATTTCAGGCCAAGGACTCCAGTGTTGGTGTGGCGGCTGACGTATCCATACACCAGAACTCTGATAACCTGCCATTCGACTCGGGACATTCGTACATTGGTCGTAGGGGAGAAATTGTACATGCATCATATAGGACTGGGTTATTGGGTTTCCCTTTTTCTTCCTAAGTAAACTCTTCATATATACTCTTTGACCTTTGTGGGTCTTGATTGAATTTCAGTATACCTTCATGACAACCTCCATTAGGGGTTCTACAGCATGGTTGTGTTGACAATACACCCCATATAAAGGTTTTGGACCAGGGCGCAGGTTCTGAGGCTTGACCTCTAGGTGGTCTGCCAGTTGAGCCACCACCTGTCGAGCATTTGGTTATGTCGGCAGTGCTAGATGAGGTTGCATGCAGGGTGATTGCCCAGCACGAGTTCCAGATGCAGCAACCTCTAAGGTTCCGGGGTGATCTAGACCCTCAGGCAGTTGATGACTGGCTCGAAGCAGTCACTCGTGTCTTCTTCCTGGTGAGGACACCTCCAGATCAGATGGTGGTCCTAGCGGCAAGCCTTATGAATGGTTTGGACGGGAGATGGTAGAGTTTGGTGATGTAGTCCCATGACAAGGAGATACTCACATGGGTAGAATTTGAGTGGCTCTTCAGGGAAGAGTTCTATCCATTGACACTAAGGTCGGTGCAGATTCAGGAAATTCTGCGGCTTCGGTAGGAGGGCATGACTTGGTCGGAGTACTCAGTGAAGTTTATAGACCTGTCATGATACTCCCTGTATATGGTTCAATACATGTTATTTAGGGCTCAGACCTTCAAGAATGGGTTACGTAGAGACATCTAGGAAGGTGTGGTTTTCTTGTGTCTACCCACCTATGCTAGAGTGCTAGAGAGAGCTTTTTTGGTGGAGTGCTTTCGGGCTGAGCAGATCCCGCCAGTTAGTGATGGGGGCACTAGAGTTGAGACTTCGTCACTGAGATCCGCATCTGGTTTTTGACGATAGAATCAGGGTCCCGGGCGTGTGCGACGTTTCAGGAGGCGATCCCATGATGGAGGATCTGAGGCTCAGGGCTCATAGGTCTCACATGCCAGTTTTGGCCAGCTGCGGGAGAGGCGGTATTATGCTTGCGATAGTTGGGGACATCTCTCTAGAGATTTTTCAACCCATCATGTTGTTGAGAGGGAGTCGGTTGACAGACCTCCTTGGTAGAGGCATTGTCTCGAGTATGGCGGTCTACAGGGCGACGGATGAGGCGACAGTGCGGAGGCAGCAGCGGGAGGTGGTAGGTGGTATCAGTTTCCACCATCCCCACCCTTAGGTGGTCCACGCTGAGCTCAGGGAGATGGGGTATGATGGAGAGGACAGCAGCATGCCCTAGAATTTGTTGACCCAGAGGCTCTGTGGATGGATCGATGTACGTCATGTTTCCTTTCTACTTTCCACGGTAGTTTGATAGACACTGTTTAGTGGTACCCTTCCTTTCTGTTTCTTTCTCAAGTTTTGTTCAGGTCATTAGTAAGACCATGTGTGGGTGTTGTTTGATGTGCTTCGAATTTCTGAGGAATAGGGATCCTTCCCCCACTGAGATGCATTTTTGTGATGCAATTGAAACCATGTGGGCAAGTTAGTGACGCCCAAAGTGGATAGTGTTGAGGTGTGGTGGATGAGTCCCTCTGACTTATGTGTTCGGGCGGGGGTGTTTGTTGGTGGACTCGTTGGCGTGGGTGACCCAGTGGAGAGTCTAGTTGCTTTCCTTGTTCTTAGGGATTCTCACTTATGAAATATTCTATGGTGGGGAGGATGCAGCGACTCGGGTTTGGCCCTATCAGACTATGGAATATTCCTGTGAATAATTCCAGAGCTAGGCATGAAGACGGCGTGCGATTCCGAGGCCCAGTATTCCTGGAATTATTTTTATAAAAATATTAAGTATTATTATACTATACATATGGTAGGGGTGTGATATCTCCTAAACGATAGCTTAGAATGGGAATATGAGGGCACAGTTGTGTCTGGAGCGTGTCGTTTACCCTAGGTAGGTTATAAACCTTGTGGGCGCGGGTCCGATGTAAGAAAATCCACCAGGGGAATTTTCATTAATAAATGGAAAAGTTTATTTATGAGACTCGGCTCAAATAACTCTTGAAAAAAGTCTCAGATCGTAGTTATGAGTCCACTGTTGCATTCAAAATGCCATTTTTACCCTAAGTGTAACATAATTTTAGTCAGTGCCGGGTGCCGGGACGGAGGTGTGTTGGCGGGGAGTTTAAATAAAGTTTTTAATTAAAAAAACCAAAATCAATCATCTCCCTCAACTCCCTCCTCCAGCACATGCATGACAAACCCTCTCCCCCTCTTATTCCGTTCTTCGCCGAATCGAGCCTTGGGTGTCTGTTTTCAGTGCAGATCGTCAGCGGATTGAGGTCCAGCGCGTTGTTGGCGTCGTTCTGCACCCGAATTTTCAGCGATCTGCCAACAGGTTGGCGGTTTGAGTTGTAATTCCCCAATCCTTTTTTTTCTTCGAATTGCGTCGTTGTTTTTTCATGGCAGGGAAGATAGGGTCCTGAGGGTCACGCAGGCACCTTCGGATCGAAAAACGAACCACCGGGGTGGTCCAGCGGTCTGCGGAAGCCTCGCCAGCGCAGCCCCGGTGCGGCGGCACCGGCGCCGGTGAGGGGCGGCCGACCATGGCGGGCCGGCACGACAAGGTGGAGGGAGCCACCAGAGGTGCTGCGGCACGCCACATAGTGTGGCGGAGGGTCATGGTCCCACGGGGGGTGGGCCGGTTCGGGCCGCTGCGGGCCGGTTCAGTCTTCGTGTGGGGGTTCATTAAACCCCTGCAGTTTGCTAACCAAGTGTCTGTTACGCATGTCTTCTATGGAGACACGACCCTGGCGACGAGCCGAACCCTTCGGTGTGGGTTCGGTAGTTTTATGTTTCAGGATCGTGGCCTGGGAACATGAAACGTCGAATAAAATAATAATATTTTATTATTATTTGACTTGGAGTAATTATATATTCTACTCGGAGAATCAGATTGATGTGTCGTCAGAAGCATTGAGTACCTGATGGAACGATAGACTTTTCTTGTTGTTTTTTGGATGTTGGGGCCATGTTTGGGGTGTTGACCCCACGAGGCTGTGTTTTGGCGTTTACGGAGAAACACAACTTTGTCACATCGAGTCCGATTTTGGCGGATGAAAAGTCGATCCTGTGTGTTTTTTCGATAGGCTCGCAATGGTGCGATCCATTCTATGAGTTTTGGGATCGAGGTGTAGGCCCCACCCAGGCTATCATCGGTGAATAGTACCTTATTCACTTGGTGTCTGTTTGGGATGATCGAGTAGTCGATTCAGTGTGTTTTCCTGAGGGGATCGCAGTGGTATGATCTTCTTGATGAGTTTCGGGATCGTTGTGTGGGCCCCGCACATGCTAGCTTTGGTGAATGGTGACTTATTCACTGGTTGTCCATTTTTTGTGAGTAAAAAGCCTATCCTACGTGTTTTTCCGCATGGATAGCGATGGTGGCCTTGGTATCGGCCCTGGAGGTGCGCAGTGTAGCGTTGTGGCCGGTCGCTCTGGTTAGTGACGTTTGGACCAACAGTGGTTGAGGATACTCCCTTGGTTTGTTCCTATGAGGGTTCATGCGACATCACAACCTGTGTATAAGTTTTGATCATCTTGATGGGATTTTTAATCTGTTAGAGTTATGTCATCCCTTTGGTGGGTCCAGAGCGGGATCCTATAGCATTGTTTCCCAAGATGGGGTTCTTGGTATTGTTGTGACCGCTTATCCACGGGCGACGATCCCCTATCTAGCAGGTCAACCCCGTAGGGTTTGTGGCATTATCGGGAATATGATCCCCTATGTAGTGGTCCATGCTCAGTAGGTTTGTGGAATTGTCAGGTATATGGTCCCCTACTCAGCATGAGTTTTTTAGTTGGGTTGTGGTATCGTTGGCTATATGATCCCCTACTTAGCGCGGGGTTTTTGTACGTTTGGTGCATCGTTGGTTCAATACCCTACACTACGAGTTATACCAGATAGGGTTATGGTATATTCATGACCACCTTTACGTGTTCTACGATCCTTTATCTGAGGGACGTGTTTCTATCGAGCACTAGATCAGGTTGTGGTATCCCCCAGCGGATCCTGGGAGTGGTCCCCTATCTGTGAGATCTATGAATGCCAGATCGCGTTGTGGTATTCCCCAACGGACCCTGGGAGTGATCCCCTATCTGTGAGATCTTCATATATCGGTGTGGGTTCTGGTATCTCCTAGTGTACCCTAGGAGTGATCCCTTATCCGAGGAGTTTGGTGTTTTTGTTGTTTCAGCAAGGTTTCCTCAGTGAAGGTATCCGATGATAGTGATCACTCGGGTGCATCTGAGATGCTTGTGTGGGACCCGATAGAGTGTATCTCTCGGACGAGTGTCATCTGGGATGACAGTGATCGTGGAGTGTGCTCTACTAGTTGTGAACAACTGCTGGTGATGAGTTCGGTACCTAATGTGGCATGGTGCGTGAGCTGAGTATATCTAGATGTTCAAGTTTTATGTATGGGCATTCACTTGGATTGAGCTGATTAGTTGTGTTTAGTCGAGGATGGTCAAGAGATGGAGTTTCTCTTTGGTCGGGGATCCCTCTGGCTAGGATGAGTGGATTGTTTCCTTTTAGATTCTATCTTTTGTTTTGGGTTTATGGGGTGGCTACTGAGTATTTCTATACTCACCCCTGCATGGGATTTTCCCGCACATGTTTGTGTCTTGTGCAGACTACAGGCCTTTCGACGGAGTCCTAGGAGGACCCGGAGCAGGCAGAGTTGAGTGAGAAGGACTGACCATAGAGCCTTTCCAGAGTTGTGCCGAGGAGCTTTCCAGTGGTGCTTTTGGCAGTATGCCTCTTCTTCCAAGTAGGTTGGATGCTTTTGTAGTTTTCTTTTAGTGGGGCCTATTTTTCCATGTTGTACTTTTGTTACACTCTGGTTTCGGATAGATGTATGCATGCATTTTATTTTCAGTTTTATATATCTCTGCACAGTTTCATGGAGGTTAATGTGGTTGAGTATGTACAGGTATCTTTGGATAAATCCTACCATGTGTGTGATAGCCTACTCGGCACTAGATGTCATCCCCTGGCCTAGTGGAGGCGGGCTTGGGGTGTCGCGGCTCGAGCCCCGTTGGGTCGGGTCATGGAAATTAGTGACTTTGGGTAAACAATATGTTTCTCACAATGCTTATTAAAAGGATGTTTTAGTATCCATTTTTCAGAAGTGGGTTTCTATAAATTAACTTTTAATGTATAAATCATTTTGTCGCCCTGATGAATTTCGATGGAGAAATTTATTTTAACGGGGGTAAAATGTGACACCAAGAGATTTTTATGAGATAGATTTTTTTAAATTTTTTGATTTTCTATTTTGAAAACTACACCTAGATAATATTACAAAACACACATCACTAAATTAACTTTTATTATAAGCAACACTATCTTTGTCTTCTAATAAATAGAATTTCTAGTTATTTTGAAAGAATTCATTTCACCCAACACTGAGCTTAATCGATTTTATAAAATAATAAAATGACTCTTGATTAATTTTAATAATTAAATATATATCTAATAGATTCAATATAATGTTTAAAATTCAATTATTTTTTTCTAAACATTATATAGAAACAAAATTAATTTTTCTGATAAAATAAGTATTTTTCAAAAAAATGTTGTTTTTCAACCTTTTGTTGGAGAACACATTTTAAATCCACATTTGGAAATTTTATAAGTTCCATTTGGAAAAAAATATTATTATTTGTATGTGTGACATAAAAATTCAGTTTGGTTTTATTTTTTTTATTTTTTTGATAACATTAATTTTTTAATGAATAGTGAAAATTACTACATTTATGGTGGTTAATAGTAAATCATGTAATTTAGGTAATAAATTGATATTATAAGGAAAATACAATTACCATAAAGTCATCCAAAATCATAATGGATAAATAACCATCGACCTTTAACACCTAAGGATCACAATTTACTCATTTATAGGATTTTTTCTCAGAAAATTATATAAATATTATTATAATAAAATAATGTGACCTAAAAGTGACAAAATGTCACCCTCTTATTTATTAAAAGTATAATAATTTTAATATAGTGATAAAAATGATAATAAATAAATAATAAATTTTCTCTATAAATATAATTAAATTATATACATCCTAGTAATTTATTTAGAATTTGTAGAGGTCAAATATTTACCATAATGTATTTTACAATGACGATGCAAAAATTATTTAATTGATGAAAAATCAATAATCTAATTTTAATTAAAATGATAATAACAAATAAATGACTAAAATAATTTACCAAATATTTTTGGTTGAGTATATATCCACCATAATCATATGAGGGTCTAATTATTGACCATTTTGGGCCTTATAGAAGAGATTATGACACTTATATTATTTTATTTAAAATGATGTTAAACTTGTCACAGTAATGTTTTAATAATTATAAAATTTTAAAAAATTGATTTTACAAATTGCATTGTCAACTATAAGTATTGTAATGAAATATAACATATTTATCTTTATAATAGTATTTTGTTTTTAATTTTTATTCAAAATTATCTGTATTGAATAATTACAAAAATAACAAATGTTGAAATTATTTTATTTAGAGTAATAATGAAAACATTTTATCAAAAATATAAAAATAAATATTATATGAGATAATTTATATTTCCAATTAATTTTATAGATTTCCTTAAACCCATATTGATACAATAAAATATTTGGTTCGACTATAAAATCTTATCTTGATATTTTTAAAAATCCATGAATTAAATATTGTCAAAATTGAAACTATTATTGATTTGTCAAAATAATGTTTTAGTAAATTATTTAAAAATGATAAAAATAATTTATAAATATATATAATAAAAAATATATGGTATAAAATTTTCAAAAAAAATCCTTAATTATCTAATTAACATCAAATTATTGAAATTTACAATATTTTAATTTCGAATTATTTGTTACCCTTGTTAGGAATTAAATAGAATAACCCAGTGATAATACAATTGATAAGGTTTAAAATGAATTAAACCATGTCCAAATATTTTTTTGGGTGATATTAAAACTTTATTTCATATCATCTTAGAAACTGTGAAATTTTGGAGGTTTTTGGATGTGGTTTTATTTTTATTATAAATTAATATTTTTGGAGTTTCAAAAGGATCCCCTCAACTCAATTATTTAAGTACACATCCTCCCTCATTTTGTCACTTAAAATTTATCCTTTAAGATCATCCAACCCTGGCTCATTTCCCTTCTAAACATCACTACTACTATTCTATAAGTTTTGGTCTTCCCAAAAGTCTAGCTCTAATGCCTTTAATAATAGATTTTGAGGGAGAACGTCGAAGAAGAGGTAATCTCCTCTACCTATTCTTTCAAATTATTTATTCTTCTACATTCTTTCCATGAGTTATTTTCATTCTAATGTAAAAACTATAGTATTAATTATATTCTATTATTTTATTATAATTATAGAAAACCCATATTTCACCTTCTATCCATCCTAAAAAAATGAAATCATCACACATGTGTACATACAGATTACCATCTACACATTGTGGTGTAATATGTTTTTCACCACCACCTTACTTGAATAGATATAATGATAGAAATAATTACCATATATGATTACTATAACTTAATATGGATTCTTTAAAATCATGTATACCATCCACAGCTGTATCATTTCACAATTATCAGAATGATCTTTTCACTTGTGCGTACGTATGGCCTCCCATATCCTGATGGGAATCTGAATGAAGACTCGGACCGAATTGTTGAAATAGATTATAAAAGGCTTTGAAATTGTGAAATTTAAGTGGTAATTATCTATATATCGAATGAAAAATGTTTAATAAGAAATTAATGAAGGAGTCTAAACAAACTCCCAAATTTATTATCAGTGTTGCTTTGTTTTTCGAATGCCTTCTACTTTTATGACATGTACATGCCTCTGTTCCAGATCTTATGGACCAATTTTTTGAGGGGATACTCCTAATTTTGAGCCTTGGGGATTGCTCGATGTTGATTCAATTTAGCTGGAATCATTTTCTTATATAGAGGTTCATTGTGTGGACTCCCCATGGTTCTCTTACTTATATACTGCTGAAGTTTTTGGAGGTGCAGGAGTGAATTGAACAAGATAATTTGGGTGGGTCACTCCCCCCTAATATGCCTATAATGGAATAATATTCTTTATATATATTCTTAAGACTGCATATGCGGCTTTCTTGGATTTTATGTCATTCTAGCATGAGGTGATCTATTGCTTGATGGCAAGGTTTGTGCCTATTTGATTCCTTGTGAACTATTGTTCACGCTTTATTGCTATATCATCTTGTATCTATTTCAATTATTGTTTGGTGTAAAATAATTAAACCTTGAACAACCATTGTAACACTTTTTATTCAATAATTTTATTTGATTATTGAATTGGGTGACCAATTCATGTCACTGTTTGTATTAAAAAAAGAAGAGGAAAAATAACTTATTCGACAAAACATACTTAAGAAAATAATGAAGTTAAGAGTCGATGGATGTGTAATAATGTGACTATCAAATGGATGATAATAAGATCATATATGATATCATAAAAATGAATATTATTTCAATATAAGTAAATTAAATTATTTAAATAGTTTTTTCATATAAATAAAACGGAAATCAAACCTGAGGTAAGGGATAATTTCCCAATATCATTTTTATCTGATTTTATTTATATATAAGTATTTTCTAGGGTATATTTATCATCCATGTCCATGTTTCATAAATATATATTATAAAATATTACACATATCCATATAATATTTTCATCGTAAATTTTACCCATTAGTGAATTATTATGAAATGGAATGAAAGAAATATTTTTTCTCTTTTTTTATTAGAGACTTTTTTATTTTTTGACAAAAGTACGAGAGTAATTTTTTCATTTAAATTAATAAACATAAATAGATTTTTAATCATTCATAACACGTTATTTCATTGAGTCATCCTTTATAATATTTTATTTTTACATTTTGAGAAATATTTTTCTTTTAAAATGGAATGGAATTTTTAGAAAATAAAATATTTTTAAGAAGAATCTATATTTTCCTCAAAAATTAATTTAAAGTGTTTTATCAAAATTATATTCCATCTAAGATTAAATTATTTAACTAGGGTTATGGTTTAATTATTGTTATTAATATGTTTTGAAAGTGTTTGTGATGGAATTAAATTTATTAAAAAAATTATTTTATATGGGTTATGATTAAATAAAGTTTAAGTAACCCATTTTATTTTTTAGGTTAAGCTATGACGAATGATTTTTTTTCACACATAAAAATTAATTCATTATGATATGGGTGGGAAATATATCTCCCTCCAATTCCTTGGGTAATAATTTATATCTCATGAGATAGAAATGAATGAAATGATAAGTAAATCTAGTTCATTAATACAGAGAAAGAATTAAAAGTAATTCTAATTCCGTAATACATAGCTTGTAAAACAAGAAAACTCATTTCAATAATGGACCTTTTCCACTAAGAAGGTCTTCAAAATGAGCCTTGGATAATGTGGAAAGGGTATTCAATGATTTTGTATTTTCCACAATTCCATTTTTTATGACAATGATATTTTCTCACATATCATCTTCCATTATGATTTATTACTTATGAACTATATAGATTTATTTCATGAATCAAGATTTGGATATTTTTTATATATGGAATGATTTTAAAAAGTTGTGTTCATTTTTTTACATTCTTATGATTATTTTATATTTTATATTTTCCATGTTTACTATTACTGGGCACTTGATCTCACCCCATTTTATGTTTATTTTCATGAGGATATAGTGAAGGGTATTATATAATATGTGATATAAAGGTGTTCTTGATATGAAGTAAAATGTATGAGATGATGTATATGTTTTAGTAACAAGTTATTAATGTTTCCCACTATCCAAATACAATAAAATAATATAGTATTTGGGTGTCTTTTTGTGTCATGTATTATGTATTCTGTAAAAGTAATGGAATATCCATGAACATCAATTTAGGTTCTTAACATATAAGTATTTGGTAGTGAAATCTTATCATATGGATAGTGTGACAAATGTGAAGCTATAAGATCCTAGGGGCCTAGGCTGATATGAGAGTTTTTTAGGTGAGGACCCTCATTCCGGATGGATTTTTGATAATAATGAGGTCTTCCACATCCATGTATGCATCTAGTTTTCTATAGGTTTCTAGGATGTATTAATGTTGAAATGATATTCTCCATAATGGTTATTTAATCATGTTCTTATATAGATGTATTTTTACCTTGACCCCTATTTAAGGTGGCTTGATATGAAAATAGAGATAGTTTGATTCATCACATAGTGTTACACTCATCTTCTAGAGAAGGGAGGGCACATGTGGTTTGTCGGATTAATATAGAGATTTCCCATTCCATAGTGTAAAATGGATGGTTTTATTATGGATGAGGTGATTCTATTACCAAGATCCCATCAAGGAAATGATTTAGTAATAGTGATCATCGATATGTTAATGAAGGTTTCTCACATTTTAGAAATTATGGTTACCTTATTAGTGGATGAAAATTGATAGTTCCATGTTTGAGAGATTATCTAACATAATATATTTTGATATAATATTGTATTACACTAAACTTAATGATTAAATTATCGATTATTCAAAGGGTTTGAGAGGGTGATAGTTATATAAGTACTATTGAGTACATCATACCATCCTTCGACTGAAGTGTAGTCTGAATAAACAAAACAAGTGTTAGATGATATAAAAAATGAATTACACATTTTAGAGGTTAATGTGGGAAACATAAACATCTAAATTAATTCACATAAAATACTTTATTTCATTAAATTATATATATGGTCCATTATTATGCCTCATATAGTAGGTTATTCTCATCACCAACGTGCTTGTTAAATGTATGGGTAGTGCTACATATAACACATCTCATTCAAGAGAATTTAAAGAAAATTTATCTTATCAAGATTAAAATAGATAAAAGCTATTCTATGTATTAATAATATGTCATCTCCCATTGAAGTCATGTATAGTTTGAGGTTGTGGATCAGTTATTCTTACGTGATTAAACTATGAAAGGGAATAAATGATTTTGGAGGTTAGGTAAGTTGTAACCTTGTTTGATAGACATTACGATGTTAATGAGTGGGTCAAATTAATATATTATCATATATTACACCCTTAGATATACAATTAAATGCAATACTTATTTCTTATTTCGTAGATAAATCACAACTACGAAGTCACATCACATATTTTCCAACCAGATGATTTGAAAATTGATATTGATGCTTCTTTTGAGGAGAATCATATTCGTATAGTGGACCAGATCCCAAATAATATCTATATATATTATGTTCATTTAAATAGGTCAAATGGTAGTATGGTTTTGTAAAATAAGATAACTAGGAGTGACATACTTTTGTACATTCATAGTGGCTAGATCTATTCTAGGATTACAAAATGATGACCATATAAGGTAAATTCACGAAACAGATATCCTATGTGGGGGAGGTCGTAACACCACAGTTTTTTTCTAAGTTACTAGAAATTTATATATCATATATAATATTTATTTTTATTATTATATATGTTCTTATGATTTTAATACAGGGTTTGAGAGTGTTCGGTGCTTGTTCAAAACCAATAGATATTAATTTTAGAGAATCGGTATGAGGCACATGGTCTGCGCATAGTTATTAGAAACTATATGTATGAACAATTTGGTCCATATATAAAAGGGTTATGAATTGAAAAACTATAATAGGGTGAAAACATGGAAATTTCAAAAAAAACATAGAACTATTTTATATGGAACACACAAGGGATGTGCACAATTTGGAAAATTGTGCACCTATCCTCCACCTATAGTAACACAAAGTTAGTTACCAAGTATGATTGGAGAATTTATTTTCCAAACTATAAATAATATCCATTCTTGGGTGGATCTCACTAGATATAGACTATATCACAACTATAATATGATTTCTCCAACAATGAATCTAGTTTTTAATGGGTGAAATTCAATTTTCCCTATACTCATTTTAAATATGAAACCATTTTTATTCTTCATTTCTCTAGTAGAAACCTACAAGAAGAGTTACAACTATTTATTTCCTATTTATTGATCCTTCTACTCTATATTAGCTTTATTTTATTAATCTTTCAAAACTTTAGACGTTTATTAGTATGTTACACAATCCTCATCATGCCATTATTTTTTAACCATTATATGGTCATTGATAATTATGTGTGTGCCAAAATGAAATATTTTTAGGAATTTTTTATATTTATATTATTTATATAATTCTTCTCTAAACATAATTCCAATAATGGATTATTTCTCCTCTACTTACATAATAATGATTTCCTATATATTTTTCCTAAGGGCATTTAACTTATTAAATTACAATTATTGTGTTAGATGCATGGACCTTCATATATTGTTCCTAAAATTAATCAATATCTTAAACTAATTATTTGAAAATTAAATATGATTCCCTCATAGAAATTTTATCTAGTAAAAGATTGAAAATATTTACCAAAATAACCTTCATGGTGGGATAGTTGGTCCATCTAATCTATAATCCACACCATTTAGTGTTAATTTTGTCACCACTATATAAGGAATTTGAAAATTATGTGATTTAATTATTTTATTTAAAAAGGATATTTTCATGATATTGTTTATTTATCATGGGAATGAAATTTAGCATATGCCAAAAAAATTTAATAACTTTTCTAATTTTCGACATTTTGATATGGCACCAATATTGACTAACAGTCTGGCACGAATGATGACTATAGTATTGAATAAATGAAGGGATGGATGTTTTGAACTGATGATAGTGATATATATTTAAATGTATGTATACTAGTATTCCTCATCCTTTGGTCATGGGTTAAGGGCCCTATAGGTCTACACTATTCTGAGATCACCTTGGATGAGTTCATTGGGCTCAAGGAGGCTTCCTTGATTTGTAGACTTGGGAATTGATCCTTGTAGGTTTCATGCCATTTTATATATGTGTAATATGAAAATGATGGTAATTTCTTACAACCATTACCTTTTATGTACTAATATTCAACATTTACTACATATTAAATGTTATAGACTCTATTTATAGAAATTATTTTATGTAACTCAAAATGAAAAATTGCCTATTTTACCAACATATGGTAATATTTGTTATACACATAATATATTTGTAATTGAAATCATAGATTGTGGCCAACTAGGTTTATCTGATACCCATTTTGGTCCATTGGGGGTACATAATAGACTTCATGGATATATGTATGGTGAAAGGAATATGGTCGGTCATGGATGGAAAAATGAATTATAACATTTAAGTGTTAGAGAAAAGAATAGATAATTTTATCTTGGTTCTATTGGAGATATAATTTAGGTTATTTTATATAATAATTTTTCAATTAAATGTATGCATTATAAATGTTGTACATGATTAATTTTTTATAGTTCCATGGAATAATCACCATTTTGCATAGGAAACCACCTTTGGCTAGACTTTTATTAGTATCTTGATTATTTAAATGAACTTCTCTCTTTTTTCATTGTTATAATTCCACTATTTCTTCATTTATTACCACTGATGTGATACTCTAATCATGAGGGTATAGTCACCCCAATATACCAACTTAGACACTGAATACTAGTCAGTATAATCTCATGTAAGGGTAGGACCTCTTGAGGTTCTTTTAGTAAATATGTTTTATTACATAAGTGTAAACTCATTCTTGTATATAATCATAATTCTAACCATGTAGGAGTGTAATTAATCCCCTTTTATAAGTGATGACAATAGAAATTTTTTAATAACCTTTACACTTCCAAGATAACATTAAACTACTCCATGGTCAATGGCTCCAAATATTTGAAATAATGAATATTTCAGTATCATTGGGGTTGTAATGAATTAACCATTAGTTTCCACACACATTTTAAAAAAATATAGTTTCATTCCCATTTCTTGTTTACATTTTAATATTTTACTTTAAGACAATGTCACATTTTTGGATCGTATAATTATAGTTTTTATTAACAATTTATCATATCCCATAAAAATATTAACGTGTCCTTGAACTAAATATACCCTCAAAATAGGGTAATTTAATTCATTAAAGTTATAAAATTAACTTTTAAATTACAACAAGTAATTTTTAGAAAAATAGCACTTGTTTAAAATTTTTATTTCAATCATTATAGATTAAAAATATTATTTATTTTTATATTAATTTAATGGAACATTATAAATTTATTTATATTTTTGAAAAAAAAAATTATTGTAGTAATTTAATTTAGAATAATTTTATTTATTAAAAAAATAATATATGATATTACTAAAAAATTATTTTACTATTATTTCAGTAATTAACCCTAATCATTCAAATATTTTCTTTAAGCCTAAAAAGTAATTTTAAAATATAATATAATATTTTTATGTTCAAATCAAATTGTAAATAAATATTATTATATTTAATTTAAAATATTGATAAGGCATAATTATTGTTATATACACCAAAAAATTGTTTTTAGTGTCATTTTATACTATAAAATCCCTGATATTAGACATGGGTTCTACTATATCAATATTTTATTTTCAAAAGATTTATATTTCTATTTAAATAAATTTATTTTATCTTAAAATGGATTATTACCCTTTCAATTCATTATAGTGTTGTAAATGATATATTTTTTTAACAAAAATTAATATTTTTAGTATTCCCCCAAACAAATATTATTTATAAAAAACATATTATTAAATATTGATAAAAATAATAAAAATGATTGATTTTTTAAAAAAATTATTTAATAATATTATGTATTTTTTTATCAAATATCAATTACAAATAACCTAATTTTTATTATAAATTTCTGTTTTTAACAATTATGCATTCTAAAAATTATTTCATATATATTTGTAATAATTTTATTTTAAAATATTATTTAATATTCAATAATATTTTATGACAACATTTTAATTTTTTATTGAAATATATAAAATCTTTAACTTATTTTTTATTTGAAAATAAAAATTACTTTGTATTAAATACAGAATAAAAAATACCATCAAATAATTATTTAAATTCTAAAATTTACATTTTATTACTCCAATGATTTTGAAATATTTAATTCAACTTTTACAAATACAACATATCATATTTAATAATAATTAATATATTTATATTTATTGTGAAAATATATATATATAATATTCAAAGATCAAATCTATATTTCATTATTAGTAATATGAATAAAATTTTTACACATAATAATACCTGAATGAAAATTATTTATAAGATATATAAATGAAGACCATTATTGTAATGAGTAGATTTTTAATGACTTGAATTGTTTTTTCAATATTTTGAACTTATATATGTCATTCCTATATATTGATTTTCTAATATTATTCCATTCACAATTACATTTCTCATTATATTCATCATAGACAAGATAGAATGCTTTATCCATTCAATGTATTCTTTCTCATTGTTGGATTGTATACACTCATAGTGACTCTGAAAGGTGAGGATAGTCGATGAGAGTTATTAGTTGTAATGATATTATTATTTTCAATTTATTTTCCACTTTTAAGTTTTAAATTTTTAATGTACTTTGACATCGATGATGTGTAATAAAGCATTGCATGTGATTCATGGTTTAATATATCATAATTTTATTGTTCTATTATAATTTTGAAAGGCTTTATTATCATGTTTAATATCTTGGGTTTCTTAATATTCAATAAAGTATTAATTATTTTCAATGAATATGAAAAATTATAATTATATATATATAATTAATAATAATATCAATAACAATTGAAATAAGGGATCCCAAAACATGGGGCATAGCCTCATCTTTCAAAAAGTTATTTAATTTATTTCATAAAATTATTATTAAATATTTATTTTCTTCAATAATTTTTTTGTTTAATACATATGATATAAAAATTATATTTTTTTCATTATAAAAAACATATTAAATATACAAAAATAGTTTCATAAAGAATGATTATTTTTATTTGACATCCATATGAAAAAACCTATGGTTCCAAAACACTAAATTCCCATTTAAATTTTTTAATTTTGATGGTGTCATGGTTAGAACACATTGTTAGTTTAGAAGTCACTGAATATTTCATACATTAAAGAGTATGAGTATGTTATATTGTAATCATTTTTTTGAGGATGAGCTAATAGTAATTAAAGAAATTTTTGGTTAGTTTTATTTTAATATTTTTACATGTATATAAATCAATGAGATATTTTACTATGGAGACTATGATAGAGGAATATTGAATTACTGATTGATGGATGGTTTTTAGTGATAGGATGATATAAAAATGGGATAAATTATTTTAGATATAGGGAAATATAAAACAATATTTTATAGGTATCATAAACCATGATAATGTGTGTAAAAGTATTTCATTGAATCTAAGATTGGAGATATTTAAATCTGTTTCATGGGATATTATTATTATCATTGATCAAGGGGATGTTTTTATTAAGCAAAATTAATGGAAAATTATAACATGTTCTTTATAATACATATGGTGAATAAATTGTATCAATAAAATGTTATGTTAAATTGAATACAATGAACATTAAATGTCATTTTTAATATTTTTTATCTATAAACCCAGTCGGTGTAAATGATGGAAGTGTGAATAGTTGTAGTAAAAAAAATAATTCATAAAAAGTACTTTAAATTTTTGAAAGGTGTTTACAATATGATTTTGGTGAATTTGATCAAAATATATGTGGTAGAATAATTAAATCGTAGTTTATCAAATTTATCATGTTATATATCAAAAACCACTACTCAATGAAATTGAATTCATAGAATATGTTTAGGCAATTAAATTATTAATTTATATATTATATTTAAGAAAATAACTCTAATTTTTATAACGCAAACTTTAAATAATAAATAATTGGATCACACAGTTTATTTGGTAATGATATATTGGGATGCTTTAAATTTAAATCCTTATAAATTATTGAAAATATAATTGATCTAATATTCATTTATTGATACAAATAAGTGACCCTATCAATGATAAATCATGAAACATTGATAAAGATTATAGGATATATGTTAAGTAAGTTAAAATAAATTAATCTTTTCAATATTGTTTTTTAGTTGTTATTTTAATGAATAAAAACATTTATACATGATATAAAAAATATTGCACATTCATCATGAGAGAAAAATATTGATAAAAATGACATCGAATATAAATTAGTTATAAAATTATTCAAACATGAACAAATTTTAGATATGGATAAATGGGATACTTGATATTTCTACTACACAAAAATATCACTAAAAATGATAATGAGGTGTTGATCTGGGTAAATGGATAAGAAGTGAGTAGGCATTGAGAAAATATGTGAATAAAAATAAATTTTAATGGAATTTTATTGTTCTTAAAGAGATTATAATGACTGTTATAATATCAAGAGAGAGGTAAAATAAGTGATATAGGATTTCCTAAATATATGATAATATTATCAATTATATTAAGAAAAAATATTCCTTATATATGAATTCCCTTGTGTAATATGTGAGGAAAAATGAAAATCCATAAATTTACTACTAACTTATATACCCCCCTTGGAAGAATATAAATACATAGTGATATCCTAATAAAATAGGTGTCTATGTAAAAGTATATTAAGAAATATATAATTCTAAAATAATATATCATAGTTATTCTATATTTTCAAGAAAATAAATATTAGTGGAATATAAATTATAAATGGGAATTTTTTAATGTTGTAGTGATCGAAATATGTTATGAAGTAAACATTGGAAGGATTTTACATCAAAAAATAAATAGAAAATGAGATTTTAGTGAAACCATGATAGGATTTTTTAACTCACTCACCCCATAAACATATCCCATTGTTAGTGTAACATTAAAATCTAAAATTTGTTAATTTATTAAATTTTGGGTGTTATTCATTTATTTCTATAGATTTATAATAAACATGGAATAAATAAATATATATTAATTTTAACCCTCATCACTATGTGGATAATATTTATTATACTATGATTGTGACTAATGATTGTAGTGAATGTGATAGTTTTTATATATGTCAATAACTCTCAAAAAGAAATAATATACCTCTAAGATCTTAAAATCATATGAATTTCACATTCTAGTGGAATTATATCATCAGAGTTTTATTATTTCCTAATGAATCCTTAGTATTTAACAGTTATTTCTTTTATATAGTAATTTATTACTACCATAATTTTCTCTTTATAAATTTATTCTTTTTAATAATTTCCAAAATACACGGAACATTATGAATTAATGTGATATTATCCTTTATGAAAATTGGGAATTAATTAGATTTAGGTTTTCTATACTTTTTAATATATATTAATATAAAATTTGATATATTCTATTTATGATGAATTTTTTTTTGGAATATGTGGTGATATGTTATGGATGAATTAAATATTTATTTTTAAAAAAAATTCAATAAAATTAAAATATTTTCTTATATGCCACAATAATATAAATTAATAATAGACAAATAATAAAAATTAAAACATATAATTGGTGTTTGTTATGTATGAGATATTGACTTCATAGAATTATATATCAATATAAGATGTTATTGTATCCAAATAAATTTTAAATCCTTTAATTTATGATAATATATTAACTTTTAATTAAAAATAATATATTATTTTGAATTATTAAATATAAGAATTTGAGGAAATATTTGAAAACATTATATATGAAATTTATATTAATATTTGAAATTATAGATAAGAATTATAGAACATGTCAATGATTTAATAATATTTCTAAAAATAAAATATGGATAAAATTATTTCTAAAAATGATTCATTAATTAGTATTGTTAGAAAATATATGGGATGATTTTATATGAATGTATTCATGTATATATTTATGTATAAGAAGATGTTTTCATGGGAAATGAGTTTCAATGTTTGAGAAATTCCTCATTTTACGAGGAAATAATCACTCAAATTATGATAGAATAAAAATTCCTAAAGAAATAAAATGAAATAAATGATGGGGGCGTATTATAAAATATTTTATGATGATTATGAAAATTTAAGGTAAACAATTTTTAGGTTTTATAAAAAATTAGGAAATATATATATTAATAATGGAGTTTTTTCCTTATTAAAATATTATAACCAATTGTCCTGATGAAAAAGGTGTAATTATTTGAAAGATCACTTAAATAAATAATTCTAGAGAATAATGGTTAATTAAATTATGATAAATGGATCATAACTATGAAAAATATCCAACTATAAGATATCAGAATCTATGAATATGTTCTAGAAGCCCATATATCCACATAAAAAAGAATAAATGGATATATAATATCTATTTTCTATCTTGAAAAAATAATTCAAAATTAGAGTTTTTTAGATTGATGTTACATTATAAAACATTTACAATGATATATTTGAAAACATAAATAAAAAGATGAAAGTTTTTAACTAAAACAATTTATTATTAAAATGATTTAAAATTCATATACCATAATACTTTTATAATGATTTTATTTTAGGTGATTAAAAATATAGAAAAAATTACTTCAAATATACCAATGAAAAAACTATGTCAAAATAATTTCATTATTATGTTTAAAACAATTAAAATAAAAAAAGAATCATATATATTCGGTTAAAAATATAAAATAAAATTATATCTAGATGATTGTGTTAACTATAAATTTATATATTTTTTGTTAGTAATGTGAGATTAACTTACATACACTGAAATTTTGTGATTAATTTAATAAAATAACCTCTATATATAGAAGTAAAATATAATTGTTTTAAGCATGATATAAATAAATACGTTGTAGTGTTTTATATAGAAACATATATGTATCTAGTTATATGCCTATATTAATAAATTAAAAAAACACCCAACAACTACTTATATGTGTATGAATTTTCTGCAGACAATATATATATATATATATATATATATATATATATATATATTAGTTTCGTGATTTTAATTATAATAGTGTAATGATAAAATACAAGGAATGAAAAATGATCATATAGTATAAAATTCCAATTTATTCATTTATTTATTTAAAGAAGTGATGATTAAAAAACCCCAAGAAATAGAAAAACCTTGTAACCACAATGGGTCATTCTTTATTACTCCCCAAAAGGATATACAAGTAACCAATGGAAATATTTTTATTATATTTTCACATAGTTAAATCCCCTATTGATTTTCAAAAGTTTCATTATTTTCCCTAAGGATATGAATATTTGGTCCAAAAGGCATTATTTTTTTCTACTTTTATAACTGAGGCATACTCCCTCACATAGGACTACTTGTGTTACCAAAACAACATTAGGTCCCATGACATCCCTACTTCCATCCCAGATCAATACCTTTATTATCATCATCCCCCGCCATAGATTGGGAGTCATTATCTCTGGCGATCTTGGTGAATATAAATGTAGAGTCATTGTGATAAATAATGATAATGAAAAAAATTATATTTCATAGACATAATGTAAATTAGTCTAAAAAATACTTGGTGGTTTAAAATGATGATAAGTAATATAAGAATAAAATGAAAAAGATGTTATAGGAATTCTATACTATAAGAAGTTATATAATTTAGAGAAAAAAAAATTATTGTTATATATTGATATAAATTTATTATAAAGGAATAATTTAAATGAATATATTCGATGAAAAATTTTAAAATATGAATGGTGTAAAATATTAATTATTAAGAAAATTTCATCGGGTATCACACATTATTGTAGTAATTAATTTCATAAAATATGATTTAGTATGAACATAACTATAGTGAAAATTTATTTCAATCATAATATGATAGAGAAAGGAAAAACATAAAATTAATGTCAAATTATTATTCTTTTATTATGGAAATTATTTAAGATATATTTAAATTTTTAATAAATATGGAAAAAAATAGATGTTGAATAAGGATACAGAGTCATTTTCATTAAATTTTGAGGGAAGAATAACTTTTCCCAGATGGAGTTTTTAATATTACAGGTAAGAAGGAGACCTAATATTCTATGTATTATGAAATAAATTTTGATAATATATAGAAAAATTGTAAAAAAAGTATTATTAACATTTATAAAAAATATTTAATTGTAAATAAAAATTTTTATGAAAATATTAATATTTATAGATTTAAAAAAATATTAGAAATACTATTTGATTAAAAAAATTAAAAATCTCATTTATATTCATGAATATTTTGAAATCTAATTTTTTAATTTTGAATCCATGAAAACATTGAAAAAATATTTCTTCCATTATATTTTATTCCTTAATTGTATATATTATATGAATGTTTTATTATGATCATTTTAATACAATTTATTTTCGATAAGTATAATATGTATCAAAAATGTTATTTCAAAATGAAATGATTAGTTTTATTTTCATATTAGAAAAACTATTATTATATACATATTGTGGATTTATATATTTCTTACACAAATACATTACTTACATAATATTCAATGATCGGCCAAATGTCAAATTTATATGTTTTAAAATTATCTATAATTTTATAATATATATAATATTATTTTTTATTATCTCTCATATAAAAATATTTCCTTATTAAAGTAAACATGTTATAGAATAAGGTAATATTTATATTTTTTGGTTTAAAATATATTATAATGTTGTATTGTTTTGAAAACGATTGATTTATTATGATATATGAATTTATATATGTGTTTAAAAGCTGGATATTTTTAAATCGTAATTGGTATAAATAGTTATCATATTAATGGTGGAAAAAAAATTCCTAATGTGAAAGATTTGGAATTTTTGGTTCACTGATACTGATTTTGTAGCGTATATAATTGAACTGGAATAAATGGACGTTTAAGAAAGTATTTTTATTTTTGTATGCATAAACAATGTAAATGTTTTTTATGGTTAATTTATTATATAATATGAGAATGATTTGATAGTATATACATGATGGTGGATGAGTATAAATAATGTATATCAACATTTTTATGACTAGTTAATAATAATATTTATACATATGTTTTACAAATATTTTATATATTTTTATGTCATAGACTCCAAGTAGGAGTGTGTTTTAAAGATTATTAAATACATATTCCATATCCCTTTATTGAATAATAGTTAATTATTTCGATTTTAGATTATGTATGAAATTTTTCATATTTTATGTTGTTGGAAGATTCATGTATTTTATTAAAATGCTTTATCCCATAAAAATAAATTTTAATGAAGTATAATAAACCATTAAAGAGATATATCTAAATGAATATCCCTTAACATCAACACATGCAATGTGAGTGCTATTATTTCTAATACTAATTGTTATTTATCATAGTTTTTTATAACTAGATAATAAAATTGGCATTAATGCATATAATGTGTATTACATTTCATGGAATTGATTGAACATAGAAAATAAATTTATAAATATGATAAATCTTATCCACTCATTTTTTTTGTATTTGAACAAATTAAAAATTATTATAACCATGAATATAATAAAAATTTATATATAACATAATGATAGATTGTTTTTAGAGTTATTAAAAAATGAATGTATATAATAAGTGGTTCATCACATCAGAACCCATAAAACAAAACCAATATCATATATAGTGTCACTTTTTAGTAATGTTCATCATATAATATTAGATGAATAAATTATTCAAATTCATATGGTGTTCATGTCAATTTGTTAAATAAATTTTCACCAAATTTTGAAATATAATGTTATTAAATCCTATATTATATATTCTAATACAATTTTTTATAAAATTATCATTTTAATCACCGTGTTTTAGTTTATGGAAACTAATCCACTATATGTTAATGAATCCAATGATGTTAGTTATCTCTATTTGAGATCAAGTCATTATTCAAGACTCTAGGGAAATTATTACAAAATATGAGATACAAAATAAAAGGATAATTTGAATATTTTCATATAAAATTATTCAATTTTATTCCATAAATTAATTAATTTTAATAATATAAAAATTAATAAAAATAAATTCTTCAAATATGAAACTATAATCCTATAGTGTAAAAAAATATTTTGGGATGGGTCCAAATTAAAAAATACCTTCCTAAATAAATTTCCCATAAAAATGAATTGTTATTTAGTATTTTGGGTCATCCACAAAAGAATTCCCTAAACATGTATCTCTAAAAATTTCGCAATCTAAAAAAATTACAACTTCTTATCAATTGAATAAAACTCATCTGTCCTCGAAGAATAGAAATACTTTGAAATACAATGTGGATCAACCCAAAAATAACAAATGTAACAAAATATGATATCATTAGTGGGACCACACAACATTTTCTTTTCATCTGAGATACATACAAAGATCCTAGAGGGGCACAAAATATTCAAAAATTAGTGTCATATCTATTTTATAAAAAATAACAAAATAGTAATACATTCTAATATATGATGCATTAATATCATATGAAAAATAGTTTCATACATCACCATAAAATAATGAGACATTAATATTATTTCATTACATATTCCTAGCCCACCTGAAGCTCTAATGTCATCCATAGTTAATTTATTCACATATGGATATAAATATATTATATTAGTGATAAAAATACATATATTATAAGGAATAATGTGGGATAAATTAGGGGCATGATTCAATAATTCATTGATGAGATAAATCATAATAATATTTTCTAAATCGTAAAATTATTAGGAAAATAATGATGAAGAAATTTTTTAATGGAATATAATTTTGAATATTCATAAAAATAAGCATCATGATATGGTTTTCAAATACCCCACATAGTTTTTAATAAATAATAATCATGATTTCATATAAAATATTCTGTTAAATTTTGAAATAAAAAAATTAACAATGATAATAATATGATCATGAATAATAAAAAACATATTGAGGTATATGAAATTTCCGAATTCCTTATAGGGATATATAATTTTAGTCTCACACATCCTGTTATAAAGTTATTATAATCATTCATGCTACATGGAAAGGAAACATATATAAATCATATTCATGAATTGAACCAATAGAAATAAATATGAATCAAAAGGATATTAATAAATATATATCACATAATATCAATTATGTTTCAAAATTTAAAAAGGGAGAACATATTTTTTCATGAAGGATTCATTTATTTCAACAAGAAACAACTAAAGGGGGTTCGAAGATTTATTTTGTAAAAAATAAATTCTTCTTGAAAAAAACATGAAATTGGATTTTAATTAATTTCAACAAGGTTGAAAAATATATATGCTTTTATAGAAGAGGGAATTAAATTTTTAATTTAAATAATAATGATATTATAGAATTATACATGATGAATATAATCTGATATAGGTGAAAAAAAAATTGGGATTGAGATTCCCCTTACCTAAAATCCATAAATATTTTATTGCTTTCCCTTCTGCTGTATGGAAATAAAATTTTTATTAGAACATGGAACTAAAAATTAATTATGCTACATTTTTTCATTATTTATCAATTAAAATAATTGGATAATATTTCATAACTCCCATTATTTATGGTGATACATTTCAATATAGTTTTTTCATTAAAATATATTACTTTGATTCTATTTTATGAACTTTCATTATTTATATTGATAATATTTTATGATTTACTCTATTTGATTATAAATACATATATTTATACATTTATATATTATAAATAATTTAATTTATTCCTCAAAAATTGATTTAATAATTATTGAGTTTGGAACGTCCTTGTAGGTGGTTAACTAATATTTAATTATACATTTTCCAGAGATGAGATAGAATATATTAACAATGGGACTATATTATAAATAAGATAACTAGTTTATATTAAAATAAACATGATCAAGTTTATGAATGTTTTTAATTTATATACTATTGTTTTGATATAAAATAAAAAGAAAGGTATGAAATTTTGAAAAAGATACAAAGTAGAAATATGAGATAATATTACATCTTTCTAGAAGTTGTTTACTTTCTATATCCATTATCATTTAGAATTTAAATATTATGATTACTAAAAAACTAACTAAGGATTATAAGGGGATTTTGAGATAGTTATTTTTTAAAAAAAATATTTTGTATGTAGATGTTATATGTTATTCCATGTTGACTGAGAGGGGTATTTATACATGAGTAGTACTGTGTTTTTAGGAAAAAGTATTAAATAAAATATATTATTGGTGAAAAACACTTAATAATATAATTTCTTAAATTAAGAATTTTTTGTAGTTAAATAAATTCATTATTAGACTTTGAAACACGTTATAATTCTATTTTCTTAGTATAATCAAATGGAATGTCAAAAAAATGAAAAATTAATTTAACTGAAAAATTTAGACATCAGTCATTGGAAAATAATTTTTCGGTTCAGAAATGAAATTTTGTGGATTTTAATAGATAATAAACATGTTATTTTTCATTGTTAAAATTATTTAATTGAATATGAATTTATTAATTAATGAATATTTTTATTTAAAACATTTAGATTATATAAAATCTATATTTTTATAATTCGCATAAAAATTTAATTATTTTTGAAAATTTAAAAAATGATAATACATAGAAAATTATGATTTTATTATTCTAAAAATTTAAAATGATGTTATTAATATTGTTTTCCATTATATGAAATTTTCATTATTAATATAATTTTTTTTAATATATAAAAATATAATTTATCAAAAAACTTTATAATTTATTTTAGTTTTTTATCCTGGTATTAATTTTTGGAATTAAAAATATTTATATATAACGAATCTAATGATGATAAATATTATTATTATTACATTTTTTTAATATTAAATTTCTATTAAAAAGTGTAGGTTATTATTTCCATTGGACACATTACTATTTAAACAATCAAGTCATTATTAAAATAGTTTTATTACCTCATATTAATACTGTAACACTCCAAGCTTCCACAGTATGCTTCTCCTTGAATAATACAATAGTGTGTGTTATACGTAACTTCGAGTTCTAACACACACCATAACCAATCAAACAAGCCGTTATGAATAGTAATAACCACTTTTTGAACTTTTATAAATTTTATATTTCAAAATGGACTTCATTTTTGGATTCGGAATATCTAAATTAGCTTAGGGTGAATTTTTGGTATTTTTCGGAAAACATTCAATTTTTGAGGAATAGTGAAAAAACACAGAATTGTAGTTTAAAACTGAATTTTAATTTAAATAATTATTTATTTAATTTAAATTTAATTAAGGTAAAAATAGATACATAATATATATAAGTTCAATGTAATTCATTGGAGTTAGTTTAGAATAATTTTAGATATATAAAAATTTTATGGAACTTTTCATTGTCTTTAACCCACCTCCTAGGAGAATTTGGAAATACTCATAAAAACATAATTTTACCACTTTTGTGAGTGGAATTTCAAAAATCTGAGAGACACAGTTAATATCAAGGAGTAAAATGTTGTTCAATACGATAAAAATAATTTTTGGTGAATAATAACTTTTTACTTTTATTTACCACGGTTAAAAGTAAATAGGGTAATTAAGGGTAAAAATGATATTAATATTACCCTAACACATGTACTAATTCTATTGGACAAGTGTATCTTGACCAAAAACAAACTTAGGAATAAAATATTATCATTTAGTTCCAATTGGATTAGATTAGGACATTTATTATTATTTAATTCAAAGAAGAGTTAAAAGAGATAAAATAAATGTTTAATAACTAAAACATTTTTAATATAGGGTTATGCATAAGATAAATTCGATTATAAATATTCATTATAAAGATAATAATATTTCCAACATAATTGTATTTTATTTATAATTTTTATACACTAAATAATTTAATTTATTTATGAAACAATGGTGATGTAGTAATTACATAATTAATGAAATATTAAAATAATTGATATTATAAATATCAAAATAAATGTAACTTGAGAATTTTTATGAATTAAACTTATTTTATAGGTTAATATAACATATTAGTACTGATTATATAAATTGTTTTCGAAGTAATAATGTTGTTATGAAATTATAAAAAACAAAATACCCAATAGTGTCAAAATTGACAGAAAAGTGTTTTTAAAACAAATATTATATTATTAATTTATATTATATTCCTAAAAATCTATGGTTCTGAAAAGAGACTTAAATAATGATAGTTTTATCATTAATTTACCACTTGGGGGTCACTTAGAAGTTTATAGTACGTTTATTGACTATATAATATAAAAATACCAAGAGACATGCTAAATGTCAAACTAATTAACTAAGAGTTTAAAATAAAAGATAAGGTTAATAAAGTGACCCAAACCTGTATAAAACCTATTTTTTGAGTGTTTTTTGACCTATCCCCAACTTAAAGTTTAAATAATCCACTTTAGAGCCATTAGAAACCGAATATGAATTTATTATAAAATAATATTACTAGCATTTCCAAAGGTGCCCCTCACCCCTCTTATAAAAGGGCACTCCCCCTTCTCTAAATTTCACACCTTCAAGGCCTTTGGGCTCAGTCAACCTCTTCCCAAATACCCTCTCATATACCATCCCTTCATCCTAGAGGCCTTACTTTAGTCATAAAGCCAACCTAATGAGCCCTTTTGATCAAATCAAAAGGAAGAACCCAAAGAAGAGGTAATGCTTTCACCACCCTCTTTCAAGTTCCTTTCTTCTTCAACTTCTTATTTCTTTTCTATTCCCATTATAAAATAATAACTCCAGTATCTTATTTATACTTTGATGTTATTATAAATATGGTACAACCATATTCAGTATTCTATCCATCCTTTTAATGACATGTCACCATACGTGCGTATGTACAACTTACCGTCTCCACGTCGTGGTGTAATTGTTATTCAAAACATTATTATTTGGATGGGTATAATAATGATGTGTAATTCATGTAAATAATAAATATAACATGATAATTATTCTATATATATGATATACCATCCAATTATATATTATTTTAATATCAAAAGAATGATATTGTCGCTCATGCGTACGTACGGACTACCCTCACCACGAACGCGATGAGATTCATTTCTCATCATATCCATTCAAGACTAATTCTCATTTTTTTTATTAGAAGTAATGTTTAATAAATTTATATCATTTTTTATATGAATAAGATACAACCTATCTATAACAAACATGAATTATGTAACAAAACATATAAAATAATATGAGTAAGTTAACACCCGAAACGACAATAATACTAAAATATTATTAATAAAGCATTATTATAAGATCATATATGATATCATAATTATGTATATGATTCTTGTATAATTTAATAAAAATGGTTTAACTATTATACAAGAGGTTAACATACCATCGACTAAGGAAAATAAAAAGTTAAGGGTTTATTTCACAATCTCTTCATTATCTGAGGTTATTTATACGTGATTATCTACTGGGACCTCTTTATCATCCACATCCGTTTTTCTTAAATATGTATTCCAAAACATTTTTACTATTTACTAGAAAATGGGTTAAATTTATTTATACCCTTTTTTTAATTTTACAAAATAGTTTGAAATGAATGTTTCGATTATTTTCCAAACGAGGTCCTTTTTAACCTTTTCAGCAAAATTAAGGTAAGAATGTCTTTTTTTAACTTATACGGTGGGTGTGGCTATTTTCCACCATTGTAAAATCATTGAATCTTCCCTTACAAGCTTATAATAATATTTTAAAAGTTAATGTTTTATTTTATAATTATTTGACTTTTAAATGATTTAAAAAAAAGAGATAGTTCTCTCAAATAGTTTTGATTTCATCTATGTCAACATCCTTTGATGGATTTTAAGCTTATTTGAAGTTGATTTATTATGATACAATACTTCCATATTGTATTGAAGGTTTTTTTATATGTTTTAATGTGAATGTGTTATTTTTATACCATTCCTGGTTTATGGATAAAGTATTTACATTTCGTATGCTAGTTTTAATATGAAGGTTTATGTTATGTTTAAACCTGTTCATATGAGGAATGCATTGGGCTTAATAAGTGACGGGTGGAGCCCGCTATAGATCCTAGATGCATCGGTAGGTATCATGAGACAAACTAGTGTCTTGGAACAAGGCCTTGACAAAATATTATTTGTAGTCTTGGCACAAGGCCCTGGCTATGCGGTTATGATAGTCTGGCATTATGCATTCCATCATTATGAAAGTGGTTATTGATATTGCATGTGATTATTCGACTAGTAGAATATACATGTGAATAAGTAAATGGAATTACTTTATTTTATCTTTTTCATATTATGCTGAAGTTCAAGTTTAAAAGGCTTTTTTAGTTATACATTGCCTTGAATGTTTATGCTTATTTATGAAAGTTTCTGCTATATTGTTATCCTTACTGAGCATCTGAGCTCACCCCTTTCTATGTTTTATTTTTCCTAGGATGTGAAGAAGTATTTTATGAATGACCTGTAGGGATAGTATGAGGGTATAAGAGTGTGGACTATGGAGACTATATTTTTGTACTTTTCATTTTATGATGTAATGTAATCTTTATGAATGTTTCTAGTTATTCCAAGGATACTAAACTAATCGGTCTTTCGAGACTTGATCTTTTATAATCATGCCAATGTTATGTAATAATGCACCAACTCTGGGTATATGGGGTTGGGGCATTACAAATACAACTTAATTCCTTCATTAATCATTCATCACATTTAATCCAATGGTTCTATTTTTTCATTTAAAAAATTATGATTAATTTAAAAATAATTTTCCTCTATTCTATCACACTCAATATAAGATTTATAAATCTTTCAAATATGGATCATATAATTTTTCTTGTTCATTATTTGCACTATTTTATATTATGTTAAATTTGGATGATTCATGGGTTTAATTTTTTAGTAATTTAATGATCACCATTAATGAAATAATTTTTTTTATTTTTTCTATGGTATATATGTGTAAAATAGAACATAGAAATATAAACCACATTTATTCAGGAAATAAATATCGTTTATGATATATGGGTTGTTACACTCTTCCACTATTAGAAATTTCAAGCCTAAAATATCAACTAGTATTCTCTATTGAGAATATATGAGGGAACATCTTTTTTATTACTTCCTAATGTTCCCATGTCACCTTTACATATTTATAGTCCCACCAATAGACTTTTAAAAGATGATTTGTATTGTTTTCTAGAACATTGTCTATATATTCTATGATCTTCTCTAGATAATCCTCGTAATAGATGAAAATATGAAGTCATACTAGAACATTATTTAGTATTTATGAGGTCCATGATTGTATATCGTATATAAACATGGAACACGTCCTAAAATTTTTCCATGTTTGGAGTGAGTACAAGGAAATATGAAAATTTTCTTAATTGATCATGTATATCAATGGGGAAAACATAACTAATTATGATCTTTCTTATTCATTCAAGACACATTAATGTATTCCATTATTTTATTCGATGGAAATAATTTTATCAAACAAAAAAATCATGTCTAATGGATGGTTTTTAACATAGATATTTTGGTGAATCAATTGGGATTTTATATTCTATATGATTTCATGGACCATATATATCATTTATTGCATAAGATAATGTTCATGTAGCTTATGATCTCCTAAATCATATGATGATAATTTTTTAATCTATTTCTATATAAAATGTCATATAGAACCACTATAATTCTTATAGTGAATATTTTTTTGTATCTAAAGTCCACTAATGTAATATAAAAAACACATCCTCCTTCAAATTCCATTAAGCAGGCTCCCAAAATTTCCATGAGTGTATGTGTGGACTATTTATATATTCCATCATTATTGGGGGTGATATTCCATAAAATAAATAATTTAGTAGTCAGATCATTTCGGAGGACTCTTAATAATTTATATTTTAATCCAGAATCACGATAAGAAATGATCAAAAGTGGTTCCCCATGAAGACTCAATACTTATTTTATTTAATACATGTATTTATTTTTATGTGAGAAGCTCCTCATGAATATAGATTTTTTGGGATGTCTTTTTGTTTCAGTCCTCTAAAACCATATCTCATTAATTCATATTGATTTCATCGGGTTACTAGTGACAAAGTTCATGGTGATATTTTCCCATTTCCATGTGGGTATGTTCAATTTTTCCATCATTGATTTTTATTTTTTCACTATTCATTAATTATATGAAATACTAGGATCATTGAGGGGTAATGAACAGTCACCATATTCATGTTTTCCTACCAAAATTTATCTCATTGAACCTGATACATGTTTGTATTTCATGGAGGGATATGAAAATATGTGTAATGTCTATTATCTAATATATATCTATTTATATCTGTTAATGAAATCACATGATGTATATTTCTATTCTAAATAACTCCATCTTATTCTATGTTCAATTCCTGAATATTCCATTCATTAACCCTTTTCACATTAATTTGAAGACTTAGTTCATCCCTTTGTGCCACCTTGATCATTTCATTGATATTTGATTAGATAATAATTTTAGTAATGTAGTATATAATCCTTGAAATTATATGTTAAATGTCCATTCATTATATATCAATGAATATATTTCCTTCCTAAATCATCTCATTGATTGAGTAGTAGGTTTTTTTATTCTAAAAGCATAAAAAATCATGATCCCCATTCTAGAATAGAAAACATCATTTCACCTTGTTGGAAATAGAGGAGATGAACTATATTGTTAAAATCTCTTTCTACCTTGTTCAGGTGCCTCTCTAGATTATGAATGGCCCAGAGCATATTCCCATTCAGATCCTCATGTTCATCTAGATAGACTTCCACTACATTGTATGACATTTTCTGATCATATAAAAATATACGGTCTAACAACAACTGAATCCCTATGGGGAGGAGTGCCTCTGTTCCACATACTTGGGAATATGGAGTCACCTGGGTGGAATTGTGAGTCATCATATGATAAACACATAGAGTGTTGGGGAGAATTTCTAGCCAAATTCTCTTGTTCTGTCCCACTATATTTTGAAAAATATTTGATAGGGTTTTGTTGAATTCCTCAATATGTCCATTTTCATGGGAATATTAGAGAAAAGTGTGGTCAGACTGGATAGTGTACTTGGTGTACAACATCATCAACTCAGCTAACTATCAATTTTTTTGTTATAAGTGAGAATATAATGAGGGATTCCAAATAAATGGATGATGTTTTAGATAAAAAATTTAAAAATAGACTGATCCATGACTTTATTGAGAGTAACATATTCTTCCCACTTTTAATATAAATCTATTATATTCCGAATAAACCTTCACTGGTGAACCATTTCTAGTGGGTATGGTCCCATAACATCTAGTCCTCATAATTCAAAGGGTCAAGAGTACATTTTATTGTGGAGGGGTTTTAGAGTTTGATGCATGACGATGGAATGGATTTTAAACACATTGAACCTTTTGGAAAATGTGATACAGTCATGGACCATGGTGGGCCAAAAGTTTCCCAACCATTGAATCTGGTGGGAGAGCTTCATCCCTTCCGAATGATAACATCAAGACCTAATATGGACATCCTAAATATACTGGGTAATTTCATTTCCTTGAAATCAATATAGTATAATTCCATCAAACCCACATTTCTAGCGAGTCTTCTACAGGTTAGGACCGCACTAAAGGGTGAACTCAATTACATGGTGAGATTAACTGCATTCAGCAATATCTGATGGGATATTTTCTTGATTTTGGTAATTGATGAAAGGATTCATCTAATCAATAGTTAAATTGGTTTCATGGAATCCAGAGGACCTGACATGGAATCATAAATAGTAAGGTGTTTTACCTACTAGTAATCATAATCTTCTGAACTGATAGGGGTGATGACTCTTTGATACACCAAATTAATGGAAATATTATCTAGGTCATGCTCTATTAGAGAATATTGTAGAATAGACAAAGAATCATCTCGACCATTTTATAACTGTGGAACATGATTCCCCTCTTTTAGAGAAGGGAACAAGACCATCATATGGAAATCATGTTTACGCAAGGGCATAACAGCATGATTCCAGATGATATAGTAATTTTTAATCTAATTTATGACTAGCTTAGAGTCCCTATTAACATGTAGGTGGGGTACATCAAGCTTAAGAGACAACTCAATACCATCCATGACATTCAGATACTATGGATTTTTGTTGGTACAACCTTCTAAGAGAAAGAATGAGTAATGTCAGACAACCTTTATTGGCTTGATGATGAAAATCCTCTAGCCTAATCTATTGATCCTAGGATCTATGATCCTTATAATGGGACTTCAATAGACATAGTGAATTTATATCTACCAACATGGAATAGCTTGATCCTCTGAGAGGATAACCTTGTCTAGAAATTAAATATCTAGAGACAGCTCTATGAGGCTTTGATGAGTGGCCAAAAAGTTTTCAAGTTCATGACCCTTGATTGCATTCTTCATAACAAAAATGATGTTAAATTGTTCAATAATCAACACCCATCGTGCTTTCCACCTTGTCAATATGGGGTGGTTCAGAATTTATTTTAGATGATCTGTATTGGAAAGAAAAACTATATTGTTATACTATAGGTAGTGTAAAAAATTCTAATCTATGAAAACATGTGTGAGGAAGTACTTCTCAGTAGGTGAAAATATAGAATCTGTTTCAAGGAGAATGTGACTATGATTGTACAAATTGTTCTCTCTCTCATTGTTTTTATTATGGGTGACAAGGGTGTCGAGGTATCATTCCATGGTGGGAAGGTAAAAGACCTAAATCTTCATTGATATATGTGGAATCAGAATCATATTTTACATAAGATACTTCTTGATCTCTTCAAAAGTTTTGTATCATTCTTCATCTCACTAGTAGATGGAATATTTCACCTTTACACTGTGAAAGAGTTTACTCTTTCCGGATAAATTAATGATGAATCAGTGTATGTAGGATAATTGTCCTTGAAGGCCTCAGAGCTCCAAGTGGTTTCTCGAATGGGGCATCTAGATGATATCTTTGAACTGATATGGGTTTATCAAGATTCCTTTGTATCTGATAACAAAATTGAGGGACATTATAGAGGTCACCCTAAAATCACACTTCAAGGGGTTCATCATCAGCTATTGGGAGATAAGGAATCCGAAAAAATTCTCAGTATCCTAGAGATGGTCCGGACTCTAGATGGATTTGAAAAAAACTCCTCTATTTAGTATTCCACTTCTTTCCCAAGGATCGTCTTGAAGATGTGGTACATGGCATGATAAAAAGTGGATCCAACATTCATTAGTACAAAAGAAATTACCTGATAATAAAATGTACCTTATGGTGCTTTGAAGGTGGTAGATTCCTCATCTTTTGGGTCTATATAGATCTAATTATAAATGGAATACCCATTCATAAAGGGAAGAGCCTAAAATAAAGAGGTGTCATTGATCTCTACCTTTGTCACAGAAAGGTGGAAATCATCCTTCGGGTAATGGACATTGAGATCTCAGATGTCGATGAAAACTTTTATCTATATATTATTCTTCCATAATAAAAGGATTTAGGACAACAATATGTTATACTAAACTTCTATAATGAGGTTGCACTTGATGATATTATCATCTTCAGCCTAGACCACGGCACTGTGAGATGGGTGTATCTTCATGGGAGACTGATTCAACACTCGATGACTTATCGAGAAGCCTATATGATGGATGATGACTTGAGTTTCTAACCATTTCATATCTTCGTAACTCTAGGTAAGAACAACATGAAGTTACTTCAGGAAGAAAAAATACTACTTCTATTCTTGTACACACATGGCTGCACTGATAAGCATTGGCCTCAGATCTGTCTCAATGCCATGATTCACCTAAAAAAATTCATTTATAGTGCTTGATACACCTTCCAAAAACGTGGTAGGAGTATCTTCCATATCTTCTTCATATATAATTTGGTGGAATAAATGCAAGGAATGAATCATTCAGAGTAATTTGACCTTGGAGGAATTTTTGTATTAGCTTAAGCGGTGGTGGAATCCCCATTAAGGGACTGCCACACTTTTGAAACCATGGAACCAAACGATATCAATATAATTTCATCAGGAATTCTCTTGAGGGGTCCGCATTTTAGGATATCAAAGTAGTGATGATGTTTTAGTTGATTTTTATTAAATTTATCTTTTTGAACAAATAGGGCTGTAGAATAGATGTATCCATGAGATGAACATCTTGATACCTCACATTGGTAAGAGGTTCTGGTATAAATCTAGAATATTTTTAGTACAAGGTATTCATCCAATGTTCCTTGTACTATGGAATGATTCTTCCCCTCCTATCATAAATGAAAAATAAGTGTCCCAAATTGGGTGTGGATCCCACTAATTAGTGAATCATAAGGATGGTAAATTCATCCATGATTGTCCAAAGGTTTTACACAGTGATAGTATGATCTACCTTGTTTTTTTCATGTTTTCCCTTTATCTAGTAATAATCCAGGTCTACATAAAAAGAATTACAAAATGGGAAAGAAGATGTGCCACCTTTGAATGTTCCCACTCAACCATTGAGGGAGTACTTGAGGCATTGGAGATATAAGGAGGGAACTACATAATGGAGATGGAGAAAGGGTATACCCATAAGTGAATTCTAATAGGTGTCCAATGAAACATCAAAAAATTCAATTCTTACAATCCACCCACTGAATTGGGTCTTTAGGTGTATTTTTTTCATGAAACCTTTTCTATGTTCATTCATAACATTGAATCTTCTGGTCATAGGGATTCAAATCTGTATCAGATAATCCTATCTTGTGGAACATCTAGGTTGGGATGAGATTGATCCCAGAACCAATGTCAATGAGAGAGTGAAATAATTCCTACCCATTGAATGGAAATGTGAAGTACAGGGACTGGATATTCCATTTATAGATAAATGATAATATTATCTAGAGAAAGAGATCACGACATAGCATTCTAACGGCTTGATATAATCTCCATGGAATGTCTCGGCTACCACAACCACAATATCAAACTAGAGGGGTCCATTTTTTTATTATGTGAGGGATTCATGCATATATTTTGAATGATAGTGGTCCTCAAGAATCGATATATTTTTGGAATTATGGAAATATTCATAATCACATCATACATATGTCCTAGCCTCACATTCATTCCAGAATGAGGTTTCTCTTTGTCATGCGCTATGATGGGAGTATCTGACTCAACCGGTGGATTATTTATAGTGTTGGGAATATATATTTTCTTCCTAGATGAACACTATTAAATTACTACTTATTTATTGTTGGATGATTGATGCCTAACCAAAGCAGAGTTTGGGTGATCATGATGTGGTCACAGGGGATCCTCATGGTCAAGTAGCATGAATGACGACGATAATGGATATGAAAAGTCATGTAGAGAGGTATGTTCCTACATGTATTTGGGCTGATCCTTCATTATGGTCTCGATATCATACATATCTTGGCTTTAAGGATTTTTTGGATAATTCTAATGATTTTCATACACATGGCCTCATCGATGATTATGTCGACTGGGAACATATGGAGGACATTCTTGATACTTCTTGTCATTGGGAATCATAAATGGATCCACCAACTTAATCATATTTATAGAGGCACATTACATTTCATAATCTATGAAATCATCTAATTAAGGTCAAATACAAGGAATTATTCCCATCTCTAGAGGCATTAAATCATCAAGGGTGAGAGAAGGCTTTGGTACAGGTAGGAGACTTTATTTTCCCTTACGCCATCCAAGTCTGTTCTAATGATAGGTAAATGGATTAGATGTAAATACAGAAGTATCATCTGGATGATTTTAGTTCAGTGTTCTCTTTAAGAAACTGAGCATTCTTTTCCATTTCAATATCAAGATAAGATTTATGTTTAACAGTTAAAGCATACTATTTCTTTAAACCTTTGTATTTGTCTTTCAGCTCATTATAGGTTTCTTCTAACATATAACAATATTCAAACAGTTCAGATTTAGACATGTTATCACATTCAGAATCATCTCCAGAATAATATGAATTAGAAGCAGGAGTTTCTGAAGTTACCTCAGAAGTGTTTTTCATAAAACACATGTTTGCCTTGTTTCTGTGTTAAGTTTCAGAAACTTCAGATTCACTAGAACTGTCCTCAGAAGCACTCCAAGTAGCCTTCATGGCTTTCTTATACTTGTTATCCTCGTATTCATACTTCTTCTTGTATTTCAGCTTTGAACAGTCTGCTTTTATGTGTCCCTTCCTTTTGCACTCATAACAAACAACTTCATCTGATTTGTCAGATTTCTTCCAATCCTTATTCCAATGTCCCTTGTTGTCATACTTACCTTTGTAGTTTGACTTTATGAAAAACTTCTTCTTCCTATGAAATTTCTTAAACCTTCTAGAAATGTGATCCATCTCAGCATCACTGTCAGAGTCACTCTCACTGTCTTCACAGCTTGAACTTTTATTGATAGTTTGAAGCTTTTCCTTATCCTTATTCTTTGAGGTTGTTGTTTTGAAGGCAACGGACTTCCTTCTAGGTTCATCATCTTCTTCTTTGTTCACTTTGAGTTCTTCTTCATACATCATCAACTTGCCAATTAGTTCCTTGACTGGTAGTTCACCAATGTCACATGATTCTCTAATGGAGACAGAGGTTCCTCTCCATCTTTCCGGTAGACATCTCAAAATTCTCATGATTTGTTCCTTTGCTGGAACATCCTTTCCCAAAGAAGACATTGTGTTGACAATTTCATTGAACCTGAGATACATATCAGAAATGGGTTCATCAGGATTCATCTTAAAATTATCATACTTAATAGTATAAGTGTTCAATCTCATCTCCTTAACATTAGTTGTTCCTTCACGCGAAATAGCTAAGGTATCCCAAATTTCATATGCAGTTTTACAGGCAGATATTCTATTAAATTCCTCATCTCCTAGAGCACAGTATAAAGAATTCATAGCTTTACAATTATTATTGTAGGTTGTCTTAGTAGCTTCATTCCAAGTAGTTCTAACAGTAGTATGAATTTTATATTCAGATTCTATAGCAGTCCAAATATCAAAACCCATGCTTTCTAAATGAATTTTCATCTTGATTTTCCACTGATCATAGTTAGTTCCATTAAAAAATGGTGGTCTATTGGTAGAAACACCTTCAACTCTATTGTGCATGATAGCTTACTTAAGGCAGAGATTTTAAAGAGATAAAAATTTAGAAATAGCAGAAATTTTAAGAACTTTAGAATACAACTAAAATCACAGTTGAAAAAAAATTTAGAAAATATTTAAATGAACCCTTGATACCAATTGTTGGTCGGAGTGGATACTCAAGAGGGGGGTGAATTGAGTTCCAATTAAAATTTCTGTTTTAAAAACATTGTCTTAAAAACCCCCAAATAAAATACTGAATTAAACTGTAGTGAATTTATATCAAAGTAAGGGTTCGGTTGGGTTCTCGAGGGATTGATTATTTCCCAGTTAATCAAAACAGAAAGGCTGATTAACTTTTGAAACCAACTTACTGATTTACAATTGATATAAACACTTGTGAATTTAATTATCAAAGTGACTTTAAAACAGTTTTGGTTTTAAAGAGATTAGCAGCGGAATAAAAGAATAACTTTGAAAGATATAGCACAGCAGATATAACCAAGAGGTTCAGTCTCAAGTTGAGACTTAGTCCTCTCAAAAGATTTTATAAAAAGATGATACACACCCTGGATCGGGGATAACAACAGCAACCAGTTTTCCAGGTCCAAGACCTCTACCACAGTTATTCGTGGGAACAAACACAACAGCAACCAGCTGTCTAGGTCACACGACCTCTACCACTATCCCAGTGGGAAATAAAAGATGTAAGAGTATTGAGTGAGGATTTACAAATCCTCCAGTTAGAGTACAGGAGACAGTGTGTGTGTAAAACAGAACAGATAACACACACTGCTCAATATGTAAAAGGATAAATCACAGAGCAAATATTTAGAGTTTAGAAATGGCTCTAGTGATTTTTCGTGCAGTTCTGGACTCCTTTGATTGATCAGAATTCGCTCTGAGTTCTCTTCTGGTTTTTGTCTGGAAAACAGAGTGTCGTCTGTTTCCTTGACTTCCAGGTTCAGAGATAGAGAATAAGTAGTCGATGAAGTTATTGTTTTAAGATCTTGCTCTCATCTCTTCACTGGTTTGCATTGATGAAAGAGTTCCTCATGTAAGTTCATTCGTCTCTTTGCATTCACACCCGGTTGTTCTTTCAGTACACCTTGTGGTCTGTATATGTCTATGTGTCTCTCTCTGTGTATTCGTCTATATGTCTCATGTTTCTCTTGTTTGCAGTAGCACATCCTTCCTTTATTTAAAGCACGTGCTCCGGCAAAGGAAATGATTTCTTTTTGCAGGTACGAGGTATGGTTCCCTGACATCCAACAACACACATTAAATAAATGACAGAGCATTTAAAATATTCCAAATATGACCGTTGGTTAGATTAAATAAAGATAAAGAAATTCAAACAGCTGTTTATGACTACCAGTGTGTCAAGTGATCAGTGGGTCATTAGCATCGGTGAGACATCTTTGGTGACTCATTTAATCAGCATCGGTGAGACATCTTCGGTGACTCATTCGATCAGCATCAGTGAGACATCTTCGATGACTCATTCGATCAGCATCGGTGAGACATCTTCGGTGACTCATTCGATCAGCATCGGTGAGACATCTTCGGTGACTCAGTTGTCCTTTGATATGGATCGGTGCGACCGTTGTCCTTTGATATGGATCGGTGCGATCTTTGTCCTTTGATATGGATCGGTGCGACCGTTGTCCTTTGATATGGATCGGTGCGACCGTTGTCCTTTGATATGGATCGGTGCGACCGTTGTCCTTTGATCCAGAGGACTTCCAGAATACTTTTAAATCAATAACAAAGAGATAAAAACATGATCCAACCAATATACACAGATTCATTAAGAGATTGTGATTATGTATATGAGAAATCCAACTGGATTAAGTAATTGATGATTTGTGATTATTAAAATAGCAATCACAGGAAGAATTCAACAATCTTCCAGAGGGCTCAACAATTTACTACTACGGGACTCTCTCATATATTTAAGTTATGTTCACAAATACTTATTAATTCAGCAAGTATGAAAATGAGTATTCCTTTAGATTTAGCAATCAATGATTGATATTTATGGTATTTAGAGAATATTTTATATTTATTTGAGGTTCTTCATCGAAGGAGAATAATCAATATATATTAGAGATTCTTAGTCAATGGTATCCTTCAATACATCATATATAAATCTCTTGGTAATTATAATAACCATACTGGGTTTAAATCCACTCAGTGGGGCACTTGAAGTTTATTGTCATTCAAAAAGACAAGGATTGTTTCAGAGTTGGGATCGAACCCGCAGATGGGATACCTACGTATCCTTGTTAAAAAGGAATTAGAACCCAGGTATTTCAGTAATAAGGATATAGTTTAATGTCATAGGATGGAATATAATTAATGAAATATGGTCTTGAACCTTATAATGGCTTCCTATGTACTCTACTTTTAAGGCAGAGATCAAAGTCCACATAGTTCGTGTAATGAAATATGGGGTTCATGCATGGATAAAAAAGATATTTCGTGATTACATTTACACTCTAAGCTCACGTGAGTCATGCTCGGTGTGAGAAAAAAAAGGTATCAGTAAACTTGACGATGGTTCCATGAAATATGTAGTCATGAGAAGTGATGTGGGGATTATTTATGTATGACTGCCCAAGTAGATGAAGACCAGGACTTACTTCAATATCAAATCCCAGTAGTATGGTCTATAAAGTTATTTGTACTTTATAGAGATTTTTAGTTTTACCATGAGGATTACTCTTGATAAGGATACCTAAATTAAAAGGGACTTATGATTGGGGTTTATTCCTGAGAAGGAGGCCCAAATCAAAAGAAATTATGATTGGGGCTTACTCCTGAGAAGGATGCCCAATGTTAAAGGAAATTATGACTAGGGCTTACTCCTGAGATGGATGCCCATGTTAAAAGAAATTAAGATTGGGGCTTACTCCTAAGGAGTATTCCCAATTAAAGGGAACTTATAACATGGGGATTACTCATGAGAAAGAGGCCAAATGATAAAGGAAATTATGACTGGGGCTTACACCTAAGAAGGAGGCCCAGGTTAAGGGGACTTTTGACTTGGGGATTACTCCTGAGAAGGAGGCCCAATCCAAGGGAAATTATGACTGGGGCTTAATCCTGAGAAGGAGGCTCAGGTTAAAGGAAATTGATATTGGGGCTTACTCATGAGAAGTAGTCCTAGGTTAAGGTAACTTCTCATCTTTAAAGGATGAGGTTATATAGGAACCTCTATCCATGGTGACATAAAGCTTGTACGTCAAGAGATTTTGGGAGAGGTTCTCACAGAATTCTATTCAGATAAGGATGGAAACAAAGGAACCATTTCATAAATGGATTTGAAAAAGGAGTTTGAGGGATAATATCTTGAAGAGGAGAGGTTACTGGGAGAAAGTCACACAAATGAAATTACTGCACAAATGAAATTGGTGCACAAATGAAATTGGCGCACAAGTATGGCCACGAAAATCATTTGGCATGCAATTCTTGGCCATGCAGGTGTACTTGCATGGAATGGGTTCACCTGGGTGATGAAGAATATATAGGTTAATACTTTGGTGAGACTTAACTCAAGCCTTTAGTATTATCCTAAGATGTTTCTAAAAGGGAGGCGCACAAGTTTCATTCAAAGGGTAGGGTGTCGAGTAAGTTTTTCCACTTTTAAAGAGGTTTGGACACATAATATTGCAAGTGTTGATGAATTCTAAACCCTTAGGCCTTATCCCACTCCTTCAAGTCTTCCATTCTATGTAAAAACATACCTTAGAATAATTCAAAAGAGTTGAGTGGAATACTTGGGCGACCAGAGCTTGAATATGAGTTTTGGAAATTTCGTCTTTTAAATTGGGGGGCCCACAAGGGCTATTTATAGGCAACCGGGAACCTTGGGTGAAAAAGAGAATAGGACACGCAAGTGGATTGCTTGACCAATAAGTGGTGCGCAGGTGACTTGAGCGGCGCGCAGGAAACTTGTGTGGCTCCCTCCAAATGGGTTCCTTGTCCATGCCTTTGTCAATTATTGATGTTCTTAAAAGGGTGACCCTATTTTTGCATAAGTTATTCCCCTTTTCCATTCATTAGAATCTATGAAGGAAAGGAGAATCAACAAAAGTCCCCCCTCAGAGTTGTATTCGAAAGGAAAGATGATATGGCTCTGAGGTAAAGCAGGAGAAATCAATGGTCTGTGACGCGCAAGTTCGGCGCGCAGATGCTGGTGTGCGCAAGTATGGCATGCATGCTCTTTATTTTTACCTAATCAAATTGGCCTCATAAACATAGTTTTATTTTTACTATGGTTATATAAACAACACCAAAAAAATTATCTTTTAATTTCTCAATATTTCCTAAATCATACAAAATTTATGTCTAGAGAGTTGGGACTCAACTTTTGTTCAGAGTACCCTTTATAGGTTCCCAATTTAATGTGTACCATGTCTTCTGTTATTGGCAGTTTAAATTCATGCATATTGGAATCTAAAAAAGGATAATATTTAAGGTTGACTATATTTGACCAAATGGATGATATTGAATCAATTCTTGATAATTTGTTTGGAAACATATTACCATGTTCAAGTATGGAGGGGGAAATTTTAAATTGTGACTTTAGAAATTTTGAATATGAATAATGACACGGGAAAAGAGCTAAAAGGAATTAGAGGAAGTATTTTCTAAGAATGAAGTTACCACTACTTGACTAACCCATTATGGGGGCTGAATTATGCTGGGCCAACTGGGGCATAAGCTGTATAGTCAAATAGTAGCATCTTTTGGTTGATAGGTCTGTTATATAGACCACTTATACAAGGCCACCTAAGGGCATGTGATGCATAGTCGGGAAAATGAACTCTCAGAAATTTGAATTTCTATTTATAAAAAACTGAAGAAAGTTTTATGGGGATCCAAACATTCCAAAGTATAGAGTATACTTTATGAAAAAAGGTACTTGAATATGGAGAGGATATTTCCAATCAGAATTATCAAAGAATTGGGGAAATTTACCTTCTATAAATGTCTAAACCAAACGTAGGAAAAAATGTATTTGTGGTTTCAAATCATATGACTAAAACCAGAGATATAAAAATTATATGACATAATACTTTCTAGTCATGAGAAATAGTATGGAACAAATATGTTAAGGATGGCAGTTTTTTCAGATCCCTACATATCGTTGTTAAGACTAATAGGGATAAAAGAGGTTTCTCCTAAGAATGAAGTTACCATTTCATAAAAAACCTGTTATGGAGGTTGAATTATGCAGGGCCAACTAGGGCATAAGTTGCATAGTCAAATAGTAGCATCTTTTGGATGACAAGTCCGTTGTGTATACAACTTTTGCAAGGCCACCAAAGGGCACATGCTGCATAGTCAGGCAAAAGATCTCTCAGGTATCAGACATTTTATGAGCATAAGTCAAGAAAAGGGTTATGGAGATCATGAATATTATTTTTATAATGTTGCGGCTAGTTCCTAAATTGAAATTCTAGATGTCACTACGTATCGCATTAGGATGAAAATCAAGCCACATGTAGTTCTTGAAATATGGTTTATTGTCATGTAGGATGAGATCAAGGAAGAACTTAGTTTAGGGTCATAGAGCTCAGACCATATTGTGGGAGTCACATTGTGAATTTTTTATAAACTTGATGTTAATAAACACCAGGGTGTTCCATATCACACCATGTGCTTCCAAGGGGACTTTTCAGTCAAGGGACCAAAAGTGCAGTTTGGGGTTAGTCCCAAAGGCTTGGGGCTGGACTTGAGGAATGCTCGAGCGTTCCTACGTATCCCATGAGGATGGGAATCAAGCTACATGTAGTTATTGAAATACACTTTATACATATTTGGTTCATACATATGAGGGGATAAGAGGAATTTATTTCAATTATGGATGGACCCAAGATTAAAGACATGGGTGTCACTAAGTATCTCATAAGGATGAGAATCAAGCCACATGTAGTTCTTGAAACATGACATGGTTGGATACCATGTCAATGATAATTCCTCTCGAGTGAGGGTATCAAGTATTGTTGCAGTTTATTCTCATATAGGACAAAAGTGCAAATAATTTAAGGTCATATGCATGGACCAGTGCTTTGCATTTCGATGTCATACAGCAAGGACAACGGGGAACTGTATAGTTTAATGTCATATATCTAGGACGACATGACATACATAGTTTAATTCCATGTAATAAAAAAGTGAACCGATATGAATAAGACGGTTGATGGGGGCTTCACGGATCAACATCATATGGGATGAAGGTGAATCGATGTGAAGAAAGTGGTTTCGAGCATGAACCTCAGGAGGATGCCTACGTAAACGACCTAGGAGGCAAGGATTAAAGTCCGCGTAGTTAAATTGATAGGGATTTGGATATTGGAGTGCACTTGAGGACAGTGACTTGAAAATGATGTCGGGACTTAAACGCGGTTAGTGGCCCATAGAAGATGTCATGGTTGAAGCTTACTCTAAGCTCACATGAGTCATGATTGGTGTGAAAAACAAGAAGCAGCAACGAACCTGATGATCGTGCCATGAAAGATGCGATCGCGAAGGATGGAGCGGGGCTTATGCCTGGTTAGTTGTCTGAGGCATGTGTGTCAATAGATTTTAAAAGACAATTATGCATGTATCAATCACATTTTAATGTCATGTGTCACAGACATGGGGTGCTTGGCATTTTAACATCTTGTCGCTCGGACGATGCACAGTTTAACGTCATGTTGGACGACAAAGGGGGCATAGTTTAACATCATGTTGGAAAAACGAGGGGCTATGCAATTTAATGTCTTGCTGCAAGGAAAAAAGGTGTATTTGTGTTACACAAAATACTTCTTCAAAAATACTGAATTAGTTGGAGTTGTAATGCGTTCTGCATTCATTGAGATTAAATAATAAGCTCCATTTGAATAGACCATATGTATTGAGTAAGGTCCTTCCCACTTTGGATCAAGATTTGAAGGCTTCTTTCCCAATATCATTGGGGTTATGAGGACCAATACCAATTCTCCTTGAATGAATGAACGAAGAAGAACTTTTTTATTGAAAGCTCGTGCTATTTGATTCTGATAGACTTTTAAATGGTACAGTGTGCACAATATTTTTTAATCTAGTTGTTCAAATTCATCCAATCAATTTTGAGATTTTTCATCTGTGGATAACTGATCACAAATGGCAACTATAAGTGAAGGTAATTGGACTTCAATAGGAAAGACTAATTCCGTTCCATATACCAATGAATATGGAGTTGATTGTGTTGCAGTGCGGGTGGTAGTCCGATAAGCCCATAGAGCATTAAATAATTTATCAGTCCATGACATCTTATCTTTATCCACCATCTTTTGAAGTATGTTTTAAAGAGTCTTATTGAAAGCCTCTACTTGACCATTGGTTGTTGCATGATACCGAGATGAATGGTTGGACCTGATATTGTGTTCTTGATACAATTTTCTTACCTAAGATGAATAAAAGTTGGTGCCATTATCTGTCAATATAGTATGAGGAACACCAAATCTGGTAATGATGTTAGAATTGAAAAAGATAACAATGATTTTAGCACTACCTTATTTGAGAGGTATTGCCTCCACCCATTTGGAAAAGAATTCAGTAGTAGTAAGAATATACTTAAACTGCTTAGCTGTAGATAGAGGATAAGGTCATACTTCATCCATTCCCCATGTAGCAAACGGCCAGGGGTATTTAGTTGTATGAAGAAACTCCGGGGGTTGATGAATGAAGTTGGAACATATTTTTCAAGAAGGACACTTTTTAGTGAAATCAACACAATATTGCACCATTGAAGGCCAGAAGTATCCAAGCCTTCGGATTTGACCAGAAAGTCTATGTCCAGACTGGTGGGCACCACAAACTCTTGTATGTACTTCATTCATGACAACCATTGTCTCTTCACCATCAAAACATCTAAAGAGAATTCCATCACAACCTCACTTCTAGAGAATTTTTTGGTGATCTGGGCTATCATAAAGAGTAAAATTGACCATAAGTCGCCGGACTTGTTCCTTCCCAACTCTATCATGTGGGAGTGTTCCATTTTGAAGGTATTCCATGATAGCTTCCATCCATCCTGTAGTATGACCATATCATTCATAAATGGGACTAATTTCATTGATTTCCTCTGTTCTTATTTTAACCAAAGGTGAAACTACACAACAGTGGCCAATACTGATGATTGTTTCATCCCGGTTTGGATCTTACAGGGCTATGGCTACATTATCCAGTGCATCAGCTTGGGCATTTTGTGATTTCCTAACATAAGAAAATGTCAGTTCCAAGGGAAATTCTAACATTAACTCTCTGACATAATCACATAAAGGGATTAACTCTTTCTTTCGGATGGCATAATCCCCATTGATTTGTTTGATTACCAAATCTGAATCACCTTTTACCTTCAAGTGATTCACCTCTGCCTGAAGTGCCAATTCCAAGCCTACGATGAGAGCTTGATATTCTGCTTAATTGTTTGTACCAACTTCCAATAATAAGAAGGAATAGTGTAGCACTGCCTTTTCTGGGGAAATAATCATGATTCCTAACCCAACTTTTTGGAATTTAGGATCTTCCAGTTTCTTCCCTGTTGGACTTCTGGAGACACCATCAAAGTACATTTCCCATGTTTGGGGATTATCTGAAATAGATAAAACTTCCTCATCAGGAAGTTCAATATTTAAAGATGTATCTTCCATATATGGTTGTTCAACAAGTAAATCAGCCAGAGCTTGGCCCTATAATTCATTTTGAGACACTTACTGGATATCAAACTATTGCAAAATAACTACCCACCTTACCTGGAGTCCTGTAAGCATTGGATGACTAAGGATAAATTTGAGCGGGTTATTGCGAGATACCAATTGGACCTCACGATGTTGAAGGTAGTGTTTCAATTTCTGAAATGAAAATATTAATTCTAGGTAGCAGTTTTCAATACTTGAATATCGATTTTTTTCCTCAAGTATCGTCCAACTAAGATAGTAAAGGATTTTTTCATTCCCAGCATCATTCTTTTGGGCAAGGAAGGCACCCAATGATCTCTCTAAAGCTATCACATAGAGAATAAGTTCTCTTCCTTAAACATGGGGCATTAATACTGGTGGAATCAAGAGATATTTCTTGAGTATATCGAATGCTTCTTGACATTATTCAGTCCACTAGTAGATGACTCCCTTCTTCATTCATCTAGTTAAGGGTAAACACTTTCTTGTCAAATTGGAAATGAAACGACAAATATAGGCCATGTTTCCATGAATTCCTATTAATTCCTTTATATTTCTATGAGGTTACATGTCAAGGATTGATTTTTTCTTCTTCATATCGATTTTGATACCACAATGGCATACAAAAAAACCAAGGAATTTTCCTGAGGTTACCCCGAATGCACAATTCAAGGGGTTCATCTTCAAATTGTGTTGTCGAAGTTTGTTGAATATGATTTCAAGATCGGCCAAATTATCAGAACGTTGTCTATATTTAACCACCAAATAATCCACATAAAATTCAAAAAAAATCCCTAAAAAGGGTTTGAAGATTTGGTGCATGGCACGTTGATACGTTTCACCTGCATTATTCAAGACAAAGGGCATTACCCAATAGAAAAACACACCTTGAGGAGCTCTGAAGGCTGTAGAATATTCATATTCTGGGGCCATTCGTATTTCATTATACCCAGAGTAACCATCCATGAAGGAAAGAGCTTCGTAGCTAGCTATTGGATCAATTCAGAGTTCCGTGATCAGAACTGTAAAATCATCCTTGGGACAATGCCGATTAAGATCTCTGAAGTCAATGCAAACTCTAATTTGTCTATTCTTCTTTTTCACAGGGACAATATTATCTAGCCATTTGGGATATTTAACTTCTCTGATGAAGTTAGACTTGATAAGATTATCAACTTTGGCTTCAATTTTGGATGGATAATTTGGGTGTGTTCTTCTTGCTGCTTGCTTGAATCCTCGATGTTCTTTTGGAAAACCCAAATGATGTGTAGAAACATTGAGATCAAGACCTTGAATTTATCTATAACTCCAAGAAAATACATCTCGATTTTTCTTTAGAAATGAAGTATACATTTCTTTCTCTTCCAGAGTCATGGCTACACTAATTAAAGTGGGGCATGGATCTTCTTGTGTACCCAGATTTATTTCTATGAGTTCATCCATAGTGGTAGAGATACCTTCTACAAATGTTTGAGGAGCATCCATGAGATCTTTCTCTTCTTCTTCAATATGTGTTACTTCTTCTGTTTCTACTTGCATAATAGATGATGAAGAAAATTTTCCATGGTTAGGGGAGAAGTTAAAATTTGAACATCTTAAAGAAAAGGACGCAATTTCTGACCCTATTGATGAGGAAGGGTCTTCTTGGGGTGAGAGAGAGGAGATGATGGATTGAGAATCGACACCATTATTTTCCTCTGGTATCACTATAACTTCTCCTGATCTGGTTGATGAAGTATAGAATTGATGGATTTCATTGGATGAAATGAAGACATCTCCATATATGATTTAATCATTGCTTGGTGAATCAATAATTTCTCCCATGCTGTCTGGATCAATTTCCGTAACTGACATTATGGAATTTTTGATAAGAGTGTTGGGATTTAGGTCTATCCAGTCAATTTGACTGATAGGCAACACATAATCTTTACTCAAATGTATGAATGGGTTAACTAGAATCTTTTCCAAACCATTTGGAGCAATAATTTTGGTGACCTTCTTTACCGTGGATTTTTCCTTTCCCTCCATGTGATAAAATTATGCCTCAATGTATTGAGATTCACATGTTTTTAATGGGGCCTTGTCACCATACAATTTCCCAATTTGACCATTAAAACAATATTTTAGACCTTGATGGTATGACGAAGGCACGACCACATATTGATGTAGCCAAGGTCCTCCAAGAAAAATGTTGAAGGTCTTTTCTGTAGATACCTGAAGCTTGACGTACATGGACATTACATTACTTTTGTGGAAAACTTAGTACATAACAAAAACACACACACAAGGATCGTAATATTTTAGTGTCTTTGGAAACTCGGAATATAATCTTCTAATCGTGGTGAAAGATCATCAACATCTCCCATAAAGATCTTCCCTTTTTTTACCTAAAACCATTATTTATATCCTGGGGAAAAGAAAACATAAAAGGGTGAGCTCAAATGCTCAGTAAGGATAAACAAAAGAAATAACAATCACATCATATACATAACAACATAACTTTTTGAAATCTTAACCTGCAAAAGAGATCATAATTTCATAACATGGGATAAATCATAGAAGTGAAATGTGATCCCAATAATCATAACTTAAAACATGAAACTTTTTGGAATACACACATAATCATAGAGAATCATTTCTTATTAGTCAAGACTCATTGCCAAGACTATCTTAGTGGACAAAGTCCATTTCTGAACTGAGTCACCCTCATTTCAGTCCTATTTCACTGAACCGGTATAACCTACCGTTCCAGCCATGTCTATCTCATGAGATATAAAATCTTTACCCAATGCATTGGAGGGAGATATAGGTCCCACCCATCTCATAATGATATCATTCTTATCTGTGCCACAAAATCATAAACCATACATCATAGCAAAACCCATATAATAAAAATGGGAATCTTAAACATCGTGACATCATAAAACAATTCATATAAGATAAAGGAATTCACAAAAATATTTACATCACAACATAATCATATCAATGTAATAATAGGGATAAAAATAGAACCCTTTATTATCTTAGATGGAAAATAATTTTGATAAAACACTTGAACTCCATTCTTGAGGAAAATATCCTTTCTACATCAAAAATACTTTTCCTTTCTTAACATTTCATACAATTCTAAACTAAAAGAAGTTGATTAAAAATAAACTTGAAAACTTGTAAAGGAAGCTTCTTGTAAATAATGTTTTAAAAATCCATTCATCCCGTATAAGTTAAGAAAACATTCTTTTCGTACTTTTGTCATAAAAGTCAAAATGTACCTCGTACGAAAAACGACAAAAGATTCCTTTCATATATTTTACTAAAAACTCACCAAAGGGTAAAATAGGTTTTAAACAATTGTAGGTGGATGGAAATAATATTAAATATTGAGGAAGCATGGATGTGGATGATAAAATACACCCCAGTAAATACCAAAGTATAAGCAATCTCGGATAAAAATGAGATTGTGATATTTCCCTTACCTTAGGTCCGATATGCTTTGTACGTGTCCGAACCTCCTGTATAATGATTTAAATAATGTCATTAACTAATTACAGAATCATATTCATTGTTATGATATCATATATGGTTCACTTATGACTTTATATTACCCGTTCTTTTGTAAATTCCATGTTAAAGAAGCGTTTTGGGTAAAATCGTTTCATTTGTCGTAGGTGTTTGGACATGTCGTTCTTGATATTATTATTACTTATATCATGATTTACTTACTTCCGGAATATAAAACATGATTTATATATCATATATATTCAATATATATATATATATAATAGATAGATAAATGAAATGAAACACACCGTTCATGGAGACGGTAGTCCGTACGTACGCATGAACACTGTTTTCCTTTCCTTATTGTCTTGAATGGAAGTAAGTAGATGACATACATATATACATAAATCCAGTAGCTTTATAATTTCATATATTTCATTATTATTGCTTATATATACTTTATAATCATTCTTAAATGGTTAACATGGAGAATGAATCTCATCGCGTCGTGGAGACGGTAGTCCGTACGTACGCACGAGCGATGATATTGTTCTCATGATCGTGAACTTGTGTTGAAGTGTATGTATACTATTTCAGTATCAATATCACTTTATAATAATCATATATAGTTACTCATTACACCATTATACCCATCCAATTAAGGTGGTGGCGGAAAATAGATTACACCACGGCGTGGAGACGGTATTCCGTACGTACGCACGCGCGGTGATTTCCTTTTTCCGTAGGATGGATAGAAGGTTAATTAGAGTTGTTTAATATTTATAATAACATATCAGTATATAATAAATACTTATGTTATTACTTTATCATGAAACAACTAAAGAAGAAGAAGTTGAAGAAGAAAGAAATTGAAAAAGATCGGTAATGGATATTACCTCTTTTTGACGCGCCTTTTCTTAACCTCCACTTAAAGAACTAAGGATGGTCTTTGAAGAAGACAAGAACCTCTAGGATGATACTAGGGAAGTGGAGAAGATAATTTTTCAGGGTTTGTCCGAGCTTGAAGGCTCAAATTGGTGTGAGGAGGAGAGGGAGGAGGTGCCCTTTTATAAGGGAGGAGAGGGGCACCTTTGGAATTCTTAAAAATATTAATTTATAATAAATCTAACCCCACTTAAAAACCTCCAAATATTACTCATATTCGAATATTAGATGAGATAGGGTTGTAATCTCAACAACCAATCAAATTTAGACATGTTTGGATCTTATTTTAAACCTTATCATTTTGATTTATCCTTATTTAATCTATTTAAGTTTATTTGTGGTAATAAAATTATAAATTTTAAATTATAACAAATAATTACTTATTTGTTGTGAATTTTCCATAATTGTTTACTTTATAACATTATAGACCATATAAATTTAAATTTATAATTTTTAAATATTTTTGTGATTTTTAAACAATTTTATAATATGTTATTTTTATAAAATAACAAAAATGTCAATTTTGACACTATTCATTTATTTGAATTTAAATAAAATATATACAGAATATATGTTCGAACTAAAAGCTTTAATAGATTAATAAAAGGTCATATGTATCTATAAAATTAGTGGATCACCTTAAAAAGTTCATATAATATTTATTTTATTATTTTTAAAACCATTTGTTTGGTTTATCTCTTAATAAAATAATTACTACAACATTTTTTGTATAATTATTTAATATACTTATTTGTTGCATAAAATTTTAAAATAAAATCCTATGATTAAGATAAATATATTAAGATTCACAATAATACTTTTACTCGAATTTATCATCTTAAAATCGCAATATTTAAGTTGTTATATTTATTAAATTATGAAGGTGACAACTTTGGCATCATTTAAAATAAAATAATATAAGTGTCATAATTGCTTGTATAAGGCTCCAAATGGTCAAATATTCGACCATTAGATGATTAGAGTTTACATTTACATTACCAATAAGTTTTGGTCAGGTTTTTGTGCCTTTTATGGTCACTATTAGTTTAATAAACACTATATTCTTGATTTTTCACTAGATAAATAATTTTTCCATCACTATTGTGTCACAATTAATGATAATTATTTAATCCCAAAAAATTATAAATAAATTATCATGATGTAGATAATTTTGTTAGATTTCTGGAGACTATTCATGTTCGAAGTTTTATGATGTTTATCACTAAGTTAAAATTATCATACTTATAATATTTAAGACAGTGACATGTTGTCACTTTCTTTGGTTTTAATAATAATTAAATTATTTTCATGGTCAAAAGTCCATAAAATGAATCTAATCTGACCCTTATTTGATATGGGTTTACTTGTAGCCATCAAATAGAATTTTGGCATGTGTTAGGGTAATTTTATAATAATATATTTACCCTTAATTACCCGATTTACCTTTAACTATGGTAAATAAAATTTACCGTAGTTACTATTCATAATTCCCAAAAATAAAAAGTAGCCTATTAACATAATTTGGACTCCCTGATTCCAAATATGGAATCCATTTTTTCAAATTCAATACACAGAAGTTGCAGAAAATAAATTAAAATTAATCTCGTTGTCGAATGAAAACGGGTTTTTGTTTAAAACATTTTAAAAGATTGAATTGATTTAACCTACGAATTCAAGGTAAAATCAATGCTAATGACATACATTATATTAAATGGTAAAAATATATTCTATTTATACTTTAAAACCATTCAATATTATAATTTAACCACATAAGATATTACGATGAAAAAAGTTGTTTTTAATTAAAATATAGCGTGTTTTCACTATTCATTAAAATGTGAAAGTTACCAGAATAATATGAAAAATTTATCCAAAGTAAATTTTTATTTCTTGATTCCAAAGAAGAATTTTATTTTGTCAAATTGAACTTATAAACATGTCAAAAACTAGATTTAAAGTGGGTGCGCCATCAAAAGGCAGCAAAAATGCATTTTTTTTAAATACTTATTTTACCCGAAAAAATTATTTTGTTCTTATAACATGTTCTAGAAAATGTGTAAGATGAATAATAATGTTATAAAATTCAAAATTTAGTTAATACTATTCATAACGGCTAGTTCATAATAATATTATAATAATATATCGTTGTTTAGTAAAACCCAGTATTGCGTACAACACACACTATTGAGGAAGGTTGCGATTGCGTGTAATGCAAGCCAAGTCAGGGTTGCGTGTTGCGCAAGAATCCTTCGTTGTTTCGTATAACATAATCCAACCATATTTCATTTATACATTGAATATATATATATATATACTCAATGTTGCGTAGAATAACTATTATCAAAATTGTGTGCAACACGATCCAAGAATAGTGTTGCGTATACTGCAAGCTAATACGGTGTTGCATATAGCGCAAGGTAATCTTGGTGTAAAATATAACACAAGACATTAATGAAATTAAAAGAATATTTTTCATAAAATCTCAGGGTGTTACAGTTTCCTGACGAACAACAATGAAATTGGAATTAGACACAAGGTCTCATGTTGACACTGAAAAAAGTCTTAACTCTCGAAAGAAGTTTTGAAATGACGAAGTGAAGTCATATTCGGAATCAGAGGCCCGATTTGAAGGCCCGGGAAGTGGTGCACGAAAAATTGGGTGAAGTGCGCGGAAAAAATGTCCCATGCGAAAGGCAACCCAGGATTCGCAAAAAGTCCCAGCGCCGGCGTGAAATAATTTCGCACCCGCATCCCGCGCGGTTGATAATTTCGCGCCGCCGCCCCTGTCGCGCAATCATTTCACGCGCCGCCTGGATTCTGCGCCGGAGGTCGCCTATAAATACAAGGTGACCCCAATGGTTTTGGGGTTGAGGAATCCTAAGAGACTCTCGTGCACGCAATTCGGCACCCCCCGCGCACAAGATGATTCCTAGGTAATCCCTCATTTCGCGCAACCTTGCCCCGGAGTTCGCCTTTGCGCGCAACTCCACCGGCTTTAGTGAATTTTCCCCCTCCCCAGGGTTCCAGCCTTGCGCGTAATTCGTGTCTCGTGCGCGCAATACCCTGCCGTGTGCGCAAAACCCTGCGCGTAGTTCCCTCTCCGCGCGCAATTCCCTTGCTCCAATTGCACGTCGTCCCGGTGTTTTCTGCACAAACCTTCCCTTTTGCGCACAAAGCCCAGGACCCTTCACCTTGACACCCCTTGGCTGCCCCCCTGCACAGGCACCTGATATCTCCCCTATCGGGGATGCGCGCCATGCGTTGTTTTCCCGTACGGCCTTCCATGCTCATGCGAAGTAACCTCAAGGTCCCTTGGGCCATGTTTCCCATTGCGTTGCTTTTCCTTATGCTTCTCCGCATAGGCACGCTAACAGATATTGCTTCTTCGCATAGCCATGCTAACGTGGACCCCCCGGTGGTTCGCTCTGCGGCCCCCCTTCGCTATTTCCTTGCCGATGCCTTCCCTCCCACAAGGGGTAGAGGGTGTTGGGCATGTAAGACCTAGGGGTGTGGAGCGAACCCACCTTATCCAAGCTGCAGGACTTTAAACTGCTAAGCACCTCGTCCTTAACACAAGACTTTAAACTGTGGTCTCACCCCGTGCTTCGCATGCAGGGTCCCCCTAGCTCGGACATTTTTTACGCCCACTCGTCTCCACGGGAATGGACTCTTCCTCACATGGAATAAGATCCTCCTTGTCGGAGCGGCGTTTGTCCACGGGGGAAGGGCCGCCACAGAGCGTAAGCCCCAAGCCTTTCTTACGGATGACTGCACCCGTGCATCTCCATACTTCCCCACTGCCAAGGCCAGTGGAGTCCTTTTCCCACTGCGCTTTGTCGCACCACGGGCCTCCACCCTGGAGTAAGCCCCGGCACCAAGGGCCGTTAACCACGCGTAAGCCCCTGTTTCCTCTTTGGGCCGCTCAACGCGTAAGCCCCATTCCGCTTCTCACGGACGCACCCTTCACGATGTGATTATCTGGTCCCTGCTGCCTCTTCTTTCCCACACCGAGCATGACTCACGTGGGCTTAGAGCGCGCATCGACCATGAAATCCTCTTATGGGCCACCCTAGAGCGTAAGCCCCATACCAGCGAAATACGTGGACTTTGATCCGTGCTAATGAACGGTACGTAAGAAGCCTCCACGAGATTCAAGCCCACCACACGGTCATCCCGACCTCTCCATGTCGGTTCCCTGACCACCTTGGGCCGCCTCAGAGCGTAAGCCCCGAACCTCTCGTCTCGCATGACGTGAAACAGTATCCCGTCCTGCATGACGTTAAACCGTATCTTGTCCCGCATGACGTTAAACTGTATTCCCCCTCTTGGGCCGTCTCAGAATGTAAGCCCCATGTCTCACCACCATACATCCAGATCCTTACCCGGGCTGCCACATCCCGGTGAGATCATGCCACCCCATCCCACTCCATGGCATCCGGGAATCCGCCCACGTGCTGGCCCCAACATCGGTGTTCCCCCTAGGGGCCCTTCAACCCGATCCGTCTACGCAAGATGTTAAACTTGTGGCATACCCTGTGTTAAACATGGGAAGCTGAGGAAAACCTCAGACGGTACACATTTCCCGCGTTCGATGTGGGATGCCTCGGGCTTCCGCGCCCTCGAGAAGCCCTGTGATGAGGGACCGAAGACAGACATGCCAACGACGCCCCAACGTGACCATTCTCCTCACCGAAGGTTGCTGCCCCGACAAGACCCCTTGCAGCATCTTGACGGAAGCAGCGTAATTAACTGGCGTCCATGTAGAAATGGCACCGGTAATGAGCTTCACGAACCCGTCTTAAATCAATGAGGGAGACCCGGAATATGTAATGAGCTCCAAGGAGGAATCCATGGAAGGAAGAACCGACATCCCATCATCCCGGTTTCGATCAAGGAGAAGACGTCCCTGAACAAGGAACGGATGTCGCCCGCCTTTGGAAAGTAGGAATGTGGGGTAACAAGCACCACGTCCTCCCCACAGACGGATGTGCGCGCCCCGGCGAAAGCATCGGAGCAACAAAAATGGGCATGTAAGCCCTAGGGGTGAGGGCGTTGGGCATGTAAGCCCTAGGGGTGTGGAGCGAACCCACCTCGTCCAAGCTGCAGGACGTTAAACTACTAAGCACCTCGTCCTTAACACAAGACGTTAAACTGTGGTCCGACCCCGTGCTCCGCACGCAGGGTCCCCCCAGCTCGGATATTTTTTACGCCCACTCGTCTCCATGGGAATGGACTCTTCCTCACATGGAATGAGATCCTCCTTGTCAGAGTGGAGTTTGTCTGCGGGGGAAGGGCTGCCTCAGAGTGTAATCCCCTAGCCTTTCTTACGGATGACTGCACCCGTGCATCTCCGTACTTCCCCCCTGCCAAGGCCAGTGGATTCCTTTTCCCACTGCGCTTTGTCGTACCACGGGCCTCCACCCTGGAGTAAGCCCCGGCACCAAGGGCCGCTAACCACGCGTAAGCCCCTGTTTCCTCTTTGGGCTGCTTAAAGCATAAGCCCCATTCCGCTTCTCATGAACGCACCCTTCGCGACGTGATCGTCTGGTCCCTGCTGCCTCTTGTTTCCCACATGGGGTATGCCGCGAGTTTAACATCTTGCGTAGATGGATCGGGTTAAAGGGTCCCTAGGGGGGAACACCGATGTTGGGGCCAGCACGTGGGCGGCTTCCCGGATGCCATGGAGTGGGATGGGGTGGCATGATCTCACCGGGATGTGGCGGCCCGGGTAAGGATCAGGATGGATGGTGGTGAGACATGGGGCTTACGTTCTGAGACGGCCCAAGAGGGGGAATACAGTTTAACGTCATGCGAGAAAAGATACGGTTTAACGTCATGCGGGACGGGATACAGTTTCACGTCATGCGGGATGAGACGTTCAGGGCTTACGCTCTGAGGCGGCCCAAGGTGGCCAGGGAACCGACATGGAGAGTTCGGGATGACTGGGTGGTGGGATTGAACCTCGTGGAGGCTTCCTATGTACCGTGCGTTAGCACGGATAAAAGTCGACGTAGTTCGCTAGGATGGGGCTTACGCTCTGGGGTGGCCCATAAGAGGATGTCATGGTCGATGCACGCTCTAAGCCCACGTGAGTCATGCTCGGTGTGGGAAAGAAGAGGCAGCAGGGACCAGACGATCACATCACGAAGGGTGCGTCCGTGAGAAGCGGAACGGGGCTTACGCGTTGAGCGGCCCAAAGAGGAAATAGGGGCTTAAGCGTGGTTAGCGGCCCTTGGTGCCGAGGCTTACTCCAGGGTGGAGGCTCGTGGTGCGACAAAGCACAGTGGGAAAAGGACTCCACTGGCCTTGGCAGGGGGGATGTACGGAGATGCAGGGGTGCAGTCATCCGTAAGAAAGGATAGGGGCTTACGCTCTGAGGCGGCCCTTCCCCTGCAGACAAACGACGCTCCGAAAAGGAGGATCTCATTCCATGTGAGGAAGAGTCCATTCGTGTGGAGACGAGTGGGTGTAAAAAATGTCCGAGCTGGGGGGACCATGCGTGCGAAGCACAGGGTCGGAACACAGTTTAACGTCTTGTGTTAAGGATGAGGTGCTTAGCAGTTTAACGTCCTGTAGCTTGGATGAGGTGGGTTCGCTCCACACCCCTGGTCCCTGCTACCTCTTGTTTCCCACACCGAGCATGACTCACGTGGGCCTAGAGCGCACATCGACCATGACATCCTCTTATGGGCAGCCCCAGGGCGTAAGCCCCATCCTAGTGAACTATGTGGACTTTGATCCGTGCTAACGCACGGTACGTAGGAAGCCTCCACAAGGTTCAAGCCCACCACCCGGTCGTCCTGACCTCTCCATGTCGGTTCCCTGACCACCTTGGGCCGCCTCAGAGCGTAAGCCTCGAACCTTTCATCCCGCATGATGTGAAACTGTATCCCATCCCACATGATGTTAAACCGTATCTTGTCCTGCATGACATTAAACTGTATTCCCCCTCTTGGGCCATCTCAGAACGTAATCCCCATGTCTCACCACCATCCATCCTGATCCTTACCCGGGCCGCCACATCCCGGTGAGATCATGCCACCCCATCCCACCCCATGGAATTCGATAAGCCGCCCACGTGCTGGCCCCAACATCGGTGTTCTCCCCTAGGGGCCCTTCAACTTGATCCGTCTACACAAGACGTTAAACTCGTGGAATAACCCATGTTAAACATGGGAAGCTGAGGAAAACCTCAGATGGTACACATTCCCCACGTTCGATGTGGGATGCCTCGGGCTTCCGCGCCCTCGAGAAGCCCTGTGATGAGGGACCGAAGACAGACATGCCAACGACACCCCAACGTGACCATTTTCTTCACCAAAGGTTGCTGCCCCGACAAGACCCCTTGGAGCGTCTTGACGGAAGCAGCGTAATTAACTGGCATCAATGTAGATATGGCACCAGGAATGAGCTTCACGAACCCGTCTTAAATCTATGGGGGAGACCCAGACTAGGTAATGAGCTCCGAGGAGGAATCCACGGAAGGAAGAACCGACATCCCATCATCCCGGTTTCGATCAAGGAGCAGCAAAAAATGGTGAACCCGACGTGAAACTCTTATCCTAAATACGGGGAATGGTAGCCATCGGTTCGTCGGAAGAATAGCATGTCACCAGGTCCGGGTAACCCTCACCTGGACGTGAACCCGCCAGGGGTCGAGGCCGTCAGGATGTTGACTACTCCGTTATGCGATGTCGTCAGCGTGGATCCCTCTCGCCAACCATGGAAGACGGAATGACCCTGGGCCTTGGTTGTTGATATCATTTCCTGTTGATACTAATGGGTTCATCTCCCTGCTTCCAGGAATCAGATCACTGCATTTGGAGCTCGGTCGCCACCTGCCCACCGGCGTAGGGGCAGGGGCAGTACCGACGCGGCTACCCCGCGCGGTCCCACCTATTCCACGGTTGCTCCGACTTCGACCGCCGTAGCAGTCGGGCGCTTTCACCCCCTCTCCCCATCAGAAATCATCCAGCGGAGGGTGATCAATGACTTGGTTCGTAGGTATGATGAGGAAGGGGTCATCCCCACCAGGGGCATGGCCCGTTTGGATCTAGAGGCGGCTACGCCTCACCACCATCGCTGCCCTCGAGGGCTGCACAGGGAGCCACCACTCCCCACGCCGACGTTCAACCTCTTCGGGAGCCTGTCCCCGGAGCGCCTTAACACATCCCTCCCCTACGCCAATGGGGTGGGGGATGTCCGGGTCCACCCGATCGGAGATCTGTCCCTGGGGTTAACGGCAAGAACCCCCGCCAGGCTGTGTCAACATCGCCGCCTGACTCCCCGAGCCAAGGAGCAGGCAATCTTCATACCCGCACCACCGGTTCCCGCCCATCTGACTCGACGCCAGCGTCGGGCGCGAGCGGGAGAGAATTCTCGTCCTGGGGCACCAACATCAGCAACCATTGTGGCCCGAGCCACTGCTGACTCCTGTTACTAGATCCTCGCACACGTTGAGCAGGGGCAGCCACGTGCCCGACTGTGATCGAAACCCCGACCGCCCTGCAGGCAAGTTGGGTCGAATCTCCCGGTCGCGGACACTAGCAATGGCCACTGCGGACCAATCTGTGGTAGTGCCGCTCACCATGAAGGCTCATTCTGTGCCACTGATCTGGGAAGCCAAAAGCTTCTTCGCGATGGCTATGCTCCGGGTATGATTCCTTCCAGCACCCACTGCATGGGGTATGAGGTCACTCCCCCTACTGCTGGCCGCGAGCATGGAGCAATTGTGTATCCAGACGCTCACTCACATGGAGGTCCTCCCCATGTCCCTTTCGACATCTGTCCCGGTCCTTCTTGCACCCCGGCCTTCAGTCCCCTCTGCCCCAGCTCTATTGTGGCCGGGGGACCCCATGACGGAAATCGTCCTTACCCTGAGGAGCTACCCAGGGGTAGGAAGGCCGGGCATCGTCGCCGTAGGAGGAATGTCAGGGGAGTCCAGACATAAATTAGACCAGTCCGTTTCTCGGATTATGAGGTAGAGTACAAGTTGACGATGGAACCTCCCCCCCAACCCTTCGAGTTGAGGGCAGGGATGGGGACGCGGTGCGTCAGTCTCGTACTCCCCGAATGTGAGATCCGTATGATTCCTTCCTGCCTTCGAAGGTATATCCAGGAGGACGAGGACTTGGCGTACCGCCGAGGATCAAGCCCGCAGTTTCCACTGGCCTCCTCGGAAGCACCTCCCACCCCTGTTAGGGAGGGTGAGGAACCTTTCTGGAGACTGAAGGAAGAATCGCGAGGCGATACACCCTCGGCGAGCACCGACGCTGTGACAGGAGGCCCATTCGTCAGCCCATCCTATCGCGACGTGGCAGCCAGGGCACTACAACCCCTAGAGGATGGACCAGGGATCGGTGGCCAATCGGCCTGTTCACCATATTCCCCGCTGGCCAGCCCACCGCCCCGGCGGCCTGGCTTGGTGCCATTGCCAATTCCCCGACTTTCCTCGGTGGACGAGCAGGGGCGACAGGTTCTGGACCCCGAACCGGAGCCGTGGAGTTTCTAGACCGTCCTTGCAGCGGGCCACTTCCCTGAGAATCGCGAGGCGATACACCCTCGGTGAGCACCGACGCTGTGACAGGAGGCCCATTCGTTGGCCCATCCTATCGCGACGTGGAAGCCAGGGCATTGCAACCCATGGAGTATGACCCAGGGATCGGCGGCCAATCGGCCTGTTCACCGTATTCCCCGCCGGCCAGCCCACCGCCCCAGCGGCCTGCCTTGGTGCCATTGACAATTCCCCGACTTTCCTTGGTAGATGATCAGGGGTGACAGGTTCTGGACCCCGAACCGGAGCCGTGGAGTTTCTAGACCGTCCTTGCAGCGGGCCACTTCCCTGAGAAGTTTTGGTCGGTCGCAGAATCGGATTTTAATGTGCCAGAGTCACTCACCCCGGGAGAGTTTGAATGCTTCCACCAAATTCTTCAGGTGACTCACTCCCGCCTCTGCCATCAGCTAGCGCCTTATCCCGGGAGCCAAGTGCATCTCGAGGAGATCGGTGAGCAGTGTCTTCGGGTCGACCTAGCAGCACTCCCCCAGTCCAGCACCCCGAGTCGCTGGACCACCACGAGGCCCTCCAGCAACAATGCATCCAGAGTTTTCAAGTACTCCACAGAGTTATTGAAGAAGCCACCCCCCATGCACACGTCCACAGATGGGGGAAGTACACTACTCTCCTCTTCTTTGCGATCCGCCGACAGCCCGATCCCCTGGGCGGCCCTGAGGGAACATCGCCAAGGGCAGTCGCAGTCAACATGGCTGACCTTTCAGATGAGGGAAACATTGTGGAGCCCCTCGACGGGGACTCAACCCCCGAGGACAGGCCACTACTGGACCCATATGAGAGGATTACTCGCCAACATAGGAGCCTCCTAGGTCTTCCTATACCCACGGAGGCACTAACACTAGTCCGAAACATCAGCAAGGGTAAAGAGCCCGTTGGGTCTGTCAAACTCACCGACCCATCTGCCTCAGTGCCGAAGGTAGAGGAAGATCCCGAGAAGGCCACACTGTGCCAACAGCTAGCTGAGCAAAAGAGGCTGGTTGATGAGCTCTTGGCCAAACGCATTGCAGAGCGGTGGCCTGACTACGGTGACCACAGACCAGGACAGCAAGGGTTGGAGCGTCTACCGCTTGCTGAGATCCCCCCGGGCAACCGTGACTGTGTCGTGTACACCGACAGGGGAGACACTGGAACCCATGGCAAGAGGGCATGATATGTTTCGCCGAACCCTCCCGAGCGGTGAGACAACCTGGGGGACCCTGCTCTGTTTCCACCCGCCGCTCCGAGAGTCACTCCGCCAGCTGCCCCGCGAGCCGCTGAGCGCGACTACCGTATCGAAGAGCCTGGAAACGCGCTTGTGGTTAGAGATCCCCGTCAGGACAGGAATCCGCATCCGGATGATCTGATGGAAGTTCTAATCACCCGCTTGGAGGCCCTGGAAACTCGGCAGGTGGCAATCTTACCAGATGGCAAGCCGTACCCAGTTTGGGTGGATGACATGCCGGCTCCGCCTGGATTTGGTAACCCCACTTTTTCCCCCTTCAACGGGACCGGAGACCCTCCACAACACTTGGCCCACTTCAACTCGAGGTGCGGGCCTATGTTAGGGACTCCGGCGCAGCAGGAGGCTGCCAAGCTCCGGTGCTTCGTTCAGACACTGGAAGGACCAGCATTCGTCTGGTACAGCCAGCTCCCTGTTGGATCGGTGACTAGCTGGGAGGACCTTCGCCGACAATTCCTCTACCAGTTCAGTTCCACAACACGAAAGACGAACATTGCAGACCTCTTCAGGTGCAAGCAAAGGCCCGACGAGCGATTCGCGGAATTCGTCGCCCGGTGGAAGGGGCTCACGTACTCCCTTGACATGCCGCTGACTCAGGAGCAATTATTGACGATGTGTGTAGGGAACGTCAAGGCGGAGTTGGTTCCTTCTCTGATCACGCAGAATTACCCTGGAGGGTTTCGGGACTTCTCGGACAAGGCTCAGCGCCTCGAAGAATCCCTACAATAGGCCATTCAGGCACGCCTGCTGCCTCCTGTAATCTCTGCAAGGAGAGCCGCCAGAGCCGAGCCCGCTGCTATGGCCCAGATAGAGGCCCCCAGACAGCTAGTGTTGCTTCCAGTGAGGCCAGATTAGTAGGCTCATAGGGGTCCACCCCCACAGCCTCCGGCCCAGCAGCGACCGCCTCAAAATAGGAAGACGCCTCCGTGTAACGCACCGCCACCACCAAGGCGAGGTAATCTGGATCCGCCTCCTCGGCCTGCTCCTCCGGCCCCTGGCCATGGTCGGCCCCCAAGAGTCCCCTTTCCAGACAGAAGGAATCGGACTTACTCGTTTGGTGAGGCCCAGATCCCCGGTTATTTCCGTAGCGCCTTGGAGCAGAGGATCGTGTGACTTCCTGAGTGCCGGAAGCCAGAAGAGGCGTGTCTCACTGATCACCCTAACTACTACCCTTATCACCGGATCCTAGGACACAGCATCCAGCAATTCTATGTGTTCAAGGACTGGCTCCAGGACCAGATTGACAACAACATAGTCAGGTTGGGCCTAGCCCCGGCACAAGTGGCAGGTGTCTTTGTGGGATCAGCTGGCAGTAGTGACAACGAGGATGGGTGGGAATAGGTTTCTAACCGTGGGTCCCTGATGCATAGTGACTAGATGGACCGCAGGACGGTCGCACATGCCCATGACATCATTCGTGCCCGCCTGAGTCATCCAGAGCCCTCGGAGTCTGCGAGCGCCGCTTTGGCTTTGTCGTCCCAGCCTACTTCTTCCCAGAGGAGCAGGCGGTGGCGCAAGAAGAAAGAACGTGCCCTGCCATTTCCGTCATCTTCTCGCACGCTTGGAGATTTCATGCCCCCGGAGATGGGTATCCCTCTGAGACCCCGTCCGGTAGTGGATGACTCCTCTAGTGAGAGCCCGGGGTACGCTTCGGTTAACATTGTAGAGTTGGTAAATCCCTTTTTGGCTCCCGACGATGAGGAGCGCCAGGTGGACCTCCCCGAAAGCCCGGTGTACGCTTAGGTTAACACCGTAGAGTTGGTAAATCCATTTTTGGCTCCCGAAAATGAGGAGCGCCAGGTGGACCACCCCGAAAGCCTGGGGTACGCTTCGGTTAACACCGTAGAGTTGGTAAATCCCTTTTTGGCTCCCGACTATGAGGAGTGCCCGGTGGACCTCCCCGAAAGCCCGGGGTACTCTTCAGTTAACACTGTAGAGTTGGTAAATCCCTTTTGGCTCCCAACGATGAGGAGCGCTAGGTGGACCTCCCCGAAAGCCCAGGGTACGCTTCGGTTAACACCATAGAGTTGGTAAATCCCTTTTTAGCTCCCGACGATGAGGAGCGCCAGGTGGACCTCCTCGAAAGCCCGGGGTACGCTTCAGTTAACACCATAGAGTTGGTAAATCCCTTTTTGGCTCCCAACGATGAGGAGCGCCAGGTGGACCTCCCCGAAAGCCCGGGGTATGCTTCGGTTAACACCATAGAGTTGGTAAATCCCTTTTAGGATCCCGAAAATGAGGAGCGCTAGGTGGACCTCCCCGAAAGCCCGGGGTACGCTTCAGTTAACTCTGTAGAGTTGGTAAATCCCTTTTTGGCTCCCGACGATGAGGAGCGCCAGGTGGACCTCCCCAATGTCCCCAGCCGTCGCCAACGTCAACGGAGCCGTGGCTACGTGAATCGTCGGGGCACGGCAGTCGTCACCTCCAGTCAGTCCATGCACGCTACCGAGACTAGGCAGCAGGCCCGGTACAGAGAGCAGCACTCGCGGCTCCATCACCCGGTGACAACAAGTTCGCCTCCACCACCGTCTGTGTTGCAAGATCGGGCGGAACCGCCTTGCCCGCGTCGCAACCAGCCCAGCCCTGCCACTGGCCGACTACGGCCTTCCGGTCCTAGCATGATAGCCACCTCCCAGGCTTCAGCTAGTGAACAGCGGGATGTTCCTAGTACCATCCAGTCACCGGTCCCGCCAGCAGGGCCCATCATACCCCCAATCGCAGAGTGACCTCCGGTAAGCAGAAGCTCGCGTTTGGCGCAAAAGTATGATGTCCTGAAGCATCTGGACGGAATTCTGGAAAGGCTTTCCATCCTTGAGGCCCTTCGCCGGTCGTCTGAAATGCCTGAGGCGCTCGACGAGGCTCTAATAAGCCCCCTTCAGTTTGAGACGGAGGTAGCGGCCGCAGAAGCCTTCCACACCGAGGTGATTGAGGACGCAGAATGTTAGGCGGTTATCTCGTTTTCCAGTGAAGATTAAGACCTTCCCATACAGGGGAACATCAGCCCGTTGTACATCACCGTCCAGTTCAATGGTGTGGGATTCTGTCGCTATCTTGTCGACATGGGTTCTGGGATTAACTTGATCCCAACTCAGCAACTATGAAAACTGGGGTTGTCCGAGGATGATTTAACTCCCTCTGACCTCAGAATCCAGGGGTATGACAGGACCGAGCAAACTCCACTCGGCAAGATTCGTCTGAAGACCCAGTTCGGTGGCTTAATTGCCAATACTGAATTCATGGTTGTCTCTTATGACACTACCTACAACGCATTGATGGGAAGGCCGTGGCTCCATCTTCACGCAGCGGTTCCCTCATCATACCATCAGTTCCTCAAATACTACCTTAAGGGTCGAGTGGGTGTGCTCCAAGGAGATGCGTCTCTGTTTGCCTCTTGTAAAGCTCATTACCTGGACGCTGACTATTACAAGAGCAAGGAAAAGCAAATCCTGGCAGGTGAGGTTGAGCCCGCCGCTGTCGCGAGTGATCCCTAGGCAGGTTTAGATAACGCATATGTCTTCCCAATCCATCGGTTGGAGTCCATGACTCCCGATATGGGAGATTTCTTTGTTGTCTCGGGTACCAGAGGAATCCATATTTCCGGGTCTAAGCGACGGCGGGAAATCACCTCGTACTCTTATACCAACCAGGCTCAGGTGATCCCTAAGCCTCCTACCCCTGTACGATATCGGGACGTTGGGATCATGGCAACGACAGTACGTCATACATGTCTATTTTGCCAAGCTGGAATCGACCGGCTCAAGCTAATGCGTCACCACTGCTTTGATGTCGTAAAGCGTGGCCCCTTGGGCCGAAGGCCGGATGGGATTGGATCAACCGCCTTCGTCGCCATGATCTCCACGGTGCATGAGTCTCCCGTCGTGACGACCTCTACCGCCCAAGCCGGTGCCAGCTCCCCATCAGGGTCGAGCAGCCCCGAAACGTCTCCCCCCATGGACGATCCTTCCTCAAGCAGAGAAGAAGACATGGAAGATGCTCCTCCTTCCTTTGAGGATGGCGTCTCCACCACGGTCGACGAGCTAGTACAGGTGAACCTCGGTAGGGAGGCGGACCTGAGACCCACCTTGGTCAGCGCCGCTATGCCTCCCGAGGAACGACAAAAGTACATAGGCTTCCTCAGACAGCACCGTGATGTGTTTTCCTAGAGTTATGACGAGATGCTGGGAAAAGATCCCTAGGTAGCCATCCACCGCCTTGGCCTCCCAGCAAACCATCGCGGGTTCAAGAAGTCTCCCAGGAAAATGCACCCCTTTCATGGTTCCATGGTTGAGGCCAAAGTTGATAAGATCATTAAGGCCAAATTCGTCAAGGAAGTCCAGTACCCCATGTTTCTATCCAACATTGTGCCCTTCAGGAGGAGGAACGGGAAGATCAGGGTCTGCATCGACTTCCGTGATCTTAATCGCCACTGTCCGAAGGATGACTTTCCCCTTCTCGTGACAAAGCTGTTGATCGATGAAACGGCCGGGTTCTAAGCCCTCTCCTTCATGGATGGGTACTCCGGGTACAATCAGATCTAGATGGCCCCCGAGGATGAAGAGTTCACTGCCTTCAGGGCCCCCCATGGCACTTTCTGCTACCGGTTTATTCCCTTCGGCCTGAAGAATGCGGGTGACACCTATCAATGGGCTATGCATCGCATATTCAAGCCGGTCCTCGGGACACTGGTGGAGTGCTACGTAGATGACCTAGTGGTTAAATCTCGTCAGCGCCGGGAACATCTCAAAGACCTTGAGAAAGTGTTCGGTTTCCTCCGTTCTCGCCACTTGAAGATGAACCCGTTGAAGTGTGCCTTCGGGGTCACCTCTGGAAATTTCTTGGCTTCATTGTTAGGTATCGAGGTATCGAGATCGACCCTGAGAAGATCAAGGCCATCCGTCAGATTCCTCCCCCGAGTAATATTTGGGAGCTTTGAGGACTCCAAGTCCACTTAGCCTATATACGCTGATTCATTGAGAATCTGGACGGAAAGTGTAAGCCCTTCTCCTGGATCATGAAGAAAGGAGCAGCCTATGGGTGGGACGAAGAGTGTCAGACCTCTTTTGAGGAAATCAAGCAGTATATGCTTCAACCTCCGGTCCTGATGCCACCCATTCCCGGAAATCCACTGGTCCTTTACGTGACTGCCCTGGAGCGATCCCTCGGAACCCTTCTCACCCAGAAGAACAACGAGGGAACAGAGAATATCCTCTACTACCTCATCTGCATGCTCCTCGATGCGGAAATTAGATATTCTCCCATCGAGAAGAGCTGTCTGGCACTCATATTCGCAGTACAGAAATTGCCGCACTACTTGCAGCACCACGAGGTACAGCTGGTCTCTCGGGTAAACCCGTTGAAATACATTCTGAGCTGGCCTATGTTGACTAGCCGATTGGAACGCTGGGCGGTGATCCTCCAGCAGTTCGACATTAGGTTCGTACCTCAGAAGGTCGTCAAAGGACAGGCGTTGGCAGACTTCTTCGCTTCCCACCCAACCTCTACGGACCAGCCACTGGATTTGGGCTTTCCTAATGAGGCAATCCTCTCAGTTGATCACGCCACCTCATGCTGGCAGATGCACTTTGACGGCGCCTCCCGAAGCCCTACCGGTAGAAGGCTCAATGATCCTAGGCTTAACAGAGTGGACCTGGGTATCGTCGTCATCACCCCGGAGCAAGTCGTTCTTCCATATTCTTTCTTCTTGTCAGAAGGTTGCACCAACAATGAGGCAAAATATCATGCCCTCATCACTAGCCTCGAGTTGGCTCTGGAGGTTAACGTACCCCACCTGTATGTAAAAGGGGACTCTGAGATAGTCCTCAAGCAGGTTAACAGTGACTATGATGTCAGGAAGCCAGAACTCATGCCGTTGCTGGAGTGCACCCTCCATCTAATGGCTAAGTTCCCCTCCCGACCAGATGTCATTCACGTTCCCCGGTCACAGAACAGTCGAGCAGATGCTTTGGCCAGCCTGGCCGCATCACTCGTGGAGCCCGAACAGGATGACCTAATCATCCATGTGGCGCACCGGAGAGTCATTGCTCCTGTTATCCCAGAGGGAGATCGTGTCCCACAAGTGAACCATCTCACTGCTGGTGCCCCTGTGTCAGAACCCCCCGGGGATTCAGGCGTGGTGACCGAGACAGTTCCTGACTGGAGGACACCCTTGGTTGAATATCTCCGGCACGGCAATCTTCCGATGGACCGAGCAGAGCGAGAATGAATCCGGCGCCACGCGCCACAGTTCACCCTTCAAAGCGGTCCCAGCCATGAGAAGCTCCTTTACAGGAGTGGGTTTGACGGTGTTCTCCTCCGTTGTCTTCAAGGAGTTGAGATCCCACAGGTCATGCAAGAAGTGCACGCTGGTTCCTGTGGCACCCACCAGGCCAGGTCGAAGTTGTCCCACCAGATTCGAAGGCTGGGATACTTCTGGCCCTCCATGATCCACGACTACATTGAGTACGCCAAGAGGTGTCATGCGTGCAAAGTTCAGGTTAACTTTGTGCATCGGCCACCAGAGCATCTCCATACTACTAAGTATTCTTGGCCCTTTGCAGTCTGGGGGTTGGATGTCGTAGGGACTTACCCGCCGACGACGGCCCGCCAGTGCCGGTTCATCTTGACCGCTACGGATTTCTTCTCAAAGTGGGCAGAGTCAGCCCCACTCAGGGGAGTCAAGGCTGGTTCTATCGCCGACTTCGTGAGCTCCAATATCATCCACTGGTCTGGAATACCTCACGCTATCCTCACGGATAACGGAACCAACTTCCGAGCGGCCGAGCTGAAAAGATTGTACGCCAAGTACAACATTCTCTCTAACCACACCTCCCACTATCATGCGCAGGCAAATGGACAGATTGAGGCATTTAACAAAACCCTCTCTAACATTCTGCAAAAAATGGTTGGTCAGAACAAGAAAAGTTGTCCGGACAAGCTCCCTAACACCCTCTAGGATTATAGGACGACGACTCGCAATTCCACCAAGGTGCCTCCGTATTACCTGGTATACGGAGCTGAGGCCGTACTTCCCATCGAGGTCCAGCTTCCCTCATTGCGCACGGCGGTCTACGACCAGCAAGCACCGGATAGAGTTGATGAGATCCATCTAGCCGAATTGGAAGCGCTGGACAGAAGTAGGATTCTTTCTTTACATAACTTGGAAAGGCATCAGAGCAGGATGGCTTGAGATTTCGATAAGAAGGTTCGCCTCCGCTCCTTCCTGCAAGGTGACTTGGTGTTGGCTCTCAGAGCACCAATGATTCCTGGCAGGAAACCACCCAAGTTGGAGCCCAAGTGGTAGGGGCCTTTTATTGTCCACAAGGTCTATCCCAATGGCGTGTATTCCCTGGTGACTATGGATGGTGAGTGTATCACTCCTCCCACCAACTCCAGGTTCCTCAAGAAGTACTTTCCCTAGCCAGTATGGTCCTACATGACCTTAAACTGTATGGTCCTGCATGACCTTAAACTGTATGGTCCTGTATGACCTTAAACTGTATGGTCCAGCACGACCTTAAACTACGCTCTGCCCTACATTTGGGCTCCATGGTCGGAGCTCTAAGACCTAAAACTAAGATCCTCTTTTGGTTTTTCCCTTTTCATGGTCCGAGTTCTAAGACCTAAAACTAAGATCCGTATTTCGTCCAACATGACGTTAAACTGTATTTCCAGAACTATGTGTAGCTTGATTCCCATCCTAATGGGATACGTAGGAACTCCCGGACGTTTCGTTTCGGGTCCAGCCCCAGGAGTTACCAAACTCCACCCTTTTCATGGTACGAGTTCTAAGACCTCAAACTAAGATCCTTTTGGTCTGAGTTCTAAGACCTAAAACTAAGATCCTCTTGGTCCGAGTTCTAAGACCTAAAACTAAGATCCTTTTAGTCCGAGTTCTAAGACCTAAAACTAAGATCCTCTTGGTCCGAGCTCTAAGACCTAAAACTAAGATCCATATTTTTTCCAACATGACGTTAAACTGTATTGCCAGAACTACGTCTAGCTTGATTCCCATCCTAATGGGATACGTAGGAATGCCCAGACCTTTCGTCTTTGGGTCCAGCTTGAGGTCTGTTGTCGCGTCTGTTTCGCCTTTGGGACCTTGACCACAGGATCGTGTGGTGTGGTGTGAGACTATGTCCCCATTCACGTCGAGTTTGCAATAGCTGCACCACGCACACCCTGTCCTCAGGATTTAGCCCTCCTCTGTCCTATGGAATTTAAATACGCTTTCCAAAACTACGTATGGCTTGATTCCCATCCTTATGGGATGTGTAGGACCGCCTGAACACCTAGATGTTAGGTCCAGTCCCATCTCTTAGGAGATCCCACGATCTCCCGATTCCCAGAGTGTTTGGCATTATGCCCCCTCTTTGCCCGGGGATCCGCCATCTTTTGGCCGCTCTCGGACTGAGCCCTCTGACCCTTTCCAGTGGTCTACTGATGTGCTAAGGGTACTCTGGTCTAGGACTTGGAGTGCCAGATTCGACTTAGGCAAGTTCCATCCACTTTCCAAGCTTCGTCTTCCCCTTCATTCGGGCCCCCGTCATCCTTCACACCCTGAGGGACCCCCATGAACGGCCTGGATACAACGCCCAAGGGCTCTCCTACCGTCATGGGCCAACACCCCCGAGGGTTTTAGACAAAAAATTGATACGAATCCCGCGTTACGAACATGGTCAGTGGTTGATGCTCATTTTTTTGTCACCATGGCTAACACGACAGGATGCGGCGTTGCGAACATGGTCAGCAGTAATCCTCAGTCGTCACGCCGGCTTCCCCGGGCCCTAAATGTTGGTGGCATGGTTCATGTCATGTTCCGCCCCACTGTGTCAAGGTGGAATCTCGACACTCCTTGTACTAACCCTCAGTACACCCCTGCACATCAGACAGACCGAGCTGCGTAACGGTGTCTCTCGGGGCTCCCGCGATCTGAGAGCTAGAGTATGTGCTTGGGTCTCTTCTTTACGGGTTGCGTGCAGCTTGACCCTCATCCCCATGGGGAACGAGGAGTCGCCCAGACATTGCGTTTAGGGCCCAGCATAGCTAGGAGATAGCATCTCCTGCTCCCTTGATTGTTGAACCCTCGTAGGCCCCTTTGGCCTGAGGCTCCTCTCTCAGACGGTCCAAACCATACAACCTTAAACTGTGTGACGGTCCAAACCATACGACCTTAAACTGTGTTGTTGGTCCAAACCATACGTCCTTAAACTATGTGCCGGTCCAAACCATACGACCTTAAACTGTGTGCCGTTCCAAACCATACGACCTTAAACTGTGTTGTTGGTCCAAACCATACGACCTTAAACTGTGTTGTTGGTCCAAACCATACGACCTTAAACTGTGTGTCAGTCCAAACCATACGACCTTAAATTGTGTTGTTTGTACAAACCATACGACCTTAAACTGTGTGCCGGTCCAAACCATACGACCTTAAACAGTGTGCTGGTCCAAACCAGAAAACCTTAAACTATGTTGTTGGTCCTATCACACGACCCTAAACTGTGACATTATCGTCTTGGCCGCAAGACGAAAAACGGCACTGCATTGTGATGACCATGTTGTAGAGGACATAACATTGGGCATTGGTCTTGTTCCATGCCATTTGTCAACGCCTATCATGTCTTGATGCTTGTGGAGACACCACGACCTACTACTCTAGGCATGTCGCTTCACAAAAAAACCACTCACCTTAAAGGACAAACAAGATTTATCAAATTTCGCTTCTTTCAATGCAAGGGCCACACCCGCACTCCCCTTTTCCCCTGGAACTGGTATCTTACCATGTCACCTTCAATAACTACGTATGGATTGATTCTCATCCTTATGAGATACGTAGGAGCACCTGGGGCACTTCCCCGCGGGCCCAGCCTACCTTCGTGTTCAGTCCCTCGACTCGAGCATTTCCCCAGAGAGCACATGGTAAGTAGGGCTTAGGTCCTCATTCACGTCGGGTTTTGTAACCGCCTTGCCATGTCTCTGTTTCTCCCCCTTCCCATTCACGGTCCAAGCTCTAAGACCTAAAACTAAGATCCATATTCTGTCCAACATGACGTTAAACTATATTTCGTCCCGCATGACGTTAAACTGTATTTCGTCCCACATGACGTTAAATTGTATTTCGTCCAACATAACGTTAAACTGTATTTCGTCCAACATGACGTTAAACTGTGATTCAAGAACTACGTGTGGCTTGATTCTCATCCTAATGAGATACGTAGGACCGCCTGGACATTTCGTCGTGGGTCCAGCCCCAGGGATTACTGAACCTCGCCCTTCCTTATTGTCATCCCCTCGGCCTGACTTCATGGGAAGTGGTGTAATCGGGACATCTACTCCGAGCAGGTTCGGGATGCCCCATGGTAATAATGGGAAGCGGCAGTTCTCTCGCTAAAGAGGTCCTGCCTGGAAATTGGGATGGCCCGTGATCAGGTCGGTATGTCCGCCTAATGCGCCTTCTCCATGGTGGCGCAATATCGGGAGTGTTGGAATCTGTTCAAACAAACCACAACTCCACCTCCCACGCTTTGCATCCCCCCTTATTCAGATCCTCATTTCCTTTCATGTCTGACGGGACCCCCTAACAGTATGGATGCTCGACCTATGGTCCGCCTACTGTCCTGGGCCAACATTCCGAAGGACTGGTCATGTTTGACGGGACCCCATAATAGTATGGATGCTCGACCTATGGTCCGCCTATTTTCCTGGGCCAACGTTCCGGAAAACTGACCGACGATATTTGAGTTAGGCCCCGTGTTGCGAACATGGTCAGCGGTCCGCCCTCATTTATTGTCCTCATTCTAGGCCAAAATTATATGGATGTTGTGTTTCCACCATGGTTGACAGTCATCCTCCATGGTTGTGCCCCCATTGGGTTCTGAATTTGGGCAGCGTGATTCACCCTTCCTCTCCATCCCCCTGTGTTCGGATGAATTTCGATGCCCCCGGCATCGCCCCGCTCGTGTGTTAGAGCACATTGAGAAGTCGACACATCAATCGGCCCGGGGTCTCCTCAGAAGTCCAGGCCCGATTTTGGATGCCTGAAGCTTGGTCAATGCCCCACAGTTGAACGAAATGATTGTACGAGCATCTTCTTCTTCTCACGTTGGGCACCACCCACAGGAGCCTTGGGATGAGTTGTTATTCGTTTTGAAACTATGGTTGAGCGCATTAAACTAAGAGTACAAATGAGTGGATTTGGCCATATATTGGATTGAGACGATGAGCAGTACAAGCAGAAAGTTCATGAGATGGAAAAAACAAATCCCTTAGGGATCATCATGCTGAAGTGATCTTTCCAGTGCTGCTACCCTCTGGCTGGTAGCCTCCAGGACCGCTTCTCGCTCTTTGATAACTCTCTCCTCATCGGCCACCACAGAGCGCAGCTCGCCAGCCCTAGCTTGTGCCTGCGCCCGCTTGGTTTGAAGTACGGTCATCTGGTGACTCGCCTCCACCAGTTGTTCCTGTGCATAAGCCAGCTGGGCCGTCAGTTGCTCCACGAGCTCAGAGCATGTTGCGATGAAGGCCTCCTTATCTGACTCCTTCCCTTCGAGGTGCCGGACTTCCTGCTCCGCCCTCAGCAGCATTTGAGCGCTCATCGATCCTTCCCGGCACTGGGAAATGTCGGTACGTCGGCTTCTATCACGTATCTTCTCATCCATGTAATCACGGACCATCAGATGAAGACTCTGAGTGTCAGCCCCTCCGACGCAGAGGAAGCATAGCCAGGTCTGAAGTGATCCCATCTGCCTCAGCCAATCCGACTGGGGATGTCTGAGGAAGCACTGGATACACTTCCACCCCTTGCGCTGTGTCATCCGGCTCTCCTCGGCTACCTCTGAGTCTGAGTCATCTATCTCCTCGGGGTCAGCGGGTCGGTATATGGGGAAGGCAGCCAGCAGATCGGCAGTAGGATCCGCCCCAGGGATGTCTTTGTGAGGAATAGAATCCTCGACGTCTGGTCGACCTTCTTCTCTCGCCCTAGTAGCAATGATGCCTCCACCAGCTTCCGACCTTGTCTCAGGAACAGCGCCGCAGATGTCCGTCGCCCCCTGTTCATCAACTGTTGGGGCTGACTCAGTGCAGAGAGCATGTTCCGAACGAGGTGGTATGTCTATCGCTGGTCCACTCACGGATGGCCCGGGCTCCGCAGCCTGACGTGCCTCCAGTGTTGAGATCACTATGCAAAGAATACGCTGTTCAGACGGGATCTTTTGGCACCATGCACCAGTAGTGAAGCGTGAGACTTACAGGAATCTAGAGCATCGGTCCCCAGTGTTTCGGACGCTGTAGGAGCCGCCGTAAGGGGAGACCCCTCTGTGATTGTTAATTCAATGATGGGTGTCAGATCCCCATCATGTCCCACTGGTTCCTCTCCTCCCTCCTCTGGTGGGGACACCCGTCCAATGCTCAACTGCTCCTGAGTTGGTTGGGGAAGTGAGTTAGAAGTTGGAAAACAAAATGGATGAATAAGGGAAATGAATGAAAACAGAGACAAACCTCGAGAATCTCGGTTATGTCGAGATCAGAGTTGGAAATCTTGCTGCTCTCTCGGAGCCTCCCTTGGTGGGTCTCCCCTTGTGACCCCTCACCTTTGGGCTCTTCTTCTTCGTCTTCTCCCTCGCCTTCGTCCTCTCTGGTTTCCTCCTCCCCCTCCGGCTCCTCGTCGCTATCGCCTTCTCCCGACGGCATCGCTTCCAGATTATGCTCCCGGCCGAGCATCACTTTCACTAAGAAAGGTGGCTCCGCATGCCGCCCCCTTTGGTGTGCGTATGCATCCATGGTCGTTAGATAAGCATGCCGCCGATGGAATTTTACTCGGTCGGTAATTCGAACGAGCCCGACCTTTGGCAGTTGGATCTTATTTTGCATTATCTTCTGCCAGATGGCTTCGACGCTTAGCGATTGCCGTAGGGTCATCCAGGCCGACCACAGTGCCAGGAGAATTACGTCTTGGGAAGGTTCGAGCAGATATCTTATCTGCTTCCCGGGAAGTTCCCTGGATGCCTCATGTGCCCCCCCCTGCGGTTAACGAGGACGTGGCAGCACCATGTGATGTCCCCGCTGCCGAAGTCCCGGCCTGCGCAGGCCTCGCTGCCTGACGTGCCCTTGGTTCCCCCCTTCCGACGGCACCGTGCCTTCTTTCCCGTCACCCGGTTTCCACGCGAGTAAACTCGAGTTGCCGGACACGCTTTTGTAATAGCCCCTCAGGGTACGCAATGGTCCAGGGTTCGGCGTATTTGGTTGCTAGGACAGAATTGACCCCGGTGGGAGGAAGGGTAACAACATCTCCAGAGCCGAAAGTGGTAAACATCAACCACATCTGGCGCAGGACGCATGGATTCTTCTCCTGCCAAACAGCCGTGAATACCTTCTTTGGCATTCGTTGGAGGCACCCGAACTGCCTGGCGAATCGGGATGGCACGTAAGGCTCGCAGATCCTCTTCCCATTGATCCGATCCACGAGCACCCTGCCCCAAATGCTCTGGAAGTACTCCTGCTATTCCAGAGAGCCTCGAACATTGTCCACCAGCTGGCCGACCGAGGTGGGGAACGGGCTGAAGTTGAAGTTGGCATGTTTGCCGATGCGGATCCTCACGCCCTCCTCATTGAGCGTCATCGGCGCCACCCCTGCGATATTTATCAAGGAAGGTCACAGACCGTTGCCCGGAGGACGGACGTCGTTTGGGAAAGTATACCCACCGAGATGAGCCACCACCCATCCATGGAAGATCTGGAAGGGACCACATACTCTCCAAGGCGACCCCCCTCATGAGATGCGCCCCAGAATGGTATAAAACTTGGCCAGTATGGAGACTCCCAAGTTGAATCGTTTGTTGGCGGCCATGGATCCCACCATCACCAATGTTGCTGGACAGACTCCCATCCTCGTGTCCTACACCGGCAGGAGCCACCCGCTCAGGAAGGCGGCAAGGAACCCAACATACCGGACGTTCGGGTCCCGGGCCTCAATAACGCGGTAGCCCCATGATTGGTATTGCCCCGCCTCCAGGGTCCTCCAGTATGACCCGTCATTGCTCCTCTGAGCTGCGGCTGGGCACCGTTTTCCCCGTCTTGGCATCTTAACGGCCGGATCCTTCTCAAGGAACAGGCTGAACCAGCCCTTGTAGGCGATGTCTTTCAGGAAGTCCTTGACCCCCAGCCTCTCTTTGGCCAGCTCCAACAGGTGTCGCGTCAGCATAGGTGTCCGCGACCTGTCTCCCCAGGTGTTCTTTGGAGGAACGAACTCATCGTATTGGTGACCCTCCAGTGGGATACCTCCGATGCAGTGAACGTCCCAGAGACTGATGTCGACTTCCCCATGATGAAGGTGGAACGTGTTGGTGTCCGGAGACCACTGGGTGAATAGCTCCGGTCTGAGTTCAGGCTGGCGGTGGAAATGGAACTACGATGTCCATACCGCCTCGAACAGGCCAATATACCGCAGTTCTTCCCAGAATTGGTCACAGGTATGGAGAACCTAGAATGCCCAGGCCCATTCGTTGGTGAGGTTGCCCCCGGAACGCAAGTCCCAGTCCTTCAGCCAGCCCTTCGTGTCATCCGTGATGCTCTGACGAAACGTGCTCGCGTAGAGGGCTAGAGAATCCTCTGCCACAGGCTCGTCCCCGGTAATGGTCCTAGTCCTCGGTTTCAGGACATATACGTCTATATGTCTAGTTTCTCTGGCAGGATGGCCATTGTTGGTGATGTTGTAGCGAGGAAGTTCATCCTCCCAGGTCACCCAAGACCGCGGCGTGTCCACTTAAAATCCCGGAAGGGGCACCTCCCCCAGGATGCCAAAATTCCAGAGTGGGAGGTTGTCCGACAAGGGATACGTCTTCTGGGCCGGAGTCAGTAGATTGAACAAGGTCAGATTGTTGGAGACAATCACCTTGGTGCTATAAACCTCCTCGTTTGCCGCCATTTCTATCCTATGGGCAGCGGCTTCCCCCTCATCAACTCGGTTTGCAACCATCTCGAATCTTTCGAGAGTTGGGCGAAAACAGGATGTAGTGCGCGGAATCGGAGATTTCTGCGCGAAATCTGAATGAGTTGCATGAAATCCTGGAGATGAGCGTGCAATCGGCACGTGAAGCACGGAAAAGCTCGAACAGGCGCGAAATCACGGCCGAATTTCGGATGGAATTCCATGCTACCAGAGCGTTATCATGCGCAGACGCAGAAGCGATTTCGTGCATGAGAGCGATGAGCTTATCGCGCGGAAAAAGCGGAGGTACGGATTTGGGACCCAGCGCCCCTTTTTATAGGCGAGGCCAAGGTTCCACGCCGCACGGAAAGAGGATTCCGCGCGCGTCCGTAGGTTTTGCGTGCCCCATCGGAATTTTGCACACAACTTGACCAGGGGACTCAGCATTTCAGTGTTTCGGCGTTTCCCTTCGAATCCGATCATTGCGACCTCTCACCGATCCAATTCCAAGGGGGGGCATTTTTTGACGCAGAAAAAAGTCTATAACTCTCGAAGGAAGTTTCGAAATGACGAAGAAAAGTCATATTCGGAATCAGAGGCCCGATCCGGAGGCCCGAGAAGTGGTGCGCAAAAAATTGGGTGAAGCGCACGGAAAAAATGTCCCGCGCGAAAGGCAACCTGGCATTCGCGAAAAGCCCAGGCGCCGGCGCGAAATAATTTCACGCCCGCATCCTGCGCGGTTGATAATGTCGCGCCGCTGCCCCTGTCGCACAATCATTTCGCGCGCCGCCTGGATTCCGCACCGAAGGTCTCCTATAAATACAAGGTGACCCCCAACAGTTTGGGGGTTGAGGAATCCGAAGCGACTCTCGTGCGCGCAATTCGGCTCCCCCCGCGCGCAAGATGACTTCCAGGTAATCCCTCATTTCGCGCAACCTTGCCCCGGAGTTCGCCTTTGCGCGCAACTCCACCGGCTTCAGTAAATTTGCTCCCTCCCTAGGGTTCCAGCCTTGTGCGCAATCCATGTCTTGTGCGCGCAATACCCTGATGTGCGTGCAAAACCCTGCATGTAGTTCCCTCTCCGCACGCAATTCCCTTTCACCAATTGCGCGCCGTCCCGGTGTTTTGCGTGCAAACCTTCCCTTTTGCACGCAAATCCCAGGACTCTTCACCTTGACGCCCCTTGGCTACCCCCCTGCACCGGTACCTGATATCTCCCCTGCCGAGCATGCGCGCCATGCATTGTTTTCCCGTACAGCCTTCCAGGCTCGTGCGAAGTAACCTCAAGGTCCCTTGGGATGTGTTTCCCGTTTTGTTTCTTTGCCTTATGCTTCTCCACATAGGCACGCTAATGGCTATTTCTTCTTCGCATAGCCACGCTAACGTGGACCCCCCGGTGGTTCTCCCTGCGTCCCCCCTTCGCTATGGCCTTGCCGATGCCTTCCCTACCACAAGGGGTAGAGGGCGTTGGGCACGTAATCCCTAGGGGTTTAGAGAGAACCCACCATGTCCAAGCTATAGGACGTTAAACTGCTAAGCACCTCGTCCTTAACACAAGACGTTAAACTGTGGTCCGACCCCGTGCTTCGCACACAGGGTCCCCCCAGCTCGGACATTTTTTACGCCCACTCGTCTCCACGGGAATGGACTCTTCCTCACATGGAATGAGATACTCCTTGTCGGAGCGGCATTTTTCCATAGGGGAATGGCCACCTCAGAGCATAAGCCCCTAGAATTTCTTACGGATGACTGCACCCGTGCATCTCCGTACTTCCCCCCTGCCAAGGCCAGTGGAGTCCTTTTCCCACTGCGCTTTGTCACACCATGGGACTCCACCCTGGAGTAAGCCACGACACCAAGGGCCTCTAACCATGCGTAAGCCCCTATTTCCTCTTTGGGCCGCTCAACGCGTAAGCCCCATTCCGCTTCTCACGAACGCACCCTTCGCGACGTGATCGTCTGGTCCTTGCTGCCTCTTGTTTCCCACACTGAGCATGACTCACGTGGGCTTAGAGCACGCATCGACCATGAAATCCTCTTATGGGCCGCCCCAGAGCATAAGCCCCATCCCAGCGAACTACATGGAATTTGATCCATGTTAACGCAGGGTATGTAGGAGGCCTCCACGAGGTTCAAGCCCACCACCCGGTCGTCCCGACCTCTCCATGTCGGTTCCCTGACCACCTTGGGCCGCCTCAGAGCATAAGCCCCGAACCTCTCGTCCCGCATGACGTAAAACTATATCCCGTCCCGCATGACGTTAAACTGTATCTTGTCCCGCATGACGTTAAACTGTATTCTCCCTCTTGGTCCGTCTCAGAACGTAAGCCCCATGTCTCACCACCATCCATCCTGATCCTTACCCGGGCCACCACATCTTGGTGAGATCATTCCACCCCATCCCACTCTATGGAATCCAGGAACCCGCCCATGTGCTGGCCCCAACATCGGTGTTCCCCCCTAGGGGCCCTTCAACCCGATCCGTCGACGCAAGACTTTAAACTCGCGGCATACCCCATGTTAAACATGGGAAGCTGAGGAAAACCTCAGATGGTACACATTCCCCGCGTTCGATGTGGGATGCCTCGGGCTTCCGCGCCCTCGAGAAGCCCTATGATGAGGGACCGAAGACAGACATGCCAACGACGCCCCAACGTGACCATTCTCCTCACCGAAGGTTGCTGCCCCAACAAGACCCCTTGGAGTGTCTTGACGGAAGTAGTGTAATTAACTGGTATCCATGTAGATATGGCACCGGGAATGAGCTTCACGAACCAGTATTAAATCAATGAGGGAGACCCGGACTAGGTAATGAGCTCTGAGGAGGAATCCACGGAAGGAAGAACCGACATCCCATCATCTTGGTTTCGATCAAGGAGCAGACATCCCTGAACAAGGAATGAATGTCGCCCGTCTTTGGAAAGCGGGAATGCGGGGTAACAAGCAGTGCGTCCTCCCCACAAACGGATGCGCGCGCCCCGGAGAAAGCATCGGAGCAACATCTCCAAACTAAATTTTGATTGTAATCTCACCCAGAGGTTCTTGTTCATTCTTATCATATCCTTGAAACATCAATGTAGTAGGAGATAAATCAGATTTAGTGAGGCCCAATCGACAAAGTGTAATAATAGGAATGAGATTGACTCGAGATCCATTATCAATTAAATCTCATCATATGTCTATGTCATTGACTTTTCCAGATAGATACAAAGGTCTGATATGTCCATATAAAACATCATCTTCATCTTCATCTATAAAAGAAATCACTTCTTGGAATTCTACAAGATCATTATCTATATGGTAGACTTTAGCTGCCACAATTTCAGTTTTGAATTCTTGAGTACTTGACAAAGCCTCAATAAACTACTTCTGAAGATCCTTTGATAGATTCAAGGCTTCCAGAATTGATAACTTGTCCAGTACTTGGGAAAAACGTTTCCGGACATCATACTTTTGGTCCAAAGGTCTGTGTTCCCCATCAGGAAAATGTGGTTTTTCTGGTCCCTTGGAAGTTGATTCTTTGGCAGTAGATGCATCTCGTATCAGGTCAGGAATTGGAAACACTCCTAGCTATGGTATATTATACTGACTAGTTCTATCTATTTTCTGAGAGGAAGAAGGGGTCACCTCTAACTGGTCTTCCAAAATAACTGTGTCAGGACCGAATCTTCCATGTGTGGAAGAACATTCTTATTCCTTTTGAGCCCACTGAAGGGATTTCCCCCGAGTTTCTACCACATATACTGTTCTAGAAGGGGTAGGATTGAAATAGTGGCATCTACAATATCCATGTCCTCCCTTGTATACTATACCTCTATCTCTTCCTCTAATTCCTCTATTAGATACAGGGAACTTAGCCTCATCATAATCAAAACTGTCATTGGCATAGGGATCCGTTAAATGAATCATATTAACAGAACCAAAGATAAATTCTTCATCTTTCGAAGATTCTACCTGATGAACCAATTCAAGATGTTCCGTTTGGTGGGTTAGTGCCCGTGCTTTCGAAGCAGATGGCATAACATCTGCCAGAGTCAAAGACAACTTAGGCTTTGACATGAGTTCATCTTCTTCTAGCTGCACTTCTTTCTTCAAATTATGCTTCTTATATGAGGATTTTCCTTCTGATGAAGGGGGTTCCGCTGTGGAAGACATAGTAGAAGAAACAATTGGTTGATTCAATTGTGTTCATAAAATGGCATGAGTTCGGTTGATCATTTTCCTGACCATCCAATCATCATATTTTTGCATATTTTTACTTTTGACTTCATGCCACCCCTTCTTCCTCTGGATCAGTAGCAGTAACACATGCTACCTGGGCTGAAGAACCTTTCATTTTTACTTATCTAGAGTCCACCATCTTTTGCAGGTGGTCTTTGAAGACAAAACACTCCTTAATGGGATGCCCCAACATCAGATGAAATGACCAATAGTTGGGTAGGTCTTCATCGCCTTCCTTGTTCAGCCTTTTGGGCCTTGGAAACTGAACCAGGTTGTTTTCTATAGCTGGGATAAAGTAACCAATAACATGTTCATTGTAGAAAGAATAATATTTGTTATTCAAATATTCAAAATGATTCTTCCTTTGATCTCTTTTATCATCTTGACTAGGTGGTCGTTGTTGTTGATGCTCAGGAGGTGGAGCACTTCGATATGATGAAGTTTTTGAAGTCGAAGCAGGTACAGGTGCTTGTTTAAGTGTAACTGTAGTAGTCTCTTCTTTCCCTATTCTCCTTCCTGGAACTAAAGGAATTACATGAGTTTTAGCCTTAATCTTTATAAGAGAGTATTCTATCTGCTGAGAGATTGAATTAAGATCTCGAAACCCTCCTGTGTATTTCACATGGATCAACGGTGTGCATAATTAATCGCGCAGATTTGCTACAAAAATTTGCAGAAACTCTTCTTGAGGGAGTGATAAACTTAAAGAATATGTTAATCCCTCCCAGCGAGCAATGAAATTTTAAAATCTTTCATTTTCCCTTTTTTTACAATTAGTAATATCAAAAAATACCATTTTTGGAAATGTTGAGCTATATTGTAAAAGAAATATTTGATGGAGATCATCCCACCCAGTAATTGACCAAGATTGAAAACTTGTATACCAAACAAAAGAAGGCCATTGTAGTGACTGAAAAAATCACTTGAGCTTAACTACTTCTTGTTGTTGAGGAGTTCCCATCATAGTATCATAATGAGAAACAAAATGTGTTAAGTGTTGTTCTGGATCTCTTGAACCATTAATAATTGGGAATGTGGTATTCGCAAAATTCGATGGGGGAGGGATTACAAGCCCCCATTCAGGGTAAGCTCTCTTTTCTAGTTGAACATGTGGATGCTTTCCTTCCATATCTTCCAACGAAGTTGTTAATGACTCAATGGTAGTCATTAATTTTTTAGAAACATCTGGTTGAGCTTGGACCTAAGCAGGTGTAATAACTGGAGTTTGGATGGGTGTGGCGACCGGTACTGCCACTGATGGTAGTATTGCAGGTTTTTGTCACGTATAACCCATAGTATTGGACTTACGAGGGTGTACTTGTAAAGGGGTATATTCTTGATCTATCCCAATAGCTTCAAAAAATTTCCTTGATTGACTAACTCCAGCATGCTTAGGAGGAACACTAACTTGAAGTAGTTCTACATATAACCTCATTAACTCCTTCATTTCGTCTTCTTGTTGTGTGAACCTTTCCTATAATGAGAGTGATTGGCCTTCTCTAGAGGTATGGTGAAATGAAACCTTAATTTTACCCTTTTCCTTGGTATGTACATTTCTGGAGTATGGTGGGGCATTACCCAAAGGAATGTCCTGCCCGTGGGCACCCCTCTGTCTTCTGGTATGCACATATCCTTCACTCGTTTCTGTGTGTACAACCTCTTAAATAGGAACTTCTTCATCTAATTCCTCTGAGTGAGCCTCATGTTCTGGGGGATTAGTGACAATAGCATTGATGACATTTATCAATTCATAACGCATTGTATCCCTTATGTTAGTGGTTCTATGATACTGTCTTCTTCCATGTCCTTTATAAGACACTGCCTTTTGTTTAGTTTATACCTCAGGAACTTCTTGATGAACCGTAATTTGGAGGGAATCTCCTCAAAATTCGGCTCTGAATTCCTCTTGTGGATTCTTCCCTAATCGAGAGAAGACTGAATTTCACTGAGGAAGATAATGAGAATTTGAAAAATTCCCCAGTCCGGTAGACTGGGGTTGTTCCTGTTTTTCCTGTTCAAATCCTCAAATCCAGTCTGTTGATCCCGAGGGTTGGTTTAAATGAGTCCCCATTCTAGAAAGCTGAGGTGGATCTTGAGCTACTACATCTGAAACGTTCTTAAAAGATCTCCTGATTTTGAGGACTTTAGTCTGAAAATTGGCCAGATTCATCATCCTACATCCACTCAAATCACCTGGATCAGATGACCGTTGGATTATTTATGACACTTATTTCACATGATGATGCACATGCTCTTAATGAGAATCCTGTTTGATATTCTCATTTTCATGATGCAATAGTAATTCGACAACTTGTTCTTTATATGCCTACCTTTGGGAATAACTAGTTGAGGCATGTTCTTGAGAAAGCCTTTGATTACACATAAAACCAGTAAGATATGACCAGCCATGGGCAATAACATTGCATGATACCACTTTTGGTGGGCTTGGTTGACTGGGGAGCACAGTGAAATGCAATGCTCCATGAACACCCCATCCCCTGATATGAATACTAGATGGGGAATTGGTAATTAACTAGTGCAACCTTTTCAATGTGCCAAGGGATGAATGCTGAAGGTCTCTCTGCTGTTTTTCAACCTTTGGATGTCGGGAAACTGAGAGATATGCCATGCCAATTTGGTGTTGCAACTCTTCTATTATCTTGACATGGTTTTTATATTCATCGTAGAATAATATTTTGTCTTTTAAGTGACAAAGAGTTTTCCATATGTTGAGATGAATATCGTGAATACAATCTTCTTTCAATGTTTCTGGAATATCATACTAAGAGTCATCCAATAGTGAAAACATGACTGGTATTTCACTTTTTCCAGTTGTTTTCTCATATTCACCACTTCCTCTTTGCCATTTGATGATGATTATTCTACCTGATTGGACCAAATCTTCTGCTTCTTTGTTACTTCATCAGATTCAACAAGATTGGTAGAGAATTAATTTGTAAAATTAGAATATGAATGACCCAGGGGTGGTTTGGAGAATGACCTACACCCCGAGATATCTTCTTATTGAGAAAGTATTTCACCTGCTAGCGGTAAGGCATCATACATGATTGTCTTCACATTTGCATGTGCCTCAAGATAAGAGGTATTTCTCACTACTGAATTGTCTATTGAAAAATTTTCCAGGCAATGTGAATTACTACTGTAGAGAGGACTTTTGTAGCTAAATTCATCATCATGGGGTGGACCAGCATGGTGGGTTACCACAATAGATGACATCTTTTGCTCATTGGTCTTCTGGCCACGCAGAGGGTTATCATGGCTCTCATCCAAAGATGATACTTCAAGATTGACCAAAATTTCATGAAGAAATCCTTCATGGGGAAGTTTCTGATTAAGACCTTCAGAATTATTTTTGTTACTTCCAAAATCTGGAAATGATAGAGTAGAATCATGAGTTGCAATAGACAATTGTCTAATGGATTCAATAACTCCTGCATTGAGAAAGGACTTATTACAGATTGGATCTTGATTTTTTAACTATGTTGGATGGGTATTTTTCTTGGATGCCTTCTTACTCACTTTGGAAACCACTTGTTGATGAAATTGGTTATTATTGGTAGGTTTATGTGGCTACTCTGGAGAAATGGTTAGGTTAGGCTGATTATCTCTATTTAAATTGGGTGTATGTGACCGAATTTATTGTCCGTATGACATGAGGGAGTATGCCCCCACGACCCTCCTGGAATGGAACAGAGGTGTGTATCTTCTCCGGAGTGAAATGTTGATGAGTCACTCCACTGATAGGGATATATTTATGTTTCTTTATTTTTGATGTCACTGAAGTAGTTATAATATTCTGACAGGTATCCAAAATATAGGCAGGGTTTTTCTTCTTCTCTTTCACCATAGTCAGAATTTTATTGGTGACTTCAGCTGTCGGAATGAGAATATACATCCATTCCATGTTTGGAGTAGGTGTGTGTTCTTCCTCCTGTCCTCATTTTCCTATCATTGAATTTTGACAGCACTCATGTGTGGGGGCAGAAAGTTGCATCTGCCTCTTATTTTTCATTGGAGCTTTCCAATTGACATCTCCAGGTGCTACCAAATGAGACTGTTGGTTATCTTGAGGAATTAAAGGTGTATGTTCCTTCTGATTGTTCTCCACCAAATATGATTGATCTACTTCCTTCAATACTTTAAGACGAGACTACTGATATAATTGATGAGTGTAAGCAGGTGTATGTTCCTGTTAACATGTGGTCACCAAGTTTGATTGGCGAGCTTCATTAGATGTAGTCAGACGAGCCTGCTGACAGGCTGATGAATTATAAATAGGTGTATGTGCCTACCTATAGTACTCTGCTGGAATTTCCTGGTGGGATTTGTGTGTTACTTCCAGATGAGTTTGTTGGGTAGTGAAATCAGGACTGATGGTTGTATATGCCCACTCGTTGTTTGCCATCAAGTTAGATTTATGGAATTATCTGGAGGAGGAAAAGGTAAGAACCTTCTCTCTATTTACCAGATTTTTTCTTTGACAGTTCGTATTGAATGCTCGGGTCTGAGGAACCTGAGTCAAACATATAGTGGTGATACCCCCATCATGTTGAGGGTGCACTACAACACGAGTCTGGCGGAGATTGTTGGTGGGAGTGATCAGGAAGGACTCATGTCTTCTTGAACTCAGGCCTTGAGTGACCTCTTCATTCACCTCCCTGTAATATGGGAGGGACTGGTTGTTGCGTTCCGAGGATAACAACCCGAAATGGTTGGAAATGGTGGTCATAACCACCTGCTTCTTGGCCACTGGTCGTCACTGTCCAGACAACCTGGGTGAGTTGTTAACTTGAAGGGCTTGTTGAGCGGCCTCTAGAGTCAAGATGGTACTGTGTTGATTGTATTCCCTCACCAATTCATTTGAGACCTAGAATTGAAGATGTTGAGCAGGTGATGTCATCCTCAGAGCGTACAAGGATCCAGTAGGAGTAGCATTCGAGGCATTCATGGGTGTGAACTTTAAAGAATCCATTTTGGTTTTACAGAGATCTTGGAAAAGAGTTCATGTTTGATATAGCGGACATAATCAAGATAGGTTTGGCTAGACTAAGTCTTTTGGATGATTACATATGTTATTGATTTCTTTTTTGGCCCTCATATTGAGTTTAATAGGGGCCTAACAAATAAGTAAAACATCATTTTAACTTGGTTAAGGATTCATGTCAGGTTCACCGTTTTTTTCTTCTAGAAATGGGGATGACCTTGTTTGTATAAGGTTCAAACTTTATAATTGGTTTCTAATGGGTTTTTTCATAGAACCGGAAACATCCAATGATTCTATATCCATCTGGACCTACTTTCCAAAGGTAGGTTCTCATTAGTTGTGGACCGATTAGGCTTAAGAATTTTCATTGGTTGAGAGGATGGTAGGTTAGGATCATCACACCTTTTTGGGGGGAATTATTGCCTACTCCAAGAATCTCTCATAGATTTAAGTTATATTCATGAATCCTTATTAATTCACCTAGTATGAAAATGAGTTTTCTTTTAGATTTTGTAATCAATGATTGATATGTATGGGATTTAGAGAATATTTTATATGTATTTGAGGTTCTTCATCGATAGAGAATCATCCCTATGTATTAGAGATTCTTAGTCAATGGTATCCTTCAATACATTATATAGAAATATCTTGGTCATTATGATAACCATACTGGTTTTAAATCCACTCAGTGCGGCACTTGAAGTTTATTGTCATTTAGAAATATAGGGATTACTTCAGAGTTGGGATTGTACCAATAGATGGGCTACCTATGTATCATTGTTATTAAAAGAATCATAACCCATGTAGTTTTGATAATAAGGAAATAGTTTAACATCATATGGGATGGAAAATAATTAATTAAAGATGGTCTTGAACCTTATAAAGGCTTCCTATGTACTTTAATTTTAAGGTAGAGATCAAAGTCCACGTAGTTTAGGTAAATAAATATTGGGTTTATGCATCGCTCAAAAAGAGATTTTGTGATTACTTTTACACTCTAAGCTCATGTGATCCATGCTCGGTGTGAGAAACAAGAGGTATCAGTAAACTTGACGATGGTGCCTTGAAAGGTGCAACCATGAGAAATGATGTGGGGCTTATGTATGTATTATTTCCCAAGTAGATGAAGACCAGGCCTTACTTCAGGAATGAATCCAAGAAGAAGGGTCCATAATGGTATTTGAACATTATAGATATTGGGAGTTTTAACTTGAGGATTACTACTAAGAAGGAGACCCAAATTAAAAGGGGCATATGATTGGGGTTTATTCCAAATAATGAGTCCAAAATCAAAAGAGATTAAGATTGGGGCTCACTCTGGAGGAGGATGCCCAAAGTTAAGGGAAATTATGACTGGGGCTTACTCATGAAAAAGAGGCCCATGTCAAAATAAATCATGATTAGGGATTACTCCTGAGGAGGATTCCCAATTAAAGGGAACTTATAACTTGGGGTTTACTCCTGAGAAGGAGGCCCAATGTTAAATGAAATTATGACTGGGGCTTACTCCTAAGAAGGAGGCCCATGTTAAGAGGACTTATGACTTGGGGATTACTCCTGAGAAGGAGGCCCAAACCAAGGTAAATTATGACTGCTGATTACTCCTGAGAAGGAGGCCGAGGTTAAGGGAACTTGATATTGGGGCTTACTCCTGAGAAGGTGGCCCGGGTTAAGGGAACTTCTAATATTTAAAGGATGATGTTATATAGGAAAACTCTAACCATGGTGACATAAATCTCTTAATTCATTAGATTTTGGTATAGTTTATCATGGAATTCATTTCAGATAAGGAACCCAACAAAGGAACAATGCCATAAATGGCTTTGAAAAAGGTGTTCAAGGGCTAATATCTTGAAGAGGAGAGGTGAATGGGAGAGAGGAACACAAATGAAATTTTCACACAAGTATAGCCGTGAAAATAATTTGGCATACAAGTCTTGGCAGTGAAATTGTAATTTAACGGCATGGGTTCACCTGGATGACAAAGAATATATAGGGTAGTACATGGGAGATACTTAACTCAAGCCTTTAGTATTATCTTAATATGTTTTCAAAAGGGTGGCGTGCAAGTTTCATTGAAAGGGTAGGGCGGTGTGCAAGTGTTTCCACTTTCAAGGATGTCTATACACTTAGGTGCACAAGTTATAATGAATTCTAAACACTTAGGCCTTATCCTACTCCTTCAATTCTTCCATTATAGGTAAAAAAAAGTTACCTTATAAGCTTTCAGAAGAGTTGAGTTGGAGACTTGGGTGACCAAAGCTTGAATCTGAGTTTTGGAAATTTTATCCATTAAATGGGGGACCACAGGGGATATTTATAGGCCACCAGGCACCTTGGGCGAAAATAGAATAGGGAATACAAGAGGCTTGGGTGACCCATAAGTGGTGCTCAAGGGACTTCCGCGGCACGCAAGAAACATGCATGTCTTCCTCCAAATGGGATCCTTGTCCATGCCTTTGTCAATTTTTTATGTTCTTAAAATGGTGACCCTCTTTATGCTTAAGGTATTCCCCTTTTCCATTCATTAGACTCTGTGATGGAAAGGAGTGTGACACTTCATATAGGGGTTGTTGGAGGAAATCGGCGCACCTTCATAGCTTGATGCAAGGCTTCCTATAGGAATTGGGCCGTGATAGAAATATCCCAAAATAATAATTGGAATTTCTATGGGATGAGGAAGGGAAGCAATTAAGTCTTAACAATTCCCATGCATGTCATTAGCATATTCTCTTGAGTTAGTGGCATATCGAGTGATTATGTTGGGCCTTTCCACATGAAGACAATGTTTATAAATCATTCATCTAGCCATTTCTTGCACTTGAATTTCTCATCAATACTTTTCTTCTATATGGTGGAGTTAGATATTATAAAGACATCATGCTAAGATAATCACAACCAGTGATGGACCCAATGGGTGGGTGGTTGTACCAGAAAAATGCATTACCTTTCAATGTCCGCACAAAACACTGGAGATTGGCAGGCTATATCTACAGTGGGAATCCCTAAATGGGTCCACAATATGATATTAAGTGGTTTAGATGTCACAAAGGGTCCCACATCCCATTCAAGGAGTAGAATGTAGTGTTTCAAAAATCTAGGGGTTCTTACATTTTGTGCACCCGTATCAGACATGGAATGTGTTCAGTTGGGATCTCCACCTTTTTCATTAATTTTTCTTTGTGTCAAGAATGAAGAGAAACTATTTATTATACCTGGAATGGGTTCCTATATGGATAAGGATTTATAACTACAAGTGTGTTCACATGCTCATCAACTTTATAATAAGGACTGAAAAATCCCAGAGTAGTTAGTGGAGTAGTATGTCAAATGGTGTATAGAACGTCTTGATCGAGATCCTGAGGAGGGTTATCATGTTGCTTGGGTAGATTCAGTGAAAGATATCATGGTTATTTACTATTACCTCTAACATCTACCCTTCCAGGATTCATAGGATTATCCAGATTGATTGGAGGAATCTAACATATGAGTACTAGTGGCTACCCCTACTACCCCAATGGGGGAGGGATATGAATACATCTTGGATCAGTATAATCTAGATGGTGATCTGTAATGCTCTTGGGAAGGAGATCATCAATGAAAATTTTCTATTTAGTAAGTTGTTGGATAAATGTAGCAGTATCAGGATCAACCTATATCTTCAATGCAGCAGTAGACATGTTTGAGGGAATAGAGGTCCTGATATACTCCTTACCCTTGTTAGCATTATTATCAACACTAAATTAGATAAAATTTCCCTCAATGTTGTGTACCTTACAATGAAAGAGATTCATAATACATTTACAAGGGTCCACCTACAATTTCCCTACCCTAGGAGGTGGGTTTAGTTCCATGTAACATACTTTGATGTACCTCTCCATGAGTGTGACAAGATAGGCCTTATTTGATGTGACTCCACACAAAGTCATATACTCAATATCAGTAGGTAAGTCTGGATATCAAATGAAGGGAATAAAATGATGGGTAAAATATTTTCCCCAACCTCAGATCTGCACATGTGGGGATTCTCCCTTGATAATTATGCAGAATAGGATAAAGTACTAAATGTATCTCATCTGAAGATTCTGAATGTTTCTAGGTGATAGAGGGTGATGGACCACTAGGATCAACACCAAATAAACTATGAGACTCTATTAGACAATGTCATTGAAATGCACCTATCTTTTTTGATAGACCAACTGGTAGAAATAGAGGTGAAAATGATTCTCCCAGAGGGTTTGGAAAACTCACAACACCTCATCATGAGTAAGGGACTCTAGAATGTAAATTTTAAGAGTAGATATCTTCCAAAAACATCTCAAACAACTCTTCTACAGTAATAGGGTCCCACAAGCTTCTTGGTTTAGAAGTGGGATATGAATCCTCATTGTCCCATGATTCCATCAAGGTTGAATGAGGAACTAGAAATTACACTGATGTGGATTTCTTTTGAAATGGATTGTCCATGAGAGAAAATGGTGCATGATCTTACTGAACACTACTTATAGGATCATTTATTAGAGGTTTAACCAATCACATCAACATGTCCATGTATTAAGGGATACTAACCACAAATTAATCTGTGATGGAAGTGGTGTTGGTGGAAGATATGGACGGTTCATGTCATTTATAATTACATAGAATAACTCTTTGTGATCTCATATTGATCTTGATAATGAAACTAGTGATCATAGGGATGACTTCAACAGATGACCCTAAATGGAGAAAAATCATATTCCTCATACATGTACCTATAATGTGACTCAGTGATCTAGTTCATCTCACTATCCCGGATAAATAAATCCACAAACTAAGATCATTCCCATACTCTAATGTGGAAGAATGGGGGAATTCTCCCTCAGGGGGTCATATTCAGATTTAGAATCCAAGATTCGATTGAGATTGAAAAAAAAATGGGGCCTCCTATAATTATTTCTTTAGTTGTGGAAGTTTACCCTTCTTCCCTGTCATGGTTCCTATGTAAATGGAATATATTGGGAAATATTTGGACCTTCGTGATACCGATTGATTTCATGAGGAGGGCCTCCACATAAATTTTACACAATATGAGAATTACCTACATACCTATTGTGAATAAAGTGGGGAGGACCTCCACATGGACTATTGTGAGAGTTGGGAGGGCCTACACATTGATGAGATGAGTTACGAGGATCCCTTATACATATTTCGAACACAATATGGGGTGGGCCTCTGTATTAGCATCTAGATGTGTGGGGACGACCACTATGGTGGTGGGGGTTGGATCATGGAGGATATAGGCTAGATCTAGTGAGCACACGGGGAGGGTATCCATAATGATGTTTCATGAAGAAAGTATAACCTCTGATTTGATTGTTTCCAGAGTATAGAGAACATCCACTCTAGTTGGATGCAGTACTGGGAGGGCCTCCTTTCTAGCTGGTGGTGAATCGAGGATGACCTTCTCTTTAGTCAAAGATATTGTGGGGAGGGACTCCACTTAAGCTGGAAATGACAGGAGGAGGTACTTCTTATTGGTGGTCTATGACATGGGGAGGAAATTCGATCTGGATGTTGACATGTCTAGGAGGTCCTCTTCTTGGATGGTTTCTAAGAACATGGGGAGGACCTCTATATAGATCAGGAGAGCAGGGAGGAAATCCACTAAGACTGGTGATGGTACAGGGAATGTCTATGTACTATATATTATAATCATGGGTAAGTCCACAAAGGATTCTGGTGGTTCTTGTTAAGAAAAGAGTCATCCCATCCTACCTGTGGTGTGGAAGAATCCTCGATTCTGATCACAAAATGGTGAATCCCTTAACTATGGTGGAATTGATCTGGTAGAATTCACCGGGGTGGCATGTGCCTTGGGATCTGATGAAGATGAAACCATCTGATAGGAATATTCCTGATCTTGGTTATGATGTTGGAATTATCACAACCTATCCCATAGGGGCCCGTGTTGTGACTACCCATTACCCGCCTCTAATAGGCTAGGGGATAGTGACTATCACAAAGTAGGAATATACCACAAGATGGAGGCATTAAATTATGTAGTTTTAAACATACATGCATATCCAATCAACAAAATAATTATATGTAAAAACACTAAGGTAAAAATTCATTCATACAACTAATATCTCACAATAGATCATGATAGTAAATGTAATGGAAAGTAAACAGGGCCAAATAAAGGTCCAAGACAAAGAATCTATAACATAAGTCCAATAGGTATTTAAAGGTACTAGGACTGCTATCTAAAATCCATTGGAACACACATCTGTTATTTCAGTCTCACTAACCACTATCTGGTAGTGGTGCACCTAGGACACTTTCAAAGTTCAATTGTTTCGACAAGAAAATACATGTGCGGGAAATCCCCTATAGGGGTTAGTATAAAAATACTCAGTAAGAAGCCCTGAGACCATAATGAAATACCCAAAATGAATACCACAAAGTAAAGTACAGTATTATCTACACATTTATATGTCTAAACCACATATAACATGAATATCAAGATATACTAATGAGAAAAAGCACATCATTAAGTGGTTACAACCCACTTCCAGCCATAAGAATCTGTTCAAAACACACTCGTTCCAGAAGAACTCACTCCTTGAGCCATGATATCATCAGTGGCACTCATAAAGAGTTATATCTCATTGGGACAAGAAAAAATGAGAAATAATTTTTCAAACAATACTATGGTACAAAGATAAAGGTCACACCAAGAACTGACTACGTGACACCATGGATCGTACCAAGACTCATTGAAGGATACAATGTACCCAATCTATATCAACCCTCTATGTTGGGGATCACGCCCAGAACCAACTGATGGATGCCACAGACCCTACCAATGTTTTCCTATGGATGGAGGATCAGTTCCCTTCTCACGGAGGTTACACAATTCCACAGACTCTACTAGGGATTATAGGGGACCATAATCTAGTCTTTGTAAATGAAACCAAACACTAATTGAGACTTGACCTCTAGAGGGTATTAAAATCTATTAATCTGGATGTAATGCCATATTGAACCCTATAGGAATGGACCTAGGGAAAAAATCAAGATAAAAATCTCCAACATGATTCGTATCACTTGCTGATGTGGAATGGATACCACGTCATTTTCATAGGCAAGTTCCTTCAAATCTGAGGTGTGTCAGTTGTCGGTCCAGAATTCATCATCATTGCCTGAGGGATAATCTTCATTGATCTCTGCGACGATTCTCCAGGGTTTCCAGGTTTATACAGCTAAACCTGGAATTTCTCCATGATAATATTTTTAGTGATTGTTATGTGTTGTGTCAATAATTTTTTTATTATATTATTTTATTCTCGTTATGTCCCTTGAAAGCTTTTTCATATAAAAAAATGAGCTGACTAATGTTCATTCACACCTAGGGTAACACTGCTATTCTGAACATAATGCTTCAGTCAAAATTCTAATTTCAAAACCCATTTAATATTTTTTACTCTTTTTAAGGAACACTACATGAACATGCAATTATGAAGTTTATATTTTTCAAATATTTAACCAGGAACATTGGGGTTTCGAATCGCACAGTGTCTCATCACCTGGTCTCAAAATTAATCCATATAATATCCAAAAATAATACATAGAAATTCCAAGATGTTAAATTATCTCCAAATTAGGGCTTTACATCCCTAAGAATACAAAACAAAGTATATTCAAATAGATGAATATACTGAGTACAAATCCGAGCCTCCCACTCCAATGTGCTCTCTTGGAGATTCTCGTGTTTCCACCTGACGCAAACAAAAGAAATCAATCCCCCATGAAGCATCCTCTCCTAACAATCCTTTATCTAAACTGGGTAATCAAAAAAGGTCTCTCCATCTTCAATGTACAACTCACCTCGGTCGATGATGTGTGATGGATCATTCATATACCTCCACAACTGCAACACATGGAAGATGTCATGTACCCAGTCTAACTCCGGTGGTAGATCTAAGAGGTACATGACCTCATCAACTCTACATAGTTTCTAAAAAGGGCTGATGAACATTGGAGATATCTTTCTACCCCATCTAGATATTTGTAATCAACATTGAGGTGAAACCTTAAGGAATACATGGTCACCATCCTTAAACTCCAAAGGCCTCCTCCATAAGTCAACATAAGACCTATGGTGGATTTGTGTAGTCTTTAAATGCACTTTTGTGATCTACACCTTCACTATAATATCTCACACCAACTCTGAGCCAATGAGTGCCGATTCTATTGTGACAGTACATCAAATTTGTGACCTTTAGGGTCACCCATACAAATCCTCCAATAGTGACATACCAATGGTGGAATGGTATCTATTTTTGTACATGAACTCTATAAGTGGTTGGTGATCCTCCAAACTAAAAATGATGTCTTACATGCAAGATGCAACATGTCCTATAGAACATGAATGGTCCTCTCAGTCTGACCAACCCTCTATGGTTTAAATGTTGTGATCAAATGTAACTAGGTCCGAATTCTTCCTACAATAACTTCCACAACTACGATGTAAATTGAGCATCATGATCTAATACTATTTTTTATGGAACTCCAGGTGGTCAAACTATATCTAGCATGTAGAGGCACCCCAATCTCTCTAATAAAAACTTCTATCAAATAGCTATAAAGTTGGAAAACATGGGGAGTCATTCCACAATCACCCAAATGAAATCTACACTTATACATACTTGGTAAATCCATCACGAAGTCCATAGATATCCCATCCCACATTCATTTTGTCACCTCTAGGGGTTGAGCTAATACCACAAGAACCTAGTTCTCAACATCCACTTACTGAGAAGTAAGGAATCGATATACAAACTATAAAACTCCATTATTAATCTTTGGAAACTAATACTAGTGTTGGAGTTCCTACTACATCTTCACCACACTTGGATGTACTGCCAACGGGGAAGTATGAAACTCCCTCAGATCCTCCACCTGAAACTCTACTAGTACAATTGTGTGTCCTTAGAAAAGAATGATGTGCTCCCCACCTATCAAATATCCTTCAGAAGTATGCATTATGGAAATTTGATATTTTACTGTCTCGTAGTTTGTATCCTCATATTGTACCTCCCTAACTCAATATAAGAGACGATGGGTTAAAAACATCCACGGTAGAAAGATTCTCCATATCTATCCAAAATGTATAACTATAACATGGATAACTACTCGAACTCCTCATTTAAAAACTGTAAACTAGATCTCATGCTAAGAGAATCTAGCACCAAGGTCCAGTTCCTAGGAGTATAGATAATCACAAAGTAATAGTCCTAGAATAACTCTAGCCAATAAATTTTTTTCAATATCACATCTTTCTAAGATAATATATACTTTATAATATTGTGATCATAGTATACTACAAACTGCTCGCCCACTAGGTAGTCTCTCCGCATCATCAATTTTTAGGCTACCACTGGTAACCTAAGATCACTGGTCACATAGTTATGTTCATGTTATATCAACTAGAATTAAAAATAGGAAATTAATTCATGCCTCTAAATCTTGACACAACCAATCCTGGCCCCTAATGCATCACAGAACACTGAGTACATGATGTCTTCCTCTGGTAACTTTAGGAAGGAAGTGCTTATTATCCTCTTCCTCAACATCTAAATACAATGATGGAACCTTTTCATCCTTACAAAAGGATGCCCCATTCATTTAAAATATATAAAGAGTGATTCAACTCAGGGGATGTTGGGAAAACCCATCAATAGTACCCCCCCCCCATCGAGGGAAACTCTACATCTCCATAAAAATCTTGGGTGGCTCCCAAGGAATAATTTCGTCAAAAATTGCTGGATCCACTAAAACTACAGCGTCTCAGATGATGTGTCCTAGAAAATGGATCTCTCAAATCCAGAACTGACAATTGAAGAGATTCCCATAAATTTGGTGCTCTTGGAGTGTGTATAGGACCATTTTCAACAGTGTTGATTTATCCTCCTCGGACATTGAGAACACTAGGATGTTATCGATCAAGACCAACATGAGGCATCATAAGTAAGGATGAAATATCGAGTCCATGTGTATCATACATAGTAATTGGTTTTTCATCATGTCAGATGGAATCATCATGTACTTATAGTGGTCGTAACACCATTTGAAAACCATCATCGATATATCCTAATCTTGTAATCACAGGTAGAGATAGCCTGACCTGAGGTCGATCATTGAAAACCATCAAAACCCTTTCATCTAATCAAATAGGTCATATATCTTTGATAGTGTATACTTTTGTTTCATCGTCACCTTATTTAAGAACCATAAATCGATATATAACCTTATTATCCAATCTTCTCTCTGAGAAAAAAATAGTACGGATGCCCAGGGAGTGACATTGAATCTCACAAATCCATTACTCTTGATGTCTAACAACTGTATCCAATGCTAAAAAGGATCTTTTGGAGCCATACAATATGTAGGTATAGATATCAGTTCCATATCGAGGTGTATATCTATGCAGAATTACATCTCTCTATGGGGGGGTTAACCTAGAATATCATTAGGAATGATTTCTACAAACTCTATCATAACTCTAGGAATATGATGACTCATATAATCAACTATACTGAGGGTGAGGCTAGCCAACTGATGATTAATCGGTTGTACCCACCAATGTGTGAGTCCATCATGCATTTCCTATGTTTCCTTTTCACCAACAATGGAAAACCTAGTTCCATCACTATAGACACACCACACTCTACACTTAAAACAATCAATAAGTGCTTGAACTATGGATAACCAGTACAAACCAAGAATTAAATCATATGTCCTATATTTCACTAACAAGATAACCCAACTAAAACAGTCGCATCTAAGAGTTAGTTCACACATATGGCACCTGTTTCTGATCACCGAGTCTCCTCTTGTAAGAGTCTCCAAGAGTAAGGATCGAGTCAACGGTTTAACATGAATCTATGAGTCTTGATCAAGGGTTGTGAAAGGAAATGATTGACTAGAACCTGTGTATATCAAAACTATAGCTAAGGTGGAAAAGACACATATCGTTCCTTATATCATTCCTAGAGACTCGAGGAAATAAAAATCCATCACCAGTATCTATAATCATACCTTTCCACCCTCTCATGATCCTGGTGTGGACCACTAGGGGTGGTGGTGGTAATAGGTTGAACCTATAACCACGAATTGTTTCCCTGTCGTCCCCTCTTCCTAGTCTTACACCCTTAAGACCACCCTTCCTTTGTCTCTTCCTCTACCTCGGAATTCCCTTGACCAGCTCTTGTTCAACTATATGACGGGTCATGCAATCTCACGGAATATGTCCCTGGTCTCCGCATCAGTATCACCAACTATCTCGAGGCTGACTCGAGCAACCCTAAGATCCCAAAACCACTATCCTTGGGACATGGGATCATACCCTGAAGCTCTTTACCCTCTTGGATCCTTGTGACTACCATCAGCTTCCTGCTATCAAGGTCTTAGCTACCCAGTGCCCATTGATATCTCACACTACTGAACTCTTCTCTTCTAGAAAACTCTCAACTAGCAGCATTCACTCAAGTACCCCAGCATAGGTATAGATCATAAGGGATACCACTAATTACCTGATGTCTTGATGTAGTCACTGCTTGATGGTCCGATCCCTATAAAACTGATCATATATCGTGTCAAGGGAATGGCACAAAAGTTCTATAAACATCGTTGAATGCCCCGAAAAGGACATTCTACACTACTATAGATGGAAAAAGTCTTGTATACATACCAATATCCATTTCTCTAGATAAAACTCATACCTAAAAAGATGTTTTATGTCTATCCTTTAGATAGTTGTCTCATCATGTGACTAAGTCACCAAGATCCACCATCGCTCTGCAGATCCCTAAATAATACTGATGGAAAGGACTGACTTCTGGTCGTTAGGCATCCTCAGAAGGATAAATACATGGGTGACTACCTGTATCCAATCCTTAGCCATATAGGGGTCTGGATCACCTTAAAATGTGTGAATTAACTGCCTATAAAACTCATGAAATGAACTCAGCCAATGTGCATCCTCAGGTAGTAGTGTCGGTAGTAGCTTCTGCTCGATGAGTGGTGGTATAGCTGGTAAACCACCAGGAGATGCTATCTATGGTACATGTCCCTATACTGATGCCTCATCGTTAGGTGGATCATCCTCATGACCACACAGATGAATCATGGATATCTTTTTACATGGGGGAATCCTAAAATAAAACAATATGTTCCATGGTCAATAGATTATATATAGAGAACTGAATCAATAAGGACATGGAAAACACAAACATTCCAATATGATTCATGTATAATTGGTTTTCTCTACAACCAATTATTTCATGTACCATGTCAAAAATAAAGTAATCAGTGTCTTTGTGTATGGATATGTTGGACACCACACCAACATTGGTGTTTGAGGCCTCAAAGAGAAACTCAAAACACATAGAATGTTTCCAAAAACAAACCTCATAGGCTCCAAATCCTAAAGTAGAACCCAAACTTCTCTGATACCACTATATAATGAACTATCCTAGAGTGGCCCATGTAGTGACTACCCCATTTCCTCCTCTAATAGGATAGAAGATTGTGACTAGAATTGAGTTGGAATATCCCAAAAATGGAAGGCATTTTCTTATATACCAATACACATGCACACATCTCCAAGACACAAAATGCTAAAATATAAAAAACACTAAGTATGACATTCATGAATATAACAAATATCTCAACAAATGGTATGTTTAAAAATGAACTTGAATGTAAATTGGTCCAAATATAATCCCCCCAACAAAGATTCTATGACATATGTACAACCTAGATATAATGTTACCAATATTGTTGTCTTCATTCCCCATGAATAAACCTCTGTCTTTCTGGTCTACCTAGTCACCATCTTGTCCTAGAATTCCTAGGGATCCATCAAAAGGTTGATCATATCCATAAAAGATTACATGTGCAAGCAATCCCATGCATGGGTGAGTATAAAATTACACAATAATACACCCTATGAACAGAATGAAGTACCACAAAGGAATACCACCAATGAATACCACAATGAAAACAACAAAGGAATACCACAAAGAAAACAAAAAATAATACTACACAGGAAGACCACAAAGTAAAGTATAGTAAGATCTACATAGGTATATTTTGACAACACATATAACAAAAATATCCAGATATACTCATGAGAAACACCACACCATCGGGCAGTCACAACCACTACTAGCCACATGATTCTACTCGAAACATGCTCATATTGGTAGAACTCACTCCCTGATCCATGATATCATCAAAGATACACATGAAGAGGCCTAGATCATTGGTCCATGCCCAAATTTGAACCCATTGGTCAAGGAATAATATGATTAAAAGACAATGGGTTACACCCAGAAATATTTAGGGGACACCATAGATCATGCCCAGACTCTCTTAGGGATACCCCATACTAAATCTGGATCAACCCACAATATAGGGGATCACACCCAAAATCAACTGAGGGATTCCACGAGCCCTACAAATGTGGTATGCTAGATGGAGGATTAGTTCTCTACTCACATTGGTTACAAGATTCCACAAAATCCACTAGGTTTGACAAATGATTGAACTCCATTCTCACAGAGGGATACAAAACTATATTTGAGACTCAGCCTCTATAGGGGATTAAAATTCAGTGATGTTGATGTAATAAAGTACTGAACCCTCAAGTAAATGAAAAAGGGAACTATCTCAACCTATAATAGTCCAAACTAAAAAACTCACCAATTTCCCAAAATGACGGCCTCAACATTAGGGTATGAATGATGCTAACGGATCATTGATTGGGATCTCTGTTTTGAAGATATTATCATTTGAGTGAACCCACATACAACCCTTCTAATTCCTATGGACCTACAACCACAGTCGGTAAATAAACTATGAAGTCACTTCTCCCGTGGTCAAACTTCACATTCGATGCGCCTATGGTCGTCCTTTGTGGTTGAATGTCATGGTTGATGCCCTCGCGGAAACATAGGATATTATGGTCCCATGGTAGCTCAGGTTTTCATAGCCCCACGGTCGATTGTTTCCGTCAACTGTCATGGTTGACCGTAACTAGTGTCCACCCTAGGGTCCCATGGTTCAACCGGAATAAGACTCGAGTCTACTTCACCTATCCAGGCCGGACCCGATCCATTATTATAACTAAGATTGAATAGGCCAAGTCCGTCCCTTTTCTCTATTATCATGTAACACACAGCTTGACGCCGCGTCTGCCTCCACCATACCCCCCACTTCCTCCACCCATGACCCACTGCCACTGCAACCTTCATGTCCCCGTCACTACAACTGACTCACACGGTCGCCATGAAAACTTCCATCGGCCACACCCACCACATGCATCTCTGTTATCGCACAATGTGGTCTTACCGTTGGTCTTTTATATGTACTATCAAGCCTCCTCTAATTCCCTAAAAATAAAACAATCAAATATATGAGCTTCTTGGGTCCCGATCAACTTATATCGGGCCTCATTTGTTGATTATCCATGAATTTGGGGCTCTGATCATACTCAGAACCACCCGGAAATGATGAAATGTGAACTGTGAAGTTCCAAAAGCTAAGAACTTGAAAAAAAGTGTGTGAAATTCACAATGGAAAATGATTAACATCATTGTAAATTAGTTCTTGTCCAACTACTAAGATCGTGGAATTTGGGTTTTAAAGGCAGATTAGATGAATCCCAATAACCCCCAAACAGAACCATCCTACAAATATGACTCAACTGAGGAGCAATCTATTCATCGATTGGTCCACGTTCATTAGTGAATTAAAGAATATGGAGAACAAATAATGATTAGATTCCCTTCCAAGATTTAGATAGCTCACTGAGGAGGAACTGTTTCTACATAATTTCTATAGTCAAGGTCCCTCAAATATGAGGTGTCTCAGTAGTAAATCCATGATCATTCATAGTCAGTTGAGAGAGAATCCTCAAAGCTATATCCAATGGTTATCCAAGGATTCCATGTTTATGTAGATAACCCTATAAATTTTATATAACAATATTTTTACAGATTATAATACAATTCATCAATAGAATTTTATTATTATCATCATGTCCCATGAAAAAAATTTCACAAACGATGTGCACTATCTAATGTTATTCCATTCCTAGATTAAATCCTCCATTTTGAACTCAATGATTCCCTTATAATTCTAATCCAGGAAACCATTTCAGAGTTATTATACTTTTTTTAGAAAATTGTAGGCATGTGCTAAAATGTTTAATATTTTTAAATCATTTATTCCCAGCACATTGGGCCTCAAAATCGCATCCCATCTTAGCACCTGGTATAGATATAATATCCAAAAATAGTACACCGAAAATATGAGATGTTACAAGAGTTTGGTTATCCAGATTTTTAAAATTGGATTAGGGATACAAACCATATGTTCTTTGTCCTTAGTGACTAGTTGGGGGCACTGATGGGGCCTCATGGTAGCCCTATTTGGTATCTTCCATGGGGTTGTCCTGGAAAATATGAATAGAATATACTTTAAGTCATCATAATATTGGAGTGAGTCACATGATCTCTATGGATAGAGGCTCCCAAATTTGTTGAATGTGGAAGGGGGATTAGTGGATCCCTATGTATCCCTATGGCTTGGTAGTGATGGTAAGGCACAGATGCCTCCAGGTTCTAGTGGGCCATGTCACTTATGGGAAGGACCCATCCTAATATTATCAACCAAAAATAGTGTCTATCATCCTCCATTGAATGATATTTTAGGGTGAGACGAGGTATGGGTTCCTAGTATCCATGGTCTTGGATGAAGTCATGGAAGCAGTAGAGTCATGTAGGATTGCCGCATTAAAATTATTTATGTCCCTGCATCTACAAGTTTGGATGATTTGTTTTTTTGTAGTTAGGGTCATGCAAAGTAGAAAGATTCATCCATAAGTATTAATAAGAGGAAATAAATTCCCAAATCCTTATCATCGTTAATTATTATATGGTTCTAGATAGAGATCCATGCAGATAATTCCATATATCGTAATTCCCAACAATCAACTACCCTAATTTATAGTTAGTTTCAAGCTAGACCCACTATATTCTTGGTAGGACATGGAACCTAATATCTAGATTTGGTGGCATGATAATCTATTAATTTTTGGAATGATACTAATAACATATTAAGTAGAAGTGTTCACATCGGGTTCATTATTTCTATTCATGATGCTTTCAGATGGGGAATGTCTTCTTGTCATGTATCATTCATGTTCGCTGACAAACTATATTGTACCCCACATTACCTCCTTCCAAAGGTTATTGGAATTCATCACATCTCAAGATATGTCTACTCCATGATCTAGATTAGATTATGGTATGCCTTTTACTCCTTCCATGTATTCCTCCTTGTAAATCTTCACATAATACAATTCCCCCTTATATATTCTGAAATTTTTTCGGAAAGTCATTTTTGGTACCATCACTTTGTGGGTGTTTTTTAATTATGCTCCTTCTATATAGACATTCCAAAGGGTCTAGTCATGTTAGAATCCTTTGGTTTATAGAGTAGTCACACTAGGAATCAGTAACATGTATAGACATTGTAACATTACGGCACTTGTATTTTCCCTCATAATAGGGCTTCTCAAGAGTGTGAAAACCCAAGGAATCCCACATCGATCATGATTTATCTTATTCCACAGGCATGTCTTATAAAGTTTTTCCCATGAATCCCATGTCTAACATGGGATAGACCGTAATTTTAATTTCTAGTGGATACAAGAAGACGTTGATCATGATGCCCAATGAAGGTGGATTAGATTGGTACATCCCTATGAGAGAGAACCTTTAAAGGTTACCAGATGGGTGGATCAGAATTCCCAATGAGGGGGGACCTGAGGTGGTGTGTCTCATGAACAGAAGGTTTCACACTAGGATGGGGTATTTGACTATGAGTGAGGAACTGATGATTACTATGGTATGGGTGGTAATTCCTCAAAGGATGAACATAGGTGATGTGTCCCATAAAGTGAATTATTTCACACCATGAATGATGATATGGGCACAACTGAGAGTTGATCAGGGAGGTGGACCCCAATGAGAGGGACATAAATAATAAACATTTGCGGGGATTGAACCTCAATGAGGATTTTTATGTAACCTATATAGAATACAGTGATCAAAACCAATGTGTAATTAAAGTGTGATGAAGGGCTTACACATGGCTATATTACCTTAGATAGATGATCTCTCTTAGTTGGATGAATATTGATTATATCGGGCTTATGAATGGTTTGATGCCCAACTGCTGCTAAAAGAAGTGATTATGTGAATGGCATGATATCAAAGAGATGTGGTGTCCCATGTAAAAATTAGGATGGAAATTGAATAAGTGCTGGAATGGAATAGATATAATGGATTGAATACGATGGGTGATCACCTTGAACCTCGGGGAGGCTTCCTACATTTCCTAGTGGTAGGGAATAAAAGTTTATTGTATTTAGGATGGGGTGGTGATACACATAAGAAGATGACCCCTAAGAATAGAGTGCATGGATAGGTACCTAAAATAAGTGTAACTAAGGGATGTGGCCTAATCCTATCGAGACATAGTTACTTGAGGGAAGACCATTATGGTAATGGATAATGGGATTGAACCTTGGGGAGTCTTCTTACATACACATATTTTAATATAGGAATCAAAGTCAGCATTGTTGAAGATGTCATTGGTTATTACACATGATTACCATCCCATTGACATGATGGGGATTATGTATAGTTAGGGGTCTGTATGGATATAAGGCATGTGGTATGGGCTTAAACGTTGGGGCTTCCCAACTGGATGGAATATATTGAATGTGATCTCAGCATGATAAGGGTGAGGTAATGGATGATGTGATGGTGGATGGATCAGAACACCTTATGGGGGTAGGATTAAGCTGAAGTGTCCCATAATGGTAAGATTTCACATCATGAGGATAAATACCTAGGAGGCAGAACAATGTTTTACCATTTGTTGGGATTAGACCTCAGGGAGGCTTTCTACGTACCTCATTTATAAGATATGGATCAAAATCCAATTATTTAAGAATTGAGTTGCACATGGATTATGTATATAGGGGGAACCGATAGTGCCGAATTCACTATTAATATCTAATAACACATTATTCATGATCATTGTGATAGAAAAGAGGAATAAATGGAGCTAAAATCATGGTTTAAGAGGTTCATCCATGAGAGGTGTGGTGGGGCTTACGCACTGAGGAATCACAGGGATATGAAGATTAGGTCTTACTCCAAGAGGAATTCCCAAAGAGGATCTTATTCTATCCAATGAGTATATCCTTTCCAATATGGAGGGTGAATATGTTCTCACACCCATGGAGACGAGTAGTTTTAGATAATGTTCAAGTAGGAGGACACCATGTTCATTTCACGTGGTGAGGGTACAATTTAATGTTATGTTTTAGGGATTATGGGGCTTGTTATTTTAAAGTCCTATAGCTTGGATAGGGAGGAATCACACCTTATCCCAATACATACATAACTAATACCCAACCACACATGGATAAGGGAAGTAATTAGAAATTCCTTGTGGGAGAGGTGTCGAGGAGTGGTTGATAATGGGGTCCATGATAGTGTGGGTTTTTTTTAAAATGTAAGATCCATTAGAATACCTATTCCAATAATAAATTGGTAAGCCCATATTAAAATTTTCACCACACGATTTACCCAAAAATGGCATTGTATAATCATATAGGGCATCATGGAGTACATGAAAAGAATAAAAGAGATGTGTGTGCAAGAAGAGATTAATCATGGTGAACAAGGATGAAAGAAAGCCATGGATACTTAAAGAGGGGGTGTGTGAAATATTGTAGTCCTACACATAAATGGAGGGTGACTATGTTAAATATGGATGTGAAAATGATAGTTGCTGCACATAAGAAGGATCTTTTTCTTGAACATTCCATAGATGAAAATGAAATTTGGTGAGGGTCCAGACATTGTGGAACCACGTGAAGGGACGCCCATGGGGGACCCATTGTGCATGACCTTATACATTTATTCCATGACTTGAATGAGGTCATGAAAGGGGTTTCCATTAATACATGGGAGATACAGTTCCCCTTATTGATCGTTACCCTAAATAGGGAGGGGTTCCCTTCTGTTTATAGGCAGAATTCTCGGTAGTGGTACAAGGAAATGGAGGCCTTGAATGGGGTGTACGACATTACATTTGGTATGTTAGGGGATAACATTTTGTCCAATAAATTTCACACAATCATATTTTTTTTCACATTACATATCCATATTCATATGGCCATTGTGGAAGATACCCATTGACATCAAATCAATTGTGTATGGTCCTCGCATGCAGATTTACATCTTGTATTCAGGTCTCTAAACTTACATTCGACACTCTTGGCCTTCTCAGAATGTTTTGTTGAGTCAAATGGTTTCATTAGGATTCTCAAAGATTCTTTTTTGTGGCCTCAAGTATAATTTGGTGTAAATTTTTTTTTATAAAGAACACTTTACAATAAGGTAAATAGTTTTCAAATGTCATTATTCATTAATTAACCACATAATTACTCAGGTTCACAAAGATAAATGATCCATCAATACCTGGTTTATCCTGTGGTATATTATAAAACATATAAAATAGGGAAAATAAAAATTCATTATAATCATTGGATTTTATTTTTAATTAAATTTCAATTTCATAATTTTTACCACTTGGAACCATAGTAAAATGTCATCATTTTGGGAGTAGAATTCCATTGCCAAGACCTTATGGATATTTCAAGCATCAATATATAAAAAAAAGTATATCAAAAAATCAAAAAATTTATTTTCATTAATTTGTTAGTTTGACACACTAATTTATAAACTATATCCAACATGGGATTTTAAATCATAAGTTATTGGGGTTTACAATGTCATTTATTTTACCCCAAGGGAATATGATGCATCATTCCTTGTCTAGAATCATGTTTATCAAATAATAACAAAGTTCAAATATATCATATTTGAAATGATAAATAGTCATTAACCCTCTCATTTACAATTCAAATAATCAAATATAATTACAATTAACAAAAAACTAGGAGTTATCACTTAAATTCACAAATAATAATATGAAAAAATAATATTTAACCATTTTACAACCTTTAATAATATAACTCTTTAAACCTACTAGGTTAATCCAAAAAATACATATTTATCATTAATAATTTAGTTTTTTATTAAATTAATCAACCTATTCTGTAATACCATCAAATGAACAATTACATAATTTCATTAATTGACTATTTACCCAATTCAGTTAATTGGTCAGCTTCAAAAATCCATTAATCAATCCATTACACAATACATTAATTAATTAATTAACAAAATAAATTAATTAAATTCATGATTAAAATTTCTAAATGTGGAATAATTATTTCACAATTTTATACATGTAATTTAAATCAGGAATTTATGAATTTTATTATATAAAACCTACCCCATGATCATTGCCACTTGCTCAACAACAAAAATCCCCAAATGGAAGTGAAATGTTTAATTTCGGAATTACGAATGATATCTATATCAAAAACCTATATCTAACATTTAACTAATTAATTTGCATCAAAACCAATATCAATATTCATCACAAATAGTTGAAGATTATTCTTCAAAATATGAGAGAATTAAGAGAGAGAGGGAAGAATCTAATCGGGAAGATATATCATTCAAGTAGAGGTGGAGATCTTTAAAAAAGATAATTGATTCAATAAGAATAGTGTTCAAATCACCTTGGAATATTCCCAAGAGCATTCAAAAATGAGATAATCAAGTTAGGGCCTAACCATGGGTGTTTAGGGATATAATATGAGTGTTCAAGAATTAATAATGATTTTTGGGTGTTTATTTTTCTATGTTCATGGTTCCTAGTACGGAATCATGGTATTCCATTAAATTATGCCTAATTGTGTGCCTCATATTTGGTATATCATAATTACTACGAAAATAGAACATTATTTTCCAATCCATTCACCAACCATGCAATCCCCCTAATCCTGGGGTTGCATGGTTTTCTGGGGCTGGAATCACAGTTGTAGAAAACCGAACACCAACTTTTCACTTCCCCAAACCACTAAAAGGATATCCATTTTCATATAGAAACATGAAAATATATATTCCATAGATTATATACTGAAAAAAAAATGAAAAAGAGTACCTAAAAAATGAGCACATGTCAGCTCTAGAAAAGGTCGGGATATTAAAATCTCCCCACCATATAACAGTTCATCCTCAAGCTATACTCCCACACATAATTATGATTTTGAGGAAAAAAATTGGTCCAATAAGATTGTATATCATGTTCAATCTCCCATTTTACCACCTAAGCATGTCTATGTTTCCACAATATATGAACTATCAACACAATCATTCCCCTAAACACTTTATCATTAAGATCCAATACATGTATCATATGCTACCCAAATCTCACCATCATCCACATCAATCAGATTGGTAGGGTCTGGGTGATAAAACCCATGTTGTGACACATGAAAAACATCAAGTATTTCACTATTCTTATGTGGAAAATCCAATTGGTATGCCACCCAGTCGATTCTCTACAAAACATGAAATGATCTAACCAACCTAGGTTCCAACTTTCCCTACCTTATAATCCTACAGTGACCCAATATATGTGACACCTGAAGGAACATGTGATCACCCTATATACCCAATAGGGACCATAGAGGTCTAATAGAATATGAATTATTCCTACTCTAATCAATAGCCATACAATTTGAAATCAACTGAACTAACTCTGACATCACCTATATGAGGTTATCACCAATAATATCTAACACTAATACCTCTATTAAATATAGATGTTATCTGTATGGACTACCATAAAGATCCACAAATAGTTCTAGTAGAATAGCTGCATGATAACTATTATTGTTGGAAAATTCTACCAATGATATTTTATTCTCAATGACCCTAAAAATTCTAGGAAACACACCTAAAGAATATATCCCAATACCAATATAGTAAATTTATACTTTTCATCTATCTATGTGTGGAAAGTTGTACATAGAAATTATAGTATACCATGTGACTTCTACAAACCTTTCCAAAAGTTTGATGTGAATCGTCAGTCACTGTTTGAATATATACATCATGGAACCCCATGATGAATGAATATTTACTAATCCAATATGTATACTAACTAATACATTGATAAAGTATCATGTATTGGCCTAAAATGTGCTACATTTTCTTGTAGGTCCATAATCTCCAAAATTACATCATTATTTTGAGGGGTCCTTAGGATAACTACCACAAATACAAGGTAACAATGTTCCAAATTCATTTTATAATGGGTAATGAATATTGTAACCCACTAGGTCATTGATGTGTGGTCTTTTCATGTAGATAGGTGTATCATTAGGTCACAAATTCTACAATATCAATTTTCACACCTGGCCTCTAATACTGTCGATGTAGGTCATGGAACATTTTGAAAAAACCCAGTTGTACAACCCACTTCATGTAATGAAATTCACACATAAAATCACCCCACATTCTCAAATGAAAAAAAAACAGATTCCTATAATTGATGATCACATCCTTATCTAGGTTCTAATATGAAGGTGACTTTGTACCATCAATGATGTCCTTCATGGGCATACATTCGAGATCACAATACTATATTTACATGATCCATATGAAAGGTCTATACTATACTAATACTAATATAAGATTCATCATCTCATGGCCCTCTAGAACCACAACATGAATCTCAAACAAAAAAATCACCATCTTCCAATCAGAACTAGACTCCAGAACTAGTTGAGTCGGAGTTTTCCAACATAATGAATCAGCAACACATTTTACCTTTCTGGGTTTATAAGCTATCTTGAAATCAAATGATTTCATATACTCAACTTATATTCATTGATGAAGATTCAAATATCTTTTAAAAAAGATAAACATTAATCTCTTATGATAGTATACATAGAATACTTTTCATCTAATAAATAATTCCAACAACCCTTCATGTCATAAACAACTATAGCTAATTTGAGGCCGTGAATAGTAAAACTTGATTCATGTGGCATCAAATTCCATGACCCATAGCCCATTGTTCGATCACCCTGCACAAACACATCTCTAATACCCATTAATTGAGGATAAAATACATTGTATACTCCTCCCTTGCCTCATGTAGAATTAGTATTTTTGCCAAAGTCATGCACATCATCAACCCTTAGAAAGAATTATCACATGATATCCACCATTAAAACATTATCCAATTCTTGTTCAAGACAGAAATATTTTCTTCAAAATGGGAAATTTTAATTACAAACCTTTCATAATAGTATTTTAATATAATAAATATACAAATATTTGAAACATATATAGTTTCTCAAAAGAAACAACTATTTGCACCTTCTTTGGGTCTAATGATACACCTTTCTTTGAGATGATGTTACCCATGAAGTGTACCAAATCAATCCAAAACTAAAACATGGATATTAGGGACTATATTTAATTATCACTTTGTGTACATTGGATAATGTTAGGATTTTGGTCATGGTTATATAGAGTATTGGAGTACCCTAATATGTCATCCCTAAACACAACCAAAAATAGATCTTAACATGGTTGAAATATTCTATTCATCAAGTCCAAAAACACTACTGAAGCATTCATCAACCTGAATGACATCACAAAAAACCTCATAAATACCGTACATGGATTTTAAAATAGTACATGGTTATAACAACCTTGTTTTTTGTTACACACATAAACATGACTTATTACATAAAATATTCACTTGATACAACATAGAAGATCGAGAGGTATATTGTCTTTGGAGATTAGGAACCTTAAATGATGACTTAAAACCTGAAACAGAACATCTTTATTGAAATAATTCTTTAAATTAAGACTACATTCCCTCGTACATAGCATTTCAAGGGATAGCATGAGGACATGCATAAGAAAAAAGTTAGTTATTAAGCCTATTAAGGGAGTAAACAAGGCATGAAATGAAGAATAAAATGCATGTTAGGAAATATGCATATAAATGAATCATAATAGAATCATGGACATAAAGGCATGATATAACATGATTATCATAACATGGAAATGTGGAGATAACACTTAACATGGTATTGGCATGAGCCATGGCTCTTTGCACATAGATCATGAGTAAAACCTCATTACACTTGAATTATTATAAGTAAAACATCATTTAACTTGAATTATAATGACTAAACCCACATTTCACTTGACGTAACATGATACTAATATTTACCCAGTGAATTTTAGGGCTATCAGGGTGCACCATTCTTAAACATTTCATTTCATGCATAAGTGTGCCACATGGATAATAAAACATGGATTCATAAAACATCATCATTTATTCCAAGATAATGTAATGTGGAATTCATAAATGAAACTATATAATCAATAATTAAATGTGCATAAAGGTGAATAACCTTGATAGAGTAATTGGAATGGTGTTCACTACACAATGACTTTGGATTTGAAAATCACCGAGCAATTTCGGCAGCATAACAGCGTGACATAAGAGTTCATAAAAATGGTTGATGAGAGATAAATGGGTATATAATAATATATATATGAAGTGGACAATAATAGGGTAATATAGATACATGTACCAATAAATGTAATGTATTTTAGATGAAAAATCTAAAAGAAGTTCTTGCATGTATATGATGGGAGATAAATCCGTTTCGGGATTTTGGCATAGTAATGGGTGTAAATGGGAAGAATTAATGAGAGATAAAGGGGTATCTCATTATTAAAACATAAGTATGGATGTATGATGGAGTTGTTAAATAATACCCCAACATTTTTAATTGAAAAAAAATGGTATAACAACATAATTAAATTTGGACAAAAATGAGAAAGGAAGAAATCCCTTACAAAATTTCAGCATGGTAATAGGTATACATAGAAGGAATCGATGAGAGATAAAGGAGTATCTCATCATTAAAACATAAATAGTACAATATATGGTAGGTGAGAAATCGTACCCCAACATTTAAAATTGAAAATAAAATGGAATAACAATATTAAGAAACATAGATAAAATGAGAAAGGAAGGAATTCCCTTAAATGGATTTGTGATACCAAAAACTTGGGAGAGGATTGAGAGGGGATTCATGGGAGCCTGGGGCGCTTTGGGAGGATGATATAGAGGGGAGGGAAGATTATGGTAGAGATCCAATTGATTTTAGTGAAGAGGAAGTGGAATATGGGTGGGTTTATATAGGGAAAGAGAGGGAATTATTTATTATTTATGTTTTGGACACCACACACTAAACTAATCAAAACCACAAACCAACCCATGGTTTTTGCTAATTATTTTTTCCAAATGGGAGTGGAAAAATTATTTTATAAGTCCAATGGAAGAACTTAAAATATTAGGCTTGATTATGTGGGAATGAGTCACACTCTCAAAGAAATTAATTTAAAAAGTTAAAACGTTTTATATGTATTGGAGGGTCCACTAATGCTTTGTAAAATAAATCAAACAAATGTAAAATCACATTATTTTAATTATAAAACATATATTGTCTAAACATAATTTTTATGTTATTTTATTCCATCACTATATGGTTATTATGATGTCATAAATATCATTATATATTTAAACGGTATTTAATTTTTACCCAAAAATTTGATTATCTCATAAAATTATGGAAAATTCACCATTGGATAATTTAGACATCCTCATTCCAAAAATAACATTCATTTTCTCGAAATAATTTTCTAAATATATTAATTTTTACTTTTATAAAAAATGTCATTTATCAAAAATTCATGGGGTTTGACAAAAATTGCTTTCAAACCCTAATAAAAATTACAATTGTATTCATAAAAATTATAGGATCATTTATAAAAATTAATTAATTTATAATATTTTATTAAAATAGTATTTAATTCAAAAAATTCCATTAATTAATCAAAATATATTTCTTAATTGAATATTAATTGAAAATGATTTATTTTTCTTTAGAAACTATTTACAAAGTAATGATAATGAATGTATATTATATATACAAAAAAATAATACACACAATAATAGTGCTAAGGTCTTATTACAGAAACCCTTATAAAAACCTCATAAGACTGAAGGGTATGGTGTGAAACGGTGATAGACTCTGGGGGTGTCTGGGATAACATCGCTCGGTAGGTTATCTCTATCAACTTCCACTTCTCTCATAGGTGGTTCCACTTGAGCTTAACATGTTTAAGCTCATCTTGGGCTTGGAAAAGAGAGAATCCCAATGGTACCACCTCCTTTCTGAGCTCCAAAAAATGGGCTTTAAACAAAGCAATTCTACTGGCTGAGGACATCGGTTCCTTTTTTTGAGTAAATTGGATTTGTTAAAGCCCTATATTTATAATAATCATGTGTTCACTGTTTAATGGATATATTATCAACAGTTAAAATTCTTAATGGTATTTTGAAATCTAAAAACATAAAAACAAGGATTTTAATATATTTTACATAACCATTTTACAAAATTAGACATTTAATTATATCAAGAGGAATTTTCGTTGATAAAAGTTTGGGTTATTACAATATTCCCTCCTTAAGAAATTTTTCCCACAAAATTTTATTTTCCCACACTAAACAGTTGTGGGTAACTTTGATTCGTCACTTCCTCTAATTCCCACACTACTTATTCAAACTTGTGGTTTCTCCACAACACTTTCACGAGGGGAATTGTCTTATTTCATTTAACTTTTCCATACAATCTATGTTCTTTACCAACTTCTCTTAAAAGGATAGGTAATTCTCCAATGGTACCAACTCTGGATTTAGTACATGTGATGGGTCAGGTATGTACTTCCTCAAGAGTGATATGTGGAATACATCATGTACATGAGATATTTTTTGTGGGAGTTATAGTCGATAGGCCACTATTTCAATGAAATCAAGGATCTAAAAAGGGACGATGTACCTTGGACTATGATTTCCCTTATTCCCATATCTCATAAATCTATTCCAAAATGATATATAGAGAAATACCATGTCTCCAACATCAAATACTAGGTCTTGTCAATGATTATCAGCATAGATCTTTTGTCGACACTAACTAGCTTTAATGTGTTTCTAGATGGTCTTAACCTTCTCCACCATTTCTTCAACAATTTCCAGACCTAGAAGTTTTCTCTTGCGAACTCCATCCCAACATGTTGGTGTTCTACACCTCTTCCCACATAGTGCTTCATAAGGATCCATTTGTATGATTTGGTGGAAAATGTTATTGTTGGAGATATCAACTAGAGTGAGATGTTGAACTCATCATTTTTTTAAGTCCATTGAGCATTCTCCCAACATGACCTCAAATGTTTGGATAGTCCACTCAAATTGGCTATCATTTTTAGGATCATAAGTCTTACTGATGATCAGCTCAGTATTCAGTGCATATTGAATACTCTTCCAAAACATATAGGTGAATCTTGGATCTCGATCAGATACAATTGATATTTGTAATCTATGAGTCCTTACCACATCTTTGATGTTTATTTGTGCCAATTGATCCAATGAGAAATACTCTCGAATTACAATGAAGTGTAGAGTCTTTGTAATATGATCAACAAAAATCCAGATAGCATTGTTTCCTTTGGATTTATTCGGAAGTATGGTGAAAAATTCCATGGTGGTGTTCTCACATTTCCAATTTGGTATGGGTAATGGTTGCATCATCCCCTTGGAATTCTACTTCTCATCCTTCACATGCAGACCTACCAAGCACTTTTATGTATACTCAATGATCTCTTTCTTCATTTTTTCCAGCAATAATTCTCTCAGAGATCTTGATACATCATTGTGTTTCCTTATTGAATAGAGAAATTTGAACTATGTTCATCATCAAAAATTTCCTTCTTTAACTCCATATTCGATGGAAAACAAATCATTGAACCAAATCTCACAATTCCTTCCTCATTGACATTGAAATCTAAGGATTTCCCTTTCCTGATAGTTTCCTCCTTCTTCTGAAGTCCCACATCATCCTTTTGGGCTTCTTTTAACCATTTCAAAATAGGAAGTTGAGAAATCATCTATGAAAAATTGATTATTTTCCCTTATTTATGATTCCCATGTCCATCTTTAATAAATCTGATAAGATTGGATCTTTTTAAATTCTCAACAATGATAGAATTGCTGGATCCTTTCTACATAGAGAATTTTCCACCTCATTTTCTTTCCCAGGGTGGTAATGTATTGATCAGTCATACTCTTTGATCAGCTCTAACCATTGTCACGACCCGTCCTCGGGGCCCGTGCCGTGACAAACTGGTATCAGAGGAGTTTGGTTCTACCATAGAACTCAGGAATATGATCTTTTTCTTTGTGAAGCAATAGTGTTAAGGGTTTTGAGTGTGGTTATCAGTCCAGGGAGTCCAGTGTTGGTGCGGCGTCCGACGTATCCGTACACCAGGACCATGTCTTATGATTTCTGACTTAATGCACGAAAACATTGATTGCATGTGTGTTCAAGTTTTATTTATGATTACTTTGTGTCAGCTCACCAGGTATACTGTTTGACCATGGCGCACCTGTTTCTTTTCAGGATGGCCCCACGATGGCAGCCAGCTAGGGTTCTGAGCATTGTGCGGGACGACAGCCCACTGAGTGACAAGGCCTCGGTATAGGGCCCTTTGACAGTAGAGGCACCATCGGTACCTCTACCCACTGATCTACCGATGCTACCAGCCCCAGCCGCTGACGGTGCACGTCGCCTTAGTGCACTGCATGAGTTTCAGCATCAGCGACCTCCAAGGTTCCGTGGGGAGACGGACCCTCAGGCAGCCGAGGATTGGCTGGAGGCAGTTGTGCGAGTTTTCAGGTTAGTGGGGACACCAGCTGACCTCATGGTGATCCTCGCAGCGAGCCTTCTGCATGTGGCAGCAGGCAGATGGTGGAGCTTGATACTCCAGGTGCACGACGAGGCATCTCTCCTTTGGACGGACTTTGAGAGCCTTTTCCGCTCAGAGTTCGTCCCAGCCACCCTCCGTGCGGTGTGCATCGATGACCTACTACAGTTGCGGTAGGGCAGTATGACAGTAGCCCAGTACGCGGCGAGGTTTACCGATCTCTCGTGCTATTCCATAGACATGGTACGAGACCTATTATTTAGGGCCCGAGCCTTCGATCAGGGGCTCAGACAAGAGATCAGAGCTTTAGTTGTTTCTCACAGCATTATGACACCGAAAGGGGTGTTGGAGCGATCCCTCTTAGTGGAGAGTTTCCTTGATGATCAGTCTCCAGTAGCAGGACCCACCACTAGCCGGCATGCGGCAGAGTCTTATGCAACGGGCAGTAGACAGATGATGCAGAGGTCCAAGAGGACTATACCAACAGGCGGTCGACCACATGACACAGGATCGTTTGTGCGAGGCACCCGGGGTGGACAACGACTTACCACGAGCAGACAATGTTACTCCTGCTGCGGGGTTGGTCACATGGCTCGTGACTGTCCGACCCGCCATACGGATGACCAACAGATGAACAAAGGACCTCCCAGGAAAAGGAATAGGTTTGATCGAGGTGGAATGCATGGAGCAGGAGACCGTGGCAGGGGAGCTGGTCGTGCAGTTGGAGGTGGACGACGCTTCGAAGTGTTGCCACCACCACCACCAGGAGGTCTACCCTGACCGCAGAGAACAGGTGTACATGGGAGAGCTCAGCTTCAGGAAGCTGAGGCCTACGATCATAGAACTCTGGGATCAGATGGACAGGATCGGGACTAGCTCCAGACCTGGATACTTTTGTTCTTTTTACTTCCACTTGTACTCTATGGTGTTTGTTACTTTTATAAAGGCATTGCCTTCCCAATTATCAGGATTTACGCCTTTGGTGCTAGTCGCCAGCCCCTGGCCTATGGAAGGCGGGCTTAGGGTAGTCACAGCATGGGCCCCGAGGATGGGTCGTGACAAATTGGTATCAGAGGGATGTTTTGAGAGAGTTGAAAAGGTGGGGCTCGTGTGGGCCCCACCTCACAAATATCCTACCTAGTGGGGTATGATACTGTGGGTCCCACTCCAACCACTTAGTTTGGTTTAAGTGAAGGAATAAAATAAAAGAGGTGCAACCAATTTTATTTTATTAAAGTTGTATAACCCAAGCTAAGTGGTTGGAGTGAGACCCATAGTATCCTACCCCCTAGGTAGAATATTTGTGAGGTGGGGCCCAAATGAGCCCCACCTTTTCGACTCCGTCAAAACCTCCCTCTGATACCAATTTGGCACAACCTGTCCTCGGGGCCTGTGCCATGACTACCCCAAGCCCGCCTTCCATAGGCCAGGGGCTGGCGACTAGCACTAAAGGCGTAAATCCCGATAACTGGGAAGGCATTGCCTTTATAAAAGTAACAAACACCACAGAGTACAAGCAGAAGTAAAACACTAAGTACAAAACGGAATTGCTGAAACGTAAATGATCCATAATACAAACCCAATCAAAAGTACAGCTACAACTGAAAGAAAGTACAAAAAAGACAAGCAGCTGGAAGAAGATAGAAGAAGCTCCTGGGTCGTCCACCATGGATCCTACCTGAAAGGTAGGTACAGAGAGCGTAGCTCCTAGATCGTCCACCAAGGATCCTACCTGAAGGGTAGGTACAGATAGCCTCCACAATTCTCTCGCCCGTCAACCTCCTCCGAGTGTCGCCTCATCGTGAAGTCCACCACCAAATAATGTCTCTTCGTGAGGTCCACCTCCAGGTACCATCCAGTCCTTGAACACTCGGCCTCTGTCTGCGCTACCTGTCGTCTGCAACCAACACAACGAGGTGTGGGCATAGCCCGTGCAGGGGTGAGTATAACGATACTCAGTAGGGACCCCAAGACCCTCAAGGTCTCACTAAATCCAACAAGGATAACCACAAACAAGATCTCAATAGATAACCTCTACTTAGGTATATGCCCATACATATACCCAAGTTATCAAGTAACCCATCTCAATCATGAGGTAACACAAAGATTTATGAAATCAACGGGTAAACACTACCCAGGTATATGCCAATACATATACCTAAGTTATCAAGTGACCCATCTCAATCATGAGGTAAACACAAAGGTCATAGACTCAGCTCAACCAGGATTCTATTCATGATGTCGAAACCATGGCTGCTGGAGAACTCCTCCTCTGTCGAGTACAGTGGTCATGCCGTTAAAACCAAGCGCGCCCCACTAACCTTGGACTACTGTAGTACTCCACCTGTCGAGTACTGTGGGCCTGCTGCTACAACCAAGCGCTTCCCACCATGGGTCTGCCGCTACAACTAAGCGCTTCCCCTCATAGGCTCCAGAGGTACTCCTTCTGTTGAGTACCGCGGGTCTGCCACTACAACCAAGCGCTCCTCCGTCGTGGGTCTGCCGCTACAACCAAGCGCTCCCCCTCATAGGCTCTATAGGTACTCCTTTTGTTGAGTACTGCGGGCCTGCCGCTACAACCAAGCGCTTATCCTCCATGGGTCTGCTGCTACAACCAAGAGCTCCCCCTCATAGCCTCCAGAGGTACTCCTTCTGTTGATTACCACAGGTCTACCGCTACTACCAAGTGCTCCTCCACCATGGGTCTGTCACTACAAACAAGCGCACCCCACTGGGCTATCTGAAATACACTAAGTCAATAGATCATCAGTCGTCAAGTCTCAGCCAGCTACTAGGTCTCTGCACTCTGCTAGCTTGTCACCGAGAGGGTCCGCTCCACGAGCTACTGATCGATACTCCAAGTATCACGATGTTCCACGAAGAAGTATCTCAAAGGACCGCCTCGTCATAGGGGTCTCAACGCAGCAGACGACGCGTCAGTCGGACGCCCGGTCTGTGAGTTACTAGACTTTTTCGTCCCAGGGGCCCGGTTGGTTTCGTGTGAAAACCAACCCGGCTGTATCTCAACTGTACACAGAACTATCATAGGGTATTCTCATAGGGATCGTTTCTCAACGTGATCACCAACGCCGCTGACGGTTCGTCAAACGGACGTCCGGTCTGAAAGTTATCACCTTTTCCGTCCCAAGGGCCCGGTTGGATTTTGGGTACAATCCAACCCGGCCACAATCCAAATGAAACCAAAACTCAGGATAAGTTTTCCAAAATTATGTCTCATCAAGATTAATCCAACAAAGTCGACGGCACGTCAATCGGACGTCCGGAGCTCAAGATATAAGTGTTTCCGCTCCGAGGGCCCGGTTGGTTTCGTATCCGAACCAACCCAGACGTACTCAAATTTCTCCGAAACCTTAAGTGTAACATAACTAAACGACCGCCTCGATCCAAGGATCGCATCGCAACTGACGGTGCATCGATCGGAGGTCTGTGGCCCAAGATATGGGCATTTGAACAAAACTATCCGAAAATAGGGGGTTCGGGCCCGGTCCGACCCGGCCCGATACCCCCCCCCCCGGGTCGGCCCGAACCGGGTCGACCCGATCCAGGTCTGGGTCCCGGACCCTATTCAGGCCGACCCGGGGGGGGGGTATCGGGTTGGGTCGGACCGGGCCTGAACCCCCTATTTTCGGATAGTTTCGTTCAAACGCCCATATCATGGGCCACAGACCTCCGATCGACGCACTGTCAATTTCTAGGAGATCCTTGGATCGAGACGGTCATTTAGGTATGTCACACTCAAGATTTTGGAGAACTTTGAGTATGGCCGGGTTGGTTCGGATACAAAACAAATCGGGCCCTCGGAGTGGAAACGCTTATATCTTGAGCTCCGGACGTCCGATTGACGTGTCGTCAACTTTGTTGGATTCCTATTGATGAGACGGAACTTTTGGAAAAATTCTCCTGTGTTTTGGTTGCAGTTGGATAGTGTCCGGGTTGGATTGTACCCGAAATCCAACTGGGCCCCTTGGACGGAAAAGCTGATAACTTTCAGACCGGACGTCCGTTTGATGAACCGTCAGCGGCGTTGGTGATCACATTGAGAAACGGTCCCTATGAGCATACCCTATGATAGTTCGGGGTACAGATAAGATATAGTCGGGTTGGTTTTCACATGAAACCAACTGGGCCCCTGGGACGAAAAAGGCTGGTAACTCACAGACCGGGCGTCCGACTGACATGCCGTCTGCTGCGTTGAGACCCCTATGACGAGGCAGTCCTTTGAGATACTTCTTCATGGAACTTCATGATACTTGAAGTATCGACCAGTAGCTCGTGGAGCGGACCCTCCTGGTGATGAGCTAGTAGAGTGCAGAGACCTAGTAGCTGGCTGAGACTTGACGACTGATGATCTATCGACTCGGTGTGTTTCGGATAGCCTAGTGGGGAGCACTTGGTTGTAGCAGCAGACCCACGGCAGAGGAGCGCTTGGTAGTAGCGGTAGACCCGTGGTACTCAATAGAAGGAGTACCTCTGGAGGCTATGAGGGGGAGTGCTTGGTTGTAGCGGCAGACCCACGGCGGAGGAGTGCTTGGTTGTAGCGGTAGACCCACGGTACTCAACAGAAGGAGTACCTCTGGAGCCTATGAGGGGGAGCGCTTGGTTGTAGTGGCAGACCCACGGTGGAGGAGTGCTTGGTTATAGCGGCAGACCCGCGGTACTCAACAGAAGGAGTACCTCTGGAGCCTATGAGGGGAAGTGCTTGGTTGTAGCGGCAGACCCATGGTGGGAAGCGCTTGGTTGTAGCAGCAGGCCCATAGTACTCGATAGGTGGATTACTACAGCAGTCCAAGGTTAGTGGGGTGCGCTTGGTTGTAGCGGCAGGCCCACTGTACTCGATAGAGGAGGAGTTCTCCAGCAGCCATGGTTTCGACATCATGAATAAAATCCTAGTTGAGGTGAGTCTATAACCTTTTTGTTTACCTCATGATTGAGATGGGTCACTTGATAACTTAGGTATATGTATGGGCATATACCTGGGTAGTGGTTATCCATTGATTTCATAAATATTTGTGTTACCTCATGATTGAGATGGGTTACTTGATAACTTGGGTATATGTATGGGCATATACCTAAGTAGAGGTTATCTATTGAGATCTTATTTGTGGTTATCCTTGTCAGATTTAGTGAAACCTTGAGGGTCTTGGGGTCCCTACTGAGTATCGTTATACTCACCCCTACACGGGCTATGCCCGCACCTCATTGTGTTGGTTGCAGACGACGGGCAGCGTAGACAGAGGTCGAGTGTTCGAGGACTGGACGGTACCTGGAGGTGGACCTCATGACGAGACAGTATCCGGTGGTGGACTTCACGAAGAGGCGACACTCGGAGGAGGTTGACGGGCGAGAGCATTGTGGAGGATATCTGTACCTACCCTTCAGGTAGGATCCATGGTGGACGATCCAGGAGTTGCGCTATCTGTACCTACCCTTCAGGTAGGATCCATGGTGGACGACCCAGGAGCTGCTTCTATCTTCTTCCAACTACTTGTCTTTTTTGTACTTTCTTTCAGTTATAGTTTTACTTTCGATTAGGTTTGTATTCTGGCCCATTTACTTTTCAGCACTTCCTTTTTGTACTTAGTGTTTTACTTCCACTTGTACTCTGTGGTGTTTGTTACTTTTATAAAGGCAATGCCTTCCCAGTTATCGGGATTTACGCCTTTGGTGCTAGTCGCCAGCCCCTGGCCTATGGAAGGCGGGCTTGGGGTAGTCACGGAATGGGCCCTGAGGACGGGTCATGAAAACCATCAGCATTGGCTCATATTCAACTATTTCTATGTTAATATATACTTGAGGCTTTTGTGGTCCATATATATTTCACACTTCTCCCAAAATCGGTAATTTCGGAAAATTTTTAAAGAGAAGACCACTGCAGCCAACTCTAGGTCATGCATTGGATTGTTTTTCTCATGAACTATCAATTTCCTTGAATCATAGGAAATGACTGTCATTTTTCATCAACACAGTACCCAGTCCCTTTATCAAAGCATCACTAAATACAACAAAAATTTCTCCACATGTGGGTAGTGTGAGAACGGGCGCAGTGATAAGCCTCCTTTTCATCTCCATTAAACTCTCTTCCCATTTATCACTCCAAGAAAACTGTACTCCCTTCCAAGTTAGCTTGGTAAGATGGTTTGACAATCATGAGAAATTTATCACAAATTGGAGATTATATCCAGCTAACCCTCAGAAGCTACGGATATCTGTTACTGATGTTGGCCTCGACCATCCCTCAATTGAAGCTAACATGGAGGGATCTACATATATCTCATTATTGTGATGATATGACCCAATAATGATACATTATTCAACCATAACTCACACATGTTGTACTCTTCATGTAGATTATCCTTTCACAAGGTCTCTAGCATAGTACTTAGATTCTCTTCATTCTCCTCCTTGGTTTTGTAGTATATTAGAATATCTTCTATAAAGAATACCACAAATTTGTCTATGTAATCTATAAAGACTCTATTTATCATGTCCATGAATATTTTTGGAGCATTAGTGATTCTTAAATTCATTACTATGAATTCATTGTGCCTGTACCTTATACAAAATGCAGTCTTGGGGATATCCTCATTATTCACCCTTACATGGAAATATGTCAACTACAGATCCACCATGGAGAAGTATTGTGGTCCACGTAGTTGATTGAACAAGTCATCAATTTGTGGGAGAGGATACTTGTTCGTTATCATGATTTTTTGAGCTCACAATAATCAATGAAAAGGAGCATTGACCCACCATTAATCTTGAAACAGAGGTCTAGGTCACCCCATGGTGAAGCACTTGGGCGTGTAAACCCTTCACCCAAATTATCCTATAGTTGTTTCTTCAGCTCATCAACCTCCAAAATAGAGATTCTCTATGGAGTCTTTATTATTGGAAACAACCCAAGTATAAGGTCAATTGAGAATTCAACATATCTTCTTTGAGGAAGGCTAGTAAATTCCTCAAGAAATACTTCAGTGAATTCCCTCACAATAAGAATGTCTTCAAGGATGGTGGCTTCCTTTGACTCAATCATCTAAGCTAGATACTCCTTCTCATTGGGTAGTAATATCCATGCTTGAGATGATGGTTCTAAAGAATATTCATCTTCCTCATTGCACTTGTATATAACTGGGGGGTCGATTCTCTATATGGAGAGTGATTTCCCTCTCATGGAAATTTATGTTGGCACTATATAAGGAAAGATAATCCATGCTGATAATTGCATAAAATTCCCCCATAGGGAGTATGAAGAGGTTCTAAGAGATGTTTAAAACACTGATTATGATAGGGGGGAGCTATATACATGGGATACAATGATTTCCCCATTTTCCATAATCACTTACATCTTTACATCCCTTATTTTTTGTGGTGTTGGGATATTTCTACTAAACATTAGGGATACAAAAGAATGAATATAACCAAAATCAAAAATTACATTCGCCATTCTTGAATTAATAACTAGCATACTCTCCCCCACTTCGATGTTGGGGTTCACATTGGTGGTTGTGATGGAAATAGATCTCCCTTTCTACCTTGGAGGTTGTTGGTTTCCTCCAAAAACCATTGTCTTAGGGAACTGATTTTCATGGTGCCCTGGTTCTTTGTTGTTGAAGAAATGAACAATGCGTTTAGGGTTAAATGGAGTGTTCCTCCACTTTTTCGTAGCTGTAGGTTTTCCATGTCAGCAGTTAATGGCTAGAATCTCTTCTATTCCACACCTAAAGCATTTTCTCGTCCCTTTTAGGCAATTTATAGGGTGATTCTTTCTGCAACATTGGCAAGTGGGTGCTGGATTTTATTAGCACCATTGGATTTATCCATTAGACCACCAGAATTGGATTCCACCTTACGCTTCTTATCCTCATGATACCTCTGAGATTCTACGATCTCCATTTCAACCTTGAGGGAACATCAGATAATTTCCTCATAGCTATCGAAGTCATGGATCAAAATGTCTTTCCGTAGGATAGGTTTCATCCCACCAAATAAGTGGTCGACTTTGCATTCGGGGGTAACAACAAAGCCGAAGGTGTATCATGAAAGGCTTGTGAAGTTTTCCTCGTACGCTATGATGGATTTGTCATCTTTTTCCTTGAGTTCAAATATGTCTCTTTCCATCTTAAGTCAGTTATTTTAAGGAAAATATTTATCTAAAAACATTTTCCATAAATCCTTCCATTCCAATTCCTTGATATCCATCTTAAGATTTGTATTTTTGATCAATGTACACCATTAATCAGCCTCACCCTCCATACGATAAGCATAAAAAGTAACCTTCTCTTGTTCAAATCATTAAAGTTTGGAGAATATCTTTTCAATGGAGTAGATCCATTGTTAGAAAATTAATGGAGCAGACGATCCATTAAAATTAGGAGGCATTTGAATCATGAAGCTCTCAATTGTGACTTATTATTTCTTGGGGGGAGGTTGAAAATTCCTATTGAACTATGTTTTTATTCAAATCATGGGTTAACTAGGAGAGTATTGTGAAAATGATCACAATTACCACTCCCATTGGATTGGGTATCTCATTAGAACAGTCATCACATTGATCTTTGCATTGGTTGTTAGCCAGAGTCCTCCTATTATCGGCCATTTTTTATAATAAAAGGAAAGTTAGGGGTAACACATAAAGGGTATTTTAAGGAAAAAATTGGATGACTTATAAATAAATTTTATTTCCTTATCTTATGAATCTATAGTCTTCAATATAGGTTATCCATGATCTATGTCCCAGAAATTATCCATAAGGGCATTTTTTATTCCCTTAATAATGGTTCGTACTATGCTTGGGAATTTACCAATGAATATCCCTCAGGAGTGTTGTAACCAAGAGTACATCAAGGCATGTTGTCGCGTACCAGGATATCTCGGGGTAAGCCCAAAACTCCATGTCAGAATTTTCACTCCTAGGTACATCAGTGCCAGAGCTTCTTCTTCCTAATATTATCCAAACAAGGATGTATTTTTTTGATAAACCACTAAATAAATACTCCCAAAAACTTAGGTATGTTTTTATTATACTTAGTATTATCACTAAGACTTTCACTAGGGTTTTCTAATCCTAATCCTAAAAATAACTAATCATATCCTCTAATACTAACTATAACAACCCTGATTTTCATTACACACTTATCAGGACTTATTACATAAAATCTTCACTTGATACAACATAAAAGATCGACAATTCTATTGTCTTTGGAGAGTAGTAACATTATATGACAATATAAAACATAATACACAACATCTTTATTGAAAAATTTCATTACATGACCACTACATTACCTCGTATTTAGCATTGCAAGGGATAACCTGAGGACATGAATAAGAAAAGGGTGAGATATAAAGCCCTGTATGGGAGTAAAAATTTCATAACATGAATAATAAAATGCATGTTAGGAAATAGGCATATCAATGGTGCATAGGAGAAACATGGACATAATGGCATGATATATCTTGATTATCATAACATGGAAATGTGTCAAACAACAATTAACATGGTATTAGCATGAGCCAAGGATCATTGCACATGGAGCATGTGTAAACCCTCATTACAATTGAATTATAAGGAGTAAAACCTCATTTAATATAAATTATCATTAGTCAAACCTCATTTCACTTGAAGTATCATGATACTAAAATTTACCCAAAGTAGTGGAGCGCTATCAGGGTGCACCCTTCTTAAACATTTCATTTCATGCATAATTGTGCCTCATGGATCATATAACATGAATTCATAAAAAATAATCCTTTATTCCAAGAAAAAGGAACGTGGAATTCATAATTGAAACACTATAATCAATATTTAAATGTGCATAAAGGTGAATACCCTTGATAGTGAAATGGGCATGGTATTCACTACACAATGACTTGGGATTGGAATATCGCGGTGATATTTCGGAAGCATAACAGCGTGACATAAGAGTTCATATAAATGGTTGATGAGAGAGAAAGGAATATATAATAATATTTACATGAATTGTATAGTAATTGGGTCATATAGATACATTTTCCAACATATGTAATGCATTTTAGATGCATAATCTAAATGTATTTATTGAATGTAAATGAGGGGAGAGAAATACTGTATGGAATTTCGGCATAGTAATGGGTGTACATGGGAGGAATTAATGAGAGATAAAATGGTATCTAATCATTTAAAAAATAGGATGGAAGTATGGGGGAGGTATTAAATCATACCCCAACATTTTTAATTTAAAAATGTGGTATAAAAATATAATGAAATTTGTACAAAAATGAGAAACGAAGAAATCCCTTACAGAATTTCGGCATGGTAAAGGGTTTACATGGAAGGAATAGATGAGAGATAAAGAGGTATCTCGTCATTAAAAAATAAATAGGACAGTATAGGGGACGTCTGAAATCATACCCCAACATTTAAAATTTAAAATAAAAGGTCATAACAATATTACGAAACTTGGATAAAAAGAGAAAGGAAGAAATTCCCTTAATTGGGTGTGTGATCCCAATGGATTGGGAGAGGCTTGAGAGAGGCTTCTTGGGAGCATGGGGCGCTTTGGAAGTATTATATAGAGAGGAGGGAAGAGTTTTATATACCTTCAAGGGCTTTTAGTGAAGTGGAAGTGGGACCTTTGGTGGGTTTATATAGGAAAATAGAGGGAATTCGTTATTATTTATGTTTTTGACACCACGCATTAAACTTATCAAAAGAACCAACCAACCCATGGTTTTTTCCAATTATTTTTTCCAAAGGAGAGTGAAAAATATTATTTTTTAAGGAAAATGGCCAAACTTCTTAAAATATTGTGCTTTATTATATGAAGTTGAGTCACACTATCAAGGAAATTAATTTATAATGTTAAAATGTTTTATAATCCATAGAGGGTCCACTAATGCTTTGTAAAATAAATAAACCAAACCTAAAATCACATTATTTTAATGGAAATCATATATTGGTTTAAATAATGTTTATTGTATTTTATTACATCACTATTAGGTCAATACGATGTCATAAAACACATCATATACTTAAATGGAATTTAATTTTAACCCAAAGATTCGATAGTCATAGAAAATAATGAAAAATTCACCATTGGATAATTTTGACATACTCATTCCAAAAATAATATATATTTTATCTAAACAATTTTCAAAATATTTGAATTTTTTCATTTAAAATAAAAACAAACATTTATAAAAAAATCATTGGTTTTGACAAAAATAGCATTCAAACCCTAACAAAAATAAAATTTTATTCATAAAAATTATATGATCATTTATAAAAATTAATTTAGAAATAATATTTTATTAAAATATTATTTAATTGAAACAAATCCATTTATTCATCAAAATAGATTTCTTAATTGAATATTTACTAGAAATTCTATTTTTTCTTTAAAAATTACTTACAAAGTAACAATAATGAATGCATATTCTCTATAAAAAAATAATACAAACAATCATAGTTCTATGGTTTTGTTACATAAGACCTTATAACACCCACATAACACCGAATGTTATGATGTGTGATAGAGACATACTCTTGGGGTGGCTTAGATAACCTCGCTCGGGTGGTAATCTGTGTCAACTTCCACTTCTCCCACAGGTGGTTCCAATCAAGATTAATGTGTTCAAACTCATATTTGTCTTGGACAATAGAGAAGACAAATGACACCACCTCTTATATGAGCTCTAAAAAATGGGCATCTTACAGAGAGTTTTTACTGGATGAGGCCATCTCTTCCTTTGTCTAAGTAAATTGGATTCGTTAAAGCCCTGTATTTATACTAATCATGTGATCATTGTTCAATGGAAATATTAGTAATGGGAACAATTCATGAAATTATTTTTAAATCCCAAAACATACAACCAAGGAATTTCAATTGTTTTACGTGACCATTTTACATAATAATACATTTAATTAGATCAAGAAGAGTTTTCATTGAAAAACGTTTGGTACATTACAATGGTAAGTCAAAAGTTCTAATTCTCAACTAATGAAATAAAAATCTCAAGTACATAATAGAGAAATATAAGATCCCTTAAACTATTCAAACAGTTCATTAATACAAGATACAGGATACTAATTCTGCATTTTCATATAGTTCAACATCTATTAATTAACACACAAGTAAAAAATCTCATTATCATTCTTTATGAAAAAGACTGGAATACCCCAAGGTGATATTCTTGGATAGAAAAACCACATATCCATCAACTCTTCCATCAATATCTTGATCTTATGATGCTCTATTAGTTCCATTATATCATGTGGAATTAAAACTAGCTCAACTCTAGGAATGATCTCAATAGTAATCTCCAAAACACTCTCTGGTGTCATCCTGGATAATTCCTCAGGATAAACATCCTAGAAATTATCTACTAATGGTGTAAATAAATCCTATTTCACATGCCCATAATCCATCAACAAACATTCAATGTGGGTTGTGATATCCCCTAGATGTTGATGAACTTTCCCTGAGTATACCACCTTGATATCCCTTTCTCCATGGTGTACGTTAATATCACCGTAAAGAGATTTAAAGGTCACCTTCATTTAGTAACAATAAATTTTGTCCTTCTAAAATAATTACTAGGCCATATTGAAAATTAGATCAAATTCATAAATATAATGTATCCATTGATCCCATATAATGTGATATTGTACATCCTCAATAGAACACCCCTTGAAAATACAAATGTATCACAACCACACTCCCAATGGTGTAACAATCATCATAACACAACAAAAAAACTCCACTACCAATTTCTTCCCATTAATTGATTATTTAGATACAATAGAATGATATTAAACAACATAGAATAATCCACTTTCATGTTTATAAGATGTATGAATAGTACCTATAAATGTTGATGTTCCAACCTCAAAATCCACATGTGTATATTGAGAATAATGTGACATTAATTAACCCTACCCTTTTAAATATTATAATTTCCCTATACTACACCACTATACTAATGTGTGAAATATTTCCTAGAAGCACTTCATCAACTTCCTTGAACACCATGACTAGTAGATTTATAACATCAGCACTGATATAGTGTATAAGACCACATTCCAGCGATCTGGTTCTATATATACAACACATCAAAACCCATATTTAGTGGGTCACTACAAAACTGATATAGATGTCGCGTCCTACTACAATATTGAAACATTATCAATGGTTTTGAACAATGTATATCAATGTTACCCTACCAACCGTATTGTTGAAAGGTCACTCGGTTAAGGTCATGTGTGACTGAATCTTCCCCTAGTCTCTCATTTTATTATCTCCCTTACTGGGATTCTCATAGTGATGCTTCCAACTCTCAAATGATCTACCTCTTGGACAAACCTGAGAAACTACATGTACTCCAATAGAATCCTCCTTTAGGTTCCCTATAGATATGATATTCTATTTGACCGCATTAGAAAACAATTCATCTGAATGACAGTATCCTCAGACATAATCTCAAATATTAAACCACCACAATAGCATTTTTCAATTATTTCCTAATCTCCCTCCAATGATGGTGAAAATTTCGGTATATTTGTAAAGTGAACATCATAGTTCTATACATATATACAACTCTGATTCAAAATCATAAACTAATATTTTCACTCCCACCTGAGCATCTCCTGGTAAAATTTTCTATAAAATTATATTTATATTCTTCCTACTCCATATTCTCTAGTTTTCCACAAATAATCTATATGTCTATCATTTTCTTATCTCAAATATGTAACATCTAAGAATCCAGTTTAACTCTATTATCATTAGAAACCTACAAGGGATCAATAATTTTCTGGATAAACACAGTGCATAAAATAGCATATTCAAGTCCACCCTATCCTATAAATATCAATGGGTATGGAAACTAGAACTCTGGGGTCATGTAATGTCTCGAATTATCCATTTTTTATTTATTAATATTATCTGGATCATATATGATACCAAGAAATGGGACAACATGCCTGAAATAAATATTTGAAATATACTAAAAAATTAAATAGCACACACAGGTGGTTTTCATAAAAAGGTGTAATAACATCTAAATAGACGAACATATCAAAAATCCAAGGTCATTTTTGCATTCAGAGAAGTATATTTGACCTAGGAATGACCTAAAATTGGATGGTGCAGGTCAACTATGAAAATTTTTCATGGGAATTTTTAAGGATGAAAATAAATTGAAATATTGATTTTGTTTTTTCTATCTCATCGATGCCAAAATGCCACGATTTTTTTTATTAAATAAAATGAGAGTAAGGGATCCATGGATAGTCTCATAACACTGGAATTCCCAAGAGTCTCTTGAGAGTAATCCCTGCTGATTTCTCCAAGCAAGCGATGACTGAACTGTTGATCGAAGATCGACGAATGCCATTATTGACGGAACTCACCAGCGGAAATCAAACATCAACAGTGGGGAGATCCAATTCCTAGGTATGGTGTGTTATTTTGGATGATCTTCCCCCATTCATAGATTCAATGAAGATCATGGACCAACCATTGAAAAATTAGATCCACAGTTTGATCATAACCTTGAGGGTTGGGTTTTATTTGTAGAATTTATAGGGTTTGATCATGGAGAACAATTTTGATTCATTTATTGTTCTTATAGGAACAGATCATGTCCAAAAAGAACAATGGAAAAGGTCCATTCCTTGGTGTTGTTCCTTAGGAATTTTTCTTCATCACTTTCTTTCATGTGTTCTTCATTATTCGACTGGTTTTGAATGAATGATAATTGAAAATTCGTTTCCTGGCACAATGAACTGAAATTGAATATTTAATATTAGGATGAACGAATAGAAGAGTGGCGGTGGTAGAGCGAAACTACTCGATGTGGTTTGGAAGAACCTATCCATTGATCAGTTTGCATCAGGATGTATTTAAATGGATTTTTGAGCCAATTGAAATCCTAAAACACAATGATTAAATGTTAGTGTGGGGAAATTCCCCTGGATATAATGCAGTAAGGATAAAAAACCACTATAATGAGATCCAGATCATTAGACAATGTTCTTGGAGGAAGAACGTGACATTATGAAAAATCCTAATGAAAATGATGTGTAACTCGGGGTTACACATCATGTGTCCCAAACTAAGTAGTTGACAGGGTTTCAGGGAATTGTTAAACATCATAGGCATGTGACCCTAGTCACACAACATGTAGGTACTCCCTAGAGATTCAACATATATCATGGTAGATACATTTACATGTGGTGGAGTACACTGGTTTCCCATATGACATGTACAACACTACACGACATGGCCTAAACTAGATATATGGACTAACCCATGAACGGGTACATGGGAAATGTTAAATGATTAACACTATGTACTGGAACACTAACAGATCACACGGGCGGACCCTAGATGGAAGGACATAGTGTGTGACTCCCTTTACTTTTCATATACCAATATTCTAAAATACATTCTATAAATACTTCAGTCTTTGTAATTGGGAAATACATAGGGTAAAGGGATAGAGTGTGTAACACTACTATATGCCATGTACCCCTTTCTACATTTCTTGATTCTATTGTCCTCTGTATCTTGGAAATGTTTCTTTAGGATTCATTCCCTTTATCATTTTCCATAATGGTATGTATGTATCATTTCTTACTTGTATGGATATGATCCATTTAACAAGACTTTCTAGATAGTGTTATAGAATCCCCTGAGAGTCTTGGAGTGGGATTCTCTATTCATTATTTCTTCCCTAGGTAGATTCATTGGTATTGATATGACCAACATTATAGGGTGATTGACCTCTGCTTAGTGGGTTAATCTAGATTGAGTTTTTGGAATCACAACATGGCTCTAGCTGTGATCCTCATTTATTGTATTATATATCACTTTAGATCTATCAACATATCTATCTCATAGAGAGATCCAACAAGCATTATATCTCATAGAGAAAACAACAGTTCTTTAAGAAACATGAGTTTTTTCTCCCAAATAATTTCTTCTTGGAATCATCGAGATGGATTCATAGTGTTGGTATGTGGTATTCATGACTTACATCTAAACCTCATGTTTTTTATTGACTATATCTTGATATTATTAAACATGTTCTAGAGATATACTTTGGTATAGATCATTGTTATTTCCTTTGTTATATTTCTTTGTGGTTTCAAGATGTCCTACTGAGTATTGTTATACTCAACCCTACATGGTATTTTCCCACACCTGTCGTGTCTTTCACATATGAGAGACCTTTTGATGGAGTCCTTAGTACACTTGGACCATATAGTGCTTTTTGAGACAAGATAGTCTAATGTGTGTTCCTTTGGATACGTACAATATTCCAAGTAGGTTTTGATTACATGTTGAAATTATGGTTTACAGACTACTTTTTAGTGGGAATGTATTTGGCCTAGTTTCACATTACATTACATTCCTATCATACTCTCTTGGTTCTGATATAGTGCTATGCATTCATTTTTTAGATAGTTGTTTTAACATTTCAGCATTTTTTGGGCATGGAGATGGGTGCATGCATATAGTTATATAGTAAATGCCTCCCATGATTGTGATATTCCTACTCTGTACAGGTCAGGAGCCCCAACCAAATTGGAGGCATGCATGGGGAGTTGTGACATGGGCCCCACTGGGACGGTTCATGATCGAGTAGTATCAATAGTGGTTGATTCTTATATAGAATTGGTATCATGTGATATTGGTTTGAAGAAATAGCGTTAACTACATCGAGTTCAACTTTCAGTATAGGGGATCCAATGTTAGTGTGGGAGGCTGACATATCCATAGACTAGGACTCTGATAACCTACTTTTCAACATAGTACATGAGAATAATGGTTTCTAGGAAAATAATGGCACATGTATCATATATAAATGGGTTTTGGTTTCTATTTTCTTATAGATTCAGTTCTCTAGATATACTCATTGACCTAGATACATCTTGTTTTCATACAGGATTCCCCTGTGACACATAACATCTTGGAATCAACAGGCTGATCATGAGGATGACCCCTCAGTGATGAGGCTTTGATATAGGGACCATATCCCTAGATGTTTCCTCCATGTGGTGTACCTTCTATACCTCCACCTATTGAGTAACACATGGTACCCAAAATACCAAATGATGTGTAGTGCAGGCTGAGAAAGATACACTAGTTTCAGAGAAATTTACCCATCATGTTACAGGGCAGGCCCAACCCTTAGGTGGATAAGGTCATACCTGAGGTAGTGATCAGAGTTTTCTGCCCAGTCCAGACCAGCAGATCATATTATTTTTCTGGTAGTGAGCCATTTATATGACTTAGTAGGGTGATGGTGGAGTTTGTATATCAAGAATCATGAAAATGTGACACATTCATGGATAGAGTTAGACAATCCCTTTAGATAGGAGTTCTCACCAGTTACACAAATAGATGTGCCTATGAAAGAGATTCTTCCACTCCATGAGGGTAGCGTGATAGTGGCTGATTATTCATCGAGGTGCACCAACCATTCTTGGTAGTTGATGTATATGGTTAGAGATTAGTGCTTCATGGGTCATACCATCAGGTGAGTTCTATGTATAAATATCTAGTCTAACGTTATCCCTATATGCATTACTACTTATGTTGCGGTGTTTGAGAGAGAATTAGTTGTAGAAATATTTTTGGATGAGTAGATTCAGATGGTTATTTTCAATAGTTGATGAGCAAGAGTATAGAAGTTGCTAGTAGGGAGATGATGTCAGTACCATGGATTGGCATGTGGGAGAAGTTTTAGGAGGAAGTCCCATGACAGAGGATCTATATTTTAGGGGACAAATGGTTAGTCCAGTCAGCCTAGTGAGTGGATGTCATATTTATGTGATGATAAGTTACATCTCACTCTAGATTTTCTGACCCTCCATGCTACTAACAGAGATAATGTGGATGGACCACTGAGATAAAGAAAATTAAAGGAGAAGGTAGATCAGAACATCAGTGAACATGGAAGAGGAGTTGGGAGGGTAACAGGAGGTGGTCTACATTTTGACTTATCTCCACCACAACCCCCATCATGTCCACACTAGGATTATGGCGCTTGATTCTAGGGGTGGGAACAACTGCATGTGGTCGAGTAATGTCACCTAGGGGCTCCATGAAGGATCCAAGGTATGTTCTATATCTTTTCTACTTTAGCTATAGTACAGATAGAAATAGGTTATATTCATTCCTCTCATTTCACATATCTTGTTTGAGTCCTTGATATTACAGTTGAACCATTGACCTAACCATTACACCTAGATCCACCATTTGGATAATACTCGATGATCATATAACTAAGTCAAAATTGGGACCTGGACCTTGGAGGTGATAGTTTCAGTTAGAACCTCTTGGTGGAACTGTCAAGACCTTATGACATCATTCGTGGTATGGATTGTTTATCTACAGTTTATGTCTAGATTGGTTTTTTAGGTGAAGATGTGGTGTTTTTATAGTGATGAAATGTGGTTTTTATTTTTCAGAAAATTTTAAAATAAGGAAGCATAGGATGGGCATATTCATAGTAAGGTGTATACGATTACTCTTCAATTGGATTTCTTGACCCTCCATACAACAGATGTTATGATCTATCAATTTCCAATGGGGATGGATGAGTACAAGGATGTATTTTTTGAATATGTTATAGGATTAATACCCCACGAGGAGATATAATTCTAAATTTATTTTCACCTGAAGATGGCACTGATACTTGAGCCTGCATATTATATGGATCTCGTAGAGCTTCGTGAGTTAACGGTGCAATTAGGGGACTTGTAGAGGAGGGTCTTCATGAGACTGAGTGTTTAAATGTAGGTAAACATGATTATGATTTCCAAAAAGGAAGAAGGGAGTTTGAGGTTGGCTATGGACAACCAGCACTTTCACCAGGTGAATTCGAGGAACATGTATCCCCAACCGAGTATTGATGACCTCATTGTTTAGTTGAGAGGGGCATGATGGTTCTCGAAGGTTGAACTTCGACAAGGCTATCACCAGTTGGTAGTAGGGTACTATGATGTATTGAAAATGTCTTTCATATGATGTTATAGTCACTATGAGTACTTATTGATTCCCTTTGGAATATAGAATTCCCTAGAAGTGTTCATGAGACTCGTGAACTGAATCATTCAGCCTAACATATATTTGTTCGTGGTAGTCTTCATTGACGATATCCTTGTGTTTTCGGCGTCTATGGAGGATCACATGAGACACTTAAGGATGGTTCTAAATATACTCTAGGAGAACCATATTTATGTGAAGCTCTCAAAATATCAATTCTGGATTCAGGTGGTCCACTTTTGGGGACACGTTATCTCTGTTTATGGAGTGGTAGTGGACCCATCCAAGGTCAAATAAGTGTTAGCATGGGATCCACCAAAGAACGTGAAAGTTTTGTGAAGCATACTTAGGGTAGAAATCGATTAATATAGATTCATACCTAATTTCTATAAGATATCATCACCTATTAGACCTTTGACTTGAAAGGGGAATCCATTTTGTGGATTAAGAAGTTCTAGGGGTATTTTCAGGAGATGAGATAGAGATTGAAGAGTGCTTGATTATTGGTATTGCACTATGAGGTTTTCATGTACATTTTGTTTTGTGAGGAATCTGGAACCGATCATGGTTGTTTCCCGATGCAGAGGCAACTGGTGATTTCCTATGTATTGTTCTAGTTGCGACGACATGAATTGAGCTTCACAATTTAGAATCTTGATTTAGTATTTGTATTCTTCACATTAAAGATGTGGTCATACCACTTAATGGGAAAGTGTTTTATCATTTCATATGACCACAACAGTCTGATGTATATATTTTCTCGTAAGGATCTGAACTTGAGATAGATGAGATTGATAGATTTCCTAAAGGACTATGACTTTGAGATTGTTTATACCCCTAGGAAGGGGAATGTGGTGGAAGTTGTTTAAAAAATAAGATCTAGTACATAGTTTCTAAATAAGGAATCATAATATTTGGCCTCATTACCATTAATTTTTTCATTGGATATGGTGCATCTTACTTCTAGTAAATTATTATTACCCCTCCACTCTTATAGCGGGTCAGTGAGGCACAAATTGGGATAATTAATAGGAGACCCTATGTGATGAGATATCCATAAGGAATTATCTTGATGGATATTCACAATTTGGGGATAACATTGTTCTTTTTAGAGGGCACATAGTAGTACCAGTGACAATTATAGAGGTGTTTTTTAGGGAGATTCATACATCCCATTTGGATGTACACCTATTTGTGGAGATAATGTACCAGGACCTCTGATGTCAATTTTGGTGGACTGGGATGCAGATGAGTGTTACAAAGTTCATTTTTCGATGCCTTACTTGTTAGTAAGTTAAGGCTAAGCACTAGGATCCAACGGTATTATCTAAACACCTTGAGGTTTTGGAATCGAATTGGGATTGGATATTGATGGACATCATGACTAGTTTACCATGTATGTCTAGGGTACATGATTCCATCTGGGTGACCATTGATTGGAACACCATGTCGGCCCAATTCATAGGTATCCAAGAGAATTGTTCATTAGAGAGATTGAGAATCCTCTTTGTGTAGGAGATAGTTTTACTTCATGTAGTTCTATTGATAATAGTTTCATATCATAATTCCTCTATTATGTCCTGGTTTTGGATGGGATTATAAGAGGATTTTGGGACCCAATTACCCATGAGAACAACGTTTCATCCACAGAACGATGGCCTGGTTGAGCATACCATTTAGTTCCTATAGAACATGCGGTGAGCATGCATGTTGGTCTATGGAAATAGTTGGGAGGATCTCCTACTAGTAGTGGAGATTTCATACAGCAACAGTTATCATTCCACCATTGTTATGGTGTCATTCGGGACATTGTACAGGTGACCCTACAGGTTACCTCTTTTTTAGAATGACTGGGTAGAGTCAGCACACATGGGCCATGAGTTGGTACGAGACACTACAAGGAAATATTTGATCAACAAGGAGTGGATGAAGACTGCACATAGTATTCATAAGACTTTTTCTGAAAGGAAACATAGGCCTTTGGATTTTGAGTAAGGAGACCACATGTTCCTATGGGTTTTACCTCTTTGTGGATTACATATCTTTGGTCTGGGAAGCAATTATATCTAAGGTTTATAAGCACTTTTCAAATACTACATAGAGTTTGAGAGGTGGAATACCACATAGATCGTTAACGAAAGTTGGACTGGGTACAAGAAGTATTCCACTTGTCGTAGTTGAGGAGGTACATGCATGACCCATCACATGTCATCTACTTGGGTGAGCATGACATCAAGGATGTAGATACTTTTTTTGAGTACCCTGTGGAAATCAGGGATTGCTAAGAGAGGATCCTTCACAACTGAGTGATCCCATTGGTGTATGTCCAGTGGAAGCACATGAATCTCATAGAGAGACAATGGGTGTGGGATTCCCATATTCCTGCATAGTACCCACTTCTTTTTTAGTTGCCTTTGTTTATCTATTCAGGAATGTATAGCCCCAATGTGGTTGGAATGTAATTTACCAGATTTTATGTGTGATATTTATAAATATTATATGGATTATATTCATGAACCAATGTAGAGACAGCATGTGATTTGGAAGCCTGGTGTTCCCATTATAAATTTTTGAAATATCCTAAAATATTACATAGCATGCATGTGTGGTTTTCAAAAAAATGTGGAATACCATATAAATGGGTGTCCATATTAGAAATCAAAGGACATTGGTATATTTAGAGAAATTAAGTTACCCTATCAGTGGACAAACTTTGGCCTGTGTGGGTCAGCTATGAAATGTTTTCACGTGAGATTTTAATGCATAAAATTTTTGAAATATTTATTTTATTTTTATGTTTCATTGACGTAGAGATAGGGTGATGATTACATTTTAAATAATCCTTTAGGTCATGATCCATGGTTATGCTCGTAACCCATTAATTACTTGTTGGCTCTAGATAGGAAACCCTAAAGATTTATCTTAGTGGATGATGATGGAACCATGGATCAAATAATGACAAACACTATTCTTGTAAGATCTCACCAGCAACATTAAATCATTAACATCAAGGGATCCAATTTCTAGATAGTGTGTGTTATTTTTAATTTTCATTCCCTATTATTAGATTTAATGATGAGAATGGATCAACCAACAAACAAGTTGATCCACATTTTGATCGTAACCATGTTGGATGTTTTTTTTGGAATTTATTGGGATCGATCAGGTAGAACTATTTTGATTCGTTGATGATTATGAGGGGAGTGAATCGAGGAAGAAAATAATGATGACTTAGGTTCTTCCTTAGGTTTGTTCCTTGTAATTTTTCCACCACCTCATTATTTCTTGTCTTCTTTGTTCTTCAATTGGTTTTGAATAAATGGTCATTGTGTTGTTGTTTTATGGCGAAAGATCTGAAATTGATGATATAACATCAACATGACCTAATGTTGGGGTGATGACGATAGGGGGGGACAAATTGATGCGGTTTATAAGATCATTTTCTTCAAGCAGTTTGCATAAGGAAGGGTTTTAATGGTTTTTTTGAACTGATTTAATGTTTGAAACACATCGATTCAGTGATAGGGTGGCCAAATGACCATGGATATGATGTTTTGAGGTCAGGAGACCACCAAAAATGAGATTTGAATCATTGGAAGAGGTGCAAGAGGAAGAAAACAACTTTCTGTAAAAACGCGATGAACACAGTATGTATCCCAGGGTTACATTATGTTTGGGATCTATTGAGAGGTGTCTAGAGTTTTGGGGAATAATTAAATATGATATTTCATGTGAATATAATCACACATATTGTAGGTACTTCCCAAACACTTGGCGTTTATCTTGAGATATACACCGACATGGGGTGGAGTACATAGGTTGCCTATACGACGTGTAGTCCACCACATGGAATGGACTAAACTAAATACATGGGATACCCCATGTATGAGTACATGGGAATGTTACACAGGTTGACACCATGTACTGGAACATGGCCAGAGCATAGGGGTGGACCCCAAATGGATGGACATGAAATTTTACTCCCTCTACATGTTTTGTACCCTTATTATCCATGACATGTTCTAAAGACAATGGACATTGTGAATGGGAAGAACATGTGGTCCAAGGAGACAATGTGTGACACTACTACATGTCATGTACCCCTTTATAAAAGGCTTGGATCTCTTGTCCTATGTTTCTTTTAAATGTTTCATGAGGGTTCATTCCATTTATCATTTCTCCTGAAGGTATGTACGAATCATTTCTTACTCATTGGACTATGATCCCATCATCAGGAATTTCTAGATAAAGTTATGGAATCCCCCAAGAAACACATAGAGGGAACCTTTATTAATTGTATGTTACCTAGGAAGAGTATTCGGTATTGATAGGACCAAATTTATAGGGTTTTAATCTTATAAACTGAGGGTAAATGTAGATTGAGTTGTTGGTATCACCCCAATGCTATGGATGTGATACTCATATGTTGTATCATATCTCTTTTCAGATCTATCAGTGTATCTTTCTCATTATGAAACCTGACAAGATGTACCTCTTGGATGGGCATCAGCAGTTCTATATGGGTTAGGATTGAGATCTCCTGGATGATTCCTTCCTGGAATCTTCAAGTTGGATCCCTAGTGTTGGTATGTGGTAGTTGTGACATACCTCTATAATGTGTGTCTTTTATTGAGTATATATGGATATTCTTCTATGTGTTTTAGACAGACAGTTGTGTAGAGTTGACTATAATTTCCTTTTTTATACAACTTTGCGGTTTCTTGTTGTCCTACTTATTATTGTAATACACACCCTTGCATGCGAATTGCCTGCATGTGTCGTGTCTTCTTTTGATGAGTGGCCTTTTCACAGATTCATAGGTGGACAGGGACCAGACAATGCATTGTGAGACTGGACAGACCAAGGAGTGTTCTTACATCTACAAGAAATAGTCCCAGTGCCATTTTATAGGTTGTACATGTGGTTTAGAGAGTTCTTTTTTGTGGTCTTGTATTTGGAATAGTTTAACATTACTTTACATTTATGTCATACTCTGTTGGTTGGGATATATTGGTATGCATGAACTGTTTAGATAGTTGTTTTTTACATTTCATCATTTTTTGGTCTTGGAGATGGGTGTGTTCATACATGTACATAGGCAATGCCTCTCATGTTAGTGATATTCCTACTCAGTGCTAGTCACCAACCCATGGCCTATTGGAGGCAGGATTGGGGAGTCACAACTTGAGACTAACTAGGAAGGATCATGATAGGTCAAGTCATATATACTCTTCATTACCCACCCTTGGTGTCTTTTAACAAACTTCATGAAGCGATCAGTGTTCTCAGGGAACATCTCTTCTTCTCCCTCACCTCGAACTACTAGTTCCTTAGGTTCCACTACTAGAGGTTCAATTCTAGACATTTACTCCTATATTTATATCAAAAACCATCATCATGGAGGAATATATATAAAATGACAAACACATGTCTCAGGGCACATGATAAATATTTAACACCTTTATGTAAGATTTATTAACATCAATTCATAACAAATCATCCCACACATTCCCTTCTATGAGGTTAAAATTGAGTCTCTTTCACTACCCTTATACATCCTACATCATGGAAATTGTTTTTAAACGGTAAACATAGTGGAATTACATGATTATCATTAAATACATAATTATCATATTAAAAATAATATAGTTTGGATCATTTTTTTTCATTCCATATATGGAACCTTTTTCAATTCAATCGCACAATAAATGATTTTTTTCAATTTCAAAAACTAAAACAAAATCTTTTTTTATGCATTCCTAAAATGATTCAATATATAATAATTCATGTACCAAAAATAATGCATGTTTTTTCGACTCTCATGGAATACCAGGCCACAAGTGAAGACTCGTTAAATATTAAAACAATAATAATAACACTTAACAAGTTCATTTCCCAAGGTGAAATAACATACAATGATAAAAACCAACATCAGTAACATTAATCTTACCATGGTTACATGGTTTTCACTTTTACTTGGGTTATCTACTCCCATTAATGAGATCATGAACATGGACAAGAAATTCATTTTCTCTTTTATATTATTCGCAAATTTTATGAAAATTGAAAACAAAAGATATCTCAGATCAAGTACCACTTTGTATATCCCCAAATGGGTTACACATACCAATTCCTCATGCCAGTTGATCACATGAACTCAAGAACACTTTCCCATATTCAAAATTATTCTAAATAGTATCATGGTTCTAATATAAAAGATATGGGGACTATATAATATTTATCCAAGTAAGAAAATGGAGGAAATACAATAATAACAAAAAATGAGAATAATGAATAATTATATTCATATAATAATAAATATCATACTGGTATAACAAGATGAACCAAAATAGGAAATAATATCCAATTTAAATAATTAAATTATTTATTCCATAGTACTTTTATTGTTTCAAATGAAAAACACAAAAAGATATACACTGCAAACTCTACATGGGTCCCAAAACCATTTTTTACCTTATCAATTATCCATCCTAAATCATCAATCTATCAAAGGGATCTTTTCCTCATCCCAAAATTCAAAAATAAATTCTATTCAGGTACAAAATAGGTATCCTGAGTAGGGTGTGAGTAAACATAATATTCTGCCACAACTATTGTATAAAACAATATACAGTCTATAACTGTGTATGTAATTTTATAAAGAAAAAAGTATAATAAGTTAAACAGCTATCACTTTTCATTAGAATATAATTAATCTTGTAATTACCTATGATCATGATGAACCCCAACCCATCATTACCTATTTTGTCCCATGGAGTATGGAAACTATCACATATAGAGAAGATAACTAATTATATTAATTGGCTTTTATTAAAAATTAATATTAAATTTTATAACTATTGATACATTGGTCTATAGTCCAATAACAACATATTGGGTCTATAAAACCATGGCTTGGACCCCGTGGGTATTTGAATAATCATTACATGTCCTAAAACCCACAAATCAATCAATCACATGTGGGATTTTGTAGCATAATTATCTGTCCCACACTCAGTTATCGCATGCATACTACATTTTCTATTGAATCATCATCATGCGTTCCACACTCATTTATCATATACAAATATTTGGATCTAGAGCTCCATTTCTGGTACCCCATTTGAAATTAAATCACTAGTTCAAGTCCCACAACCATTTATCAAGAAATCCTAAATTTCACATATATAAAATTTAACATATTTAATCATCATCAACACAATCCTCAAAATTTCACATTGTAGAATACAATTTCAATTTAAAAATAATCTATATTCATCACATTAATACCCAAGGAATAACATGTATAAATCACTATTAAAATTTATATCAACCATTAATTATATAATTAATTAACCATTAATGGTTAATACTAGCATACATTAAATACCATTAATAAATATACTCAATGTTAAATTAATAACTATATTCTGAAATCCCATCAATTTACTATTGAAATAATTCTATTAATTGACCAATTACACAATTCCATTAATTGACTAATTACAGAACCCCATTAATCAATCAATTCCACAATCCATTAACGAATTAAATAAATAAATGAATTAACTCAATTTGTGATATAATTTGTAAACATGAAATTGTAATTTCATAATTTCATTAACTCAATTGAAATAAGTTCATTGGTAATTGAATAATTAAACACTTATGTCATGATCATTAATGGATGCTCACCAATAGAAATCACCAAATTAAAGAAGAAGTCTAAATTGAACAATGAAGAAAGAGATCTATATAAAATAAATATATTCAAAATTAGAGATATTAAGATCGATAAAAATTGATATCTAGATCCATCACTATGAGTTGAAAATATCCCCTAAAAGTTGAGTAAATGATGGGTGAGAGGGAGAGAACTAATCTGGATGATATCTCTTACAAGGAGAGGTGTATATCTATAAAATGAATATTTAATTCTCTAGGATAAGTGTTCTAAATACCTTTGAATCAACTTGAGATCACAAAAATTGATATATATGAGCTAAGGTCTATTGGGGTGTCAAGGGATATATGATGGTAGTTTGGTATTTTTATTAATGTGGTTTTAGTGGTTTATGTTTTTGCATGCATGGTTTACTGTGCGGGGTGCATGGTTTTTCTTAACCATGTTCATAATGGTGTGTCTCCCCTTAGGGTATTTATAATTATTTATAAGAAGACACATAGTTTTCCAAAATGGGTGTCATCCTTGAAATCCCCCTATGTCTGAGGCTTCACATTTTTCTAGGGACGAGTGCATGGTTTGGGAAAACTCTACACCTACTATGCAGATCTTAAAACACCTCCAAAATTATAAATATTCACTTGAAAAATCCAAAATGTAAAACCCAAAAAATATATTATCAAAACAAGGTTAAAGAGTACCTGAAAATGATCATGAGTTGACTCCAGAAAAGGTTAGGATCTTAAAATATGTTTAGGAATATCATTATGAAATGAAATTATATATTCTATATAATTGGATTTTCCCCATGTTTTGTGCTACCATAAGAAAATTATTTTGGAAATTTAGGATTATTCACAGTGAATCAAAATCAATACATTTGATGTATTTTTCAAAGAATATTCATGATATTAATTTCATTTTTACAGGAGAAATGTATGGATTATAATATATGATGACATTTACTTTTATTTATAGATAATGTGAGATCTATATACCAAGAAGAAATAAATTCACATTATATAATAAGAATCAATTAGCTAAAGGATTAAAATATTTTCTATAAGAATCACAAACATATGTTTATGGTATAAGAATTCAATAATTGGGATGAAATTGTCACACCAATTGGTGTTTTTTTAGATATCCAGAGTATTATGTATATCACATTTGAATAAATAGTTATAAAAAAATGGATGATATAAATTAATTAATAGAAATATAATCAAATTACCCCATTTCCATTCATGAGGTAACTGTATGATTACCCAATATGACCTCAAATTCATGCTCCCCCTCAGTGGTGGTAATACAATAAGATTTTATTATCACCTTCATTTTTTGTGGTTTTTTGATATTGAATACCCTCAAAGAACCAGGGATTAGTTCTGTAGATTTCAAATTGTCCATTAACCTTATAGTTGAATAATTTTACCATAGGCGATGCACTCATATGTGTCTTCCTTTCTTTCGCCAAATTCTTTAGCTTCATCATTGTTCTTTTACATTAATGGGTTTGGTGGAATTATCTCATGAACTTAATTTATTTCCACATACCATTAGGTAAATTCCCATGGTACTTAAACCCATATAATTTTCTTGTGGGTGTATGAATATTTTTTCCTCATTTTTCATTCGATCCACCATCGTGAAACAAATTAAGCTCTTATTATCTCCATATCCATGGAACTATTCTAAAAAATTAATCAATACATTGATAGAACAACAAAAAAATATTCATAACTCCAAAATTCATGGTTCTTTAGAGAATTTATGTTTTCTAGTTTTAAGTCACAATAGAATCTATATATTTTTCTATTTTTGATGAAATAATACTATATTAATCTATTAACATCCCTATAAAATTTTCCATTTATCCCATCAAAGACAAACTCTTCTTTTTTTTAGCATGATAAAATTTATCTTTATTTTTGTTCAAAGATTTTTACCTAAACACATTTCTATAAAAATCAACTTAATCCCTACCTTATCATTTTCATCCATTTCATATTTCATCTTCATATTAAGTATCAGTATACACAATTTATTAGCCTCTCCACCCAAATGATAAAATTCCAGAGTAACTTTTAGTTCTCAAAATAGTGGATTACAATGATTCTACATTCAAATGAGATCACACAATATTAATAAATATTAGGATCTAAAGACACATTAAATGCACGTGATCCTTATCACAAGAAGGATTAAACTGACAGTTTCTTCATCATGAATTAAGGGGGGTAATAAACATGGTTCATGTTATGGTCTATAGACTGCGAAATGTTGGAAATATTTTCCAAGAATGGTTGAGTCCTTATCCCATTACATAGGAAATGTAATTCGGATAATCATTATATTTTACTCACACATGTTTTTTTTATAGTTTCCCATGGACCATACAATTTTCTAAAATAGAAAAGGTTTGAAGAAAAGAAATGTTAATAAATCATGAATATAGAATTTATTATCATGAAAAAATAATTTCTATTGTTTAATATTATGGGATTACTATTTTTATTATTTTTTAAATGATGGATATAAGATCAGGTGCATTCATCCTTTTAAATCCTTTAAAAATTAATTAATATTTTTTGATATAATGGATAATGATTTTTATAGTGTTTCTGTTAAACAAAATCATATCCCCTTGGATTTTCCGAATGGGTGTCAAATAAGGCATCTTTGTCACACATCGGGTAATGATTGAGTTATTACCAATTCTACTATTTGTATGGTTACTACCCCAAAGTACAAATGTTTAAAAACCACATCTATTTGAAATATCTATATAGGAACTTTATTGCTAAAAAATGTACTCATACACATTACCTATAATGACCCAAACATTCATTAATAGAAATCCCTCTTGATCTAATTAAATGTCTCTTTATGTAAAATGTTTATATAAATTGTCAACTTCATTGGTTTTATGTTTTCAGATTTTAAAATACTGTTAATAATTGTGACCATTGCTAATCTAGTCGTCGAATAGTGATCACATGATTAGTATAAATATAGGCTTTAACAAATCCAATTTACTCAGAAAAGGAAGCGATGGACTCATCTTGTAGAAGTGCCCCATATGAATCCCAATTGTCAGATCTTGGAAAAGAGGTTACATCTTTGGTCTTTGCTCTTGACCAATCCCAAGCTGAGCTTAAATATGTTAAGCTCAAGTGGGACTGCCTACGAGAGAAGTGGATGTTGATAGACATTACCACCCGAGCAATGTTATCTGAGCCACCCCAAGAGTCTTTCACCATCGTACACCTTACTCTTCTATCTTATGCAGGTGTTATAAGGGGTTATGTAACAAGAAATTAGAATGATGGTTATGTACATTATTTTTTTATGTAATAATAAATATACTTTCATTATATTATTGTTACTTTATAAATATATGTTAAAGCCCAAATTGTATTTTTAGTTGATGTTGAACTATGAAATCTATTTTGATGAATTAATGTAATTTTCAATTAAATAATATTTTAATAAAATATTATTATTGAAATAATTATTATTAAATATAAATGATCATATAATTTAATGAATGCAATTGTAATTTTTATTAAGGTTTGAAAACTGTTTTTGTCAATACCCATGAATTTTCTGTAAATGTCAGTTTTTATTTTAAATGTAAAAATTCAAATATTTATAAATTCATTTAGATAAAATGAATATTATTTTTGGAATCAGGACATCAAAATTATCCAATTGTGAATTTTTCATAATTTTCTGAGATAGTCGTATTTTTGGGTAAGAATTAAATGCTGTTTAAATATAAAATATGTTTTATGACATCATAATGACCCAATAGTGAAGTAATAAAATACTATAAAGTTTATCTTCGTCCAGTATATGTTTTACCATCAAAATAATATGATTTTGGGTTTGTTTTATTTATTTACAAAGCTTTAGTGGACCCTTCAATTCTTATTAAACATTTTGTCTTTTTAAATTGTTTTCCTTGGGAGTGTGACTCGCCACTACATAATAAACCCCATTATTTTAAGATTTTACGACTTTGGACTTATAAAATATTTTTTTCCACTCCCCTTTCTCAAAAACCACGGTCTGGTTTGTGGTTTGGATTAGTTTAATGTGAGGTGTCCCAAACCTAAATAATAAATAATTCCCTCTACTTTCCTATATAATCCCACCCAAGCTCCCACTCCATCCTCACTCAAAGCCTTTTGAGTACCTCAAACCTCTTCCCTACTCTCTATAGAATCCTCCCAAGGTGCCCCAAGCTCCCAAAAATCCTCTATCAAGCCTCTCTCAAGCCTTTGGAAGCACACTTCAAAGTAAGGGTTTTTCTTCCTTTCTCATTTTTGTCCAATTTTCTTAATGTTATTATGACCTTTTAATTTAAATTATAAATGTTCGGGTATTGTTTCACACCTCCCCCATAATTCCCTCTTTACGTTTCAATTATGATAGACCCCTTTCTCTCTCAATAAATTCCTCCCATGTACACCTGTTACTATGCAGAAATTCCGAAAGGAATTTATCTCTCCTCACTTACATTCAAAAAATTCTATTGTTTCATGAATCTAAATTCCATTTAAATTGTTGGGAAATGTATCTATATGACCCCCATACCTTCAACTTCATGTACATATGATGAGATATCCCTTTTTCTCTCATCAACCATTTTTATGAATTCTTACGTCACGCTGTTACACTGCCGAAATTGCACTGATTTTCCAAGCCAATGTCGTTGTGTAGTGAATACCATGCCCATTTCTCTATCAAGGGAATTCACCTTTATGCACATTTACTTATTTATTATAACATTTCATGTATTAATTCCACATTACTTTGTCTTTGTAGAGACCAGAAGCTTAACGTACATGGACATTACATTACTTTTGCGGAATACTTAATACATAACAAAAAGACACACACAAGGACCGTAATAGTTTAGTGTCTTTGGAAACTCGGAACGTAATCTTCTAATCGTGGTAAAAGATCTTCAAAATCTCCCATAAAGATCTTCTTCTTTTTCCTACCTAAAACCTTTATTTATATCCTGGGGAAAAGAAAACATAAATGGGTGAGCTCAAATGCTCAGTAAGGGCAAAAAAAAGAAATATCAATCACATCATATTCATAAGAACATATCTTGTGGAAATCATAACCTGCAAAAGAGATCATAATTTCATAACATGGGATAAATCATAGTAGTGAAATATAATCCCAATAATCATATCTTAAAACATGAAACTTTGTGGCATACACACATAATCATAGAGAATCATTTCTTGTTAGTCAAGACTCATGTCCAAGACTATCTTAGTGGACAAAGTCCCTTTCTGAACCGAGTCACCCTCGTTTCAGTCCTGTTTCACTGAACCAGTATAACCTACCGTTCAAGCCATGTCTATCTCATGAGATATAAAAACTTTACCCAATGCATTGGAGGGAGATATAGGTCCCACCCATCTCATAATGATACCATTCTTATGTGTGCCACAAAATCTTAAAACATACATCATTGCATAACCCATGTAATAAAAATGGGAATCTTAAACATCATGACATCATAAAACAATTCATATAAGATAAAGGAATTCATAAAAAATATTTCCATCACAACATAATCAAATCCATGTAATAATAGGGATAGAAACATAACCCTTTATTATCTTAGATGGAAAATAATTTTGATAAAACACTTGAACTCCATTCTTGAGGAAAATATCATTTCTACTTCAAAAACACTTTTCATTTCTTAACATGTCAAAAAATTATAACTAAAAGAAGTTGATTAAAAATAAACTTGAAAACTTGTAAAGGAAGATTCTTGGAAATAATGTTTTAAAAATCCATTCATTCCGTATAAGTTAAAAAAACATTCTTCGTACTTTTGTCGGAAAAGTCAAAAAATACCTCGTACGAAAAACGAAAAAAGATTCCTTTTATATCTTTTACTAAAAACCCACCGAAGGGTAAAATTGGATTTAAACAATTGTAGGTTAATGGAAATAATATTACATATTGAGGAAACATGGATGTGGATGATAAAATACACCCCATTAAATACCAAGGTATAAACAATCTCAGATAAAAATGAGATTGTGATATTTCCCTTACCTTATGTACAATATGCTTTGTACGTATCAGAACCTCCTGTATAATGATTTAAATAATGTCATTAACTTATTAAATAATCATATTCATTGTTATGATATCATATATGGTTCAATTATGACTTTATATTACCCGTTCTTTTCTAAATTCCATGTTAAAGAAGCGTTTTGGGTAAAATCGTTTCATTTATCGTAGGTGTTTGGACTTGTTGTTCTTGACATTATTATTAATTATATCATGATTTACTTACTTCCAGAATATAAAACATGATTTATATATCATATATATTCAGTATATATATATATATTAGATAGATAAATGAAATGAAACACACCGTTCATGGAGACGGTAGTCCGTAAGTACGCATGAACGCTGTTTTCCTTTCCTTATTGTCTTGAATGGAAGTAAGTAGATGACATAAATATATATATACATAAATCCAGTAGATTTAGAATCTCATATATTTCATTATTATTCATTATATATACTTTATAATCATTCATGAATGGTTAATGTGGAGAATGAATCTCATCGCGTCGTGGAGACGGTAGTCCGTACGTACGCACGAGCGATGATATCGTTCTCATGATCGTGGAACTATATTGGAGTGTATGTATACTATTTCAGAATCAATATAACTTTAAAATAATAATATATAGTTATTATTTACACCGTTATACACATCCAATTAAGGTGGTGGTGGAAAATAGATTTCACCACGGCGTGGAGACGGTATTCTGTACGTACGCATGCGCGGTGATTTCATTTTCTGTAGGATAGATATATGGTGAAATAGGATTGTTTAATAATTATAATAACATATCAGTATATGAGTGATACTGATGTTATTACTTAATAATGAAACAACCTAAGAAGAAGAAGTGGAAGAAGAAATAACGGTGAAAGAATCGGTAACAGAAATTACCTCTTCTTTGAAGCGCCTCTTTGAGACCTCCACTTAGGGCACTAAAATTGGTCTTTGAGGAAGACCAGAACCTCTAGAATGTTTCTAGGGAAGTGGAGAAGAGAATTTTTCAGGGGTTGGCCGAGATTGAAGGCTCAAAGTTGTGTGAGGAAGAGAGGGAGGAGGTGCCCTTTTATAAGGGAGGAGAAGGGCACCTTTGGAATAACAAAAAATATTATTTTATTATAAAGTAAAGTTCGGTTTTAAATAGCTCCAAATTGATTTATTTAGAGGCTAAGGTGAGGATTGTTTGAAAGCCTCTCATCCAATATAATTTAGAAAAGTTTAGGTTCCTATTTTAACCTTATCATTTAGATTTAACATTAAGTTAAATAATTTTACTTTTACCGTGTCTTCTTGTGTTCTTACACTATAAGGTTAATAAACTTACTATAAGAAGCCAAACGAACCCCAAGTTGTTTATTATTAATATATATAACTATATCTAAGTCATTTGGCCAAACCATAGATTTTTAGGAATAAAATAACAATTAATAATATAATATTTTTTTTAAAAACTATTTTATGTCAATTTTGACACTATTTAGTAATTGATTTTTGTAAAAATCATAACATAATTATAATTTCGAAAAAAGTTAATTAAATCAATAATAACATGTCATATTAACCTATAAAATTAGTTTAATTCATAAAAAGTCTTAAATTACATTTATTTTGGTATTTATAACATCAATTATGTCAATATTTTATTAATAAGATAATTACTGCATCATCTTTGTGTCAAAAATAAATTAACTTATTTGTTGTCTAAAAATTACAAATAAAATACCATTATGTAGGAAATCTTTTTAGATTTCTAATTAATATTTACAATCTAATTTATCTTATGTATAACCCTATATTAAAAATGTGTTAGTAAATAAACATTGATTTTAACTCTTTTAACTCTTCTTTGAATTAAATAATAATAAATGTCCTAATCTAATCCAAGTGGGCCTAAATGGTCATATTTTATTCCTAAGATTGTTTTTGGTCTAATTACACTTATAAAATAGAATTTGTACATGTGTTAGGGTAATAATAATATCATTTTTACCCTTAATTACCCTATTTACTTTTAACCGTGGTAAATAAAAGTAAAAAGTTAATATTCACCAAAAATTATTTTCATCTCATTGAACCACATTTTACTTACTAACATCAACCGTGTCTCTCGGATTTTTGAAATTCCACTCACAGAAGCGGTAAAATTAAGTTTTATGAAAAATTCAATTTTTTTTAACTACCACTTAGTGGTTTCACTATTCATCAAAAATTGAAAGTTTTCAGAAAAATACCAAAAATTAGGCCTAATCTATATTTGATATTATGAACTAAAAAATGATTTCTATTTTACCAAATTCAAAACATATCAGTTGCATTAATTAATTTAAAAATTCATTCCCGTCGTCAAAACAAAAGGCGTGTTTTTAAGAGATAATAACTATTAAAAGATTGACACTTGTTTATAACTGGTTTAAATGTGAAATTACATCCAATGACCAACATTGTATTAAATTGTAAAAATATATTCTAAATATACTTTAAAACCACTAAAATTAATAATTTATCACTATTAATTATTTCGATTGAAAAAGTTGTTTTTAATTAAAATTTAGTAATTTCCACTATTTATCAAAATATGAAAGTTATCCGAAAATTACCAAAATTTTACGCTAAGCTAATTTCGATATTCCGAATCCAAAAATGAGTTCCATTTTGAAAAATAAAATTTACAAAATTTCAAAAAGTGGTTATTACTATTCATAACGGCTAGTTTTAATAATATTTTAATAGCATATCATTGTTTAGTGAAACTCGGTATTGCGTACTACACACGCTATCAAGGAAGGTCGCAATTGCGTGTAATGAAAGGCAAGTCAAGGATACGTGTTGTGCAAGCTCCTTTTGGTGTAGCGTACAACACAAGACATTAATGAAATTAAAAAGAATATTTTTCATAAAATCTCAGGTTGTTACATTCTACCCCCCTTAAAATGAATTTCTCCCTCGAAATTCATCGGGGTTATAAATGGTTTACTATTCGGAAGTTTCTTTAATCGAAACCCACATCGTAAAAAGGAATACCAAAACGAATCTTTAAAAACAAAAGTATGAAACGTAACGGTTACCCAAATAAACTAATCACTGGGTTTCCACATAGGTGAAAATATGGATATAGAAGAGAAATCTAACCATCATGTTCTGATGGAGAGTGGTAGAGAATATGGCTATGGTAAATCCAGTAATCACAAATCCATAAATTTGTGACGATCTAAGGTACCATCTGATTAATCATATATAAGAGCACTAGGACAACATTTTTGGTTTTCAAGATCGTTTCCCTAAAGTTGAAGAATTTGAATTATAATAAATACTTACTTTATTTTGGTACAATCTCACTGTTGTTCGTGCCTTGAACAATTTCTACTTCATCTCTTAAATAAATCAAGTTGAATTTGTTATTCGTGAAGTGTTAGCAGATCATGTGATAGAATGACAGGTCATTCCATCTGTCACAAACAAAAGGTTAGAAAAAGTTATTAAATATACATAAGTCATTCTATAGTGAGATTAATCATATATGGTTCCTAAAATGGACTTATACTTCATATATCATACTGATTAATATAATAAAACTAGTTTCTACTAAACAGGGACTTCCTGTAGGCCAGTGGTAGTCGATAAAGGCCAGTCGCACTTCGGTTGTGGGTTCGATTCCCATAGCCTTGTCCGACGCGATGGGCTGTCGCCCGTCCTGCAGGTTTTCCTTTTTCTAAAACTACATTACTATAACATCACATAAATAATATCAAAAGTTCTATCCTTAAACATTACTAACTTATGTCCAACATAATCCATTACAATCTTTAGGCTTATCTAAAATACTTCGTTCCAAGCTCATAGTATAGAGAAAATGATCACGTGAATGCCATCATTTATCCCTCATATATCTTGTTCGTCACATTCCAGTCATGTGAATAACATAATCATGTAATCTATTGAAAAATGAATACCCATTGAATCTTAGTGAAAACATGAGTGCTGTCAAAAGATAACTCTTTCCACATACCAAAATCCTCAAAATTCTATATACTCAAACCATGATATAACCTTCTACTTATATCAGTCATGAGCTCATGAATACTATCAAACATTTAATTTTCTCCTTATCCCTTCATTATGCGCATATCATCTACATTCCAAAAATATCTGAATAACCTTTCATGGATACTGGTACCATTAATCATACACTTTCAAAACTCAAGGAAAAACAACAGTGTAACAATCCTTAGATTTCTCTTTATTCCATAGTACTATGAGATTACTTATACAACATTACACATGATAAACATGTAATCATTCCACTACATTCTTAAACCATTGATCGAGCTTCAACATTTCTTTCATCTCACATATCATTTGTAGTCTCTTCATCATCATCAACATAAATACTACCCATATGACCATACTGATTCTCTTCAGGAGACTTTCCCTTAGGGAATTGGTTTGCATAATGCCCGTACATTCCACATTTAAAACATTTAACCATTGTTGACGTCGTAGCAATACCATTATCCTCATCCCTGGTGTTAACTGAACCTTTTCCTTTGCACTTACTGGCTTTGTGTCCTTCTTTTCCACACCCAAAGAATCTTCCAGTTCCTTTGAAACATTCTCCTTGATGCCTCTTCCCACATGATTTACATAGGTGAAATTGAACTTTCTTTCCTCTATGATCATCATGAAACTCCATCTTTCTCTTATTAGCCGAGTCAGGAAACTTACCAAATTTTACTTTATTGATCATTTTATGAGATTTCTGATTCGGCATAATAATGATGTTTGGACTTCTAAATCCCATTTCATTTGGTTTCTCATGAAGAATATCATTCCATTGTCCATCATATCCTCCATTATCGTGAATGATCTTGTTTCCATCCATTTTCTAAAACCCAAAAAGAATAGTGTGATAGGCAAAAATCATAATAAAGGGGAAGTAACTTCAATATCTAACATCTTTGGTTTAATCTAATATCATTACCATAGTTCTATGACTATATCCTATACGTATACTTATCCTTAGGGACATCCCTAGATATACCTTAGAAATATCTCTAGGGATCTCACTAACGTTTTCGCATCCTAGTTTCCAAAGGTTGACTAAACCTTTCCTCTGATACCAACTGTAGAGACCCGAAGCTTAACGTACATGGACATTACATTACTTTTGCGGAATACTTAATACATAACAAAAACACTCACACAAGGACCGTAATAGTTTAGTGTCTTTGGAAACTCGGAACGTAATCTTCTAATCATGGTGAAAGATCTTCAACATCTCCCATAAAGATCTTCTTTTTTTTCTTACCTAAAACTTTTCTTTATATCCTGGGGAAAAGAAAACATAAAAGGGTGAGCTCAAATGCTCATTAAGGGCAAACAAAAGAAATATCAATCACATCATATTCATAAGAACATATCTTTTGGAAATCTTAACCTGCAAAAGAGATCATAATTTCATATCATGGGATAAATCATAGTAGTGAAATGTAACCCCAATAATCATATCTTAAAACATGAAACTTTGTGGCATACACACATAATCATAGATAATCATTTCTTGTTAGTCAAGACTCATTTCCAAGACTATCTTAGTGGACAAAGTCCCTTTCTGAACCGAGTCACCCTCGTTTCAGTCCTGTTTCACTGAACCAGTATAACCTACCGTTCCAGCCATGTCTATCTCATGAGATATAAAATCTTTACCCAATGCATTGAAGGGAGATATAGGTCCCACCCATCTCATAATGATACCATTCTTATGTGTGCCACAAAATCTTAAAACATACATCATTGCATAACCCATGTAATAAAAATGGGAATCTTAAACATCATGACATCATAAAACAATTCATATAAGATAAAGGAATTCATAAAAAATATTTCCATCACAACATAATCAAATCCATGTAATAATAGGGAAAGAAACAGAACCCTTTATTATCTTAGATGGAAAATAATTTTGATAAAACACCTGAACTCCATTCTTGAGGAAAATATCCTTTCTACTTCAAAAACACTTTTCATTTCTTAACATGTCATAAAATTATAACTAAAAGAAGTTGATTAAAAATAAACTTGAAAAATTGTAAAGGAATCTTCTTGGAAAATAATGTTTTAAAAATCCATTCATGCCGTATAAGTTAAAAAAACATTCTTTGTACTTTTGTCAGAAAAGTCAAAAAATACCTTGTACGAAAAACGAAAAAAGATTCCTTTTATATCTTTTACTAAAAACTCACCGAAGGGTAAAATTGGATTTAAAAAATTGTAGGTGAATGGAAATAATATTACATATTGAGGAAATATTTATGTGGATGATAAAATAAACCCCAGTAAATACCAAAGTATAAACAATCTCGGATAAAAATGAGATTGTGATATTTCCCTTACTTTATGTCCGATATGCTTTGTACGTATCTGAACCTCCTGTATAATGATTTAAATAATGTCATTAACTTATTATATAATCATATTCATTGTTATGATATCATATATGGTTCAATTATGACTTTATATTACCCGTTCTTTTGTAAATTCCATGTTAAAGAAGCGTTTTGGGTAAAATCGTTTCATTTATCGTAGGTGTTTGGACTTGTTGTTCTTGACATTATTATTACTTATATCATGATTTACTTACTTCCATAATATAAAACATGATTTATATATCATATATATTCAGTATATATATATATTAGATAGATAAATGAAATGAAACACACTGTTCATGGAGACGGTAGTCCGTACGTACGCATGAACGCTGTTTTCCTTTCCTTATTGTCTTGAATGGAAGTAAGTAGATGACATACATATATATATATATATACATAAATCCAGTAGATTTAACATCTCATATATTTCATTATTATTCATTATATATACTTTATAATCATTCATGAATGGTTAATGTGGATAATGAATCTCATCGCGTCGTGGAGACGGTAGTCCGTACGTACGCACCAGCGATGATATCGTTCTCATGATCGTGGAACTGTATTGGAGTGTATGTATACTATTTCAGAATAAATATCACTTTAAAATAATAATATATAGTTATTATTTACACCATTATACCCATCCAAGTAAGGTGGTGGTGGAAAATAGATTTCACCACGGCGTGGAGACGGTATTCCGTACGTACACACGCACGGTGATTTCATTTTCCGTAGGATGGATATATGGTGAAATAGGATTGTTTCATACTTATAATAACATATCTGTATATGAGTGATACTAATGTTATTACTTCATAATGAAACAACCTAAGAATAAGAAGTGGAAGAAGAAATAACGGTGAAAGAATCGGTAACGGAAATTACCTCTTCTTTGAAGCGCCTCTTTGAGACCTCCTCTTAGGGCACTAAAATTGGTCTTTGAGGAAGACCAGAACCTCTAGGATGTTTCTAGGGAAGTGGAGAAGAGAATTTGTCACGGTTTGGCCGAGCTTGAAGGCTCAAAGTTGTGTGAGGAAGAGAGGGAGGAGGTGCCCTTTTATAAGGGAGGAGAAGGGCACCTTTGGAATAACTAAAAATATTATTTTATTATAAAGTCAAGTTCGGTTTTAAATAGCTCCAAATTGATTTATTTAGAGGATAAGGTGGGGATGGGTTGAAATCCTCAAATAAAATAGAATTTAGACAAGTTTAGGTTCCTATTTTAACCTTATCATTTAGATTTAACATTAAGTTAAATAATTTTACTTTTACCGTGTCTTCTTGTGTTCTTACACTATAAGTTTAATAAACTTACTATAAGAAGCCAAAAGAACCCCAAGTTGTTTATTATTAATATATATAACTATATCTAAGTCATTTGGCTGAACCTTAGATTTTTAGGAATAAAATAACAATTAATAATATAATATTTGTTTTAAAAACTATTTTATGTCAATTTTGACACTATTTAGTAATTGATTTTTGTGAAAATCATAACATAATTATAATTTCGAAAAAAGTTAATTAAATCAATACTAACATGTCATATTAACCTATAAAATTAGTTTAATTCATAAAAAGTCTTAAATTAAATTTATTTTGGTATTTATAACATCAATTATGTCAATATTTTATTAATAAGATAATTACTTCATCATATTTGTGTCATAAATAAATTAAATTATTTGTTGTCTAAAAATTACAAATAAAATACCATTATCTAGGAAATCGTTTTAGCTTTCTAATGAATATTTACAATCTAATTTATCTTATGTATAACCCTATATTACAAATGTGTTAGTAAATAAACTTTGATTTTAACTCTTTTAACTCTTCTTTGAATTAAATAATAATAAATGTCCTAATCTAATCCAAGTGGGCCTAAATGGTCATATTTTATTCCTAAGCTTGTTTTTGGTCGAATTAAACTTATACAATAGAATTTGGACATGTGTTAGGGTAATAATAATATCATTTTTACCCTTAATTACCCTATTTACTTTTAACCGTGGTAAATAAAAGTAAAAAGTTACTATTTACCAAAAATTATTTTCATCTCATTGAACCACATTTTACTTCCTGACATCAACCGTGTCTCTCGGATTTGTGAAATTCCACTCACAGAAGCGGTAAATTTAAGTTTTATGAAAAAATCAATTTTTTTAACTACCACTTAGTGGTTTCACTATTCATCAAAAATTGAAAGTTTTCAGAAAAATACCAAAAATTAGGCCTAAGATATATTTGATATTATGAACTCAAAAATGATTTATATTTTACCAAATTCAAAACATATCAGTTGCATTAATTAATTTAAAAATTAATTCCCGTCGTCAAAACAAAAGGCGTGTTTTTAAGAGATAATAACTATCAAAAGATTGACACTTGTTTATAACTGGTTTAAATGTGAAATTACATCCAATGACCAACATTGTATTAAATTGTAAAAATATATTCTAAATATACTTTAAAACCACTAAAATTAATAATTTATCACTATTAATTATTTCGATTGAAAAATTTGTTTTTAATTAAAATTTAGTAATTTCCACTATTCATCAAAATATGAAAGTTATCCGAAAATTACCAAAATTTCACCCTAAGCTAATTTTGATATTCCGAATCCAAAAATGAAGTCCATTTTGAAAAATAAAATTTACAAAATTTCAAAAACTGGTTATTACTATTCATAACGGCTAGTTTTAATAATATTTTAATAGCATATCGTTGCTTAGTGAAACTCGGTATTGCGTACTACACACGCTATCAAGGAAGGTCGCGATTGTGTGTAATGAAAGGCAAGTCAAGGATACGTGTTGTGCAAGCTCCTTTTGGTGTAGCGTACAACACAAGACTTTAATGAAATTAAAAAGAATATTTTTCATAAAATCCCAGGTTGTTACATTCTACCCCCTTAAAATGAATTTCGCCCTCGAAATTCGTCGAGGTTATAAATGGTTTACTATTCGAAAGTTTCTTTAATCGAAACCCACATCATAAAAAGGAATACCAAAACCAATCTTTTAAAACAAAAGTATGAAACGTAACGGTTACCCAAATAAACTAATCACTGGGTTTCCACATAGGTGAAAATATGGATATAGAAGGGAAATCTAACCATCATGTTCTGATGGAGAGTGGTAGAGAATATGGCTATGGTAAAGCCAGTAATCACAAATCCATAAATTTGTGACGATCTAAGGTACCATCTGATTAATCAGATATAAGAGCACTAGGACAACATTTTTGGTTTTCAAGATCATTTCCCTAAAGTTGAAAATTTTGAATTATAATAAATACTTACTTTATTTTGGTACAATCTCACTGTTGTTCGTGCCTTGAACAATTTCCACTTCATCTCTTAAATAAATCAAGTTGAATTTGTTATTCGTGAAGTGTTAGCAGATCATGTTATAGAATGACGGGCCATTCCATCTGTCTCAAACAAAAGGTTAGAAAAAGTTATTAAATATACATAAGTCATTCTATAGTGATATTAATCATATATGGTTCCTAAAATGGACGTATACTTCATATATCATACTTCTTAATATAATAAAACTAGTTTCTACTAAACAGGGACTTCCTGTAGGCCAGTGGTAGGCGATAAAGGCTAGTCGCACTTCGGTTGTGGGTTCGATTCCCATAGCCTTGTCCGACGCGATGGGTTGTCGCACGTCCTGCAGGTTGTCCTTTTTCTAAAACTACATTACTATAACATCACATAAATAATATCAAAAGTTCTATCCTTAAACATTACTAACTTATGTCCAACATAATCCATTCCAATCTTTAGGCTTATCTAAAATACTTCTGTCCAAGCTCATAGTATAGAGAAAATGATCACGTGAATGCCATCATTTATCCCTCGTATATCTTGTTCGTCACATTCTAGTCATGTGAATACCATAACCATGTAATCTCTTGAAAAATGAATACCCATTGAATCTTAGTGAAAACATGAGTGCTGTCAAAAGATAACTCTTTCCACATACCAAAATCCTCAAAATTCTATATACTCAAACCATGATATAACATTCTCCTTATATCAGTCATGAGCTCATGAATACTATCAAACATTTAATTTTCCCCTTATCCCTTCATTATGCTCATATCATCTACATTCCAAAAATATCTGAATAACCTTTCATGGATACTGGTACCATTAATCATACACTTTCAAAACTCAAGGAAAGACAACAGTGTAACAATCCTTAGATGTCTCTTTATTCCATAGTACTATGAGATTACTTATACAACATTACACATGATAAACATGTAATCATTCCACTACATTCTTAAACCATTGATCGAGCTTCAACAATTATTTCATCTCACATATCATTTGTAGTCTCTTCATCATCATCAACATAAATACTACCCATACGACCATACTGATTCTCTTCAGGAGACTTTCCCTTAGGGAATTGGTTTGCATAATGCCCGTACATTCCACATTTAGAACATTTAACCATTGTTGATGCCGTAGCAATACCATTATCCTCATCCCTGGTGTTAACTAAACCTTTTCCTTTGCACTTACTGGCTTTGTGTCCTTCTTTTCCACACCCAAAGCATCTTCCAGTTCCTTTGAAACATTATCCTTGATACCTCTTCCCACATGATTTACATAGGTGAAATTGAACTTTCTTTCCTCTATGATCATCATGAAACTCCATCTTTCTATTATTAGTCGAGTCAGGAAACTTGCCAAATTTTACTTTATTGATCATATTATGAGATTGCTGATTCGGCATAATAATGATGTTTGGACTTCTAAATCCCATTTCATTTGGTTGTTCATGAAGAATAACATTCCATTTTCCATCATATCCTCCATTATCATGAATCATCTTGTTTCCAGCCATTTTCTAAAACCCAAAAAGAATAGTGTGAGAGGCAAAAATCATAATAAAGGGGAAGTAACTTCAATATATAACATCTTTGGTTTAATCTAATATCGTTACCATAGTTCTAGGACTATATCCTATACGTATACTTGTCCTTAGGGACATCCCTAGACATACCTTAGAAATATCTCTAGGGATCTCACTAATGTTTTCGCATCCTAGTTTCCAAAGGTTGACTAAACCTTTCCTCTGATACCAACTGTAGAGACCCAAAGATTAATGTACATGGACATTACATTAATTTTGTGGAATACTTAATACATAACAAAAACACACACACAAGGACCGTAATAGTTTAGTGTCGTTGGAAACTCGGAACGTAATCTTCTAATCATGGTGAAAGTTCTTCAACATCTCCCATAAAGATCTTCTTTTTTTTCTTACCTAAAACCTTTATTTATATCCTGGGGAAAAGAAAACATAAAAGGGTGAGCTCAAATGCTCAGTAAGGGAAAACAAAAGAAATATTAATCACATCATATTCATAAGAACATATCTTTTGTAAATATTAACCTGCAAAAGAGATCATAATTTCATAACATGGGATAAATCATAGTAGTGAAATGTAATCCCAATAATCATATCTTAAAACATGAAACTTTTTGGAATACACACATAATCATAGAGAATCATTTCTTGTTAGTCAAGACTCATTTCCAAGACTATCTTAGTGGACAAAGTCACTTTCTGAATCGAGTCACCCTCGTTTCAGTCCTGTTTCACTGAACCGGTATAACCTACCGTTCCAGCCATGTCTATCTCATGAGATATAAAATCTTTAACCAATGCATTGGAGGGAGATATAGGTCCCACCCATCTCATAATGATACCATTCTTATGTGTGCCACAAAATCTTAAAACATACATCATTGCATAACCCATGTAATAAAAATGGGAATCTTAAAGATCATGACATCATAAAACAATTCATATAAGATAAAGGAATTCATAAAAAATATTTCCATCACAACATAATCAAATCCATGTAATAATAGGGATAGAAACAGAACCCTTTATTATCTTAGATGGAAAATAATTTTGATAAAACAGTTGAACTCCATTCTTGAGGAAAATATCCTTTCTACTTCAAAAACACTTTTCAATTCTTAACATGTCATAAAATTATAACTAAAAGAAGTTGATTAAAAATAAACTTGAAAACTTTTAAAGGAAGCTTCTTGGAAATAATGTTTTAAAAATCCATTCATGCCGTATAAGTTAAAAAAAACATTCTTCGTACTTTTGTCGGAAAAGTCAAAAAATACCTCGTACGAAAAACGAAAAAAGATTCCTTTTATATCTTTTACTAAAAACTCACCGAAGGGTAAAATTGGATTTAAAAAATTGTAGTTGAATGTAAATAATATTACATATTGAGGAAACATGGATGTGGATGATAAAATACACCCCTGTAAATACCAAATTATAAACAATCTCGGATAAAATTGAGATTGTGATATTTCCCTTACCTTATGTCCGATATGCTTTGTACGTATCCGAACCTCCTTTATAATGATTTAAATAATGTCATTAACTTATTAAATAATAATATTCATTGTTATGATATCATATATGGTTCAATTATGACTTTATATTACCCGTTCTTTTGTAAATTCCATGTTAAAGAAGCGTTTTGGGTAAAATCGTTTCATTTATCGTAGGTGTTTGGACTTGTTGTTCTTGACATTATTATTACTTATATCATGATTTACTTACTTCCAGAATAAAAAACATGATTTATATATCATATATATTCAGTATATATATATATATTAGATAGATAAATGAAATGAAACACACCGTTCATGGAGACGGTAGTCCGTACGTACGCATGAACGTTGTTTTCCTTTCCTTATTGTCTTGAAAGGAAGTAAGTAGATGAAATACATATATATATATATATACATAAATCCAGTTGATTTAACATCTCATATATTTCATTATTATTCATTATATATACTTTATAATCATTCATGAATGGTTAATGTGGAGAATGAATCTCATCGCGTCGTGGAGACGGTAGTCCGTACGTACGCACGAGCGATGATATCGTTCTCATGATCGTGGAACTGTATTGGAGTGTATGTATTCTATTTCAGAATCAATATCACTTTAAAATAATAATATATAGTTATTATTTACACCATTATACCCATCCAAGTAAGGTGGTGGTGGAAAATAGATTTCACCACGGCGTGGAGACGGTATTCCGTACGTACGCACGCGCGGTGATTTCATTTTCCGTAGGATGGATATATGGTGAAATAGGATTGTTTCATACTTATAATAACATATCAGTATATTAGTGATACTGATGTTATTACTTCATAATGAAACAACCTAAGAATAAGAAGTTGAAGAAGAAATAACGGTGAAAGAATCGGTAACGGAAATTACCTCTTCTTTGAAGCGCCTCTTTGATACCTCCTCTTAGGGAACTAAAATTGGTCTTTGAGGAATACCATAACCTCTAGGATGTTTCTAGGGAAGTGGATAAGAGAATTTGTCAGGGGTTGGCCGAGATTGAAGGCTCAAAGGTGTGTGAGGAAGAGAGTGAGGAGGTGCCCTTTTATAAGGGAGGAGAAGGGCACCTTTGGAATAACTAAAAATATTATTTTATTATAAAGTCAAGTTCGGTTTTAAATAGCTCCAAAATGATTTATTTCTAGGCTAAGGTGGTTATGGGTTTCAATCCTCTCATACAATAGAATTTATACAAGTTTAGGTTCCTATTTTAACCTTATCATTTAGATTTAACATTAAGTTAAATAATTTTACTTTTACCGTGTCTTCTTGTATTCTTACACTATAAGGTTAATAAACATACTATAAGAAGCCAAACTAACCCCAAGTTGTTTATTATTAATATATATAACTATATATAAGTAATTCGGCCGAACCTTAGATTTTTAGGAATAAAATAACAATTAATAATATAATATTTGTTTTAAAAACTATTTTATGTCAATTTTGACACTATTTAGTAATTGATTTTTGTGAAAATCATAACATAATTATAATTTCTAAAAACGTTAATTAAATCAATACTAACATGTCATATTAACCTAGAAAATTAGTGGAATTCATAAAAAGTCTTAAATTACCTTTATTTTGGTATTTATAACATCAATTATGTCAATATTTTATTAATAAGATAATTACTGCATCATCTTTGTGTCATAAATAATTTAAATTATTTGTTGTTTGAAAATTACAAATAAAATACCATTATGTAGGAAATATTTTTATCTTTCTAATGAATATTTACAATCAAATTTATCTTATGTATAAACCTATATTAAAAATGTGTTAGTAAATAAACTTTAATTTTAACTCTTTTAACTCTTCTTTGAATTAAATAATAATAAATGTCCTAATCTAATCCAAGTGGGCCTAAATGGTCATATTTTATTCCTAAGCTTGTTTTTGGTCGAATTACACTTATAAAATAGAATTTGGACATGTTTTAGGGTAATAATAATATCATTTTTACCCTTAATTACCCTATTTACTTTTAACTGTGGTAAATAAAAGTAAAAAGTTACTATTCACCAAAAATTATTTTCATCTCATTGAACCAAATTTTACTTACTGACATCAACCGTGTCTTTTGGATTTTTGAAATTCCACTCACAGAAGTGGTAAAATTAAGTTTAATGAAAAATTCAATTTTTTTAACTACCACTTAGTGGTTTCACTATTCATCAAAAATTGAAAGTTTTCAGAAAAATACCAAAAATTAGGCCTAAGATATATTTGATATTATGAACTCAAAAATGATTTCTATTTTACCAAATTCAAAACATATCAGTTGCATTAATTAATTTAAAAATTAATTCCCGTCGTCAAAACAAAAGGCGTGTTTTTAAGAGATAATAACTATCAAAAGATTGACACTTGTTTATAACTGGTTTAAATGTGAAATTACATAAAATGACCAACATTGTATTAAATTGTAAAAATATATTCTAAATATACTTTAAAACCACTAAAATTAATAATTTATCACTATTAATTATTTCGATTGAAAAAGTTGTTTTTAATTAAAATTTAGTAATTTCCACTATTCATCAAAATATGAAAGTTATCCGAAAATTACCAAAATTTCACCCTAAGCTAATTTCGATATTCCGAATCCAAAAATAAAGTCCATTTTGAAAAATATAATTTACAAAATTTCAAAAATTGGTTATTACTATTCATAACGGCTAGTTTTAATAATATTTTAATAGCATATCGTTGTTTAGTGAAACTCGGTATTGCGTACTACACACGCTATCAAGGAAGGTCGTGATTGCGTGTAATGAAAGGCAAGTCAAGGATACGTGTTGTGAAAGCTCCTTTTGGTGTAGCGTACAACACAAGACATTAATGAAATTAAAAAGAATATTTTTCATAAAATCTCAGGTTGTTACAGTCTTGGAATAAATAATGATTTTTTATGAATCCACGTTATATGATCCATGTGGCACACTTATGAATGAAATGAAAAGTTTAAGAAGGGTGTCCCCTTATAGTGCACCAATTCATTGGGTAAATTATAGTATCATGATACATAATGTGCAATGGGTGTTTACTCATGCTAATTCAAGTGCAATTATAGTTTACTCTCTCTTCATGTGCAATGAGGGTTTACTCATTCTCCATGTGCAATGAGCCTTGGATCATGCTAATTCCATGTTAAGTGTTGTTGCCACATTTCCATGTTATTATTATCATGATTTATCATGCCTTTATGTTTATTCTTCTCTTATGCTCTATTGATATTCCTATTTTTTAACATGTATTTTATTACTCATGTTAATCCATGATTATTCCCTTACTGTGCTTTATAGCTCTCCCTTTTCTTATGTGTGTCCTCAAGTTATCCCATGCAATGATAAGTACGAGGGAATGTAGTGGTCATCTAATGGAATTTTTCAATGAAGATATTTCATTTCATGTTTTAAGTTGTTATTTAATTATCCTAAGCCCCAAAGACACTAGACCTCTCGATATTCTATGTTGTATCAAGTGGATTTTATGTAATAAATTATGTTTAATTGTGTAATAAAAAAGCAGGGTGGTCATAGTTGGTATCAGAAGATAGGTTTAGTTATTTTTTTGATTAGGATTAGAAAACAATAATAAAGACTTAGAGACAAGGATAAGTATAATAAATACATCCCTATGTTTTGGTGAGTATTGAGTAAGTAGTTTATGAAGCAAATACATCTCTTTTGGGATATGAGCAGGTAGAGGCGGCTCTGGAACAGATGTATCCTAGGGGTAAAACCTGAAAACACCAGTTTGAGCTAAACATGAATGGGAACTAGTGCACGACAATAGGCCTTGATGAAATCTTGGTTATGAAACTCCCGGGGGATATGCTTTGGTAAATTCACAAGCTTAGTATGAACCATTATTAAGGGACAAAAAAAGGCCCTAAGAATATATGTTAGAAAGTAGATCATGGATAACATATACTGAATCCAATAGATTCATATGTTAAAGAAATAAAATTTATTTATAAGTAATCATTTTTGTACTTGGATTACCCTTTATGTGTTACCTCTAACATTCATTTTATTCCATCCAATGGCTGGTAATAGGAGGACTCAGGCTTACAACTGATGTGAAGATCAATGTGTTTACTATAGTAATGAGATACCCAATCCAATGGGAGTGGGAATCACGAACATTGTCTGGATTCTCTCTCAGCTAACTCATCATTTGAATATAAACAAGGGTCAAGAGAAATTTTCAACCCCCCCCCCCCCCATAATAATTAACAAGTTGCTATCGAGAGCTTCATGAAAAAAGGTCTCCTACTTTTAATGGATCATCTGATCCCTCAATCGATGAATAATGGATCAACTCTGTTGAAAAGATCTTATCCATCCTTCAATGTTCTGAACAAGAGAAGGTTCTCCAAGATTCTTATAGTATTGAGGGTGAAGCTGATCAGTGGTGGACATTGATCAAAAATATTAAGCCTAAGGAGGATATCGAGGCATTGGAATGGAAGGATTTATGGATGATGTTTTTTGATAAATATTTTCCATGCACCCTCTAGCTTAAGATATAAATGGAATTCCTCTCCCTCAAGAAAAAAGATGATGAATCTATTGGAGCGTATGAGGAAAACATCCCAAGGCTTGCATAATATTCTTACGACTTTGTCGTTACCCTCGAATACAAGGTTAACTGCTTCTTAGGTGGGCTAAAACCTAGCCTGTGGAAAGCGCGGGCGATCCATGACTTCGACAACTATGAGGAAGTTGTCTGATGTGCCCTCACGGTCGAAATTGAGATCAGAGAATTTCAGGGGTATCATGGGGATAAGAATCGTAAGGTGGACTTCAATGCTGGTGGTCCAATGGATAAATACAATGGTGCTAAGAAGATCCAGCACCCCACTTGCTAAAGGTGTGGAAATAAGAACCCCAGAAATTTCCTGAAGGGGATGAGGAAATGCTTTAGGTGTGGAAGAGAATGGCACCTGGATATGAACTGTCGTCAAGAAAGACCCACATCTATGACAGAGAAGAGGAACACTCCATTCTAACCTCAACCCAAGGTTAATTGCTAAAACTACAAAGAACCAGGGAATCTTTCAATTCATTTCCCTATGCCATGGGTTTTCGGAGGCAATCAACAACCTCCAATGTAGCAAGGGTGAGATTTTTTCATCACTACTAGTGAAGTGTACCCCAACAACGAAGGGGAGATAGGTATGATAGTTATTCATTCATTAATAGAGAGCATACTTTTTTATTCAAGATCTATGCATTCTTTTATATCTCTATAGTTTAGTAGAACAATCCCAAAGCCACCACAAATCATGGAAGTGAATATGTTGGTGAGTATGGAAAATGGTGAAATAATTGAATCCCATGAATATAACTCATCCCCTATCATAATCAATGGATTAATCTTCCTAGTGAACCTCGTCAAACTTCCTCTGATGGAATTTGTTGTGAATCTTGGCATGGATTGGTTTTCCTTATATAGAGCCAACATAAATTGTCGGGAGAGGGAAATCACTCTCCATGTGGATAATCGACCCTCGATACTATAAAAGTGCAAGGAGGAAGATTAATATTTGTTAGCTCCATCATCTCAAGGGTGGATACTACTTCCCTATGAGAGCACGTATCAAGATCAGATGATTGTGTCTAAGGAAGCAACCATCCTTGAAGACATTCCTATTGGAAGGGAATTTGCTGAAGTGTTTCCCAAGGAATTGTCTGGTCTTCCTCCTAGAAGAGATGCTGAATTCTAAATTGATCTTATACCTGGGGCATTTTCAATATCCAAGACTCTATATTGAATGGATTTTGTGGTGCTTGAGGAGCTGAAGAAATAACTATAGGAGAATCTGGATAAAGGGTTTATACACCCAAGTGCTTCACCATGGGTTGCACCAGTTCTCTTCATCGAGAAGAAGGATGGGTCAATGAGCCTTTGCATCGATTATCATGAGCTTAACAAAATCACAATAAAGAACAAGTATCCTCTCCCAAAAATTTATTACTTTTTTGATCAGCTACGTGGATCACAATAATTCTTCAAGGTGTATTTGTGGTCGGGATATTATCAAGTAAGGGTGAAGAAGGAAGATATCCCCAAGACTGTTTTTTGTACAAGATACAGGCACTATAAATTCATAGTAATTCCTTTAAGACTCACTAATGATCCAGTAATCTTCATGTACATGATTAATAGAGTCTCTAGAGATTACCTCAACAATTTTGTGGTAGTATTTATAGACGATATTCTGATATACTCCAAAACCAAGGAAGATCATGAGGATCATCTAAAAACTATACTAGAGACCTTGCGAAAGGGGAAGCTCTATGAAATGTACAACAAGCGTGAGTTTTGGTTGAAGGAGTTCTCATTCTTGGGCCATATCATCACAAGCAATGATATATCTATGGATCCCTCTAAAATATATGTAATTGAGGGATGTCTGAATCCAACATCGGTAATGAATATCCATAGCTTCTTTGGATTAGCTGGATATTATCGACTATTTGTGAGAAATTTCTCATGATTTTCCAACCCTCTTACCAATATAACTCATAAGGGAGTAAAGTTTTCTTGGAGCGATGAATGTGAAGAAGCTTCAAGGTGTTGAAAAGGAGGCTTATCACTGCACTCGTGGTCACTTTACCCACAAGTGGAGAACTTTTTGTTGTATTCAGTGATGCTTCAAAGAGGGGCCTCAGATGTGTGTCGATGAAAAATGAAAAATTCATTGGCTATGATTCAAGGAAATTGAAATTTCATAAATAGAACTATCCAACACATGACCTCGAGTTGGCTATAGGGATCTTCTCTTTGAAAATTTGGTGGCATTATCTCTTTGGGGAGAAGTGTGAAATATATACGGACCACAAAGGACTCAATTATATATTCAAACAGAAATATATGAACATGTGCCAATGAAGATGGTTAGATCTGATCAAAGACTATGACTGCTCAATCAATTACCACCCTAGGAAAGTAATCAAGGTGGCAGATTCCCTATGTAGAAAGGACCCAGCGATTCTCTCATTGATGAGAATTGAAAAGGATCCAATCTTCATAGATTTGATGAATATGGACATGGGAATCATAAATAAGGGAATATCATAAATAATTTCACAAATTATTTCTCAACTATCACCTGTGTAATGGTTAAAGGATACTCAAAAGGATTATGTGGGAATTCAGGAAAATGTGGAAGCTATCAAAAAATGGAAATCCTCAGAAATTAATGTTAATGAAGAATGAATTGTGATATTTGGGAAAAGACTATGTGTTCCATCAAGTCCGGAGTTGAAGAAGAAACTTTTGGATGATGCACATAGTTAAAATTCATCTATTAACCAAGGAAACACAAAGATGTATCGAGATCTCTAAGAGAATTATTGGTGGGATAATATAAAGAAAGAGATCATTGAGTATACCTCAAAGTGCCTCATGTGTTAGCATGTAAATAAAGAGAGGAAAAAGTCTAAGGGGATGATGCAACCATTTCCCATACCATAATGGAAATGGGAGAACATCACCAAGGACTTTGTCACCAGAGTTCCAAAGACATCCAAAGGAAATAATAAAATTTGGGATGTTGTGGATTGTCTTATAAAGGCTACACACTTTATTGTTTTTAAAGAAGATTTCTCATTGGATCAACTAGCACATATATATATCAGGGAAGTGGTAAGTCTTCATGGAGTACAACTATCTATTGTGTCCGATTGAGATGAAAAATTCACCTCTATGTTTTGGAAGAGCCTTTAACGTGCTCTAAATACTGAACTAAACATCAGTACAGCCTATCATCCTCAAACTGATGGCCAATCTAAGAGGACTATCCAAACACTTGAGGACATGTTGAGAGCGTGCTAAATGGGATTTAAAGGAGGATGGGATTAAAATCTTCTTCTGGTTGAGTTATCTTATAATAATAGTTTCCACTCAATCATCCAAATGGCACCATATGAAGTCCTTTATGGGAAAATTTGAAGAACATCATCGTGTTGGGATGATGTCGGTGAGTGTAAGATGCATGGACTATAAATGGTCGAAGAAATGGGGGAGAATGTGAAAACCATTCAGAAGCATATCAAGGCAACCCAGAGTCGATAGAAGAGTTATTCATATAACCATCGATGAGACCTTTAGATTATAGGTAGAGACATGGTCTTTTTACGCATATCTCTGTGGAACAAGGGCATGAGGATTGAAAATAAAGGGAAGTTAAGTCCAAGGTACATTGGACCCTTTGAGATTCATGATCATGTCGGGGCTATGGCATATCGACTAGCACTTCCACCTACCATGGAAAATGTACATTATGTCTTTCATGTATCCCTCTTAAGGAAGTCAATACTGGACCCTTCACATGTACTCTTTTTAGAGGTAGTACAGTTAGAGGATGACCTTTCTTATGAAGAGCAACTAATGAATATCTTAGATCATAGAGAAAATGTTCTATGAAATAAGACAATGCCCCTCATCAAGGTGTTGTGGAAAAACTACATGTTTGAAGAAGAAATGCAGGAATTAGAGGAAATGATGAAGTAGAGTTACCCACATCGGTTTTAGTTTTGGAAAAAGGAACTTTCGAGGGTGAAATTTCTTAAGGGGGGGGATATTGTAACGACCGAAATGTTCATTAATGGAAATCCCTCTTGATCTAAATAAATATATCTTTATGTAAAATGTTTATATAAAATTTCAACTTCATTGGTTTTATGTTTTTGTATTTTAAAATACATTTAATAATTTTTACCATTGCTAATATAGTCGTTGAATAGTGATCACATGATTAGTGTAAATATAGGGCTTTAACAAATCCAATTTACTCAGATGAAGGAAGCGATTGCCTCATTCAGTAGACATGCCCCATACAAAGCCCATTTGTCAGAGCTAGGAAAGGAGGCTGTGTCTTTGGGCTTTGCTCTAGACCATGCCCATGCCGAGCTTGAATATGTTAAGCTCGATCAAGACTGCCTACGAGAGAAGTGGAAGTTGATAGAGATTACCACACGAGAAATGTTATCCGAGCCACCCCAAGAGTCAGTCACCATCGCACACGTTACTATTTGGTCTTATATAGGTGTTATAAGGGTTTATGTAAGAACACCTTAGAACAATGGTTATGTACATTATTTTTTTATATAATAATGAATATACTTTCATTTTATTATTGTTACCTTGTAAATAGTTTTTAAAGAACAAATATTATTTTTAGTTAATGTTCAACTAAGAAATCAATTTTGATTAAATAATAGGTTTTAAATTAAATAATATTTTAATAAAATATTATTATTAAATTACTTTTTATTAAATATAAATGATCATATAATTTTATTAATGCAATTGTAATTTTTATTAAGGTTTGAAAACTGTTTTTTTCAAAACCCATGAATTTTCGATAAATGTCGCTTTTTATTTTAAAAGTAAAAATTGAAATATTTATAAAATTATTTAGATAAAATGAATAATATTTTTAAAATCAGGACGTTGAAATTATCCAATGTTTAATTTTTCATAATTTTTTGAGACAGTCGATTTTTTAGGTTATGACATCATAATGACCTAATAGTGATTTAATAAAATACTATAAACTTTATGTTTGGACAATATATATTTTAACATTATAATAATGTTATTTTGGATTTTTTTGATTTATTTTACAAGGCTTTAGTGGACCCTTCAAGACTTATTATACATTTTGTCTTTTTAAATTGTTTTCATTGGGAGTGTGACTCACCTCAACATAAGCAACACCATTATTTTAAGAAGTTAGGACTTTGGCCTTATAAAATATAATTTTACACTCCCATTTGAAATAATCCATGGGAAAAAATCATGGGCTGGTTTTTGGTTTTGATTAGTTGAATGTGAGGTGTCCCAAACCTAAATAATAAACAATTCCCTCTCCTTTCTTATATAAACCCACCCATGCTCCCACTTCCTCCTCACTCAAAGCCTTTTTAGTTCTTCCAACTTCTTACCTCCTATCTCTAAAATCCTCCCAAGGTTCCCCAAGCTCCAAATAATCCTATATCAAGCCTCTCTCAATCCTTTTTAAGCACACTTCAAAGTAAGGGTTTTTCTTTCTTTCTCATTTTTTTCTGATTTTATTAATCTTGTAATTCCATTTTAATTTCAATTATAAATATTGTGGTATGGTTTCACACCTCCCCCATAAATCCCTATTTATTATTGATTTATGATAGACCCATATCTCTACCAATAAATTCCTCCCATGTACACCTGTTACTATGCCAAAATTTCGAAAGGAATTTATCTCTCCTCCTTACATTAAAGAAAATATTTCATATCATGAATCTAAATACCATTAAAATTGTTGGGAAATGTATATATATGTCCCCCTTACTATCAATTTCATCTACATATTATTAGACACACATTTCTCTCTCATCAAACTTTTTTATGAATTCTTATGTCAGGTCGTTACGCTGCTGAAATTGCACCGATTTTCCAATCCAATGTCATTGTGTAGAAAATACCATGCCCATTTCTCTATCAAGGGTATTCACAATTATGAACATTTACATATTGATTATAAAGTTTAATGTATTAATTTCACATTCCTTTATCATGGAATAAATAATGATGTTTTATGAATCCATATTATATGATCCATGTGTCACACTTATGCATGAAATGAAATGTTTAAGAAAGTTGCTCCCTTATAGTGCTCCAATACGTTGGGTAAAGTATAGTATCCTGATACATCATGTGAAATGGGTGTTTACACATTATAATTAAAGTGAAACATGGTTTTACTCATTATTTATGTGCAATGAGGGTTTACTCATGCTCCATGTGCAATGAGCCTTGGCTCATGCTAATTCCTTGTTAAGTGTTTTTTCCACATTTCCATGTTATGATTATCATGATTTATCATGACTTTATGTTTATGCTTATCTTGTGCTCTTTTAATATGCCTATTGTCTAACATGTATAGTATTCTTCATGTTATCCCATGATTATTCCCTTACATGGCTTTATAGCTCACCCTTTTATAATGCATATCCTCAGGTTATCCCATGCATTGCTAAGTACAAGGGAATATAGTTGTCATGTAAAGGATGTTTTCAATAAAGATGTTTAATTTCATGTTTTAAGTTGTTATTTAATGATACTAATCCCCAAATACACTAGACCTTTCATTCTTCTGTGTTGTATCAATTGAATTTTATGTAATAAATTATGTTTAATTGTGTAATAAAAATAAGGGTTGTCATGTTACCAAAACATTAATATGATTCCCATAAAATTGAAACATATCCCTAGGGGTTGAAATATTGTATTCTAAAATTAATTATCAAATTAACTAAAAACATGATTTCGTACATCACTTGTAAATTATAAAAAAATAGTTATTTAATTCATTCTTCGTATACTTATTAAATCAATCATGTAGTACTTAGATCATCTATTCAACTATGTATATATATCAACGAAAGGGTTGATCAAAAAGACCAGTATGTTGTGGAATAACATTAGATGAATAGGAGACATGAATCAATAATTCATAGGTAAGAAAAATCATCATCATATATAAGTGTATAATCATCATAATAATTCTCATTGAAACCATTGAAAAATGAATTGATTTTTAATATTCATAATAATTAATGATAATAATTAATTTGTCAAATACCATAAATAGTGGTGAATAATCATAACATCCTTTTCATTCATAACATATGCTCATGAATCATAAAATATTAACTATGATAAAATATATAATGATATTCATGAATAGTGTACACAGTATCAGGAGATATATTACATTACATAATTCCGTATAGGGATATATAATTTATGTCACACTAATCATAATTGAAAATGTCCATAATCATTCATTCCATATAGAATGGAAACGTATATCAATTATAGTCATGGAAAAAACAATTGAATGAAATCAGTTTTATATGTATTCCATATATCATACATCATAGAATAATCATTAAGTATTAAAAATAATAAGTGATATATTATTTTGGAATAAATAATAATTTTTCATTAAGAAGAAACAACTCAATAGGATTTAAATACATGGCTCGTAGTAAAATAATTTAATTTATTAAAATACCTTAAATAGGATTTGAAATCATTTAAGAAAACTATAATGATCTATACACAAATAAATAAAAGTAATTTAATTTTGAAACTATATTTCAAAGACGTTATATATATATCCATACTAAAAATAATGTGAAATATGTGATAGCCCAAAATAAGTAGTTTAGTTAATGATTCCCCTTACCTTAAACCTTTATTTAATTAATCTCTTTTACAACACATGTTTAATAAAATTATGTTTATTAACACATGTAAAAAAGTGAATTGTGTTAATTTTTAATATATTGAATGACTTTAATACTTGGATAATATTTGTTAATTCGCATTGTTAATAGTGGAATGCCTTTGTAACATATTTTCCTTAAAATTACCCTTCTTTGAATGATTTAATTATTTTTCATTATCTCTCATTATACATTATTAAAACTAATTAAATAATATTATAAATACATACCTTTATACATACATGTATAAATATATATATATATATAATAACTAATTTATTATAACAACCCATAATTTTTTTCATAATTAGAGAGTTGGAAACGTCCTTGTGTGCAGTTCACCAACTCTTAACCAGACATTGTACAAAGAGTAGATGTGACATATATAACATTTTATTATATGATAATTAATATTTTTATAGTATATTAAAATTATAAATAACATATAAATATACTATTTAATTTTTTTATAAGTTTTGGATTATAATAGAAATAGTGGATAAAGAATTAGAAAAGGAAAACATAATATAATGATGAAAGGGGATTAAATCTTTCATGAATTTTTTTTATATAGAGTAAAACATATTTAAATAATTATGTTTAATTAATAATGAATTTATCAAATGATGATAATAGGATTATTAGATTGTACTTGAGTATAGATTTGGATTTGTTCAGTGGAAGTGAAGTGTTTCCCCAGTTTGAGGGAGAGGGGGTATTTTCACATGAGGGGAGGGTTTTTTTAATATAAATTATTATGTAATATCTAATTTCAAAATTAATACTTTTAATATTGTTAATTTTTACATTATGGATAACATATGATTAATATAACAATATTTTAGAACGTAAAAGTCATTATAATTATAATTTATTAGTTTAATGAAAAAGAAAAAAAGAAAATTTTTTTATTTAAAGGGAAGCTATAGAATTTCATATTTCAAAAAATAATTTTATGTTAGAAATTTAATTTCATTGATAATTTATGTTAATAATAATATTTTTTGAAATGTAAAAAATTTTTGAAATGAAAATGGAATTGATTCATAATTTATGAAGACATTTAAAAATATTGGATACAAACAAAACTTGTTTTTAAATATTGGAATAAAAATTAGTGTATTTTTTAAAATTACCAAAAAAACACCCATATATAATTTCAACAAGATGAAGCTAAAATTGAAATACATTTTTTGAAAATCACTTTCTATCATAGATAAATTTTATAAAAATAAATATTATAGATTTGAAGAAATACTTTAAAATAACTTTTATTAAATAAATTATTATAAATTTATAGTTTTTTTAATATTGGTATATTTTTTATGGAGTTAAAAATATTTTATTTTGTAAAATTAGTCATTGTAAATATTTTTTATATTAAAATAATTTATTTTTAGTTAAAATTACTATTCCAAAGGTCATATTATCATTCCCAAAGGCTTGGTTACCATTTATAATGGTTTTGTCACTATTAAAATGGTCGCATTACAATTACAACCACCATATTACCCCATAAAAATTCATACATATTACTTCATCAATCATTCCCCTCAATTACTACTAATGATCAAAAGTATTTATTTAAAAAAATTTGATTTGTCAATAAATTTTTTGTTTCATTTCTATTGTGTTTATCATGGGATCAGTAATTTTAGAAGATTGGTATGATAAAAAATTTCTCATTCTAATTTTTCTATTTTCTATTTTTTTACAGTGTAAACATTTTCATTTTCATTTTGTTAGTTTTTTAATAATGTGACAATAACCATTAGTGAAATAATGTGTTTTTAATTTTTCTTTTTATAGTATGTGTGTTTTAAAATACAATAGTATAACACACATATATAAATAATAAAATATTATTTATAAATAATGGGTTTCCAAATATCCACCAACAACTATCATGTTTTCATCATGATAAACACCTTTAAAATATTACCATGGATAGGGCCATCATAATAGAGGATTTCAACTGATCAAACATTGTTTTTTCAATTAACACTCACCAAGAGGTGTTTCATAAAAGACAAAAATGGATGTCATGGGGAACCAAAAAATGTGGAGGAAAATCATTACCAATTAAAACTAAAATCATAGAATAAAGAGAAAAATAATAACTATACAAAACATAAAAGTAGGAAAATTGTAATATTGAATAGTTCAAAAAGAATGATCATCTTATTATATAACCTTCCTTCAATAAATATCTTTATTAACAAACCCCATACATTAATAAATAATTAAACATATTCAGGAATCCCAAAATGACCATAGAACATCCAAAATTCTCTTATTATTTTATAAAGATTATGATAAACCATCTCTTGTGATTCACCACTACAAAATGAACAATATTATGATAAAAAATGAAAATTAATAGTTTATGAAACCAAAAATAAATTCTCAATTGGTAAAATGGGAATCAAGACTCTAAAATAAAATATAGATAGACCGATGAATAAAAGACATGAATGAGATCCCCAGATAACAATTTAGTCTCCAAAAAAAATTATTGCTTGAAAAAGGAGAGATTATGATATATCTTATACATAATATTTATTCTATAAAAAACTACTCAACCTACCTTTATTTTAACTTGAAAATATATCCATAAACTATAACACCTCCAAAATATTTGTTAAATATATGCCTCATGTGGGATTAAATTACAACTTAATACACAATCCATCAATCCCCAAGAAATTGACCAGGAATGAAAAAAACAAAATGTTGTAGAAAAATAGTAAATATGATAACTTTATATTCAAATGAACCATGATATGGTACAATACAAGTTAAATTTATTTCCCCTTTAAAGGGTGATAAAAAATTAATACTCATGGAATGGATACAAAATATTAGAGTGGGTGGTAGAAAAACAATAGGAAAGATGCATGAATAACATCGACATCAAATTAAATTTATAAAACCAATTAAAAGAAAAAAATTTACCACAATAAAACCCATGATTATAATTAAGATCATCGAAACAAAAAAATTTGAACACAAAAAACATTATTGAATTTTTAGTATACAAATTTAAATGTATAGTGTAAGTGGTCCTCACAATGGAACATACTAACCATCAAGCACCACCTTAATCTACATCATGTTGTATATAGGGTTTACCAAATTGTGTAATTTTTTTATATTAGTTTTTATGTTTAGTAAATTAAATATTACAATAGAATAGATGGTATAAAATAATGATAAGACAATAATTAATGAGTTAAATTATATGACAATAAGAGGGTGTTACATAAGATTTCCTCAAAGTATTAATCTTGATTATACTATGTGTTGACATTGATCATGAAGATTTTGGATGAATATTAATAATTTGGATATAATTAAAGTATGAGATAATGTGATGATACATTTAAACATATCACATGGAGAAGAGATAATGAAATAAATGTAATTATTTATTATATTTGAATGGATGGTTATTTGTTTTATATGTAATATGATTATTGTCACGACCCATCCACCACGGCCCGTGCCATGACAACCCCAATCCCATCTTCCCTAGTCTAGGGGTTGAAAACTATCACTGAAAGGAATATTCCCTAAAACGGGAACGCATCATCTTTAAACCTGTACAGACACATGGTTTGAGAATACAACAAGAAGCAACTGTGAAGTAAACTGTTGTAGCAAAAGTGTGCTAAAAGTAAAGGGGCTGGAATACAAGAAAAAATGGAAGAGTAAAAGTACAATTGAGAAGTATAAAATAGATGAAAATGTGAAAAAAAATCTCTTGGGTTTTCCACCACAGATCCTACCTAAAGGTTAGGTAAAACTCACGATCAGTAGTCCATCAATTGTGTCACACCAAATAGTCCACCCTGGACCCTACCTGAAGGGTAGGTACATATATTCTCCTCAGAACTCCATGTTTGTTAGTCTCCTCTGCGTACCACCAAGGCCTGGCACCCTTAGAACTCAGCCCAGCTTCTCGTCGTCTTCACAAGATACAATAGGGTGCGTGCGAAGCCCATATAGGGGTGAGTATAACAATACTCAGTAGGGAACCCAAGACCATGAAGTTATCATAGAGTTCCACAAAGAAAAACCACATTATAACACCATGAATGTAGATTACCGCATAGGTAAAGTATCAAATAGCATACCCTCAATCAAAAGCACAAGGTAATGACTGCTCACACCAGGATTTATTCTAAGGTTAGTAACAAGTAACATCCCCAGTCACAACGTCAAATGCCTCGGATGCTAGATAAATCCCCCTATATCGATTAAAGTGGGCATATTGGGTCACTCTGAGTATCTTCCCACTAACCTTGAACTGTTGAGGTACTACTCCTTATCGCGTACTGTGGGTCTGCTAGGTCCCACAGAGCCACCCACCCCCATCGTGGTCTGCTAAGGTACTCCTCCCCATCGAGTATCGCGGCTGCTCCCCACAGTGGCCTACCAGGTCACACAAGAACCACCCACCAAATCATGGTCTGCTAAGGTAGTCCTCTCCATCACATACCACAGCCTTCGAGTCACTCCAAGTCAAAAAGTTAGTAGCTGTTAGGTCTCAGCCAATCGGAGGGTTCCGTATGTAGTGTGCTTGGTAGAACCGATCCCCAAGCCATCACTCACATCTCAACCAACACGAAGTCTCACAAAGAAGTAACCCAATGATTTTCCATGTTATAAGGGTTCCAATTCAATATAAATCACATCAATTGGATGCCCGGTTTGTGCATTATTGGTATTTCAGTGTCGAGGGTCCAGTTGGATTCGGGTGCGATCCAACCCGACGAACTCCAAGTTTCTTTAAAACTCTAATGGAGTATGTAAAAAGGAAAATCTCAATCCAAGAGTCCCAACACCATATATGATTCATAAAATGGGCATTGAGTTCTCAAGATAAGGCCCTTTGAGTGTTTTTGGGAATAGTTGGGCCCCGGGTCTAATCTGACCCGGTCGGACCGACCGGGTGAGACCCAGTCTGGGCTGGGCCGAGGTGAACTTGGACCGCTAGGCTAATTTCTGGTCTGGCCCTCAAGAGGAGTGGCCCGGCCCATGTGGGGCGGTAGCCCAGCCCGGAGTAGTGGCTCGGTCAGAGGGCGGCAGCCCGGTCTGAGAGCGGCGACCCGGCTTGAGGGCGGTGGCCCGTTCCCAGGGCGGCGGCCCGGTCTAAGGGCGGCAGCCTGACTCAAGTGCAGTGGCCCAGGTCGAGGGTAGTGGCCAGCTCTGAGGGCGATGGCATGGTCCGAGGGCGGTGACCCGGTTTATTCCAACAAGGGTGGGTGTAACCCCTCGGTCTCCTGGATTCTCGAATGGCCCAAAGTTCGTTCGATTGGTGAGGCGACGATGCCACAAAACCTGCAAGAGGCAGGATCAGCCTCTGTTGTGGATTTGACCACGACTATCGTTCGCTGATGGCGCAGCGGTCGTGTTTCCTCCCTTCTCTCTATTGGCCATCATGTCAGTCGCCTCATCCATTTTCTACAGCTAACGAGACGCAACATTCTTCTTGCGGCATGTGTTGGCGTGCTCGCAGTCATCCAAGGTGGCGCAAGAAGAGCAATATAACAGAGGGTTCGGGCTGAGTTCTTTAGGTATTCCCTTCCATTTTATATTTTCTACATGAGGGGGTTAAGTGTTTAATAACAATGTAATTAATCAACATGATAAACCCCAGAATATACCCCTCAACTAACCTCCCACAAAGACGAATGAATCGCGGGTCAAAACATTAGTCGGTTGACCCACATTCTTCGTGTTATTCAAGAACAGGGAAGAGGAAACCTTTCAAAAAGTGTAAACGAATTAACCCATGCATTGTTACCCTTTGGAGAGAGTCTGCGACATAAAGGCGGATCATGTTCTTCATTTCCGCAACCAGTTCCCAATGACTGCACCTGCACGTCGTGCTTCGGTTCGTGGTTCGGTGTCTCCTGTCACCTTCTTCTAGGATCAGCTCCATACTCTAAGGGTTCAGCATTGCTGCACTCCTTCAGCACATAGTTCCTTGGAAAATTTGTGTCAATACACCACTCCAATCTCCATATGTATAAGAGAGTGGAGGGTATGTAATGACGTCGGAATTTAATGGGGATTATCAATTAGTAAGCTTCCTAATTCCCCAACGACATCGTTACTTAGGGTTGGAAGGTTAGGCCATTTATTGGCTTGACACATCACTGGACCCACCCCTTTTCTTTTCCATTAGAGGATATGAAATAAAATTATAAAATAAAATTATTTCTTTTCTTTTCTTTTAAAATGTCACAAAACATTACTTTTTCTCTGCACGTAGTGCGGTAAAAGTAAAACCTCCCTTAAGCGAATCCTAGCACTGCAGACTCAATGGTTCCTTTGGATTTTTAACCTGAGGAATGGTTAAAAATATAGAAAACACCGCTCGTGCATTTAAAAAACATACCCAAAAAAAGTTCAATAAATTATTAACAGTCACCCTTGACCCATGCTGGTTGAGGTTAGGCTCTACCTAAGTGAAACACACCCCAATGAACCCAACGGTACTCTCAGATTACCAATCTGAGTTACCTTTTTAATGTTATGGATTTTTCAATAAAATAATTGTCACATAATTATTTTATTTAGGGCCAAAAACTAAATTTTAGTAGTGGCCCATGTCGGCCAATGTTATTATCTTCCTAAAGAAATCATACCCTCACTAGTTCAATGGTGGTCTCAGATTCTTAATCCGAGTTACCGTTCATGAGTTATATGCATTTGAAAATAAAAATAATTTTATGTAATTATTTTATTTATGATTATTCCATTTTCATGTTTTCTCACAAGCCGCCTACGCCGAATAAACATAAGTCGCACCTAGGGGGAACATGCCCTCCTGAGTGCAATGGTGTCCTCAGATTTCTAATCTAGGAAACTATTAAAGATTTATTCAACTTTTTTCTGGAAAACATCTTATGTTCACTATTTATTGTTTAACAAAACTTTGAGGGATCATTCCAGGAACTCCAGGACTCAGAATCATGGGCCCTTAGATTTTAAGATATCGAAATAATTCCATATCATTAAAAAAAATATAAAGAAATTCTGGGACATTACATTCTCCCCACCTTAGGTATTTTCGTCTTTGAAATCCAAAACATACACTAAAGAAAAAAATGGGGGTACTGAGCCTGAATTTGAGCCCCCCACTCCCATGTGCTCTCTTGGAGGTTCTCGTGCTACCAGTGAACGCGCATAAGAGCTATCGACCGCCCATAAAGGAACCGCTCTAGTCGATCCTCAAACTCCACCCAGAACTCTTTGAAAGTCACCCCATTATCAAAGTACAACTTTCTCTAGTTGATAACATGTGTCGGATCATGCATGCATCTCCTCAGCTGCAACACATGGAAAACAGTAAGCACCCAGTGCATTGGTCTGGAAAGAGATAGACAGTACACCACCTCACCCACTCTGCTGAGAATCTAGAAAGTTTTGGTGGGTTTTGGAGATAACTTTCCACCCCATCCCAATATCCACAAACCTCTTTGAGGTGATACCCATAGGAAGACATGGTCTCCCTCCTCCTATTTTCATAAGACTTCTACTAGCTCTGAGCAGTTTTCACTTTCTATTAAGTGAGGCATCGTGATACAAACCCTTCAACTTTGTCCTTAATCCCAGGCCATTTGAAATGCCACCAGAGGTCTTGGTACATCTTCCCCACCTCAAGATGTATCATTAAATGGGATGTATGGATCTCCCTCAACACCTCCTTCTGAAGCATCACCGGTACCAGGGTGTGTCCTCTGAAGGGGATGATATGCTCCCCACCTTCAAAAAATCCTTCAGAATATAGTCCTGAGGATATCTGAGCACATCGGGCATCACAGTCAACATCTCAAGCTATTCCCTCTCCCCTACGAATTTATAAATAATTGGGGGAGTGACAGTCATAGACTGTAGGTAGCTGCTCCATAATTATCTACAAAGGATATCTGATGCGAGACTAGATGCTCTAATGCCTCACTCTGCAGTTGTAGACCAGACCTCCTACTGAGTGAATCTGCTACCCTATTCCCCTACTTAGGAGAATATAATATCTATAGTTCATAGTCCTGGATGACTCTAGCCATCATCAACATCTTAGGTTCTGGACATTCTGTGAGAAGATATACTTGAAAATCTTGTGATCAGAGTAAATAGTAAACTGTTCTCCCATCAAGTGGCGCCACCACATCTTTATCCCAAAGACCAATACTACTAACTCTAGGACTTGGGTAGCATAGTTCTATTTTTTAGTCATTGTCTCAGCTCATAAAATATCTGCTAACACTTCTCTATCAACAGGAAAGGCTCTCCCTTTTTGTCAAAGCTGAAAAGGGTGTCACTACCCTAGATAAGTCGAGTACAAATATCTGGTAGTACCTAGACAAAGCAGATGCCCCTTTCCCTTTGGGGAGGTAATCCTGGAAACATCTATTGAAAAGATGTCCCCCTGCTCTGCCACTCCTATTTGGAACTAAAAAGTCAAAACTCCTATCGCCACGATGGTATGTCTGCCCGACTAAAGAGTGATCAGGTGCACCCTCATATGCATGAGTTTATCTTGTGATTCCTGGGTTTCCTTTTTCACCGACCGAGGAAAACCCCATTCCCACATTGTAGATAAAGCACAACCTTTTTGCCTAACACAGTCAATCTGAGAATGAACTGTGGATTCCCAGTCCATATCCAAACTAACATCCTAAGGCCTCGATGCTACCACCAAGAGGTTCCAATAAAAATTATCTCCTCATGCCTCAGATCACACTGTCATCATAAGTGTAATTATCGAGTCTCCTCCCAAAGTTATCTCCATACATGAGGGTCAATTCAATAGTTTAACTGAAAACTCAAGGTCTTGGAAAAGATTCGTGGAAGGAAGGAATGATTGGTACCTATGTCTATTGATACAACAACTAGTAGTAGACACAGACCATACCTCTAATTATTCTTGGAGTTCTTGGGTCACACTCCTTGACCGCATGGAGCTAATCCCTTCCCTTATCCTCCAACTCCCTAATCCTGGTAGGGACCACATTAAGGTGGTGGTTGTAACATGTCAAAATGTATACCACCTCATTCTTCTCTCCTGGCTCCACTTCCACATCTGTTTCCCTATAGATTCATCTGTCCATATCACTTCCTCTTCCCAAAACATTTGAGATGCCCAAGTCTCTGAGACTGGGCTCAGGTTTTTTCTTTCATACTACTAACAATCACTGGTTGTATTCACTCATCCAATGAACATTAAACAATAAATCTTCTCTATAGCACCCTAACATAAGGAGGAATGTATATAGGATTAGTACTGGCTTGGATGTCCCTAAAGATGCCCCACTCAGAGTTCCAAGCCCTGAAGCACTGATCGTACTATTTTCATCAAGTACCAAGGATGGTCAGTACACATCTATGAATACTCAGCTACCGACATGTCGTCCTGCCAAAGTTGTAGAATCTATAAGGAACTCTCATCCCTTAGATCTTTATGGAAAAATACAACATTCTCTAAAGAAGTTTCTCAAGCTTATACACAGAAAAAGTCAACTCTCCGTAAGATCAAGGTAATCAAAACACTATCATCATCATATGGAGACACATAGAAAGATCTCTACCAGGACCTCCATTTGATCGAATGGTGCCCTTGCTAGATGGAATCTTAGCCACCTCCTCAATCCAGTCCTTAGCTGCCTGTGGGTTGGGATCACCTAAAATCCTGAGGGGTATTTAATACTAAAACCTGGGAAAGGACCTAAGCCTACATTTGTCCTCTATCGGTACCGCCTGTTGTAAATATTGAACAACGGGTAGTGATATAGCTGACACACTACTCGAAGGTACTATATAGGGAAACATTTCATGTACTGAATCCTCATAACTATGCCAACCATCCTCAAGGTCACTCATTGGAAAAGACTCGAAGTTATGATCACCATCTTCTCTATGGGCGTCTCAACTAGGTAGAAAACTCTTGCCATAGCCCCCATCCAGTCCTCATCCACCTGCAGGTCTATCTCGCCTCAGAACCTATGAGGCCTCTACCACTGAAACTCTTGTAATGTTCTCAGTCGGCGTGCACCCTCTACTGGTGGGGCTGGTGGCAACGGACATCCAATGGGTAGTCATGCTTCTGGTACACCACTGAAAGGTGGCAATGCCATAAGGGGGCCCTGCACCGAGGAGTCATCACTCGGTGGTCCGTATTTGCATACTCTCTTAGGAAACCTTGATGGATGTCACGGTTAAAAGTTATACTTGGTGTGCTGACTCAATAAAATAGAAGAAATATTTTTCAAAACACTCGCAATCAGTGTTTTCATGCACTGAGTCAGAAATCAGAACTCATGGTCCTGGTTTGTGGATATGTCAGCCGCCACACCAACACTGGACTCCCCAAACTAAAAACCACACTCATAACATGTAACACTATTTCCACATAGAAAATATCAGAGTCCTAGTTATTTGGAAGAACCGAAATCCTCTGATACCACTTTTTCACAACCCATCCCCTGAGGCCCATGCCGTGACTACCCCAAACCCACCTTCCATCGGCCAGGGGTTGGAAACTAGCACTGAAAGGTGTATTCCCTAAAATGGGAAGGAATTTCCTTTAAACCTGTACAAATATACGGTCCGAGAACACAACTAGAGGCAATTGTGAAGTAAACTACTACAGGAAAAATGTGTTGAAAGTAAAGGGTCTAGAATACAAGACCAACTGGAAGAGTACAAGTATAACTAAAAAAGTATAAAATAGCTGATATGGTGAAAATAAACTCCTGGATCATCCACCAAAGATCCTACCAGAAGGGTAGGTATATCTCATGATTCGTAGTCCCTATATCGCATCACACCAAATGGTACATATTGATCTATTTCAGGATGCATCCACATAGACAGCAAGCCAGGATTCATCTTTGTGATCACGAGGATGATTCACCTAGTGATGAGGAATTAGTATAGGGACCAGTACCAGAGATATAACCCTCGAGTGTTCTACTAGTTATACCAGCACTCGGAGAGAATCAGTTACTAAAATAGCTATTAGTAGAGGATGCAGGTAGGTTGAGTCTGTTACATGAGTTCCGGTGGAAGTGAACTCCTTGGTTCAAGGGTGATAAAAAACTCCAGGAAGATGAGGATTGGATGGAGGTGGTTATGCATGTCTTTCCCCTAGTAAGGATACCTATCTATCAGATTTACGTCCTAGTTGCGAGTCTCCAATAGGGCTCAATAGGGGGATGATAGAGCATAGTGATATAGACACATGAGGAGAAGACTATCTCTTACACAATAATTTAGTGCCTCATTAAGGATGAGTTCTTTCCAATGACATTACAGTATGTGCATATACATGATCTACTGCATTTTAGTAGGTAATCCAAATAGTAGTGGAGTACTCGACATAGTTTAAGTATATTTCTCTCTACTCCATGAATATGGTGAGAGACCCATTCTTCAGGGCCCAGTCCATATAGTTGAAGATATAATAGGATATCAGGGAATCCATGATATCCCTAAAAATCACAATATATTTTGGATTAAAACAATGATCTCTTCTCTTGGAGAGATTTATGGTAGAGAAAACGCTAGTAGCGGGATATACCAGCAGGAACCAATCAGCTGAGTATTTAGTCGTAAGTAGCCAATAGCTGACATAGGGATTCATGAATATTATAATATTATGAGGACCACAAAAAGTCATGTGTTCAACAGTAAAAGGCTCCCCGGGTATATCCAGTCCGCCAAAGGACAGGTTGTGTTACTCATGTAGTAATCAGGGAAATCTGGCTAGAGATTTGCTGACCCATCATAAGATTGATTAGGATACAGTCGAGGAACTATCGAGGAAGAGGTGAAGGCAGGAAAAGGTTGGTCCTCAAGGTAGAATACATTTCAAAGGATCCATATGGGATGTAGGATATGGGAGGAGGTTCTAGGTACTACCACCAACACACCTAAGTGGTCTACCACCAGCTCCGGGAACTCGTGGATAGGGACAAGGCTAGCTTCATGCATTGGTGGCTTATATCCAAAAAAAATTATAGAATATTAGAGGTAAGATATTTTTTTTTACTGTAGATTTAGTTTTTATAGAAACAGGTTCTGATCACTCTTTTCTCTCCACAACCTTGTTTGAGACATTGAGATTCCAGTGGAACTGTCAACTTGATCCCTCACATAGAGACTCCTACAAGAGGAGATTAGATGATAAAAAAAATTTGTTGAAAGTGTGACCTTACTATAGTGGGTGAGAGTTCAATTGGGATATCTTGGTGGCAACATAGATACCTTACGACATCATTCTCAGTATGGATTGGTTAACCATATTTCATACCCTGATTGACTATTTTAGGTGAAAAAAGTGGTGTGTCTATGGAGATGGAGCTAGGCATTCATTTTTCTATGAAAAGGAAACCCATTAAGTATATGATGGACTTTAATGTAGAAGATTACAGTCGATCACCCACCAGTTGTCTAGCATGACCCTCGGTGCAGTGGATGAGACAAGTTCGTAGTTTCCTGTAGTGTTGGACGAGTACGAGGACATGTTTCTGTAAGATGTTCCAGGATTACCTCCTCATTAGGAGGTGGATTTTATCATTGATCTGTACCCTGGGATAACACAAATATCTACACCTTCATATCAGATGACTCCTGCTAAGCTTCATGAGTTAAGGGTACTGCTGGAGGATTTACTAAGGATGGGCTTCGTGAGACTAAGGGTTTCACCCTAAGCGACCTCAGTTTTGTTCTCAAAGAAGTAAAACATGATATTGGGTTTATTTGTGGAAATATTCTACCTAAAACAGGTGAAAATTAAGTAAAAGTATCCACTACTAATGATTGATGACCTCTTCGATCAACTAAATAGAGTGAGGTGGTTCACAAAGATATGCCTCAGATATGGATATCACAAGCTTCGTGTCTAAGATGAGGACATACCGAAGACAACCTTCATATTCTAGTATAGACACTATGGGTACCTAGTGATTCTATTTTTTGTGTCGAATGCCTCAAAAATGTTCATGGGACTTATGAACATAATCTTCTATACTTAATAAGACTAGTTAGTCTTGGACTTCATTGATGATATCCTAGTGTTATCAGCATCTGAGGAGGAGCATATGATTCAAATGAGGATGGTCCAAGGTATACAATGAGAGAACCATATTTATGGGATTCTCTAAAAGTGTTAGTTCAAGATTTGGGAGGTTCTCATTCAAGGACACGTCATTTCATAGTCTAGAGTTTCAGTTGATCCGGTGAATATTGAAGTAGTTCCTGCTTTGGTGCCACCCAACAGTGTTTTTGAGGTGCAAATTTATAGAGTTTTTCTAGGTAATATCAGAGGTATGTACCTAAAGTTTCTAGCATAACATCACCCTTGAAATCCTTGACAGGGACGTCGAAGCACTTTTTGTGGATAGAGAAGTTCCAGTAGTGTTTTCAAGAGTAGAGGAAGAGATTAATGAGCACTCCTATCTTCAGGTTACTAAAAGAGGATGTTGAGTAAGTGGTGTTTTGTGATGCATTAGGGACAAGTATTGGTTGTGTCTAAATTCAAGGGCCAGATTTTATTTACTATGGTATCCACCAGTTGAGGTAGCATGGGAAGAAATATGCGACCCATGATCTTGAGCTAGAGTGGTAGTCTTCGCATTGAAGATGTGGTGACAATACCTAATGGGATAGTAGATTACCGTCTACTACGACCAAATGAGTTTCAAGTTTATATTCTCTCAAAAGGATCTGAACATGATATAGAGATTGTGGATAGAGTTCTTATAGGACTATTAATTTGATATTTTCTGTACTTTTAGGAAGGGGAACATAGTAGAAGACTCCTTTAGTAGGAGATCCAGCTTATAGTAGCTGACTGATGAATTAGAGTAGTTAGATGCATTATTGATACCCTTTCTAGTTGGAGATGGATAATCCTATCTTTAGTTGATTGTATTTACCTCTCCACTATTATAGAGATCCAGAGAGGCACAACTCGGGGATACTGACTATGAGACATTACATGATCAGATGTCCAATGGGCATGCCCCTAATGGATATTCAAAAGGTGGGGAGCACATCATTATCTTGAGAGAGTGAAAAGCAGTTCTAGTGAAAATGTGGGAGTAGATCTTGATGGAGTTCCATATTTCACCTTTGGTTGTTTGTCATGGGGTGGTAAAGATGCATCAAAACCATCAACGTCAGGTCTGGTGGCGACGTATGAAAAAGGAAGTGGTAGAGTTTGTTTTTAGATGCCTCACTTGTCAGTGAGTGAATGTCAAGAAACAAGTTCTATTAGGCTTGAAACAAAAAAATTATTTTCCTGAGTGGAAGTGGGATGGGATATCAATTGACTTTTTGATGGGATTACCACACACCTACATGGGACAAGATAGAATCTGGGTGATCATTGACTAACTGACAATGTCATCCCACTTCCTACCAACCTGTGAGTAGAGTTTTGAAGAGATAATGGGACTTCTATATGTTCCAAGGATAATACGGATTCCTGGAGTGCCATCAACAATTTTCCCAGATCATGATGTTCATTTTACATCCCAATTGTGGAAGGGATTACAGGAGGAATCTAGGACTCAGCTGGGCTTGAGAATAGTGTTTATTTCCCATAAGTATGGCTATAATAAGAGGAAAATCTTGGTAACATGGGGACATGATACATGCTTTCATCCTAGAATTGGGTTTCAATTTGGAGGACCACCAACCTCTGGTGGAGTTTTCATGTAAAAACTTCTACCACTCCACCATTGATATGGAATCAATTGAAGCCTTTTACAGACAAAGCTACAGATCGCCACCATGCTGGATGGACCCTGGGGAGTCAGTACTCATGGGTAATGAGTTGGTATGGGCAACTACTAAGAAGGTGAAGATCATCCAGGAGTGGATGAAGAATGCACATAGATGGTATAAGTCTTATGTTGATAAAATGTGGTGTCCTTTGGACTTTTAGAGGAAGACCATGTGTTTTTTTAGGTCTCTCCTCGATGCGATTATAGAGATTTGTCCAGGGTTGCAAGTTATATATGAGATACATCCGAATTTTTTTGATTTTGGTAGATTTAGAGAGGTGAAGTAACACCTATATCTTCCCCTGCTTTTTCATCGGGTGCGTGATGTCCTCCATGTGTTGTAGATGAGGAGGTACATGCATGATCCATCACACGTCATCAACTGGGGAGAGTTTCACATTGAAGAGGGTGAAACATTTTTAGTGTAATAGATAAAGGCTGAGTATTGATAGAAGATGATCCTTTATGGGTTGTTGATTCCTTTAGTACTCATTCGGTGGCATTATAGGAATATTAAAAAAGTAGACCTTGGAGTGAGATGCTAATATTCATAATTAGTAGCCTTATATTTTTTTTCATTAGTCCGTGTTTTTAATTTCAGGGATGTAAATCCCTATGGTGTGAACAATTTTATTACTCAAATTTTCGTCATTTTATTTGTTGAAACAATTTAGGAAAATTATGAGACAATATGCTGAGATGGTGTGTGATTCCAAGGCATGGGATTCCCAGAATGATTTATTGAAAAATTTTAAATTTAAAATAGCATGAGTGCATGAAATTTCCAAAAAAAATGGAACAACTCGTAAACAGGAGCCCAAATCATAACACTGAGGTCACCGTTGATCTTACAGTACTGGATTTACCCTAGGCCAGAACTAAAATTGGTCAGAGTTGGTCATCTATAAAAAAATATCCAAGGGAGTAACTATAAATAAAATAATTAAACAAAAAATATTTTATATTTAAATCCTAATAACTCATAAATAATAACTCATATTTGAAATCTGAGACCAAATTTGAGTTCTTAAGGGGGAATTTTCTTTAGGTGTGGCCTAATATCTATTGGTGCTGGTCGACTAAAATAGTTTGTTTTTGGATGTGAAATTAATTAAAATATTTATTATGTTTTTTAATTTGGATGTCATGGGTTTACACCACATTAGTTTCCTTTTTTATAAATCCATGTCAAAGGAATTTAAGGTTATCTCCAAAACCCTATAATTTCTCGAAGGCAAGGTGATGAACGCTCTCTCCCTACAGCGAATGCTGGAGGATTGAGGATCGACAATGATGTGGACTTCTGTCCTTCATCAATGACTGATCCCATCATCAAGGTAGGGAATATATCTATTCATGATTCCATTTTCCATTTATAAGATCAAACAAAGAACATGGACAAACATAGGAACAGTTTTATCCGTGGTTCGATCGATCTTGCGGGGAGGATAATTATTGTGATATTAATGTGAATAGATATTCGTGATTATTTTGTGGTTCATTTCTTCAGCATACCACTAAAAAGAATGAATCACATTAAAACGAGAAAGGAAAAGATCCATTATTTGGAAAGTCATGTACTTAATCCCTCCCAACTAAATCTTTCGTTTTCTTCAGGAGTTCTTCTCCCTTTGAAACCATACGCGGTTGATTGATCCTTGTGCCCATGTTCTATGCCGTAAAGATTTGAAACTGAATTTTCTAATCCATGAAGACATTACAGAGGTGAAATGGGAGAATAAAAGGAAGGAGGTGGCTCATGTCAAAGGGCACGATGAACGGAGGGTCGTCAGTAGGGTGTCCGGTGGGAGGCTGAGTTCTAGTGTGGCACACAACCATTGTCCAGCGACACCATACCGGAGGTGGAACCATCAGAAGTGCATGAAACATGTGGTGGATTGGAGAATCAGAAGGAGGATGCAGTGGTGGGTTGTTACTTAGATGTTGTGTAGGAAAAATCCCAGAGTGACGAGGAGGCTATGTGAAATGTGGTTCAGCTGTATTGACTGCGGGATCTGGCTATGCGGTCAGGCGTTTGCATGGACCTTAGGGATGCTGCCAGGGCAGGCCACATACAGTAGAGTATAACTTGCCTGCATGACCCTGGCTGGGCTAGAGAACTGGTTCATGTTCCAATGTCCCAACAGACCATGAACATCTATTCAGGCCTGTTCAGGCCGACCCAAATTGACCAGGTCTATTTGGGTCAGCTGAATTGTGCCAGGTCAGGTTGTCCTTCCCTAGTTGGGCCAGACCCGAATTAGGTTGGACCCTTTTTACTAAAATGGCCATATCATTCTAAATGTGTGTCCTTTTGATGATTCATTTGAATTATCGGGACCATTGTGATGAGAATATCCTATTGGCATACTCTATGTGAGGTTCGGTGGAATTGGTTGTCTATATAATGGCTTGAGGGGTATGTACTCCTGGAATTAGCATATTAAGAGTGTAATCCTATTACTGTCTCTTACTATGTGATCTTGGTTAGTATGTGACTTAGTGGATGAATGACCCATCAATTCTCCATGTCCCATTGACGCTCCATGTTCCATCAATGCTCCGTGCACCATTCTCTGTGCGCCATCGACACTCTATGTTCCATCGATATCATGGAAATTATCACTATTTCGGGTACATCTAATGATCTATGGGACACTAACGACCTGTTCTCCACTGAACCATTGTGCTCCATCAACACTCCATGCATAATCAATGCTCGTTGTTCCATATATTCTCTAAGAACCACAAAATCTTCTAGTATCATAATGACTCATAGATCTGTGGAATAAAACTATAAATACTTCTTTTTGTGTTTTAGACTTATAAATGGGTGATATTTTTTTATTAATTATACTTCATGTATTTCCATTTTTTTATAATTCATGTACTTATTGGTGGAATTTTCCTTTGTGGTTTTGGGGTCCCTATTGAGTATATTTCACTCACTCCTACACTGGATATTCCCACACATTTCATTTCTCGTATAGATGATCAATGCTTTTATGGAGTCCTTGGTGGACCAGAGACAACTAGTGCTTAGAGAGAGGCTGATAGATGAGGTGTTCTCATGTGAATTCATACAGTTGTTTCTATACCTACCCTTTAGGTAGGGTTTTCTACAAATGAATTTTTGGAGCTTGTACTTATCCTTTTGGTGGGACTTGTATTCTATCCCTATTTAATTATCAATTTTGATCTATCGTACTCTGTTACTGGTATCTTAGAGGTATGTATGCTTGTTTTCTAATTTTTTTGAGTTCAACACTTTTTTATGTAGATGTTTACAAGTTCACGGGTACTTAGGATAATGACTCCCATTTTTGGGATATTCCTACTCGGTGCTAGTTGTCATCCCATAGCCAATTGGAGGTGGGCTTGGGGCAGTCATTGTGGAGGCCTCAGGGGGCAAGTTGTGACATTATTAATACTATATTGGAATGTTTTTAAGATTTTTATGTAAGTGATAGTGAAATAAATTTTATAAAATATTTAAAACATGTATTTTTTTTATGGAGAATTCAATAGATAAATATTATGGTTCTATTTTCATAAAATCATATTACTATGAAATATATATCAAAAAAATTATTTTTTATGTTTATTTATAAAAAATAAATATTTATATAGTGGATTGTATAAGATTAATATAGTAAAATAAAATTATATTGTTTTGAAGTGGATATTGATGTATTTTCATTAGTGAAAAGAAATATTTTAGGTCTTTGGGAATTGAAATCTATTTCGTGTGTATATAAATATTAATGATGGAGTTTATGTTGATATCGGTAATATTTCAATTGTTTTGTGTCTTCTTATTGAGGGACTATTAAATTTATGGTTTCATAGATATAGATGGTGCTAAACCTATATGCAATAATGATTTACTATATCTCTAATAAATAAACTATCCTGAAAATGTTTAATTTTGAAAAAATGTTGTCGATGTTAAATAATGTTAGATTAAAACTTATTACACCATCATTAATTATATTCTTTAAATATTTTTTTGGGACATATTTTAAATTTATAGATGAAGAATCATTACTAATGAAATAATTAATGGGTGGAATTATATTGGATAGGAAAAAAAATTTATAAAATATTTTAATAACTAAAAATTCAATTGATATATTGTTGTATTGTATTTTCATTGATATTTTGTGGAATAATTATAAATATTCTTTTTAACTTAATTAATAATCTATCAATGATGTCTAGACTATGGAATTCACACAATGGGTTCACAGAATAATTTTTTTTTCTATATTATTCTCCAATTACATGAATATTTAATTTTCCCCCTATAAATTTGTTAATATGTTATGAATTACATTAATATCATAAGAAATACTATTATAAGAATGTTTCAAACCTCATAGATAGATTTAACAAAATGTTGGATATCAAAAACTATAATGATTGAGAGTACTGTATAATAATTTAATACTATTAATTTAATAATAAAAATATACTTTATAGTTATATTAAAAGTTGATATACCCTAGAACAGTGATTCTCATTTTAGGAACATTTTTAATATTTTAAATAAATTATATTTCTTATATATATAATTCAGGATCATAGGCATAGAAAATTTATTATTCCACTTGATCAATATATAAAATCTTTATATAAAATTAAAACATATATTATTTATTTTAATGTTTTAAACCATATTCATTTATTTCTATAAAAAATATTTATATGGGATTATTTATTTATAAAAAATATATAATGAAAACATTCATTCCAAAAAAATTATTTTGAATTTATATAACTGGGTAAATCATGTGTTCTCATTTAATGTGTGAATTATGATAGAATAATTTTATATTGTCAAAAAAATCAAAATATTATGAATTCATAGAGTTTGAATTATGTTCTAAGACTGAAATTTTCACACACAAAGATTTGTGGATTTTTTTCACATAAGTTTCATATTTTCACTATATTTAATTGTAAAAAACACCAAGTTTAGCTATTTTTAAATATAACATTCAGTTTATATTTCATTACACACACCCCCATTCTAAAACGAAATGTGACATACTATTAAAATATTCTTATTTGAAATGACAGTTATTACCTAGTGATTTAAAGGGTGCATGTGAATAATATAAAAAATGAAATGAAAATATAATCATTAAACATTTATTTAAATTAATTCTTTGGGAACTAATTATTTATATATTAAAATAAGAACAATTTTAAAATAAATTAAATCACTTTCTGAAAATTATTTTTTATGTGCAAATATTAATTATAAGACAATAAATTATCTAAATATCTTTGTGTGAATCCTTTCAATGGAATTTATATAGTATATTCATTCATATATTTTAAATTTCATCATATGTGTCTTAGAGGAATGCTATAGGATTAAATTCAATTTTATGCATAAAAAATACTTTCCAAAAAATCAGTTTTATCATATTTTGAAAACTTACTATTAAGATTAATTTTTGAAACATAAGAAAAATTATTTGAAAAAATGAAATTTATTTTTTAATTAAACATGTCAAAATTATCATAGGGTGAGATTTTGGGAATTTTTTGATAGGATAAATTTTCTGATGTATACTGATAAATACTAATTTTTATTATGAATTTTTATATAATGTTAAAATTTTCAAAAACAAATCAAATATTTTATGTTATTTTTAAAAGTAAAATTAATTCAAATAGATATATATTAATCCAATTTATTTAATTTTAATCAATTTATTATTGAATTTTCATATAAAAACATGGAAATTTTTTGAACATTTTCTCTTTGATCTCTCACTTTCTTAAGGTGTTTCCAAGATTAATTTTGTATTTCAATTTTCAACTTATAAGATTGGAATTTAGAAAAAAAAATTGATTAAATATTTGGAATGATAATAATTTATATTATCTAATACGGTAAACTTAATTTAGGACCATAATGAAGAGTGAAAATATTAAAATTTATTTTCCTAAGATAATGTAAAATTGGGTTTACCAGGGGTTAAACTAATAAGATAAGAGTTATAACTACTATAAAGCATGAAAAATTCTTATTTAATGGTTATATTTAAATATTATCATTTCCATGATCTCACATATGGTTGTTTTAATAGTTTTTCAAGGTAATTAATTAATCATGTTTGATTCTTTTTGGAAATATCCATGTAGTTTACATGTTGGTTCCTTTTCCCCCACTTATAAATGAAAACCACCACCATTTATATTATCACACCTCTAAAGAAAAATATATTATATAATATCTTATGAAATCCCTCCATGATATCCTTATACTTGTTTTAGAGCTTTGGGTCCATCCAAAAAAACCACACCAGTATACTAAATAAGTGACCTGAAGGAGAAACTTCTAAGCGATGTAATTTTTGTTCACTAAGATCCTTTTTTATTATTTTTAGACATAAATTATTCCTAAAATAATACAATATAATAACTCAAATATATATTATATTATTATATTTTTTAATATTTAATATAATAACATATCTCTCTCTCTAATTCCACCAAATGGAATGAAAAACTGTAGATCATATGTTTGGAGGACTATCTCTTAGTGAAACAATCTTAATTGTCTTTCATCACCCAATTTAATGACTATATATAATGATTTATTTACTGATTATATATTATAGTTATTATATATTTATGATTCCTATAACATGATATCATATATTCCTTCAAACAATCTATTCTATGGAAATATGATATTGCCATTTGTGTATTTGGAGGGCCACTCCCTCGCGAAGTAATTTGATTTATTCAATATTTACCTAGAATTTAGTAATTATTGTTTTTATTAAAATTTTATATATATATATATATATATATGAAATAAAAATAATTTTCCTATGGTAATATGTTATTTTCATTTTTTATTTTTTTTCTCGAGGAAAATGGAAAAAAATGATGCGTCTGTAAGACCAGCCTTCTCTTTGAATCATGTACGTAATTTTACCTTTATGAAATTTATGGATTAATATAAATATATTTAAAAATAATAAATATGATATTTATATCTCATATTTCATTATATTGATGTTTGAACCCTGATCAATGTAATAGGACCAATAATAACAAATCAAAACATACATGGAAAAAAATTATTGCCTGAAATGGGGGTATGACATGGAATTGTTAATAAACGAGTAACAAATGGAATTAAATATGTCATAAATGAAATGATATATATATATATATGTGGTTTTGTAAAAATATAAAAATAAACATATATTTTTTATAAAGGTGCCTTGAACCTGTATTAATAATGTTGAGACTTATGTTAAGGTATTTTCATCTCATTTTTTGCTTCTTAGAGACACATGCCATATTCACCACATATTTCCTTTATGTAGTGTTTATAAATTCCATTAATGTATTTTATGATTATTTTAATCAATATTTTTTTTGATTATTATCCATTTTTTGAATCCCCATTCATGTTATTTCAGTAAAAATGTTACCATAGGGGTTAGGGGTTTTGTATCATTTTTAATTCCATGGGACATAAGTCATGTTATGAACCTATCTTCTTCTAGGAGTTGTATATACATATTATTTGAAATATTATTTAATTAATCAGTTTATTTTTATCATATAAAATTTTAAATTAAATTATATTTTTCCTTGGGGATGATGATTCAATTATACCATTGTGTTAAGTGTTTTATGATAAATTATCATTTTTTAACGAGATTATATACGATTCTGCTTCCAATGATGAAATATTAGGATATATTTCTCTAGAAACACATGAAAAGTCTTCTACTTATGTTATTTTACTACAATACATTTTGTCCTTAATTTTTTTCTTTTTTTGTACATAATTGTTATAAATAATTATATTTTGAAAAATTATCTTTATCACGATATTCATTCGAAAATAAATTTTCCTTCTGCATCCCTGTTTTATAAATGGGTTTTAAAAATGGTTTTCATCATTATTAAAATGATTTAAGGAAGAATGTTTTTCCCATGTTTGTTTTTTTGTGTGAAATGTTTTGAAAAGAATCTTGATGTCATCTTCCAAATAATACATATATATCTTATAAAAATAATGTGAATGGAATCTTAGTATTAACATGTATGACATGAAAATAATATTTGGCCATCATGAACATAATTTTATTTTAATATTCCTTTATATTTATTCTGGATTATTTTCAATGAAATAAATATTAATTTTTTTATGTTATAAAACATATCTTATAAATATGAAGTGATATTTTCATCATGATTTTTTTAATGTATAAGACATGAATTATTAGTTTAAAAAATATTTTTCAATTAAAATGAATTAAATTTTTTTTATGAATGTTTGGTTTTTAAATTTTCTTTTTAGAAAAATTTATTTTATTCATGCAATTTTCCATGAGACTTTTCAAAATCATTTTTCATCTAAAATAACATATATTGATGTTACCTATACCTTATTGGAGGTATGATCCAAGGATAATATTCTTATTTTTTAAATTAATATGTTAGATTTATGATGGTATTAGTTTTATAAAACCTCTATTTTTTAATTGGTTATTCACTTTTTAAATGAAACAATTATTATAAATTATATCCCTCTTCCACATGTTATTAAATTATGAAATTACAATGAAAACCAATAAATTTAATGCATTATGATATGATAAATGTTTTATGACCATGTATAACACATACATATGATTTTAATTATGTTATGTGTGGTTCAATATCTAACCCAAATGAAATGGGTAATGATTTATGTCTCAGGAGATATATAAAATTGTAATTGAGAGTTATCTCTATTCAGTTAGGGACTTTATCCACTATTTTAGTCTTGCGAGTAAATGATTACTTCCATGAATGTTTAAAGAGTAAAACCATTTGACTATGATATCATTGGAATCAATACATGGCTATTATGGTATTGACTTTTAATTCATAAATGTATTCAATAATTCAATTTTATATTCCAATGTCAGATTCTCATGGATCTTGTTCGTTGATTTCCTTATGATCTGTGTCCTATGATCTACCAATAATTATGACATGACTAAAGATTTTGAACTTTGATATAAAGGGTTTAGTTATCAATTATTTTTATCATGTTCTGATGAACTTATATGTATTTTATTCTAATGTATCTCCCTAATTTACCCTTACTTGGAATCTTAACTAACCCTTTATCATGTTTTATTTTCCCAAGTTATGATAAATTTTATTATATAGGGTATTTCTATAAATAATACTATGTTAAATGATGTATATGGGTGATGTTGAATACAATTCATTAAATTGGATTTTTCTGTGTGTATTATCCAAATGCACTATATATTTACAATAATAATGAATGTGTTTTTTGTTATAAAATGAAAATTCATTAAAAATTATGAATTTTCTATGTCTCGGAAGCCTATGATTCAAAAGTAGGTATCATAAATATTCTTTTACAATTTTTATCTCAGATGGAAAAAACAAAGTGTGACCTATAGGGATATTTCAACAAATATTTATAGGGTTATGTTTGAGGATAAGTTTGTGGTCTAGTTAAAATATAAGAAAATGTATTTGAGTGTCGGTAAGGGATATTATAATGGTTTAAAAACATTTAAATCCATGTATAGATAATTCAAGTGGATGTGGATATATATTTGAGGTACCTAGATGTAGTAACTATGAAAATTGTACATCGAAATAAGAACGATCATCACTTGGTTCACTAAAATAGGAATTGCATTACACATGGTTTGACACTCACAATAGATATGTTATAAAAATTCAAAAACTCATTGTGTATAATTATAATGGATTCAAATAATGACCATTAATGACCTAGTTTATGAATAATTTTTAATATACTAAAATGATTGTGTCACTATTTATACATCACATAAATGATTATTCATGATTGTGTTTTTTATCACTATGATTATTGTATCCCATATTGTGCCTTTGATTTTAATCAATGGAAGAAACCATAATTAATTGGATAAAATTTTATTTTTTGAAAAAAAATTAATGATGATCAAAATGGGGAATTAATAGTGTTTAGGATAATGTGATAATTATTAATCAATTATCATGATATATTATTGGAAAAAAACTATTCAACCAACTCATATAATCACCAATGAGTAGAATGATATTGTTTATTAAGAGTTAGGGTGATGTGGACCATGGATGAAAGAATAATTTGGTACCTATATGTCAATAACGTAGGAACAATCACTCTTTTGAATCTATTAATGGAATGAGAAGATGATTTATGTGTGGATAATAATTACCTAGAGTAATAAAAATACAACTAAAATGGAATAGTTTAATTAACATAGTGGTTGGGAATACTAGTATCCCAAAAGTACTATCAATTTATTAATATTTTATATGTGGGATGTATGGTTATTATGAAAATTTTTGTCCCATGGGTAATAATCTTGATAGAAATCAGCATGGTTAGACATGTTTTGGTTATATCACTGATAATGAGATAATAAAATGGATATATAATAGGTATGGGTTATTCTATTATCATTGTTTCTATTAAAAAATAAATCCATTATTAAATTTAAGTTGATTAATATTAAAACATGATTTAAATTTTATATTTTTTGAAATTAGTATTATAGAGTAAAATGTTGAATCCAAGTTATTAGTTTGAGAAGGAAGTGGGATAATTTAATTGTTTATGTATTTAATTCACGAATTATGAAATATATAAGTGTTTTCTCGCATAATTTATTCATTTTGGATTTGGAAAAATATGATTAATGGTGTTGATAACCAATAAATGTTATTTAATTTCAAGGTAACATTTATATTATGGTAAGATAAAAAAATAAATTTTTACTATTTCAAATAAAATGTTAATTTATATTGATAAATAGGTCATTTATATTAATAAATTAAATTGGATGTTATTGATGACATTGGAACAGATTAATTTTTTTTTTTGAAAAGGTGTCTTATGTTTTCAGTAAGGGATTTTTCATCATTATTATATTTATTTAATATATTAAATATAATGTTGTTTTGTTTTAGGAATAATGAAACACGTATTCTTCCAATAATTTTTTATTCTACTTTTTGTTATTATAATGTATCAATAGAATACATGATTTACTTATTAACTTTTAAGGTATATGATAATTAAGAGCTACTTCAGGTTCCTTGAGGTGTTATTGTTAACATAATTTTGATAAAATTTGTGACATTCTTTATGAAAATTAAATTTTGTAATTTTTATAAGGATAACTATTTTTGGGAAGGATTAAGATGAAATTTTGATGAGGGATTATAGATTAATGTATTATTTCACTATATTAATATTTATGCATATTAGATAACTCATGCTAATAATTTTTTATTTTTAATAACTTGAGATATATGGAATGGGTTGTTATTAATATGCAGATATTATTATATGTAGTTATTCAGACAAGAAAAATTCATCACTTAGAGTAAGTAATGATATTTTAATTAATCATAACACAACCAAAGTATGATATTGTGATAATGGAATGAAATAAAATTATATAAGTATATCTTCTAATGAAATTTTTTCAACATTATGAAATATATCAATAAATAAAATTTCATAAATTCACATTAATTTATAAAAATTAATGGTCTATTAACCTATCATATATTTATGGATTTGTGTTTATTGACATTCTCCTAACCTTGTTCGATATCGCCCTCAATTAGTTTTTAAGCGTTATTTTTCTCTTATATATCATTAATTTCACATACCACCTATTATATCTCATTTGGAAACCAAGAATGTATTATTCAATATGAACTTTTATCCTCCCTTTATCCCTTTTAGGTGGATTTTTAATTAACCCATTTTATGATGTGGCCTTCTCACAGTGGGATTGTCAATTATTAAAGCCTTATTTACCGAACACATGTAAATTGTCTGGATGAAATTTTTTAATGGGGGTTAGAATGTATATCCCCAAAATTATATTATTTTTTTCAAATTATTATAATTTTTTTTATATTTTTTATAATGAAACTCTATTTTTATCCTTTGATACTCATAATAATGAGTTGAGTATGCGTTGCATTCGACACTGAGCACAAACAATGTCCACATGAATTTTTGGTATGAATCATATTTATCAAATTAAAAAAAAATTATTCTTTTATAAATTTATGTAATCCAATTAATTATAAATTTAAAATATGAACCATTTTAAAATAATGGAAATTTTTTGGAGTGCCTATTTTTATTTAATTAAATGTGTTTTACATTAATAAAGTAACCAAATAATTTTTTTTAAAAGTTTTTACTGAAATATATCATATATATTTGATAAAATTTATTAAAAAATTAAACTTATTTATTTTTATTTTTTTGATTAAATAATAAATCCTATTTTAGGCTTAAAATTAAAACTTTTAGAAAATGAATTTATAAAATAATTGTATAAATTATTAAAATTTTAATATAAATTTTTTATAAAATTTATTTTAAAATAATATACTAATTTTTGAAATCATAATGTAAAAAAATATCATAGGGTTATTTTTATATTATTTTATGAAATGTTTAATTTTTCAGTGAATAGTGAAAATATAGGTTCTTATGAATATTAATTTCATTTAAAGAATATAAATAATATAAAATTTTATTATATTGATATAAAATTTAAATTACTTCCATTATATATTTTTTAATCAAATTTAGGTAATTGAAATCAATTTCTTATTGAATATTTATATAATATCATTATGATCTTTTGAACATTCTCTCTTTGAAAACTTTCATTTTCATCACGTCATCAGGATTAATTTGAAATTAATTATTCCAAAAAATGTGATGGGAATTTGGAAAAATTGATTCAATATTATTAATTTTCCTAATTTATAATATCTACTAATGTAAGAATAGTTTTTTTACCATAATGAATAGTGAAAATAATATAAAATTAATGAGTTATGTTATGGTGAACATTTGTTTATCTATGGTTTAACTAAGAAGATAAACATAAAACAGAATATAAAACTAGTATAATTCCTATTGGTTGGAAATATTTCTATATCATAATTTCAAATTTAAAATATATTATACTTTGGAATATTTTTTTGGGAATTTATGTTATTATATATTCTTTATTGAAATTTATGTGTCATTTATTAGTGGGTTCCTTCCCCATAATATAAAATGGCACCACCAACCCTCCCTTAATAACAAATATCTATCCATATATTTCAACCAATCCAATAAAATTTACATAACTGAAATCCTTATCTATGTTTTAGATATTCTGGTCCTCCTAAAAAATCAACACTACGATACATAATAAGGGATTCAATAGATGTTCTTCTCTAGGAATGTAATTGTCTTCACTAATCTCCAATATTTTGTATATTATTTTTCTACATTAAATTAGGTATTATCATATTAAATATAATAAAACAAATAAATTTTAAAAAAATTTATGTAATTAATTTAATTTAATAACCTTTATCCATATCATCTCTTATTATTTGAAAAATGAATCTGTTGATTTTTTATACTGCAAACTACCGCCTCACAAAATGATGTGAGTTTTTAACATAAACACCATTCGCTTGAATATATAATTATTTATTTAAATTTTAAATATTATATTTGTGATTTTATAATGATAATATAATTATGATATGATATTTTTCATCTAACATTTCATTCATTGTTAATACATTAATGTCATTCGTGTGAACGGTGGACTACCATCTTGCAATGCGATTAGATTCATTCATGATTTACAAGGAAGGTAATAAGTTTTGGTTAAAATAATATATTTGAAAATTATTAAGTATATTTTATTATTTAATGATAATATATTATTTAACATTATTCCATTTTTTCCATCTAGAAAATGGAATCAATGTTCATTAGAATGTACATCCATCAGTCTCCATCATCGCCCTATTTTATTTTCTATTTCTAGACTTTGTAGATCACTAAAAATTCATTTATATTGAATATATTGGATATTTATATAATTTATAACATTATGGAGATTATAATAAATTATTAATGTATAGTGATTAAAAATTATAAATTAGAAAAAACATGTTAGCCAAGGCATTTATTCCATAAAATTTACAATTAATAGGAAATTGTTAATAATTAGGTAATAAAAGGTCATAAAAAATAAAATATAGTATGATATATTAATGTGTGGTTATGTAATATATTTATATAAAAAAATTATTTATAATATGGTATGTTCAAAAATTCCTGAAATATGTTGAGACTCATTGTACTGGATTTAACAACAACTATTTACTTCTATGAGACACATTCCATTTTCACCACATCTATTATTTATGTTGTTTAAAACCAAAAAATTATTTAATTCTAGATTAATATAATGAGAAATATTAATATTAATATATCCATTATAAAATCTCACATTAATGGGGTTTGTAGTCTATTTGATTTCTAAGTGGTAAGTGATTTATTTACAAATTTCTTTTCCTTGGGAAAAAAGTTATGTTATTAAGCAATCTTCATTTATAATTTCTATATACATCCCCTTTTATTTTATATCATAAATATATTTCTTTATATTATATTAAATTATTTATATGATAATATACTTTCATTGGGATTATTATTCTTTGATACAGATGTGGAACTGGATTTATATTGTATTCTTGTCGTCTATCATGATTGATTATTATATTTTTCCCATTTATGAAATATTATTATCAATCTATCAAAAAAACAAATAATTTTATTTTCTTATAATCATTTCCTTAGGATAATTGTTTTCAATTAATTTTACTTTCATTATTTAATCATCATTTCAAGTGATTATTTTTCAAAAAAAATTCCATTATTGCAATATTCGTTAGATTCCAAAAAACCTATTTTCTTTACATTTTTCAAAAACATTTTTTAACATTTTACAAATTATTTATTAATGAAATTTGTAAAAATATTTTACTTTTTTACAAAATTATTCAAATGAAATATTTATTTAATTTTACAAATAATTTATATTTGTATTTTGAGGATAATCTGTTATAAAACTTGTTTTTATCTTTTATGACATGAAAACCATTTACCATAGTTATGAACATTATTTTTTTGATGATTCCTTTAGATGATTTCAAGGACAAAATTAGAGATAAGTATACTAAATTGGTTTTATGTTTTATAATAATTATTTAAAATATGAAATGATGTTTTCCTTGATAAACTATTTCCATGCTTCTTAATGCATACTACAAATATTTTCAAATTATACTTTCAATGAAATGAATTTAAAAAATGAATTATGAATTTCTAGTTTTTAAAAGTGAATTTTAAATAAAATTAACTTTCCTTATGAATTTTTCGACAAGAATTTTCAAGATAATCTTCTATTAAATATTACATCTATTAATGATACATATTCAATACCATGGATATGATATAAGGATATTATTCTTTTTATTTATGTGAATAATTAATGTTAATGATCATGTGATGTTTTTGAAACACTCTACATTTCTTGGGATATACATTGATGAAATGTTGAAATGATTGTGAAACTAATATCTTTTCCATGGATTATAAAATGATAAAATATTTTTGAAACCCATCTCATAACATCAGTTATGATATGATGAATATGTTATGATCATGGGGAACAAATACATATGATTTTCATTTTCTGATGGTCGAGACCAATATCTCCCTCTAATTCATTTGATAAAGATTTATATATCATGATATTGATAAAAATATAATTGTGAGTGAACCTCATTTAATATGGGAAATTGTCCACTATGATGGTCTTAGGAGTGAAACCAGACTACAATAATGGTTATAGGAGTGAAACCATTCCACTATGATATCCTTGGTAGTGTTCCTTTCCTACTATAAAAGGGATATTCTATTCTTATGTGTATTCCACAATATCCTGTCTGAAGACTATGTTATTATTTCTTGGATTTTGATATTTGGTTTAATTATGATCAATGTCTTATGAAATTCTAATCTTTTCCCATTATTCAAGATTGTATTCTATGATATAAAGGGTATGGTTGTAAAAATTTATTCTAATTTTCTTATACTCTTTTGTTAATGGTATGATTACATATCTCAATTTTTAACGGTTCCTAAGAATCTATGTTAATACATTCTTATTTTTTCTATTAAAAGGTTATATAGAATGGTTTTAATTACGGTATGTGTATGAAGAGTGATATGTGCAATTAATTTCATAAGAGATATTGATGGACTTCTATGAAATAAGGATATTTTGGGTCTAATATACAAAGGATCTATACTTCTATGATCCTCATGATTTTGTTTCTATAATGTAGTGAATATTCATCTAAAATGAAGCATTGTCTATATATGATAATCTTGGGTCATAATAAAAATAACTAACATTTAATGGGTTGTAATGTTCCATAATTTATTATAGAATTATTGTATAATTTTGTACAAAAATCAATGTTGGGTACATTAATTGATATTCCTAGGGATAATATAGGAATAAAATATTTCATTTATTATTGTCATGTTTTTTCTAATAGTTTTATAATCATAATAAATTAATGTATTATAAATTTATAAACAAAAATTTTGATTCTAATGATATATAATTATTTTATGTGGTGTGTTAGACTATTATAAATTTAGAAAATAATTCTTCTAAAAATAAAAACACTTCTTATAATCTACTTTTTTAAAAATCACAACTTATAATAAATCCCCAAAATCAATTTGATTTATTTTATTTTAATTTTATATTAAAAATCTGGAGAAAATTACCCCAATATTCCTTTCATATTTTATTCATTCATTTTTTCCTTCAATATTGATTTTTTTAATTCACATCCTCCCCAAGTGAATGTCCACTATTTTCCAATGTACAACACATATTAAACAAATAATAAAATATTTTTATATTTCCCATGGTAATAATCATAAAAATAGTTCCATTTTCAAATAAGTTGGTGTTTTATTATACAACAATTAGAAATTTTTTCTTCTTATTTTTATTTTTCTTCAATTTTTATTTCTGACCCAACCATCATAAAATATTTTTTTAATTATTATCTTTTGTACATTAATTGATGAATTACAAATTTATATTATTTTTCACCAATTTTATTTCATTTTTTTCTTTCATTGGTGACTTGATAATATAAAATAAATATTTTTAACAAGATCTTGAAGATGAACGTTTAATTCATGAAAGAATCAGATAATATGAACATACATGATGTATATAAAATAATCATTATAATGATTTAATTTATTTTATAAATACATAAACTAGGGTAAATTATATATATAACACAAAATCTAATACAATGGAACTTAATAGTAATGATGATATTAATTAACTAATTTTACAATCGGCTACAGCTAATACTAATCATATACTATAATTAATTTCATATCAAAATCACAAGAAAATTTATATATAAATTCAATTTAATTTTTCATTTAACCAAATTTCATGGAATATTTTGTGATGAACCAAATAAAAAATTAAAATAATTTAATATTTCCTATTTAATAATGAAACCATGAATATTATGGATGAAAAATTCAAATGATTTGCAATACAATTTTTACTCAATGGATATATAATGGATTGAATGGATTATTTATAATGAAATTAAGTAAGAAAATGTGTTTTTATGTAGATTTTTAGATGTAATTTATTTTTAATATGAAAAACTATAGAAATTAAAAATTATATCATTAGAACCAAAAAATTTCAATGGGAGTTAATCTATTTCGCATGAGAGTGACTCATGGAACTTTGTTTGAGCCATCAGCATTAGAAAATTATTGAGGAATTACTAAACTAGTACATCAATTAAATTAATTTTCCAAAGTATTGGATAATTGAATATTATATAATACGTTGAACATTGGCTGAAAAATAACATTCAATAGATCATTCATTGATTGATAAAATTGATCAAAAATCCCACCAATTTGGATTAATATGGAGAAAATTCACCTTGAGGTGTAAATAAATAATGTTCACAAATCGTCTGTAATAATTTCTTGGTAACAAATTAGAGGAATTGGTTGAGTGTTGGGGAAAATTTCGTTGAACCATAAACAAAAAACACAACTCCAACAAAAAATTTGTATAATTTGAGCATCACCATAGTACCAAAAATATTCATTCCCACAACTCTAAGATTATAAAAACTAAATTATATTACTGACCATGAGTCGATATAAATTATAATAACAACCTAATCATCACATGCATAATAATTTATCTCTAATAAAAAATTTATTATGTAATGATAATCTTTTTTTTTTAATGGTGAAGGATAGAAACTGAGTCGTTTGTCTCAATAAAACATTTCGACGTTTCCACCTTATTAATGATGTTATTAACAAACTCAAATGGGAATTCAGGTCAATAAACCAGTGAGATATAAAGAAGTTCAAATAAATGATAGAATCTATATAATATGATCCTTTCAGTAAATATTAATCAACATAATGAGGTATAGATTAATGGAATGGAATATTTGAATCTAAAAATGAAAATAAGTTAGATATGTTGGATTGAAATAATGAATGAAGATACTGATTGTTGTATCTAATGATATATATGCTCAATATACAAGGGGGTGAATTGTATACTTTAAAAAATCCTTTAGAACATTTAAAGATATTGATATTTAACAAAGTTAAATAAGTTAATTCACAAAACCTCTAGTTCTACACACTTTCTTGATTCTGGAATGATGATTCTGAGAATGAAATTCCATAAAAGTGGTTCTGGAAATGAAACTTAAAAAAAGTTTACAAAGATAAATATTATACCTTAAAGCATATAGAATCTCACTAAATTAGAGTATACAAGTATAATAAACTATAAGATAGATATACTTTTCTCAAAAATCAAAATATAGTGGAAAACTTGAAATAAACAAGTAACAAGTAGTAAATCTTTTAACCCAAAGAGCAGGGTATCCAAAAACCATGGATTAAGGTCCCTTAATTTATACATTAAAAAAAGTCTATATTACCCACACCAGGGTAAGCCCTCGATATGAGGATTAGATTCTGTCTTACTATCCCCGCAAGCCCTCAACTTCAAGGTAGTCGTCACCTCTATCTTCCTATCCTCGGAAGCCCTTGAATGTACTCAACAACATTCGGAATCACATGAAGCAATTCTGAACAAGATGTTCAGTATGCACAAAGTAGGAAAGTATCTCTCTCTCTCTCTATAAATCACTTCAGAAGAATGTAATATCTAGATTGATCAACTTGTTATGAGTTCATTCAAATGAGCTCCTATTTATAGGCATGGCTTCAACAGTCGTCTCCCTCCTCCAACAGTCATATTTTTCCTTTAATTTTGGATAGAAGTATATATGTGTCACTCAGGAAATGGTTTGTTAGTAAATGAATGCATGACATCATTTTATAACCAATACATGCGTAAGAAAAAATATGATTGCTTGAACAAATTTATTTTTTGGAGTGTAAGAAAAAATGAATGTTCAGAGTCTAACCAAAAGAACATTCGGTTCCCATAATACATTGGTATTCAGATTCTGTTTTCCAAATAATTTAGAACCTGATTTCTATAGATTTACATATTCTAAATTTCTAGGAAATTCTGAATATGGATTCACAAGAATAAGAAACCTGAACTTAGAGAGTTCAAAGTCTGAATTCATAAGAATTCAATGTCTGAACTCCGAATATTTCAGAGTCTAAATTCAAGTAACTCGGACTCTGAACTCAGAAGAGTCCGGTGTATGAATTCATAGAACTCAGAGTCAAAACTTAGAAGAGTTCGGAGTCTGAATTCAGAGAACTCAGAGTTAGAACTTAGAAGAGTTCAGAGTCTGAATTCTGAGAACTCGGAACCTGAACTCATAAAAGTTCGGTGTCTGTATTTAGAGAGTTTGGAACCTAAATTCAGATCTTGAAAACAAAATGCTTTATATCTAAGTATATATATGATTCTGAGGTTTTGGATATGAAACCAAATTTTACACTTAGACAAAATATGAATAATGAAAACATGGTAAATATAAATTTCCTTGGGGTAGGGAAATTTTCCTTATCAAGTAAAACCTAGGGTAAATGAAATTTTCTTTATGATAAGGTGTTTTTGATTTTCAAAACTAGAAGGAATGGTAATGTCCTAAGGAAACCTTATTGAATCAACAATCTCCCACTTTTTGGAAATCACAAACATCTATATGAAAAATAATATAAGGGCTTAAAAAAAGTTATCTCCCTTAACACAAAGGCGATGATGAATACGACTAACTCCCCCTTAGGCCTTGGTAACACTAAGGATCGTATTCTAGATTTTAGGATTGTTATTTATCATTTTATTTTATATGAAAATCTCCATGGATAAGAACTTAATGATGAAAACTCCACCTTAAATTAAATCCCCCGTAATTAGGTAAATTTATTCTTTCACTTAGTATTCTTTTTTACATTCATTTCTCCCCCTTTGTAATTTTCAAAAATTATTAAAGGGAATGTAAAAGAAATTATGGTACCTAAAATATTAGTACTAGACAACACAAAATGTAAAGAGAAACGAAAATTTCATTAAGTTTGGAAAAAAATTGATACAATGAATACAACAAAAGATCGAATTTAAAAAAATTTATCCTTCCTTTTCCATGGGTATCAGCTTCTTCACTATTGTCTTTAGATTTTTTAGATCCTTGTTGTATACCTCTTCTTTCTTAAGAATCGGATCCCGATTCTCTTCTTTCTTTTATAAGGCTTTGATATTTTTTTTCGGAGCCTTAATAATTTCAGCCTGAGCCTTCAAGGATTCTTCCTAATTTACAAGATTCTCTTCAATCTCAATCCTGAGATCTCTTTATATCTTCCAGCTTTGAGAAAATGAATACAGTTTCCCATTTAAATCCTTCACTTCTTGAATTCGATAATTTTTTTCTAGAGTCAACTTTTCTTCAAAACTGCTTATGAGATCCTTGATCTGACCATATTCAATGACAAATGACTCCATGACACTATCCTGGAATTCATAAAGATTTCTCATGTCCTCTATGGTTTTCCTTAACCAACTGGTCATATTCATGAATGATATTTTATGGGCTTCATAGTTAATGAAAAAATTCTTGAAATCAGCCTCAAGCTTGACACACTTATCCATCACCATGGATACTGAATCTGATTTCTGGTTCAAGGTGTGTTGAAGCATCTGACATCTCGATTCAATGCTTAGAAAAATCAGAATAGTCCTAACAAGATTCTTTAATTATTGAACAATGAAATCATGTCCAAGAGATGATGATTCTGAATCTGAAACTTTTCTTGGTGAGGTTTCTTTCTCAAGCTCAGTAAGTTTCCTCTTTGAAGATCCACCAGCTTCCTTCTTCTTTATAATAGCTTTATTAGGTGTATCAACAACCACCTATTTTCCCTTATCAGTTTTCGGAATGGCTTCCTCATTCGGAGATTCATGTTCACTGTCAGACAGTTGAACAATTTTATCTTAATCTACTAAATCTTTATGAGATCCTGCCTCAGCATCCTCTGGGTGTATGAAATCATGATTATAACTTTCTTTTTTAGACAGCTTATTCACTTCTTTTTCAACCTTCTCATCTTCTCCTTTCTCATCTTTCCTAGGATTAGCGAGCTTTGAATACTCTGCTTCATAAGTTTAGATTGAGAGTTTCTCGGATGGAATTTCTTTCTCACGAAAATCTTCAACTTTCTAAATCAACTCTACGATGTCATGACTTCTTTCTACTTCTTCCTCTAATTCTACTTATTTTACTTATTTGACTTTTTCTAGAGTCAAAAAATTATTCCTTGTAATTTTAGGTAATTCTTCTACCAGGAAGGCTTCTGGTACCGTAATATTTTCAAATGATTTCTTAGTATCCCTCAGAAGGGATTGCACAATCTCTAATTCAGCCATTTTCTTCTTTTGTTTCTTTTCTTTCTCTTCCCTTTCTTGATACTCAGTTGTCTTCTCCTTCAGATATTTTTCTTCATTAGGGTCTATTCCAATCTTGGTATCCCCTTCTTTCCTATTTTTCATATATTTCCTCCACTTAGCTACTACCTCATCTAGATAGGATTTTTGTTTTTTTGGATTTGGGGGTGCTGACTGAACTTCCTTGGACAGTGGATTTTTTTCCTTTTCTTCCAATTCCTCCACTTTACACTTCCTTGTACCTTTTTTGGAAGTCTCAGACACTTCTAATTTCTTCAGTATTGCTTCAACTTCTACTTCTGGAAAGTCATAAAATTCTCTGGATTCCTTAGAAAATCCAACATTAATTCTTCTTAGAGTATCATCACTAACTAGCATGACTTTGCAATTCCTTGTCTTTTAACTGGAAGGAGTTTTGAAAGACTCCAAGCACCGAACAATTAACTTAGAGAGAATAGATGGATACATGACTTTCTGAGCGTTCATGTTTCTATTCTTAATATTCTCAATCGTAATGAGAATCTTCTTAACCAAATTGATCTTCCTTTGGTTCACCAATAAGTCCAAGATATATATGTCACTCTTCTTCAATGTGTCCTTGTCCACTTTTCTCATAATGATGAATCCTTGAACCCATAATTCCAGAATCTAATAATTTGTAGACAAGTGAGTGATCTTATGAGTCTTTAAATTAGAGAGTCCAAGACATGCCATAGCCTTCTCCTTAACAAAACTTTCTTTGACATCCGGAAACTTATGAGAACAGAACTCAACTTCCCCTTCATATGGAATACCAATCAAACTATCTGCCTTAGTATATGAAAGTGAATAAGTCATTCCATAGCTCTTGAAGAAAAACTTCTCTCTACATTCTTCCTTAAAAAAACTGATTGGTTCCTAAAATTCAACTAGCAAGTCCGGATATACTAAATCTTGATCCCCTAGCTTCGATACGCAAACACTCTCCCATATGTTCAGTTTGATGTACTTAGAGATGATTGAAACATACTTAGAGAAGAAGTTTAGATGCACCAAGATTTCTCTATAGAGCTGCCACTCTGAGATTGGATTGACAGTTGACATGTCTTTCTAAGAAGATTCTTTGACAGACATTCTAATTTAAGCAATATTTGAGAATATCATAACAGGATTATGTAGGAGGGCAGAACATCAACACGTGAAGGCTTGAGTTTCAATGTGGGACAAACATCGATGGGTCCTTTATATAGGTGTTTGAAATGATGGTTCATCTTCCATGCTCAATCCAATAGTTGAGAAAATTTCTGTTGAAATTTGATGGTTGAAAAGATAGCTGCAAGGAAATTTTGACAGAATCTGATATTTTGAGGTTTTAATAGAAACATTCGGATTTAAGGAAATGAGAATCCAAAAAATTTAAAAACAAAAGAAACAACCAATATGTAATAGATGATTGTGAAAACTCAGAAATGGAAACATACCTTTTAGATTTCCAGGAATATTGTTCATATTGAGGAAAATTTTCTTGAAGAACATTAGATTCCAAAAATTTTGATTACGAAAAAAAATTAAAAACAAAAATCTATATTATGAAAATTTTAAGAACAAAAATCCTCATTATGAAAATTTTAAGTACAATAATCTTCACTACAAAATTTTTAAGTACAAAAATCTTTATTACAAAAATTTTAACACTACGAAAAAATTTTAGACTATGAATAATTTTAGAATATGAAAAATTTTAAACTAAGATGCATTTTAGACTAACTATATATATATAAAAACGTCATTATAGAAAATTTAGAAAATATTACTACGAAAATTTTCAATTTGAAATATTTGAAAAATCTGTATACGAAAATTTCCATTATGAATGATTTGAAAAATCTGACTATGAAAATTTCTATTACGAAATATTTGAAAAATATAAGTACAAAAATTTTCATTACGAATGATTTGAAAAATCTCAAAATGAAAATTTTAATTAAGGAAGATTTGAAAAATCAAACTACAAAAATTTTCATTACGAAATATTTTGATCTAACTAACAATAAAATGTACCCCCCCCCTACAAAAAGGAGTTTATTACTATAATGAGATTGGTTTAAATAGAAATTTAACAAGGAATATTACCTTATGATTATCATTCCTAACTTCTGTTTAAGGTATTAAAATCTATCGGAGGGTAATGATTTTGTGAAAATATCAGCAAGTTGATCTTGTGTTCTGATAAATTGAAGAATGATATCCCCTTTTTGTGTGTGATCCCTAAGAAAGTGATTCTTAATATCTACTTGTTTTGCACGAGAGTGATGTGCAGGGTTTTTACTAAGGGAAATGGCACTAGTATTATCACACAGAATTTGTGTTTTGGTAAAACTCATACCATAGTCTGTGAGTGTGTGTTACATCCATAACACTTGAGCACAACAACTTCCAGCTACTATATATTCGACTTTAGTAGTGGAAAGTGCTACTCAGTGTCGCTTCTTGCATGACCAAGAAACTAATGAATCTCCTAAATAATGACACATTCTAGATGTACCATTTCTATCTATTATACATTCACCAATGTCATTATTATAAATACTTGTTAGAACAAAATCTTTTCTAGAAGTATAAAAGTGTCCTAAATCCATGGTTCCTTTTAAGTAGTGAAAAATTATTTTCACTACCTTTAAATGAGATTACTTAGGATTGGATTAATATCTTGCACATAAGAATACTGAAAAAATTATGTCTGGATGACTAGCTGTCAATTAAAGTAAACTTCTTATCATACCTCTAAAATATGTTTGATCTACTGGTTTCCCAGCTGCATCAAGATCAAGTGTGTTTGAGATACCAATGGGAGTACTAATACTCTTAGTGTTGTCATATCCATAATTTTTAATAAGATATTAAATATACTTATATTGGGATATATAGATTCCTTCTGGTTTTTTAGAAATTTATAAACCAAGGAAAAAATTTAACTCACCCACCATACTCATTTCAAAATCATATTTCATTAGATCCACAAAATAAATAATTAAGGATTGCAGAGTTGAACCAAATATAATGTCATCAACATAAATTTGAAAAATCAATACATTTTTCTTATCTTAATTTATAAAAAGGTTTGGAATTTCATTTCCCTTAACATAATTATTTTGAAGCAAAAATCTTGTAATTCTATCATACTAGGCTCTAGGGGATTGATTAAGTCCATATAAAGCTTCGGTAAGTTTGAAAACATGTTCAGGATGTTTTGTATCTTCATAACCAATAGGTTGTTCAACAAAAACTTCCTCTTGTACAAAACTATTAAGGAAAGCACATTTCACATCCATTTGAAAAAGTTTGAAATTGATGAATGCTACAAAGGCAAGTAGAATATGAATAGATTCATGTCTGGCTACTGGAGAAAAGTTTTCTTCATAGTCTATTCCTTCTTGTTGATTATATCCATTAGCAACCAATCTAACTTTTTTTCTTACTATGATTCCATTTTCATCACAATTATTTCTGAAGACCCATTTGACTCCAATAACAGAAGTTTCCTTAGGTATTTCAATAAATGTCAAGAATTTATTCCTTTTGAATTCATTTAGTTCATCTTCCATAACTTTTATCCAATCATTATCACATAAAGCTTCATCAGTGCTTTTTGGTTCTAATTGGGAAAGAAATGTTAGATGTTCTACTTCATTTCTTAAGGAACTTTTAGTCCTTACAGGTTGATATACATCACCAATGATACTATCAATGGTATGATTCTTAAGAAACAATTGATTTGGGTTTTGTAAAACCAGTTCATCAACATAGGGTAGGAATTCTTCTGGGGTAAATGTTTTATAAATATCTTCATGGAAATTTTCCTTATCAGAAGGATCTTCTATCAAGGGTTGATAATTAGTTTTTTTAAAACAAATCTGAAGATGTGGGTTAGGGTTTTGTAAAAACAAAAGGATCAGTTTCATCAAATTTGACATGTACTATTTCTTCAACAGTACAATTGTTTTTATTGAAAACTATATAAGCCGTAAAAGTTGGGGAGTAGGCTAAGAAAATTCCTTCATTAGATTTTGGTTCGAATTTGTGTAGAGTATCATTAGTATTCATAATGAATACATTGAAACCTAAAACCTTGAAGTCGGAAAGTGTAGGTTTTCTACCATTCCATAACTCAAAACGAGTTTTATTAAGACAATGTCTAATCAAAAATTGATTTATATTAAATCAAGCAGTACTTACAACTTCAGCCCAAAAACATTTGGCTAATGAATATTCACGCAAAATTGTTATTGCTATCTCTTAGAGAATTATATATCTTCTTTAAACAACACCATTCTGTTGAGGTGTTCTTGGTGTTGGGAAGTTATGAGTAATTCCTTTTCTACTATAAAAAGTATCAAAATCAGAATTTTGAAATTCTCCTCCATGATCCCTATGAATAGTTATCAAAGCAAGATTTTTCTCAATTTTAACTTGGGCTCTAAAAGTTTTGAAATAAGAAAATACTTCAGATTTCTTTGCTAGAATATAGACCCACGTAAATCTTTTGTAATCATCAACTAAGACAAATATATAATATTTGCCTCCAATTCTTCCACTTTGTGTTGGATCAAAAAGATCCACATGCACTTACTGTAATGCATCAGTGGTTGATACTTCACCGACTAATTTAAATATTGATTTATTTTTCTTTCCATATTGAAAAGGATCAAAAACTTTTGAAGAATCAAATCTAAGCTCCAGTAGATCCTTAACTAGTCTTTTCTTAGAGAGTTTGCATAGGTTCCTAAGGTTACAGTTCTCTAACCTTCTATGCCATAACCAAGAATTATCTTCCATTTAACTAAGGAAAGGTAGATCTTGGATCCTAAGGTCTTCTAAGTTTACTGTGTAAACATTCTCTTGCCTATTGGAAGAAAGAATAAGCTCTACCTTGGAATTGTGTACTAAGCACTTTTCATTCCTAAAATTCACAAGGTAACCTTAATCACATAATTGACTTATACTAATGAGGTTGTGCTTAAGACCCTTGACAAATAAAACATTTGAAATCAAAGTTTTTACTAGAAGAATGATGTAACCTATACCAATAATTTCTCCCTTAGCATTATCTCTAAAAGTTACTTTTCCTCCTTTTGTATTGATAATCTTTTCAAAGTAGTTTTTGTAACCAGCCATGTGCCGGGAACATCCAATATCCATGTACCATGTATTTCTGTTGGTACTTTCTATATTTTTTTGAAAATAATAATGTTAGACTTTTGGAACCCAAAAATTCTTGGATCCGGAAATATCAGAAAGAAAAATCCTAGGCAACAACATTTTCTTAGAAAAATAGGCTTTATGAAACCCTAAAGACTGAGTTTTGTTTAGGGAACAATTTCTTGCCCAATGCCCACCACAATCAGACTTAGTGTAGAATGGAGCACTTTGAGGAACAAAGTAATTGTTATTAAAAATTGGTTTTCAACTAGTATAACTAAAACCAGAACTATTCCCTAGAGGTTGAATTTGGGAATAAATTTTATCAAAATTTTCTTTACCTAAGGTAAAGTTTGACAAACACTTCCTCAAGGAAAATATTTAAGATTTTAGTTTGATAACTATGTTCGTATCATCCAAAACATTTATTTTTGAGCTATAGTTAGGCTCAAAAACATTTTTCATAGAAATTACTTTTTCTAGATCCTTAGAATGATTATCCTTCTCAAAATTTACTTCCTCAACATTTTTTAAAATACTTTCAAAATCAAATTTTTTTTCTTATCAAGATATTTAGAAAGATATGATATTTCCTTAGTAAGAATAGTATGTCTAGAATTTTCTTTATCAATATTTTTCTTGAGTTTTTAATTCTCATTCTCAAGGAGATAATTAATCCTAGAAACTTCTTCATAGGTAGGTAAAGTATTATCTTCATCAGAAGAAGACTCTTCATCAGAAGAGTTATAATATTTATTATCACTATTTTTAGTATTTAAGGATATATTGGTTAGGGATTCAGCATTGTGTACCTTAGCCATCAAACAATTATTTTCAACAGGTAGTATGGCTATTAAACCAAGATTTTTTTTCCAGAAGGTTCATACTCAGATGATTCTTCTGAAGAGTCTCCACCACCGGTACTCCTGGTGTCATTAGCTTTCAGAACATTCTTATCTTTAACTTTATAGTACTTTTTTCTGTTTCTCTCAGAATGCTTTCTTTTCTTTCTTTTCACTTTATCATAGGACAATCAGGCCTTATATGTCCATCTCTCTTGCATTCATAACATGTGACTTCTGAGTCTTTCTTATCTTTCCTTTATTTCTTCTTGTATTTGGAATGAAAATAGTTCTGTCCAACAATCTTGTTCTTCCTTCGAGAAAGATTTGATAACTCATTTTTTGGAGATTCACTTCCACTAGATTCGGATTGAATAAAAACCTTCTTAGATTTAGATATTGTAACTCTCTCAGGAGTCATGGATTTCATATGATTTCAATTAGTTATAAAATCAACACTTACATTCTCATTATTCTTCTTAATATTGTTATCATATCTGTTCATTCTAGTCTCGTGTGGAAGAAGAGATCCAAAAATTTCATCAAGAGTGATCTGTGTAACCTTCATATTCTCATCTATAGCTGTTCTCTTAGATTCCCACTCATTGGGCATGTTGTCTATGATTTTGTCCACAAAAGCTTCACCATATAATCCTTTCTCACCAATATATTGTAAACTATTAACAATAGTCACAAATCTTTGTTGCACCTTACATATGGGTTCTCCATAAGGAAAGCAGAAACCATGATATTCATCTCTGAGCATGGCACTTCTAGTTTAAATAACTTTGGAAGATCCAATGCATGTAACTTCAAGCTTCTTCCAAATACAATTTGTTGCTTCACATGAAGAAATCAGGCTATATATATTCCTAGTCATGGAACAAAGCAAAGTATTGCATACCTTATAATACAGGATATTCATGCTTTTCTTGGTTGATGAAAGTACTAACTTCCTTGTCATGGATTTTATATCCTTTGGTAAGCATAACAGAATTATCCACTCTAGTGTTGATAATAAATGTCATCATACGATATCTCTAATATTCGTAATCATTCCCATCAAAAATAGGTGGTCTAGTAGGATTTATGTTGTTTATAGAACAAACATTGATTCCTTCCATATTGAAAAAAAATATCTTTCCACACAAACTTGTTAGTAATAAAAGTTTGTAAACAAGGAAAATTTTACTAAGTAAGGAAAATATTGAACAATGAAAGACATGAGCAAGAAAACTTTATGTAAATATAAGTATTTCAGATACCTCCTCTAATACCAATTATTGGATTGAAATAATGAATGAAGATACTGATTGTAGTATCTAATGATATAGATGCTCTATATACAAGAGGGGGGTAATTTTATTCATTAAAAAATTCCTTTAGAACTTTTAAATATGGTGATGTTTAAAAAAGTTAAACAAGGTAATTCACAAAACCTCTAGTTCTACACACTTGCTTGATTTCAGAAAGATGATTCGGAGAATGTAATTTTGGAAAAGTGGTTCCAGAAATGAAACTTAACAAAGGTTTTAAAAGATAAAGATTCTACCTTAAAGCATGTAGAATCTCACTAAATCAGAGTATACAAGTATAAGAAAGTATAAGATAGTTATACATTCTTAAAGAATCAAAATACAAAGGAAAAATTGAAACAAACAAGTAACAAGTAGTAAATATTTTAACCCAAAGAGTAGGGTATCCAACAACCTTGGATAAAGGTCCCTTGAATTATACTTTCAAGAAACTCTGTCTTACCCACACAAGGTTAAGCCCTTGATACGATGATCGGAGTCTATCATGCTATCCCCTAAATCCCTCAACTTCATGGTAGTCGGCACCTCTGTCTTCCTATCCCTGGAAGCCCTCAAATGTACTGAGCAACATTCGGAGTCACCCGAAGAAATTCTAAACGTGATGTTCAGTACGCACAAATCATGAATGTATCTCTACCTAGAAATATCTTTAGCAGCATGTAACCTATAGATTGATCAACTTGTTATGAGCTCTTTCAAATGAGATCTTTTTTATAGGCACAACTTCAATGGTCAACTCCCTCCTCCAACAGTCATATTTTTCCTTGAATTTTGGAGGGACCTGTACACATGTCACTCAAGAAACTGGTAGTTAGTAACTGAATGCATGACATCGTTTTATAACCAAAACGTGTGTAAGAAAAAATATGATTGCTTGAACAAATTCATTTTTCAGATTTTAAGAAAAAATGAAAGTTTGGAGTCTAACCAAAAACACATTCGGTTTCCATAATACATAGGTATTCAGATTATGTTTTCCAAATATTTCAGAACCATAATTATATAGATTTCCAGAGTCTGAATTTCAAGGAAATTCGGAATCTGGATTCACAAGAATTCGAAACCTAAACTTAAAATGTTCGGAGTTTTAATTGATAATAATTCGGAGTGTGAAATCAGAAGAGTTAGAAGTCTGAATTCAAGGAACTCAGAGTCCGAACTGAGAAGATTTTAGAGTCTGAATTTAGTGAATTCAAAGTCCGAACTTAGAAGAGTTCAGAGTCTAAATTTAGAGAACTCAGAACCTAATCTCATAAAAGTTTGGTGTCTGTATTCAGAGAGTATGGAACCTGAATTTGGATCTTGAAAATAGAATTCTTTATATCTAATTATATATATGATTCCAAGGTTTTGGATAGAAAACCAAATTTTACACTTAGACAAAATATGAACAATGAAAACATGGTACATATAAATTTCTGTGGGGAAGGAAAATTTTCCTTATCAAGTAAAACATAGGGTAAATGAAATTTTCCATAAGATAAGGTGTTTTTTATTTTCAAAACAAGAAGGAATGGTAAATTAATAAGGAATCCTTATTGACTCAACAAGATATCCTGATCACTCAAAAAATTATTAAGTACAAACTCTTGTAATATTCACTTTCAACCCATTCTAAGTAAAATTTTATCATTTAGTGAAATAATATATAAGATAGGGAATCAAAATTATAAAATAAATGTTCTATATAGTCCATTAGAATTTATAGTATTTAGAGAGATTACAATGCCTTATGATAAAAATCCAAAAATATTAGGGAAAACAGAAGAATGATGTGGTTCCTTTTAAGCCCTTTTAATTTATGAATAAATTTTTTTAACCAAAAAGTTTGACAATTTGAAAATGGAAAAAATAATTTATAGATAAAATAAAAATATTTTAAATTAACATCCAACTTCTTTAGGAAATTATGAAAATTACTAGGAATGAGAAATTCATAAAATAACTATTTACAAATAGAATTGGAATAATGGAAAATGATAAAATAATTATCGGTGAAATATATCCACATTCATCACACCCAAAATGGTTATTCCTAAAAAACTAACTGATCCATTTAAAATTACCAAACCATGAACTAATATGGATTTAAATTTATTTCATGTCATTTTTTATTTAAGATCATATACTAATTCTAGGACACACTTCATTTTAAAGTATTCCCAAACAGGTTAATTAAAACCAACAAGGTTGTTAAATAAATATACAAATTGGGCTATAAAAATTTGATATATTCTATGAGGATATACCATATTGGTAAATAGAAAAAAATTCTTCCTATAAACTTTTACATACTAAATATAGTTCATAATCATATCCATTTACCCGATACACTAATTTTTGGTAGGCCCTTCATCTAATCTAATAAAATTATTATAAATGTGTATGATTGTATCCTTTGAATCGAGTTATGTTTTTAAATTTATTGAGTAAATATTTTGAACAAAATGAAATACAATTCAACATAATATTAATCCTTTTTTATGTATAATTTTAACATATCTATTAAAAAATCTTCTAGTTCTGACTACTCAATTAAAATATTTATTTTTAGAATTGGTTATATTTTTTTCTAAGGGAATTTATATAATTATTTTCATGGGAAAAGCACAATAGGTTAATATTTTTTTATGTGTACATATTTTGATTCTTAGTATGTTTCTTCTAGTAATTACAAGTATGATGAGTATGATGATGATTTAAATAATATATTCTCATATTTTTATGATTCAATATCTAATATTGATGTTCATTGTCCAAATATTTAAATTCCATTGATTATTAGACCCTTATATTTTCCTAACACATTATAACTCAATTCAATACAAACAAACCTAAAATAATCTTCTATATTGATTGGTGATAAAGTTAATGTTGTTATTACTAAAAATATATTTCCTAGAAAAGAATAAGGACGTTTGGAAATTTTGGGAGAGGACATCAGGAATGTTATCTAGTACATAGTTGATATACCAGGAATCATCACATTTATTTGAGTTCCAGAAATTATTTTTGACAATAATTCCAATTAATATGCCCTTCCAAAAATGAGGATCAACACAATTTTATAATAATTTTTAAGGAGAGAGATAAAAAATTGTGAGTATCATATACTCTATATATGAATCATAGGGTATTATCCTTGTTTCTGGTTGTTTCTAAGAGAACTAGTTTCAAAATTTTAAACATAATAGTGATGATTTAGTTTTTTGAAACTAAAAAATACATAGTGAATGTTAATATAATGTAATAAATAAATATATAAACTTGTATTTTTCTTTTTACCCTTCATTTCATTGATATAATTCTTGATAAACACCCACATAATATGAATTATTTATTTTTAGATTATTTTTGTGGTCATTTTATGGATCATATTACAAAAGAGAACCAAAAGAAGATAAAATTCATGAGAAAATTTCAGAATATTCACATACCATAGGGTTCCATTTGTATATTTTATTCCATAGATATATATAATAAAGAATCATAGTGATTATTTTGTTGATTTTAATGATACATGCATTGATGAATTTATGGTATAATTTACAATGATTGTATGGTGTTTCATAGTTTCATTGATAAAAATATAGATTTTAAAATTGGAAAATAACATTTCATGATAGATCATTGAATTTTATTATGTAATTATTTTTCATAAATTGGAATAAAGATTCTTATATCTATGGAATTATTATTTCATCATTTTTATATCATACATGTGTGTGTTGTTAGATAAATATCATGAAATGGATGTTTTTATTTACAATTAATTTAATATTTGATTAATATTTATCTTATATTTTCAACATATCATAAAAAATATGATTTTTTATCAGTTTATTCTTATAGGGGATCCTTAGATGAGTTGGGGAAGAGCCACACCACATCCCCGATCATACATCCTCCACGGTGGGATATTTAATGGGAGATTATGTAAGATTTTTAATTTTTTTGTTAGAAATGGATTTTCATAGTGGTTAGAGGGGGATATATATATATTAATTCTTATAAAAAACCAAAAATGTAGTTCAGAAAACTAATAACCATTATTGATTTCTTAACATAGAACACCAAGATTTATATGGGTATAGATATATTATCAAAATATTATTATTTAAATTTTACCATTACAACATACACATTTAATTGGTGGGTATGAATATGTTTAACTGTATTATGAAATATATTTATAATTTTCCTAATCAATACATATGTATATAATAATTCCTAGCAAACTGGAAATCAATATTTAGTAAATTAGTTTTATTGTTCATAAAAGATATTTTATTAAAAATGTTTTTTATTTTATTTTATTCATGGATTATATAACTATTTTCTATGAACATTATAAAATCTCTTTTATAAAAATACTTAATTTTCTATTTTTTATCTTATTTCACTTATTTTAATTTTTTGGTATTTTTTTGAAATGATTGGTTTTCTAGTGAATAGTGGATAATATCGATTTTTCAATTACTATGTTTTTTATTAATATAATGTACACTAATTATCCCCTCAATTGAGAATTATCTATTTATGTGAAATATAATCCATTTCAATTATAATAACAAAATTATTTCCATTTTAGTTCTAAATATTCATGTATTTTATATATGTTAATTTTTAGTATTAAAATCCATTTTTCTAAAAAATATATTTTTCAATACATTTTACAAATTTTTATTAAATTCTAATTATTCCAATTCAGTAGATCAAATCATGAAAAGCGGATTATATAATATGAATCTTAGAGTCAAATTTTCTATATGGTTCCCTTTTACTTTTTATCAATATAAATAGTAATAGTGGTTAATATTTTTTACATCGGTAAGGGATAAGTAATTACAATAGGGTTAAACTATGCATAAAATATCTAAAACCAACATAACACATCCTTTATTTAATTATATGGAATAAATTAAATTCTAGGCATCCAAAATTTTAATATATGGAACTTTTGATCAATTTACACTTTATAATGATATTTTTCATAATTTATTTATAGAAAATTACAAAATGTTACTTTGTAGAATTTAATGCATCTAAAAGTTTACCAAAAGTATTTAAAGATGAATTGTTTTGTTATATTTTATTATTTTAAATTTGAATTAATTTTTTTATCATTGTAATTTATATAATTTATTTTCTAATTGATTAATTACCTAAATTTCTTAGGCAACACTAACAAAATATTTATTAAATAAATTTAAAAATAAAATAAATAAATATAAATATATTTAAAGAAATTAAATTTGGGTGAAAATTTTTATGAAATGAATATTTTAGATAAATATAACATTTATCTTATTTCAAAATTGTTTATATTAAAATATCATTACTATCATGATTACTTTAAAGTGAATATAAATGAGTTGTGTAAAAAATTACAATAATAATATTTTTTGGAAAATGATATTTGAATAATTTTATTATAAATCCAAAATAATTAATGTAGATTAGTAGTAAGAAAAATTCAAAAATTACATCCCTTATCTATTAATATTTTTAATTTTACATATATATAAAAATAACCCCTTAATATAGAATATTTCTTTTCCATAGTTATGGTTAATATTAGATAATAAAGTGGTTAAACTAAATGATACAGTTTAAAATGACACAAAAATCTATCAATAATTCATTATATGGGGTTGTTTTAAAATTATAATAATTTATTTTAATCTATTAACATTATAAATAATTTGTACTAGTATTGACTAAATTATATATTAATCTGTTTTGTAATTGAAAATGTTTCCAATCTATCCCAATTAAAAGGACACAACCGTTATGGTTTCTATACAAAAAAAGTGAGATATTTAGAATGAATTAACCATTCCCAATAATTTTACATATATATCTATGAATGAATTAGTTTTTTATATTCTTAAAAGACTAGTCCATAGCTCCTCAAAATGAATATAATGTAGTCCAACTGAAGAAGAGGTAATCACCTTCATGACCTCGTTCAAATTATCTATTCTTATAACTCCATTTAATATAAGGTATTCATCATAAAATAATATATTCAGAATAATATATATATATATATATATATATATATATCTGTGTGAGTGTGTTATTATGATTACATAGAAACTATTATTCACCCTCTATTCACCAAATGGGAAGCGATGGTATCACTATTGAGTACTTGTGGACTACCACAATCATGTAGTTATACAATTAATTTTCTATATCTATCTCTCATTGATGGTTGTTGTGATGTTTTATAATTTTATATATGATATTTATGAAATAGTTACTCATCTTAAACAATAATATAATATCTACATTCTTACAATCGAATCCATTGGAAAATGATAACAACTATCATACAAACTTGTGGACTACAACATTCACAAAGCTATGTGATTATTTTTTCGCACACAATTTACATAGTTTCTAAAAAGGAATTATTTAAGTAAATAATATGATACATATGATATAATATATAATCTATAATGGTATATTATTATTTAACATTATTTCTTTCCTTCCATTAGAATCATAAAATAGTGTTTCTGCATGTGTACGACCTACCCTCTCCATGAATTGTGTAAATAATTTTTCTATATATAAATTTAAAGGTTAATTTTTTTATATGATATAAAATGGATCCAATTACAATGTATGGATAAACCAAACTAAAATTCTCTGGAAAAATGGCACTATGAACACACAAAAATGATGAGTTTAATAAAGTGTTGATAATAAATATGTGTTAATATGTTAGAAGCAGGTCAGATATTATATTATAAGTGTGTATATAAATCAATTATTGTTTTTAATAAATATTATTTTATAATACAATAGAACTAATTTATTTTAACAAAAACTAATATATTGGTAGATGTTTGTCATCTCACATTTATTTTTAAGATTCATAATCTATATAAACCACATATTTCCCTTACGTGGTGTATATACTACTCCAGAATAAATTTTTTGATTAATTCATAAAAATTATGGGGGATATATTATCTTCATATATGGTTATATGTTTAAGGAGTTTTTTATGTAGAGATTACTAATGATTTTTAAATTTACAACTCAATACCATTTTGCTCATAATTTTTTTATAATAATTAATATTGGTGATATTATATCATAGTTATATGATAAAAAACAATAATGTTTAACCCATTATGGTTATTTATAGATATAATATTCCTTTTAATGAATTCTGTATTTTTATGAACTCAATTCACATAAAGAATTTTTTTATGAAAAATATGATTTATTTCACTCTTCATGCAAAAATATATTTTCTCTATTTCCATATTTTATATAATGGTTTTCATTAATTTTTATAAATTTGTATTATTTTTATTTTTATGTAATTTTTAACCATGACTGATTTAAAAAAAATCAAATGGAATCTTCTTCTCATTTTATGAATGAAGTACATTTCACTTTTATGAAAATTATGAAATGAAACATTATTTTAACATAGAAAGCTCATAAATAATTTTACATTATCATGAAAACTGAATGATTTAAATTATACATTACATGTTTTCCAATTAAATTTAATATATATTTTTTCAATTAACTTTTTAATTTTTTATTGGCATTAAATACGTGGTTTCAGAATGAAAAGTGTATTTCCCTATGAAATGTTCCAAGTGATATTTTAAATGCATTTTTATTTTTTTATTTCATCCATTGATTATTATTATTATGTTTTTCTATGGATATGATTATATGATACCATAATTATTCATTCCTTTGATTATTTATTATTAATATTATATAATTTTTTCAAACCCCATTTTATTTCCCATATAAAATGTCATGATGAATTGTTATATGTTTTTATGATTTTTGAATTTTATATAAATTCATTATGATTATGATATGGGGGGAATTTAATCTCCCTCCAATGCATATGGTAAAAGTGTATAAATCATTAGATTAATAATTTATTCTTAAACCAAATTTTTTGTCAATTATTTTATTCTTGGACCTAGTTTTCATGTCTATAAGATTATGTTTGTACATTGTTTTCATGGGAATAATTTTTTTATAGACCATGATTTTATTTAAAAATATTTATGCATGGAAATTGATTCATCTCTAAAATTTTATTAATGGTATGTATTTCATTCCCTTGACATTATTATTAAACATGTTTCAATTTATGAATTTTCTCAAAGTTATGGGATTATTTTTTATAAAAAATTAATATGTATATGTTATGATTACTTTCCTCATGACTTATTATTGATGATTATGAACACTTATGAATATTTTATTTTTTGAATGTTTTATTTGATGAATAATATTTAAAATTCTTGATATATTATGAATGAAAATTTTAATTTTTTCTGATGATCTCATACACTTATGCATATCCTATTATTATTTTTTACCGAGTTTGATATCTCTTATGTTTTTACTTACTCGTAATCTGATATCACCCTTTCATGGTTTTTTCTTCCAGATAGTAAGAATTATTGGTTTAATTAAAATAAAAATAAGTATTTTTCTATGTAGAAAAAATTTGACATAATTCACTAAATTAGAAGATTATAATTCCAGTCTTCATAAAAACTAATCCTTTATTGTTCTATCGTGACTCGTAATTTTATGTGTTGAATATTCCTCTAAAATGATTTAATATTTATATATGATAATATAGGTTCTTTATTGTCCTTATCAGAGTAATGTTTAGTCATTATTTGGATATTAGGATTAGAAAACAATGTTATAAACCATAGGGAATAATCTACTCATAGGGTGACATCCCAATTATTTGGTATATAATTGATTATGTTTCATATTATTAAAATATCCCAATTTGGATACTATTTGTGGACATGGTTTTGTATTGATAAATCAAGTTGTGGTAACCCAATAAAGAATTGTTCAATAATATACCCAAAATCTGGCTATTGTATGGTGAGTGTTTCCTTGCTATAGAACCAGTCTGATCCTCTCACGAGATATTCTTGAGTTAATTCACATTTTAATTATCAACCATCATGAAGGATTCTAAAAGACATGGATCACCATGTAAAACCTAAGGTTTCATTGAATGGAATGAAATTTTAATTATTTTGGTGTTCTATAAATGATTTTTCATGAACGCTCACTGTTATTAATGTTTGTCACACAATTGTATTTAGTTTTAAATAATGGATAGAACTGGTCGGATTCATGTTAATGGTAAATTTGATGGATTAGAATTAGATTTATCATAAGAAACTAAAATATATATTAACTAAAAGGATATACCATATGATTTTCATTAATAATCAATCTTGATAAATAATTAAAAACATAATCATTGAGGAGTTTCATAATGTTTTTAATTAAATGGTAATGTTTTTTTATGAAATTTATTATGGTAATAACCATATAGGAAAAAGTATCAATATTATTCATGTGAATAATATGAGAAGGAAAACCAATATATTATCTAAACGGAATGATATGTTTTTTTCATTAGAGAAATTGTGGTCACATAGAAAAGAATTAAAAAGAAATTAAATGTATCATATGTTGGAAACATGATAATTATATGAGTTAATGAGAAAATACATGGATTAACTCCTATACTTTGGAAGGACCTCTACTATGATATTAAATGAAGTAAATAGATTTCATTTTTTAGGTATTAGGATTCATGAATTATTTTATGGAGGTGTTATATTGTTGATGTTTTGGTTTAAAGAATCATGAAACATATATGGATAATTACACAGTTTTTTCAGGATTTCATTGTGTGGAATGGATTCTTCCCATTACATTACCATTGTCTCTTTTCCCTAAAACTCCCAATGGTTACCCCATCTATAGCTGGGTGAGGACCTACTTTCCGAATGATGGAGGTTATATGGGATTTCAAGCTCAATGACTCTTGGGTACTCTCATTATTCAAGATGTTAGGCAGTCAGGATCATCACACCCTTTTGGGGGGAATTGTTTCTTACTATGGGACTCTTTTATAGATTTAATAATTTTTTTTGAATCTCTTCATAATCTCAATGTAGGACAGGTTACTCTAAAAAAATGTCTTTTTATTAACTCTCTTTTAAGTGTGACAGATTGGGATCTATTTTTTGAATCTGTCTTAATATATCTAAGGTTATTAATCATTTTATAGTTATAAGTGATTTCTTATATGCTGAAACCATATAACAAAGTGATTTAGGCCATTATCTATTCTATGGAGGCAGTTGATGTTTTGAGGATGAAATTGATCCTTTATGAGGTGTCGTACGTTTCCTGGTTATTGCAGGAATCAAAACCCATGTAGTTAAGTTAATATGTGGAGTTTAATGTCATGTGGTAAGGAATAATATGGGGGTGTTGAAACCCGAAATATTTGAGCTTGAGTCTGGAAAATATGTCTAACGCATCCTATTTATGGAAATAATGAATGTAATCCTAGTTCGGTCAATGTTGGGGCTTACACACTGAGACTGCTCTGGAGGATGGGTGTTTAATGCCTAATGTGGTGTTTATTTTATCCCCTTAGGCCCACATGATCCATGCATGTTGTGGGATACAAGGGGGAGTCCATAATCAACCTCCTAGTGTATGGATGGGGGGAGTCCATAATCAACCTCCTAGTGTATGGATGTGGGATATAGGTATTGGGGATGTCCTAGAATTGTTTGATATGGATCATGGTCCTTTAATGTGGTGTCTTACATATCCAAGATATGGAAGGAATCAGATTCCTCAAAGTACTCTTTGAGATGTTGGGGCTTACAAATTGAGGTTTCTCTAGTGAATGGTTTTTTTTCTAATGAGGAGTTTGATGCATCCCCTAAGCCCACATGATCTATGTTCATTATGATAAATAAGGGAGATTTCATGATCATCCTCACAGCATATAGATAAGGGATCTGCATATTGATTTAGTCATTCAAGTGTTTGATATGGAAATCAAGTCTTTATGGAGCCATCCTACATATCATAGTTATGGAGGTAATTAGACTCCAAGTAGTTCTCTTTGAGATGTGGGGTATTACACACTGATGCTGCCCTAGTGAATATTACTTCTTGTCTAAAAGGTGTCTCATGATACTATTGGCATACCATAGAGGTCATCATGTGACCTAGATCGACACATGGGGAGGGTGATGCGAGATCCGTGGTGGTTTGGTCTGAGGGGTGTCTCATGACTTGGATGAAACCTTGGGGGAAATCGTGAGACCTGAATTTCACATCTAGGTAATGTCACATGTCTTGTATGACACCTTGGGGATACATTTTAGGACCCGGATGATTTATCTTAGAGGTATGCTGTGAGATCTAGATTGTCATGTCTACATGTGTCGTCGAGACTCGACTAACATTAAAGGGATCCATTATATGAGTCACATGTTGCATCCTATTGATGTATTAATCCATGTGTAAAGAACACATAGGGTTTGAAGGAAGCATTTAGTGTCCATTAATGGTCTGAAAGAATTGTCCCAACATTTCCGTGGCATTCTACATATCCCAGATGACATGATGAAGGGATGTCGTGAGGTCTGGGTGGCTTAAAATGGAACCATATTGTATTATTGATTTACACTTGCCGAGAACATGGATTTCCATGAACATTTATTCTTATTGGGTTTCCCACATTGAGTCTTAGTTTTTTACCCATGTGTTGCAAGTGCCTTGGTTCAGTTTAGTTTTAGTTTGTTTGGGATTCACGTGGTCTAGAGGACATGCGATATGGTTTTCACATGTCTCACAAGAAGTAATTACTGTGAACTTTTATTTATCATGTTGGGGCCTTTATGTAAGGTGAATTATAGTTCTATATGTCCACTGATGTATTATCTTGTGAAGATTCAACCTGTCATGTGATCGGATGTGTGAAGAATCTCGGAGACTGGCCACCAATGTGCAAAGAGGCAGTATGGATCCAAAATTCTATTGTTCGATCTGAAAACCAATGTACTAACCAACTGAGCCCTATTTACATGTTGTAGTTAGTAATTTATAGGTGTATCCATCTGCATACTCTCCAGTTTGGGTGGGTTATCTGGAAAGAGTCCGGGCTTGAGTCAAAGAGGGGTCTAGCATTACACGGTTTTGTGAGGCTCTACAGTGGAAAATGTTAATGGTGCCTCCTGAATTTCAACATTTGAAAGTCCATACATTTTTTATTAGATTATTTCTAACTATCAAGTACTTTCACTTTGGAGTACTTCCATGATGTTATGTTTATATGTCCATGTGTCCTCATTAAATCGAAATGATTGTTGGAAGGAATATGAGAGTGCTTGGATGAATTTTCTCGGACTCTCATGGGACCACACCGAGGGTGTGTTGGGTGCATCATATTCCCTTTTTCGACCGTAACCCCAGACCACTCTCTCATCTCCTATCTAATTTTTTTATGTGATAAAGTTCAAGAGTAACGCAATATTATATTAATGGTATTGAGAGTATTTCCTCTAATTTTGGAGACTTGTCCCGTGACCAGTATGGGTCATGTGGTGTGCATGAATTTTGTGGACAAGTCCTTGAGCCAAATGGATTCTATGAGGAGAGGCAAGCATGTCACTGGGGGATCATGATGTTTCACTGGTCATCGGGGGAATTCCACATGTCTTTCAGTGATCACATATCCCACTCTCCTCTTCTTTTTCAATCCCCTTGTTTTATTTCACAAAGGTCTTGGGTCATGCCAGATTTCATGATCAATTCCTAGGTTTTATTTCCCAATATAAGGGTGATTTTTCACTTAACCAATATAGGGAGTATTGATATTGTGTGGGAATGTTGGGGACATGTGTATCAGTCTATCTTTAGAACACCCCATATTTGTCTGGACTCACGTGCATGATTCCAAGAGGTAAGGTTTACAAGACAAAGGGGCTTTATGAGATGATGAAATCATTAAAATGAGGTCTCACTGTGTGTTTTATATTTATTGAGGCACATTTCACATGTCCTTCAGTGATCGTAGACACCACTCACCTCCTACCATTTGATCCCCTTCATTTTATGTGACAAGGGCTAGGAGGGAAGGAAATTTTCTCGATGAATATTTATGATTTTTACTCAGTTTTACTGTGGTTTTTCACGTGAATAATGAGGATCTTATGAGATGAGAAAATTAGTTTTGAAAAAACCTTGAATCTATCCATAGAGAGCTATAGAATTTTCCGGAAGATTCTATGTGGTGTGGCTGACTAGTCGAAGGGGTTTCACAAGGCACACCAAATTGGTCGAGATGTGTCACATGTTTTTAGGGGAATGTTGCATGCCATTTAGTGAAAATTATCCCCTATATCCTCCTCCTTGTTACCTCCTTAATTATTTGTGATGTAAGATCAGGCATCTTGAGATATGTCTTGGATATCTTATAGGGATTTTATTCTTCCAAATGATGATTTGGTGCATGATCTGCATGACCACTGAGGGTATCTTCTTTGAAATGTCGCTTCCCTTGATTTTTGAAGGATTATTGATGGTCTTATAGGTACATTATAATACAAAATCATGTGGCATGGGGTATTCCCATCCAGCAGTCACTATTCATCCAATGGTGAACAAAGGTGCTCATTGAGGAGGCCTCCATGAGACTTGCCATGGGTTAGGTGCCTTTGGTGGATACTTCATGTGACCCCACTGTGGTTATGAAATCTCAAGTCTTTAATCATCCCCTTCTTCCTTGATCTCATGTGGAAAATAATATCATTGTTTAGATGTTTCTTCCTTGGTGTTATGCTGATTCCTATTTGGTGGGAATTAATAAATTCCCCCCCCCCAAGGAGCGATGTCTGAGGGGACAAGGACTCTGTCCTAAGGACAAATAAAGTCTCACCAGAGTCCGTGTTGGTTTTTTTAAAACATGAAATCAGGGTAAATTCATTTAACAAGTTGACCATTGGTATTTTCCAAACAACCAATATATAGAGTGGGTGTGGAGAAAATTTCATCCTAATGGCCGCATCCTTCTCCAGAGCACTCCCACTACTTCCATGCCATAATACCTATATGTGAACCCTAATCATGAGTCTTACCCACAGGTCCACACTAAAATCATCAATCACAATCCTTGATCTTGTGCAGTAATTATTTCTACTCATACACTCACTTATCTCAACCACAAACTATGATTTAGTAATTTTTTAACTTAGGTGGTTTTCATGAGGGATTTATGAGCTTTTGTGGCTTAACCTCTCGATAGATTTTGTGTGACCATATCTAGGCCACACAACCACAAGGAGGCCATGTGATTTACTTGGGACCTCACAGGGGTTATGTACCCTATGAGTTTTTCTAGATATTAGGTGGTTCTCAAACTTCTAGAAGTGTCTTGGAGATCCTTGGAGGTGTCATGCGAAGTGCATGATTCCATTAGGGAATTCTCATGCCATTATCATTATTAAGACCTTTCTATCATTCATATGAGATATGGCACTTACTTCTTTTATATGGCTTATATATCCCATCACAGTTCCTTAGTAGTGGCTAATAAAAGGTCTATTCTTTCAAAGAATCATAATGTTTATCCTTGCTATAGTGTGTGTGTCGATATCAAGATTTTCTAGAAGTTTCTTTCACCCGACAATCATGATAACCCCTATCTGATCGAATTACATTGTATGAGTTCATTTTGGTGGATGATGTGGTTATTCCCTCCCTAGAAAACAATATGTTATCTCATTGAGTGTTTAGTTCCTCTGAATGTGTTCATATATTGATTACCAAGGAAGGGTAGATGGAAACTTTCCAACCTTAGGGATTATCCTACCTGCTGGCCCACTCCCCTCGATCCCAAATGGTCATCATATTTTCCCAACAACCTATCACATAGAGGTATTCAACCATATTTTAATCTTACATGAACACTCATATTAGTGGGTGGTAATCGAAGTGGGACCTTAAACCTAGTGGAAACTTCTCTCGGGAATGGGCATGGCTATCCTTGGTACGACAAAGCTGTCTGGAATTTTCTGAGTACATATTTATGAAATTGTGTGGATATCTCAGTTCATATTCAACCACCAGCCTATCCACCTTCAAGAAATTATTAGCCCCTAGTGACATGGTACCATCACATTACACCTTCTATATAGTGAGGTGGGTATTAGTCTATGGGATATTCATTAGTTGGGCAGCATCCCTCCTCTTGGAAAGATGTATGATGAGTTCCACCCTACTTGAAAAAGTTGGGACGATCCAATGCAGACTCTGACTTTAGAAAAAGAGTTGCTTGTTCTTTTGAGGAAGAAACTAGGGAGAGAGCTAACAGTGCACTTACATATTACCTTCATTTACTTGATCAAAATTATATTATGTAGTAGTGGGGTCAAAACAAGCATCATTATCCTTGATCAGTTTCACTCCCAGCATGTTCCCAATGATGTTGGATCATATTGGTCCATTCATTTAGCTAGGGATCGTACATCATTGGGATATCGAGTGAACATGTAGGTTTCTACAAACCATAGGATATAAGGTTTTCTATCTATGTTTGAAAATAGGCATCCCTTCATAGCTAAGGATTTATGCTCTAGCATCTAAATTAGCACCCTCATGGTGGTGGCACAACTAATAGAGGGACGACGTCTCAAATTGGCATTGTCAGTCCTTTCACTCCTTCACCTAATGTAGGGCCATATCCATAAAGGCAACACCCCCTATAGAATTGGAAGTCCACATTAGTTCCTATTTGGTTTGATAGGGTATCACTTTCATTGTTATGATTACTAATATACATCCTAGATTCTGGACCCCATATCCTACCCTGGACTACTCAACTTCTCTAGATTTGGGCCTATGTCCATAACCCCTATAGTGGTCAAAGGCATAAAATTTTGATTTGACAATTTTTACTTCTCTACCCTACGTATACTAGTTAGTTCAATCATTGATGGTGGCAAAGACACTCTTGAATATAGATCTTATATGGTTTTCCTTCAAGATGGGGTCCCTACAGCTGGGGTATATGAGCTTATTATATGTGAACTATACTCAACACATCAGTTTTCTTGAAAAATTTTCTATGAGGAAAGGGCCTCCCCCATTCCCTTGTCCATTGTTCTCAGGGAATGGTATCCTTTTTCTATCCTCTAATTTTGGAAGATGCTATCTCCTAAAGAAACTAGGGTTGTAATTATATTTTCTCCTATCTATTCTCCTTCTTGTCTCACCTTGTATTATGGTCATGATGTATTAAGGATTATACCAATGGGGTATTGGGACATCTGGTCCATCATGTGGATATTCCCTTTTCATTTATAACTCTTATATCCATATAATTATTGGATCTGAATGTGGATTTGGGTGAGGCATCCAAGAAATGGCCTTTCTCAGATGATGGTTGTTCATACAGCGAACCAGATTCTATTAAGGAAATAAGTTCTCCCAAGAAAAAATGAATGATTTTCCAGTTGAATGGGGTTATATGGTGTCTCCCTTCCTATTTCTAAATTGATTCGACTGGTTAGTGATTATTATTCTAAACATACTTCATCAGCTTTTGAGTATCGGTAATGCCATAGGTTGGTATGGGAGTGTATCAAGGAACTGAATACTGAGACCCCTCGGGAGACATTCTATTATCATGAGGAGTGGCTTCACCAACAATTCCATGATCTGGGGGGCAGATAATTTTGATTGGCAGTATCTTTTAAACATTTAGTAATGGATCATTCTAACCCAGATAGACTTAGATGCACAACAAAGGATATTTCACTATTTTTTGAATGAGGCCTCCCTTTACCAATAGTAGAAAGAGATGAGAAAGGAACTATAGTAGGGTTTTTAGCTATCGTTTAGATTGAAAGACCATATGGGGAGTTGGATAGTGAAGATATGGAGGCATGAAGGTATGATTTATTGGTTGAATTCTAATATTTTAACATCATCGACTTCCTTGTCCACTTATTGAAGGATAGATGAAGAGGTGGCTACTCTATTTGACTTATTCTTCATACAATAGAGGTGTAGGAAACATGGAGGGAAACACTTCAATTCTTAGTTAACGCATCCCGGCAAACCCATGTAGATCTTTCTAACACAACTGATCATTTTTTTTTTACCATAATTCAATTTTATTTCTCCAAAAACCATAAATTTTCACTACACCCCATTTTTTTAATGTTTTTAGAGAGTCTCTAAAATGTGGATATTACACCTTCTTTTCCATAATTTGAATTGATGAGTTCAGTTTACTACCCTATCTCATTATTTGTATGATTCTTTAAAATTTTGTTGCATTATGAATTTTTTTGAGGGCCCACCTCTTTCATTACAATATATGAGCATGACTATTCTACTTGTTATGGAATCATCAGATTATGGGATATGTCCTAAAGGATGATTGTCTTTCATATCCATGGAGAGAATCTTAGGCATGATAGGTCCGTATAGTGGGCTCCACAATAACTATTTCATGCTTTTGTTTACTATCTTCCATCTCAGACATTTTGTTCCTTTAGTTTAGGGTATTTTAGCTCAGACCTTCTGTTGTTATAGTTTATGGACTTTTATCTCATACCTTCAGTTTCTTTAGTTTAGGATGTTTTATCTTGGACCATATATGGATTTAGTTTATGGTCTTTTAGATCGGACCATATATTACATTAGTTTAGGGTCATTTAGCTTAGACATTTTGTTGCTTTAGTTTAGGGAATTTTATCTCAGACCATCTATTTCTTTAGTTTAGGTTATTTTATATCTGACCTACTATTGCATTAGTTTAGGGTTTTTTAGATCTAACCTTATATTTATTTATTTTAGTTTATTTTAGCTCGGACCTTCTATTGCTTTAGTTTAGGGTCTTTTAGCTCAGACCTTCTGTTTCTTTAGTTTTGTGTCTTTTAGAACATACCTTCAAGAAATATCGGGCTGGCAGGCCAAAAATGTCTCAAAACACTCTGGGGTGCTGAGCTCTACCATGTTTCTGAGAGGGATCAAGAGGATAGGAGTTCCTTTTATGTAAATAGGGAGATAATTTTAGAAGGTGGGTTTAATACCTTATGAATCAATATAATGTCCCTGAAAAGCTCATATCCACACTTTTCCATGGTAAATGGAAGATTATATGGGGTGAATATGGTTGATGAAAAAATAATAGGGTATCTAGGTCTGCCTAGATAGTTGGAATGTGGGTGATGTAAGTCACAGTACAAATGTATGATCCATGTAATATGGAATTATGTAGACATTACAAGTATATCCCATGACACTATAGGGGTTTCCGGTTTTCCCATGGTGTTGTTGAGGCTCATAAGGATTAAGAGGCCCTTTACACTGGGTCGTGATGTTACCAGTTAGTGGGTTGTATCCCTTGCTTCAATAGAATGGCCAAGATGAGAGATATCCTTTCCTTTCCAAGGGCTATGAAATATTTATGAAGCCTCAAGATTCAAAATTATTATGTTTTGAATGTATAGAAGGATATCCAAGAAGGTTTATAGCAACCTATGGAAACTTATATCATAATTTAATAGCTAAAACCCTTACACCTTATGGTTTTTAATCATGAGGTGTAAGAAATCAAAATGTTCAAGAATGAAGGGTTGCAGTCTGGCTTTGAGAATGGGTATAAAACATAGTGACACAACATTGAGTATATTGGATCTACATGGATTGTTTGATATGGAGAATTTGAATCATTGTCTAAAGTATTGAGGTCATGATGAAGGTTTGGGATAATAACCCTAGGGAGAACCTATAGCACAATGGGATGCTACGTTCTGCTTAGATAAATATAAACTCATAAGAATCAGAAATCCCTATACATCGAGCCAAGATGTATCTGGTTGGTGGTTCTAAACACTCATATCAATATCATGTCCATGTAGATAGATATCTTTTCCTCTTCATGGGAAAGACAGATTTGTGATGACCTGAGATGCTTCAGATCATGAAATGGGATATATAAAAAATTTAAGATCCAAGAAGGGTTCAAGAACCCTAAAATTTGTGCCACCACATTTCGAACATATTATTGAATCGAGAAAATTAAAAAATCATCATTCTAATTCTTTCATGTACAAGGGAATCCATTGAGCATATCCTGGACTTTACTAAGGCTACAGAATTTGCCCTACAAGATTTATGCCTTATTTTTTTATGTCCTAACTTTTTCCCAAACTCTGAAGGTGAAGAGTTAAGTGGGCATAAAATTGAATTTTTCTCAGGCCGCCCTTTGTGGTTTTGTGACTGGAAAAGACTTATGTATCTTTAATTGGATTTTTATGGTCTTTCGATTTTAAAATTATGTGAAAGTGTTTATAGTCGTATATCTTTGACCAATGTGTGAGCAGTTTATGGTCATGAAACTTGGACCTGGTATTAAGATGTTACACAAGAGGACCATTATGATACCAGTGGTAAAAGTTACTCCATCACCCCTTTGAGCGGGTGATGGAGATTTCATAAATCATGGATCAAGGATCTCAGGCCATGAGTGATGATACAAGACAATCATTCTTGTGATAACATATGACATAATGGGGTGATGGGTTCCACCATAGTGATTTATGGCTCACATGAACTAAAAATCCCTTTACACGTAGCCAAGATGTATCTAGTTGGTGGATATAATCCATCACATCAAAAACATGGCCAAGTAGAGAGACCTATTTTATTCTTAAAGGGTAGTGAGAGGTTTGAGACAATCCAAGACACATGATACATGGAGTATGGAACATGGATTTAGGTGCTTAAAATGATGGAAGTACTCTATTATCTAGTTTTCCAGAGTATGGATCTTGTGGTCCTTTAATAAGTAGGGGTGATGGATAATGACATATGTATTTTATCATCATATAGTGGTGAAATTATTCCATTCATTTTAACTTCAAGTGGTAAGGTCCAACGTCCATGAATTTTTATGTCTTTTGTTGAGAACCCTTCCATGCAGTTTAATATCATGTGATGAGGACATGAGAACCGACGTGAAAAGTGTTAATGTTGAGGATAGGTTCTAGGGTGAGGTCTTGATAATCACATCGTATCCCATGGAGATGAGAATCAAGCCACACATAGTTCTTAGAAGATTATATGTATTTTATCAACATTCGGAAAAGCAATCAGTGACCCATCATGAATTGATGGGGACATTCATCTCCGTAGAGTTTAACGTCAGGCAGTAAGATCATGAGAACTGACGTGAAAGGTGTCCATGCTGTGGTTGGGCCCAAGGATGGGAACATGGGAATCACTATGTATCTCAAGGGAAAGAGAATCAAGACATACATAGTTCTTGAAGCATCGTGCAGTTTAATGTCATGCAGAATTGAATTAATTTTATGAAGTTCAATGTCATGTAGTAAGGATGATGCAACACTATTTATTTTCGGGTTATAGGGAGATATGTGGATAGATTAGGGTCATGTGATTTGGATCCTAAAATGGAGTTATTGATGGAGATGCACAACATGGTTCTATGAAGTGACCCAACAAGAATAAAGACCAATGTGCTCTTATCCATGCTACACATCTTTTCGAGAGAACCCAAGACAATGGGGCCAAAAGAGGTTATACCCATGGATGGGCCCAAAGACAAAATTATTGGTCATCACTACTTATCTCATGATGATGAGAATCAAGCCATACATTGTTTTGAGAGCTTCATGAAGTTTAACATAATGCAGTCAGAATGTTTTCCCATGAACATTAACATCGTGCGGTATGGACGAGGGATTACCCATCATGAAAGGAAAACATTCCTATTGTTGGGACTAGAAGTAGGTTTTTTGGCATCACTACATATCATTTGATTATAGAAATCAATCAATACAAATTTATTATAATTCCATTCATTTTAACATCATGTGTTAAGGATGAAGATATTCCATGTAGTTTAACATCATGAATCTAGGAAAAAGGAGAACCAATGTGAAGATGTTGGAATAGATAAGATCCATGAATCCATAGTATTGTACATGAAGGAGGTTTCCTATGTATCCCAGAAAGTTGGGAATCAAATCCCACATAGTTCTTGGAAAAGGACATACTCTACTAGGTCGGGACCATATGTAGGGTTGAGCATTATCTCCAGTTTATAGTTTCATATGGGCCAATTATTGGAGATCCAAGTGTCACTATGTGCCTCATGGAAGTTAGAATCAAGCTACATATAGTTATTAGAATTCCGTGCAGTTTAACATCATGCGGTAAGGAGAATGTTTGAGGGGATGAGGTCCCAAAGGGATTGTGAGTTGTGTGATAATGAAAACCTGACATTAATGAAGACCAATGAGATCTCCACCATGTCATACACCCATGAAATGGGATCATTCCATAAGGCTGAAAAGAAGGTTGGTTTTGCAGTACCTGGGGCTAGAACCGAGGATTAAATGCTCAGGCATTCCTACGTATTCTATTAGGGTGAGAATCATGAGACACATACCTATTGAAGCACTGTGTAGTTTAAAATCATTCAAAAAGGACAAATATCTATGTAGTATAACTTCACATGGTAAGTACGTGGGTCACCCGATGTGAGTGGAGATGACTGTCATAGGTCCGTGTTGTTTTTTTTCATGAAATAAGTACATTTTCCATGGATTTTAATGTATTGTGGTAAATACATTGAATCACCCAATGTGAATGGAATTAAATCAAATGGTTGTGCCCAGAAAAAGTGTTCTGAGCATTATAAATATCATTTTATGATAGGAATCAATCAATGGATTGTTCTTGGAGAACCATTCATTTTAATGTCTTGTGGTATAGATGTGAGGGAGAGCACCTCTAGAGGCATATGTATGACACGACCATCTATAACCCAAATGTGAATGAGGGCCATGAAGGCCCATTCTATTACATATGTTATTAGGAATAGTTTGTGTGTAGGCCTAGTGAAAAAATGTTTGTACATCACTATTTATCCCATAAGGATGGGAATCAAGAAGTACATATTTCTTGAAGTGATAGTGCAGTATGAGACAGACATCAATGAAGGTGTCCCTCATGGGCGAGGTATATAGGGGTGTATAGTTTCATTTAATTTAGGGTACATTAACCATGAAGTTTAACATCATGCTGTGAGGAATAATTTTCCACCCAAGACTTCATGCCTAGTTTTTTTATAGGGTAAACCCATACTAAAATTCCTGAGCTCATGTGAGCTATGCTCGGTGTGAGAAACAAGGACTGACAAGGGTCCCTTCCACTATTTAGATGCATGGAGGATAGGATAGGAGAATTTTATTTTTTATGGTGGTAGGGTGAATCTATAGGATCAAGGCATCCCTATATATCCCATAAAAATGAGAATCATGTTGTACATAGTTCTGGGGTCTGTGTAGTTTAACGTAATGGGGTGAGGATGTGCATGCATAGTTTATTATCATGTGCATGAAATTACAAGTAGTTTAACATCATGATACAAGAACATTAATTGGAATTATACCATTTTGAAATCCCTATTTCTTATGATTATGAAAATAATTTCTTGTGAAATCTTGAATTTGTGGGTGTTGTGGCATGATTCTGATTCATGGTGTCCACCGAATAGGCTCCAGAATGATAAAAAACAAATATAAAGTAATCTATTTCCAATATGGGTACCAACATTGGGGGATTCTTTCCCAATATCACTAGGTGATGAGAAATAGCAACAGTTCTCCATGGAGGAATGAACATAGATGGTCCTTTATATTAATGGCTCGTGTCATTCGGTTCTAGTGGATATCAAGGGTTTTTTATGTGTGAAACCTCTTATCGTCTAGCCGATTTAACACATCTAGATTATTTTATGCATGTTCACCATCTGAGTGTTTCTCACAAATGTATATTTTGTGTGAGGGCATCTGGAACTCTATGGGTAGCACTTCCTCAATCCCGTACACCAACAAGTATAGTGTCGCTTGTATAGTAGTATGTTTTGTGGTATGGTAGGACCATAAATCATGGAGGAGGTTTTTTGGACAAGAACTCCTATCCTTGTTCACCATATCATAGAGTACATTCGATATGGACTTATTTAAGGAATCTATTTTTCCATTTTCCAACACATGATAGCGAGATAAGTGATTGGATTCAATGTTATATTCCCAGTATATCTTCTTTGACTTAGAAGAATATATGTTGGTGTTGTTTTCAGTCAATATCGTGTGGGGGAATCTGAACATGATCATTATATGGGACTTTATGAAGTCAATGTTATTCTTTGTTCTAACATCCTTGAAAGGTATCACCCCATCCCATTTATAGAAGAAGTCCATGGTATTATAGATGTACTTGAGTTTCTTTGTAGTGGCTGGGGGACATGGATGCACAACATCCATACCCCAAATGGAGAATGGTTAGAAATATTTGGTTGTATGCATATATTATATGGGTTGATGGATGAAGTTTTCATGAATCTTGTAAGCATGACATTTTCTGGTGAATTCCATGAAATCATGTATCATGGTCTTCTAGTAACACCCCAACCTTCTGATCTGGTTAGAGAGACAATTTATAGATTTGTGGGTTCCATAGGAGCTAGTGTGGACTTCATCCATTTTGGTGAGGATTAGTCCTTCTATGCACTTGAGGATAATTCCATAGAAAACATGCTTGTATAAGATTTTCCAATCCTTTGGGCCATCCTGAAAGGTGGTGTATGATGCTCATTTCCCAATTTATTACTTTCGATCATGATCCATCGAGAGTGTTCCATCTCAAAGATAGTTAATTATAGGCTCCATCCACCCAGATGAGGTCACTAGTTTGTCGCGCTATGGAAAGGTGTTGACAAGATTTATCTCTTTCATATCACATATAATGAGCGATGAGACCATTAATTGATGTGTTATGTGGAAGGTTGCCTCCTCCTAACTAGGTTCTTCCTAGACTGTCATTTCTTTAGCCAATGTGTTGGCCCGAGCATTCTATGATTGGGGGATATAATGTAATGTGGTCTGAAAGGGGAATTCCTACATTAGAAACCTGGCATAATAGTTGGGGGGATAGTTCTCCCATATTGATGTCATATTCATCATAGAACTTGTTTATCACTAGTTTGTAATTCCCTTGGATTTCAAGGTAGGCTATGTACAGTTGTAAAGATGGTTCCAACCCAATAATGAGGGATTGATATTTTGATTCCATGTTCATGAAACCTACAGAAAGTGTGAAAGAGAAGGGAAAACTTTTTAATTTTGAGAGACAAAAATAACCCCTAGGACTACCTGATTTTTTCCATTCTTATGATGGTAGGACTAAGGGAGGCACCCTCAAAATACATCTCTTGTGTCAGGGGAGTGTTGTGGGTGTACAATACCTCTTCATATGGGATCTCGGTGAAGTTCAATGTATTTTATAGAGTGGGATATGATTTCAGGGATTCAGCCAGAGATTTCCATTTTACCGACTTCAAGGATATGAACTAGATGTTATATTACTGCTGAATTTCCATCCATTGAGCCCATTGCTGGGTCCTCATAGGGTGTCCAAGGATATAATTTAGTGGGTTGATACGAGATAAAATGTGGACCTCATGGTGCTACATGTAATGCCTTAGATTTTTCATAATATAGATGAGCATAGGGTAGGTCTTTTCGATATCATAATATCTTGTCTCAACACCAAGCATATTTTAGATGATGTATTAATGACTATTCTCACTCCCCAAATCATTCTCCTGTTCATGGAGGGTAATCAATTAGCATTAAATAGCGACCAAATATATGATGAGAATCCTCCCATCCACCGGATGCATCACAACTGGTTAGTGTAGCATATACAACTTTATATTTTCAAAATATTTTTGACACTCATTATCCCATTGGTAGGAAACCCCATTCTTCATTAGCCTCGTAAAGGGGAGGGAATTTCTGACTAGGTTGGCTATGGATCACTGAATGTTGGTGAGGTTCCCTTGAATCCCCCTTTGTTTATTCATATTCATGGGGGGGTAACATTGCTAGGATAACATGAGTCTTCTCTGGGTCCACCTTGATACTGCAGTGGAGTACCATAAAACTAAAGAATTTACCTAATGTTACCCAAAAAATTCACATTAGCTAATTCATCTTTAGACTATGATGTCGCATCATGCCAAAAATTTCTCAGAGATCTGTGAAGTGATCACATCGTTGTCAGGATTTTATGATAAGTTCATCGACATAACACTCAATTATACAACCCAATAATTTATTAAATATGTGATAAATTTAGTGATGATATGTTGGGATGACATTCATTAATCCAAAGGGAATTACCTAGTAGAAGAATATCCCCTAGAGAACCCAAAAGGTAGTGTCTTCTTCATCCTCGGTGTCTATTTTGATATGATTTTACTCTGAGTACCCATCAATGAAGAAAAGTGTCTGGAATCCATATGTGGCATCGATCAAGAGTTTTATGATTTTCCATTAGAAATCATCCTTCAAGAAATGTCAACTAAGGTCATTGAAATTAATGAAGAACCTAATGTACACATTCTATTTATTGATAGGTATTATGATGGAAATCATTTTTCAGGTATTTCAATTCATAGAATAATTTTTCATTGATCAAATTATCAAATTCCACCTCCACATTTGTATCATGAGAGGGGTGAAATCTTAGGGCTGCCTACATGAAGCACCAATGCTCTTCGGGTAGTAAAATATAATGGATATCCACATCTAGTTTTAATACTGGAATTTATATTTATTTCTAGGAAAACACATATCGGTGTTTCTTCAAGAATGCGATATACATATCCTCCTCTTCAATAGGAATGGTGGCGCTAATCAAGGTAGGTCGTGGGTCTTCCTCTCTCCCCTTTATTATCTGTTGAAGTTCATATAAGGTGGTGGAAACACCTTCCTCGAATAATGGAGGGGAATTTTTTTAGAACATCCTCATCATCTTCTATTTTTTATTCATACCATATCATCTGAGTTGCGGCAGGATGATGCTGAATATGATTGTCTCTAAGGATAAGGGAGGCCTAGACCTCTGAGATTAGGTATTCTATTTTTACCATGTTTATGTGGAGCATGTAATCCTCATCGATCATGCTCTACATATTTACTAGGTTGGTCCCTAAACCATTGGGGAGAGACACCCTATATAACATCATCCACAATCAACTGTTTTCTTCACTTTTGTAGAAGTATACTTCAGAAAATATAGCTCAACAATTCTCCAAGGGTGAATTATCACTGAGATGTATGTTGACTTTGGCATTGATGGGGAACCTCAAACATTGATGGAATGTTGATGGTATCGCCGAGTGGATAAGGATATATAGCCTTCCAGATAAGAAATTATATGTGGTGTCATGATGGATGACCATGAACGCGACATCAGATGTGAGATCTAAAAATTGGTTCTCTAGCTTAGTCTTACAGAGGGTCCTTTTCTCACGCTTATCATATCCCTGAATGGTTATCTTTGAAAGGGATAAGTCTACTTCACTATACAAAAAATTTTGGAGAGTTCATGTTGGAATAACATTGATTCTAGATGCATTTTCAATCAATACCCTTAGTACATCGATGTTACTGAGTTTTCATAAGATGTATAAGGGTCTAATGTCTCTTAGGAAGAAATCCTCTAGATCTTGATCAGTGAATTATATGGCGACATGACATCCTAAGGACATGGTCTCCACTCGATAGACCTTGGTCGTACGGAATTCTATCTCAAATTCCTATGGGCATTGTAGGGATTCAACAAGTGCCTCCCTGAGTTCTCTCGAAAGACAAATATCATCAAGTATTGAGAGATGGGAAATGATCATAGGTATCTATTTCAGAATAACATATTTTTTAACCAAAGGTCACCACATCCCAACATGGGGCTACTCTGGGGTGTGCGGCATAGAATCTGAAGTAGTTGAGGTTGATGGTCCCTCGGCTTGCATTGAGGTTGAGGGAGTATCCACTGCCAGTGGAATAGGTTTCATTGACTGTCCCCATTACCTGGGTTGATCATGTTGAACCCCCATTAAGACATTGTTCTAAATAATCAGGTGTGGGTGACTACTAGAGGTCTTTGAGGAAACTCCCTGCTGCCTTTGAACCCTATGGAGTGAATTACAATGGGTATTTTCTCTATATGGGTCTTATATGGGGATACATCTATGATATTGAATCCATCGATATCCAATATATCTTTTGTATCCTCAGATTCAGTGCATGAGGCCTCCCATTCCCCTATTATATGAGAGGAAAAAATATTTAGGGGAGTACTCATCATCAGAGAAGTGGTTCTTTAAGTGTATCATGTTCACATAACCAAATATGAGCTCTTCACCTGAAGAAGATTCCATTTGGAAAAGTGGTTCCCAAGTCCCAGATGTTATAAGGAAGAAATATGAGAGAGTTAGAGTCTACATTTGAGATGAATATGACTCTTGCTATTCTGTTTCTTCCGGCATCCGGCGGTCCCTCACACCATTTTTAGGTACATTAAGCTTATCTTTTCTGGGTGGTGGAGCTATTACGAGTTTGTGCGACTGTGTACTCAGTGCTCCATGAGCTAGTTCAAAATTTTATGATTTATCCACCAATAAAAAATTTGTGATTTTCTAGTTGGAAATTTCTTCCATCCTTCATATTCCTCTGACCAGGAAATGGTTATTCAAGCCACTTGTTCTGGAGGACCATCTAATGTTACATGTCCAGAGTTGAACATGCCTTGAAGAACATCCTAAAATATGAAATAGTTCTAGATTTTAAAAAGCATCCTTTTGTGGAAATGTATGTAATCGAGATGATCATTGGTGTTGACTTCATCAGGCTCCCCGGTCTACACAAGCGTGAGAAGGTTGTTGTCAATGGTTTACATGAAGTAGCCCAAGACATTCTCATTTTGGAATGAGTACCCCTCATTCATTCATTCTTGAAATCCTGGGTGGTCCTATTTTCTCTTTTCATCTATCTGAGGGAGAATATGTGGATCCCATTGATTAGTCGGTGGTTCTAGGTGGTTTGGATCTTGTTTGGGTGATTGGACTATTGTGGTCTTGAGGTTAGTTTTATCTTCCGCTCTTCCTATATTTTTCCTTATGTTGTGGTTATGGATCGAGAAATGGATCATGCACATTGAATAGCATCTTTTTGATGTTGTGTTGTCACTGTGAACTCTTAGAATCCGTATGCATATTTAATGGTGAATAGGGGTTTCTTCATATCATCCCAAATATTTTTAGCACAGAATTCCAGTAGTTGTTTCTATGAGAGAGGGATTCTGCATGAATTGGTCAAACCCTTCAACCTTTCTATGAAGTTTGACACCCTTTCATTCCTGCACTAAAAGTAGTTTATTAGGTCGACGATCATATTCTTCCTCAAAATTGAAATGAATAGATTAAGGAACCGATGACGAATTTCTTCCCATCCCATGATAGATTTGACAGGCAGAATAATATACCATACAAAGGTTGTCCCTATCAATGTCTTCACAAAAAAACTTATCTTGGTCGCCTCTTGCTGATCCGGGGGGACTATCATTGGTCCAAATAGAGTCACAAAGTGTGTGAGATGTTTCTCTAGATCATCGGAACCATTTAAGGTGTAAAAGGTTTGATTTCAGAAGTTTTTTGGAGTTGGTATAACTTTTACCCATTTGGGATATATCTTCTTCTCATGCTTCACTAGTGCACATCACCCTTCTATGGCTTCAATCAGAGTATCCATGGATTCGATGGCAGTGAGAAATTATGGAGGCACTATTGATTGAGTCACCTCCCATCATTAGGGAGTGGGTTGGGGCCAATAAGTTAGTACCACGTTCATCTCCCCTAGTCCTCTATTTGTCATATGACTGAGGACATTCCCTATCAAGGGAGAGGCTACCACCGCAGTGGGGGATATCATGATCGTTCATGAATTTCTTGTTTATATGGATGGGTTTTCTAGAGCCAGATCTGATCTGATATTCAATCAATACTATGGTTGGTAGATCAACCATAGGTGGGATTGTATTCACCTCTGGCTAGAGATAATACCCAACGTGAATATTTACCCTGATTAGTTCCTCATTCAGCTGTCAGTGAGATCATATTTCACTCTCATATTATGATAATGACTCTTACAAAGGTGGGAACCTAGGTGAAGTTACTTCATTAACTTTATAATTATATATATTCTACCGAGGAGGTGATAACTCATTATTTGGTGGTGCCAAATTCTGGAGCCTTATTTGATTCTTTGTTTATGCAACCTCATTAATTGCATCCAAATCACCAGCCTCATGGGGTATTTCTTCCTTGTGGAGACCCTCTTAATCCATATATTGATCCATTTCTTCAATTTTAACTGTTAATATGTTCATAGATACATGTCGAGAAATTGTGGTTGTTCCATTGCTTTCCACGTGTCAATATGGTTCATTAAATCATTCATTAGGGTCGTTATTCGAACCCTTGGCCTTATTGGGCCACTTTGGCTTGCGACCCTAAAAAGGCCGGATTATATTCACTGTACACTCCACTCCTATTTGTTTATTAATAGTGACATTGAAGTAATTTTGAAATGGGGTTGTCAAATGAGTGCTAACCCATAGTGGATTTTCATATGTTTGGAAGAACTAGTGTGACACTAATCGTTTATGTATTCCTTCCAACCAAGAGAATATTGATTCTGTATGTGGTGTCGAGGATGATAAAAATTCCCCTAGGCATCTGGGATGGGATTAATCTGTTTCCATAATTTGATAAGATGATGTAACTAACCCTTACCCATTGGGGTTGAGGTGATATGGAATCTCTACTAATCTAAACCATCCATTTTCAGTGGATAATTAATTTGGATATGTTGATTGAGAAACTAATTCCCCCAGCCCTATGGGATGGGAATTTTTTCAATGTACTGTAAGAAAATCCAAAATTTTCTTGAGAAATGATGACTAGATGGGTGGAGTTAGTGTCAAATATTCTCCTGGTCTTGGGGGGAGATTTTATTCATGGATGGATTCTATGGCAGCTTCTATTATAGACTCCGTAATATGGCACAGTTGTTGTTTCCTGAGAGTTAGGTGTGATGGAATCCATGGATGAGGATTGATACTTGTGGGTAGTTTTCCATGTGATCTCTACATCAATCTATTTGTTCAGAATGTCCTTATATTATCTTTAGGATCCCAGTCTAAATACCTTTCAGCTATCCTCTCTCCCCATCTATGATTTAGAGGCATTGTTGGAACAGGGGTATTCCATTGAAGTGACCAAGTATCCAAATTATTTCCTGGTCCCCAAGCCTCTCCAGTGGCTATAACATCGCAAGATTCCATGTATGAGGGGATTTTTTGTTCCAGGGGACTGGGGAAGTGTAATGCTTCAATCATTCACCATCCATGAATTTGGATGCTTGACTTGGATCCCAGGTCAAAGAGATAGTAGCTAGGTCGAGCTGGAAATAGAGTATCTTGATGGTTTGAAGGTGACACACTTATCCAAGATAAGGGAGATGTTGGTCCTTCAGTCACTAATGAGTATCCCACATGTTAGGTCATAGATAAGGAATATAATCTTTTTTATGCTCATCAAGTATCTCATAGCTGGAAGGATTGATGTGACAGAACATGATGGGGAGGTTGTTTCTGGATAAATCTATCCATATGTCAATGTATACCTATTCATTGTCAGACTCACATGCATCCATCCAATCAGACCATAGAAGATGAATATAAGGGTTTCCAACTGACAGGAGTTGAGTGCTGCTGAATGCTGACGAGGAACTATATATACATTTGACCCTGGTGTTTCGAGAAACTCTATATACAAAGTTTTTTGTGTTTGGTTGACCCCTCTATACAGAGGTGTCTAGAAAAAGGGAGGAATACCATTCCCATGGGATACTTCTCCATGGGGAGGTTGAAAATGGTGTTTGTTATGAGTAGAATCTATGAAATCCATCCCCAAATTAACATAAAAAAGACTATAATAGTAATTATTGTCTCCTACTTCTGCTTCTATAGAAGAGTCGATATACACTATTGGTGTTGACAGTGTCTCTCAAACAAACTCAAGCACACTGGAATTAAGAAGATTATAAATATGATTCATGTTCTACAACATGGTCAGAGTATGCCAACCTACCTTTCATGGTTTTATAGGGATATGGGCTTATTATACGGAGGTTTTAAGAATTTTTATATAGCTTATTAGTGTTGTGGGTATATGTTCCCACTACTGAGGGGCTATCAAAATATGTCAATAAGATGCATCATTATCAATAGGGATACAATCCTATCCTCAAGTGTGTGAAACTCTCACATGGTGTGACTCAGTAAAGATGGTGGGAATGGGCCTGATATTGAGTCTTTGGGAATACCATCAGTCTTTGTTTGATTAATTATGAGCCTACAATGAGGTGTGTGCTTCTCTCACCAATTTTTCCCCATTTGGATCAGGATTATACGCCTGATACGAATATTCAATCCCTACCAGAATATACCGAAAATCCTCCATAATGGGAGATGGAATTTGATCCTCCTCTTATATTTCCTTAGAATGATGGTGGCACATTAGTTCATTGGGGGAAGTGGTAATATGTACCTTTCTTCTGTGATTTTATGTAGTATGTCGAGCATATTCATTTACATGAATATGAGTTTTTTCCAAATATTCTTCCACTCTCACCTTGTTAGCCTTATCCAGAATGGGGATATGGGTTGGATCTTGGGCCTTTGTATTATGTCGTATAACTTCTTTGATAGGTATGTTCCACTATCATGAGGCATGTGTCGCTCTCATCTAGTTAAACCCAATTACAAAGGGACTATGATCTCAGTCTGATGTGTCTCCCATCATCGGGATATGATGATAATTCCCTTGGGTGGGAGAAAGAATTTGAACTTGCTCCGATAAGACAAATTCATCATTATGATCCTAGTGTTGAGTAACCATGGCCATAGAGATAGGTGTATTTGCCAATCCCATGAAGTGCAACAGTGCCCGAATATACCAGCAGAGATCTTCATCTACTACTAAAATATATTGGAATTATAGAAATGTGTGTTTGGGGATATAATTCAGCATGTTTACAGTCTCCATGACATGTTCAATGATATATTATATTTAATTAGGGATGTGTGTCAACTTTCATCCTCCATGTTCCTTCAGGATATGCCGATGGGATTCTTGCACTAGTGTAGGAGTATGACCCTCCACCTTTTTTGCTGTGGGAATATTCCCACATACATGTTCTAAGAGAGCATGGATATGAGCCTATAATCTAGTCCCATCTAGATTATGTTGGTGGGAACTATTATTAGGCGTGGGGGTATTAGCATTTTCTTGGGTATCTAGTATCATCTTTCTCCAATGAGTCATCTTCGGTGGAGCCCGTTCATGGGTTTTTGAGGTGGATGTTTTTTGGGAGGTACCCTTAGTAGGCAGCTAATAGGTACCAGTATTATGACACTGGTGACACTAATTAAAAGGTTCCCTCCATAGTGGTTTCTGAACCATGGTGAAGCCAAATTCCGCCCTTTGTTCTACCTTCATCGGGTACGGAAGGTGGCAGTTGTCATGCTCTGGGGATCAGATCCCAAAGCGATTGGTTGTGGAGATGGGGGCCACTAGTTTAGTGACAATATTCATCGAACGATGTGGTCTCACCAACTTCCACATTTTCAGAACCTCACAAGTATATTTCATAGTCAAGATTTTATCATAACTATGGTAATCCCAAATCATCATGTTTCTACCTACTGTTGTAGATGTTTTGCAGGAAATGCTATTTTAAAACCCTTAGGGGTCTTGACGGTGAATGGAGTACTAGAATGAGTGTTGTATAATGAATACATTCTCTAGAATCAGGGTTCTAAAATCATGCATACAACAAGGAAAAGGTCCACTAATAAATGAAATATCATAGGAATAATAATGATCAATCAGATATGCACGGTCAACACAGTTGTCATTTATTCCTTTTCTGGCCATTCTTCTCACATGGACTTGTCATCACAAGAATGGACTCATAGGAATACTATTTCATGATAGTCTTATAACTTTTTTATATGATTTTCAATAAAAAATGTCCTTTGAGGTTCACATCGAGATTTTTGATGTTGTTTTCGTACAAGGGTAATGCAACATGGATTGAAGGATTAAAATGAAAGTGTATGTTGTTAGAGGTATTCAGATTAGATTCACCATTTTTTTCATAAGGGGATAAATGGAAAGGTATGATAGATTATAACACAGTCATTTTGTTATTTCATAGATTCAAATCGAGTTCTCCATTTTATTTTGTTAGTATTTCCTAGCATTGAATGGATTCAACTCATTGTGTTACAATTTCCACATTTCCCTCAAACTCCCAATAGTTCCCCCATCTGTACCTAGGTATAGATCTACTTTACCAAGGCTAGTGGTTGTCTAGTATTTCATATCCAGTGACTCTTGGGGACTCACACTGGTTGATAGGATTAGATTTAGAACTCATTTCACCCATTTGGGGAGAATTATATCCTACTTTGAAAGTCTCTTTGAGATTTAAGACATGTTCATTAATCTCATCATAATCTCGATGTGGGCCTGGTTACCCTAACAAAACGGATATGGTTAACTCTCTTTTATATGAAATAGACTAGGATCTCTATTGGGAATCCATATGTATGTATCTAAGTTTCTTCACCAATTTCATGTAATAAGCGGGTGCTTATATTCTAAAAACATATGACCAAGTGCTTCAATCCATGCTCCCTTTTATCAAATAGTTTGATGTTCTAAGGAAGGGATTGAGCAATTATGAGGTGTCCTATGTATCCTTATTATTATTGGAATAAAAATCCAAGTAGTTTGGTTGATCTGTTTCATTTAACATCATGTGTTAAGGACTAATATGGTGGGTTTTAAAACAAAAAATATTGGAGCATGAGTCTGGGATAGATTCTATACATATACTAGTTATGGAAGGAATCAGATTCATTGTATTTTAGTTGATGTTGGGGCTTAAACATTTAGGATTACTTGGTAGATGGGTATTTGATGCCTAAGGAGGTGTTTATTACATCCCCATAAGCCCATGTGATCCTTTCTCATTGTGAGAAACAAGGGGGGGTTCATGATCAGCCACATGGTGTATGGATATGGGATCTACATATTGGGGTAGTCCTTGGAGTGTTTGATATGGAGCTAAAGACTTTATGGAGTCATCCTACATGTCACAGTTATGGAAAGAATTAGATTCCTCATAGTTCTCTTTGAGATTTTGGGGCATACTCACTGAGGATGGCCAGGTGAATGGGTGTTTTATGCCTAATGGGGTGTTCATTTAACTCCCCCCCCCCTTTCCCACATGATCCATGTTCAATTTGAGAAACAATGGGGAGTGCTTGATCTGCCTCATTGCATATGGATATGGGATCTGCATATTGGGGCAGTCCATGGATTTTTTGATATGGAGCTTGGTCCTTTAAGGAGGTGTCATACTTATCCTAGTTATGGTGCGAATTAGAGTCTGCATAGTTCTCTTTGAGATGTTGTTGCGTACACATTGGTGTTTCCCTGGTGAATAGGCCTTCTTATCTAGGATGTGTCATATGATATTGTTGGCATACCATAGAGGTTATCACGTGACCTAGCTCGACACCTATGGATGATGTCACGAGAGTTATGGTAGCATTTTATAAGGGGTGTCTATTATCACGGCTGACACCATGGGGGACTTCATGAAACCTAGATGACACATCTAGGGTGGTGTCACTTGTCTTCGATGAAACCCCAGGGAGACATCACATGATAAGGCCGACGCATTAGGGGGCACACTGGGATAACTGGATTTTCATATCCATATATGTTGGAAAAACTCGGGTGACATGAGTGGGCACTATTATATGAGTCAGGTGGTGCATCCTTTGGATGTTTCATGTCTGGGCTGATGATCCCATAGGGTTCTCAAGATCCAAGTGGTGTCTAGGAAGGGTCCACAAGACATGTCCTAACATACCTGGGGCATTCTGTATATCCCATATGAAAAGTATAATGGATGTTGTGAGGTCTGGCTGGCATGAATTGGTACCATCGTGTATTCATGATTAAAAAAAAGAAAATAACAATGAGGTCCAATATCATTTCTTCAACTTAGGTATTCTTCCTTGAAACAAGGTTTTGTTTACCCTTGCATTGTGAGTTCCTTGGTTTAGTTCAGTGTCAATTTTTTGGGTCTCGCGTGGTCTAGAGCCATGTGATATGGTATTACCATGTCTCGCTATATGTCCGTCATGTGATCTTTTATTGAACACATCGAGGAATTTATTCCTAGAACATGACTGTACTGGTGGTCTACTAGTGTATTACCTTGCAGAGAGTCAACCAGTCATGTGATCAGATGTATGGAGTGGCTCAGAGTCTGAGCGCCAAAGTGCTTTGTGGCGGTCCGGGTTCAAACTTCTAGAGTTCAATCCTCCAACCAATAAACTGAGCAACCAAACCCTTTTTATTGTTCAGTTTTAGCCCACATCTTGGTGTTTCCATATTTTAGATAAGATATGTTTTTGAATATTAGATATCTTTTATCATATCACAGATAAGGCTACATGGGTATCTCATGGGGAGATATATCTTATCTATTTAGATGAGATAAGTTTTTAAATATTAACATGGAAGATACATGGTGATTTGGAGATATAAGATATAATATTTCATATCTTATCTGCATTCTGAAAAAGGAAACACCAAAGGCTTTAAAAGGAGAAGTTGTTGGTGGAAAACAGAGAGAGCTGCTCAAGATGTAGTCCATCAAGAGCAAGAAGGGGGCTACCGCATCGGCGGTAGCATGTGTGGTGTCTCAGTGTTCTACAAGTGTGAAGCAGTAGAATCGTGATTAATGATCGAGCCACATATCAAAATTATTCCTGATAGAGGTGATAAGGTGGCGTGTCTCGATTGCAGATCGGTGGTACATCATGATAACGAGATCATTCGGGTGTCGCAAGCTGGTGTGAGGTTGACGCATGTTCGGGTGAAGATCTCTGAGGTAGTGAATTTTCTTTGATATAAGGGTGACGTTTTGTCAAAAATTGATCTTCCGATACATGGCGTCAGTGGAATGTTTATCAGAGAGAAGGGAGAGGCATATCGGGGTGTGGTTTTCACATAGGTTTTCTATGCTCTCTTATTTGTAATTCAAGTTTGGGAATTACTTGGATTATTGTATTCTCTGATTCATAGTGGATATTTTGGGAATTGCCATGTGGTTTTTTAATCCTCCGTATGGGAGGGTTTTTCCATGTTAAAAAATCCTGCATGTTGATTTCTTCATTCTACTCATATCGCTTCCATATTTCAATGGGTTTCTCACGACATTTTTTGGCAATAAATTTTCAGCCCAGAATCAGGATTCGTCACAAAAAGTGCTATCAGAGGTGATGGTTTGGGCTTGCAATTTGTGGTGAGAATTATTTGGAAGCTTCTAAGAGGATCGATGGTGTGTGCGTGAGGCAGAATAAGGTTTGGAAAGTAGGTTGAAGGAGGTGTTCCAGATATTACACCTAATTATTTTCTTCAGAATGTGCGACTGGTGAAGAAAGAATTAAAATTTAAAGATCAAGGTGATGTGCTAGGTGCTCGGGATTTTGAGAAAGGGCAGAAAGTTTTTCCTGCAAGTGCTCCATATTTTGTGGTGATCACGATTTTGTGGGAACCAGATATTGTTGATTCTGGTATTGATGGTGCAGACACGGGTATGAAAAAGACTTCGTCGTTTGAGTTTGTTTTGCAGGGGGAGAAGTTAGGTTTTTCCCAGAGTTGCAAAATGGAGTTGTCATTTTTCTACAGAGTATGGTGGTTGGTGCAATACCAACAAGTTTTTTGGTCCAACTGAGTGTGTTGGATGGTATCTCCATTGACGGGCTGAAGGGGGAGATTTTTCAGGTTCATCCCACATCTTGGTGTTTCCAGACTTGAGATAATATATGTTTTTGAATATTATATATCTTTTATCATATCACAGATAAGGCTGCATGGGTATCTCATGGGGAGATATATCTTATATATTTAGATGAGATAAGTGTTTAAATCATAACATGGAAAATACATGGTGATTTGGAGAATAAGATATAATATTTCATCTCTTATCTTCATTCTGAAAAAGGAAACACCAAAGGATTTAAAAGGAGAAGATGCTGGTGGAAAACATAGAGATCTTCTCAAGATGTAGTCCATCGAGAGTAAGAAGGGGGCTACCGCGTCGGCGGTAGCATGTGCAGCGTCTTGGTGTTCTACAAGTGTGAATCAATAGAAGCGTGATTAATGATCAAGCCACGTATTTAAAGTCTTCCTAATAGTGGTGATCAAGTGGCATGTCCCGATTGCATATCGGCGGTACATCATGATAGTGAGATCATTTGGGTGTCACAAGCTGGTGCGAGGTTGACGCATGTTTGGATGAAGATATCTAAGTTAGTGATGTTTCGTCGACAGTACGGTGAATTTTTGTCACAGATTGGTCTTCTGATACATGGCGTCAGCGGGATGTTTTTCAGAGAGAAGTCAGAGGCGTATCGGGGTGTGGTTTTCACACAAGTTTTATACGCTCTCTTATTTGTAATTCAAGTTCTGGAATTACTTGGATTCTTATATTCTCTGATTCATAGTGGATATTTTGGGAATTTCCCTGTGGTTTTTTAATCCTCTGCATGGGAGGGTTTTTCCACGTTAAAAATCTTGCATGTAGATTTCTTCATTCTTCTCATATTGCTTCCATATTTCGATGGGTTTCTCATGACATTTTTTGGCAAGAAATTTTCAGCTCAGAATTAGGATTCTCTCTAACATTTCTGAGTTTGAGTAGGGAATTTATAAGTGTATCTATCTGCGTACTCAATGTTTTTTTCGAGGAATCTCTCATGAGTCTGGGATGGAGTCAACATGGGGCATGGTTTTACACAGTTTCACAAGTCTTTCTGGTCGACCACATCTAAGGTGTTTCCTGATTTTCAGAGGATACAACTCTTTCTATATTTTATCAGATTACTTATGAATATTGAGGACTTTTTCTTTGAAGGACATATAATTCATCATGTAAACATGACCAAGGGTCTTCGCAAAATCCAAATGATTGTTAGAAGGCATCAGTGGTTCCTTGGATGGCTCGTCTCAGGGTCTCGTAGGACAATGATGATGGTGCATTGGGTGTATCACATTCCCTTTGACCACCATAACCATTTTTCACCTTCTCTTTTCATATATACTTTTTTTATGGGATGAATGTCAGGAGTCACATGAGATTTTACATATGGTATTGAGCGTATTTATTCTATTTTTTGGAGATGCGTGGAATGAACTGTATGGTTTGTGTGGTGGGAAATAATTTTTTGGACATGTCCATGAGCCAATAGTTTTTCTTTTTTGGTGAGGTGGGCATGTCACTGAGGGATCATGGTGTAGTGTGGGTCGTTAGCGGCACACCATATTTCTTTTAGTGATCGCATAACCCACCCACCTCTCATTTTTCTATTTCATTTTTTTAATTTCACAAAGGTCTAGGTTCATGCTAGATTTCATGATTAATTTTCGGGTTTTATGCCTTTTTTTGTTGATTTTTTCTGGACCAATATAGGGAATATCAAGATCATGCGAGCATGTCATGGAAAAGTCTGTCTATCTTGCATTAGAGCACTGTAGAGCTATCTGGATGCATGTGCGGGCTTTCAAGCGGTGAGGTTGACATGCCAAAGGGACTTTGTGAGGCGAGGCAGTCATTACACTGAGGTCTCTCAGTGTCTTGTGGATTTCACGAGGCATACGTCTCATGTCCTTCAGAATTTAAAGGCACTGCTAGCCTCCATACTTTTGATCCCCTTCATTTTATGTGGTAAGGGTTTGGGGGAATTTTATTTTTTTTAAGTAATATCTGTGATTTTTACTCGGTTTTCTAGTGGTGACTTGTGTGACCATGGAGGATTATATGGGAGTGGGAATATATTTTAGAAAAAAGAATGTGAAAGTCCTTAGAGCATCATGGAATTTTTCAAAAGTTTCCATGTGATGTGGAAAACTATCTGAATGGGTTTCATGAGGTGCACTAGACATGTCTTCGTGCATCACATGTTTTTAGGGGTGCGTTGCATTTCATTCAATGACCATGATCTCCTCTCACCTCCTTCTAGTGATATCCTTCATTATTTGGGAAGATAGATTGGGGGTCTCCTGATATGGATTTGAAATCATATACGGATTTTAGTCTTCCCAATGTTGGTTTTGTGTTTGATCTGTGTGACTACCGAGGGTCTCTTATATGAAATGTCACTTCACTTGATTTCTGAAGGATTCTAGATGTCTTTTCCGGTATTTTCTAATGACAAACGACACGAATTGGGGGATGCTCCTCCAGCTGTCATTGTTATTCCACTGGGTAAATGGGTGCTCAATGAGGATAGACCGATGGGAGTTGTTGCTAGTTAGGTGCCTTACATGGATACTTTGTGTGACCTTCCAGTGGTTACACAATCATGAGTCTTTAACCGTCATCTTCTTCCTTTCTCTCATAGGTAAAATAGTATCCATATTCAGATGATTATTCCATTATGGATTTCCTGATGCCTATTTTGCATATTTCAACATACACAATATTTTTTCTTTATGTTTTTGAAATTATATGTTTAATGGTAGTAATGAACAAGAAAAACAAGTTATTGGTATAATGATATTTTTGGACAACATGTGTTTAAGGTATATATAACCATTTATATGTATCTGATGTTGAGTTACTAATTTTTATTTCAGATAAATTAGTGATTTATATTGATGAGTAAATGGGATCATATTTATATCATTTAAATTATATAGTGATTTTTATGAAAAGTGGTCAGGGTAATATTTTATTATGTTTATGGAATTTTGGATTTAAATAATATATTCAACAAAATATGATTTTTTAGAGTACTAATAGTGTTAATTTTAGGAATCATAAAGGTAAATATTGAATTTGTACGAAGAATATAGTAATTATAATGTTTTATAAGAATCATGATATTCAGTTTTTTTATGTGGTATTAGGTGCTACATTATGCGATATAGAGATAAAAGATAATGCTGATCATAAAAATATATATGTGATAAAATATTTTGATTTTTTGTAATTGAATTTGGACAAAATTATTTTGGAGGATTCATAATGATAAATATTTATGGTATGGATTATGTGGATCATTGGTTGTTATTATTGTGGTTTTAGAGAAAAATGAATTTTATTTTGTCTATAATTAATAACATGTAAAAACACATTGGATTTGATGTTAACTAGATACAAAAAATGAATTATAGCTTTTTATGGATATTATTAACAATTAAATGTTAATTTTATTATATATATCATGATAAATTCATTAGTGATATTGATGTAATTTATTAAGAGATCCTGTGGAAATTCCTTGATGTTGATCACTAATATGATATTGGGTTCATGAAATTACAAGAAACTATTTATGTATATTTTATCTTTTTCTAGGTCGGTGTAGTAAAGTTATTCCTATTATTTAGGAAAATGGTCTGGAAATAAAAATGTTAATCTTTAAAATTCATCTTTTAGGAATCAAAGGGAATTTCTAAAATCAATGATTAATGGTTTTATTGGTAAACTTTCTCATGAACATGTTATCTTTGACTCTCTATTAGTCATCGGGGGATAGTTTTCCCCTCCATGTCCATAATTTAATTTCCCATTACTATTATTCTATATATGAACAAAATTATGTTCCATTTTTTTACCCTTCACCAATTGTGAATTCCCTTTAAAAGAATGACTTATTATACCTCATTAAGAAGTAGGTTTTCAATAAAGTTCTTTTTCAAATATTGAATCATTAATGACCGATAAATATTTTTTATTGAAATAATATTTAATATGTGGAAAACTGTAAATATTTTTATAAATGAATATTAAGCTCTATATCTTGTATAACACCTGATGAAGCTAATATTTTCACATATTTTATACTGTAATTTAATGTTTATAAACCCACAATAGTGTTATTTAATGGGCAATTGTTACATATTTAGGTTTTGGTGTTATTTTGAGCCTAAATGCAAAAATGGCCTAATTCTGGATTTTTAACAGATTTTTATCACAGGGTTATTTTGGTCATTTCTTATAAAATATATTTCCAAATTTTGTGATTCAAATTTTTTTTTAACCCTTATTTTATTTCCTTCAACTTTGTATTCATGACCAGGGGTTGAATCGATATTAATAGTGCCCAAAAAAATCAATGAAGTTGACAATTTTTTTCGGGCGGACTGCAATGACTCCGCCATAGTAATGGAAGTAAATTTCGTCCTACACTACTCAAAATGATTCGATTTTACCTGGCTATGATAGAGGACTCCAAGGCGCGTCTCCTCAATAAATTTCAAGCCGTTTGTAATCCTTTATGATGGCCTTTTAGTGATAGAGTTTTGAAGGAAGCTTCCAGGAAGCTTCATCCAAAGAAATCTATTTTCAATAGAAAAATCATAAATCTTTCAATACGCGTCCAATGAATCTGAAATGTTGAGGGTGGACGTCCAAGACATTGATAAACAATATTTATGAAGAGATAAATGCGTGAATCGGCCATTTAATGGGCCTAAAACGCGACAACTTTGTGACGATAAAATCTGCCTATAAAAGGAGGGGAGCTCCTACCTCTCAAGATATTCCATTCTTCACCACACCATCCGTCACAAAGGGGTTTGGCTTGAGAGAGCAAGAGTATAGGAGTATTCCATGATGTAATCAAGCCATGAAGGGCTAAATCAAAGTGGTGGTGGGCAACGGAGATCCGAAGACATTTCCCTTTTTGAGTTTGTGCTTTCATTGTAAAATATTTTCTTTTAAACTATCCTGAACTTGATTGCATGAATGAATGAGGTCTTTTTCTCTCGTGTTTTCAATTTCTTATAAATTATTCTAGATTTATTATATTCTAATTAATTTAAAGTGGTTTTACTCATGGTTTAAATTTCTTTGGCGAGGTCTCACTTTTGAGCACGATGAGTTCATCCTGTTTTGGTTACTCGGAGGTCTTCGGGTAATCAGAACACTTTCATTAGAAGATCGGCACCCATGTATGAGGTTTCAATATGGTATCTAGATTATTTAGGTGTATACCTTGAGGTATTAAGGTATACATTGGATAATTTAATGAAAATATATTCGTAAACAATGATAAAGGGAGTATCCAACGATCAACGTTTGTCCACCGCTGCTACCTTTAACTTGTTCTTTCCAGTTCGATTTTCTTTGGTATTTTAATTGATAATGTAGATTTAATATTTCATTTTGATTTAATTTTCATAATCAAAATCCCCCATATATATTATATATGTTATTTTTATATTAGTTAAATTAAAAAGTGACAATTGAAAATATAGTGCGTATAAGCGGCCTCCTTGTGATCGACCCTAGGTTGTGCCACTATGGTACACTCTTAGGAAAATAAGAATTTAATCGAGTAGGGTAAAGCGACTGAAATCCCCAAACATCAACACCCAACACCAAACATTATGTGAATTGACTTATATTATGAAAATAATATATTTCCAAAGTGACGTTTATAATATATACTAGTTAAATTAGTGGTTATGTATTTTAGTTAAGACATTACATATATATGTTTAATGGTATTACTCAATAAATATATATATATATTAATTATTTGTAAATAAGAACATAATTTATGGACATTTTATTTTATGCTTTAAAAAATTATATTTCTCAAAAATATTTTTTTTTTAATTTTTTCTGTGAAAATTATATGTAATTTATTCCAATTAGAGAAATTTTATATTATAAAATAAATATAATTTTTTCAATTATTAAATCATAATTCACTAACTGTGAAATTTTAGTATTTTTCTTTAAAGGATGATTTTTTTAGCATATTGTGAATAATTACAATTTTTAAAAAAATTTAATTTTATTTCTTTAATTAATGTAATTTTAAAGTCCAATTATTTGTTGTATTTCTCCATAATGTGACTTATAACCCATTTGGTTAATAATTATCAATTGTATTCCATTAGAATAAGAAATATTTATTATTTAAATGATAGATAATTAAATAAAATTTATTAGAAAAATATTTTTTATTTTAATTTACACAATAAAAATAAATATTATTTGAGATAATTATCACAAATGAGTCCAGTTAAATTGATACAATAATTTTAATAAGAGTATAAAAATTTGGTAAATAGATATATTTCTTATTTATAGTAACTTTAACAAATATTTATCAACTCTCTAAGTGTAAAATGGGAAATTCATGGTTAAAACCATGATATAAGGTTTCAAAATCAATTGAAAACTTTTCTGTATTTGATTTGAGGTAATAAATTTGACCATGGACATCTCATATTCATAAATATATAAAAAAAATTCCATTTTACCAGGATAAAAAGTATTATATTTTTTTAAGTAAATTAGATTTTAAAATTTCACTATCTTGACATTAATGTCTCTAAAAGTTCTTCAAATCATAAAAAGTGGTTAATATTGATTTTTCATTTTATTTGAAAGCCCTTTCAATTTTTTACCATGGTAATTTATCTATAATTTTTTATGATTTAATATTTACCTAAAATTGTTAGGCAACCACGATTAAATATTTATTTAATTAATAAAAATAATAAATAAAATTATTTTCAAAATAATAATATTAATACAATTTAATTGAATAATTGTGTTCCATGATTTTTTCATATAAATACATCATTTTTGGGATGATTAATATTTTTTAAAATAAAAATTCATGACGATATTGATGATATTTCCCTTAAAGAAAATGAATACTACTGAAATAAAATTAATTGAAATTTAGGAAAAACTTTATTTTATTATATTATTTAAGGACAAACAAATTAAGAAATTTGACATGTGAGAGAAGAAATGGTAAAAAAATTGATGTGTTTTCTATTTATATCATTGTTTTTAACATAGAATTAAAATTATAGCACTTCATGATTGAAAAATTTATTACCACATTAAATATTCACATCATTTTGCTATGGGGACAAACCAAAAGATATATTTTAAAATGAAACTAAAACCTATATAAATTCCATTATATGATGATATTTTTACCACTTCATCTTTTTATTTCTATATCAATCAATTAATAATTTTTTTTCTGGAATTACTTAATTATATTTGTATTTTTTTAGTAATTCTATGTGTGTTCTCTCCCCTATTATAGAATAAAAAACAATATATTTTATTTAAACCATATTTTGTCATCCCAATCAACCATTCCCTATGAAATTAACTTATACACATCTTTAAATACTAAATCGAGGTTATTTTTTCTAATAATGCCATTATAAGGGTCCACCATAATGGATATAATGTACAACTACTGAATAATAGGTAATTTTCTCACCCTTATTTCAAATATTTTGATCTTCTACTACCTATAAATAAATGGATTTCATAATAAAATAAAAAATACAGTATCCTAAACATAAAATTTTATTAATATTTTGTAACCATAATTATGTTCCCTCTATTCTATCTAATGGGATATGAAATTATCAGTAGTCCGTATATGGAGACTCCTGCCTTCACGCAGTGATGCAATTCATTTTATATCACCTTATATCATGGATGTTTATTATGATGGATTTAGAGATTATATATTATTTTAGTGAATAATTATTTAATTATAATTATTTATATACCCTCGTGCATTACAATAAGTTATAAAACATTTATATCTCTCATGAATAAGTGTTTATAACCACTTACACAAAGTGATGTGATTAGTTTTCCATTTAAAATTTACATAGATGGTAAAAAATAAATATTTAATGATTAAATATGAAATATAGTATATAATAATTTGTTTGGAAAGTTGAATTATTATGTATGTTTCTTTTATTCCATCCCTCAAATAGTGAATATAGTGTTCACAATTACAAACGACCTACCATCTCAATGAGTGGTATAATTCATACTTCCAGTTATACCTTTTATATATTACTCTAAATATAAATATAATAGATATATAAGTTATTTATATAATTTATAACATTTTAGAAATGATGAAACCATCATCAATGTAAAATTATGTGAACTGTGCAACAAAAATTCACCTGAAAAATGGAACAATGAACACATTAAAAATGATTTTAATATGGAGTTATCAATAAATGGGGATTAAAATGTCAAAAGTTGATCATATATGACATTATATGTATATAAATGAATTTATAATTGAAATAAAATCAATTAAAATTTATTATATATGATCATAATTCGCTTTTTATAAATGATAATCATGAGGTAAGGGTTTCTTGTATCACATCCATTTTTTAAGAGTTATGTAATATTCAATAATTTTTTCCATCTGAGGTGTATATACTACCCATGAATGATATTTTTTGATGATTTAAAAAAATACTATCAAAAATTAAAAATACTTATATGTTTCCTCATTATTAATGATTCAATATAGAAATTACCAAATAAGTAAGGTATTTAAGCCTCCTTCAAATTTTATTTTGAATTGTTTATGATTGAATTTATATTGAAGAGATTATATGAACATTATATATTATATAAAATATTATTTCATCTACAATTTTTATTTTGGGAGAATACATATTTCTCTTTCATTTTACTCCCATAATATACTCATGTGAAAAGAATAATGATTTAATAACAACATAATTTATTTATATCATTAGTGAAAAATCATTTTTCATCCTTGACCTTGATTTTATAAAATGATTTAATGAATTTTTTTACTATTATCCCTTGATTTTTAAATTAAATTTTATAAATTCATTAATTTTAAAAACTATTTTGAAATGAAATCTCAGCTTGTTCATTGAATGAGGTAATTTTTAATTTAACTAAGAATGTGATAGGAATAATAGTTTTAATATGAATGGAATAAACATAAGTAATAGAAGTAATAATAGCTCAATTCATTGATGCATCCTTCAAAATTTCTATTTTTTATTTTCTAAAATTTTATTTTTTTAACAATTAAACTGAAAATGAAAATGGTATTTTCCTTGTGAAATGAAAAAACTGATATTTTAATGTTATTTTCTTCTATGATGTAATTATTTGATGTGATATATGGTTCAATATGGATTTTATTACAAGATAAAAACTTCTTAATTTTTCTTCAATTTTTTCATTTTGAGGATGAAATGATTAGAAAAATAATTTTCCATTACATAGGATACATTATAATGAAATATTAAATTTTTTCAATATTTGGTGTACAAATCAATGGATTAAGACTGTGTTATGGGTGGGTCTGTTATATCCCACCAATTAATTTCATAATGTTTGATAACTCATGATATAAAAAACATAAACTTTAACCTAATTTCATGTTCACGTTTACATATGTTGATCTAGTTTTCTTGTTAATAAGATTGAGTATAGACTCAGTGTTCATGTCAATATGGTTATGCATGGATTAAGTTTTTATGTACCTAAGACTTTTCATGGACTTCGTTTCATGTTCACAAGTTTATACAGGGGTCTTATTTCATGTCCTTGATATTATGAGTCATCATTTTTCTATTTATAGATGTTCATAATATTTAAGGCTTATTTTTTCGATATTCATATGTCTATGTAATTCTCCCACAGTTCCTGAATAATTATTGATTATGTCATACTCTTATATTTTCTACAAATTTGGTCATTTATAATATTATTACTCATGTGTATGATATATGATTTATTGGGTAAGATCATTTTAATTTATGATCATTAACTCTTACCCTTATGATTTTCACATTCTTATGTATGATTAATGATTTGTATCTACAAGGAATACACTTATTGAGGATAGTTTCTCATAGTTTCTTATGTTTTTCATTCCACATGTTACATTGAATAGTTCTATATAGGGTGTTTCTATGAGGATTTATATGTGTAAAATTTTTATTATCCTTTCAGATATAAGTGGATTGTATATCTACTCCCCAAAGTCACTAAAAAAATATTATTATATCAATGTAATATAATGATATGTATTCAATATTCATATAAAACAATTTATTATTTATATATTTAACAATTTGGTCACTATAGATTCTGACTCATGAAATTAGAATCATCCATATAAAACTATACAACCATAAAAAAAATCATGTTGTTATATTGTCTTTTCAAAAAATTTGTTCTTACTTATTAATCTATAAAGATATTTTTTTCTCTAGTGATGAATCATTGAGATGTCTCATGAATAGTGTGATTCAAAACTATGAATTATTCATTATATGATACTACTTAATGATATTTACACATTGATAATAGATATGGAAAGTTCATAGTCATCATATCTAACTACCTATGTAGGATAATTAACACATGATATTATGAAGTCCCATTTCATGTAAGACATCTAGAATATTCTCACAATAATCATATTTGTACCATATCATGTACAAACCATTGGTATGAAAATTTAGTTATTTACTTGGTTTCCCCTAAAAATACACAAACACTGTAAAACCACATTTAAAAAAAAAATAAACTAAATATTATGTTGGGGATGAATCTTATTTTTTTTAAATGTACAGACCAAGCCATTATGAGATGCATTATTTTTAATGGGTTACATTTTTTTATCCTTTTTTATACACTTTCATGTGGATGATACATTTCCCCCAATGAATATATGTAATTTTCATACATGTAGGATTGTATTGGACTAGTTTATTCCATGATTTCCATGTGTTTTTATGTCATGTTCATGTCACTGACAAAATATATTTATTTTTAAGAGACATTATATGAATTTAATATTACTCAATCTTTATTCATTCCAAAATTTAATTTCTAAACTAGATTTTTTATTTATTTCTTAAATACATATTTATGTTTAATTTTTTAGATAATTATTAAACTCCCTTTCATAATAAAGTATAAATTTATACACCGTATCATTTTTTCTTTAAAAATATATACATTATAATGAAAAAAATTATTTTTACATGGTAAATTCCATATCTTGAACACTGTAATTAATATAATTATTAATAATCTTGAATTTACGTTAAATAATTTTAAAAAAGTGGTATTATCAAGAAAATTCTATTTAAGGGACATATAAAATTAAAAAATAATGCATTTTTGTCAATATCAAAACTAAGGGATCATATAAGCACGCTTTTCGTTACTATAATAAGACATAATGTCAAATAATGTTTTACTTACATATTATATTCACATTAAAAGAAACTTATTTTCATATATACCAACACAAGAAAACATAATGGAAAATAAATAGTAATGAGATTTTAATAAATAATTTGAAACCCCATGAAAATTATTTTCATAAAAACTTATCTTTTACCCTTATTGGGAATAGCCATTATATTAAACAATAGATAATATTCTGAATCAATTAAATCAAAATCATTCTTTCAAAAGTTATTAGAAATCATAGAAAAATCATTTAGGTGTCTTTGGACACTATCATTATAGAATCCACATAAGAACCCTTACAAAATTAATAACCTCCTTAGTTAGTTCAAACATAATTATATGGATAACATAATTATTACCCAATTAATTAGGGATCCATATATTTCTCACCATAATTATAAATAATTTGAAAGTATGATTAAATTCATTAAAAATAAACAATTATTGTATTTACTTCATAAAACATAAAAACATATACTCTTGAAGCCATTGGTAAAGAATTTTTATATATTGATATATTATATTCATTAAAGACCCCATTTTCAAAAATAAAATACATTAATAAAAGGAAATATTGTTTTTTATTGTTTTAAAAATTGAATCTTTTGATGGAATTCAAATATAAAATAATTATTTTTGTGTAAAAATATTATTTTAAGATCTTATTTATTTAAAAACACTCATCTTTTACATTGAAAAAATTTCATACATTCTATTTTAAATTAGAAAAAATATTTATCTGGAAGAAATTGTATGAAATTAAATGTATATGTAAAATGAAATTTTTAATTAATTTATTTGTTTATTTAAATATACATTAAATAATATTTTTATTTGAGAAATATTTAGAAATAAATATTCAAAACATTTATAAGCTTTGATTAAGGTAAACTAACTCTTACTACTAGATAACCATTGATCCAATCAAATATTGAAACCAATAAAATTTCAAGGATCAGAAAAGGCATTCATTTTTAAAGATGAATGATAAAAAATTCATATAATAGTTTATACATCAAAAAAAATTCATGTGATGAAAATATCTTATGTCTCAAAAGGAGAATTGTGATTGATGATATATTACCTTGAGTCTGACATGTCACATAAATTTTTTATATTTATAAATAAAAATGTTTTTTTTATTATTATATTTTTTAAAAATAATTTTACTATTAATTATCTTGTAAAAATTCAATTATTTCAATTTATAACTATTCATATGTAATAAGTTAATTTATTATGTGTACTCTATTATTTTAGAGGATGTATGGATCATATGTCTCAAATGATTTAGATATGATGAATCTGGTCAAATGTATAATGATTGAATCATTTTTATAATTTCAATCAAGTTATAATTTCATTTATATATTTTAATTATAATTTTAAAACCAACTATGTTAGGTGGTTTTGTAAAATGAATTATGTTACATCTAGGATATGGTTGTACATTCAAATTCATGAGTAATGAATCCATATTAAAAATACATGAGTAAATTAAAGTATTAATTATTCATATATTTATAATTATTATATTATTTTGTATATAAAACTATTTCATCATATCAACTTATATAAAAAACATGTGTGGTGGGGATGAAAAATAAAAGGCGTTGGTTTGTGAGGTAGTAGTAAGCACGTATGAAGAAGAATAATTTTATATCTCAATAAATATGAATAGAACAATTAGATTATTTATTTACAATTATATATATAAATTTATAACCAATATTAAATATTATTTTCTTTTGATCCATCATTATATCTTACAATTAGATATTGTGATGAAAATGAAATATATTTTCTTCAGAAGGAGGTAATACTCACATACGCATGAAATATGACACCATTTTATATTATAAGAATAATTTAATGACTCAGATTTTTCTCCGGATTATTTTAATAAATTAATTGGGAAAATTATGATACCAAGCGCTGAGATTGCAAGATATTTCGTGTCCCGATGTGCCCAAAAGAAATCTTTAAAAAAAGTTCAATTTTAATTAAAAAACTCATCCAGAAAAACTTTTTCATTAATAACTTATAAAATGTTTCTTGGATCGAAAATCTAAGGAAACTGTTGCTTTTAGAATAGTGACTTCGCCTTAGGCAGGGCCAAACATCGACGGATGCAAGTAGAGGGTAAAAGTTTATTTTTTCGATGTGAATTTCATGAAAATAATTAATAAAAAATATTTTTATTGATGTTGTGTGGAAACACGGAGATATTTTTCTTATTAAATTTCCATTCCCATAAAATCTGGGGTTATTGATATAAAGTTGATGTTTTTCTGAGAAATGGAGGATAGGATCCATCATTAGTGAAAAAAATTTGATGATGGGGATTCAGATCAAACATTGACGAATTGAAGAATGAAAACCATGGATTCCTTCTTCATCAATAATCTATCCAAACCCACGGGTGGGGGTAGGTTTTGTTTGATTCTCCATCACCATTCATTATCCCTATGATGAACGTGGATTAGTAAATGAACATTCTAATCCATAGATTGTGCATATTGCGGGTAGGGCATAATCTATTGTGGGGTTGTGTTGGGGTGGCTCATGTTGAGAATTGCTTGATTTTTCCATATGTTCTTAAACTATAACATTAACGGAGAAAGCCCGGGCCAAATAAGGCCATGATCTATCCATTTGGGTGTTTCTTGTGCTTTTCCCTCCCCTCGACCCTTGTTCTTTGTGTTTTCTGATCTATGATGAAGATCTGACCCTACAACGGTACATGGCAGTGACAACATGTGGTAGAGGCCATAGAAGGTAGCTTCGGATGTTCCCAGTGGGGTGTGATAGAGCGAGGTCTCTAGTAGGGTGGCTTCCCATGGTCCACATAAGACATCAATGGAGGTATGTCTTGCGGCGCGCAGTTCGCAAGCGGTGATCAGACAAGGTCACTGGTAGGGCATTCGACAACGGATGCAGTCGAGCGGGATGTTATCCATGGGAGAACCTGTGGCACTGTCATGGGTGTGCATGGCCACATGAAACACGGTCTAGCAGGATTGAATGGGGAGCCGTCTAGCTTTTGGTTGTGAGATCGCGTGAGCTTGGGTTGGGTGTGGCCAGGCAAGCCACATCTGGTGGAGTCAGGTCAGTATGGAAGACACATGCCAATATGGAGCAACTGGGACATGTGGCCCAGCAGGCTATGGTCCAGAAGCCCATCAATCCTGGCCAGTTCAGTTCATCCCAGACCGACCGAGTTGGTTCAGTTCAACCCCTATCCAGTCCTGACTTGTTACACTAAATTTTCTATACCATTAAAATAAAATACAATTTTGATGATCCATCTTCATCATTTGGACCCCTATGATGAGGCTATCCTTTTTTAGGTGGCTTGGTGGGTTTTAGTATGGACCTGTGAAGTGAAGAGTTTTTATTGTTTCATTCCTCAAGGGTTATGTATTGAATTACATCAACATCACGAAATAGTAACCCCCTCGAGAAGTTGAGTCTTGGTTATTGTTTTTTCATCACTATTGGGACTGGAGTGATCTTTTATGACCCTTGATGGAATTTTGTTTGAAATAACATATCCTTCAAGCACAGGGCATTAATCCTCCATATAGTGGTCCATATCGGTTGGGTTTTCAGTATCCTTTGAGAAGGATCCTCTATGATACGATCTGCAAAGATAGGGTTTTCGGTATCCTCTAAGATGGATCCCCTACATTCTTGGGTAATATAGATTTGGTTTTCGGTGACCTCTTGGAAGGATCCCCTCTCTGTATACAATGACCTTGACCATTGACTTCTCTTTGTGTGGGGCCCAAAATAGCTGGACCTCATTGTATGAGTCTCTAATAATATTAAGGTTCGAGGAGTGAGTTCTCTCAAATTGATCGTGCCTCAAGAATAATCCAATGAGTGATGTTTGGTTATGACAAACCTTTTTACCTTGTGGATAGTAAGGAGTATACCTAGTTTTTCTTGGTCTATGTGTTATTGGCATATACCTGTGTAGAGATTACTGTGTATTCCTTTGTGTTTTATCCTTTGTGGTTTTGGGTTATCCTATTTAGTAATGTTTTAATCACCCTTGAATAGGCTTATCTAGCATATATCATGTCTTGTGCAGATAAATGATTTTTTTATGGAGACCTAGGTTCGCCATGATAAGGTGCTACATAGAGTGATTTTAAGGACGAGGTGCACTTCTATGGATTCTAATGGTGTACGTACACCTACCCTTCAAGTATGGGTTTCTATGGATAACATTCAAGATCCTATACATTACCTTTTAGTTAGGTTTTTATTCTGGCCCTATTTACTTTTTAATTTTGTATTGCTGCACTCTGTTGTTGGCTTATTAGTGGACCAATTCTTTTTTAATTAGTTTGTTCTGTTTAAACATTTTGGTCTTGGGGATGGATGTATGTTTGAGGGTACTTCGGAAAATGCCTCCCATTTATGGGATATTGCTTCTCGGGGCTAGTCTCCATCCCTATCCTATTGGACGCAAGCTTAGGGTAGTCATGGAATGTGTCATGGGTGATAGGTCCTGATAAAGTGGTATTAGTGGGGGTTGCTTCCATATTGGGACTGGGAGTCTATGAGATTGGTTTGGGGTAACTGTGTTAAGGGTTTTGAGTTAGGAATTCAGGCCACAAACTCTAGTGTCGGTGTGGGGGCTAACATATCCATACATTAGGACTTTGAGCACATATTTCTTAACTCAATACCTAAAAACACTAGTTATAGGGGAATAAATTTTACATGCATCATATAGGAAAGAGTTGGTATTACATGTACATCATGTCTAATCTCTCCATATATACTCTCTTGACCGTTTTTCATCTCGAAATGTTAAATGATTCCTCCACCTAGAATACCATCCAGGATTTCATTGCCTGACCATGAGGATGGAACACCTAGCAATGACGCAGTGGTACATAGAAATGTACTGGAGATAACACCCATGAGTGGTGCACTAATGATACCACCTACCATCAAGAAGATGTTACTACTAACACTACCGATAGAGGATGCACATTCGTTGAGTTTGTTTCATGATTTCAAGAGGTTTCATCCTCCCTGGTTCAGGGGTGAAATAGACCCCCATGTAGTTGAGGATTGGTTGGAGACAGTCACTCATGACTTTTGATTATTGAGGATGCCTTCTAACTAGATGGAAATCCTAGTTTCAAGCCTTCTTTATGTATTAGTGGGAAAACTGTGGAGATTTGTTAAATAGATACCTAATGAGGTGAATCTCTCTTGGGAAGAAATCGATTATCTCTTAAGGGAGGGGTTCTTTCCATCTAGTTGTGTTCAGTGCACATCCAGGAGCTCCTACATCTATATTAGGGAAGTGAGATGAGATCGTAGTACTATGAGACGTCCCCAGACCTGTATCATTACACCACTGATATGGTATGAGACCCATTATTTAGGGATCAAACGATCAAGAAGGGGTAATCCGGGGAGATTAGGTTATCGATGATATCCCTTATAATTCTTACTTATGATGGGGTACTGTAGTGTTCTATACTTATTGAGAGATTTATAGTAGAGTAGACACCCACTTTGAGAGATACTCGTAGGCAACAGACCGATAAGTCTTTTACAGTCGGTATCCGGTGACAGTAGCAGGGGCCCTAGAGAGCCAGAAACATTAGAAGGTGACCCCAGGATACCATGTCAGTGGTGCAGGGCTCCCATGGTGGCTTAATTCATCCCATAGATGGTTTTAAGAATGTGACATCCAAGAGAATCTGGTGTGGGATTTCCCGACCTAATGTATGACTGGTTGGGGGATGTTTGTGGGACCATTGAGGTAGAGGTAGAGGATTGACTAGGGAGGTCCGCATGGTGGTGGATGTGGCAGGGGAGTAGGTGGAGAAGTAGGCGGTGGGAAGAGGTTTGAGGGACTATAACTACCTCCCCCATGTGGTCTACAATGGGATTCTGGAGCTAGTGAATATGGGTGAGGATAACTTCAGGTGGTGGAGTCTTTTGACCCCAGTTATCCAAAGTTTATTAGAGGTATGATATATTTGTATTCCACCCTAGGTTTTATTCTAATAGAAAAAGGTGGCATTCACTACTTCCTTTCCAGAGACCTTTTTTAGATCTTAGATATTTTGTTGGAGTGATCTACTCATTCCTTACATTTAAAGACTCATATGGGAGGGGATTCGATGATCACACACTGGTTTTGATAGTGTCATCATACTGTTGGATGTGATATATTTAGCTGGGATCTCCTAGTTTTGGTGTAAAGTCCTTACGATGCCATTTTGGGTACGGATTTTTTATCCACGGTCCATGCTCGTATTGACTATTTTTTGCACAGAGTGTCGTGTGTCCACAGATATGTGACCAAACTATCCCCTATCAGTGAAAAGGAATCGCACGCTGCATAGGTTGGACGTTCATAGAAGAGGCTGCATCCAATTACTCACCAATAGTGTAGCCTGAACCTCGATAAGGAATATAATGAGAGTCCTTAACTTCATGTAGTGGTGTAGGAGTATGAGGAAGTATTTCCTTAGGATGTCCTCAGATTGCCTCTATATTGGGTGGTTGACTTTTTCATTGAACTATACCCCTGGATGGCACCGATATCTAAACATGAATACTAGATGTCTCCCACAAATCTTCATGAGTTGAGGGTACAATATGAGGAAGTACAGAGAAAGGGCTTCGTGAGGCCCAACATTTCACCCTGGGCAGCCCCAGTTTTGTTTTCCAAGAAGGTAGATAGGAGCTTGAGGCTATGTGTAGACTTCTGACAGTTGAATATGGTTACCATGAAAACAAATATCTAGTAACAATAATTATGACCTCTTTGATTAGTCCAATGGAGTGGGGTAGTCCTCGACGATAGACCTCTGGTCTAGCTATCATCATCTTCGTGTATGGGATAAGGATGTGATGAAGCCATCGTTCAGTTGTAGGTATGGACACTATGAGTACTTGGTGATGTATTTTGGAAGGACCAACACCCCCATAGTGTTAATGGGACTCATTAACAAGATATTCCATCCCTATTTAGACTTTTTCATCATGGTCATTATTTATGACATACTAGTTTACTAGGCGTCCAATGAGGAACACACAATACACTTGAAATTTTTCCTGGAAAAATTTTGAGAGAACCATCTTTATGGGAATCTCTTGAAGTGTTAGTTATACATTCGGGAGGTCCACATTCAAGGAAACGTCATTTTAGAGGTTGGAGTTACATTGGATCCGGTGAAGATTAAGGTGGTCCTTAAATGGGATCCACACTAGAGTGTGACTGAAGTGAGTAGATTCCTAGAGTTAGCTTAGTATTAGGTTAGTGTCAAAAAAAATCAGGTTATAAGCACCCTTGATGGATTTTACATAGAAGTGGAATCCATTCATGTGGAAAAAGAAGTGCAAGTAGTGTTTTAGGAGTAGAGGTAGAGGTTGAAGAGCACCCGCATCATGAGACTACAATAGGAGAGAATCTGGTATGTATTGTTCTACGATGCATTAGGGACCGGACTGGGTTGTGTTCTAATGCAGGGGAATGTGGTGATTTCCTATGGTTCATGACAGTTGAGATATCATGAGAAGAACTATGTGACCCATGATCTTGAGCTATCAACTATGGTCTTTTCATTGAAGGATTAGAGACATTGCTATATGGGGGAGTAGTTTGTTATCTACTCTGACCACAAGATCCTAAAATATTTATTTTCTTAGAGATATCTAAACATGAGATGGAGGCGGTGGATTGAGTTCTTCAAATACTATGACATGGTGATTTTTTATACTACTGGGAAGGGGAACGTAGTGGCAGATTCACTTACCAGGAGATCCAGCTTGCAGCTGCTGAGTGACGCATCATAGCACTTATCTACACTATAGATATCGTTTGTGGATGGTGATGGGGAATCTTACCATCATTTTATGATTTCAAACCATCTACTCTTACAGCGAGTCAGGGAGGTACAACTTTGGGATATCAACTACAAGACCCAACATGTTCAATTTTCCATAGGGTATGCCCCTGATGGATATTCAAAAGGTGGGGAGATCATTGTTCTATTTAGAGGGAGAACATTTTTTCCAATGGAGTTTTGAGTAGAGGTTCTGAGGGATTTTGACACATCCTCATTGGAAACACATCTGAGTGTGGAAAAAATGCACATGTATCTCAGACAATAGTTTTGGTGGCTGGGGATGAAGAAGATGGTGGTAGAGTACCTTTATTGGTGCCTCACTTTTCAGAATGTGAAGGTAGTGAATCAGGTTCCCAGAGGCTTGACTCAACCACTTGAGATGACAAAGTATAAGAGGGATATTATATTGATGTACTTCGTGATGGGTTTACCATGCACATCTAGGGGACACGATACAATCTGGTTTATCGTTGATCGAATTAACAAGTTAGACCACTTACTACCTATCTATGAGTAGAGCTCAGTAGAGGTCTTGGAATGCCTATAAGTTAAGAGATATTTTGACATCACAGGGTGACCTCAATGATCATTTTAGACTGGGATTCTTGTTTCACCTATCGGATGAGTAAGGGACTATAAGATGCATTTGGTACCCAGTTTCATTTGATTATGGCATTTCATCCCCAGACATATGTCCAGACTAAGAGGACCATCTAGATTCTAGAGTACTTCATATGTTCTTACATCCTATAATTTGGTCCTAGTTGGGAGGATCACCTAACTATTGTGGTGTTTGCGTACAAAAATAGCTATCGCAGCACCATTGGAATGAAACTATTGAAGGACTTGTACGGGAGACCATGTAGGTAATCGCTATACTGGATAGACCCAGGGGAGTCCACACTCATGGGCCCATAGTTAGTGTGGGCTACCACCGAGAAGATGCAGATCATCCAGGAGTTGATGAGGACTACACATAATAGATAGGAATCAGATGCAGACCAGAGACTGAGGCCCTTAGAGTTCGTTGAGGGATACCGTATTTTATTTTAGGTCTCACCTTAATAGGGATTTTTGATATTTTTCTAGGGATACATGCTATCAATGAGATACATCAACCCTTTTCAGATTCTATGTAGAGTTGGATAAATGGTGTACCGCTTATCTCTACCCTCGTAGAAGCATATAGTGCATGATTTCTTTCACATATCACAGCTGTGTAGGTATGTGAATGATCAATCACATATTATTGATTGGGGTGAGCTGGATATTGATGATGGTGCATCCTTTTTAGAGTACCCATTGGAGATCGAGTATTGATAGGATTGAATACTTCGTGGGTGGCTGATAGTGCGTGTTTTGTGGCACCATAGGAATCTCTAGAATAGCACATGGGAGTGGGAGGGTAATATTCATGCTTAGAAGCCTCAAATTTTTTTGGATTATCCCATTATTTGGATTTTAGGGACATAAAGACCTAAGGTGGGGAGTATTTAATGACTAATATTTTTCTCAGTTTTATTTTTTAAATTTTACTTCAAAAATTCTAAGACCAAGTGCTAAGACAAAACAATATTCTGAGTCCCATTTTGCTTGGAAAAAATCATTGAATAAAATTTAGTTTTAATTAAAAATGCATGGGGGGATAAACATGAACTTTAATAAACTCAAAACAAGTGTCCAGACTGAAAATCTGAGGGCACCATCGCTTTTAGAATAGTAGCTTTACCTTAAGTAGGACCTAACCTCAAACGGTGTGGGTCAAGGGTAAAAGATAATTTTTTGACATGAACATCATTAAAATATTTTAATTTACATTACCTGGAAATGAAAATATTTTTTTTTCTAAAATGATACTGGTCAGAAAATCCAGGGTTATCAACATAACACTAGAGTTTTTTCTAGTAAAATAAGGAGAGGCTCTCTCTTCATCTATCACGGATGAATGTTCGGGATCCAGAACAAGCATCAACACATTAAAAAATGAAAAAGTTTGGATTCTTTATTTATCAAAAATCGATCAAAACCCCCATGTAGGATACTATTTTTATTATTATCCTTCCCCATAAATTATACCCATGACAAACGTGGATTAGTCAGTGAACATGCTAATCAATGGATTATGCATATTGCGGGTTGGGCTTAATCTATTATGGGGTCATTTTGGGGTGAATCATGATAAGAATTGATTGATTTTTTCCCTCTGTTAGTAAACTATAACATGAAAAGACCAAGGATGACCCAAACAAGTCCAAGATCAATTCATTTGGGTGTTTCCTTTGATGGTCCCTCCCCACTTTCCTCGTTCTTTGGGTTTTGTGGTCTATAAGGGAGATCTGACCCCATGATGGTTAATGGTAACGAAAATATGAGTTCGAGACCAGATGTAGAGTCTCTAGACATTGTAGTTGTGGTGAGATAGAGTGAGGATATAAGAAGTGCAGTCGGCGGTGGAGGTGACACTGCACTTTCGGTGGGGTCGGGCACGTGGACCTAGCAGGAATGCAGTTGAGATTGTGGCCGATAATGTTGGAATCATGCGGTACAGGTGGGACCGCGGTGACGGGATGTCCCACAACATGCAAGTCATGGGTAGTGATCAGATAAGGCCACCGATAGGGTGGCTGGTGGTAGGCTGTGGTGCACACTATACAGCCGGACCACGTCGGAGGGGGGAGATGGTGCTCCACTGTGGGTGTGCACTGGTCACACAGACCACCACGTAAAATGTAGCCCGATGATGTTGACTGGGGAGAAACCTGTCACACAGCCGAGTGACCACGTGATCCATGGATGGGTGCAGCCAGGTGGGACACATCCGGTGGAGATGGGAAAACCTGCACGACATAGGCCATGATAGAGAAATTGGACCATTCTGACATCCCAAGGGGCTGGACTGCACGACCCATTAAGCTAGGCCGGTTCAGTTCAGACCATACTGGAAAAGTCTGGTCAAGTTAGCCGAACCAGGTCAGGTTAGGTTATCTGGGCCTGGTCAGGTCAAACCCAAGCTAGTCTAGTCCAATTACACTAAGATATCCATCTCTTTCAAATGGGAGGTGTGTTTTACAAGCTTTTTGAGGCGTTGGGACCCTTGAAATGAGTTGGTTCTTTTTGAGATGGCTTTGAGGACTTTTTATGGACTAGTGAAGGTGTGGAGTTTCCCTTTGTTCTTTACTCATGGGAACTTTATGGAATTATATCCACATCACTGGATAGTAATCCCCTCTAGATGCCAAGTCTCGAATAGAGTCATGGTATCCCACCTTGGGACATGAGCGATCCTATATCACCACTGCTGGAGTTGTGTGGGAATTGATATGAAGTCCGATCACATGTAATTAATCCTCCATCTAGTGGTCCATATCCATAGGGTTTCTAGTTTCCTCTGAGAATAATTCCCTACGTTACGAGCTGCAATAGTAGGGTTATCAGTATCCACTAAGAATGATCCCCTATGCTGTGGGGTAATACTAATTGGGTTATCAATATCCTCTTGGAAGGATCCCATCATTTTATATCATGACCATGACTAGTGTTTACTCATTGGGAGGGTCCCAATTTAGTAGGACCTCTTTTTAAAGGTTTTTTATGATATCAATGCTCGAGGAGTGAGTTTTCCCAAAACAAATGTGTCTCGAGTAGAATTGTGTGACTGATGTTTGGTTGTGATAGGCCTTCATTTCCATTTGGCTAGTAATGAGTATAACCAGTTTTTCATGGTATAGGTATTATATGAATATACATGTGTAGAGCTAACTGTTCATTCCTCTTCTATTTATCCATCGTGGTTTTGAGGTTGTCCTCTGGAATGTTATTTTACTTACTCCTGCACGGTCTTTGTATGCACATGTAGTTTATTAAGAAGACGACCTACGTTTTGACAGAGACCAAGGTGGGCCAGGAAGAAGTGGTTCATATAGTGATCAGGTGAATGAGTCATGATTCTAAGACTTCTGAAAATTATCCTACCCCTACCCATCAGGTAGGGTTTTCTATGGATGTGATTTAAGAGTGTGTAATTTTCCTTTTAGTTTTCCTTGTATTGTAGACGCATTTAATTTTCAGTTTTGTACTGTTCACTCCATTGTTGATATATTAGTGTTATGAAATCTTGTTTACTTAGTGTTTTCAATTTTAACATTTTAGGCTTATAGATGGCTGCATATGCTCAAGTAATTAATAAAATGATTTTCATTTGTTTGATATTCCTACTCGATGTTAGTCATCTAACTCTAGCCTATTGGAGGTGGTCTTGGGGTAGTCATAGCACAGACCCCAGGGGATGGATCGTGATAATTAGGTTAATGAAAAATGGATATAACATAATAATAATAATATATAATTTTATTATAGATTCTGATGTTAGTATACCACAATGTTTAGCATTGGTTCGAAGGAGGAAAAATAATATCTTAAATGAAAATCTCTATTAGGAACTATACACCTAATCTAACCAACCTCCTTAGATTTATAAAAAAAGACTATATTGGATTTCATTTTGATTTATCCAATAATGATATGATATAGTGAGGGAACTTAGGAAATTATTTTTTTTTATGTATTGGCTGAGATAAATGGATCTTTATTTTTGGAGAATAAATAATTTTTTTCCATTTTATAGGTTATGGAGTGAAAGAAATTTGAGTATTTTATATGATTAAAATATAATAATGTCCAAAATATATATATTCCTCCAAAATGGAACATAATAGTGGAGGTTACAATATATGCCCTGTATATGACAATAAAATATCATATAGAATAGTATTTTGGTCATTTTTTCCCATATCATTTTAGTGTAAACATTATAACCTCTTCAAACTCTTATCATTGTTACAATATTTTCTAACCAATTTATTATTTCTAATTAAATATATATAAACTGTAATAATTAAAAAAATTAGATACATTTACTCATAATATAAATTCCACTTTATCAATTTTAATTTCTATCTGTGGTATAAATAAATTAAAAAAACCTGTTGAAAAATAATGAAAATCGTTTTCCTGAAAATTGAATTTTAATTATAAAAATGTTTTTATACCAAAATAGAAATATAATGATGATCCAAATTTCATTTATTTTATTATTATTAACAAAAATAATCAGATGATATTTTTAAAACAATCTATAATTCAACATGACTTTTTAAACACATAAAATGAAAAAAAATCATAATAAATCTTTATATTCTACTATTCACCTAACAATCTAAAATTCAGAAAATTTCAAATATTTCACCAAAATAAAAATTTCACTATGTTAATAATAAAATTATTTAAATTTTATGAAATAAAATTTCTAAAAATTGAATAAAATAATTTTTATACTCATGTGAAAAATGCCATAATAATATTTCTGATGAAAATATATTTCTGAAGCATAAAATGATTTCATTCTAATTTATTTAATAGTTATAATAATTAAATGAATGTTAATTTATTCAATTGGAAATATAATATTATCAATTCATTATAATCATTTGTAAATTTAGGTAAATTTAATCTTTTAAAATATAAATACATAGTGAACTAATGAATGTATTATGAAAAATATATCTTTTATATAAAAACTATTTTCTGTTAAATTATAAATAATATATATTAAAGTATTATTAAATCTTAAATATAATAAGGAAAAATAATTCTATAAATATTTCCTAATATTTTTATTCTCATTTATTTCATACAAACAGACATCTACTTAGTAATGGTTATGTTAAAAGAAATTTTAGCATGGTTTTTTTGTATTGGATATTATGTGAACCACATATAATATAATATACTATTTAATGTAAGTAAATTATGAAATAATAGGGTTTTATATCCATTAAAATAAATATCTATCTGATGAGACTTTTCATTTTTGGGTAATTGATTTTATGGATCCCTTTCCTAGTTATTTTGACTAGAAATACATTACATATGTGGTTTATTATTATAGCATGTGGATGGTGTCCAAATCCCCCATGATCATTAAATATCATGTTTTAATCTATTCAATCTGGTCTTTTATTTTTTGTAGGTTTGGAGTACTAAAGGATATCATTTGTTATTAGGGGAAAGAAATATAAATCTGTATTTGGGTTCCTCCCTTTGGAAGTATTATGTGAAAAAAACATCAACCCTATACCACCAACAACAAAATTGTTCAGATAATGTCTCCAATGATAATCGATAAGTGCTTTTAAGAAAAAAATATAAAAAAAATTGAATCATTGGACTAATTTCTCATATCATTCATTTTTTTCTTATGTTATAGTGTTCAAAACCCACAACTACATGTCCCCTAACAGATTATTTTTTATAAATTGTGCCATCTCTATATGGAGGAATAGAATCAAACATTTTTAAAAAATAATGAAATGAAAAACCCATCTAATACACGTTGGAAATAAAAAGGTGTGACATTTGGTATATAAATAGATTCTATTTTCACTATTTTAGAACTAAAGGATTTATAATAAAAAGTAAAAAATAACACAATATATGACTATCTAATTAAGGGATTTTTGAGTGGGATAAAAAATACATCCCTATAGTTGATGTCTAATGTTGATGTTATATATATTTTTTTTATAGATAGAGATACAATTATTTTTTATCTAATTTGTTACCATTTTTTTGTGTTTATGACCCAAGATTAGATCAGATGGAACATTATAGTCAAAGAGATACTGTTTAAGAAATTAATTGATGGATTTCCTATAGTTTTATTGACACAGTAAAAATAAATAAGATCATTTCCAAATTAAAGAAACATAATTCCCATTTACCTTTCTAGATACATAATTTAATTAATTTAATTAATTTTTTTTAAATGGATACACCATTTTATAGGGTCACACTTTATATAACGAAACATTTTTTATTGGGTACTAGAAACATTTTGGTAATATTTTTTTATAATTTCATTTTTTAGGATCATTTCACCTACTTAAATTTTAATTATTATTTTTAAATCAATAATATATTTTAATAATAATGGATTCAGTTTTGAAAAATAGTATATATATGAATGTTGATATTCTTTTTTTTTCAAAAATATGATATTCAAAATATTTTTTATAGATTTTATAATATTTTATATCCATTCCTATAAAAACTAATCTAAATTATTTTTCCTGTCCAATGAGGTATTAAAAATAAAATTTTACTGATTCATTCTAATACCCATTTATCAAGAGATACTAAAACAAGTTTTCTATAATAGAACATATATTGTTTATTATCATAGGTGTTATTATACAATTTCATTTTAATATGATTGATGAGTTTTATATTATTAATATTAAATCATTCATACATACCTTTATGTTGGTATAATTTTTTAAACATGAATAATTCATAATTGGCATTTATAGGTAATGTCACATTATATGACTAATTAATCCTTCCTCTACTAATATTGGTTTATTTTATATTTTTAAAAGGATTATGAATAGGATGGATTAATATAATTGTGTATGGGAATGCATTGTATTGAGAAGTATGTGTTGGGTTATTTCTGTTGGTCACAAGGACAAGATCATGACATATTTATCATTTTCTTCGATGGTTAACAGTCAAATAGATAAAAAATAGGAAATGTTAAATGATTGGAAATTATAGTGTGTCTAGAATTTTTAATAAACCACTCTTCATATACCATTAATAATGATATAAATATTTAAATAAGTGTTTAGAGGGGATCCAATAATTATTGGGGGATATGTATGGAATTTTCCCAAAGTGAATCATATAAAAATATAAAAAAAATAAATTAAAAAAGTGAATTTATCATTCATTAAACTTATTTTCATATTAATGAACTTTTAATTATGTTAGGGATAGTGGGAAATTCCATATTTTGATGAGTACAGTTCATTGGAGTTTTTATTAGTGAAAATATTGTGTTCTTATTAGTTAACATTATAATTTTTCTTTATAATATTTAATATAATTAACAACCACCATCACCCTTAGATTCATATGATACATATATACAAGTCCTATTAATTGATATTGATTTTTTTATGTTTTAGATATTTTATATTCTTTAGAATCCAATGATCATAATCATCAACTTGAGGATTAAAAAAAATATTTTACATTCTTCTTGTGTGGAAGGTTGTAGAAATTTCAACATAATGTAGGTTGTGAATGGGTTAGTGATAAATTAATGAAGTGGAAAATAATTAATATTATAAAATAAAATTAAAGGAAATTTATATTCCAAGATGTTTAATTTTTTATTTTATTTTTGAAAGAATTATTAAATTTGTCACATTCACATTTTTTGGTGAATTTGATAAGGATATTATATTTTTTTCTAGGTCTATAACAAGGTATATTTTGAGAGGTTGATAAATAATTTTTGTTGAATATTTTTATGTTATAATTTACATAAATTCACTATATATAATATTATTTTATTATTTAATAATAATATTTATTTGATTATGATTTAATTATTTATATCAAAATAATGCATTATTATTTATAAATAACTCAAATATTTTTTTATAAAATTTAATTTCCATTGAATTTTATCATGGAATATTTTATAAAATATAAATTATATTTTATATTTTTATTGATAAATATAAGGTTGTGTTGAACTCAATTTTATGGGGTGTAATTTGTACATATATTTTTTATTGTGCTATAGTTCACGAAATTGGCCATCCTCAGATGGTTTACCATAAAATCTTCAACTAAGATAGAGATTTTCTAGATATTAGTGAACTCAATAACTATAGTTTCATTCTACATTACATACATCATTTCATTTCATTTTAAGATATATAATGCCCCATAATAGATTATTTTAATTTTTTACATGGTTTGGGACATTCCATTATATGTATTTTGTAACCCTAGCAACTCAGGAAGCCTATAAATATTTATTACCCACTAATGTTGGGGATGGAAAATGGATTAGTTGAATAAGGGTATAATATAATTGGTTTCATTCAAATTCTATTCACTATTTTATTGAAGTATTTCATCTTGCAAGGATATCCTCAATAATTATATCCTCCTAATATTACATGCTCAAAATATTTTGTTGATGCAATGAAATTATCAATATAAATTCCATTTATTTTGTTTTATTTGAATTTATTCCACATAAATTCACTTATATTGGGATGAAAGATAATAATAAAAATACATTTGGTTTATTTTCCTTCAAAACATTGATTTAGAGAATAATTTCTAAAATTACATCTCCACTAGTAGAATAATTATACATTTTATAAATAATATAATTTATATATTCATCTTTTTAATACATGTAACGTTATTTTATTTTAATAATTATTATAAAAAATTATTTTTTTGAGAACATCGATAATTTTAACATTTTTTACAATGTACATGAGGTAATGTAATATGTTTATTTTTAAAAAACAATATTAACTTGTAAAAATTCTATTTAGGATCAATTAATTGAGCTGAAATTAATTCTAAACAAATTATTTTCATTTATAGATAATTGATGTACACTAATTGATCAAATACTATATTTTTACATTTCATTGATAATAAATACATAGATTTATGATTATACACCACATGGTTATCCTCAGATGTAGTTAGTTCGTTTCATTATGGTCATGTTTTCACTCATAAGCTTTGTAAGAATTCAAATTATGGTCACATTTTTTATGATTTATAATTTGAATGATAATTATAAAAAATCAATAGAATTGGTTGGAAAGATAAGTTGAGTTTTAGTGAATAAATTTTCTAAAAAATGATTTATTAAATCATCATTTAATAAAAATTCATAATCGTCTAATCAAACTTTCCAAAAATATTTTATTTATTTATTACATTTATTTTAAAAATCATGCAATTCAGTCCTAAAAAAGTTAATTTTCTCATTATATTTTTCCTTCATTTTTACAATCAAAAAGGCTTCAGTAATTAGCTAAGTATTTAATTGAATAACCATGGTCAGCAATTATATTGTTCATTATGATTTTTTTTACATTTTCGATGAAAATATTCATCAATCTATATCATGTTATAGATATTTATTAGAATTATTTAATTTATTTCAGGGTTCCCCTATTTATTTTTTATTTGATTAATTATTTTTACTCTTACACCCCACTCTCTTGAAATATTTCAGACTTATTATCTTAAGAAATTTAGTTAGAATTTCACTTACTAATATTATAATATTTATTTAATATTTTAATTTGTTTTTAGTCATTCATGACATAATAAAAATTATAAAATTGTTGTTTAACATCACCCTCGGGATGAATATAGCTTTCAAGGATGTAAAAAATATTGATAACCTTCGAGAACCATTGAAATTTCATCTATTTTTGGATTTCCACCATTTAAAAAACAATGAATCTTATACAACATTTCAATATAATATACAATATGAAATAATGAAAATTAGTAATATTGATTAACATAATAGTATAATTATGTAATGGGTTTAATCAACAATTAATAATCAACATACATGCATTTTGTAAGGACTTGACCATAAACATTACATATTCAAGTGTTTTTTACTAGAAACAATATTATAGAATCTTTTTAGTCTACTATATTATAGAATTAGGACAAAATATTAAAAATTAATCCCATATATTAAAATTGAACACTTATACTAAGTATCCATTTGTTTCCACCAAAGGAAAACATTTTAAAATACAATATGACTTCCTTTCAAGACACTTTTTCAAAACATTCACCATGGAATATTCATTTTTCTAACCAATCATGTGAACAATAAAAAACATTTTAAAAAATTGGATGAACACAAAAATCTCAGTAAGTGAAAAATTGAAATAAAACAATTAGTCTAGTGAAAACCCATACAACTTCTTCTAATAATAGAAAATACCTTCTTACCCAAAAAATAGACAATAATTTAAGAAAGATCATTATAATACCTTTTAAAAATAAACAATTTTAATGAAAAATCATAATCAAACATATTATATATAAGTAGGTAACTTGGGACATAATTATACTAAAATGAAATAATAATACGGTTGACTTCCATACAAGTCACTCTTATAAATGGAATAGTTGTAAAGATAACTTACATACCCAATGAATTAGAGGTTATATTATAGCAACACATTTGTGGTTTATCATGGGTCCACTCATCTTGGTTTCATCATGTATCCACCAACCCAATTTCCAAGTACCAGGATATAATCTTAAGATATAAAATATTTTAATTATCAACATTTCACTCAGTAAATATAATTTACAATCAGAAGAATTCATTTCATGATATTGAAATAATCCATCAGTTTAAAAAATAATTTTCAATACCAAAATACCACAAAGGTAATAAGTTATTTCTTTTCGTTTTAAAAACATTGAGGTTTATAGGGGAATTCAAGTATCAAATAATGACTACAATGGAAGAGAAGTTGTTATGAGTGTATACTTTAAAAAAATAATTTTTTCATTTTGTAGGGAAAGTAAAATGATTTGAATTGAAATATTAATTTTAAAAACATTTTAATGAAATTAAAAGTCAATTTGTTTGATTATAAACCATATAAATGAAGTTTTTTTGTAACATCAAAATATGCCTCAATGAAAGGAGATAAAGTCGTAGTCTATTACATCAATTACAATTTCAAAAGTATGTTCTTTATATTCATGAATAATAAATTTTGGATAAATATTTAACTAATTGACATCATTTTTCATTTTAATTATTCATTTTATATCACTTATTATCATGTTATAAAAATTCAATAATTATTTAATATCATGTCAGTTGTTTTGTTGATATTCTGTACTTGAGTCAAAAATGAACTTGGTATGACATAAATAGTACATTTGGTCATAATTCCATCACCTCAAGAATAATATTAATGAAATAATAATAAATTTTATATATAAATTATACATTAAAATTCATTCATTAAATATTGATAAGAAAAATTAAAATGATATAATCATAGAGACGATAAGCCGTATGTACGCATGAGTTATATTTTAATTTTTTAGTGATCATTATCAAAAGATGTTAAATATTACAGTATGATTATAGAATGATCATAATATAATTTAATTAAAATTAACCATTTAAGATACTTAAAAATTTTATCAATGTGATGGGGTAATTAAAAATGAATCACATCGCTTCGTGGAGGTGATTGTTCACACATGCGCAGAAATGACGTTATCATTTTTATGTGCATGTAATATAATAACATAATTGATATATTATTATACAATAATGATAAATATTTCATCAATTAAATTTATAAACATTAATTGAATTATTATATGAAATCTTGGGAGACGGTAATGAAAAAAGAATTATATTGGTACGTGGAGGTAATAGTTTACACAAACGCATAAATGATTATTTATTTTCCAAAATAATGGGAGTGTAAATTGATATCTGTGATGATATTAACATTATAAAATCTAATTATATTTAGGATACTTGAGTTATTATATCATAATTCCTAAATAATAATTTAAGAAAGTGGAAGAAGAAATAATATAAAAATAATTGATTAAAAACGATAAATTTCCTTTAGATGATCACCTTTGATTAACACCTTAACACCTCTAAAGTCATTGTTATGCCTCAATTAAGTCCTCAATATCATGGGTAAGGATTCTATATAGGGTTTTTGGTAGATCATGGCTTCTCAATATGGTTTTTTAAGAATAAGTAATCGATATGAATTGGTTTCCATTTATAAGAGAGGGGAGGGGAACTCTTGGAATTATTAAAAGAAATAAATTAATATAAATTAATTTTATATTGAAAATGGATTGGAAATAAATTATTTCTAGGATATGATGATTTTGGGTCGAAATACATTTATCTAATTATAAATATACATGTTTTTATTATTTTTTAATCCTTATGTTTTTTTCTTAATCCTTATTAACACTTACTATTTAATAAATTAATTTACACTTTGAGAGTTAATATATATACCATCACATGACAAAAGAAAAATGAATGGGTCCATAATTAAATTTTTAATATTATCTATTTTTTCAGAATATTATATTTTTAATGATTTTATAACATTAAATAAAATATTTTATACCTTAAAATATCATTAGTGTCCAATTTGACAATATTCATTTCATGACTTTTTAAAAAATAATAACAACATGATTCCATATAATAAACTACATTAAATCATCCCTAACATGTAGAAGGCATCCATAAAATTCATGTACGGAATAAAATATTTCATATTATATTTATTTATTATTATTAGTAACATCTATTTGATTCTTATTTTAATAAATCAATTACTAAATCATCATTTTTTCACAATAAAATATAATTATTTCATGTCTAAAAAAATAAATAAATTATCATGATGTAGATAAAAATTTTAGATTTAAAATAACTATTTATAGTCTAATTTATCTTCAATATAATTCAATATTAAAAATTATTTAGTTATTAAACATATGAGAATTCCATTTTTAACTTATATTTAAAAAATATAACAAATTTCATAATCCTAACCAAGTGGAATAAAAGGTTATAATTTCGCCCCAAGGTTGATTTTGGGAAAAACCCACTCATAAATGTAAATTAGGACAAGTTTTAGGGTAATTTTATAATATTATAATATTATTTTTACCTTTAATTACAATATTTTCCCTTAATCATGGTAAATTAAATACCAATGTTACTATTCAACAAAAATTAATTTTATCCCATTAAATCTAAATTTTTGTACGAATTATAACAATGTATGTCTATTTTTCAAAATTTAATTCATGTAAGTGGTTATATTAAGTTCAACACTAGACTCGTATATGTGGCGAGATGGTAGGTACAATAGACGTTAAAATTTTCAATAAGTTTTTATATATACTTAAAAAATAAAAATTATTCCAGTGAAATAAATTGTGCGAATATAGGTATTATTGATCTATTTTTTACATTTAAAATATTTTTAATGTATAATAATTATTTGAATGAAAAATCATTTCTTAACTACAAGGCATTATTTTTCACTATTCATCAAATTTGAAACTTTTTAGAAAGATAACAAAAAATCAACCTATGATTCTTTAGATATTCTAAAAAAAGATTATTTTGACAAAAATAATATATAAAAGTGTAAAAAACATGATTTATAATATGTTCTCTATCAAATGATGAAAAGGTGAATTTTTAGAATAATACTTGTTTTATTAGTGAAATTGAGTTTATTCTTATATTTTGTCTAGAAAACACCTAAATTGACTTTCAAGCATTAAAATTAAAATTATATATTTATATATTACATGACTACAGTACAAAATTATTAATTTATTAATTTATTTGTATAAAATATACCTTTTCCCTTTTAAATAGTTTTTTAGAAAAACATTTTCTTTTATTTTAAAAAGGGTTTAATTTTAACATATAATAATTGGTACTAAATAATTAATTATATATACATGTGTATACCATATTTTGAAAATTTAATTAATTCTATTCATTCCATCTATTTTAATGGATATATTATAAAGGTAACATTCAAATAATAATATTTAGTGGTTCATCTAAGCATGATGTTTCATATAATTTAAACTATTGAACATAGTGTATCCTTTTAAAAACACATGATTTTCAATGATCCCGCCCTCTATAAAATTCATCCTATCAATTTGAACACAGGAGTGCAAACTGGGGGGTTGAATTTTAAAAATGCTTTTATTGAAATCCCACATCAAAAAAAGCTTTACTGAAACTTCCACTTAAAAATAATAAAAGGGAAGTATGATGGCCACATGAGATAACCCATACTAGAGTTACATGTATGAAATCATAGATATAGAAGAGAAAACTAACCATAATGTTTTGATAAATAGTTATATAGAACATGTTCAACAGAATACAACCAATCAAAAAACAATAAATCTGTTATTCATTAAAAGGTCACTTATTTCATAGTATGAAAAGTAAATAGATATTCATTTTATTTTAATATTATTTTCATAGAGTTGAATATTTATTTTACTTCTTAGATCAAGAACCTAAGGATATATAATTACATGAAAGTTAAAGATTCATCACCTTTTCAAATTCCACCACAAACACATCTTTTTCTCCGAATGAAGAGTTTTCAAGATGAATTTTCCAGGCCTAAAGAACTAGAATCAACATCTACAGAGTCACAAAATCCACAAAATATTAAAAATATATTCCTCCTGTGTTAAAAAGATATCCAAAAATAAAATTTTTGGGATAAAATAAGATAATTTCCAATCTATAATAAACCATATTTGATGATATACTACTTCTAACTCCAAAATTAAACAGTAATAAAAAAATGTCAACATACACCTTTAAATAAAAAAATATCCTTAAAAAATACCAAAAAATAATAAAAAAAATATTTTAACCCAAAAATCAAAAGAATTTAAGCACAAAATCTTCCAAGATAAAATTTAAATATTTATCTCCAAATGAATAAAATTACCTTGGATATCTCACATATAAAAGTAATAGTCCTAGTAATCTTTAATATTCACTAACAACTTCCATAAATAACATTAATGTCCTTAAGTACATCATTTATTCATACAAAATTTATTTCAACCTTTATTACTAAAATATAATACCATAGTATTATTTTTAACCTAGTAAATTAGGATACCCAAATTAGAAAATGCCTTTCAAAATAAAATTTTCCCCTTAATCGTCAAATCATTTTCCAGTCATATGGTTAATTATTAGATAAAAACATTGTTCCCAAAATAATCATATTCCTAATACATATCCTAGTTTAACTAAAAATTAAAATTCATACTAACTAGGACTTCACATAGTCTAGTGGTAGGTGATTCACCCTTATTTCTCTCTGGTTGTGGGTTCCATTCTTACAGCCTTATTGGATGTAACGGGTTGTCACCCTTCCCAAGGCTTATCCTTACTCTAAAACTATATAATTCTTAGAAAATTAAAAAAATAGATAAAATCCTTAAAATAAACATAATATAATTTAATGTTAAATTTTATATCATACCTTTCATTTTTTATCACTAAAGAGAATAACCCACAATTATCTAGAAAAAATGTCTCTAAAAATAACGCTATCAACCTTAAAATTTCATAACATAAGGAAACAAAAGGATTTCTAAGACATTGAAATTAGGATCAATCTTTTAATTATAAAATCATAATGATATACCTTACTCTTTATAAGATATCCTAATCTCCAAATATTTCTAAACCATCCTCTAATACAATCTATAAGGACCCGATCATTAATGTTTCTTAATCAGTTTTTTTGAACTATAATTATTATTAGTGGATATTTTCAGTTTTTAGTTTTACAAAATTAGTAAAAAATATTAAAAATTTACCCCATATATTAAAAATGGACACTAATACATAATATAAATTTTTTTCTTCCAACGGAAAACCTTTTAAAATAAAACAAGATTTATTTTGATGACATATCATTGATAATTTTACCATGACATCATCATTGTCCTTACTCCGAATGCCCCAAATGCATTTATTTTTATTTTATTATAGATAATTCCCCTTTTAAGGGTTGAAGGGAACCCGTACATGACCCGTAGGCCCAAGTTACGAAGCCCGACATGACCCGCAATACATGACTCGAAGGCCCAAAGGCATACCATGTCCATTACATGACCCGTAGGCCCAACCCAATAGAACTGCTCCTCCCCAGTGTCTTTCATAATTGATCGCCTTAGCACCCCACCTTTCATTTTTGATCGGCTAGCATTGCCCCGTACAAATCTGCACGGTGCCTGGTCCCGATGGTGGTTTCCATACCCTCTCATTCTTCCAATCTGGTTAGCTCTGCATTTGGTGGCTGCTACTCCCGTTTCTCTGATCCTCTTCTGAGTCATGTACTGTGTGAACTGGGCTACTCCATGGTCTACATGAACCGAAGGCCCTATAGCCCACATTCCTTTGATGACTTGAAGGCCCTGGAGACCCGTAGGCCCAAACCGGTGGCCCGAAGGCCCAAATCAGGTGAATAGTTCCAGCTGCTACAGTACCGAACAGTAACTGCAATAGTGACTGCTATAGTACTGCTATAATAACCCAGAATAAATAAAATATTTTTACCTAGAAAAATAGATCATAATTTTAAAAATATAATTATCTAGACATTTGAATTAAAATATTGTCATCAAAACTCATAAGAAAACATATATATATATATATATAAGTAGGTAACTTGGAAAATAATTATACTAAAATGGACAAACCATACAGTCGACTTCCATAAATGTCACCCTTAGAAATGGAATAACCATATGGATGACTTCCATACCCAATGACTTATATGTTATAACAAAACCTCCCATCTTTGGATTATCATAGATCCACCCATATTTGGTTTTTCACATAACCACTCATCAAATTTTCAAGCACCATGATATAATCTTAACACATAAATGATCAAAATTATAAACATTTCACTCATAAAATATCATTTTTAATCACATGAAATCATATCATGATATATAAATAATCAATCCATTTTCAATAAAAATAAACCCAAAAAAGTTAATACTGGATTTCTTTTCCTTTTAAAAACATTAAGGCTTATAGTGGAAGATAAATATCAAATAATGGTGACAGTGGCATAGAAGTCAGTGTCACCATATGCTTTATAAAAAATTATATTTTTCATATTGCAATTAATGTAAAAATTTTCATATTGAAATATTACATTTAGAAACCAGGTAATTAAATTAAAAGTCAAAGTAGTTGATTATAATCTTTATAAAAGAAGGTGGGGTGCAACATCATAATATGCCTCAATGAAATGAGATTTAGACAATGTCTCTTACCTCGAGTCTGATTTGTCACTTTTGTTTTTTATCTTAATGAATAATAAACATAGGTTAATTAATTACTTTCTTGAGAACCTTTTTCATGTTTATTATTCATTTTACATCACTTATTATGATGTCATAACTATTTTATAATTATTTATGTTCATGTCAGACATTTTGTTGATATTCGGTACGTGATTTAAAAATGAACTTATTATGAAATCAATAGTCCATGTGGTCATAAGCCCAGCATATCTAGAATAATATTCATGAAATAATAACAAAATTTATATATAAATTATAAATTTAAATTTTTTCATTAAATATTGATAAGTTAATGAGAAATTTTTCAATCATGGAGACGGTAAGTCGTATGTATGCATGAGTAATGTTTTCATTTTTTAATTATCATTATGGAAAGAAGGTAAAAAATATTTTACCCCTCCATAATGAGCATAATATAATTCATATAATACATATCATTTAAATATACTTATATATTTTATCCATGTGATTTGGTGATGAAAAATTAATCACATCTCTTTATGAAGGTTATAGTTCACATATACGCATGAAATACATTTTCATTTTTATCTGCATGGAATATAAGAACATAATTGATATATTATTATCTTATAATGATAAATATTTCATTGAAATAATATATAAACATCAATTCCATCATTATAACTTGTCTTGAGAGATGGTAATCGAAGATGAATTATATTGGTTCATAGAGGTGATGGTTCACACATACACACAAACGATTAATTATTTTCCCATTTAATGAAAGTGGAGATGGATTTTGGTGATTATATTAACCTAATAACATCTCAGTATATTTAGTATAATATATTATAAATATCATCATGGTTGATGAATATTTGAAGGATGTGGAAGATGAAATAAAATAGAAATTATTGATTGAAAACTAAACATTTCCTTTGGACGATCACCTTTGATTAACACCATGGCACCTCTAAGGTGGGTGTTATACCTAAAAAAGAAATAAAGAATGTATACGGAGATACTATTAAGGGTTTTAGTATTAATATTGGTGAAAAAAATTGGTTTTGAAGTGTATGGAATAGAAATGAATGGGTTCCCTTTTATAGGAGAGTGGATGGGCACTCTTGAAATTATAAAAATTATTATATTAATATAAATTCATATTCGATTCCAAATGCATCAAAACTAAATAATTCCTTATATATGATGATTTTGAGTCGAAATAAATTCAACCAATTAATATTATATTCATTTTGATTATTTTTTAATCCTTTTATTTTTCATTTTAATCCTAATTAACACTTACCATTTTATCAAGTAATTTACATTTTAAGGTAAAATAAAATCACCATAACATTAAAAATGACATATTATTGAGTCATTATTGAAATATTGAGATAGATATCATCTTTTTGGACGAAATGATATATTTTTATAGATTTTATATTGTTCAATAAAATATTTTATATTTTAAAATATCATTAGTGTCAATTTTGAAAATATACATTTCATGGATTTTTAATAAATTATAAAAAACAAATTCCTTAAAAAACAACATTAAATTATCCATAACTTGTCGAAGTCAAACATAAAAAACATGTATGGAATAAAATATTTTACATTATATTTCTATTAATTAAATTTATAGAATTTATTTAATTCTTCCATTAATAAATCAATTATCTATAAATCGTTGTGTCATAATTAAATGTAATTATTTTATGTCTAAAATTAATAAATAAATTATCATGCGATAGATAAACATTGTATATTTCATATGACTATTTATAATCAAATTTATATTCTATATAACCCAATTATAAAAACTATTTACTTATTAAAAATATGATTACAACATTTTTAATTTATCTTTAAATAAAATATAATAAATGTCATATTCTTACCCATGTGGCATTAAAAGGTCATTATTTCGGCCTAAGGTGGATTGTGTTCAGAACCCACTAATACAATGAAATTACCATAAGTGTTGGGGAAATTTTATAATTTTATAATATTATTTTAAACTTTAATTACCCTATTTACCCTTAATCACGGAAAATAAAATATTAATGTTACTAATCAACAAAAATTATGTTGATCATATTATATCAAAATTTTAATAAGGATTAATTCTATGTTTTTATGTTTTTATAAATTCACTTCACGAATATGCCTAAATTATGTTTAATAATAGTCCATCAAATGTGGCAAGAAGGTTTGTAAAATACACGTTCAAAATTTCAATAATTGTTTATATCTAATATTAATATAAAAATTATTCCAATGATATAATTTTTATTAATACAAGTATTTTTGATATATTGTTATTTTTAAATATAGTTTAATTTATAATAATAATTTTAATGAAAAATACTTTTTTTACTATAATGTAGTATTTTTCACCATTAATCAAAAAATGAATCTTTTAAGAAAAATACTAAAAATTACCCTAAGATAATTTTGATATTAAAAAATAAAAAAATGAAAATATTTTGAAAATTAAAATATATAAATGTTTCAAAATCTAGATTTATGATAGGTGCGCCATCAAGTGGTGGAAAAATACATTTTAGAAAAATAATCCATTTATTTGTAAAAATGGATTTTTTCTTATGTAATTTCTAGAAGATAAATATGATGAATTTTTCACATTAAATTTAATATAATATATATATATATATATTTCATTAATATATTCCAAAAATAGTGAATTTGGTATAAAATTCACTTACTCACATTTAAATATATTTTCAGAAAAATATTTCATTTTATTTTATGAATGGTTTTATTTTTTATTATAATTAATTCATAACTAAATTATTATTTATGTATATATTTATAAACCATATCTTCATAATTAATTTATTACTATTAATTCCATCTATTCTAATATCCAGTTTATAATGGTAACATTGAAATAATAATATCAAGTTTTCTATTATGCTCAATGTGGTGTATCAAGTACGTTATCATACATAGTGATTCCTTTTAAAAACTCAGGATATTATAAATTCCATGCCAAAATCATGAATCAATCATAAAACTCAATTAAAGTATTGTTCACCATTTTAAAAAAAATTAATGGAATCTTATTTAAAGACACAAATATGTATATAAAAGAAATTAATTTTTTTTCAACAAAGTATCCATGAAATGAACCTGATGAAAAAAACCAAACAGTATGCATTAAATTTTTTACATTATTGAGTAGTGAAATATTAAATTGATTATTTACAACTAGAAGGTTTATAATTTTTGAATAATTTAATAAAAAAATAAATATAAAGTTTTTTCATAATCAAAGACCACAATAATTCAAAAATAAAACCTCTGTCATTAAAACATTTTAGGTATAGTCATTGTGTAAGTATAGGGAGAAATTCATGAATTTGTTTGAAAGCTTCAAAAATCATAAAAAAGTAATGATATTCTCATTAAATAATTATATAAAGTTATAAAACCAATTTATATAAGACTATTGGATCATATAGTATGTGGATAATTTTTTTTCAAGACAACAATGGAAGGTCTATTAGTGATTGATCAAATTAAAAATTCCTTTAAAAATTTGGTAATCATAGTGCCCTGTAACAAAATTATTACATTAGTTATGATCCTAAATAATGTATGATCACATATTTTATAGCATGTTGGGATATTCTATGGGGAGGAATATTGATTTGGCCCAAACGAAAACACAAGCCTCTTGAGAAATGGTTTCTAAAATTTATAAAACCTCGAACAATGCTACTAATTCGTTGCCACATTCTCAGGATGAAGAATATTATATTTTAGTATTCCTAGGGAGACTATATCAGTATCAATAACCACCAAATAAAACTTTATGACACATTATATCTAATATACAATTTATGGTGGAAGGATCACCTTAGCTTTCGATATGGTAAAAACAAACAAAAAAGGAATCCATTTCTAGAAAAAATCAGTAGTTTCCACCTATAAGAAATGGTCTTCTATAAACCTAAAAGGGATTTGATGGATATATTTAAAATAATGAAAAACATGATTCTTTAAGAAAGGTATATTGTGTCAATGATGATCCCTTGAAACACATTTTCATTAATAAATAGATTGCAAGACTTAAAATCATCTTAAAAAAATAATTTCAGAACCCACACTCAATTGGAATGTAGGAACTATAGAATTCATCCCTCATATCCCACATAAAATATAAAATAAAATATTAGTGTTATCAAATTTAAGTGTGGTAATTATACCACCATGGAAAATTATCCAAGTAGTCATCTAATATACCAAACATATACTGCGACTCCCTTAATTGGATATCATCAAAAAGTAAAATATAATGGTAAGAATTTGATTGATATTCCTATAAGTAAACTCCTTTTATTCCTTAATAAATTTATTTAATCAATGATAATTTATTAAAATGATATCATAATTGTTGATCTAGAAACAATAAAAATATTTGAGTTCAAAAACCATCTTCTTGATGTAGTTACTCAAACTCATATGTATGTAATAATCTTTAGAGAGTTATTTATAATTAAATTAATAATAAATGGAAATGAGGGTGAATTCCCTAAGATAAATTTAATCAAAATCATCACATCATATATGGATATGGAAAATCATTCATGGAAATTGGGATATTCAACATACCATAAACCATAATGGGTTTACATTTTTATATTATTTATGTGAAATATGTTATTAAATATTTTTTTCCCTCACCCTCTTTTTAGAACATATTATATTGTTAAGATGAATAAGTAATAGTGGAAGTTAAATTGGAATAAATTGATATAAAATATCATGTGGGAGGTCTTGATGATGTATATATTTGGGAAATAGATATAATCATTCTAGATGAGTTTCACCTACTGAACATAAATGTTGATCAGTTACATTCCCATGATCCCATCATTCTATGTAGGTCCTTTTTATAAATAGTGAAAATGAAGATACATGTTCGTGAGAGTAACATTTCGATAGATTATGGTAATGAATCTGAAAACATTCAATGTTTTATAATCCATGAAATAATATTTTGGATCATATTATACATTTTTGTGTCCCAAATTTAAACATATTATAAAAACCAATCTAATAACGATTACACAATTCATAGAGGGGTTTTGAGAAAGAGGTATGGATTGATTTATTATAGTATTTATAAACCAATTCTCTTGATAAAACCTAAATTGGTTCAAGTTATGACATGGATTCATAATTTTATTATGAGAATGTTATTAATCATTATGATTTGACTATTAATTGTGATTATTGATTTCAGGTAATAATTTAAAATTTTAATGATTTATATTGGTATTATGATGGTGAATATGAAAAAATTTATATTCTTTAATTATTCTATCAATACATCACCAACCCACGATGTAACTCAATCTATTACAAAAAAATATGAAGTAATTATAATTATTCAGTGGTAGAAAATTACAATTTATTATTAATAAAAATATTATTCTAGAACAAGATTAAAAAGAATCATACTATTCACGTATATATATTATATCATAATAGATAAATATTCATTTCATATAACAAAACAATGATTGAGGATAATAATGGTTTTTTGCCTTTTGAAACATTTATTCATAAACAATTGAATCATAAGTGAACTAAATCCTCTCAAACTATGTCATTCAAAACTAACACCTATCATAGACATTTCAAAAATATTATTTTCATTCAAAACATAGGGAAAGTAAGCATAAGGATGTTTTAGCTCAAATACACAATAATGGTAATCATGGGCTATATTATTGATCACATAAACATGACATGAAAATAAGGGTGTGAAAACATGAGAATAATATTTTAGAACCCTATCCAATATATCATAGATCATAATTTTTAATTATGTAATAATTACTATTAGTTCATTAGAAATAAATCAGAATGAATTCAATGAAAACAATCCATTCTATATTAACATTTTTATAAAACATTGATTTATGTAATATATATGGATAAAAAAAATCAATTAAGTTAGGTATTAATGGTAAGACTATAATAACGGATTGGGTTTACTACTCAAAATATCATAGAAGTCAATGATCACTATCTAGACCATCATTATAGATAGTGTCCCTTAATGAACTGAGTTCTCTCCCCATTCCAGTCCTTTTTATCTCCTAATATATGAATACCCACCCAAATAATTTTATGGGTATATAATTTCAAGACCACCCATCATATTATGAAAATCATATATATGTTGGCCAGACATCATAAAAAATTCATTATTGAATAACCCATATAATGGAAATTGGTTTCAAAATTATATCATCATAGTATAAACCATGGAAAATAAATGGTTTCGAGAAAGATGACCTATGGAAAAGAAACAAGTCTCAAAAAATCCTTCCAAATATATTCAAAAACCATCCACAAAAAATAAATTACCCTTAGATCATATCTCAATTAATTATTAGGGAATGTTAAAGGATTTTATATTCGATGGAAAATATTTTAAAATATTCCCTTGGAACTTTTTTTTAGGAATGATACAAACTTATGGATTCTAAAAAAGAAATGGGAAAACATCACCATGGATTTTATGATAGAGATAAACATTTAAAAAACATATAATAGGATAATATCATGTTATATGGATTTCCTAAGTGTTTTTGATAATCACCTTCCCTTAGATAACGTATTTAGGTGTCATATTCATTAATACAAACTATGTGTTTTCTATGGAACATATTCAACTAATTATATATAAATATATAAGTTAGTATTTTATGATCACTATTTTATTAACACCATTATATGTATAGATAATTACTCTATTTATTTAATGAATAAGTTTTTATGGCTAACCCAATATAATTTTTTGGGTAATATTTCACATTGAATTACTTTTTTCATAAGGAATATGTGATCACCATATTATACTACATGGGGACACATAACAATTAATTAATTTATGTATCATTATAGAATAAAAATCACTCCCCACTATAGGGTAATGTATGAATAGGTTAACTACAATCAACTTCTCATTAGTTCACTTTAATTTTACTCACATTTATCCACTAAGAGGACCATGAATTAGTCTTAAGGAAACACTATTAGTGGATTGTAAATCAATGAATAATTTTTTAAAAATAATCAATAATATACAAATATATAAGGAAAAAACATATCATATTCACCATGGATGGAATGGTTCAACATTCAATAACTTTTTTCTTTGATGGATCCACCAATATATTGTATCTTGTGATTATATGACCCTGCAAATTAATACTCATTTATCCAAAATTTACACCTTGAATTTTTTCATGTATTTTCTCAGTATATTGGGTATTGAGTGAAATAATTTGGTGATGTTTATAATATTCCTTATTACTTGAATATATAATAATATCATCTTTAATGACTATCAAAAATAGATCAAGGTAATCTCTAAATATTCTATTCATTAAATAGATAATGTTATCTTTTTAATTAGTAAGACCAAATTAAATCTCTATATATTAACTTTTTCCACTCATTTTAAATAATTTTATCCTTGGAATATCCACTTTCTTAACCCTTAATATATTATTTACAAAACTATGATCAATATTTTAAAAGTATTGAGCTCAATGTAACTGATCAAACATTTCATCAACACATAGTGGATGATAAATTTTATTGATTTTGATCATGTATAGTTTTTAATAATCAAAACATGGTCACATAGACCCATAATTCATCATATAAAAAATAATTTATGGACCAAATGGTGACACACGGGGATGAATGAATTCTTTTTCAAAATTCTCCTCAATATTCTACCAAATTTAGAAAAACTCAATAAGAACAAATATATATGGATTCTATGAAATAGTTTTTTTTTACTGTGTATGACATATAAGAAGAATTAATCCACATGATTCAATGGATGATTATGAAGCTCTTCCATAAATACATTAAAAATTACATGAAAAATAGGAATATCATCAATGTTGACTTTGTCCCCAACCATCAGAGGTCAACACATAATTTGAATAATAATTACGAACCATAAAATGGATGTGATCCTAATTATATGTTCATATATAGATTCTCATAATTAATCAACCATTGAATGTTTTAGAATATCAAAATTTAATTTACTTATGTGTAAATTGACAGGGTTTTTATATAGATAAAGCCAAAACCTAAACAATATAACATTAAATACAACTATATGGGAAATAATAAGATTTTTATGAAATATATATCTGTAAAAATTAATCAGAGTTACATGATATTTTATCATCGTACCATTTTGTGTTTTTATTGCTAATTAAATATTTAATCATTTTGGTGGAATTTTGGTAAATATAGAAATTTATTATGATTTAAATTAATGGTTTAATTCATAGTGAAATAATAAATTAGTTGTTCCATTGTAGATGTAGGTGTATAATTAATCACATAATTATCATACCCATCATTAAGTATATTTATTTTAGGAGACATACCATTATAACTCTCATTAAGAGGTTTTTGCATCAATCATCAACATCCACCTTATGATATGTGGAATTTTTATCATAATTATGAATTACAAGGTATTTGAAACACTAAAATGTGTGTGGAGAATTATATAGAAATTTCTAAAAAATTTCATTAATAGATATATTCTATCCATCACTTTAGAATTCGTCTACTCGAATACCTTCCATTCTACACAAAAAAACATTTAATATTACCTTAATACAATTTCCTATATGATTCACTCCACCCATACAATATGAATTCATGCTCATACTCTTTCCTCTGTAGTTTTTATTGTTACCATTATATTCCATCATTATATTCTTAAAAATGATGATTTTGATGTAAAGAAAAATTTCCATTTCCACCATGATATCACATTGAAGGAATTCTTCACACCTAATAATATCAATTAGGGTGAATTCCATTTGGAGAATACAATTTATTCCGTTTTAGGATTTATCTACCTCACTTCTCGGTTAGATGATAATTAATGATCCATACATTGTAAGTCGTGTAAGATTTTCCTCATAGATATCAATGGATCAGTAATAACTCCTCTTTAACAAGTGAAATTTCATAAACATATTCATAATAATGATAATAGAAATTCACTTATTAAAAAATAATACACTCAACTTATCCCACTCTATGGATTGAATTTCATTGTGTTTTCTCATATTATTCATTAGATTCCAATGTTGATCAACTTATCCTTCAAATTGATAGATAAAAATGACTTTTTTGTTTTCTAAAAAGTAGAGAATAAAAAATTTCATTTCAATGTAATTGATCTATTTAAAAAACATTAGTTTTTTAATATAAATAATTATTTTTTGTAGATTTTTCCTATTAATGGACTCAACAAAAAATTGTATCCTCTGTTACATGTTTGGAGGCTCATCATGAATTAGACCTCGAGGATGTTTTGTGAATATAGAAATAATATTATTCATTATATATCCAATAATATTTTTTTTATCATGAGTCAATTTATTTCATTTCCCATCACATTCAACATTAACATGGTTCCTTTTTGTTTTATTCAATGACTAAAAAACAACATAGATTGAGCATAAATAAACATTGTGGGAACCCAAAAAATGAAAAATCAATTATATGTTGTGTATATCATTCTAATTTTTTACAAAAATTCCACATTAGGTTTTAACTATACCATTAATAGTCATAAAATATTAAAATCATTTATTATGGTTTAAAAATAAGTTTATGAATTTCAAACATCTATCCCATATGAGTATCAAACTAGGTGTGCCGAATGACCATTTTTTTATAACACGGTGACGATGGAGTCAGAGACCAATGATTCTTATTCTAATTTATTACCCCTAGTAATAATGGATCTGTATCCAAATACCCTTATAATATAAACATATTTATTTAATTTTTTGAAAATTGCACTCAATATCTTTCAAAAAAATTCCAGGATATTTCCTATAGATTGACTAATCCTTAAACATAACCCCAGGCATCTGACAAAACATTTTGAACCCTAATTCCATTGGTAACAAAAAATTTCTTCTAATACCAACTAAAGAGTAATTTCATTTTCCTAAATATAAAATTATTCTTAAAATATTAATATTCATTATATTTTATAAAAACATGAATACAGACCATAAAAGTTTAGACCCTTATGAAACATCGATCCATAATCATATAGTTCATAATTTAACTACATGAACCCCATTTTTTACATAAATAACTCCATTATTATCCATATAGTTCTTATTACCTTTATATGAAAACCAAGGGAACAGAAACAGAAGAAAGGGTGAGCTAAAATTACAAATAAGTGTAACGAAGGGAGATATCAATGATTTCTAAAACATTTCATGACAATGAGAGCATGAGAACATGATAATAATAATATAAAACAATACCTTTTATAAAATATATCATAATCATGATTCATGGTTTAAATCATGAATGTTTATAAGAAATTAATCATAATGAAGTCGAAGAACATGATCCATGACAACATACCATTAACATAAAACATATATTTTTGAAATACACGTAAGGATGAATATAAATCAATTCATATTGAATGTTCATTTTGATGAATATCCTAGTGGAATGGGTCCACTATAAAAAACATCATTGTTTACGTGGTTCAATCCAAATACTATCATAATAGATTGTTTCCATTACATAATTAGGTTCATTCCCAATTAGAGTAATTTTTAAGTTAGTAGATATCAATATTTACCGAATTAATTAGGAGGCTATATTATATTACGACTACATATCACATATGGAAAATAATAAATTTTTGTTCCAGAAGATCATAAAATATTGAACTTATAATAAGCTATTGAAATGAATTGGGGTTCATAAACATTTCATCATAGTATAACCCTTAAAAAATGAAATGGATTTCATATGAATAACCCAAGGAAAAAAGTAAGGTTTATAAATATATTTTTATCTTAATTATAAACTATTTATATAAATAATAACATAGTTATCGTTGTATCATATCTCCAATAAAGATTATTAAAATTTCATTGGATGTCATCTTATATGGAAAAATATTTTAAAATACCACTTGAAAATATTCTTTATTAAAATATACATTCCACTTTGATATAGATTATTTTAAAATATAAAAACAAAACTAATAATTAAAACATTATTTTTATTCATATAATCATTTAAAATTTTAACTTATGTTTTAAATAATTGGGTGCTCATGATTTCCAAATATTATATTCATGTCATGTGGATTAAAATAATGATTATTTTCATATTTTTGTTAAAATTTAAAAGGTAAGTGGATATATAATATAAAAAAAATATTTATTTTATAAGTTTTTTAATGAAGCTAAACATGGCTATAAATTACATTAAACAATCATTATAAAATAGTGAAACATTCATGTTTTTTTAGGAAAAACATGTGCATGGCAGAAAAAGGATTTCTGCGGAATAGAGTAATAAATTCTGTTTTTCATAAAAAAAAATTCCAAAATAATGTTTACTAAAAGAAAAGACAATTTAAGGTAAACATGTGATGTAAAAAATAATGATATGAAATGGAAATTACATGACATTGATCATAATATTTGACTATAATAAAACTTAATCTTAATTAATCCTAAAAAACATTGAGGTTGTGATATAAAACTCGTAACCTCAAATATTATATCATACATTTCATTATTCATCACAAAATATAAAAACCCACAATTATTTCGAAAAAAAATTCTCTAAAAATAACATTAGTCACCTTAAAATTTCATAACATAAGGCCTAAAAAGGCTTTCTATGACATTGAAATTAAGAGAAATCTTGTAATTATAAACTGTTGATGATATCCCTCACTCTTAAAAAGACATCCTAATATACATAGTTATCTAAACCATCCTCTAATACCAACTATATGGACCCAGCCATAAATGTTTCATATTCAGTTTCTTTAACTATAATTTTTAGTAGTGGATATTTTCTGTTTTGAGTTTTACATTATTAGTAGAAAATATTAAAAATTGACCCCATACATTACAAATGGACACTATTACTTATTATAAAATTGTTTCCACCAATATAAATCCTTTTAAAATAAAACATGATTTCTTTTCAAGGCATATCATCAATACTTTTATCTTGACATCTTCATTGTCTTTACCAATCTTACAAACCATGAAAAACATTTTAAAACCATGGATGAGCACAAAATCATAGTAATGGGAATAATTAAATAAAACTATTAGTCCATTGAAAACCCATAAATAATTTCCAAGAAATAAAACATATATTTTTACCCCAAAAAAAGATAATTATTTAAAAAATATCATTATCTTAAATTTTGAAAATAAAATATTGTCATGAAAACTTATAAGAATACATATAAATATAAGTAGTTAACTTGAGAAATAATTATACTAAAATGGAGTAACCATACAGTCGACTTCCACACATGTCACTCTTAAAAATAGAATATCTATATGGACTATTTCCATATCCAATGAATTATAGGTTATATCTTAACCACCCAACTTCGGATTATTACAGAATCGCACGTATTTGGTTTATCACATAACCACTCGACAAATTTACAAGTTCCGTGATATAATATTAACACATAAATGATTGAAATTATCAACATTTCACTCACAAAATATAATTTTCAATCGAAGGAAATCATTTTAATATATTTAAATTATTAATCCATTTTAAATACCAATAAAACCAAAAAATGGAATAAGGGATTTCATTTCCTTCAAAAAACATTAAGGATTATAGAGGATGATAAATATAAAATAACGGTTACAGTGGCTTAGAAGTCATTGTCTATGTATGATTTATAAAACATTATAATTTTCATATTGTAATGAATGTAAAATTCTTAGTATTTAAAGATTACACTTAATAACCATGTAAATGAATTAAATGTCAAACTGGTTGATTATAATATTTATAAAAGAATGTGGGGTGTAACATCATAATATGCCTCAATGAAAAGAGATTGAGACAAAGTCTCTTACCTCGAGTCTGATTTGTCATGTTTGTTTTTTATATTAATGAATAATAAACATAGGTTAATTAATTACATTATTGAGAACATTTTTCATGTTTATTATTCATTTTACATCACTTATTACGATGTTATAACAATTACATAATTATTTAAGTTCATGTTAGAAGTTTTGTTGATATTCGGTACTTGAGTCGAAAATGAATTTGTTATGAAATCAATAGTCCATGTGGTCATTAGCCCAACATATCTGGAATAATAGTAATGAAATAATTATAAGAACTCGGTTCTTCTTTTTGAGGTACGGGTTTCTTCTTTTCTCTTTTCCTTAAGTGTTTTTGAGAAATAAGGAAAATAAGGGGAAAATCCCAAACTTTGGGACTACACGTCGTGTGCTATTCCACACGCCGTGTACTTTGGTCGTGTGGGATGAGTACACAGGGTGTGTAGCCATGTCAGCGACGAAGGGTGTAAAAACTGACTACACGCCGTGTAATGGGTATGTACATGTCGTGTAGTCAGTCGGAAGGAAAATAGTAAGGCGGTGGAAGCAGCCGCCATTCGTACGATAGTACACATTGTGTAATCAATAAAAACATGTCGTGTCCTCATGTCGACAGATGAACAGTGTCGGGTTGCTGTCAGAGGAACAGTTAAATGAAAAGTACACGTTGTGTACTTAAGAAGTACACATATTGTAGTTTGTTTTTTCCTTTAAAATGTGTAGTAGCCTCCCCTGTTCATAGGTAAGGCTTATAACCGGAGGAAGGAGTCGGGAGAGAAGGTCGGACCTTCGAGGATCTCCAGATCGTGTACCAAGAATCCATTTTCTACACCGTCGATCTCCCTAGAACCGCACGGGTGAGTTCTTCCTCCTCCATGAGTAGTTATTTCCAATTCCTCTTCTAAGGGAAGTTATTTGAGTTTGAATGAGGTTTTATTTCACGTCATATATACGTCGTTCTTGGACGATTCGAGGATCGTCATTTACGTATAACTTTCAGGGGCATTTAAGGTAGGTGGATTGGTGTTTAAATTCCAACTGTTGTGTGTTTTTGTGTATCGTTGTGTTATGAACCCATGTTGTGGTATCGTGTGGCTGAGGTCATGGATATTTTGAATACCTAGAATTTCATAGGTAATTAAATGTGATAATAAATTGTTGTTTGGGATCGCTTCTTGGATCCAGGACCACCCCGGGGGTGCGTTCCTCTGTTTAGCCGTTTGGACATGATACCCGAGGGTATGCCATTGTAATAATGTTTATTGAATTTCCTTGAGAGGAAATTCATGTGTATTGCTTGTTCATATGTTGGGCATGGCCCGGTTACTTGATTAGCCTAAGGGCAGTGCTTTACTTAGCCTGAGGGAAGTGTTTCCTTTAGCCTGAGGGTAGTGGTTATTTTAGCCTGAGGGCAACTTATTTCGTGCATGTGGGCAATAGACTCTATGCCTAAGGGCGACACTTCGTATGCTTGAGGGAAATATCTGTTATTCCTGAGGGTGAGATTATGATTACCTGAGGGTAAGGGTTTGTGTGTCTAAGGACACTGACTGTTTACATAGAAAATTCATTGTGGTGATTTTCTTAAATTGAATGATTAAATGAATAATAAAATGGAAATATAACTGGTAAAGTTAGTGTAATGGCCCGGACCTCTCTGGTCCATTACTTTGTGAAAATTTGGTGTTGGAGGTGTTCCGGGAGGTCAAGGTGACTTATCCCCCAGCCGCTGCCTACCGGTATCTCGGTCTACCGGTAGCTGCTGCCTACCGGTAGCTCAGTCTACCGGTAGCTGCTGCCTACCGGTAGCTCGGTCTACCGGTAGCTGCTGCCTACCGGTAGCTCGATCTACCGGTAGCTGCTGCCTACCCGTAGTCGGTCTACCGATAGCTGCTGCTTACCAGTAGCTCGGTCTACCGGTAGCTGCTGCCTACCGGTAGCCGCCGCTTACCAGTATCTCGGTCTACCGATAGCCGCATCCTACCGGTATCTGGGTTTACTGGTAGCTGCGGCGTACTGATAGTTCGGTATACTGGTAGCTGCAGTCCAGCAGTAGCTCGGCTAACACTTTGCCAAATTTCTAGTTTTGGGAACAGTGTTTCCAGTTTTATGAACAGTATCGGTAGGTGAATAGTGTTTCTATCGGTGAGGTTCTATTGGTGGACTTCTATCGGTAGACTTGAACAGTGTTTTCTATCGGTGAGGTTCTACCGGTGGACTTCTATCGGTAGACTTGAACAGTGTTTCTATCGGTGAGGTTCTATCGGTGGACTTCTATCGGTATACTTGAACAGTGTTTCTATCGGTGAGGTTCTATCGGTGACCTTCTATCGGTGGACTTGTACAGTGTTTCCAGAATCCTAAGAGTTACCGATTCCATACTTTGCCAAATTTCACGAATGAACAGTGTTTCCAGACTTCATGAGAGCTACCGATTCCATACTTTGCCAAATTTTGAGTATGTGAACAGTGTTTCCAGCTTCGTAAATTTGACGTTTTCTTTGACGTAAAATACTTTTAAAACCTTATTTTAAGGACTTTAAGGCCGATTCAAAGGCCACAAATTCTATATTAATTATTCATAAGGCCGAAATGTTTTTACTTGGTCAAACCGCGTGGGTTAATGCGATCCGTTTTTAATGGAGAATAAATCGGATCTTAAACCGTCGCCTCTCTAAATTGTTTTAAAAGGAATGAGATACCATTCTTCGTTTTTCTTCCTCCTGGTTCTCATCTGCAAGACGCTAGAACCTTTCAATCCTTCCCGTAGGAGTTTCACAATCAAACGTTACTCGGATCAGTTCCGCTCTGTTTGATGCAACCAAGATGTGTCCATCATTCTTCCATATAAGGTATGTTTTATCATCGTTTCTTCAGGGATCACCTTCTCTTGTTATCCCTTCCATATTACCATGTAATCTCCATGGTTCTAATGGGTTTTGGTTGGTTGGGACTTACTGTGGCATCCTCGGGTGGATGCAGTTGTCGCGAGAGAAGGATTGTGGCCCATTGTGTGGATAAAGGAAGTCAAGAACTCTTCGAGGTAGGGGATTCATGACTTCTCTAATTGTGTATGTGCAATCGTAGAATTAGCATGATTTATCCCTTCGGATCACAATGAAATTGACCTAATTAAATACTTGAACCGGGTTAAAATAATCGGTTGATCGCATGTTGTTGCTTTATACCGTGATAACGGTTTGCCTCATGTTTTCCTAGATATAGTGATATCTATGTTTTCTTTGATTTGTTGTTCGTTCATGATAGAAATTGATAATGAACGTAAAGCCAGAATTAATTGTTAATTAATTGGCTAAAGATAAAAAGGCATGTAAATTAATCTGGTTATTGTCGTTGTTGCAGTTGTTCTAATTTGAGGATAATCAAATTAGGGAAGGAAGCATGGTTATTTAATTGTGATAGCTTGCTGATTAGGTATCCGTGATTGGAACCTACGAATAAAAAATCTGCCAGTTCAATATGGATTAAAGAACAGATTATGTGGGAATTTCTAAAGGGGTTCTGAGTTACCCTCTTGTTTGCTAAAGGGTCAAGAGACCATGGTTGTGATTGTTGTTTTTTCTGCTGCTTGTGCTGTGATGTGAGCCTGGATGGCTGTTGTGATATGTGGAGGCATGGGGACTTGTGGTTGTGGCAGCGGATGACGCCTAGTGTGGCAAGATGCATCGGTTTATGCATGTGGGTGTCGGGGAGGACACCAAGGATGATGGTATGAGATGAATGTGATGGTTTGATGTTGGTGGTTTGGTTTGGTTGTTTATCTGCGTTACTTTTCCCCACTGCTCAAGGCAGCTAGTCTTGCTTACCCTCTTTCCGAAGGAGGCGAAGACACGCGAGGTATTCCACGTGCTTTTCGTGTTTAGCCTCTCGATGGAGGATGGGTCTATGCTCTTGCTATAGGCGGCAAAGACTCGACGGGTAGTATATCTACTCGTCGTGTTGAGCCCCTTTGTGTTTAGTAGCATAGGATGTTTTTCTAGAATGCCTGGGATTATGGAAAAGTAATTCTGAAATGAAAGTTTTTTTAAATGGTGATAATACACGGGGATGGAGAAACTGGAATTTAATAGTGATGTGAATCCTAAAAAGGAGCAGTTTTGAATGTGATGCCAATTTAGTTTAATGTGGTAAATTTTTCATGGTTAATTAATGTTTAAAGAATTAATTAACGTACAATGGAACTGATAAAATGAGAATGGAGTAATCTAATAAAGCTCTTCAAATGGTTTTGTGCTTATAGGATACCTAGTTTTAGAAGTAGCAGCCTGGAGTCTGAGAGACGTTAGCTGCAGTTGTGTCTATGACTAGGTAATGCCCATAGTGTGGTTGTGAGTTATATATATTCTGTACTTTTTGTGTTTCTATACGCTACTTCACCCTGTCGGTAAGGGCAACTGACACCCCTGGGATTCTGAGCCCTGGGGGGGGGTGTTTTCCCCAACATTCCGATGGGAGGTTGAATGGCTGACTACCCCCTTTGGCCCCGCTCTCTTCTCTTGGTAGATCTTTGTGCTGGTAGGAACAGTGGTTAGTTTTACCCATATATGTGTGTAGAGGGTTGTAATGGCTTGCGGTTATTTCACACACATATATTCTGGATATAGTATCCTATGGACTACTATAGGTGTAACGTGTATAGGCTGTGATGGCTTGAGGATCCTTACTTGGCGTATGGGCTGTGATGGCTTGAGGTATAATACTCGACGTATGGTACACGTTATACGAGCTATGGTGACTCCCGGAAACTACCTGGTTACTTTGGTTGTGAGGATGGTGTGGTGCTTAGCCCAGGTGTCTGCGGGCAAGCCTTTGTGGTGCACGTGGTGCAGGTTGTGGAGCTTAGCCTAGGTGTCTGCGGGCAAGCCTTTAGAGAGAGATGCACAGGACGTATGTCGTTGGGGAAAAGAGGCAAACCAGTGGGGAAGTAGTAGCGGGGTACCCTTGATATTCTTTACAATATGCTATATTCTTGTATGAGTTACTTGGTGAGAGTAGCCATGCTGAGGTTGGGAACTTAGTATACCTATTTAGGTAACGAGTTAGTTTCACTTGTTGTTCACTGGGCTTTAGCATGCTTTCTTTACTTTTGCACGAGAGGCTTGGGGAGGATCCTACTGAGTATACCGTTATACTCACCCTATGTATATATAAACTGTTTTTCAGGTCACTTGGAGCAGGTTGGAGATCAAGCTGGTTACTACTAGCTTGCGGTTGGAGGAGGAGCTGTTCGGGCTTGTGGTCGCTGCCGTTTTACTTTCTTTTGGGTACTTTTAGTTTTCCCTTTTAGTTGTAGTACTTTTGCATGACATTTCATATATGTACTTGGGTTTCTTTTATATTTCAGTTATGAGTTGGAGTTGGTTGGAGTCTATTCTATCTCTCTCTTCTGCATGTGTTCTCTTAGAGGGTAATGCCTCCCATGTGTGTGTGTATTATACCCTCGGTGCTAGTCGCCAACCCGGGGCCTACTGGAGGCGGGACTCGGGGGTCATTATCTCCCTTCTCACATTGCCGGCCCAGGAGGGGTACACTTTGTGGGGAGGGGGTCGTGATAGTTAGTTACTTTTTAGTACTGCTTGGTTTATTGATTTTACTTTTGCACACTATTGTTTCATGGTTTACACACAGTTGAGCATGGGCCTTTGGTGGGTGCCTGCTGGGAATATTTCTCACACCCTGTTTGGGTCATGTCTTCGGCCTAAACAGACTATGTTTTTGAAGGTGTGGATAAGGGAAAGGGTCCTTATACAGGTACATGATTGTTGCTGAGGAGTAGGGGAGCATGGGACCGAACTTAGGCTCGTGATTCTGACGGTTGTTTTGTTTTTCTTTGTTGTACTTTGTACTTTGTATTGTATTGTACCGTATTGTTGTGTAGCATGTTCTAGTTGTTTTCTTAGTACTCGAGACATATTGCATCATTATCTATATAACTGTTGGTTATCTTTTACTGCAGTTGTTTATTTTAAAGGTGTATGGTTTATTGCTTCCACTGTTGTTATATGCTTTCTATTTTATTCCGTTGCGCTAAACTTTGACAAATGAGGTCATAGTTTCCCCACTATCAGACTTGGTCCCTCGCTGCTAGTCAGCAGCCTCTGGCATTTGGGGAAATGCTCTTGAGGTCACCTAGTGAACCGGGTTCAGGGCACCCATTGAGTGGTACCCGGATCTGGGACGTTACAATAATAATCAATTTTGTATATAAATTATACTTCTAAATTCTTTCATTAAATATTGATTGGAAAATGATAAATTTTACAACAATGGAGACGATAAGTCGTACGTATGCATGAGTAATGTTTTCATTTTTCAACGATCATTATGGAATGAAGGAAAATATTATATTATCCTTCCAGAATGATCATAATATAATTCATATAATTCTTATCATTTAAATATAGTTATATATTTTATCCATGGATTTGGTGATTAAAAATGAATCACATCTCTTTATTGATGTGATTGTTCACATATACGCATGAACATCGTTGTTATTTTTATGTGCATGGAATGTAAGAACATAATTGATATATTATTATCTAATAATTATAAATATTTCATTAATATAATATATAAACATTAATTCAATAATTATAACTAGTCAAGAGAGATGGTAATCAAAGATGAATTATATTAGTTCATGAAGGTGATGGTTCACACATACACACGAACGATTAATTATTTTCCCATTTAATGAATGTGGATATGGATTTTGGTGATTATATTAACTTAATAACATCTCAAATTATTTATTATACTATAGTAATTATATCATCATGGTTGATGATGATTTGAAGGATATGGGAGAAAAAATAAAAGAGAAATTCTTGGTTGAAAATGATACATTTCCTTTGGATGATCACCTTTCATTAACACCATGACAACTCTAAGGTGGGTGTTCTACCTAAACTAAAAAATCTAGAATGTCAGTAGGGATAATATTAAGGGTTTTGGTCATAGAATGGGTGAAGAAAATGGGCTTTGAAGTGTATGGAATAGAAATCAATGGGTTCCCTTTTATAGGAGAGGGGAGGGGCACCCTTGAAATTATAAAAAGTATTAAATTAATATAAATTAATATTGTATTCCAAATGGATACAATATAAATTATTCCTTATATATTATGATTTTGGGTCAAAATAAATTTATCCAATAAATATTATACACATTTTTTTATATTTTTATACTTTTTTTCGTTTTAATTATAATTAACACTTACCATTTTAACTAGTAATTTACACATTAAGGGAAAATATAATTACCATAACATTAAAAATGACATATTATTGATTCATTATTGAAATTTTGAGACATAACAATACTTTTTTGACGAATATTATTTTTTTATAGTTTTTATATTGTTTAATAAAATATTTCATATTTTAAAATATCAATACTGTCAATTTTGAAACTATTCATTTAATGGATTTTTAAAAAATTATAAAAAACTGATTCCTTAAAAAATAAATATTAAATTATCACTAACATGTCAAAGTCAACAATAAAATTCTTTTATGGAATAAAATATTTCACATTATTTTTCTATTAATTAAATAAATAATATTTATTTGATTCTTCCTTTAATAAATCATTATCGATACATCATTGTGTCATAATTAAATGTAATTATTTTACGTATAAAAATTGTAAATAAATTATCAAGTTTGTAGATAAACATTTTATATTTCAAACGACTATTTATAGTCGGATTTATATTATATATAACCCAATTTTAAAAATTATTTACTTATTAAAAATGTGATTAGGACATTTTTAACTTATCTTTAAATAAGATATAATAAATTTCATATTCTTACCCATGTGCTAATAAAAGGTTATCATTTCAGTGTAAGGTTAATTGTGATAAAAACCCACTATTCTAATGAAATCAGCATAACTGTTAGGGCAGTTTTAAAATATTAAAATATTATTTTAAACATTAATTTCCCGATTTACAATTAATTGTGTTAAATAAAATACTAATGCTACTATTCACCAAAAATTATGTTGATCATATTATATCACAATTTTAATATGGATTAATACTATGTATATATGTTTTTATAAATTTAGTTCCCGAATTTTGATAAATACTGTTTAACAATAGTCCCACAAATGTGGCGAGAAGGTCGGTAAAATATACGTTCAAAATTTCAATAATTGTTTATATCTAATATTAATATAAAATTTTTAAAATGATATAATTTTTATTAATACAATTATTTTTTATCTATTGTGACTTATATTTTTTTAATGTATAATAATTTAAAAGAATAATCATTTTTTAACTATAATTCATTATTTTTCACTATTAATCAAAAAATAAATCTTTTCAGAAAATACTAAAAATTATCCTAAGATAATTTTGAAATTAATTTTTTTTTAATGAATATTATTTTGAAAATAAAAATATATAATAGTTTAAAAACCATATTTATAATGGGTGTCACATCGAATGGTGGAAAAACATCATTTTTAGAAAAATACTCCTTTAATCCGTTAAAATAAATGTTTTTATGTAATGTCTAGAAAACAAATAAGATGATTTTTTTACATTAAATTGAATATTATATATATATATATATATATATTTCATTAATATAATCCAAAAAGAGTGACTTATTATATTAATTGTATAATATACACTTTCCCACATTTAAATATCTTTTTAGAAATATATTTCATTTTATTTTATAAAGGGTTTTATTTTCTATTATAATTAATTGGTAAATAAATAATTATTTATGTATATATGTATAAACCATATCTTCATAATTAATTTATTACTATTCATTCCTTCCCTTCTAATGTCCAGTTTATAAAGGCAACATTCAAATAATAATATAGAGTTTTCACTTATGCTCAATGTGGAATATCATGTATGCTTTCAAACTTAGTAATTATTTTTAAAAACTCAGGATGTTAAAAATTTCATTTCCAAATCGTGAATCAATAATAAAACTCAATTCTAGGATAGTTCACCATTTTATAAAATTTCATGGAATCTTATTTAAGGACCCAAATATGTATATAAAAGAAGTTAATTTTTTCGACAATGTATCTATGAAATGAACCTGATGAAGAAAATCAAACCGCGTGAATTCAAATTTTTACATGATCAAGTAGTGAAATATTAAATTGATTATTTAAAACCATGAGGATTATAATTTATTAAATAATTTAATGAATCGTTCTAAATAGAAAATTTTTCCATAATCAAAGACCACAATAATTCAAAAATAAAACCACCATCATTAAATTTGTTTAGGTATAACCGTTATGTGAGTATAAAGAAAAATTCAATAATTTGTGTGCAAGCTTCAAAAATTAAAAAAAAGTAATGATATTCTCATACAATAATTATATATTGGTATAACACCAATTTATATAATAATAGTGGATCATATAGTATGTGGATAATTTTTTTTCAAGACAACAATGGAAGGTCACTTAGTGATTGATCAAATTAAAAAATCCCCTATTAATTTTGGTAATAATAGTGCCCTGTGATAATATTAGTACATAGATTAGGATATGAAATATTTTTTGATCACATTTTTTATAAAATTTTGGGATATTCTATTGGGTGGAAGATTAATTTTGACCCAAAAAAACACCAGCCTCTCGAGAAAGGGTTTCTAAAATTTATGAAACAACAAACAATGCTACTAATTCGTTCCCACATTCCAAGAATGTAAAATATTATATTTTATTATTCGTAGGTAGACTATATCAGTATCAATAACCACCACCAAATAATATAAGACACATTATATAAAATATACAATATATGGTGGAAGTATCACCTTAGCTTCAGATATGGTAACAAAACAAAAAAGGAATCTATTTCTAGAAGAAATCATTTTCTTCCACCTTTGAAAATGGTATTCTATAACCCAAAAAGGGATTTGATGGAAATATATAAGAAACCAAAAAAATTATTACATAAAAAACGTTTATTATATCAATTATGATCTCTTAAATCACATTTTCACTAATAATCAAATTGCAAGATTTGAAATTGTATATAAAAAATAATTTCACAACCCACTCTTAATTATAATGTTGGAATTATGGAAATCATCCCTTATATCCCATATAAAATATAAAATAAAATATTAGTGTTATCACATTTACGTGTGGTAATTATACCACCATTAGAATTAATCCAAGTAGTTATCTAATATTCAAATCATATACTGAGTATCCCTTTATTAGATATCATCAAAAAGAAAAATATAAAGGTAATAATTTGATTGATATGTCAATAATGAATCCCCTTCCATTCCTTAATAAATTTATTTAATCAATCATAATTTAAGAAAAAGATTCATAATTGTTGTTCTGGAAATAATAAATAGAGTTGGGTTCAATAACCATCAACATGAGGTAGTTACTCAAACTCATATGTATGAAATAATCTTGATAGAGTTATATATAATTAAATGAATAATAATGGGAAATGAGGATGAATTCCCTTAGAGAAATTTAATCAAAATCATCAAATCATACATAGATATGGGTAAAAAATTCATGGAAATTGGGATATTCGACATACCATAATCCATAATGGATTTAAATTTAAATATGATTTATGTGAAATATGTTATTAATTAAATTTCTCCCCCACCCTCTTTTCAAAACAAAATATATTATTCAGAAGAAAAAAACAATAGTGAATGTTAAATTAGAATAAATAGATATAAAATATCATGTGGGAGGCATTGATGATGTATATATTTGGGAAATAGATATAATCATTCTAGATTAGTTTCACCCGCTGAACATAAATGGGTATTAGTTACATTCCCACGATCCCATCATTCAATGTAGTTCCTTCATAAAAATAGCGAAAATGAACTTACATGTGTATGAGGGTAACATTTCAATAGATTATGGTAATGAAGCTGAATAATTCAATGTTTTATAATCCATGGAATAATATTTGGAATAATATTTGACTATTTTGTTTCCAAAATTGACACATCTTGTAAAAACCTATCTGGTTTTGATAACTCAATTCATAGAGTGAATTTGAGAAAGGGTTAAGGATTGATTTATTAGTGTATTTATAAACCAATTCTCTTGATAAAACCTATCTTGGTCCATGTTATGATATGGATTCATAATACTATTGTGAGAATGTTATTAATCATTATGATTTGACTATTGAGTATGCTGATATATTTTGTGTAATATTTTACAATTTTAATTGTTTATATTGGGATCATGATGGTGAATATGAAAATAATTTAGATACTTTCATTATTATATCAATACATCACCGACCCACATTGTAACTCAATCCATTACAACAAAATATGAAGTAATCATATTTATTGAGTGGTGGAAAATTAATTTTTATTGTTATTAAAAATATTATTCTTCAACAATATTTAAAGAGACTCATACTATTCATGTATATATATTATATCTTAATTTATGAATATTCATTTCATATAACAAAAAATATGATTGAGGATCATAATGGTTTTGTGTCTTTCGAAACATTTATTCATAAACAATTGAATCATATGTGAACTAAATCCTCTCCTACTATGTTATTCAAAACTAACAGCTAACATAGACATATTAAAAATATTAATTTCCATCAAAACATATGGAAACGAAGCCTGTGAATTTTTTAGATCAGATACACTATAATGGTAATCAAGGTCTATATTAGTGATCACATAAACATGACATGATAATAAGGGTATGAAAACATGAGAATAACATTTTATAACCCTATCCTATATATCATAGAATATAATATTGAATTATGGAATAATTACTATCAGTTCATGTGAAATAAATTATAAAGTATTCAATCAATAAAAGACATGCTATATTAACATCATCATATAACATTGATTTATGTAATACATATATGGATAAAAAATCATTTACAACTAAGTTAGGTCTTAATGGGAATATTATAATAACGGATTGGGTTTACTACCCAAAACCTTGTAAAAGTTAATGATCATTATAAAGACCATCATTGTAGATAGAGTCTCTTACTAAACTGAGTTCTCTCCCCATTTAAGTCCTTTTAATCTACTAAAATATGAATACTCACCTATATAATTGGATGCGTATATAATTTCACGTCCACCCATCACATTAATAAAAACATATATATGTGGTCCATACATCAAAAAAATCAGTACTGAATAACCCATATAATGGATATGGGTTTCAAAAGGATATCATCATAGTATTAACCATGGAGAAGAAATGGGTTTCAGACACATAACCTTTGGAAAAGAAATGGGTCTCAAAAATATATTCCAATCATATTCATAAACCATCCACAAAAAATATATTCCCATTACATAATATCTAAATTAATTATTAGGGATTGTTAAAGGATTCCATATTTGGTGGAAAATATTTTTAAATTAACCTTAGGAACGTTTATTAAGAAAATATAATTTCCATATTCAAATAAATTATTTTAATTCTAAATAAATATAAAATATTAAATCAATCAATTTTTTTAGAAAAAACCATGGAATCATGTAAATAATTTTATTAATAAAGGAGTGGTCATGATATAAAAAAATATGTTCTTGTCTTGTGCATCAAATTCAATATTCATTTCACATTTTTTGTAAAGAATAAAAAATACCACATTCAAAAAATGAAAAAATGGTTTCATTCAGAAAATTATGCTAACATTTAATCATGGGTAAAAATAAAATAAAAAAATTATAAAGGAATATAAAAAAATATTGAAAATATTTTAATGAAATCATGGATATTGAATAAAAAATATTATCTACCAAATTCTGAAATAAGGTGTATTTTTCATAAAAGGCGTTCTCAGTCTATTGTGTATATAAATAGATGAAATTGAATGGAAATATTTTCTTATAGAAAGAACCATAGTATAAGATAATTCATGAGTTTCCTAATATATTTATCATAATATTTCCTCATCATAAACATGGTCATTATCAATCCTAATAATTAATGAGATTGTAATATAAACCCATTATCATTGTGGTATCATTTCAACTATAATAACCACAAAAGAAATAATCATACATGGATAGGTATATCCAATAATAATCATAAAAATAATCATAAAATAAATTAATCTTTTATATAAAATAAAAGTAATAGAAAAAAGTTTTTGAATAAGGAATATGATGAATGGAAGTAAAAGTGAGATGAAAATACATTTCTTAAATACCCAACATACTTCATAAATATTTGAGCCTCCTATACAATATAAATATTTTTCAGGTATTGTTTCGTTTGGTGGTTTTGGTTACTATTTTTTGTAATTATTACATAATATCTAATATTTTAATAATTATATAATTATCATATATATTCATTTGGTAATGTTTTTGATTAATCCATAAAATTTTTAGATCAATAAATGAATTACACCATTCTAAAATTTTGATTTAAAATATGATGTTATAAATTTTAAAACAAAATTATTAAATTTCAAAAATATATTTTCTAATATATGTGCATAAAACAAAATGGAACCACTTTTTGGAATAATAATGTATTTAATCATGAAACTTGATATATTATTATCCCATTTGAAAAAAAATATTAGATGAATAATAATTAATTTTAATGAATACTGTAAATAAATATAAATAAAAATCTACATAAATAATTATCTCTATGTTTTGTTAGAGATACAAAAGTATAAAAGAATGATACAAAATGTATGAATACTAGAAAAGAAATGGGAAAACATCACCATGGATTTTATCAGGGAGAGGACCATTCAAACAACATATGATAGGATACGATCATGTTCTGTGGATTTCAAAGGTGTTTGGGATAAACACCTTCACCTAGAAAATTTATATAGGTTTCATATTCATTAATAAAATCTAACTGTTTTCTCTGGAACATAGTAAACTCGTTATATATAAATATATAAGTTAGTATTTTATGATCACTATTTTGTTCACACCATTCTCTGTATAGATAATAACTCTATTTATTTAATGAATAAATTTTCATAGCTAACTCAAAATCATGGGTTGGGTAATATTTCACATAGAATTACATTTTTTATTAGGAATACGTTATCACCATATTATTCTACATGGGGAAACATAACCATCCATTAATTTATGTATCACTATATATTAAAAATAACTCACCACTATAGGATAATGTATAAATAGGTAAACTAAACTAAATTCTCTTTAGCTCACATAAATTTTACTCACATTTATCCATTAAGAGGACTATGAATCAGTTTATAGGAAGAATTATTCGTGGATTGTACATCAATGAAAAATTTTCTAGAAATTATTAATAATATTCAACTATCCAAGGGGAAACAGATCATACTCACCATGGATGGTCTGGTTCAACATTAAATAACCTTCAACTTTATTATATCCAAAAATATATCGTATCGTGTGATTATATGACCCAAAAAAATTTTCCTCATTTATCCACAAAACACACCTTTATCTTTTTCATATACTTTCTCATTACATTGGGTCTTTAGTTGAATAATGCAGTGATATTTATAATATTCCTTATGACTTGAATAAATAAGAATATAATCTTTAAAGACTATCAAAAACAAATCAATGTAATCTCTAAATATTATATTCATTAAATCGATAAAGATATATTTTGAGTTAGTAAGGCCAAATTACATCTCTATATATTGTCTTTGTCCGCTCATTTTAAGGAATTTTTTCCTTGGAATATCCACCTTTATAACCCTCAATTGATTACTTCCAAAATTATGATCAATATTTTAAAAGTATTAAGATAAATGTAATTGATCAAAAATTTCATCAACATATAGTGGATGATAAATTTTCAGGATTTTGATCATGGCTAGATTTTAATAATCAAAAAAAGGTCACATGGACCCATAGTTCATTATATAAAAAATAATTTATGCACCAAATGGTGATACACTTGGATGAATGAATTCTTTTTCAATATTTCCCTTGAGTTTCTACCTAAATTTCAACAAATCAATGAGAACCATTATATATGGATTCTATGAAATAGTCATTCCATTGTGTATGACATATATCATGAACTAATTCTCATGATTGAATGGATGATTATGAATCTCTTCCAGAAATACATTAAAAATCGCATGCAAAATAGGAATATCATTAATTTTAACTTTCTTCCCATCCATCAGAGGTAAACATATAATTTGAATAATTTGGAACCCTAAAATGGATTTGACCCTAATTATATGTTCATATTTATATTTTCATAAATATTCAATCATTGGATGTTTTAGAATATCATAATTGGCTTGCCTTCTAAGGGAATTGATGTGGTTTTTATGCAGAGAAAGCCAATACATGACTAATATAACATCAAATACAACCATATTGGTAATAAAAATATTTGTATGAAATATATATCTGTAAAAACTAATCAGAGAAGATTAATTTTTATGATATTTTATCAACTTACCATTTTTTGTATTCACTCCTAATTCAATATTTAATAATTTTTTTGGAATTTAAGTACATATAGAACTTTATTCTGATTTAATTTTATTATTTCATTCATAGTTAAATAATACGTTAGTTATTCCATAATAGATATAGGTGTATCATTCATCACATCATTATTATACCCATCATCCAGAATATTGATTTTAGGAGACATCCCATTATCCCTCTCATTAATAGCTCGTTTCATCGATCATCAACATCCACATTAAGATATGTGGGATGTTTTTCATAATTAAGATTCTCCATGTATTTGAACACTAAAATGTATGTGGGTAGTTTTTTGGATATTTCAATAAAATTTTATTATTAGTGATATTTTATCCATCATTTCAGAATTCTTCTACTCGAATTCCTTCCATTATACAAAAAAACAATTTATATTCCCTTAATACAATTTTATACATGATTCAATCCACACATAAAACATGAATGTAATCTCATATTATTTCCTCTATTTATTTAGAGTTACCATTACATTCCATCATTATATTCTTAAAAATGATGATTTTGATGTAAACAAAAATTTCCATTTCCACCATGATATCACATTAAAGGAATTTTTCACACCTAATAATATCAATAGGAGTGAATTCCATTTAGTGAATAAAATTTAGTCCCTAGAAGGATTTATCTACCTCACTTCCAGATTAGATGATAATTTAAGATCCATACATTATAAGTCATGTAAGAATTTCCTCATTGATATCAATGGATTAGTAATACTTCTTCTTTAACAAATGTAATTCCTCAAACATATTCATAATAATAAAAATCGTAATTAACTTATTATAAAATAATAAAATGTACTTATCCCACTCTATGGATTTAATTTCTTCATGTTTTTTCATATTATTCATTAGATTCCAATGTTGATCAACTTATCCTTCCAATCGATGGATAAAAAACGACATTTTTAATCTAAACACTAGTGAATAAAAAAATTCATTTCAATGTTATTTATCCATTTACGAAACATTAGTGTTTCAATGTAAATAATTAATGTTTGTACATGTTTCCTATTAATGGACTCAATAGAAAATGGTATCCTACATTACATGTTTGGAGGCCCATAATGATTTAAACCTTGAGGATGTTCTGTGAGAATAGAAATGATATTATTCATTACCTATCCAATAATATTTATTTTATCATGAGTAAGTTTATTTCATTTCCCATCACATTCACCATTAACATGGTTCCTTTTTTTTTCTATCTAATGACTGCAAAACCATGTATATATATTATAAATAAACAAAGTAGGAACCCAAAAAATGAAAAATCAATTATATTATGTGTATATCATTCTGATATTTTTTTCATAAATATCACATTAGGTTTTACCTAAACCATTCATATTCATAAAATATTAAAATCATTTCTGATGGTTCCGAATGATTTTATGAATTTCAAAAACCTATGCCCTGTGAGTGACAATATAGGTGTGCAGAATGACCATTTTTTCTGAACATGGTGATGATATATTAGAGACCAATGTTTATTATTCTAATTTATTACCCCTAGTTATAATGGATACATATACTCATAACCTTATGATATAAATAGAGTGATTTAATTTTATGAAAGCTGCACTCTCTATCCTGTGCAAAAAATCCAGGATATTTCCTATAGATAGACTAATCCTTAAACATAACCCCAGGATTTTAACAAAAATTGTCTCACCCTATTTCAATTGGTAACAATACATGTCCTCCAATACAAACTAATGAGGCCAATAATTTTCGTAATTATATAATTATTCTAAAAATATTTATATTCATTATATTTTATAAAAACTTGAATATAGACCATAAATGTTTAGATCCTTAGGAATCATGGATCCATAATCATATAGGTCATAAGTTGACTACATCAACCCCATTTTTTTACATAAATAACTCTATTTTTATCCATATAGTTTTTATTACCACTATATCAAAACCATGGGTATAAAAATAAAAGAATGGGTGAGCTTAAATGACTAATAAGTGTAATGAAGGGAGATATCAATTATTTATAAAACATTACAAGGGAATGAGAGCTTGAGAACATGATAATAACAGTATAAAACAATAACTATTATAATATATATCATAATCAATATTCATGGTTGAAATCATGTATGTTCATAATAAATCAATCATAATGTAGTCGAAGAACATGATCCATGACAACATAACATTGGAATAAAACATAAATTTTGGGAATACACATAAGTATTAATATAAATTAATTCATTTTGAAGGTTCATTTTGACGAATAGCCTAGTGGAATGGGTTCACTATACAAACCATCATTGTTTACATGGTTCAATCCAAATACTATCATAATATATAATTTCCATTAAAAAATTTGGTTCAATCCCAATTAGAGTCATTTTTTAATTCATTGGATATCAATATTTACCGAAATAATTAGGGGGTTATATTATATTGGGACTACATATAACATAATGAAATTAATTTTTTTATAAGATCATAAAATATTGAACATCTAATAACCCATTGAAATGAATTGGGGTTCATAAACATTTCATTATAGTATAACCCTTAAAAAAGAAATGGATTTCATATGAATAACCCAAGCAAGAAAAGTAGGGGTTATAAATATTCTTTTATATAAATTATGAACTATTTATATAAATAATAATATAGTTATTGTTGTATCATATATCTAATCAATATTAATAAATTTTATTGGATGTCATCTTATATTGAAAAATCGTTTAAAATACCACTTGAAAAATTTCTTTATTAAAATATACATTCCACTTTGATATAGATTATTCTAAAATAAAAAAACAAAACTAATAATGAAGATATTATTTTCATTCAAAATAATCATAGAAAATTTTAAAGGATGTTTTAAATAATTTAGTGCTCAAGATTTCAAAATATTATATTCATTTCATTTGCATTAAAATAATGATTCTTTTCAACTTCTTTTCTAAATGTAAAAGGTAAGTAGTTATATTATATACAACAATATTTCATTTATAAAACTTTAAAAAAAAGTTTAAACATGGGTATAATTGACATTAAACAATCATAATTAAATAGTGAAACATTAATGATATTTTTTTAAAAACATGTGCATGGAAGAAAAATGATTTTTGACGGAATAGAGTAATAAATGCTGTTTTTCATAAAAAATCATTTAGTATCATGATTAATAAAAGAAAATACAATTTAAGTTAAACATGTGATGTAAAAAAATAATGATATTAAATGGAAATTCCATGACATTGATCATAATATTTTACTACAATGAAAACAAATCATAATTAATCCTGATAAACATTGAGGTTGTAATATAAAACTCTTACCATTTTCAGTATCATTTTAATTTTATAACCCATGAAATAAAAAAACTTTTATTGACATTTATATCCAATAATATTAACAATTGGAATAATAAAATATATTAATTAGTATTATAAACAAAACACTGAAGAAACTAGTCGTGAATTTGGCATGTGTCCCGTAAAAATTAAATTAAGACGAAAATCCCCTACCTCATGTCTCAAATTTCATTTTACATGTTTATATAACAGGTATAAAAAATAGTTGTATGATAAATATATTCCATAAACATAATAAAATATATCATATCATATATAAATTAACAATTTACTTTTATCATTAATTTATTTAAAATTAATTGTTGAAATTCCTCTTTCGGTTAATATTAGACTGGAATTCCCTATATGTTTCAATTTGTTAGTTTTATTCCTTGTATTGTGATAATTGTTCAATAATATATATTTTTCATAAATATATAAATATAATATATATATATATATATATTATTTAATTAATTTTTTTTATCATCCATAAATTTTGTAGATAGAGAAATGAATTACACAATTCATGTAGTTGGTTGTCTGTATGCATGCTTGAACGTTGTTTCTATTTTTTGATGAATGGAATGAAATAATGGTACAAAATAATTCAAATTAAAAACATAATTTTTATATCATATATATTATATATTTATATTAAATCTATTATTTTAACAATATATTTAAAAAATGATAAATGAATCACATCACTTAATGGAGAAAGTAGTATGCACCAACGCACGAGCGACGATATGATCTTCCAATGGATAGAAAGGAATGATGGAATATGTAATTTTATAATTATTTTAAAATAATTAATTCATAAATATCATATATAAATTTTAAATCTGTCATTATATTCTACCATTAGAGGTGGTGATTCAGTATAAATTACACATGTTTGTGAGGTTGTAGTCCATCTTACACATGATCGATATTTTTGTTTCCCATTTGATGGAATAGGAAATGGATTTATTTTATTTTAGTAATTTAATAAAATATTAGTACATGTGATAATATTATTTCATTATATATTCATGGTTGATCAATATTATATGGATGTGGAAGAAGATAGAAAATGAAAGCACATTTCTTGGAATTATAACACTTGTTTAAACTACATCATTAAGTTTACACAAAAATACATCCTAGATATGTTTTATTTTAAAAAGTGTATATATGTTAGGGGGTGTGATGTAATTTATTGTTTTTGGGTAGGTTTTCATTGAAAAAATGATATTTATGTATGAATATGAGAGGAGAGAAGGTTCCCTTTATAATTTATTTGAGTGGCACACTTATAAATTTCCAATGTTTTCCAGTAATTCCATGTCTATTTTTTGGGAAAAAGTCACCAAAATTTACCATTACATATAAATAGATTAAATATTTTCAATATATTTCTATTATATATAATATAAACTTTTCATTATTTCATTTTATCCCTTTTCACTTTATATTAACCCCCATGCATGTATGTTTTAATGATAATCATGGTAGCATGTTTTTATCAAATTTTCATATTAATTATGGAAAAAATAATGTATAAATAAAAAAATGATATTAAGTAGGAGTTTTAAAAATATATAATCCATATTTCAAATATTCATTTCATATATGTGGAAAATATTAATTTAATATTAATCTTGTAGATGCAAAAAAAACTAGTTTTCCAATGAAAATGTTTTCATAAATTTAAAATAATTTATATCAATAATGAACATAAAATTACTTAAAATTACTAAAATTATATTAATAATAATGTAAAATCTTTTAATTTCCATGTATTATTTTTAAACATTGTATGGAATTATTTTGAGACTAGGCAGTGAGACAACATGTGATTTAGAGGCTTGTTGTGACTGGAACAATTGTTTGAAAATGGTAAACTTTAAATATCACATGCAAGCAGTTTTCCGAATAAAGTGGAATAACATCAAAATGGGTACCCAGATCATAAATCCAAGGGTAATTTTTCATTCAAAGCATCAATTTTACCCTAGGTGGGGCCTTCATAGACTGACACAGTTCATCCATGAATGTTAGTTTTTGGACATATTGATTATAAATTATTTAAGAAAAATATTTTATTTCGACGTAGTGACTCGTATTAATTTTGATATAGTCGGTTAGGAATCCAGGTTCATCACCATAACCCTGTAATTTTTTTAGAAGTGGTAAGGAAACCCTCTACATAGACAACAATGAAGGATTGAGAAGATCATGGTTCATTGCACAAGCAGAGTTAGAGGATCTCATTGACGACCATAACATAATCTCCCATCATCAATGATGGATCCATACTCAAGGTAGGCCATTTTATCCATTTGATTATTTTTCCTAATCTTAGAATAAATGATGAATCCAATCCAACCAAATAACTATTTGATTTTTGGTTCGATTGTTATTTGGGGGTGGTTAGTATTGGGAATTGTTAATGGATGTTTTGTTACCCTCTTCGTTCATCCCTCTTACTATAATGAATCAAGACCGACAAGAACAAAGGCAGGGGTTAGTTCCATAAAGGGTCCTGGTGAATTTATCATCCCCTGTGCTATGATTTATTCATTGTTTGACCCTATCAGTCACAGATCAACATTCCAGGAGTCTTTGAATGCGATTAGACCCCCCCTAATTGGAGGCAAGTTGACTATAGAGTCCAAAACATACATGATCAGGACTTGATGTGGCTAGATTTGTGACGGCTTAATTTTTTAGGCTTTAGAGGAGCCTCGGTGTTCCACATAAGAGACAAACGGAGTGCTGACACCGGAAAATCATGTAGTTGGTGGCCCACAGATGTGGCCTCATGTGGGTATGGTGGAAGATGATGAGTTGTGTGGCTGTTGGTAGTGACATAGGGTTGTGGGGTGGCTGGCAGCGAATGTAGGCCGCATGGTGGCTGGCGGTGATGGTCAGATGCAGGGAGACTATTAGATACAATAGGACCACACATAACATAAGGATACATGATGAAAAGTTGGAGTTACAATTTTGTTGTGGACCACATGGGCCAGGGCAGACCGTGTGGCTAGGTAGGATACAGCTGGGGCGGACTGTGTCTGGCACACAAACCGGCCCACAACGCGTGTCGGACCAACAAAGTTGGGCTACTCTGGATATCCTAATGGGCTAAACCCAGTGGATTAGTGTTTATAGAGGTTATGAACTGAACCATACCAGGTCGGGTTGGTCAGACTATGTTGGGTCAGCCAGGTGGGTTAAATCAGATCTGGACATGACCTTTGTGAAACCATTTCCCTAAAATAAGAATAACATTCAAATCATGTGTCTGTTTGAAAATATTTTTTCAGAGTATGGACCCTTATGATGAGACATTACTTTTGAGATAATATAAGTGAATTTTTTTGGATGATTTTAAATGACCTAATTAATTGAAGTGTGATTTCTCCTAGAATGAGTGCACTACGAGAAAAATATTATAGCTGGCTGTGACATTGAGACTTTGGGAATTTATGAGACTCTATGAAATACTGAGACAATGTTTCTTATCGAGACTATGTGTCTCATTATAACTAACTTAATCATCAGGACTTAGTGTCTTGTTAGGACTGAGTCTCATCAAGACTCTATGACTTAACATGATTATGTGTCTAATCAAGACTACTTGTCTTATCAATACTGGCTGTTCTGTGGATTTCTTCAAATAATACTATTTTTTATACTAAATAACTATACCTATGTGATATGACTATGTATCTTCTATGTATAATACATCATGTATTTAGATGTGGAATAATTCATGTATTTCTTCATGTTATACTTCATTCATTTCTTAGTTGTATTCCTTTGTGTTTTCGAGGTATCATACTATGTATTGTTTTATTCACCCCTAACCTGGATTTTCCTGTATGTGTCATGTATTGTGTATATGTTCAATACATTGACATAATCAAAGGTGGAATAAGACCAGGTGGTTCTTAGAGAGACCTGATAGTAGAGGTGTGCACCTACAGCTTCAGACAGTAGTCTAGTATCTTTACCATTTGGTTGGGTTTTCTATGGATGAGTTTCAAGAACATGTTAATTCACTTTCTAGACTCCTTTTTGGGAGGGCATGCATTATGGCCCATATTACTTTCCATGTTTCTACTATCATACACTTATTTGGTATCTTAGTGGTATGCATGATTTTTATTACTTAGTGTTTTACATTTCATCATTTTTGGGCTTCGAGATATGTGTGTCTGTGCAGGTACTTAGGAAAATGATTTTAATTTGTGGGATATGCCTACTCGGGGAAAGTCACTAGCCCCTATCCTATTGGAGATGAGTGTAGGGTAGTCACAAAATGGACCCCTCTATGTTAGCGCATGAAATAGTGGTATCAGAGGATGTCAGTTCTACCTAAAGAACCAAGAGTCTATGAGATTGGTTTGAGGAAATAGTGTTAAGTGTTTCAAGTTCATCTTTCAGGCCAGGGAATCTAGTATCATTGTCGCATCATACATATCTATACACTAGGACTTTGAATTATTATTTTAAATTGGTTCATTAAAACACTAGTAGTATGAAAAACAATGGTACATTCATCATATATGATTTGGGTGTGTTCTCATATCCTTTATGAGTCGTATCAGCATGTATAATATATTAACCATTATACTTATTGTTCTATTTAAGGATGCATCCACACAGATGGCCAGCTAGGATTATTTTGTGTGATCACAAGGATGATCCTCCAATCGAAGATGCATTAGTACATGGGCATGTACTGTAGATAGAATCTTTGGGTGATATACCAATGATACCACCGCCCGTCGAGTAGTAGTTACTTCTAGTGATACCTGTTGAGGATGCACATAGTTTGAGAGAATTTCATGATTTCCAGAGGTAGAAACCTCACATGTTTCAGGGTGAGATAGACTACTGGGTATCTTAGGATTGGATGGAGGAAGTTACATGTGTCTACCACCTTGTGAGGATGCCTTCTGACCAAATGGAAGTCCTAGCCGCGAGTCTTTTTTAGGGCTCAGTAGGGTGATGGTAGAGCTTAGTAACCCAAACACATGGTGATATGACTCTATATTGGGAATAAATTGAGCATTAATTTTCAGAAGAGTTATTTCTAGTTATATTATCCTCAGTTGGTATATTGGAGCTCCTACATCTGTTGTAGAGACTTCAGAATGTGGCCGAGTACTCGTTGATATTTACTGATCTTTCTCGATACACCACATATATGGTATAAGACCCATTATTCAATGATCAAACCGCCAATCATGGATTAATATAGGATATCATTTCATACATGATATCCCTTTTCATTCCTATATATTTTGGTGTAATTGAGTGAGATCTGATAGTGGATATATTTCAATTTAGCAAACACTGTTTGTGGGAGCCACCACCATGGACCAAGTATCTGAGTATTCAGTAGTTGGTATCTGACAGCAATTGTGTGGACTCGAGTGGGTTAGGCACTCCAGGGGGAGACCCTGGGATATAAGATCAACATTGTGGGGCTCCCAAGGAATATTGAGTTATCCAATTGATATTTTATTCTATTTGTGTGGAGTTCAGGGACATCTAGCATGACATTGCATGACCCATCATACAACTAACTATGGGATGATCGAGGGATAACAAAGGTAGAGTCATAGGAATAAAAAAGGTAGTATGTAGGGTGTTAGACATAGGGGAGTATAATTCATGGTATTTGAAGGTGGGTGGGGGTTCGATATATTAACACCACCACCCCGAGGTGGTCAATGATAAGTTCGAGGAGCTAGTGGTCTGGGAGGAGGCAAGCATCCGGAAATGATGTCTTGTGACCCCAAGGCTATACATATGATTAGAGGTAAGATATATGTATTTTCCACCTTATTAGTAGTTTTTATCATCACATGTTATAGTAATTCTTTCCATTCCATGATAATTGTTCGAGACTCAATGATTTCAGAGGAATTTTTGACTTGAACCTTATGTTTAGAGACTCCTACGGGAGGGGATTCGATAATCAAACCTTGGTTCCAAAAATTTGACCATACTCTTGGATGTTAGAGTTTTGGTTAGGATATCTTGGTAGTGGTTTCGAGGAATTACGAGGTCATTCTCGGTATGGACTGGTTATCCAAATTTCATGCTCAGATTGACTATTATTTGTATAGATTGTGGTGTGACCATGGTGATGGGACCAAGTTTTCCTTTTATGGGGAAAATTAAACACATGGATTGAAGGATGGACACACACATTGGAGGGTATAACTGATCACACATCATTTTTCAAGTCTGACCTTCAGTGCAGCAGATGAGGTGATTCCCCAGTTTCCTGAAATGGTGGAGGAGTAAGAGGAAATATCTCCTAAGGATGATATAGGATTACCTCTTCATTAGGAGGTATACATCTGCATTGATCTATACCCTTATAAAATATTCATATCTACACCTGTAAATCAGATGGCTATGGTAGAGCTTCATGAGATTAGGGTGTTGTTGGAGGACCTGCAGAGGAAGGGCTTCGTGAGACCTAGTGTTTCTCCATGGGTAGCACCAGTTTTGATTTCCAAGAAGGTAAATGAGAGAGTGAGTTTATTTGTGGACTTCTAGTTACAAAACAAAGTGAACATGAAGTACAAGTATCCACTACTAAGGATTTATGGCCTATTTGATAAGTTAAAAGTGGCATGGTGGTTCTTAAAGATGGAAATCAAATTTGGATATCACCAGCTTTGAGTACAGGATGAGGATATACCGAAGACGACTTTCAAGTGTTGGTATAATCATTATAAGAAATTGATGATGTTTTTTGACATGAGGAACGCCCCATATGTCTTCATGGGAATCATGAACATGAACATCAAGCCGTACATAAACCAGTTCATGGGGGTCTTCCTTGATGACATACAAGTGTACTCGATGTCCATGGAGTAATATAAAATATACTTGAGGATGGTCCTAGACACACTCTAAGACCAAAAAATTTATAAGAAGATCTAAAAGTGTTCTTTCTAGATATGAGAGGCCCATTTCTTGAGACATGTCATTTCAAATACTAAATTTGTGGTGGATACAGTGAAGATTGAGGTGGTGCTTTCTTGGGATCCACCTTAGAGTGTTACAGAGGTGAGGAGTTTCATTGGTATGTCCTAGTACTATCATATTTTTTGTAACCAGAATTTCTAGATTACCAAAACCCTCGACGTAATTGATATGAAAGGGGGATCGTTTTGTTTGGAAGAATAAGTTCCAAGAGAGTTTTCAACAATTGAGGTAGAGTTTGATGAGCGCTCCCATCATGAGATTGACAGAAGAGGGCATTGAGTACGTAGTGTTCTACAATGCCTCAGGTATCAGATTTGGTTTTGTCCTAATACATGGGAAAGTGGTGATTTCCTATAGTTCACTATAGTTGAGACCACATGAGAAGAACTATGTGATCCATGATCTTGAGTGAGAAGCGGTAGTCTTCACTTCAAATATGTGGCGACACTACTTGATGGGAAAATAGTTTATCATCTACTCTGACCACAAGAGCCTCATGTATATATTCTATCTGAAGGAACTGAACTTGAGATAGATGTGATGGATATATTTCCACTATGATTATGACTTTGATATTGTCTATACTCCTGGGAAGGGGATCATGGTGGCAGATGCTCTCATCAGGTGACTGAGTTTATAGTTGTTGAATAAGACATCAAAGAACTTACCCGTGTTGTAGATATCCTTTGTGGATGCAGATGGATCTTCTTACCTCATGTCGATGGTTTTCAACCCTCCACTCATATAGATATTCAGGGAGGCATAACTTGGAGATAATGACTATGAGGATTTATGTGCTCAGATGCATGTAGGGAATGCCCCTGATGGATATTCTAATGGTGGGGATCACATTGTTCTTTTAAGAGGATGAACAGTGGTACCAATGGTGTTACAGGATGAGGTATTGATTGAGTTCTATAAATCCCATTTGGCGGGCATGTAAAAGATGTACTGGGACCACCAACATTAGTTCTGGTGGTTGAGGATGAAGAAGGAAGTGGAAGAGTATATTTCTTGATTCCTCACTTATTAGTGAGTGATGGTTGAGAACCATATTCCAGGTGGTTTGACTCAATGCCTTATAGTTATAGAGTGGAAGTGGGATGCTATATGGATGGACTACATTATAGTTTTATCATGTACGTCTAGTGTTAATGATACCATATGGGTGATTGTTGACTAACTCACCAAGTCGGCCCACATACTAGAACTTCTGGTGATGAGTTTAGTATAGATCGTGGTATGCCACTACGTGTTGGTGAGAGAAATAATCTATTTAGATCCATTGATGATAGTTTCAGATCATGAGTATCGATTTATATCTCTATTATGGAAGTGATTGCATGAGATGTTTAGGAATCAACTGTACTTGATCACAGCATTTCACCCACAAATGGATGGAAAGACTGAGAAGACCATACATGTACTTGAGGACATTCTACATGCTTGCATCATAGATTTTTTCCATTGTTGGGAGGATCACCTAACCTTTTATAGATTTTTTACAACCTCATATACAACTTCTCCTTATTATGGAACCATTTTGAGCCTTGTATGAGAGACCATGCAGGTCACCAATTTGTTGGACCGATCCAGGAGACTCATCTATCATGGGATCAAAATTGGTGTTGGTGAGTATAGAGAAGGTGAAAGTTATCTAGGAGAGGATGATGACTGCATAGAGCGATCAAAATTATTATGTTAACTAGATACGGAGGCCATTAGGGTTCGTGGAAGGTTACCATGTGTTCGTGTGGGTCTCTCCCCAACACGGAATACGAAGATTTCGACATGGTGTCAAGATATCTTCGAGATTCATCAGACCTTTCTAGATACTAAGTAGAGATGGAGAGGCAACGTACCCCTTATATCAACCTCCACAGTTAGAGGGGGTGTATGAAGTCTTCCACGTTTCACATCTGATGAGATACATGCATAATCCATCACACGTCATTTACTTGGGAGAGATGGACTTTGACGATGGGGAGAATTTTGTGGAGTACCTTGTGGAGATTGAGGATCAATGTATTATTTTTAAAATTATATAAAATTATTTTGAGACCGTGTATAAAGAAGTTTATTGATTATGAGTCCAAGTGTGCCCAAAATAATTTTTTTAAAATGTTAATCTTTAACTAATTTTTTTTAATCATGTTTCAAATAAACATTACATTTTTTAGTTTCCATCCCATACTAGAACAAGTGACATATTTTTAAGGAACAACAATAGAATAATTAGTTAGAAACACCAAAAAAAAGATGTCTTAATGGTTTTTATTTTGGTAAAATATTCCTCAAATACTAGTAATAAAAAACATAATATCAATGATTGAGTTTGGAAAATGTTTTAATGTAGGTAACGGAACAAGGACATTTCATGAACTATGAATGTTAGAGTCCGTGGACCAAAAAAGATCAGTAGCCTATAATTATAGTTCATTTGTTATTATGAATTATTTGATATATATTGATGATTATATTATTGGATTAGTTTAGGTGTCACGCCAGAACTTTTCTTTGAGGTATGTTTTTAATTTTTAATTTTTATCCCATAATTTTATTTTCCTTTATTTAAATTTTTTGGTTGAAGGTCGGGCCGAAACCGATATGAGTTTTTCACTTTAGGCACTGATAAGTGAGTATTTTCTTGAGGTCACTTGATGCACGAGTAGGGCAGAGGTGAAGCCGTGTGGCTTCACCAGTTTAACGCGTGACCTGCCCGGTGCGCGGATGATTAAATAACCAAATAAAAATAAAGAAATAATGAAATAAAATTATTATAATTATAGTTATTTTTGTCGTTATTATTATTAGTATTAGTATTATTATTATTATTATTATTGAATCCCCTTTTTATTAATCTATACTATCATATCCATTTATCATTTTATTATAACTTATTTTATTTTATTTTAGGTTAGTTTAGTTTTTTGGGTCACTTTTTTCACTTTTTTTATCTCTATTAATTTTCTTTTTTTCCTTTTTTTCTCTTTAATTTATTCTATCCGGCGTAGGGGTTTTTTTTTAGTTTTATGGGGTAGGTTATAAAATAATTGGGGAAATGGGGTTGTCCAGCGCCAAATGAAGTGGCGCTGGACAAAAAAAGGGAAAAGCGCCACATGAAGTGGCGCTTTGACCCCACTACCCCCAAAACCGATATATATATATATATATAATTTATTTATTATAATAAATATAAAAAAATACAAAAAATACATAATTATATTTTTTATAATAAATACAAAAATTATAATAAATTTACTTATTTATAATAAATATCTAATAAATATTATAATATTATTATAATAAATATACATTTTTTATACATTTATTATACATTTATTACAAATATTATAATGTTATAATATTATAATATTCATTGTAATAAATATCTAATAAATGTTTTAATAAATACTATTATAATAAATGCACAATAAATGTATAATAAATGTATAATAAATATTTATAATACATTTATATTTATAATAAATACTTATTATAATTAAATATAATAATATTTATAATAATAAATATCTAATAAATGTATAATGAATATTATTATAATAAATATACATTTATAATATCTATTCTAATAAATATTATTATAATATTTATTATAATAAATTTGTAATAAATATTTATGATAAATTTATTATAAATGTATATTTATTATAATAAATATTATAATATTTAATTATAATAAATATACATTTATATTAATATTTATAATAAATATACATTTATTTATTATAATAAATCTACATTTATTTTATACATTTATTATAATAAATACGTATAATAAATGTATAATAAATATTACAATAAATTTATTTTTTAATTATAATATAATAAATGTAATATGTAATTATGTATCTTTATTGTATAATTATCATATCTATGAATAATTATATACTATAATTATATATTTATAAATATACATTTATTTATTATAATAAATAGGTAATTTTTTATAAATGTAATATACATTTATATAAATATTATTATAATATTTATTATAATAAATTTATAATAAATATTTATAATACATTTATATTATAATAAATATTATAATATTTAATTATAATAAATATACATTTATATTAATATTTATAATAAATATATATTTATTTATTATAATAAATCTACATTTATTTATTATAATAAATCTACATTTATTTTATACATTTATTATAATAAATAAATATTATTAATAAATGTATATTTATAATTATAATATTTATAATTAATGAATATATTTATTAAAATATGTTTATTTATATTTATATTTATAATTAAATTTATAAATATATATTTTGAATTTATTATACCTTTAAAAATATAATATTTATAAATATATTCATCTAATTATATTTATTTATAAATATATTCATTATTTATATATATATATTTATATAAATTTATAAATATATATTTTGAATTTATTATACCTTTAAAAATATAATATTTATAAATATATTCATTATTTATATATATATATTTATATAAATAAATATATTTATTTAAATATATTTATAAATATAATCATATAATTATATTTATTTATAAATATATTCATTATTTATATATATATATTTATATTAATAAATATATTTATAATTATAATTATAAATAAATATAATTATATGAATATAATTTAAATTTATTTATAAATAAATATTCATGAATATAATACATTTATTATAAATATAAATTAATAAATATATATTTATAAAATGTATTGTATTTATAAATATATTTAATAAATGTATATTTATAATAATTGTATTACATTTATAAATATAATAATAAATGTATTGAAATACATTTAATAAATATACATTTATTATAAAAAATAAATTTATTAAATACATTTATTATAATGCATTTATAAAATACACTTACTAAATACATTTATTTAATAAATGAACTATATCTATAAATATATTTAATAAATATACATTTATTATAAATACAATACATTTAATAATTGTATTTAATAAATATAATACATTTAATAAATATACATTTGTTATAAATACAATATAATACATTTAATAAATATACTTTTGTTATAAATACAATACATATAATAAATATACATTTATTATAATACATTTATTATAATAAGTGTATTTAATAAGTATAATACATTTATTAAATATACATTTATTACAAATACAAAATATTTAAATAAATGTATTTGATAAATATAATATAAATTTATTATAAATACAATACATTTATTAAATATAAATATACATTTATTAAATATACATTTATTAAATATACATTTATTACAAATACAATATATTTAAATAAATGTATTTGATAAATATAATATAAATATATTATAAATACAATACATTTATTAAATATAATGTATACATTTAATAAATATACATTTATTTAATAAATACAATACATTTAATAAATGTATTTGATAAAAACCCTAGGTCGGGTTCTCTCCTCCTACCGGACCAGCTTGGTTCCTCCTCGGCCAGCCTTGCGCCGGCCTGCCTCGCACCGGCCCTCCTCACACCCGCTCTACCCAAGACATCAACTACTCATGTTGCCCTCCCATTTTCCCAGCTGAAGCCATTTCCCCACAGCTTCCTCTCCTCTCGAACAGTTGTGCCAACTAGCTTCTTCTCATCCCGAAGTCCGCACGCACCCCTCCTCGTCGAGCCTTAGTCTGTGCACGCCCCCTCCTTGTCGTGCTGAAGTCTGCACACCCCATCCTTGTCGAGACGAAGTACCCCTGGCTCGGAAGAACGTGTGAGCCCCCTGGTCCAACCTGTCCACATATCAGACCAATCGGCTCCTCTTCGGCTAGGACTCCACACCAGCAACCTGCCCTAGTTCGGCTGAAACACCTGCGCACAACCCTTATAGGTTTGGCAGAGACCCCCACACCCTCCGTTGCTCGACCGAGTTTCTAGAGGCTTACCTTATCATTTTTTCGGTGTTGCGCAACCCTCGACACCCTCTGGCGACCCTCGGTCGGCCTTCCGCACCCACGCCGCAGGTGTTTTTCACCTCTTTTTTTTTGTGTTTCTCCCGTTTGATAAATTTTTGGGTTAGGGTTTCACTTTGGTTGGGGTCCAAATTTGATGTTTTTGGTTCAGTCGACTATTTTAGGGTCCAATTTGTTCTCCGCGTTGTGCATTTGTGGTGCAATTGGGGTTTCACACCATTTTTTCAAAGCTTGTGACACACCGGTAGGTGATTCCATACTCAATTATTATCTAGAGATCATTTGCGTGTTGGTTTAATTTTTCAGCACATTGATAATTAGTTTCCAATCTGAAAATTTAGTTTTGATTACATTTTAAATGTGCATCTAATTTTCTAGAAGTATATTTATATGATGCTAGTCCATTTTTATTGTAAAAACTCATTTTGGACTGTTTATTATTGTTTGTAAACTGTGCAGTGTGTGAGTGAGGAAGTGCGGATGACGCAGTTTATGTTTTGGTGTGTGTCAGAATATGTTTTATTTTAAAAAGGGGTTTTGAATGACTTTTTCCCTTTAAAAATTTTTGTGACATGTTTGAAAACCTTTTAATAATTTTTCTTAGTGGTATGGTTAATTATCAAATTGATTTCGTTAAGTTATGTATCTAGTTTAATTTAAAGTGTAAGTAGTGTAGTTTATGATTTAAAACGTTTTGGTGTGTGTGTGGTTTTCAAAGAGGATATTAGTGTGCAGGGGACATGTTCTTGTGTATAAACACCTCGTTTGGATCTAAGTGCTAATGTGACATGTTATGTGAACTTTTATCCTTAGGTGAGCACAAGGAGGGAAGCCGGGGGTATTAGGTTGGGGGACTAGGACTAGTGAGCTAGTTTTCCGGAGATGACACGACCTGGTTTCACTGGTAGGATTGACGATTGCAACACTAATTAAACATATGATGACAGAGGGTCGTGGACTTCTAAGCCACGTTTTCTGAGTGTCGTGGCCTTCTAAGCCACGTTATCTGAGGTTCGTGGCCTTTTAAGTCGCGTTTCACTGAGACACGATGTTCTAGGGTCCCACCTGTTTCTAGTACCCATAGGGCCTCTCCCATCCTTTGGTGCTACCAGTCACTTTGCGCACATCAATGATACATAGTATGTCACTTAAACGGTTTTAAACTTCTTTTCTTTAAGGTTGTTTATGGAAAACTCTTTTCACTATCGTTGTTAAGTTTTTCTTACTTTCTTTTATTTATCATTTCAAATGTAATTGTCTTTTAATGCTTGTGCATGGAATCTTTTCTTGGTGACATCCTGCTGGGCGATTGATCACACCCTACTTACACCCTTGGGTGTAAGTAGATTTGTTTATGTCTGAAACAGGTAAGAGTCCAGCATTTGAAAGTGGTGGTTCAGGTTGTTAGATGACCTCTTGACGTGGCATTGTGGTGGCGCCTTGAGGGTGGTGTCTTCTCGTCGGGCGAAAGTTTTTGGGTGATATTTTGGTCACCATACTTTTAGTATTGTTTGGGATTTGGTTTTTTTTCTATGTGACTCAAAAATATGGTTTTGGTTAAAGAATTTTTTGGCTACAACACTTACTTTTGGTTGGGTTTATTTTGTTGATTGCTTTATATTTGTTTGTTCTGGTAAAATCATTCACAGAGTTTATTTTGATACCCGGGCACTTGTGCCAGCCCGTGGGGATTGAGAACGCCCTTCGGGCCTTGCCGCGGGATGGTTCAGGTGTCAGTTCAGATGGCGACCCAACTTGGTTCTTGACAAAATGGTATCAAAGGCATGTTTTATTGTCTGGGTTATTTTATTTAGGATGAGTCTGGTTAGACAGGAGTAAGGATTTTCGGGGCTCAGAATTCTGGTTGCGAGTAGGGTTCCTGGCCAGCACACCTCGTGACAGACCCTGAGTTGCCATGTGATGTCGGGATGCTTGCTTGACTTCTCATCTAGGTGGGATGTGCAGGCTACAGACTGTGCGTGGACATCAGGAGGGGAATAATAATTTGGACATGATGTCACTTTTGCATATTTGGTTTACTAAGGATTACTTATGTTGTTGAAAATTTGACTTTTCTTTGGATATGATTTATTGATGATGATGTTCTTTTATGACTATTGCTCTTTGCAGCAAGATGCCTCCCCAGAGAGCTAATACGCACCCACAGGAGGAAGCCGGGATGATTTCTCCCTCACCGCTTGATCATAGATTGGTAGAAGTCGTGGTTCGAGCTGTTCAGAATTTAGGATAGGGGGTGACTCCTGACCCCACCCCTATTCCAGCTAGAGGAGATGAGTTTGGCTCCAAGAAGGATAAATCTCATGAGTTCTTGAAGAATAAACCTCCTTCATTTTGAGGTAGTTCAGAACCTCAAGAGGTAGAGGAATGGCTTGAATAGATAGAACGTATGTTCGAGTTCCTTGACATGCTAGAGGAAGTAAGGGAAAAGTGTGTCTCTTTCCAGTTAGAGGGTTCCAGTCGCAAGTGGTGGTAATCAGTGATTCAGGCTAAGAAACATGCGCAGATGAGTTGGAAGGATTTCAAGGCTATGTTTAACGAGCAGTACTGTCCTGAGTTCTTGGCCTACACCAGATCCTAGGAGTTCATGGATCTTTCACAAGGGGATCAAATAGTGATGGATTATGCAAACTGATTTGCTGATCTAGTGCAGTACACACCTGAAATTGTTTCAAGTGAATATTTGAAAGCTCGGAAGTTCGAGAAGGGCCTTAGACCAGAAATCCACTCTCGGGTCTTCTTGTTCAAGATGGGAACTTATGCCGAGGTGGTCGATCGTGCATTCATGGTCGAGATTGAACCGAGAGGAAATTTGGTGTTTTCTGGATCAGTGTTAGGGTTTGGCAGTGGAAGTTCTTCCGAGAAGAAGAGAAAGTGCGATGAGCAATGGAAGAAGAGTGGTGGTAGCTCAGGTCATCCTCCCAGGCAGACCTCATCTAGGGATTCCAGTGCATGGTCTATGGTGTGCCATCAGTGCAGAAGGGTAGGGCACATCCGACCTGCTTGTCTATACCCTCCCAGACCTTTCCATGGGTGTGGATCTGTGGGAAATCTACAGCGCTTCTGCAGGACTTCAGGCCCTTACTAGAGTGGGGCTGGATCTGTGGCTTCCAGAGGGGAATCAATTCAGTCAGAGCCGACTAGGATGACAGGATCTCAGTTTGGTGGCCTTGGTAGTAGGACCAGATCATCTTCAAGGTAGAGCCAGATCAGGGTAGAGCCTCAGGCGGTCGGTATTCTTAGGCAAGGACCAAACTTTTTCATGTTGTGGATCAGGCACCGGTTGGATCTGACGCAGGACCTTCGACTATTTGAGGTACCATTCTGATTGCATCTTCAATAGTTGCAGTTTTATTTGATATTGGTGCTTCAGTTTCTTTTATATCTACCCATCTTGTGAACTTTTTGAGCCTTCCAATTGAGCATTTATCTTGCAATGGAGTTAGTAACACCACTGGGTTAGAAAAAGGAGTAGGGCCTTAGGTGTCTGTCATGCGGGCTCTCTGTATCAGGTGTCGAGATGGAGTGGGATTTCTTGGTCCTTGACATGGACCTGTTTGATTTGATCCTCGGCATAGACAGGTTGGTGCACTTCCATGTTCATATTGACTACTATCAGTGTCGATTCAGCTTTATGGCACCAGATGGGAGTCCTCAGTTCTTTCATGGAGAATGGGATCCATGGTCGGTTCGCATGGGACCTCCACTCCCTGAGTTGGGGAATATTGCTTATCAGTTGTTGTCGCTCACACTAGAAGACGATGGTGGTGTTTCTCAGGGTAGGTGACCTCGTGAAGTGGATGAGTTCCCAGAGGTCTTCCCAGATGATTTCTCAGGCTTACCCCTAGAGCAGGATGTGGAGTTCTCGATCGAGTTAGCATCGGGAACACAGCCTATACCTCTTCCCTCATATCTCATGTCCCCCACCGAATTGAGGGAATTAAATATACAACTGAACGATTTGGAATCCAAAGGATTCATTCGCCTGAGCATCTCTCCTTGGGCCGCCCCAGTTTTATTCGCGAAGAAGGTCGATGGAACCCTCTGGTTGTGCATCGATTACCAAAAATTGAATAAGGTAACCATCAAGAATAAATACCCTTGGCCTCAGATTGACGATTTGTTCGACCAGTTGAAGGGGGAAATGTGGTTCTCCAAAATCGACTTGTGGTCGGGTTACCACCAACTCAGGGTGAGAGAAGCAGACATTCCGAAGATGGCTTTCCGAAGCAGGTATGGTCACTTCAAGTATCTAGTCATGCCTTTCGGATTGACGAATGCTCCAGCAGTTTTTATGGCACTCATGAATGGGTGTTCCACCAATATCTCGACTCATTTGTAGTAGTATTTGTGGATGACATCCTGGTTTATTCTGGATCTGAGGAGGAGCATGAGCACCACCTTCGGGTCGTTTTGAGCACCTTGCGGGACCATCACTTGTATGAAAAACTCTAGAAGTGCAAATTCTGGATCAGGGAGGTGAATTTTCTTGGGCATGTTGTCTCAAAACATGGGGTTTCAGTGGATCTTGAAAATATTAGGGCCATTATGTCATGGGAAAAGCTGAGGAATGTGATTGAGATCAGGAGTTTTCTTAGCCTGACAAGTTATTACAGGTGCTTTGTCTGGGACTTCTCGCGGCTCGCCTCCCCCATGACCGCACTCACCTTGAAAGGGGTGAAGTTTGAATAGGGCTCATAGTGTCAGGAATCTTTTGAGGAGTTGAAGCGGTGGTTGACCACCACACCTGTGCTGATTTTACCAGAGTTTGGGAAGGGCTATGTAGTTTATTGTTTTGTGTCAGGTACATGCCATGGGTGTTTACTCATGTAGGATGACCATTTGGTGGCTTATGGTTCTCTCTAGCTCCGGCTGCATGAGAATAATTATTTGACTCGTGACTTGGAGTTGGCATCGGTGATGCATTCTTTGAATACTTGGCATCACTACCTCTTTGGGGAGAAATTTTTGGTCTATTCTGACTATAATAGCCTAACATACATTTTCTCTCAAAAGGATCTCAATCTGATGCAGCGCTGCTGGATCGAGTACCTGTAGGGATTTGACATTGACATTGTCTATACCCCAGGAAAGGGTAATTTGGTGGCTGAAACTTTGAGAAGGAAGGTACCAGTGTAGGCATTGAGGAAGTCCATCGATGAGTGGACTTTAATGGGGTTCTTCGCCCAGATGCACTTGGAGAGTAAGGAGAAAAGATGACTTACTTTCTTAACTAGCATTTATTTGACTCCCACTCTTCTGGAGTTGATTCAGCGGTAACAACCTAGAGATGAGTTGTGTTAGTGATATATGTAGTTTCTTCATGGTGGGGAGACTCCTTCTGATCGGTCTTTGTATCCCGAGGGGATCTTGTGCTTTAAGGGCTGTGTTGTGGTGTCGTTGTCTCTGCGGAAGGTGGTGATGCAGGATTGCCACCAGTCTTAGTGGGTCGTCCATCCTGGTATCACCAAGATGTATTAAGATGTTCTTTGCCAGTTCTGGTGGCCAAGTATGAGGTGTGACATATCCTACTTTGTATCGAGATGCTACACTTGTCAGCAGGTGAATGCAGAGCATCAGAGACTATCTGGCCTACTTCAGCTATTACCCATTCCTACCTGGAAGTGGGACGGGGTCACCATGGACTTCATCATTGGATTTCCTCATACACCTCGGGGGAGGAATGATATCTGGGTAGTGATTGACCATTTGACCAAGTCATCTCACTTTATCCCAATCAGAGATACAATGAAGGTGGAGGAGATGGGACGTTTGTATGTTCAGGAAGTGGTTAGACTTCATGGTGTGCCGTCAGCAGTTGTTTCTGAAAGGGACCCGCTACTTTACATCTCAGTTTTGGGGACACTAGTAGAAAAAAGGTCTTTAACGTCAGTTTTTTTTTATTTTTTACGTCGGTTTTTAACCGACGTTGAAGTCGCCGACGTAAAAAATATGAATTTTTACGTCGGTTTTTGTAAACCGACGCCAAAAACAAATTTCAATTGCTTTTTTTCGTCGGTTTTGTAAAAAAATGACACCAAATAAACTCATCCGCGTCATTTTTGGCATCGGTTTCCTTAAAAACCGACGCCAAAAAGTTTAAAAAATAGTTTCGGCGTCGGTTCTTGAAAAAAACCGACGCCGTAAATGGAAAAAACTTATTTTTGGGGTCGGTTTTTACAATAACCGACGCCAAAAAGCAATTTTTATTGTTCAATGTTTTAGATCATTTCCTAATCTTCGATTTGACTGGTCGTGGAGCTAAAACGGAGTTACGGATCAAAAGTTATGGCCATCAGAAGTTGAACATGTCAAAGTATCGATTGATACAATATGTTTTAAAGAAAACAAGATAAACACAAGTTAAAATCACGTACACCAAATGATATAAAATATACATAATACTTCAAACACATTTCGATTATTTTTCGATCTTCCATTGAAATGATATGTTGTTTATCATCATATCTCTTATATTTAGCGTAGATCTCATGTGATAATAAAAACGACGATCGATAATTAAACATACACCAAGCTTGGTAAATGTCATCCGAACGTTTTATATTTTTAACACAATAATAAAAGTAAATCATCATTATTTGAAATCTAATCGAGTTGCTTATAAATGAAGGACATTAATAATAAAGAAAATGAATGAATATAATATGTACCGTAATCAAATTAATGATTGATGCCGCATTGAAAACTTGATTGAATCGAAGAGGATGAAAATGATAAATGAAGGACAAACAGATTTATATATAGTAAATGAAAATATTTTCGATTGAGTTGTATGAAGATATAGGCGGGATTTTAAAAAGCTAAACGCGCGTTGGGAAAAAAATTGAAATTTTGATCCCACGTATTAGTGAATACTATTTGGCGTCGGTTTTTAAATAAATCGATGCTAAAAAGATAAAAAAAATACGTTTCGCGTCGGTTTTTTTTTAAAAACCGACGTGGAAAGTAAAAATAAATTGTTTTTCGCATCGGTTTTTTAAAAAACCGACGCGAAAAGTAAAAAAAAATATTTTTGGCGTCGGTTTTTCTAAAAACCGACGTGAAAAAATAAAAAAAAAGTTATGACGTCGGTTTTTATGAAAACCGACGCCAAAAATGTAAAAAAAAATTACCATGTTTTAGAAAAACAGTTTTGGCGTCGGTTTTTATGAAAACCGACGCGAAAATAAAAAAAAATATTTTTGGCGTCGGTTTTTCTAAAAACCGACGCGAAAAACAAAAAAGTTATTTTTGGCTTCTGTTTTTATGAAAACTGACGTCAAAACATAAAAAAAAATTTACCATGTTTTAGAAAATTTCTTAAGCTTCGATTTGACTGGTCGTGGAGGTAGAACGGAGTTACGGATTAAAAGTTATGACCTTTGAAAGTTGGACTTAATTAACACTTCTTTTAGAAAAGATCAACTTCCAACATCCATAACTTTTAATCCGTAACTCCGTTTTTGCTCCATGACCAGTCAAATCAAAGCTTAGGGAATTATCTATAGGAATGTAAATTTGTTTTACATTTTTGGCGTTGGTTTTTATAAAAACCGACGTCATAACTTTTTTTTATATTTTTTCACGTCGGTTTTTAAAAAAACCGACGCCAAATCATTTTTTTCATTATTTTTTCGCGTCGGTTTTTTTAAAAACCGACGCCAAAACTTATCCGCAAAAATATTTTACGTCGGTTTATAAGAAACCGACGTCAAATTGACGACGTTAAAAATGATTTTTCTACTAGTGGGAGGCCTCCAAAAATATTTGGGGTCGCAGATTAAGATTAGCATGACATACCATCCTCAGACGGATGGCCAGACGGAGCGGGCGAACCTGATTCTGGAGGACATGCTTCACGCATGTGTGTTGGATTTCAGAGGTGCATGGGATAGCCATTTGGGATTGGTCGAGTTTAATTATATTAACAGTTACCAATCATCTATTAGAATGGAACCTTTTGAGGTTCTCTATAGTCAGCCATGTCGATCTCCTTTGTGTTGGTTTGAGGTAGGTGAGTCCCCAATCTTGGGACCGAGCCTTGTTTAGGAGATGCCTGAGAAGGTCATGTTGATTAGATAGTGGTTGCTGACAGCTCAGAGTTTCCATAAATATTATGCAGATCAGAGGCATTGGGATCTTTTGTTTTCAATGGGGGATAGAGTGTTCTTGAGGGCGGCCCCTCGCTTGGGTCACTGCTGCTTGGGAAAGCAAGGAAAGTTGACACCGAGGTATGTTGGGTCTTTCTAGATTACTGAGTGGATTATCAAGGTAGAATACAGGTTATCTTTGCCTTCACAGTTGATGTCGATTCACGACATATTCCATGTCTACCAACTGAAAAAGTATAATCCTGATATGTCACATGTGTTGAATTGGGAGGAGTTGAAGATAGAGGCTGACTTATCAGTGTTTGAGTGGCTTGTGCGGATAGTGGATTCTCAGGAGAAGGTGCTTCGTGGAATTTTCATTCCCTTGGTCTGCATTCTTTGGCTGCATGGGAATGATGGGCATGAGACTTGAGAGCAGGAGTCTTCGATTGAGTAGGAGTACCCATTTCTATTCTCTGAGCAAGCTTCAAATTGACTTTTTGAGGGTGGAATGTTTTCATGGTGGGGAGAATTGTCACACCCGGACTTCGCTTTGAGGTATGTTTTTAATTTTTAATTTTTATCTCGTAATTTTATTTGACTTTATTTAAATTGTTTGGTTGAAGGGTGGGCCGAACCCAATATGAGTTTTTCACTTTTGGCACTGATAAGTGAGTGTTGTCTTGATGTCTCTCGATGCATGGGTAGGGCACAGGAGAAGACGTGTGGCTTCTCCAGTTTAATGCGCGACCTTCCTGGTGCACGGATGATTAAATAACCGAATAAAAAAAAGAAAAAAAGAAATAAAATTTATTATAATTATAGTTATTTTTTTCATTATTATTATTATTATTATTATTATTATTATTATTATTATTATCATTGAATCCCCTTTTTATTAATTTATACTATTAGATTCATTTATCATTTTATTTTATCTTATCTTATTTTATTTTAGGTTAGTTTAGTTTTTTTTTTGTCCCTTTTTCCACTTTTTTTATCTCTATTCATTTTATTTTTCTTCTTTTTTTTCTTTCTCTTTCATTTATTCTATCCCTCCCTGTGGCACTATTCATTTTCTTTCCCCTCACTGGTTCGTACCGCCTCCAGCGAAAACCCTAGGCTGGGTTCTCTGGGTAATTTTTTTATATGGGTTTTAAAAAAACAAAAATTAGGTAAAAGGGGTTAGGGTTCGGATATTTTTAAAACTGGGTCCAAGATGCGTGAACCCCGTTCACGCATCACTGACCCCGGGAAGATGCGTGAACGGGGTTCACGCATCTTAACCGCGCTGAAGGATGCGTGAACCGCATTCACGCATCCTTCACGAAGTTGATGAAGGATGCGTGAACGGGGTTCACGCATCCTACAGTAACTTTTTTTTTAAAATTTTTATTTTTGTTTTGTTTTGTTTTGTTTTATATATATATATATACAAACAAAACATAAAATTCAGCAGAATTTATCTGCTATTTAATATCCAGCAGAACTGCCATTACAGCAGTCTGGATTCTGACAGAAACCATCACCCAGGGCTCTATTTTATAAGAGGGCTTGCCCAAGAAATCATACTGCATTTCCGATGTGGGATTCAGGTTCTCTTTTCCTGCACAGAACATTCTGCAATTCCGATGCGGGATTCTGTTTCAAGTACGTGACTTTGAAAGACTGTAAAATACAAACTATACGACCAATATAAATAAAACTTAAAACATGGATTAAACATATAATAAATAGTTGAAAATGAAAAGAATTTCATAAAAAGGGTTGATGAATAATAATTTATAAGCTTTCAAAACCACCAACTTGAAACTTAAAAAAGTTTTAAGTACGTGACTTTGAAAGACCATAAAATAAAAACTATAAGACCAATATGAATGAAACTTAAAACATGGATTAAACATACAAGAAATAGTTGAAAATTAAAACAATTTCATAAAAAGTGTTGATGAATAATAATTTATAAGCTTTCAAAACCACCAACTTGAAACTTAAAAATGTTTCAAGTACGTGTCTTTGAAATATTATAAAATACAAACTATATAACCAATATGAATGAAACTTAATATACGGATTAAACATATAAGAAATAGTTGAAAATAAAAAGAATTTCATAAAAAAAATTAATGAAAAATAATTTATAAGCTTTCAAAACACCAACTTGAAACTTAAATACGTTTACGTGCCTTTGAAAGCCTATGAAATACAAACTATAAAACCAATATAAATGAAAATTAAAACATGGATTAAACATATAACAAATAGTTAATAATTAATTAGTTAATTAGTAATATAATTATTAATTAGTTAATAATTAATATAATTATTAATTATTAATTACTAATATACAATAATTAATTAGTTAATTAGTAATATAATTATATAATAGTTAATTAGTTAATTAGTAGTATAATTATTAATTGATAATTACTTAGTTAATTAGTAATATAAATCTTAATAATAATTATTAATTATAATTATAATTATTAATTATTAATTATTAATTATATAATAATTAATTAGTTAATTAATAATATAATTATTAAATATAATTATTTATTATTTATTATATAATAATTAATTAGCTAATTAGTAATATATTTATTAATTATAATTGTTTTTTATTTATCTATAATTATTAATTAGTTAATTTGTAATATAATTATTAATTATAAAATAAGTAATTGATTAATTTGTAATATAATTAGTGATTATAATTATTTATTATAATTATTAATTATTAATTATTAATTATTAATTATTAATTATTAATTATTAATTATTAATTATTAATTATATAATAATTAAGTAGCTAATTACCAATATAATGATTAACTATTAAAAATTAATTGGTTATTTAGTGCTATAATTATTAACTATAATTATTATATATTAATTAGTAATATAATTATTTATTATAATTAGTAATATAATTAGTAATTATAATTAGTAATTATTAATTATATAATAATTAATTAGTTAATTACCAATATAATTATTAATTATTAAAAATTAATTATATATTAATTAATTAGTTAATTAGTAATATAATTATTAATTATTAATTACATAACAATTAATTAGTTAATTAGTAATATAATCATTAATTATATAATTAATAATTATAATAATAATTAAAAATTATATTACTAATTAACTAATTAATTATTATATAATTAATTATTAATAATTAATAACTAATAATTGTAATGAATATTTATAATTATTTATTATATTACTAATTTACTAATTAACTAATTAATTATTAAGTAATTAATAATTATATGTTTAATCCGTATATTAAGTTTCATTCATATTGGTTATATAGTTTGTATTTTATAATCTTTCAAAGACACGTACTTGAAACATTTTTAAGTTTCAAGTTGGTGGTTTTGAAAGATTATAAATTATTATTCATCAACACTTTTTATGAAATTGTTTTTATTTTCAACTATTTCTTGTATGTTTAATCCATGTTTTAAGTTTCATTCATATTGGTCTTATAGTTTTTATTTTATGGTCTTTCAAAGTCACGTACTTGAAACTTTTTTAAGTTTCAAGTTGGTGGTTTTGAAAGCTTATAAATTATTATTCATCAACCCTTTTTACGAAATTCTTTTCATTTTAAACTATTTATTATATGTTTAATCCATGTTTTAAGTTTTATTTATATTGGTCGTATAGTTTGTATTTTACAGTCTTTCAAAGTCACGTACTTGAAACAGAATCCCACATCGGAATTGCAGAATGTTCTGTGCAGGAAAAGAGAACCTGAATCCCACATCGGAAATGCAGTATGATTTCCTGGGCAAGCCCTCTTATAAAAGAGAGCCCTGGGTGATGGTTTCTGTCAGAATCCAGACTATTGTAATGGCAGTTCTGCTGGATATTAAATAGCAGATAAATTCTGCTGAATTTTATGTTTTGTTTGTATATATATATATATATATATATATATATATAACAAAACAAAAAAAATAAAAATAAAAATAAAAATTTTAAAAAAAAAGTTACTGTAGGATGCGTGAACCCCGTTCACGCATCCTTCATCAACTTCGTGAAGGATGCGTGAACGGGGTTCACGCATCTTGGACCCAGTTTTAAAAATATCTGAACCCTAACCCCTTTTACCTAATTTTTGTTTTTTTAAAACCCATATAAAAAAATTACCCGGGTTCTCTCCTCCTGTCGGACCGGCTCAGTTCCACCTTGGCCAGCCTTGTGCCAGCCTGCCTTGCACCGGCCCTCCTCACACCCGCTCTGCCCAAGCCTTTGACTGCTCCTACTCCCCTCCTATTAGCCTAGCCGAAGCCATTTTTCCCCTGCTTCCTCTCCTCTCAGAAAGCCACGCCACCCTGATTCCTCTCATCCCAAAGTCCGCACGCACCCCTCCTCGTCGAGCTGTAGTTTGCGTGCGCCCCCTCCTTGTCGAGTCGAAGTCCACACGCCCCATCCTTGTCGAGCCGAAGCACCCCTAGCTTGGACGAACATGTGAGCCCCCTAGTCCAACGTGTCCGCATACTGAACCAACCGGCTCCTCTTCGGATGGGACTCCACACCAGTAACCTACCCTAGTCCGGCTGAAACACTTGTGCACAGCCCTTATAGGTTTGGCCGAGACCCCCACACCCTCCCTTGCTCAACTAAGTTTCCAGCGGCTTCCCTTATCATTTTTCCGGCGTTGCGCAACCCTCGACACCCTCCAGCGACCCCCGGACGGACTTCTGCACCCACTCCACAGGTGCGTTTCACCTTGTTTTGTTGTTTCCCCCATTTGATAATTTTTTTGGTTAGGGTTTCACATTGGTTGGGGTCCAATTTTGATGTTTTTGGTTCAGTCTACTATTTTAGGGTTCAATTTGTTATCTGCGTTGTGTGTTTGTGGTGAAATTGGGGTTGCACACCATTTTTTCAAAGATTGTGACACACCAGTAGGTGATTCCACACTCAATTATTATCTGGCGATCATTTGCGTGTTGGTTTAATTTTTCAGCACCTTGCTAATTAGTTTCCATGCTGAAAATTTAGTTTTGATTACATTTTAAATGTGCATCTAATTTTCTAGAAGTATATTTATGTGATTCTAGTCCATTTTTATTTTGAAAACTCATTTTGGCCTATTTATTATTGTTTGTAAACTGTGCATTGTGTGAGTGAGGAAGTGAGGATGACGCGGTTTATGTTTTGGCATGTGTCAAAATATGTTTTATTCTAAAAAGGGGGTTTGAATGACTTTTTTCCCTTTAAAAGTTTTTGCGACATGTTTGAAAACTGTTTAATAATTTTTTAGTGGTTTTCTTAATTATAAATGTGATTTCGTTAAGTTATGTATCTAGTTTAATTTAAAGCGTATGCAGTGTAGTTTATGTTTTAAAAAGTTTTGGTGTGAATGTGGTTTTCAAAGAGGATATCAGTGTTCAGGTGACATGTTATTGTGTATAAACACCTCGTTTGGCTCTAAGTGCTAATGTGACATGTTATGTGAACTTTGATCTTTAGGTGAGCACAAGGAGGGAAGCATGGGGTATTATGTGGGGGGACTAGGACTAGTGAGCTAGTGTTCTGGAGATGACTTGGTCCGGTTTCACTAGTAGGATTGATGTTTGCAATAGTAACTAAACATATGATGATTGAGGGTCGTGGCCTTCTAATCCACGTTTTCTAAGGTTTGTGGCCTTCTAAGCCCCGTTAAATGAGGGTCCTAGCATTCTAAGCCACGTTTCACCGAGACAAGATGTTCTAGTGTCCCACCTGTTTCTAGTACCCATAGGGCCTTTCCCATCCTTTGGTGGTACCAGTCACTTTGTTCACATAGATGATACATAGTATGCCACATAAACGATTTTAAACTGCTTTTCTTTAAGGTTTTTTTTGGAAAACTGTTTTCACTATCGTTGTTAAGTTTTTCTTACTTTCTTTTATTTATCATTGCAAATGTAATTGTCTTTTAATGCTTGTGAGTGGAATATTTTCTTGGTGACATCCTACTGGGCGATTTCTCACACCCTAATTACACCCTTGGGTGTAAGTAGATTTGTTTACGTCTGATACAGGTAAGGGTGAAACATTTGGAAGTGGTGGTTCAGGTTGTTAGCTGGCCTCTTGACATGGAATTGTGGTGGCGGCTTGAGGATGGTGTCTTCTCGTCGATATTTGGGTGAGCTTTTGGTCACCATAATTTTAGTATTGTTTGGGATTTGGTTTTTTTTTCTATGTGACTCAAAATTCTAGTTTTGGTTAAAGAATTATTTGGCTGCAACTCTTACTTTTGGTTGAGTTTATTTTTTTGATTTATTTATATCTGTTTTTTCAGTTAAAATTGTTCCCAAATTTTATTTTGATACTTGGGCACTTGTGCCAGCCCGTGGGGATCAGGAATGCCCTTCGAGCCTTGTCGTGGGCCGGTTTGGGCATCGGTTCAGATGGCGACCCAACTTGGTTCGTGACATTAGGTATGGATTATTGAATGATGTGGAGGTGGAAGTTCTCTAGGAAAAATAAAAAATTATTTTATATATTTTCATTGGATCAAATTTTATATTTCTAAGAGGGTCACATGGAAACACATGGAATTTTGTAGTGGTTCCATTCTATGAAAGATTTTGTTTATATATTTTGGGTTATCTAGTATTGAAATATAATGTGTTGAATAAAAAGACCCCATGATATGATTATATTTTACAATAAAGGAAACATCAACCCATAATATAATGGGTTGTGTTTCACCATTAAGATCTAAATATAGAGGAAATCATGGATGTTCTGTGAATCATTTTCATCAAATAACAATTAGTTTCTATGATTTTTTAACTCTCTAATCAGGTTATTCAGTGTTTAGTATTACTCACACAACTACATAACCATAGATCAAGGTAGTTTTAATATAACAGTAGGACCATGTTTTTTTAAACCATTGTGTTATTTTATGGAGAGGGTAATGATTATAATTCTATATTGTATCCCACTCTTTATTTTACCAGAATGCAGTTCTTTGAAGCACATCTTTCACATTAAATCATGTTTTTCTATAAAATTAAGTTCCCCATAGATTATTATTTGATAGAGTGGTGATCATGAGGTATTTCATAAAAACTTTAGGTGATATGGTCACTACATCTCACCTTCCTCTATTAACATAACTTTTACTAATTTCAGTTATTTTTGGATTTTGAGTTGAAATTACAATTGATAATGGTGTAATCACTTAAATATAATCTATTGTTAGTATTATATCCTCTAATGATTATAGAAATTATTTTATTAAAATTTTTTAAATTTATTTGATACTTCGTTATTCAATTTGGACTTTTTATTATGGTATTTTGGGGAAATTGGATTCAATAAAAAATATATCACACCAACCAGCCATTTTTTAAAACTATAGAAATATAGGTTAATTATATTTAAGATAAGGCCCTTATATTTTATAGATTGTAATGGTTAGTTTCCCACCAAACTAATCATGAATTACTTTTTACCATATATGGTGACTAGAAATGGGTCCCCTATGGTAGTATCAATTATATAACAGGCTTCGTGATTGTGTTTAAATAACTATAATAATGGTTATCTAGAAAAAACATATTGATTTATTTTTATTAATTTAGAGCATGTGTTATCATTTGAGAATTTGTGTAAGATATTTCTTTGGCCAATGGTGTTAAAAACTTGTCTCCGGTGTTCCCCTCCCCATTAGAGATTACATGTGAAGAATGAAATTATGAGCCTATAGGTGGAATCAAAGATGAACCATCGAAAGATATGATGGGAAATATAATATTGACCTAACCATGACCTTACCAAAGACCCATATGAGGTAATAGCATGTTCGTAGAAAAAACATGTTTGTCATTTGATTATGGTATTTATATATGATTTTAGCAGTTGTGGATTATCTAGATAGTTTTTTATCATACATTATATTCCAAGACCTATGAACATATGGGATATTTTTAATTGATTCAATGGTTCCCTATGATTAGTTAGTTATCTAGTTCCAATGAGTACTTATGGGATGAAATGAGGTAGAGATTGCAAGTAGTTATTTTTTCCGTTATGGTTGGGACACTATTTATTATCCATTATTAAATTCATAATGTATTAATATTTTTGTTGTAGTGATCGATGGATAGTGAGATGACTAGTGATTCGAGTTGTAATTTCATATGTTTTTCCAATATATATTGGTAGATCTTATAGTAATTACATATATTGAGATGACAGAAGTCTTACATATATCAGTAGGTCATGTTTCTAGGTGTTTTATTAATTACCAGACCATGGGTCCAGGCTTGATTTGGGATGTAATATGTTGGGTTTTTTTATTTCTATCTATCATCTATCTACAATGGTTCATTAATGAATTTCATGCGCATCTCATGTAATGTTTCAAGTTCGAGGAGTTGAATTGAGAACTATTTTCATGTCTATAAAGAATTAAAACCATTTTCATTGGATCATAGTTATAATCAATGTATTGAGGGAATAATGGAAATCATATTGAATGATTAGACTAAAGACCTACACATATTCATTTTTTGGGTTCAAAATAATAATTCTAGACATTATTTTCTCATATCATTCGATGGTTTTATCTTATATATGGATATATCCTTGAGGATAAGAAATGATGTGGAGCCTCAGGTTTCAATAGGGATTGAGCATTTGAGTTGGTCAGGAGGCCATTTTAAATTTACATTTTATTAGTTTTATTGTATTTTTTCAAGATAGTGTTCCTATTACTTATTAATATTAATTATTGATGATATTTATGTTATATTTATAATGATATGTTATAGAAAAGGGTAGATTTTAAACTTTTACTAATATGTTTTATTGACAGTGAGTCCCCACTTAGAACCCCTTTATATATGTATATATTTTCTGGATATTTTTGATAGATAGAGGTCATGGTTAATTGTTTTTTGATTCAACCATGACCCTTGTTATTTAAACTTTATTTTATTGTATCACCATGAATATTTAATCACCTCTTCACTAGTCGGCATCCCCTATCATATTGGAATCCATTAATGATTTCTTGTAATGTCACCTATACTGGAACCGTTCAGTATATCATTGTTCAAGAACAATAAAAATTGTATCAAGTCTTGTGATAGTTTTTATAGTGGTAGCGTGGTTTTGATAGTTTTAGTAAAATGTATTAAAAGGTTGTTATAAATTTAGAGGTAGATTTGGATTACACCTACCAAATATTCTAAAAATTGAAACCCAATTTACTATGTAATCATTGGTGTTCATGATTAGGAGATTTATTTTGCGTGAATTATTTGAATAAGAAGCCCAATTTAAAATGCATTGGACTTGAGATGAATCAAAGGTAATAACTATTATCTAGTGTTACTTTTCTTGCATCATGTTAGTGTAATTATTAGCTAAATATAATCACATCTAATGGTGGTGGTGTTTAACGTGATAAATTATCAGGAACTATAAATAATAGAATCAATATATAAATCTATTAAGGAATTTTTTGATTAAATTATAATGGGTGATTAGATTAATGTGGATCTATAGAGTTTATTTGAATAATTATATATTATTCTAATCAATATTGTGAAATGTTTTTTAATTATTTTAGATACTTATAATAATAATTTTTTAATTAAAACATATGTAGTTTCATAATGAATGAATAAAATAGTTTTTAATTTTTTTATTTTGGGAAAAATTAAAAAAATTATACTTTCTGAATGGATTTTTAACGAAATTATATTGTTAATTAAAATAAAATGACTGTCTAAATTAATTTTTTTTTATTTTGATGTAAACCATTGATTAAAATGTAGTTTTTAAAAATTATAGGTATTTTATTGTCTATTTTGTGTTTAAAATGGGTTTTAATGTAGTCTACTCATGGGATATACTGGTTGATGGGTTCTTAAATGTTCTGACAATGAATGGCCATGGGTTTTTTATTTTAATTCATCAGGATATGTGTGGATATTTTTTCAGATATCTGTAAATGTTATTTGAGATAGATGAATGTTTGGAAAAAGGATCACGTATTTCAGTTTCATTTTTCATGATTTCATGGATTTAAAATACATGATTACTAATTTAAATAGGGAATTACCTTTTTTGGGAACACTGTGAGGAATAATATACCATTATTAGTTATTTATTTTTTTGGTTTCTCTATAATTAATTTTATGGATTGATTAATGATTTTTTATAATTTATGGTAGATAAGGGTGGTACTGATAAATCTTTATGTTTGATGTTGTATTTGAATACAGTGCTCAAGGAATTAAGATTTTATATAAAAAATTATATATAACATTAGAGGTATAGTATTTATTATGAAAGGATTTTTTTGGAATTAGTGATCTAAAAATAATAATATTAATGAACAGTATATTCAAATATTTATGTTGTGTATCAATAGTGAATCTGGTGTTCAATTATTGAACATGTAAGGTAAAGGATGAATTGATAACTGATATGTTAAAATTTATCATTAAATTACCTTTGTGACATATAAATGTTGAGATGAAAAATGGTGGGTTTTTTTAATGACCCATGAATTTTAATTCGTTCAATTAGAGGATGGGTTGATTGCCTATCGTTTTAGTGGATGGGTGATGTTTAATATTGGGCATTGGTAAAATAGTTTATGTTTAAATAATGTTTTTTAATAATTTTATATTTTTTTGGGGAGGTTGTTTTGTGGTAAAATTCCTAAAGTGAGTTCTCAATTGATGGAGGATTCAATTTTATAGAAAAATAATAATCATGGTGTAACATGGGGCAATGTGACATGGTGATGTAATTTGTGATATTTTTGTGTCTGTTTGAAGTGGTCGCCCCCAATATAAGGTGATTCCAGAGGAGATGATTGAGTAACAATAAATTTTATTATTACGGTAATTATTGGTCCACTTTCCATATTAACAATAGAGACATTGATCAATGATTGGTCCAATTTTAAAAATTATTCCTTTACAATTAATCATCTTAAACATATTATGACACACAATCAAATTATTTATATATCTCAATATCACTTCATATGATGAAATAATTAGAGGGGGCATAAAAACTATATTTAAAAGGTTCAACACAAATACCAACACCTTACCACGTTGAGTAGAATATCTATCATGGATTTTATATTTTTTTCTTATCAATGATTATAGTGGATAAAATATTAACTGGTTAAAATCTCTAGTTTTTTATCCTCAATTTGATTCTGGATTTACACCCTTGTAATCAAAACATCGGCCTTTGTTGGATATAACCACAATATTATTTCTTTATCCTTATTTTAGGCATGTTACACACCCATTTCATGAGCCTCTTTAGTAACTAGTTAGATTCAAAATTTACAAGAACATATTATTCTCATTGCTATTGATCTATAAAAAGAAATATCATTGTATACTCCTTGTTTTTTATAAAACAATTAAAATAATTCGTCATCCATTGATATAAAGGATCCATTTTTCTCATATAAATCTCTTCATCATCAACTACTTCTCTGAATAATCAGGTCAGTCTTGAAAAAAATCACTCAATATTTAAAATTATCTTTTTTGAATAATTAGGGAAAATATTTTTCTCATATATAATTATTCTAGATTGTTTTTGTTCAGATTATGATAAAAATGAATGATAATATATTACTAAATAAAATGATAAATAAATAATTATTATTTATCTATAAGGAATTCTTGACATCAACTATATGTGTGGAATGCATACAAACAACTTATTGTAAATTATTTTATCCAATATATTTCATGTATAATAATTTCAATATTCCTATTTAAATTTTCAACTTGTTAACTACTACTCAATATTGAGCATACAATAGCACTTGTTCTATTCTACTCCCATAATAGTATGATCATACGAAAAATCAACTACCTTTTTGTAAAAAAGTTAATCATTTTCTTTATATAGAATCAATTATTTTTTACATAGTACATTATGCATACCATCATGATTCTTGAGGTGTGACACTAGTAGACCAATGTATATCAACACATTAGAAAACACACTATATATCATCACACTGTGTTCCCAAGATCTTTAACTTTTCATATAAACTCCTTGTGAATGAACAAGTGGATGCTTCTCCTTCCTCACAAAATCTAGGCATGTCTCACAGATACTTATTCCTCCTTCACATGATATGTATAGTCGGTGGTTCTCTCATTCAATTTAATTTATCAAAAATACTTCCTTATGAATCCGATGAATGGATTATGTGATAACTCTTCTTTTCATGGATATTTCACTCTCATAAAATATTATGAATAGCATACACCAGTTCACAATGAAAAATATTGGTTTTTATTTTTTCATTTTCTGACCAATTATCCCCAAAAAAAAATTTCTCATGAAAGTATTCTCAATGAACATGATATCTCAATGAATATTCCAACCCTCAGTATCTTTATGATCTACTATGGGTACACAATTGGAGTGATAATTGAACATGATATGTTCATTTTTTATATAACCATGTAATAAAATAATCATATGAAATAGTGAAATACCTTCTCAGATAAATATCCAAAATACATAGATAGGTTCATGATTAGTTACATGTTATTATAGTGTCTTTAATTTCTATAGATAAACATCTATAACATTGTCAACAATGAACTATAGTTTTCGTGCCTACATGAAATTAACTATTTAGATGAAAATACTAATTAAATCACCTCATAAAATTGTCTATGTGATTCTATATTAGAAAAATATACATAAAAATACTCACTAAATTATTTATATAAATATTTATTTTACCTATAAATGTGATGATTTGAATCGATCTTCTCCATTCGGCTATACGGTCGGATTATGTAAACGGTTACATATAAACCAGACAAATAGAAAATTTCCATGTTCATGTATTATGAAAATTGATATGGGAATTCTTACTTAAATATAAGATTATCCATATGATTATTCTTATTCTAATGGAATAACCAAAAACCACAAATAATCCAGGATGTATTCATAATTTGGAGTAGAAAAATAAAAAAATTCATACATAAAAAACATCACATCAACTAGGATTTTAGGGAGGTACTACTAGACCTACATGAAATGCTTCATAAATTCATTCATTTAAATGAAACCACAAGATAATATCAATTAAATCACACTTGATAATTTTTCATGAACTCATCACTATAAAATTCATTTCATTGTTCTTTTATGAATCATTCATGTCAGTTGTGTGTGTGTGTGGATTATAGATATTCCATGACTCGTGTATAGATAATGTAGTCAACCATTTTATCTTTTATAACTATATTTTTAATATTATAAACTAAAAACCATATCCAATATCTCATGTAATTGGGTAATCCAATTTTCCTTCATTTCTAATATATAAATTTAAAAATAATCGTACCAAAAATATCATAACTTCTTCAGGTAGTCAAATCAATTTTTCATTATATTAAAAACAATTCCTAATTTTCAACATGATTTAAAAAATGTATCCAAAATATTGACAAATCTTAAGGAACATTTGATTAGTTCATCAATCAACACATTTCAATGGTTATTTTCTCAACACTAACAATAAATTCCATCAAGTGAAACCAGAAATATTATCCAAGAATCACAACTTCATCATAGAAAAATAAACATATATTGACACTTATTTAATGTAAAATTAAATACAAATGTAATAAAAATATTCCTTTTGTATTTTGAAGAAAATTACCCCTTCCAATCATAAATGTCAATATGTGTGTTTCCAAAAAAATTAGCCCTTTTTGAAAACAAAATTAAAAGGGTATGTGTGGTATTCGTATCCCATATTTCTTCTCGAAAACCTCTTCAAATATTTTTGAATGAAGAACAAATATCACATGATACATGGAAAAGATCCTTTTTTTAATCAAATCTATGTCAATGTGGTCTTAAGCGGTATAGAAAACAAGACATATATTGTTGAAATATTGGGTTCCCTAGACCCAACTATTCAGTGTTTTTTATTACAATTTCGTGTATATTGTTACCTATACATGATGTCATCTTACCATTATAGTGTAGAGTTAACTATGTCCCGTATTGAAATGGTAATGTCCAAATATTAATTGTCGTATCGAAATGTTATAGCATATATGAGGCTATAATGAGAACCATTTTATACAATGACATTAATCTTAAATATATGGTTTATAGTCTAGATACATCTCACTAATTAAAAATAGTAGATGTATGACTCTCAGGTGTTGGGGGTTCATAAGCATTGTGACTTCTTCTCATGAAGTTCGCAGTAGGTGATCTCTAGTAGTGATATCATGAGGATTGAACCGCTAATATGAACACCACATGTTTCAGGTGTCATTGGATGTTCCTATCTATGATCATGTGTAATGGTCTCCTAAATTTATGTCATTACCAATGTATGTCATTTGATTGCGTACATTGATGAAAGATGAAAACCGTGGAAATGAAGTCATGGAGAGGTTGTTTTAGTGGGGTGCGTCGTTGGTGGCATGGCATTGATTGAATGCTCATGAAACGATTTGTGGCTTCCAGGTTATGGAAGAAATATATCTCAAGTCATGTTGATATGGATGACAGTACCTTTATAAAACCATGGCCATGGTAGTCAAGGGAAAATCTATCCAGTTACATCAACAAACAATAATTCAAGAAAAATGCAATGACACAAGATTGAATCCTACTTTATGTGATATTACAGACAAAAAGATTATATTATCCAATGTACATTTGTAGGTTAATTGTCACTGCTATGAAAATCCTTATCTCTTTAGGGGCCATGATGAGTTTCTAGATCCCACTCTTCGTCACTGAATATTATTCCCTACTATCGAGATAATGGCCTTGACGATCACACACAATAGCGTACTGAAGAATTTTTCCTATTTTGTTGAATAGGATATTTGGGCATGGTGGGCCCCACCACTATAGTATGGGATTTGTACAAGGAAAAACAATCAGCAATACAATAAATAAATTCATAATATTCATGTTTATAATAATGAGTATTGAATTTATTTATTAAATGTATTTACGAGTTTTAAGTAAATTCATGAAAAAATAATAATTTAAGAATATTAAATATATTCAAGGTTTAATTAATATTTATGGGAATGACAAGTCAAGTTTTAGATGCAATTATTATCATGTAATATATTTAATATATTACAAGTAAATGATAATAATATTTATGTGTAATGGCCCGGACCTCTCTGGCCCATTCCTTTGTCAAAAAGAGGGTCTTGAAGTGTTCTGGAGGGTAAAATGAACATTTCCCACACTTTTCAGAATTTTGAAACTACACATCGTGTAGTGTGAGTACACACCGTGTACCCCCTCGCCGGGTATACCCCATGTTAAAGGTCGTGTCCTTACCGTGTGAAATAATTGGGTACACGCCGTGTACCCCAAACTACACGCCGTGTGGTCCCTCCCCGCGTACGCATTACCCTCAAACAGTGTGTTCACCAGTCAATGGTCGTGTACCGTGTTGGATTCATGTCCTTGCCGTTTGAAATAAATGATTACACTCCGTGTAGTCCCTCCCCGCATACACGTTACCCTCAAACCGTGTGTTGACCAGTCAACGGCCGCGTACCACGTTGAAGGTCGTGTTGGAATCCGCGTGGTGGCCGCGTGAAATGGCCAAGTACACGCCATGTACCATAAAGTACATGTCGTGTACTTTTTTTTCATGCCTATAAAAGGAGGGGTCCCCTCCTCGTTTTCAACACACTACTCTCCTCCCCTTTCCTCTGAGCAGAGCTCTCCAAAGAGACTCAAAGAATCTTTTTCTTCCTTAACTTCTTCGTCCGAGCTCCGATTTACGATCCGTCAGCGGCCATATGATCGTAACGAAGAGGAGGAACTTATGAGCTTGGATCTGTTGTCCTTTCCTTCCCAGCTTCCACCCGAGGAAGTTTTTCTAGGATTTGATAGAAGTAACGGACGTCGACGGACATCTTCTAAAGTTGATCCTGGGGAGCGTTGCGATCAGAACCTGTTGAGGTAGGGATTTTACCTTCGTCTCTCTAAATTGTTCATCATGCGGGGTGATTTTACTCTTGTTTACGTGAAACACTTTTGAACCGGTTTAATGAAGATAATAACTGGCTTATATAATGGGGATGAGAAGTTGTGAATGCAGTTAATTTATTTTTATATCCTGTGATATTATGTTGTGAATTGAATAGTCTTATGCCTACTGAAAATCACGGTCGTTGGGGGCCTTTACTTGTGCAATTAAATGTTTCCATGTATTTCTAGACCGTTTTCGTGAATGGAACTTTGTTGAATGTGGAATTTGGATGATCATGTAAAGTTGGATGATTTAAAATCTGGAACCCGTGTGTGATCACCCCAGTTGAACAAAATGAAATAATGAACATGTGGGTGTTGGCTTGGATACGTGGCATGTGATGGGGGTGTTTTGTGGGTTGTTGTGGATTGGGTGAGCAATGGGGCTGCGGTTGGCTTGATTGTGGGTTGGTGTGAATACTGCGTTGGTGATGGGAAGTGGGGTTGCGATAAATGGTATTAAAGGGGTGATGATGTACGGTGTGGTTGTGGTTATGGTGGTTGGCAGCGGGGCTGTAGGTTTGGGTTTAATGTGAACGAACTATGGGTTGTAAATAATAAATAAAAATTGGAAGAGTTAATAAATGGTGGGGAATGGTAATGGAACGAGAATTTTAATCAATGGGTAGGTTGGTTATTAAGAAGAGACTTTTTGTGTTGCTTATGTTTTCCTAACTTGATTTGTGGATGACAGGGATATACTTTACGAACGATCGATGTGGTTGGTTGTGGATAGTTTCCCAGAAATTAAGGACCTAATAAACTGATTCTGTTGAAACATGAAAACCTAAATGGGGTTGGGGTTGTTTGTTATATGCAGGCTTCATAGTAGCAGTGCCGAGGCACATGCTCAGTTCTTATATTAGAAGCCATAGGTTGGGATGAGTGTTTGGTATATATATATATATATATATATATATTTGTATCTTTGTGTTTTATTGCACCCCACCCATGTTGAGAACTTAGTGACAAACACTTCCATTTCATGGGAGAGGGTGTTTTCCCCTTAGTTACTAGCTCCTTCCTGCTTCTTCTTCCCTAGGCTATGATGGGTTGAGGCGACCTTACACCCAAGACTCTTCGGGTGGGTTTCGATTGGGGTGGTTTAGCCCAAGACTCTTCGGGCAGGTTTTACTATTTCCTAAGAACCTTCGGGATGAGGCTCAGGTGTGTGTGGGCGGGATATGTGGTTGTGAGGCCCAGGTGTGTGCGGGCGGGATACGTGGTTGTGAGGCCCAGGTGTGTGGGGGCGGGATACGTGGTTGTGAGGCCCAGGTGTGTGCGGGCGGGATACGTGGTTGTGAGGCCCAGGTGTGTGCGGGCGGGAAGAGTGTGGTAGCGTCAGTACGTTCGCCGTTAGGAAGAGCAGCTAGCTAGTGGTGGAAAATGGTGCGGGGTACCCAATACTCTTGTTCTTATATACTACTACCTGTTGTGATTGTGTTTTTGGTGTGTGTGGCTGGTGAGGTTGGGTGGATATAATTCCTTGCTAGGTTTCTTCTGTTGTTCTCACGGGACATTAGGATGTCTCCCCACTTGTGCACGAGAGCTTTCGGTTTCCCAACTGAGTATACTTGTATGCTCACCCTACGTTTACTTTCCGGTTTCCAGGAGGACTACCAGGGCCGTGCGGGACCCTACTAGTCGGGACAGTTGGAGTTGTTGCAGTTTGTTGTACTTGTTTCTTTTGGTATTGTACTTTTGAGATTTCTTGTACTTGTACCTTGTTTCAGAACTATTTAAACATGGATGTGGGATTGGTTTGGGTTTATTTCTATAAACTTGTTCTTTTCCTTTTTGGTGGTTGACTTGTCCTATTTCCCAATCTTAAATAACAAAAAAGGGTAATGCCTCCCATATTTGTGAAAACTCATACCCTTGGTGCTAGTCGTCACCCCGGGGCCTACTGGAGGCGGGACTCGGGGGTCATTATCTCCCTTTCACCATTGCCAGCGCAGGAGGGGCATCTTTGGTGGGAGGGGGTCGTGACAGAATGGTATCAGAGGTGATGGTTGAGAGATATGATGGAGTCTGTAGTTAGGCACAGTGAGGATTGCATGGGATGGTAGGGCAACAGTGTTGGTTAATCTTTGTGTGTGACATAAGCCAGGGAAGACCGGCTAGGACACAGGATTTTAGGGCCCCCCGTTATCCGATGCAAGGACTCTGATCCTACCGAACAACCAAGTGAGACTACATTGATTGTAGGGTAGAGACCCTAGGGAAGGTACATGCATCATCATGATTTTGTTTTATTTGATTTTGGGCGTTTTGGGAAAGAAATTGAATAAAATGAAACCCTGGAAAATTTCCTTACTACTTGGGCTTAGGCGATCTTTGTTTACCGTACAGTTATGGCACCTGGACGTCGTCCCCGGGTGACTCAGACGGCCGAGGCCCAGCAGATCCAGGCGGTCTATCAGTTGAGGATTGACCGAGAGGAGGAAGATAGCCAGTGGCAGAAGACTCTCCATTCTTTCCAGTGGCATAACCTCAAGAAGTACGAGGGTAGTACTTCGGATACGGAGACGGAGGGGTGGCTTGAGGAGCTAGGGATCACTTTTACCTTGATCCGTGCTCCGAGGGAGTAATGGGTCCCCCTAGCAGTCAGTCAGCTGAGAGGTGTGGCGCGACAGTGGTGGACGCTCTACCTCGGAGATAGGATAGAGGAAGAGGTTCCGTAGGCTGACTTTGAGAAAGAATTACGAGAGGAATTCCTTTCTTCCATGATCAAGGCGGAGAAGCGGCAGGAGTTACTCTCCCTTCAGCAGGGGATTATGTCAGTACGAGTGTTGGGGATCAAGTTCAAGGATCTTCTGCGCTTTGCTCTGGATCTATTTCCAGATGAGGAGTCTCGGGCGAGACGTTTGGAGGAGGCACTTTTTCCTTCGCTTCAGTATGCTGTCACCCCCTTCACCCTTCCGATGTACTTGGTGGTACAGAAGAAGGCATAGGTTGTAGAGAGGATGCACTCGCTGGGAGTTGCACCACGTGAGAGGTTTCATCCAGGTTCGTCGAAGGGGAAGGCAGTCAGCAGAAGGTCTCCTACGATGGGACCTTCCAGGTTCAGGCCAGTGGGGAGCAGGCCCCAGCAGTTACAGTTCAGATCTTCGGGTTCTCGTCCCTTTTTCATGAGCCCAGGACCGAAGTGTTTTTCTTGTGGAGGTTTCGGGCACATTCAGAGTCGGTGCCTGACCCGAGCTCAGTACGGTGGAGGTGGGCAGGTTCAACGCCCACCTTAGCAGCACCAGTTTCCGGTGAGGCCCTTCCAGCAGCAGCAGGACCATGATCCTCTGAGGGTAGACTTTGCGGGAGGAGGCCAACCTCAGGGTGCTCCTTAGGGACCTCGACCAGGGCGTGGTCGGGGATGTGGACGACATCAGAGAGGCAGAGGAGCTAGGCATGGACAGTTTCACGCAGCAGAGTTGGCAGCTCCAGTAGGACCAGAGGTGGTATGAGGTACGATTTGTTTGTTCAACACTCTCGTTTCTGCTTTGTTCTATTCAGGAGCTTCGCACTCCTTTGTTGAACCTAGTCTAGCCCACTCTCTGGGACTAGAAGTAGAGAGACTTTCTGCACCACTGGTGCTGAGTACATCAGTTGGAAGCCATACCAGTGTATCTTGTGGTTTCCGAGGATGTGGGCTGACGTTGGGACTACATCGATCTAGTGGGGATCTTCTTCTGTTACATATGCAGCCATACGATGTCATCCTAGGAATCTACTGGTTGTTTTCTATTAGTTCCGTTATCGACTGCTTCCGGAGAAGAGTTGTGTTCTCCGACGTGGACGGCCAGCGTGTAGCTTTCGTTGGTGAGAGGAGCTATCAGGTGGGAAGCCGACGTGTGGAGCCTCTCCTTTCTTTGTTAGGCGGGTTATCAGTGGTTCCAGCTGATACATATATGATGGATGTCCCAGAGGTTGTTGGGGAGTTCCTCGATGCTTTTCCTGAGGAGGTTGTGACTCTACCCCCCGACATGATGTTGAGTTCGGGATAGACTTACAGCCTGGTGCCCGTTCGATTTCGATGGCCCCTTATCGTATGGCACCTTCGGAGTTGCGGGAGTTGCGGATTCAGATTGACGATCTGATGGATAAGGGTTTTGTTCGACCCAGTGTGTCGCCATGGGGTGCTCCAATTTTGTTCGTGAAGAAGGCAAATGGTGGTCTCATGTTATGAATAGACTACCGAAGGTTGAATCAGGTAACGGTCAAGAACCATTACCCCCTTCCAAGGATAGATGATCTGTTCGACCAACTGAGGGGAGCAGGTTGGTTTTCTAAGATTGATCTACTATCGGGATATCATCAGCTGAGGGTGAAGGACAGTGACATCTCGAAGACGGATTTCAGGTGCAGGTATGGGCACTTCGAGTTTGTAGTGATGCCGTTTGGAGTTACAAATGCACCAGCTGTGTTCATGGGACTTATGAACTTTTTCTTCTGAGAGTTTCCGGACCGGTTCGTCGTTGTGTTTATCGATGAAATCCTGATCTACTCAAGATCAGAGGAGAAGCACGTTGAGCATCTCAGGGCAGTCTTGGAAGTCCTTCGACACCACCAGCTTTATGGGAAATTGTCAAAGTGTAAGTTCTTGACACAAAAAGTGCACTTCCTTGGGCACATGGTGTCTCAGCATGGAGTGTCAGTGGACCCGTCGAAGGTGGAGGAAGCTGTTTCTTGGGCAGCACCCAAGAGCGTGGCAGAATTTTGTAGTTTCTTGGGGTTAGTAGGTTACTATCGGAGGTTCGTTTCAGACTTCTCTCGAGTTGCTGCTCCATTGAAAGCTTTGACTAGGAATAACCAAGTCTTCCTATGGAGAGAGCAGTGCCATAAGTCTTTAGACTACCTGAAGGAGAAGTTGGTTAGTACTCCCATACTCTGGTTGCCAGAGTAAGGGTTGTTGTATGATGTGTTTTGTGATTCTTCTGTCCTTGGTCTGGGGTGCGTACTGATGCAGAAGAAGGGTGTGATCTATTATGGGTCTAGGCAGTTGCGCCCTCACAAGTGTAACTATGCCACCCATGACCTGGATCTTGCAGCAGTAGTGTTTGCACTGAAGTTGTGGCGACATTACCTCTTTGGGGAGCGCTTTGTGGTCTTCTCAGATCACAAGATCCTGCATTATATCTTCTCTCAGCGTGACCTGAACTTACGGCAGTGGAGATGGGTCGAGTTCCTCCAAGACTATGACTTCGAGATCTCTTACACTGAAGGTAAGGGAAATGTTGTGGCTGATTCCCTGAGCAGGAAGTCACATAAGGAAGTGGTTCGGGAATCCGCTGATGCTTGGAAAGCGATGGGAGAGTTGGCCGCCTTGCACTTGGATGCACGGGTAGAAGGTGTTAGAGGTTGTTTGTTTCAGATGACAGTGCAGTCCTCCTTGTTGCAGCAGGTGGAAGAGTCTCAGTGGGGGGACTCCGAGGCGGAAGTAATCTGGGATTGTTTTGATCAGGGAAATGCTCAAGAGGGATGGTTAGAGGACAGCCGGCATCGGATTATTTTCCATGGAAGGTTGTTTGTTCCGGAGGCGATGCGTGAGGGAGTTCTCTGTGAGTTCCATAGCTCAGCCTTGGTGGTACATCCGAGAGTTTCAAAAATGTACCGAGCCCTGAGGGTACAACTTTGGTGGCCCAGGGTGAAACGGGCAGTGGCGGAGTTTGTGGCTAAGTGCCTTGTGTGTCAGCGGGCAAAGGCTGAACACCGTGTTCCCAGTGGTTTGTTGCATCCTTTAGATTTCCCCGAGTGGAAGTGGGATGACATCTCGATGGACTTCGTCACAGGACTACCCAGAGATCAGGGTGGTTATGATGCTATCTGGGTGGTGGTGGATCGTATGACGAAATCATCTCACTTCTTAGCAATTAAGGAGTTGGGCCCGGTGAGTACCTTAGCACAGAGGTACGTAGATGAGGTGGTGCGTTTTAATGGAGTTCCGAAGACTATCGTCTCAGACCGGGATAATCGTTTTACCTCACGAGTCTGGAGGTGGTTACAACATGCTTTTGGCACCCAGCTATGCCTTAGCACTGTTTTCCACCCCCAGGCCAATGGGAAGATAGAGCGGACTATCCAGACGTTGGAGGACATGTTGCGAGCATGCGTTCTGGATTTCTGAGGATCATGGGTACAACACTTGCCTTTAGTAGAGTTTGCCTACAACAACAGCTTCCACTCTACTATTGGCATGGCACCGTTTGAGGGTTTGTATGGAAGACCATGTCGTTCACCCATTTGTTGGGTAGAGGTTGGTGAGATGGGTGCTCTTGGGCCAGAGGTAGTGCAGAGCACCACAGAGAAAGTCTAGCTTATACGTGAGAGGATGAAAGCGGCTCAGGACTGACAAAAATCTTAAGCTGATCATCGGAGGAGGCCCTTGGAGTTCGAGGTGGGAGATCATGTGTTCTTGAAGGTTTCCCCTCGACGGGGGCAGAGGAGGTTTGGGAAAGGGAGAAAGCTCTCACCTAGGTTCATCATACCTTTTGAGGTGTTGAGGTGAGTTGGTGAGGTGGCATATCAGTTGGCCCTGCCACCTCAGTTGGAGAAAGTTCATAACGTCTTCCACGTCTCTCAGCTTCGTCGGTAATTACACGATGACTCTCACGTTACCGACTGGGGAGAGTTAGATATGGGAGATGACGCGACCTTCGAGGAACGACCAGTCAGAATCGAAGATCATAAAGAGAAGGTGCTCTGTGGATGAACCATTCCCTTGGTTCTTGTGTTGTGGAGGCATAGCGGCCTCGAGGAGAGAACTTGGGAGCAGGAGTCCCAGATGCACGCTCAGTACCCGGAGTTGTTTTGACTTGTGTTTTGCCTTGTCCTTCTGGGATTTGTTTTTGTACTCTTTACCTTTGATATATGGAATGCTTGGCTTGTCGGTTATGAGACCTTTTGTTTCCTTGTTCTCTGGAAGTGTGTAACATGTCCGGGCATGTGGGGAAGGGAAAAACCTGATCCTTAATCGAGACACATTAATGCGGATGCGATTGAACCCGTGTAGGCGAGTCAGTGCCGCCTAAAGCGGATAATATTTTAACATAGGAAAAGGAATTTCCCCAAACCACGTGTTCGGGCAGTGTGTGGGTTGTGCGGTGTTGGGGGCAGTGTGAGTTGAAAAATCCTAATGTATGGAAGTGGGAAGACCAGATTCTTAATCGAGACACATTAATGAGGATGCGATTAAACCTGTGCAGGTGAGTCAGTGCCTCCTAAAGCGGATAATATCTCAACATAGAAGAAGGAATTCCTAACACCTATAATTAGGGTTGATGGTTGGGTTCCTGTTATAATGAGGTCCCTAAGAGGTATCTTGTTGGGTTCCTCTGGGTTGGATTTTGAATTCTCGGGGACGAGAATTTTTTAATAGGTATCTGATGTAATGGCCCGGACCTCTCCGGCCCATTCCTTTTTCAAAAAGAGGGTCTTGAAGTGTTCTGGAGGGTAAAATGAACATTTTCCACACTTTTCAGAATTTTGAAACTACACGCCGTGCAGTGTGAGTACACGCCGTGTACCCCCTCGCCGGGTATACCCCATGTTGAAGGTCGTGTCCTTACCGTGTGAAATAATTGGGTACACGCCGTGTACCCCAAACTACACGCCGTGTAGTCCCTCCTCGCGTACGTGTTACCCTCAAACCATGTGTTGACCAGTCAACGGTCGTGTGCCGTGTTGGAGTCGTGTCCTTGTCGTGTGAAATAAATGAGTACACGCCATGTAGCCAATACTACACGTTGTGTAGTCCCTCCCCGCGTACGCGTTACCCTCAAACCGTGTGTTGACCAGTCAATGATCGCGTACCGCGTTGAAGTCCGTGTAGGAAGCCGCATGGTTGCCGCGTGAAATGGCCAAGTACACGCCGTGTACCATAAAGTACACGTCGTGTACCATAAAGTACACACCGTGTACTTTTGTTTTTCACTCCTATAAATGGAGGGGTCCCCTCCTCCTTTTCAACACACCCCTCTCCTCCCCTTTCCTCTGAGCAGAGCTCTCCCAAGAGGCTCGAATGCTCTTTTTCTTCCATAACTTCTTCGTCTGAGCTCCGATTTACGATCCGCCAGTGGCCACGGGATCATAATGACGAGGCAGAACTTCTGAGCTTGGATCTGTTGTCCTTTCCTTCCCAGCTTCCACCCAAGGAGGTTTTTCTGGGATTTGACAGAAGTGATGGACGCCGACGGACATCTTCTAAAGTTGATCCGGGGGAGCGTTGTGATCCGAACCTGTTGAGGTAGGGATTTTAACTTCGTCTCTCTAAATTGTGCATCATGCGGGGTGGGTTTCCTCTTGTTTACGTGAAACACTTTTGAACCGGTTTAATGAAGAGAATAACTGGATTATATAACAGGGATGAGAATTTGTGAATGCAGTTAGTTTATTTTTATATCCAGTGATATTATGTTGTGAATTGAATAGGCTTATGCCTACTGAAAATCACGGTTGTTGGGGGCCTTTGATTGCGCAATTAAATGTTGCCCTATCTTTCTAGACCGTTTTTGTGAATGGAACTTTGTTGAATGTGGAATTTGGATGATCACGTAAAGTAGTCTGATTTAAAATCTGGAACCCTTGTGTGATCACCCCGGTTGAACAAAATGAAATAATGAACATGTGGGTGTTGACTTGGATACGTGACATGTGATGGAGGTGTTTTATGGGTTGTTGTGGATCGGGTGAGCAGCGGGGCTGCGGTTGGCTTGGTTGTGGGTTGATGTGAATACTACGTTGGTGATGGGCAGCGGGGCTGCGATAAATGGTATTAAAGGGGTGATGATGTATGGTGTGGTTGTGGTTATGGTGGTTGGCAGCGGGGCTGCAGGGTTGGGTTGAATGTGAACGAACTATGGGTTGTAAATAATAAATAAAAAGTGGAAGAGTTAATAAATGGTGGGGAATGGTAATGGAACGAGAATGTTAATAAATGGGTTGGTTGGTTATTAAGAAGAGACTTATTGTGTTGCTTGTGGTTTCCTAACTTGATTTGTGGATGACAGGGATATGCTTTACGAACGATCGATGTGGTTGGTTGTGGATAGTTACCCAGTAGTTAAGGAACTAATAAACTGATTCTGTTGAAACATGAAAACCTAAATGGGGTTGGGGTTGTTTGTTATATGCATGCTTCGTAGTAGCGGTGTCGAGGCACGTGCTCAGTTCTTGGATTATAAGCCATACGTTGGGTTGAGTGTTTGGTATATATATATATATATATATCTGTATCTTTGTGTTTTATCGCACCCCACCCATGTTGAGCACTTAGTGCCGAACACTCCCATTTCACGGGAGAGGGTGTTTTCCCCTTAGTTACTAGCTCCTTCCTGCTCCTTCTTCCCTAGGTTGTGATGGGTTGAGGTGACCTTACACCCAAGACTCTTCGGGTAGGTTTCGATTGGGGTGGTTTAGCCCAAGACTCTTCGGACATGTTTTACTATTTCCCAAAAACCTTTGGGATGAGGTCCAGGTGTGTACGGGCGGGATACGTGGTTGTGAGGCCCAGGTGTGTGCGGACGGGAAGAGTGTGGTAGCGTCAGGACGTTCGTCGTTAGGAAGAGCAGCTAGCTAGTAGGGGAAAATGGTGCGGGGTACCCAATACTCTTGTTCTTATATACTACTACCTGTTGTGATTGTGTTTTTGGTGAGTGTGGCTGGTGAGGTTGGGTGGATAGAATTCCTTGCTAGGTTTCTTCTGTTGTTCTCACGGGACATTAGGATGTCTCCCCACTTGTGCACGAGAGTCTTAGGTTTCCCTACTGAGTATACTTGTATGCTCACCCTACGTTTACTTTCAGGTTTCCAGGAGGACTATCAGGTTCGTACGGGACCCTACTAGTCGGGACAGATGGAGTTGCTGCAGTTTGTTGTACTTGTTTCTTTTGGTATTGTACTTTTGAGCTTTCTTGTACTTGTACCTTGTTTCAGAACTATTTAAACATGCATGTGGGATTGGTTTGAGTTTATTTCTATACACTTGTTCTTTTCCTTTTTGGTGGTTGACTTGTCCTATTTCCCGATCTTAAATAACAAAAAAGGGTAATGCCTCCCATATTTGTGAAAACTCATACCATTGGTGCTAGTCGCCACCTCAGGACCTACTGGAGGCGGGACTCAGGGGTCATTATCTCCCTTTCACAATTGCCAGCTCAGGAGGGGCATCTTTGGTGGGAGGGGGTCGTGACATTATGACTCAGATTATAGTCATAATATGCCGTTAATAGTGGATTGATTTTTTGGGGGTCGGGTTGGTATTGCTGGGTAATTAAAAGACAATATAAATATTAGAGGACAGGAGATTGACAAACACTATTAATGGAGCTTCTCTCTCCTCTCCTCTATCCAATGATCTAGAGAGAGAGGCTCTGGATTCAAAGAGCTCGGATTGAGCACTCTCTCATGTATCACTAGTGAAGTGATGTGGTGATCGTTTGATCATCAAAGGCATGGTCACAATTCTATGCTAGCACCCAGATTACGATGAACGGTGCACCTACAGATTCCTTGAAGCATGTGTGGACGATCTAAAGGAATTAAATTTCGGATTCTTCAAATAAAAATCTCCAATAACGATCAAACATCGTGCGGGGCTTCGAATTAAATTTTTTTTTATATAGTTTATTTTTTGTGCTTAAAATCCTTCATGAGTGGTCATCAACTAAGACCGGACTTCTATTCACCAACATCGACAAGTTAACATCGATTGTCGATGGAAATTTTTAAAACCCACCTATTTGGGGCTTTTGCAAATGCCTGGTTCCAACAAGGGGTACTAGAGGGAAGCATGCTGGTTGTAATCCTAGTATAAATTAAATTTACATTAAATTTAATGAAAGGCGTCGATACGGTTTGAACGCCATAGGCAGAATCTGATTTGGACATTGGAGGACCAGTCTATGGTCATCTATAGTTTTGAATTTGGATTCAAAACTGAATTTTAGTGATGTTTTTTATTTCAATTGGAAATTTCGTGGTCAAAATAATAATCACAAAACTATTTAGCATTGATATTATTTTCAAAAAATAATGGTTTTATTATTACAATAATAAAATCATTTAATTTTATTATAATAATAATATTAATTTTATTTTGATAATAATATTAATTACATATTAATAATATTATTATTAAAATAATAATATTATCTTTCTAAAACCTATACAATAGGCTTGATAATAACAAACAAAAAAGGTAAAGGGGAAAGAGATGGTATCAAGTATTGATTGATAAAAAACGGGGAGTGGTGGTGGTAGACCAGCAATGTAGGACTCCCATGTATATAAAAAAATAAAAGAAAATAAATAAATTATGGGTGGGGTGGACTTGCAAAATAAAGTCTAAAAAAACAGTTGTTTTCTACTTTCTCGCAGAACAGGTGCACCAGGCCATCGGTTCTCCTCCATGCTTCCTCAGGCATCCCATCTAGGGCGCACACCACCACCACACTCTGCCCCTTGAAATGACTCCCTCTGCGTATATGCGCCACACCCCGAGACCCCATTGCCTCCTGCACTGCACCCGTAGAACCGATGCGCACCAGGACCCGCAGTCGGCGCTGCCTCAGTCACCCCTCTGCTTGCCTCACCTTCTTCCCATGCGGAGTAGCACTGAATCTGGTAGCTAATAGCAACTGCGGCATCTGGCTACTTCATCCCGCTGAGGCATGCTGGCGTAGCCCGCGCCCACTGCTCCCACACACAGCCTCTCCACCAGGTGCACCCTGACCTTGCTATTCCCGAAGCAGGTGCCCTGGTTATGGATCCTCCCTTTGGGCGGCACCCCGCTCTGCTGCGGTGGGCCAGTACCGATACAACACTCCACTAGTAGCGACCTGAGACCACCTCTGACGCACTGCATAGGCCATGCCACCTCCCTCCTTTGCACACGCTGGACTAGTGGATAACTCCTCCCACCAGACTCCCACCCGCTTCCCTCCTTCACAGAGCCACCCTAGTGCAGCAGGTTTTCACCTCTGGTCTGGGTCCTCCCGCACCCTGCTGGAATGCCATGGGGCCACGCCGGACTGCCATCCGGCTAGGGCAAAGCAGTGGCCGCCACCTGCCTAGCGGCCTCCCATCATTGCACAAGCGCCTCGTCCGGCTCGGTAGCCAGACCACAAGAGGTACACTTTTGTGGGATCATTTAGGTCTGCACAGGATTGCCCCAAAACAGGCTCCCGCAGTTTGAAATAGCCCGAAAACAGGATTAGCCGGACCTGCCCATTCTAGAACATCACCGGGTCACGCCCCCAACCCGCACAAGCCCTGTCTAGTTTTCGGGGCCCATATATAATTTAATTTATCCAAAACTAATTTATATAATTAATTGGATTACATTTGAGAATTAAAATAATTAAATATTAATTTTTGGCTTAAATATTTAATGCGGAGTAATTAATTTAATTTTACTTTAATTAAATTAATTATTTTATTTTATTTTATTTTATTAAATTAAATTAATTAAATGGGACCAAACGTTATAAATATGGGATTAAAAATTAGAGTGAAATGTTTAATTCAATTAAAATGCTCGCGAGTTTATTTAATGCAAGTTTATTTTGTTTAATAATGCATTTAATTAATATACGCAAGTTTAATGCGTATGCTGATCATGAGTTGGAGACCGAACAACACATATCTTATGATGGTTTATTTATTTTATTTATTTATTTAATTATTTGACGGGATTTTGTAATAATTACCAAAATTAAATAAAATATCATTTGTGTGTCATCTCATGTGTCATTATATGTATTAGGTCTGGTGCGCCCATTCTCATAGTTTTAATTTTATTCCCTGAGACACCATTGCCAGTGTGCGAGAACAGTTGTATAATGATGAGACGAGGTATGATGCTTTTCTTCCAAGTAACGATGACATGCCAGATTGGGGTGGGATGCGTTGGATGAGAAAACAGTTCTATTCAAATTGCAAGCCACGTGACTAAAGGTACTTACCCCTAGGTTTTTGGTTGGTCTGTTATTCACTCAATAGATCATCCAATAGTACCGGATCACAATCATGTTTTTAATTTTATTTCTGCATGGCTTATTATTTTGTAAATGTGTTTTTATAGCACAATCAATGAGAATAATAATAAACTAGAATGAAAGATAAAATTAACATGTGACGCGATGAAATTTCTATTTCTGGCATGGTCACATGTGAGTTTGATCACATAGTACATGCTTATAAAAAAATAAAATGATTTCTTTCGTCACACTAAAAATAATAAAACCCTGAAATATATATTATGCCAAAATAGCCTTACGTCCATCAAATTTGGACAAAACCGACTATTTGAGGTGTCAGTCATGCCATAGCTGAGGGTGCCTCTTAATAACTAGATGTTTTATAAGAATTGTCGGTTGAATTAACTAAAATTACAGCAAATAAATATCCATATCTTTCTTGTTTTAATTTTAGAGGAAAGCATTGAGTAAATCAAGTTCAGATTTTAACAAGCAGGAGATTCACTCAACAGATCAAGGAGTCGCAAGTTAAAGTGGTCGGCAAGTGAAAATCCCACCTAGAACCCTCATAGTAGTGGTGTTTCCATAGATTGTAGACTAAGAGTGGTGGTTCTGAGATCCTTTCCACTAAAATACTCATGTGGTAGAGTATTTAAATTCTAGCACAAAGGGTTCCTAGAATACGATAAAATTGTGGGAGACATTAAATGAATTATGTAATTATTCAAAATGTCTAAAAAGGCAATCCAAATAAATGGTAGTAATCTTATAAAAATCATTTCTGTAGAAAATGGCAAGATATAACACATGTTTAAAAAATGAGATATTATATTGCACAATGTATATGTCCTCACTGACACGGGTATCTTGGAATAGTATATGCGCGTACACATAGTACTATGATATAGGAAACTCAGGGTGCTGATGTCCCCAATAATGTTAAATACCATATGAAGTGAGAGAGAAACTGCTTATAGGAGGCTAATATATGATTTATATGATCATTATATCATTATGCTTTCATCAACGTCTAGTGTCAGTTGCAGTCAATACACGAGGACGTGGATGATATAACATGAAGTCTCGTCTCCGAGATATTTGCAATGAGAAAGCAAAGCAATGATATAAATAAGGTGATGTTACACTGACATGTGTAATGTGAAATATTGATCATGGTATTTAAATGGATCCCTTTCTTATATCATTTTCACTCCCTTACTCAAATTTCGTTTAAAGTTTCAAAATGCACAAGTATTGGGGAAACACTCTAATACCAATTTTGGTAAGGTTTTCCAAGATAATATCAAACATAATATCATCATTAATTCTTATGGATAATAAATTGGATGACAAAGAGAAAAGGCCAAAATGCAAGTAATGCCAATGGAACATTCACAACATCTAAATTGAATGACGTATTAAGAAAGGTTATTTGCATTGACATATTATAGAATAAAAAAATGGAATTTTAAAAGAAATAAACTGATTTAAAGAATCAAGTGTCTGGTTCTACATCATTCATATACATCAATGTAATATTTCCATTTTACAAAATGGGTTTTTAATACTATATGATTTTTACATATGTGTATTTAAATACAATTACCATGTAAGTATAGAATCCTTATTAGAAGATAGGTGTATTGTCAAAGTGGCTGTGAAAGGGTGATATCTAGGCCAATGGTGAGATGTACAAAACATCATTAATTTCCAATTGAAATATTCGTGTTGAACTATTATTGAGTATAACCAAAAACAATAATCTCATGTGTCCTTGGATGCAAGGATCCAATCATTAATGTTACGTGATGAATGTTTTTTTGGTAAACTCAATCACTAGTTCAATAATACATGAATCACAAGCAAGGAGTGATGAATATAAATGTAAGACTGATACCCATTTGTGAAAAGATAATTCTTTGTCATGTAATACTAAAAGTGGACGTCATGAATATACCATGTATTTTATTTATGATAGACACATCTAAATACTTTTGGTATTATCGGCGTCTTTAGTTTGGACAAAGGAGCCTTAAGAAATGAAGGTATGTCACAATGATTTCAGAAATCGTTCAACAAGCGTGAACTATTCCATGTATAACCTAGAGGTATATATACTTCATAAGATTACTTTATGTAATTAAGGAATAATAAAGTGAATTATATGCATGGTTAAGAGATATGAGTTGCTTCAGGGTGGGATATCGAATAATATCTCAACAAATCATTCATCATCATGATAATTTAGCGTGGAGTAGTTACTAAATGCACATTACCTTATCGACATAATAAAATTGATGTTAATGAAGTGGATTTCTAATGAAGTCTTACATATCAACATTGATCATCAAACATGTAGCGAGGATCAATTCCTAAATGCATATGTTATACATCCAAATTTTGATGTAAGTAGTATCAATGTTACAACTTGCAAAAACTTCCATTATATTTCATGAAATGCTTTGCAACTAACGGCGATATCCCAAAACCATATGACAACTATAATAACTAAGGGATATCATTTGAGTCACAGTATGATGTAAATCCATTATGTCATAAGGACATGTGTTTGGATGCAAATAGTTTGTTCGGATACCAACACAATTTCATCAAGATAATCGTTTTTGTGCATCTAAGGTACTTATCCTAACGACTTCTTAGGATATTAGAAAAAATCCTATCATTGAAAAGATACAGTAAAGTTATTGACTATATTTCTATAAGAGGGTTCAAATATCCATTAGGGATAGTGGAAGCTATATTTTTTATTTTTTAGTCAATTCTCAAAATGCACAAATAGTTGGTATAAGAAATATTTCTACAAGCACATGTGGTAAAGATTAGATTTAAGAGTCACATACAGTTTAGGAAGGATAAAACAATGGTGATGGTTTTTATTCACCATGGTCGGTGATCTTTTATTCAATGTGAATAATATTTCCTACAAGTAAGTAGTATACAGAAATTTGCTAAAATTGACCAGACAAACTAAAATTCAATTAATGGATTCCATGTATCACCGTTCAAAGGGGATTATTATTTTGAATATTGCGGTGGGTATTCACGTGAGTTGATACATGGGTTGATCAAGTGCAGTACCAATAATGCAAGATTGTTTTGACCAATTTGTTATGCCTAAATCCATTAGAATTTTACTTATAATAAATAATATCAAGGATTATTTCATTTAGAATTGGATTTCATGACCACATGTTGTGGATGTTGTTTATATGACGCAACCAGAATGGGATGGTCACATCAGAAAATGCTAATAAAGGTTGCAAGTTACTGAAATACGGTTTAGGATTAAAGTAAGAAATGTGATTATAGAATATATATTTGCATCAAATGATTTCCATGTGTCTACCAGAGGATAGTGGGAGCACCAATGTTTTCCAAGAAGAATTATGTTTGAAAAAATATTGAAAACATACATTTTTCTCATAGTTAGTTATGACACAGATGAAATTTATTCTCCAGTGATTGACTTAATGTAGCAACCTATGTTCTAGGGAATAGTATCTACAAACGTAGATCTATTGGAATCTTGGTCCTAGTCAATCTTACATATAGTGACTTTGTATTGAAAAATAAATGTTGAAACAATTTAAGAGATGAATTTTTTCCTATGTCACATGGCATAATCTCTGTTTTTTGAAATATCTGTGACATTGGAAGAGATAAACATGGTGAGTTGCAATTCATATGTCAAAGCGATGGATCAATCATTCATTCCATAATATGTACAAAAACTGATATTTCTAATTTATATCATATAGTAGGTAAATATCAGTTATATCTAGGAGAACAGAAAGGGATGCAGTCAGAACAATCTATTTTCACTTCGGAAACTTCAAAAGATTTGTACTTGGTAAGTGGAGATGAAATGATACTTGTTTTTGGGGATACAAACTAGTCTCTTATAGATCAATGTGATCTACTATCGCAGTTAGGCTAAATATGATGAGTGAGTCAAGCTCAAATAAGCCACCGGTAGCCATAACCACAACGACCAAGTATGTTGCATCTTTTTAGGAAGCTAAGAAGTAGATAAATTTAATGATTTGTTCTAGTTTTTGGAATCACACCTAGTGAGAATAGTAATATAATAATTTAAATTATGATATTCTTAATAGCCATGATGTCATTTTAGGGCATTGGACAAAAGGGATATACTTGAGAATCCATCCCTTGATATGTTTTACACAAGGAGATGAGGTCGCTATAGATGAATAGCCACATGACGGAACTATAGAAGACCTAGCAGCTAAAGCTGTTATTCAGCAGAAACATGATGGTCATAGTGTGAGTAGCTAACATGTTTTGTTTGAAAGTTGGCTCTAGTGCATTTTGGAGCATTGAAATATTGGGTTCCGTAGACCCAACTATTCAGTGTTTTTTATTACCATATCATGTATACTGATAGTTATACAGGATGTCATCTTACCATTATAGTGTCTACTTTTCTGCATCCAGTATCGAAATGGGATTGCCCAAAGATTAATTGTTGTGTCAAATGGTTATAGAAGATCCCAGGCTATAATGAAAACCTCTATATACTATGATATTAATCTTAAATATATGTTCTTTGGTCTAGATACATATCATCGATTGGACATAGTAGACGTATGACTATTAGTTACTAGGGGCTCATAAGCACTGAGACTAATTCTCATAAAGTTCGTAAATGGTGATCTCTAGTAGTGAGATCATAAGGACAGTCCCTCCAATAGAAACACCACATATTTCAAGTGTCATTGGATGTTTCTATCTACGATTATGTGTAATGGTATCCTAACATGAAGTTAATACCAATGTTTGAAATTTTATTACATACTTTGATGCAAGACGAAAACCATGGCATGGATGTCATCGCGTGGTAGTTTGAGTTGGGTGTGTTGTTGGTGATATGACATTGGTTGAATGGTCAAGAAAGGATTCATTGATTCTAGGTTATGGTAGTAATATATCTCAGGCCATGTTGATATAGATGGAAGTAACATTATAAGACCATAGCTATGGCAGTCGAGGGTAAATCCATCCAGTTACATCAACAAATAATAAAGCAAGAAAAGGGCGATGACAGAAGAGTGTGTCCTACTTTATGAGATATTACAAACAAAGAGATTATATTACATAGTGTGAGTTTTTAGGTTGGTGTTGATGTTGTGACAATCCTTATATCTTCAGGGGACATGAGGGGTTTCTAGATCCCACTCTTGGTCTATGAATACTATTCACTATGATCGAGATAGGGGCCTAGATGGCCACACAATACATCGTATTCAAAAATCCGTCCTATTTAGTTGAATAAGATATTTGGACATGGTGGGACCCAACACCGGGGTCTAGGATTTTTCAAAGGAAAAAATCACCAATGGAATAAATAAATTAATATTATTCTTGGCTATAATAAAGAGTATTTAATTTATTTATTAAATGTATTTACATGTTTTACGTAAATACATGATAAAATATGAATTGATGAATATTAAATATATTAAAGGTTTAATTAATATTTATGGGAATGACGAGTCAAGTTTTGGACTCAATTATAATCATGTAATATATTTAATATATTACACGTAAATGATAATAATATTTATGACTCTGATAAGTAGTCATAATATGTTGTTAATAGTGCATTGATTATTCAGGGGCCGAGTTGGTATTTATGGATAATTAAAAGACACTATAAATATAAGATGAGAGGAGATTTACAAAAAAATATTAATGATTCTACTATCTCATTTCCTTTATTCAATGATCTAGAGAGTGATGCTCGAGATCCAAGGAGCTCATATCGATCAATCTCTTAGGCATCACTAGTGAAGCGATGTAGTGACTGATGGAGAATCGAAGGCATCATCACAATTCCATGATAGCACCTGGAATACAATGAATGACGCTCCCATGGATTCCTTGAAGAATGTGTGCAATATCTAGAGTAATTCATCTTCAGATTCTTCATGAAGTGATCGACAATGATGATCAGACATCATCCGCGGCTTTGGATTAAACCAGGTATTTTTACAAATTATTTTTTGTGCTTAAAATCGTTCACGCACGGTCCTAGGCTAAGACCAGGATTCTATTCACTGATGACGACAAGTTTACATCGATCATTAGTGGAAAACTTTTAAAACCCACATGTTTGGGGTTTCCAATGCTCAAACGGTTCCAACATATACAACTAATAATATTTAATCATTCCATTAAAATACCACACATTTGACACCATGATCAAAAAATATTATTCCTAAAATAGTTGATTTGTACATATATATTATATTAAAGGTAATACATATCATGAACACATCTAAAAACCGTAGATATATTTCATGTTCATGTTTTATAAATCCCCCCTTTTCACATGATTTGAGAACCACAACTTTTCTTTATGTTTTAAATTTTATTAAATTTATAATTATTGTTGAGATTATAATTGTAATACCTCAAATACCATTTATATAAGGTTATTCAAAAAATATCAGATTTATAGTAAAATGTCATAGCTGCCCCTTTTCATTAAATCACTCATTCCCAAAGGAAGCACAATTCAATATATTCATTATAAGGAATCTCCTCAATAATTAATTTAAATATGTACAATTATGAGATCACATACAAATAGAATTCATTATTTGGAAATATATTAATGACAGCTTCCAAAATTCATGGCTATCCAAAATATAAAAACACTCACTAAATATCAAATTATCCCCTAAGAACTTACATTATATTACATTCCCTAAATTTTAATAAAAAACTATACAAAAAACATATAATCAAATAATGTGTATTTTCTTACTCTTCAATGTGAACAACATGGTCCATATTGTTTTATCAACAATGATTCTCTACTTTCTCCAATTTTCATATATCCACATCAAAATTTTAAATATAATTTATCCATTAGTAGAATGGATAATATCACACCTAAAATTTAATTATGTTATGTGGTTCTTCTTTCTTTATCCATCAAATAAAATGCATATCCTAATACAACACCACTATCTCCATAGATTTTTCATGTTCAAGAAATATTGATAAAAATACTCTTACATTATTTCAATCTTCATTTCATATCTTAAAAATATCATTAACATAAGAGTTATCATTTTTAGAAATTTTCTCTTGAAATTCAATTTCACCATGTGGAAGCTTAATTTTCCATTTAGCACTAGTCATTTCATAATATTCTTATTTCATTCATCATCTCCCCACATCATCTTGGAAAGTATAAGTATATATTTCTGAATGTTGATATATTGTTTGTAACTTTCACATGTCTCTAGAAGTATTTAGTTTTTAAAATCATTATTTGAGGATATACATCATTAGAAAAATTTCTGGGATTTTAATTTTCACAATTTATTTCTATATTTTGTCCTAGGATGACTTCTAGTAAACCATCCTTAGATTAATTTTATTTGAAATATTTTTCTAGTTTCTACCCAAGGATGACTCTTCACTATCATGTGGTCTAATATTCCAACTATTTCATGATACATGTGACTTTTTCATGCCTAAAATTTAAAATCAGTTTGATTAAAACATAATTGATATAATAAATATAATTAAATATGTTTTCTCTTTATAAAATTTTCATCATCTGTGCCTTTTTCATTTTCTAATTTAGATTTTACTACCTTGATACATGCTTCCTTTTTTATAATTTAAAGTATAATATTTTAAATCCAATACACAATATGAAAATTTGTTTTAGAACTAACATTGAAACATAATCCATTAATGTAATTTATATTAATCATTCCATGTAGAATTTCTAGCACAATGTTTTTAAACATCTTCTATGGAATACCACCTTTTTTAATATAATTTATGATTACATTGTACAAACTGAGGGTCTTTAAATGTTTAGTTTCTTTGAAGTAAGGTATGTATTACATGAAAAAATAAAATATTCTTATAATTACACATGATGATACCTTCATGGGTTCACCATATGATACTTTCACTTTATCTCATATCATAGGGGCATGTATCAATGGAATGGGGTGAGAATGGATCCCTATAAGGGAATAAGCAAGAAATACATATAGAATGTGATCACCAGAAATATCAAAAATAAAATGAGCCATAAAAAAGTCACAAAAAAGATATATATATTAATTATAATAAAATGAATCATAATATGTAAATGTGGCTACAAAATTTAAATGTGACATTCTTAACAATATCACCAAGTTTTATCACCAAGGATAAGTAAATGAAAATTATCATGTTTATTCACAGACATATCTAAAAAGATGTAATCTTTAGATATTAAATTAATTACCCAATACATTGGATAAATGTAATGATAAACCCAAGATATTTTTTAATTTCATGTTTATAACATAGATTAAAATAAATTATTTCATTAATAACCCATGGAGAAATAAAAACTAGGTTTCTTTTCAAAATCTTTTCATACAAAAGAGATCAATGACATGATAATTAAATAGTTTTTATCCAATGAAATTGGAATTTTGGATTCTTATGTGTAATTAACCAAATAAAATAATTCATTTTTTACATATACATTAATAACACTAGAAAATATAGATGTTAAGGTATTCAATAAATGAAAACAAAAGAGAATTTTTATGTAGAAAGAGTATTTTGAGAAGTAAATTCAAAATCATAAAGGGTATAAAATATGGTTTTATAACAGGGTAAATTGATAAGGCACAAGTGTTACCAATGTATAAAACATAGTTTATCAGTAAGGGTTTCATCAAGAGGGTAATAAATGTGAGTATCCATAACATTTATAAGTCAAACAAAAATAGGTTCTTTAATTGAAGATAATGGAATGATAATTCCCTTACCATGAAGGGTAACTCAAATGGATTTATGAATGGAACCTTGGGGGCTTGAGGAAAAAATACAGGGGGACTCCAAGGGAGGTAAAACCACTTGAACACCATAGAAGATGGATTCAGAGTGAGTGTAAATGGATAAATGGGTCAATATTTATATTAAAAGTCGAGGAATTGTTTAATAATTTCAAAATATATGCCTAGAAACACTAGGTTGTGGAAAATGAAATACCCTTGTCTTACCCATGGTTTTGGAGATTTGGGTCACATTTTATGTAATTTTAAACCATCTAAATTAAGAATATTTTTTTTAAATACATTTGGAATGGAAAAGTAATGTTTCTATAAAGTAATGTTTTTAAAGTCAATGGTTCCATTTTAGACACTGGAAAGTCACTTTTAGGTTTTTTAAAATTTATTAAAATCTATTAAATTAATTAATATTAATAAAATTAAATATTTTAGGTTTTTTTATTATTTTAATTAATTAAAAAATCAATATGAAATAAATATTAATTAATTAATCATATTGAACACCAAATAATGTATTTTTAATATTCACAAACAAAAGTATAGAATTTAAAAAAATTATAAGAAAAATCACCAAAACATAATTTTGATGTTATGATTTAAAAAATATTTTTTATTTTATAATAAAAATTCTATAAATATGATAAAATTATCTTTTAGATAACAAATCCTTCTTTATTTAAAAATATCAAATTTTCAAGTAATTTCAAATTTCTAACACTTATAAAAATTTCATAGTCCATTAACAAACTAATTTATCATTTTTATTTCGATATGTGTGTTTTAAAAGAGTTTTTTATTAAAAAATATTACTCAAAATACCATATATTATTATAGATGTGTATATTTTTTATAAATAAATAAATTTTATTTCCATTTTAAAAAATAAAATTATGAAATTCATCACAATTAATCATGTATTTTATTAAGGAAAAAAATTCTTAACAGAAATATATAGAATATAAATATTATTTATACATATGAATTTACCCATTATATAAATAGCGTATGTACATGTAACCCCTTATTACACAAGAATATGCCCAAAGTGTAAGGTGTGTGATGGTGGTAGTTTAATTTGGTGGCATGACTATTATTAACCATGTGCTAATCAACACATATTTGATATTCTCTAATAGGGTATCTTGTTTAAGCTTCATCTATTGAAGCTCAAATTGGGTTAGGAAATGGGTGAACCTTAGTGATGATACCTCCACCCCAAGTACTGAAAAATGTGCTTCAAATGAAAAGACACTATTGGTTGAGGCCATCAATTCCCCTCTATATAGCAATGATCCTTTTGCATTTGTACTTAAGGAACCTAATTGTAATGGTAATATTATGAATTATGTGTGTAGTTTCCAATGGTCATATTTAAAAATGGTCATATTAACGAACAATCACATAATTTCCGAATCCAAATAGTCAAATTTCCTTCTAGTACATATAAATGAATATTTTTTTCACTCAAAATTCACAATATATTTTTCCCTATAGTTATATTTTCATTTTTGATTATTTTTATTAGTCTACAAATTTTTTATATTTTCATTGAATTTTTAGTGGGGGAAATGATTCGAGTAGATTGGGGTACTATGTACATTCCTATTTTAGCTATTATATTTTTTCATTTTTAGTGTTTTTCATTTTAAATGGTTTTATTTCAAACTAATGTGATGATCATTGTTAATGAGTTAGCTTTTTATGGGTTCTTTTTTTTGTACGTACATAATATTATATAATTTTTAACAATAATATAATTAAGAAACAAATATCTTTTAAAAATTCTTTGTCATTATATTCTTAATCAGTTAATAAATTTCATCCTAGATATATCAACTCATTCTCACATTTGAGAAAAGATGATAGTAACCCTGTCTCATTACTTCCTTTGGTTCCCACATCACTTCTCAATATTTATGGTTTCTCCAAAACACTTTGACTATGTGGGTAGTCTTATTGAACAGAACCTTGTCACTATAGTCTAATATCTCCACTATATACTCTTAATACAGGAGGTCATGTTCAACTAGTACCACCTCCAAATACTTTATATGAAAGGGATCAACTATGTACATCCTTAAGAGAGATATGTGTAAAACAACATGAACATGAGCTAGATTTTCCAAAATTTCTAGTTGATTAGACCTATAACTTATGTAATAAAGAATTTATGATGGTCCAATGTACCTAGGTTCAAGTTTCAATTTCTTTCCAAATCGCATTACTATCTTCCACTGTTATCTCTGAAGGAAAAATTTGTCCTAAAAATTAAAACCCAATTCATGTTACTGACTATTAGAATAACTATTCTACTAACTCTAAGTAGTCTTTATGTGTTATTGCATGGTGGGAACCATTTCTATAATCTCTTTCAAAATATTGGGTCCATGAAATTTCATCTCACTATTTTCATCCAAATATGTAGAAGTTGTACCTATGTTCCCAAATTGATCTTCATATGGTTCTATTTGAATGCTATATTAAAATATATTATTGTATGAGAACTCAACTAATGGGAAGTGTTGACCCCATACACTGTTATATTACATTGATAATGTTCTAATCATGACCTAAAGTGTATGAATATCCCTTATAGATTGTAAAATAGTTTGGGGATGATAGGATAACATAAATTCACATTAGAATTCATATCATGTTGATGTATTCTCAATTAGAGATGAAATGAGTAGTCTTGGTGAGTCAATCCGAAACAAATCCTATCACATTGTATCCCTAGATTATTCTTGGTATACTAGTGATAATTTCTATAGTGACATTTTCCTACATCAATGTTGTTCTGGGTAGTGGGTTGAATACACCATTAGGATGTATTTTCTCCACATTCACTTGTTGATATACCAAGAACCATCCAGTGTAGTCAGAAATATCTTGTTTCATATTATCCAATCAATAATGGTCACTATAGTCCCTATATTATTATTTCTTCTAGGATTTGTAGAGAATGTGGAGTGATGAGCTTCATCCATGAAATCATTCTTTATCACTCAGATAAATGTAACATATAGCCTTGTATGAAATTTCAACACACCTTTTTAATCAATATTGAACATAAGAGACATCCCATTCCTCATAGACTATATGTTGTTATTACTGATCATCTCTATTAATGATGGTTGGGAAATACTTTGGGAAAGGGATGATGTTGTCATTTCCCTTATGATTCCCATGTCCAATTTTACTAGTTCATTAATCTAAGGACATCCTTGAATCCTCATCATTTATAGAACAACATGTTCATTACTCATTAATTATTCAACAACATTTTTTCTCTATTCCAGGGTGATAATAAATTGAGTAGTCATAGTATTTATAAAGATCCAACAAAATAATTTTCCTAATTTTCAATTCAATTTTATGAAAATACAATTGAAACATTTATGGTCTATAAATATGTCACATTTCTCTCCATAAAGACAGTACGTCCATTTTTTTGAGAAAAAATATCCAATGATATATCTACATCATGCATAGTATAATTATGCTCATGAGGATTTAAATATAAAGATTCATAATAAATCACCATGTCATTTTTCATGAGGTCATAAACATGTACTTTCAATGTTGAGTAGCTATAAATAATTAATCCTTATACGATAAAGGTTAGTGAAATCATTGTTGAAGTAACCAATCCGTTCTTACATTCAACAAAAGTTTCATAACCCTACTTTTTCCAGATGAACATTCCCCATTTTGGGTTAAAATCATTAGTGGATTATAATTTTATGATTTTTTTTCATAAACCCCCATTAATATTCTACAAAACCAAGGAAACTACTAATACATGTTTCCATTGTAGGATGTGGTTGCACCTCTAACGTATTTGGGTTTTTTGGGTCAACGAAGATTCATTAATTGGTTATAATGATCCCCAAGAATGCAACATGTTGTAACTAGAATTAACATTATTTTAATTTTCCACATAGATTGTATTTACACATATTCCAAAAATAATGCTTATAGGATCCTCATAATCCTCATGAATTTTGGAATAAATCTGAATATCATCAATAATAACAATCATGATTTATTCAAGGAATTCCTTATAGAATTTTTTAATAAAATAAATATCTCTTGAAGGATAATTGGTCAATATGCAAGGAATAAAAAAATCATATTCACATATCATGTTTAGATGGATGTTTTTATAAAATCAAAATTTTTAACATCAATTGGTGATGCCCATATCAATGGTCAATCATGGAGAAGAATTGATTCCCACAAATCAAATCAAATAAATTAAAAATCCTTTTGAGAGGGTGTGTGTTATTCATTGTGATACCTTTATGTTCTCTATAATTAATGAATATCTGCATTGATCCATAATTCTTTGTCACAAAGAGAATTACTCCCCCAAGTATTATAACTTGGTTATAAAAATCACATCCCATAAATATCTTGATGTTGTTTCTTTAATTACACTTAATAATTATTAAATATTCTATAAGGGGTCCTTGATATAGTCTTGGATCCAAGTATGAGTTCATTGGAGAACTCTAACTCTATTTCTAAGAGTGTTCCAAGTAACGATTCGTGTAATAAATCAATTAATTTTAGAACTATGGGGACATTATCTATAATTATAAATTTATTTCCTTCACCTTATTAACTAATAATATCTATAAATAAGGATATGTGATGTGATTATTGGAATAACATAGGTTGGAAAATCTATCCTTTGAAAAAAACTGTAGGGTTTCTATTAAAAACTACTGAAATTTCAATACTTCTATAGACAATCACATCACTATACATTGTAATCCAGTCCATCCCTTGTATAGTGTCAAATTCCCCCATGAGAATGACTACATTATTTTTGATGATATTGTACTTTTCAATTTTAATTATAGAGTTTATATATACTGATGATACTATAATAATCCCTCAAAGAGTCTTGAATTATAACTATAAATATTACAGTTCAAGGATTAATACTATTTTATTTTCAAACATGGGTGAAATAATGTAATGCATAGAAAAGTAATCAAACTAAGTAATTTATTGATTTAACGGCATAGAGTGTGTACCTAACACCACATCATTTTGAGATTCTACATTAGTTGTTTTGAATGAAAATTATTTGAAATTCACGATTTCCCCATACTGATGATGATTCTGGTTCCCCTCTATTATTTTCCAATTTAGACATTGATTTGAAAATTTACCAAGGTTTACACAATTGAATCTTTGAAAATATGGTTGGTCATGCACCATCATACATTTTCTGTTAGTGTCTAGAATTTGAGGATTCACCTCCCTATAATAGTTTCAATATATATCACAATATCTTTTTCACATGTAGCACTTTCCACTCCTAGGAAATAAGTTTCCTAAGAATTATTCTTCCCGCATTTATTTCATGAGGGATGTTGAACATTATTTCCTCCTATTATATGATGAATATTTTTCTATGAGTTTGGATACATTTCTCTTTTCATTTCATTCAATATATGTGACCAATAAATCTCTCTAAAAACCAATTCATCCTTTATTGAAATTCTCAATATATACTAAAATATTTCATAGTATCAACTAGCAAGATTCCTCCAAAAAATAGGGTCTTAGTCCATGAAAAAAATATCATACTTTTCTTTAAGACCCATAATAAATCAAGAGGTGTATCTATCATTTATTATAAAGTTCATTTCATTTATTCCCACTGATTAATTTTCCATCCTCTTTAGATCTTGTAATTACTTTTCCATTTTTATTCAATTCAATCGAAGAACAATTTTTTTTTGAAAAATATTCCATTGAACTCTTTCCTATAAATAGAAATTATCTCACATCTTGGAATCATAGCTAATAAATTTCCACCACTGATCAGCTTCTCTCTCCAAGAGGTAAACTAAAATGGATAATTTCTCTTAATCCAAATAATAGGGTACATAAAATATTTTCTCTATAGAGATTATCAAATTTCAGTAATAAATGGGTTGATTGATCTCCTGATAGAAGGTGGTTGTTGATTCTTGAAGGACTCATTTTAATGTTGTTCACTTATAGGTGAATCTGATCTCTCTATTTGATTCATGTTATTATAAATAACTCATTTTATTTTATTTATAATCCTCATGAATTTTTCCAACACTAATTCTATCAGAATTTTGTCACTACATTATTAGTTTCACACATAATTTTCACAGTTCCACCTATTTCCAGAAATTTATCAAAAAGTTGGAATACTTTGTAATAAACATGTTACTCTATGAATATTATATTTATAATTTGATCTTATGTCTTAAAAAATCCTTCTTAAAATATGTTATTAATATTCTCTAATAACAACTACATTTATTATAAAGTAAAAGATCATAAAATTATTTTGATTAAAGAAACAAATCTACCGATACAGTCAATACAGTTATGCAGAAAAGCCTATTTTGTGCACTAGTTATTGTTCTCTTTTAGCTCAATGTAGTTTTTAGGTATTACCCCTAGGTTTATCTGTTCTAGATCCTCATCCACATGTAGAATCTAAACATGGATGTATTTGGTTAGAAACCATGTACATAATGATAACAAAAATTCTCATATGTTTTCATATATCTATACTAGTCTATATGGATCATACTAGTGTTTTTAAGTCCAAATTTACAAAAAAAACTAAATATAAATATGTTAATAACTGTGTCATCCATTATTTTTTATACATTCCTATTAATTACATGGTACAAACAAAGTATCATTTAACGTTTTGTTTCACGGAAATAAGGTACATAATACATGAAAAATTAAAATATTCTTCTAGTTCCACTTGAAGAACCATCATTGGTTTGGCAAATTTTACTTTTACTGCATCCCATATCCATGGGAAATACATAAAATGAAATAAGTGATAATTAATCCAATTATTGGAATAAGAAAGAGATACATTCAACATGTCATTTTGGGATGTATCAAAAAGAACACGAGGCATAACAATAAGGTGTAATATAGAGGAATGCCATAATAATAAGAACAAAAATCATAAAATGGAATCTTGGAAATTACATTTAAATGAGACATTCATAATAATATCACTATGGATTATCACTAAGGTGGCATAAATGAAAATCGCTCCGATTATTCACCAAAGTATTATTAAACATTCTATCCATAGAGATTAAATTCTTTACCCAATACATTATAGTGATATCAGGGAACACACTTCATATGTCATAATTCCATTTGATCCACATAGATGATAATAAATAATTTCATTAATTATCAATGGAGAAATAAAGAATGTTTCTCTTAGCTAAATCTTGATATAAAACTTACCTTAATGGTATGATCATTACACCGTTTTTATCCCATGAAAAGGGAATAATGTTTTCCTATGTGTATAATAACAAATAAAATAAATTTGTTTATTATATAGGTGAAACCCCCTATAATAAATTGTTATCTAGGTATTCAAAAATTGAAAATAAAATATAATTTCTTATGTATAGAACTAAATTTGAGAAATATATTCGTTAACATGACATGTATAAAATGTGGATTTGGAAATAAGTAAATTGTAATGGGAAAATGTTATACCACTAATAAATCATCATATTAAATTATGTATATGATCAAAAGGTAAATAAATGATAGAAACCATAACATTTATAATACATATACTAAAATAGGTTCTTAAATTGAAGAGACAGGAAGGATAATTCTCTTACATTGAAGTGTTACTCCTTGGTCATGAGGAATGTAACCATGGGGGGTTTAGGACACCTTATATGGACTACATGGGAGGTAAAACCCCTAGAACATCATGGAGGATGTATTGGGTGTGAATGGAATTGTGAAATGGGTGGGTATTTATATAAAAAGTGGAGGAATTGTTTACTAATTTCCAAATATAGGTCATCGAAAACATGGTTGCGGAAAATGAAAAACTAAGGGCTTGCCTATAGTATTTTCTCATGGTATTGGTCATTTGGGCCATAGAATCTGTTATTTTGACAAACCAAGACCAAGAATAATTTTTTATCCCTTATTTTTACATATAATAGTAATGTTACCATAATGTAATATTTTTAATGTCAATGTTTCAGTTTAACACTTTCGAATGTAACATATATTTTTTAGGAAATTGATTAATATAAATTGAAATTATTAATATTATAAAAAAAACATATATTATATCATGGATTTTGGTTAATTAATTATTACATCATATGAAATTAATATTAATTCATTACTCTTACTGAAAACCCAAAACTATATTTTCACTATTCATAAAACAATTAAGGTCTTTTTGAAAATTATATAAAATTAAACAATAGATAACATTGATGTGATGATTTGAAGAATTATATTTATTTTATTATATATACTCTCTAAATATGATAATTTTACATTATAAATTTAAAAAATACTTATTTGATTAAAAATAGGATTTTTAATGTATATTCAAATTTCTTTCAATTATAAAAATTTCCTAGGACATGAATTTTTTTTCTCTTTTATATTTTAATAATTGTGTTTGGAAAGTAAATTTTATTAGAAACATAATATTCAAAATAAATGAATCTATAATACAAGTGTATATAATTTCTAAAAAACAACTATGTTTTATTTCTATACAAAGATCAAATTATCACATTAATGTTAATTAGACATATATTTATTAAAATAAACAATTATTAATAGGAATTGATGGAATAAAAATTTTATTTATATGAAAGAAATTACACTTTTTTTAACTAACTATTTTACACGTAAAACCTTATTAAACACACATACACCTTAAGTGTAATGTGTGTGATGGTTTTAGTTTTATGGAGGACTTAGAAAAAGTCAATGGAGTTGTAATATCTACTAATTTGAACTTAACCCATAGGTGATTTCAGTAATGTTTCACTTGTTATAGCTAGTATTGGGCTTGGGCAATGCATAACCCCAATGATGATTCCTCCCACACATGTTTTGAGAAATGTTCTTCAAAATGGCACAAGTAAACTGGCTGAGTCTATAAAATATCATTTCTATATCAATTATATGTTTCCATTACTACAAATAAATACTAATTATAATGATAAAATTATCAACCAATTTCATATTTTCAAATTATATTTTTTAAAATTGTTATATTATCCAATGGTCATATAACAGTCAAATCCCAATGGTCACATTTTCATTTATTCAAAATAAATACCACCTTGTTATTTCACAAAAAATTCACCAAACAATTAACCCTAATGTTATATTTCCATTCTATTAGATATTTATTGGATAAAAAAATTTATTTCATTTCAAGGAAATTTTCAATTTGAGCAAAGATTGTTATAGATATGGGCGATACATATTTTACCATTTTAGAAATTCTATTTCATATTTATTGTCTAGTTGTAATTTATGTAATTTTCATTGCTTTTAGTGTAGGATAATGTAATTATGATTGTAAATGAGATAAAAAGTTCTTGGATTATCTTTATTTTCAATCTTTATAATATTATATAATAAGTAAATAATATTTATTAAGTAAACAAATATCATTTATAAAGTTTGTGTCATTATATCATTACCACGTTTTGGGAATCATTCTCGGTAAACACCATTTATTCGTATCCTTTAATCAACCATAGAAATAGTAGTATGATCCTCTCCTTTTATACATTCAATATTTTTTATTAATTTTAATTCAATACCTATCATTTTTTAATTAAATTTTTAAAAAATTATTATATTGAGACATGGATAGTACTACATTATTTACAGCATATTGTGGGTGATAATTTGATGATATAAAGATATTCATATAATATTATGGTTGGTATATATAATTAGAATCCTCCAAATAACATTGAGTTGAATTATAAACATACACCATTAGTTTTCATGTATAAATATAAATAATTTTCATGATTGTATTATTTTATTTCCAATTCAAGACATCTCATAATGAGGGAATTTGTTTTATCCTTAGTAAATGTCATTTTATTTTCCCATTAATTCTATATCATCATGAAAAACACTTCATGAAATGTGTCCTTTTATGGTAATATAATTTCCTAGTAATTTATCAATTTTTATTTTATGTATAATTAATAATGTATGACATATATTGAGAATTTTTGAAATATAGTAATTACATGAAATGATTTAAAACAAATGTATCCAAAACAAAATTCACATTGGTATATATTTTCTGTAAATATTATGATGACATAATGGTTTTATCTATTTCTTTTACTAGGTCTATGAGACTGAATCACACTCTATGTTTAACACTTTTTTTTTTCTTACAACTCATAAAAATCTCTATATAATTATTTTTAATGAAAATGAATTCCCTTGATAGTAACAAATGTATATTTTAAAACATCATTGGGATCATTATTTTTTTGATATTTGAATTGAAAATGATGACCACTAAATGAATAATTATCATCATATATTTAAGAGGATTCATTAAATGACTCATCATTAATAGAATAATAAAATATATGAAAATATAATTATATATACATAGTTGTGTTTCTGTAAAAGCATTTTTTATGCTTAATCTTCTTATACTATCTTTTCATCTTATTTTTCTATATACTGGAAAAAAAACCTTGATTTTCCCCCATTTAGTGTGACATCCTTTTTAAAAATATAAATAATCTCTAACACTTCCTAAAATATAAACACCATAAATAATTTTAAATAAAATCATTGGTTTTTTATCTATAGAGGGAACCCAATCTGATAACTCATATAGATACATAGGATGGATTTAGCACATAGTAAAGGGGGAGAATCCATTGTAAAATTTTAAAAATTTGTTCTTTTGATTTAAAATCCTGAAATTTTTATGGTTCATGGTCCACTTAGTGATAATTCACAATTTCAATATTTATGCATATGTAATTAGAGGGAGAACAACAGATGTTATGTATATGGTCTTTTAAAATTACCAAATCCTTGGCTTGATGGATAGAAAAACTGACATTCTTTATCCACAATAATATTATCAACGATTACATTGAGTGAGGAAGAAACTATATATATTCCACATACCTCCATCCTCAATTTGATCTCGGTTCTCAAATCCACAATCAACTATTATACCCTAGTTTTGAGTCACCCAACCATATTTCATTCTCTTTATAATAGATATGTTTAATGATCTATTATTAAGCCTCATCATAAACTATTTATATGCCCAAATAAAAATATCATCTTCTAATAATGTTATTCATCCAAAAAATAGGACATTTACCTTCTCCTACTTGCTTTTAAAAAAATTGAAATAGATCATCATCTATATGAATACATGATTCATTTCACTATTTCACACCGTCAATATCTTTAATATATTCTTGGAATAAAAATGTTGGTATTGAACCACATTAACACCATATAACATTATAAAATTATTCAGAAATAACTTGATAGTTTTCTCCTATATGAATATTCTAGAAACAATATCTCTAGTTTCTAATCATTAGTTAATTATAAGATATTACTTTATAAAATGACTGAGAAATGATTCTTCCTTTATTATAATGATTTACCACCTTCAATTATATTTTTTCAAGAGATAATCACTTCTTTTTATAGATTAATTGAGGAAATATAGAATATTCATATCATCATAGTCTTCATTAATTAAATCCAAAAATGTTAATTATTATGAAATATTAATCATGTAAAATCATATATATTTTTATTCTCATATATAATTATGTATATATGAACAAAAATCTATATTTAAATTATATATTTTAAATAAATTTCATTTGGAAGACTCGATTATTATTAAAATAAAAACATTCTTACCATTATCGTCCTTCCTGGGTGACATTGGTATCCCATGGTATATTAACCCCTGATCCAACACATTGTATAATTACACAAAGTGTGCACATGTAATTTCCCTTTTTATATGAACTCCTTTTATATGAAAAAATAAACCTTCACCATCCTCATAAAATCTAATTACGTGTCATGGATAATAGTTCTTCTTTCATGTGATATGGATATTTTTTCATTCTATCATTCATGTGAATGGATAAAACATATATCCTTCATCTATTAATGAATATATAATGTGTGAAATTTTTTCCCTCCATAGTTATCTCTCTAAAATACTCTAAATTCTAGAAACCATTCCTCAATGAACATTATTTGTATTTATAACTTTAGTTTATCCCAACATATAATAAAATTTGTAAACATTATCAAGGATTTATAATGATCTCAATATCACAATGAATATTTAATATCTTTTTATCTCTATGATCTTCAATGGATACACAATTAACATGATCACACTATATGATATGTGCATGTTTTATATTACCACATAAAGAAAGCATAATTTTAATCTCTAAAAAACCTAATGATTAAAATATTTGGAACACTCATATATCCTTATGTTATATTATGTGGTATTCCAATGTCTATAACATCGATAGATACTCAACATATGCCTCATTAATAATACACTAAAACTTTCTTACCTTTAAAAAATTTTCTATATCGTGGAAATGACTATATGAAGATCATAATGAAATCAGATAAGTTCTTGTATTCATAAAATAAAATTTTATGAAATACTCATATAATCATAAATAAGAAATATTCTTTTAAAAAGAATAAATGTTACATGAATCTCTATTTGTCATTCAGCTATGATGTTTCGTTCATAAAATTCATATATAGAAAATTGATAAGTATAAAACATCTACATGGATATATTCTAAAAATAGTTATGTGAAATTTTACTTCAACGTGTGCAGAGATATATTAATATTTTTCATATAATTTTATAACCAAACAACACATATAATCATTGATTCATGCATAATTGATTGTAAAATTTTTAAGAAACATTACAAAAAATATGACATCTAGTGGGTTATTGAATAAAGATTATGGGATGTATGCAACATGGTTTATTTTATCATTCTTGTGAGTCAAACTACATGAGTAAATATTTATAATCATACCATAACAATTATCAAGACATTATCCCCCAAAAAATAAAAGATAACCTTTATATGGAACATTTATATATGTTGTGTTCGTTTATGGACTTCATACACACCAAGATGAATGTATAGATCCTATAATCACTTCAACCATTATTAAAACATGTTAGAATACTGAAATGAGGATAACTATAGATCAATTGATAACATTTGTCAAATTGTTATCTTTATGGATCTTAAATGGTGGATTAACCGTTTGCAGATGAACCCTCATTCAAGGGATGATGATTATAGTGTTTGGAACACTTAGATAAAATCAATAATGTTGAACTAATATATTAATAAATTTTTAATAATAGGAAAAATATATTTTGATTCATTATACCACATCAAACTGTGCTTCAATTTAGTTCATCAATAATAAACTATACAGGACTTAATAATCCTAAACTAATAGTGGGGGATCTTTATAGGAAACACACCACACACACCTCATGGGATACACAGTCAGACGGGGGCCCATAGGTACTATTATCTCATCTCTATGTTCTCCTACACAAGCAGTCTTCTATAGGACTAAACATCACCCTTTTCACGCATTCCACCTTTCAAGAAATGTTGTCATGTTCCCAATATTGGTTTACCAATAATCACACTAGGATTGATTGATCTGGTTAGCCTAGTTGACCAGGTCAACATAATTTTTAAATTACTCCCACACAAAAAAATATAGAAAATATATCATATCAGTATATAAGGAAACTCTTCTTCTCTATTAAGATATTACTCTATAAATTTCCCTACTAACAATCTTATAATTCCTCATTTCATTAAATCTCATTTGATGGTATTAAATGGAAATAATTAAATTATCATGATGAAAACTATATTTCATTCATATTGACTCATGAATTGGTACATAATATTAGTTCAACAATTGTAACATTTCAAATGATAATTTCATAATCATTAATTCAAAATTGATTACGTAATTCCATAAAAATTATCTAAGAATCACTAATTCATCACAGTTCACAAAAAAAAATTAACACTTCATTGAAAAAAGAAAACACATTGTTTCAATAGTAATGTATAATTTCATTTAAGTGAATTACACCATGTATTCATAAACATAGATGAATTTTCATTCAGAGTTCGATGATAATTCTTGTTAAAACAATTTTGTACTCATTATGAGGCATTTTTATTAGGCTGATATTAGTGGAAATTATTTTTCGGTGTCTCAATGTAATTGTTTGTTATTGTGATAAACCTTATTGATTCCCTAATGTGGCCACAATTTTGAGGCAATGTGTTGTGAATGTATTCTCCAAACCTCAATATTCTAATTTTATTTTTTTATGAATGTTTTTTTATAATTTTATAGTTGGTTCAACAACCTATATGATGTGATTTTTTGGGGATTTCATTAACACTATCAACTCATTTCTTTAATTCCCTTTATTTTATTCGCCTTTGATTTTCGAATTATCTGGTGATGATCTAAAGTCCTAATTCATTGTGTTTCAATATTTTTTTCTATTATCTTCAAAACATCCTTTAACCTCTTTATTTATTCTATTTATATCTTCTGTATTTTAGTTTTTTGGGTGTTATTCCTTTAGATCATGGGAGAATAAGATCATTATAATGATCCATTGGTGATCATTTCTAAAAGAAATCTTCAAAAGCATAGATTATCATCACTACATGATGTTCATAATGAGGAAAACCAGTAAGTAATTTAAATAATATATATTGTGGAAATATATTATATTTATGGTCTCTTATAGGTTTATATTACGTAATTTTCCATTTATTTGACTTCCATGTTTTTTAGTTGTGCAATCCACCCCATCACTCTTTGTTTCAAAATTGTATCACAACTAAAAGAGATTAGACTGAATAATAAAAACACAATAATTTTTTTAAAATGATTTTTTATCAATTGGATTTTTTTATAACTGATATTGATTATGGGGTATTCATTTGTGTTCAGTATCATCTAAGGATATATTTATTGTTTCCTAGTTGTGTTAAGTGGGTTATATTTTAGTGATTTTCATTTCTCATTTAGTGATATGATAGTTCTCTTATACCATTATGGTTACTAAATTATTTTTACATGTTTTTATTTATTTAAAAATACTTATTTTAATCATTAAAATAGTCAAAAATAACTATATAATATAGAAAATAGATTATATGTGGCCCTCATTATTGTTTATTATGGTGGATTCATTTGTATTTTCTTTTTTATATTTGATCAATACCCTATAAATATTATTTGTAATATGTTTTTGAAGTATAATTTTCATGGAAAAAATAGATATTCTAGGAACTTTTATTTCTATTATATTCCAAAATAATTGTGGTATCCTAAAGAATGTTTCCATTCATATTCTGGACATGTTCCAAGTGTTAAAAAACATGGAATGTGATTAATTTTTATAATTATTTTTATATGGGTTTGAATTTTATTTTTTGGGGAATTTCTTGATGGATTTTCTTATATATATTCTGGTTACTTGACTTTAGATGGTAAATTCCCTATTAATTCATGAATATATTCTTAGGTATGTTCTTATTGATAATGTTTTATTTGTGTCTCAATATTTTATACATTATAGTTCCTGATAGTATATGATCCATTTGAGTAACCATACCTTAGAGTATCTATTGGTCAAACTTTTTTAATGTACATGATGAGTTCCCTTTTGGGTAGATCCATGGTAACCATGGGATAAAATTTGGATATAGATTATGATAGTTATATTAAAATCTAAATAATAATTCAATACATCATGTTAGATGGTGTGACTAGTCATATGGCCTCATAGATATTGTGATTTTTGTGTTAGAACTCTTAATATAGTGTCAATTTCCATGAGAGGTGGATTCTAACGTGAAATTCAATATATTTTTTCAATTAGAGTGTGTTTTCACTATTATTTTCATGGTATAAAACATTGATTTTTAATCATACTATTACATGGAATAATATATATTTTTTGTGGTTATCCATTTGAAATTAGATAAAGAGATAATATGGATTTGGTAATTTATAGGATTATTCCACATTAAATTGAGGTGATCATAGACTATGTGAGATAAATCTATCCCATAACATTCCATGTAAACACATTATGTAATATCATAACCTTGGAAGGAATTTTTTTTGATAAATGATGGTTTTAATATGTTATTAGAGAGGTTATATTGCTGTCACAACCCGTCCCAGTGGGGCCTGCACCATGACTCCCCAAGCCCGCCTCCAATAGGCCTGTGGCTAGTGACTAGCACCGAGTAGACATATTACTAACATGGGAGGCATTGGATATGTACCTATACACACTCACACATCTCCAAGCCCACAATACTGAAATGTAAAAACCACTAAGGAACAAAAATGCATGCATACAAATAAACCCAACCAACAGAGTACGATGAAAGGTAGAGTACAAAAAAGTAAACTGGGCCAGAATACAAGCCCACCAAAAACAAGAGTCTAAAAAATACAAAGTACAACCTGTAAACACAAAAGGTACTGGGACTGCTTCTCGTCACCGTAGGAACGCCTCGGCCTGTAGGGAACTCAAAAATCTCGGTCCAATCCTGGTCCACCCTGGACTCTGTCAAAAGGATACTCATCTGCACAAGACACCAGACGTGCGGGAAAAGCCCGTGCAGGGGTGAGTATAACAATACTCAGTAGAGGACCCCAAAAACCACAAAGCAGTACACAAAGTAAAGGTACAGTCAGCTATGCACAATATATGTCTACAGAACATATAGAACAAACCATATATAATCCAAACCCAGACCCGTGGTCTAGAGACAAGTCACACAACCGCATACCCTCATTAGGGATTCAGTTTGAAGATTTCGTGAAGCACTCATCCCGAGAGAACACACTCCATGAGTCTTACAGATCTGATGATGTCCGTTTGAGAAGTACCGTTCATTGGGAACCATCACAAGAGGTAGTCACACTCATTACGGGAGACACACTCCTGAGTGGGAATATTTCCGATAGATAGAAGAACTCGTTACGGGAGACACACTCCTGAGTGGGAAAAATCACGATACACAGATGAGGATCACTGCCAAGGCCATGTCGGATACTGCGACTCATCCGTATTCACCAGTTAGGCGATACACCAGCTAGGTAGAGGATCAATGCCTGGTAGAGTTGGTCACGTCGATGCCCGACTCTACCTAGGGTCAGGAATGGTTAAAAGATCTCGATCCGGGCCTCTCAGATGGATGCCTGACTCTATCACAGAAAGTCATGCTGAAGGGATCATACTCTTGTGTGAGGAAATGATGCCTGACCATCATGGGAACGAGAAGAAGGGAACTAACCCAAATGAAAGATATCCAAGATACTGTGAACAAGAGGACCATGCCATTTTCCAAAAAGTACACGGCGTGTAGAAAAGTTACATTCCATGTTGTCTGACCCCGTGTACTGCCCATGCACAATGGCCCGTGTCATAAGGCTAGTCGTTTAGAAAAACTGAGTACACGACATGTATTATGATGTACACGCTGTGTCCGAGTAACTGGGGTTGGCTTCGTGTATGCTGGCCATATGCCCATACACAGTCATCAACTCGTGTACTCTAACCCATGTAATCGGTACATGGGGTGACCCGCGGTACCGGCCTCACCTGGCTATGTGATGGAGTACACAGTCGTGTACTCCATCCCGTGTCCGTGTACCCCATGGATACACGCCGAGTTCAACGTAGCCGCCTCTGCCATGCTGTACACACCGTGTTTCCTGAAGCCGTGTAGATCATCCCATGTATGTGTACTTCCCAAAATACACGCCGAGCTTCGGGGAAAGTCCAACACGCCGTGTGACCAGGGTCACATGCCATGTGATTCCTCTCTGACCCCCGAAACCCTAGCCACCTCTGCCAGTACTACACGGCGTGTTCTTCGAAAGTACACGCTGTGTATTCTAGAAATTTCTAGAAACATGGACTTCCGCCATCGTGCCTCTGGTGATGATTCGTTCATCGATCCGGCCATCTGATCACCGTGAAACTTCCAGGTTTTGGTCTCCCCGACACCACGAAGCTACTCCCGATGTTTTCGGACCTCCGATCGGCTCCAAAAATATAATTTTATCTTCCCGTGCGAAGAAATCTAGAAGAACTCCCTTTTCTGATTCGGTCTGATTCATCATCCATCATCGTCATTGCACCTATGAAAGGTCGTTGCGGTGTAGAACCTTCAATTTGGGATCATTGCGTCATGGAATAGATGTGCAACAATCCGTTGTTCGTCACCCCATGAGGAACACGAAGAAAACACGAGAAAAGAAAGGGGGAAAAATCCAATAAACAAGGTGAGGAATGAACCCCCGCCGTCGTTCATCACGGCATTGATCCACTCCCGTTAGCAGGATTAAATGGAGCAAGAATTAACAATAACAAAACAACATGGATCAATTCCCTGAATCATCCCAATAAAACCCTCCCGCAAGAGTGAATGAATCCACAGATCAACTTGTTCGTGGTTGATCCATGCTTGTCGTTTAGAATCAAAAATGGGGAAAATAATTCAAATAACAAACCCCTACCTCAACTGTGATCGATCGCCGATGAAGGTGTCGTGCTGCCGTCGTCGTCGAGATCCTTCAACGTCGTTGGCACAATGATTCACAGCTTTGATATTTCGTTGTTCACTGCCGAGAGTTTTCTCCAGAGTTTTCTTTCCAATAATTGATGTTTGATTATCCCAATAAAAAGGGAAATGTATTGACATTCAAAACACTCTGCGGTATTAATGAGCCAGCGTTGCTGTTTTTGAGTCATTATGACATGACATTAATGACTGAAATAGCTGCTCCGTCACTGCGCTGTAGCGGATGTTTCCATAAAAATAAAATAAGCATTTAGCAATTTATTTTATTTTCATTTTACTAAAAACGTAGGAAAATAAACTTTTTCCCTCGACCTGCGTCGGTCAAGGTTAGAATCATTCTTAAGTAAAGTCATCATCCTAGATGCAATGGTGACCTTGTATTTTTAATCCAGGCACCCGTTTGGAAACTGCCACAACTGGGCACAGGTGCCGACTCACTTAACTTAAAAAGTGAAAACCACCATTCTAGGCTCATAGGGCCTCAGAATGATGTGTCGTTTTCGTGCACGGTCTCAAAATAATTACATATAATTTTTTAAAAAATATACACAGAAAATCCAAGACATTACATTCTTTCCACCTTGGGACTTTACATCCCCGAAAATCCAAAACAAAGGCTACCCAAAAAGATGAGGGTATTGGGCACGAATCTGGGCCTCCTGCTCCCACGTGCTCTACTGAAGATTCTCGTGCTGCCACCGGACGTGCACCAAGGGAATCGATCACCCACGAAGGATCCTCTCCTACTGATCCTCGATCTCCACTGGGTACTCAGCAAAGGTCACTCCATCCTCGATGTCTAGCTCTCCCCAGTCGATGACGTGCGACTGGTCGTGCATGTACCTCCTCAGCTGCGACACGTGGAAGACATCATGTACCCGATGCAACGGTGGAAGTAGAGCTAGGCGGTATGCCACCTTTCCAACTCTGCACAGTATCTGGAAGGGTCTGATGAACCTCAGAGATAGCTTGCCACCTCGGACAAATCTCTACAACCCTCATCGAGGTGAGACCCGAAGGAAGACGTGGTCTCCCTCTTCGAACTCCAGAGGCCTCCATTGTCTGTCAGCATAGGACTTCTGCCGTCTCTGTGCAGTCTTCATCTTATCTCAGATGATCTGCACCTTCTTTGTGGTAGCTCACACCAACTCTGGACCCATGAGTGCTGATTCTCCGGGGTCAGTCCAGCAAAGCGGTGACCGGAAGGGTCTCCCGTACAAGGCCTCGAACGGTGCCATACCAATGGTGGAGTGGTAGCCATTGTTGTACGTAAACTCCACCAGTGGTAGGTGGTCCTCCCAGCTGCGACCAAAGTCCAAGATATAGGCCCGCTGCATATCCTCCAGAACCTGAATGGTCCTCTCCGTCTAACCATCAGTCTGGGGATGAAACACTATGCTCAAGCATAGCTGAGTCCCAAAGCCTCTTGCAATCCCTTACACAACCGGGATGTGAATCAGGCATCTCTATTCGAGACTATCGTCGAGGGGACTCCCTAAAGCTGAACTATCTCCTGCACGTAGAGGCGTCCCAAGCTCTCTACAGAACTCTGCTTCCTAATAGCTAGGAAGTGGGCCGACTTGGTGAGTAGGTCAATGAACACCCAGATGGAATCATGCCCCTTGTACGTCCGTGGTAAGCCTGTCACTAAGTCCATCGATATTCCATCCCACTTCCACTCTGGAACTTCCAGGGGGTGAGCTAATACCGCTAGAACCTAGTGCTCAGCCTTCAACTGCCGGCATGTGAGGCATCGAGAAATGAACTCTTCTACCGCTGTCTTCATACCTGACCACCAGAACTGTCGTTGGAGATCCTGGTACATCTTTGCCACCCCAGGATGTACCACCAAAGGGGATGTATGAAACTCCCTCAGGACATCCTCCTACAACGCCACTGGTAAAACATTGCGTCCTCTGAAAAGAAGTACGTGCTCCCCACCTTGTGAATATCCACCAGGAGCATGTCTTGTGGATAACTGAGCACGTAAATCCACACAGTCGACATCCCAAAGTTGTGCCTCCCAAACTCACTGTTAGAGTGGAGGGGTGAAAACCATCAACTGCAGTTAAGTTGTATCCTCTCCATCCACGAAGGATAACTACAATGCGGCTAACTGCTGTGTTGCCTCACTCAACAGCTGTGAGCTCGACCTTCTGCTAAGAGCATCCACCACCTTGTTCCCCTTTCCAAGAGTATGAATGATCTTGAAATAATAGTCCTAGAGGAACTCTAGCCATCTCCTCTACCACAAATTCAGATCTTTCTGTGAAAAGATGTACCCGAGTCTCTTGTGGTCAGAGTAGACGATAGACTGCTCGCCCATGAGGTAGTGTCGCCACATCTTCAATGCGAAGACCACCACTGCCAAATCGAGATCATGGGTAGCATAGTTCTTCTCATGTGGCCTAATATGGCATGAACCATAAGCAATCACTACATGCCGCTCCATCAGGACACAGCCGAGCCCAGTCCCAGATGCATCGCAGAAAACTACGTACTCAACACCCTCCTCCAGAAATCTCAAGACTGGGGCGCTTGTCAAACTCTGTCTTAGCTACTCAAAAGATTGATGGAACATCTCCATCCATATAAAGGGTTTCCCATTCCTAGTCAAGGCCATCATTGGTGTTGATATCCAAGAGAAATATGGAATGAATCTCCGGTAATATCCTCCCAACCAAAGGAAGCTCCGCACCTCCGTCACGCTCCGACGTGGCTCCCAAGCTAACACAGCCTTCACCTTGGTTGGGTCCACAGCTACTCCATCTGCTGAGATGACATGTACCAGAAATTGGACCTCTTGAATCCATAACTGGCACTTCGAGAGATTCCCATAAAGCTGGTGCTCCTGGAGTACATCCAGAACCATCCGCAAGTGTCTCGCGTGCTCCTCCTCTGACGCCAAGTACACAAGGATTTCATCAATGAAGACCACTATGAACCGATCCAATTATGGCTGGAAGATCTGGTTCATCAGTCCCATGAACACTGCGGGGGAGTTTGTCACACCAAAAGGCATCACCAAGTACTCATAGTGACCGTAGCAGCATCTAAAAGACGTCTTCGGTATATCCTCATCCCGCACTCGTAGCTGGTGATAGCCTGATCGAAGGTCAACCTTCGAGAACCACCAGGCCCCTCTTAGCTGATCAAAAAGGTCATTGATTCTTGGCAGTGGATACTTGTTATTCACCGTCACCTAGTTCAGGTGCTGATAATCCACGCACAACCTCAGTCTCTCGTCTACTATTTTGGCAAACAAGACTGGGGCCACCCAGGGTGAGATGCTGGGTCTCACGAAACCCTTGCTCTGCAAATCCTCTAACGTCACCCTCAGATCATGAAGCTATGAAGGAGACATATAATATGATGATGAGGAAATCGGTGCCGTCCCAGGGTGTAAGTAGATGCAGAAGTCGATCTCCCGGTGGGGAGGTAATCCTGGAACATCTTCGGGAAATACATCCTCATACTCTACCACTACTGCTAGGAACTAGGAGCTCACAACATCCACTGCTCCGAGGGAAAGGCTAGCCAACTCATGAGAGATTGGATGCACCCTCCTGTGCATAAGTCCATTCTATGCTACCTGGGTTTCATTTTCTCTGACAAAGGAAAACCTCTTTCCATCATGGCGGACACACCACACTCTTCGCCTAAAACGGTCAATCTGGGCATGGACTGAAGATAACCAATCCATACCGAGAATGACGTCATAAGGCCTCGACGCTACCACCAAGAGGTTCCAACTGAAACTCTCACCTCCAAGGATAAGATCACACTATCTTCAAAGGTTCGTGATCGTCGAGTCTCCTCCCGTAGGTGTCTCCAAATGTAAGGATTGAGTCAACGGTTCTACCGAAATCTCGAGATTTTGTGCAAGACATGTGGCTTAGGAGGAATGACTGGAACTTATGTCTATAAGCACTAGAACTAAGGTAGAGAAGACACATATCGTACCTCGAATCATCCCTGGAGTCCCTGGGTCGTATTCCTAGACCACATGCATCTATCCCCGCCCCTATCTCCCAGCTCCCTAAGCCTGGTGCGGACCTCCTGGGGGTGGTGGTGGAAGTAAGTCGAAGCGTCTGCCACCACCTGCAGCTCTCCCTGATCCTCTTCCACATTCGCCGCCTGGTGGGTCTGCCTGTTCCGTTCTCTGCCTCTTCCTCGGTGGTCCGTCCACCACTTCCCTGTCAGTAGCTCGACGGGTCGGGCAATCTCTATCGAGATGTCCCCTACCAATGCATGTGTAGCATCTCTTCTCCCTAGGCTGACTGGATCCAGCCTGAGAGCCCTGGATTGTCGATCCCCTGTCCTGGGTCCTCCTATGATGTTTCCCACATCCAAGTCCCTGTGGTTGATGTCGTCTCCCTGCTGCTGGGGTCTCTGCTCCTGTCTACCTATAACTGACTGTCGGCGGATGTCTCTGCTCTGCCTAGAAGCTCTCAATCACCAAGGCCTGCTCGAGCACTCTAGCATAAGTCGATATTTATAGAGGTATGACACTAACTTGGACGTCTCTTCGTAGACGTCTCTTGAAGGTCCGAGCTCTGAAGTACTAATCCCTGACCATATCCATCAAGTACCTGGCGAGGTTGGTGAACCTAGATGAATAGTCATCTACTGACATACTACCCTGTTGGAGCTGAAGAAGCTCCTGGATGCGTACAGTTCTCAACGAAACTGGAGAAAAATCCTCCCTGAAGAGATGCTCAAACTCCTTCCATGAAAGAGTCTCCTCGTCATGAGTCTGTGTGGTCATACTCCACCATCATCCCACTAAACCCTGAAGAAGGATCTCTCCTAGGATCACCATATGGTCTGCTGGTGTCCTCACTAGACTGAAAACTCTATTCACCGCCTCAAGCCAGTCTTCAGCCGCCTGAGGGTCAGGCTCACCTCAAAACCAGAGGGGTTTCTATCTCTGAAACTCATGGAGCGCGCTAATCCTATGATCCTCGCCGGTCGGTACTGCAGGTACCACTGGCTGATCCACTGGTGGTGGCATAACTGGTGGACCCCCTGGTGGAAACGCCTGGGGAACTGGTCCCTGTATCGAAGCCTCATCACTGAGGGGGTCATCCTCGCGATCGTGCTACTGAATCCTAGCAGGTATGCATTGCAGAGACATCATGTAAGGAAACAAGATGTACCATGGTCAAAGAGTATATCTTGATAGATAACACAAAGGACATGGAAAACACAAACCATTCCTATATGATGCATGTAACTTTCATTCCCCCGCAACCCGTGTTTTCATGTACCGAGTCGAAAAGAAGGTTATCAGAGTCCTGGTGTATGGATATGTCGGCCGCCGCACCTACACTGGAGTCTCTGGCCTGAATACCGAACCCAAAACACTCAACACTGTTGCCCCAAACCAAACTCATAGACTCTTGGTCCTAAGGTAGAACCGACCAGCTCTGATACCACTCTGTCACAACCCGTCCTAGTGGGGCCCACTTCGTGACTCCCCAAACCCGCCTCCAATAGGCCAGGGGCTAGTGACTAGAACTGAGTATGCATATTACTAACATGGGAGGCATTGACTATGTACCTGTACACACACACACATCTCCAAGCCCACAATGCTGAAATGTAAAAATCACTAAGGAAAAAAAATGCATGCATACAACTAAACCCAACCAATAGAGTACAAAGAAAGGTAGAGTACAAAAAAAGTAAACTGGTCCAGAATAAAATCCCACCAAAAACAAGAGTCTGAAAACTACAAAGACCAACCTGTAAACAAAAAAGGTACTGGGACTGCAGCTCGTCGCTGTAGGAACACCTCAGCCTGTAGGGAACTCAGAAAGCTCGGTCCTGTTCTGGTCCGCCCTGGACTCTATCAAAAGGCTGGTTGTCTGCACAAGACACCAGACGTGTGGGCAAAGCCCATGCAGGGGTGAGTATAACAGTACTCAGTAGAGGACCCTGAAAACCACAAAGCACTACACAAAGTAAAGGTACAGTTAGCTATGCACAATATATGTCTACAGAACATATAGAACAAACCAGATATACTCCAAACCCAGACTCGTGGTCTAGAGAAAAGTCACACAACCGCATACCCACATTAGGGATTCAGTTCGAAGATTTTGCGAAGCACTCATCCATAGAGAACACACTCCACAAGTCTTACAGCTCTGATGACGTCTGTCCGAGAAGTACCGTTCATCGGGAACCATCACGAGAGTTAGTCACACTCCTTACGGGAGACACACTCCTGAGTGGGAATATTTCCAATAGATAGAAGCACTCATTATGGGAGACACACTCATGAGTGGGAAAGATCACGATACACAGATGAGGATCACTTCCAAGGCCATGGCGGATACCGCAACTCATCTAGATTCACCAGTTAGGTGATACACCAGCTAGGTAGAGGATCCTTTCCCGGTAGATTTGGTCACGTGGATGCCTGACTCTACCTAGGGTCATGAATGGATAGAGGATCACGATCCGGGCCTCTCGGATGGATGCCTAACTCTATCACAGAAAGTCCTGCAGAAGGGATCATACTCTTGTGTGAGGAAATAATGCTTGAACTTCAGGGGAATGAGAAGAAGGGCACTAACCCAAATGAAAGATGTTCATGATAAGGTGAACAAGAGGACCATGCCATTTTCCAAAAAGTACACGGTGTGAAGAAAAGTTACATGCCGTGTTGTCTGACCCTGGGTACTGCCCGTGTACAACGGCCCCTGTCGTAAGGCTGGTCATGTAGAAAAACTTATTACATGATGTGTATTACGATGTACACGCCGTGTCCGAGTAACTGGGGTTGGCTCCGTGTACACTGTCCATGTGCCCGTACACGGTCATTAACCCGTGTAATCGGTACACTGGGTGACCCGCGTTACCGGCCTCGCCTGGCCATGTGATGGAGTACACGGTCGTGTACTCCATCCCATGTCCATGTACCCCCTGGATACATGTTGAGTTCCTCATTTCCTCATCTTCCATGTTGTACATGCCATGTTTCCTGAAGCCGTGTAGATCATCCCATGTCCATGTACTTCCCAAAATATACGCCGAGCTTCGGGGAAAGTCCAACACGTCGTGTGACCAGGGTCACACGCCGTGTGATTCCTCTCTAACCCCCGAAACCCTAGCTACCACCTCTAGTACTACACGGCGTGTTCTTCAGAAGTACACACCGTGTATTCTGGAAATTTTCAAAAACATGGACTTTCGCCATCGCGCCTACGGTGATGATCCGTTCATCGATCCAACCATCCGATCACCGCGAAACTTCTAGGTTTTGGTTTACTCCAAACCACGAAGCTGCTCCCTATGTTTTCGGACCTCCGATCAGCTCCGAAAACATGATTTGATCTTCCCTCATGAAGAACGCTCGAAGAACGCCCTTTTCTGATTCGGTCCGATTCGTCATCCGCTATCGTCGTTGCACTACTGCAAGGTCATTGCAGTGTATAACCTTCGATTTGGGATCATTGCATCATGGAACGGATGCACAACGATCCGTTGTTCGTCACCCCGTGAGGAACATGACGAACACATGAGAAAAGAAAGGGGGAGAAATCCAATAAACAAGGTGAGGAACGAACCCCCGCCTTCGTTCATCACAGCGTTGATCTGCTCCCATTAGTAGGCTTAAACGGAGCAAGAATCAACAATAACAAAACAATATGGATCAATTCCCCAAATCATCTTGATAAAACCCTCCCGCAAGAATGAACAAATCCATAGATCAACTTGTTCGTGGTTGATCCACGTTCTTTGTTTAAAATAAAAAAAATGGGGAAAATAATTCAAATAACAAACCCCTACATCAACTGTGATTGATCGCCGATGAATTTGTCGCGCTACCACCGTCGTCGAGATACTTCAACATCGTTGGAATAATGATTTTCAGCTTTAATATGTCGTCGTTCCCCGCCGAGAGTTTTCTCCAGAGTTTTCTCGCCAACAATCGACAATCGATCATCCCAATAAAAGGGGAAATGTATTGACATTCAAAACGAACTGCAGTATTAATGAGCCAGCGTTGCTATTTTTGAGTCATTATGACATGACATTAATGACTGAAACTGCTTCTATGTCATTGCAACGGAGTGGATGTTTCCATAAAAATAAAATAAACATTTAGTAATTTATTTTATTTTCATTTTACTAAAAACGTCCGAAAATAAACTTTTTCCGTCAACCTGCGTCGGCCGAGGTTAGAATCATTCATAAGTAAAGTCATCGTCCTGGACGCAACGGTGCCCTCAGATTTTTAATTCGGGCACCCGTATGGAAACTACCACAACCACGCACAAGTGCGGACTCACCTAACTTAAAAAGTGCAAACCACCGTTCCGGGCTCACCGGGTCTCGGAATGATGTGCCGTTTTCGCGTCTGGTCTCGAAATAATTCCATATAATTTTTTTAAAAAATAAATGTAAAATTCAAGACATTACAATTGAATCCATATTGTTGTTCTATCATATAGTGGGATATGAAAATTGTTATGAAATACAATATCTGAGATTGATCCAGTGGTTCATTTTTGGTATTTAGAAGGATAGTTTTTATGGTGACTCATAAGAACTAATATGGAACACCATGATTGTTGGGATTGTTATTTCATATTTTTGGTCCATATTTGAATTCGCAATGATTCATCCATTATATTATGATATTTTAGGGATTTTTAATGGATTATAGTTAGATTATAAATGGTTTATGTGTGATTATAAAGAGTTACAATTGTAGATATATGGAAATTTAGTAGTGATTATGTATTATTATATTGGAGATGAATGATATACCACATTTATAAACAATTATATTCATGTTTTCAAGACAAAAATATTGTTCCATGCTTGATTTTTTTAGTATTAGTGTTAGTATTTGATGTATATTTGTCTTCTATCCATGAAATCATAGGTAAAAATGAATGCAAACATCATTATATGTTTTTAGGTATGTGGGTTTCAGTTCCACTTTTCCACAATGATATTATGTTTTCAGGGTGATCAAGGGAATCTTTCTGGGTTATGGGACTCACAAAAAAGAATATTGTAGAAAACACACATATGAATCTATTCCTATTTAATTCTAGGAACATGTATCCTCTTCAAACTATATTAAGGTAACATGATGTGAATGGTAGTAAATTTTGAGGATTAAACATGATTTTATTATGTGTCTTAGGATGAATACTATTATATATTTACATTTTAATACTTTTATATGATTTTAGTAGACAATGTTCTTATATTATTTCCTTATGATTCCCATTATGTGAATATGCTTTTTTCACTATATTATGTTATAAAAAATAATGTATAATTTTACCTCTTTAAATTCTAGTGTTTGAGGGCATACTTTTATCTCTATTTTAATGTATATAATCGTGGTAAATATATGTTAAATGGTTTTTTAATATAATTATGTTTGAATATTCTAAAATTAACCATTGGATTATCATTGGTGGGAGTATTCTCTACCAGGTTATTTAATTCCCTCACCAGAATTCTACAGAATCCAGTGTGTGAGGAGGCATGTGTGTGGTCTTATAATGATATGTACACATCCCTAATTCTAGATGATTGGTATTTGGTTTTATGGGATGCATCTGTATAACTATATATAACAAATACAATATAATAATTTAATATCAATTGAAATGTTTTTATCCCAACAGATTTCTTAAATTATATCAATAGAAGGAATTTCATTCATATAAAAACATTTATATAAATTATTTTGGATCTATTTTATATTTTATTATATTGTAAATTATTCTTTATAATGTATTAATCAAATCCCAAATTAATCTACCTAGGGACTACACATTTATCTTTGTTTCATAGACCCCCACTACCCCTAAATATTTTTTATTAATAACGGGTAAAATAAAAACATCAAATTTTATGTGACTTGTGACAAGTAATAAAATTACCCTACATAAAATATTATAAATGGTTTTGTAAATAATGTAAATAATTATTTCATAATCAATACCCTTTACTTGAATACTATAAGTATCATTGTAGAGGATATTTAACCATTAATATCATTGAATGAATCTTTCTCATGTTGATGTAAAAATATATTTTAATCGTTTTATAAATTTAATAGTGGAATCATATAAAAAGTAATCTAAAATAATTATATGCTAATAGCCTAAACGATAATTACATAATCAAATATTTTTAACAATTGTACTTTATAACAATCATAAATTCAATTTCACCATTTTTGGTTCCATACATATTATTATTGATGGGATTTTTTTATGAAAAAATACCATATAATAATAAGAAAAATTTAATAATTTATTAATTATATTCTGATATAGAATAATGTATAATATAATAATTACCAAATCTCATGCACATAATGAATCAATGATTTTATTATAGTATTATCTTTCAACACCTTGAATGAAAATTGTATCAATAATTGCACATATTAACAAAATAATGGAATTGTTTTTTGTATGGTGTTTTATATCACTAAAATATTAATAATGAGAAATTATTTTAATACATTTATCTCTTTGTTTGTGTGATCAATTACTTGAAAATGTGATTAAAACTTAATAAATGACATAACTTTAAAAATTGTTAAATAATTAAATTGATATGGATGAGTATAAATTTTTAATAAAAATTATATTGATATATGTATAATTAATAAGAATATAAATAAAATGTTCCCTTATGTTTTTAGTTAATTTATATTTCTTGAATCATGATTTTATGATACATTTTCAGGTTTTGTGAAATTATTTTTATATGGTATACAACTTAATATTTTGAAAGGTTAACTAATTTTTCATACTTATAATATTTTAAAGAGATTCGATTTGAGTATGAATAAATAAAATAACATAAAAAATAGTTTAGAAATATTTATCTTGATGTCTTATTTATCTAAATTAAATACAAAGACATACCATAAATTTATTTAAAATGTATGCGTCATTTTATTTAATATATGTTTTTCTGAATATAACATAGGATATATTAGATAAATTTTCATCGAATGAAATGGTGTAATGAATTGAATTGTTGAAATTTATAATATTATAATATTTAATTTATTCCACTATAGTGATATGTCATGGTAACATTGAATATTATGGAATATCATACCTGGTATATAGATATTCCAATTTACCTATAACATGCAAATATAAAATTATATATACACTTAGTTGTGGATACTGATTGTCTAAAAATAGATTCCCAATTGGATGGATTTATTTTTGGAAATCTAATTGAAATATCATAATTATTATGAATTTATCAAGGATTATTGTGAATTTAAGAATAAGGGGATCATATAAAAGACATATTAAATATTAGAGATACATATATGGATCATTAGAAAAAATTATTTGTTTTGTTATTGGGGAGTAATTTAGTAGTTGTGGGAAGTTTTGGTGTAATATGACAACATCATGGGTCATTATTAAAATATTTTTATGAATTTTTTAAAATTATTCTTATCCTAAGAAACAATATTTAGTGAAAATAATGAATTCCTATTTCTCTAATAAGGATAAATGATATAAATATTATATTCATGTATCATTAGAAATATTATATGATTTTAATAAATCACATATAGACAAAAGGGTATTAAGGAAATAGATTTCATTTTGGTAAGTTTTTGTTCACTCTATATAGGAATAAGACTCTTTTTAGATCCTATATAATAAATGATATTGAAAAATTATGTTGCTACAAGTAGAATCTATAATAAATACATGGAGTGGGATATTATACTACATTTGTTTTGTTTTCATGGTTAAATATTGAGTGGTCATAAACTAATGGAGGAAAAGGTGAATCCAGTTAGTGAGAGATAGGGAAACAAAAGAAATTGTTCATCCTTTACTATACATCAGAAATGAATTCCCATATTCTATTATCAGTGTGGAAAGATAGACCTCCTGAAGGAATTTTAATATTACATAGTTAATTATTATAGTTTCTATTGCATGATGGGTAATTATGAAGGTATTATAGAACTAGAACATAGATTTTATTATCATGGATCCCAAAAAATAAATCCTATATATATTGGTAAGGAAACCTAAATATATGAAAAATTATTTCTCTTTAAGGATTTCATTTTATATATATTTTTAGACAAAATAGATGCAAAGATTTGATGAATATTTTATAGGTTGTGTTGGGGATTTGATTAAATAAACGAAAAAGGGGTTTAGTTCATATTTTTTCCATGAATCAGACACTGATAAATAATATTGAAATTTTTCCATGGATAGATCTATTTTAGTATGAATTATAATTTTCTTCCCAACCATTAAAACCAATTCATCAATCTTTTTCCTCGATCCTAAAATGTTATATAGGGTTAAATGTATTGAAATTTATTGGGTTATTAATGATTGAAATCCCAGATGGGTAAAAAATCAAGAAATAATGAATCTATTCATGTATAAATGGATTATATAGAAATCCATTAAATATTTTTTTTTAAAAATATAAAATAATAGAAATGTTCAAATGAATACGATGACTAACACTCTAAATGTATGTAATGATGTTTAAAAAAATGAATGTATTTCCACCTAAAATAAATGTTATATAACATAATATTTGATATTTTTATTTATAATAAGGATAAAAATATAAATATTTTAAATATATTCTATATCATACTTGAAATATATAGTGTATCTTTCTAGGATCCCTGGGAGTGGTCTTGTAGAGAAAATTTCCTATTACCCTGGTTTATTTCGTTATAGTTATCCAAAATTCATTTTACTAAATCATAAACAATTTCAAGTGGTTTTATTCATTATTATTATATTTAAGGATATAAAACCAATTCTATATTTTCATAATTTTTATATTTTTCTATTTTATATAAATATTTGGATTTACTGTACAACATCAAGGGGAGATGATATATTCAATATATTATACATTCTTTTACAACCAATATAAATGTTTATCATTTAGTAAAACATGACCCTATAACCCATTAAATAATTAAATAAATATAATAATCATATTTTATATTTAATATTCATTAATATACAAAGATAATATACAATACATTCTATAATTATCTATATAACTGTTAATTTTAAATACATTATAAATGGGGACTAAATAGTTAATCAATATTAGAATGTATAGGCCCAATAAGTAATACAAGTATTTTTAGAGTAAAATAGGAAATGAATCTTAGGATATTTGATTAATTTTATGTTTAATATATAATATAAATAAAATTATATTTTATTGTATATTATTTAATTTAAGTTATTATTTTCTACTAATTAATATTTGGTATTTATTTCTCCTCTAATATTAGTATTTTCTACAATATTTCTTACTTGTGTTTTGATTTATATTATAGTTATGATGTATTTTAATAAATTTTAATGGATTTTTTTATTTTTTATTTTTTATTTTTATCACATTATGATGGGGTAATACATTTTTTTTATTAGCATTATCAGACCAGTGCTCAAAAGGTATGGCTAAAAATAACAACAAAAAATTAAAAAAACAATTATCATAAGGATTCATATAATTTTCATATTGGTAGTAATATAATTCTATCATTGAAAAATACAACACCAATACAATTTTTAGGATTTTATGTATTGATTATTCATGTATCAGAGCCCATAATAATCCATATAACTAAATCAAAAAAGAAAAAAAATTCAAATCAACTAAATTAAAATCATGTTAATATAATTCCAAAATTGATATTTTAAAAAATATTTTAAAAAATCAAGATTCATTATCTCATGTCACTTTCATAGTGTATATTAACTTTTTTTAAATCCATATATATTTTTTAATATGATTTCATGACAATTGTTATTGAAAAATGTCGACCAATAGCTAATAAAAGTGTAATTACATCAAATATATATGGTTTAAAGAAAAATAATATATATATATATATATATATAATTTTCAAACCATTTTTTTAAACTAAATTTATTATTATTTCCTAAACATTACCATACATCAAGACATTTTAATTTACATTTTTTCTTATATTAATAATTTATATATTGAGATAAAAATTATTTTTGGTAGTGATGTCATAGTTTTTAGTATTTTCATGTCAGTATCTAATGATTAGGGAATATCCCATTTTGATATTAATATTTTCAATACCTATTATGGTTTTGTATTGTATTAAATAGTGAAATGAAGTAGAAATCAATCGAAAAAAATTCCAACATTTCCATTAGTTGTAAATATGCGTATTTGAGGGACACTCATATGATAGTATACTTAAGTCCCCATCAATATATAAATGATTAAATTTAACTAAATCAAAATTAAAAATCAATTGTTTTTTAAAATAATTGATTCTAAATAAGAAGAATATTGTAGTATTTTTATTAGATATTATAGTACTTTAATGGGAATTATCATATCCCATCTTCAATAAATTGAATCATTTTGGAATTTTATTTATTTATTTTTCACTAATTTACCAATTAGACATATAAATTACAATCATGGATTTATTATTTCATTATTTGTTTTTTATTTTTACCAAATTAATTTTAAAATGTATTGAAATATATTTTACTTCCTTTTTATGGTACACATGAGGTATCAAGATTTTCCAGGGGAGATAGAGTTCACTATCTTCATAGTTTTTTTCCTCACTGGTTTCAACATATTCACATGATTCCTGTTTTACATTTAATATATCTTGGAATTTTTTTGATCCATTAAAATTTGTTACACATACACTAACAATATTACTCAATTATCATTTCCAATTATATGTATTGATATTCATGCAACCCATTTTTAATATCCCCAGAAGATATTTCATTATAATCTATATTTTTTTTAAAAACTAATCAATCTTATAAATCATTCCTCCCAATATTACACATGAAAAAATAGGCCAATATATTTTTTCTGTGAATAATCAAATAATCATCCTCCCACATCAGAAAACATAGGACATTTTATCTCTATAAACAATTATCCTTAATACATTAATGAAAATAAGCATATCCCACCACAAATATATAGTTATATGTTCATCATTTCATAATAAAAAATGACCCTTCATATACAAATAAATCATTTATTATCCAAACTTTTATTTTCACAATGTAAATAATTTTAATGTATCATTAATTACACTTTTTGAATCAAATATTAAATTGATCCTATTTTATAAAATTTAATGTATATATTCTTCTTTATAATGGATTTCCCAATAATGTTAATATAAAATATTATCTTAAATAAAAAATTTGAAATTGTCGCTAAGAAAAATTTTGTGTTATTCTATTTGTGTGGATTAAATTGAACAGAATAATAACACTATATAGGTTGATTTTAGTTGATATGGGAATCATATAATTCGTTAGATATTTTATTTTAGTTTATTTACATGTCTCAAGGTTTCTATATTTTTATATGATTCAAAAAAGCAATTTTTTTTCATGTTTTCCATATTTTCATTTTAATATGAATTGATATTACATATTTTTCTCTCAATTTACTGAATGGTTTTTATTTATTTTCCATTAAAATATTTTTGTGAACCATTATATTATAATTTTTTATATAGTTTTTAGAAAACTACATTTTTTATGTTTTATTATTTAATACTCATTTTTTAATCAATGTTAGTTTAAGATTCTCTCAAATTAAGAAGTTGATTTTGTAAGAATAAGGGTTTTATAGTTTTTATAATTATTAGAATACTATATAATGGATATTTATCTATTTAATATACATTAAACTAGTTTAAATAAAAAAATAGTGTATAACACTTTCTATGAGGTATCTAATTTTTTTGTAATAGGTATTTTAGTGGGGGGTTCCAATAAATCAATATCACTACTCATAATTGTTACATTAATGATAGTGTATAATAATAGTTTTTATTAATTTTTCCATATGTTGTTGTATATAAAAAAATGGTAAAAATAGTATGAATTATCATTTTTTCTTTGATTTAATTAATTTTATTGATTTTTTTTGGTTTCATTGGTCTGTATAGATTTTTTCTATTCCACGACTAACTAATTTTGATATTTTTCGACTTTTTAGGGTATGTTCTTGAGTTGACCTAAACAAATTCCACATATATTTATTGTTACAATTATGGTGTTATATAATATTTATTTTTTATTAATTTATATTACTATTATTTGTGTGTTTATGTAAATTTTTATTGTTTTTATTTTCTTTTAATTAAATCATCATAATGTTTTTTATTTTATACACCTAAATTTTTATACCTTATTTTATATTCTCCAGTGATGATTCATTTTTCAACTAATTTTAGAAATATGATGTTTATTTCTTATATATATATCATTATACATATACAAATGACAACTGATATTTTTCTTTTGATATAAATAAAATTTATAGCAGTATTTAAAATACTAGATAAAATTTTATAATTGGGGATATAATATTAAAATCCACGGTTATAGAAAATTTAAATCAGTTTTCTATTAGTTCTTACTAAAATTTATATGTTTATTTACATTTATTTTCCATATTAATATTTTATATTAGAATATATATCAATATATCTATATCTAATAAACATTATTGTTTTTATGAAAGATTAATGGAACTAAATATTTTTATAATTTATCATGTTTCAAATTCTATACTAATAAATGTAAGCTATAAACTAAGTAACAATATTTATTATACACAAATTTCATACAAAAACACTATGCCATCCTATAACAGTCAATTAAATAAAACATGTACATATATCCTAAAGGTTTATATATACTCTCATCTAAGACAAAATTACAATAACAAAATCAATAGTTAATATGAAATGTTATAAATATTATACTATTATAACATTAGTAAATTAAATTATAATTGTAAACCCAAAAAAATATTTACATGTTATCAACAAAAAACTTGTTTTCATTAGAGGTTTCCTCTTCATATAACATATATCTGATTAAATTTAAATTGAAAACCTTATATAATATTTAATTATTATGATTCTTATCCTACATGTAGTCCGAGAATGTAAACTTTTTAACAGTATGACTAAAATACAATAAACATATAAATGGAACAAAAGTAATTATTTCTATACAGTATAATAGGCCTATGGAATTGTTTCATATTTTTTCAATCCTAATATGAGAAATTTTTTTGTTACATTATCGAACTGGGTTATTTCCTTGAAAATTCATTTAATAATTTAATGTTAATTAATATATAAAAAACAATATGAAATTATAGATATAAAAATAACATTCTCTATTTTCCCTAATATTTCTATGTTGATTCTCTTATTTCTATTTTCTCTATCTAAGATTATCTATAGAAAAACATTTTAATATTAATTCTACAACAATGAACATATATATAAAAAAGGTGTATAAGTACCATTAAACACGTGAGTAAAAATTCATATTGAATGTTAGGGTATAACCCATGCTAAAAAATTTTATACATCGGAATCTATTTACTCCACTAAAATATTGAAAATATAACTGTTATTTTTAGTGTCAATATATTCAATTTATGAATCATGGACAGTTTTAGTAGATAAAATAAATTTAAACTAATTTCTTCTATATTAGAGTCATGACAAAAATAAATCAATATTCTTATATAAATAATTTCATTGAAACTATTTTCCTTGAATAGTGTGATAAAATAATATAAGAAAATTTGACTATATGAAATAAACAACATATTCCATTCTGTTAGTATGTAACTCAATATTAATAAATTTTTTAGGGTATAAATGAAACACTTTTTTAAATAAAATATCTTATATTAGTTTAAAATTTTAAAAAATAATTTTAAAAATAATATATATTTCAAAAAAAATTAATTTTTTTTCCGGAAGGATAATTGAAGTTCTAAATTTATTTCCTATGTTTAAAATAAGTAGTAATTGAGGTTTTTTGGAATAATATTTCTTCAAATGAGACATTTTTTTTAAAAAATATTGTAAAATTTTCAATAAAAAATGAATATCATAAAAATATATCATATATTATTTTAAGAAACATTATTTTTTTGGTTATGTGTAAATTATAAATATTTATATAATTTATTTTTTATTCATTAAAATTATTAGATTTTAGAGAAATTTTTATCATCATATTTCAAAAAAATAAATTAGTCTAAAATTTGGTACTTGGTATGATTAATGGTATTTTTTTGATAAAGATTAACAAAATAATATAATGAAATTATGGTTAACATTAATTTTTGTGTGTGTTTTCATTGTCAATATAAAACATATAATATATTGTATAAATTATTTCAATACATAAAAAATGTCACATATCATTTTTTTCGTTGATTGAATTATTATTCTAGTGTTTTTTATATTTAATATTATTATATTACCTATTATTGGAGAATAATTCCATGAATTTATTTAGTGTCATATTTAATCTCCGTGATGTGGATGGTAGAATGAATTTTGATTACTGTAATCAATATTTATGTTTTAATCAGAGAAATATATGGTAGGTTTTACAATTAAAATTTTTTACTATATATTTTATTAATAAAATCTATATTTAGGAAGATGTATTAATTTTATTTAAAAAATTATAGTTTGTATAATATTTAGAAAATACATTGTATGATTTAAGGTAATTTAATTTCAAATTCCTATTGGTAATTTTTTTTAACATGGATTGTATAATTCATTTATCAAAATAAAATTTGAGATTAATTAAACATAATTTTATTCCTTTATGAATTAATAAATATAAATGTGTCTTTCCATTTAATAGAATATTACAATATTTCATTATTGAATCGTCATATTATTATTTCAAAATCACGGTATTATTAGAAAAAAAACTATGTTGATTTAAGGACTCGACCTTATATCATTACATAATCAGTAATTTCAGTCAAGAACTAGATTCATTTCACATTGAGGCTATTTTCTAGTTTAATTTTTTATAGAATTAGGATATAACAAATACCTAAAATTCCACATCTATACAGTGCAAATACCCCAAAAATAGTATCCATTTCTTCCAAAATATAAAACTTTTCAAATAAAATGTGGTTTCTTTGAAAAATCCTTAAAAATTTAAACATGTCTTCCTCCATTGTATTACACATCTTTATAGCCAGTGAAAATCAATTAATAACTTGGGATGATCACAAAAATCCTTGTAAGAGTTCTAATGGTAAGGAAAGAAAATATTAGTCCATGAATACTTATATCATATGAAATCATTTAAAAAAAGACATTCTTGTATCCCATATAATATAAATTTATGAAACATGATATTTCCATGATATTTCCTTAATACATATAGAACATAAATAGAACTATAAATTTATCTTGGGGAATTACTTAATTATATTTTGACCTTTATGTCTACCTTAGGATTTGTAACCCTCACAGCTACCATTCAATGAAACCCCCATGGCTACAATAGAGTGTAACCATCACAGCTTCACATGGATTAACCATATGGTCGACCACCAACATAAACATAAAAAATTTGTTGTAGGGAGATATAGGTCCCTCCCATAATCATACACAATTCCCAAGAACCATAAAATAATCATACAACATTAATAATTTCATAAAATATTACTTTTTAATTTTTTAAAATAGAATTTTAGAAGAGGATTTTAAAATAAAAGACCCTTAAAATCATATAATTGAATTAAGACATAATAGAGTGGACTGAATATTCATATACACTATTAATATACATAATATAACATAATATAATAAATATTCATTACACAACCAATTTTAATACAACATAATTTATGAAGTAGAATGTAAACCCAAAGAATGTAAATTAGGTTAAGAATTACCTTACAAATATCATATTATTTATGTGAGACATAAAAGAGTGGATGAAATATGTATATACACTATAAAAAGTCATAATTAATCATTATATATAAAAAATAAATCATACAATAATATTTAATTTCGTATAAATAATGAAGTAGAAGGTTAACCGAATGAATAAAAATTTGGTTATAAATTCCCTTACCTCAGGTTTCACTTACATAAAACATGTTTAACAATCCTATATAATTGTTTAAAGAGTGTTATTGGAATTTTTAAAAAACATTTTCTTGTTTATAACACCTTATATGCTAATTTTATAGCATCAATCCACACATTAGTTATTATTACTTTGTTCCATCCATTGTTTTCTGTGCGTTCTTTACATGATTTCCAGGGCCAGTTTGTATTTGATATTCATGTCGTATGGAAATGAGATTTTAGAATTATAAAGAAAATTAATTCATATATTTCCATAATATATAATGATACCATAAATCATTTTTTATGAAACTATGATGATGAATCATTATATAAAACATTAATGATATTTTTGCAGATCATTTTTGGCGGTTCCTCAATAATCATGACCTTGTTTCATTATATGAATCTAATTAATGCTTAGAGGATCATTATAGAATATAAAATATGTTACATACTATATTTTAAAATATTTTTCAACCATTTAATGGGATTTATGATCATCTTTGAAGGAATAAATGTAAATTAAAAGAATATCATCTGTAATTTGTGTAAATGACACATCTCAAATGTTGTTTTTATTTTTTTAGAATAATAGGAAGAGGTGTGGAAGAAAGATGATAAATTTCGGGACATGATAACATATAGAATAAAAATTATTTTTCTGATTTCATACCTCCTAGACAACGTGTGGGGAAGAGAGTATTAGAATAGAAAGAAAACACATGAAAAAGGAAGATAATTCTTACCTCTTGATCTCCTCTCCTTGAGATCCTCCTTATGGCCTTTAGGTGAGAACCACATGTATTGTAAGTGTGTAATAGCCTTGGGGATGGGTTTTTACAGATCTTAGACAATTCATAAGGCTTTAGATGTGTGAGAGGAAGATGGGAATAGCAGTGGTATTTATAGTGGAGGAGATGTGGGATTTTACATTATTTTAATCATTATTTTAATATTTTTGTCCAGGAAAATGAATAGTCTTCATTCATGTGATAAAAATAGTAAACAGATCATTTGAGATTTTAACATGTTGGATTACATCAGCCATGATGTCACAAATATTTTATTTAACTGATAATTCTAATATACGGTATTTTACTGTATTTCACTATTCATTAAAAATAATGAATTTCAGAAAAATACAAAAAATTCACCATATACATTACTTCAAAGCGATGAATTCAAAAACGAACTCCATTTTTGGGAAATTATTTTTTATATATTATTAATTTAATTATTAAATATAATCATAATTTATTCACAAATAACAATTTTTAAACTATAACTCATTTTTTCACACCATGAAAATTTAATCAAGAATTCATTATCTTACAGCCTTCATAAAATAAAATAATAATAGAATATACTAACAATTAGATTCATATTACTATTCATATTAATATTCATAAGGGTATGTTAATATTTACTAAAAACAATTTGGTTATAATAGACTCAAAATAACTTACTGATCACAATCGTAGATGACCGTTTTTTTAATTCAAATCATAGAAGCGGGAATTTTTTTAAAAGATAGTTATAGTTATCTACGTAAAACAATGTTTTAGGTATTTTAATTTATTTTGAAAACATTATAGTGTTACATTATCCATATATTCTAAAAATTATGTCTTCTCAATTTTATTTATTTATTAAACAAGTGAGGGTACCATTCCATCATAGCATTTTCAGATTCCCATGTTTCTTTTTCAACCATGTGGTTTCGCCACAAAACATTTAATTGGTTTATTACCTTATTCTACAATACATTTTCACTTCAATCATGAATCTGAATATTTTTATATTTATAAGAATGATTCTATTCTATCTAAACTACTTCTGGGATCATGACATTAGAATAATCTGTAACATAATTTATCAACATCAAAACAAGAAAAAAATTATGTAACTGGGATATACTCAGAGGAAAAGATACTAGGTAGGAGACTAGTACAACTTTCTCTAGGATATCATAAGGTCTAATGAAAAATGGACTTAGCTTTCATTTCATACTAAAACTCATAACACATTTCCATGGTGAGATTGTAAGAAAGAAAAGATCACCTAACTCAAAAGAAAAGTCATTCCTCCTGTTGTTTGCATAAATTTTCTGCCTACTATGAGCTGTCCCCATTTGTTGCTGGAACATATTCTTTTTCTCAGCCACTTCCTCTACTAATTCTGGTCTCATAAACATCCTTTCCCCAACTTCATCCTAGAAAGGGGGACTTCAACACCTTTTTCCACAAAATGCCTGAAAAGGTTCCATCTATTTACTTGAATGAAATTATTATATTAGAAAATACTAATAAATAATGATGATTGTCCCAAAATCCCTATTAGTCCATTGAATAATTTAAAATCATATCATCCAATGTCTTATTTACTTTTTCTGACTTCACATCTAATGGAGGATGAAAAGTTGTACTGAAATTTAATTCTATGCCTAATGACTTCTGAAGGCCCTTCCAAAAATTAGTAGTGAACCAGGGATCCCAATAAGATACAATTCAAAGAGGAACTCTATGTAACATGACAATATATTTGAGGTATATTTGGGAAAGCATATCCAAAGGAATTATGTCATGAATAGGGAGGAAATGTGAAAATTTATTCTTTCAGTCAACAATAACCCATTATGCATTATTACCTCAAGAAATATTTTGTAGTCCGACAATGAATTACATGGATACATCTTCCCATTTCCACTCTAGCACTGGTAAAGGAAGAATCATCCCCTTAGTTAATTTCATCTCTTCATTAACCTATTGACATTTCAATCATTCCACAGGAAATTCTATAATGTATCTTTTCATTCCATCCCACCTGTAATAGTCCTGATGGTCTCTGTACATTTTAGCACTACCAGGATGAACTAATAATTTAGAAATATGAGCTTTACAAAAACATTTCTTTCTTAAACAAGGAATCATAATTATCACAAAATATTTTTCCAAATACTAAAACACAATATTTTTAATGTTTATATTCTTGCAACATACCCATTTTAACTAATTATACCTTTTTCTGTAGCTCCCATTCATCCTTCTATAGTTTCTTAATTATGTATGATAACAATAACTGCACTAAAACCTGAAACAAAATAGATGTATTTATTTCACTAACAACATATTTTCTAAAATTCATCAAATCATTAATCAAGGGATAATGTTTAAAACATAACATGGTTAATGATGTGTAGTGTTTTTGACTCAATAAATTTTCAATTTTTTATTTTCTTGGATGGTAATTGATCATGGAATCATTATATTTTATCAGTTCAATACATCTTCTCTTCCTCAAGTTTAATTCATTCTGAGTGAATATATTATTTAAACATTTACGATAAGTTTATATTTTATATTTCACTCCTTGTAAATGATGCATCCAAATTTTCAGGTCAAAAACCACAGCTACCGACTCAAAATCAAGTGTGGGATAATTTAACTCATGAGGTTTTAGTTTTTCTAAAGAATAAGAAATTAAATAATCATTATTCATTAGAACACACTAATTTCTATTTAATGAAGCAACACTATAGATGAAAAAATCACTATTTTAGGAAGGAAAGGACAAAACTGGAACATTCACCAATATCTTCTTCGGTTCCTGAAAAGAATAATCACATACTTCTTTCCAAACATATTTAACCCATTTTCTTATTAACAGAGTTAGCATGCTAGATAACTATTAAATGTTTCTTACAAATCATGAGTAATAACATGCTAATCCATGAATACTATGAATATCTATAAAATTTGTAGGTCTTGGCCATTCATCAACCAATTTTGTTTTGTATGTATATACTATTATGCCATATTTATTTTCAATTTTCCAAAGAAAATAAACCTATTACAACCAAATATCACACTTTAAAAATATTGCATACAGATTATTTTCCATTAAGGTTTGCAAAAGAACCCTTAAATGTTCTTCATTCCCCTCTTTTCTCTTATAAAATAGAAGAATGTAATCAATAAAAACAACTGAAAACTTATCCAAGAACTCATGAAATATTCTATTCATAAAATCCATGAATATAGTAGGTTAATTAGTTAACCCAAAAGGCAAAACAAAAAATTCATAATGCCTATATATAGTATAAAAATATATTTTCAAGATGTCATGTGCCTTTACCATTAGATGATGGCATGCGGATCTCATGTCAATATTGGAAAATTAATGAGCTCCCTAGAGCTAATCAAACAAGTCATTGATATGAGGAAAATGATACTTTTTTTTACAGTGATGTTATTCAATGAACTATAATCAATTAAAAGTATTATAGAACCATATTTCCTTCTAAAGAACAAAATAAGAGCACCCAATGGTGATGTTCTAGGATAAATGATGCCTTTATCAAGCAACTACTTCAACTGAATTTTCAATTAAATGAGTTCAATTTGGTCCATTCGATGTAGAAGTTTTGAAATTTTCTTATCACCAGGCACTAAGTAAATTGTGAATTCAACTTCCCAAGGAGGTATGACATCGGGTAACTCATTTGAAAAAACATAAGGTATTCATTTACACCTAGAACATGATAGATCTAAATAGTTCACTTGTTTTCAAAAATTTGATAAGGATACCATTCATTTCCATCTTTCAAATGTTTCTCAGCTTCTTGATATGTTATCAATTTTATAGGTTCATTCTTGTATATGAACTGAAACTCTTTCTGAAAAACAACTTCTTTAGCTCTATAGTCAATCTTATCATGGTAAATATAAAGCCAATCTATTCCAAGAATGACATAAAACTCTACAAAGGAAAAAACAACAAGTTTTTCTGGTAATTTATTTCCAAACAGTACAATATATAGATTTTTATAATTCCTATTGGCTATGATATTTCCCCCTGGTGTTTTAGAAATATGTTCCAGTCTCATTTATTGAGGTGATATTTCCAATTTACATGAAAATTCTTCCAAAATAATGTCAGGAACCCGTATAAAAAAACAATAGAAAAATATGAGTAAACAAATAAGGTACCTGATATAACTTTATTAGATGGCCCGACGTCTACTGAAATAGTCGAAAAAGATCTGAATACACCTTTCTTATTATAATCTGGATTCTTTGAATCATTCGAATCACTCTTTGGGAAGTAAATTTCATAATGAAACACCACACAAAATTTAAAACACTCTACAGTTTTCTTATTAGGATTAGTTTTAAGATCATTTTAATTATAATCTCAGCCCATATTTACTAACATAACACGTCGAAAACACTTCCCAGTTTTGGTAAGGCATTCCCAAGTGTGGGTTTTTCCACACTTTTCACAAAATGGGAATTAAAATTTCTTACCATCAGATTTAATTAGTTAATTATTACACATTTCTTACCATATAGACCAATTCTTATTCTTATTTTCAAAGTGCATGTGATCATCAGCAATCTTCATATCTACCATCTCAACACATTGGACAAATTTTTCATAAATTTTGAATTCACGGGAGGCTAATGCCCTTCGATACATTGGATTTAATCCTGAGTAAAAATGATGGAATTTTCTATTAATATCTAGAATGTGATTTGGAGCATACCTCGCCAGTTGGGTGAAGTTCACTTCATAAACAACCACTATATATTTCTCCTTCTAATTTAATTCAAGGAATTTATTCTCCATCCTATGACTAACCAACATAGGAAAATATTTTTCAAGGAAAAGACTTTTAAATTCATCCCACTCTAAGCAATCAATATCCTTTATATCCTTGATATTTTTTTTACCATTGAACACCACTGATAACATTCACTATAAAAACCACAAATGGAAAGGCTATACATTTGTTTATCTGAACATCCCATAACATCAAATATCTCTTCAAGGGATTTAATCCATCCTTCAACCACTACTGGGTCAGATGATCCATTGAATTCAGGAGGTTGTTGTCTCATAAAATTATCCACTATCATCATGTTACATTGTGGTAGCTATGGTTGTTATCTTGTAGGGATGCCACATCTATTTATTTCCTATGAAAGATAATCCATTACTATCACAAAACTCTTAGTTACAAACACTACCATTCCAGGTTATATATTCAGCAGGATATCATTACGTCGGTTCCTTTCTAGACCAACCTCCCTATTTCTTCTACGAAAAACCATTTTGAAAAAACATTTTATAGTCCATGAAATATTGTAATATTTAAATCCTATTTAATTTAAAATTTACCATAGAGAAAAAATAATTTATGGTATTCTATTAACATTATCATCACCCCTAATGTTATCTAAACCATCCTCTAATACCAGCTATAAGGACCCAACCTTATTACATTAAATAATATTGAATATTTTTTCATGAAATCGCATCCATTTGGATCGAAGATATTTTAATTTTTATATTATTAGGGAATTTGGATATAGAAAAAACATAACATTATACATTTATATAGTGAGGTTACCCCAAAAACAGTATCCATTTCAACCAAAATATAAAACTTTTCTAATAAAACATGTTTTCTTTTAATAATCTTCATAACATTTAACATGCCTTCCTTATTTGTCTTACACATCCTTATAACCAATGAAAATAAATTTAAAACAACTTATTATCACAAAAATCTTAGTAAGAGATTTAAATTTATGGAAATAAAAGATTAATCAATGAATACTTGTATCGTATGAAATCATTTTCAAGAAGACATACTTTTCGACCATACAAACTTACTTTGTGAAAAATTATACTTCCATGATATTTCCACAAAACATATAGAAAATAAATAGAAACATAGAGGTATAATGGGGAATTAATTACTTAAATTTAAATCATTACAGATACCTTATGATTTTTAACCGTCATGGCGGCCTTACAATGTAACCCTCACATATACCATATAGTGTAACCATCGAAGCTATACAGGGAGTAACAATATAGCCGACCTCTGACATACACATACCCAATTAATTGGAGGGAGATATAGGCCCAAAACTTAATCTTAATAAATGGCCATGAACATGAAAATAATCATACAACATGAATAATTGAACAAAAACATTTATTTTGAATTTTGTAAAATAGAATTTTAGAAGATGATTTTAAAAGAGAAGCCCCATAAAAAAAATCAAATAATTGATGTGATATATTATAGAGAGGATGAAATATGTATATACACAAAAAATATACAAAAATTAATATTATATAAACAAAATTCATCCCAAAAACAATTTTAATACAACATAATTAATGAAGTAGATGGTTTACCCAAAGAATGGAAATCAGGTTAATACTTTTTGTACAAATATAATTTAATTGAAGTGAGACTTAATAGATTGGATGTAATATATATATACAGTTAAATACTCATAATTAAACATAATATAAATAAAATTCAACACACCAATATTTTTTATATGACATAAATAATGAATTAGAGGGTTAACACATAGATTTAAAATTGGGTTAAGAGTTCCCTTACCATAGGTTTGTCTTATTTCTAACTTGTTTATAACACATGTATAATGGTTAAAATAGCGTTATTAGTATTTTAAATAAAAATTATCATGTTTATAACACCTTATATGTTCATTTTATATCATCATTTCACACTTTACTTATTAGTATTTTGTTCCATCAAATGTTTCTTGTGTGTTATTTAAATGATTTCCATGGCTGGTTTGTATTTGTTTTTCTTATATTATAGAAATGAAATTCCAGAAGTAGAATGAAATTGTAATAAATTTTTACATAATATTAAATGATACCATAAATCATTTTCTTTCAATTATGATGGTGAATCATTAGATAAAACAGTAATGATATTTGTTTCGATCATTTTTGGCAGTTCCTCGATAATCATAATCTTTTTTCATTATATAATATCATTTCATGATTAGAAGTTCATTCCAAAACAAAAAATATGTTACATAATACAATTTACATTATTTTTCAAACATTAAAATGGTTTTTTGATAAAATTTTAAGGATTTAATAGAAATTAAAATCCCATCATCCACAATTTTGGTAAACGACATATCACGAACAATGTTTTTATTTTTCTCAGAATACGAGGAATTGGAGTGGAAGAATGATGATAAATTTGTTGCATGAACATGATAACATAAAAAATATATAATATTATATAGAATTAATACCTCATGTATATGTAGAGTGGAAGATAGTATAAGAAAAGAATGAAAACACATGAAAATGGAAGAGGATTCTTACATATTGATCTCTTTTTATTGAGATCCTTCTTAAGTCCTTTGGATTTGGCCTTTGGTTGAGACCAGTATGTCAGGGAAATGTAGAAGATCCTTTGGATGGGTTTATGGAATAATATATACAATGATCAAGTCTTGAGAGTTGTGAGAGGAATAGGGGAATGAGAGTGATATTTATAGTAGAGGAGAGGAGATATTTTAAATTATTTTAATCATTATTTTAATATTTTTGTCCAAGATTTTAAATAGTCCTAATTATTGTTATCAAAATAGAAAAGGGAGCATGTGAGTTTGAAAAAGGTGTTATTAAATCATCAATGATGTAAAAAATAATGCATTTAACTGAAAATTTGAAGGTACAGTATTTTATCGTATTTTATTATTCATCAAAAAATCAAGTTTTTTCAGAAAATAACAAAAATTCAGTGTAAACATTTTTTGATGTGTAAAATTGAAAAATAAACTCCCTTAATTTTTTAAATATTATTAATTTATTTTTTAAAATAAAATCAAATTTTATTCAAAAATAATAATTTTAAGACTATGAATCATTTTCGAACACATTGAATTTTATTTGGATGTCGTTATCTTAAAGAATTGATAAAAAAAAATAATACATTTTAATATTAATTAGTGTCATATTAATATTTATATTACTATTCAAAATGGTATGTTACTGTTCACTAAAAAACATGTTGGTTCTATCAGACTCAAAAAAACATACAGATCAAAACTGTAGATGACTATTTTATGAAATTCAAATCATAGAAGATGGAAATTTTTTAAATTCTAGTTATAACTATATACTAAAAAAAATGATTATTGTATTTGAATTTATTTATAAACCCTTGGGGTGTTATAGTTAATCACAATATATACTAATCATGTATGAAGTTTTCAATTAATAACAAAATCATTTTAATGAAATTTTGATTATTAAAGAATCATTTCCCAAAAAACAAGAAAATTTATTATATTCATGTTGGGAAGTCACTTTCACCTCAAATGGTTATCTTGATTTTATTTCTACCAATAAATTAGGATATTTTAACAAATAATGGTAAAATATTAGAGTTCTATAATTATATGATACTATAATATGTTTATTTATATTAGTTCCCCTAAATTCTAATTCTATATTAGTAAATATAGTGAGGGAGATTCATAAATATTGAAAAATTATATAAAATATTGATACATAATGGGTTATGACAAACATTCCATAATGGATATGATATTTTTGTACACAAATGATTTCTTAATAATGTTACATTGAAGTAAAAAAATTAATGGTGATATATATACATTTAATTAAATATAAATGTTTAAAGGTGTTATATATATATATATAAATATAAAAATAGAATGTATTTTTTATTATAATTATAAAAAATGGATTGATTAAAAATGGATTATAATGAATGTTGGTTTTCAAAAAATTAATTATTATATTAATGAAATTGTAACATATAAATTTTATTTTAAGATGTGTTTTAACTTATTTGTTTTTAGTGGTGTGTATATATGTGATTCTATAATTGGTCTCACCATAAGAAATATAATATTTAATGAAGAATTTTTTTCAGTTTGTTCATATATTTTTGTGGTGACTAGATACTCTAATTCACTACATATATTACTATAATATATTAAAAGATTCATTTGGATCAGTAAAATTTAAAAAAGTTTCTAAAATAAAATATTCATATTCTATTCTACAATGATCATACAATAATATATGTTTTAAAAATGTTTATGATTTAATATTAAATTCATTATGTATTTTCTGTCAAATTTATATGGTCTGATTGCTAATTTCACATCATTTATTTGACAATTTTTATAACATTATTTTGGGATCTCATATGATCTTTTATTTTGGTGAAATAATTTTTCATATAATGGTTCTGTTTAAATTAAATTTTTTCTACGTGTCTTAGAAATTATGATAATTTTTTTTATTATGGATACATCACTATAAGATTTATATTCATTGGTACAACATTTAAATGGATTTTAGGGCTAAAAATTTATTCAGGACAATGTAAATTTTGTTTTTTACAAACAATTTTTATTATCTCATTAAATAATTTTTTGATAATCATGTGCAAATTGATATCAATTTAGTAATTTATTAGGATTACCTATGATTATAAAACCACATCCTTATATATAATATCATATTAGTTGTTCTTTTTTTTTAATTTTCATGAAAATATAATGGAGCCTATTTATATGATGTAGATTAATTTGAACATAAAAAATTAACATAAATTTGTAGGAAATAAGAATCATTAATTATTTTAATTACATTAATATAAAATAATATTTTCACACCCTCATTTTTTTCACAAAGTATTATGATTTTATTCTTGTATGTTTACATCTTACATGTATTTTTTAAACCACATGATGTTGATAATTATTAAAATAATTTTAATTATAATAAAACTCTAATATTCATATAAAATGTGATTAAATACATATATTTACTATTTTAAATATGAAACAATTTATTATTTTTTAATTTGTGGTATAATTTTTTTAAATAATTGTAGTATTCTATATATTAATCAATTTTAATTATTGATTGTTTTGTTAATATTATAGTTATATAGTAAAATGTAATTCTAATGGTTGGTATTTTTTTCACTCATACTATGTCATTTCGACGGTGTTGAAAGTGTCGGGTGTCTTTGGTAGTGACTTGAAAGGAGAAGTAATGAGTTTTTTTGGTTTTTAATTTTCATTGTAAATCACATCATTACCCAATGTATTTTTTCAACACCTTAGTTTTAATTAAAAATTTCTATTGAAAATAATAATGATGTATTTGATATCATGTTTTATATTCAAACACAAATCAAAATATTCCTATGATATAGTATACATGTCACAACCTGGGCTAATAGGTCCTCATCATGACTCCCTAATCCCAAATCCAATATGTTGGGGCTGCAGACTAGAGGCGAGTAGGCATATCACTATCATGGGAGGCCATAATTAAGTACATAAAACCACACACATCTCTAAGACCATATAATACATAAATGTAAAAAAAATAAACAACCATTCATACATACATCTAAATACAACCACTAGAGTATGAAATCAAGTCAAGGAAAGTAAACATAGCCAAATAACATCCAACCCAAAAGAGTTTGAAAAATAAGTACAACAAGAAATTAAATAAGGGATGTTGTCAACATAATTCGTGAACACAAATCAGACTATCTACTCTTGCTAAGCACTACTTGGTCTTAGTTTGTGGGGGAATCTGTAAATAGTTTGATAATCTAAAAAATATGTGACATGTGTGGGGAAATACCATTTATGAGAGAGTATAAAAATAGCCAGTATGACACCCTAAAACCACAATTCAAATAACTGATGAATAAAATTCAGATCTACACATTTGTGTGTCTATAGAACATATAACATGAATATTTAGATATACTCAAAAAGGCTCATTATCAAAAGGTAATGTATAAAACTGAAATTCCATCCTAGGATTTCATCTTGAAAGTCCAACATATAAATAATTTAGGAGAACACACTCCATTAGTCAGATATCACTGATGATGTCCGTCTGAGATGTAGTTTTCATCCGGACTCGTCAATGAGTTATATGATGATGTTTGAAGAGATATGATACACAAATAACGATCACTCCCAAGGCCATGGGTTTCACCAATAAATCATTCTAGATTAACTATCTAAGTATAGGATTTATGAGAATATAGTTTTGGTCATGATGATACCAATAACTCCACCTTGGTAAAGGAGATGATAGAGTATCTCACTCAGGGACTCAATAATAAATTAAAACAACTCTATCGAAGAATTCATGCTGAAGGGATCATTGTACTTTTTGTAAGATATTATTCCTTACTAATACTTATTGAATGAATATAGGGAACACATTCCAACGAAAAATGTCCAAGATACAAAGGATAAGGGATATAAGAAAACATTTAAGGAGTACACGACATGTAGTAGGGGTACATGCAATGTCCATTCGATCACAGGTCATGCATGTGTAAATGACCCTATTCTATGTCTGTGTAAATATAAAAAACCTATTGACCACTAGATGCTTGTACTTGTGTAATACTACATGGATCAACACTTGAATTCCAATCCTATACATGTCTGTGTAGTAGTACATAATGAACCTATTCTAGTGTCCCCCATACCAGCTCTATGTACCCTGATAGTTACATACTAATTCTTCAAGGAGTGGTCACGTGCCTTGTGATAAGGTCATATTCCATATGATACTTCTCTTCATCCCCAAACACAATCCACTGTTAGTATGGTATGAATGACGTGTAACACTACATTACACGCCTTGTATAATGATATTTAATGTTTTTCATATTTGTATTATGCATTTCTGGACACTCGTATATACACCCTTCTAGAATATCCCAAAACAGAAAACAAATAAATATCATCATCTAAAATTTTTCATCATCAAAAACTGAGATTAATCCCTTGAAACATTTTGAAAAATGGAATTTTATGCATTCTATCATTGTGAGATGAACAACATATAAATCCATGTTTCTAAAAAGTATGTTTCACAACCTCATATATTGTCACACCACTATTAGGTAATGTTGATCCCATATTTTAGTTATTCAATCTTTATTCCCTAAAGAGAGTGAACAGAGACTAATACCTCAATGCATGTCTAACCATGGGAAAACAATTAATTCTATATATGAATCTATAATAGAGAGAGAAAATAATATATTGATATCAAGAGAGATAACCCTTAATAGATATTCATTTTGAATAGAATTTGATGAGTTATAATCAGGAAAAAAGTAATAATCCTACAATAAATAATATATTCCCATGATTCCCTAATAATCCAAACTATCCCATTGTATGCAAGATCGATGAAACAATATTTTGGTTCATTGATCTATGATCATGAAAAAAATATAAAATGGGGAAATAATCCAATCATTATAATGTCATAACTTGATTTGGATCCATCTCTAACTATAATTAGATCTTTTTTTATCATTGTTGAGACCATATGATTACTCCTTACACCACTCAATGATCTACAAATTTGGTCATAGTCCGCAAACCCAAATCTCTACCAACAGATCCTGTGGCCATCCTTAATTTTTAGGGTTATGAGGTTGACCCTAAAAAATTTCATAAGAACATATAAAAAGTAAGAAATTATGCTGTTGCATATATAAAAAGAAAAAATAATATTATATTATTATTTTATATATTGTTCGCTCTCGATGAAATTTCCAAAAATGGTATGTGATGAAAAAGGTTATGTCAATCTGAGGGTAAACCCCATGTTTTGAAATCAATGTACACTCAGATTTCTAATATATGACATTATTTATATGATATTCCACCTTTTCATGAAAATGTGTGAATGTGTTATTTAATATATTTAATATATGTCAAAAATATATTTTGGGAACACGATTAAATTAAATACACACTAAACAGACAAACAGACTGTAATGGTAGAACATATCCCCCTAAGGGATAGCCAAACCATCATGCCTTATTTATTCAGTACATGGCCCAAAGGACTAATGGTCATCAAGTCCATTACATGGCCCAATGGCCCACAATCATAATTGAACACCCTACGCAGTGTCATGACTACATCATGCTTGTGTCACCGTCTACTAGCGTCATACATGCATCACCACCTGAATACATCATGCCTGTCTCACCGATTGCTAGCTGAAATTCGCTCCCAACTGGTTTTGAACCTAGGTCAAATGCAGAATCATGGGGCACCTCTACTACTAAGTTACACCGAAACAGCATTATTCTAGGAACATAGAGCCATACAGTTACATGACGTCTCATCACATGGTATTGAAAATAATCCATCCAATATTTCAAAAATAATTCATGGAAATATAAGTCATGAAATTCTCCAATCCTTGTTGATTTACATTCAAAATATCCAAAACAAGGTCTAAAAAAACTGATGTTCATAGTGAGAATGTATTTGATCCTCTCGCTCCTATGTGATATCTTGAAGATGCTTATGCTACTAAAAAATACACACTAATGGAATCACTCTCCCTCAGAGGATCCTATCACTCTCATAATCAATTTCCACTAGGTATAGAGTAAATATAACACCAAACTATATGTATAAGTCACCCTAGATGATCCCATGTGTTGGTTCAGGCAGGTACCTCCTCATATCCGACATGTGGAAGACGTCGTTTAGCCAGTCTAACTGTAGTGGTAGAACTATATGGTACTCCATGTCACCAACTCTACACATTATCTATAAATTCCTAATGAATCTCATCAATATCATGAATCCTTTTAAAAATATACATATTCCATATCATTGTGAGACCTATAAGAATACATGTAATCCCTCCTCTAACACAAACAACCTATTTTTTCTACCCACATAAGACTAAAAAATTATCCCAGTAGTCTTAATCTTTTCATGGATGATCTTCATCATATTCATTGTGGAACATACTAACTCATTCCCCGTGAGTATCATCTCCCATAGACCAGTCAAAAAAATTGGGGACCTGAAGAGTCTCTTGTAAAAATCCTCAAACTATTCAATATCACAGGTGGGGTGGTAGCTATTGTTGTTCACAAACTCCACCAGTGATAGGTGATCCTACCAGCTCCATCTAATTTCTAACATAAAATCACATATCATGTCCTTTATAACCATAATGGTCCTCTCTATATTGTCATAATTTTTTGGGAGAAATGTTGTGCTCATGTGCTACTGAGTCCCACGCACCTCCCTTGATCACTTCCATAATTGAGATGTGATTCTATCATCATGGTATGAAATTATCTTAGAGGTAAATCCATGTAGTCATACAATCATATTCACAAAGAGAAATTGTAATATCTCTACAATCCACTACTCTCATATGGGTAAGAATTGTGACGGCTTGGTGAGTTATTCTATTATCACCAATATTGAATTAGGTGCCCTGGATGTAGGTGTAATCCCTTCAAGAAGTCTAGGAATATCCAACCTCGAATCTATTATGGAACCACAAGGGTTTGATCTGAACTAGTTAGAAATTGTTTCTCATTCTTTATATACAAACAATGAAGCCATCAAGAGGCAAACTCTACAACTCAATTATTCATCCATGGCCCCCAAAACTATTGTCAGTGGTCCGGGTACATCTTTCCCAAAATTGAATGTATTAGCATAAGATATTTATGAAACGTTCTCATAACCTAATTCCACAACATCACATGTACCATCATACATCATCCAAAAATAAATACATGCTCCCCACCTTTTGAAAATCCTTCATGATATTGTTAGTAGATATTAGAGTATGTTGGGTGTCATAGTTGGAATCCACAAGTTGTTCCTCCTTGGATAGATGAAAATTATTAGTGTTAACAACAATCAAGTGGATAAAATTTTCACTATCTATATCTATAAAGGATAAGTACAATGTGTCCAACTACTTCAACACCTCATTTAGAAATGGTTCCAATGATATCCTTCTAATAGAATATTCTATAACTTTCCACATCCCTTTATTATATAAAATTTTCAAGTTAAAATCCTAGAGAAACCCTATCAATATCCTTTTTCTCATGTTAAGATCCTTATCAATGAATATATTCACGAGACTCTAATTTCCAAAATTGATGGTAAAATTTGTACCATAAGGTAGTTTACCTATATTTTCAGTCCCAAGACTACCGACGCTATGTAAATATTATGGGCTTCCTTTTTTGATGATGTCGATGCAACTGACATGAACCATATGCAATCACCGCATGTATCTACATCAGAACACAACCATATCTGAATAATGATTCACTATATAACACTCTGTACTCAACACCCTCTTATTTCTAACATCAAGAATGTTGAACTAATTAATCTCCACCTCAACTATAAAAAACCATATTCTAACTTCTCTATACACATGAATGACATCCCATTTTGGTTCAAATCTATAATGGGTGAAAATTTCCTAGAGAAATTATGTATAAATATATTGTAATTACATCATAATACAAGGAAGATTCACACATATATTATTCTCTTGGGTGGATCCCAATATATCGCATCCTCAACGTTGCCCTGATCCACTACCACTCCATTAGTTATGATAATGTATCCTAGAAAGTGGACCTCCAATATCCATAACTAACACTTTGAGATCTTCCCAAAAATCGGGTTAACTCAATGTATATATAGAATCAAATGAAAGTGTTTAGAATTGTCCTCCATAGATGCAAAGTACATAAGGATATCATTGATAAAGACTACAAAGAGTTAGTCTATGGTGTGTTTAATCATCTAGTTCATGATTCCAATGAAAATTTTTGGTGATATAATCATGACAAAGGGAATCACACCGTACACTTAATGATCATAGAAACATCAGAATTACTTCTTTGGTATATCCTCATCTCGTACATGTAACTTGTGATATCCTGACCATGGTATAACTTCGAGAACCATCATACCCCTCTAAACTAATCCAAAAAGTCATTAATCATTGGCTGTGAATAATTTTCCTCCATGCCCGTATGAGTCATGTGAATGTAATCCCTAGATAACTTTAATCTCTTGCAATAATTCTTGGTGAAAAATAGGTGATGGTTTTTTTGAAACAATAGGTCTAACAAGGAATATCCTCTACAAGTCATCCAAATTTACTGTTGGATCAGGAAGATCTACTGGAGCCATTGGATATATTTTTGATGGTATTAGTGGTTTCCCATGGTGTAGATGAATGAATAAGTATCTCTATATATAGAGAGGTAATTAAAGGATGTCCTTGGGAAAACATCCTCATAACCTACCTCCATTGTATTAAACATGGAAACTCATAACCTCTACAACACCAAGGGTCATAATATTCAACTGATTAGTAATCAGTTTCACCCTCTTATGTGAGATTCTATCTTGAACTGTATTTGATTCCTTTTTACCAACAAAGGATAACCAAGTTCTATCATAATAGAAACATTGTTTCAACTTCTTGAAATATTCAATATGGAAATGTACTATAGATAACCCTTCCATACATACAATTTCATTTTATGAAATCATATCTTATATAAAAATATTTCAATAGAAACTCTATCCAACATGTGTCTGGTCACATTGTCGTTACTAGTGTGTGATCACTATGTCATCCCCAGTAGGAGTATCCAAGTGCAACAGACTCTCAAAGGGAAGAACTAGAATCTCAATGTCTCTAAATAGATAACTGTAAAGAAATGATTGATTACCACTTATCTCTATCAATACTACTTCTATGGAATAAAATATAATTATCATAATATGAATCACTTATAGAGATTCAAGATCACAAAACTCGACTGCCTCCTACTGCCCCTATAATATCCTCCATCTCCATAAGCCTTGTGTGGACCCATTGGGGGGTGGTGGTGAAAAAATGTGGTAGCGTCTACCAACAAAATATTCTATCCCATCCACTATTACATGTCTTAAACAATGTGGGAAAGTCTTCTCCTTCATCTTCCTCTACCTTGGTGGTCCATCCATAGTCTCCCTGTTAGTTGTATGGCAGGTCGTAAAATCTAGGGAATGATGTTCCTTAATTTCTCATGATTAGATTAGCCTCTCCATAGGATAAATGGACATATCATACGATCCATGAACCATAGACCCTATATCATGGGACATCCTTCAAATATGTGCCTTAATTCTATGTCTTTGATACTGACATCATCTCCCACCTATAGAGGTCTCTACTCATACTTTCCCACTATTAGTATCTATTGGTTGTGTATTATTATCCAATAAACCTTTAACCACAACAATGACTCTCAAACTAAAAAATAAGTTTGAATTCATATATGAATAATTTTTTCGGGGATGTCTCTAGTCATTCAATTCTTGAATGTCTATTAAAAAAAGAACATATCATGAACCATACCAATAGAGTTCCTATAGGTGTTGGTAGTCCTTGATGAATATTTAACTATTATCACACTTCCATGCTGGAGTAGCAGAAACTCCTAGATTCGTATAACACTCAATATAGTTCAAGATAACTACACTATAATTTTTTCCCATACTCTGACCAAGCTAGAGTCAACTTATCATATGACTGGGTTACCAACCCACACTATCATCCTACTGAGCTATAGAGAAGACTCTTCATTCAGACCAATAAATGATTTTTTGTTTTCCTGAACAGATACAAAAATCAATCCACCACCTAAATAAAATCCTCATCCACCTATGGTTTAGGGTCACCGTGGAATGTGAGGGGTCTCTATCACTAAAAATCAGCAATGGAGATCGGTTTACGCACCTCATCTGCTAATATTGTGGGTACCAATAGTTGCTCTATCGGTGTGGGTGTACCTTTTACACAACCATGAAGTAAAATATATATAACTAAACCCTGTATAAATTCCACCATGATGAGGGGATCATCCAAAATATATTGACACTAAATATTATTTTGGATACATCGAGGATACATATTTATTATTAAAAGGATATACCATGGTCAATTTGTTAATCTATAGATCTGTCTTGAAAAGGATGTGGAAACAAAACTCATTCCAATACGATGCCGGTATCATTTTTTTCCAACATCCAATGTTCTTGAGTACCTAGTAAAATGGAACGTGATCAGTGTCCTGGTCTATGTATATGTTGGTCACCAAACAAACATTGGGGTCCTTGTCCAAAGATATAAAATCGAAACACATCACACTATAACCCCAAACCAATCTCATAGAATCTGGTCCTAAGGTAGAATATAGTACTGAGATACCACTCTATCACTGCCCATAACTGGGGGGCATTCTCACACACCCCAATCCCACCTCCTATTAGTTTTTGGTTGATTATTGGCACTGATTAGGCATTTCAAAAACATGGGGGCCTTGTCCTATATATCAATCACACCAATATATCAAATACCATGAAATTTATAAATTAAAAAATGAATTAACAACCAAGAATGTATACATCTAAATACATCCACAAGTTTAGAAAAGAATGTAATGTAATGTAAAAAGGGAAAAATAAAATCTCACCAAAAATATTCTAAAAAACAAACACATCCAATACATAAAATTGGGACTAATATAAACACACTACTAAAACACTCCTCGTCATATCCTGAATCACTATGAAATTCCTTGACCTAGAACCTTAAGGACTCCGTCAAAACATTTATCACCTAAAGAAGGCACAAAAAATTCATGTAAATCCTATTTAGGGGTGAGTATAAAAATACCCAATAGGAAACCCTGAAAAAAAGCATATAAAATTAGAATTATATTCATCTCTAAACATGTATATTTTTAGATCATATATAACAAGAATATCAAGGTATATTCAATAATGAAACACAATATAAAGGTAATGTCAGAATTATAATTCTAGAAATGGATTCTAGTTCGGATGTCCAACATAACAATCATCTCGGAGAAAAAACTCTATGATTCAGATAACACAAATGATTTTTTGTATCATAGGTAGTAATTTTTGGGTATCTTCATATAATTATACACTTATTTCTCAAGATATATGATACAATGATGTGGATCACTCCAAAGGCCATGTGGTATACCCAAAACTCAATCAGGATTAAACTACTAAATAGAGGATCATCTCCCACATTATGTTTGTCATAATGATTCCAATAACACTACATATGGAAAGAAGATTATTTAGGATCTCAGTCTGGGCCTCACAGATGGATTCTGACAACTCTATACAAAATTATTTCAGAAATTATCCCCATCTTATGTGTAGGAGATGATTACATACTAACCCTCAATGAATAGATTTCATGAAGGATACCTAAGAAATCATCATTATGGAAAACATTGAATGGGATCCAGGAAAACATTTTTGGTGTACACAACTTTCAGTAGTTCTACATGTGATACCCTAATCAACCTTGGTTCCTACTAGTGTAAACACCCAAAGTATGTGTCCTAGAACAAGTACAGAGCATGATGCTTCCAATGTACATCTATCTATACTGTAATAGGGCTCATCCCATGTATTCTCAGTGTTCCCTTGTCCTTGTAGGATGAATAATCATTACTATTCCAATGGTCTCTAGCCCATGTCTGTATACCCTCCAAATTACATGTTGATCATTTTGGGAGTGTTCACATGCCTTGCTAAAATCTCACATGTATTGTGATAATTATATTTATCCTAAAACCCAATATACTGCTCAGAGAGTCTCACATAGTGTGTATCTTTACATTAAATGCCATGTATCAATTTTTTTTTTTAAATATTTTCATATCGGGATCAATCATTTTTGAGTGTCTCTCTAGCCACCTTTAAAGTCACACTCATCGCCGTAAAACACGGTGGATCACCATCTGAGCCTCTTTATCATATAACTCAAGGATTCATCACCTGAGAGAATTTAGAAGATGGTATCATACATAATTATTCAATGAAAACTAAGGAACACAAAAACTGGGTATCTAAATCATGCAATCATTACTATTTCCATCATTGCACAATTATCATGCCATTGAAATACTTGATTTATAATATTGAATTGTGGATCCATGAAGAGAATGTAGGATGATCAATTTCTCAGTGTATATCGATCCAATATCCAAATGATGAACATCTAATATAAACATATAATTGAGGAAGAAAATGGAATAGAAAACTCATAATGAACGGTCCTTGGTAAATGTTCATATAGGACTTGATTTTTTTTTTGAATTATGAATGAATAGATAATCAAATAATCACAAAGAAATTTTCCCGATTACAAAATAATGTTACCCATCCAAAAATATGCATGATTGGAGGAACAATATTTTGGTTGATTTATCAATATTCATTGAAGAAAAATAAAAAGTGGAAGGAATCCAATAAAAAAACATCTTTCCTTGATTCAGATATATCACTGAGAATGAATATACATGTGAATGGTCATTCATGAGATCCACTAATTCCATCATTCATGATCTGTTGATCTTCAATCTTGTGGTTGTTCACCAACAGAATTTCTGCCAACGGTTCCAATGGATCTCATTAATTTGTGGGAAAATGTGGCAAACCTTGTTAATTATCCATATATGCTTCTTTTAAAACAAAATAAGGTCACTACATCAATTAAAAAATATAATAATTTTCATAATTATTATATATATTTTATGACCATGATTACTTTTCAAAAAAAAATATCTATGCTACAATTTTTATGTTCCTCTAAGGGTAAAAAACGTATTCTGAACTCAAGGTTTACCATGGATTTCTAATCTCATCCCCCCTTTAGATGATATTCCTCTTTATCAGGAAACTTATGTGCTCCTTCTATTAAATATATTTCAATAATTTATTCTAGTCACATCAAGCCTCATCATCACATTCCTTCTCATCACATAGTCTCAAATATAATTCATACAACATCCAAAAATAATACATGGAAAATCCTAGTCATTACACTACCATTACCAACTATGTATTTCATTGGTGGATATGAATGGGTTTAACTATATTAGGAAAATTTTATATATTTTTCCATAAATTAAGGTTTATTGATTTATTATTTTGAAATAGTCATTAAATTATTAGTTAAATAATTTAATGATTAAAAGGCTTATTTTAAATGAATTTTCTTTTTCATTTTTATAGCAATATTTTATGAAAAATATATAATGATCACTATTAAAAACTATTTTAATTAGTATATTGATATGTATATGTATAAATGAATACTCATCCATATATTAGTTATGTAATGTTTATGAATGATTATTAAATCCTTACATGCTAACAAAGTTATTTCTCATAAATGTGTTATTATAACTAGAAAGTGTGTTTATCCAAATAAATAAGTAAAATAATTATTTTCAAATGGTTTTAATGAAATGTATAGATTATATTTTTTCAATAAATATTTTAATAACCATTTTTCATATTTTACTATTCCTGAAAAAAAAGTAAATTTATTATTACTTTTAAAATGAAATTTTCTAAAAATGGGTTCCATAGTATTTTTTGAACTAATATTAAAAATAATTTCTACTAATTATAAAAATTATATTTGATAGAATTAATTTCATATTTCAAAAATTAATTTCCAACACTTTTAAAGTGGACACGTTGTTTTTTTCATTATGAATTGTATTAAATAATTAACATAGTTATTGTAAAAACAATATTATTATGGTCTAGACTAAGAGGTATGTGTATGATTACTAAATAAAATTATATAATTAATATTTTTGAATGATTCCTATATATATATTATTGTAATCCTTTAAAACTTCAAAATTGTTTTCCACATTGAATTTATGGTGACCTTATATTATTTAAATCTAGTAACTATTTCCATGTGTGACCCTATCCTATCATATAAAAGGAAACATCCTCTAGACCCTTATTCATGAATTTTGGTCCCTATAGATAATCAAGTACAATCCCAAATAACAAAAAATCATCTTTAAAATCATTAAATAACACATTTACCTATTATATGACCAATATTTCAAGGCATAATTTGTATTCAAATGGAGGGATTTCAAATAAGTGGTTAATATTTTAACAAAACCCATCCAAATATATAAAATATTACACATTCCGTTAACCTGTTGTATCCACCATAAAATTATGAATAAGTTATCATTAATATAATTATTTTTTATTATGAAAATGGAAAATCATTTTATGCATCCATTCCATTAAATGTGTAATGAATGTATCAATTTTGTGTATATGAACACTACATCATCAATGTAAGCATATGGTTCATTTTCCATAACTATATAATATTTTTTTTATAACAATAATATTTATAAATATATATATTATATTTATGATATAATTAAGATTTAGGAATAATATAATTTTTTTTATATTTCTGTCCTGCTTTTCATCCAAAAAGGAATTCATCATTCATGAGAGACTACGGTCTACCGTAATTGTTAAATCTATATCATTTATTTACAATTAAAAATATGATTATAATCAATATATAAAATATTTATATCATTATTAACATATTATAGGTAATGGAACCATGATCAATAAGCAATGATATGAATTTCTAAATAATATATATATATAACATAAAACCATTATAACCTAAAATCATGATTTTATTAATGAATTGTTAATGAATAGGAAATAAGATATAATATTAAAACTGTGTATGTTATTATAGGTGTTAATAAGATTATTGAATATAATTAAAATTATTATAAATAAATTATATTATATTTTGAGTTATTATGAGTCAAGTCAAACTTGAGGCTTAGCTTTAATGCTAAAATCTCAATTTTAAGGGTATTGTTAAAAAGATTTTTTTTTGTGAATTTATAGGATATTTTTATAAAAAATAAAATATTTTTTCTTATCATAAGGATTTTTATATAAATTAAAACATATACATACATTTTATTATCTTTAAATTCTCAAAATATCCAGATAATTATTTTAATTAAAACATCATTTATATCTATTTTTGGTGCAGAATATTTTAAAAAATATACATATTTTATTTAAAGTGTTTTTTAGAATATTTTTACCATTTTAAATTATTTTTTTGTGTAATTTTTCTCCTAATTTATATTGGATACAAATTTAAAATTTTAATCATATTTTGGATTTTTGAATAATTCACTTTTGAATTTTTAATGTATGTGCGAAATGTATCATAGTTATAATGTATCAAGCACGAATAAAACATCCCACCATCATGACGAATAATTCAACTAAAAATTTCATCAAATGTTTCCATGTAAATTTTTTAAGAAAATTTTTATCCTAATATCCTATAAATTATAATATTTTATATAAGTGTTCTCAAAATGAAATACTTGTGATCTCTAAGAAATATTTCAATGATGTTTTAAATGTATTTTTTTATCTTTAATAACACAATTTTGTTTTATATTTTCATCACTAGGGATATTATCCTATAAAAACATAATTTTTCATTGTATAAAAGGGTAATTATTATGATTAAGAAGTAATTATTAAACCTATTATTATTTTACACGTGTTATACCATTAGAACCCTTATATTATGTGAGGTAAAAATTATTTTTTATCCATTTAATTCTTATGTGTTGTCCTAATGTTAGTTACAAGTGGAGTCACGAAAGAAACTGAGGTGTCCAAGGATTTTACAGAGCTTGGATCATGTGTTTTTGTAAATTGAGTCTGGGACATATTTTTAGTATAAATGATGTTCACATGATGCATGTTTTTGATTATCCATGTGGGGTGGTCCAGTCTATTATCCTAGGTTGCACAGTTTGTTGAAACTAGAAAATAATGGTTTAATTCCCATTCATGTGCTATAGTTTTTGTAATAGATGGAAAAAACATAATTAGTGCATCATTTTTTCAAGCCTCATACCATGATAGTTTGATATATGTCATGGAGAAAATAAGGGTTCATTGTCGGAAAATTGATTGGCCAACAATGTGTCCAAACCAGGAAACCCAATATTTTAATGATAATTGACTATTTTTCCATTAATAGAATAAAATGTTTAATCCCTATTCGATATTTTTTTTCTCTCATTGTGTTTACCACTATCCATCTCATTGAAGCTCAAATAGAAGAATATCTGAGTATTTTTGGTAATTCTTTTTCTGATGTTTGATTCATCATTCATTCATCTCTTAGGATATCCATCAGTGGGTTATACATTATTTTGGATACTTTTTCTATTTTTCATTATACCGGTGATACTATTTCTTAAGGGTATTATAATATATTTTCATGAATTTCATTCATTCTTCCATTTTTCCTGATATAGAATTAATTAAATGAAGCCACTATATTATTGTTCTTTTTGTGGGATTAGTTATGTGGTATATACCTTTTCCCTTAATATATCATTTTTTATAGATTTTTCTCATTATTACTGAGTCCAGATATTTTAGATAATTATTTCTAAATTAGTTAGATCCATAGATAACTGATATAAACATGTTGAGACACCCCTTTTACAACATTAATCTATATTGGTGTTTGTTGAAATCAACTTAAACAATCCATGGGTTGGTTTCAACATTTTTTATGATTATGGGATCCATAGTGTGAGATGAACAAACCTTGTATATTTAACAATTTAATGATGGTATTTAAGTGAATTGATAAATATTGTAAGAACCTTATATCACATTTTCAATTATAACTAAAGATAATTAAATGGATAATACCTTTCATTGTTTATGATCATGAATGAATTATTGAAGTGATTAAATGAAGGTTCAATGAATGAATGAATGAATTACTTTGGATTCATTGGAAATTACAACTTATTGAATATGAAGACCATAAAAGGATTCCATTGAAATTAGTACTCCATGGATCCACCATACATTGATGTTTGGGAAATATCCACTCCTTGTATCCTATTGAATTGACATGTTTAGATCTATTGTAAATTTCTACCACTTTGATCAGGTTGAACTTCCTTGTTAGGATACCTTAGAAAATTGTACTCATTTGAGCCCAAAATCATATCTGGATACATTATACACTTTTATTCATTGGATCGAATTTAACTAGATTACATGTATGCCTTTTAAATTTCTTATCCTTGGATCAGATTTACCATTATTAATTGGATGCCTTGTACTATTCTACTATAAGGATCTCATTTATCATATTTACATGGATTACGTGGATTCCTTGGAACGTTTTAATCCTCATATGTAGTATAAAAAGTTTACTTGACATGCTATGATTCCTTATAAATTTCTACTCCATGGATGTTTTCCCAAAACTTTTGGATTCCATCAAAATTCCTACACAATGGATCCTTTTTTATCTAATACTTATTATATAGTTTAACTGGGAATTACTACTCTATTAATCCTGGCCCATATAGACATGACACATGATTACATAGAATATGACTTTTTTTCATAACCTTCTTTGATTTAGATATACCATTATGAGTTTTTTACTTGAACATAGTGAGACATGATAACCATGATATCATCAATTCTATAGTAATTACTTATAGACCTATTATACTTTCATAATGATTGATCTTATATAATGTGTTATGATTTTTTATAGATAATTTTTTTGGTAACCTATGGTGTGTTACCACACACCTTATTTGAGCCACCATTGGGTACTCTGATAGACTCCCTGGTTAATATTAGGGTTATGTGAAAGAGCCTGATTAAAGCTTATTGATTAATTTATAAATAGTAGTACGATGGTACATGACAAAGATTTTGGCACGTGGTTCAATATGAGGATAGATATTTTTGGTATTTTTGTATTTTTCTTGATACATTGTACTATATTCTTTCTTCCATGTATAATTGTAGTTTTTACAGCATGCCATGATAATAATTGAATATGACACTATTGACAGTATGAAATGGTCATTTTTTGGGATTAATAATTATTATTCTACTTCTTCTTTGTTACTTCGCATTCATTCATGATTGAATAATATGATTATACCATTTTTTTACACTATGATCATGTGGGTATAGTCACCCCAAAGATCCACTATGGACACTCATAGCTAATCGGTATACATTGGCATACATGGTGGTGCACTTGAGACTATATTGCCTACTAGGTTCTGTTAATATTTAGTGAACTGACTAGGAGATATCCAAGGTGATATTAGAGAATGTTAATTTACTTTGACATATAATTTAATAATAATATATTGGTAATTATGATTGTGTCAAAATATGGTAATGATATGTGGAAAAAAGTAACTTACAAACATATATAAAAATTATAAATTGCCTGGGATGGTCCATGTTGTTATAGTTTGTTCTTATGATAGTTGCATTGATTTAATCATTGGGTTAGGAAATTGATGAATTTTTTACATTATGATTATTTATTTTTACCCTTGGAATAATATGGGATGGAGACATAACATCATGGACCGTTATTGGAACTTTAGGATTTATATGTCATGATTAAATCCAATCCATGGTCATATTATTGAGTGAATTATATGAAGCTTGTTTTTGTGCCTTATTTCTTCATCCATGTAATTAGGATGACATTTCATGAATGCACTTGATGAATTATTGGATGGTATTAAATAGGAATCACACATATATTTATTAGTTTATAGGCCCTTCTAAATTGGAAGTGGAGATCCATATAGTTTAACAATTTAATTTGAATTTGTATATAAATGAGCATTAATATAAATGAAATTGATTTATTAAATGAATTTTTAAAATTAAATAGTGATTATAATATCAATTTAATGGTGTTCCATCCATTATAATTTTATATATACACTTTGTATACCCGAACCCCTTACTTATAAACGATAATATAACCCTAATCCAAACATAGTAGTGAGAATTATGTAGTATCTCATGCACCCTTACAAATTTTTAATTTCACAAACCTAGTTTTAAGAGAATGTAGAGTGGATTGAATCATGATTAGGACGGTCATCCTCTATACATTTCATAAATCTATGTTCTTTTCAAATCATTCATTAGGTATGCATGTGGAATTGGTAGAGATATGCCACCGTGGAAGCCTCCAGTTGTGATCTAGAAGTGTGGTGATGACCATGATATGGAGGTGATGGAAAATTGGACACCTATTGAACCTCGGGTAGTTCTTCTTATGGAACTACCGGTTATTAATCATATGGGTGATAATTCTTAGTTTTGGGAGGGATTCCTACATTTCATGATGAAAATTCAAGGAACCCCATATCCTTTCACATATATTTAAGAGTTTATGAGTGAGATCTAGAAGAAGAATTCATCCAATTTTTTGGGGGATAGTGAACCACATGATAGATTCAGGGATAGAGGACATGATATATATTAAAAATAACCTAGAGACATCTCATCATAGGATAGTAATGCTCACTACATTTATTCTTTGGGATTCCTCCAATAGTTGGTGGGATGTGATTACTCAGATAGATCATCATTGGGATATGGGTCGATGGGAATCATAGATATCCTTTTATGAATATTTATTTATCAAGACAATGGGGGTTGATTGAGATAGAGAGTTTATAAACTTGGAGCTTGATATATTATCATTCTGAGACTATTCATCCAATTATAAAAAGATCCATATTTATGTACCTATTATGTTAGGTGACATGATATCAAAATTTTGGAGACTCATGGATGGTCTCATGTATGAAATCCTATTATAGGATAATTTTTTCCATATTAATAGTATTTTTGACTTATTATTCTAGGAATTAATCATTGAATAGAACCTGGTGGAATCTAGTGATGGAGTGCATATTATATAAACTTCAACACCCAAGGGATATATGCCAGGTTTCATGAAGAGACATGTTGTGGTATCTCATGAGGGGAACACCAACCATAGTATGAGTTATGGTAGTTCAGTGTTCAAATATCAGTGTGAGAGGAAGGGGAATATTAATATTCAGATTGATAGAGATCAGGTTTATTATCGAGCATGCAGTATGATGGTCCATATATAGTGGGTTTACAAGACCCTTACACTATTATCTTGTGAGAGGAATTATGAAATGACTACACAATCAAAATCATGGTTAGTAGATTATAGAGAGGTTGGGAATTTATGTGTGATTGTCCGATCCGGATGTGGTGGTGTTCATGGTTTCAGTATCCAGACACTCGATTATCAGGAAATGTAGAGTAAATATCTTCAAGGTAGTCAGAATAATTCCCATGGCCTCATTATGACCAGATGTATACAACATATCGAATTCCCATGGAGTATAGATCCATACCTTTACCCATGTGAATTAATATTATATTATCCTTTAGTTAGTATCTATTCTTTTTGAAATATGTTCTTCCAAAAAGATTATATCTATTATTTTTATTGAGAGACATTGTACCAATGTTCAATTTTATAGTGGTCTAATGACACTTGATACTTCATTGGAATTTCAATCAGAGAGAGTATACCATTATTGGGAGTTATCCTTTTATATAGGTGAGTGTTACAACATATGGGACCTCTATCTCATCATGATGATGGGGTCTTAATTCATTCTCATTATTGACTAGTTGGTTCTAATTAATTCTTTAGTATACTTCATTCATAGAAGGTTTACCTTGACATCACTAAAGGGTGGGTTCTTTTTACAATTTTGAATGGGATGATCGAGTGATTAATTTTGGACAAGAGTAGTGTGGGTTAAGCTATATAAAATTTGATTTTTCTAGCTAATTTCTAGATGATTAGTGACCACAATATACAGACATCCCTCCAGTGGATGATCATTATAGGGACATTTTTCAGTAATAATTATTTGTACTACATCCTTAGAGAGAGGTATTATTTTCCTCAAGATAGTTCTTGGAGATTCTCCTATATTCCTTCATCATTATTTGTTACATATTTCTCAGTTGTAAGAGTTCATGTGGTATCTTGGAGTCATGTAAGAAAGTGGGTTTATATGTCTCAATACTTCTCTAAATTATTCTACATTACTTTTTCCATAATGGTGGAAATAACCCTATGTTTATGTGTGGGTTACTGAAAAATGGCCTGATTGATAGTTCAAAACCAGTATCACTTGCCTCATATTGATGAACACTTCATCCAAATCAAAGGAGATACATTGTTATCAATGATCGTTATTGGATCTGATTATAATGTGGTGTTCATATTACCATAAGACAAACCTCATAAATCATTTAATAGTTGTTATGGTCCATATTTTTATTTGTTCATTTTGTTATTTCGAACGAATGAGCCAACTGTTTTCATAGAACTAACAAACTGATTTTTTCATCCAAATCTGGATTTATTTTTAAGGTAGTATTAATGGATGATACCTTCGTGTATTCTTATAATAGACATGGCCATGCCAAACATTTTCATATCATATTGGATAGACTTAGAGAAAATAATATACATTATATTCTCAAAATGTTAAATTTATTATTCGATATAATTCAATTCATGGGTATTATTATCTTAGTAATAGGAATATTAGTTTACACTTAGAAGGTGAGATTTTTATTTTCATTAGAGAATACAGATAAAATTTTATATATAGATAGATTCTTGGGGATATATGGGTATTATTGACTCTACATATATATAATCTCATGCATATCATCACATCTTATGGGATTGAATATGATGTGTGTGATGTTTATATGGTCAGTCATATGGGATACACCATTTTTTGGAGCTGAATTTGATACCAACTTCAATAGAAATCCTCATTATACCAAATTGGGAAAAAATCTATACAGTATATTGAGATGCATCATTTATTTGGATATGAGAAATTTGGACACCGAAGGAGAGATTCATGGTGTACATATGTATTTAATTTAGACCACATGAGATGAACTAATTGACTTATGATATCGAGTTACCCACTATTGTACAAGAATTTCTCTATGGGAGGTACTAATTACTAAGTGAGTGATTTGTGTTGTACATGGAAAATAAAATATTCAAATACATATTTACAAAGTGTGACATGAATCTAAGGAAATGATGGCAGTTTTAATACCTTCAAACAATTGACATTGAGATTTCATAAATTCATAGAAAGGGAAATGAAAATGACGATGCTCTGAGAAAGAAGACTCAGACATAGGGTGTCCAGGATACCTGTAGCCAGTGGAATCTTATAGATGTATTTTATGATATAAATATAGAGGTTCAAGACCATAATGGTATTTTACTAGAATCATTATTTTTAAATTAAACTATTCTAGAGAGAGTTAGGTTGATGAAGATCTCAGATTCTATGGGGGTTTCCCCATGAGAGAGTATTGCAGGTGATCACCATCCTCCTGGATCATATATTAATGAGGATGAGATATTGTGCATCCAGAGTTGTTTTGGGTTCTTAAAAACACATAAGATGAGTTTTTGTGAGATTACAGTTACACTACATGGTTTGTGCATCCTTGTCTTTCCATTATGTATCATGATTTTTTTCTTTAATACTAGTGGCCAGGTATGACGTTGGAGTTTGTTGGGTTCATTTCAATGTGTGAAACCTGTGATCTAGGGAAAGAGGATCACCAATGAGTAGTGGGTATATTAAATCCATTAAAATTTCCATTGTGTAAATGGTATGATATCACCATTGATTTAGTGATGGAGTTCCTAAATCACCTCTTGGAAAGTGATGTTTTATGGGAGATCAAAGATACAGTGACAAAGGTCTGCAATTTTTAACCTATTTAGGAGATAATTTTAGTGGATGAGCTTGAGAGGCTCTAAATTAATATTTCCTTAGACCTTTATGGGTTTCCAAATTAAATTTTATCATAAGAAAACACTCGATTCAAGCTATATTTCTAGAAGGGGTTGTCCGGTGAACTTGGTTTACATGGCCTGATGTATATTACCTATCACCCACTGAACGATGGTCAATAAAAGTGTATGTTACATGATTTATAGGACAAGCACATGGAATGTGTAATATAAATTTGTAATCGTTAGTAGAGGAATATAACCCTATTTTTTAACTTATAAAAATAACATATGGGAAACTATACAAGTGGCTCATTATGACGCATTGAATGGTAGGTCGGGTTGTTCACCCCTATGCAACATAGACGTTGGAGAGGCGACCATGTTGAGTCATTTAATCTTGAAGGAAGCATCATAGTAGGTTCAAATTATTATGAATAGTATTTCAATACCTCATTCTAGAATGAATTCTTACAGAGATCGTCATGGATGAACACTAGTGTTTGAGGTGGGGTGTCAGGTTTTTTTACAAGTATAGAATAGACAATGGAATAAATGAATTCAAAAACAAGGAAATCTATTTCCCCATTATGTCAGGACTTTAACGATTATAGAGAGAGTATGTCTGCTATAATATCAATTGTAGTTATCATAGAGTTATCATGCCATGCAAAATATATTCCACATATTTCATCTTAACATATATTATTCTGATCCATCATATATTATTCATCTAGAGGAGTATAAGTTAGATGCAGTTTTTTTTTCTTTGGGGAACATCATATCCTTATTGATGGTCATAGAATAAAGGTTCTCTAAGGCTAGTATGATCCTCTGGTAAATGTGTTATGGTATCACAAAATCTTACAGGATGAGACATGGGAGTGGGTGGAAAAATTATTGTCCAAACGAGTTGTCACGACCTGACCCAACAGGGCTCAAGCCGCGACTCCCCAAGCCCGCCTCCAATAGGCCAGGGGATGGCGTCCAGCACCGAGTTGGCTATCACACACATGGGAGACATTAGCCTAAGGTACCTGTACACACGCACCCACAAACACCTCCATGCAACAGTACAGAGATATAGAAAACTAAAAAGTAAATGCATGCATACAATCTATCCCAAACCAGAGTGCAACAGAAAAAGTAAAAAAGGGAAAAATAGGGCCCACCAAAAGAAAACTACAAAGCGCATCCAACCTGCTCTGAAGAAGGGGGACACTTCCAAAAACACCACCGGAAAGCACCCTCGGTACCGCATCGACAAACACCCCGATCAGTCTCACTCACTCAGCTCCGCCTGCTCCGGGTCCTCCTGGGACTCCATCAAAAGGATTGTGGTCTACACAAGACACAAACATGTGCGGGCAAAGCCCGTGCAGGGGTGAGTATAAACATACTCAGTAGGCACCCCAAAAACCCAAAACCAGAGAGAGAAACTAAAAGGAAATAGTCCGCTCATCCCATCCAGAGGGAACCCAGACGAGAGAGAAACTCCATCTCGTGACCATCCTCAGCTAAACACAACTCGTCAGCTCGGCTCAGGTGTATGCCCATACATACACGTTGAACAATCCAGATATAATCAGCTCACACAACAAGACACATGAGGTACCAAACTCAACACCAGCAACTATCCACAACCATAAGAGTATACCACACGATCATTTTCATCCCAGATGACACTCATCCGAGAGATACACTCCATCAGGTTTCTCTCAAACCTCTCAGATGCTCACCCGAGTGATCACGCTTGTCGGATAACATCACTGAGGATAACTCACTGAAACAACATAACCACCAAAATCCTTGGATATGGGATCAATTCTAGGGTCCTATATGGGATACCAAAACTCACTCCGGTAGATGAAGATCTCACAGATATGGGATCACTCCCAGGATCCGCTGGGGGATACCACGACCCGATCTAGCATTCGTAGGTCTAACAGATAGGGGATCACTCCCAGGATCCTCTAGGGGATACCACAACCTGATCTGGTGCTCGAAAGAAACAATTCACTCAGATAGAGGATCATCACCCATATAAAGGTGGTCACGACGATACTAGAACCCTATCTGGTACAACTCGTGATGTAGGGGATCAAACCGATGATGTCACAACCCTACCAAAACCATGCGCTGAGTAGGGGATTGCATAACCAACGATACCACAACCCTATAATACACCTCATGCTGAGTAGGGGATCGTATACCCGATGATGCCACAAACCTACTGATCACGGCCCACCGTGTAGGGGATCGTAATCCTGATGATGCCACAAACCCTACGGGGTTAACCAGCTAGATAGAGGATCTCCGCCCATGAATAAGCAGTCACATCGATACCAAGAACCCAATCTAGAAAAAAGATGATAGAGGATCCCGCTCCGGGCCCACCAGAGGGATGCCACAAATCTAACAGTTTAAAAATCCCATCGAGAGGATCACAAACCTATAAGAAGTTTGTGATGCCACACGAACCCTCGTGGGAACGAACCAAGGGAGTACCCTCAACCACTGCTGGTCCAAAATGTCGCTAACTCGAGCAAACCACAACAACTCCACACTACGCACCTCCAAGGCCAATAACGAGGCCACCATCGCGTTCTACGTGAAAAAACACGCAGGATAGGCTGTTTACTCGCCCGAAATGGAGCACCATTGAAAAGGGCACTATTCAGCGTAGCTAGCTCGGGTGGGGCCCACACATTGGTTACGAAACTCATCGAATGGATCACACCATTGCAATCCTCTTGGAAAAACACACAGGATCGACTAATCATCCGTCAAAATCGGACTCCTGGTGCGAAAGTGGCGTTTCTCCGCAAACGCCAAAACCCATCCTCGTGGGGCCCGCACCCCGTTCTCAGTCCCAACACCTGAAAAACATCTCCAAAATTCCGCCGTACCATTAGGGTCTCAATTCCACTGACGGATCATCATTCGAACGCTCCGGGTAGAAGTTACAATGGCCCGAAGTAGTAAAATAATAAAATAATATTATTTTATACGACGTTTCTAACTCCTGGGCCACGATCCTGAACCCTAAAACTCTCGAACCCACCTCGGAGGGTTCTCCTCGTCTTCAGGGTCTCTTCGCTGCAAACGGCAGGCAAATCCGACTCCCGGATTGCAAGATACGGGGGTTTAAAGACCCCCGTATGACAAAAAGAGGACGGAGCGGCCTCGACCGGCCGGTCTGGACCGGCCGACGGCCCTCTACCGCGCGGCGCACAGCGCCTCCGCGGTCCGCCATGTCGGTGCCGCGCCGGCGGATCATCCGCGGACAGCCAGGGCACCCTGGTTATCCGTTTTGTGATCCGGAGGCATCTACACGACCCTCGGGACCCGATCTACACTGCTACAACTTCAATTTGCAGGAAAACGCATCAAAAATGGGATCGGTGGTTAAAACTCAAATCTGCCTACCTCGCGGGAAAAACGCCAACGTTCTGCCTTAGATCTGCACTCAGAGCTTCCGCTGTACGCTCCTGGAACATCCGCCGTCAAAATCCGAGCTCGTGGGTGCTTCGTTTGCTCGATTCGGCAGATCGGCAGTGAAGAATGCCGAGAGGAATGAAAAGGAGGGGGGTGCTGATATTTATATCTGCCGCCCGTCGGCACCAAAACTGCCTCAGACCCGATGCCTGATGCGAACAAAGGTAAGTTCACCCCTAGGGTAAACACGCCGTTCTGAACACAACGGCGGACTCAGATTTTCTATCTGAGACTCCATTCAGAAGTTATTCGATCCAATGCTCACACACTAACTTCTCCATTTAATTATGAAAACGCCCCTGGTGGAGTTTCTCACCGCAGGCCCACACCCGCAAAGTTTAAATCTCTCCTAGGATAAACGGCATGTTCCAGATGCAACCGTGCCCTCAGATTCCCATTCTGAGCTACCGTTTAGGAGATATCACACCCCCGCCATGTGCATAGTACAAAAAAAAACTTAATATTTTTATAAAATTAATTCCGGGTACACCGGGCCTCAGAATCGCACACTGTCTTCGCGCCTAGCTCTGGAATTATTCGTAGAAATAATCCAAAGTCTGACATGGCCAAAAACCCGAGTCGCTACATCCTACCCCCCTTAGAACTTTTCATCCCCGAAAATCTCCAAGCTCAAGGCGAGCGACTAGACTCTCAACTGGGTCTCCCACGCCAGCGAGTTCATGAACAAACACCCCCGCCCGAATGCATCAGTCAGAGGGACTCATCCACCACACCTCGATACTATCCGCTTTCGGAGGCACTGACTCACCCAAACGGTTTTTAATCGCGTCACATAAACGTGTCTCGGTGGGGGAAGGAGTCCTCTTCCTCATGAATTCGAAGCACGCTAAACAACACCCACACATGGTCTTACCAATGCCCTGAACAAAACTCGAGCAAGCAACAGAAATGAAGGGTACCACTAAACAATGTCTATCAAACTACTGCAGAAAGTAGAAAGGACACAAGGTGTACCTCTATCCATCCGTGGAGCCTCCGGGTCAATAGCCTCCGGGGCATGCAACTGTCCTCGCCCTCGGCCACCAGCTCCCTAAGCTTGGCGTGGACCACCTGGGGGTGAGGGTGGTGGAATCTGGTACCGCCTACCACCTCCTCCTACTGCACCCGCTCCACCGCCATGTCCGCCGCCCTGCAGACCTCCTTGCTCGAGATGTTGCCTCTGTCAAGGCGGTCCATCGACGGACTCCCTCTCAGTAGCACGGCGAGTCGGATAATATATAGAAAGATGTCCCCGACCGTCGCAAGAATAACACCGCCTCTCCTGCAGCTGACCAAAACTGGCCTGCGAGCCCTATGAGCCCTGAGACTCAGATCCTTCATCCTAGGGTCGACTCCTGAAATGTCAACCATGCCCAAACCCCTAAGTCTACCATCGGCTACCAGATGACGACGTCTCATCTCTCACATTCCCAACACTAACAGGGGGAATCTTCTCAGCCAGAAATCTCTCCACCACTAAAGCTCGCTCCATCACTCCAGCATAGGTGGGCAGGCACAAAGAAACCAGACCTGCCTGGATGTTCCTGCGTAAACCCTGCTCGAAGGTTCGAGCCCTGAAGAATGGGTCTCGAACCATATCCAGGGAGTAGTGTAACAGGTCTGTAAACCTCGCTGAGTAATCTGACACAGACATGCCCTCCTGCCGAAGCTGCAAAAGCTCCTGGATCCACACTGACCTCAGCATCACCGGATAGAACTCCTCCCTGAAGAGCTTCTCAAACTCTACCCACGAGATCGTCTCCTGATCATGGGACTGCATCACCAGGCTCCACCATCGCCCGCCGAACCATGCAGAAGGCTCGCCGCTAGGACCACCATCAGATCTGGAGGTGTCCTCATTAGGCGGAAAACTCGGGTGACTGCCTCAAGCCAGTCATCAGCTACCTGGGGATCTGGATCACCCCGAAACCTCAGAGGTCACTGGCTCTGAAACTCGTACAGTGCTGGCATCCAGCGCCAAGTAGGATATCACACACATGGGAGACATTATCCTAAGGTACCTGTACACACACACCCACAAACACCTCCATGAAATAGTGCAGAGATATTGAAAACTGAAAAGTAAATGCATGCATACAATCTATCCCAAACCAGAGTGCAACATAAAAAGTAAAAAAGGGAAAAACATGGCCCACAAAAATAAAACTACAAAGCGCGTCCAAACTGCTCTGAAGAAAGGGGACGCTGCCACAAACACCGCCAGAAAGCTCCCTCGGCACTGCACCGACAAACACCCCGTCCAGTCTCTCTCACTTCGCTCCGCCTGCTCCGGGTCCTCCTAGGACTCCATCGAAAGGTATGTTGTCTGCACAAGACACAAACATGTGCGGGCAAAGCCCGTGCAGGGGTGAGTATAAACATACTCAGTAGGCACCCCAAAAACCCAAAACTAGAGAGAGAAACTGAAAGGCAACAGTCCGCTCATCCCAACCAGAGGGAACACAGACGAGAGAGAAACTCCATCTCGTGACCATCCTTGGATAAACACAACTCGTCAGCTCAGTTAAGGTGTATGCCCATAAATACACCTTGAACAATATAGATATAATCAGCTCACGAAACAAGCCACATGAGGTACTGACCTCAACACCAACAATTTTCCACAACCATAAGAGTACACCACACGATCATTGTCATCCCAGATGACACTCATCCGAGAGATACACTCCATCGGGTTTCTCTCAAACCTCTTAGACGCTCACCCGAGTGATCACGCTCGTCTGATAGCATCACTGAGGATAACTCACTGAAAGAACATAACCACAAAACTCCTCGGATAGGGGATCACTCCTAGGGTCCGCTAGGGGATACCAAAACCCACTCCGGTAGACGATGATCTCATAGATAGGGGATCACTCCCAGGATCCGCTGGGGGATACCACGACCCGATCTGGCATTCATAGGTCTAACAGATAGGGGATCACTCCCAGGATCTGCTGGGGGAGACCACAACCCGATCTGGCGCTCGACAGAAACACTTCACTCATATAGAGGATCATCGCCCATATAAAGGTGGTCACAAAGATACTGGAACCCTATTTGGTATAACTCGTGATGTAGGGGATCGAACAGACGATGCCATAACCCTGCCGAAACCACGCACTGCGTAGGGGATCACATAACCAAAGATACTACAACCCTAAAATACACCTCATGCTGAGTATGGGATCATATACCCGATGATGCCACAACCCTATTGAGCACGGCCCACCGCGTAGGGGATCATAATCCTGATTATACCACAAACCCTACGGGGTTAACCAGCTAGATAGGGGATTTCCTCCCATGAATAAGCGGTCACAACGATACCAAGAACCCAATCTAGGGAAAAGATGCTAGAGGATCCTGCTCCAGGCCCACCGGAGGGATGCCACAACTCTAACAGTTTAAACATCCCATAGAGAGGATCACAAACCTATACGAAGGTTGTGATGCCACACGAACCCTCGTGGGAACGAACCAAGGGATTACCCTCAACCATTGCTGGTCCAAAACGTCACTAACTCAAGTGACCCACAACAATGCCACACTACACACTTCCAAGGCCAATACCGAGGCCACCATTGCATTCTACGTGAAAAAATACGGAGGATAGTCTGTTTACTCGCCCGAAACAGAGCACCGGTGAAAAAAGAACTATTCACCATAGCTAGATTGGGTGGGGCCCATGACTCAATTCTGAAACTCATCTAACGGATCACACCATTGTGATCCTCTCGGAAAAACACATAGGATCGACTAATCATCCGTCAAAATCGGACTCCTGGTGCGAAAGCAGCATTTCTCCGTAAACACCAAAACCCGGTCTCGTGGTGCCCGCACCTCATTCTCAGTCCCAATACCCAAAAACCATCTCAAAAAGTCCGCCGTACTATCAGGGTCTCAACGCCACTGACGACACATCATTCAGATGCTCCGGGTAGAAGTTACAACGACCCGAAGTCGTAAAATAATAAAATAATATTATTTTATACGACGTTTCTAACTCCCGGGCCATGATCCCGAACCCTGAAACCCTTGAAGCCACACCGGAGGGTTCGCCTCGTCGTCAGGGTAGCTTTGCTGCAAACTGCACGCAGATCCGACTCCTGGATTGCAAGATACAGGGGTTTAAAGACCCTCGTATGACAAAAAGAGGTCGGACCGGTCTCGACTGGCCAGTCCGGCCAGCCTGGACCGGCTGCCGCCACTGACCCGCCCTGGCCGGTGGCCCTCCATCGCGTGGAACACAACACCGACGCGCCGCCGCACTGGGTGGCCGGCCGCCGCGGCTCCGCCGCGCCGGTTCCGCGCCGACGGATCTTCCGCGGACCGCCGGGGGCACCCCGGTGGTCTGTTTTGCGATCCTGAAGCGTCTACATGACCCTCGAGACCTGATCTATACTTCTACGGCTTCAATTTTCCGGAAAACACAGCAAAAACAGGATCAGGGGTTAAAACTCAAATTCGCCTACCTCGCGGGCAAAACGCCGACGTTCTGCCTTAGATCCGCGCTCCAGAGCTTCCGCTGCACGCTCCTGGAACGTCCTCCGTCGAAATCCGAGCTCGTGGGTGCTTCGTTTGCTTGATTCGGCGGATCGGCAATGAAGAACCCCGAGAGGAATGAAAAGGAGGGGGGGGGGTGCTGATATTTATATCTGTCGCCCGCCGGCGCCAAACCCGCCTCGGACCCGACGCCCGATGCGAACAAAGGTAAGGTCACCCCTAGGGTAAACGAGCCGTTCTGAATGCAATGGTGGACTCAGATTTTACACCCAAGACTCCGTTCAGAAGTTATTCGAGCCGACGCTCACACACTAACTTCTCCATTTAATTATGAAAACGCCCCTGGTGGCGTTTCTGACCGCAGGCCCGTGCCCGCAAAGTTTACACCTCACATAGGGTAAAAGGCACGTTCCGGATGCAACCGTGCCCTCAGATTCCCATTTTGAGCTACCGTTTAGGAGATATCACACCCCGCCATGTTAATAGTACAAAAAACTTAATATTTTTATAAAATTAATTCCGGGTACACCCGGCCTCGGAATCGCACGCCGTCTTCGCGCCTAGCTCTAGAATTATTCGTAGAAATAATCCAAAGTTTTACAGGGCCGAAAACCCGAGTCACTACATACTACCCCCCTTAAAACTTTTCATCCCCGAAAAGACCCAAGCTCAAGGCGAGCGACTGGACTCTCAACTGGGTCGCCCATGCCAACGAGTTCACAAACAAACACCCCTGCCCGAACACATCAGTCAGAGGGACTCATACACCACACCTCAATACTATCCGCTTTGGGCGGCACTGACTCACCCGCATGGTTTTTAATCGCGTCACATAAATGCGTCTCGGTGGGGGAAGGATCCCTCTTCCTCATGCATTCGAAGCACGCTGAACAACACCCACACATGGTCTTACCAACGCCCTGAACAAAACTCGAGCAAGCAACAGAAAGGAAGGGTACCAATAAACAGTGTCTATCAAACTACTGTAGAAAGTAGAAAGGACACAAGGTGTACCTCTATCCATCCGCGGAGCCTCCAGGGCATGCAGCTGTCCTCGCCCTTGGCCACCAGCTCCCTGAGCTTGGCGTGGACCACCTGGGGGTGGGGGTGGTGGAATATGGTACCGCCTACCACCTCCTCCTATTACACCATCTCCGTCGCCATGTCCGCCGCCCTGCAGACCTCCTTTCTCGAGACGCTGCCTCTTTCAAGGCGGTCCATCGACCGGCTCCCTCTCAGCAGCACGACAAGTCAGACAATCTCTATCAAGATGTCCCCAACTGTCGCAAGCAAAACACCGCCTCTCATACGGCTGACCAAAACTAGCCTGCGAGCCCTGTGAGCCCTGAGACTCAGATCCTCTATCCTGGGGTCACCTCTTGAAACGTCGGCCACACCCAAACCCCCAAGTCTGTCGTCGGCTACTAGATGAAGACATCTCACCTCTCACGTTCCCAGCACTAACAGGGGGAATCTGCTCAGTGAGAAATCTCTCCACCACCAAAGCTCACTCCAGTACTCCAGCATAGGTGGGCAGGCACAAAGAAACCACACCTGCACGGATGTCCTTGCGTAATCCCTGCTCGAAGGTCTGATCCCTGAAGAATGGGTCTCGAACCATATCCAGGGAGTAGCGCGATAGGTCTGTAAACCTCGCTGAGTACTCCGACATAGACATGCCTTCCTGCCGAAGCTGCAGAAGCTCCTGGATCCGCACTGACCTCAGCATCACCGGATAGAACTCCTCCCTGAAGAGATGCTCAAACTCTGCCCACGTGAGCGTCTCCTCATCATGGGACTGCGTCACCAGACTCCACCATCGCCCAGACGAACCATGCAGAAGGCTCGCCGCTAGGACCACCATCTGATCTGGAGGTGTCCTCACTAGTCGGAAAACTCGGGTGACTGCCTCAAGCCATTCATCAGCTACCTGGGGATCTGGATCACCCCGAAACCTCAGAGGTCGCTACCTCTGAAACTCGTACAGTGCACTCAGCCTTTGTTCAACCTCATCCTGCACTGCGGGCACAACCAGCTGCTCGACAGGTGGTGGCTCAACTGGCAGACCACCTGGAGGTGCAACCTCAGAACCTGCGCCCTGGTCCATAGCCTCTGCACATGGCAGATCGTCACCACAATCTCGTTGCGGAACCCTCGATGGCTATCGTCGTGGAGGCATCCTGAAATACATTCAAGACGCACCACAATCAAAGAGTATATCTGGAGAGATGACTCAAGAAGGACAAGGAAAAACCCAAAAACCCAGTCCTATCTGATGCATGTTCCATTATGTCCCTTCGACCAGTGTACGAATGTCCCGAGTCGAAAGGCAGGTTATTAGAGTCCTGGTGTATGGATACGTCGGCCGTCGCACCAACACTGGAGTCTCTGGCCTGAAAGCCGAGATCGAAACACCCTAACACTGCTGCTATGCAACCCAAACCAAACTCACAGCTAGACCAGCTACGCTCTGAGATCCCAAAGGTGGAACCTCCTCTGATACCACTCTGTCACGACCCGGCCCAACGGGGCTTGAGCCGTAACTCCCCAAGCCCGCCTCCAATAGGCCAGGGGCTGGCATCCAGCGCCAAGTAGGATATCATACACATGGGAGACATTATCCTAAGGTACCTGTACACACAGACCCACAAACACCTCCATGAAATAGTGCAGAGATATTGAAAACTGAAAAGTAAATGCATGCATACAATCTATCCCAAACCAGAGTGCAACATAAAAAGTAAAAAAGGAAAAAACATGGCCCACCAAAAGAAAACTACAAAGCGCATCCAAACTGCTCTGAAGAAAGGGGACGCTGCCACAAACACCGCCAGAAAGCTCCCTCGGCACTGCACCGACAAACACCCCAGCCAGTCTCGCTCACTCAGCTCCGCCTGCTCCGGGTCCTCCTGGGACTCCGTCAAAAGGCCTGTGGTCTGCACAAGACACAAACATGTGCGGGAAAAGCCCGTGCCGGGGTGAGTATAAACATACTCAGTAGGCACCACAAAAACCCAAAACCAGAGAGAGCAACTGAAAGGCAACAATCCGCTCATCCCAACCAGAGGGAACCCAGACGAGAGAGAAACTCAATCTCGTGACCATCCTCGACTAAACACAACTCGTCAGCTCAGCTAAGGTGTATGCCCATACATACACCTTGAACAATCCAGATACAATCAGTTCACACAACAAGCCACATGAGGTACCGACCTCAACACCAGCAACTGTCCACAACCAGAAGAGTACACCACACGATCATTGTCATCCCAGATGACACTCATCTGAGAGATACACTCCATCAGGTTTCTCTCAAACCTCTCAGACGCTCACCCGAGTGATCACGCTCGTTATATAGCATCACTGAGGATAACTCATCGAAACAACATAACCACCAAACTCCTCGGATAGGGGATCACTCCTGTGGTCCGCTAGGGGATACCAAAACCACTCCGGTAGACGATGATCTCATAGATAGGGGATCACTCCCAGGATCCGCTGGGGGATACCACGACCCGATCTGACATTCATAGGTCTAACAGATAGGGGATCACCCCCAGGATCCGCTGGGGGAGACCACAACCCGATCTGGCGCTCGATAGAAACACTTCACTCAGATAGAGGATCATCGCCCATATAAAGGTGGTCACGACGATACCAGAACCCTATCTAGTATAACTTGCGATATAGGGGATCGAACTGACGATGCTGCAACCCTACCGAAACCACGCGCTGAGTAGGGGATCACATAACCAACAATATCGCAACCCTACTATACACCTAATGCCGAGTAGGGGATCGTATACCCGACGATCCACAACCCTACTGAGCATGGCCCACCGCATAGGGGATCATAATCCTGATGATTTCACAAACCCTACGGGGTTAACCAGCTAGATAAGGGATCACCGCCCGTGAATAAGCGGTCACAACGATACCAAGAACCCGATCTAGGGAAAAGATGCTAGAGGATCCCGCTCCGGGCCCACCGGAGGGATGCCACAACTCTAACAGTTTAAACATCCCATCGAGAGGATCACAAACCTATACGAAGGTTGTGATGCCACACGAACCCTCGTGGGAATGAACCAAGGGAGTACCCTCAACCACTGCTGGTCAAAAACATTGCTAACTCGAGCGACCCACAACAACGCCACACTACGCACCTCCAAGGCCGATACCAAGTCCACCATCACGTTCTACGTGGAAAAAACATGCAGGATAGGCTGTTTACTCACCTGAAACGGAGCACCAGTGAAAAAGGCACTATTCACCGTAGCTAGCTCAGGTGGGGCTCACGCCTCGATTCCAAAACTCATCGAATGGATCACACCATTGCGATCCTCTCGGAAAACACACAGGATCGACTATTCATCCGTCAAAATCGGACTCCTGGTGCGAAAGATGCGTTTCTCCGCAAAGTCAGAACCCGGCCTCGTGGGGCCCGCACCCCGTTCTCATTCCCAATAGTCGAAAACCATCTCAAAAAGTCCTACGTACCATCAGGGTCTCAACGCCACTGACGGCACATCATTCAGACGCTCCGGGTAGAAGTTACAATGGCCCGAAGTCATAAAATAATAAAATAATATTATTTTATATGACGTTTCTAACTCCCGGGCCACGATCCCGAACCCTGAAACCCTCGAACCCACATCGGAGGGTTCGCCTTATCGTCAGGGTCGCGTCGCCGCAAACGACACGTGAATCCGACTCCCGGATTGCAAGATACGGGGGTTTAAAGACCCCGTATGACAAAAAGAGGCCGGACCAGCCTCGACATGCCGGCCCGCCCTGGTCGGCGGCCCTCCGCCGCGCTTGTGCCGCGTCGGTGGATCTTCCGCGGACCGCCGGGGGCACCCCGGAGGTCCGTTTTGCGATCCGGAGGCGTCTGCACGACCCTCGAGACCCTATCTACACTGCTACAGCTTCAATTTGCAGCAAAACGCAGCAAAAACGGGATCGGGGGTCAAAAACTCAAATTCTCCTACCTCGCGGGCAAAACGCCAACGTTCTGCCTTAGATCCGCGCTCCAGAGCTTCCGCTGCACGCTCCTGGAACGTCCGCCATTGACATCTGAGCTCTTGGGCGCTTCGTTTGCTCGATTCGGCAGATCGGCGGCGAAGAACGCCGAGAGGAATGAAAAGGAGGGGGGTGCTGATATTTATATCTGCCGCCCGCTGGCGCCAAACCCGCCTCGGACCCGACGCCCGATGCGAACAAAGATAAGGTCACCCTTAGGGTAAACGTGTCATTCTGAACGCAACGCCGGACTCAGATTTTCCATCCGAGACTCCGTTCAGAAGTTATTCGAGCCGACGCTAGCACACTAACTTCTCCATTTAATTACGAAAACGCCCCTAGTGGTGTTTCTCACCGCAGGCCCGCGTCCGCAAAGTTTACACCTCTTCTAGGGTAAAAGGCACGTTCTGGACGCAACTGTGCCCTCGAATTCCCATTCTGAGCTACCGTTTAGGAGATATCACACCCCCGCCACATGCATAGTACAAAAAAAACTTAATATTTTTATAAAATTAATTCCATGCACACCAGGGCTCGGAATCGTACGCCGTCTTCGCGCCTAGCTCTGGAATTATTTGTAGAAATAATACAAAGTTTGACAGGGTGAAAACCCGAGTCGCTACATCATAAAATTAATTCTGGGCACACCGGGCCTCGGAATCACACGCTGTTTTCGCGCCTAGCTCTGGAATTATTCGTAGAAATAATCCAAAGTCTGACAGGGCCAAAAACCTGAGTCTCTACATGGGTAATGTTATTCATATATGATACATGATCATAAATGGAATGTCAAAAACTGACCGGTACCAGGGCTCAATCTAAGACTACCCCAAGCTCGCCTGCATAGGGCAGGGGCTGGTGACAAGCGCTGAAGGCACAAAAAACTAAGGGAGACTTTTACCTAAGAAACTGTAAGCACACACACACAACAAACTCAATGAAAAAGTGGAGAGGAAAAGAAATAATGATATAAAACTTCTATAAAAGGGAAACTAAAAATATATGCATCGACCTCAAAAATGTTCAACTATGAGAAATGTAAAGTTGAAAGGGAAAGGGGAAAATGCATACCCAATTAGAAAAGTTCCATAACCCAGTAACAGGTGAAAAAAATAAAACATCTGGGAGAGACCCACTCCTAAATCTCAAACTACGACCACCACACGTCATCCAAGCACCATGTATCCCTAAGCTCCTCTGAAATTATAATCAACATGTCTGTCGTCTGCAAGGGCACACCAAATGCAGGAAATGCCCAATCATGGGTGAGTATAAAAATACTCAGTAGGATGCCCTGAAGGCTCATGGGAGTAGAAAAAGTAGTACTGAAGATGGGAGAATTAAGAGATACAATGAAGAGAAGTAGTAGAGAGAAAAATGTACAATAAGAGTGAACAGAAGAGTACAGCTCCACCCAATATTAGATATGCTTTCTCAATGAAACCCAAATGAGAGATTAATGGGATCTCCATTCAACACCTCAGCCTATGAAATTGATTAGCCATCAGTCCTAAGATTAAAACCATCTGTGATGCCCTACATCTCATCGTATCTACCTAGCAGGCACAAGTCAAAGGGGACGAAATCACCTCACTTTGACACTATCCGCTTTGGGAGGCACTGACTCACCCACATGGTTTTTTGGTCGCATCACACGAATGCATCTCGGTGGTGAAAGCACACTTATTCCTTGTGGGTCCTTAGGTATGTTGAACCATACCTCACCACTTTTTCACATGGTTGATGGTCTTCTCTAAACCATCGGGGACTATGCTACCTGGTTACGAGGAGGGTCAGTCTGATATCTCCTTGGGGACTACACTCTCGGTCATCTCGGTATCTTCTCAGGGACTATGCTTTGGGTTTGCCCAGTATCTCCTAAGGGACTATGCTCTAGGTCATCCCGCTATCCTCTCAGGGACTACTCTCTGGGTTAGTCCGATACATCCTTAGGGACTACTCTCTGGGTCAGCCTGGTATCTCCTCACGGACTATGCTCATGGTCAGCCCGCTATCTCCTTGGGGAATACTCTTTGGGTCAGCCCGGTATCTCCTTGGGGACTACGCTACCCGACCCTGTAAAAGGGTGAGCCCGGAACTGCACTGGTAATCCCTACTGGATGGTATCTCTCAGAAAAAAATAATGATAACTGGTCATCCCTACTGGATTGTACCCCTCATAAATCACTAAGGAACACTGATCATCCCTTCTAGATGGAAACTCTCAGAAAAACACATCAAGGAACTCTGATAATCTTTCCTATAGGGTACCTCTCCAAAAAACATCAAGGAACATGATGAATGGTACCTTTCAAAAAAATGTCACTATAGTCATCAGGTGTTGTCCCAGATAAGTGTCACACCCATTACATCTCACATCGTATCTCAGAAGCCACTATAAAGGGAACTTTCACATTCTACGTGGAAAAAAACTCATGTTAGGCTACACATATACCAATGTTCGAGTCGAAATGAAGAAGATACAAGAGATAGAGAATTCGTAATGTGGTACACTGTGCATGTGATGCCCACACGTTGTCTGGACCTGCCTCTTTGCCTAGTCGTGTACCTATCCATTCTGGAGTACTAAACTGAAAATCATGTACTCCTAGCCATGCTAGTGTACACCAAGAGTACATGACATCTCTAGCCAAAAGGCTGACGAGAGTTCATTTCTCATTGTTAAACCGAAGTGATAAAAGGAAATTTTCCTGGAAATACTCCTCAAAAGGAACTGAACAACCAAATGGTTCAAACCATTGCATTCCAGGGGAAAAAATGCACAAGATCGACTATTCATTCACCCTGAACAGACATCTGATGGAAAAGTAGTATATCCTAGCATTGCGCTTGAATGGCGTAATGTGGGGCCCCTTCCATGGTCCGGAAGAAAATTATATGGATTATGTTGTTGTGATCCTCTCAAGAAAAAACACACAGGATCAACTACTCATTCACTCAGAACAAATACCTGGTGAAAATGTCACATTCCACCGTAATGCATGCGAATTGGCTTCGTGGGCTCTGCACCTCAACATTGTTTTAATCACCTGAAATTAGTCCTGAAAAGTCCGCCTCAATGTCATGGTCATGACACTACTAACGGCTGGCCAATCCAATTTCTTATTGGAGAGTTACGACCGATTCAATATTTCTGAACAACATTAATGATATTATTATAGGGTGGTTCATGCACCCTAGCCACAAACTTGAATTTAATAACCAACCTTGGACCTGAATCGTCCGTCTAAAAGGTAGAGTTACGTCGCTGCTAACGGCATGTCAATCAGATGTCGCACGAAGGAATTAGGGAAGATCCATGATTTAATAATAATAATATATTATTATCATTTGATTGTTTCAGGTACCCGATCCACAAACCCAAAAAAGACATTCATTATTAGACACAGAATTTCTGAGTTGAAGTCAGGATCGTACTGTCACATGGTTCGTAAAACCAATGTCAAATGAATAATTTATAATCAAAACTGTGTTTCCCCAATGAAAATAATAATAACATTATTATATTATTATTGTTTTTGTTTAATCCCACCTTATTTTTCAAGTGAGTCTCATGATCACTGCATTTCTTTCCATGTTCAGCGCAGAAGCCCCATGATTTCATCTTCCTTTATTATTTATTTCCCTTTTCATTTGATAATTATATTTTTATTTCCTGTCTCCAATCTTCCATATTCTTCCCCAAAATCTCTCACGCTCTAACCCCAACGGACCACCGACACAACGGCTCCTAAAATCAAGTGAACGTCTTTGGAAAAATCAAGTGCACGAGTGTTTTTGTAGTTGACTGACTGAATCATCTACGCCGGACCTGCACCCTCGCAAACTTGCCATGGGCCATCTTGATCGGAAGTCGTATCCTCACCTACACTTCTCCTGCGCCTAATGACAGCCGCCCCGCATGGCCCCAATACTCCTGCCGCCTTCTGCCAGACACACCTGCTCGTGCCTCCTCGGACCACCTCACACACTGTCAGACCGCCTCCACTGCCTAGGCGGTCTTACAACTACGTATGGACCGCCTACCACCTTCCGTAAATCACCATCATGCCACTCGCTCCCGATCTTACACAATCTCCGGTGAAACACAACACAAATCCATGCAGATCCGCCGTCAGATACTATCAATTTGAACATAGATCTGTATCATCCATTCATCATGCCGGATCATGCCTAGATCGATTTATCAATTTATAGATCCTATGAAAATTAATTTCAGGATATTCAAAAACAAATATTGATGATAACCTCAACTATTGTTCGAGTTAGCCTCAATTCATCTCCACAAGAATGATGAACGAAGAACAATATCAATAATTAATAAACTGAAAAAAATAGATTATACCAATTTCTGGGATTGGGAAAGGGCGCAGATTGATGAATATGAAATCAATATACCTATTGTTTAATTAGAGGTATAGAAACACCAATGAATAGTACTACCTGGTGATTGGATCAGTCACTGATGAAGAATGCGTTCATCGGGGTCCGTTGCGCTCGCCGCTTCTTGACCTGTCTAGAATCAGAGGTTTGTTGTTCTCAGCAGGAATGAGATGATAGGTGAGTAGAAGAGTTTCCATCGTTATCCAAACTAAATTTCTAGGGAAAACCCAATAAAAATAATTTATAACCACTCATCAGGTTAAAATCAATTAATCAAATAATTAAATAAACAATTATTTAATTATTTAATTAGTCGTCCACACCGGCACATAAGCCGACCTTCTGACGCCAATAATGGTTATACCCTTTATAGTGTAAAACATTTGTTATGAACTCAACAGTGGTCTCATATTTCTCATCTGAGCCCCCGTCTGTGAGTTATTCAGGTTTGAGACATTAAATGAATAAATTATTAATTTAATTCATCCATTTAGCATAAATTCAATGAGCGATGCATATGAACGTCCCACACCGACTCATTTTATGCCGCTCCTAAGGTAAAAACCATGATCTGGTCCTATCCATGTCCTTTTATTTTTGATCTGATAAACCTTTAAGAGATATCTCAGTTTCATTACTTAATCATGTGTGCGTAATATAAAAACACTAAATATTTTTATAAAATTAATTTCAAGCACACTAGGTCTTGAAATTGCACATTGTCTCAACACCCATCTCGGGAAATATTAATTAAAATATTTTAATGTATTATTCAGAAAAAACTGATTCTCTTTATTATTCCATCCTTCAATCATTTCATCCTCAAAAAGAAAAACTAGGTAAACAACTCGAGATAACGAGCCCGCACTTAGCTCTCCTGCTCCCAGGGAAACCTATATATTTCCGTGCTACCAAAAAATGTGGACCAAAAAGATATTCCACCCTCATAATGCTTTCTTCAGTTGATGATGTGTGTAGGAACACACACATATATCCTCATTTGCGACACATGTAAGACATCGTGTACCCACTCTAGCTATTTGGGGTAAGGCAAGGCGGTATGCAACCTCTCCGTCTCCTTGCACAGTCTTGAATGACCTGATAGAAATCGGGGTATAGATTCCCTCCCCGGCGAAACCTCTACATCCCATGTCACTATTGGAATCACTGTTTCCCACTAGAACAGAGTCTTGTGATTCCTTCCTTCAGAATATCCTTATGGTGAAACACCTAAGGATATATGGTCACATAAGATTTGAGAGTCGTCGAATCACAACCGAGACTCTCTTACATGTTCGAGAATCAATGTAGTCCACACCATCGACTTAAAAAAAGTCGTACCCTCCAGTTCCACCAGGGTCATCTATAGGGAAGTTAACTGCTCTGAAACATCCCACGCCAGGTGAGTCTGAGACTTCCCTCACTTCCCGCAATGGGCATCTACTACACAACCACACCTTGAGTGCACAAGTCATAGGGACTCAACCACCACACTTTTGCTGCACTGTCTGGGCCCCATATGGCCACATGTGTGAGACTGATCATGAAAATATCTCCTACAGTGAGATCTCGTTGTTTGAAATCTGCGAGCTACAGAGAATATCTCATCTCTATTGCGATCACTGCCACAATGAGTATGATGGAGTTCCTTTGATGAAATGCTCTCTGTTACTAATGCCTGCTCCATCACCCCCACATAGGTGGGGATTCTTAAGGGTGAAATGATAGCGCAAATATCTCTTTGGAGTCCCTTCTCATACTTCTGTGTTTGAAAGTAACCACAATAGATCATTCCCAGAGAGAAGTGTGCAAGGTCTGTGAACATAGTTGCATACTAAATCATCATCATCCCTCCATTATGAAACATGAAATGTTCCTGAAGTCGAATAGAGTGCAAGAATAAGGGGTTGAATTCCTCAAGAAATAGTTGCTGGAAGTCGTCCCATGATTGTACCAACTCAATGTGTATCTATGTAACCAAGCTCCAACAATGTCCAGCTGCTTTGAGGAAAATGGTCGGCTACCAAACCCACCATATAATCTTACAGTGTTAGTACAATCATTAAGAGGTGGACCACCAGCTCTAAAAAAACCATCATTGTCCGAGGGATTGGCTCACTGTGGAACCTCAACATCTCTAGTGCTGGAAATCATGAAGTGTGCCCAACCTGCGCATGTCCTCAACCCACATTACTAGGGATGTCTGCTACTCAATAGGTGGGGGTGAAGCTACATCCCCACCTAGAGAAAGGTGCTTGCAAGATGGGTCATGAACTGAGGCCTTGTTGCTCAGAAAATTGTCGTCACAAACTGTAGCTAGTATCCTGGATGACTATCATCAAAGATATATCTTGAATGGTTCAAGGAGTATCGCGGTCAAATGAGCACACACACAGATATATATATATATATATATATATATATATATATATATCAAAGAAAGTGGGGATATGACTCAAGAAGGACAATCAAAGACTCAATCCTATATAATTCATGTACCATTGTTCACTGCAACAAGTGTCTCAGGGTTCTGAGTCGACAAGTAGGTAATCAGTGTCCTGTTGAATGTATACGTCTACCGCCTGAACAATCACTGGACTCCATGGCCTAAGAGCCTCTCTCAAGACACTTTGACATTTTTACCCTAAACCCAAACAAGAATGTTTTAGGGAAATGTCTGAACAACATCCCAAGGGTCGAACCACCTCTGATACCACATTGTCACGACCCGAACCATACTGGGGCTCGAGCTGAAACTACCCCAAACCCACCTCCAAAGGCCAGGGGCTAACGACTAGCGTCGAAGGCATGCCAATCTAGGTGAGGACATTTCATAAGAAATTGTACACACACATGGAGCCAACTCAATGAAAAAGTGCAGAGGATATGAATGTAACATAAAACACTGTTATAAAAGGGAATCCAAACATATATGCATTGACCTCTAAATAGTACAAGTGTGAGAAAAGTAATGCTGAAATGGAAAGTGAAAAAATACATACCCAACTAGAAAAGTGCCACAACCCGACAGTAGGTGAAAAAGTAAAATAGCTGGGAGAGTCCCACTCCTGAATCCCAAGCTACGACCACTATACGTGTCACAACCACCCAGTATCCATATTCACATAAGATATCGCAATCAACCTATCCATCATCTGCAATGGTACACCAAATGTTGGAAAATCCAAAACATGGGTGAGTGTAAAAATACTCAGTATGATGCCCTGAAGGCTCTAGGGAGAAACAAGAGTGGTACTGAAGATGGGAGTAGTAAGAGATACACTGAAGAGATGTACTGGAGAGAACAAAGTACAATAAGAGTGAACAGAAGAGTAAAGCTCCACCCAATAGTAGATATGCTCACTCAAAGAAACCCAAACGAGAGAGTAAGTGGATCTCCATTCCACACCTAAGCCCAATAAAGTGAGTATCCATCAGTTCTATGATAAAAACCAACTACGATGCCCTGCATCTCACCACATCTTCCTAGGAGGCACAAGTCAGAGGGGAAAAAATCACCACACTTCGATAGTATCCTCTTTTTGCGGCACTGACTCACCCACACAGTTTTTAGGTCACATCACAAGAATGAGTCTCAGTGGAGAATGTGCCCCTATTCCTTGTGGGTATTTAGGTAAGTCGATCCATACCTCTCCATCATGTCACATGGTCGAGGGTGTTCTCTGAACCATCAGGGACTACGCTACCCAGTCTGTCAAGAGGGTCAGCCAAATATCTCCTTTGGGATTACACTATAGGTCATCTCAGTATCTTCTTGAGGACTACACTCTGGAACAGCCCGATATCTCCTTGGGGACTTTGCTCTGGGCCATCCCACTATCCCCTCGGGGACTACCCTCTAGGTCAGCCTAGTATCTCATTCGGGACTACTCTCTAGGTCATCCCAGTATCTTCTCAGGTGATAAGCTCTGGGTCATCCTGATATCTCTTTGGGGACAACTCTCTGGGTCAACCCAGTATATCCTCGGGGACTACGCTACCCATCCCGGCGGGAGGGTCCGCCCGAAAATGCATTGGTCATCCCTGCTGAATTTTACCTCTTAGAAAGCACTAAGGATCACTAGCCATCCCTGTTGGATGTTACCTCTCAGAAAGCACTCAAGAACATTGATCATCCCTGCTAGATGATACCTCTCGAGAAAATTCATCGTCGAACTTTGATCATATTTGTGGAATGGTACCTCTCGAAAAAAACAGCGAGGAACATGATGAATGGTACTTATGAAAAAAAAACACCGTTATAGTCATCAGGTACCGCCCCAGATTGGCGTCACACCCAGAACATCTTTCATCGTATCTCAAAATCCACTATGGAGGGAACCATCGTATTCTATGTAAAAAAACATAGGATAAGATACTCATATTACAATGTTCGAGTCCAAAAGAAGGATATATGATAGATAGAGAATTTTTAATGTGGTACACAGTGCATGTGGGGCCCACACGACGTGTGGCCTCACCTCTTCACCTGGTCATATACCTATCCATACTCAAGTACTAAAATAAAAATCACGTACTCCTAGTCGTTCTAGTGTACTCCTAGATTACATGACATCTATAGACCAATGGCAGATGATCGAGCATTGGTCATTGTTAAACTGAAGGTTGAAAATGTACTTTTACTGATAGGACACTAAAAATGGCACTGGATAACCAAACAGATCACACCGTTTTGATCCTTGGGAAAAACACACAATATTGACTATTCATTCTCCCCGAATAGACATCCGATGGAAAAGTCATATATTGCTGCATTGCGCTTGAATGACATCACTTAAGGACCATGACTTGGTCCTAAATCAAATTATATGGATCACGCCATTGCGATCCTCTCAGAAAAACACGGGTTCGACTACTTGTTCTCTCATAAAGAATACGTGGGGGAATAGTCACATTCCACCATAATGCGTGAAAAATGGCTTGGTGGGGTGTGCCCCTCAACATTGATTTAAACACCAAAAATTTGTCTTGAAATGCCCGCCACAAATTTTGGGTCATGACCCCACTAATGGCTCTCCAATACAATGTTGTATGGGAGAGTTATTACCAATGAAATATTCCAAAAAAATAATAATGATGTTATTATTGGGCATTTGGTGGAACCGAGCCACAAACTCGAATTAAATATTAAACCTTAGACATGAATAGATCGTCTTAAAGATAGATTTATGTCCCTTATGATGAAAAGTCAATCAGACATCGCACGTATGAGTTAGGGTGGATCAATGATTTTAAAATTATAATATATTATTACTGGATTGATTCGGGTACTAGTTCCACAAACCCAAAAAAGACATCCAATATTGGGCCCAGAATTTCTGTCTCGAAGTCAGGGTCATACTACCGCTGATGGTTCATAAAACCGAGGTCTCATGAATAAGATATAGTCAAAATATTGTTTTCACGACGAAAATAATAATAAAATTATTATATTAGTATTAGTTTTATTTAATCCCTTTTCATTTTTCAAGGGAGCCTCATGCTCAATGCATTGCTTTCATTTTTCAGCACACAATCCCCATGATTTCATCATCCTTTATAATTTATTTCCCTTTTGGTTTCGTAATTATCTTTTTTATTTAATGTATCTAATCATCTATATTATTCCTTAAATTTTCTCATGCTCCATCCCCAATGAACCACCGAACAACACGCACAACGAATCCTAAAATCAAGCACATAGATTCTGGAAAATCACTCACACGAGTGTCTTTATAGTTGGCCAATGGAATCATCTATGCTGGACCGCCTCCCTTGTAGACTCGCCATTGGACTCCATGTTCAAAAGTCTTCACCTCGCCTATCGTGCCTCCATGCCTCATGCCATATGCACCGCCTGAACCCCAGTCCACTCACCGCCATCCACCAACCACACCTGCTCTCGCCTCCTCGAACCACCTCGCACACCCTCAGCCCGCCTCCACCGCCTAGGCCACCGCACACCTCTGCATGGACAGTCGTCCACATTTGGTTAACCACCATCATTTTTCTCTCTCCCAATCGTACACCATCTCCAGTGAAATGCCAAACATATCCAAGATGATACGTGGGTAGAGAATAATGATTTGAACACATATATGTTTTTTCCATTCATCGCACTGCATCGCGCCTAGATATTTTTATCGATGTATCAATCACTTGAAAATATATGTTTGGATATTCAAAAAAAATTGATGATAACCTTGGATATTGATTGGTTTATCTTTGATTCAACGCCACTAGAAAGATGAGCAAAGAACAATATCAATAATTATTAACTAATAAAAATAATTTATTCCAATTTATGGGATCGTGCAAAGGAAAAAAATATTGACGAATAGGAAATCAATATGCTCAATGTTTAATCAGAGGCATAAAAATAACAAATATGAGTTATATCTAAAAATTGGATTGATCGTTGGTGAAGCACGCATTCATAGAGATGTGTTGTGTTCGCCGCTTCTAGATTCATCTAGAATCTGAGGTTCATCATCATCAATAAGAAGGAGAGGAGAGTAGAGGAGAGGAGTTTCCATCATTAGTCAAACTGATTACGAGGGAAACACCTCAAAAAATATAATTTATAACCTCTCATCAGGTTAAACTAAATTAATCAAATAATTAAATAAACAATTATTTAATAATTTAATTAGTCCTCCACGCTGGCCTAGAATCCAACCTCCTGACGCAAACAGTGTTTATACCCTATCTATTGTAAAACATGCATTTTGAACTCAACAGTGGTCTCAAATTTCTCATCCGAGCACCCGACCTACGAGTTATTCTAGTTTGAGATATTAAATGAGTAAATTATTAATTTAATTGATCCATTTAACAAACAATAAATGAGAAAGGGTTATGAACCTCCCGCAACAACTCATTTTATGTCATGTCTATTTTAAAAACCACGTTTTGAACCCATCTATGACCTCAAATTTCTGATTTGATCAACCGTTTAATTGATATCATTGTTTCTTTAGTAAATTGTGCGTGCGTAATATAAAAAATAGTTAATATTTTTTAAAATTAATTTTGGGCACACTAGGTCTCAGTATTTCACGCCATTTATGCGCCAAACTCTTGAAATATTCTTAGAAATATTTCAAATTCTAATTAGAAAATAACTGAGTCATTGCATGTAAGTGAAATTTAGAGATGAATTTCTTTAAAGGGGTTATATTGTAAGAACCCAAGATTTCTATGATGTATGAATCCATTTTCTACACATATAGTTATTTTTTTTGGTCCTAATGAGAATGCCAAGTAGATTCACTGAAGAAATAGTGGTGTTCATGAACTATATAGATCCTGGAGCCTGATTTTTTGGAAAAGACATATGGGTCACAAGGACTGTAGAAACTAAAAATCCATGCTATAATAATTTGATTAATAGTGAACGGTTGTTTTTTCCACTCTCTAGGGTGACATGGTTTTACAAATATTTTCAAAAGAGTCCAAAATTCACAAGAAAGTGTTGTTGGTTTTGTAACAGATAGAAAATGAACAATTTTTCTATCATTGTGTAGTGACTGTGTTAGGGATCTTGAGGATGCTTATGGTGCACATTTGGAGCATGGTTATTCTAATAAGGAGAACCTAATTATAAATTGTAAGTGAACCTTTTTCATTTAATATCATTATATGTCTAAACCCTCTTCCCTTTTCATTTTCTCTATATTTTTCCATCCCTCTCCCTCTTGTTGAAGCTCCAATGGATGTGTAACCATAGATTTGAGGTAATTCATCAATATGATGTCCTATTTGAATTTTTTCATCTTATTGGTTAGTCCCAAGTGATTTCTATGTTACATGGGATCCTCTTGTGGTGTCATAGATATTAGTGTTCCTATTTTATTGTAGTATCTTATTCCCTATTTTCAGTATGTTCATGCATTATTTAGAATTATCCTTATATGGTTGAAATTATTAGACGAGATTGGATGATTTGTCTTATATGAAAAAAGGCAGGAGGCCTTTAATTTTTTCCATAATTCCTCTTTTTATTTCTTATTGTAATTATTACACCTGCTAGACTTTCTTAGTGATTCATTCTAAATTCAAAAATGGGTTATTTGACATAAACATCTTGAGACATCAATTTAACCCTTTTTACATGGTTTTTAGTTTTCAACCAAAATCAGAACCACCTATGGGGTGGATTCTACATTTTTATTTTGATTATTCCCCCTTTTTTGTCTGATGAGATCACTTTGATTAATTAAGAATTTAATGGTGGTATTTATGTTAAATTTTAATGGTTGTAAGACCACATAACACCTTGTAAGTAATAATACAATGTTTTGAAATGGTTAATAGAATCATTTTATATGATCATGAATGGATTTATGAAATTATTAAATGAATTGTTAGGGAATTAATGACTATATTGTTAAGGATGCCTTAGAAATTTATATACCATGGAAATGAAAACCATATTTGGATTCTATATAGATTTATACTACATAGATTCTATTAATTTGGATTCTTTGGAAATTTCGTCTCCTTGGTTACTATTGGTGGGACATATTAGGATACCTTATAAAACTATACTCAATGGAACCGATTTTACTGACTTGTAAGGTGACATCATGCATTTATAATCCTTGGGAATAATGATTATATATGGATACCTTATAAATTTCTACTCACTAGATCTGATTTACCTGGATTACATGGTTTCCTTGAAAAGTTCTACACCAAGTATCCAGTTTACCAGGTTTACCTCTATTAATATAATCTTTGGAAATTTATAATCTATGGATCTATTTTATCTGGTTTACTTGACCTGATTGGATTCCATGAATATTTATACATCATGGATATTTTTTTCAGGCTTTTATTATGAATTGAACATTCATACTCACTAGATCCTATTTACATAAACTACATAGATCACAGTTTCTGTAGAAATTACTAGTTCTTTTTCATGGGGCCATGTAATCTTGAAACATGATTATGTAGTATAAGTCATTGTTGATGAATGTTTCTATGATTTATAGATAACCTTATGATTTAGTATATCAGTCATAATGAGACCTGATTGACTAGATAATATTTCTTATTCTATTATTAAATATACACCTATAATATATATATATATATATACAATATATGAGCTCATATTCATGGTTAGTATTTATTATAGACACTGTTGGTGGTGTCTTACTGAGTGGTATCTCACACCATATTTTGGCCATGGTTTCATACCCAGATAGACATCATACACAAATATAGGAAAAATGATAATCCTATCACTTATATATGATTCATTAATTTTACATAGGAGAAGGGGAGAAAATGACTAGGATATGGGATCTTGATTCTAAATCGTGATATCTCTTTTAGTTCATTATGTCCTTTTGGTAGATGCGTTGTACTAGATTATTGCTTCCATGTATTAAATTGTTTTGTATAAAAGTACATGATTATCATTTTATATGACATTATTGACGAGATTACTCATTTTTTATCTGGTGTTTATTTATTCTTCCACTTATCAATTATTTCATATTTTTTATCTATTGATTTTTAAAATTATAATAATGAGGTACACTCTGGTTATGAGGGTATAATATCCCTACTATTTCAACAAGGACCCACAATGCTAGTTCTCAGTATCTGGCATATAGGGAGGTGCGCTCGTGTCCATGTGGCCAATTGGGTTTGGTTCGTATTAAGGGAACCGGGTATGAGACTTCATATATTTTATGTTGAAGTGATAAATATTTTCATGATCTTGTGGAATACATATAAATTGATTATGAATATGTTAATGATGATTAATTTTAAAAATTTGATTGAATTTGTTTAACATTAATGGTTATAGTCTAAAATTCTATAGTAGTGGTTATCCAATGCCAAAAAGTGGGTACATAAGTTTTTAACCCAAGACCAAAAATGGAATACCATATGTTATCCGAATACATAATAAAGAACATTATTGGTAATCCCAAGCCTAACATGTGATAAATGTCATGGGTAACTGTGACATACTATTTATGTGATTAGGAATATTAGATATATTACATAAATCATTTTTTCCATTTTCATATAATAATGTTACTCTCTGATAGTTCATTTTTATTTATTCAATTATTATTAATTTATTAGGAATTACTAAGATTTATTCCATGACTCATGATTATGATACATGAATTTTTTAGTATGACCTTCAAATGTTAATCTCATGTTCTGGTACACTTATTCCCATGTGATTCTTTAAAATGATCATTTAATGATATATCACTTATTTACACTTATTGGGAATCATAAATATCCATATATTATTCTTCATTTTCCACATGATATGATAAAATATATAATATATGGTATGATTATGAAGGGTTAAATTTGAGAACATGTTAGTGGGATATGACGCAAATATTTTATATACTATTTGATTTTGAATAATATTTTCTAAAGACAATAATCTATTAGGGAACATAAAAATGTATATTTTTTATATATGAAATTAATATTAATAAAAAATGATGCAATATTTCGGTATGTAATGTTTGGTTCACATAAATTTGTATTAGATGATGGATTTTTCTTGAGAAACATGTGGGAAGAAAAATTAGTTAGAAAAAATTGTTTAATTATAATAATATAAAAACATCAAATTATATGGTAATGAATAGTGTATGGTTTACATAAAAATTTATCATTTGTTGGATACAAGAATGTTCATATTTTTGTAGCGTACATGATCCTATGGGTAATAAATTCAAAAGGGTTGTATTAGGTATTAATATGATCATCACCATTGCATAATGAGGTGTCTTAACATAGCACACCCAAATAGACAGTAATAGGGAGATATTAATCTTCTAATTAAAAATGTCTTTATGGTATGTTATAAAGGATTTGAATATATAAGGACAAAATATGATGTAGGTTAATCCTAAGGTGTCATAGATAAAAAATAATTTCTCATTGATTATAGATATGATTAATTATTTATCATCATTATATAGTTTATCACATTGATTATTGTTTCTCAAATTATTAATTTTTTTATATTCATTGCATAGGACAAAAAGAAAATATTATTATTTAATGGGATCATGTTAACACTAACTGTGTTGGAAAATGGAATGTATTTCATCTTGTGAAATTGATTATTAGTGGACATGGAATGAGAATTATCATTTTTATTCTTATCAAATATTCTCAATCCAAAAGTCATACTGATATTCAAAAGAATCAAATAAGGGATCAATGTTTTGGTATGTCGATCATGAGGAAAATACCTCCCTATTTTAGTGGGTCTGTAGATCCCCAAATTATAGAGAAATGGATTAATACCAGTAAAAATAAATTTTAATATAACTAGTTCATAGATATTGAAGAAATAATTTTTCACATTTATTAAAATGATAGGGAATAAGATCTAAGTTAGAATCTTATCAAGAACCCTTGGAAACATGATAAATTGAATCTATATAGTTTGATGAGTTAGTAACGTTATTTCATAACACTTACATTCCTCTTTTTCATTATATAAAAATAGAAATGGAATTATATGAATTAAATATGAAGGATGGTTAATCCATTAGTACATGTGAGGAAAATTTTAACAATCATGCGAGGAACCCTTATGGTATTATTTTGGACCCTTAATCAATGAACATATATTCATGTGCCAAACCATCACATTGAGAAAGAGTTTAGGAATAAAATAAATAAAACAAAGTCAATAATATTTCCAAGAAAAAAATTAATTCAAGTGAATATATAAGATAATGATAAAATAATCCAAATTGTGATGTGTAGAAATACATTCCAAATGAGATATGATGTCCAAATTCAATTGAAACATATTTTTTTTGAAAAATGTGTGGTCCTAGATGTTAATCACCAATTTAAAAATGGAACATTATCTATGAAAAAATAATATCATATTATTAATAGATGACATTAAAAATCAAAAATTCATCTTGACAATATAGGATAAATGTGGGAAAATAATATATCTGGTAGAGTATATATAAAAAAGTAAGAAAACCCTAAAAAACAAAGGGAGAAATCTACAGAAATAATATAGGGATAGACCATCATCATGATGGGAAAAAAATAAAAAATTGAGACAAGAGATCAAAATATTGATAAACCAATATATTATCAACATGAATACTAAATGGTTGAGAAAGGGGATATAAATATCCATAATCTAACTAAGACTATTCAGTAAACCTATATCACAAATGGTTCATCTCTAATTCTCAATATCATTCGTTTTTATACAAGAAACATTGTAAGGGACCTATACCACACCACTATACCCCAAATATGATGGGGAATAATCTCTTGATAGAGGGCCTGTGTAACCATACATGATATACTATGGATGCCTCACTTCATTCCACTACACTCCATAGTCGAGGGTGAAAATTTTGTTGACCATGTATCTACTGTAATATCACATGTTTCATAGTATAGTATTTTCACATTGCTACTAAAATCCACTATTGAGGGGAAACAATATCCAAATTGAGGAAATATTACATTATGATATATGGGAGGTTCAAATTAGTGGATAGCGGAATAACGCCCTACTCCAATAGTTGGGAACCCCTCAATATATATATTACCTCCACTCTTGTAAAAAGGATGGTAGAACTCTATAGGCAGAGGACCCAAACACTACTATGATAGGTGGGTACCACTCAGTATGTAATAGAATGAGTCCCTTATAGGATATAGGGAATACCATTATGTATATAGAGGAATCAATACCTATAATGAGATAGAGTTTGATTCAGTAGGTATAAAACCCAAGCCATGGTATGATAAATGGTACCACAAATTAGGTATAAGAATCATACCATGGTACGAATAGGGTTTCTTGACAACCAAATTAATGAATCGTGGGACCCACACCTTGGTGCTTCTATATAGATTCTGCCCCCAAGAATCTCTCTGATGATCCTTCATGATCATTTTTATCAGAAAATTTTCAACACATGAGGCTTGATCCACACAACACAACACCTCACTTCATATCTTTAGATCCTCTATGAAGGATTCCATCACGTTGCACATGTATAAATTCTCACGATATTCTACTCATGTGTGAAAATATGATTCTAGAAAAAGATATGAAATGTGTAAGTCTAGATGAAATTTACATGTTTTCTACATGGTGTCAAATGGAATTTGACCATTCTGTGAGACCTTGTTGATTACTCTATAACAAAACTTTTTTCCATAAATGACATACTATATGTCATTTATGTATAAAACATGGACTTTCTTATTCACTCGGGACCTTCTCATGTGCTAATGGTCTTGCTAATGTATATATCTAAAGGAAACCATGTGTAACCCCACATATCAAAGCATTTAGGTGGTTGGAAAACACTCAATACATGTCATCCACCCATTCCCATTTACACTTTGAAGAACACAACATGTTATACACCCTTTGTGGCATGTTGGGCCACATGGGATGCTCAACGTGTACACCATGTACACTCCAAGGAATCCTCAAAGTGTTACACAGTGTGCAACAGCTCAAACATGGAATGTGAATCCACATATCAATCTGGTATTGAATATTGTATACAAGCTGAGTTGGCCAGCTGGATATCACAATGAATATGGGAGGACCACAAGGTATGTGATCTTTATTTCATTTGAAAATTTAACCACTACAAATTGGGGACTACATGGTGGGTTTCCTATATACAACACATCTTATAGTATATAATCTCAGAAAAATCCCAATTATTTTCAATACTTCTCCATTTACCACCGCTTCCTCTGATTCTTCTTGGAATCCCATTGGGGGTCTTAGATGTGGTGATGTCCGGAAAAACCTTTAGAGTTTTTTTAATTTTTTTTTGATTTTTTTATATTTTGTGAAATCCTAATTTCATCTTATATTATAAGAAACACTAAATTATTTTTTTGATACACATGAAAATGAGTTTTTTCAGATCATGATATATTATTACAATAATTATTATTTTTATATGATAGATAAAAACTAGCAATTAAAATAGAGGGTATGGGTGGGATTAAATAAATTATAAAAATGTGGATTAATCATATATATGAATATAATTATTTTATGACTTCTGAATTAGAAATTAAAATAAAAAACATTTCAAAGGAAAAGAATGATTTTTTGAATAACTAAATTTAACCCTAATTTTTTTCATCAATAAATTAACCTAATGCATTTTAATTTTATATTTTAATGAATTTTAAATATTATATTTTCAATTAAATGTTTTTAATTAATCTTAAATATATTTTCTTTAAAATTGATAAGAGTGGATCCATCTTTATGCTTACAAATATAATTTTTTAAAATTATATTTTTTTCTCCATTAGGAAAATTATTTTAAAATTATATTTTACCACTATTTAGAATGATTGAATTATTATGTGAAATTCATTTTTCAATTTACCTTATTAATATTATCTTTGGGATACATTTTTGGATTTTCCTAAATGGTTTTATTTTATGATTAACACTCAAAATGATTAAATTATAATTGGAAACAACTATTTATTTTAATTTATTTATAATGTTAAATTATATTTCAAATTGGGGTTCAATTAACATTATTTCAATTATTTAGTTTTTCACACGATTTAGGCCATTTTAATCATTTTAATATTTAATTTTGAAATAAAAATGTTGTTAATTTTTGGGCATTTCCCCATTAATAACTCACATTCTCAATTATTCTACTACGTTAATTTTAAATTAAATTTCGATGCATATGTGAAAATAATTTGAAAAAATGGATTCCAAATTTTGAATAATAATATTTTTTGTTACCTAATTAGGTAAAGTTAACGGTTTACCCTAATTAATAGTGAATATAGTTAAAACTGAACTACCATGATTCAGGTTAAAATTAGGTTTTGTGTGTCACATGTGATTGTATTTAAATTAAAATTCCTCGTACATAGGATATTTTCATAATAAATTAGATGTTAGAAATTATTCATTAGTTAGAACTTTTTTAATCATCATATTTTTATTATTTGGGTAAAGAATAAATTAATTAGTTTACAAAAACCTGTTATCTTAGTGAATGTTAAAATAATAAAAGTTAGTAAAACATAAAGTGTAAAAACTAACATTTTTAAAACATGTGTTTTTTGTGTGGTGGAGGTGTGGATGATCCAAATAATCACCCAGAACTCCATTATTAGTCAATATTTTATCCACATATGGTGATAATCACCTCACATTATTGATTTTTTTTGGATAATTACCAAAAAGAATTTCCTCCTCTATTATAAAATGACACCCCTCTCCTCATTTACTCATACCTTAAAAAATTATTGGATTCATCTAACAATATTAAAAAAATTCAAAAACCCATAACCTCATCCAATTTTTATTATTTTTGGAAGAAGTCTATCCTAGGAATTCTTTTGGTGCAGTCATATGGATGGTATGTGAGGAAGAATTTATGTACGTCAATGAGTGTCTATATTTTATTTCTTCCCTCACTATAATAAATTCATATTATAACATGGTGATATTAAATACTAATTGTTGTATTTATATTGAGAAGGCTTTATGTTATGTTAATGACCTAAAAGACTCTCCATATCCACTATGTGGGTTACAAAATCATCATTCGTGTGGACGATGGACTACAACATCACAAACCAATATTATTATTATTTTCAGAACCACATCTCACGGTTGGGTATGCCGATGGATCTAAAGTATATATATTATATATATATATATATTATATATATATATATATATTAAATATTCCCAAAAATTAAATTCATTAATATATTCATTTTTCATTCAATATTTTTGGGGATATGATAACATCGCTCATTTTTACGATGGACTACCATCTCACGAAACAATGTGTTTTATTTTTCACGAACACTTTTCATGGATGCTGATAATGAATGATATATGTGATATATGTATCACCTCTAGGTTTTATGAAATATTATATTTCAAATTTATTTATTTATTTTTAAATATGTATTTACATGTAATAAAGAAATTTATTTTAAGTTAAAATGTATAATGAATTTAAATGAAATAATATATATTATTGAAATATTATTATTTAATATGATAGTTTCCTCCTAGTTATAGGAATGGTGGGTTAAAAATATTATTAACTAAATTATGAAAATATTTTTTTTTCAAAATTATATATATTGAATTATTTTATGACCAATTTATTATAAATGTACTTAAAACCACTTGATAATAATGGAAATATATTTCTGAATAATTAATACTTATTCAAAAAAATTATCTTCCTCAATAAAATAAATATAAAAATTTTGGTGATTCATATTTATTAAATTTATATATAATATATTTCAAAAATTTATTTAACATTAATCTAACATGTTATCTATACATTATATAAGAATAAATCCAATTTTGAGCATACAAATAGTATTTTACTAAAACGTAGTTGTGTCACATTTTACAGATAAATTTTTTCAAAAATAATTATTGAAGAATATATAATTTTTTTTGAAAATATAATTTATTTTTCAATAGAAATATCATTGTTATGATGAGATATTTTTTTTAATTTTCATGAAATATTTCATTTTATAATGAATTATGAAAAATACTAGCTTTTAATTTGAATATTCAATTTCAATAAATTTATGTGTAAAGATAACCTATATTTAAAATTGGTTTTAAAGATATATTTTTTAAATTATGCATCCATTAATCCAATTTTTATCATTTTAATCAATTTCATATTGATTTTAAAAAAAAATTATAATCCATTGAACATTTTACCAATCAAAACCAACATTCATATCACCTTTTGGGGATCAATTTTGAATTAAAAATTTTAACTGACATGAATATAAAATGAAATAATGTATTAAATATTTTTAATGAGAATAATTTATATTTTATAATATTGTAAAATTAACTTTTGACAAAAATTTATAGCGAATTAAGAGAAAAATTATTTACCACCATTAATGTTAAAATGGGTTTATATGGGGGTTAAATTAAAAGGATAAGGGTCACAATAACCTATACACATTTATAAATACTATTTTATCTCAAAAATTAAACATATATGTTTTAATAATTTTCCATTTTGTTCAGTTTTTCAGATGAAAAATGTCAGAGCACTCAATTATTTTGAATAATACCCTTTTTGTCCTATCCACCACTAAAAAAGGCCACCACTCTACTCCATTAATTACATATTCATAGAAATTTGGATTATCCATGTCCCATAATCACTTAAAAAATAGCCTCAATCATCATATAATCCTTAATTTTGAATGAAATCCATTCTATGATTAATTTTAGGGAAATCATAATGTGGATACCCGAAGTAGTGGTAACGTTCATGAAAGAGTGTTTGTATTTTTTTTCATCATCCACACCATTAAATTATTATTATATAATTTATATATTATAACCTATGTGCAATCAATATATTTAGTTTTTTTTGTTCATGACCTAAAACCATTCACACTTCCATCAAATGGGATACAAAATCATTGATTTTTTGTACATTAGACTACTTGCTCATGAACTAATGTCATTTTTTTCCATTACCAACTCTCAAAGTAATTCATATAGATGTATATATTGGTTATTTATGACAGTTATGATATTTATTATTTTATTATTATTTTTAATTAATATATCACACATGCCTTCATGAATTACCTTTCATGGGTATACGGTAATGTCGTTCTTCTATAATGCGGTCTACCACATCATGAAGTGATGTGACTTGTTAAAGAATTATGTGGAAGGTTTTAATGGTGTTTTCTAGGAAATTATGTGACCCATATTATATAAAAATTATTTTAATGATAATATAACATATATCTATATTTTTTTATATCCAATACGAAAATGAAGTCAACATTTAGGTGTTTTTCCAACCAACCATCTTCATTTACAGAGTATTTCATGTTCTATCTCTAAATATTATGAAATACAATAAACACATATTTAATAAATATTTATTAAACTTATATAATTTTTTAAATTATGGATATGTTGAAGCTATGATCGAACAAAGAAGAGAAAAAATTCATAGCATACAGGAAAAGCAATGTATTTATTTCCAAAAATATTGTATTTACACGAAATTGTAAATAATAGTGTAATAAAATGGATTAATAAATTAAAATATGGATTATATATAAAAATATTTTTTTAAAAGACATATATTAGAAATATATTTACTATATAGGTGTTTTGAAGAAGTTTGACCCTATTCCAGATATAAGGTATGGTATTTGTGTCTCACTTTTATTTTCTTGGAGATACAATCCATATTCACAACATGTTCATTTAATGTGGTGTATATAAATCCCAGGAATTTATCCTATGAATATTATAATTATACCTAGTTTTAATAACAAATATTTTTTAGGATCTCCCTTTCAGGGGGTTTACTGCTTAAATGCTACCAAATCGGTAAAAGATTATTTCTCAATTCTCCTTCATTACGATGTATGTTATGGTAAGGGAATATATTATTCAACGAGGAGTACAAAACCCCACTTTTCATGTAATTATATGAATTTATTTAACCTCCTGATATTTTAATGGTATTTTTTTTGTTATTAATTTATGGGTTATATGATTCAATTTTTACTATTGTATTGAAAATTAAATGTTAAAATCTCATTGTTTATCTAGATTGATTATGATATAATATAAAAAGATGAAACCATATGATCTATATATTTTCTATTATATTTATTTTCCTTATAATCACTATATTCAAGATAAAATCAGGCAATTTATCCATTTATTCACTCATTTTTAGTTAAAATAACTAAGAAAATATTTTTAATAAAATATATCATTATTGCTCTCTTTGATCAGGAATCTGTTTTCTTCTAATCCTTGTTTTTTAAACAAGTATTTCAAAATGTTTTATTACACTCTTATGGTATTTAAATGGAATTATTATACATTGTACAATTTTTACATGTTTTAAAAGGAATATTCATTTATTTTTCCTAAAAATCCCAATTTAGAATTTACCAAAATGTGAAATAATATATATTTTTAACAAGAACTACAAGGGTAACATGTCCTATAGTCATAAAAATAAATGATATTAAGATTAAATTACCTTTTATAAAAGTTAATTTTAGTGATAATTATTTCTTTAAAATATCATTAAATATAAATATTAAACTAATTATTTCAATATCGAAATGATTTTCAATGCGATTTATGAATTTTAAAGAATTTTTCATAGAGGATAGTATATTTTACTCATGAAATGAATTAAATTTTCATAAATTATTACTTTCTAATATTTAATAGTAATTTAAAAGAAAAATATATTAATAATGTTTTATTTTCTAAATTTTTATTTTGAAATATTAACTATTTTCATCAAGAAATATCCTAGGTTTGCTTTAATAATTATTATTTTTATAATAACACATTTATTGTGGATAAATTTTCATTACATGGTATATGATCTAGAGACACTATTCATATTATTTATCTGAATGGGTTTTTATTTTTATAATAATATTTTAATGAAACCCACTTCTCTTTCGTGATATTTACCATGATATAGTTAGAATTAAATTTGATTCTTTTTCAAAAGGTTATGCTTTCATGAAATGATATAATGATTATGAAACACATATTTTAATAGGTTTTGATATGATGAAATGTTTATAAAACCCATTACATTTCATGTGCTCTAAAAAGTTGAAAATTTTATAATATTTTGTCACACATATGAATAATTTTAATTATTTGATGATGGTTATATTATAACCGATGAAGAATATTATATTATTACTAAATACATTTGGGACTAATATATACCTCTAATGTATTTGTTAAAAAATTATATCTCGTTAATGGAATAAATAGTGGACCCAGTTCTATAAGGGACTTTGTCCACTATGATTATCCTAGTGAATCATGACTACTATAACATAATGTTTAGACATATCGTAAATTTAAAAAATGATATGGGTGATACTGATTGCCTGTTCCCAATTTTTTTGGGAGCATAATTACATGAGAAAAATATTGTGTGCCAACCATAGTTCTATATCTGTAATGTTATAATTATACAAGGATAAATGACAGTAATTTTATGTGAGGGAACGATTTCATGTTTTTATCTTAATGAGTTGAACTGTTTATCTTTATAGAAGTCTATAATTTTATAATATATTCTATATAGAACAAATCATTGTATTATGTAAATTTTATTCTCTCATATAGCATTATATTTTATTTCCTTATTATTCACGTCTTACTAACATATAATCCTTATTCAATTATTTATGTTTATGATCTATTAATGATTTTGGATTAAAATTTAATATTATGTTTAATATCAAAAAACCTTATTCTTATCAAATTATTTCATATGATCATTGAATCGTATATCGTATGTTTAAACTTACTAAGAATATGATATCAACCTTTATTATGTTTACTTTCTCAATGATATGAAGAATGGTTTTATATAGAGTATGTATATAAAGATTACTAATCAGTAATATCCTTTTGGAAAAAATTAATTATCATTCACCTTATTATAATACCCTGGGTCAGTGTAGTAGGTATCAATGAAATTTGTCAATTAATCTTTCGAAATGAGGATGAGTAAAATTTAGTGAAATCTATAGGTATATTTCAATGGATACACCTATAAATGTCTCTAATGATATGTCTAAAGATGGGTTTATGTATTAAAAAATGTCCTTAAATTTTGGTAAAGGGTATATTTTTTGTTTCCATGAAATTATATTCATGCTGATATACTTCAAGTTGATGTGGATCTGGAATATACATACCTAGGGGTAACAGCTTCAAAAACTCCATATTGAGATGGACTTGATTTGGAATTTTTTGCTAACAAAAGGCCTTCAAAAAACCTTGACTGACACTCCCATGAGATAATCATTGGAAATTAGAGTTCAACTTATCATCCAACATAAATGAGATAAATATATTATTATAATGAATGACTTAGTATACACATAAGTTATCATATATTAAAAAAGGTGTTTTTATTTATACATTCTAATTGATTTATTAGAATTTTTTATTTTCCATTATGACTACCATTTCACAGACTATTCTTTCATCTCTTAGTCAATGGAAGGAAATATAAAGAACTCTGTGAATGAGGAATTGATGGAAAAATGAAATGTTTGTAATTTGGAGTGATTGAATGTTATAAGAGATTGAATTGAAAACATGATTTCTATAATCACACAACTTTATCAAGTTATGAATCATAATGATCATCCAAATAAAAAATTGAAGGAATACCATTCTATTTAGTCTTTAACAAGGAAAATATTATCATCATTCAGTGGTATTTTGTTAACTATTAATTTTTTAGAGAATTATTTGAAGCATTGAAAAGATATTTTTCATACATCAGTATTCTGAGCATGAGAATGCCAATATAGCTATCTATCAACTGGGGGGGGGGGGGTGAAGAGAATCAATGGAGTAATATTATTTTGAATATGATGCAATAATAATAAATTAAATCCAAGAATTGGGACGAGTTAAAATGATTATTTTTCAATAAGTAATTTTCTTATATTCATCATGCAAAAATGGAGAAGGAATTCATATAGATTAATCAAAAGGATGATGAATCTCTTGGTTCCTTTGAATCAAATTTTATGATAGTTTCCTAGTTAAATTTAGGTATTTTATTTAAGGATGAATGTATGGTTGACCAATTAATCAGGTTATGAAAAAAAATCTAATGTTCATATATAAATGGGTATTTTGATCCTAGGAATATATCATTTAATGTCCACTAAATGTGGAAATCGATGTTGGAAAATATTTTGGTATAGGAGGAAGGAAAATTGAAACGATATTCTATGAATAATCAAATTAAATGTCACATGGTGGGATGGAAATTTTACGAACTCATAATTTCCAAAACTAGTGGAAGGAACACATATGTTAGTGCATAAATAGAACATGAATGTGTTTCAATTTTTGGATTTCAGGCCATGAAGAAAAATAATATATATATATATATATATATAATGTAAAGAGTCCTATCAAGGAAATGACTGAAGAGGGAAATTAATAGAATACACCACCCACACATAATTATTTCATTTTAAAGTAGGTTAGGAATTATGGGAATAAAGGACACAATCAACATGATAATAAAGAATAAAATCCTTAAGAACCATTATTTATAAAGGATAAAAGGAAATATTATGAAATTATATTAGATTATATGAATCATGATAATTAGGGAACACTTATACTCCCTAGTAATTGGGGAATTGCGTCTTTTATTTTGTATGAACCATCCATATGAAAATATAATTATTCCTAATTTATTGAAATTTCATGTGATTATATTTTTCTAAATGGATTATAGAATAGTAAAATCAAATTTGATATTCTATTGATACATGGATGAACCCAAGTATCCCATGAAAATTCATTTTTATTAGATAATATCTTATACAAGTAATAAATGGTGAATTGTATTTCTGATGCATTTTTGTATCTAGTTACAATTAAAATAAGTGTTATGGATAAAGGCATTAGCTTATGGGTTTATGGTTGATCATAAGTTCGTTTTTTAAAAAACCCCTTATGAGGTTTAATGTGAAGGGATTTTATGACGTTTAATGTTATTTTAAGAGACATTTTTGGCAATGAAACCCTTATTCATTATATTTATTGACAATGTTATTTGAGGTGAAATTCCTTTTAAACTTGTGGATATAAAAATAAATGATATTATAAGATATTATCATATAAATTTTAATGGTTTTCGGGATCTATATTATCCTCATGTTGACCTTTCTTACAATGATATCTTTCACTAGGGAATTTTGATGTCTTTCTATTGATCCCTTTATAGAATAAGTATAGATCACCAATCTACTGAAACAATGTTGTTAAAATAAATATATTGGGGATGAAGAAAGATGATTAAATTAATGAGAAGGATAAATTCATTTAACACCACATAATGACTAAAAACTATGGGTATAAATGTTATGTTGTTAATCACAAACATTATATAGTGTATGAAGTTGGAGAAATTCTTTTCCTATGAATTTCATTATGGAAGAATGGATGGAAAACTGATATATAGGTATATTGTCACAATTAAAAAACATGACCATGTCGGGATAATATATTATCATTTGGAGCTTCCACCGATCCTCAAGCAGGTTCACGATGTGTTCCATGTATCACTATTGAGTATGCACATACATGATCCAATAGTTGTGTTGAAATCAGATTTCATACCTATGGGGCATGATATTTCTTATGATGAATGGCCGATAGAGATGCAATATTCAATAGAGAATGTTCTATGAGACATGTCATGTCACTTGTTAAATTTTTTATTGTAAAACAACTAGCACAAGTAAGAAACATGGGAATCTTATGATGTAATGTGGATGAATTTTCCTCTATTTTTGTTACAAAGGAAATAAATTTCATGGGAGAAATTAATTTTATGGGGTTAGAATATAACACCATAAGATTTTATGAAATATTTTTTTTCAAAATAAATTAATAATTTTATATTTTTATTTACATAGAAAATTAATATTATCTTATGTTACATGGAACACTGAGTATAAATGTAACATGAAATATTATTAAAATAATATGATTTATTAAGATACTCATCACATAGATATTGGAACAGAGGTTATGAAAATGATCAAATTAATTTTTGATATTTTTTTTAAAAATTTATATAAATATAATTATTTGGAAACCAAATAATTATAAATGGAAATAAAAACTACTTGAAAATTTTGTAAATATTTTTCTGAAAAGTTTTTTTTAATGAAAAAAATGTGTCCTACCTAAATAAACTATAAAGTCCACTATTGGTGAATTATTTTAATGAAATGTATTTATAATATATTCAATAAGCTATTTAACATTTATCTTACATGTTTTATAGACCATATATAACAATAAAATATATTTAACTATTAAAACGATTTGTTTCTATAAAGAAAATTTACACCTATTTATGGAATGTTTTTTAATTTTTTTTCATACTTTTATAAAATTTACCTGAAAAAATAAATGTTATTTATTTAAATAGTCATTAAAAAATATCGTATGGGTTTTTTTGGGATAGTTTTGGAAATTTTCATATTTTTATGAATAGTGAAAAATACTTTATTGTAATTGAAAATTGAATATTAATTGTATTTATTTATATTGTTAAATTATATTATTAATTTGTTTTAAATTTTTAATATTTCAATTATACACACATTAATTCAAATTTAGTTTATTGGTTCAGTTTTATAATGAATTTTAATATTAAAAAATTATAAACTTTTGAACATTTTCTTTTTAAAAACATCCTTTGTCAACCCATCTACAAGATTAATTTTCAATTGAAATTTTCCAAATATGTGATTATAATTTCGACGATGGATTCCATAATTGGAATATTTTTTATTTATATTATATAAATAGTTCATATTTTCTTTTTAAAAAAATCAATGGTGAATGTAGTAAATACTAATTACCATGGTGATGGTAAAAATGAGTTTACTGGGGGTTTAACTAAGAAGATAATGGTAAAAATAAAGAATGCATATCTCTAAGAAATATTTATTCCAATATTTCAACCATTAAACATTTAGTATTCGATAATTGTTTGTATAATACCCCTTTTAGATATTTCAAACATGGGACCACTCAATTCATTTCAAAAATACCAAGCATGTCCTCTCGACAACATAAAAAATCCCCCCTTTCCTCCTTTACTAACACCGTAAAAAATCTATAGTTTAGTCCTGAGCATCCATAATCACATACCTAAATCCCCCCCTCATCCTATAATCTATATTTTTTTTTGAAATCCAACCTCAGAAGGCTTGCAGTGAAACCCAAAGTTTCAACGACGATCTCTTTTTGTTTTATTTCTTACTCAACCCCATTGAATTATTATAATATCATTATTATAAAATAACATAATTATCATACATAGATTGAATTTTTTAAAATTCAATGTAATTTCCTAATTCCATTACCACTTTAATCAATTCGGTAATGAAATCATCGATCACATGAATAACAGATTACCACAACGCGAACTGATGTCATTATTGTTTCTTTTATACCCTCCCATGGCTCGTCATATTGATTGATTTATTTTTTATTTATTATATATATTAAAATTATGAATTTATTATGATTATTAATTTTTTATATCAAATGTTCCATCATTCATTTCATTTTTTAAAAATCCTACAATGGGGTCTATGTGTACGATGGACTACTGCATCACAAGGTGATTTGCTTCATTCAGGATTTACATAAATTGTATTAATGATGGTTTTATTGAAAATATAAAATATATATGTCATAAAAATGACTTTTTAGTCATAATATATCATTTACCTTTATTTTTTTCCAAAAAAATAAAATTTATACAGAATTCATGGGAACGTACCACCTAATATCATAATCAAATGTGAATTTCATTTTCCTACCCTAAATATTATCGCATATAAAAAATAAATATATACATAATATATATGTTATTTATATAATGTATTACATTATTTAGATGATTAAAACATGATCAATATAAGATGAAAAAAATAACATGTCAAAACATACATGAACAAAATTTAGTAATTTCCCAAAGTACGACTTCCACATGGAATTGTTAGTGAACGAGGTATAAAATGGAATAATAAAATAATTTATGGTATGATATAAATGAATATTTTTATGTATTATATATATAATATACTAATATTTATTATAAATGATGTATTAATGAGTATAATGAATTCATGTATTATGGTAAGTGATTTATGTCTAACTTTTATTTTCATTGAGACATAATCCATATTAAAAAATGGTTTCCTTTTGTGCTGTATATATTTTACTTTAATGAATGTTTTTTTATTATTCCTAAATTTAGTGGTATTTACATATCCATTTTAAGAACTGTCTTTAATGGGGTTTACATCTTGAAATTTACAAAATTGGTAAAGGATATTTGTCTCAATTTACCTTGTATGATACATATGTTACGTTATCAACCTATATTTATTAATGAAGAGTATATAAACACCATTTAAAATGACCCAATATTTTATCAATGAAAATATCTCTTGATCTAATTAAATGTATTATTATGATAAATGGTTATATAAAATAAGAATTTCTTTGGTTTTATGTTTTTTGATTTCAAAATACCATTATGAATTGTTACCATTGCTAATATAGCCATTGAATATTGATTAAATGACTACTATAAATATAGGGCTTTAACAAATCTAATTTACTTAGATAAAGGAAGTGATGGCCTCATCCAATAGTCATTCCTCGTTTGAAGCGCATTTGTCAGACCTCAAAAAGGAGGTTGCGTTATTGGGATTCAATCTTGAAAAATCCTAAGTTGAGCATCAACACATTACGCTCGAATAGATCTATCTACAGGAGAAGTGGAAGTTGATAGATATTACCACCAGAGCGATGTTATTCGAGCCAACCCAAGAGTCTGTCACCATCGCACACCATACCCTTCGGTCTTATGTAGGTGTTATAAGGTGTTATGTAACAAGATCTTAGCAATATCATTATGTTCCTTATTTTTTTATATAATAAATAATATAAATTCAATTTATTATTATTTCGTTGAAAATAATTTTTAATGCACAAATAGTATTTTTAGTTAATATTCAATTAAGAAATACATTTTTAAGAATTAATATATTTTTTGAATTAAAAAATATTTTAATTAAAAATTAATACTAAATTACTTATTATATAATATAAATGGCTAAAAATTATTATGAATACTATTGTGATTTTTATTAAGGTTTGAAAGTTATTTATGTCAAAACCCGTGAATTTTCAATAAATGAGGGTTTTTATTTTAAAAATAAAAATTCACATATTTATAAAATTATTTAGTTAAAATGAATATTATTTTTTGAATCAGGAAATCGAAATTATCTAATGGTGAATTTTTCATAATTTTCCGAGACAGACGAATTTTTACTTAAAAATTAAATATCTTTTAAATATATAATGGGTTTATGACATAATAATGACCCAATAGTGATGTAATAAAATACTATAAACATTATTTTAGAACAATATATGTTTTACCATTAAAATAATTTGATTATTGTTTTTTTGATTTATCTTACAATGCTTTAGTGGACACTTCAAGACTTATAAAACATTTTACATTTTTAAATTGATTTTCTTGAGAGTTTGACTCAACTCCACATAAGAAACCCTTTTAATTTAATATTTAGGGCCATTGGCCATATAAAATATTTTTTCCACTCCCCTTTGGATAAAACCATGGGAAAAACCATGGGCTGATTTGTTGTTTGGATTAGATTTATGTGTGGTGACCCAAACCTAAATAATAATGATTTATCTCTCCTTTCCTATATAAACCCACCCATGCTCCCACTTTATCTTCACTCAATGCCTTTATATCTCGACCAACACATACCACAATCTCTCTAGAATCATCCCAGGGCACCCCATTCTCTCATGAATCCTCCCTCAAGACCCTCCCAATCCATTAGGATCACACTTTTAAGTAAGAGATTTCTTCATTTCTCAATTTATTTCAAATTTCATTATATTGTTATGCCCATTTATTTACAATTAAAAATGTTGGGGTATGATTTCAAAACTCCTCCATAATTCCCTAATTATGTTTTAATGATGAGATACCCCTTTCTCTCTCATTAATGCATCCCAATTACACCCATTACCATGCTGAAATTTCGTAAGAGATTTCTCTCTCCTCATTTACATTCAGGAAATTATTTTGCAGTACAAATCTAAATTAAATTACATATGTTGATATATGTATCTATATGAACCCATTACTTTTAATTTCATGTAAATATTATTATACACCCCTTCCAATCTCATCAACCATTTTTATGAACTCTTAGGTCACACCGTTATGCAGCCAAAATTGCCCCACAATTTTCCAAGCCAAAGTAATTGTGTAGATAATACCATTCCCATTTATCTATCAAGGGTATTCACATTTGTAAACATTTACACATTGATTATAGAGTTGCATGTATGAATTCCACATTCCTTTATCATGGAATAAATTATGATGTTTTATGAATCCATGTTATATGATCCATGTGGCACACTTAGGCATGAAATGAAACGTTTATGAAGAGAGCGGCCCGATAGTGCTCTAATGTATTGGCTAATGTTTAGTATCATGATATATCAAGTACAGTGAGGGTTTACTCATGATAATTCAATTTCAATGAGGTTTTACTCATTATCCATGTTTAATGAGCTTTAGATCATGCTAATACCATGTTAATTTTTGTTTCCACATTTCCATGTTATCATGCCTTTATGTTCATGTTTCTTTTATGCTCCATTGATATTCCTATTGCCTAAAATTTATTGTATTCTTCATGTTATCCCTGGTTTACTCCATTGATGGGAATTATAGATCACCCTTTTCTTATAAATTCCCTCAGTTTACCCCTTGCAATTCTATATATTATGGAATATAGGGGTCATGTAAAAGAAGTTTTCAATAAAGATGTCGTGTTTCATGTTTTCAGTCATTATGTAACGTTCCTAATCCTAAAATAAACTATACCTATCGATATTTTATGTTGTTTCAAGTGAATATTTTATGTAATAGACCATGTCTATTTTTTTAATAAAAATAAGCATTTTTATAGTTGGTACCGTAGGATATGTTAAACTAATTTTGGGATTAGGATTAGAAAACCATAGGGAGAGCCCTTGGGATAAGACTAAGTATAATAAAAAAATCCCTAAATTTGGTGTGTATTGAGTTAGTGGTTTATCAACCAAATACATCCCTATCTGGATACGAGCTAGTAGAGGCGGCTCTGACACAGATGTAAATAGGAGTGAAAACTCCGACAATGAGTTTCCATCTTGACCTGGGGTATCCTGGTACACGACAACGGGCCTTGCTGCACTCTTGGTTACTATTCTCCTAGGGGATATTCTTTGGTAAAATAAAAATCTTAGTATGAACCATTTTTAAGGGAATAAAAAATAATTCCTCTAATATTATATGCTGGGAAGTAGAAAATGGATAACACAGATAAGTTAAGGAAATAAATGTAATTTATAAGTTATCACTTCAATGTTATTGGATTCCCCATTATGTGTTTAATAGGTTAAGGTAATAATCCTATTTTTATATCAGATAAGATAGAACCAGAATAAAAAATTGAAATTTAGTATTATAATCCATAGTTTTATGCATTCTTTTGTATCTCGAATGTTTTGTAGAAAAATCCCAACACCACAAAAAATCATGGAAGTAATGATGTTGTTGAGTACAGTAAATGGGGAAATATTTTCAACCCATGAATTTAACTCCTACCATATCATAATTTGGGGAGTGAACTTCTAAGAAAACCTCATCATACTATCTCTGGTGGAATTTAATGAAATTCATGGAATTGATTGGATTTCCTTATATGGATCCAACATAAATTGCCTTGAGAGGTAAATCACTCTCCATATTGAGAACAGACCCCTGATTCTATACATGTGAAAGGAGGAAGATGAATCTTCTTTAACGACATAATCTCAAATGTGGATATTACTACACTATGAGCACGCGTATCTGGCTCATATTTTTAAGTCTAAGATGCAACTATCCTTTAGGACATGACTATTGTGAGGGAATTCACTGATGTGTTTTCCGAGAAATTTTCGGGTCTTCCTCCTATAAGAGAGTTGAATTCTCAATTGACCTTATACCTAGGGAATTTCCAATATCAAATAATCCATATAGAATGGATTTTTGGATCATGAGGATCTAAAGAAAAAACTACCAGAGAATCTGGATAAAAGGTTTATATGACCAAGTGCTTCACCATGGGGTGAACTAGTCCTCTTCATCATGAAGAAGGATGGGTTAATGTGCCTTTTCAACGATTATTGAGAGCTTAAAAAAATCATGATAAAGAACATGAATCCTCTTCCATGAATTGATGCCTTTTTCGATCAGCTACGTGGAGGAAACAAAATCTCCAAGGTAGATTTTCGGTCGGGATAATATCAAGTAAGGGTGAAGAAGAAGATATCCTCAAGACTACTTTTCCTACAAGATACGGGAACTATAAATTCATAGTAATGACTTTTGGACTCACTAATGCTCTATCAATCTTCATGGACTTTATGAATAGAGTCTTTATAGATTATCTCGACCAATTTATGGTAGTATTTATATATGATATTCTAATATACTCCAAAAAACAAGGATGATCATGAGGAGTATCTAAGAACTGTACTAGAGATCTTGCGAAAGGAGAATCTCTATTAAAATTTCAACAAGTGTGAGTTCCAGTTGAAAGAGGTCTCATTGTTGGATAATATCTTCACAAGAAATGGGATATCTATGGATCCCTCCAAGAAAACTGTAATTGAGGGATGTCTGAGACAAACATTGGTAACGAATATCCATAGATTCTTGGGGTTATATGGATATTATCGCTGATTTGTGAGAAATTTCTTGCGAATCGCCCACACTATTACCAAGCTAACTCAAAATGGAGTAATGTTTTCTTGGAGTAATGGATGAAAAGAGAGATTCAAGGAGTTGAAAAGGAGGCTTATCCCTACACTATTACTCACACTGCAAATAAGCGGAGAACTTTTTTTGGTGTACAATGATTCTTCAAAGAGGGGTTTAGGCTCTGTGCTAATGAAAATTGAAAAAGTGATAGCCTACATGTAACACCTCGAGATTTTATGAGATATATTTTTTTTTAATTTCTTTGAGGTCTTCTATTATACAATACACCAAGATTATCTTGTACTATACACAACACCGTATTAGCTTGTAGTATACACAACACTATTCTTGGCTCGTGTTACACACAATTTCAAGTTCGTTTTGGGGAAATTATTCTACGCAACATTAAGTATAGATTTTGTTTAATGTATAAATGAAATAAGTTTTGATTAAGTTATATGCTACACCAAACAGAGATTTCACTACACGCAGCCCTGACATGGCTTTCATTACACGCAATCAAGACCTTCTTCGACAGCGTGTGTAGTACGCAATACAAAGTTTCACTAAACGAGATATTATTATAATATTATTATGAACTAGCCATTATGAATAGTAGTACCCACTTTTTGAAATTTTATAAATTTTATCGTTCAAAATGGACTTAATTTTTGGATTCAGAACATCAAAATTAGCCTAGGGTGAATTTTTGGTATTTTTCTGAAAACTTCCAATTTTTGATGAATAGTGAAAACACTGGGTTACTATTTAAAAACCGACTTTTTATTTAAATAATTATTTATTTTATTTAAATTTATTTTAGGTAAAAATTGATACATAATACCTATATAAGTTCAATTCAATTTATTTGAGTCATTTTATAATAATTTTAGATATATAAAAATTTTATTGAACTTTTCACCGTCTTTTACACACCTCCTAGGAGAATTTGAAAATTTACATAAAACTTAATTTTACCGCTTCTGTGAGTGGAATTTTGAAAATCCAAGAGACATGGTTAATATCAAGGAGTAAAATTTGGTTCAATAAGATAAAAATTATTTTTGGTGAATAGTAACTTTTTACTTTTATGTACCACGGTTAAAAGTAAATATGGTAATTAAGGGTAAAAATGATATTATTATTATCTTAAAACATGTCCCAATTCTATTTCATAAGTGTAATTTGACCAAAAACAACCTTAGTAATAAAATATTACCCATTATGTCCACTTGGATTAGATTAGGACACTTATTATTATTTTATTTAAAGAAGAGTTAAAATAGTTAAAATCAAAGTTTAATAACTAAAACATTTATAATATTGGGTTATACATAAGAAAAATTCGACTATAATTTTTCATTCGAAAGATAAATATATTTCCTACATAATGGTATTTTATTTATAATTTTTAGACATTATATAATTTAATTTATTTATGACACAATGATGATGCAGTAATTACCTTATTAATAAAATACTAACATAATTGATGTTATAAATACCCAAATAAATTTAATTTGAGACTTTTTATGAATTAAAATAATTTTATTGGTTAATATTACATGTTAGTATTAATTAAATTAACTTTTTTAGAACTAATCATGTTGTTATTATTTTCACAAAAATCAATTACCAAGTAGTGTCAAAATTGACATAAAATAGTTTTTAAAACAAATATTATATTATTAATTGTTATTTTATTCCTAAAAATCTACGGTTATTCCAAATGACTTAGATGAGGTTATATATATTAATAATGAACCACATGGGGTTCTTTTAACTTGTTATAGTAAGTTTATTAACTATATAGTGTAAGAAAACAAGAAGACACGGTAAAAGTTAAATTATTTAACTTAGAGTTAAATCTAAATGATAATGTTAAAATAGTAACCTAAACTTGTCTAAAACCTATTGGTTGATAGGATTTCGACCTATCCTTACTTTATCTTCGAAATAAATCAATTTTTAACTATTATAAACTGAATATGACTGTATTATAAAATAATATTTTATGTTTTTCCAAAGGTTCGCCTCTCCTCCCTTATAAAAAGGGCACCCCATCCCTCTTCTCTTCACACCCTTTTAAGACTTGAATCTCGGAAAAAACCTGCCAATTCCTCTTCTAAATCTCTCTAGTTATATAATATAGGTTCTGGTCTTATCAAAATACCAACTCTAGTGCCCTAAGAAGGAATTTAAAGGAGGTGCGTCGAGGAAGAGGTAATCTCTTCTACCGACTCTTTCAAGTTTCTTTCTTCTTCTACTTCCTCTTCTTTAGTTGTTTCATTATAAAGTAATAACATCAGTAATAATTATATACTTATACGTTATTATAAATATGAAACAATCCTATTTCACCTTCTATCTATCCTACAGAAAATGAAATCACCGCACATGCGTACGTATGGATTACCGTCTCCACGCCGTGGTGTAATCAGTTTTTCCACCACCACCGTACTTGGATGGGTATAATGGTGTAAATAAATAACTATATATGATTATTGTAAAGTGTTATTGATTCTAAAATATTATACATACACTTAAATACAATTCCATGATCATGGGAATGATATCATCGCTCGTGCGTACGTACGGACTACCGTCTCCACGAACGCGATGAGATTCATTTTCCATGATTAACCATTAAAGTATGATTATAAAGTATATATAATAAATAATCATGAAAGATATTACATAATAATGATACTGGATTTATTTACATATATGTTTCATTTACTTAATTCCATTTAACTCAATAAGGAAACGAAAACTGCGTTCATGCGTACACATGGCCTACCGTCTCCATGAACGGTGTATTTCATTCCATTTATCGATATATCATATATATTTATATACTGAATATATATTATATATAAATCATATTTTACATTCTGGAATTAAGTAAATCAGGATATAAGTAATAATACCAAGAACAACATGTCGAAACACGAACGATAAATGAAACGATTTTACCCAAAATGCTGCTTTAACATGGAATTTACAAAAGAACGGGGAATATAAAGTCATAAGTGAACCATATATGATATCATAACAATGAATATGATTCTGTAATAAGTCAATGACATTATTTAAATCATTATTCAGGAGGTTCGGAGACGTACGAAGCATATTAGACCTAAGGTAAGGGATAATTATTCTAATCTCATTCTTATCCGAGATTGTTTATTCGTAAGTATTTACTAGGGTTATATTTATCATCCATGTCCATGTTTTCTCAAAATGTTTTCATAAATTTTTTACTATTCTTACATGTATGTTTAAAGTCAATTTACCCCTTTTTTACTTTTACTTAGATGAATGGAAGGAATCTTTCTTTTGTTTACCATATGATGCACTTTTTGACTTTTCTGACAAAATTTCAAGGAGAATGTTTTTTTAACTTATACGGCATGAATTTTTTTTTACAGTTTCATAACGCCTAATTTTCATAAATATTCCTCTACAATATTTCATTATTATTTTCAAAAAAATCCTTTTCTTTTAAAATTACATGTCATTTTGTGAAAAGAAAATGATTTTGAAAAGAAAGGATATTTTCCTCAAGAATTCATTTCAAGGGTTTTATCAAAACCAATTTCCATCAAAGATGACATTATTTTATATGTGTATGTTTCAAGTATAATGTATCTATGATTTACATGGTTTCAATTTTCTTATGATGAAATGATATCCATTTGTTTTATATGGATTATGTTATGATGGGATGATGTTTATGAAACCCATTTTATTCTTTGGGTTATGATGAATGATTTATGTTTATGTTGTGGCACACGTAAGAATGATTTCATTATGAGATGTGTGGGACCTATATCTCCCTCCAATTCATTGGGTAAAGATTTATATCTCATGATATAGACATGGCTGGAACGATAAGTCAATCCGGTTCAGTGATACAGGACTGGAACGAGGAGTGAACTCGATTCAGAAAGGGACTTTGTCCACTAAGATGGTCTTGGAAGCAATGCCATGGATACTATGGAAATCATAACATGTGATTAATGGTTTCCACAATTACATACTTTATTCCCATGCTATTTTATCATGATTGATGATCCATTATGATCTATGCCTTACTTACTACCATGTTTTATGTCATTGCCCAAGATTTTGATGTTTAAATATTATGTTCATGTTTTGAAGTTCAAATGTAAATGGTTTGTTTTATTTTATCCATGCTTACCCTTACTGAGCATTTGAGCTCACCCTTTATATGTTTTATTTTCCCCAGGATATAAAGAAAGGTTTTAGTTAAAAAAAAGGAAGATCTTTATGGGAGATGTTGAAGATCTTTCACCAAGATTAGAAGATTATATTCCGAGTTTCAAAAGACACTAAACTATTATGGTCCTTTGGTGTATGTTTTTGTTATGTATTATATATTCCGCAAAATTATTTTAATGTCTATGTACGTCAAGATTTGGGTCTCTACAGTTGGTATCAGAGGAAAGGTTTAGTTAACCTTTGGAAACTAGGATGCGAAAACTTTAGTGAGATCCCTAGTGATATTTCTAAGGTATGTCTATGGATGTCCCTAAGGTTAAGTATAAGTATAGGTTATAATACTAGAATTACGGTAAAAATCTTAGAATTTAACCTAAGATGTTAGATATTGAAGGTACTCCCCCTTTATTATGTTATTTTCCTAGCATAAGTTTTTCCTCTTACACTATTCTTTTTGGGTTTTAGACGATGGCTGGAACCCGAAGGAACTGTGTTGATCAATGTAATGGGAAATGCAATGATTGTACTTTTGAACAAACCAATATTTTGGGAGATGGAGTGAAAAATCTTATTTCTATATGTACACAATCTATGAATCATTCTGGACTTCTGAATGAGCAGAGAAGGGAACAATATTCTATTGAGTCCCTTCTGAGGCAATGTCCACCTTCTTTCAATGGGTCTTCCGATCCACTTGTTGTTGAACAATGGATCAGTACCATTGAAAAGATATTTTCCATACTTCACTATTCATAACATGAAAAAGTAATTCTGTCTATTTACCGTTTAGAAGGTGAAGCAGATCAATGGTGGACTCTAATTAAGAATACAAGATCCTAAGATGAAATTGAATCCATGGAATGGGATGAGTTCAAGAACTTGTTTTTCAGTAAGTACTTCCCTTGTACTCTTTGAACAAAGATGGAAAATTAGTTCCTTGAGCTTAAGCAGAAGGATGATGAATCTATTGGTATATACGAAGCGAATTTTACAAGGCTTCCAAGGTATGCATCTGTCTTTATCATCCAACCTGAAAGTAAAGTTGATTGATTCTTCAGTGGCTTAAAACCAAGTCTTCGAAGGGTATTAACTATAAGAGACTTCAGTAGCTATGAAGAAATTGTGCATTGTTCTATCAAGGTAGAAATGGAAGTTGGTGTTACATATCCATCTCATGGTTTTTACAAGAAACAAAAGATGGAGTTCAAGGAGAAATCTCAGAATAATGGTGAAAAGAAGATGAATGTTTCTTTATGATCAAAGTGTGGAAAGAAGCATGGTGGAGATTGTCTTAAAGGGACTAGAAAATGTTTTAAGTGTGGAAAAGAAGGTTATCGAGCAGCTGAGTGTCTAAGTAATGGAAAAGGGTTGATAATGACGTGAATAATGAAAAGACTGTAGAGAACGCACCACCAACACTTCAATGCTTCAAGTGAAAGGAAATGGGGCATTATGCAAATCAATGCCCTAATCTAAGGGTTAATGATGATCAATGTGAGCAAACTCTTAAGGAAAAGGATAAAGGGAAGTCACATGCGATCACTATTTATGATGTTGAGTATGGAAATGATGTTGTGTAATGATTAAGTGTTTATGTAATGGGATTTCAAAATAGTATCATGGAATCTCATTTATGGTATCGTGGAATTTTGGAATATCTATGTATTGGTTTTCAATAATTATATAGTACAGGTAACCATGAAAAGTGATTGAAATAATTTTGGAAAGAAGATGATATGTGCATAATTAAGGGATAAAGAGAAAATGAAATTAGCTCATAACTAATATCATGGTTTGATTATATAGAAATTTTGGGATTTTGGTATGTGGAAAGAGTTAACTTTTGATAGCATTCATGTTTTCACTAAGGTTCAATGGGTATTAATTTTTCAAGAGAATACATGATTAAGGTATTCACATGTTTGGAATGTGACCAACAAGATATATCATATGATATATGGGGGATAAATGATGGTATTCACATGCTTGTTTGATGACATTTCTAGTAATCGTTCTCTTTATACTATAAGATTGGACAAAAGTATTTTAGATAAGCCTAAAGATTGGAATGGATTAGGTTGGACATAAGTTAGTATTGTTTAAGGATATAACTTTTTTTTGATTTTATTGATGTGATATTATAATAATGTAGTTTTATAAAAAAGACAACCTGCAGGACGGGTGACAACCCATCGCGTCGGACAAGGCTGTAGGAATCGAACCCACAACTGAAGTGCGACATGCCTTTATCGCCTACCACTAGCCTACAGGAAGTCCCTGGTTAGTAGGAACTAGTTTTATTTTATTAAGCAGTATGATAGATGAAGTATAAGTCCATTATTGGAATCATATATGATTAATCTCACCATAGATGTACTTATGTATATTTAATAACTTATGCTAACCTTTTTGTGATAGAAACATATTGGATGACTTATCATTCTATCACATGATCTGATAACACTTCATGAATGAAAAATTCAGCTTCATTTATTTAAATATAGATGAATTGGAAATTATTCATGGAATGACCAACAATGATATTACACTGAAATCAAGTAAGTATTTCTCCTTATGTAAAAGGTCATCAATGTTAGGGAAATGATCTTGGAAACCGAAAATGTTGTCCTAGTACTCTCATATCTGATGAATCGGATGGTACCTTAGATCATCACAAATTTACAGCTTTGTGATTGTTAGATTTTTCATAGCCATGTTCTCTACCACTCTCCATCAGAACTTGATGGTTAGATTTCTCTTCCATCTCCATATTTTAACCTATATACTCCTATGTGGGAACCCAAGTGATGAGTTAATTTGGGTATCCGTTTTGTTTCTAACTTTACTTTTTAAAATGATGATTTAGTATTCATTTTTACGATGTGGGTTTCTATGAATGAAACTTTCATGTAGTAAACTATTTATAACCTCGACGAATTTCGAGGGAGAAATTCATTTTAAGGGGGGTAGAATGTAACACCCCGAGATTTTATGAGATATATTATTTTTAATTTCTTTGATGTCTTCTATTATACACTACACCAAGATTATCTTGTATTATACACAACACCGTATTAGCTTGTAGTCTACACAACACTATTCTTGGCTCGTGTTACACACAATTTCAAGTTCGTTTTGTGGAAATTATTCTACGCAACATTAAGTATAGATTTTGCTTAATGTATAAATGAAATAAGTTTGGATTATGTTATACGATACTCCAAATAGAACTTTCACTACACGCAGCCCTGACTTGGCTTGCATTACGCAAAATCAAGACCTTCTTCGATAGCATGTGTAGTATGCAATACCAAGTTTCACTAAATGAGATATTATTATAATATTATTATGAACTAGCCATTATGAATAGTAATACCCACTTTTTAAAATTTTATAAATTTTATCTTTCAAAATGGACTTCATTTTTGGATTCGGAATATCGAAATTAGCCTAGGGTGAATTTTTTGTATTTTTCTGAAAACTTTCAATTTTTAATGAATAGTGAAAACACTAGGTTACTTTTTAAAAACCGACATTTTATTTAAATAATTATTTATTTTATTTAAATTTATTTTAGGTCAAAATTGATACATAATACCTATATAAGTTCAATTTAATTAATTTGAGTCATTTTATAATAATTTTAGATATATAAAAATCTTATTGAACTTTTCACTGTCTTTTGCCCACCTCCTAGGAGAATTTGAAAATTTACATAAAACTTAATTTTATCACTTCTGTGAGTGGAATTTCGAAAATCTGAGAGACACGGTTAATATCAAGGAGTAAAATGTGGTTCAATAAGATAAAAATATTTTTTGGTGAATAGTAACTTTTTTACTTTTATTTACCACGGTTAAAAGTAAATAGGGTAATTAAGGGTAAAAATGATATTATTATTACCCTAAAACATGTCAAAATTTATTGGATAAGTGTAATTAGAAAAAAAACAACCTTATCAATAAAATATTACCCTTTAGGTCCACTTGCATTAGATTATGACACTTATAATTATTTTATTTAAAGAAGAGTTAAAATAGATAAAATCAAAGTTTAATAACTAAAACATTTTTAATATTGGGTTATAAATAAGATAAATTCGACTATAAGTATTCATTATAAATATAAAATTATTTCCTACATAATGGTATTTTATTTATAATTTTTAGACATTAAATAATTTAATTTATTTATAACACAATGATGATGCAGTAATTACCTTATTAATAAAATATTAACATAATTGATGTTATAAATACCCAAATAAATGTAATTTGAGACTTTTTATGAATTACACTAATTTTTAGGTTAATATGACATGTTATTATAAATTCAATTAACTTTTTTCGAACTAATCATGTTTTTATGATTTTCACAAAAATCAATTACCAAATAGTGTCAAAATTGGCATAAAATAGTTTTTAAAACAAATATTATATTATTAATTGTTATTTTATTCCTAAAAATCTAAGGTTCTTCCAAATGACTTAGATAATGTTATATATATTAATAATGAACCACTTGGGGTTCGTTTGACTTGTTATAGTAAGTTTATTAATCATACAGTGTAAGAAATCAAGAAGACACGGTAAAAGTTAAATTATTTTACTTAGAGTTAAATCTAAATGATAATATTAAAATAGTAACCTAAACGTGTCTAAAACCTATTGGTTGAGAGTATTTGGACCCATACCTACTTTAGCTTCGAAATAAATCAATTTGGAACTATTATAAAATGATTATGACTTTATTATAAAATAATATTTTACGTTTTTCCAAAGGTGCCCCTCTCATCCCTTATAAAAAGGGCACCCCTTCCATCTTCTCTTCACACCCTTTTGAGCCTTGAATCTTGGAAAAACCCTGAAAATTACTCTTCTAAACCTCTCTAGTTATATCATAGAGGTTATGGTCTTCTCAAAAGACCAACACTAGTGCCCTAAGAAGGAATTTAAAGGAGGTGCGTCGAGGAAGAGGTAATCTCTTCTACAGACTCTTTCAAGTTTCTTTCTTCTTCTACTTCCTATTCTTTAGTTGTTTCATTATAAAGTAATAACATAAATATTAATTATATACTTATATGTTATTATAAATATTAAAAAACCCTATTTCACCTTCTATCCATCCTATGGAAAATGAAATCACCGCGCATGCGTACGTACAGAATACCGTCTCCACGTCGTGGTGTAATCAGTTTTTCCACCACCACCTTACTTGGATGGGTATAATGGTGTAAATAAATAACTATATATGATTATTGTAAAGTTATATTGATTATGAAATATTATACATACACTTAAATACAATTCCATGATCATGGGAATGATATCATCACTCATGCATACGTACGGACTACCGTCTCCACGAACACAATGAGATTCATTTTCCATGATTAACCATTAAAGTATGATTATAAAGTATATATAATAAATAATAATGAAAGATATTACATAATAATGATACTGGATTTATGTACATATATGTTTCATTTACTTAATTCCATTTAATTCAATAAGGAAACGAAAAAAGTGTTCATGCGTACGCACGACCTACCGTCTCCATGAACGGTGTATTTCATTCCATTTATCGATCTATCATATATATTTATATACTAAATATATATTATATATAAATCATGTTCTACATTATTGAATTAAGTAAATCCAGATATAAGTAATAATACCTAGAACAACATGTCGAAACACGTACGATAAATGAAACGATTTTACCCAAAACGCTGCTTTAACATGGAATTTACAAAAGAACGGGTAATATAAGGCCATAACTGAACCATATATGATATCATAACAATGTATATGATTCTATAATAAGTCAATGACATTATTTAAATCATTATACATAAGGTTCGGATACGTATGAATCATATCAGACCTAAGGTAAGGGATAATTATTCCAGTCTCATTCTTATTCGAGATTGTTTATTCGTAAGTATTTACTGGGGTTATATTTATCATCCATGTCCATGTTTTCTCAAAATGTTTTCATTAAATTTTTACTATTCTTACATGTATTTTTAAATTCATTTTACCCCTTTTTTACTTTTACTACGATGAATGGAAGGAATATTTCTTTTGTTTACCATATGATGTACTTTTTGACTTTTCTGAAAAAATTACGAGGAGAATGTTTTTTTTCACTTATACAGCATGAACATATTTTTACGGTTTCATAACGCCTAGTTTTCATAAAGATTCCTCTAAAATATTTCATTATTATTTTCAATAAAGTCCTTTTCTTTTAAAATTATATGGCATTTTGTGAAAAGAAAATGATTTTGAAATGAAAGGACATTTTCCTCAAGAATTCATTTCAAGGGTTTTATCAAAACCAATTTCCATCTAAGATGACATTATTTAATATGTGTACGTTTCATGTATAATGTCTCTATTATTTACATGGTTTCACTTTTCTTATGATGAAATTATATCCATTTATTTTATATGGATTATATTATGATGGGATGATGTTTATGAAACCCATTTTATTCTTTGGGTTATGATGAATAATTTATGTTTATGTTGTGAAACACGTAAGAATGATTTCATTATGAGATGGGTGGGACCTATATCTCCCTATAATGCATTGGGTAAAGATTTATATCTCATGAGATAGACATGGATGGAACGGTAAGTTAATCTGGTTCAGTGATACAGGACTGGAACAAGGAGTGAACTCGATTCAGAAAGGGACTTTGTCCACTATGATGGTCTTGGAAGCAATGCCTTGGCTACTATGAAAATCATAACATGTGATTAATGGTTTCCAAAATTACATGCTTTATTCACATGATATTTTATCATGATTGATGATCCATTATGATCTATGCCTTACTTACTGCCATGTTTTATGTCATTGCTCAAGATTTTTATGTTTAAATATTATGTTCAAGTTTTGAAGTTCAAATGTATATGGTTTGTTTTATTTTATCCATGATTACCCTTACTGAGCATTTGAGCTCACCCTTTATATGTTTTTTCCCCAGGATATAAATAAAGGTTTTAGGTAAGAAAAAAAGGAAGATCTTTATGGGAGATGTTGAAGATCTTTCACCAAGATTAGAAGATTATATTCCGAGTTTCCAAAGACACTAAACTAATACAGTCCTTTGGTGTCTCTTTTTGTTATGTATTAGATATTCCGAAAAAGTAATGTAATGTCTATGTATGTCAAGATTTGGGTCTCTACACTACGCCTCAAGGAAACTAAAAATCCATGAGCAAAAATATCCCACAGATGATCTGGAGTTGGAGACTGTGATTATTGCGTTGAAAATCTGGCAGAATTATCGATATGGGGAGTAGTGTGAGATATATACTGATCACAAGATCCTAAAGAATATATTGACACAAAAGGTGCTTAATTTGCACCAACGAATATGGATAGATCTCATCCACGATTATGACTTTTCAATTCACTGCCATCCCGGTAAGGCAAACAAGGTTGCATATGCTCTAAGTTGAAAGGATCATGTATCTTTATCAATGATGAGAATTGAAAAGAATACAATATTGTTATATATGCAGAGGATGGAAATAGGAATCATTAAGGGAGGAAATTCATCAATTCTTTCTCAAATGATTGCTCAACCATCCCTCATGGATAAAATAATGGTTGCTCAATGATAGGATGTGGAAATTCTAAAAAGGGTGGAAGCTATAAAAAATGTAAATCCTCAGAGTTCATGGGTGAAATAAATGTAAATGTGAGATTTTGGTCATTATTACATGTACCGTTCGATCCTGAGATAAAGAAAGAGCTTCTTAATCACACACATAGCTCAACCTTCTCTATTCACCTAGGGAACAAAATTATGTATTAGGATCTCTGAGAAAACTTTTTAGGAAAAATATGAAAAGGGAGATTGATGAATATACATCAAAGTTCCTGGTATATAAACAAGTGAATGGTGAGAGGAAAATGTCTAAGGGGATAATGAAACCACCACCCATACCAATATGGAAGTGGGATAAAATCACCATGGACATTGTCACTGGACATTCATAGAAATCAGTACGAAACAATGCTATATGGGTCATTATTGATATTTATAATGACCCATACTTTACATACATTGTTATTAATTCAGAATTGAATCATAATTATTACAACATAAAACAAAACCATGATAGGACCGTATTGGTATAGTGTATTTAGAAACTGAGAAACATAAACAACTGATTCATAAATCATCTACATTGTCTCCCGTTTATTTCATCATATCTAGAGTCTCTTTTGGAATATCTTATTTAATACCCTTCTTCCTGACCCCGGGAAAAGCAAACATACAAAGGGTGAGATAAATTACTCAGTAAGGGCAATGAAAGGAAATATCAATCATTTCATATTCATAAGAACATAACATTTTTAAAATCTTATCCTACAAAAGAGATCATAATATTATGACATGGGATAAATCATAGTAGTAAAATATAATCCCAATATTCATAACATAAGACATGAAACATTTTGTAATAAACACATAATCATAGAAAATAATTTCATATTAGTCAAGACTCGTTTCCAAGACCATCATAGCATTCAAAGTCCATTACTGAACCGAGTTCACTCCTCGATCCAATCCTGTATCACTGAACCATATTAACTTGTCATTCCAGACATGTCTATCTCATGAGATATAAATCATTTCGAAATTCATTGGAGGGAGATATAGGTACCACCCATCTTATAATGAAACCATTCTTATGTGTTCCACAAAATCATAAATCATACATCATATCATAACCCATGTAATAAAAATAGGATTCTTAAACATCATGCCATCATAACATAATCCATATAAGAAAAAAGGACTTCATAAAAATAATTTCATCATAAAATAATCAAATAAATGTAATAATAGGTATAGAAACATAACCCTATATTATCTTAGATGGAAAATAATCTTGATAAAACACATGAACTCCATTCTTGAGGAAAATATCCTTTTTACTTTAAGAACATTTTTCCTTTCTCAAAATGTCATACAATTTTAAACTAAAAGAAGTTAATTGGAAATAAAATTGAATACATGTAAATAAAGATTCAAGGAAATAATGTTCTATAAAATCATAAAAATCCTTTCATGCCGTATAAGTTAAAAAACATTCTTCTCGTACTTTGGAAGGAAAAGTCAAAAAGAATCTCGTACTGAAAACGACAAAAGATTCCTTTCGTAAATTTTACTAAAAATTCACAAATAGGTAAAATTTGATTTAAAAAATTTTAGGAGGATAGAAATAATATTAAATATTGAGGAAACATGGATGTGGATGATAAATATATCCCGGTAAATTCTGAAGTATAAACAATCTCAGATAAAAATGAGATTGTGAGATTTTCCCTTACCTTAGGTCCGATAAGCTCTATACGTATCGAAACATCCTGTATATTGACTTAAATAATGTCATTGAAATATTCTAGAATCATATACATTGTTATGATATCATATATGGTCAAATTCTTATCTCTTTATTAGTAATATTTCATTGCTACTTGTCATTCAGGTGTTCATTGCTTTATGTTCTTATGTGTGTTTTGTCGAATAAATTCTTATTCCTATTTTTAGGTAATAACTAAATAATTTATAGAATGGTATTAGTATAATATATATCATATTTATTCATTCAATTATTTTATATAATCCTGGTTTAATGAGGATCATGTAGAACGAATCACATCACCCTTGGAGACGGTAAGCCGTACATACGTACGAGCGACGATATCGTTCGCATAATTATTGAATGATACTAGAGTGGATGATAGAATATCTAAGAATTATTATCATGTTATAATAATCATATATATTTATTCTTTACACCATTATACCCATCCAAGTAAGGTGGTGGTGGAAAACAGATTACACCATGACGTGGAGACGGTATTCCATACGTACGCACACGCGGTGATTTCATTTTCCGTAGGATGTATAAAAGGTGAAATAGGTTTGTTTAATATTTATAATAACATTTAAGTATATGAATGATAATGATGTTATTACTTTATAATGAAACAAATAAACAAGAGGAAGTTGAAGAAAAAATAAATATGAAAAAATCGGTAAAGGATATTACCTCTTCTTCGATGCGCCTCATCTAAACCTCCTCTTAGGGCACTAAAGTTGGTCTTTGAAGAAGACCACTACCTACAGTATGTTTCTAGGGAAGTGGAGAACATAAATTTTCAGGGGTTGGCTGAGATTGAAGTCTCAAAATAGTGTGAGAAGGAGAGGGAGTAGGTGAATTTTTATAAGAGAGGAGAGGGGCACTTTTGAAACCTCTAAAATATTAATTTATAATAAACTCAAAACCAATTAAAACCCCCAAAAAATGACTCAAATCAGAATATTAGACAATATAGGGCTGTAATATCATCAAAAAATAATATTTAGAAGTGTTGGTAATTTATTTTAAACCTTATCAACTTTATTTATCCTTATTTAATCTATTTAATTTTATTTGTGGTAAAAATATTCTAAATTTTGAATTGTTATAAATAATTACTTATGTGATGTTAATTTTCCATAATTGGATACTTTATGACATTATAGACCATATAAATTTCAATTTATAATTGTCAAATATTTTTGTGATTTTTAAACAATTTTATAATATGTTATTTTTATAAAATAAAAATAGTGTCAATTTTGACACTAATCATTTATTTGAATTTAAATAAAATCCACATAGAGGATATATTCGTACCAAAATATTTATTAGATTCCTAACATTTCATATTCATCTATACAATTTGTGGAGATCATTAATTAGTTTGTATAATATTTATTTTAAAATTTTTAAAACCATTTATTTGATATTTCAATCAATAAAATAATTTTAACATCACTATTGTGTCATCATTAATGATAATTATTTAATCCCTAAAAATTATAAATAAATTTTCATGATGTATATAATTTTATTTTATTTTTTTATACTATTTATATTCGAAGTTTTATGAGTTTTATCAATAAATTAAAATTATTACACTTATAAGATATAAGAGAGTGACATGTTGTCACTTTCTTTGGTTTTAATAATAATTATATCATTTCCATGGTCAAAAGTCTGTAAAATGAATCTATTACGACCCTTATGTGATATGGGTCAAATTTTATTTATCAAATAAAATTTTGTCAGGTGTTAGGGTAATTTTATAATCTTATTTGTACCCTTAATTACTTGATTTACCTTTAACTGTAGTAAATAAAAATTACCATAGTTACTATTCATAATGTCAAAATAAATAAATAAAAGTAACATATTAAAATAATTTTGACCCACTGAATCCAAATATGGAATCAATTTTTCAAAATTAAAGACACATATGTTTCAATAATTAATTTAAAATTAATCCCATTGTTAAGAAAACGAGTTTTTAAAAGTTAAAACACTGTCAAAGATTGAAATGTTTTTACCTATTAATTCAATGTAAAATTAATGGTAATGAAATAAATTATATTAAATGGTAAAAATATATTATATTTATACTTAAAAACCATTAAATTTTATTATGTAACCATATAAATTATCTTGATGAAAAAAGTTGTTTTTAAGAAAAATTTAGCATATTTTTACTATTCATCAAAATATGAAAGTTATCAGAAAAGTATCAAAAATTTATCCAATGTAAATTTTTATATCCTGATTGAAAATAAGAAGTATATTTTGTAAAAATGAACTTATAAACTTGTCAAAAATTATATTTAAAATGGGTGCACCATCAAAAGGCGGTAAAACTGCATTTTTTGAAAAATACTTATTTTATCGAAAAATTGATTTTGTTTTCATATATCATTATAAAAAATGTCTAAGATGAATTATAATATTATAAAATTCAAAATTTGGTCAATAATATTCATAACTACTTGTTTATAATATTATAATAATATATCATTGTTTAGTGAAACTCAGTATTGCATACAACACAAGTTATCGAGGAAGGTTGCTCTTGTATGTAACACAAGCCAAGCCAGTTTTTTGTGTAGTGAAAGATTCCTTTGGTGTTTCCTATAACATAATACATAAAAAATAATATATTTCTCATAAAATTGTAGGGTGTTACAATCGTCTTATGAAGATAGCACACATTATCACGATTCGAGAGGACTTCTCATTAGATAAACATGCACAGATTTACATCAAAGAAGTGGTAATACTGCATGTATTACCACTATCTATTGTATCTGATCATGATCTAAGATTCAACTTGAAGTTAGGAAAAGTCACCAACATGATCTAAGCATTGAACTGAACTTCAGTATGACATATCATACTCAAACAGATGGCCAATCTAAGTGAAATATTTAGACACTAGAAGATATGTTAAGATCATGTTCTATGGATGTCAAAGGAGGATGTGACAAAAATCATCCATTGGTTGAATTCTCATATAATAATAGTTTCCACTCGAGCATCTGAATGGCACCATATGAACCCATTTATTGGAAAATGTGCATAACACCGATGTGTTGGGATGAAGTCAGTGAGCGTAAGCTTCTAGGACCTGAAATGGTTGAAGAAATAGTGAAGTGGATGAAAACCATTCAGCATCATATCATGACATCCCAATGTCAAAAAAAGAGTTATATATATAACTGATAATGAAAAATTGAGTTTAAAGTTGGAAACATGGTATTTATATGCATATTTCCATGGAAGATGGACGTGAGGTTTGGAAGGAAAAGGATGTTAAGTCCTAGGTACATCGTTCTCTTCAGGATTCTGGATCGTGTCATGGTTGTGGCTATCGAATAGCACTTCCAACTTCCATGAACAATGTATATGATTTCCATCATTTATACATATTATGGAAGTACATACCAAACCCTTCACATGTACTATCTTCATAGTTAGTACAGTTGGAGGATGATCTTTCTTATGAGGAGTATCCAATGAAGATCTTAGATCATAAGGAAAAAGTTCTATGAAATATGAAAATTCACCTCCTCAAGGTGTTGCGTTGAAATCAAAAGTTTGAATAAAAGACGTGGGAACCAGAGGAAGTTATTAATCAGAGTTACCCCATCTATTTTAGTGTGGAAAAAGGAAATTTCAAGGGCCAAATTTCTTGATCAGGGAAGATTGTAACGAGCCAAACTTTTTTATCAATGAAAATCCTTCTTGATCTAATTAAATGTCTTGTTAGGAAAGATGATTATATAAAATATGTTCTTCCTTGGTTTTATTTTTTTGGATTTCAAATTACTGTTAATAATTGTCACCATTTATTATATAGCTGTTGAACAGTGATCACATGATTCGTAAAAATTTACGGCTTTAACAAATCCAATTTACTCAGCCAAAGGAAGCGATGACCTCATCCATTATATTTTCCTTGTATGAAGCCCATTTTTCTGAGTTCGTAAATGAGGTGGAATCATTCAGCATAACTCTTGACCAAGACCAAGCTGAGCATCAACAAGTTATGCTTGAACAGAACCGCCTATGGGAGAAGTGGATGTTAATAGAGATTACCACACGAGCGATGTTTTCCAAGCCACCCCAAGAGTCTGTCACCATCTCACACCTTACCCTTCGGTCTTATGCCGGTGTTATAAGGGGATATGTAAAAATACCTTATCACTGTGATTATTATGCATCATTTTTTTAATATAATAAGGAATATACATTCATTTTATTATTGTTATGTTGTAAATAGATTTTAAAGCACAAATTATATTTTTAGTTAATATATAATTAAGAAATCTATTTTTATGAATTAATAGTTTTTTTAAATAAATAATAATTTAATTAAATATTAATAATAAATTATTTTATAATTATTATGAATATGATTTTGATTTTTATTAGGGTTTGGAAGCTATTTTTTTCAAATACCATGAATTTTCAATAAAGGTCAGTTTTTATTTTAAAAGTAAAAATTCCAATATTAAGAAAATAATTTATATAAAATGAACATTATTTTTGGAATAAGGACATCCAAATTATCCAATGGAGAATTTTTCATAATTTTCTGAGACAATCAATTTTTTTGGTAAAAATTCAATATCGTTTAAATATATAATGAGTTTTATGAAATCATAATGACATAATATTGATGTAATAAAAAATATAAACATTATGTTTGGACAATATATGTTTTACCATTAAAATTATGTGTTTATAGTCTTGTTTTATTTATTTTACAATGATTTAGTGGACCCTTCAAGACTAATAAAACATTTTACCTTTTTAAATTGATTTCCTTGAGAGTGTAACTCCCCTCCACATAATCAACCCTATTATTTTAATAAATTAGGCCATTTTCCTTATAAACTATTTGTTTCCCCTCCTCTTTGAAAAAAACCATGGTAAAAAATATTGGGATGCTTTGTGGTTTGAATTAGTTTATTGTGTGGTGACCCAAACCTAAATAATAAAGATTCCCCTCTCCATTCCTATATAAACCCACCCAAGATCTCACTTCCTTTTTCACTTAAAGAATTTGGATTTCTACCAAAACCTTCCCTCTTCTCTCTATAATCCATATAGGTCACCCTAATCTCTCAAGAATCCTCTCTTAAGCCCCTCTGAATCATTTGGGATCACACTTCCAAGTATGGGATTTCTTCCATTCTCAATTTTGTCCAAATTTCACTATGTTGTTATTCACTTTTAATTTCAATTAAAAATGTTTGGGTATGATTTTTCACCGCCGCCATACTACCCTCCTTATGTTTGAATGCTATGATACCCCTTTCTCTCTTAGTAATTCCCCAATTAAACCAGTTACCATCCCAAAATTCTGTAAGGGATTTCTCTCTTCTCATTTACATACAAGCAATTATTTTGTATTACCAATCAAAATTCCATTAAATATGTTAATAAATTTATCTATATGACCCCATTACTTTACATTTCATGTAAATATTATGAGACATCCCTTACACTATCATCAACCATTTTTACGAACTCATATGTAACACCGTTATGCTGCCGAAATTGCACTGAGATTTTCCAAGCCAAAGTAAATATGTAGTGAATACCATGACCATTTATCTATAAATTGAATTCAACATTGTGAACATTTTCATATTTATTATGGAGTTTCATTTATGAATTCAACATTCTTATATTGTGAAATAAATGATGTTTTTTTATAAATCCATCTGATATGATCTATGTGGCACACTTATGCAAGAAATGAAATTTTTACGAAGGGTGCTACCTGATAGTGCTCCAATGCATTGGGTAAAGTTTAGTATAATAATAAATCATGTGAAATGAGGGTCAAATGATGATAATTCAAGTGCAATGTGGTTTTACCGATTCTCCATGTGCAATGAGCCCTCGCTCATGCAAATACCATGTTAAGTGTTGTTGCTGCATTTCCATGTTATCTTGACTTTATGTTCGTGTTTCTTTTATGCTTAATTGATATTCTTAAAACCTAACATGTATTGTATTATTAATTTTATTACTTTTTTACTCCCTTAATAGGCATTATAGATCACCCTTTTCTTTTGCACATCCTTAGGTTAACCCATTCAATGCTACGTATGAGGGTATGTAGTGGTCTGGTAAATGATGTTTTCAACAAAGATGCCATGTTTCATGTTTGAAGTCATTATATAATGTTCCTAATCCCCAAAAAAACTAGACCTATTTATCTTCCATGTTGTATCAAGTGATGATTTTTTTAATAAATCATTTCTATGTGTGTAATAAAAAGCAGGGTTGTTATACTATTTGAATGTATTATCATGAATTATTTATCATCATTATATTTTATTTTTCAAATTATATTATTACTTAACGGACCTCAAGAATCCATGTTACCATAGTAGAAATTGTATTATGTTATAATTTCATTCTTTATCAAGACCGTTTACAATTTAGTATCCAATATTGTAACCACATGATATAACTCTAATAAATTATAATTAATTTTATTATCTCTATGTTGTAAATTATATCTTCAAGTAATGTTACTGTTTTTTTCAATAATTGGTTGTCACAACCCATCCCCTAGGGCTCGTGTCATGGCTAGTCCAATACTACCTCCCATAGGATTTGGGATGGTAACTTACTCTATATAGGAATATACCAAACAAATTGTAGGCAACCTTGGCCTCCATGGAACTCCTAGCTGGTGCCTTCCCTAATAGGTGACCCATCTTCCGTGGCCTCCTGTATATGGTTGTTGTGTCGACACGGTCCCACCTAGACCGCAGGTTTCCATCACTGCCAATCGTCGACCCAACGACCTGGATTATTACACCATGAAGAATGGGAATAACACAATAATGACCAAGCAGATAGATCTTGGTCATGTTCATGTTGGCCTTAACCCATCTACATTAGAAATTAAATCATGGGGAAGGGAGAATAACAATCTCTAAACCTGGATGACATAGAAACATGGATAACACCCAAATCAGATCCTATAATATAATTCCCAAACCTTCAAGAATGGTCGACCCTCAGATCAACTTTTCAGTGAGTTGATCCATGTTCATCATTTATAAGGGAATAATGGGGAAAACTAATCACATAGAAAAGAACCCCTACCTGATATTGGATCATCTGCTTTCATTGATTTGTTGGCATTTATGTTCCACTGAAGATCTATCCTGATCCACATCTCTATCATTATTGGAAAGATCCTTCAAAGGGAATGGGGTGTTCTCTATTGTTAGTGATTATTAATTCTCCAACATTATTCTTTCAGAGCCATAGAGAAATTTCTAGGATAATCCCATGGTCCTGTATCCTTATCAGGATATTAATTTGAGAAAATTGATTCAATTTTGTTGTTAATGTGAGTTGTAGAATTGTTATAATGAGTTTATATAGAAAGGTAAACAACTTCTTATTAGTTTCATTTTAGTGCCGATGTATCTATGGGGAACATTAAATGAAATAAAATATACATTTTTCAATGATTATTTTATAATTTTCTAAAACATCCGTAAAATTTACATTTATGATCAACATGCAATGGTCGAGGTTAGGCGATGCCTAATGAATAAAAACCATAATGAACTCAATTGTGGTACCAAATTTTCATTCCGAGTCACCATTCATGAGTAAAAAGTATTTGAAAAAAAATTATTTAATTATTTTATTTATGTTTATGCCATTATTTTTTTTCTCCCTAGAGGCCCATGTCCACTAATGTTAAGTCGTGCCTAGGATACACTCACCATCCTAAATGAAATAGTGGCCTTCGATTTTTGATATGGAAACTTGTTTAAATTTATTAAACATTTCCTAGAAAACAACTCACCTATACTATTATAAAACATAACATTTTTTGATAGACTGTTCTGGGCACACCGGGCTGCTGAATCGCACGCCGTCTCAGCACTTGGTCTCTAAATTTTTACAGAAATTTTCTAAAAATAAAACTGAGAAAAATTTGAGACATTACATTCTCCCCACCATATGGCCTTAAAAACTAGAAATAAAAAACAATGTATTCCCAAAAAGAAGAGGGTATGAGCACAATCTAGAGCCTCCTACCACATGCTCTACTATAGATTCATGTTCTACCCTCGAACAAGCACTAGATGAATCGATCACCCATGTGGCGTCCTCTCCTATCAATCCTTGATCTCCACTTGAAACTCCACAAAATGTTTCCATTCTTGAATGTATATCTCACCCATGTTAATAACGTGTGATGGTTCATGTATGTATATCCTCAAATGGGATATGTGGAAGACGTCATGTGGCCTCTCTAACATTAGAGGTAGAGAGAAGTGGTACACCACCTCACCCACTCTATGTAGTATCAGAAAAGGTCTGATTAACATGAAAGGAAACTTTCCATCCTGGACAAATATTTGTATCCCACATAAAGGAGAGACTCTAAGGAACACTTGGTATCCCTCCTCAAACTCCAAGGGTCCCCATCACCTATTAGTACTATAATTATGGCAGATTTTGTAGTATTAATCTTCTCCTGGATGACCTGCACCTTCTCTATAGTAGCTTGATGCAACTCTAGGCTCGTGAGTGCTGACTCTTTGGGGTCAATCTAGAAAATTGGTGACCTACAAGGTCACCCGTAAAAGGCATAAAATAGTTTCAAACTGATGGTGGAGTGGTAGATGTTTTGGTACGTAAAATCCTCCCTAGGTAGGTGTTCCTCCCAACTACTGAAATAATCAAGGATGTAAGCTAGTAACATGTCCTCTAGGACCTAAATGGTCTGCTCTATCAGGTCATCATTCTATAGGTGAAAAGCTATGCTCAAGCATAACTATGTCCCAATAATCTCTTATAATCCCTTCCGGTACAAAGATATAAATCATGAAACCCTATTTGATACTACCATTGATGGGACTATGTGAAGTTGAACTATCTCCTACTCGTAGAGGCATCCAATGCACCCTACGAGACATTGTTCCAGAAAAGAAAATAAGTGAACTACATATAGAGTTGGTCAACTATCACCCATATTGTACCATCACCCCAAGATGTAAATGTGAAAACCATCATTAAGTCCGTCAATATCCTTTCTCACTCACTTCATGGAAGCCCCAAGAAAAAAACAACCCCTTCTAAGCCCATGGGCTTGACAAGATGTGTTGACAAACCATGAAACTGATTAAAAAAGTGATTAACTTGTATGTCAATATATATGTCCAACATTACACTATTTGGTCATCCCTGGTGTCCCTGTGAATATCACATGAATAAACCAATGCATCTTTCACTCTATGTATCCACTACATCAACCGTGTGTCCACTAAAAGGAACATTGTGCTCCCCACCATTGGAATATCAATCAAGGGTATATCGTATGGATAAATAAGCACATAATGAATCATAAATGGTATCATCGAGCTATGCCTCCCAAACATAATTTAAGATTGGATGGTTAATATCCACCAATTGGATGTAAGCTACATCATCTCTTTCCTTGAAGGATAACTATAATGAGGCTATCTAAATTGATTCCTCATTTAGAAACTATGAACAAGATCTCTTTTCTTAGAGAATCTACTACCACGTTTCCCTTACAAGGAGTATAGACTATTTCAATGAAATAGTCAAAGAGGAACTCTAGACATCATCTGTATCTCATGTTCAAATATTTTTGAGAGAATATATACATCAGTCTCTTGTGGTTAGAGTAGACGATAAACCATTTTCCCATAAGATAGTGTCTCCACATCATCAATGTTAATACTACAGCTCCCAACTCAGGGTCATGGGTCACATAGTTCTACGCATGTGGTTTCAACTTCTAAGAACCATCTTTCTCCCTTCAGCTGATTGAAGAGATAATAGATCATCATTAGTGAATACATATTCTTCACAGTCACCTCATTCAGGAATATAAAGTCCACAAAATTCCTCCAGACCCCATCTGCCTTCTTGGAAAAAAAATATTGGTGCTACCCATAGTGAAACACTAGGTCTCCGGAATTCCTTCATCTACATGTCCTCCATCAATACCCTCAATTCACGATGTTCTGCGGGAGCCATATGATATTTCGGTGTAGATATCGTTGTAATCCCAGGGCACAATTCAATGCCAAAGTCTACAAACCTAGGAGGAGGTTGTCTTGGAACAACATCCATAATTATTTCTTCATCTTATCCACCACTACATGAAACTAAGGTCCTGTTTCATGCACTGCATTGTGGGTCGTGCTGGCCAACTGAAGAGTGATTGGTTTCATCCTCATATTCATGGGTTTATCCTAGGATGATTGGGTTTAATTTTTCTCCAACCAAGGAAAAACCAATTCCATCACTAAATACATACCACACCCTTTTTCCTAAAATAGTTAATTTGGTAATTGACTGTCAATAACCAATCCTTACTAAGAATGACATCGTAAGTCCTCGATGCTACCAGAATGAGGTTCCAACTAAAACTCTCACCTCAAGGGTCAGATCACACAGTCATCATAAGTGTGATTTTTGTGTCTCCACACATAGGTATCTCTAGACTTAAGGGTTAAATAAATGGTTTCACTGAAAAATCTAGGTCTTGAACATGGTTCGGGATAAGGAAGAATGAATATAATATGTGTCGATTAATATGGTATCTAAGAATTGACATAGACCGTACCTAGAATCATTCATGGAGCCCATGGGTCATATGATTTGACCACATAAATATGCCCCTTCCCCTATCCTCCAGCTATCTGAGCCTGGTGTGAACCACATGGGGGTGGTGGGGGTAACATGGTGAAATTTTTACCACCTCTTTCTGCTCTCGCAACTCCTCCACCATATCTTCTACCAAGAGGATTCAACTGTTCCTAACACTGACTCTACCATGGTGGCCCATCCACCATTTTACTATCAACATGATGAGTTGGAAGATATCTAGAGAGATGTCCCTACCGTCTTTTGAAAATAATATCTTCTTTTTATGCATATTGGGATCACCATATGAGCCTTGATCCATAGATCACCTCTCTTGGGATATCCTCTATGAACATCTCACATGTACATGTACTTGATACTATCATTGGCTTCTTACTCCTGAGTTCTCTACTCCTATGTGCCCACTGCGTACATTCACTAGTTGAATCTACTCATCCAAAGGACATTCAACAAAAAGGATCTCCCTAGCACCCAAGAATAAGTATGAATGCCCCGAGTAATAGAGATAGCATGGATGTCCCTAAAAAATAATTTCTGAATGGTCTGATCCTTGAATCATTGGTCTTTTTGTATTCATCAAGTACCTGTAATTGTTGGTATGACTCGAAGAATACTCTGCTACTGAAATGTCATATTACCAATAATGTAGATGCTTCTGTCGATGCATAGCCCAATGATTTTAAGGCGATATACCCTTCTACAAGAAAGGATCTCAATACATGTCCATAGAAGAGTTACCTCATCAAATGATCGGGTAATATAAACCCTAACATCACCCCGCTGAGCCACATAGAAGGCCCACTGCTATGACTTACATATGATCTAATGGTGTCCTGACTGTACTGAAAACTAGGTCACCACCTAATGCCAATCCTTAGCCTCCTACGATTCAGGGTCACCTTTGAACATGAGGGGTCTCTATCACTAAAACTAATGATGTGTGATTTTCCCTCACATCTCATTTGATGTTACTATGTGTACTATGTTCTACTCCATTGGTGTTGGTATTGATGGTACACCACCTGAAGGTACAATCTCTAGTATGAACCCATGTACCCATATCGTCACCCCTCGGATCATCCTCGTGATCATGTGATGGGGTCATAGATGGTTGCGTACGTGGAATATTCTTGAAAAAAGATATACCATGATCAATTGAGTATTCAAAGTTAGATGACTCAATAAGGACATGGAAAACTCAACCCATTCTTATATGATTCATGTACTATTTTTTCCTATAACTAGTGTTTTCGTTTATTGAGTTGAAAAGAGTATTTAAGCGTCTTGGTGAATGGATATTCCCATTGCCACACCATTACTGGTTTCCCTAAATTGAAATCCAAACTCAAAACACTTAAAACTGGTCCCCAAATTAAACACAAAGACTCTGGATTATTAACATAGAACTGACCTCATTAGAAAACAATTTGTCATGACCCATCCCCTAGGGATCATGTCGTGACTACCCAAAGCCCGCCTCCCATTGGCCTAGGGCTGGGGACTAGTGCTAGGTAGGCATATCCCAAACATATAGGAGGTATGTTCCTATGTATCTATACACACACACACACAACTCCAAGCCGTATATATTGGATTTTGAAAACACTAACTTAAAAAAATACAAGGTATGATGGTAGAAAACTGAAGGTAAATAGTGCCATAATATAATCCCAACTGAAACAAAAAAGTGAATGAATAAATCTCATGAAATACTTAGTAGAATACCCTAACTGAAGGGAAGGAACCAAAATAGCTATTTGAAGCTGCAGAATCACATCTCGTGTGTCTAATCACTCTAAGCACCACATGGCCTTTGTCGACCAAGGGCTTCATGAAAAAAGCAGTCATATACACAAGAAACAACACGAACAGTTGAAGGCCATGCATGGTTGAGTGATACAATACACAGTAGGGTCCCTAATGAAAAAATGTATACCACATAGCAATACCCAAAGCAGACTACAAAAGAAGTTACCGAAGTGTATCCTATAATATGTACAATTAAGATATTCACTATAGTTATCTCATATAGGTATTAAATAATGTATGAAAAGAATGAATATCAATCATAATCATTGAACACCTTGTGTTACTGAGGCACTCATCCTCGATGAGTATCTTAGGCACATTGTGTCACCTAGACCTGCTTATCACATAGGCCCGCTAGGTCCCCTAAACATGCTAATCACATTTTATAGATGGGTCTTCTAGATCTGCTAGTCACTTAGGCCTACTGGGTAACCCAGAACCGCTCATCACATAGTCCTTCGAGGTCTCCTAGACCCGCTTGTCATATAGGCTTGTTGGATCACCTGTAACCACTTGTCACAGTCTTCTTATCACCGCCTTTTGTAGGCTTCTTACTCATACAACACTTAATTCTTGGATAATTTACACCTCAAGCCATTAGTCATATCACAAAATCAATAAAAAAACATTTAGTGTATATGAAAATGAACACCTCATCACGAGGGTCCCAATTCCACAAATGGATCCTCAATCAGATTCATGGTTCAGATGTTATGACCCTTTTAGTCAAAAGGGGCCAGCTTGGTCCAGGCTTGGCCTAACCCAAGTAGATCGACCAGAACTGGCCTGGCTAAACCAACCCAACCTGGTCAGGTCTAGGACTACCGAGTCTAGCCTTGTATGAGGGACATGCCCATTGGGCTAGCTGGAGCTAGCCCATTGGGAAACAAGTCCAGCGCATCGGGCCACCCAGTGGATCAATCTTCTTCTGGCCCAACCTGTACTGTTAGGTCAGTTTTACCAAGTCAGGACCCTTAGTGGCCCTGTCTCCCTTTGGCTCGGCCCACGTGGGCTTGCTTATCGAATAAAACTGGGATAGGGTGAGCACAACATCCATCTGACCATCATGGGCCCCAAATTTAACATGGAGGTCCACCGCATAACTGCTCTGCAGGAAATCTCTGGGGCCTTTCCATGCTGTAGTGTGATTGCGACCCTTCACCGTGTTTAGCCAAGTCGCCACCCACTGCCTTCCGGTGGCCCTTTCCCACATTCATCGAAAATTGTTAGGGGTTCCTCCATTATCGTCCTTTGAGCTGATGGCCACCTCTGCCACAATTTCATCTAGGCTGATCCCCACTTCATCACTACCGTGGACTACACTAACTATAACCTTCCACTTATGCCCCTTCTCCCCATGGCTATGGCCTTCCCCACCTAGCGTCTCCATCTCTGATGACCTCCTGCCTTGGGATTTTGTGCTGACATGGTCCCACTTAAACCGTGGGTTTCCGTACTGCCGACCGTCGAGTTGAAGGCCGAAATTTTTTCTACGCAAAGAATAAGATGAACACAAGAATGCACAAATAAATTGATCTTGGAATTGTTTATGTCAGACATAACCCACCCTCATTAAAAATTAAATCCATGGGAAGGGAGACTAACAATCTCTAACCATGTATCACATAGAAAAATGGATGACCCCAAAATTAGATACATGAATATAATTCAAAAACCTGCAAGAACGATCGACCTACAGATCAACATGTTAAGGAGTTGATTTTCATTCTTCACATAGAAGAAAAAAAGGGTGATAACTAAACACATAGAAAAGATCCCCTACCAGGGATTGTATCATCATCTATAGTGGATTCATTGTCATTGACGATCTGCTGAAGAGAAATCCTAATCCACACCTTCGTTTTCATTGGTGAAATACTTCAAATAGGAGGGGGTGTTCCCTGTCATTGGTGATTCTTCATTCTCCAAAACTATTCTTCTAGAGCCTGAGGGAATTATCTATTATCATCCCATGGTCCTATATCTTTGTTAGGATATTAATACGAGAAACATGAATCAAAATTGTGATTACATTGAGTAGCAACATTGTTACATAGTATTTATATTTGGACTAATAAGGGGACCATATACACTGAAGGGGGGGGGGTGAATCAGGGTATGTATATTATTTTTCTAAATTTTTCTTTCCCCACTAGATCTTGACCTCTTTAATAAAAGGGTCACTTTGTTTTCACTTGTATGTTTATTATGTTCACTTATTTACATATCTAGTTGATGATGATGAGTTGAATACAATGCAGGGAAGAAAGCAGGGAGACCGAATGATTTTTACTTGGTTCAACCTAACTGGGCTACTTCAAAGGATCATACAATAATAATGTACCACTGTACCAAATCCACTAAATATCTCTTCCAATATTATTCGAGATAGATTACTTCAAAGCCCAAGATCAATGGATTTAAAATGTTTAGGGTCACCTCACTTATTTTCCAAGGGTCACTCTCTATTTTTCTCTCTTTGGCTCACTACTGGTAGAAAGGATAACCATCTTCTTCTTTCTTATCTCACTACTCATGGATAGGATCCATACACAATTTATGGAACTATAGGTCTCTTCATTATCACTATTGAATTTATCCTCCACTGTATGTAGATGCACTATTGAAGTCCAAATAGAATCCACTAATGAATACCCATTTTCCATAGATTCACAAGGAAATTTATTCAATGAAACCTTTGCGATTCCCACTACCTTCAAGAAAAACCACATTTCAAAAATCTCCTTCACATAGCTCTTCACAAAGACACATTACGATGATCAAACAGTCTTTGAAAAACTCATTTACATCATCAAAACTCAGAATAGTCGGTTTTCTTTTGTATCCTTTGCGAAGCTCTTGTTTTTCCATGAAAATCACTTTTCCTTCATGAATCAATTTTATTTCTCAATGGTCAGAACATTATGTTGGCTATTATCCTTCGTGAATGTCTACACATACCACCTTCGCGAACGTCTTCACAAATTCAGAGCCTTAATATTTTCATTATGTCTACCTCGTTATTCTTCATAATGGGTAGAGGCCTATTTATAAGCGTTTCCACCAATACTTCTGGAAACATCATCAATATTTCTCTAATCACCTCATTTACTATTGTGGAACTCCCATTTTCACGGAGACCATGGTCAGAAACATTCATGTTTCTGTGAACCACCCTTCACGAGCTCCAATTCATTGCAAAACTCATGCCTTATACATATCTTCATAACTCATTCAAGATAGACCACTTTTATGAATATTTATTTGAATCGTGCATATCACCATCATATACTTTCATCTCTTCCCAAACCACCCTTTACGAACTCCCATTCTTCACGAAACACATTCCCTAGAAATATTTTCATGAGGACTTAGAAAAAATCCACTTTTTAAATGATGTGATGTAATCAAGAAAGATCACCATAAAAAAATTTCACATCTTGACAAACCACACTACGCAAAATCCCATTCTTCATGAAATTAATGTGTTTGCCATATTTTTATATGGCCTTCAAGAAAATTGGATTTTGTAATGATTTGTAATAATCATGAAGATCACTGTCAAACACTTTTACATCTTCGCAAAACACACCTGGAAAATACCATCTTTTTGAAACTCAATCCTTTTCCATATTTTGATAGGATATTCATGAAAATAAACTTTTTCAAAGAATTTTACAAAATCAAAATTTTGTATCCCAATGATTTGGAAAACACTGTAAAACAGTGGCACCCTATATCAGTTCTTTTGTACTGCCTCCAGATCTTCAAATCCTTTTTCATGGTTCATTTTACACATGGATTTTCAATGAAGTAACTCAACAATTCATCAAGAAAACCATCTTTTTCAACAAACACAACCAACTCAAAAATGATTCAATGTTTCCTTGAGGAATTTTTCCCAACAATCTCCTCATTTGGGTTTGTTGACAACTCTTCTCAGAATGATTTTCTGCACTTCGATACCTCACTGAGTCTCCTTCTATCATCTTCCATCCTTCACCTCTTGCGATAGAGATATTGACCATAGATTCACTCACCACAAACTCTAAGCCCACAATAGAAATTCTCGTCATGAGAAAAAAGAGTATTATGAAAAGGTTATCAATGAATCACTTAATTTTTGAAACCAATTGTCGATACCAATTATTGATCGCTGGAAACCTTATAACACCATTCTAATGTCACTCTTCTACTTTTATCACGATCCTCACATATCATGATATCTAATCATTGATCGATAAATTCTAGCATCATCAGATATAAAACACTCTCCCTATCTCATTACTCTACCCCTATCTTGATGATCCACCTATTAGATACTCCCAGTGTATTTTCTAAAGACATTTTCTCCGACAGTTTCTCCCCATTAGGTATCACTTTCACTATTTCTCCCCCTTTGTCAACGAACCCAATGGTCACTTCTTTGTGGTCTAAAACAGAGTAGAGAACACATATCAACACGGTAGGGAAAAACACACCATACCATGGGGAGAGGGGGAATCCCACATCCACACTTGACTATGTGCGGGGAGTCAACTAAACTCTAAGAGTTAGTCGATGCCTCTCAACAAACATCCACTACCACAAAACTGGGAAAGGCAGGTGCCTGCCTTTATCAGCGCTAACGGAAAAGTGCTGATAAAGGGGTAGGACTTTATCAGCGCTAAAAAAAGCGCTGATAAATGTACCCTTTATCAGCGCTAAAACAAGTGCTGATAAAGGAGTACCCTTTATGAGCACTTTTTTTAGTGCTGATAAAGGGTACATTTATCAGCGCTTTAAATATCCCTTTATCAGTGCTTTTCTTAGCACTGATAAAGGTTACTTTTATTAGTGCTTTTCTTAGCTTTGATAATGTTTGTTGTATACATTAAATAAAAAACACATGTTATAACTATATATATATATATATAATTAAATAATTATAAGATTAATAATAAATATATTTATTAGATTTATTAATTCATTATATTTAATATATATTTATTATATTTGTTTATATTTAATGTATTTTTTATTTATAAATATATAATACTTTTTAATATATGTGTATAATTAAAATTATTGAATATATATGTGTTTTCCAATGAATTAGGGTCAATGAATATATCATGCGTATATATATGTGCATGAATAATGTTCATTTATAGATTATAATTACATATCATGTTGATGTGTTATTGATTTATAATTCATTATGTTACACATATAATATATATGTTCTAAAAGATGTACAATTATAATTAAAATTACCTTATATTTAAAAAATAAATATATATTTTGTTATATTTTCAATGATATATATAAAAATATACCTTTCAAATAATTTTAAAAGTATAAAATAAAGATATATTTATTTAGAGTTGTAATTATTAATAAATAAATATATATTTATCATAAATATCATTTTAAATAAATATATAATAATATAAAAAAATTATTAAATGTATACATTTATCAGCACTTTTATTAGCACTGATAAAGTATGACTTTATCAGCGCTCTAAAAGCGCTGATAAAGAGGGTCATTATCAGTGCTAAAATGAAAAGCGTTGATAAAGTCACCCTTTATCAGCACTACAAAAGCGCTGATAAAGTCCAACCTTTATCAGTGCTAAAAAAGCACTGATAAAGTCCCACCTTTATCAGTGCTAAAAAAGCGCTGATAAAGGGGGTCTTTATCAGTGCTTTTCATTTTAGCGCTGATAATGATCCACTTTATCATCACTTTTTACTAACACTGATAAAGGTCCACGTGGGATTTATAAAATCCATTGGGTCCTCCTCCTCCTCCTCGCACCCTGTCAAGCTTTCGCGGAAGCCCTACCTTGCTCTACTGCCTTCTCTCTGCCACTGCCTCCTCTCTGCCACTGCCTCATTCTCCTCCTCCTCTTCCATGGCCGCCTCCTCCTCCTCCTCCAGTGCCTACTTCTCCTCCTCCTCCTCTACCGTGGCTCCTCTTCTTCCTCCTCCTCCACCGTAGCTCCTCCTCCTCCTCCTCCATCGCGACCTCCTCCTCCCCCTCCTCCACCAGTGCCTCCTCCTCCTCCTCCTCCTCCTCCTCCTCAGCCTACTCTGTTGCCTCCACTGCCTCTGCTGCCTCTGAGCTTCCTTTGCTGCCTCTGTGTTGCCTTCACGCTGCCTCCGTGCTTCCTCAGTGCTGCCTCCGCTGCCTCCACTTCCTCCATTGCCTATGCTGTCGACGCCTCCTCTTCCTCCGCCACCGGGTCCTCCTCCTTAAGGTTAGTAAAATTGAATTTCCTTGAATTAATTATGTTTTCATTTATTGTCAATATTGAGATTAATTATGATTTGGCATGATTATTGTGTGTGATGCTTGTGTGTTTGACACATGTATATGTGGTTGGATACTTGTTTGATCTTGATTAGCTCTCCCCACTATAGCCTTGTGATAGAAACCTGAATAGAGAGTGTATTTTTTGTGAAAGGTTGTTACAGTATATTAGGATTTCACTCAGTCTAGTGTCCCTTAGCATGGATATTTTTATTATTTTGGATACTACCCCATAGTTAGGCCAGGTAGGGATTGAACCATCCGTGTTGGTGAATTCATGTCATCAGGTGAGTCATGCCAACAGGATGAGACAAATGTTTAGTATGTTCTATATTGAACACTATATTGTACACTATTCTCTAGGTTGAGTCATATACCAATTTAAATATCACATCCTTTCTTATAACATAACAGTGCCACCAACCTCTCACATTGGGTGTGATTCACATATCCTCTAATTCCAAAATTTAGTAGCTGCTCCCCTCTCACTTATGGTGGGTCTCACCATAACATCACATAAAAAACAATTTGAGGAGGGAATCTCTATAGAAAACCTCTCACAAAACTACTCCAAACCAATACTGAGTGATCCCCATTATTATATCTCACATCATATTATCATACAAAAATTGTTCTAAGGAGGGAATCACAATATCCAACCTCTATCACAAGTCAAAATGAAACTTCAATAGGTGGATCCCATGGAAGTCACACACCAATCCCCATTGACCAATGCCTTCTCACTCAATGTAGGGTCCTACCAACACCTTATCACTTAAATAAAGGCCATCCATCTTGTCTCGTTCCACAAAACATATAAATAGTAATCTAAGGAGGGTATCTACATAGCCAACCTCTTGTACTAGCTACACCACATCATCAATAGGTGGGCCCCATGGATAATCATACTCCAACTAGTTGAAAGTCATATGAAGTCCAAATCTCTTAGTTGGTCTAAGCATAAATGATAAAAGTCACCATCCATTTTTCCTTGCATAATAATCTCTTTAAAACCATCTTGGTAGTAAATGAAAATTATTCCCAACCTATCAAAATTGTAATTCCACCAATAAGGGAATCTACTGGGCTCTAAAAACCTAACCCATCTCTACTCATTGATACCAACACACACTCATCTCTACATGTTAATTTCACAACCCACATGCTATACTTGATCTAGGACTCGATAGTTTAGTCTATATCATCTTCTAATTTCCACATTAAAAATCATTAAAAATAAATTATTACCATCCTAATAAACTCACACTAAGAGCCTTGGAAACACTATGGTAACTCTTCTAAACTGTTACCATGACCCTAACTTAGGTACCATATCATATTTCCCCTTGGAGATCTCTTAATCCAATTATAAGGAGGAAATCCTCTATGTCACACTTCACCAATTCATATATAGAATATACTACTCATCACACACACCATGACTCTTATATATTTTTAAGATGGTGTTCCCCATCATACGTGATATATAAACTATATTATCCATCTTCTTTAGGGCTAAGACACTAATACCTGCTCAAATAGACTTAGAAAACCTAACTAGGATATACAAATCTCATACCAATCCCGATCCTCTCATAAACACAACTATAAACCTCACCTCCATGGAGACATAATCTCTGGATGATCACAAAATCACATTCAATATAACACTCAATCTATCTCTTGGTGGATCAAAAACACCCTATTTATTTACCGAGGTTGCTCTTGATTTCTACCCCTTTTACTGGAACACATATACTCATGCATGAATGCACAATCATGCATAAATTGGAAGATGTTTTTGTATTATAGGGTCCACCTACCTCAAAAAATGGAGTAACCCCCTCACCAAGATCAACTCATCCTCATCCAAGACTATACATGCCTTATCTAATCATGTACAAATGATTGAGACCCAATCTCAAAGCACAATTCCCAAATAATTAATTATAGAAACTTATAATTAATTATTCACCTTAATATAATTAGGAATAATCTTTTAAAAACTCACTGGGAGACAAAAAACCTCCTAAACCACACCAAACATGGTGCGTTCATCATATGAGGATAACCTCTAGCCAATACAAACAAAATCTACATCATCTAAATTGAATTGAAGATGATATAGTGAAATCATCTCAAAAATCCTAGTTAAAATCATCCCAAATCACAGGGAAATAAAGGATAATAGTAATAGAGGAATTATGAAGGAAGAACTCACTAAATCACTATAAAAAACTCCCAAAAACCACCCCTCATTAGGGGGGATCGAAGAGATGAAGGGAATGGATGAATCCCAAGAATCACTAAAGATTTTATATTAATGAGAACGGCCCCACCAATTTTTAAGTATCTAGTTTTTTATCTAAATTATACTCATATCCCTTCTCCCATAACCTATATACCCCTCCTTTGGATTTCAAATAGGATGAATTTAAATAAAGATTGGATGAATGCCAATCGGTTGATGAAAGAGTATGAAGAAGGCGTGAAAGTGTTTATCAGGTTTTCAAAAGATCATGCATATGACCCTTCTCAAATCCTTTGTCCATGTTTACACTGTTTTTATTCAAACAAAAATTAGTCTAGAGGAGTTGGAAGAAGACTTGATCTGTCACGGAATAGATTAGAGATATACATGTTGGAACAAACATGGGGAAACAACAAATGTAGGTAGTGGTTGGGATAACACTGCATTTTATAGATCATCTGATATGATTACAAGTATCAACAATGAAGATGACCGTATGGAGGATGTGATTACATATGTGAATGATGATGAAGATCATATTGAGGAAATGACAAGGATCATTGAAGATGAAATTAATGATTTCACAAAATTGTTTGAGAAGTTAAAAAGTTGTGAAAAGACGCCATTGTATGCTGGTTTCACTAAATATATAACACTGTCAGCCGTACTGAAGCAGTATAATTTGAAAGCAGACAACGGGTGGAGTGAAGCCAGTTTTATGGAACTACTTTCTCTCCTGAATGACATGCTCCCAGAAGATAATGAGCTCTCTAGATGAACATACGATGCCAAACGAATGCTACGCTTGATGGGTATGATATCTGAAAGAATACACACCTGCCTGAATGATTGTATACTATTTCTCAAGGACCACAAATCACTTAAAGAATACCCAAAGTGTGGTGCTTCTCAATACAATAAAGATGAATCCAGTCCTACTAATGTTGTATGGTACTTTCCAATAATTCTAAGGTTTAGGCGCCTATATGGAAGTGAGGAGACTGTAGGAAAATTGACATGGAATGCAGATACAAGAATTAAAGATGGGATACTACGTCACCTAGAAGAATCTCTTCAGTGGAAGAGAATTGATAATGAGTATCCTGAATTTGGAAAGCAGTCGAGAAACCTTCATCTTGCGTTATTTACAGATGGAGTGAATCCTTTTGGTTTTCAAAGCAACATTGACAGTACGTGGCCGATTATGTTGGTAAATTATAACTTACCACCGTGGTTATGCAATAAATGAAAATACATCATGTTATCTATGCTTATATCAGGACCAAAACAACCCGGTAATGATCTTGTTATTTATTTAGCTCTATTGATTAAAGATTTGAAATTATTGTGGGATTCAGGTGTTACATTGTATGATGCCTACAAAAAGGAAGATTTCACTTTGAGATCCATGTTGTACGGGATGATAAATGACCTTCCTACTTATGGAAATTTTTCAAGATATAGCATTAAAGTAAATCAAGTTTTCCCATTTTCAAATAGGGTACACAATCAATTAGGTTGAAACATTAATCAAAAACCGTGTTTCTAGGACATCACAAATTTCTACCTCAATGACATAAGTACCGATCTTAGAAGACATCATTCAATGGATGTTTAGAAGAATTTACAACAACGTCTCCACTAATAGGTGATCAATTGTTTGATAAAGTTAAAAATATGGACACTAATTTTGGTAAACCAGCTTTGAAAAACCTTACAAAAATCAGTTGGAAAAAGAGATCATTTTTTTGAATTACCATACTGGAATTGTGTGTATGTCAGAATTTTTTTGATGTTATGCATGTAGAAAAAATGTATTTGATAGTGTCATCAGTACATTGCTAAATACACCTGGCAAAAAAAAGTTAAAATTAAGGCTAGTTTGGACATGGTTGAGATGAGAATACGAGAAGAGTTGGCACCAGTGAAGGGTGAAAAATGAAAATTTCTTCCTCCTGCTGCTTACACTCTTTCCAGGTAGGAGATATATTAGTTTTGAAACTTCTTGAAAGACATAAAGGTTATAAGGGATATTCATCAAATATCATGAACCTCGTGTCAATGAGTGATTTGAAGTTAAAAGGTCTGAAATCACATGAATTCCATGTTTTGATGCAAGATCTCATTCCTATTTATTTATGTTGCATTTTTTCCAAGAATGTCTGCCATACATTAGAAAAACTGTGTTTCTTCTTCAAAGCTATATGCAACAAAGTTATAGACCCAACAAAATTGCCAAATATGGAAAGAGAAATTTCCATCATATTATGTGAATTAGAAATATTCTTCCTGCCTTCATTTTTTAATATGACGGTTCATTTGATGGTCCAATGGGTGAGAGAGATTCAACTATGTGGTCTTGTACATTACAGATGGATGCACCCCATTGAACGGTATACGATGATTTTGAAAGGGTATGTCAAAAATCGAAGTCGACCAGAGGGTTGTATTGCGGAGCAATATATTGTTGAGGAAGACATTGAATTCTGTACCTAATATTTGTCTGGTGTGGAAAGTATTGGCCTACCAAAATCTCATCACACTGGGCGGCTTGAGGGTGATGGAATTTCTAGAAGTCAGGTTGTCACAATCAATATTACAGATCGGGAGCAGGCCCACCTTTATGTTTTTCATAACAATTTCGACATTGAACCATATGTTTAAACCCAAAATGAAATTTTTAGGCATTTGAATCCATCTAGGGCTGAAACATGGATATCAGATACACATAATCGACCGTTTATAGGATGGTTTCGGGACCATATTTTTAATAACTCAGATGAAAATCCAGATTTAATTTCAGACCGGCTTCGATAGCTAGCTGGAGGACCAAATGTGTATGTATTATCTTACAATTCTTATGTAGTTAATGGTTATACATATTATACTAATGAACATGATGAAGACAGTACCATGCAGAATAGTGGGGTTACACTTGTGGCTGAAGCAATACATGTTTCTGATGCTAAAGACAGAAATCCAATTTATGCGAATATGTCATACTTTGGAATCATCAAACAAATATGGGAGTTGGATTACACGGAATTCCAAGTTCCTATTTTTCAATGCAAGTGGGTTGATAACAGGAGTGATGTCAAAATATATGAATTGGGATTCGAGAAAGTTGATTTTAGTAAGGAAGGGGAGAAAGAAAAACCATTTATAATGGAATCACAGGTAGTGCAAGTATTTTATGTTCCATATTCTGCAAACCGAAACTAGTCAATTGTTCTGTTATCGACCAAAAAAACTAAAGGGTTAGATGAAAAATCAATGGAGGATGACCCTTTCATTGGGAATACACAATAAGTTTTTAGTGGTCCCAATGTAGACGACGTTGTTTATGTCAGAGGAGACCAAAATGAAGGGATATGGATAATAGATAGAGGGGTCAAATCCCATCAGCCATTAAAAAAAATAGAATTCCATAATCAGGTTATTTTTTTATTGTAATATATATTGTGTTACATTATGTTATTATCTGTTCAATGCTGATTTTTTGTGATCAAAATTAAATGTTAAACAACTTCTACAGATAATGACTTCTGCACCAGCTGATGAACCCAATCCCGAGACACAACAGATTTCTCAACCTATTGTAGCAGGTCCCACTACAGAGGTACAACAGATCTCTCAACTTGTTGCAGCTGGTCCCAATGTTGATGTACAACAGGTTTCTCAACCTTTTGTTGCTAGTCCCACTGCTAAGGTAAAACAAGTTTCTCAACCTGTTGTTGCTGGTCCTAGTGCTGATGCTAGCACTTCAGAGGAACGTAATGATGGTGTAGAAACTGAGGAAATGGTAGGCAATGAATCCCTGGTGGCACAAAAAAATAGGTGCACCATAGTTTTATAGTTTTAGCCAAAATACTTAAAGCAAAAGCAAAAGGTATCAAATATGAGGTGGGATGGAATAAGTGAGGCCATCATGTAAACCCCAACAAAGCCATGTTTAGTAGATACATTGGAATTGTCACTCAGCAACTCATGCCAATTGATATAGAGTCATGGAACCATGTTGTCAGTGGGATGAAAACATTAATGTGGGAAGAGATTACCGTAACATTACAATATCATTTATTTAATTTATTAAAATAAAATAAAATAAAATACTGAAATATTGCCTAGCTCTACATCATCTCATGCAGAGTACATTTATAGTAGATGTCTCACACAAAGAATATGTATTAAGACTGGCAGTAAGAGTTTATAGAGGCTTTCACACCATTTTAATGAAATGTCATCTGAAATATGCTGAAGGGTAAATCAAGCCGCACCCACCTCCTCTTTATGCACACTTGATATCCCATCGAGCGTGGGATGTGTTTTGCAACCATTGTGTAGTGCAGACTTTTCAGGTACATTGTGTTTGGTAACACATTGTTTAACGTTTCTTGTATTCATCACTTTGATTGACCGTTTTTTATTTATGAAACAACAACTAAGTGCGAAAAATAAAGAACGGGTAACAAAACTAGTGTACCCCTATCGTAAATCAAGGCTGGGGTACACATCAATTGAAAAACAATTGGTATGTATTTTAAAAGTACTGTAATACTTTTATGTGATATAAAACAACACTGTAACCATGTTTCTCTATTTATATGAATATTTATTAATCAAAATCCCAAGCCACTTCCATCCCACTCCATGTGCTATAGAAGGAGACTCGTGTTAATAAAGAGGGGAAACTGGTAGAAGAAAACACACAAAAAGTGTGGGAAACATGTGTAAGTATGACATAATATAATTTTTTTTTGCTTTAAATCACTATTACATCACGATGATTACTTATATTCCCATATTTTCTATTTTACATAGTCACATGAATCAACAACACCCGCACCGGATGCAGACATACTTCTAGAGACCTTGAAAAAGCCAGAATAGTATGGCCGCGTTAGAGGTGCAGGTTTTGGGGTGACACCCCAGACATATTTTTAGAAAAAAAACAAGAATAGGAATAAACTAAAGAAATGAAAATGATGAGATATAGCCTATCTACCCTTGAATAAAAATTCCAAAGTTAGGGAGAGTTGATATAAACTTTGATGGGGGAGAGGCGAAGAGAAGAAACAACTCAAGAACAACTTACCCCACCCCCACCAGCTTTGAGGCGAGCCATTCCGCTCAAAGACCTGACTTAACTGAGGTAATAAATGTTATAATATTTGTTTCTATGAAATGTGAATCAAATAGACACTGATACCTTTCTTGTAATGATATTCTACAGGGTGAAAATGACTGTGATTTATATCTGTCAACTCCCACCCATCACCTTGTAGCGAGGGCTACTGTGTTCAATATGCAGAATGACATGCTACAATCCAGACCACTTCCAACTGGTCATGTACAAGTGTCGATTAACATATCTCATGAGATGAGCGCCAAGCTACCCATGCCAAATAACAATGATGACATTCATACAGTGGAAAAAGCTGTTGGAACATTCGTTGCATGACCATCAAATCCTATAAAAAAACATGTCGATCAGGAGGTATTCATTTCCAATTCATTTTTCAAGCAGAACCTTTAACATTTAATTAGGAAAGGTATGAACTGATGAATGTTATTACAGAAGGACAAAAGGAAGGAGCTAAAATGAAATAACCGCTCAAAAGGATCAACCAACCAATCAAAACGATCTATTGATGGCACCTTCGCCCCACCCGTTCTATATCCCCATTTAATATCATTTCAAGATCATTTGTATATGAAAATGAAAGGCGGAAATAATCACACAGTTGTTTGTGAAAATGATATGTATGGAGAGGAAACATTAGAATTCGTTAGTGCTGACGCTGTAGTTGAAATCATCACATACGACTGGCTAAGCACCTCAGTTATAAATGTATACATGAGGTATATTATCATGATTTGATTTTACAGAAGCTAATATACTATGATAATTATGGATAAATACATTTCATATTTTTCGTAGGCATATATATGAAAAAAATTGAAGGGATTTCCCCGTGAATACAAATTTGGACTCGTTAGTCCTCACAAGATGTCTACACAACAAAAAGAAATAGATTCCGATTTTCAAGCTGAATTAATGTAAAACCTGCTCAAAATGTTTCCATGAAAAATTATGACTGACATGATATTTTTAATACCAATGTTGTAGGGGTAAAACTATACATTCTAATCATATCAATTATATTTTCATTTCATTGATTACTTATTCCTTTTTGTGTTCTTAGGCAACATTGGATGCTCATTGCAGTCAATTTGGATACTCCAAAGATTTATTTTCTGGATTCACTGTATGGATATCCAAAAAACTAACCGCACATGATGGCTATTTTCAATTTTTAATACACTAGATCCAACATTTTAGAACTAAATATCTAGTTATATAATTTATATTATATTTTAATGAGGATTCTGTTATGATAGGGCAGTGTATGAATATATTCTAAAGTCTGGAATGAATCCAGGGTCTAAGGATGACAAGGCGCATGAGATCTACAAATGGAAAAGTTTTAGGGTATATATAATTATATTGCACTATCCAAATACAGATAAAAACAGATTAATTATTTTTATTGATGTTTCTGTAGTGTCCGAAACAAACAAACGGAAAGGACTATGGTTATTATGTTTGTAAATTTATGAAAGAGATCATATTTCATAAACAAACTAGCATCCCTGAAGAGGTATTTTTGAAAATAATTACTAGTTCATTTAAAATATTTATTAATCCTTTGTGTATTTATATTTTTTTAGTACTACTCTGACTATTGCAAAAACTCATATTCACAAGATGATATAGATTTGTTTAGAAACGAATGGGCAATGTACCTGATGGAAGAATGTAAAAAAATAGGACAATAAAGGTGAATTCCTACTACTTATGTTATCTTTATATGATCATTGATATCTCCCTTGTTTACACTTATTGAGCATCTATGATCACCCTTTCTTATGTTTCATATCCTTAGATTATGAAAAATTGTTATCGAAATGATTTGAGTTTCTAGTAAAGAATAACTTAATGAGAGACTCTTATGAGCTACTAACATACGAAAAACCAAGAGAAGACATTAGGATTGTTTTTATACTTTAGGAAAAAGATCCAGGAGTCATTTTTTGAAATGTACGAATTGACTACACCTCAATCAGACGCACGGTGTGACTGGTATGGAAAAAAGTGTCTGATATCAGTTTGAAATTGACATTAACTTTAGAAAACAACATAAGTGACATACGAAAAACCGATCAAATGTGTTTGGATTATTTTGATACTTTAGGACAATGATCCATGAGTCATTTTTGAGGTGTAAGAATCAGCCGCACCTCAATCCGACGCACGGTGTGCCCGGATTGGCTAAAAGTGTCTGATATCAGTTTCAAATTGACATTAACTATAGAAAACAACACAAGTGACATACAGAAAACTGATCAAACACGTTCGGATTGTTTTTATACTTTAGTAAAATGATCCACGAGTCATTTGTGATGTGCACGAATCAACCACATCTCAATCTGATGCACAGTGTGACCGGTATGGATAAAAGTGTCTGATATCAGTTTCAAATTGACATTAAATTTATAAAACAACACATGTGACATACTATAAAACTGAGAAAATTCATTCTGATTGTTTTTATACTTTAGGAAAATTATCCATGAGTCATTTGTGACATGTATGAATCAGTTTCACCTCAATATGATGCACGGTGTGACCGATATGGATAAAATTGTCTAATATCAGTTTCAAATTGACATTAACTTTAGATAACAACACTACTGACTTACAGAAAACCAAGAAAATGCGTTCATATTGTTTTGATACTTTAGGAAAATGATCGATGGGTCATTTTTGATGTGTAAAAATAAACCTCACCTCAATCCGACGCATGGTGTTACCAGTATGGCTAAAAGTGTCTGATATCAATTTCAAATTGACATAAACTTTAGAAAACAACATTAATGACATAAGGAATACTAGGAAAACGCATTTAGATTGTTTTTATACTTTAGGAAAACTATCTATGAGTCATTTCAGATGTGTACAAATCAACCACACCTCAATCTGATGCACGATGTGACCGGTATGGCTAAAAGTGTCTGATATCAGTTTGAAATTGACATTAACTTTAGAAAACAACAAAAGTGACATACAGAAAACCAAGAAAATGAATTCGTATTGTTTTTATACTTTAGGAAAATGATCTATGAGTCATTTTTGACGTGTACGAATCAACCACACCTTAATCCGACGCACGGTGTGACCGGTATGGCTAAAAGTGTCTGATATCAGTTTCAAATTGACATTAACTTTAGAAAACAACACTACTGACATACGAAAAACCAAGAAAACACATTTGGATTGTTTTGATATTTTATGAATACGATCCATTAGTCATTTGTGACATGTAAAAATCAACAGAACCTCAATCCGATGCATGGTGTGACCAGTATGGCTAAAAGTGTCTGATATTAGTTTCAAATTGACATAATCTTTAGAGAAAAACACTAATGACATATGGAATTCCATGAAAAAAAGTTCGGATTGTTTTGATGCATTAGGTAAATGATCCATGATTCATTTGTGATGTGTATGAATTAACCACACCTCAATCCGATGCACGGTGTGACCGGTATGGAGAAAAGTGTCTGATATTAGTTTGAAAATGACATTAACATTATAAAACAACACTACTAACATACTTAATACCGAGAAAACGCATTCGGATTATTTTGATACATTAAGAAAACGATCCATGAGTCATTTTTGACGTGTATGAATCAACCGCACCTCAATCCGACGCACGAAGTGACTGGTATGGCTAAAAGTGTCTGATATCAGTTTGAAATTGACTTTAACTTTAGAAAACAACACATGTGACATACAAAAAACCAATAAAACACATTCATATTGTTTTGATACTTTAGGAAAACGATCCATGAGTCATTTTTGAGGTGTAAAAATTGACCGCACCTCAATCTGATGCACGGTGTGACCGGTATGGCTAAAAGTGTCTGATATCAGTTTCAAATTGACATTAACTTTAGAAAACAACACAAGTGACATTCGGAAAACTGAGCAAACTAATTTGGATTGTTTTGATACATTAGGAAAACAACCCATGAGTCATTTGTGACATGTATGAATCAACCACACCTCAATACGACGCGCGGTGTGACCGGTATGTCTAAAAGTGTCTGATATCAGTTTCAAATTGACATTAACTTTAGAAAACAACACAAGTGACATACGAAAAACTGAGCAAATACATTCGGATTATTTTGATACATTAGTAAAACGATCTATGAGTCATCTTTGAGGTGTATGAATCGACTGCACCTGAATTTGATGCACTGTGTGACCGGTATGGCTAAAATTGTCTGATATCAGTTTGAAATTGAAATTAACTTTAGAAAACAACACTACTGACATACGGAAAACCAAGAAACACGTTAGTATTGTTTTTATACTTTAATAAAATGATCCATGATTCATTTTTGACGTGTACGAATCAACCACACCTCAATCTGACACACGGTGTGACCGGTATGGCTAAAGGTGTCTGATATCAGTTTGAAATTGACATTAACTTTAGAAAACAACACAAGTGACATATGGAAAACCGAGTAAACACGTTTTGATTGTTTTGATACATTAGGAAAACGATCTATGAGTCATTTTACAGGTGTATGAATCAACTGAATGAGAGGAATAGAGTGGTGAAAAGTGAAATAAATAAGAAAAAATGTGTAGTTGATGGAGATAGACCTAGAATGGATTTTACAAGAATCAATGACAACAAGTGATATTTCTATGGGATTAATGGTCATAAATTAAAATTTTATTTAGAGGATTAGGAATACATTTCATGTTGTTTATATAGGTGTTTTACTAAATCTATGAATAAGATTAAGATTCATGACAAATCAGAATGATGAGTCTCTTAGAAGAAATCATTCATTCGATGCTATTATTATGTACGAGTGGGACACAACATGAGTATGTGTCATGAAGTTCAGGAGCTTAATATTCGAAGAAGAACTCAAGATGCATCAACATCTCATTTGAGAAATTAAGAAATGAGGTATTCCATTGACGGAAAATGTATTATATGTTCTGATAATGAGAATTTGGCAATACATTGAAGCAAGAAGTAATCGAGAAAGGAATAGGAACTCGAAAGAAGATTTTTGACTTCAGTGGTGTATAATGTGAAATCATACACTGGAATAAAAAATCATAAATTGAAAAATAGGTTTACTACCTCAGGGGAATCACAAGTATATAAATGAATGGTCTATCAATCACCTTATTTATCACACTCACAACAACTATTGTGGAGAGAATATGAAAAAACAAGGAAGATTAATGGGAAATCTACACCAGATATGAGTATGAAGAATGCACTTTCAGTGGTGGACTCACCACCCATGCAAAACAGTGTGGTGACACAGATATCTGATAAAAGAAAAACAAATAAAGTATTCGTTGAAAAAACTAGAATGTCTTGTGCCACGATGAGAATTGGAGGAAAGAGGAAGATCCCTATAGTAGAGGAAGGAGAAATGGAAGATAATAAGAATTGATATTCCTGATCTGAGAAGGAATCATGGGAAATAGAAATTTTGTGGAACATAAAAAAAGGATATGTGTACTAGTGGGTTTAAACCCCAAATGGGGAGAATGTCCCGGCCTACAGAATTTACATATCACGAAAAGACACAACATGTGGGTAATGAATTCTTAGTCACATGGCCATAGTAGTTGATGTTGGCTATGAAACTAGAAGTGTAATGGAAGGATTATGATGCTCTTTAAGAAAGAATCAAAGGGTTAACCCATTAGGATCAACCACATCCTCATCTTGAGGATTCCAAAAGTGCCCCTCTCCCTATGTACATAAATGTTATTAACTGATGACTCATGTGTTTTAGGTTTTATGGTGATATGATCCAAGTGGAAGTGGCATCTATAGATGTGAAGGGGTGAGGTGATATGCTCCATATTTTCAACTGATTCAAATTAGGTACCAAAGATGAAGAAGAAATGGAGAAAATGATTACAATAGAAAGTGATTGTGTAATTAACATTATCTCTAGATTCCTACACCGAGTTCCCTCTTATTAGGCTTGGAGTTTTTTATGGATCAATTCCAAGTGCTAGATGAGAATAAATGATGCAGGAGTAGATGAATTTTTTTTGGTCTAAATAGTGGGCCACATAATAAGAAGATTTGGACATCATAGGGGGAGATTGTTCCGAGGCCAGTGGATATGAATATCATTGAGACTAAATGGATCATTCACAGTAAGATGAATGGAGATGGCGCAATGATTCGAAAAAAAGAATGAATAGTGTACCAGGGATTCTCCCAGATATAGGGTATTGATATTGATGAGACATTCACACCAGTTTCAAGGCTGGATACAATCAGATTATTCCTAGCCATTATAGTTTCGTAAATTTTCCAAGTGTTCTAAATGGATTTCAAACCTGCATTCTTGAATGGGGTTCTAGAGGAAGAATTTTATGTTGAGTAGCATGATGGTTTTATCATTCTTGAGGTTAATAACAAGGTTTGTTGGCTAAAGAAGACATTATATGGGATGAAAGAAGCACCAAGAGTTGGTACTCGAGGCTTGATCATTATTTGATAAAGCATGGTTTCTAGCATGGTGTAGTTTCTTACAATATCCATTTCAACAAAGACAGTAATAAAAGGATGACGGTTCTAGTTTAAGTCGATTCCATAATAATTGTCAGATTAGATGAACCTCATTGCAGACAATTTTCTGAAATCATGAAAAGTGAGTGTGAAATGTCAATGATTGGAGAGATGACTTTTTTCATTGGTTTATAGTTGTCACAGGGAAGTAATGGAATATTCATTTCTCAATACGAATATTCCAAGGAGGTTCTAAAAAGATTTGGAATAGAAAATTACAAGACGATGAAGACTTTGGTTGCTACCCAGATGAAATTATCCATAGATGATGATGGAAAGGTAGTTAATTTAACATAATACATGAAGATTATTGGATGTTTTCTATAGCTAACAGTGACAAGACCTAATATTGTTTTCGCCAATTTCTAAGTAGCCCAATATTAAAGTGATCACAAGGAAAGAAACATGATTTAAATGAAAATAATACGTCAGTATATCGAAGGAAATGTGTATTTTGGCATGATTTATAATGAAACATCTTAGAAAATGATTTTGGGATACACATATATAGATTAGTCCCGATCATCAGATGATAAGAAATCTACATCAGGAAGTGTTTTCTATCTTGGTGGTTTTTATATTTATTTCATAAGAAATAAAATATATTTCATTTCATTGAGAACTTCAGAATCTAAGTATATTGTCGCCACTCAATCATGCACATAGTTATTATAGATGAAGCAACAGGTTGATGATATGGGAGTTGAAGTGAAGTATCCTATCAGAATCATGTACGATAACTCAAGTGCTATAAATATCCACAAAAATATCATCCATCAGTCAAGGGAAAAAAACATTTAGATATAGTATCATTTTTCAAGAAGAAGGTTGAGCAGGGAGTCAAGAAGATGGAGTATGTGCCCATGAACTACAAGTTCTAGACATTATGAAAAAGTCATTACCCAAGGAACAATACTACAACTTGGCCTATTATTAGCGCTAAAAACTAACATTAACATAGCTATAAAAGCATTGTTAGTGTTGGCATAGAAAAATGGGGTGTTCCCTTTATTAGCACTCTAAAAGGTGCTGATAAAGGACCCCTTTATTAGTGCTTTTTTTAGCACTGATAAAAGTCACCTATATCAATTATTTTCGAAGCGCTGATAAAGGGGGACCCCATTTATCTACGCCGGTATTAACAATGCGTTTATTGGGATGATAAAGGGGTGCCTTTATCAGCGCTATCTTGAGCACTAATAATAGGGCCCTTTATCAGCGCTCTTTTAGCGCTGTTAAAGGTGTCCTATATCAGTGCTAAAAAAAGAGCTGATAAAGGCACCTTCCCCTGCACCTGCACAACCAGAACTTTCACACCTGCACACCTACACAAACTAGTACTGGCACACCTTCACAAAAATAACACCTGCACACCTGCAAAAAATAGCAACCACACCCAATATTTTGAAAAACAATTTTATATACATTTACTTAACATCATGAATACAAAAAAACACACTGCTATATACATTTCAAACAATGTTTTACATTGTTACAATTAAAATTACCCAACAACAGTTATAAAAATTAATGTTTCATCCTTTGATATCCATGATCCTCTCTCAAAAATTGTCTTCCATGGTATTTATTGCAGAAAAATGCATCCGAACTCAAGGAAACAAATCCATCTATATAAGAAAACAAATATTATGTTAGTAATAAAATAATGAAATAAATTAAAAAATTAATACGAAAGAATACATTAATATGAAAATGTGAAACTAAAATATGGAAATGATAAACACAAATGTTTTCATTCTAATAACAATGAAAGGGAATAATGTAAAATCAATATGTTTTTGGATGATTTATCTCATTTAATAAATACTGATTCTTCATCTAATGAAAAGCTTTACCAGTCAAATTGTGCATCATATTGAGGTTTGGTTGATTCACACATGTCACAAATGACTCATGGATCGTTCTCCTAAAGTATCAAAACTATCCTGACATGTTTTCTTTGTTTGTCGTATGTCACGTGTGTTGTCTTCTAAAGTTTATGTTAATTTGAAACTCATATTAGAAACTTTTAGACATACCGATCACACCATGAATCGTATTAAGGGGATGTTGATTCGTACACATCACAAATGACTCATGGATCATTTTCCTAAAGTATCAAAACAATCCGAATGCGTTTTCTCGGTTTTCCGTATGTCACTTGTGTTGTTTTATAAAGTTAATGTCTTTTTGAAACCGATATCAGACACTTTTAGCCATAGTTGTCACACTGTGCATCAGATTGAGGTGTGGTCAATTCATACACCTCAAAAATGACTCATGGATCGTTGTCCTGAAGTATCAAAATAATACGAACATGTTTTCTCAGTTTTTTATAAGTCAGTTGTGTTGTTTTCTAAAGTTAATGTCCATTTCAAACTGATATCAAACACTTTTAGCCGTACCGGTCACACCATGCATCGGATTGTGGTGTGATTGATTTTTACACGTCATAAATGACTCATGGATCATTGTACTAAAGTATCAAAACAATCCGAATATATTTACTTGGTATTCCGTATGTCAGTAGTGTTTTTTTCTAAAGTTAATGTCAATTTCAAACTGATATCAGACACTTTTAACCATATTGGTCACACTGTGCATCGGATTGAGGTGCGGTCAATTCGTACACATGAAAAATGACTCATGGATCGTTTTACTAAAGAATCAAAACAATACGAATGCGTTTTCTTGGTATTCCTTATGTCTTTAGTGTTGTTTTCTAAAGTTTATGTCAATTTGAAACTGATATCAGACACTTTTAGCCATACCGGTCACACCGTGCATCGGATTGAGGTGCGGTTGATTTTTACATGTCAAAAATGACTCATGTATCATTGTACTAAAGTATAGAAACAATCCGAACGTATTTTCTTGGTTTTTCGTATGTCACTTGTGTTGTTTTCTAAAGTTAATGTCAATTTGAAACCGATATCAGACACATTTAGCCATACCGGTCACACTATGAATTCAATTGAGATGTGATTGTTTTTTACACTTTGAAAATAACTAATAAATCATTTTAATAAAGTATCAAAACAATATGAATGCGTTTTCTTGGTTTTCCGTATGTCACTTGTGTTGTTTTCTAAAGTTAATGTCAAATTGAAACTGATATCAGATACTTTTATCCATACTGGTCATATCATGCATTGGATTGAGGTGTGGTTTATTTGTACACATCACAAATGACTCATGGATCATTTTTCTATAGTATCAAAACAATTCAAATGCGTTTCTCCATTTTTAGTATGTTAGCAGTGTTGTTTTCTAATGTTACTTTCAATTTCAAAATGACATCAGACACCTGTATTCATACCGATCACACCATGCGTCAAATTAAGGTGTGGTTGATTCTTACACCTCACAAATGACTCATGGGTCATTTTCCTAAAGTATCAAAACAATCATAATTTGTTTTCTTGGTTTTCCATATGTCACGTGTGTTGTTTTCTAAAGTTAATCTCAATTTGAAACTGATATCAGACACTTTTTTCCATACCTGTCACACCATGCATTGGATTGAGGTGCGGTTGATTCGTACACATCACAAATGACTCATGGATCTTTTTCCTTAAGTATAAAAACTATCCAAACACGTTTTCTTAGTTTTTCGTATGTCACTTGTGTTGTTTGATAAAGTTAATGTCAATTTCAAACTGATATCAAACACTTTTTTCCATACCGGTAACACCGTGCGTCAAATTGAGGTGCATTTGATTTTTAAACCTCAAAAATGACTCATGGATCATTTTCCTGAAGTATCAAAACAATATGAATGCATTTGATCAGTTTGCTATAGGTCGCTTGTGCTGTTTTCTAATGTTAATGTCAATTTAAAATTGATATCATACTCTTTTATCCATACCGGTCACACCGTGCGTCAGATTAGAGTTTGGTTGATTCTTACACATCAAAAATGAATCTTGGATTTTTTTCCTAAAGTATCAAAACAATCCAAATGAATTTGATTGGTTTTCCGTATGTTAGTATTGTTTTTTTCTAAAGTTAATGTCAATTTCAAACAGATATCAGAAACTTTTAGACATACCGGTCACACCGTGCGTTAGATTGCAGTTTGGTAAATTCGTACACCTCAAAAATGACTCATGGATCATTTTCCTAAAGTATCAAAACAATCCAAATGCTTTTTCTCAGTTTTCCATTTGTCACTTGTGTTGTTCTCTAAAGTTAATGTCAATTTAAAACTGATATCAGACACTTTTAGCCATACCAGTAACACCATGCCTCATATTGAGGTGTGGTTGATTTGTACACATCACAATTGACTCATGTATCATTATCCTAAAGTATCAAAACAATAAAAACGCGTTTGATCAGTTTTCCGTATGTCAGTTGTGTTGTTTTCTAAAGTTAATGTAAATTTGAAACTGATATCAGAAACTTTTATCCATATCGGTCACACCGTGCATCAGATTGAGGTTTGGTCAATTCTAACACCTCAAAAATGACTCATGGATCGTTTTAATAAAGTATCAAAACAATCCGAACATGTTTTCTCAGTTTTTAGTAAGTCACATGTGTTGTTTTCTAAAGTTAATGTCAATTTCAAACTGATATCAGACACTTTTATCCATATCGGTCACACTGTGCATCAGATTGAGCTGTGATTGATTCGTACACATCAAAAATAATTCATTGATCCTTTTCCTAAAGTATCAAAACAATCCGAACACTTTTTATTGGTATTCCGTATGTCAATAGTGTTGTTTTCTAAAGTTAATGTCATTTTCAAACTCATATCAGACACTTTCAGCCATACCGGTCACACCATGCGTCAGATTGAGGTGCGGTCAATTCATACACATCACCAATGACTCATAAATCATTTCACTAATGTATCAAAACAATCTGAACGCGTTTGATCTGTATTCCGTATGTCTATAGTGTTGTTTTCTAATGTTTCTATCAATTTGAAACTGATATCAGACACTTTTAGCCATACCGGTCACATCGTGCGTCAGATTAAGGTAAGGTTGATTGGTACACGTCCCAAATGACCCATGGATTTTTTTCAAAAGTATAAAAACAATCCGAATGCATTTTCTTGGTTTTCCATATGTCAGCAGTGTTGTTTTCAAAAGTTAATGTCAATTTGAAACTGATATAAGATAATTTTAGCCATACCGGTCACACCGTGCTTCAGATTGAGGCGCAGTTAATTTTTACACATCAAAAATGACACATGGATCATTTTCCTAAAGTATTAAAACAATCCAAACGCGTTTTCTCAGTTTTACGTATGTCACTTGAGTTGTTTTCTAAAGTTAATGTCAATTTCAAACTGATATCAGACACTTTTAGCTATACCGATCACACCGTGTGTCAGATTGAGGTACGATCAATTTTTAAACATCACAAATGACTCATTAATCATTTTATTAAACTATCAAAACAACTCGAACATGTTTGTTCGGTATTATGTATGTCAGTAGTGTTGTTTTCTAAAGTTTATGAAAATTTGAAACTGATATCAGACACTTTTATCCATACCATTCACATTGTGCATCAGATTGAGGTGCGGTTGATTTTTACACATCACAAATGACTCATGGATCATTTTCCTAAGGTATAAAAACAATCTGAATGCGTTTTCTTGGTTTTCCATATGTCAGTAGTGTTGTTTTCAAAAGTTAATGTCAATTTGAAACTGATATCAGACACTTTTAGCCAAACCGGTCACATCGTGTGTCAGATTGAGGTGCGGTTGATTCGTACACATCAAAAATGACTCATGGATTTTTTTCTTAAAGTATAAAAACAACCTGAACGCGTTTTCTCAATTTTACGTATGTCACTTGTGTTGTTTTCTAATGTTAATGTCAATTTGAAACTGATATCGGATACTTTTAGCCATATCTATCAGACCGTGCATCGGATTGAGGCGTGGTTGATTCGTACACGTCACAAATGACTCATGGATCATTTTCCTAAAGTATGAAAACAATCCGATTTCATCCTCTTGGTTTTATGTATGTCACTTGTGTTGTTTTCTAAAGTTAATGTCAATTTTAAACTGATATCAGACACTTTTATCCAATCTGATCCCACCGTGCGTTGGACTGAGGTGCGTTTGATTCGTGCACCTCATAAATGACTAATGGATCTTTTTTATATTATATCAAGACAATATGAATGCATTTGCTAAGTTTTTCGTATGACACTTGTGTTGTTTTCTAAAGTTAATGTCAATTTCAAACTGATATTAGACACTTTTAGCCATACCGGTCACACTGTGCGTCGGATTGAGGTGAAGTCAATTTGTACACATCACAAATTAATCATGGATCATTTTCCTAAATTATAAAATTAATCCGAACACATTTTCTTGGTTTTACGTATGTCAGTATTTCAGAAGTGTCTCTCATTAATTTATTCTTTACTAGAAACTCAAATCATTTCTAAACGAATTTTTCATAATCTAAGGATATGAAACATAAGAAAGGGTGATCATAGATTCTAAATAAGTGTAAACAAGGTAGATATCAATGATCATATAAAGATAACATAAGTAGTAGGAATTCACCTTCATTGTCCTATTTGTTAACATTATTCCATAAGGTACGCTGCCAATTCGTTTCTAAACTATAGAGACCCGAAGCTTGACGTACATAGATATTACATTACTTTTGCGGAATACTTAATACATAACAAAAAAAGACACACAAGGACCGTAATAGTTTAGTGTCTTTGGAAACTTGGAACGTAATCTTCTAATCGTGGTGAAAGATCTTCAACATCTCCTATAAAGATCTTCCAATTTTTGTTTCCTTACCTAAAAACTTTCTTTTAATCCTGGGGGAAAATAAAACATAAAAAGGGTGAGCTCAAATGATCAGTAAGGGTAATCATGGATAAAATAAAACATACCATATACATTTGAACTTAAAAACATGAACATAATGTTTAAACATCAAAAGCTTGAGAAATGACATAAAACATGGAAGTACGTAAGGCATAGATCATAAAGAAACATTAAGAATGATAAAATATCATGGGAATAAAACATGTAATTGTGGCATCCATTAAGCACATGTAATGATTTCCATAGCAGCCAAGGCATTGCTGCCAAGACCATCTTAGTGGACAAAGTCCCTTTCTGAATCGAGTTCACTCCTCGTTCCAGTCCTGTATTACTGAACCGGTTTAACTTGCCGTTCCAGCCATGTATATCTCATGAGATATAAATCATTACCCAATGCATTGGAGGGAGATATAGGTCCCACCCATCTCATAATGATACCATTCTTATGTGTGCCACAAAATCATAAATCATACATCATAGCATAACCCATGTAATAGAATGATATTCTTAAACATCATGCCATCATAACATAATCCACATAAAAAAATGGATATCATTTCATAATAAGAAAAATGAAACCATGTAAATAATAGAGAAATGATACTTGAAACATACACATGTGAAATAATGTCATCTTAGATGAACATGGTTTTGATAAAACACTTGAAATGAATTCTTGAGGAAAATATCCTTTCTTCTTCAAAATCAATTTCTTTTCACAAAAAGTCATGCAATTTTGAAAGAAAGAGATGTTGTTGGAAATAGTCATGAAATCTGTTAGAGGAAGCTTCATGAAAATAAGTCTTTATAAAACTGTAAAAATCCGTTCGTGCCGTATAAGTTAAAAAAACATTCTTCTCGTACTTTTGTTGGAAAAGTCAAAAAGTACCTTGTAGGGTAAATAAAAGAAATATTCCATCCATACCATGGGGTGAAAGTCAAAATGGGTAAAAAGGACTTTAAACATACATGAATACACTTTTATAAAACATGGACATGGATGATAGCAATAACCCCAGTAAATACTTACGAATAAGCAATCTTGGATAAAAATGAGATTTGCAAAATTATCCCTTACCTTAGGTCCGATATGCTTCATACGTATCCAAACCTCCTGTATAATGATTTAAATAATTTCATTGACTTATTACATAATCATATTCATTGTTATTATATCATATATGGTTCACTTATGACTTTATATTACCCGTTCTTTTGTAAATTCATGTTAAAGTAGCATTTTGGGTAAAATCGTTTCATTTGTCGTTCGTGTTTTAACTTGTAATTATTCATATGATTACTTAGATCATTATTACTTACATACAGAATGTAAAACATGATTTATATATAATATATATTCAGAATATATATATAATGGATCGATAAATGGAAAGAAATACACCGTTCATGGAGACGGTAGGCCGTACGTACGCATGAACACTATTTTCATTTCCTTATTGAATTGAATGGAATTAAGTACATGACATAAATATATAAGTACATAAATATAGTAGAATTATTATTTCATATATTTCATGATTACTTATTATATATACTTTATAATCATTCTTTAATGGTTATCATGGAGAGTGAATCTCATCACGTCGTGGAGACGGTATTCCGTACGTACGCACGAGCGATGATATCATTACCATGATCGTGGAATTGTATTAAAGTGTATGTATAATATTACAGAATAAATATCACTTTAAAATGATCATATATATTCATTACTTTCACCATTATACCCATCCATGTAAGGTGGTGGTGGAAATTAGATTACACCACGGCGTGGAGACGGTATTCCGTACGTACGAACGCGTGGTGATTTCGTTTTCCGTAGGATGGATAGATGGTGAAATATGGTTTTTTCATACTTATAATAACATATAAGTATATGAGTGATACTGATGTTATTACCTAATAATGAAACAACTAAAAAAAGAAGAAGTGGAAGAAGAAATAAAGTTGAAAGAATCGGTAACAGACATTACCTCTTCTTTGAAGCGCCTCTTTGAGACCTCCTCTTAGGGTACTAAAATTGGTCTTTGGAAAAGAAAAGGACATCTAGGATGTTTCTAGGGAAGTGGAGAAGAGAATTTGGCAGGTTTTGGCCGAGCTTGAAGGCTCAAAGTGGTGTGAGGAAGAGAGGGAGGAGGTGCCCTTTTATAAGGGAGGAGAGGGGAACCTTTGGAAATATAAGAAATATTAGTTTATATTAAATCCCAACCCCACTTAAAAACTTTCAAAATGACTCATATCCGAATATTAGATGATATAGGGTTGTAATCTCGTCAACCAATAAAATTTAGACATGTTAGGAATTTATTTTAAACATTATCAACTTGATTTATCCTTATTTAATCAATTTTATTTTATTTGTGGTAATAACATTCTAAATTTTAAATTATAACAAATAATTACTTATTTGTTGTGAATTTTCTATAATTGGATACTTTATAACATTTTAGACCATATAAATATAAATTTATAATTTTTAAATATTTTTGTGATTTTTAAACAATTTTATAATATGTTATTTTTATAAAATAACAATAGTGTCAATTTTGACACTATTCATTTATTTGAATTTAAATAAAATATATACAGAATATATGTTCTAAATAAAATCTCTAATAGATTCATAAAAGGTCATATGTATCTAGAAAATTAGTGGATCAAATTAAATAGTTCATATAATATTTAGTTTAATATTTTTAAAAACTTTATTTGATATTTTAATTAATAAAATAATTTCAACATCACTATTGTGTCATAATTAATGATAATTATTTAATCCCTAAAAATTCTAAATAAATTTCTATGATGTAGAAAATTGTATTATATTTCTGGATACTATTCATTTTGTAAGTTTCATTAAGTTTATCACCAAATTAAAATTATTATACTTATAAGATTTAAGAAAGTGACATGTTGTCACATTCTTTGGTTTTAATAATAATTAAATTATTTTCATGGAAAAAAGTCCATTAAATGAATCTAATCTGACCCTTATGTGATATGGGTTGACTTTTAGTCATCCAATAGGATTTTTTCAGGTGTTAGGGTAATTTTATAATCTTATATTTACCCTTAATTACCCGATTTACCTTTAACTATGGTAAATAAAATTTACCATAGTTACTATTCATAATGCCCAAAAATAAAAAGTAGCCTATTAACATAATTTGGACCCACTTATTCTGAATATGGAATCCATTTTTCAAAATTCAAAACATATAATTTTCATTAATTAATTTAAAATAAATCCCGTTGTTAAGAAAACGGGTTTTAGAAGTTAAAACATTGCCAAAGATTGAAATGTTTTTACCTATGAATTCAATGTGAAATTAATGCTAATGAAATACATTATATTAAATGGTAAAAATATATTCGATTTATACTTTAAAACCATTCAATATTATAATTTATCCATATAAATTATCTCAATGAAAAAAGTTGTTTTTAATTAAAAATTAGCGTATTTTTACTATTCATCAAAATATGAAAGTTATCAGAAAAATATAAAAAATTTATCCAAAGTAAATTTTTATACCCTGATTCAAAAGAAGAATTTTATTTTGTCAAATTGAACTTATAAACATGTGAAAAACTAGTTTTAATGTGGGTGCGCCATCAAAAGGCGACAAAACTGTATTTTTTGAAAAACATTTCTTTTATCCAAAAAAACTGATTTTGCTTTTATACATCATTCTAGAAAATGTATAAGTTGAATTAAAATGTTATAAAATTCAAAATTCAGTTAGTACTATTCATAACAGCTAGTTTTAATAATATTTTAATAGCATATCATTGTTTAGTGAAACTCGGTATTGCGTACGACGCAAGCTATCGAGGAAGGCCGCGGTTGCGTGTAAAGCAGGCCAAGCCAGTGTTGTGTGTAGTGAAAGATTCATTTGATGATTTATATAACATAAAAACAAAATATTTCTCATAAAAGTCTCAGTTGTTACATTCTACCCCCCTTAAAATGAATTTCTCCCTCGAAATTCGTCACTTTGTAACAAACAAATGAGGATACCTCTCCCTCATCATATCCTCAAGCTCCCATGTAGCTTCTTCTAATTGGTGGTTCCTCCATAAAACTTTCACCAAGCGAGTGGTATTATTTCGTAGGACTTTTTCGCTACGATCAAGAATCTCTATCAACTGTTCTTCATAAGAAAGATCTTGCTCCAGTGGTACAACTTCTGAGCTGAGTACATGTGAAGGATCAGGTATGTACTTTCTCAGGAGAGATACATGGAACACATCGTGTACTTGAGAGAGATTCGGTGGAAGCACCAATCGGTAAGCTACCTTACCAAAAAGATCTAGTATATCGAAAGGACCGATATATCTAGGTATCAACTTCCCCTTCTTTCCAAATCTCATGACACTCTTCCAGGGAGATATTCGTAAGAACACTTTATCACCCACTTCAAACTCTAGGTCTTTTCTTCAGTTGTCGGCATAACTTTTCTGTCGACTCTGAGATGCTCTTATGTGTTGTTGAATAGATCTGACCTTTTTTGCCATTTCATCAACGAGATCAGGTCCTAATAGCTTTCTTTCTCCAACTTCATCCCAACAAGTTGGAGTCCTACATTTCTTTTAATAGAGAGCTTCATAAGGAGACATCTTAATACTGGAGTGAAAGCTATTATTATAAGAAAATTCCACCAAAGGTAGGTTTTGATCCCAACCACCTTTGAAATCCATAGAGAAAGCTCTCAACATATCTTCTAGAGTTTGAATTGTTCTCTCAGACTGACCGTCTGTCTGAGGATGATAAGCAGTGCTGAAACTCAACTCTGTATCCAGAGTATGCTGAAGACTTTGCCAGAACTTCGAGGTAAATCTCAGATCCCGATAAGATATAATAGAAAGTGGTACTCCATGAAATCTTACCACTTCCTTTACATATATCCTGGCAAGCTGATCCAGAGAGAAATCCTCTCTAATAGCAATGAAGTGTGCAGACTTTGTAAGATGATCAACTATGACCCAGATAGCATTATTGCCTTCGGAAGTTTTAGGAAGTCCTATAACAAAGTCCATAGTGATGTTTTCCCATTTCCATTCGGGTATAGGTAATGGTTGTAATATCCCCTTAGACTTCTATCTCTCATCTTTAACTTACTGACAAACCAAGCATCGAGAGACATATTCAGCAACATCTCTTTTCATTCCATCCCACCAGAAGTACTCTTTCAGGTCCCTATACATCTTCGTGCTTCCAGGATGAATAGAGAATGAAGAACTACGAGCCTCATCCAGCAGCTTCTTCTTTAATTCGGGGATGGGAGGAACACAAACCCGATTCCTGAACTTTATTATCCCATCACAATCAAGGTTGAATTCAGGAACATTTCTCACCTTCTTTTGTAACTCTACATCTTCTTTCTGTGCCTCTTTAATCTTCACATGTATAGATGGTTGAACATTCATTTGAGAAAGATACGATTTCCCCCCTTCCATTATAATTCCAAGATACATCCTTTGTAAATCCATAAATATTGGATCTTTTGTGATCCTCATCATGGATAAATTAGCATGGTCTTGTCGACTTAATGCATCTGCCACCTTGTTTGCTTTCCTAGGGTGGTAATGAATTGAGCATTCGTAATCCTTAATCAGCTCCAACCATCTTCTTTGACGCATATTCAGCTCCTTTTGTGTGAAAATATACTTTAAACTTTTATGATCAGTATAAATATCACACCTTTCACCATAAAGGTAATGCCTCCAAATCTTTAATGCAAATATTACCGCAACTAACTCTAAATCATGAGTTGGGTAATTTTGCTCATGGATTTTCAACTGTTGTGAGGCATAAGCTATCACCATATCATTTTGCATGAGAAAACATCCCAGTCCCTTCTTGGATGCATCACTGTAGATCAAAAACCTTTCTCCACTACAAGGAAGTGTGATTACAGGTGCACTGGATAACCTTCTTTTCAACTCCTTGAAATTCTCTTCACATTCATCCGTCCACACGAACTTAACTCCTTTTCGAGTCAACCTGGTGAGTGGATTATATAATATTGAAAAATATTTCACAAAACGTCGATAATATCCATCCAAACCACGAAAACTTCAGATATCAGTTACTGTTGTTGGTCTCGAACATCTTTCGATAACCTCTGTTTTTGCTGGATCCATAGATATCCCCTCTTTTGAGATTATGTGACCCAAAAATGCAACTTTTTGAAGCCAAAATTCACACTTGGTAAATTTGGCATAAAGCTTCTCCTTTCTCAGGGTCTTCAATATAATTTTCAAGTGATATTAATGTTCTTCCTTTCTCTTTTAATAGACAAGAATATCATCTATAAAGACTACCATAAATTGATCAAGGTAGTCTCTAAAGACTCTATTAATCAGATCCATGAAGATAGCAGGATAGTTAGTAAGACCAAATGACATCACTATAAATTCATAGTGTCCATACCTTGTACGGAAATCCGTCTTTGGTATATCCTCCCTTTTGACCCTTAATTGATGATACCCAGAACGAAGATCAATCTTGGAAAAGTATTGAGCTCCGCGTAGTTGGTCAAATAGGTCATCAATGCGTGGGACATGATATTTGTTCTTGATAGTGATCTTGTTAAGTTCTCGATAATCAATGCAGATTCTCATTGATCCATCTTTCTTCTTAACAAACAGAACAGGTGCTCCCCAAGGTGACGCACTAGGGCGTATGAATCCCTTATCAAGATTCTCTTGGAGTTGGTTCTTCAATTCCTGCAACTCAATTGGGGCCATTCTATAAGGTGTCTTTTAAATAGGCAAAGCACCTGGTACAGGTTCTATTGAAAACTCAACTTCATGATTTGGTGGAAGACCCGACAATTCCTCTGGAACGACATCATCAAACTCCCGTAGAATGGGAATATTCTTAATTGTGAGTTTCTCAACAACCATTTGAGATAAATAACCTTCATTAAGTGGAATCAAGACCCATAATATGGAAGAAATTTACACTGGAAGGTTATGTTCATCCTTGCATCGATAGACGATCATAGATTGATCTGGAATATGAAATGTGACTTCCCTTCTTTGGAAATTGATATGAGCTCTATATAAAGAAAGACAATCCATTCCAAGAATCACATCAAATTCCACTATAGGAAGGATCACAAGATTTTCAGGAAGCACTTTCCCACAAACTTCAATTGGGGAAGAATTATAAAATTTTGATGCGACTGTTGTTCCATTAGGTGTTGTCACAGCTAACTCGACATCTAATTGTTGAGGTAATTTGGTGATACCCTTAGAAAAATCTTCAGAAATAAAAGAGTGGGTGGATCCCGAATCAAATAAAACATTTTATAATTTAGAGTGGATGGTAAGTGCACCTTTCACCACATCGTTATCGCACTCCACGTCGCTGATAGAAATTTCATGTGACTTTGCTTTGTCTTTAGCCTTAAGATTTTGTTGATGTCGATCATCATCAACAACCCTTGGATTAGGGCATTTATTGGCGTAATGCCCCATCTCCTTGCACTTGAAACATTGAAGTGTAGTAGGTTCATTCTGTGTGTCCCTTACTTTGTTTGCATCATTAGACATCTTCTTCCCATCATTGCGGCATTCAAATGCCCGATGACCTTCCTTTCCACATTTGAAACATTTACTTTTCCATTTAAGACAACTCCCTCCATGTTTCACTACTAGAAATAAAGGATATACCAACGGTTCTAAACCGTTAGTATAGGCTGGAGAACCATTGGTATATTCTATACCAACGGTTGTCCAAACCGTAGGGAAGTAAGGCGTGGGGAAAGATATATACCAACGGTTTGCAGTAAACCATTGGTATAGCCCACTCTAGGTATGGATTTGCCAACGGTTCAACAAGAACCGTTGGTATAGGTTTACCCAATGGTTCTAAACCATTGGGAATACTATAATTCTAATCTTATACCAATGGTTCACAACCGTTGGTATAGTATTTTTCCCAACGGTTTTCATAAAACCGTTGGGAATTCAATGGTTTTGATCTTATACCAACGGTTTACAACCGTTGGTATAGATGTTTTCCCAACGGTTTCAATGAAACCGTGGGGATATGTTTAAGTATGGTTTTTACCAACGGTTTATTGAACCGTTGGTATAATTATTTCTCAAAGTATACCAACAGTTTACAACCGTTGGTATTCTGTATTTCCAGAATTGTTTCACAGCAGCCCCTCCAGTAGCCCCTCTAGTGCATACACCTGCATAAAAAACAGCACTAAAAATAGTGACAGACTTAAAACAACAAAAAAGAACACCACCTATTTGATTACACCAGCTATTTGATTAGAGTCATGGTGAATAATTCCACATTTGAATCTTCATATGACAAAAATCATCCAGTATAGTTGAATCAGAGTTTCAACAAATCAAATATTATTTACACCCATTTCAATCTTCACACGACAACCACTTTTAGAATATATGGTGAAAAGGTATTTTCATAGGAGTCTCATCACTTGTGACTCAATAAGTGCCACACCATGCCTCGAATTGAGGCTGGGCTGACCGGTACACATCACATATGATCCATGGATCATTGTCCTAAAGTTTCAACACAATCAAAATCCGTTTGATCAGTTTGGCATATGTACGTAAAATACTAATCCATTTTGAACAAATGAGAGGTAGTTTGGGTGGTCCCCGCCCCACGGTGACTCGTATTGAGGTGGGGTTGACTCATACACGTCACATATGACCCATGGATCGTTTTCCTAAAGTGTTAAAAGAATTAGAATGTATTTGGTCTGTTTACCGTATGTCAATTGTTGATATCACTTACCATTTAGTCCATTTTGAAGAAAAGAGAGACAGTTTGAGTGGTCCTGGCCACACCGTGGCTTGGATTGACGTAGGGTTGACTCGTACACATCAAATATGACCCATGGATTGTTTTCCTAAAGTTTCAACAGAATCCTAATGCGTTTGGTTGGTTTGGCGTATGTCAACTGTTGTTTTCACTTAAAATTATGTCCATTTTCAACAAAAGAGAGAAAGTTTTAGTGGTCCTAGCCACACCGTGGCTCGGATTGAGGCGGGGTTGACTCGTAAACATCACATATGACCCATGGATTGTTGTCCTAAAGTTTAAACAGAATCTGTAGGTGTTTGGTCGGTTTTCCATATGTCAGTTTTTGTTTTCACTTAAAATTAAGTACATTTTAAAAAAAGAGAGGCACTTTCAGTGGTTTCGGCCACACCGGGCCTCGGATTGAGGCGGTGTTGAATCATACACGTCACATATGAGGAATGAATAATTGTACTAAAGTTTCAACACAATCAGAATCCATTTGATCAGTTTGGCGTATGTACATAAAATATTGTCCATTTGGAACAAAAGAGAGGCAGTTTGGGTGGTCCCGGCCCCACGATGCCTCGTATTGAGGTAGGATTGACTCGTACACATCACATATGACCCATGGATCATTTTCCTAAAATTTAAATAGAATCCGAAGGTGTTTGGTCAGTTTCCCGTATGTCAGTTGTTGATTTCACTTACAATTTAGTCCATTTTGAACAAAAGAGAGACAATTTGAGTGGTCCCGGTCACACCGTAGCTCGGATTGAAGTAGAGTTGACTCGTACACATCACATTTGAACCATGGATCATTTTCGTAATGTTTAAACAGAATAACGAGTCGTTTGGTTGGTTTTGCGTATGTTAGTTGTTGTTTTCACTTAAAATTATGTCTATTTTAAACAAAAGAGAGATAGTTTGAGTGGTTCAGGCCACACCGCAGCTCGGATTGAGGAGATATTGACTCGTAAACATCACATATGACCCATGGATCCTTTTCCTAAAGTTTCAATAGAATCCGAAGGCGTTTGGTCTATTTCCCATATGTCAGTGGTTGATTTCACTTACAATTTAGTCCATTTTTAACAAAAGAGATACATTTTGAGTAGTCCTGGCCACACCGTGGCTCATTTTTTGGCGGGGTTGACTTTTACACATCATATATGATGCATGTATTGTTTTCCTAAAGTTTCGACATAATTCGTAGGCTTTTGGTCGGTTTCTCGTATGTTAGTTGTTGTTTTCACTTAAAATTAAATACATTTTAAAAAAAGAGAGGCACTTTGAGTGGTGTCGGCCACACTGGGCCTCATATTGAGGCGGGGTTGACTCATACACGTCACATATGAGCCAGGTATGATTTTCATAAAGTTTAAACACAATCAGAATCCGTTTGATTGGTTTGGCGTATGTACGTAAAATATTGTCCATTTTGAACAAAAGAGAGGCAGTTTGGGTGGTCCCAGACACACGACGCCTTGGATTAAGGCATAGTTGATTCATAAACCTGAAATATGACCCATGGATCATTTTCCTAACGTTTCAATAGAATCCGAATGCGTTTGGTCCATTTCCCGTATGTCAGTTGTTGATTTCACTTACAATTTAGTCCATTTTGAACAAAAGAGAGAGAGTTTGAGTGGTCTCGGCCACATCATGGCTCGTTTTGTGGCGGGGTTGACCTGTACACGTCACATATGACCCATGGATCGTTTTCCTAAAGTTTCAACAGAATCCGTAGGTGTTTGGTCAGTTTGGCGTATGTCAGTTGTTGTTTTCACTTAAAATTAAGTTCATTTTAAACAAAAGAGAGGCACTTTGAGTGGTGTCGGCCACAACAGGACTCAGATTGAGGCGGGGTTGACTCGTACATGTCACATATGACTCATGGATTGTTTTCCTAAAGTTTCAACATAATTTGTAGGCGTTTGGTCAGTTTCTCGTATGTCAATTGTTGTTTTCACTTAAAATTAAATACATTTTAAAAAAAGAGAGGCACTTTGAGTGGTGTCGGCCACACCGGGCCTCAGATTGAGGCGGGGTTGACTCGTACACGTCACATATGATCCAGGTATAATTTTCATAAAGTTTAAACACAATTAGAATCTGTTTGATCGGTTTGGCGTATGTACGTAAAATATTGTCCATTTTGAACAAAAGAGAAGCAGTTTGGGTGGTCCCGGCCACACGGTGCCTCAGATTAAGGCAAAGTTGATTCATACACATCACATATGAAACATGGATCATTGTCCTAACGTTTCAATATAATCTGAAGGCGTTTGGTCCATTTCCCGTATGTTAGTTGTTGATTTCACTTACAATTTAGTACATTTTTAACTAAAGAGATACAGTTCGAGTAGTCCCGGCCACACCGTGGCTCAGTTTTTGGTGGGGTTGACTCATACACGTCACATATGACTCATGGATAGTTCTCCCTAAGCATGAAGAGTCCATCCATGAGTCCATAACTTGTAACCCATGTCTTATCCTAACAATTAACAAGTAAACCAAATCAAACAAGGCATAATTCACATAACATGGAGAATGTACAACAAGGATTTGTATTCAAATTAAAGAATATAATCACATGCATTTGATGAGAATGAATTGATAAGCTTACCAATAAATTCATATATTTCAAGACATAAAAAAATAGAATAATCCTAAATAACATTGCATGATCATAGAAATAAAAAAGGCATGTGAAATCAACATGCCTACAATTACATATCATCCATGAGGTATAACATTTAATCAACTTGTAATAGAATTATACATAAGGCATATGAGTCTCATTAACTTGCATACATAGTGGTACAAAGGGAAAATGTTATTCAAGTCCGGGGGGCTGTCCGGGGTCCAAGGAGGAGGGTGGGGGGCTATCCGGGGAGCTATCCGGTGTCCAGGGAGGGTGGGGGGATGTCCGAGGGGCTGTCCAGGGACCAAGGAGGAGGGTGGGGGGCTGTCCGGGGGGTTATTCAGGGTCCAGGGAGGAGGGTGGGGGGCTATCTGGGGGGGTGTCCAGGGACCAAGGAGGATGGGGGGGGGGGGGCTGTCCGGGGGCAAGGAGGAGGGGGTTGTTCGGGGGGTCATCCGGGGACCAAGGAGGAGGGGGGGCTGTTCGGGGACCAAGGAGGAGGGTGGGGGGTTAACCGGGGGCTGTTCGGGGGCAGTCCAGGGGGCTATTTGGGGGGTGCCCGGGGGGCGGTCCGGGGTCCAGGGAGGAGGGTGGGGTGGATGTATAGGGGCTGTCCGGGGGACTTTTCGAGGACCGATGAGGAGCGTGGGGGGATGTCCGAGGGGGGGGGGGCTGTCTGGGGTCCAAGGATGAGGGTGGGGGCTATCTAGGGGGTGTCCATGGGGCTGTCCGGGGACCATGGAGGAGGGTGGAGGGGTTATACAATGTCCTGGGTGGAGGGTGGAGGAGGGACTATACAAGGTCTTGGGTGGAGGCTGGAGGGGGTTGTCCAGGGTCCAGGAGGGGGTGGCTATCCAGGTTTCAAGAAAGAGGGGGTGGTCTGTCCAAGTTCCAGGAGGGGGGGTGTCTAGGGTCCAAGAGGGGGGGTGTCCATGGTCCAGGAGGAGGGGGGATTTTTTAAAGAGAGGAAATCCCCATTTAATTCTTTGAAAATTATCTAAACCCAATCCAAACAACATCACAATTCCAATCCATCACCCAACCAACATCCAATTCATCCTCAATATCAGTAACCTTCCCATTATTCCTTAAACAAAAACTATAAATACAAAACACATATCCATTTTTTGAACTAAACTAATGTCCATAGATACTACCATATCACCCCACTAAAAAAATGGAAAACCACCTACGCCACTGCCCCAACCGTCCACAATCACTTCACATGGAGCATACTTATATCCATTACATACCTCGAGACAATATGACTAAACAAACTCTTTATCATCTTTGAGTGGGGATACATCTCACCAGCACCTCCATTGGTTCATATGGTTCACTAAATATAGGAAAGGATTGGCTATGTAGACTTCAAATAATGTTCATCCATACAATCATGAAACATAAGTATTGAAGAAAGACAAAAAACAAATCAAAGTGCACTTGTTGGGTATTCCATGCCATAAACATCACAAAAAGGATTATACCAAATTAAAAAAGAAAACGAAAATTATAGATGCCAAACATTTAAACAAAGGTAGTACTTATAGATTTATAGTGCAGAACTACAAAATTCTTTGATTTAAGATGGATCTATCAAGTGGAACGAGTTTCTCAATCTGGGTATAGAGAGATCGCTCACATTTAGGTCAAATAAAAAATAGAAAATAGAAAAGATAGATGAAGAAAATTAGAATTGAGGTAGGACTTACAAATTTGATTTCTTGAACAGAAAATTTGTTTGATTGAATAGGATGGATGGAGTTTCCAATACCCGTAAGGAGAGAGCGTCGAGAGAGAATCAATTTTAGGGCTGCAGTCGCATGAAGAGAGAATTTGGGGCTCACTGTATTTGGAGAGAATTTTTCCCAACGGTTTTTAAAAACCGTTGGGATATGAAGCTTTCCCAACAGTTTTACTAAACCGTTGGGAAAATGTGGTTGAATGTCAAGATTTCCCAACAGTTTTGTTGAACCGTTGGGAAAAGTCTTAGATATGACAATGGTTTAATGTAAACTGTTGGTAAAAGATGGTTGAAATCAAGCTTTCCCAACAGTTTACATAAACCGTTGGTAAACATTGTCCAATAGTGAGATATCCCAACGGTTTAATGAAACTATTGGAGAAGAGGTCTATAATCCACATATGCCAACAGTTTTCTAAAACCGTTGGCACCAAACTGTTGGTATAGCTCTCCATTCTAGTAGTGTTTCTTTCCACACTTTGAGCATAAGGGAAAGCTCATCTTCTTTTCAGTGTGCTCTTTAGATTTTCCTTTGAATTCCATTTTCCTCTTTTTATCAAACCCATATGACTGATGGGTTACTCCAATCTCCATCTCGACTTTGAGAGCACATTGAACGATTTCCTCATAGCTATTGAAGTCCCTTATGGCTAACGCCCTTCGAAGACTTTCTTTTAATCCACTAAAGAATCGATCGATCTTACTCTCAGGTTGGATAATAATACCAGAAGCATACCTTGCAAGTCTTGTAAAATTTTCTTCATAGGTACCAATAGATTCATCATCCTTTTTCTTCAGTTCAAGAAACTCTTTCTCCATTTTTTTTCGGAGAATATGAGGGAAGTACTTATTGAAAAATAAGTTCTTGAACTCGTCCCATTCCATGGACTCAATTTCATCCCTTTGCCTCATATTCTTAATAAGATTCCACCATTGATCAGCATCTCCTTCCAAACGATACACTGCTAGGATGACTTTATCAGGTTCAGAACATTGAATAACTGAAAATATCTTTTCAGTAGTACTAATCTATTGTTCAGCAACTAATGGATCAGTAGACCCGCTGAAAGAAGGTGGACGCTACCTCATGAAGGATCCAACAGAATTTTTCTCCTTCCTTTGCTCGTTTGGAAGTCCTGCATGATTCATAGCTTGAGAAAGTTGTGTGAGCATGGCTACAAGATTTTTCATTCCAGCTCCCATAATGTTTGGTTGCTCAGGGGGACAATCATTGCATTGCCCATCGCATTCCTCATTAACACGGTTCCTTCGGGTTCTATCCATTGACTAAAACCAAGAAGAATAGTGTGAGCAACACTAATTATAATAGGAAAACCACATAATCAAGAATAAAATTTCACACTTAAGGTCTTATCCTAGGTTATTCATGGTCATTTCTAAAACACTAAGATTGCGTTCTATTCTTAGACTTTTCCTTAGGGTTCTTACTAAGGCTTTCACATCCTAGTTTCCAAAGGTTGACTATACCTTTCCTCTGATAGAAATTGTAGAGACCCGAAGCTTGATGTACATATATATTACATTACTTTTGGGGAATACTTAATACATAACAAAAACAGACACACAAGGACCGTAATATTTTAGTGTCTTTGGAAACTTGGAACGTAATCTTCTAATCGTGGTGAAAGATCTTCAACATATCCCATAAAGATCTTTCACTTTTTGTTTCCTTACCTAAAACCTTTCTTTTAATCATGGGGGAAAATAAAACATAAAAAGGGTGAGCTCAAATGCTCAGTAAGGGTAATAATGGATAAAATAAAACATACCATATACATTTTAACTTAAAAACATGAACATAATGTTTAAACATCAAATTCTTGAGAAATGACATAAAACATGGTAGTACGTAAGGTATAGATCATAAAGAAACATTAAGAATGATAAAATAGCATGGGAATAAAACATGTAATTGTGGAATCCATTAATCACATGTAATGATTTCCATATTAGCCAAGGCATTGCTGCCAAGACCATCTTAGTGGACAAAGTCCCTTTCTGAATCGAGTTCACTCCTCATTCCAGTCCTGTATTACTGAACCGGTTTAACTTGCCATTCCAACCATGTCTATCTCATGAGATATAAATCATTACCCAATGCATTGGAGAGAGATATAGGTCCCACCCATCTCATCATGATACCATTCTTATGTGTGCCATAAAATCATAAATCATACATCATAGCATAACCCATGTAATAGAATGATATTCTTAAACATCATTCCATCATAATATAATCCATATAAAAAAATGGATATCATTTCATAATAAGAAAAATGAAACCATGTAAATCATAGAGACATGATACTTGAAACATACACATGTGAAATAATGTCATCTTAGATGAAAATGGTTTTGATAAAATACTTGAAATGAATTCTTGAGGAAAATATCCTTTCTTCTTCAAAATCAATTTCTTTTCAAAAAAAGTCATGCAATTTTGAAAGAAAGAGATTTTGTTGGGAATAGTCATGAAATATTTTGGAGGAAGGTTCATGAAAATAAGTCTTTATAAAACTGTAAAAATCCGTTCGTGCCGTATAAGTTAAAAAAACATTCTTCTCGTACTTTTGTCGGAAAAGTCAAAAAGTACCTTGTAGGGTAAATAAAAGAAAGATTCCTTCCATACCATGGGGTAAAATTCAAAATGGGTAAAAATGACTTTAAAAATACATGAATACACTTTTATAAAACATGAACATTGATGATAGCAATAACCCCAGTAAATACTTACGAATAAGCAATCTCGAATAAAAATGAGATTTGCAAAATTATCCCTTACCTTAGGTCTGATATGCTTCGTACGTATCCAAAACTCCTGTATAATTATTTAAATAATGTCATTGACTTATTAAAGAATCATATTCATTTTTATTATATCATATATGGTTCACTTATGACTTTATATTACCCGTTCTTTTGTAAATTCATGTTAAAGTAGCGTTTTGGGTAAAATCGTTTCATTTGTCGTTCGTGTTTTAGCTTGTAATTATTCATATGATTACTTAGATCATTATTACTTACATAGAGAATGTAAAACATAATTTATATATAATATATATTCAGAATATATATATAATGGATCGATAAATGGAAAGAAATACACCGTTCATGGAGACGGTAGGCCGTACGTACGCATGAACGCTGTTTTTGTTTCCTTATTGAATTGAATGGAATTAAGTACATGACATAAATATATATATACATAAATCCAGTAGAATTATTATGTCATATATTTCATGATTACTTATTATATATACTTTATAATCATTCTTGAATGGTTATCATGGAGAGTGAATCTCATCGTGTCGTGGAGACGGTATTCCGTATGTACGCACGAGCGATGATATCATTACCATGATCATGGAATTGTATTAAAGTGTATGTATAATATTAAAGAATAAATATCACTTTACAATAATCATATATATTCATTACTTTCACCATTATACCCATCCATGTATGGTGGTGGTGGAAATTAGATTACACCATGGCGTGGAGACGGTATTCCGTACGTACGCACGCGCGGTGATTTCGTTTTCCGTAGGATGGATAGATGGTGAAATATGGTTGTTTCATACTTATAATAACATATAAGTATATGAGTGATACTGATGTTATTATCTCATAATTAAACAACTAAAAAAATAAGAAGTGGAAGAAGAAATAAAGTTGAAAGAATCGGTAACAGACATTACCTCTTCTTTGAAGCGCCTCTTTGAGACCTCCTCTTAGGGTACTAAAATTGGTCTTTGGAGAAGACCAGGACCTCTAGGATGTTTCTTGGGAAGTGGAGAAGAGAATTTGGCAGGGTTTGTCTGAGCTTGAAGGCTCAAAGTGGTGTGAGGAAGAGAGGGACGAGGAGCCCTTTTATAAGGGAGGAGAGGGTCACCTTTGGAAATATAAGAAATATTAGTTTATATTAAATCCCAAACCCAGTTAAAAACTTCCAAAATGACTCATATCAGAATATTAGATGATATAGGGTTGTAATATCATCAAAAAATAAAATTTAGACATGTTAGGAATTTATTTTAAACATTATCAACTTGATTTATCCTTATTTAATCAATTTAATTTTATTTGTGGTAATAACATTCTAAATTTTAAATTATAACAAATAATTACTTATTTGTTGTGAATTGTACATAATTGGATACTTTATAACATTTTAGACCATAAAAATTTAAATTTGTAATTTTTAAATATTTTTGTGATTTTTAAACAATTTTATAATATGTTATTTTTATAAAATTACAATAGTGTCAATTTTGACACTATTCATTTATTTGAATTTAAATAAAATATATATAGAAGATATGTTCTAACTAAAAGATTTAATAGATTTATAAAATGTCATATGTATCTATAAAATTAGTGGATCACATTAAATAGTGCATATAATATTTATTTTAATATTTTTAAAACAATTTATTTTATATTTTAATTAATACAATTATTTCAACATCACTATTGTGTCATAATTAATGATAATTATTTAATCCCTAAAAATTAGAAATAAATTCCTATGATGTAGATAATTGTATTAGATTTATGGAGACTATTAATTTTCGAAGTTTCATTAAGTTTATCACCAAATTAAAATTATTATACTTATAAGATTTAAGAAAGTGACATGTTGTCACATTCTTTGGTTTTAATAATAATTAAATTATTTTCATGGAAAAAATTCCATTAAATGAATATAATCCGACCCTTAGGTGATATGGGTCAACTTTTAGTCATCCAATAGTATTTTTCAGGTGTTAGGGTAATTTTATAATCTTATATTTACCCTTAATTACCCGATTTACCTTTAACTATGGTAAATAAAATTTACCGTAGTTACTATTCATAATGCCCAAAAATAAAAAGTATCCTATTAACATAATTTGGACCCACTGATTCTGAATATGGAATCCATTTTTCAAAATTCAAAACATATAAGTTGGAGTAATTAATTTAAAATAAATCCCGTTGTTAAGAAAATGAGTTTTAGAAGTTAAAACATTGCCAAAGATTGAAATGTTTTTACATATGAATTCAATGTGAAATTAATGCTAATGACATACATTATATTAAATGGTAAAAATATATTCTATTTATACTTTAAAACCATTAAATATTATAATTTATCCATATAAATTAGCTCAATAAAAAAAGTTGTTTTTAATTAAAAATTAGCGTATTTTTACTATTCATCAAAATATGAAAGTTATCAGAAAAATATCAAAAATTTATCCAAAGTAAATTTTTATACCCTGATTCAAAAGAAGAATTTTATTTTGTTAAATTGAACTTATAAACATGTCAAAAACTATTTTTAATGTGGGTGCGCCATCAAAAGGCGGCAAAACTGTATTTTTTGAAAAATATTTCTTTTATCCAAAAAAACTGATTTTTCTTTTATACCTCATTCTAGAAAATGTATAAGTTGAATTAAAATGTTATAAAATTCAAAATTCAGTTAGTACTATTCATAACAGCTAGTTTTAATAATATTTTAATAGCATATCATTGTTTAGTGAAACTCGGTATTGCGTACGACGCAAGCTATCGAGGAAGGCCGCGGTTGCGTGTAAAGCAGGCCAAGCTAGTGTTGTGTGTAGTGAAAGATTCTTTTGATGATTTATATAACATAAAAACAAAATATTTCTCATAAAAGTCTCAGTTGTTACATTCTACCCCCCTTAAAATGAATTTCTCCCTCGAAATTCGTCACTTTGTAACAAACAAATGAGGATACCTCTCCCTCATCATATCCTCAAGCTCCCATGTAGCTTCTTCTAATTGGTGGTTCCTACATAAAACTTTCACCAAGCGAGTGGTCTTATTTCGTAGGACTTTTTCACTACGATCAAGAATCTCTATCGGCTGTTCTTCATAAGAAAGATCTTTCTCCAGTGGTATAACATCTGAGCTGAGTACATGTGAAGGATCAGGTATGTACTTTCTCAGGAGAGATACATGGAACACATCGTGTACTTGAGAGAGATTCGGTGGAAGTGACAATCGGTAATCTACCTTCCCAACACGATCCAGTATTTCGAAAGGACCGATATATCTAGGGCTCAACTTCCCCTTCTTTCCAAATCTCATGACCCTCTTCCAGGGAGATATTCGTAAGAACACTTTATCACCCACTTCAAACTCTAGGTCTTTACTTCGGTTGTCGGCATAACTTTTCTGTCGACTCTGAGCTGCTGTTATGTGTTGTTGAATAGATCTGACCTTTTCTTCCATTTCATCAACGAGATCTGGTCCTAATAGCTTTCTTTCCCCAACTTCATCCCAGCAATTTGGAGTCCTGTATTTCTTTCCATATAGAGCTTCATAAGGAGCCATCTGAATACTGGAGTGAAAGCTATTATTATAAGAAAATTGCAACAAAGGTAGGTGTTGATCCCAACCACCTTTGAAATACATAGAGCAAGCTCTCAACATATCTTCTAGAGTTTGAATTGTTCTCTCAGATTGACCGTCTGTCTGAGGATGATAAACAGTGCTGAAACTCAACTCTGTATCCAGAGTATGCTGAAGACTTTTCCAGAACTTCAAGGTAAATCTTGGATCCCGATCAGATATAATAGAAAGTGGTACTCCATGCAATCTTACCACTTCCTTTACATATATCCTAGCAAGCTGATCCAGAAAGAAATCCTCTCTAATAGCAATGAAGTGTGCATACTTTGTAAGATGATCAACTATGACCCAGATAACATTATTGCCTTTGGATGTTTTAGGAAGTCCTGTGACAAAGTCCATAGTGATGTTTTCCCATTTCCATTCGGGTATGGGTAATGGTTGTAACATCCCCTTAGACTTATGTCTCTCAGCTTTAACTTGCTGACAAACCAAGCATCGAGAGACATATTCAGCAACATCTCTTTTCATGCCATCCCACCAGAAGTACTCTTTCAGGTCCCTATACATCTTCGTGCTTCCAGGATGAATAGATAATGAAGAACTATGAGCCTCATCCAGCAGCTCCTTCTTTAATTCGGGGATGGGAGGAACACAAACCCGATTCCTAAACTTTATTATCCCATCACAATCAAGGTTGAATTCAGGAACATTTCTCACCTTCTTTTGTAACTCTACATCTTCTTTCTGTTCCTCTTTAATCTTCACATGTATAGATGGTTGAACATTAATTTGAGAAAGATACGATTTCCCCCCTTCCATTATAATTCCAAGATCCATCCTTTGTGAATCCATAAATATTGGATCTTTTGTGATCCTCATCATGGATAAACTGGAATGGTCTTGTCGACTTAATGCATCTGCCACCTTGTTTTCTTTCCCAGGGTGGTAATGAATTGAGCAGTCATAATTCTTAATCTGCTCCAACCATCTTTTTTGACGCATATTCATCTCCTTTTGTGTGAAAATATACTTTAAACTTTTATGATCAGTATAAATATCACACCTTTCACCATAAAGGTAATTCCTCCAAATCTTTAATGTAAATATTACCGCAGCTAAATCCAAATCATGATTTGGGTAATTTTGCTCATGGATTTTCAATTTTTGTGAGGCATAAGCTATCACTGTAACGACCCGAAGCTTAACGTACATGGACATTACATTACATTTGCGGAATACTTAGTACATAACAAAAACACACACACAAGGATCGTAATATTTTAGTGTCTTTGGAAACTCGGAATATAATCTTCTAATCGTGGTGAAAGATCTTCAACATATCCCATAAACATCTTCCTTTTTTTTACCTAAACCCTTTCTTTATATCCTGGGGAAAAGAAAACATAAAAGGGTGAGCTAAAATGCTCAGAAAGGGTAAACAAAAGAAATATCAATCACATCGTATACACAAGCACATAACTTTTGGAAATCTTAACCTGTAAAAGAGATCATAATTTCATAACATGGGATAAATCATGGCAGTGAAATGTAATCACAATAATCATAATTTAAAACATGAAACTTTGTGGCATTCACACATAATCATAGAGAATCATTTCTTGTTAGTCTAGAATCATTGCGAAGACTATCTTAGTGGACAAAGTCCCTTTCTGAATCGAGTAACCCTCGTTTCAGTCCTGTTTCACTGAACTTGTATAACCTACCGTTCCAGCCCTGTCTATCTCATGAGATATAAAATATTTACCCAATGCATTGAAGGGAGATATAGGTCCCACCCATCTCATAATGATACCATTATTATGTGTGCCACAAAATCATAAATCATACATCATTTCATAACCCATGTAATAAAAATGGGAATCTTAAACATCATGACATCATAAAAAAATCATATAAGATAAAGGAATTCATAAAAATATTTCCATCACAACATAATCAAATCCATGTAATAATAGGGATAGAAACATAACCCTTTATTATCTTAGATGGAAAATAATTTTGATAAAACACTTGAACTTCATTCTTGAGGAAAATATCCTTTCTACTTCAAAAACATTTTCCTTTCTTAACATGTATTACAATTTTAAACTAAAATAAGTTGATTAAAAATAAACTTTAAAAATTGTAAAGGAAGATTCTTGGAAATAATTTTTTAAAAATCCATTCATTCTGTATAAGTTAAAAAAAACATTCTTCTCGTACTTTTGTCGGAAAAGTCAAAAAAGTACCTCGTACGAAAAACGACAAAAGATTCCTTTCATATCCTATACTAAAAACTCACCGAAGGGTAAAATTGGATTTAAACAATTATAGGTGGATGGAAATAATATTATATATTGTGTAAAAATGGATGTGGATGATAAAACACACCCCAGTAAATTTCAAAGTATAAACAATCTCAAATAAAAATGAGATTGTGATATTTCCCTTACCTTCCGATTTGCTTTGTACGTGTCCGAAGCTCCTGTATAATGGTTTAAATAATGTCATTGACTTATTACAGAATCATATTCATTGTAATGATATCATATATGGTTCACTTATGACATTATATTACCCGTTCTTTTGTAAATTCCATGTTAAAGAAGCGTTTTGGGTAAAATCGTTTCATTTATCGTAGGTGTTTTGACTTGTTGTTCTTGACATTATTATTACTTATATCATGATTTAATTACTTCCAGAATATAAAATATGATTTATATATCATATATATTCAGTATATATATATATATATATATAATAGATAGATAAATGAAATGAAAAACACCGTTCATGGAGACGGTAGTCCGTACGTACGCATGAACGCTGTTTTCCTTTCCTTATTGTCTTGAATGGAAGTAAGTAGATGACATACATATATATATATATATACATAAATCCAGTAGCTTTATAATGTCATATATTTCATTATTATTTCTTATATATACTTTATAATCATTCTTAAATGGTTAACATGGAGAATGAATCTCATCGCGTCGTGGAGACGGTAGTCCGTACGTACGCACGAGCGATGATATCATTTCCATAAATATTGAATTGAATTGGAGTGGATTATACAATATATCAGAATCAATATAATGTTGTAATAACTATGTATAGTTATTCTTTACACCATTATACCCATCCATGTAAGGTGGTGGTGGAAAATAGATTACACCACGGCGTGGAGACGGTATTCCGTACGTACGCACGCGCGGTGATTTCTTTTTCCGTAGGATGGATAGATGGTGAAATAGGGTTGTTTCATACTTATAATAAAATATCAGTATATTAGTGATACTGATGTTATTACTTCATAATGAAACAACCTAAGAAGAAGAAGTGGAAGAAGAAATAAAGATGAAAGAATTGGTAACAGTAATTACCTCTTCTTTGAAGCGCCTTTTGGAGACCTCCTCTTAGGGAACTAAAATTGGTCTTTTAGGAATACCAGAACCTCTAGGATGTTTCTAGGGAAGTGGAGAAGAGATTTTGGCAGGGGTTGGCCGAGCTTGAGTGCTCAAATTGGTGTGAGGAGGAGGGGGAGGAGGTGTCCTTTTATAAGGGAGGAGAGGGGCACCTTAGGAATACCTCAAAATATTATTTTATATTAATGTCAAAATCGGTTTATAATGGTTCCAAAGGGTCTTATTTCGAAGCTAAAGTGGGTATGGGTCGAAATACTGTCAACCAATAGGATTTAGACAAGTTTAGGGTATTATTTTAACCTTATCAATTAGATTTAACTCTAAGTTAAATAATTTAACTTTTACCGTGTCTTTTTGTTTTCTTTCACTATATGGTTAATACACTTACTATAACATGCCAAAGAACCCCAAATTGTTTATTATTAATATATATATCCTTATATAAGTCATTTTTCCAAACCTTAGATTTTTAGGAATAAAATAACAATTAATAATATAATATTTGATTTAAAAACTATTTTGTGTCAATTTTGACACTATTTGATATATGATTTTTGTGAAAGTCATAACAGAATTATATGTTCGAAACAAGTTGATTAAATCAACACTAATATATCATAGTAACCTATAAAATTATTGTAAGTCATAAAAAGTCTCAAATTACATTTATTTGGGCATTTATAACATCAATTCTGTCAATATTTCATTAATAAGACAATTACTGCATCATCTTTCTGTCATAATAAATGATAATTATTTAATCCCTAAAAATTCTAAATAAATTCATATGATGTAGTTAATTGTATTAGATTTCTGGAGACTATTCATGTTCGAAGTTTCATTAAGTTTATCACTAGATTAAAATTATTATACTTATAAGATTTAAGAAAGTGACATGTTGTCACATTCTTTGGTTTTAATAATAATTAAATTATTTTCATTGGAAAAATTTAATTAAATTAATCTAATCCGACCCTTAGGTGATATGGGTCGTTTTTTAGTCATCCAATAGAATTTTGACATTTGTTAGGGTAATTTTAGAATATTATATTTACCCTTAATTACCCGATTTACCTTTAACTATGGTAAATAAAATTTACCGTAGTTACTATTCGTAATTCCCAAAAATAAAAAGTATCCTATTAACATAATTTGGACCCACTGATTCCAAATATGGAATTCATTTTTTAAAATTCAAAACACAGAAGTTGCAGAAATTAAATTAAAATTAATCCCGTTGTCGAATAAAAACGGGTTTTGTTTAAAACATTGCAAAAGATTGAATTGATTTAACTTACGAATTCAAGGTAAAATCAATGCTAATGACATACATTATATTAAATGGTAAAAATATATTCTATTTATACTTTAAAACCATTCAATATTATAATTTAACCACATAAGATATTACGGTGAAAAAAGTTGTTTTTAATTAAAATATAGCGTGTTTTTACTATTCATTAAAATGTGAAAGTTACCAGAATAATATGAAAATTTTATCCAAAGTAAATTTTTATTTCTTGATTCCAAAGAAGAATTTTATTTTTTTCAAATTGAACTTATAAACATGTAAAAAACTAGATTTAAAGTGGGTGCGCCATCCAAAGGCGGCAAAACTGCATTTTTTGAAAAATACTTATTTTACCCGAAAAATTTATTTTGTTCTTATACCATGTTCTAGAAATGTGTAAGATGAATAATAATGTTATAAAATTCATAATTTAGTTAATACTATTCATAATGGCTAGTTCATGACAATATTATAATAATATAACATTGTTTATTAAAACCCGGTATTGCGTACAACACACGCTATCGAGGAAGGTCGCGATTGCGTGTAATGCAATCCAAGTCAGGGTTGCGTGTTGTGAAAGAATCCTTCGTTGTTTAGTATAACAGAATCCAACCATATTTCATTTATACACTTAATATATATATATATATATATATACTCAATGTTGTGTAGAATAACTATTATCAAAATTGTGTGTAACACGGTCCAAGAATAGTGTTGCGTATACTGCAAGCTAATACGGTGTTGCGTATAGAGAAAGGTAATATTGGTGTAGAATACAACAAAAGACATTAATGAAATTAAAATAATATTTTCCATAAAATCTCGGGGTGTTACATTCTACCCCCCTTAAAATGAATTTCTCCCTCGAAATTCATCGGGGTTATAAATGGTTTACTATTTGAAAGTTTCTTTGATAGAAACCCACATCGTAAAAAGGAATACCAAAACTTATCTTTAAAAACAAAAGTATGAAACGTAACGGTTACCCAAATAAACTAATCACTGGGTTTCCACATAGGTGAAAATATGGATATGGAAGAGAAATATAACCATCATGTTCTGATGGAGAGTGGTAGAGAACATGGCTATGGAAAAGTTAGCAATCACAAAGCCATAAATTTGTGATGATCTAGGGTACCATCTGATTCATCGGATATAAGGGCACTAGGACAACATTTTTGGTTTTCAAGATCATTTCCCTAAAGTTGAAAATTTGAATTAGAATAAATACTTACTTTATTTTGGTACAATCTCACTGTTGTTCGTGCCTTGAACAATTTCCACTTCATCTCTTAAATAAATGAAGTTGAATTTGTTATTCGTGAAGTGTTAGCAGATCATGTGATAGAATGACGGGTCATTCCATCTGTCTCAAACAAAAGGTAAGCAAAAGTTATTAAATATACATAAGTCATTCTATAGTGAGATTAATCATATATGGTTCCTAAAATGGACTTATACTTCATATATCATACTGCTTAATATAATAGAACTAGCTTCTACTAAACAGGGACTTCCTGTAGGTCAGTGGTAGGCGATAAAGGCCAGTCACACTTCGGTTGTGGGTTCGATTCCCACATCCTTGTCCGACGCGATAGGCTGTCGCCCGTCCTGCAGGTTGTCCTTTTTCTAAAACTATATTACTATAACATCTCATAAATAATATCGAAAAAACTTCTATCCTTAAACAATACTAACTTATGTCCAACATAATCCATTCCAATCTTTAGGCTTATCCATAATACTGCAGTCCACTCTCATAACATAGTGAAAACGATTACCAGAGATTTAACACCATCGTCGATCCCCATATATCATAAGATATGTTTTGTTGGTCACATTCCAAACATTCAAAGGCCTTAATCTTGTACTCTCTTGAATACCCATTGAACTTTATTGAAAACATGAATTCTATTAAAAGTTAACTCTTTCCACATACCAAAATCCTCAAAATTCTATATACTCAAACCATGATATCACTTAGTCCTTATATCAATCATCAGCTCATGAATACTATCAAACATTTAATTTTCTCCTTATCCCTTCATTATGCGCATATCATCTACATTCCAAAAATATCTGAATAACCTTTCATGGATACTAGTAACATTAATCAGAAAACAGTGTAACAATCCTTACATGTCTCCTTATTCTACAGTACCATGAGATTACTTATACAACATTACACATGATAAACATGTAATCATTCCACTACTTTCTTAAACCATTGACCGAGCTTCAACAATTCTTTCATCTCACATATCATTTGTAGTCTCTTCATCATCATCCACATAAATACTTCCCATACGACCATACTGATTATCTTCATGAGACTTTCCTTTAGGGCATTGGTTTGCATAATGCCCGCACATTCCGCATTTAAAACATTTAACCATTGTTGATGTCGTAGAAATACCATTATCCTCATCCATGTTGTTAACTGAACCTTTTCCTTTGCATTTACTTGCTTTGTATCCTTCTTTTCCACACCCAAAGAATCTTCCAGTTCCTTTGAAACATTCTCCTTGATGCCTCTTCCCACATGATTTACATAGGGGAAATTGAACTTTCTTTCCTCTATGATCATCATGAAACTCCATCTTTCTCTTATTAGCCGAGTCAGGAAACACACCAAATTTTACTTTATTGATCATATTATGAGATTTCTGATTCGGCATAACAATGATGTTTGGACTTCCAAATCCCATTTCATTATGAAGAATATCATTCCATTGTCCATCATATCCTCCATTATCGTGAATCATCTTGTTTCCAGCCATTTTCTAAAACCCAAAAAAAAAATAGTGTGAGAGGCAAAAATCATGCTAGGGAAAACAACATAATAAAGGGGGAGTACCTTCAATATCTAACATCTTAGGTTTAATTCTATGATCGATAGCGTAGTTCTATTACTATAAACTATACGTATACTTAACCTTGGGGACATCCCTAGACATACCGTAGAAATATCTCTAGGGATCTCACTAACGTTTTCGCATCCTAGTTTCCAAAGGTTGACTAAACCTTTCCTATGATACCAACTGTAGAGACCCGAAGCTTAACGTACATGGACATTACATTACATTTGCGGAATACTTAGTACATAACAAAAACACACACACAAGGATCGTAATAGTTTAGTGTCTTTGGAAACTCGGAATATAATCTTCTAATCGTGGTGAAAGATCTTCAACATATCCCATAAAGATCTTACTTTTTTTTTACCTAAACCCTTTCTTTATATCATGGGGAAAAGAAAACATAAAAGGGTGAGCTCAAATGCTCAGTAAGGGTAAACAAAAGAAATATCAATCACATCGTATACACAAGCACATAACTTTTGGAAATCTTAACCTGTAAAAGAGATCATAATTTCATAACATGGGATAAATCATGGCAGTGAAATGTAATCACAATAATCATAATTTAAAACATGAAACTTTGTGGCATTCACACATAATCATATAGAATCATTTCTTGTTAGTCAAGACTCATTTCCAAGACTATCTTAGTGGACAAAGTCCCTTTCTGAATCGAGTAACCCTCGTTTCAGTCCTGTTTCACTGAACTGGTATAACCTACCGTTCCAGCCCTGTCTATCTCATGAGATATAAAATCTTTACCCAATGCATTGGAGGGAGATATAGGTCTCACCCATCTCATAATGATACCATTATTATGTGTGCCACAAAATCATAAATCATACATCATTTCATAACCCATGTAATAAAAATGGGAATCTTAAACATCATGACATCATAAAACAAATCATATAAGATAAAGGAATTCATAAAAATATTTCCATCACAACATAATCAAATCCATGTAATAATAGGGATAGAAACAGAACCCTTTATTATCTTATATGGAAAATAATTTTGATAAAACACTTGAACTTCATTCTTGAGGAAAATATCCTTTCTACTTCAAAAAATTTTTCCTTTCTTAACATGTATTACAATTTTAAACTAAAAGAAGTTGATTAAAAATAAACTTGAAAACTTGTAAAGGAAGCTTCTTGGAAATAATGTTTTAAAAATCCATTCATGCTGTATAAGTTAAAAAAAACATTCTTCTCGTACTTTTGTCGGAAAAGTCAAAAAAGTACCTCGTACGAAAAACGACAAAAGATTCCTTTCATATCCTTTACTAAAAACTCACCGAAGGGTAAAATTGGATTTAAAAAATTATAGGTGGATGGAAATAATATTACATATTGTGTAAAAATGGATGTGGATGATAAAATACACCCCAGTAAATTTCAAAGTATAAACAATCTCGAATAAAAATGAGATTGTGATATTTCCCTTACCTTAGGTCCGATTTGCTTTGTACGTGTCCGAAGCTCCTGTATAATGGTTTAAATAATGTCATTGACTTATTAAAGAATCATATTCATTGTTATGATATCATATATGGTTCACTTATGACATTATATTACCCGTTCTTTTGTAAATTCCATGTTAAAGAAGCGTTTTGGGTAAAATCGTTTCATTTATCGTAGGTGTTTTGACTTGTTGTTCTTGACATTATTATTACTTATATCATGATTTAATTACTTCCAGAATATAAAATATGATTTATATATCATATATATTCAGTATATATATATATATATAATAGATAGATAAATGAAATGAAAAACACCGTTCATGGAGACGGTAGTCCGTACGTACGCATGAACGCTGTTTTCCTTTCCTTATTGTCTTGAATGGAAGTAAGTAGATGAAATACATATATATATATATATATATACATAAATCCAGTAGCTTTATAATGTCATATATTTCATTATTATTTCTTATATATACTTTATAATCATTCTTAAATGGTTAACATGGAGAATGAATCTCATCGCGTCGTGGAGACGGTAGTCCGTACGTACGCACGAGCGATGATATCATTTCCATAAATATTGAATTGAATTGGAGTGGATTATACAATATATCAGAATCAATATGATGTTGTAATAACTATGTATAGTTATTCTTTACACCATTATACCCATCCATGTAAGGTGGTGGTGGAAAATAGATTACACCACGGCGTGGAGACGGTATTCCGTACGTACGCACGCGCGGTGATTTATTTTTCCGTAGGATGGATAGATGGTGAAATAGGGTTGTTTCATACTTATAATAACATATCAGTATATGAGTGATACTGATGTTATTACTTCATAATGAAACAACCTAAGAAGAAGAAGTGCAAGAAGAAATAAAGATGAAAGAATTGGTAACGGTAATTACCTCTTCTTTGAAGCGCCTTTTGGAGAACTCCTCTTAGGGAACTAAAATTGGTCTTTGTGGAAGACCAGAACCTCTAGGATGTTTCTAGGGAAGTGGAGAAGAGATTTTGGCAGGGTTTGGCCGAGCTTGAGTGCTCAAATTGGTGTGAGGAGGAGGGGGAGGAGGTGTCCTTTTATAAGGGAGGAGAGGGGCACCTTAGGAATACCTCAAAATATTATTTTATATTAATGTCAAAATCGGTTTATAATGGTTCCAAAGGGTCTTATTTCGAAGCTAAAGTGGGGATGGTTCTAAATACTATCAGCCAATAGGATTTAGACAAGTTTAGGGTATTATTTTAACCTTATCAATTAGATTTAACTCTAAGTTAAATAATTTAACTTTTACCGTGTCTTTTTGTTTTCTTTCACTATATGGTTAATACACTTACTATAACATGCCAAACGAACCCCAAATTGTTTATTATTAATATATATATCCTTATCTAAGTCATTTGGCCTAACCTTAGATTTTTAGGAATAAAATAACAATTAATAATATAATATTTGATTTAAAAACTATTTTGTGTCAATTTTGACACTATTTGATATATGATTTTTTTGAAAGTCATAACAGAATTATATGTTCAAAACAAGTTGATTAAATCAACACGAATATATCATAGTAACCTATAAAATTATTGTAAGTCATAAAAAGTCTCAAATTACATTTATTTGGGCATTTATAACATCAATTCTGTCAATATTTCATTAATAAGACAATTACTGCATCATCTTTCTGTCATAATAAATGATAATTATTTAATCCCTAAAAATTATAAATAAATTCCTATGATGTAGATAATTGTATTAGATTTCTGGAGACTATTCATGTTCGAAGTTTCATGAATTTTATCACTAGATTAAAATTATTATACTTATAAGATTTAAGAAAGTGACATGTTGTCACATTCTTTGGTTTTAATAATAATTAAATTATTTTCATTGAAAAAATTTAATTAAATTAATATAATCCGACCCTTAGGTGATATGGGTCGTTTTTTATTCATCCAATAGAATTTTTACATTTGTTAGGGTAATTTTAAAATATTATATTTACCCTTAATTACCCGATTTACCTTTAACTATGGTAAATAAAATTTACTGTAGTTACTATTCATAATTCCCAAAAATAAAAAGTATCCTATTAACATAATTTGGACCCACTGATTCCAAATATGGAATCCATTTTTTAAAATTCAAAACACATAATTTGCAGAAATTAAATTAAAATTAATCCCGTTGTCGAATAAAAACGGGTTTTTGTTTAAAACATTGCAAAAGATTGAATTGATTTAACTTACGAATTCAAGGTAAAATAAATTCTAATGACATACATTATATTAAATGGTAAAAATATATTATATTTATACTTTAAAACCATTCAATATTATAATTTAACCACATAAGATATTACGGTGAAAAAAGTTGTTTTTAATTAAAATATAGCGTGTTTTTACAATTCATTAAAATGTGAAAGTTACCAGAATAATATGAAAATTTTATCCAAAGTAAATTTTTATTTCTTGATTCCAAAGAAGAATTTTATTTTGTCAAATTGAACTTATAAACATGTCAAAAACCAGATTTAAAGTGGGTGCACCATCCAAAGGCGGCAAAACTGCATTTTTTGAAAAATACTTATTTTACCCGAAAAATTTATTTTGTTCTTATACCATGTTCTAGAAATGTGTAAGATGAATAATAATGTTATAAAATTCATAATTTAGTTAATACTATTCATAAAGGCTAGTTCATGACAATATTATAATAATATAACATTGTTTATTAAAACCCGGTATTGTGTACAACACACGCTATCGAGGAAGGTTGCGATTGCGTGTAATGCAATCCAAGTCAGGGTTGCGTGTTGTGAAAGAATCCTTCGTTGTTTAGTATAACATAATCCAACCATATTTCATTTATACATTGAATATATATATATATATATATATACTCAATGTTGCGTAGAATAACTATTATCAAAATTGTGTGTAACACGGTCCAAGAATAGTGTTGCGTATACTGCAAGTTAATACGGTGTTGCGTATAGCGCAAGGTAATCTTGGTGTAGAATACAACAAAAGACATTAATGAAATTAAAATAATATTTTCCATAAAATCTCGGGGTGTTACAATCACCATATCATTTTTCATGAGAACACATCTCAGTACCTTCTTGGATGCATCACTGTAGATCACAAACCTTTCTCCACTACAAGGAAGTGTGAGTACAGGTGCACTGGATAACCTTCTTTTCAACACCTTGAAATTCTCTTCACATTCGTCCATCCACACGAACTTAACTCCTTTTCGAGTCAACCTGGTGAGTGGATTAGATAATCGTGAAAAATATTTCACAAAACGTCGATAATATCCAGGAAAACCAAGAAAACTTCAGATCTCAGTTACTGTTGTTGGTCTCAACCATCTTTCGATAACCTTTGTTTTTGCTGTATCCATAGATATCCCCTCTTTTGAGATTATGTGACCCAAAAATGCAACTTTTTGAAGCCAAAATTCACACTTGGTAAATTTGGGATAAAGCTTCTCCTTTCTCAGGGTCTTCAATATAATTCTCAAGTGATCTTCATGTTCTTCCTTTCTCTTTGAATAGACAAGAATATTGCCTATAAAGACTACCACAAATTGATCAAGGTAGTCTCTAAAGACTCTATTCATCAGATCCATGAAGATACCAGGGGCATTAGTAAGACCAAATGGAATCACTATAAATTCATAGTGTGCATACCTTGTACGGAAAGCCGTCTTTGGTATATCATCCCTTTTGACCCTTAATTGATGATACCCTAAACAAAGATCAATATTGGAAAAGTATTGAGCTCCATGTAGTTGGTCAAATAGGTCATCAATGCATGGGAGAGGATATTTTTTCTTGATAGTGATCTTGTTAAGTTCTCGATAATCAATTCAGAGTCTCATTGATCCATCTTTCTTCTTAACAAACAGAACAGGTGCTCCCCAAGGTGACACACTAGGGATTATGAATCCCTTATCAAGATTCTCTTGGAGTTTCTTCTTCAATTCCCGCAACTCAATTGGGGCCATTCTATAAGGTGTATTTGAAATAGGCAAAGCACCCGGTACGAGTTCTATTGAAAACTCAACTTCATGATTTGGTGGAAGACCCGGAAATTCCTCCGGAAAGACATCATCAAACTCCCGTACAATGGGCATATTCTTAATTGTGAGTTTCTCACCAACCATTTGAGATAAATAACCTTCATTAAGTGGAATAAAGACCCATAAGATGGAAGAAATTTCCACTGGAAGGTTATGTTCATCCTTGCATCGATAGACAATCATACATTGATCTGGAATATGAAATGTGACTTCCCTTCTTTGTCAATTGATATGAGCTCCATATAAAGAAATCCAATCCATGCCAAGAATCACATCAAATTCCACTATAGGAAGGATCACAAGATTTGTAGGAAGCACTTTCCCAAAAACTTCAATCGGGGAAGAATTATAAACTTTTGATGCGACTGTTGTGCCATTAGGTGTTGTCACAGCTAACTCAATATCTAATTGTTGAGGTAATACGGTGATACCCTTAGAAAAATCTTCATAAATAAAAGAGTGGGTGGATCCAGAATCAAATAAAACATTTTCTACTTTAGAGTGGATGGTAAGTGTACCTTTCACCACATCATTATCGTACTCCACATTGCTGATAGAAATTACATGTGACTTTCATTTGTCTTTAGACTAAAGATTTTGTTGATGTCGATCATCATCAACAACCCTTGGATTAGGGCATTTATTGGCATAATGCCCCATCTCCTTGCACTTGAAACATTGAAGTGTAGTAGGTTCATTCTGTGTGTCCCTTCCTTTGTTTGCATCATTAGACATCTTCTTCCCATCATTGCGGCATTCAAATGCCCGATGACCTTCTTTTCCACATTTGAAACATTTACTTGTCCCTTTAAGACAACTCCCTCCATGTTTCCTTCCACACTTTGAGCATAAGGGAAAGCTCATCTTCTTTTTAGTGTGCTCTTTATATTTTCCTTTGAATTCCATTTTCCTCTTTTTATCAAACCCATATGAATGATGGGTTACTCCAATCTCCATCTCGACTTTGAGAGCACATCGAACGATTTCCTCATAGATATTGAAGTCCCTTATGGCTAACGCCCTTAGAAGACTTGGTTTTAAGCCACTAAAGAATCGATCGATCTTACTCTCAGGTTGGATAATAATACCAGAAGCGTACCTTGCAAGTCTTGTAAAATTTTCTTCATAGGTACCAATAGATTCATCATCCTTTTACTTCAGTTCAAAAAATTCTTTCTCCATCTTTTTTCGGAGAATATGAGGGAAGTACTTATTGAAAAATATGTTCTTTAACTCGTCCCATTCCATGGACTCAATTTCATCCCTTTTCCTCATATTATTAATAAGATTACACCATTGATCAGCATCTCCTTCCAAACGATACACTGCTAGGATGACTTTATCATGTTCAGAACATTGAAGAACATAAAATATCTTTTAAGTAGTACTAATCCATTTTTCAGCAACTAATAGATCAGTAGACCCGCTGAAAGAAGGTGGACGCTGCCTCATGAAGGATTCAACAGAATGTTGCTCCTTCCTTTGCTCATTTGGAAGTCCTGCATGATTCATAGCTTGAGAAAGTTGTGTGAGCATGGCTACGAGATTTTTCATTCTAGCTCCCATAATGTTTGGTTGCTCAGGGGGACAATCATTGCATTGCCTGTCGCATTCCGCATTAACACGGTTCCTTCAGGTTCTAGCCATTGACTAAAACCAAGAAGAATAGTGTGAGCAACACTAATTATAATAGGAAAACCACATAATCAAGAATAAAATTTCACACTTAAGGTCTTATCCTAGGTTATTCATGGTCATTTATAAAACACTAAGATTGTGTTCTATGCTTAGACTTTTCCTTAGGGTTCTTACTAAGGCTTTCACATCCTAGTTTCCAAAGGTTGACTATACCTTTCCTCTGATACCAATTGTAGAGACCCGAAGCTTGACATACATAGATATTACATTACTTTTTCGAAATACTTAATACATAACAAAAACAGACACACAAGGACAGTAATAGTTTAGTGTCTTTGGAAACTTGGAACGTAATATTCTAATCGTGGTGAAAGATCTTCAACATCTCCCATAAAGATCTTCCACTTTTTGTTTCCTTACCTAAAACCTTTCTTTTAATCCTCGGGGAAAATAAAACATAAAAAGGGTGAGCTCAAATGCTCAGTAAGGGTAATCATGGATAAAATAAAACATACCATATACAATTGAACTTAAAAACATGAACATAATGTTTAAACATCAAAAGCTTGAGAAATGACATAAAACATGGAATAACGTAAGGCATAGATCATAAAGAAACATTAAGAATGATAAAATATCATGGGAATAAAACATGTAATTGTGGCATCCATTAAGCACATGTAATGATTTCCATAGTAGCCAAGGCATTGCTTCCAAGACCATCTTAGTGGACAAAGTCCCTTTCTGAATCGAGTTCACTCCTCGTTCTAGTCCTGTATTACTGAACTGGTTTAACTTTCCGTTCCAGCCATGTCTGTCTCATGAGATATAAATCTTTACCCAATGAATTGGAGGGAGATATAGGTCCCACCCATCTCATAATGATACCATTCTTATGTGTGCCACAAAATCATAAATCATACATCATAGCATAACCCATGTAATAGAATGAGATTCTTAAACATCATGCCATCATAACATAATCCATATAAAAAAATGGATATCATTTCATAATAAGAAAAATCAAACCATGTAAATCATAGAGACATGATACTTGAAACATACACATGTGAAATAATTTCATCTTAGATGAAAATGGTTTTTATAAAACACTTGAAAAGAATTCTTGAGGAAAATATCCTTTCTTCTTCAAAATCAATTTCTTTTCACAAAAAGTCATGCAATTTTGAAGGAAAGAGATTTTTTTGGAAATAGTCATGAAATATTTTGGAGGAAGCTTCATGAAAATAATTCTTTATAAAACTGTAAAAATCCGTTCGTGCCGTATAAGTTAAAATAACATTCTTCTCGTACTTTTTTCGGAAAAGTCAAAAAGTACCTTGTAGGGTAAATAAAAGAAAGATTCCTTCCATACCATAGGGTAAAAGTCAAAACAGGTAAAAAGGAATTTAAACATACATGAATACACTTTTATAAAACATGGACATGGATGATATCAATAACCCCAGTAAATACTTACGAATAAGAAATCTCGGATAAAAATGAGATTTGCAAAATTATCCCTTACCTTAGGTCCGATATGCTTCGTACGTATCCAAAACTCCTGTATAATGATTTAAATAATGTCATTGACTTATTACAGAATCATATTCATTGTTATTATATCATATATGGTTCACTTATGACTTTATATTACCCGTTCTTTTGTAAATTCATGTTAAAGTAGCGTTTTGGGTAAAATCGTTTCATTTGTCGTTCGTGTTTTAACTTGTAATTATTCATATGATTACTTAGATAATTATTACTTACATCTAGAATGTAAAACATGATTTATATATAATATATATTCAGAATATATATATAATGGATCGATAAATGGAAATAAATACACCATTCATGGAGATGGTAGGCCGTACGTACGCATGAACACTGTTTTCGTTTCCTTATTGAATTGAATGGAATTGAGTACATGAAATAAATATATATATACATAAATCCAGTAGCATTATTATTTCATATATTTTATGATTACTTATTTCATATACTTTATAATCATTCTTGAATGGTTATCATGGAGAGTTAATCTCATCGCGTCGTGGAGACGGTATTCCGTACGTACGCACGAGCGATGATATCATTCCCATGATCGTGGAATTGTATTAAAGTGTATGTATAATATTACAGAATAAATATCACTTTACAATAATCATATATATTCATTACTTTCACCATTATACCCATCCATGTAAGGTGGTGGTGGAAATTAGATTACACCACGGCGTGGAGACGGTATTCCGTACGTACGCACGCGCGGTGATTTCTTTTTCCGTAGGATGGATAGATGGTGAAATATGGTTGTTTCATACATATAATAACATATCAGTATATGAGTTATACTGATGTTATTACCTCATAATGAAACAATTAAAAAAATAAGAAGTGGAAGAAGAAATAAAGTTGAAAGAATCGGTAACAGACATTACCTCGTCTTTGAAGCGCCTCTTTGAGACCTCCTCTTAAGGTACTAAAATTGGGCTTTGGAGAAGACCAAGACCACTAGGATGTTTCTATGGAAGTAGAGAAGAGAATTTGTCAGGGTTTGGCCGATCTTGAAGGCTCAAAGTGGTGTGAGAAAGAGAGGGAGGAGGTGCCCTTTTATAAGGGAGGAGAGCGACACCTTTGGAAATATAAGATATATTAGTTTATATTAAATACCAACCCCACTTAAAAACTTCTAAAATGACTCATATCCGAATATTAGATGATATAGGGTTGTAATAGAATCATCCAATAAAATTTAGACATGTTAGGAATTTATTTTAAACATTATCAACTTGATTTATCCTTATTTAATCAATTTAATTTTATTTGTGGTAATAACATTCTAAATTTTAAATTATAACAAATAATTACTTATTTGTTGTGAATAGTCCATAATTGGATACTTTATAACATTTTAGACCATATGAATTTAAATTTATAATTTTTAAATATTTTTGTGATTTTTAAACAATTTTATAATATGTTATTTTTATAAAATAACAATAGTGTCAATTTTGACACTATTCATTTATTTGAATTTAAATAAAATATATACAGAAGATATGTTCGAACTAAAAGTTTTAATAGATTCATAAAAGTTTATATGTGTCTATAAAATTAGTGGATCACATTAAATAGTTCATATAATATTTATTTTAATATTTTTAAAACAATTTATTTGATATTTTAATTAATAAAATAATTTCAACATCACTATTGTGTCATAATTAATGATAATTATTTAATCCCTAAAAATTCTAAATAAATTCATATAATGTAGATAATTGCATTATCTTTATGTAGACTATTCATTTTCGAAGTTTCATTAAGTTTATCATCAAATTAAAATTATTATACTTATAAGATTTAAGAAAGTGACATGTTGTCACATTCTTTGGTTTTAATAATAATTAAATTATTTTCATGGAAAAAAGTCCATTAAATGAATCTAATATGACCCTTAGGTTATATGGGTCGACTTTTAGTCATCCAATAGTATTTTGGCAGGTGTTAGGGTAATTTTATAATCTTATATTTACCCTTAATTACCCGATTTACCTTTAACTATGGTAAATAAAATTTACCGTAGTTACTATTCATAATTCCCAAAAATAAAAATTAGCCTATTAACATAATTTGGACCCACTGATTCTGAATATGGAATCAATTTTTCAAAATTCAAAACATATAATTTTCAGTAATTAATTTAAAATAAATCCCGTTGTTAAGAAAACGGGTTTTAGAAGTTAAAACATTGCCAAAGATTGAAATGTTTTTACCTATGAATTCAATGTGAAATTAATGATAATTAGATACATTATATTAAATGGTAAAAATATATTCTATTTATACTTTAAAACCATTCCATATTATAATTTATCCATATAAATTATCTTAATGAAAAAAGTTGTTTTTAATTAAAACTTAGCGTATTTTTACTATTCATCAAAATATGAAAGTTATCAGAAAAATATCAAAAATTTATCCAAAGTAAATTTTTATACCCTTATTAAAAAGAAGAATTTTATTTTGTCAAATTTAACTTATAAACATGTCAAAAACTAGTTTTAATGTGGGTGCGCCATCAAACGGCGGCAAAACTGTATTTTTTGAAAAATATTTCTTTTATCCAAAAAACTGATTTTGATTTTATACCTCATTCTAGAAAATGTATAAGTTGAATTAAAATGTTATAAAATTCAAAATTCAGTTAGTACTATTCATAACTACTAGTTTTAATAATATTTTAATAGCATATCGTTGTTTAGTGAAACTCAGTATTGCGTACGACACAAGCTATCGAGGAAGGCTGCAGTTGCGTGTAAAGCAAGCCAAGCTAGTGTTGTGTGTAGTGAAAGATTCCTTTGATGATTTATATAACATAAAAAAAAATATTTCTCATAAAAGTCTCGGGTGTTACATAAACACATCTATATCATCTTGTGAATAGGGGTTTTTGCGACAGTCATATTATTACTAAAAAAATATAAATACACAAAGGATTAATAAATATTTTCAATGAACTAGTAATTATTTTCAAAAATACCTCTTAAGGGATGCTAGTTTGATCATGAAATATGATCTCATTCCTAAATTTAAAAACCTAATAACCGCAGTCCTTTCCGTTTGTTTATTTCGTACACTACAGAAACCTTGAGAAAAATAAGTAATCTGTTTTGATATGTTTTTGGATAGTGCAATATAATTATATATACCCATATACTTGTCGATTAATAGATGTCATGCGCCTTGTCGTCCTTAGACCCTGTATTCATTCCATCCTTTAGACGATATTCAAACACCGCCCTATCATAACAGAATCCTCATTAAAATATAATATATATTATATAACTAGATATTTAGTTCTAAAATGTTGGATCAAGTGTATTATAAATTGAAAATCGTCATAATGTGTGGTTGGTTGGTTGGATATCCTTGCAGTGAATCAAGAAAATAAATCTTTGGAGTATCCAAATTGACTACAATGAGCATCCAATGCTACCTAAGAACACAAAAAGGAAAAAGTAATGATAGAAATGAAAATATAATTGATATGATTAAAATGTATAGTTTTACCCCTGCAATGTTGGTATTAAAAAGATCCTATCAGTAGTAATTTTTCATTGAAACATTCTGAGCAGGTTTGACATTAATTCAGCCTGAAAATCAGAATCTATTTCTTTTTGTTTTGTAAACATGTTGTGAGGACTAACGAGTCCAAATTATTATTCACGTGCAAATAACTTCAATTGTTTTTCATATATATGCCTGTGAAAAATATGAAATGTATTTAGCCATAATTATCATAGTATATTAGCTTCTATAAAATCAAATCATGAAAACATTCCTCATGTATACATTTATAACTGAGGTGCCTAGCAAGTCGTATGTGATGATTTCAGCTACAGAGTCAGCACTAACAAAATATAACGTTTCCTCTTCATACATATATATTTCACTAACAATTGTGTTTTTATTTCCGCCTTTCATTTTCATATCCACATGATCTTGCAATGATATTAAATGTGGATATAGAACGGTCAGGGTGAAGGTGCCCTCAGTAGATTGTTTTGATTAGTTGGTTGATCCTTTTGAGTTGTTATTTTGTTTTTTCTCCTTCCTTTTGTCCTTCTGTAATAAAATTAATCAGTTCATCCCTTTTCTAATTAAATGTTAAAGTTTCTGCTTAAAAAATGAATTGGAAATGAATACCTCTTGGTCAACATGTTTTTTACAAGATTTGACGGTCATGCAACGAATGTTCCAACAGATTTTTCCACTGTATGAATGGAATCATCATCATTTGGCATGGGTATCTCGGCACTCGGCTCATGAGATACGTTAATTGATACTTTGAAATGACCGGTTGGAAGTGGTCTGGAGTGTAGCGTGTCGTTCTTTATATTGAACACTATATCCCTCACTGCAAGGCGATGGGTGGGAGTTGACAGATTTAAATCATAGTCATTTTCACCCTATAGAATATCATTAAAAGAAATTTATCAGTGTCTATGTGATTCAAATTTTATAGAAACAAATTTTAGAACATTTATTACCTCGGTTAAGTCGGGTATTTGACGGGAATGGATCGCCTCAAAGCTGGTGGGGGGGGGGGGGTGGGGCGGGTTGTTCTTGAGTTGCTTCTTCACTTCACCTATCCCCCATAAAAGTATCTAGTAACTCTCATTGACTTTGGAATTTGTCTTCAAGGGTAGCTAGTCTATCTCTCATCATTTTCATTTCTTTAGTTTGTTCCTCCTCTTGTTTTTTTTCTGAAAATATGTTCGGGGTGTCACCCGAATACCGACACCTCTAATGCGACCATACTGTTCTAGCTGTTTCAAGGCCACTGAAAGTATGTCTGCATCCAGTGCGTGTGTTGTTGATTCCTGTGACTATGTCAAATAGAAAATATGGGAAAATAAGTAATCATCATGATATAATAGTGATTTAATGAAAAACAAATTTATATTATGTCATACATACAAATGTTTCCCACATATTTTGTGTGTTTTCATCTACCAGTTTCCCCTCTTTATTAACACGAGCCTCCTTCCAAAGAACATGGTGTGGGATGGAAGTGGATTGGGATTTTTATTCATTAATCTACATGTAAATATAGAAACATGGTTAAAATGTTGTTTTATGTCACATAAAAGTATTACAGTAATTTTAAAATATGTACCAATTGTTTTTCAATTGAAGCGTACCCCAACCGTGCTTTACGGTATGGGTACGCTAGTTTTGCTGCCCAATCTTTATTTTCAACACTCAGTTGTTGTTTCATAAATAAAAAACTATAAATAAAAGTGATTAATACAAGAAAAGTTAAAAAACGTGTTACCAAACACAATGTAACTAAAAAGTCTGCTCTGCACGACGGTTGCAAAATGCATCCCACGCTCCTTGGGATATCAAGTGTGCATAAAGAGGAGGTGGGTGCAGATTTATTTTCCCTTCAGCATCTTTCAGATGAAATTTTTTTAAAATGGTGTGAAAGCCTCTATGAGGCCTTCCTGCCAGTCTTAATACATATTCTTTGTGCGAGACATCTACTATAAATGCACTCTGCAAGAGATGATGTAAAGTTAGTCAATATTTCAGTATTTTATTTTATTTTATTTTAATAAATTAAATAAATGATATCGTAATGTTACCGTAATCTCTTCTCACATTGATGTTTTTAGCCCACTGACAACATGGTGCCATGAATCTACATCAATCGGCATGCGTTGTCATGTGATGATTCCAATGTAGCTACTAAACATGGCTTTGTTGGGGTTTACATGCTGGACTCGCTTATTCCATCCCACCTCATATTTGATGCCTATTGATTTTTCCTTCAGGATTTTGGCTAAAACTGTCAAACTATGGCACACCTATTTTTTTTGCTGCTGAGGTTTCATTGCCTACCATTTCCTCGGTTTCTACATCATTATTATTTTCCTATGAAAAGCTAGCATCGGAACTGGGACCAGCAATAATAGGTTGAAAAACCTGTTGTACCTCAGCAGTGGTACCAACAACAATAGGTTGAGAAACCTCTTGTACCTCAGTAGTAGGACCAGCTACAATGGGTTGAGAGACCTGTTGTACCTTAGCAGTGGGACCAGCTGCAATAGGTTGAGAAACCTTTTGTGTCTCGGGATTGGGTGCATCAATAGGTGCATAATTCATTATCTGCAGAAGTGGTTTAAAATTTAATTTAGATCACAAAAAAGCAGCAGCGAACAAATAATAACATAATTTAACACAATCTACATTACAATAAAAAAAATAACCTGATTATTGAACTCTCTTTCTTTAAAGGATGAAGGTATTTCACCTCTCTATCGACTATCCATATCCCTCCACTGTGGTCTACTCTGACATACAAAATGTCGTCTACATTGGGACCACTATGAAATGATTGTGAAGTACCATGGAATGGGTCATCCTCCGTTGAATTTTCATATGAACCTTCAGTTGTTTTGGTTGATAATAGAACAATTGACCAGTTTCCGTTTGTGGGATCTAGAACATAAAATACTTGCACTGCCTGTGATGCCATTATAAACAGTTCTTCTTTCTCCCCTTCCTTACTAAAATCAACTTTCATGAATCCCAATTCATCTATTTTAATAACACTACTATTATCAACCCACTAGCATTGAAAAATCGGAACTTGGAATTCCGTATAATCCAACTCCCATATTTGTTTGATGATTCCAAAGTATGACATATTCACATAAATTGGATTTCTGTCCTTAGCACCAGAAACTTGCATTGCTTCAGCAACAAGTGTAACCCCACTATTCTACATGGTACTGTCTTCATCATGTTAATTAGTCTATAATGTATAACCATTAACTACATAATCATTGTAAGATAATACATACACACTTGGTCCTCCGGCTATCCATCAAAGTCAGTCTGAAATTGACTTTGGATTTTCATCTGAATTCTTAAAAACATGGCCTCTAAACCATCCTATAAACTATCAATTATGTGTATATGATATCCATTTTTTAGCCCTAGATGGATTCAAATGCCTAATAATTTCTTTGTGGGTTTCAATATATGGATCAACATATAAATTGTTATGAAAAACATAAAGGTGTGCCTACTCTCGATCTGTAATATAGATTGTGACACAACCTATCTTCCCGAAATTCCTTCATCCTCAAGCCACCAATTGTGATGAGATTTCAATAGGCCAATTCTATCCACACCAGACAGGTATTCAGTACATAATTTAATAGCTTCCTGAACAATATATCACTCCGCAATACAACCCTCTACCCGACTTTGATTTTTGATATACCCTTTTAAAATCTTCATATTCCATTCAATGGGGTACATCCATCTGTAATGTAAAAGACCACATAGTTGAATATCTCTCACCGAGTGGACCATCAAATGAACAATAATATCAAAAAATGATAGTGGGAAGAACATTTCTAATTCACATAATATGATGGAAATCTCTCTTTCCATAGTTGGCAATATCACTGGGTCTATAACATTGCTACATATAGCTTTGAAGAAGAAACACAGTTTTGTTAATGTATGGTAGATATTCTTGGAAAAAATTCAATGTAATTCAATACGAATTAGATCTTTCATCAAAACATGGCATTCATGTGATTTCAGACCTTTTAATACCAAATCTCTCATTGACACGAGGTTCTTGATATTTGACAAATACCCCTCTGGAACCATTACGTCATTCAAGATGTTGCAACACTAATATCTCTCCTGACTGGAAAGAGTTTAAGCAGCAGGAGGAATAAATGTTCATTTTTCACCCTTTACTGGTGCCAACTCTTCTCGTATTCTCATCTCAAACATATCCAACCTAGCCTTAATTCCATATTTTGTTTTTCCAGGTGTATTTAGCAACGTACCAATGACACTATCAAGTACGTTTTTTTCTACATGCATAACATCAAGAGAATGTCTGACATACAGACAATTCCAGTATGATAATTCAAAAAAAAACTGATCTCTTTTTCCAACTGATTTTCATAAGGTTTTTCGAAGTCGGTTTACCAAAAGTAGTGTCCACATTTTTAACTTCCTCAAACAATTGATCACATGTTAGTGGAGATGGTGCTGTATATTCTTTTGAACTTCCATTGAATGATGTCTTCCAAGATCGGTACTTATATTTTTGGGGTAGAAATCTGCGATGTCCTAGAAACATAGTTTTTGATGAATGTTTCAACCTAATTGATTGTGTACCTTGTTCACAAACGGGACACCCTTGAGTTCCTTTGATGCTATATCCTGACAAATTTCCATAAGTAGGGAAGTCATTTATCGTCCCATACAACACGACTCTCAAAGTGAAATCTTCCTTTTTGTAAGCATCATACAATGTAGCACCTGAATCCCACAATAATATCAAATCATCGATCAATGGAGCTAAATAAACATAAATATCATTACCTGGTTGTTTTGGTCCTGATATATAACATGATGTATTTTTGTTTCATGCATAACTATGGTGGTAAGTTATAATTTACCAACATAACGGGCCATGTACTATGACAGTTGCTTTGAAAACCAAAATGATTCACTCTATTCGTAGATAACACAAGACAGTGGTTTCTTGAATTGTTTCCAAATTTAGGATACTCATGATCAATTCTCTTCCACTGAGGAGATTCTGCCGAGTGACGTAGTATCCCATATTTAATTCTTGTATCTGCATGTCATGTCAATTTTCCTGCAGTCTCCTCACTTCCATATTAGTGCCTAAATCTTGGAATTATTGGAAAGTACCATACAAATTTAGTAGGACTAGATTCATCTTTCTTGTATTGAGAAGCACCAAACTTTGGGAATTATTTACGTGATTTTTGGTCCTCGAGAAATAGTATACAGTCATTTGGGAAGGTGTGTATTCTTTCAGATATCATACCCATCGAGCGTAGATTTAGTTTGGTGTCGTATATTCGGCTTGGGAGCTCATTATATTCTAGAAGCAAGTCATTCAGAAGAGAAAGTAGTTTCATAAAACTGGTGTCACTCCACCCGTTGTCTGCTTTCAAATTATACAGCTTCAGTAAGGCTGATAGTGCTGTATATTTAGTGAAACCAACATACAATGGCGTCTTTACACAACTTTTTAACTTCTCAAACAATTTTGGGAAATCACGAAGTTCATATTTTATGGTCCTTGACATTTCCTCAATATGATCTTCATACTCATTCACATCTGTAATCACATCCTCCATACGGTCATCTTCATTATTCATACATGTAATCATATCATATTATCCATAAAATGCAGTGTTATCCCAGCCACTACCTACATTAATTGTTTCCGCATGTTTATTCCAACATGTATAACTCTGATCTATTCTATGATAGATCAAGTATTCTTCCAACTCCTCTGTACTAATTTGTTTTTAATAAAAACAACGTAAACATGGAAAAAGGATTTGAGAAGGGTCATATGAATGGTCTTTTGCAAACATGATAAACTCTTTCACACCTTCTTCATACTCTTTTGTCAACCGATTGACATTCATCCATTCTTTATTTATATTCATCCAATTTGAAATCCAAAGGATGGGTATATAGGTTAGGGGAGAAGGAATTTGAGAATAATATAGATAAAAAACTAGATACTTCAAAAATGGTGGGGGGCGTGCTCATTAATAGAAAATCTTGTGTGGTTCTTGGGATTCTTCCATTCTCTTCCTCTCTTCGATCCCCCCTGATGAGGGGTTGTTCTTGGGATTTTTTTATAGTGCTTTAGTGAGTTCTTCCCTCATACTTCCTCAATTACTATTATACTTTATTTCCCTATGATTTGGGATGATTTTAACATGGATTTTCATGATGATTTCACTATATAATATTCAAATCAATTCAGATGATGTAGAATTTTTTTGTATTGGATAGTGGTTAGCCTCGTATGATGAACGCTACATGTTTTGTGTGGTTTAGGTGGTGTTGTGTTTCCTAGTGAGTTTTTAAAAGATTATTCCTAATTATATTAAGGTGAATAATTAATTATAAGTTTCTATAATTAATTATTTGGGAATTAAGCCTTGAGATTGGGTCTCAATCATAGGTACAATATTAGACAAGGCATGTGTAGTCTTGGTTGAGGATGAGTTGATCTTGGTGAGGGGGTTACTCCATTTTTTGAGGTAGGTGGACCCTATAATACAAAAACATGTTCCAATTTATGCATGATTGTGAATTCATGCATGATTATATGTGTTCCAGTGAAAGGGATACAAATCAAGATCAACCTAGGTAAATAAATAGGGTGTTTTTTATCCACCAAGAGATAGATTTATGGTTCTATTGAATTTTGTGATTTTGTGATCATCTAGAGATTATGTCTCCATGGAGGTGAGGTTTCTAGTTGTGTTTATGAGAGGATCGAGTTTGGTATGAGATTTTTTATAGACTAGTTAGGTTTTCTAAGGCTATTTGAGTATGTATTATAGTCTTAGGCATAAAGAAGATGAATAATATAGTTTTTTATATCACGTATGATGGGGAACACCCTCATAAGGATATATAAGAGTCATTGTGTGTGTGATGAGTAGGATATTCTATATAGGGATTGGTGAAGTGTTACATAGAGGATTTCCTCCTTATAATTGGATTAAGTGATCTCCATGGGGAGATATGATATGGTACCTAATTGAGGGTCATGGTAATAGTTTGGATGACTCAGCATAGGGTATCCAAGGCTCTTAGTGTGAGTTTCTTAGGATGGTCATTATTTAGTTTTAATGAGTTTTATTGTGGGAATTAGAAAATGATATATACTAAACTATCAAGTCCTAGATCATGTATATCATGTGGGTTGTGACATTAACAAGTTGAGATGAGTGTATGTTGGTATCAATGAGTAACGATGGGTTAGGTTTGTAGAACCCAATAGATTCCCTTATAGGCAGAATTAGAATGTTGATAGGTTGGGAATTATTTTCCGGTATAACCAAGATGGTTTTAAGGAGATTATTATGAAAGGCTAAATGGATGGTGACTTTTATCATTTATGGTCAGACTGAATAAGATATTGGGACTTCATATGACTTTCACCTAGTCGAAGTATGATCATCCATGGGGCCCACCTATTGATGATGTGGTTTAGCTAGTACGAGAGTTTAGCTATCTAGATACCATCCTTAGATTACTATTTATATGTTTTGTGTCATGAGAGAAGATGGATTGACTTTAATTAAGTGATAAGGTTTTGGTTGGACCCTAATTTGAGTGAGAAGGCATTGGTCAAAGGGGATTGGTGTGTGAATTCCATGGGATCCACCAATTGATGGTGCATTTTGACTTGTGATAGAGGTTGGATATTGTGATTCCCTCCTTAGATAACTTTTTTTTATGATAATATGATGTGATATATAGAAATGGGGATCACTTAGTATTGGTTTGGAGCAGTTTTGTGAGAGGCTGTCTATAGAGATTCCCTCCTCAAATTGTTTTTTATGTGATGTGATGGTGAGAACCACCGTAAGTGAGAGGGGAGAAACCTCTATGTTACGGAATTAGAGGATATGTGAATCACACCCAATGTGAGTGGTCGGTGGCACTATTATGTTATAAGAAAGGATGTGAATTTTAAATTGGTATATGACCCAACTGAGAAAATAGTGTACAATATAGTGTACAATATAGAACATACTAAACATATGTCTCATCTCGTTGGCATGCCTCACCTGATGACATGAATTCACCAACATGGATGATTCAAACCCTACCTGGACTTGTGTGTGTGACACATGTATATATGGTTAGTTACTTGTTTGATCTTAATTGGCTCTCCCCACTATAGCCTTGTGATAGAAATATGAATAGAGAGCGTATTTTTTGTGAAAGGTTGTTACACTAGATCAGGATTTCACTCTGCCTAGTGGCCCTTAGTATGGATATTTTTCTAATATCTTTCACAAAAAATACTCTCTCTATTTAGGTTTCTATCACAAGGATATAGTGGGGAGAGCTAATCAAGATCAAACAAGTAACCAACCACATATACTTGTGTCACGCACACAAGCATCACACATATGAATCACACCAAATCATAATTAATCTCAATATTGACAATAAATTAAAACATAATTAATTCATAAAAATTAAATTTTACTCACCTTAAGGAGGAGGAACCAGTGGTGGAGGAGGAGGAGGCATCGACAACGAAGGCAACAGAGGTAGCAAAGGCAGCACGGAGGTAGCGGCGGCAGCAGAGGCAGTGGAGGCAGTGGAGTAGGTGGAGGAGGAGGAGGAGGAGGATGAGGAGTAGTAGGAGGAGGTGCTAGTGGAGTAGGAGGAGGAGGCCGCGGTGGAGGAGGAGGAGGAGGAGCCGCGGTGGAGGAGGAGGAGGAGGAGGAGCTGCAGTGGAGGAGGAGGATGGAGAGGAGCCGCGACATAGGAGGGGGAGGAGAAGTAGGCGTCAGAGGAGGAGGAGGAGGTGGAGGCTGCAATAGAGGAGGAGAAGGAGGCAGTGGTGGAGAGGAGGCAGTGGCGGAGAGGAGGCACTGATGCAGGGTAGGGATTCCGTGAAATCTTGATAGGGTGCGGGGAGGAGGAGGACCCGGTGGATTTTATAAATCCCGCATGGACCATTATCAGCGCTAGTAAAAACACTGATAAAGACCCTCTTTATCAGTGCTTTTTTAGCACTGATAATGACATACTTTATCAGTGCTAATAAAAGTGCTGATAAGTTTATAAATTTAATAATTTGTTTATATTATTATATATTTATATAAAATGATATTTATGATATATATATATATATTAATAATTATAACTCTAAATAAATATATCTTTATTTTATACTTATAAAATTATTTGAAAAGTATATATATATATATATATATATATATATATCATTGAAAATATCATAAAATATATATATATTTTTTAAATATAAGGTAATTTTAATTATAAGTGTACATATTTTAGAACATATATATTATATGGGTAACATAATGAATTATAAATCAATAACACATAAATGTGATATGTAATTATAATCAATAAATGAACATTATTCATGCACATATATATATACGCGTGATATATTCATTGACCCCAATTCATTGGAAAACACATATATATTCAATAATTTTAATTATACATATATATTAAAAAGTATTATATATTTATAATTAAAACAAATAAATTAAATATAAACAAATATAATAAATATATATATTAAATATAATGAATTAATATATCTAATAAATATAATGAATTAATAAATCTAATAAATCTAATAAATCTAATAAATCTAATAAATATATTTATTATCAATCTTATTATTTTTTAATTATATATATATATATATATATATATATTTAGTTATAACACGTGTTTTTTATTTAATGTATACAATAAACATTATCAGTGCGAAGAAATGTGCTGATAAATGTAACCTTTATCAGCGCTAAAAAAAGCACTGATAAAGTGATATTTAAAGCACTGATAAATGTGCCCTTTATCAGTGCTAAAAAAAGCGCTGATAAAGGGTACACCATTATCAACATTTGTTTTAGCGCTGATAAAGGGCACATTTATCAGCGCTTTCTTTAGCACTGATAATGTCCTACCCCTTTACCAGCGCTTTTCCGTTAGCACTGATAAAGTTAGGCGCCTGCCTTGCCCAGTTTTGTGGTAGTGAATTCCTTGGGTAAAGACTTTTTCATGATGTCTAGAACTTTTAGTTCATAGGCACATACTCCAGCTTCTCGATTCCTGACTAAACCTTCTTCTTGATAAAATGATACTATATCCCAACATTGTTTTTACTTGACTTATGGACAATATTTTTGTGGAGATTTATAGCACTTGAGTTATCATACATGATTCTGATTGGAGACTTCACTTCAACTCCCATATAATCAACCTTCTACTTCATCTATAATAACTATGTGCATGATTGAGTGGTGAAAATATACTTAGCTTCTACAGTTCACAATGAAATGAAATATTTTTTATTTCATATCAAATAAATAGAAAAAACACCAAGATAGAAAACACTTCCTGATGTAGATTTCATGTCATCTTCTCATATGGAAAAATCTATATATGTGTATCCCAAAATCATTTTCTGAGATGTTTCATTATAAATCATGCCGAAATACACATTTCCATAGATATACCGAAGTATTATTTTCATTGAAAGCATGTTTATTTCCTTGTGATCAGTTTAATATCGCGCTACTGAGCATGTGGCTAAAACAATATCAGGTCTTTTCACTGTTACCTATAGAAAACATCCAATAATCTTCATTTATTCAATTAAATTAACCACCTTTCCATCATCATCTATGGATAATTTCATCTTGGTAGCAATCAAAGTCTTCATCGTCTTGGATTTTTCCATTCTAAATCTTTTTAGAACCTCCTTGGAATATTTGTATTGAGAAATGAATATTCCCTTACTTCCCTATGACAACTATAAACCAATGAAAAATGTCATCTCTCCAATCATTGACATTTCAAACTCACTTTTATTGAATTCAGAAAACTATCTGCAATGAGGTTCATATGATCTTCCAATTATTATGGCATCGACTAAAACTAACACCGTCATCCTTCTATTACAGTCGTTGTTGAAATGAATATTGTAAGAAACTACACCATGCTAGAAACCATGCTTTATCGAATACTGATCAAGCCTTGAGTACTAGATCTTGGTGCTTCTTTCATCCCATATAGTGTCTTTTTCAGCCAACAAACCTTGTTCTCAACCTCACGAATGAGAAAACCATCATGCTACTCAACATACACTTCTTCCTCTAGAACCCCATTCAAGAATGCAGGTTTGAAATCTATTTAGAACACTTGGAATTTTTATGAAACTACAATGGCTAGGAATAATCTGATTGTATCCAGCCTTGAAATTGGTGTGAATGTCTCATCAATATCAATACCCTATATCTGGGAGAATCTCTGGTACACTAGTCATGCTTTGTTTTGAAACACTGTGCCATCTCCATTCATCTTACTATGAATGACCCATTTAGTCTCGATGATATTCATATTAACTGGCCTCGGAACAATCTCCTCCTATAATGTACAACTCTTCTTATTATGTGGACCATTATTTAGACAGAAAAAAATTCATCTACTCTTTCATAATTTATTCTCATCTAGCACTTGGAATTGAGCCATCAAAAAAACCTCCAAGCCTAATAAGAGGGAACTCGGTGTAGGAATCTAGAGATAATGTTAATTACACAATCACTTTCCATTGTAATCATTTTCTCCATTTCTTCTTCATCTTTGGTACCTAATTTGAATATGTTGAAAATATGGAGCGTATCACCTCACCCATTCACATATTTAGATGCCACTTCCACTTGGATAATATCCCCCTAAAACCTAAAACACATGAATCATTAGTTAACAATATTTATGTACATAGAGAGAGGGGAACTTTTGGAATCCTCAAGATGAGGATGTGGTTGATCTTGATGGGTTAACCCTTTGATTATTTCTTATAGATCATCACACTCCTTCCATTCTACTTCTAGTTTCCCTACCTATATCAAATACTATAGACATGTGACTAAGCATTCATTACCCACATGTTGTGTCTTTTCATGATATGTGAATTCTGGAGGTTGGGACATTCTCACCATTTGGGGTTTAAACCCACTAGTACACATATCCATCTATGATGTTCCACAAAATTTTTATTTCCCATGATTCTTTCTTTGAGAAGGAATATCAATTCTTATTATCTTCTATTTATCCTTCCTCCACTGCAGGGATGTTCCTCTTTCCTCCAATTCTCATCGTGGCACAAGACATTCGAGTTTTTCAATGAATACTTTGTTTTTTTTCTTTTATTAGATATTTGTGTCACCACAATTTTTTTCATGGGTGGTGATTCCACCACTGAAAGTGTATTCTTCATACTCATAGCTGGTGTAGATTTCCCATTAATCTTCCCTGTTTTTTCACATTCTCTCCACAATAGTTGTTGTGAGTGTGTTAAAGATGGGGATTGACAGACCTTTCATTTATATCCTTGTGATTCCTCAGAGGTAGTAAACCTATTTTTAATTTATTATTTTGTATTCCAATGTATGATTGCACATTATACAACAATAGAGTCAAAAATCTTATTTCGAGTTCCTATTCCTTTCTTTATTTCTTCTTACTTCAATGTCTTTCCAAATTCCCATAATCTGAAAAGATAATACATTTTCCATCAATGGAATACCTCATTTCATAATTTCTCAAATGTTATGTTGATGTAGCTTGAGTTCTTATTTGGATATTAAGCTCCTGAACTTCCTGACACATACTCATGTTGTGTCCCATTCGTCTACAATAATAGCATCAGATGAATGATTTCTTCTAAGAGACTCATCTTTTTGATTTTTCATGAAACTTAATCTTATTCATAGAATTAGTAAAACACCTATCTAAACAACATGAAATGTATTCTTGAGCCTCTAAACAACAGTTTAATTATGACCATGAATCCCATAGAAATATCACATGTTGTCATTAATTCTTGTAAAATCCATTCTAGGTCTATCTCTATCATCTACACATTTTTTCTTATTTATTTCACTTTTCACCACTCTATTCCTCTCATGCATAGGAGTGTGATTATCGTATCCAATTCCAAATTTTTCCAAAATGGATTGAATTTGGGATGACAATATCCATTCATGTTTCTCCTCTGAAGTAGCATATTTGGATTTCATTTCATCATCACCTTCAAAATGATAATCAAATAGTAAGTGTGATTCATCCATCAACTTGGGATTGAATTTGGAATAAAATTTCTCCATTTTATTCTTGAATGATTCTATTTCTTCCCCCATTTTATGAATCTAATTATCTTTTAATGCATGTTTATCATTAAGTTATAATAAATGGTTCTTCATGCTACTCAACTTTTCATCCAATTCCTGAGTGAGCTTATCTATCATGTCATATTTATATTTTATCATAGAATTAACTTGGGTAACAAAATCATTACAACATGCATTCTTTTGTTGTAGTAATTTATTCTTCCAAACTAGTTCATACAGTTTTTTAGTAATATAATCATTCTTGGAATTTATATTATGAATTTTATCTGAGATGAGATACATTCCCTTTTCATCAGTTTTAATTTTTATACCTTTTCAGTTCTCTTATACAGTTCCTCATCCTAGGAATCATTATTGTCCCTTAGATCAACAACAACATAAATAATCCTGTGATTCAATCCTATTATCTTGTTAATCTATATTTCCAATTCTTGGATCCAGATATCTTTAGATTTAATTTCTTTAGTAATTTTATGATCCAATTCCTTTGCTCTATGGACAACATTCACTTTTGGTCTTTTTGAAACTTCTTCATCATCAGTAGTACCATAATCACATGGAATTTAATGTTCTTTACTCATTCCTTCAGCATCATTGAATAAGTATGAATTTTCACTATACGATTTATCAAAATAATCATTCTGTTCACTACCTTATTCCTTTAACTGAATAACATTGTCTCTATAGACACTTTCACACTGAGGGATAACAACTGACTTCTAATTCTTCTTTGATGTTATACCCTTTTCCATGGAAGAACAAGATAATAGAAGGCTGAATATTTAACATTAATAATCTAATGAGCCATTTTAGAGAAAAAAATATGATAAATGAAACCTTTTCTCTGATACCAATTATTAGGACCAATAGGGGTGCATATAGCCTGACAGGGGGGGGGGGGGGTGAATCAGTGTATATTTATTATTTTTCTAAATTTTTCCTACCCCACTAGGTCTTGATCGTTTTATTATAAGGGTCACTTTTTTTTCATATGTTTCTTTATTAGGATCACTTATTTCCCTCTTAATCAGCTGATGATGCTTTGTATGAAATGTTGGGAAGCAAGCAAGAAGATACACAGATATTTACATGGTTCACCCTAACTAGGATAAGTCCAAAGAGAATACAATGATGATGTGCCTTTGTACCAAATCCAATAATGCTCACTTTCAGTAATGTTCAGGCTAAATAACTTCTATGCCCATGTACACTGCCTTTACAATGTTTAGGATTCGATCACTTCTATCCCAAGGTTCTCTCCCTTTTTCTCTCTCTGGATCACTTCCAGTAGAAAGGATAAAATTCTTCGTCTTCATCTACTCACAACACTTGGAAAGGATCCACTCACAGTTTATAGACATATAGCTCTCTTAATTATCACTAATGAATGCATCCTCCACTGTATGTAGATGTTCTATTGAATTACAAATATAATCCACTAATAAATACCCCTTTGCTGCAGATTAACTAGGAAATTCCTTCTAATATCACTTTTTGATTACCAATAACATCAGGAAAAAACCTCTTTCATGAACCTCATTCACATAGCTCTTTGCGAATGACACTTCACAATGATCAAACGGTATTCACGAAGCTCATTTACTTTAGCAAAACTTAGAATAGGCAGCTAGATTTTGAAGAATTTGTGAAGACCCTATTTTTCCTCGAAAATCACTTTTCCTTCGTGAAGAAATTCTATTTTGAAAAGCTCGGAACATTCAGTTGGCTTTTAGCCTTCACGAATGTCTTTGCCTACCACCTTCATGAAACTCTTTGTGAATTGAGAGCCTTAAGATTTTTGTTATCCCTACCCCACTTTTCTTTATAAGGGGGTATAAACCTATTTATAGGTGGTTCCACTAAACCTTCCGACCATGTCATAACCATTTCACAAAGAACCTCCTTTACCTTCATGGTAGTCCCTTTTTTGAGGAGACTACATTCAGAATCATTCACATCTTCAAAAACCACCCTTGTGAACTCCAATATATCATGAAACTCACTCCTTAGACCAATTTTCATAAGGACTTCAAGAAAAACCACTTTTATGAAGATTTATTAGAATCACACAGATCACCATCACTGGATTTCAGCTCTTCACGAACCACCCTTCACGAACTCCCATTCTTCGTGAAACACATGCCTTATCCATATTTTCATAAGACCTTATAAAAAATCTAATTTTGAAATGATGTGATGTAATTTCCATATATCACCATAAAAAAAATTCACTTCTTCACAAACCACACTTCACAAAATCCTAGTCTACGTGAAATTCTTGAGTTTTCCATATTTTTATATGGCCTTTAGGAATATCCATGTTCACAAATATTTGTCGTAATCATGAAGATCACAATCAAAGACTTTCATGTTTCATGAAAAAAAACCTAGAAAATCCCATCATTGAAAAACTCAATCCTTTACCATATTTTGATGAGATATTCAAGAAAATTCACTTTAGTGAATACTTGTACAAACTCCAAATTTCATATGCCATCAATTTGGAAAACACTAGAAAACATCAGTACCCTATATCTATTATTTTATACTGCCTCAACATCATTAATTCATTTTTCAAGGTTCTTTGTCAACATGAATTTTAAACTAAATCCCTAGAAGATGATAGTTTATATGAAAATTTTCTTTTTCAATAAAAACAACCAACTAAAAAATGATGCAATGTTACCTTGAGGGATTTTTCACCATCAATATCCCCCTTTGTGTTTGTTTACATCTCTTCTCAGAATGATTTTCTGGACTTGGATACCTCACTGAGTCTCCTTCTATCACTTACCATCATTTTCCTCTTGTGATTTAGATTGCAGCCAATGATTCAATCACAATATACTCTAAGACCACATGAGAAATTCTCAGCATGAGAAACAATAGTAGTATGAAAATTTCATCAATAAATCACTATATTTCTGACACCAATTGTTGATACTAATTTCTAATCACAAGAAAACTTCTAACACCATTCCAACGTCACTCTTCTTATTTTTTTACGATCCTCACCTGTCGTGATATCTAATCATTGATTGATAACTTCTTGCATCATCATATTTAAAACTCACCCCCTATCTCATTACTCTCCCCTATCTCACTGCTCCACCTATCAGCTTCTCCCCTTGCCTTTTCTGAAGAAATTTTCTCCAACAGTTTCTCCCCATTAGGAGTCTCTTTCAATATTTCACCCCCATTATCAATGAACCCAAAGGTCACTCCTTTGTGGTCTTCAAAAGAGTAGAGAACAAATATCTGTATAGTGGAGAAAACGCACCATACCCCAGGGAGAGGGGGAGTCCCACATCCACAATTGATTAAGTGAGGGGATTTTTTAGAGATTTATAGCACATGAGTTATCATACATATTTTCGATCAATGACTTCACTTCAACTCTTATATCATAAAGCTGCTGCTTCATTCATAATTACAGTGTACATGATTGTGTGGCAACAATATACACATATTCTACGATGCTCAATGAAATGAAATCTTGATTATTTATTATCAAAGAAATAAAAAAACCACCATGATAGAAATCACCTACTGACGTAAATTTCCTATCATTTTCTGATCTGACCCAATCTGCATCTTTGTATCCCAAAATATTTTGCTGAGATTTTTCATTATACATCATGCTCAAATCTAGAGTTCCTTTGATATACCAAAGTATTATTTTCATGTAAAGAATGTGGAATTCCTAGGGATTTCATTGATATCGTGATTCTTGGCATGTGGAGAAAAAAATATTAGGTCTTGTCACAGTCATGTATAGAAAACATCCCAAAATCTGTATGTATTCTGTTAAATTAACTACCTTTCCATCATCAACTTTGGACAATTTCATCTAGGTAGCAACTAGAGTCTTCATCTACTTGGAATTTTCAATTCCTAATCATCTCAAAACCTCCTTGGAATATATTTGTTGAGAAATGAATGTTCCATTCCATCCCTGTGACACTCGTAAACCAAGGAAAAATGATAGCTCTCCCATCATTGAAATTTCAAACTCACATTTCATGAATTTGGAAAAAAATCTTCACTGAGTTTCATTTGATTCGCCAAATATTTTTTCATCAACATAAACTATCACTAACATCATTTTATTACTATCATCATTGAAATAGATATTTTAATCAACCCCACCACGCTGGAAACCATGCTTCTTCAAATATTGAACAAGTCTCTAGTACCATGCTCTTGATGATTGTTTTAGACTATATAATGCCTTCTTCAGCCTACAAACCTTGTTCCAATCTTCATGAACGAGAAAACCATCTTACTGCTCAATATACACTTTATCCTCTAGAACCACATTCATGAATGCAGATTTGAAATCCATCGAGAAAACTTTGAATTTCTATTACACATCAATGGCTAGGAATAATCTGATTGTCTCCAGCTTTATAACCGGTGCAAATGTAACATATAAAACAATAACCTATATCTGGGAGAATCCATTGCACACTATTCATGATTTGATTAAACTAATTGTGCCATATTCATTCATATAGATGCGATAGAACCATTTATTTTTCATGACATTCTTATCTGCTGGCCTCGAAACAATCTCCACCTATGATGCCCGACTCATCTTATTCTATGGCCCACTATTTAGAACCATAATCATTATTCTACTCTTGTTTCATTTATTCCCATGTATCACAATGCATTGAGCCATCAAAAAAACCTCCAAGCCTACTGAGTTGGAAATCGGTGTAGGAAATAAGAGATAAAGTTATTAACACAATCACTTTATATTAAAATAAGTTTCTCCATTTTCTATACATCTCTAGTAAATGATTTGAATTAGTTGAAACTATGGAGCATATCACCTCTTCCCTTTTGATCTTTAGATGAAACTTCCCCTTGGATCTTATCTCCCTAAAACCTGAAACACATGAATCATTAGTTAACAACATTTAGGTACATAGGGAGAGGGGAAATTCTGGAAACCTCAAGACGAGGATTGTGGTTGATCCTGATGGGTCAACCCTTTGATTATTTCTTGTAGAGCATCACACTAATTCCTTTCTTCTTCTAGTTTCCTAGACAATATAAAATACTCTGGCCATGTGACTAAGCATTCATTTCCCACATGATCAGTCATTTTATGATATATAGATTTTGTAGGCCTGGTCTTTCTCACCATTTGGGGTTTAAACCCATTAGTACACATTTCCTTCCTTGATGTTCAACCAAAATTCCATTTCCCTTGATTCCTTCTCTGAATAGGAATGTCTCTTCTTGTTATCTTCACTTTATCCTTCCTCCATTGTAGGAATCTTCCTTTTTCCTCCACATATCACTGTGGCATAAGAAATTCAATTTTTTCAATGAATTAATTATTTAATTTTGTTTTATCATATATCTAAGTCACCACACTGTTTTTCATGGGACATGAGTCCTCCAATAAACAAGAATTCTTCTTACTCACAACTGGAGAAGATCTCCCCTTAATCTTCCTAGTTTGTTCACATTCTCTCCACAAGAGGTGTTGTGAGTGTGATAGAGAAGGTGATTGATAAACCTTTACATTATCTATATGTGATTCCACTATGGTAGTAAAACTATTTTTCAATTTACGACTTCGTCTTCCAGTGTAGTATTTTCATTATAAACCACTAGAGACGAAAATATCCATTTGAGATCCTTTTCCTTTCTTGATTTCTTTATACTAAAATGTCTTACCAATAGCCCATAATCAGAACATATAAAATATTTTCCATCAAAGGTATACCTAATTTCATCAATTATAAACTAAGATGTTGATACATCTTGGGTTCTTCTTGTGACATTGAGCTCCAGAGCATCCTGACACATACTCATGTTGTGTCCCATTCATCCACAATAATAAAATCTAATGAATTCTTTCTTCTAAGATAGTCATCTTTCTAATTTTTCATGATACATCATATTATTCATAGATTTATTAAAACCTCTATCTTCACCTCATAAAATTTATTCCTGAGCCTTTGAACAGAATCCTAATGTATGACTATGAATCCCATAGAAATAGAACATGTTTTCATTAATTCTTGTAAAATCCTTTCTAGGTTTATCTCCTACATCTAGAGGTTTTTTTATCTCTTTCACTTTTCACTACTCTCCCCCTCTCAGGCATAACAGTAGGATCATCATATCCAATTCCATATTTTCCCAAAATGGATGGCCTTTGGGATGCCACTAACCTTTCATGCTTCTCCTTTGAATTAGCATATTTGGATTTAAATTCATCATAACCTTCCAAATTATAATCAAATAGTAAGTTCAAGGCATCCTTTAACATGGGATTGTCTTTGGAATTATATTTCTCCATTTCTTTCTTGAATGATTCTATTTCTTCCATAATTTTATGAATCTTCTTATCTTTTGATTCAAGTTGAGCATTAAGATCCCCTATAAGATTATTCTCGCTACTCATATTGTCTTCCAATTCCCAATTGAGCTTATCTATCATTTCATATTTCCCTTTTAGCATAGAATTAACATTGGTAATATAATCATTACAGAATGAATTCTCTTTTTGCAGTATTTTATTCTTCTGAAATAGTTAAGATAGTTTTTTAGAAAGATCATCATTTTTTTCTTTCAGATTATGAATTCTATTTAGGATCAAATTATTTCCCTTTTCATTAGTTTTTTATTTTTCTACCTTTGAAATTAAATTTCACAGTTATTTATATTAGGAATAATTCTTATCCCTCAGATCAGCAGCTACATCAATTAGCCTTTGATTCATGCCTCTTAGCTTGCTAATCTCTATTTATGGTGCTTGGATCCGGATATCTTTAGATTTAATTTCTTCAGTAAATTTTTGATGTAATTGCATTGATTTATGTAAAACTTACACTTCTTGTATTATTGAAACTTCATAATCATTAGTAGTTCCATCATCACATGGAATATCATTTTCTTCACTCAATCCTTCAGCATTGTTGAATGAGTATTTACTTTCACTATATGATTTATCAAAATCATCAATCTGTTCACTACCTGATTCCTTTAACTAAATCAAATTGTCTCTATAAACACTTCCACACTAAGGGATGCCACCCGACTTATTCTTCTTCTTTGATGTTATACCCTTTTACATGGAAGATTAAGATAATAGAAGACTAATTCATTATCATTAATAATCAACTAAACCAAGTCAGAGAAAATAAATCTGAAAAAAGAAACCTTTGCTTTGATACTAATTGTTAGGACCTATAGGGTCCCATATACCCTGATGGGGGGGGGGGGGAATTACGTTATGGATATTATTTTTTAAAATTTTCCTACCCCACTAGATGTTGACCTCTTTATTACAGGGGTCACTTATCTTTCCCTTGTGTATTTATAATTATCACTTATTTTACTCTTTATCTAATGTTGATGCTTTGTATGAAATACAGGGAAGTAAGCAGATAGACACATTGATTTTTACTTAGTTTACCCTCACTGGGCTTCGTCCAAGGAGCATACAACAATGATGTGTCGATATACCAAATACACTAATGCTCACTTCCAATAATGTTCAGGCTAGATCACTTCTATTCTTAGGCTCACTGCATTTACAATGTTTAGGGTTAGCTCACTGCTTTCTCAAGGGTCACTCTTTATTTATCTCTCTCTGGATCACTACCGGTTGAAAGGATAACTTTCTTCCTCTTCCTCTACTTACTGCACTTGTAAAGGATCCACTCACAGTTTGTTGACCTATAGGACTCTTCATATCACTAATGAATGCAACCTATACTATATTTAAATTCTATATTTAAGTCCAAATATCATCTAATAATGAATACCCCATGGCCATGGATTCCATGGGAAATTCCTTCTAATAACCCTTTGTGTTTCCCACTACCTTCGGGAAAAACCCTCTTTCAAAAAGCACCTTTGTAGAGCCCCTTTCAAAGACACTTTGCAGTGATCAAACAGTCTTTGAAAAACACATTTAATTCATAAAAAATAAGAATAGTTGGTTGACTTTTATAGCCTTAGATAAGATCATGTTTTCACCAAAAATTACTTTTCCTTCGTGAAGAAATTCTATTTCTAAAAAGTAAGAACATTCAGTTGGATTTTTTCCTTCACGAATGTGTTTTCATACCACCTTTGGGAAAATCTTCACGAATTCAGAGCCTTATTATTTTCATTATGTTTAGCTCACTATTCATATTATGGGGGTAGAGGCCAATTTATAGGAATTTTCACTGAACCTTCCTTCTATGTCATAACCATTTCATGAAGAACCTCCTTTAACATCACGACACTCCCATTTTCATGGAGAACATGGATAGAAACATTCACATCATCAAAAAACACCCTTCGCGAACTCCAATTTTTTATGAAACTCATTCCTTAGCCATATATTTGTAAGGCCTTCATGAAAAAGAAAATTCAGAACGATTTCTAGGAATCATGTAGATCACCGTCACATACTTTCATCTCTTCATGAACCATCCTTCACAAACTCCCATTCATTGTGAAACACATGACATAACCATATTTTCAAAAGGCCTTCATGAAAATCCTCTTTTGAAATGATGTGATGTAATCACGATGATCACCATAAAAACTTTCACATCTTCACAAACCACACTTCGTGAAACCCCAGTTTTTATAAAATTCATGACATGGCCATGTTTTTATATAGCCTTCAAGAAAATCCACTTTCAAAAATATTTTTCATAATCACAAATATCACCATAAATTACTTTCACATCTTCATTAAACACACCTGTAAAACCCATATTTTCAAAACTCAAGCCTTTATCATATTTCGATGATATATTCAAGAAAATGGACTTTTTCTAAGACTTGTACAAACTCCAAATTTTGGAACCCAATGATTTGGAAAAAACTGGAAAATAGCGCCACCCTGTATATGTTCTTTTCTACTTCCTTCAAATCTTCAATTCCTTTGTCTTGGTTCTTTTTGAACAAATATTGTCAATGACATCTCTAGAAATCGACAATTCATCATGAAAACATGCTTTGTCCACAAACAAAACCAACTCTAAAATGAGGTAATGATTCCTTGAGAGATTTTTCCCAACAGTATATTTAATACGGGAAATGAGTGCTTAGTTATGGCATCATAGGGTCGATACATCACTGTGAAATTTTAAAAGAAATAAAATAAAATTTTTCTGATTTTTATTTTATTATATTTTAAATGTCCATAACTTAACTTTTACCCTCAACCCGTGTTTATTGAGGTTAGGCCCCTCATAATGAATGTACACCATTATGAACTCAACTGTGTACTAGTATTTTCAATCCATGTCACCATTATTGAGTTATATGGATTTTAAAAATAAAATAATTTTATTTAAAATTTTTATTTATTGTTATTCCATTTTTGTTTTTTCTCACATGAGGATAATGCCGACTAAAGTTATAACACCCCTAGGGTAAACCTTCCAGCGTGAAAAAAATGGTTCCCATGGATTTGTAATCTAGGAAACCATTTATATGATATTCCACTATTTCATAAAAACCTATCACACATGCTATTTAGAAACATAACTTTTTTTAGACCATTTTAGGAACACAAAGCCTCATAATCACACTATGTCTTAGCTTAAAGTCATATAATTTCTCCATAAAATATGTAAAAATTAAACCTGGATAATTAGAGTCATTCAATTTTTAATTAAAATAATTACTATTTTTTTAAATGAATCATATATTATTTCTCACTTCGATCAGGAATTTATTTTCTTCAAAAAGAGTTTATATAAAAATGTTATCAAAAATATTTTATAACATTCTTATTATTCCTAGGAGAATATTTTATCCATATTTTACATTTTTTTAAAAAATTTCATTGTAATTTCATTGTATTTTTTCAAACACATATTTTTACGATTTTATCAAAAATGTGATAAGATTCACTATTTTCAACATCCACATCATGAAAATTATTTCCCACTATCATGACCACAAAATTGTTTTATGCATCAATTTCATGTTTTAATATTTATTTATATAGAAAATTAATTCCTTTATATTTAGTAAAATATTTATTTTAAATAAATTAAATCAATTTGAAACCAATTTGGAATGCGTTTTTTGGTTGAAAAAGAATATTCCAATATTGAAGGGATATTTTTATCAAGAATTATATTAAATTGTTTTAAAAACAAACATTATATGTTTCAAGGTTATTTTTAATGAAATGTATTATCATATTTTTTTTTATGTTTTAGAAATTAATTTTCAATGTAAAACCAATTTCCTCAATAAATGTCCTATGTAGTGTTCTAAAATAATTTATATCTAAGATGTCATACTTTGAGGTTACTTATTCATATTTGGGGATATTGTCCATGGAATACATTATTATTCATTATTTAAGTGGTTCATGTTTATGATGTCATTATTTTTATGAAACCCATATCTTATCAACGTTTTAAACCATGATAAAATTATTTTGAAAGCCACTTCTTATTTAATTTGTTATTTATTGATGATATGATAAAGATAATATTAATTTTTTTTATTATCCATAGGTTATGTAATTATGAAATGTATATGATACCGATTTAATATCATTAGTTCTGATATTATGAATGATTTGTGATATTAAGTACACAAATTTATGATTTTCAATATGTGATGGTGTTTAATTTAAAATAAAGTACAATTGTAACATTAAAACTAAAGAAAATTGGGATCTATATCTCCCTCCAATGCCTTGGTTAATTAATTATATTTTCCGAGATGGTCATTACTGGAATAGAGAGTGAACCAAAGTTAGTAATGGACTTTTTTTCACTATGATGGTCTTGGTAGTGATCCTTGATTAAAAGGTTGTAAAGAGTGGTCCTATCATTAATGTACATAATGTTATGAGTAAAGAAATGTAAATTTTCAAAATGTATTGTGTGATCTTGAATAATTTTTCATAATGTTATACATGGGATATCATTCATGTATTTAATGTTATGTGTAGACCTAATTTCATCACCATAAGTTTATTTGAAGGCATAATTTCATTCCTATAATATATTTAGTAATTTTATATCTATTTATATATGATCAAAATGTTTTATGATTATGTTTATCCCACAAAAATGGTTTATTGATGTTTTATTCTCTCATATTTCATGTTCTTTGATTCCATTATGATTCATATGATATTTATGATATATGATTAGTTGGGTATGAAAATTTTAGGTTATGTTCTTAATAACCTACCTTTATTATTAACTTATTCCTTCATATGATTATAGATTTATATCTATTATGTTTACCCTTTCTAGGAAGACGTTCTCAACTATTTTTATGACTCTTTTCTCTAGGTTATGAATAAATATTGTATATATGTTATGTATTTAATGTGTACTAAATGGGAAGTTACATTAGGGTATCATTGAAGGCCTCTCATAAGATTATATAACAGTGTTCCATTTTCCCAAGGGAACTAAACTATTATGGTCATCACGAATTTGTTTATGGAATGTAATTAATATTCTTCAAAAAAGATATACAATAATTTAATGATAATCCTAGGTTGTTTTAATATACATGAAATAATTCAGAACATCATGAATTATTTATCATTATAAAAATATAATATATTAGTTTATTTATTACCATTTTACTCACTAAAATATGATAACATCATTCTTGTACATGTGGATTACTTCCTTCAAAAAGTGATGTGACTCTCACTTTTCACCACCACACAACATCGATTATATTTGAAATTATATTTAAATAACTAATGTAGTTTTTATGATAATATGAAAATTTTAAAATGATATGATATTACTTTCCCCATTCTATAATTATTGTTGAAAAATGGAAATTTTATTCATGCGTACCTATGGCCCACTGTCTCCCTGATCATTACATACATCAATTATAAATAAAATTATTCATGATTAGTGTTAAATGTATAATTTATGTATAAATATGATAATAATACAATGATTATTATTCTAGATATTATAGTATTATGATCAATTTAAGAGGAAAAAAATAATAAATCAATATTTGGATGAAAAGTAAAGTGGTTATTAGCCAAAACATAAATTTAACATTAAATTATTTATAAATATGTAATAAAAGTTCATAAAATAGTCATATATAGTATCATTTAAATTAATATATTTATCTAATAGATTTATAATGAAATTATATTTATTATACACATGTTTATAATATGTACAAAATAATTTGTGACATATGGTTAGTGATTTCTATATAAGTTTTAATTTTCTCTGAGACACATTCGTTATCCGTCAAGTTATTATTATATATGGTGTCTATACATAGAAATAATGTATTTAGTTATTCATCTATATATAATTTTCATTATTTAAATATAAATATATGGATCTCTATATCATGTGTTTTATTGTTTAAAAGATACTAAAATTGTAAGGTATTTTTGTCTTTATTTTCCATATTTAAGGCATATGATTATTTTATGTGCCTATCTTCTTGTAAAAATTTTACATACATCCCCATTTAAATGATATATAATTTAGTTATTCATAATCAAAAAAATTTAAATTTAATTTAATGATATTATTTTATTGTAAATATGTTTCAATGTTACCATTATGTTAAAAATTTCATTTTACAATCTCATCAAATATTGGGATTGTCTATGATTTTTTTCTGATTATATAGTATTATTTTCCATATATAAATAAAATAATGAATATTATTATCCTTTGGTTATCAATTGGGAATACATTTTTTATCCTCATTTTACTCTCTTTAGGTTCTCAACAGTTCAATAAAATGATTTAAATAAGAATAATATTTTTGATCAAAACCCCCTTTTCATCTACAATCATGTTTTTTAAATAGGTTTCCAAATATTATTTTAACCATACCAAAATTATTTATCAAATACATATCATTAAAAATGTTACTTTATTAAATTTTCTTAATTTAATATTCATGTTGATGTTAAAAAAAATGCATGCTTTGGATTTTACCAAATATGGTTGAAGTATCATTCCCTTAACATGAACGACTTGAGCAATATTTCTCATTGTCCAAATTTCACAATGATTTAAAGATTACCTTATATGTTAATTAGTTCATTTTAAATATAATTAATTCCATTATATTTTGAAATTTTTTAGATTTTAAATAAACTATATCAATATTAAAAAAGTCATTTTGAGTATGTTTAAAAAGTTTTCATTCAATGTGGAATGTATATTTTACACATGAAATGTTTCAAATTATCTTTAAAGGATCCTAATGTTTTTTAATTATTAATTTCAATGAAAATAATTTACAAAATAGTTTATTATTTTTTTTGTAATTTTTTTTCAAAGAAAATTTATTTTTACTCAAATAATTCTTCCAATGGATATTCCATAATAATTTTCCATCTTATTTTATATCCACTTATGTAACTTATTTTTTTACTTGGGTTATAATATAGATATTCCATTATTATTATTTCATTTATTGGTTTATGTATTTATGATAACATGTTTATGAAATATGTTTAAATTACACAGTTTATTCTATGCTAATTTTTTTGTGAATCATTATTATTTTTATAGAAGTTAGGAAATGATTAATTGATTAAAAGATTATAAAATCTCTCTCTTTTTGATAGGTTATGTGGAGGTAAAATTTAAATGAAACCCCTTTTATTTCATGGGTTATGATATGAATAATTCAATATGATTTTTGGGAACACATGTGTATGATTATCTTTATGTGATGTGGGAGACCAATATCTCCCTCCAATGTAGTTTGTAATGATAAAGGTACATTGATAGTTTTCCTAGGCTTGGAAAATTGGGTACAAAGTTTGTTATACAATGAACATAGAATATGGTATGTGGGTGGTTATCTTAAAACTGAAGTAGGTATATTGGTTTTCATCCTAATGAAAACATGTTAAGAACATCTTTGTTGCTATCGTTAATAGAAGACATTTTATTATTATGTGTATGATGCAACTCTTTTTCTTATTCAAATGATATGATTTAATGTATCATGATATTTTATTCCATTATGATTACTTTTTAACATGTTGATAATCTTTATTCCATAAATCATGAGTATATACATTGGTATAAATGTTTTCGTTTTCCAATGATATTATCTTGGTCTCCCACTATCATGTTAATGTTGTATGAATATATATCCATTATTTACCTATACTGAGAATTTTATATCATACTTTCTTATGTTTCCTTTCCCCATATTATGAATATAGGTTTTAATTATGATTAAAAATAGGTTGGATATTTAGGGGGTAAATGGAATATATTTCATGAGTTATGAAGATTTTATTCCATGTTTCAATATGAACTAAATAATGATGGTCAATTGCTGTTTTTTATTTAATGTAATGAATACTTATATAAAAATAAGTAATATATTTTGGGGAATATCATGGTTTTATATTGTTGGTATAAAAATATAGTTTTGTTTAACCATTTGAAAATTTTATGACAATAAATTAGTAAGATCCATAGGTATAACTAAAAAAATATGTCTAGTGATGTTTCAAAGGATAAGTCAAAATATGAGTCTACGTATATTAAAAAGACTTGTAATTTTTTTAAATGATATAAATAATGTATTCCAAGTAATTAAATCTTGTTGTGGATAATTGAAGTGGATATATATCATAGGTACATATGGGTAATATCTCTATAATGGGTTAGTTTGACTCGATCACCACGTTGTGTATGACAATGGGTCCTACTACACACTTAGTTTGGCAATCTTGGGGGATATGATTTAAAAATTCAAAAACTCATTGAATTCCATCATGAATGATTTAAATATATGATAAATATGAATAAAATTTGATAAAACTATGGTTAAATATATGAAAAATAATTTCTCATGAAATATCCATCCTATATGTTATTATTATCATAATTTTGTGGTTTTCTACTATGATTAGTGTTGTTCACACTATGTTTTTTGGTTTTAGTAAATGGAGGGAACAAGAAGGAACTGAGTAAACATTTAATGTAATGGAAATTATACTAATGATAAGAAAAAGTAGATGATTAATGGGGTGAAGTATACTATGATTACTTCTAATCAGTTATCATTATGAAAAATTAAAAACATGGTCCTTAAACAATCTCTTGGTCTCACTAATAAAGTGAATGATAGAGTTTGGTGAGATTTCTGGTATTGGTGACCATAACAAAATTAATTGTGGGTTTCCTATATTTCAATAATGTGGAATTAATCACTCATTTGAATGTATTAATGGGCTGATAAGTTGTTTAAGGAATTGAAAAAAGGACACATAGTTAGTAACATCAAAGGAATAATTAAATGTTTAGTTTATGAAATGGATGTGAATTTTTTCCCTAATTCATCCTCAACTATTGAGTGTTTAAAATGTGGAATGTATGGAATTATTAAAATATATTACCTAGGTATAAATATTATGATTATAATTAGAAAGGTGGTATGAGTAATCCTTATAATACAAGTGTTGAAAAGACTACAAATGACATATGATGGAAAAAATGTATTAAGAAATAAGATGATGAATTAATTTTATATGCTTAAAGATGAGGTGGGGTGATTTAAGTGATTATGAATTGGAATTTATGAATTATGTTATATGAATCCTGAAATATATTAAGATTGTTCATTAAAGGTTTTTTGTTCAGGATATTGAGAAAAATAATGAATAATACTAATGAACTAAACATGTGATTGAATATAAAGGTAATAAATTATTGGGTAAAATATTAATGGAAGATAACCATTAATATGATCTAAATTATAATATAATTATGATGTGATAAAGATATATTGGATATGAATAAATTAAATCGGATAATATTTCTTACCTTGTAACTTATTAATGATTGGTTGAAAAATTTATTTATGTTATCATGGATGGTGTTTAAAATATTTTTGGATTTAAATAATTTATCTCATAATTTATGGTTCATATAATGTATTTTGAAGAATGTATTTTTGAAATATTTATTTTTGGTAATTTAGGTTATTATCATATTTTAAGAGAATACACGATGAATGTATTCACATGTTTTTATGTGAAAATTAAGAGAGAATTTATGTTTTTTGAGGATTAACCATATTATAACATTCAAAAATTAGTGAAATTAGTACTAATGCATTAGATTTTCATATTTTTAATTGTTAATAATGTTAGCACTTATGGAAAGGATTTTGTTGAACTGTGGACTAGTCATTACATATTAATGTATTATATCAATATATAAATATTTATTCATATTAGATAACATGTGATAACCATAATTTGTGTTGATAAATAAATATATATAATGGATTATAATTATATCTATGGATAATATGATCTAATATTTCTTCAGTTATAATAAATTCACCTAAATTTCTTGGAGTAGGAGATAAAGTAAAAATTGACCAAGGAACAACAAAATGGTGAGATTGAGATTATAAAATGGAATTAAATAATAAAATTATATATTCTAATGAAAATTAATCCACTTCATGAAAATTATTTTTAATTAATCATCGTTTTTGAGGATATAAATTCCAATTTTTACTCCGCTTTGATATATGGATTGTTATTCATTATCATTCTCATAATAATGTTATTTATCAAACTACATTAGCATAAGGGTGTTTTTTTTAACTTCTTTTTAAATTTTTTCACTTCCAAAAAATGGTTAACTATTTTTAATCCTTTTATGTGGTATTAAACATGGGTATTTCACAACCATTTATCTTTTTCAAGGGAATTTTCTAGTAACCATTTTCATGATGTGGGATTCTGTAATGGAATTGTCAAATTTTAATCTTTCGATGAATGAGATGAATATCAAAGGGGATATTAATTACAAGGGGGTAGAATATAACACCCCAAGAATTTGTAAATATATTTTAAAATAAATTTAATTTCTATTATATTTATTACAACCTAGAATTTGTCTTGAGTTACATGCATTGCTGTTTTTACCCAAAGTTACATGTGACATCCAGTTATAAAAAATCATGATATATTATTAAAATAATTATTTAATATGATATTTATCCCCTTAATATTGGAAAATATTGTATAAATATGATTATATATTTTTTTAAAATAAGGTTTAGGCATTTATATAATATTATTTCCTTGGTGAACAACTAATTTGAAATTAAAATAAAACCCATTTTATAAAAAATATATTTTTATAAATAACCATTTTTGCCAAAGATGTTTCATACATAAATAATATATCTAAATAAATATTTTTTATGATTTTAATAAAATTTATATATTATATATTATATAATATTTATTTTCATTTATTATATCTAATTTATAAAGAATATATAATAATAAATCCAATTTTATGATAAAAACATATTTGTCTAAAACTCAATTATTTCTACACTGGAACAATTATTTGAAAATAAATTTTAAGCAATATTTACAAATTTATTAGATAAAATAATCATCATGTTCTAATTTTTCAAATAAAAACATACATGGGGTGTTTTCTGATATTTTAATGAAATTTTACATTTTTAGATAATTAGTTAAAAATTATAAATTTATATTGAAAACTTCATATACATTTAAATTAATTATGAATAATAATTATATATTAAATTGGTTTTAAATTATAATTAGTTAAAAAATATATCTATTTAAAAAATTTAGGTCATTGGATTCATTTTCGTATTGAATTTTTATATAAACTCATTTTAATTTTTTTTCACATTTTATCATCTAAAATCTGATTCCCCATCGAATCTTCCAAATGAATTTCAAATGTAATTTTTACATTTCTATGAATAGAATATATAAAAATAGATTCCTTATTTTGGATAATAATAATTTATTTCTAATTCAACAATAATTACATTTCATCATAATTATTTGTGACACCATTTAATAATTAATTACTTTAATAAATATTAAAACGGTGGTTTTCAATATACATGTGATTATATAAAAATTGTCATAAAAAACAAATTTTATTTCTTTATTTAATTAGATTAAAATTTTAAAATAATTATTTTCAAATTATATAATTATAATAATTTTATTTTAGGATAATTGGAATAATATAAAAGGTAAAAAAAGTGTTGTAATGGTGAATGCTAAAATGGTAAAAGTGAGTAGTACATAAAGGTTAAGTAATCTCTTGTTTAATGCAGGTGTCTTTTCATTGGAGGATGTTTGGCTTAACCATATAATATCTCAGATACATTATTTATATATTTTTGATCCACATGATTTCAAAGTGACCTCCTATTGTTGAATAGTTTTGAGAAATTAAAAAAATGTCACCACTCAATTATAATAGGTCTGGAACTATCCTCTATTCCTCACAAATTAAAACCCTTTTTCCAATACATACCATGATTACATTACTTTTTCCATATGATCATCATATACGAAATATTTTAGGTATAAATACATCATGTGATGGATTTTTTGTGCAAACCTACAGAGGTTTCCAAAGAATATGTAACGTTATTCAATTAGAGTTTTTATATTATTTATTCCACCACCTATATCAATTATTTTTATAATATTATGATATGAATTTTTATTTATCTTCCATATAATGATCTTTTTTTTCATTTTAATTACATATAACAATATCTACACCCATCAAATGGGATATGAAATCATCGTTCATGTGTATGTTAGACTACAACATCATGAACCGATGTCAATTTGTTTTCTATTACCACATATCAGGGATGGGTATAATTATGGATATAAAATATATATGTGATATTTATAACATAATTATTCCTCATTAATAATTATATCATATATAAGGTTTTTATTTCCCTTCCACATGGGATACGATATTGTCACTTATTTGTACAATAGACTACCTCCTCGCCAGGTGATGTGATATATTTTTCATTATAAATTTACATAGAAGATAATAAGTAAAAATATAAATATTATTTATAAAATAATAATGATATAAGTGAAACATTTTTCATTATAAAACATTAATATATAATTTTATATTTTACCTTTTCTCTCAATTAATGATGATAACATCATTCATGTACATGTAGAATACTTCCTGCACGAAGTGATATGACTCTCAATTTTTATCACCTCACCACTTGGATTAAATTTATATGTTTATTTAATAAAAAAATTATGATATTAAAAGTATTATTTATTTAAAATATATTACCTAAATCATTTTTATAATGGTCATTGGAATATGGAAACGTTACTCATATGTACTTAAAGCCTACCATCTCCATGATTATACTGTACTTAATTTCTCAAATATATCATTCCCAATTAGTCAAAAAAAATATAATTATTCTATAAATATGATAATTATATCATTATTATTTTTATAGATATTTTTAAATTATTATCAATTTAAGTGGACAAAAAAATATATATTAAAAACAAAGCATTTATTTAACAAAACGTAACATTATCATGGAATTATTAAAAAAAGGGAAACAAAAGGTATTAACAAAATAATAAATGGTTTGATATAAAAAAAATATTTTTATGTAATATATCTATATTAAAAATATATATTTTTTACAGTATGTAAGATTTTGAATTATGGAGGTCAAGACATAACTCAAGGGATTTATGTCTCACTATTCTCTTTCAATGGGACACATTCCATATGCACCAAGTGTTTCTTTTAATTCCTTTATATATTATCCATGAATGTGTTTTATAATGATTATAATTTTTTTTTATTTTAATATCCATTTTATGATCTCTCTTTAAAGGGGTTAATATTTCAAATGTTACATTACTAGTAATGGATTATTGTGTCAATTTTCTGTTTATATGAAAGATAAATATGTTATGAACCTATCATATTTTATGAGTCATTTATACAGACCATATAAAAGGTAATATTACAAATTTATATATCCTCATGATATAGTAACACACATTTAATATAATTACTTCATTGTTTTTTTGTTTCAATGTCACTAGAGTAAAAATGATTTTATTTTCCAATCACATAATTTATTAGGAATATTGGGGATTATGTTTCTGATACTAAAATCTTATAATCAATATATCCATAAAATAATTATATTTATTAGTATCTATTTATTATATGATAAAAAATTATTAGAATTTGTTTTCACCACTTTGTGTACTGAAGAGTTAAAAAATATTTTTTTGAAATCGACTTTCTGTCAAAAACCATTTTTCATCCAAAATATTGTTTTCTAAAACGTTATATATTTTTTAACCAATACAATTTTCGTAACATTAAAAAATTATTTTAATAATGAAATTTTCAACCCATATTTACTTTTTAATTTTGTTGATATGAATATTCATATTATTGTAAAAAAAGATCTATATTTATTTTTCGTAAAATGTGAAAAAATTAATATTCACCTCATGAACATTATTTTCTTTTATCATAACATATCAAATATTTCATGAATCCAATAACAATATTCATATTTATATTCAAATAAAAATTTATCTTTTATATTTTTGAGATTATTGGACTTTATGTAAATTATTTCAGTTTAAAAAAAAGATATTTTGAAATTGTATTAAATAAAATTTTCAAATTAGAATGTACATTTTCCCCAGTTATTGTTTTAAATGTTTTTTAATGAATACTTTTGATATTTTCTATTTTATTTTCAGATAAAAGGATTTCCAAAATATTTTATAATTTTTATTTTTAAAAAGTTATATTCAATGAAAAGTTATGTTTCCATAAATAAATGTTCCTAGTGGAATTAAAAAATGAAATTACATCAATATTAAATCCTTTTGTTTTAAATTTATTTACTAGGTTTATAATAAATAGATATAAGAATAATTCTTACACTAAGTGTTTCCTATTTATGATATAATGATTTTTATGAAACCTATTTCTTTTCCACATGTTATACAGTGATAAAATTATTATGAAACCAAATTCTTTTTCTATGGGTTATTCTATGACGAAGTTATGAAATTATTTTAAACACTATCTCCTAACGAATTTTTTGTAAGATAATGGGCCTTTGAACACATTTCATTTGATGGGTTATCTTCTAATGAATGTTTTTTGATCTTATAGAACACATGTGTTTGATTTTCCTTATGTGATGTTTTAAACCTATATCTCCCTCAAATGAATTAGGAAATAATAAGTATACATAGATGGTTAGCCCAAGACAAATGATATTTGGTATAATGGTACTTATAGAAAGCCTGCAAAATATGGCACATGAGTTTTTCACCAAAGCCCAAATCAGGTACACCTATGGTTATATGAAACATATAATTTCAGGAATATCATGGTTGGTTTCCTTAATATAATATTTTCCTGGATTATGTGTATTCCAGAAATAAATTTTTTATGATAAAGTTATTCTCTTATGGCTCATTTTCTTTGAATCCCTTATCATTTATGTTCTATGAACTATGAATCATTATTACATGACTCATGATTATAATCTATGATATGAAGGGTATTGTTTAAAATTTTATGCTCAATTTTTAATACCCTTATTTTAAGGTTATGCTTATGTATATCCGTTATTCACACATATTGATCATATGATATCACAATTTCTTATGATTCCTTTCCCCTTGTTAAAAATAATGGTTTTAATTTACATTACTAAAGGGTAAATATTTATGGGATACAATGAAGATAATTTATGAATTAATAAATATTTTCCCACAATTATAAAGGCACAAAACAATTGTTTTCATATACTGATTATTTATGTAGTTTAATGAATATTGAATATAAATGATTTTATATACGTGTTTAAAATCCTAGATCTAAATATGTCAATTCCTGATCTGTCAAGGGTGTCAGGATTTTGACCACCCAAACCATGCAAGATTTGACCTGTTACAATGTTCCACTCATATCTCCACTCCTAATACCATGTTTGTGGTATCATAACCCGCAACTTATAAACCATATCGATATTTCTAAAAATCACCAAAACATTAATTATTCAAAAAAAAATATCAATGAATACAGAGGGTTTTATCATGCCTCAACATGATCATGAAATTTCAACCTACAACCCATTGGTCCAATTGATAATATAATGAAGACATGTGGGAATAAATGGACACAAAGAAAGTAAATATGTCATTTTAAGTGATTTCATCTAGTGATCATAGAATTGGTGCATCCTGTGGTGGTATAATGGTGAATAAATTATATATTGATCGAAACAATTTAATTTTTATGGGACTTGTGCAATGTAAAAATGAAAAAAATAAAAAATGATACCGATAATAACATCTGTTATTATTCAAAAAAATAGTGAAGAAATTCATAAATAACATTCCCTTCCTTGAGGATCTACCATTAGTTTGGATTTTATTTTCTTGTGATGAAGAAAAAATTTTGTTTTTTATTCCTTCCTCTCTTTCCACCTCAATATTATCATAAAATTTCTATAATCATGATCATACAATGATGAATGATCCTCCACCTCTCAAATCCCCCATGGGTTATATGGAAAAACCTAGAAAATTTCTTTAATGGAGTATTTATATAGGGGGAATTAGTTTATTGATTTTAAATGAATTAATTACATCAATTAATTAACCAATATAATGTAAACTCCAATGGACGCCTCATCTAAAAATCCAATTCTAATAAACCTTAAGTCACTCCTAGTGTATGACCCAAATTTAGAAATCAACAAATATCCCATATTTCTCATCAATGGCCTGAAAATATAGGAAGAATTTATTCCTAAAAGATGGGAATTCATGGATTTTTTTCCATATTTTTAATATATCCTCATCATGGATCAACCAGTCGCATGATCTTCTTCTGAGTCATTTCTAATATTTGGAAATATTCATCAAAATATTATAAATTCTATAATTGTAAAAAAAATGTTTTGAAACTCTCCCCATGTTCAATGATATTCATCCTAAAAACAAAAAACAACTCATAGATAGGTTTTTGTCCCTTCAAAAAAATTAAAATCCATGATGATGTGATACACCTTATAATAAATTATCTCCTCATTAAAATATAAAGTCCACTATCATCATCAAACATTAATCCCCACATTACTAGGTTTTCCACATCCTCCCTGGATTAAATTCACATTTCATAAGAATTTATATAACCATATTTAGGCCCACATGATCTATCTCTAACATGTAATGTGCTGGTCCATACGGTCACCTGTATGTAAACTCAAACATTTCTATAATGATAGTTTGTGAGGAACCATATGTGATACTTAAACATCATTAAAGTTAGATGATACTCCCATCTATATCTCCGAACCACCATGAAAACTCAAATAAAGATCACCTGAACCAAAACAGTTGATTTTCAAGGCCACTAGTCCCAATTCCATAGGATCCATGGTACATCCACACATCACATATGTGAACTACTATGGGAAAGAGTCCTCCTCATTAAAATCTCCATAAATATGATTTTTTCATCATCTATTCTTTAATAAGTTTAAAATGATCATCATATTCATAAAATCTATACTGATAATGTATAGTGGATATCTGGTCATGCCGATCTCATAGTTGGTATCTCTATAATGAGTCACCCCTAATACAATTTAACATTGGAGGGGTAACAACAATCTTTTAGAGCTATGAAATTCCAATACAGACCTCAGGGTTCATAAAAAAATAGGCTAAATAATGTGTAATGTCACTCAAAAAATGTTGATGGAAAACATCACTATGATCATCTTCCAACACAACCCTACCCCTAGACGACTATCAGGATTTCACTAACTAAACCATTTTGGGGTCTACTATCACTCCCTTTTATGATATAACATATTATTTGAAGAGGATATGTTGAATCGTGAAATGAATCAATGATTTCCCTAAAAAAATATTATACTCTCCTAACATTTCATGAACTCTCTTTAACTTTATCATATTAACCTCATTGAAGGTCTATGACAGAAGGTTGTCTCTTAATAATTCATTAATGAACCAATCCTAGAATGGTTATGGATACAATTCTTAAATCCCACAAAACTTTTTGTGGACATCAACAAACTAAACGGTTTCACCAATAACACAAAGAATCTATAGAAATTATATGTATCAATTCTCATTATATCACCATATCAAACCTTGAGTTGGTGATAAATTTCCCTGAGGTCAAACTCTAAGAACCAATTTTCCATTAACCATTATTTGATGAACTCATCAGTACACATGGGTGGATACTCCTTTGTAACAATCTCCTGGCTAAAGAGATGTCAATTAATACCATTCCTCAAGCCATCATCCACCTCATAGGTGAACAACCAAATTCTTTCAAGGGGAATACACTAGATTGAACAATCCCAGACATTGTAGACTATTACAACAATACCTCCAGCTCTCACAGCTACACAATGTCATCTGATATACTAGAATTAATATATAGAAGCCCAAAATGAATGACCAAGTAGAAAAAAAATCATTATGTGGGTAAACCTAGAACATCTTCCTGAATAATTTTCCTACGAAACATCACAAAAAAATTGAATGTTAATTACATCTAATCCTCCAACTAATATAATATCCAACTGATAATGAATGTTGTGTCCTCTATAACACATGATCTTATCTAGCCTCAAATACATATATTCAAGATTTGGAAAATTATAAACCTTTACAATAAAATTCATTTGAAAATGAATAATAATATTATTCTCCATGATGAGGTAAAACATTATTGGTCCTCACATGCATCTATAGAATTATTCAACATGAGGATCTACCTCCTTTCAGTGTCATGTTACTATGTTTGTCGAAGTGTGATCTCCGAGCCTCCTATATAGGATTTTTTTAATGAATGTGACTTGAAAATGGGTCTCTACTATCATTTTTGTGTCTCATAGAAGGGATACATCAATAATTATGTGCCTTTTGACCATGTATGAAAGCATCAATTAGTGAAGAGAATACAAATGTCTTATGTAATTTAAATAGGGAGCCTCTTGGTCACAATAAAAAATGACATGAACCTTTTTTTTTCATTCCCATATATGGTCCCTAATAAAAAATGACCCCAAAAATATAATTCAAAGGGAATAATCGACTACATATTGAAACTGTACTATTTTTGGTGGAACTGAATCACCTGTATAGTTTTAGAAATCATTATAACAATTGGACTTGGTGAGGTGAGGTGTCCCGCATCCATGAGTTCCTAAATCCACATAAATTTTCACCCAAACCATGCTATACTGATGAATAAAATCTCCATTGAGATGTATCACAATAATTAACAAAAATGAGAGGTGTCCAAACCAAGTATAATCCTTAGACATTAGGTATGTGTCAGTACTCTACCACCTAAGGAATGTGTCTGTCTCACCATAATCATGGTATGTCACTACATTTGAAACTACGATTGTTAAATTGAGATAGATGATTCATATTTAAGTATCAACAGAAGAAAACATTTCACCATGAATTATACTAGTTGTGAGAAAGGCCATCTGGTCAATCATATTATGCATAATCCAAAAAACCCAGACCACCACTTCATGAAGATCCACCCCTTCCAAATGGTCTAGATCAAAAATAAACATAGAAATCACAATGATTGGAACTCACGTAATATGGTAAGATAATGTCTACCCTCATCTTGTCCTACCCGATCCATCAACTACTCGACATGTGAATGATCACACTCTAATACCACCATAGTGTGGTTAATTCAAAACCCTATAGGTGTTTTAACTTCTTTTATCTATCCTTGAGGAAACACATCATGTATGGGTCCCTCAATTGATTCCTGATAACTCAAATATTCATCATCATGATAATATATCAAAATATAAACTAGATTTAATTGTTAATACATCATAAATGTTATAAATACAAACTATAGTAAAATATCATATCTATGAAGATAAAATATGAATGACTATTAGGGAACTCCAATCTTATTTGATGTGAGTAACATTTTTCCTTTTAAAATTGTCTCAACATGTGTAGTCAAAGCATATTTATCTAGATTCTTGATTTATGGATATATTTTCCACCACACTAATATTAGTTTCCCCTGTCTAAAATCCAAAAACAAGACACTTTGGCCCAATTTCTCTATTTTTCCTCCGAATCATTAAAATTGTTAGGATTTTACACTAACCTAAGAAAAAAAACATCTCTAATACCACACATTCATGACCTGAACCACCATGGCTTGTATTTTTATGGTAAATCCGAGTAACCAAAATATGAGCCCCATTACAATAGTTTAGGGGTGGAAAGCATGTAGTTAGAATGATTATTTTAAATATGAGAGCATAGAGAATATACCTATATGCATGCACCAATAAATCTCTATGGAAAAGAAAAAAGTAATATAATAAATAATGATACATATATTGTTCAATAATTCATCAAATTAACTCTATGTATTACATAATAATATGAAAAATAATAAAAAATCAAAATGTCAAAAAAAAATCCCTTCAATAAATAATGACTGAATACGAAACTAATATGATAATGGGGTAAACAGAGAGAACCCGACTCTTGATCACAATATACTACCACGAAATATGGCCTATGCAGTAAAGTATACCAATGATCCACTGATATCAAAATCAATGTACTTTTAATATACATAATATCTGACACGTTAAAGAAAATACTATAAATGGGTGAGTTTAAAAATACCCTATAGGAGGCCCCAAAAACCTCAATGGGAGAAATATACAGATATAATAGAAGAAATACCATCATCACAAAGGCATGTGAATAAGAAATTGATATATTAAGTAAGAAAAAATATCTGTAAACAATGATATTCTAAAAAACACCAAAATATACATAATGGGGATCTCCATCACCTCTACCCAGATGAGAAAGACACCTCTACTTATAGCTCCATTATCCAATCTCAGATTCCCATCTTCTTTCATGTTCATATAATAAAACATGTTACATACTCGCACCTCACCACTTCACTCCATTGATGAGGGAATATAATCATTAGATAGAGGAACCATAAAATCACAACGGATATATTGTTGAGGCCAAGCTCCTCATCAGTGTGCTCTACATTTAAGTAGGAATAGTCTCAAGGACATTAATATCATATAAATTTTTAGAGTATATGATCGAAAAAAATCTACTAAACTTCACAATAGAGGGGGAATAATACCTAGAAAGTGTATATTCAACCAATTGGGAAAGGGATATTCAAATCATTATATAGAGGGGTCGTTCCTTGATATGATAGGGGGTGACACTCCATATTTATAGGAGTAGAAACCTAGTATGATCAGGGGTACCAAGTAGTATGTAGAGGAAATGTGCTGTAGTGTAAAATCTGGGTCCTGCATTGATGTTAGAGGTCCTACTACTTTATATAATTGGGGAGTACCAGTATTTTGATAGAGGATCCACCCTCAAGTATGAGAAGGGAATATCACTTAGAAGGAAGAGGTATCATGCCTTGGTAAGAATAGGTGGTAACACATTGTAGGATGAGGACACTAGACCTACTACAACAGGGGAGTTCCACTCAGTTTTATTAGGATAGAACCAAACCCTTGTGACATTGAGGGGTTTCTGACCCCAGAAAAAGCTTCAATAATCCTTCCTAAACACTAATATTGGTCATGAAATTAATGAAAAAACATAACACATAGAACAACATCTATACTCTTTAAAAAATAAAAATAAAGGATAACATCACATTTTATATGGAAATCATATCAATATTGGCTACACATAGGTTAAAATAAATGTCTAAAAGAGATATATATATATATATACATATATAAGGTAGAATCTAAATGAAAAGTGCATGACATATAGATGGGGTCACATAGAATGTCAACTATCGAGAACGTATGGTCTTATCCTCATATGCACATGGATTTTCTAGGCATGTTTTACATCATAGAATGTATGGGTAATACACATTATAACTTAGTTTATTAGTGTCTAACCATGTGATCTTGGGTATTACCATGTATATATACAGAGGAAAAAACATGATTCTCCACATCACATAGAATGTATGGGGCTAAGATGTCCATCTATGTGTTTCATTTACACATTCCCTTATACTATCCATAGTATATGGAATGTTCCATCCCATACACTGTGTTTCAGACAAAATGATCACCATGAAGTTTACTTCATGTGCAAACTTTTCCACCCACCATGGGTTACATGATGTGTAATTTCTCATAGATAGTGTGTACCATCACATGGAATTATGGGGAGATATTCCCTATACATTTTGAGATGGCTAGTTGTGCATCACAAGACATGTGGGAGGATCACCCATCATATGCTTTTTTATCTCACATAAACCCCTAACTAATTCATATAGTGAAATAAAAAATTGTATTTCCATTGGAATACATACCATATAGTCAATAATTCCACAAAAATTATAGTTCTTCATGTTGATTCACTCGTGTGATACTTATAAGAACCCACATTCTTAGACCGGATAAAATACGAGTTTTATTTATTTATCGAAGAGTCAGTTTTAAAACCGCGCTTCAGAACGAGGTTCTGAGTGCGCGGACCAGTTCAAGCGGTGACACCGGGCTGCGCATGGGCGATTAAACAATGTGGGTCAAGTCGCGCAGTTTACCGTTTATCAAAATGGGTTATCTAATTAATTTTAATTAATGGATGTTTTAATAATAATAATAGTGAGAGATCATTATTATTAAGTGTTGTGAAAATGTGTTTAATAAAATGATGGTCGAACGAGATTAAATGTGGATGTTTTAATAATAATAATTTTGGAAGATTATTATTATTAAATATTACGCATACGTGTTTATTTAAGTGGCAGTCAAATGCCATTAAATGTAACATTACAGTTTGACCAAAGAGTGTCAAATTAAAATCATGGTCAATGGATTTTAATTGACGTTGTTGTTTAATAAAGGACGTGCTATTTAATTAAGTCACTCAATGAGATTAAATGGATGTTTAATAATAAAAATATAAGGATATTATTATTTATATTATGTTTTATTAATTAAATTCCTGGAAAGGTGAATTTAATTAATTGCGTGAAATAAATTCATTGATTACTTGGGTCAAAGATATTTTATTTTGATGGGAAGTTTTAATAATAATAATGTTAGGATATTATTATTATTAAATTTAATACAGACACATTATTTAATTATTCCTAATAAATGGATGTTTTTAATAATAATAATGTTGGGAGATTATTATTATTAATTTTTTCACAAAGGCATTTATTTAAATGGTGGTCAAACGCAATTAAATGTGAAATTGCAGTTTGACCAAGAATGTTAAATAAAAATCTCATTTTAGTGGATTTTAATTAACGTTGTTTTTTTAATTAAAGGGAGTGATATTTTTAACACATTATCTTAATTGAGGCGGCTTCGCAATGAAGCGTTTAATTAAACGAGAGAGTTTAATTAAATGTTTGGTTATAATTATTAGTTTTGATCATTATTATTATAATAATAATTGGGTAATTAAATAAGGGTTATGGTTGACTTAATTAATTAAATAGATGGGTGAAGAATCCATTTAAGGATTTAAGTGTAATTAATCCTAATAATAAATATTGTTGACCATTATTATTATTATTATTATTATTGTTATATTCTTGTGAATGTTATTATAAATATAACATTAATGATGTCCTATAATATATATATATATACATAGAGTGTAATATATATATATATATGTATAGAGATTAGAAGTAATATATATATATGAGTAAGAAAAATAATAATAATTTTTTTTATAAGAGGCGCTAGGAAAGGGGGCATGACTCCCCCTACCCCTTTTTTTCCTCTTCTTCAATCACGCAGGCCCCCACGTGGTGTTCTCTTTTTTTTATTTCTTCCCTATTATTTATTCTTATCCCACATGAGGCGCCTCCTCCAAAACTTTGGCGCTTGAGGGGTTCCTTCCTCCTTAAGTGCTAGACTTCCCGCCTGGACAACGCCTGTAGCGCGACACCCTGCTTCGACCCCTCTTTGCACATCACGACTCTCTGCTGCGCGAACAGCCCCACGACCGGACCTCCTCCTCCCACGGGTTCCCCTACTGTAGCTCGCCGACGACCCTCTCTCCTCCTATAGATGCGAACAGATTCTCTTCTCCATTGCAGCAGTGAAAGGCCTACCTCAGTGGACCTCCTTGCAGGGTAGTGTGACTCTAGACAATGGGCTTGGCCCCCCTGTAGCACGACTCTCCCTTTGGCGCACGGACCAGCGGCATGCTCCCCATCTTCCTCTGTGCGCCCTACCAAAGTTGTGCAGTGTGACCTTGGTCATACAACCCATGTAGCGCAACCCTTGTCGAGGGTTCCTCCTTCACGCAGGGTTTTTATCCACTTCCTCCTTGGTTTGGTTCGATTAGCCAAGGTAAGGTTTTTCGTGACATTGTTCTTCATCGCTTTGAAGTGTTGATGCAATTCTGGTGTTCTGTTTGGAATTGCCCAAAACCCACAATTAGGGTTTGGTTAATAATTTGTGTTTATCTGTTCAAGGTTTATGCGGGAGATGTGTCGGGATCGTTGGACCATGGTCCAACAACTGCAGTTCGGTGCGATTACGTTTTATCGCCGATGTTGGGTAAGAAAAGGTATATACATAATTATTATATATTTTACGTTTTTTTAATTATGAAATTGAGTCTAAGAACCCTTGTAGCCTTTATCTGGTCTAGAGTTAGTTTACCTGAGTTGTTAATTTTAGCAATATATTGCTGTTTACATTGCAGGTTATATATACGCATCACTTTTATGTGTATAGGTATATATATATATACGCACATCAAAGTCGCGAATGTGTGACTGCGTGACCGGTAAAGCAAGGCGTGTTAACCTAGGTCCACTCCAAGGGAAAAATGAAATCCAACATCTGAGTATATCGTCCTTCTCACCTCGAGGTAGGTGGTTTGTGCCTTTCCTTAGAAATTTGATGAATATTTTGTGCAAATTCCACCAATACCCTTGAACGGGGTATTGTGTGTTCCTGTTTTTCCTTTGTTGTATTGCCTAATTTTCTTGATTGCTAGAGTAGATATTTTGCCTGTGATTATGGTAGCTTTACTGTACTTTGGATGTTTTCTATTCTTGTTCTACCTATTTGGTGTTTTTCCATTAGCCATGCTTAGTCGTAGGATAGTGGAACTGATACCTTGTTATGCTGCTGAGCCTTAGTTGATACCCAAGTAGTTCTTGAGGTTTACTTGGACGATGTACATGCGCGCTGAGCATGTATTACCTTTCACTCAGGACTGTGAGAACCTAGAGTAGTAGACCAAAGAGAGAATTGAAGGAAGGGATTCTCCAGAGTGTCTTTTAATTATGATGTGAGACCACAAGAATAATTGACGTTGAGTGCTTCCTCAGAGAGTCTTTAGTTCCTCGACGCGGGCCACAGGGGGAATAGACGTTGAGTGATTCCCTAGAGACCCTTTAGCATGATACGAGACTAAAGGGGGAATTGATGGTGAGTGCTTCCCCAGAGAGTCTATTAATTTCATAGCTGAACCAGAGGGGTGAGACTGTGTGTTCCTCCTAGAGGGTAGCTAGTACTTGTAGTTTGAACCATAGGGGTTAGGCTGTGAGAGCTACCCATAGGGTTACCTTTTTTCTTCTTGTTGCTGGATGTTTACTTGTGTACTTTATTTGTTAGAACTATGGATTGTAGCTGCTGTGTATTTCCTGTTTACTGTTCCTGTACTTTACTTTCCATGTATTCATTGACTATTAGGCATAGATATTTGGGTGGTTTCCTACTGGGACTTTGTCTCACACCCTGTTTGGGCTATGTTTTTGTGCCCAAGCAGACTATGTTGCTGTAGGTATAGATAAGGGCAGGCACCCTTCTACTTCGGGTACCTGACTTGCTGTGGAGCTGGAGAGCATGGGACCAAGCTAAGGCTTGCGATGCTGAGGAGACTTTTAGCTACTTTGTTTTTCCTTTTCATTGTTACTGTGTTGTTTCCAGCCTGTTGTTTGGTTTGGCTGTTTTATTAGACTCATAACATTCCATGCATCATATCTTCAGTTCCAATTATTTATTATTTTATAAAGTCTTTTGCTGTTAAATTCGGATGAGAATGTTTTTTACTACTTCCGCTGTTATATATCATTTCCTTCCTATTATTTCCATTACCTATGAGGGCATAGTTCCCCAAACTACCTTACCCAAGGCCCTCGCTGCTAGTCAGTAGCCTCTGGTGTTCGGGGGAATGCGCTTGAGGTCATGTGGCGAACCGGGTACTGGAACCAGTTGAGTGGATCCAGATTTGGGTCATTACAACACTACTTTCATTTATTATACATTAAATCCCTTCATGTGTTTTAGTTCTATGGTCCTGTGCCTAATCCATTACCGGTGGCAAGATTCAACCCTCCCAAGCCCTGTATGGCTCCACCAAAGGGCCAATACCACTCCTATAACCATTCATGATCCCAAATAAATGATGGTATCTCCATAACCTGGAATATTTTGGGATATGTATAAAATACACCATACCATTCATAACTCACAAAATCATCTTGAATTTTGGGGCTTGATATTTCTTAAACCCTCCAGGTTAATAGCGACCCATTAACCCACAGTCCAATGATGAATAACTTAAATAACTATTGGGTAGATTGACATAAAAATTTTAGTCCATCATTGGAAAAGTGATTTTGTTTAGTGATCACAAAATTGGGATATCCAATGGTCATATCAAGAAGAAATAAAAATAAACATATTTAAATAATTTATTTTTTATTGGGATCTGGGGATAAAAAAATAATCATACATCAAAATGAACATAATCAAATCCAATCATATTTTATCAAATATAGTGTAAATCCATAAATGAAATTAAATACCCTAATAATGATTGATCGTTGATAAAGCTTGTATACACTAGTGACGATAATGTCCTGTTTAGTTCATTTTCTGCTTCTCAATCAACCTTTATTTGATCATCATAATAATCCATTATAGATCCACCAATATAGATGGATATTCCTCCTCTCAAATACTATCATAGTTATGAAAATTATACTATCTATTTTCCATAACATTATATCTATACAGACAGAGTTAGGTTTAGGGGTAATAAATTAAATAAAAAAATAATTTAATTAATCCTCTAATTGTACCAACCAATAGCTACCTCAACTGAACATCCATTATTGATCATCCTTTGGTATATCCTATGTTAAAATCTTCATTCTGGAGTCGACCTCAGTCAACAGTTTCTCATCCAATGTCCCGAACAACTAGAAAACCATTTATCTCAAAAATATTTATGAATGTAATAAAAATTATTTGTAATATTTTTAATATCAACACACCAACAATCTCCAGGCCTTATGATCTCATGATTTAACAATGCATAACATTATGAAAATACATCAAAATGTTAAAGAGAACAACATGAAATAAATGGGCTTCACACCATGGCGTTTAGAATTCCATTTTTTTTTATTTTTTTTCATTATTTTAAATCCTTTTGTAATGTATTGGTTTAATTATTGGTTTGAATTATTGTGGTTTTTGTTGAGATATGATGTTTTCTTCTTTCCAATAATGGATTCAAAGGTGTATCATCGTTATGGTAATCCCTTTTCATTGCCCCGGTAAAAGTGCAGAATGATTTTGGTGTCCATTGTTGAGCCCCATGGGTTGCACATGATTTGGTAAACCATGCAACAAAAGAGTAGTTTGATTCTGGATTAGGACAGATGAATTTTTTCAACCCATCTCTCTTGATTCTACTCCATCCATTTATTCTCCTCCATGATTCCATGTTATAATTCTTTTAGTTTTTGGGTTTTATCTTCTTTCCCTTAATATTCTCTCTTAGTTTATTGCTTTTTTCTGGTGGTCCTGTCTCTTAGAAAAAACCTAAATTTTTTCATTATTGTTTTGGGTTGTCTTTATTTAGATATAGGGTGTGTAGATTGATCTTTTTTGGTCTACTATTCCTTTCCTTGATGTTTTTTTGCATCTTCACTCAGTTGTGGTTGTATTTTCCATCTGTTTACATTCAAATGAATTATATTTGATGCATGGGTATTATTATATAATACAAACATTTGTTCAACATTCTAGTGGTGTGTTTTATTGTCCTAGTATGTTCTTTTTGTATGGTAAAAATTATTATTTTTGGGTATTTGATGGGATTTTTTTCTATACCTGTTATATAGTTATGCACATATGGTGTTTGATAAATGTATATTAGTTTCTGAAAGTGATATTGAACTTTGTGGGGATGTTTAACTTAAATTAAACTATTTAGTATGGTTTTAAATATAAATTGGAAATGGTGTCTGCTTTGGATACCTCTTATTTCTTAGTATGTTATAGAATTGTTTTTGGAATGATTTTCTAGATATAAAATTCTTATTTGTGAGATTTTCCTTCTTGGACTTATTTTATTGGTTTAAGGGAATGCTTTGTTTCATGGAAATGGTATTTTAATGATCCTATGGGCACATGAAGAATTTCATTTGATGATGGAACATCCAGGGTTTCATGGTGTTCACATGTCAGTGTGATTTCAGTTTATGGTGAAATTTATGTCGGTGTGATTTCAGTTGATGGTGAAATTGATAGAATGACGATTTCATTCAGCATTAGTTTTTCATAAGCTTTCATCCATCTTTATTATTTCCTTATTCCCAAGATGGTAACATGATTTCAATATGTTGTTTTTTTGTTTCATGTAACACAATAATATGGTCTCATAAGTGTTCCTTGAATATTATCCCATTGGAATCTTAAGGTATGATTTGGTGAATGGTAGTTATAAAGGCGCATTTTAAATTTCATGATGTTTCTATATTTTTAATTTGTTTAAAGTCCCATTTGGTGTTTTTAATGTTTTTGGGGAAAATAATTTGTAAATATATGGGATTTGAGGCCTGTTTGGAACTTGAGATATATTGGGTGTTTTTTTAAAAATTGAATGATGGGAATGCCATATTGGGGTTTTATAGTGATTGGTAATGTGCATATAAACTAAAATTATGTGAAGGAATAGTTGTAACTAGTGGAAGGATTATGGTGAGAATGTCACCCCTATAGAGGATTTCCTGATGTGGGTTATCCTGTGGGTAGTTTTAGTATTTAGGGTAGATATACGTGGTGGTGGTAGGTAAGGTGAGTCATATGTTCAAGGTCATCCTCCATTCACCATTTACTATTATAGTAGGTTTCTTAGGTGTATTTAGGGGGTCGTGTGATGGTTTCTTATATGAAAACAATTATACTGGTTGATACCACACTTGACATCATAGTTCTTGGTGGGAAATTTCACTAGATTGGAAGTAAGAAAAACTAATTTGTTATTTAATATGGAGTTTAACAATACGAAAATAGGTGTGTCTGACCCGAGTATATCCTGGGATCGATCTAGGGTTGTTTGGGAAATTCACATGGTTATTATATTTATATAGTTTATCATTTTCCCTATTGCACTAAGTTTCTGATTCTATATCATTTTATTTCAATTCCATCTTGGACTTGTTTTACATGATCTTGATTTATGTGTGGAACATACTTTTTAAATGCAATTCTATAATGAAAATTGGAATATGGAATGTTTGTTTGAAAAATAGAATGAATGATTTTTTTATAAATTTATAAATTCATATTTTTATTTATTTATTTTAAATATATATTTTTGGATTATTTTCAAAAAAATATATGTATTGATTCTCTGGTGATTACCTACTGATCTATGAAGCCCACACCATACATATACCATTCAATGTCTATATACCCATGCAATATTGAGAGATCAGGTTTTTGGTTCATGTTCTTTCCATTGGAGTGGGTTGGTCTTGAATTTTATTATGATGAAGCGGTCACATAGAGATCTTGAAAGTGTGGTCCAATATTACTTGTGAATCATGTTTTAATGTTTGGAAATTTCTATATATATATATATATGAGTTCATTTATTTATTGATATTTTGTAACTCTTTGTTCATATGCGTGTTTAGTTTTTTTTGGTTTATGTTTTATTTCATCAATGATATTCTCATAGTGATTACATCTATTCAATATAGAAGTTTCCAACTCTTGGGGATCAAGAATGAACTTCAGGACATGACTCAGACTTGGTCGGATGTAGGGATGGATATAATCTCGGACTGGTTTATGAAAAAATTGTATCTAATCATGCCTTTTTTATGGGGGATGTCATGTAGTTGGAGACAAGGACTATTGGTACATGATAGGTTTGTATGTGATGAGCATCACATACCCTTGTTTTGGAAAATAATCATGTTTCTTGGGGATGTTTGGGTTTTGATATACTATTTTCATTTTTGGATTGTTTTGGATGATGAATGGTAATGGCAGTGGGCTAATGTTATGTCCTGATATCACATGGAGTTGTGACCCATGTGGGGTCCAAGTTAATAGCTCAAGCTCCTCTAAGTTGTTTAAGCTTACATGTGGTATGTCCCAATAACTATTTCACTATGTTAGGCATGGATACTAGTTCCTCATTTTGTATGTTTACTGTGAGTTATGCAATGTTTTTTGTTCTATTAGATTAAGTGATATCATAAAATGAAATATGTTTTTAAAGTTGTTAATGTTTTCTTTCAAATGGTTTCAGATTAATTTTTTTTAAAAAGAGAATTAATGTTGTTTTGAATTTAAAAATTGGTAAATAATTAAATATTATGATAAAATGGAAACTGTGACCCTTGGTATTCCCCTTGAACGTTTTCATGTGTGGGAGTAAGTGTGAAAATGTGAATTTTGGAACTTTTTGATGGATTATATAAATTCATGTGGATGAATAGATATGTGACAGTTTATAGGATTTCATTGGTGAGTTTTTTAGAATGAACATTTTGGGTTTGGTATTCCATTGAGAAGTGATTTTTGTTTGTGAAATTTTTATTTAGGAATTGAAATGTTTCATAGTAATAGGGTGGTATTTAAATTTGAAAAGAAAAGGTAATTTTTGAAAAGATGATTTTTGTTGTGCCTACTTGTGTTTGGGTTCTGAGACTATTGTTTTGGATCAATATGTTCAGATTGATTTTGTTTTAGGTCTATGTTAATTTTGTTTTTTTCTTCTCATATTGATCATAATATACCACATATAAATCTCCCCAAAATTTATTGCGAGTCACTTCATGTTTTTGGTTCCTCTCAACTGTTTCCTATCATGCATAGTGATCGTGGCCCATTGGAGGATGCTGAATTGGTTAAAAAAGTAGATTGTTTCTTTTGATCATTGGGAACTCCCAAAGTCATGGTTCATTTAAAGGTCCGAGTATTGATCATTAGGGGCTTATTATCACATAATCATTGCATGACATGATGATTTAAGAGGTTTTTATTTATATTTTCATCTGATGGTTTAAATCAGATGAAGTGAATATGAGGTAGGTGGAAGAGTAGTGGGATGTTCTGTAGGGCATATGTTTAGTGAAAGGTTTTGTTGAAAACTTCAATTATTTGGTTTTCTAATCCCTAGATGAGGTTTTCGTGGATAAATTTAATGATCCTACTTTTATTTGGGGTTTTCAACCATAAATCCCAGAAAAATTCCTCTCATCTAGAGAAATTTGTTTCGAGAAGTTGGTGGATGAGTCTTTTTTACTGGGTTTGTTCTTAAAGTGTAGTTAGTATTGGTTGTATATCATGATGGTAATCCATATATAAAGGAGTAAATTTCATATAAAATATTCTTTTATGTGTCTCCCTTTTCAGTTATGACATCTCATTCATTGGACCATTAATTAGTGTGAAACCAGTGTGGCGAGTTTGGGCATTAGAAGTTATCTACTCGCAATCCTCCAATGTATTTACAATGTTGTTGATGTTTGGGTCATATAGAGATGTTATGTAGGATATGTGTCCTGAAGAAGAATTATTCATTATATTATTGTAGTAACTCACTATGAGGTAGTGGATGCTTCAGCCATCAGGGCTCTTTCCATTGGCCATGAATTGAATCTTACACACATTCAGTAATTTCCTTGGGGCGTGAATTCCTTGGACCAATTTTTATCAACAGTGTTATATTAGGGAATGTTTTTTTGTTGTAATTATATTTTTTTCTATGAATTTATTTTATATATGTATGATACTATGTGGTTTTGTTTCTTTGAAATTTCAGTTTTTACACTAAATGTGGATCATTGAATGGATAGACCTTCATGAATATATTTCTAGATTCTAATTATTCTTCTTTAGATTAATCTATTTTTAAGGAAGAAGATGTTTTTAGTTTGTGGTTCCAATTATCAATATGAATCGAGTAATTATTTGGGTTTCCCCATTATGTTTTGGGTTTTTGGATGCTGTGGGAAATTTTTAGATCTGGTGGCATTATAGTTTATCTCGCACAAGTAAACATGAGTTAGTTTTTTTTGGGATATACCATATTGGTGTGATCATAGTTCCTTCAAAGGTGTAAATGATATTTTTTGGTGTGCATAACCCACTGACTTTGTTCAATTGTTCCTCATATTGATGCTTTAATTAGATGTATTTTGGTGTGACTTGTGAAGTAAAATGGTCACCTAGATTTTTCTGGTTGTGTTTGGATAAGTCCAGAATTGTGATAGATTTTTGTTTATCTATCTACCTGGTGACATTATGGGGGTAGATAGATTGTGTGATTTTTATAATTTTCACACCCTAACATTTGGAATTCCGTTATTTTATTCATTTATTGATTTTGGATCCTTTGGACAATGATTTTGTTGTGTCCTTGTTTGAATTTTCTAGTCTTTAGTTATGAAATAAATTTTCCATGCTTTGACACAAGGGGTCTATGAGCAGCATAAAATTAAGGGAAACAGTATGGATTTTCACAGGTTACCATGCAACTTGATATCAGAGTCTAGTGTTGATGTTTATGGGTTCTACATGGTTTGGTGAACCGTGAGGAAACTATGAGGTTTTGTTATACAACTGGATAAAGGTTCTTTAAATGTTTTGTGCATGGATTAGTAACCATGCAAAAAGCCCATGTGGGATTTCTCTCTTTTCCTATAGGAGGCCCACAGTTGGCGCATGGTATTCCAAACCATCCAACCCAGCCATATATGTTTCCTAAATTATTTAAAATTTGGAATTTCCAATATTCCCATTTTATGTTTAACACAAATCATTCCCCTCACTCCTTGCTCATTTTAGGTGCACGAAGGTTTCCCAAAACAACATCCATATTGTTCTACTCCCTCCCTTGATTCTCCTCTAATCTTACAAGCTAATATTATTTGATTTTTGGTTGTTTTTCTATTACACTCCCACTACTCCCTTGGTTGTTTGAATTTTTATGGTGATATTCTCTCCTAGATGAACACTAAAACACAGGGTTGATGTTTTGGGTTGTCTTTATTTTGATATAAGGTGTGATGATTGTTCCATGGGGGATAATCTTCCTTCCTTTTATGTTTCATCACATCTAAACTCTATTGTAGTAGGTGTTTCTATCCATTTTCATTATGACACATTAAATTTTATTTTTAAGTATTTTTTGAATAATACATAATTGTGTTTTTCATTCTATGGGTGTATTTTCAAGGTTTAATATGGTGTTTTTGGGTAGGAAAAAAATAAGGGAAGTGGTTATAAGGTGATATTTCCAAACATGTTATGTAGTTTTACAAATAATGTGTTTCAAAAAAATTACATGTTTTTTGAAATGAATTTTATTATTTTTGTTGATGTTTGAACATGGTTACACTTTGTATCATGTTTTTAAAAATAAATTGGTTTGGGTTTCAGTTTTGGATTCCTCTTATGGCTTGGTATGTTGAGTATAATTTTATACAAAGGTTTTCCATATTTTAAATTCATATTGGTGATATTGTCACTATTTTAATTGTTGTTTTTATAAATTCATGTGTTTGTTCTTGAAACTGGTTTTTGAATGATTCCATGGAAACATGAATTATATTATTGGATGTTTTCACACCCATTGGTGCATGGGATGCACACATGGATGCGATTTCTAATGATGATGACATTTATAGAATGATTATTTCCATTTGGCTCAGTTTTTCAAAAGGCTTGTCACTTATTTCTTATAACATCATTCGTAAAAAAGATAACATGATTTATAAATGGCGTTTTGGTGTTTCATGTTACTCATAAATATATTTTCAAATCTATTCCTTGAACCTTAGCCTGTTTGGTATCTTATATTATTTTTTGGGATAACTGTTGGTATAAATTCATGTATTGAATTTCATGATGTAGCATGATTTAAAAATAGTTTAAAGGCATATTTTTTTTATTGTGAATGTTTCTGTGGATTTTTTTAAATCTATGTGATGTGAGGCCTATTTGGAACTTGATATATATTTGGGAGTTTTTTTAAAACTCAAATGATGTGAAGGATCTGTTGGTATTTTAAAATTTATGGAATGTGGATTAAAACTAAAATTAAGTAGAGGCCTGGATGGAACTTTGAAAAAGGATTATGGCTAGATGATAACCCCTATGAAGGATTTAATAATGTGTTATATCACATGTTTGGGGTTGGTGTTTGGGGAAGGAAAGTGTGTTGGCGAAAGGTAAGGTGAGCCATGCATGTGATGGCATCCTCCTTACACCATACACTATTACTATGGGTTTACATGGAATCTTTACAGGGTTTAGTGGTGTGTTCTTATCAACCCTAATTAGACGGGTTGATACTCTCTTAAATTTATATGACTTGGTTGGATTTTCCACTACATTCCAAGTTAAAATGACTAGTTGGTTATTAACTATGGATATTTAACATATGTCGATAGGGGAGTCCAAACTGAGTACATCCGAGGATAACTATAGTGTTTAATAGTAAATTACCATCATTTCTATTTTTTTGTGTATGTTTATTTTTTCAGTTACACATGTTTTCTAGTTTGGTATCATTTTTTTCATTTTCATCTTAGCCTTGTATTACTTTCCCAAGATTTATGTATAGGACATTTATTTTTCAATGTAAATCTATATTGAAAATTGGAATGTGGGATACCTTTTTGAAAAAGGGAATGATATGATTATTTATAAAAATGAGATAAAACCATTTTTATATATGTATATTAAAACTAGTTTTTTTGGACTATTATAGGAAAATTAAATTGATGGATTTTATAGTGATTACCTACTGAGTTGGGAAGCATAGACCATATGTGTATAATTTAGTGTGAGTAGACTGGTGCTGTTCTATAGTTTCATGTTTCTAGTTGATATGAAAACTATTGGAATAGGTTATTTATGTGGTTGATGGTGGCTAAGCGTTCAAATGTAGATCATATTGGTGTGGTATTATTTTAGTATTGTATCCACTTTTGTTTGTTCATTAGTTATATTATCTAGGCCAATTTGTGTAGTTATTGAGATTTAGTTATTGTTCTTTCTTCCTTGTGATTAGTTTATTTGATTGATCATGTATTATTGGTCAGAATAGTTTCCCCAGGGATTACTTTTATTACCAACACTAGTTTCTAGCACGTAGGAATCAGGAATTCCCATCGGGCCACGTCTCGAGTCGGGATGGATGACAGGTTGGATGGTATCCCATCATGTTTCTTGAAAATGAGTCAATTCATAAAACAAAAAATAAAAATTTTCAATTTTATATATAGATATATATGTATATCCAAGTCACCTATAATTATCAGGGTTTTGATTAGAAAATAATTGTGTTATTTATTGTAAATTATAATATTAATAGGCATAGAGTGAGGAAGATGAGTCTAACATTTTTCTAGATGCGTGGAAGGTGACCTAGAGGAAATATCATTAACTGGATATGTATATTCATAAATTTTATATTGAATTTTCCACAATAAATTTAACACTGAAATTTGGGGATGATGTAACCAATATTGAAAATAGAGAAAAATTTCCTAAGAAAGCACAACCCTCACTCTACTATTTCAAATGAATGGAGAATGTGAATTATTATAACCAGTGCAATAATCTATTGGGTTAATGACTATGATCGATTTCACCCACCTATTAAACCCAATTAAAAAGGGAAATATTAGGTGACTACTATTTTTAATTTGATTTTGAAAATGAAGAGGAAAATGGTGCACTTATCATCCACTCTAGAACAACTATTGTTTTATTTTATTCAGTTTATACCAACTCATTTATACCTAAAAATTCATAAATGGTATCACATCACCCTATAATTTAATGGATGATAAATTGTTCGTTAAAATTATTAATGTCATGAGGATAAAATATGAAGTCTATGATTATTATCCATTTGATTTTTTTTGGAATGTACTACTTTAAAATCTAGTTATTCAATCTCTAGTTTTTTTCTTGAGTTGGGAATGGACTTGTTCCCTTTTTATAGATCTAAAATCAATTGACGAGGAAGATTAATCACTTAAAATACTCAAAAAAACATATGAGTGTGTATTATTGTTATGAAAAATATAAATATCATATTGATGTTGTGTCCAATATATGTGTCTTGATACATTTTAAAATGTAGTATTTATCACATAAGGTTTGGGAGAAAATAATCATTGATGATATGCCTATTTTTTGAGTTTTTTGATGATTTCATTCTAAAATAGTTTTCTATTCTTCATTATAATTATGAAGTTTTTTTAATTGAGTTAATACATGGATCTACACCTATTTCAAGGAATCTATATAGATATATTTTATTGAGTTACTGTAATTTATGTAGAAACTCTTTGAGAATCTTCATAAAGGTTTATTACCAAAAAGTGTGTCATGATTAGTTAATCTTTCTATTTTTGTTATGAATAATTATGTATTAAAGTGTCTCTAAAATAATTATTTTGACCATAAGATGAAAACTATAATGAATAAGTATGATCACCCCATTATTGAAAATTTGTTTAATAAATTACGAGCATCTCTATAATTCTTCAATATTAATGTATGATATGAATACTAAAAAATGAGGGTAAAAAGTTAATTCATACCTAATATATTCATACATATGAGGTATGCACATTATAAAATCACAGTGAAATTATTTGGGGTTATAATTTCCCAATCAATCATATGGGATTTAATGAATTGAGTCATCAGTGATGATCTACATCTATTTGTGGTAGCCTTTATATATGAGTTTTTTATGTATTTCAGGAGTAAATAATATCATTATAAAGATATGTTTATTTGTTTGAATACAATAATAAATGAGAATAAATATGAAAAATTCACCATGTGGGAATATTTTTTGTTGAAAATTTAATTTTTTTATATTTAATCTCACGAAAGGGTATATTGATGGATTTATAAATGACGAATGTTATCAAACACTCAAAAAAATTGAATTATGACTAAGATCCATAATTTACATTGATTAGATGGATTTTATCAATGATTTTTAAGGAGTTGATCGTGTATATCTAATCCATATACATAGTTAGGATGAAATGTAGTCAAATTCCCCTGGGTTTAAAATTGGATGTATATTTCAAGGAATTGAATAAAAGGATATTGAGTTATTATTTTTTCCAACAACCCTACAGTAGAAAAGGATTTGTTATTTAATGTGATATATCAAATAATGGGGTGGGATACATTCTAATGTTAAATAATGTACTGATTACATAGGCCATTCATAAATTATATTTTTATGAGAAAAACTATATGAATGATTATGAAGATTTATTGCTAGTAATCATTCATTTATTTGTATGTACGAATTATCATTATGAAGAATGGTTTGGCATACATACTGTTCAAAAATATTTAATGTAAATTTTCACCATAAAATATTGGAAAATAATTTATATGAAAATCACACAACATCTAATATTTAATTATTATGAAAGAATATATAATGAGATATTGATGTAACATGATAATTTTTAATTTTTTAAATGATTTCTCCATCAAAAATACATGTGACAATTAAAGATCCGCCAAAGGAAGATGTAGTGTTATATAATAATGTGAGAAACATTGTTTGGTTCAATATTGATTATAATTGAATGAAAATGTTCTGTAATGGATTATGTATCTCTTAAATACTAGACCGTATAAATCTGATACATGATGAATCTTATAATTAATATTTCCCTATTGTATATAGATGTATGGAGAAGTATATAGTTCAAAAATAGTATTATCAGTGGGCTATATTGAGTGAGATATTTAATAGTATGTATATTAATATTGGTATGTCAAAAAGTTAAGGCCCAGGGATCGAATTACATATAATTATTATAGTCATTAATAATTACCAATTAAATATGATAAAACATCACCATAAATTTCTTCATTGGACTTTCCAAGAAATCTTAAAGCCATAATGTTATTTGATATGTATTTTTTCAAATTATTATGTTAATTAATTTAATTAATGTTATATATGATCTATTTTTTTTTTCAAATTCTAAAATATATGTTTGATAAGTGTTATAGTTTAATGGTGTACCATATTATACTTTGTTGAGTCAGGATTTGATGTTTATTGTGATTTTTTTGAGTATTATTGAGTAATCCAAATATACTGAGTTGTGTTTTAGTATAGAATATCTTCCATAGATTGATATTTAATCTAAGATAACCATAAAACCCCTTTAGAATATTATAATATCATTTTATCATGATTTAAATAGTGTTTGGGATCAACACCTTCCTCCTATAGAGTTCTCTTATTAGATTTTCTTTTCCTCCTACAATCAAATGGAAACATATGGGTACCTCTTTTGAAATAAGTGTAGAATTTTGTAATGCTATGATTAAGATAGATAATGATTCATTTTGGGGACCATATCTAGAAGGGGAAATAAAATACAATTATAGAGTTATTTTACATCACACCATTATACTTGAAATATGAATGACGAGTGAGGCTTAACATTTTTAGAACGATCTTGAACTAAAAGATCTATGAATTGATTCTTGTGAATTTCCCGGTGGAATAATTTTGATATAATTTTAATGAATGGAAAGTTAATAACTAGATATATCATCACTTTAGATATTCCTTATCTAATAGGGATCATTGTTTATCTCTATGTGCATAAACCAAATATCCTCATGTTATTGAAGTGTTTCATGTATCTCTCCTATGGATGTATATACATAACCAGTCACATATAGTGGCCTCAGATATAGTACCATTGGATCATGACCTATCCTATGAATAATAAGAAATATTAATCTTTTATCAGAGGTATAATGTGATACATAACAAGACTAATCACATCATTAATCTTTGTTTGAGGAATCATAAATTTTAGGAATCTATTTAGGAACCCAATCACAAGATGAAGAATATATATTTTAATTATTTTTACTAGAATATTGAATTATATATTCCTTAAGATGGGAATAATTTAACACACAAAAATTTTATAGGTACATCATTGAAATAATAATTTATTATTTGATAGTTTTATATACCTATAACCCTAAATCTGATTGAACATATGATATATTTTTTCATTATATCATATCCATTTGATTGAAGAGTATTATTAAGATTAACCAAATTATTAAAAATACATACATATAAATTATTTCCTATGAAATATTAATTTATTAAAAACAAATAAATAATCATTAAAATTATAATGAAATAATTTATTGACTAAAAGAAAAATTCTTCAATGAAATATATTTTTGTACAAGTTCTGAATATTTATATAAAATATTTATATTAGAAATAATTAAATAATGATTTTAATTACATATATTTATAATTTATATGAATAAGTAATTATATATCCATAAATTACATCTCTATTTATGAGTATTAATTATAAAATAACATAAAGATAAAAATATTTATTTTTCATAAAATTTTTTAAATAAAAAAATTGATTTAATATTAATAAATATAATAAATTTTATTGAACGCCAAATTTTAATGAAATGTATATAAAAATAAATTATATAAACTATCATTCCTTTCATTTTAAATTTTTTATAAGAAATAATGAATAAAAATTTATTTTTATGTGGAAATTTTTATTTTTATAAAAATATATTTTCAATGCATTGTGAATGATTATTTTAAAATAATTTCATCTATAAATAGAAATTGAATTTGATTTATTGGATACCATATTTGGAATTATTATTTTCATATTTAATAATGAGTCAAATTTAATATATTGTTGTAATTATTTTTAGAAATAGTTACTATTTTTATGATATTTAAGGTTAATATAGTTTATCCAAGGTAGTTAAACACACATATAAACCTATTATTTCATCCTAAAATTTAACAATTATATTTTTTCAAATAAAGATAAACTGTATATTTTCGTAAATTCATTTTATGGTCATTTTATGCCTCATTAACAGGAAAATGAACCTGTATTATTTAAATAATTTAGGTAATCGTGCACATTTATAAAGGGACACATCATATGCTCCATTATTAGTGAATTTTGTGACTTATATATCCTCCAATAGATAATAAAAAACCACTATATCTTCCATTAAAGCATCATATAGCCCATGTAATTCTCCTAAAATTAATATTTAATTGAACAATCTCTAATCCAAATGAGTTCACTAAAAGAATATGTATAAATATTATCCTACATCTATCAGATTTATTTTTTATTTCACCTTATAGAAACCTATTACACATATCATAAAATGAGAAATATTATTTAATAAGTATTCTTATATGTTACCATTATTTTTTTATCAATTTCCTCTCATTTTAAAAACATTAAAAATGAAATCATCAAATGTTCATATGTGTTGGCTACTACCTCCACATAAAGATTTGACTAATTTCCCATCACCATATAACATCACTATTTATTATAATTGGTTTACTATGAATATATGATATATTAGATAATATATTAATATATAATGATAAAATATTATTTGCAATTATTTATTTCTATATTATTGAAATTGAAAGGTATATACATGCATTTTCCCAATCATCCAACTCCATGAATGGTGTAACTAATTTTACTATACCTACAACTTAGTAATGGTGAAAAATTAGAATATAATGAATAAAAATGATAATTATGTCATTATTAAAATTCTTGATAATTTTTTAATCATGAGCAAGATATATGTACTGAAACATAAAACACTGATATTACATGTTAAAAAATATATCACTGGAAACATTTATTTTAATAATGAATTATTAATGTAAGGTTGATAAGATTTTATAAGTAAATTATTTATTGAATTATAAGTATATATATTATTATTGTGTATAGGGTTAATAATTTTAAACATAGGACACATGTAGTTAGAGAACTTATGACTAAAATCAAACATAATATAAGGCTTTTACTATAGAATCTTATTTTTATCTTGTTTGTTTATGATAAAATTTTTGATAATGAAATTAAATGAAATATCTCAGAAAATATTATTTATTTTCTTCCCATCAGGATATTTATGGATATTTAATGATTTATTTTTCCTAAAAAATATAAAATATATTTGATATAATATTTCTGTTGAAAATATATTTTATTTCTCTCATCATTCAGGATTGTTTTTCATCCATTTCAATATTTTATATAAATATTTTTCATGAAATATACTAATATTAAATGATTTTTTAAAATTAATATTTACCCAGGTATTTCATTATTTATTTTGAATAATTAATATTCTATTATTTCTATGATTTATCTACTTATTAATTTTGAATTAGAATTTTTATGGATTCCCAAATTTTTCATATGAAGAATGAATAAGTTTTCATACTTACATTCCTAATATTTTAATTATATTTTACATTAAAAGTATTCATATTTATTTTTAAATATTGTTTTTCTAAAATATTATAGGGAATTATTTTATTTCAATAATTTCTTTTCAAAACAAAAATTTTTATTTCCTCAAGAAATAGTATAGTGATCTTCTCATGTAAATTTTCAACTATTATAACATCCTTTAATTTTTATTATGATTAAAATGGATATCATCATATGATAATATCCTAATTATAACTCATAGTGGTTTGTCAATAAGATGATAAAATATTTATTAATCTTGTTTTCTTTTTCTATGGACAAATTAATGGTGAAATAATAAATGATTCTTTGATATTGCGGCTTGCATATGAATTTATTTATATTATGTGATTTGTGGGGACATTATAACCAAATTTTTTTTTGCGTAATTATTTATGTTTATTTTTTTTCAGAGTGGATACTCTAGAGGGGGGTGAATTGAGTTTATATTAAAAAATTCTGTTTAAAATATTTATATTGAAATCCCCCAATTCATAAAACATGTTAAACTATAGTAAATTTATAATGATTGTGAGTGCTCAATTAGTTTCACAAAGATTGATTATTCCTCAATTTAATTAATCTAAATATTAATATAGCTTTTGAAACTAACTTACTAGCTAGAAATAAATACAAACAATTTCTAGTTCAACAATCAGAGTAACTTTAAAATAGATTTGATTTTCAAAGTAATTAGCACCGGAATATTAAAAATAATTTATAATGAAATAATATGCACACCAGTTTTATCCAAGAGGTGTAATCTCAATATGAGACTTAGTACTCTCAAATAGTTTATATAAAACTTTGATCCACACCCTAGACCGGGGTTTACAACAATACTCAGACTATCCGGGTCTTCAGACCTCTACCACAATTCTACGTGGGAAGAAAATAACAGCAGCACACATGATTACCTCTACCACAGTTCTACGTGGGATACACAATGTTGTAAAGAGTTTGGTGTGAGGATTTCAATATCCACTAGTTTAGCTAAGGAGTCAGTGTGTGTCCAAATAGACAGAATCACAGACACTACTCGTAATGAAATAAAAAATGATCACATCTAAGAAACGATATGGAGATGAGTTTAGAATGATTTTATGTGAAGTAAATATAGATCTAGACTCCTTTGGAATGAAATAGATGAAGATTTGAGTCCTTTTCTAAAAGATTTATGGAAAAAAAGTGTCGTGGTTCTGTTCCTTTACTTCCAGTATAGGTGTTTAGCTTGAATGGGAGAGTATTCCTTGTAGCACTTGAAACTCCTCTTGAAATTCTGTTCATGATGTGTATGAGTGTTCTTCAAGTTCTCTATGGTTTCTTCTTATATGCGTCACTTTGTGCGTTCTCTATATCAAATGCTTGATACACAACATTGATCTTCATTTCATAACTCATGAGGTGGTTCGAAAAAAGTCATTATTACATCTGTAGGTAGAAGGTATGGTTCCCTAATATTCAAAAAACATAATTAAATAATTTTATACATAAGAGATGATTTCTTCTAAAGGTATGAGGTATGTTTTACTGAAATCCAATAAACATTATTAATTAATTTCAGTTGCATTAAAATAACAAAATAAGACCGTTGCTAATAAACAAATAAAGAGATAGAGTTTAGAGAAAAAATGACTGGTTTCCATCGGTATCTCTTTGTATCGGTGAACTTGTAGTCGTGGACTTGTAATGGTTGGTCTTGCATCGGTACCTGTTACTCTCTGTAATGGTAGCTTGCTCGTTTCGGTAGCTGTCTATGTAGTGGTTTCTCCTTGTATCGGTAGCTCAATGTGTAGCGGTAGCTCCTTGTATCGGTATATCCATCTGTCAATAGATCGTTGTAATGGTGAACTTCTGTCAGTAGATATTCCTCGCTATCAGTAGCTATTAACATCGGTAGTGGTAACTCTCTGTAATGGTAGCTCTATTTTATCGGTAGCTTGTATCAGTGACCTTGTCTATTAGTAGACTTAGTCTATCGGTGACCTTTGTTTATCAGTAACTGTCACATAAATGACTTATTTTGAAGTTAAATTTCATTTATTTTCCTTTCATTCTTTGTTTTGGATGGTTTCCAAAGGTTTTATGGAGAAATAGATGAGTTTTAATGAATTGGGCCAAACCGTGAGCCCAATTCGAGATTTAAAAATAAATTTTGTTTCCTTTATAACTTTTTAATTTTTTAATATTTTTCCCTCATTCCAATTCCTAAATGGTATCCTCTGACCTATTAACACCAAAATATAAATTTGGAGCCTTTATAAATCAATAATCATGGTGGATATGAGTTTTTATTTAAGATATTGGGCCTGCCCGAAGGCCCATTTCCTGCATTAAAAATAATTTTTAATTTTTTTATATCTCCTTCATTATTTTCGTTTTGTCGGTGATTCCACCTCCCCCTCGTCCCTAAGAAACCCAGGAGCGCTCCCATTGCCTTTACCCCCTCCTTGGAGCTCTTTTAAATCGATAATTAGGGATGATATTCATAGGGTGTCTCAAATCGGCCAGAATTGAAGAGGTAACTTCATCCCTTATTAACTCTCTCAATTCTTACTTTTTTCCCTCCATTCTAGTTCCTAAATTGCCTCCTAAATCTTATTAGAACAATACCTGAATTTAGGCTGTTTTAAATTTCAGAAACTATTGTTTTTGGAGTGATTAATTCAGGATAATTCAAGTAAGTGAGTCAATTTCTTTCCTCTTTCAAATTGCTTAGGGTTTCTTCCCTAATTCTGGAATTATAAAAATTCCAGAAGTTAGGGTTCATGTCTAGGTTCTAAATTACTGTATTTTTGGGTGAAATATTGAGGTTTTAGGTTTCTTTTAACTTCTTTGAGGTGCGGCGGTCGTGCGGTTGATGTTTTGCCCCAATATTTGAGGGTTTTGACACATTCAATAGGTGATTCGGTGGATAACCATTTAATGATGAGTTAGTTTGCTTGATTAAATAATTTTACATGTTCCTTATGTGCTGTGAATTATGATAAAACCATTTTTGGTATCAATAGTAAAGCATTTATTTTTAAAGTTACATTTTTGCTTGAAGTGTGTATTTTTCAAATGTATTTCATGTGTTATCTCTTGTGGTAGTATTGTAAAATGTGGAAGTGATTTATTAGTTGTTGAAAGGGGCTGCCAATTATGGTTGGGAAATGATATATATCCATGTGGTCCTAAAAAGGGGGTGTATTTGAATGTTTTTATTTTTATAACCTTGTTATACTCCTTGAAAGTGTTTTATGGATTTGTGTGTTCTCATGGGTATCTTAGGTGATATTATTCAAGGTGATTATATAACATTTGAAAGTGGATTATTACATGTTTATTGGGCTTCCAATTATGTTTTGGTAGGGTCTTGGTGTGATTTTGGCTTAAAAAGAGGTTTTTGAAATGGATTTTATGTGCAAAGTTTGGGTATACTCTTTATAATTGTTTTATGAAAGTTTTGAATGGTTTATTGGGTTGTGTAATAGGTGAAACTATATCAGCAAATTGTTTTGGTAGGAGTATATTTTTAAAAGGTCCATTTCATTTGTGAAAATTCTTTTATGTGATATGTATCAACTTGGAAATATTTTATTAAATTGTTTGAATGAGATATTGAGGAGTGAAAGTGATGTGAAAGTGATGTGGAGTGTTTTGTGTGAGCGTGATGTGAAAAAAATTGAATTTTTGATTATGAAAGAAGTGTTATTTTCCATGTGTGTGGGTTGTTATATGAGTTTAAATATCTTATAATTATTTTATAAAATTGTTTAATGGTTTTGTGGAAGTGTTGAAGAAATGTGAAATGTGTTGTGGGCTATTTTGGTGTGATTCGGATTTCAAAATCATTTTGAATGAAAAATGGATTTTTGTGACTTGTGTGGTAAACATATGGCCTGTTTGGTGAATTTGTGATGTGGAAATTATATTTTCAGGTTCAATGTGTATTTCTTGACTTGTTGAACTAGTTTGAGCACAAGGGGAAAACCTGGGTATCTAGGTGGGTGGACGTGTACTAGTATGCTAGTGAATCCGTGGGGTTTGGCCTCAGTTTCACTTAGCATGATTGATTATTACAACTCTAACTAAACTATGATGATGATGATTGGGGACCACTAGGTTATGGGTATGTTCCCTATTAGTGGCTCGTGCACGAGAATGGATATTTGTGATGGTTACTCTCACTGAGATACGAGGTACCTGGGACCCACAGCTAGCTAGTGCCTAGGGGTTATTTCATATTTCTTGTGCTCATTATTTACTTTGTACTTACCGTCGGCATACGGTATAGTTGGCTGGAAAATTCACTATTGTTGACATTATTTTTAAAAGTGTTTATTCTTAATGATATCTCACTTGAAAACTGTTTTTATTCAAAGTTGCATCTTTTAGAAATTATAACTAACTTTTCATGTTTTTGAAAACATGCATTATTTTCGTCTTTAAATGTCTATCACATAGAATATCTTAGTGGTGGTATACTACTAGGCATTGGATCACACCCTACTTACACCCTTGGGTGTAAGTAGACTTGGTTATTTTTGTTGTCGCAGGTTGGGTACAGTTTTTTTTGTTTCAGTGGTTCGGGTTTCTAGCAGTTCCTTGGTGGTGAAGTCTTGTGGAGGTGGCTTGAGGGTGGTGCCCCTTGACATGAGGGTTCTTGGAATGTACTTATTTGGTTTTTTACCTTTGGTATATACCTTTTGAGTTGTTTTAAGCTATGTAATTCAGTTCTGAATTTTTGTAAAAGATTGTTTGGTTTGAAAAATCTAGATTTGTTTCATTAGATTCTTTTGTTGTTTTATGTTTATAAACTAGGGTAAATCATTCCCAATATTCATTTTATGATACTCGGGAACTTGTGCCAGCCCGTGGGGATCGGGAACGCCCTTCGGGCCTTGTCATGGTCTGGGTTTGGTGCCATTTTTGGTGGCAATCGATTCGGTTCGTGACAAAATGGTATCAGATGAGGTTTAGGTTAACTATTTGGGTCATGTTATTTGGGGAAGATTCAGGATAGTATAGAGTTAGGATTGTTGGGACATGGAATTCTAGTTATGGGTAGTGTGCCTGATCACCACACCTCATAATGGGATTCAAGTTTCCAAGAGAAGTCGGGATATATCTAAGTCCTTCGATTTTCTTGGTTCGATGATGATTAAGAGAAATGATAAGAGAGTTGGGTTAATGGTCCTAGTGAGCTCGCAGGGCCTGGAAAGCCATGTAGAGCGATGGATATTCCCTAGAACACTCTCTGTGATAGTGAAGTGATTGTAATATGGCCGCCAACCATATTTCCAAGTCACCCACTGAAACTAGTTTCCTCTCGCACTATTTTGTGCTTAGGTTTTGAAATCTTGGCACTTTGGTTTTAAGAAGTGTATAGTTTTTGTGAAATGATTTTCAAATAAAGAGGGAATGGTTTGGTTTATGGAATGGCGGAACTGAATTTTCAGAATTGTTTTGAAATGTAAAATGGTGCACTTACACATCTTTGAAAGAAGAAACTATATTGAAGTTGGTTTTGAAAAGTGTTTCCAATAGAGTTTTATAAACAATCAGAGTGTGTTTTAATGGGATGAGATGTTTTGAAATTGATGTGAATATCTTGAAAGTGAGTTATTTTATAAATGGCTGTGACTTTCTGAAAATTTTTGTAAGATGTGAGTTGGGATTTTGATCTCATGGTTAGCGGTTATGAGAAAAAAGGATGTGTTGGTTGACTGTTTTGGTTTTGAAAAGTGGAAAGAATTTTTGTTTTAACCATTGGTATTTCCATTAGTGACCACATGCATGGGGTTATATGGGATGATGGATGGTTGATGGCACGAATGGATGAGTTCTGGGACAGATACGAGGAGGGTGTCTGGTGTGGCACAAAAACCTGCATGTATGAGGAGCATGGGGTACCATTGGTGGATACACTTACTGCTAAACTGTTCGTTCTCAAATAATTACTTTTAAAGAAAAACATGATGTCTTGATGAATATTTTTGTATGGTTTATATTATGGGTTTTTGAAAATGTTGATGTTGTTGGATGTTTTGATTCCAAGAACCCCTTCTGTTTGAACTGTGTTTTGGGTTTGTGTTTGGTCGGTAAGCTGTGTTGTAGGGACAGTTAGTGGTCTCTTTTGAAAAATGTTTTGGGATGCCTTTACGGTGGTTCCATTCATGTGTTTGGAGATGGTTTATGGCTTGTTTTGACCAATGGACCAGATTGGTTGGGTCCTTGGGTTCTCTAATTGGATAAGGTACGCCCCCATTAAAGGTTAATGCATAACTGAAGCGCAACCCAGATTGTTTCTCCATTGGAAAATCCTCCAGTTGATCAATATATGGAATCTATTTCTTGAGCTTTTTAGATCGAGTATACACCCTTTCCTATATTGGTTTTGTGTATCCTCTTGTAGTGGGAGATTGATTATGGATGGTTGAAAGTGACCTTAGCCTCTTAAGTTTCCTAATTTTTTGAAGGTGGAAGTGTTCTGGGGTTGTTAGCATGGATGAGTATTTGGATAGTGTCTAAGAGGAATTCTCGGTCCTTCATAGTCTCTTCGAAGAAGGAGTTCATGTTAAACTACTAGTGTGGGAAATATGGTCATGAGAGGATATTATGGGAACTTTCTAGAATTGTGTGTTGTTTTGGTATGTTGTATAAATTCCCTCTCTATTTATTGTTTATATTAGTCACAATGGTCATGTTCGGTGATTCCTTGTGATGTCATGTGCTCGATTGACTGTAAAGGTGAAAGTTGGGAAATCATCTGAGAGTCTCTATTATGTTGGGAGAATATCTCCCTTGAAAAAAAAATTAAAAAAAAATATTCCATTTTATAGGAAGGTGAGTATAAGTGTTCTTTACTTCTATTATTTCTCACCCGAACAAACAAGGTGTGATGCGTATACATCTTCTAATCCCTTGTTTCAGTGAAATATCAAGTTAGGGTAAAGTGAGTTTGGAATGTGTTATGTCTTGGAAAAACTTATCGGGGATTGCGGTGTAGTTGTTGTCTGCAATGAAAGAAGAATTCTCATTCAGGTGGTTTCCAAAGCCTAACTGCGAGGCCGAAGATGCTTCAATATTTTGAGCTCCAGCAATAGGTCCCGGAGAGAAGCTGGCGTGTAGTCCGGGGAAACCCCAGTGTCATTTAAACCCCTGTGCAAAGTCCTATCCTCAATATGAAAGATAAGAAGAGTTTAAAACTATGGTGTCATCATATTTCTTCTACTGTTCATGTTCGGTGGAAATAGGTGGAGGGCCTTGTACCCATGTCATCGCCCAATGTTATTCCCTCCCCCTTTGGTTTCCATTGAGTCTTTAGAGAAAGGTATGAATTTTGGCTAGACAGGTTGACCACACGGTTTGCACTTGGTTAGGAGTGACCATGCCCCAAAAAAAGACATGTAGATAGAATAATCTACACTGTTAGTTCATGGTTTCCCAAACCGTGCAGACTAACCATGTGGTCGTCCCAAAACTTTATATTTTGGGGTCTTTCTATACCGGCCCATGCTGGTCGATTAAGATTGTTGGTTCTTATAGCGGGGAGCCTATTTTTTCCCCATACCAATAACTTAGACTTCTCCAAGGTCAAGGATTGGTGGTAGGTAGTCTCATTCGGATCATTAAAGCTACCTAAATCTTCCTTGGGTAACCATTGAGATTGGAGAGTGCCCAATGGTTTAGTTATAGCAAGGTATGGGCAACCTTGTTCGATGTTGTTGTTCGTTTGAGTGAATTGCTTGTGTCTTGTTCAGATAGTGTTTGAGGAGTTTTCCTTTGGGATAAAGCCTGAATGTGATTTATTGTTTCAAGAAAGTGGTGTATGATTTTGTTGTGAAGTATTCATTCCTTAATTGATCAATGGAGGTGTTTTGGCCTTTGGGGGAGAAACCTGGAAAGGGAGTACATCTTGGTTTATCAGTTCGGTTTGGCTTTGGTATCTGGCCTTTCTGTAGCTTTCCGGGGACAGAAAGTTTTCATGGTGGGGAGATATGTCACATAAATTACTTATTTTGAAGTTAAATTTCATTTATTTTCCTTTCATTCTTTGTTTTGGATGGTTTCCAATGGTTTTATGGAGAAATAGACGAGTTTTAATGAATTGGGCCAAACCGTGAGCCCAATTCCAGATTTAAAAATAAATTTTGTTTCCTTAATAAATTTTTAATTTTTTAATATTTTTCCCTCATTCCAATTAATAAATGGTATCATATGACCTATTAACACCAAAATATAAATTTGGAGGATTTATAAATCCATAATCATGGTGGATATGGGTTTTTATTTAAGATATTGGGCCTGCCCGAAGGCCCATTTCCTGTATTAAAAATAATATTTAGTTTTTTTATATCTCCTTCATTATTTTCGTTTTTTCTGTGATTCCACCTCCCCCTAGACCCTAAGAAACCCAGGCACGCTTCCATTGAATTTACCCACTCCTTGGAGCTCTTTGATATCGTGAATTAGGGCTGATCGTCATAGGGTGTCTCAAATCGGCCAGAATTAAAGAGGTAACTTCATCCCTTCTTAACTCTCTCAATTCATACTCTTTTCCCTCCATTACAGTTCCTAAATTACCTCCTAAATCTTGTTAGAACAATAACTGAATTTTGGATGTTTTCAATTTCAGAAACTATTGTTTTTGGAGTGATTAATTCAGGATACTTCAAGTAGGTGAGTCTATTTCTTTCCTCTTTCAAATTGCTTAGGGTTTCTTCCCTAATTCTTGAACTATAAAAATTACAGAAGTTAGTGTTCGTGCCTAGGTTCTAAATTACTGTATTGTTGGGTGAAATATTGAGGTTTTAGGTTTCTTTTAACTTCTTTGAGGTGCGACGGTCGTGCGGTTGATGTTTCGCCCCAATATTTGAGGGTTTCGACACATTCGGTAGGTGATTCCATGGATAACCATTTAATGATGAGTTAATTTGCTTGATTAAATAATTTTACATGTTCCTTATGTGCTTTTCATTATGAGAAAACCATTTTTGGTAGCAATAGTAAAGCATTTGTTTTTAAAGTTACATTTTTGATTGAAGTGTGTATTTTTCAAATGTATTTCATGTGTTATCTCTTGTGGTAGTTTTGTAAAATATGGAAGTGATTTATTAGTTGTTGAAAGGGGCTGCCAATTATGGTTGGGAAATGATATAGATCCATGTGGGCCTAAAATGGGGGTGTATTTGAATGGGTTTATTTGTATAACCTTGTTATACTCCGTGAAAGTGTTTTATGGATTTGTGTGTTCTGATGGGTATCTTTTGTGATATTATTCAAGGTGATTATATAACATTTGAAAGTGGATTATTACATGTTGATTGGGCTTCCAATTATGTTTTGGTAGGGTCTTGGTGTGCTTTTCGCTTAAAAAGAGGTTTTTGAAATGGACTTTATGTGCAAAGTTTGGGTATACTCTTTATAATTGTTTTATGAAAGTTTTGAATGGTTTATTGGGTTGTGTAATAGGTGAAACTATATCAACAAACTTTTTTGGTAGGAGTATATTTTTAAAAGGTCCATTTCATTTGTGAAAAGTTTTTTATGTGATATGTATCATCCTGGAAATATTTTATTAAATTGTTTGAAGGAGATATTGAGGAGTGAAAGTGATGTGAAAGTGATGTGGAGTGTTTTGTGTGATGTGAAAAAATTGAATTTTTGATTATGAAAGAAGTGTTATTTTCCATGTGTGTGGGCTGTTATATGAGTTTAAATATCTTATAATTTTTTTATAAAATTGTTTAATGGTTTTGTGGAAGTGTTGAAGAAATGTGAAATGTGTTGTGGGCTATTTTGGTGTGATTCAGATTTCAAAATCATTTTGAATGAAAAATGGATTTTTGTGACTTGTGTGGTATACATATGGGCTGTTTGGTGAATTTGTGATGTGGAAATGATATTTTCATGTTCAATGTGTATTTCTTGACTTGTTGAACTTGTTTGAGCACAAGGGGAAAACATGGGTATCTAGGTGGGTGGACGTGTACTAGTATGCTAGTGAATCCGTGGGGTTTGGCCTCAGTTTCACTTAGCAAGATTGACGCTTACAACTCTAAATAAACTATGATGATGATGATTGGGGACCACTAGGTTATGGGTATGTTCCCTACTAATGGATCGTGCACGAGAATGAATATTTGCGATGGTTACTCTCACCGAGATACGAGGTACCTGGGACCCACAACTAGCTAGTGCCTAGGGGTTATTTCTTATTTCTTCTGCTCATTATTTACTTTGTACTTACCGTCAACATACAGTATAGTTGGCTGGAAAATTCACTAGTGTTGAAATTATTTTTAAAAGTGTTGATTATTAATGATAGCCCACTTGAAAACTATTTTTATTCAAAGTTGCATCTTTTAAAAATTGTAACTAGCTTTTCATGTTTTTGAAAACATGCATGATTTTCGTCTTTAAATGTTTATCACATGGAATATCTTAGTGGTGGTATCCTACTGGGCATTGGATCACACCCTACTTACACCCTTGGGTGTAAGTAGACTTGGTTATTTTTGTTGTCGCAGGTTGGGTACAGTTTATTTGTTCCAGTGGATCGGGTTTCTAGCAGGTCCTTGGTGGTGAAGTCTTGTGGAGGTGGCTTGAGGGCGGTGCCCCTTGCCATGAGGGTTCTTGGGCTATCCTTATTTGGTTTTGTAACTTTGTTATAGACCTTTTTGAGTTGTTTTAAGCTATGTAATTCAGTTCTTAATTTTTGTAAAAGATTGTTTGGTTTCAAAAATCTAGATTTGTTTCATTGGATTCTTTTGTTGTTTTATGTTTATAAACTCAGGTAAATCGTTCCCAATTTTCATTTTATGATACTCGAGCACTTGTGCCAGCCTGTGGGGATCGGGAACACCCTTCGGGCCTTGTCACGTGCTGGGTTTGGTGCCATTTTTGGTGGCGATCAATTCGGTTCGTGACAGTAACATCGTCCGTACTCAAATGCGTATAATGTATATTTTCTATGCATTTCATTTCCAGATTGAGTTAGTATCAATATTAATAATTGATAAACATTTATAGTCATAAATAAACAATGAATAACATATAAAAATGGCATGATATGATCATTTTGATATTCATATTAACTCATTAGTATGATTTCATAATTAGAAAGTATAATTAATATATAGATAAACATTATTTGGGATTATCAAAGCATATCTAAACATAATTGAGATTATCAAAACAGGTGAGTCCAATAATCTTCCCCTTTTTGATAATCACATATTATGGCATTATAATCTAGAAATTTTTTAATGAATCAGAGTAAAATACATCTAATGGAATTTCTCAGTGTGTTCAGATCATAGTTGTCAAATTTATCAGAGATACATACTATAATTTTTCCCCCTTAGTGCAATTTATCCCCATATTATAATTTCCCCCCCCTTTGTGATTAGAAAAAAGAGGAAAAAATGGTTTAGATCATAAATGAAGAATAGAGAAAACATACATTTTCATTTCACATGAAAAAGGTACATTAGATAGTACAAAAGAAATACAAGATGTACAAAGATTCCTATAAAATTTCCTAGCCACTAATCAATCAACCTCCTCAATAGGTAATTTGTATTTTTATTTTTCATCAGAAAAGGATTCATGCTTGTTAGGGGTAGGTCAAGGCTTGGGGACACCACTGATAATCAAAGGTCTTCAACCTACTAATACACCACAGGGCCAGTAGTGGGTACTCATTTGTGTGATCAAAATAGTAAGACTTATGATAGCTTGAGCTGGTGTCCACTAAGGTGTAAAAGCAGACTGACTAGAGGAAGGTAGGGCTAGAGGTACAATAATAGGGGTACCGTCCACATACAAGAATGGTAATAAGAGATTACTGAAATCCAGGATGATACCTCCCCCTCTCTCCATAGTAGTGATAAAGTCATCCTTGTTCTCCATAAATTTGTCCAAGGAAGGAGTCAGCTCCCAAAGATTACTGACTTGTTCTTTGATAGCTTGAGTAACTGGGGGGCAGTTTCAGATTCTCTAATAACATCTTGAAATGATTGGATATATGATGCTTGGTGTACACTCTTTGAAAATAGTAATCAATTTTGTCTTTGATTTCCTTCTGGGCTATAGTAGAATCTCTCATATAGTCCTAAATGATATTTCTAATATCCCTTGTGGTAGTAATCACCTAAGAGTTAGATGAGCTACTAGAACTAACTTGACCATGTTCTTCTTTCCACATAGTTCTAAACTATTCTATATGAATTGAATCTTTGGATGCACCAAGAGGTGATACAGTAAAAAATACTGTTTCTTTGAAAGACTGAGTCAAATTACTTATCAAATTTTTCACAACAATATCCTGTGTACTGACATGCATTTTTATGGTCTTCTTAAAATCTTCAAACACATCCAAAAACTGTTTCACTACACTTTGAATGCTTTTAATGTTAGTATCAACTTGAGATTTAGAACTCATGATGGTATCAAATGAAGTAACAGATTTCTTTAAAGAGTTAACAACATTTGTTAAACTCCCAATATGATTTGGAACACTTTCAATTAATCCATCACTTCTGTCACAACACTTGACAAAACATTTCTTAGAGAAGATACCAAAGAACTTTACATGTTACTTAGCTCTTCAAAAAAACAAGTTTTTAATTCAGATTTCGGTGCCTGAAGATCTCCTTTTCTCACAGTGTCTTCAGGCAGAGGCAGAGGAGCTACTGGTTGAGTAGTAATTTCCTCTAAGAAAATATAATAAGACATAGGATGCCTTCTAATGGGTGTAAAATCATCAGAATCAGTATATTCTAGTCCTAATACAACAAATCCTGGATCCACATACCAATCTTCCACTTCATAGGTCACATAAACTGACCCTACCATTACTAGTTGCTCCCCCTAAACCCGAGCTTCCATCACTATATCTACAACAGCAGTAGCACAATTGGGTACTTCCTCTTCAGAAGATTCATCTACAATCATATTCATATCCAATTTTTTTTTCATAGGATGGGGTATGGCAGCAATAGGTACTGGTCTGTCTACATTAGGAATCTCTTCAACAATCATAATAGAGTTCTCAATCAGAGGACTGAGACTCAAACAAGTACTTCCATTCTTAGATACTTACTTCTCTTCATCATCTCAATTATTGGAATCTGGAGAAGTCTCCCTATGATCTGATATAGGTGGGTCTTCCTCATTTAGAGAGATTTCATCAACACTTTCTCCTTGAACTGCTTCCTTTCTAGGTTGGGTCACAGATGGACTTGCCTTTCCAAAAGATACATTTTCTGCAGCTAGTCTTGGAGGCAAATCATGATCCCCTACTTCTTCAATAGATTTATCCTCCTCTGCATCATCATAACTGTATTGAGGTTCCACCTCATCTGTTCCTAGACCTAGATCTCTCATGTCTCTTGGCCGATTAGGATTCTTAATGGGTTAAATTTATCATAAATTTTCTCATCATAATTTACCCATTCCCTTTTCTATGGGTTCCAACCAATATTCATGTACATAAAAATTGTTTTTTTAATACAAAAGTTGTCTCTTACAACCACAGTCTCATCCTGAGACTCAGCTACACCTTTTTCCTTGATCATCAAAGAGATCAACTTTTCAAAGAATAGAGCATTTGTTTTCAATTTTGGTCTGGTCATATCTTCAATTTGAATCATTATAAGCCTACAAAAATTCACTTTGACACCATTCCTTAGTAGATAAAACAAGAATATATCTTGGAATATGAGGTTAGTAATGTCCCCTCTTCTTGGACTTAATACATGCTGGATAAATTTGAACAAAAACTGGTTTTCTCCATCCATTTCTGTAGAAACTACTTTTATGCGTGTGCCATATCCAGTGAGCTCTTCCGAAGTAGCTTCATACTCAAAAAGTTCACTAGTAGAAGGTACTAAATTGGAGAAATATTCAAATTCACCCTCATGTGGAACATTCAAGAACTCAACCCATTCAATGGAATAAAAAGATATTATCTTGTCCTTCACTACTGATACCATTATGTTATCTCTTTCATATTTCTCAAAATGAAAAAACTTATAGAATTCCTTTACCAATTTTGGATAACAAGGGACATTTTTATTCGCAAAACATTCGATCCACCCTTGTTCCTCCAAAATCATTAGAATCAAGGATTTTCTAGGCAGGATTCATTCCGTATAAAGTTCCTTCTCGATTACTATTTACCTTTTCATGAGACGTGGGTTTACAGGTTTCTTCACATTACTATATCCACTATACATTCCTTTGAGTCTCTTGGAATTTGGCTCATGACCCTCTTTACTGATAGCCAGTCTCTTCACTCATTCCATTCTGCGAATCCCGAGGATTAGGGTTTGAGGGAAACAAATGTTTGAGAGCTAAGGTTTGAAGGTAAAGGGTTCGAGGTGGATTGAAATGAGGTTAAGTCTAATGTTTTATCATTTAGGAATCATGCAATAAATAAATAAAACATAATAAATATAATAAAAATGATACAGAATCTAGTGTCTAAAAAAACACAAAATTTAAAATAGTGCAAGCTAGCGATGACATATACCGGTGAGGATTCCTAACGGTGAGGTCCACTAACAGTGATGTTTTAATAGTGAGGTCAATACTAGTGAAGTATAATGGTGTGGTTCATACCAGTGAGGTATAATGGTGAGGTTCATACCAGTGAGGTATAATAGTGAGGTTCATACCAGTGAGGTATAACGGTGAGGTTCATCTAACGGTTAGGTTTCCACTAGCGGTGAGGATTTTCTATTGGTGAGGTTTATCTAACAGTGAGGCTTACCTAATGGTGAGGTTTACCTAACGGTGAGGTTTAAGGAATTTTTATCATTCCTAACTCATGTATAATGTAATTAAACCTATCTAATCTTAAAGGCTTGGTGAATATGTCAGCTAATTGATGTTCAGTGACTATAAAATCAAGAGTAATTTCACCATTTTTATAATGATCCCTTAAAAAGTGATTTCTTACATCAGTGTTCTTAGTCCTAGAGTGAGATACATGGTTCTTGGAAATGTCGATCACACTAATGTTATCGCAGTTTATAGATACATGTATAAATTGATATCCATAGTCTAATAATGTGTGTTTCATCCACAGAAATTGTGCATAGCAACTAACAGCTGCTATGTACTCCGCTTCAGCAGTAGGCAATGCAAAAAAATTCTTCTTTTTACTACACCATGATACTAAGGGCATACCTAGAAAATGACATGTTCCAAAAGTGCTTGCCCTATCTAACTTGAAACAAGAAAATTAAGCATCTAAATAACTTGTTAAATAGAATGATTTTCTTTTTGGACAAAATAATCCTAAATTAGTAGTATTTTTTAGATATTTAATAATCTTTTTAACTGCAAGCAAGTGTGACTCTTATGGATTATCTTGAAATCTTTCACAAATACACACACTAAACATAATATCTGGTCGACTAGCTATAAGATAAAGTAAACTACCAATCATTCCTCTATAATTGGTTTGATCCACTGGTTTCCAAGTTTCATCTGCATCCAATTTACAAGTGGTACTCATAGCTGTATCACTTTCCTTATTACTCTCCAAACCAAATTTTTTTAAAAGATTATTTGTATATTTACTTTGATTTAAAATAATACCATTTTTATTTTGAAAAACATGAAATCCATGAAAATAATTGAGTTCTCCCATTAAATTCATTTCAAAATCACTTTGCATACTCTTTAAAAAATCAATACATAAATCATTTTTAGAATATCTGAAAATAATATCATCAACGCAGATTTGTACTATCAACACATCTTTGTAAATCCTTTTGATAAAAATGTTGGATTAGAAATCCATTTAAAAAAACCATTTGAAATAATAAAATTACTAATTCTATCATACCAAGATCATAGAGCTTGTTTTAAATCATACAATGATTTATAAAGTTTAAAAATTTGATTTGGAAAATGAGGATTAGTAAATCCAGGTGTTTGTTCAACAAAAACATTTCAACTATAAAGCCATTTAGAAAATCACTTTTAACATCCTTTTGATATAACTTGAAATTCATATGAGCAACATAAGCAAGTATAATTCTAATAGCTTCTAACATAGCTACATGTGCAAAGTTTTCCTCATATTCTATTCCTTCTTCTTGACTATATCATTGTGAAAATAACCAAGATTTCTTTCTAACTATATTTCCAGAGTCATCATATTTATTTCTAAAAACACATTTAGTGCCTATGGTCAAAGTGTCATTAGGTCTGTCTATTAATTCCCAAACATTGTTTCTTTAAAATTGATTTAAATCTTCTTGCATAGACATTACCCAGAATTCATCATTGATAGAATCATTGATATTTCTAGGTTCTAACGGTGAAAGAAAGGCTTGATGTTCAACTTATTTCCTAGAGAAGCTATAGTTTGAGTTCCTCTATATAAATCTCCTACAAAAATATCTAACAAATGTTTTTTAAGGGACCTAGTAGGTCTAGAAAAAGTAGTGCTAGAAATTTCAGTTTTATTTATAGGTTCAGGTTCAACAGAAACCGGTTCTAAAAAAATTTACAGAACTGGTTGTCTTAACAACAGCTTCACTATTATTTTCATTAAGGTTTAGAATGGACAAATAATCATCAAGATTTTCAATAGGGGTCTTAGGTTCATGTGGATCAGCTTCATCAAATTTGATGTGTACAAATTATTCCACACATTTGGTCCTCTTATTAAATACTCTATAAGATTTACTATAATTAGAATAACCTATAAAGATTACTTCATCTCTTTTGGATAAAAATTTATCAAGATTATCATTAGTATTGAGAATAATGACTTTGCAACCAAAAACTCTAAATCAACTAACATTAGGCTTCCTATTATTGTATAGTTCATAAGGGGTAGTTTTAAGAACAGGTCTAATCAAGACTCTATTTATAATATAACAAGCTATATTTTCATCTTCATCTTATATGTAAACATGTAATTCATACTCATTGTGCATAGTTCTTGAAATTTATTGAAGGGCTATATTCTTTCTTTCTACAACACCATTCTGTTGAGCTATCCTAGGGGCATAGAAATTGTGACTGTATCCATTATGTGAGAAATAGGATTTAATGTCATTATTTTCAAACTCACGACCATGATCACTTCTCAGGGTCTTAATCTTATGTCCACTATGTTTCTCTACAGACTTGGAGTATTTGATAAAATAAGAACAAGAATCACTTTTTTTGAGCAAGAAGGTATACCCAAGTGTATCTAGGAAAGTCATCTACTAGAATATAGACATAGTTCTTCCCATTTAAACTATAAACTCTAGATGGTCCAAATAAATCCATATGAACCAACTCGAGAGGTTGAGAAGTTGAAACTTATTTATTTGATTTGAAAGAAACTTTGTGTGGCTTTCCCTTTTGACAGAGACTACAAACTTTGTATGTTGGGAATTTTATTTTAGGTAAGTCTCTAATTAAATTTTTCTTAGTCTGTTTCTTATGTGAATGAAAATTTTAGTGTCCTAATCTTTTATTTCATAAAAAAGATTCTTTATGAAAAGCATTTTAAAAAGTAACATTTTGTTTAGCTAAAGAATTTAAATCTACAACTTATACATTTTCATTTCTTAATGCAGTAAATACCAAAATATTTTTATAATTAAATACATTGAAAGCATCATTTTTAAATTTAAAATTGAAACCATCATCACACACCTGAGAAATTATTAACAGGTTGTATTTTATTCCATCAACAAATAATACTTTAGAAATTAAAATTGAATCATTGTTACCAATCTGGCCTAAGTTGATGATCTTTCCTTTTGAGTTATCACCAAAGGTGACATGTCCTCCATCAACATTGATTAATCTATTAAATCATGAGTAGTGTCCTGTCTTATGTCTTGAACATCCACTTTCCAAGTACAATATCTTCCTACAAGAACTTTTCAAGCAAGTTTCCTACCAAACAAATTTATATAGAAGATAATTTTGGTACCCATATTTTCTTGGGTCGAGAAAGGTTAGCAAGTAAAACTTTAGACACCCATACTTGTCTAAGGGATTTCCTATAATTAATAGATTAAAACGATTTTGATAAATACACTTTGTTTGGTCTATAAGAATTTGAATATCTAGATAAAGCATAAGAGTTTCCAGAACATCAACTAGCAGCATACTGTCTAGATTTTGGAATAAATTTATTCTTAACAATCTGTCTCTGTCCAGGTTGGTATCCTAAACCAGTAGTATACTTTGGTGCAATTTTTTTCCAAGAGTTTGAGTGAGATTATTATTTCCATTTGTGAACTTCTCTATTTCTTTTCTAAGTTTCTCATTAGATAATTTATGTTCAGTGTTTTCCTTTAAGAGTTTATCATTATTTTCCTTTTCTATACTAAGATCAGATTTAATAGTACCAGTCAAGTCACACTGTTTCTTTAATGATTTGTACTTATCTTTTAGATCATTACAGGTATCTTATTACATATTACAATATTCAAATAATTCAGCTTTATAAATATTATCATCATTATTTGAATCACTTTCATTCCCATAATAATAATCATTGTGCATAAGGGAATTAGGTGTTACCTTAGATGTTTCAGTAATGAAACACATGTTGGCATGATTCTTTTCTACAGAATTAGAATCTTCAGATCCACTTGAGATATCTTCAGAATCACTCCATGTAACATTCATGTATTTCTTGAATTTCTTATCCTAATAGTCATACTTTTTCTTAAATTTCAGTTTTGGATAGTTATCTTTAACACGTCCTTTCCTTTTATACTCATAACATACTATCTCATCATCTTTATCAGCTTTCTTCCAATCTCTCTTCTAATTACCTCATTGACTATACTTACCCTTATAATTTGATTTTATGAAAAATATCTTCTTCCAATATAATTTCTTGAATCACCTAGATATATGAGCAATCTCTTCATCATTATCTGAATTTGAACCTTCATTTTTTAAGATTTTGACAGGTATGTGAAATTTCTCTTTGTCCTTGGTCTTTGAGGAAGTAGACTTAAATGCCACTGACATCTTCTTAGGTTCATCATCTTCCTATTTGTTTACTTTTTTCTCTTCCTCATACATCATCAACTTACCGATCAGCTCCTTGATAGGTAGATTTCCAATGTCACATGATTCTTGTATAGAGACACAGGTTCCTCTCCATTTGTTTGGTACGCATATCAGTATCCTCATGATTTTCTCTTTTTCTGGAACAACTTTTTTTTGAAACCGGACGTGTAGTGGAAGCCCCAAAAAGGTGGGTTTTTAAAAATTTCCACCGATGATCGACGTAAACTTGTCGACGTCGGTGCAGAGCATCCCGATTAAATTCTAGGATCTCGCGTGAAGAGTTTTAAGCACAAAATTAAACCATAAAATACCTGGTTTAAATCCGAATCCACGCATGACGTCTGCTCATCGTTGGTGATCGCTGATCAAAGAATATGAAGTCAAATTCCTCTAGATCGTCCATACATGCTTCAAGGAATCTGCGGGAGCACAGTTCTTCATAATCTGGGTGCTAGCTCGGATTTGCGACGATGCCTTCGATGCTCCAACGACCACTGCATCACATAGCTAGCGATGCCTGAGAGAGAGCTCCATCCGAGCTCCTTGGATCCAGAGCATATCTCTCTAGAGTGTGGGAGAGAGGAGAGGAGAGATAAGCTCCATAAATAGTGTTTGGAAAATTCCCCTCCTCTTCTATTTATAGCGATCAATTAAAATACATGGTATCGCCTCACCAGCCCTGAATACTTAACGCACTATCAACGACATTTTATGACTACTAAACTGAGCCATAAATATTATTATCATTTACTTACAATATAATAAAATATATTACATTATAATAATTAAGTCATTAACCTGACTCATCGCTCCCGTAAATATTAATTGAACCTTGAATAATTTAATATTCATCAATTATTATTTTTTCATGTATTTACTTAAAACTCATAAATACAATTAATAAATAAATTCAATTCTCATTATTCTAAACTCGAATAATATGAATTTATTTATTGAATTGGTGATTGTTTAACTTTGGACAAATCCCGGATCCCTGTGGCGGGGCCCGCCATGTCCAAAACTCCTATTCAACTGAATAGGGCAGATTCTTGAATACGCTATTGTGTGTGACCCTCTAGGACGTTATTTCGACAGCCATGAATAGTATTCATAAACCAAGAGCGGGATCTAGCAACCCATCATGGACCCTGAAGAAATAAGGATTGTCACAGTAGAGACAACTAACCTACGAACACACACTGTGTAATATAATCTCTTTGTCTGTAATATCTCATAAAGCAGGACACACTCACGTGTCATCGCCCTTTTCTTGCTTTATAGTTTGTTGATTTAACTGGATGGATTTACCCATGACTTCCATGGCCATGGTCTTATAAAGGTACTACCATCTATCTCTACAAGGCCTGAGATATATTACTTCCACAACCCGAAATCAAAAAATCCTTTCTTGACCATTCACCCAATGTCATGCCACCAACGACGCACCCAACACAAACTACCTCACCAAGACTTCATCACCATGGTTTTCGTCTTGCATCAAAGTATGAAATCAAATGAAATACATTGGTAATGATCTCAATTCTGGAGACCATTAAACATGATCGTAGATAGGAACGTCCAATGACACCCAAAACATGTCGAGTTCTTATTGGTGGTCCAGTCCTCATGATCTCACTACTAGAGATCACCAAGTGTGAACTTCATGAGAAGAAGTCTCAATGATTATGAGCCCCCAGCACCTAATGGTCAGACATCTACTATGTCCAATTAGTAAGTTGTATCTAGACCATATAACATATATTTAAGATTAATTTCATAGTATCTAGAGGTTCAAATTATAGCCTGGTAACTGCTATAACCTTTCAATACGACAATTAATCTTTGGACATTACCATTTCAATAGTGGACGCAGAAAAGTCTACACTATAATGATAAGATGACATCATGCATAGTTAACTCTATATACAATATGGAAATAAAAATCACATAATAGTTGGGTCTAGGGAACCCACTATTTCAACAAATTTTACCAATGATCTCATTATATTAACTATCTCATTAAACCTGAGATACATATCAGAAATAGATTCATTAGATTTCATTTTAAAATTATCGTACTTATTAGTGTATGTATTTAGTCTCATTTATTTATATTGGTTGTTCCCTCATGGGAAAAAACCAAAGTATCCCAAATTTTAAATGTAGTCTTACAAGTAGATATTCGATTAAATTCTTCATCTCCTAAAGTAAAATACATAGAATTCATTATTTTACAATTATTATTTTAAGCAGCATTCATAGGTTCATCCCATATAGTTCTAATAGTTTATGGAATCTTATACTGAGTTTCTATATCAGTCCAGATGTCAAATCTCATACTATCTAAATGAATTTTCATTTTAATTTTCCATTGGTCATAATTTACACCATTAAAGAAGGGTTTCATGTTGGTAGCTACACCTTTTAATATGTTATCCATAATAACTATGTTTTAAAAAATGATATATAAAGATATAAAAATTTAGAATTATCGAAAATTTGGAGAGCTTTAAGATAAAACTAAAATCATAGTTGAAAACATTTCACAAAGAGAGTATTAATTTTTTTTATCTACCACCTCTGATACCAAATGTTGGTCAGAGTGGATACTCAAGAGTGGGGTGAATTGAGTTTCTGTTTAAAATTTCTGTTTAAAATATTTATATTGAAATCCCTGAATTCATAAAACAAGTTAAACTGTAGTGAATTTATAAATATTTTGAGTGTTAAATTAGTCTCTCAAAGATTGATTATTCCTCAGTTAACATAACCTGAAGATTAAGTTATATTTTGAAACTAACTTACTAGATAGAAATAATTACAAACACTTGCTAGTTGAAGTATCATAGTAACTTTAAAATAGACTTGAATTTCAAAGTAATTAGTAGTGGAATATTGAAAATAGTTTAAACTGAAATAAGATGCACAAAAGTTTTAACCAAGAGGTTCATTATCAAGATGAGACTTAGTCCACTCAAATAGATTTTATAAAACTTTGATCCACACCCTAGATCAGGGTTTACAAAAGTACTCAGACTATCCAGGTCCTCAGGCCTCTACCACAATTCTTCATGGGAAAGCATTAACAACAACACATAGGTTGTCTAGGTCCTCAAACCTCTACCACAGTTCTATGTGGGTGACACATAGGTGTGAAGAGTTTGGTGTGAGGATTTTAGTATACTCCATTTTAGCATAGGAGTCATTGTGTGTCCAAACAGATAGAGGCACACACACTACACATAATGTAATTAAAAAATGATCATAGCAGAGCAATGATATGGTGATGAGTTTAGAATGATCTTGTGTGACGTCAATGCAACTATGGACTCCTTTGGATTGAAACAGATGAAGCTTTGAGTATTTTTCTAGATTTTTTTCTGGAAAAAAGAGTGTCATGGTTCTATTCCTTTACTTCCAATATAAGTGTTTATCTTGAATGTGAGAGTATTCCTTGCAGCACTTGAACCTCCAATTGAACATCTGTTCTTGATGTGTATTAGTTTTCTTCAATTTCTTCAAGTGTTCTTCTTGTATGTGTCCCTTTGTGCATTATTTATATCACACGCTTGATACATATCTTTGATCTTCCTTTTATATCTCATGATGTGGTTCGACATAAATCATGATTACTTCGGCAAGTATGAGGTACAGTTCCCTAACATTCAACAAACATCATTAATTAATTTCAGACATAAGACGTGATTACTTCTACAGGTACGAGGTACGGTTTCCTGATATCCAAAAAAAATCATTAATTAATTTCAGTTGCATTAAAAGAAAAAATTTTCCATTTCAAATAAACAAATAGATAGATAGAGTTTAGATAAATAGTGACAGGTTTCCATCGGCAACTCTTTGTATTAGTGAACTTGTAGCAGTGGACTTTTAATGGTAGGTATTGTATTAGTAGATGTTACTGTAATATCCCAAGTAAATAAAGAATAATACATTTTCATATTTATTAATATTTACGAATGAAATATTAATTTAACTTTAAAAGGGTTTATATGTTCGATAGTGTACCCGATACGCAACAAAGAGTTTCTTTGAAATCATACGTTGCACACTAGTAATATAATAATATTATTTTAAATGGTAGTAAGCACATAGTCGTTGTATTGGCGGGAATGAATAAAAATAACTAAAATATTATTATATATGTTTGTTAAATGTTTTTACATTTATCCAATAAAAGATAAAGTCTTAAAATAAGAAAAGAATTCCATTTTAGGCATAGATACTCTAATATTCACTAAAACGTCGAATTATCACCTTTTGATGGAGAAACCTCTTTAAATATAGTTTTGGTCACTCTTTTACATTATATTGGACTAAATAAAATTCTTCTTTAGAATCGGGACATCAAAATTTACTTTGTGTAATTTTTTGGTATTTTTCCGATAAAGTTCATTTTTAATGAATAGTGAAAAATGTTGTATTTTAACTCGAAACCTATTTTTAATATAATTTAATTATATGATTATATTATCTTTTGAATTGGTTTTAAAGTGCAATTAGAATATATTTTTAAAATTTAATCCAATGGTGGTCATTGGAATTAATTTCACTTTAAAATTGGAGTTAAATTAGTGTCAATCTTTTGATATATATTGTTTCATAAAAACACGCTATTTGTTTTGACAAAGGGAATTAATTATTAAATTAATTAATTCAACTTATATGTTTTGAATTTTTTAAAATAGACATCATTTTTGAATTTGTAATATCAAATATATCTTAGGGTGAATTTTTGATATTTTTTTCTGAAAAACTTCAATATTTGATGAATAGTGAAACCACTAAGTGGTAGTTAAAAAACTGATTTTTTGTTTAAATGAAACTTTACCACTTTTTAGAATTGAATTTAAAAAATCCGATATACATGGTTGTCATTATGATGTAAAATTTGGTTCAATGGGATTAAAATAATTTTTGGTGAATAGTAATTTTGAAGTTTTATTAACCGCGATTTGAGGTAATTAGTGTAATTTAAGGTAAAAATAATGTTTTAATAATATGAAATGACCTTGAAACATTTCCTACCCTTATTGGATGTGTCATGGCCGACCAAGACAATACATGGGTCAACTTGGGGACCCCATGGATCCACTTGGGTAAGAAAATGACATTAATAACTTTTTATTTAAAGTTAAAATAAAAATGCCACAAACATGTATTGTTTTACTAAAAAACATTTTACATGGGGTTATACAAGTCATATTTTTGACTATAAATATTCATTAGAAATATAAAAATATTTCCTACATCATGATATTTTTTTATAATTTTTAGACATTAAATAAATTAAATTATTTATGATACCATGATGATGCAACGATTACCTCATTATTTAACGATTTAAATAAAATGAAAAGATAATGTAAAATATAAGACTTACACTTGTCAAAAAATATTGGATGGGTTTATTTCTAACCTTTATCACTTTATCCTCGAAATATATCCTTTTGGGACCTTTAAAATTCGAAAATAATTTTATAATAAAGTAAAATTTTATAACATTCCAAGAGTTCCCCTCCTCTCCTCTTATAAAAGGCCCCCACCTATACCACCTTACCCACACCTCTCAAGCCATTGGATCAGACAATATCTGCTCATTTTATCTCTCCACATCCCTGTCCTCATCCTAGAAGCCTTACCTTAGGTAGAAAGCTCTTCGAGAACCCTTTTGGTTCAAACCAAGAGGAGTTGCCCGATTTAAAGGTAATATCTTCACTTGCGTTCTTTGTTTTATTTTTCTTCTCCAACCCCCTAAACTCTTTTATTCCTTTATTTTGTAACTAAAACAATATCTTAAGAATACTAGGATGTTGTTATGAGAAGTATTTGACTTACACTTACACACACCTCCGTATAATGGTTAAAGAACATACTGTTTCTGTGGTTGGCGAATTTCTTCCTCATGAAACTATGATTGTTCAATATTATTTTAACAACTTTAATGGTGGCCATTGATATGTCACTATATTTATATATTATAGATATTATGTTTATAATTTCCTTATGATTCTGTATTTTTCATTTATGGCATACCTTTATGATTTCCGTTATGGGTAAACGCGATAATTTCATTTTAGGAGGTGTGGACTACCACCCCCTCAAAGTGATTTGATTTGTTAATGCCATATGTGGGACATATAAAGGATGGAGTTAATGATATTATATATGATATTATAATGGAATTATAATATACCTTTATATCATTATGATTTCACTCCATTAAATATGAAATATAAATGAAAGTAGCGTTCATGTGTACGTACGACTTACCGTCTCCATGAACGGTGCATTTCATTTCTTATCTCTAAATGTTATATAATATTATAAATACATGTATATTCTTGATATATATGATATATATGATATCCAAATGATGAATATTATTATGGATATAATGAACCTTTGACCACATGAACAACATGTAATTGTAAGAACTCCATTTTTGACTTAAGTACCAAATATCGACAAAACAAACATTATTAACTTAAATGATTACATAATGTTTATAACATGGAAATAAGTGATATAAAAGGAATAATAAACTTTAAAAAGGTTCTTAAGAAAGTAGAAATTAACACTAGTTTATTATTCAAGAGATTAAAGAGTGATCGAGTCAAGTCGGACACGAGGTAAGGGACTTCGTCTCAATATCCTTTCATTGAGGAATATTTTGTTCTAATACAAGACTTTATTTTATACTCTGTATAAAAAAAATTTGAATTTTCATTTCATTCAAAGGGAATATTTTTCTACGACATGTTTTACTAAATGGAAAAAAGGAATGTTTATTTTAACGCACACGGTGACAACGACCTTTTCCGCCGCCACGAGTATTATTTGGTATTTGGATTCCTCAACAAGCCGTATTGTTTTTAAAATGAAATAAATACCATATACTCTTTTATGTATTTTGGTATTGAAAATGGTTTTTATAATGGATTTTTTATGTCAATATATTTAAGTGATATATTGTTATCTAAATGTAGAAATTTTTTCTTTCCATTATATTTGTTTTATGTCTTATGATTTTATAATGGTACTTGGACATTTGATGGATGGTTACGTGATAAACCATATGACGGGTGGTTCCGTGAATACCAGGATGGGTGGTTACGTTATAACCTCCAATGCATTGGGTATGGAAGTCAGCCGTATGGATATTCCATTTTGTGATATGTGTGGAAGTCGACCATATGGTTATTCCATTTAAGTATGTTTATGTCCCAACTTTCCTTTATATGTTATGTGTTATTTATATGGGGTTTATGGTAATATTTTGGTTACAAAACGGTAAGTAATGATCTTTTATTTAGTGAAGATAATTTACTACTTATTAAATGTGAAAAGTTTTACTTTGATAAAGTATTCATGGTTTACTTGATGTTTTGAAAAACTAACAGTTTTCCTTCTTTGTGTATCCCTTACTGAGATTTTTATGCTCACCCCAAGTTTTTTTGAAATGTTTTTCACAGGACATAATGTGGAATAGGGTCAAGGATGGGATCAAGGAAAAGTCATACTGTCTTAAACATGGAACTAGACATGACTCTTTTTTTAAGAGTTCATGTTTTGTAAAAAAAGGAAACTTTGTAGAAGTGTCTACTGTGTAATATTTTGATATTTAATAGTTATGATCTAATTATCTAAAACTCCAAACCTAAAAAGGTCCTCAATGTGAATTATTCATTAAATTAAATATTAAGTGAGGTTTAAGGATGGGTCCTTATAGTTGGTATCAGAGGTCATTTTAGATAACTTTAGTTGTTATAATTCAACTAAATGAATATCCAAAAATATTTTTTTAATGGTCAAATTGAAATGATATAGAATTTGAAGATTACCATGTTGCTTCATCTAAGACATGTTTGTTCAGAATGGTTTTCCGGAGAGGAAACAAGGCAGGTTTGTTGGGATGACATCAGGAAGAAGAAAACCTTCCAAATCAGCAACCTGAGATGGTCGGAATCGAAACTGAACAGTTTTTTGCAGTGATGGAATAGTTGACTCAGGCTATAAATGGTGGTGGTATCCATGCACGAGATCATCCAGATCAACCAAAGAGGAGCATGTCAATGGTGGAACATTTCATGAGGCAACATCCCCCATCATTCAGAGGATCATATGACCCTATTCTATCAGAAGGATGGATTAATGCACTGGAGAAGATTTTTGATGTCATGGGGTGTTCAGAACATCAAAAGGATAGTCTTGCTGTTTACCGTTTTAAAGGTGAAGCAGATTAGTGGTGGTCGATGATGAAAAATATCAGGGACAGTGATGAGATTTATGATCTTCACTGGGATGAATTCAAAGGTATGTTTCATGAGAAATATTTTCCTAAGGTGGTTCATCTTAGGATGGAATTCCAATTTCTAGAGGTGATGTATGAGGATGACTCAGTAGCTGATTATGAAGCAAAGTTCACTCGACTGGAAAGGTATGCTCCAAATTTCATACGAGATCTTGATAGTAAAATCAACTGTTTTTACTCAAGGTTAAAGCCAAATTATCGAAGGGATTTAGCTTCTTGTGAGTTAAAAAGTTATGAAAAACTTGTTCAATGTGCGGAGAAGGTGGAAATGGAGTTTGCCGATGATCAGATGTTCTTTGAAAAACAACAGAATAAGAGGTCCAGTTGGCAGGAAAAGGGAAAGAATTCATCAAAGAAGCTAGGAGGTAAGGAAACCAAATATCCATCCTATGAGAAGTGTGGTAAAATGCATCTTGGAGAATGTTTATCCAAGTCTGGAAAGTGCTTTCGGTGTGGTAAGTATGGTCATATTGCTCGTAACTGTAAGGAAGATGATCAAGAAAACAATGAAAAGCCATCGGTAAGATGTTTTAAGTGTAATGAAATGGTTAATTATGAAAATGAGTGTCTAACAAAGAACTCAACTAGGGGAAAGTAGCCAGACTACAAGAAGAAATGGGTGGTGAAATCCTTTGCAACTACTTCAGCAGATGTTGGGACATCGAATGAAGTAGTATCAGGTACACTGTTTGTTTGTTCATATTATGCCAATGTGTTATTTGATTCAGGGTCCACACATTCTTTCATTTCTGTGAAGTTTTCTAGTAAATTGGTAATTCCATTCAAGATATGAATCATGAACTTATGGTAAAAACACCCGAAGGAAACGTTGAGACAAAAATAAATTATAAGAACCTTCCTATTGTTGTGTGAGGATAGAATCTACCTGTAAACCTTATTTTTTTTTCCTCTAGTAGAGTTTGATGTTATTTTGGGCATGGATTGGCTTTCCGTTTATCATGCTAAGATTGACTGCAGAGCTAAAATGGTTTCTTTTTAGAATGATTTACAGTTTGTGTACAAGAATGAATCCTTGCTTTTGATAACATATCAGGAAGTTGAGAAACTAGTAAAAGATGGAAATGAATGTTACCTTGCACATATTGTTGAAAATAAAGGAACTGTTCAGATTAATGATGTGCCGGTGGTGAATGAGTATCTTGATGTTTTTCTTGATGAGTTGCCTGGTATTATTCATGATCATGAAGTTGAATTTACTGTTTACTTAGTTCCTGATTCTAATCCAATTTCAAAACCCCCTTATCGAATGGATCAAGATGAACTTTTAGAGTTAAAGATGCAATTACAGGATTTATTAGATAAATGTTTCATTCAACCTATCACATCAACATGGGGTGATCCTGTCTTGTTTGTTAAAAAGAAATATGGTTCAATGAGACTTTGCATTGATTATAGAGCATTGAATACCATCACTGTTATGAACAAGTATCCTTTTCCTCATATCGATGATTTGTTTGATCAGCTCCAGGGAGATCAATATTTTTTGAAGATTGACTTGAGGTCAGGGTACCATCAGTTGAAAGTAAAAGAAGCAGACATTCCAATGGCTGCGTTTCGTACTAGATATGGCCATTATGAATTTGTAGTTATTCCTTCTGGGTTTACCAATGCACATGTTGTATTCATGGACCTTATGAATAGAATTTTCCATAAGTTCTTGGATAAGTTTGTGGTTGTTTTCATTGATGATATTTTGGTGTTTTATAAAATTAAAGAGGATCATGAAAGTCATTTAAGGGTTATCTTGCAAACCTTAAAAGAAAAGAAACTATATGGAAAATTCAGCAAGTGTGAGTTTTGGTTATAACAAATTTCTTTCCATGGTCACATTGTTTCAAAAAATGGCATAACTATTAATCCTGCTAAAACAAAAGTGGTTGAAGAATGGCCAAGACCCACAAATGTAACCGAGATTCATATTTTTCTTGGTTTGGCAGGTTACTATCGAAGGTTTGTTGAAAATATTTCATGATTATCTAGTCTAATGACTAAGCTAACTCGGAAGGGTGTTAAGTTTATCTGGAAAAAATAATGTGATGATTTTTTTTAGGAGTTGAAAAAAAGATTGGTGAATGCTCCAGTTTTGGAACTTTGTTCCAGGAATGGTGAGTTTGTTATCTAAAGTGATGCTTTGTTGAAGGGACTTGGTTACGTCCTTATGCAGAATGATCAGGTAATTGATTATGCTTCACGTCAGTTGAAAACTCATGAGGTAAATTACCCTACACATGATTTGGAATTAGCTGCTGTTGTTTTTTCTCTAAAAATTTTGAGGCATCATTTGTATGGAGTAAAGTGTGAAATATATACTGATCACAAAATTTTAATGTATATATTCACTCATAATGAATTGAACATGAGACAGAGGAGATGGCTGTAATTAATCAAGGATTATGATTGTACAATTTATTACCATCTGGGAAAAGCAAATAAAGTGGCTGATGCTTTGAGTCGAAAAAGTAATGCTTCATTAACCATGCTACATTTGAAAAAAGATCCTTTGGTTTTTGATTTGATTAAATTTTGCATAGAAGTTGTTGGTGCAGGAAGTTATTTTGTTTTGTTTCAGGTGTCAGTGAGATCATCTCTATCAGACAGAATTAAGCAAGTGCAGAAGAAAGACAATGGGTTGTAGAAGAAGGTAGAGCTGGTTCAGAAGGGAAAGTTTCCTGAATTTAACATTGATAATGATTGTGTTTTGAGGTTTGGGAAAATATTATGCGTGCCTTGTGATTCACAGTTGAAGAATGAGTTGTTATGTGAGGCTCATAGTCCCCGTTTTCAGTTCATCATGGCAGTACTAAGATGTACAGAGATCTGTGGGAGTATTACTGGTGGGATGGAATGAAAAGAGATATTGCCGATTTTACTCTGAAGTGTTTGACTTGTCAGCAGGTTAAAGAATAGCGGTAGTTACCAAAAGGTAAGCTTCAGTCATTACTAGTGCCAGAGTGGAAATGGGAAAATTTATCCATGGACTTTGTTGTGGGATTACCAAAGGCATCTCGAGGTAATAATGCAATATGGGTTATAGTTGATCGATTTATTAAATATGCTCATTTCCTTCCAATTCAAGATACTTTGTCTCTAGATCAACTTACTTGGTTGTATGTTAAAGAGATAGTCAGGTTGCATGGAGTTCCCCTCCCCATTGTATCTGATCGTGATCCCAAGTTCACTTCTAACTTTTTTAAAGGCCTTCAAAAGTCCTTGGGTACTGAATTAAATTTTAGTACAACTTTTTATCCACAATTAGATGGGAAGTCAGAACAAACAATTTAGATCTTGGAGGATATGCTACGTGCTTGCTCGATGGATTATCAGGGAAGTTGGGACCAATATATTTCTTTGGTTGAATTTTCATATAATAACAATTTTCATTCTAGTATACAGATGGCTCTATTTGAAGCATTATATGGGAAGCGGTGTCAAACTCCAAATTTTTGGGATAAAGTGGGTGAAAGGAAGTTGATGGGACCAGAATTGGTAGAAGAGATGGTAGGAAAAGTTCAGTTGATTCAGAAACACATGGGAATAGCTCAGAGCAGGTAGCCAAGTTATGCGGATAACCGGAGGAAGGATCTATCTTTCGAGGTTGGTGATCATGTTTTTCTCAAAGTTTCACCATGGAAAAGTGTGATGCGATTTGGTAAGGAAAGATGAGTCCAAGGTTCATTGGACCATATGAAATTCTGGAGAAAGTTGGATCATTTGCTTACTGAGTGGCTTTACCTCCGAGTTTATCTCAGGCACACAATGTTTTTCATGTTTCGATGTTGAGAATGTATATGCCAGATCTATCTCATGTTTTGAGCCCAGAGGTAGTTCAGTTGGAAGAGAATATCTCTTATGAAGAACAACCAGTCCAAATTATTGACCGTAGAGAGCAAGTGTTGCGGAATAAGGTAATTCACTAGGTAAAGGTTTTTTGGAGAAACAATATGGTTGAAGAGGCAACGTGGGAATCTGAAAATGCTATGAGGGATAAATACCCCCACTTATTTTGATAAGTGAATAAAATAGCGAGGTAGCAATTCCCAAAAGGGGGGAAGGATGCAACATCCTAGGTAAATAAAGAATAATACATTTTCATATTTGTTAATATTTGCGAATTAAATATTTATTTAACTTTAAAGGGGTTGATATGTTCGATAGCGTACCCGATATGCAACAATGAGTTTTTGGAAATCTTACGTTGCACACTAGTAATATAATAATATTATTTTAAATGGTAGTTAGCATGTAGCCATTGTATTGGCGGGAATGAATAGAAATAACTAAAATATTATTATATATGTTTGTTAAATGTTTTTACATTTATCCAATAAAAGATAAAGGCTTAAAATAAGAAAAGAATTCAATTTTAGGCCTAAATACTCCAATATTCACTCAAAGGTAGAATTATCACCTTTTCATGGCGAACCCTATTTAAATATATTTTTGGTTACTCTTTTATATTATATTGGACCGAATAAGATTATTCTTTAGAATCGGGACATCAAAATTTACTTTGTGTAAATTTTTGGTATTTTTTTGATAAAGTTCATTTTTAATGAATAGTGAAAAATATTGTGTTTTCATTCAAAACCACTTTTTAATCTAATTTATTTATATGATTAGATTATCTTTTTAATTGGTTTTAAAGTGCAATTAGAATATATTTTTACCATTTAATCCAATGGTGGTCATTGGAATTAATTTCACTTTGAAATTGGACTTAAACTAGTGTCAATCTTTTGATATATATTGTTTCATAAAAACACGCTATTGGTTTTGACAACGGGAATTAATTATTAAATTAATTAATGCAACTTATATGTTTTAAATTTTTTAAAACAGGCATCATTTTTGAATTTGTAATATTAAATATATCTTACGGTCAATTTTTGGTATTTTTTCTGAAAAACATCAATTTTTGATGAATAGTGAAACCACTAAGTGGTAGTTAAAAAAACTGATTTTTCATTTAAATGAAACTTTAATAATTTTGTGAATTGAATTTCTAAAATCTTACATACATTGTTGTCATTATGATGTAAAATTTGGTTCAATGGGATTAAAATAATTTTTGATGAATAGTAATTTTTAAGTTTTATTAATCGCGATTAGAGGAAATTAGTGTAATTTAAAGTAAAAATAAAGATTTAATAATATGAAATGACCTTGACACATGTACTACCCTTAGTGGATGTGTAATGTCTGACCTAGAAAATCCATGGGTCAACCTGGGGACCCCATTGATCCACTTGGGTAAAAAATGACATTAATAACTTTTTATTTAAAGTTAAAATAAAAATGTCACAAACATGTATTGTTTTACTAAAACAATTTTTACATGGGGTTATAAAAGTCATATTTTTGACTATAAATATTCATGAGAAAGTAAAAAATATTTCCTAAATCATTTTTTTTAATTTTTAGACATTAAATAAATTAAATTATTTATGACACCATGATGATGTAACAATTACCTCATTATTTAACGATTTAAATAAAATCAAAAGATAATGTAAAATATAAGACTTACACTTGTCAAAAACATATTGGATGGGTGGATTTATAACCTTTATCACTTTAGCCTCGAAATATATTCTTTTGGGACCTTTAAAATACGAAAATAATTTTATAATAAAGTAAACTTTTATAACTTTCCAAGAGTGCCCCTCCTCTCCTCTTATAAAAGGCCCCCACCTCTACCACCTTACCCACAACTCTCAAGCCATTGGCTTGGCCAAGATCTGCTAATTTTATCTTTCCACATCCCTATCCTCATCCTAGAAGCCTTACCTTATGCAGAAAGCTCTTTGAGAAACCCTTTTGGTTCAAACCAAGAGGAGTTACCCAATTTAAAGGTAATATCTTCACTTGTGTTATTTTTGTTTTATTTTGCTTCTCCAACCCCCTAAACTATTTTATTCATTTATTTTGTAACAAAAAAAGTATCTTAAATAAACTAGGATGTTGTTATGAGAAGTATTTTATTTACACTTACACACACCTCCGTCTAATGGTTAAAGATCATACTATTTCTGTTGTTGGCGAATTTCTGCCTCACAAAACGATGATTGGTCAATATTCTTTTAACACCTTTCATGGTGGCCATTAAGATGTAACTCTATTTATATATTATATATATTATGTTTATGTTTTCCTTATTCTTCTGTATTTTTCATTTATGGCATACCTTTATGATTTCCATTATGGGTAAACGCGATAATTTCATTTTAGGAGGTGCAGACTACCGCCCCCTCAAAGTGATTTGATTCGTTAATGCCATATGTGGTATGTATAAAGGATGGATTTAATGATATTATATATGATATTATACTGGAATTATAATATACCTTTATATCATTATTATTTCACTCCATTAAATACAAAATATAAATGGAAGTAGCATTCATGCGTACGTACGACTTACCGTCTCTATGAACGGTGCATTTCATTTCTTACCTCTAAATGTTATATAATATTATAAATACATGTATATGATGGATATATATGATATGAAAATCATGAATATAATTTTGTACATAATGAACCTTTGACCACATGAACAACATGTAATTGTTAGAAGTCTATTTTTGACTTAAGTACCAAATATCGACAAAACGAACATTATTAACTTAAATGATTACATAATGTTTATAACATGGGAATAAGTGATATGAAAGGAATAATAACCTTGAAAAAGGTTCTTAAGTAAGTATAAATTAACCCTAGTTTATTATTCAGGTGATTAAAGAGCGATCGAGTGAAGTCGGACACGGGGTAAGGGACTTCGTCTCAATCTCCTTTCATTGAGGCATATTTTTTTTCTAATACAAGACTTTCATTTATACATTGTATAAAACTCCTTTTACTTTTCATTTCATTCATAGGTAATATTTTTCTATGAAGCATTTTACTAAATTATAAAAAGAAATGTTTATTTTAACGCACACGGTGACAACGACCTTTTCCGCCGCCGCGAGTATTATTTGGTATTTGGCTTCCACAACAAGCCGTAATGTTTTTAAAATGAAATAAATAACATATACTCTTTTATGTATTTTGGTATGGAAAATGGTTTTTATAATGGATTTGTTATGTCAATATATTTACGTGATATATTGTGATTGAAATGTGGAAATGTTTTCTTTCCATTATATTTGTTTTATGTCTTATGATTTTATAATGATACTTGGACATTTGACGGGTGGTTACGTGATAAACCATATGACGGGTGGTGCCGTGAATACCAGGACGGGTGGTTATGTTATAATCTCCAATGCATTGGGTATAGAAGTCAGCCGTATGGCTATTCCATTTAGTGATATGTGTGGAAGTCGACCGTATGGTTATTCCATTTAAGTAGTTTTATGTCCCAAGTTACCTTTATATGTTATGTGTTCTTTATATGGGTTTTATGGTAATATTTTGGTTACAAAAGGGTAAGTAATGATCTTTTATTCAGTGGAGAGTATTTACTACTTCTTAAATTTGAAAAGTGTAACTTTTATAAAGTATTCATGGTTTACTTGATGTTTTTAAAAAGTAACAGTTTTCCTTCTTTGTGTATCCCTTACTTAGATTTTTATGCTCACCCCATGTTTTTTGAAATGTTTTTCACAGGACATAATGTGGAATAGGGTCAAGGATGGGATAACAGAAATGTCATGCTGTCTTAAACATGGAACTAGACATGACTCTTTTTTTAAGAGTTCATGTTTTGTAAAAAAAGGAAACTTTGTAGAAGTGTCTACTGTGTAATATTTTGAGATGTAATAGTTATGATATAATTCTCTAAATCTCTAAACATGAAAAGATCCTCAATGTGAATTATTCATTTAATTAAATATTATGTGAGGTTTAAGGCTGAGTCCTTATAGTTACTCTCTGTAATGGTAGATTGCTTGTATCGGTAGCTGTATGTGTAGCGGTAGCTCCTTGTATTGGTAGCTCCATATGTTGCGGTAGCTCCATCTGTCGGTAGCTCATTATAATGATGAACTTATGTCGGTAGCTCTTCCTTTCTATCAGTAGCTGTTAACATCGGTAGCATAAGCTCTCTGTAACGGTGGCTCCATTCTATCGGTAGCTTGTATTAGTGACCTTGTCTATCAGTAGACTTAGTCTATCAGTGCCTTTTTTTATCAGTAGCTCTGTCTGTACTCTAATTTTTATAAAGTATATGTTCTATGCATTCCATTTCTAGATTGAGTTAGTATTAAGATTAATCATTGTTAAACATTTATAATCATAAGTAAACATTGAATAACATATTCCAACGATATGATGTGATCATTTTGATATTAATATAAACTCATTAGTATGATGTCATAATTATAATGTATAATTAATATATAGATAGAAATTATTTGGGATTATCAATGCATATCTAAACATAATTGAGATTATCAAAACTGGTGAGTCCAACATTTATAATCTTAATAATATCATGGATGTTCATCCCAATGCCCAGGATGGTACATGGGTGGTTATCCCCAACCCAACGTGGGTACATGGGGGGTTATCCCAATATTATAGTATGGTACATGGGAGGTCCTCCCAAAACTAACATGTTATGATAGTATCCATGTATTTTCATGACATAATATTTATTTGTTTGTTAATATTCAACACTTTATTACAAAAACAGATGATGTTGTATTATTCAAATTATATGAATTCATTTCTCATGCTTTATAATTAATTTTTAATTCCCATTTTATAGATTACCAACATTTAAACCATGAATCATGATTATAATCTATGGATTTTCATGTATGATATTATAATGTTATGATTGTGTTCATATACATTTATTCTCATTTTAGGGTAAAAATGATCATTCATTGACATATCCCTCATTTACCCATTATGAGAATCTAATATCTCTAGTTATATATTTTTATTTTCCCCATGTTATGAAAAAAATAATTAACTTATGATATGACTAAGAAGGATTCTAGCTGGGAAAACATAGTGAGATATGATGTATATATTTTATATACTAGTTGATTATATATCCATATTTTTAAGAAAACTAAACATTTAAATTCAATGTGAATGTATATATTTTTCATAATAATTGAATATTAATAAAAAATGAAATAATATTATTATATCTAATATTTGGGTCACGTTAGTTTACCCATTAATGGTTCTGTTTTGTCATAGGAAAATAGATTTTTTGTGTGAGGGAATTTTTTTGGTTTTTTTCTAGATAATACATATGTATCAGGGTTTTTAAATTATTAATTTTCATGACAATAATCAAACATTTGATGATATTTTTTTATTTATTATAGTATAATTTTAATAGAGATCTAGATGTCAAATTAATCTATTTTATATTTCTAAGGATCATTATTCCTAAATACTTACGATGTGTTGTGGAATTTGTATGGTGTTTTTTTCATGAAAGAATTTAGGGAATTGCGATTTTATTCTTATATATTATAGATATTATATTGCGACTCATTTCATTAGACCATGATTTACACAATTAAAATCATTCAAAATAATCATTGAGTGTGAGAATGGGGAACTCACGTTGTATGATTATACCATGATTTTATATATCATGTCATAATATAATATTTCTTGTTTTTTATTATAAATTCAATGATTCTTTTTAAATAATTAAATTTTATTATTCTTCAATCCTGCCTTGGGATATTGGTAAGTCATTTTTTGTGATCCTAATAAAATAAAATTGATTGTCAGAATCTATTTTTATGTACAAATCTTATCTCAATATGTTGTATCTTCTTATAAATGTTACTTATTTACTAATCTAGTTTTGATTCTCTACATTCCATGGGAAAATGTTATTCATGATTACTAGGGATCAATTTTTGGGTTTTTTATAGGTGTTTTGTAATGGAATTATTTTTCTAGAGTTTTATAGTTTATTGAAATTATTTACGGGTGTGTGTTCATCATAACTTCTGTTTTCATTGTTCACCAATAATCAATTTGTTTCTAATTAATTGTTTCATGAATTCAAATTATATTTATATATATATATAATATTATTAGAATATTTTTATTAATTGATAAATATTTGGGATGAAACTATGAATTTAATGAATATAAATCAATGAGTTTAGAGAGGGTAGGGTAGTTACTTCACATATGATTATTCTTATATTCATATTATTAGTATATAATATAACACATAATGTGTAGTATTATATTAATATTATTATAATTATTATTTATCAAATTTCATTTGTAAATGATTATAAATAAATTAATGATGGGGAAAAAAGGGTCTCATGATTAGCGAGTTATAAATTATTATCATTTTATCATAAAATTATTTAATATGATTAACGCTAAAAAACATATTGAATTGATGTATATTTCTTCTAATAGTTTATAAAATTCATTCTTTTGAGGGATTATATAAATATCAATGATTTTATTAATATATTAATGATCTAATTGAATATATTGAATACTAAAATCAACATATTAGGTTATGTAGTCCTACTATTTCCTACATAATTGATGACTTCATTACATTATGCCTTAATTTAGGATTAACAAAGATCATTTGTTTTGGTATTATTAGTTTCTAAAATATTTTCATTTAACATAATTCCCATGATTAAGTATAAATTATATCATTATGTAATGGATTATATGGATGGGTTATAGTATTTTGTGATATATTTTTATTGTTGGCTGATGTTGTTGATGATTGGTTGGGGTGGGTTTTATCAATCCAGATTTGGTATGTTTTTTCAATGGTTATTTGGGTTGGAACTATTAATTTTCATTATTTATTGTTTCTTATTAATTAATAGATTTCTTAATGTATGACCATTTTTATTGTAGTGCTCTAGATTAATGAAATGGTACATAATTTAGGAACTAAATAAATGGTATTATTTGTATATATATATTGATTATTGAATTGAAAAAATAATATAATGGTAGGTTTTTTATTTAGCAAAAAAAATTTGGAAAATAATTTTCCTTAATTATGGTAACTAAATATATAATGAATAATAAAACACTTTGTATTTTGATTGATAATGTTTTCATTAATTTGAAAATTTTAATAGATGATATAACTATTTGTAGTCAGTTGATAATAATAGAAAGATGATATAAAGAAGAAACATGATTATAAATGTGAATAGAATTATTTTATCTCTTTAGTGGTCAGTTTTTATAACATTTTTATATGGGGATTCAGTTTTAGATAGAATATTAATGTTAACTAGTTTCCCTTAGGATTGTTTTTGTTCTATTCATTATTAATTATAGTTTTGTTTTTCTATTTTTCTCAATAAGAGTATGATACATTTTCTAATTCCCATATATGGTGTTGGGTTGTGATTTACTTCCAAACTTCATGGTTTTAGAGGATATGTATGGTTTATAAATAGCCTTATTGTACTTACCATTATATATATTTAACATTTTAGGTACATATTTGGCTAATGATGGATTATAGTTATATGATGTGCGATGGTCAAACACATAATTCTAAAAATATATATGTGTTAGATGTGATGATATAGGGTGAATATTATTATTATCTAAATTTGGATATTTTTCAATTATAAGAAATAAGACCTCAAACATTTCAGCCTTCAATCACATGCAATATTCTATTACTAAAATTAAATACAGGGACATTAATATTTTACATGGTGCAATATAAATGGAAAATACCAGGATGATATGTATATAGTGTCCTAATGTAGAATGGTGTAACACATAACAATATCTGTATTAAAAATGTTTAGCAAGAAATAAATTTATTTATTTGTGAAAATCAATCTTTTTATCACCATGTAAATTACTTTTATATAAGAAAAAATAATATATTAAATGATGATACCGTACAATAATTTATTTCAACGTAAAAAAATAGTCTAGTAAGGATATTTTTGTCAAATGTATATTCCTTTATCAAATACATTTCATAAATTATATTCATATAATATTTGATCCCACTCTCATTATCTATCTTTTATATCAAACTAATAATATATAAGAATTATTTATTATTTTTCTCTACTTTTTATTATCTTTAATTTCATTCATTAAAACACATAAATACTATTATAGAATATTAGAATCCAATACTTTTAAAATATTAACTAATCAGTAGAGTAACATGAATATATGCCCCATGATATAGGGATCCTTAAATTATCAATAAATCTTGATGATATCCATAATCTAATATTTCAATGTGTGAATTCTCTATAATCATGTTGTGAAAACGTAAATTAATAGTAAAATTATGTATCATATTTGATGATGTTAATATCAATAACAATTTCTAGTTTTCCAATAACTTCTTCCAAAAAAAACACTTTTATATTTCCTTATTTTTGTTTTCACATCAAATATTGATAAATCCCTAAAACACATCTCAATCGAATAAATCAATCCATTATGTATCTCAACGTTACAGTTAATTACTAGTAGTGCATTCTAACACTTTTCCACTTTTAATTCAAAAAATTAAATTAAAATTTCCATTTTATGAGTCATATTTATTATAGTGAGGATCTACTAATAAACAAGAAAAAAATTTACTTACTCTGATTAGATCCATATTACACTCATATATCAGAAAAATGACCATTATCTATTAATATTTCGCAAATAATTTACAAATATTAAATTTACTTGTAAATAAAACTATTTTTATCTATTTTTTTGTTTGTTTTTTTCCTTTACCACATTTATAAAGATAAATTTTATGCATCATTGATTAATTTTACGTATTCATAGAATATTATTCTTTTTCCATTTTCTATGCCCTGGTAACAGATTAATCTTGAATAGATGACCATTACTTATATTAGGATCCTCAAAATGACTTTATCATTTTATATGGAAATATATCGATGAAGTGAACTTTATTCAAATTTTTTTGTTATAATAAACCATTAGATTTTATCTAATCCTTATAGATTTTTTCAAAAACATTATAAAAAACAAACATCCTTCTTTAACATCCTAACATACACTTAAAAATATTGAATTTTATAACATTGTGTGGATTCAATAAACATAGAACATAAAACCATACAAATATATTTCTTTTGATGATCCATCATTATTTAGTGTAGAAAAATATTCATTTATATAATATTATCATGAAAAACTTCCAATAGACCAGGACTTATGGATGTCTAATTATAAATAAAACAACCCTTGGGTATACTGTTATCTCCAATTGGTATTGTTTTCAATCAAATTTTAAATGAATCCTAATGCCATAAAATATCATCCGGATCCACCTATAAAATGATTCCACATGATAATTATTTATACCCAATCCTCACAAAAAAATATCATGATGAGGGATGTGGTTGAATGATACTATTAAACTGATTATTTTTAAATTATTGTGTGCAAAATATTTTTAAAATACCGCATTTCACTGGTTTATTGATACCCATAATATATGAAATGATAATTACATGTTATAACTTCTCCAATGTGAAATTTTACTATATACGAATAGTATTTGTTTGTGAATTCTATAAAATATTCTATGACATGATAGTAATTTTACTTTTTTCACAACGGACTAATAACTGAATCTTTACATCTTATCTTAGATCATTTTGTTATTATTTCAATGTTAAAATGTGTGTAAATACTTTTATTGAAAATAAGTATTATACTTCAGTTATTGGGTTAAATATAATCTTTATTATTGCTAACTTATCAAATGCACCTATGTCTAATGAATAATTATCATACAATATTGAATATTATATCCACAATTTCTCAAGATAAATTCAGATACCAATGTGAATAAAAATAATTATATGTCACAAAAAAATATACAAAATTGAAATTTTGTGATTCTTTAATGTAAAAAATGACCCATTACATAATAAATAGGTTATTTAACACGTAAAATAAAATAAATATTACAGAAAAAAATATATAACAATTATATTTGACATTGTTTATTTTTGGAAAAAAAGCTTCAAATAATAATTTTATGTAGTGATGGATTAAGCTAAATTACTTAATAATGTTTGGTTGAGATTTTTCCAACAATAATTTTTATTTTCTAGGGTTTCCTCTCACAAATGTTAATAAAATTTATTTTCTCCGTAAAATATAAATTTATAGAATCAATGATGTGTTGAAATTTTTTATAGTCACATATCCTGAAAATTATGTTGAGTTATTCAGTTATAAAACACTCAATCTATATTCTCACCAACTGCACAAATTCATCCCCTATATTTTATATTATTTTTGAAAATATGTTGTCATAAATACATTAAATCACTAAGAAATAATATACATTGTTCAATTTAATATAACAATTATGATGGAATACATGAATTATATATTCCAACATCCTCAAGAAAATGAACAACCATGCTTACAACCCTAGGGGATACATATTTCAAGGAACAAATGTATTTTTAAATATTTACCAGTTGGATTCATCATCACTAATTAAAAAACCATCAATTGTTTAATTTTCAATTCTTCTTTTAGAATCATATTTAACAATTTAATTTTGACATCCATGTTGAATGTTTTGACTATCCTCTAAATAGACCCAACAAGAAATATTCTAACGGAGTCAAGGCATACAACTAATGAGAAGGTATATTTTATATCAATTCAATTAATATTTTTATAGTAGTTATAGAGTGCCCTTACATTAATTAAGATGATATTTGGACACTATTTTTTTTTATTTTCTTAAAGAAATCTTAATAAAATATGATTTATAGTCCATTCATGTGATGCTAATGTTGATTTTTTCCTACATGATAGAAGTACACATTAATAGCCTTGTCCAATTATTCTGATACTTATATTTCATAAAATGAGGATTTATACAACCATAAAAATATTGATAATATATCAATTACATTATATATAAATATTCTAGGATTATTTTTTATATAGTTATATTAAACATAAAATATAACGTTATTTTCCATTAAAAAAGAAATAATAATATTCAGACTATATTGATTTACATGTAGTATATTATTTTATTTTAAACTCATAATTTCTACAGTATTTTGTTTGAATTAAACTAATGAGATCATTTGTTAAATATTCATATAAAAATTAACATAATATATTTTTTAGGAATTATTTTTATAATTTTATTTTTTGGATAATATTATATCTTTTTTGATTATTATTAAACGAATCAACTATTTTCAATAATTTGAAATAGTATATTTTTTTAATGTTTTTAAAAAATCACTATTTTCATTGGACAGTAAAGAATAAAGTAATGTTCATTATAATTAACATTTTTCATGCTTTTGGTATGAAAAATTTATTATATAAAATAAGGTATTTTCTTAGGAAAACTAATTTTCATCATCACAAATTCTCTTATTTTAAAAGAAATATCTTTAACCTACAAAAATTTATTGATGTAAAATAAAATTCATATCTAAAATTTTAATATCTATTTATTTAATGAATCCACACTTGCGTTTTGTTGTTTCTAATTATAAGTTTACTAAATATTTTATTTTCCACAATAAGTGTTGAAAAAATCTAAATTGGAAAACCCCACCTGATAAAGGTTAATATAACCTAAAACTAGTCTAAATCAAATTATCTGGTCAATTTCATTCCTTTATCATTTGATCCTCAATTTTGATTTAGTTTGGATCCTTTTTTCATTGTAAATTCATTAAATTTTCAATATTTATAGTTATTCCAAGTGTTACTTCTCTATCAATTATAAAAAGACACCATCTATCATCTATTCTCTACGGTTATGTTCCACATAGGATGGCCAATGAAAACCCCATTCCATCCCTAACATCCTTCCCCACATACTAGTAGTCTTTTTTGGATTTCAATACTATCCTAGGATGGAACTCATTTTATACCTAAGGAGGATGTCTAAAGAAGAAGATGACAAATTACATTCATGAAATTTCATATGGGAGGTATGTGACACATTACCTTGAAACCAAATTTTATATGTTCTGAAAATTTATTTTCCATTCCATTTTCCTCCATGTCTACATTGAAAATATTCTATTATAGATATGATAATATTGACATAAACAAACTCTATTGTATATTTTATGTTTTTTACATTCTTTTAATGCTTTGGGAAAAAATAATACAGAACATTTTTGCATTATTGAAATATTAAAAAAATCAATTTTTCTAATAATATATACTGAGAGAAATTTCTAAATTTCTTGTCCTATATTCATTAAAAGGAATACTATTCATTTTTAATCGTTTTTAAAAAGGATATCCAATTTCACATTGTCTTTGAAATTTTTATATAACATGTTTTCAAGGAAAATATATATTTTCTTTTAGTAAGATGAGTCATGATGTTTCTTCTATATATTTTTTAAATGTAATAATTTCAAATATTTTTTGATTTAGATAAATAATTATATCTATATTATATATGTTATGATCATTATATTTGTTTCATGATGATAAGTGATATTCAAATAGATCTACAATGCCATTGGTAATTATTAAGTTCAATAGAGAATTATTATAGAATTAATAAAAAGTTATTTAATTTGTAGGGAATATTTAATGGGTTCTTATATAATTTTTATGAATATGATGTCACAAGGAACCTATATTAGTTTACATTTGTAGAAAATATTTTTCATGGAAATCTATTGATTTTAAAGGGCATGCCAATGATATTTTTTAAAGGATTTATTGTGCCCATTAAGTGTATAAAGGTATGATTTTAAGAGATTAATTTCATGGGTTATCATGTTTTGTTGGAATCCCATTGGATTATTATTTTTTCAAAATAATAATAGGTTATTAGAAAAAACAATTATTTGATATCATGGTTTCAAAATAGAATAACATGTTTACTTATTCCTTTTTTATATCCCTTACTATTTTTTTTTCTAATCCAATGATTTAAAATGATTTTCGTAGGCATTAAGGAAGCATAGAAAAAATACTAATCAAATAATTTTCTTTAGTAATAAAAGGTAATGAATTCATATTTTAAAACTCTTTATTTTGGGTATAATATAGATTGGGTCATTATAGTTTTTATTAGACAAGAGTGTGTATAATTATTGATGTTAAAGTAATGTAACTACATACCTTTATAATATTCTAATTTATGTTTATAATTATTTTTTTTATATTTACATTGTTATATCATCTAATTTTTATTTGTTCAAAATGGTTTTCTCTAAGAGAATAATGTGAAAATTAAATAAGAAGGAATGATGGGAACGACATTATTCCAAAACAGCAGCCCGAAATTGATAGAATTATAATAGAGATGTTTGTTACTATGATGGATAATTTAATGTATGTTATAAAATATTGTGATATGCATGTGATATAAAAACCATGTTCACTATATAATATCATGTTATTTTTAGTGAATTTTATAAAACAATACCTTCTAACATTTTTTGGATCATATGACCCTATAAGATGTAATGGATGGAACTTAATGAATATATTTGATGTCATGGGTGTTTCTTAACTTATATAGTAAACTATTTCCACATACCAGGTTTGTGGTTAATCCTATAAATAATTATTAATGATTAAAAATATCAAATATTAATAAAATATTTACACCTTTATAATGGTTTTAATTTATGAACATTTTCCTTACATATATGTTCTAGATTTATTTAAAAATTGAATAAAAATTATTTTCCTTGAAATTAATTTGAAGTATAATTATTTTTTAACGTTAGAATAAAATATAACCCTATTGGAATGGTTACCACTAAAATTTATCATGGGTTAGGATATAAATGTGTATTATAATATACAATATTTTTTTATTTATTTGAATTTTTTTTGATATTCAAATAATATAAGAATGAAAACAATCGATGATCATGTGTTTTGTGAAAAAATGAAAAATAGATCATGGTTTCCAATAAATGGAAAGAATAATATTATTAAATATAAAGGTAAGAAAAACCAATTTCGATTTTGTGATAAGTGTAGTAAGAATAACCCTAGAGAATTATTTATAAGATAATAATTTTTTTTTCTGATGTGGGGTTTTTGGACATGTTTCTGTTGAATTTGAGGAAAAGGATCATAGTAATGAGAAGGCATGTAATGAAAATATGATATTAATATTTTTTGAATTGCAATTAAAGGGGAAATTATGTGAGTACACAACAAAATATACAAGTATGGGATTACATACATCATGATCATAAGAATAATGATGTTGATAAATTATTTGTGACTAAATAAGAAAATTTTTAGCTATCCAGTGATGTGTTGATGGATAAATTACTTTTTTTAGATAACTAAAATGTCTTGTTTGATTCATGGTGTACACATTCTTTAATTTATATGAAATTTTATGGAAAATTATAAATTTCATCTCTTGAATTGAATATAATAAAATCTTAAATAAAATTTTATGTGTGTATTAAGGAAATAATTAAATTATATGAATTTCATTATAATAATTTATGTAAAGATTTTACTTACAATCCTTATTTAGTTAATCATGGTTGTATTAAATGTTAATAAGTGGTATGAATTGAATTTCAGTTTATCAATATACTAAAAATTGTGAATATAAAGGAGTCATTAATTGGTATGAATTTTATTTTATATTCATTTATTGTTTAACTACATTGATAACATATCAGTAAACAGTGAAATTTCTTAAATATATAAAGTAATTTTATCATTAACATATTTTTGAGAATATGGATAGTATTAAATTTGTTATATTTGAATAGTAATGGATTTTCTAGAAGAATTTCTTCATAATTCTCCATTTATTAAACCTAATAAGAAAAATTATTTTGTTATTTACTTAGTTCAAGATTCTAGACTTATTTTGAAACCTCCTTAAAAAATGTCTCGACTAGGAAATTTACCATTGAAAATGTAGTTACAAGAGTTTCATATTAATTATTTCTTTATCCAGTCACCTCATCAATGCATTCACCAATTATGTTTGTTAAAAATATGGATGATTCCATGAGGAATTTCATTGAATATATATCTCATAATAACATCAATATTATGAATATTTATATAATTCCTCATATTGATGAATTCATTGAACATCTCCGAGGAGATCTAAAATTTTAAATAGTTTATATGAGGTCTGAGTGCTGTCTTCTAAAGGGGATGAAGGATGATATTTTGAGGATGGTGTTTTTACAGGGTATGGGAATTATGTGCATTTACTATTCCCTTTGAGATGAAAAATTCTATAGAATTATATATAAATCTTATGAAAATAGTTATCTACATTTTTTAGGTAACTTAGTGGTGTGTTAATTGATTTTATGTTTATATATTAAAAATTTTACTAGGATCATGAAAAAATGAAGATTTTTATATAAATCATAAAAGTAAATAATTTATATATAAAATTAAGTTTTTGTAAATTTTAGTGGTTAATGAAATATTTTCAAGGAATTATATTAATTAAATATGGAAAAAATATTTATCTAGCTAGAAATAATATATTTTAAGATTGTGCACTACCTAAAAATGTAAAATATATTCATAATTTTCTTTGTAATCCACATTACTATAGATAGTTTGTTGAATAAAATGTATTTCATTCAATCCTACTAATATGTAAACTAACAAAGGTGTTAAATTATTTTGGATGAATGGATTTTATGAAGATACCATTGATTTGGATATTAGATAAATGAATGATCTATTTTTCTCGTCTACAAATTTTGAGTTTATTTTCTACTGCGATTATTCAATGAAGGGACGTGTAGGTGGTTATATGCTGAATTATCATATAGATTCAAATTATTTATAAAATAGGAATCCCCATTACAAATATTATCCTAACCATGAACCTAAACTAGGTTTTCTGGTTTTTTATTATAAAATAAGTTGTAGTTATTTATATAAATATGAGTGTGAAATATATACTTGTCATACCATATCAAATTATATAATCACTCTAAATTAGTTGAACATGAGTTGGAGATTATTTCTATATTTGAATAATTAATATAAAATAATTATTCATTGAAACTAATTAAATGAAAGTAGATTTTATAATTAATTAATTCTGAAATATAAGGCATCATTAATTAAGATAAATTTTGAAAATAATTCTATCAAAAATGTTTTGTTAAATTTTTTTTATAAATTAATGACTTATAAAAATACCCAAGAATTTTAGATGTCGATGCAGTCAACTTTATCAAATATAATTAATCATTCATAGAAAGATGATTTTGATTTTAAAGTAAATATATATTATATCTGGAATGTATCAATTCCTGAATTCAACATTCTTAAAGAAGGCGTTTTGAGAATCAGTAAAATAATTTCTGTGCCTTGTGATTCTCAGTTGATGAATTAATTTGTGAGTAAAGCTCATAGTTCTCTTTTTTTCATTCATCCTGGTAGTAATAAGATATATATTGTATTTTAAATTCATTTTTTGTTTTAACAAATGATGAATGTTAGTGCCGACATTGCAATGAAATTTTTAAATTTTCAAAAGTACAATGATAAATAATAAACAAAAAATAGGATACTACATCCTTTTATATTGTTGGAAAGGAAATATGTGAATATATCCATAGATTTACATTATTTTATTAATGTAGAAACATTGAGGTTAAAATGTTATATGAGTTACTATTGATAATTTGAATAGATATAAAATTTTACAAATATTCAATATAATATATCTACTACTGCTATCAAGGAATTTATATTAAGGATATATTAATAGTTAATGAAGTTCTTATATTTGTTGTATCTCATCATGATCAATGAATATTGATAAATATTTGTAGAATCCTCAAAAATATTATTTGTTATCTAAATATATTTCTGCATTTAATTTCATATAAAATTTGATGGACAGTCAAAATGGATGATTCAAAATTTGGATGACATGATTTGATATTGTTCTATGGATTATTAGTTTTTTAATTTAATTATGAAATTAATATTTTTTTCAATAATATTTTTTTGTATATATAGTTAACCATTTGAAGAAATATACAAAATGATGTTTTACTATAGCTTGTTCGGGAAATATTAGCGAGATCTTGTTTTTATGTCCAAAATTATTAGATAAAATTATTCTGAATGTAAATATTATTCATTAATAGATGAGGATTTATTAGATTAAAATGAAACATTATATGGGATGTTAGATAACATATCATTCATTTTATGTAGGTGATCATATTTTAATATCCTATTTCCATTGAAAACTTTTCTTCATTTTAATTATAAGTGACCATAACTTTCATGGTTCATTACAAATAATGAAATTATTGTGAATAACATAATATATTATTAAAATGTTTACATTCCTATAAATATATCATAGATATAAGAAGTGTTTCATGTTTCATAGTTAAGGAAATATGTAATAGATACATCTCATGTTTGGGTACGAGAATTAGTTCTTTATAAAAAGAACCATTCTTATGTGAATGGCCTATTAAGATCCAGAACCATAATGATCATGAGTTAAAAAACATATTCATCAGGTGTATTTTTTTAGAAAGCTATATGGATGAATAAGCTGCATTATAATTTGAAAATTACATGAACAAAAAATGTCCCCAATTTCATAAGATGTGAATAAAATTGCATTGGTGAAATTTTAAAATGTGGGGAAAACTAAAAAAACAGGTGTAATGTGAATAATAGATCAGTTTAATTCACTATAAATATTCATGAATTGAATATTATATTATTAATGTCAATATAAGAATATTATATATTTTTTCAATCACGAAGGAATTCTTTTATATGAATTAATGTCAATTACATGTAATAAATGGTTTTATTTAATATGAATAATTTCAAATAATATGAAATATAAAATTGAATAATGGATATCATTAAAAATATGAGGAGTTAAATAATATTTTATAGTGAAATATTTAAATTTTAATAAAAACGATTATATTTGGGTGAGTAGGAGAAAATACAAATAATTTATAAAACTGTTAATTATTTTCATGTATTTAAATGGATACAATTTTCTGTATTGGTTTTAGAAATCAATTTTTTTATGTATAATAATCCAATTAATTTCAATGGATTCAAAATTATACCTTATTTCTGTGTAAAAATATTTATATACATCAAAATAAATTTTTCAGGAAAGTTGTTTTTCATCGTAATGCATTTTCTGATTTTTATGTTGCGATTGCAAGTGTCAAAAAATTATACAAGGGTTTAAAATTTAATAATAAGGTATAAATTACCAAGAAACATGTGTCTATAATATTTTATTATAATATTTTGAAATAATCTCATTACTGAATATGTGTCATTTTTTGAGTCAATTGGATTGTGTAAGTCATTAATATGCATTAATATTTTGTGAAATTATACATGTGTCCTCTCCTTAACTTATAAATGAATAAACCAACTATTCTCTTCTCAACACTTCAATATCTTATTAGTTCATTCAATACCTACTAAAAATCATTCATATCAACCCTCCCCACATCCAAGATCTTTTAATTGGATTAGGTTACCATCCCAAAAAGTATTTAGGTATAAACTTACGAAAGTTAACTAATGAAGAGGTAGATAAATTACATACATGACAAGTTATACTCATGTTAGGGGACAAATTAATATAAATACTTATATTAGTATAATTATATATTTATTTTGTATGTTTCTTTCCTCTATATTTATATTTATAAAATTATTATATGTATGTTATTATATTGTAATGACTAAATAAGAAATTAAATATTATGTTTTTGACTTACCTTAAAATATTCTCAAAATTAATATATTTTTCATATTTCACATGAATCATTATTTAAAATGTGGAAGATTATTATTTATTGAATTTATACATCAAGAGCATAAATTACTATTTTTAATATAATTATTTTTTCATGAGACACCTCAGTAGGTTTTAATGGTTTTTTTAAAAAATATATAATTTCTTATTTATCTGGGTATTTTTTTATATAGGGATTTACTAGAAATATAATTATTATCCTTAGTTTTTATAGAATATCGAATATTATAATATATGTTTTTGTTAACAAAATGAATTTATTATATTTTATTATGGATATATAATCTTCTTTGGTTTTTATGTATGTTATGGTCCGTTGAATTTTTTTTGATGTTATGTGTGGCCGATATAACTGTCCAATTAATTTAATAATTATTATCTTATTGGAATAATTATGTTGGAATTAATCAGAAATATTATTAAATTTATAAACATATTTAAATTGATTCATCAGATATTTCCAAGATGATAATGTCAAAGTTTACCTATAAAAATTTTCTATGAATTATTACGAGTTTTCATGAAAGTATATGGATTTCATATGTCTTTTTAATGACATAATATTTAAATGAAATTATATTCTATTTGAATGTAGAAAAAGTTACATTTATAGGAAAATTATTTCAATTGGTTCAATATTTTTAGAGAAACACTCATGATTATGATTTTTAAATTATTTTCTATTATATTGTGTTTAATGAAAAATATTTGCATATAAATCTAATTTCATGTCTAGTTAATTGATTATTTTATCCCAAATATTATTATATGTATGGAAAATCATATATATCATCTAATGGTTTTGATATAGAATAGAGGGTTTTTATAATCCTTTATACATATCCATCATTTTCATTTATATTCTCATCCCACATTTGAATAAATTTCCACAAGGTTTATAGATGACTATGAACAACGATGGTGTCAATTTAAAAATCATGATTTTTTACATGAAATGAAAACACGTTTTATTTTAAAATTATTTTATTTTGAAAAAATTGACAATGATAGGATGCTTCCAAATTTTTATTATATGTGGTTTTTATATAAGAATTGTGATTAAATTATTTTAAACTCAGAACCATAAAATGTTGTCATGAATGAAATAAAATGATTTTAGGAATTAAAATTCATGTTTATTAAATTAATAATTAAAATAATAGGATAATAATGAATCCAATTTAACAATATAAATATTGGATTTATTAATCTATTCCTCTATGTTATGTGAAGATGAATTTTTATTCTTAAAATTTTACTAATTTAAATATTAGCATCTTATCTTATATACAGTTAATGGTTATCTTACATCAATAGCTTCGTTGTCTATTAATGAAATCTCAAATATTAATAGATTGTTTGATAGTATAGTAATATAAAATTTGAAACAACTTGAATCATTTCTCACTATACTCAATCAAATCTAGTGTTCTGTATGTATAGATTTCATTTTCATTCATTATTTTTACTTCATTGCATTCCATGATCATAATTATACACCTATTGAGATAATTATACAACCTTTTCTTAAAATAAAGTACCAAAATAATCATTTTATTATTCCATACCCAAAATTAGCTTAATTACCATAATATCTACTATTGTAACATATTATTATAAGAACATTAATGAGGTTCAACATAGGTTTTCATTCTTGTTTCACCTATTTTAGCGTCTTCTTCTATCTTAAGGAAATTAATGAGTTATTTTTAATAAATATTATTACTTTATTGTATTCCATAATTTAGATGAAATAGATTTACATATTTACGTTAAATTTTTTACTCTATTTTCCTACAATTAAAATATTCATTTCTACCACTTGATGTTGTTTTTTCTATTCTCAATAATTTTACATAAGTATAACTTCTATGATTCTAAAAGAAATTTTCTACATCATTAGAGGTGTAATTGTTTCTATTATCATACATCATAGTGCTGGTCATTCAACCAATTTCATTATCAAATATCTCCTAAATCAGTTTAAAACTCTCAATCATTTTTGTGTTTCCCAATAAAAAATAATTCAACCCATTCCATAATTATCAAAATTGACAAATATGAAGTATTTATCAATTAATATTTCTGGAACTGTCATGGGAAAACACACATGGGTGTCAATAATATTTGATATATTTGATTCCATTTTAATTTAATGATAGTAGGAATTTATCATTAATTTCACTCTTAAATAGGAAATATAATTCTTCTCCTAATTTCACATCGAAAGTCTAGTATCTATAAAAACATTACTCACTAATTCATTTTCTAGAATTTCTTAATTAATGTATACAAAAGATTGATTAAAATGGTTTTTTATTCATCTACAATATCGATACAACTATTGTAATTATAATTAGCATGATATATATATATTAATATTCTCCGTTAGTGCTTCAGGAATGAACTAATTTATTTTACTTCATAAAATTTCCCATTTGTTTGAATATGGATTCATGTTTAGATCCAAAAGGATTACTAACAATCAATATGTTATATAGAAGACCATCAATATATTATAATTTATTATTCATTATCCCATCTCATCCCTACTTTTCCTTTCTATATATATTTTAATATTCAGATCTCCATCAATATTGAGTCATAACAAACCATTGACACTACCATTAACATTATTCATTAGATTCATGTTTTTTATATTAGGGATGAATAAGAATTATTAAAACTCCATGTATGTTTATTTTTATATGATTAGAGATAATATTCACCCATGATATACTTCTCATTATATATTTTATTATTCCAATATATTCGTATTTTAATGGATTCTATCATTGGTATCTCTTTGTTGCACTAGCAGTTTCTGGTATGTAACAATTTCTTTATCCTTTTTTAGTATATAATTTAAAATGGTGGATATTTGGAGAGATTTGAGGAATTTTATGTAATTATAGGGATTTTATATAGGTGCATGGGTGGTTTAGGGTTTGTGGAAACCATGAAAAACATTACATAATCCATATAGAGAGTGACATGGGAAAAGGGATATGTGTATGGTCGGTGCACAATTTACCTATACCACAAGGGAACCTAAGATAAACTATAAATTTTAAATATTGTCTTTGGTATTCCTTAGGAGGTGGCATCAGAACAGATATCACATGATTTGTGTACCATTCGAGTTGACTATGTTAGGGTTTCTTAAGGTAGTGGTTAACACATGGTAAGTGCCTGATTTTTATAATAGTGTGAATAAACTGTTTTCAAAATGAAACCACTTTCTTATAAAGTGTATATCACTAGTTTTTTCTTTTAACACTATTGTTTTTTCCTCCCATGTTTCATTAACACATTATTTTTATCTCTCCATGTTCTTAGAAGGTTATATAATCAAATTTAATGTTATCTAGAGCCATTCATTGATGTGTTGATGGTTGATTCTTAGGGAGAAGCTTCATTCATTGTCTTTCTTGATTTTTTTCATTTATCTACTCTATCATCTCTCATGAAACCATTGATCAATGCTTGATGTGCATAGATATAAGTGTGTAGATTACAAATTTGTACATATTTTCCTTTCTTTATTATAGTAATAGATATCTAAGGTCGGTTTATGGAGTTTTCAACCATGTTTTGTGATTTTTTCTTATAGTTTATCATTTTCACCAATAATCATGATGTTACAGGAACCAATCTCGACTACTAATTCTAGAATTGGTTGTTCTAGTTTCAAATTGATTTAATTTCATGATTTTTTTTGTGAAATTATGTTCCAAATATTGATATAAATCCTCACTAATGATGATTTATGGTTTTTGGTGAAATTATGAAATTATTCCAATTTGTTTGGAAAATTTATTTTGTTTACTAATTTTAAAAAGTTGATTTAAATATATGGATTATTTGGATTTTTGAAATGTATTGTTGGGAAATGTATTTCAATATAAAGGTTGTTTTTATTGAATTTCATTTTCCATGTGTGGAATGAAATAATTTTTGGAAATTTGTGTGTGTGTGTACATTTTTCATTTATAGGGATTGGTTGAAATATGAAATTGTGCTCAGTGTCAATGGTTTAATGGAACCTGGGGTATCCTTACCTTGTAAAGACATGGTATATTAATAAGATACTTATCATGAGAATGAAACTGTCATAATGATGAATGCATTGTTGGTTGTTTGGATATGATAAATTGAATTGTTAAACCAAAAGGATGTTGTGAAAATTTTTTAGTTCATTTTAGGTTGATTTCATTGAAAAATGTATTTGGTTAGTTAATAGGTTGATATAGAAGTTGTTTATTTTTAGTTATAATATGTTTCATAATTTTTTAATATAAAATGTTTTATGTAAATTTTTTAAACATTTATATCAAAGTGGAATGAGTAGGGATGATATTGGAGAAAACCTACTGAGTTTCAGTACTCACCCCTTTTTTGGATATTTGTTGATTTTGTAGATTTCATCTACTTAGAAGTGAAAATGTTAATATATATGATTTCATTAAAACTATATCATGATACATGGGTTGTTTGGTGAAGTGGTAACATATATATCATGGAGCATGGAGTTTTATGGTGGTCAGTGAGTTGTATTAGTTTTTCATCTATAATTTAATTTGATAAAGTTGTCTTCCAAAATGGTACTTGAATTTTGTATGATTTGGGATAATGAATTTTTGAGTTTTCTTTTATTATATCATACATTAAATAGTGGTTTATTTTTTTTGAATTGTAAGGTTAATTGATTTATTCTTATAGGGTAAATCTTTCCCCGCATCTTTTGATGCCCTTAAGAATTTATTACAAGCCTTTGGCATCTTTTGGATGTCACTTAAGGACTATTAACAACATTAAGATTGACATGAATGCAAGATTTCACCAATTAAAAGTTCAGAAGGAGGATATTATAAAATCATCTTGCAGAAGTAGATATTTCCATTAGGAATATGTGATAATGCCACTAAGTCTAATAAATTCACTCATAGTTTTTATGGAATTGAACAATAATATATTTCAGTGATATGTGGATTCATTTTTTTTGGTGTTTTTCGATGAAATATTGTTATATTAAAGGATAATGGATTAACATGACCACACATGGTGAAAATGTTAGAAATATTGAGAGGCCATCATTTGTATTCCATACTATCAAATCCTGAATTTTGGATACCACAGGTTTGCTTTCACGACTATTTAATTTCATAATTAGGTGTTTCGTTCCATCCAGAAATTATAGAAGAAGATATATCTTAGAAACCACCAATTTTTTTTAGATATTTTATGTTTTCTTGATCTCACTAGTTATTACTGATTCTTTTTGAATGAATTATCACAACTATATATTCCTATGATAGATATGAAAATGAATAATGATCAATTCCCATGGTCTGAGGATGGTCATAATTATTTTCAAGAGTAAACATTTCACCTTAAATCTAAACCTCTCCAAGTGTTTCCAGAATTAGGACATGGTTATAGGATGTATTGTGATGATTTGGGATCTCGGTTATGGGGTATTATCATGCAAGGAGACCATGATGTTTCTTATGGATTAAAAAATTTAGGTTTCATCATAAGAACTACCAAAAACAACATTTGGATTTAGCTTCCTTTTTTATGCTTTACAGAAATGTCATCATTATCACTTTGGTGAGAAATTTACATCATTTACATATCCTAAGAGGATAAACCATATTTTCTCACAATGGTATTTGATTATGAGAAAAGTAAGATGGATGTAGCATCTCAAAATGTTTGACTTGGACTTTATTTATACACTGTGTAAAGGATATGTCGTGGCCAATGCCTTTAGAGATAGTACATATGTTCAGTTGGAAAAATAAGCTTCATTTGAGTTATAGTTTTTGTCAATGAAAAATGACATAAATGTGTAGTGTGATGAAAGAGGTGATGTTATGGTTTTATTTTCAATTTAGGTGGTTCCTAATAAGGTATATATTATTAAAGAGTCACAGACCTCCGATGTTGAATGCTTGTATATGATGTCAAAACTCAATGGTGTGGATACTATTAAGGGATGAATACTGGCTTAGAGTTTAGTGTTGTGGTTAAGGAATCAGATGGTCGTACCTATGGCCTGTCCGAAATGACTTCTTCATGCTTACCAACATTCATGATGTGTTGTTAACCATAGAATATAAAATATGCATAAGGAATTTAAAGAAAAATATTGGTGGCTTGAAATGAAATGGAATGTGGCTAATTATGTTTAAAAATTATTATCTTTTCATCAAGGTAAGGTATAAAATTAGTGACCTACATATAAGTTCCATCCTTTACCTATTCTAGTGTGGAAATGAGAGCATATAACCATGAATTTTGTAATATGTTTCCCAGTAATGGTTGAGAATCAAATTTCCATAAGGGTGATTGTTGATTATCTTACCAGGTCATCTCATTTAATCCCTATTCTTAATCCCCTATATGGTTGAGGATCTATTGAAAATATATATCCGTGATGTGGTAAATATAAATGGAATTATAGTTTCGATCATATCAGTTAGAGATCTTTGGTTTACATCACTTTTATGGAAACACTTACAGAAATCCCATGAGACTTAGCTTACAATGTGGAAGGAATATCATCTTTATACAGCCATCCAATATAAACAGATGATATAGATATTGGAGGACATTTGGGGTCTTATGTAATTTATTTTTGTACCTTGTGGGTAGTGAACATAGCCTTCATAGAGCTCTCATATAACCACAACTCTGAAGACTCAATACATATATAATATTTTGTTTCCTTTTATGGTCATCCTTCTCATTCTCTATATTTTTGGGTGGAAACAGGTGAGATTTATATAGTTGGTATGTGTCTTATTAAGGAATAATAGTTGATATTTAGATGATTATAAAGGGGATGTATACTTCTTAGTATCATCAAAAATATTATGTCAATCACTGTCGATGAAATTTTTCCATAGTACTGAGTGATCATGTGTTATTGATGATTTCTTGAAGGCTTGTAAATCAACATGTTGGGAAGTAGAGTATTCTATCTCCTCAATATAAAGTGCATTTTGAGATACACGAATGGTTTAGATATGTGGAATATCAGTTGGAACTTCCAAATTTTTTTTAGTGTAGTACAACATTGGTTTCATGTGACTCATTTGAAAAAGTATCATCCTAACCCTGACTATGTGATAAAATGGTATCATGTTGACCTATAAACAATTAATTCATTAGTACGTATCTCATTGTGGACATTGGATTAGAAAGAAGAACTCTTGTGTTGAAAAAACATCGGTCTAGTGCGGGTTGTTTTGAGACATTGTTAGATTTAGGAAGAGAATTTGTACCATGAGATGCATGTGAAAGATCAGTGGCCAGAACTATTTCTAAGAAAAATTTATTTTCAACATTCTAGGGCATAATGAAAAATGTTGGGGAGAATTTATCATACTTAGTTTCAAGTATATATCCCTTTTATTATACTTTATTTTTAAATAAAATATAAGGGTGTGTTTTTTTAGAGTTTGGAGAAATGTTTATAGGTTTTGGGATTTTATATAGGTTCAAAGGAGATTTATAGTTTATAGAAACCATGAAACACTTTATGGAAAACATATATAGTGAGACACGGGAAAAGGAAATTCACACAAGCTAATCATGATTTAAATGAACTATGCGTTCACATAGAAGAAACCATGAATTTTATGTTGGATTTGGTCTATTTGATGGATTAGAATCTATGAAGGTAGAACATAGACTGGAGAACATGTGAGGTGACTGTGCATGGGGTTTCTTTAAGGCAATGGATTGTACATGGTTTGACTAACCGCCTGACTAAACAATTCTTAGAACGAATCTAATTCCTTAAAAATTGGATATCCAAAATTTTTCAAATTAACCCACTCATTTTCATCACATGTGGCCCTATATCTAGATTTGTGCCTTTAAAAGTTCATTGAGGGTTCTCCCATAAAAATGGAATTGAACCGGAGCCATTCCATGGTTCGTTGAATCAGTATTCTTGTGTTAAGGCCATCTTCTTTGTCATTCTTGATGTTTTTCATAGATGTAATTCACCATATCTCTTGGTTTCATTGATCAACTCCTAATGTGGGTAGATATATGATTTTGGATGAAAAATATATTTATATTTGGATTTTTATATAATAGGAAATGATATCTAAGGTGGGTTTGTAGAGTTCCCAACCCAGTTTAGTGATGGGTTTTATGATGTTTATCATTTTCAACAAAACTCTCATGGTATTTGGATTTACTTAGACTCTTATTGATATATTTGACCTGTTTAGTTAAAAATTAATTTAATTGGATGAAATTTATTGTGAAAATATGGTGAGAATCCTGATAGAGATCCCCTTTAGTTATGATTTATGTATTATGGGGTAAAATTGTGGAATTGTGGTAATTTTTTGTCAAAAGTTCTTTATTATCATGATTTTAAAATATTTATTTTAAAATAAGGATTCCCTGGATTTTTTAAATTGTACATTTTGAAATGGAGTTCAATAAAATAAATTATTGACTTTTTTTGGGAATTTGCAGATTAGAATGGTTTTTAGTCATACATGGTCTGTGTTCTCATATTACATTTACGTGGCTTGGTTGAAATGTGACCTTATGATTAGTTCCTAAGGTGTAATGGAACATGGTATGTAATTACCTTATGATGACATGGTAGATAAAAAATAGAACACTCATGAGTATAGAACTGTCATAACGACGCATGCATAGTGGGTGGAGTGGGTTTGAGAAATTGAATGCTTAGGCCAAAGCGAACATGTGAAATGGTTTTAAAGCACTGTTTGGTTTCTTTCATTGAAAATTTTAATATTTTTGTATAACTATTTTATATGGAACTTGTTTATATTTATTTATAAATTGTTTTAGAATTTTTTATATAAAATATTTTTTTAAATGATCCTAACATTTCTATCTTAGTAGTGCGAGTAGGGAAATCATTATGGAAGAACTAATGAGTTTTAGTACTCACCCTTACTTTTGAACATTGGCCATTTTGAAAATCTCATCAAATGGGAAATGGAATGAGGTAATGTGTCACATGTCTTTAGCACTACTTTGTGATACTTCAAATTTGGGTGATCTTTGATCAAGGACCATGTGGAGCTTGGACTCTTGTGGTTTTATTGGTGATTTATTAGTTTTTATTCCTCTATTTATATTGATATTTTTGTATTCTAATGTGGAATATATAGTCATTATGATATTTATAAATGAAAAATTTAGTTTATTCATTTGTACCATACATCCTATTGTTGATTATTTGGATGTGATCGTCAGGTTAGTTTATTTATTCAAATAGGTAAAATCAACGCCCATATATATTGAATCTCTTTAGAATATATTTTTAGAAATTGGTTTATTGGTGATGTCACTTAATTCCAAGTAATGTCTCACTGCCCTATAAAGACAATGATTATAAGAGGGAAATTACACTCTTAATTTTCCTAATACTTTCGATGAGATAATACAAAAGCAATTCAATACGATAGAATGTATTTTTCTTGGTGACCTTATTTGGATTTTGATATATAGTTATCCAATGAATCCAATTGTTGAAATTTTAACTTCTATATTTACTATAATTTTAATCATTTTTTTAATTTATATCATTGTGAAAAAAATAAATTTTGGAATATAATTCTTTATGTTTTATGATTTTTTCTCAACCTCTATCATGGAATCATTGGATATTCACCTCTCAAGTCGAATTGTTGTTCAATATACTTGTACATTGAAAAACAATTACTGCTAAAAAGTTACTTTTTCCCTTGGAAAAAAATCATTTTTCTCATATCAAATATTCCAAGAATATTGATATTTTATTAATTATTGATGAGTATTTTTTTATTATATTGTGTCACTAGTTTCATTATTTCTATTATCTTCAATTATAAAACTAATAGTACTGTATATCACTACATGATAACCAAGGCCACACATTCCAATAAGTATAGTCCTTTGGTTACATATAATATTCTCAATATTCATTGTAATAAACACTAATTATTTTATAAAATATTTACCTGAGATATTTTTGAATTATCATATTATTTTCACCATTCATTTTTTATTTACCCTCATGGTTCATTATCTATGTTTCAATATCGTATTCAAGATATTTAATTACCTTTCTTGTCGCAAAAATATTATTATTAAGATCATATATCATTTTTTTATATTTATCTTATAAATTTAAATCAACTAGTTCTTTAGTAACTTCATTAGAAATCTCATTCTCTTTGATGTATACTTCTAACTAGGTAATTTTATCTTTGATTTGATCCAAATTTTTATATAATCATTTTGTAGGCCACATATATATGTTTTGGTTACATTTAATTTTAATCATTTAATGTCATCCTTCATGTTCAACATTCAATTTACTGAATCTATTAGATTAGTATTTATCCTGAATATTAGAAATATTTTTTACAATTTTTTGTATAAATTATTTTATATCAATAATTAATTAAACGTCATCTTATTCAAAATATATGTCACAATAAACATTCAATTTATGTAAAAAGTTTTTTAATGGATCACTGTTCATATAAGATTTTTTTATTTAAGGATTCACATAGAGGAAAAAAATTCAATGATGTGTTGATGAAATATCACCCAAATATGAATTTCTATACTTCCTTTAACATCATGTGGTGATTTTTCCATCCTTTCCAAAATTAAATCAATATAATAACAACATCCATTCTCACATCTATTTTCACATCTACAACATTATTTCTATAGGTGAAGGACATCCATTAGAGATGTATTAATCATTCCATACATCTTCATGTATATATACATTATAAATTTCTTAATAATTATCCCCCCTTACAAATTCACAGGATTTGATTATGGTTTTATATAAATATTCTAATATACCAACTTATTGTAAATTTTGATGAAATATATTAATAAGACATATTGTTCATCAAAAGAAATAATAATGTTGTTTTAAAAATGTTGAAGTATTCATAGAACTTTCTTTATGATTTTAACATCATTTATTTCATATCAATGTCCATTTATTGCTCCCAGGACGTCATATGACGGTTAGAGAAACTATAAAATTTCTCATTTGGGATAATCATTCAAATATCAAATTTTAAATGCCTCATAAGTGATTTTTACTTGTTAACAATTTCATATATTTGGTGAATATTTTTTAATTTATAGAAAATTTATTTTTATAATATTTATCTCATCACCATATTATAGATATTATTTTTCATGGATCCGGAAAAGGCACATTGTTCTCTTTCATCTCCAAATAAAATATTATTGCTTACATTAGTCGTTTACATTTCGGTAACATCATACACTTGTATTAAATAAATTTTAGTAGTAACAAAAAAATTATGAGATATAAAAAGTGATATCTCTTCCAATTAATTTATTTACTGAAATTATTACCACAGAAAAATTTAACCCCTTCTTCATAAAGAAGTGTACTCATTAGTGGTAATCATTTGATGAAATAATCATCAGGAAAACACCACAATGATCTAGTACTACCTATTACACCTATAATCCACTTAAACCATAATAGGGGGTTAATTTATTTGATCAAGTAATTTTATATTCCATTATATATAAGTACATTTTATGAAATAACACCCCAATACTTTCATAATTTAAAAGAACACTATCAAAATTCTGAAAATAAATGCACTGACCTGATCCTTTTTTCTTGTTCACCCTTAAGGGATAATTTAATGATCATATGCTGATAGTGTATCAATATACCAAATGATAAAACAAGTAAATTTATTTGATGAAAGTATTATAATGGTGATATTATTTATCCTGGGGACACCCACTCTTCTTATATTAAGGTGAACTTATTTGAGATGACGATAAAATGAATATATAATATGATGATTGATTACATTAATTAATTATATTAGAAATGGACTCGTCCAATATGAGTATTGTTATTAAATGAATATTCCCTATGAAATCATAGATATTGATTAATAAAATATTGTAGATATATAAAATCACCCAATCTAACATATATTTAGAGATATTCAAATACACATTTTCTTAGTTGTTTTTCCCTTGTTTATATTCTCTTTGTATATATTCATAGGGAAACACGAATAATGTTTCTATAATTTCAATAAACATGATTTTCCCCATATTAAAATTTCAACTAAATAACATAAATCAATGCACTATTATATAAATATCATTTATTTCATAATAATTACATATAATATCCTTAATCATATCTTTAAATGTTTTCATGTTTTTTAATCGTGACATGATAAAATTCATGGTAAGATGTATTGAATGTGGAATTTTATGATTTAATCTATCCATAATGATCCATGGATTGGAAATATATTCTACATAAAAACAATTACATATTTACTTCGGGATGATTATTCCATTAATATCCAATGAAACAAACCTTATGTATAAATCCATTTCATAGAACCATTTATAATTACTAGTTATTTATAAATTTGAACTGTGTAGTCTCTCAAAAATTGGATTGTCATAAATTGAAATTATCCTGACATATAATGTTTCAATCACTTATATATCACTATGAAAATTTTTGTGGACATTTCTAAATTTATGACATTTCCTTCTCATTTCTAAATGACCCTTGAATATCTGATTGAATGACTCTTATAGTTTAATTATTTCCAAAAACATGAAAAATATTATATTTTGGTACTCTTATGACAAACATTAAATATATTTTTACTTTTTTGATGATTTATTCCAAACATGGCCCTTTTTTATCATTGATGATATTTGGGTATTTAATTAACATTATTCCATTAATTTTTTTAACTATTGTGACCCTCATATATTCAATAGAAAATATTTATTCATATTGTGAGCTTTATTAGGTCATTACCATTTTACTGATAACTCCAATCATAGCATGATATCTATGATTGTGTGGTTGTTATAGAAATATGAAAATTTACCTTAACCATCTCATCTTTTAAAAAACATATATTCCAAAAATAAAATCTAGATAGATATTTATACATGAAAATCAAATCATCCAAACATCAATACATCTACAAAATGAAATATATAAAATTTTATTCTTATAATGATCTTGCCTTCATTATATCTAATGTATCATATTTTAAAAAATAATAATATATCCTCACCATAATGTGGTGATTTATTCCATAAAGATAGATTACATCAATATAGATCATGAAATAAATTAAGAGAAAAACATAATTGAATTTCACCATATTTCACTAAAGAAAAAAGTAAATCAACCTCACTTATTAAAAAAGAATATAAACCGAATTGGAATCCAAAAAGTTCATACCAAATAAAAAACATTTACAACAAACATTTATCAATGTAATCAAAATAAAATAAATAAAAACAATATGTGACATGGGCAATCAACCCCCCACATCACAACCACTAAAGCAAACACAAGTAGTAAGAGAACCTTCTACCATCATTTATCACTTATTCCTTACTTGAATCTACCAAACCATATCCCACACATTTCAATTGGTTTTATATACAGTTTGAGAAATGAGATCCCTATTGGATTCCACTAATTGTTACAAGTATTACCCTATTATGTAATAAAATCATTATTTTTTAAATTAATTATAATGATTAAATATTTTAACCACCAAAGGTAGGAAAATTAGTAACACTGTTTAATTAATTGTAAATAATAGTAAATTCCTTGAAAATAAATATTCTATAGGTATACAACATTGTAGAGCCCTATAAAATCAATGGATATGGGATGTTTAGGTGATGATATTAATTTTTGATATTATAACCACCCCAAATGGGTGTACAACCACAAGGGAGTCCATTAAATGTCCTATACTTATGGGCTCACCCATCCTACGACACCATATCTCACTAATAACTATGGAGTTCATTCCTTGTCCATGCGCCTGTAGTTACTACCATCTATATCACCACAACCATACCCAATTTATAATATATTTAGTGTATGAAAAATGAATAATTCCCAATACCTGTCACCCAGTAAATAGCTATGATGGATAATTATTTTACCCATTCCTAGATATCACAATCCAATAAGACGTTATTTTCATCAATAGAAATGACTTCATTTCAATTTATCACATTCCAAATTATAATTTTAGATAATATTTATTATAAAAAATTATAAAATTGTAAAATATTCATAACATATATTATAATTCATTAAAAATCATAACAGTGTAGATTAAATAAAAATTGCATAGGAAATAATGTCAAGATAAACAATTTCAAAATACTAGATTTCCATAAGAATATACCTACATTAATCCAATAAAAATCCTCATAACCAAGTCTAGACCCATCAACTATGATTTAAATACACTTTTAATGGAAATAGGGAACCAAAATATATAATAAAAATACATAAAAAATGAAAAATACAAAATTCTTCACCCACAAACCCTTGGTCACTGAGACTGTAGGGAAGAGATATATCCATGTGGGGTTGAAGAACATGTTATGTGGAAAAAATGTAGTCACATACTTAATGGTTATCCAATGAAGATAGTTTTAATTCTCAATAAAATCGCACCAATAGAGATAGTGGATTGTTCATCATGTGACTCGAGAGAAGGAAGTTGAGAGTTGGCGATAGATATAGACTTTGAGATTTAATATGAAAAGGATGGATTGTCAATTTCATTATAATTTTTTTAAAATGATCTATACTAGCTACATAGTAGAACAACCTAATGGGATGTTTCTTTGTATCCCACCCATTGAATCCTCTATAATATATCCCCTTGATAGAAATATAGCACACTTGTAGGATGTTTAAAGCCATAAAACTCAAATATAAACACTCTATGTCATAACCTATAGAACCTCACCATGGTTCACCATGAATAAGGCTTAAAGAAAAGATCACCTATGATACAATGTATCCACATAATATTTTACCCTCACATATGTGTCAAACTATTTATATGTTAAAAATGTTACATTTATAAAATGTGGGTATGGATATCACTTGTCAAAAACCCCTAGGATATGACACATCACCTTTAAAATTTGTAGGATTCTCTAACATCACTGTTAAAATATATGGTTAGAGTGATCTCTATATCCCATTCCCAAGGATATAACACAACACCTTCTACCTGTGATGTTAATTATAAATAAAATATACCATCCATGCCATCATCTCCAACATTATAAATTATTTGGGTGACCAAAAAATATAAATTCAAAGAAGTTTAAAAATGATCTCAATCTAAAATAAAAGAATAAATAAATGACCAAATACATTTTGTAATGATTAATTTTTAATAAAAAATAGACTTCATAAGATAAAATGGCATATTGTTTTTTAAAATTCTCTCTAAAATATTTATTTTTCCCTCAATATGTCTACCAAATTCTTGATATTTGAAAAAATGTGGTCATTTATCTGTTATATGAGTATCCCAATCCCATTTCTCATGAAATATTGTTCCACTTTTTCCAGAAAGTAAGAATTTTATCAATTTAATTCCTTCAAAATAATTTAAATTTATAATAAACTATCATAACCAGGATCTCAATTATAGATCATCATGTGCTATTTCATGTTCATCTGAATTATTCACATGAGGAGGACCAAGATCATATGCAACTAATTAAGATGTAATAAAATTTTCTTGTATCACTAACTAAGGATTAAAGTAAAACCAATAAGTAAACATTCCAACCTATTCTATTATTTTTATGATTCCAAAATTCCTTTAATATATTGTCCATTGATTCCTTATTATCGGGGGCCCAAATTGGGTGACACATTAAAAAATTCCTAATCACCTAAAAATAACAACACAATATGGGGATGAAGCTACACATTGGTCATATTGGGAGTTGGACCTATCAAATATTCACTATTGAATAATATATTTTTATGTAATAAGATGTTACACAGTGTTCAATTGGATTGGAAAAGTATTTCCCAAGATAGTTCAATAGAGTGGAGACACACATGCCCAACCATAAATATATTTAATAGAATTACCCTGGTTGTAGATTGAATATAATTATTATAAGAAATCCAACCATCCTAATATAGTCAACCAAAGAACATATGAATCCTAAGAAGAAATCATTGAGAAATGAAGTGGGCACTTAAGGCTAAAACCTAACCTTCTTACATAGATATAAAAAGACAAAATGACCACAAGATCATGTCTCAGTCATGGACTCCTAAATCAACCCTTTATAATAATGCACATCATAGTGGTTCCAAGGTGGATATCCCATTATGAATCGGTATCATACAAAAAAAAAGAAATTCCTCATACAAAATGAAAATGTATATTATTTCAAAATGTAATTAAGGACCGTGGGTATTTTATACTATTAAATTGTACTTTCCCCACTATATAAATCTCCCATTATGATAACACTCATCATCTAAACATTAAACATAATGATAAATTGAGACAAGAGATTGTATCAACTAGTCACTAAAATGAACCACAAATTTCATCTCATCTTTCCCTACTAAATAAATATATGAAAAGAGACATATAAATGATTATAAATGAACTTCAAACAGTACCATACTAGAACCAAGAATCACTTTATCAATAGGAGTTCATTAGTATACTCACAAGATAAAGGACCTATCCATTTCCATATTGAATAAAAATTAAAATTCCTAAACCACATACTTAACGAATTTCAATTTTTAGAACATCATTTTACACGTCGATATAATTCCATAATTATTATACTCTCATTGGATTCACAAAAAAAACTCTCAAAAGTTTCTCATGATCCTCATTGGTATTAAATTAGATTATGATGTCAATTAAAAAAACAACAAATGTGTAAAGTTATTTGTGAAATGTCTTGTTCATTATTGTTATAAATATAATTGGAGCATTAGTTAATGGTAATATAATAAATATGTACTATAAATAACCATAACTAATATTGAATATTTTATTATGAACATAAAGTTCCATCAATCAAGTTCAATGAAAAACCCAATCTAAGATAAGTATATGAGAACTGTAACTCTATTTCAACTTAATTTGAGAGGTTATTTAAAAGGGGTAACAATTACATCTTCTTAATGGTAACATAAATCTATATTAAAAATGAGGGAAAAACATATTGATTTCCAATATTTATATCAACAGAGAACATGGAATCTAATTCAAGGGGTATACCTGAGATGTTTTATAAATAATCATTATAAAATTACTTTAATAATAATTAATGTTTAATAGTGATATTTCATTCATCATCCTCAACAAATATAGTCACTATCTAATATTACCTACTTAAAAATTCATAAATAGGTTGTCCTATAATATTTAATCAAGTATCCCAATCCCCTTAAAACACATATTTTACCCATAAATAGAAATAATTTTCACACTCTATTGGTAATAAGATAATAAATCACAAGGACTGCATTAAAAATATTACATATCATGGATGAGGATTTAACATGATCAATCTAATTTTGTGATAGAGACAATGCAAGATAGTCATGAGAAGAATATATCATTATTATATTAAAAGTGGTGTTGATATTTTCAAAAACTATCATGTGAAACCATATAAAAGTATTAACAATTCAATAACATTGAAATAAATAAAGTTCTATGAATCATCTATGTCAAATAAATGAATAATCAGGGTTGATCCACTAGATATTTTACCTATCAATATCATCATATCATTATCACACACCAACGATGTTTGATTTATAGTATGAAGCATATTGGTCTCAGAATAAGTCTGATTTATAATTCTTTCATGGAATTTTTCTCTTATCTAACTAGATATTAAAGATGGACTGATTCTTTCTTTCCAACCCTACGACTATTTAATTTCTAATATAGTGGATTAAGACATAATATCAGATTCATTTTGTTCTCGGTAATGTGCATAACTTCCAAGAGATGATCTATATTTTCAAAATCCATGTAGATGTCCTAGAAACAACAAGCAAGGAAAATACCTTAAGGATTATGTCATGATGAATGTATGTTACATAACATAAAAAAGGAATTTGGAATATCATATCATATACCTATGGTCACTAGTGTTGTATACTATTATGGTTCAATAGATCATCTACTAACCTCCCACCATATTCTATTACGATTTACCTTCTACTTAGTAAAAAAATTTCTATCCCACCATACATGGTTGTCATAAATATTATCTTTGAAATCCCTAACCAATCATTCTATATAATCAAGGAGCAATAAAAAAATTCCTATAAGTATTGATCATTAATACAATAAAATGGGATTATATAACAGGATGAAAGACAATTTAAAATTTTTGTTATTGTAGTTTCTTATTTGAATCAATATATTTTGAAAATTTGATAGGCTCATAAAATTATTTTAATATTCCATCTTTGTTAAATCACTGTTCATTGGGAAAATAGATTCCTTAATCATTTCCAATTCCCTCATTTCTTGATAATCGTTATTGGTGAAGAGTTTATTATTTTACTCTAATTGAAAGTGATTGTGATACATTATTGAAAGATTGACAATGACAATTTTTATAGGGATTTTAATAATAATAGTATCACATATAACCATGATGGATGTTAGAGCCTTAGAAAACTCAAAATTCATCTCGATGATTTATAGAAAATTCAAACATTTCTGTGGGTTATCTTTTTTAACCAGGTGACTTATGAATGAAGAATTTATATTATAATTCTTTCTAAGAGATACAACCTACTTCATTAGCTGGAAAAATATGGAGATAAAATTTAATCATAGAGTAATTAAAACATTGATCTCATGATTGAAGTATTATTCCCACAATCCATTTAAAAACCAAAAGATAAAAATTATGATTGTATTAGAGAATATATATATACAAAAAGATCACTATTATTATCAACATTTCTCTATATACATTACCCTCTAGACAATTTATTATGTATCTCACATGAACTAATAATCATCATAACCCTAGTACTGAAAACATAAGGAAGTGTTAAGGGAAAATTTAATGCAAATGGTAACATATAACATCCTATAATTATTATACCGTAAACCCAATGAAAATAGATTATTGAAAAAAAATAAATATTTAAATGAACCAAACGTAATAGGTGTTTAATGTAAAAAATCGAAGACAGAAATAACATCTCAAATGATACCACTATTACCATAGAATGTGGAAGTACAACATGAATAATATAATAAGGGTCATGGAAAGTAGAAATCATAGTGGAATTTTCATAAACACATATTTTCTAATCTCTATTGACATGGAGACCCACTAATAAGTTCACTAATTTAATAGTAGGAATAACTGAACACCATAACACTCACCATTGGTTACTCTAGGTAAATGATTACCCATTAACATATAATTTCAATCACATGAAATATCATCATTTACATAGTTTAGTTGTGGAAGATATATACCCAAACTATCTCATAATATCAAAATATTCATTCCACTTCAAAATTAATAATTCCAAATTTTATAAGGAACACATGAAAAAAGTATGATTTTCTAAAAATATTTAAAAATCACACATATAATATACTTTAGAAACCATAGAATTTCAAAACACTGATTTTCTAGATAATCTCATTTCATATTAGAATACAAAAGGGCAAAAAAAATAACATCACAAAAGATAAATCATTGTGGGTAGAGATAAATAGACTATAATTATTTTCAAAAAACCCTTTAAACAACCCCTTATAATATGAGGTTTACGAAAATAAAAGAGACAAATTTAATAATTTAATGAGAATAATTTATTTAAATATATTTTATTATTTCTTCAAATTTAATGATAAATTAAAAATAATTTAATGTTTTCAAAACACATAAGTGAAAAAATTTGAAAATTATTAATCTTAAATAAATTTTTAATAATGAGGAATTGATATAGAAGAAAATTTGTTCCATAAATTGGATTTTGAAGTACATTAAACTCATTGAAAATAATAAAATATTCATTAATAATAGTTCTTAGAAAAAACCTGAGAAAAGAAGACTAATGTGTGGACTATATGATAAATAATTATAGTTTAAACTGACGTTAAAAAACATATTGACTAAATTTAAATATCCTTCTTGAAAATCCACAATAAAAAGTAGAATAATAAAAATTTCCATTATGATAAAATAATGGTAATTATAGGATTATTGGAGTTGAATTTATTATTAATTTCTAAAAAGTAATGGAGAATTGTAATGGGATGTAAAAAATTTATACCTAGACAAAACCAAGGCAGAGTAATTTATTTTTTACAAGCAATTAATTTTAACAAAGAATTAATATTTTTTAAGAAGAATAATTGGGTGTCAAATATGCATCCCTCCAATGGACTGAAGGCCTTCATTTTTTATTGAATTTTGATAATCCAACTATAATTGTAATTTTACAAATCAGATTAATCGTTAATGATAATAGAAATAGGTTGGATATTATGACCCAACTATTATAATTGAGTCCTGAAAAATTCATTTTGTTTTTAGTAGTTCTTGAATTAAAAAAATTGAAATATTCAACATAATATGGGTTTATAAATTAAATGTATTAAATTAAAGAGTATTTTAAAATAAAAGATTGCAAAATATATACACCATATAAATAATAAATTGATTCAAAATAATAAAAATAATTTCTCAATGAATATATGATGAATCCAAAACCCATATAACCTTTTTATATTTTGAATAAAAACCCCAATATATGATGAACATGGAACAAAAATAAAGAAACAAGAAACTATATAAATAATGATACATAATGTAATTGGGATATTATATACACCATATAAAAAGAATCATATTTTATTAAATAAACAAGATGAAGAGGAATTCAAATTTTATATAATTAGACCCATATAGATTTAGAGATTTTTGAATAAAAATTTATTATAATATTGAAATACATGAAATTTTCTAAATAAATTGATTTAAATAATAAATTATTCCAAAATATTTTCATGGTTAGTATATTCCCCACATAAATAATAAATTTTAGCATTAAATTAAAACATATCTCAATGATGTGTAATTTTGAAAATAATTCACCCACAACCATGGAAATATTTGAATCAAAATTCCCTAATATTGATAAAATGAAATTATAAAATATTTTATCTAGTAAAATATAAAAACATTTATATTGAAATTAAAAATGGGATTTATTTAAACCCTACATATCTAAACATTATTGATAACATAAATAAATCTCAATAAAATGAATTTTATAAAAAACCAATACCATGTTTCATTGCTTAGTCATGTGATCACTTACCACTAGAAAAATAAATAAATAAATATTAATATAATATTTTTTAAAAAATATTAATACATAATAATATTTATATATTTTTTATAATCATTATATATATATATATATATTTGGTATATTTCCCTACATTTCCAAATCGAGTGTTATTCGTTTATACTTTTCATAGTAGTTTCATAAGGACAATGCTAGTTTTCAAAATTTTTATTTTTTTATCAATAAAAGTGAATTAATGTTACTTCAATTGATTTATTATAATATATTTGTAATTTTATATTTTCTTTCATGATTATTGTTGTAATTATCTAATCATATGAAACCCAGACCATCTATTTTCCACTGAATTGTTACATACAATGGGTGTTATATTAATTAATAGTATAAATATTGATAGTATTTACATAAATCTAATAATAATAATAATTTACATAAATGTTTCATAAATCTTTCATATTTTACATGAAATTAATTTTTCATATTCTTCATTGATCTAATTTCAAAAAATTGTTAACACAGGTGGTCAAACAACCCAATTTTGAACATTCCATAACTTGATTGATGAGTAAGGTTATGGTGATTTTTTCATAGAAATAAAATTAATATAATCTAGTAAAATTGATTTAATTTTTATTCTTTTATTATTATTATCCAAATATTATGTTTTATGGTTAAATAATTGTATACTACCATAAAAACATAAAAATGAGTTGGCACAAAGGAGATAGTCCTTACAACTCATGATTTGTGTTTCTATTACTCAATTAATGTGATTATTGATAGGGGATCACATATGATTATTTCATAATAATAAATACATTTTATAAATCATATTTATTCACTAGTAATATCATTAATACCATCTTATAGAGGTGGTGATTAAGAAATGAAGGCATGGATTTGTAAAGGTAGTAATACATGCACATAATCTTAAGATGATGATTATTTTTCAAACCAAATATAATAGAAAATTAGTTATTTAACCATTATTATTACTAATGATGAATAATTGTTTACTATATTATTGTATATATGGTTTTGGAATGTAAATAATAATATAGATAAATTATGGACGATTTGATATATACAATGTCACTATGATCATATAATAGATAGAGGCCGTATATTTGAGAGAAATTTGATAATTATTGAACAAAGTGAACTCAGGAGTGTAATGAATATTAAAGAGGGTAAATTCATGATGTTTTTTCACAAGATATGAATGATACCATTGGTTTCTATGGGGTTATTCATGGTTATGGATAATTATAGATCGTGGTTTTGAATTTATTTAAACTAGTATAGTTAGGGGATGGTAGACAAATATTTTATAAATCAAGGATTGATGATTTCTTTAATATCATGAAGGGATATATATAGTTTTTTTAATAATTATTTATTATCAAGGAATAATCACATGAGGGTAAATGAGAATGAAAAAGTGTATAGTTAATTCATATATCAGGAAGGACACATTATATTTATGTTGATTCATATTATAGTGATGAATAAGAAACCTATATATATATGACTAATGGAAACAATGTTCATCAAGATCATAATATAGATTATGATGGTGTTCATTAATAATATCCTATTATAATCTAATACATAGAAGAATAATTATTTACATTTTAGTATTATTTTTCAAGTCCAGTGAAAAGTGTAAATATATTGGTATGTAATCATAATCTATGGTATGTATCTATGAGATGTGTTTCTATGGAAATGTATTATCTCTATACATTATATTAGTTTATCCATAAACTCTTTTTGTTGATTTTTGAATGGTTGTACAAATTATAATTATACCATTATGTAATTTATATATTCATGGAGACTATTAAAATCTTTTCATTTATGTTTTCCAAATGATTTTAGTACCATCAACATCATTAAATATAAATGATCAGAAATTTCTATGAAATACATTTTTCTGGTTGCATTTGAGAACCCAACATACATTCATTATTAGTTCCCCAATTCATTGATTTCTAGAATTGTTTATTATGATTAAGGCCACATGTTATACATCTAATCTAATTATATTTTTCAGTCTAACATAGTTTCATATTATGATATTTTATCAGTATCAGTAGTGGCATCATCATGAATGAAACTATGCTACTAATAATTATTAATCTTTTGATAGTGTTTTCTATGAATTTATAGAAGGGTTATCTTATAAATGAGTTTCTTGGGGAGTTCATCAAACACACTAGCTTATGAAATACCACCACTTAAAAAACAGAGTTCTAACCAACAAAGATGGATGAATTTCTTAAAATATTTTGATATTACATCTTAATAAAAACGGGAATGGGTAATATTTCGTTTAATGATCTATGTATAAACAGTTAAGGTGATATGTTAGTGGAAATATAAAAGTGGGTAATGATGAATCATATTATACTTGTTTATATATAAATAGTGGAAATATGTGTTAGAGTTTGTATTTATTAGATGCGTGTAAATTTATATTTATTCTAAATTTTGTAAAAGAGAAAACTCTACTATATAAAGATAAATTTGTGTTGGTATTTTTTCAATATATTAATTCTATTATTGAATGGGAATTTGATTATCGACATTAATTTTTTTTCCACGAGATATCCTTTTCCATATAATTATATGAGAATTTTTTTTTGAATTTCATAAATATAGTTTAGTAGTGCATCGTTGTGTATCAATGATTTATCATGAATTTTTTTGTTATATATATCCATGTATATTTTGAACTGTTGTTGAGTTTTTGTCTTGGTGGTTAGTATATTCAAGGCCGATTGGTGAAATGAGCTGCATAGTGTCTGTTTTAGCCATTGGAATTACCTTAGTGAATAATCAATGATATATTAATGTATTTATTTATTTATTATCCTTTACCATTAAGGATATTTTAATATATAATGTTCATTATGGATCAATTATTTAATTAAATTAATTTATTGCTGATCAATGAGTTGTGCGTCAAATATAATTAATTAAACCTGAACACTTCCCCATGTCTATAAAGAGTTTAGTCTGTAATGGAGCCTCCCGCATTGAATGATGGCCATGGCCATTGTGTTATTCCTGCCCACATTAATAGGGGAGGGACCTTTTTCATCACATGAGGAGACTTCCACAAGCCTCATTATTCTTTTATCCAATCCCAAATTTCATCCCTCATTCCAATCAATGATTCGTTTCCATAATGTTCTAAATCTATTTAATGGTTTCCTTCACCTCTAGACCTTGTGTCCAGAATTCAATGATGCTGTGTTTTCTTGAATATGACATTGATTGATCAGTTTAGATGGTGCCGTCCTTCACCTGATTCCTTCTGTAGAAACATCTTTTTCTTCTTGGGTTTTATTGGTCATGATACTCTGGGACATCTTGATAGTAGAAATGTCATGGTTCATTTAACATACAATTAATACATAATATGATATTTTTCCAATTCCCCCTACTCCAAAAATAACCTATGGTTCTTCCTATTCATGTGTTCTTTTCACTTTCTCATGAAACATGATACTCCAACTGTAGAGTTATGTGTAATCATAATAGACCCCGTATTAAAATTTTATAATCCCTCAATTTTTCATATGAGAGGAAATTTTGTGTGTAGATATCATTGCTAGGATTGTATAACCAAATCAGTTTGTCACCCGATGCTTCCGTGAATCTATACGGAGATCAATGTGTCACGATGACCTGTTGATTTTTTAGATTACTGTAAGAGAATAATTATTTTACCAATAATGTGTGAACATTGATTCATTGTAAAATTATTTTCAATAATGTAAGAGGTTGGTTTATTCAATGGCCTTTTGTAAGAATGGGATAAATAACATACTTTAGCAGTTGGATGAAAATGTAGGGGGATGTTATCAAGGTTTGAAGCCTATTTCTGCTGAAGGCCCAATGAATATATTGGACATTCCTGTGAATCAAATTCAAGATGTACACACTCATAGTAGTATTTACGTAGTCAATCAAATGGTGTAAAACTTATTTAAACACATAAGGTGGAATTTGGACACCCCTAATCCTATAATGAAGAATCCTTTGGATCTAGTAGGTATTGAGAATGTTCCTTCTCTTGTTGTCTTGATACCAACTATTGTAGATTATTAACATATGTCACAATCACAGGAGGTGCAACATGGAAGTGTTCATACCCCATATGAGAGGGTATAATTGTCATTTAAATGAGTAAATAGGGGTACATGATCTATAAGAAACATTTTATAATGTTTGAGGAATAGATGGAGGTTTATAAGGGATCCAACCATAAAAGGACCATGTACTATTTGAATATGAGAAACTGTTTTGACATTCAAGGTGAAGAAGATCAGGTTGGAAGCTCCAAACTTTCTATGGAAGAGTCTTAGGGAAGAGGGATGTCCAAGTATAAAAATGATAGTTCTAATGAAGAGCTCTAGAGAGGATTACACAGCCCATGAAAGAAGAAATGGTAGAGCAGACTCATGGATATTATGATCTTGATTTTATGAAATATTATGTGATCTAAGGGTTCCCATGATTATACATATTATTAAAAAATAATGGAGACTTGGTTGTCCATGAAAAATGGGTCCAAGGTGATAGATAATGATTCTTTAGAGAAGGACAAGGTGAAGGATAGAAACCTGAATATGATGATTGAAATTTTAAGGGACAAGGATGGTTGTTATACGGACCATCCCATTGAGAGGATAATTGACACAATGGTTGTCCATCCCAAGGGAGAATTTTTGTTTATTGTATACCTGATTTTTCACTAGGGGATTCATGGAAATGAATTTTTAGAAGATAATGCACCATTATATCTTAAAACTAGAACATAGTGGGAATAAGGCGAGGAGATAGTGGAAAATTGGTATCTTCTCCATCATTCCATAGAATAAATATTGGAGGAGGTGTTGATTATTCATACCCTTGAGAAGAATGCAAAATGAATGGGCAAAAAAATAGTTCATGTGAACACAGATCAAGAACATAACAACTTTAAAAACAATAAAAACATAATCATGCTAATAGAATATATGAAAAATATATATCAGAGGAGGAATTATTATAAGAATGGTACATGAATTATTGTACCTTTGACGATATTATCAAATATTACTAGGATAAAATGGTAAATGATTTTATAAGGTAACATTTTTGGTATAATTATTTTAATAGGTCCATGTTTGTATTTAATAATATTGTAATATTCGTCTTGTTTTGATTTTTTGGGTATACATTCATGGTTTCTCAGTTTTCCAAAAAAAAATTTACAATAAAAATATAATTTATTGAGTAAAGAGTTGGGTGTGGTGGATTATTTTTTTTCCAATATGTGGATCTTATTGTATGGAATTTAGGGTTTTTAAAGAAAATTATAATGTATTATGATATCTAATTTACATAGAAAACATATAATAAAATACACTATTATTTTTCCCTCAATTACTCCATATCTTTCCATTTAATCCTTATATAGAACATTAAATGATGTGAATAATCCATTTTATAGGGGAATATATCATACAGTCCTTCATTATTTTATATGTTCTCAGGTATCTAATATTCTACTGGATGATTATTGTTATTATTATTATTATTACTATTAAAAATGTAGTTGTATGGATTTATTTGAGTAATCATATTCATAGAGGTAATTATATCTAAGTATCTATAATAAGGTTGGTGACTTGGTTAATATTGAACTAATTTTGGTGAATATCATGAAATATAGGTTACATTACACGTATAATAAAATATAAAAATTTATTGAGGGGTATTCAATTGGTGATTTTGTTTGACACATTTTATATAAGTTTTCTCCTCATTAAAAAAGGTTTATTGGACATGATAATATTTCTCATTGTTTTATCCCACCTATTGTAGAGTTATAGTGTGTAAGGGTGGTTATTTATCTTTTATCACTTCAATATTTGATCGGTATATTTCATAATTCATTGAAAATATCAAACAATTCAGAATATCATAATGATGACTCCCAGTTCATTTATGGTAAAGAAATTTAGGTTTAAGAGGATACAAAATTCTTGGTACAAATTAATGGAATCTAGGATTAGAAAAAAATTATGTTGTGATGATATGATTTAAATATACATGATAAATTTCGATTTTTTTTCATATTTATCTTAATCTATTGAGATTTATCTTAAAAATATATGACTGTGTTTTTTCATATCTCTTGCATTATTGTGTCATCTTTGTGAGGATGAAATTTGTATTTGAGATATATCAAATTGTGTATCTCGACTCAAAGTATGGTATCTTTTTTTACATGGTTATTTTTTTGAATATGGTTTATTATAACACTATTAAAAATATATAATATTAATGAAAATTTATTTTTTTCAATATACATTTTAGTATTACGTTGTCAGATTTGATGGAGGGGATTATGTATCCAATTGGTAGAATAATTGGATGATTCTAAAAAAGGTATTTCCTGCATGAAATTAATATTGTAGCACCTTGGAGGTGTGTAATGATTTGGTACTCAGAATATAGAGAGGAGAAGGGTTTTCTATTGATATTATTCCTTGATCATTTCATAATGTTCTATTTTTTAATGTGTGGGGATTGCTATCACATTGTGAATTTGAGGACATTGTTTTTGGTGCCTCTATAGATTATTGTTATTTCATAATGATATTTTTCTTTGAATCACGGGGTTTTGGAGTTTACTATGTTTGAAGGAGGAATTTGAGGTTATCACATTGAAATTTCAAGTAAATACAACTAATTTATAACGAGTTTCATTACACTGAAATATAACACAAACATAACAATTTTTAATTGATCATTTCTTATAAATAATTGTGAGAGATAAGTGGATTAAAATATTGTTTTCAGAGGTCTACCTTTGTGAAAATATTTATTTCATAAAAATGGTTACCATACAGTGAATTTTATGATATTTTCTATAATTATTAATTCATATTCAATTTGAACAAACATCATGGAACGCTAGTCTTATTATAATATTTTTATATGATCATTAACATGTTTTTTAGTCGATTGGGTTCATATATTATTATGATAGAATTATTTTAATAAAATGTACCTATAACATCCCATATCAATTAAACAACATTATTTCCCATTTCTTTGGGAGGAATGTAACTGGAATGTGTTTTTATTTAGTGGATTCTAGCTATGTCTCAAAAGGCAACAATGTTTATAGTTTAAGTGGAATTGTTTTTTGGTTTTATAGTTCTTGATAATTGATTTTATTCATATCATGGTGTTTCATTTTAGAGGTTCATATTGAAGAATGGAATTTGGGATGTAAATAACCAGCTGAGGCCATACAAGCCATAAAATAGAATCGATTTCCACATAGTAAGGTTTAAAAAATTAAATGGGAAGAAATATATAATATAACTGAAACAATAAATAAAATACAAGTACAAATTGAAGAAATGAGATACCATAAAAACCATAGAATCAAATATAGAACAGATTAATCCAAATGGTATGGAAACTCTCCATTATACTTATAGCCACCTCTAAACCACAACACTATAAAGGAAATGATGAAATGAGAAGCTGAAATGCTACATGATTCCCTTTCAATTTTAGGGATCCAACTATATTACATGTACAACCACCCCCATCCAAAGAAAATGTAAGGAGTGAGAATAATTTCTATTTGTATATAACCACATAGTCTATACACATTATAACATCATGAATGCAACAATTATCAATTTTAAAACATGACATTTTTACAATATAGTTTCATAAATCCAGGCCCCTTTAAAAATTATTTTCCCTTTGGGTTTTCATAAAAATAGTTCATATTCAAAAATCCTTGAAAATTAATAGAATTTGTGAAAAAATATTAAGGAAAATAAATGAATCATAGTGTAAAAACGTAAACACATATCTATGAAATACCATCATGTAAAGACATTTGTTACAACATCATATACAAAATGTGAATATCTATCCATTAAAAAACCATCATCTGATACAAATATATAAATGATAAATCACACTATATTTTCTCATCTAGAATTTATGAAAATATGTAATTCATATAAAAGGATACATCAATAAGGCCAAACGTTGGATACAACTGATATTGAGTCCTTCCACATTATGTTGATATCGACAAAACAACCACTAGTGGTGACACAAAAAAACATTGAGGATCCCCATATCTATTTCCTGATGAACCCAAGGATCCCAAAGATCAAATATTATAAAAATACATATTAAAACCATTGTTACTATTAATAAAAAATTGAAATCCATTCCAAACCACATTGGTGTTTGAAACCCACATTTCCAAATCAAAACAAATATTTTTCATGAAAACCCATTTAAAATAGTTTATCATTCTGTGAAATTCCATGAAACCATTGATCACATGAATTCAATAAAAAACCAAAATTATTTTAACATGAAATAGATGAGATTAATAGAATTAACCCATTATATAGATGCACCTTCTGCAAAATGGTATAAACATATCCACCTTCTCAATGGTGGATTGAGATCAACATGTTATCTTTCAAAAGATAAAGTACATCAAGAAACTAAAAAGGATCTAAATAAAACACTATCCTATAAAAAATATTAATTATGATAATTGAAACTTCGTTGAAAAAAATTAAATGAAATAATGATGGAATACTTACTCAAATATCCACACCACAACAAACTTGATGATCGATTACAAAATGAGTGATCAAGATTGTTCAATGATTTAAAAAATTAGTCATTATCACCTAGTGGGTGATATTATCATATAATACAGGGATTCAGGTAGAATGAAATAAAAAATTGTTGTGAATTACACAAATTATATAAAATAAGATAATTAAATTGCATGAAATAACTATTCACGTCACGAAATTCATATATCCCAAAACATTAAAAACCCATCACCTAAACATAAAAATAAAAATATTACCATTACAAAATGTGAACAACTTATATTGTACGTAAACTCTTGAATCCATAAAATAGATTCATGAAACCATACCAATAAACAATACACAACATGTAATCCTATTAAACAAAATCTAATCTCCTAGAAGGTTGAAAATGGACTAAATTCTATATAGAGGGAAAAAACCATCTACCGTAATTTCAGAACTATTGGGGAACCCTATAATTACATCGAAGGATTTAAGACCAGAGTCAATTGATTCAAAAAAACATATAACCCAAAAATTTAAGATAGATTCTACATGATCAGATCCATATTCATGGGAATCCTACTATCACACAAATAGAAGAGAAAACCAAAAAAGAAATAATTTTAATTCTTAATTGAATATAATAGGGTTTTATAATCTCCTAAACATACAATCATTTTTTACTAAATTTTTTTTATGATCTAGGATTTTTAAAAATGATGGCTAATACTACCACATCAGTGATTCTCACTTCCACCTATCTTGGATATAACTTCTTCACTACAATATTTAATAGAACATAAAAATCATTTTATGGTGTTGTACCATTTCATGGGGATCCATAATCTGAACTAGAATCTAAACCATAGTGGTGTCAGTCTTAAGATCAAAATTCATCCATCTAATCCCACTGGAGGGATCTAGTATAAACTACCTTCAGTAGGAAACAAAAAAATATCATATACATAATTCAAACAAGATTGTAATTACAATTTATTGGCCACCTTCCCTAGTCTTCATGTTATCTAAAAGTGTCCCTCAATCCTTGGTGACAGCATACCCTACATACCCAACTGAAAATAACATAAGAGTGGTTAATCATTCAGAAAGACCAAATCTCATAATTCAATCTCTATCATCAAATGATGATGGTATTCATAAGATTAATGATGAATATTTTCAATACCCAATCACTTTAGGATCACCAACATCATCTCAGTTCTCTCGTGAACAAGACTCCAATGCACTAACAAATTCTCTTCCAAAACTTCCAGTCATAAGGATGATATAAATTGAATCCCATAAAAATATAAAAAGGATTATATTTTTTTCAATTTTTCAAAACTATTGAAATTTCGAAACTCAAATAGGGTAAGATTATTTCCAATTATCCTCTAAAATAACAATCATATGCCTGACATATTTACCAAAGAACATGGATTTCTATATGTCCCTTTTAATTAGTATATAGATCATACAATATGAAAAATGTCATTTTAAAACCCATCATCTACTATAAAAGATTCCCAAAACTAGGTATAAACCATGGATTTCAACCAGATACAACTTTTATTTGAACTGCATGATGTATCAGAATCACTCAATCATAAAATTCGCTAAGGTGTTCCACCTATATCATCACCTTGATAGAGAGTAAATTCACTAATTTCATGATTCAATCAATGATAACCCAAATCAAATCCTTCACATTATGAGTCTATGAAAAAAAATTAATAAAACGAAATATCATCTAAATTTCGTACTCCAATAGGTAATATGTGAAAAAACTCATCAGTACCTGGTTGTTCCACCTTATTCCTCTAACAAGTAATAACGAGAAATACCAAATTTTAAATTGAACTCCACATCCCTGAATACCAATACTGTCATCTAATGTCATCATAAATCATAGTATACCTATGGTTTATGCACTAACAAGACATGTTTCAACATCCAATCAGCTCCTTCCATAGGTAAAAAAGAATATTCAACCCGCTAAAAAAGTACTAATCTCCACTATGAGGTCGAGACCACACACCCAATTCCATAACACAATAAAATATATTCCACAAGAATTGGATCTCGATGTATGTCACTTGACTGATCAAAACTCACTCATTGAAAAATGAATAATCATAAATGAAATCATATAATGCCTTCCCACAATGTTCTTCCATTACTAATATCAGATCAGAAAACAAAATCATCATAGAACACCAATCCATAAATTCATTTTCTTTTTGGGATGATAATATACTTCTCAATGCATTAGTGACCTCATTTCCTTTAATAGATTATATGTAATATAAATATCAAAAGGAAAAAGGTACATAACATAGTGTCTATATAACATGTTTGGATCTCTCAGAGTGAAAAATATATTTTAGGTTCCTATTATTGGAATACAATGTAAAAAGATCCCCAAAGAGATAATGACACTTGATTCTGAGGGTATTTAAAACTCAAGATCATGGGTAGGGTGATTAATCTAATGGGGGAATAAATATGGATATCCGTAGGCTACCACATGTTTTTTCTTCATTAAGATACATATCAAACCATAAAATAATAATTAATGATAATATCATAACAAGAAACTAGTTCTAGAAGAATAAAAACTGGAGCTAAATTCATTCAAAAAATCAGTTCCAAAAATGAGCTCAGTCACCTTCTATTACACATTAAATTTACACCATTACATGATAATTGATTAATATGAGATTAAATATTGGAGAAGTTTTTGGTAAACCCTATTTTATATCTAAAAAACCTAGGGATGTTTTGGATCTCAAACATTGTTTTGGGATAGTCTCTAGATATAATTCCCTATAACATTTAAAGATCAAATGAGATACCCCTCTCTGATGTAACATTTTTATGAAATTTTAATATTTAATCAGAAACACTCATTTGGGAATTATTAATACACAATCTATGCTCCCTCAAGGTTATAGGAATGATACCCAAATTTTATATGGGCTCATCCACTAACATGGAGTACAAAAATATATCATGTATGTAATCTACAAAACCATAATCACATAAATGATGAAATAAAATTTTCATGAACACCATAAATTATGATGGTTTTCTTGTGAGAAAAAATGTCATAATATAAAACTCATAATTCCCATATTGGAACCTTAATTTTTCCTTATTTATATCCCCCTATAAAACTCTAAACCAATTGTACCCTGAATAGTGATCAATCATTGAAAACATATAATCCCCAGAAGATGATGACCAACCATCCTGATAATAGTTTTTTATTCTTGACGGTCACCTTAATTAAATTCTAATAATCAATATGAAATTTGAGGAACTCTTCCCCCTTTATAGGAAAAATGACAGGTGAATCACATTTTGACATTCTTGTAATAATAAAACCCATTGAAACTAGTTCCTCTAATGAGACCATATATACCACCAACATAAAAATTGAAATTTGCTATTAAAGAATAGAGATGGTCATCAAACTAGGGATAAGGTATAATGTAAACTCGACCACTCTATGGGATGGTTACCTACAAAAAAACCCATAAGGACCTCAGGGTATGCACACACAAAAATATGTAGCTGAATAAACAATAAAAGTTAAAATACATAAAAGAAACCTATTGAAAACTAGAACAATATAACCTAGGCATATGGAAAAACATTCCCCTCCCTCCCTGATATAGAGTCCCACTCGCTTTGAAAAAAATGAGTGAACCCACCGAAATATAAGAACATTACCTGGTGAAAATGACAATAGTATATATGGTTCTTAAAACTAATCTTATAGATGGTAATGAGGATAAAGATACTGTGATTGACAAATATGTTGTCCCAATCTGGCTCATTATTGCCTATAATCACCCAACACACAGGACACTGATAACCATGTCAGAATCTATTTCCCCAATGCATGGAGACATAAACAATGGTATTATCTAATAACACAATACCTACATGTAAAATATCTTTGTTGATCTAAATGAATAATTTGAACTAGAAAAAACAATAGTTTGATGAATAAATGACGAAATAAAACCATAACTCTAATAATATCTTTTTCTACATCAGATTTATCTTATGAATACTCAGTCACATAATTCCATCCGTTATCATCTCCTCCATGAGATTTTATGTAACACCCCAAGGATTTAATAATAAATGGAAATTAATGAAAAAATGATTCTATACTTAATAAAACTTTTTATAGAGATATTTATAAACTTTCCATTAAACATAATTATTCATCTTCTATGTCTTGAATTTCATAAAACAGACATATATGGTTGTTATGAGTATGTTATTTGGAATATGTTAAAACTAAATTATTTTTGTGTAGAATAATATCATACCCTTATATTAACATGAATACTAAAATGACCCTTATGAATAGTAAATTTTATTATTTTTATTTTTATTTTACTTATAAGGTTGTGAGATCTTGATTAATTTTTCAAGGTGATATAAAATCAGTTATAGTTATAGAATTTTTACTTTTGGAATAAATTATGATTTTATTTAAAAAATAAATTAATCATATATTGAAATTTATTTTAAAAAAATTGAGATTATTTCTGAATTATACAAATTTAAAAATAGTTATGGTGTTTTTTTGATTTATGTATGAAAGTTGAATTTTTAGTGAATAAAAAATATATATATTTCTATTTTTTCATGTGTTTAATGACCTCATAGTGATGTAACAATAATACAATATTTCTTTTCAAATACTGAGGACAAAAATATTATCTCACGTGTCCCATGTAGCAATTAACATGGATAAAAACCTTGTGGAAGTTCAGGATTTTTTAAATTCCACTAATGATGATTCCTTTTAAATTAATTAGAAACTCCCTCAAATTTACTTTAAATATCACCCTCACCCCCCGCGCCTCTTCCTCTAACAACTTTTAATATTTTAGAATTATCTAAATTATACCCAATCCACTTCCCAAGTAACTTCCCCATGTTCGAGTCCTAATGGTATCAACAAAAGGCCAAAACTAAAGGACTTAATTAGGATCTCAAGGATTAGAGATCAAGATGTAAAGATCCTATTTTATTTTACTTTGGTTTATTTTCAATTATTTTCATTTATTAGACTCTCATCACCCCCTTATACAAGATTATTGAAGGTTCTAGTATTATATATATTCATTATTTTTATCATTTTTATGGAAATATTCATTATCATTATTCCTCTCCTCTTCCTCTTACTCTAAAAATAAAAACACCACCTTTGATGTGTCGATTTACAGACATCATTGATGATCTGTCTTCAATTTCCATTAAATCTTTTAAATCTGGTGGTAACATGATTTTAATTATTAAAAAAGTCTATAATGTGTATTATATTGAATCTATTATTTCGTGGAGTTATCTTATAATCATTATATTAATGATAAATTATTATTCGAGTTTGTGATTATCAAAGAATCGCCAAAATGATCTAAACGAATATCACTAATGATTTACCTAATGATTTATACTAATAAAATGTAATAAAAATAATTTATAGTGAGATTTAATATTCTAGAAACATATTAGTACAATTTTATTCCACTTCTTGTGTTTATCTTCCATTCGACATGAAAATACTTTACAAACCGACAATATAATTCATGTATTGAACACACAAGAAACAATGGAATTAACAAAATATTATTAATAAGTGGGTCAATGATGTTATTAAATTATCATATAAGGTGTTACAAAAATGAATATGTTTATAGAAAATATTATCAACAAAATTTAAATCATTATACATAAGGTTAAACAAGTTTGATGTAATACTAACCCGTGAGAAGAGAATATATCACCAAATTTGTTTCTTTGGGTTTACCTTTGATTTAATTTATTATGTAGAAATAAGATTATATTTGTAATAAATTATTATGTATTATGTTTTATTATGATGATTTACAGTTTATACACGTATTAATTTCATTCTATTATTTCTTACATTAATTATATGATATTTGTAAGGTACTTTTCTTTAAAATCATCTTAGAATATTTTATATTAAAAAATTCAAAAAGCAACATTTTTATGAAATTGTCCATGTTTTATTATTATGATCTAGTTACTTATATTTTTAATGCATAATTGTTAGACCTATATCTCTCCCTAATTCATTGGATGTGTTTAATTTGGATGTTATCTGTAAGGTTACTCCAAGTGTAATTGGGAAGGTTACAACACAAGGTAGCTCTGAGGGTTACATTGTATGGTATCCACACGGGTTAAAAATCAAAAGGTAGCCAATAGGGTTATAGTATAAGTGTATAATGTCCCAAGATAAAGTTATATTTTTATAAATGTTATTTAATGTTTTATGGAAATTTCATGTTTAAAAAAGTATATATTGGTGAGATGTATGTATTTAGGGAAATTATATCATATGTTTTTAAGAAATCATGGACTAATGGTTTATTTCATTATTCTCACATCCCTTAATGTTATATTTATGTTCATACTATGTTTTAAATTTTTTTACATGTTATTTGGATGTTTTAAGAGAAATAAGGATGTCATGTTAAATGTTATGATGATTTTTCAAAGATTCAATGTTGTTTTTTTGTGTAAATATTAAATGTTTTGGATGAAATGGATATTATTTTAATGGAAACCACATTGTATTCGTGTGGGTTGATATGTAATATTATGGTCCTCAAATTCTGAAAATTTAAACCAAAATTATCTTTGGGAATGTAATGAATTGAATTCTAGTTGAAATTTCAAGAATATGTGTTGTTTAGGGATGGGTCCTTATAGTTGGTATCAGAGGAAGGTTTAGAAAACATTATTGGTTAAGATTATGTTATAGAATACCATAAACTATTTTTACCTTATTTTGTTTTTGTTTTAATGGTAAAATAATTTAGGATTACAATATTTCTTCATTTGTAATATGTCTATTTAGAGTGGTTTTCCATAGAAGAAATAGGGAAGATGAAGTCGAACGAAAGTAAGAGGAAGATATATTTTTGAACCCTCAGTTTGGAATGGTGGGTATTGGAACACATAAGTTTGTGACTGTAATACCTCAGCTAACATAGGAAAAACTTTTAGTGGTATCCATGTAAGAGAATAACCAGAACAACCACAACAAAACATAACAATTGTGTAAAATTTTATGAGTTAACACCCTCCTACATTCATTTGATCTTTTAACCATGTAGCAACTGATTTATGGATTTATTCCCATGAAAATATATTTGATGTTATGTGATGTTCATATAATCAAATGTTTAGTCTTTCCATTTATCATTTTCATGGGGAAACTGATTAGTGGTTGTAAATGACCTAGAATATCTGGCATAAAGAAGAGATTAAAGCCTTAGAGTGGGATGAATTTTAAAGTGTTTTCCTCGAAAAATATTTTCCTATGGTGGGTCAAAATATGATGGAGAAGAAATTCCATGAATAGAGTCAAAATGAGGAAGCTTTCTGTGGCCTTTTATGATGTGGACTTCACTAGACTGGCGAGGTATGCTCCCAATCTTATTCTGGTTCATAGTAGAAAAATCATCAATTTTACTAAGTATTGAAGTAATTATATCAAAGGGAATTGGATTTTTATGTGTCCAAAAGTAATGAGAAACATATCTGATATGCTGAGAGGGTATAAATGGAGTTTTCTGATGATTATAAGCATATTGATGGCATGTAGAAAAAGAGTTTTGGATGGAATACGATGGATAAGAATCAATCAATGTAATCTAATGGTAAGAAATTATAGTTAACATTTTTCAAAAAGTTTGGTAAATATATCTCTTGGGAATGACTTACTAAAACCAGGAAGTGTTTTTTATAAGGTAAGATTGGATATATGTCCTGTTATTGTAATAAAAATTATCTCTAGATCATTTCTGATAAGAAAACTATAAAAGGATTCAAATGTGGTGAGATAGTTTATAATGAAAATGCCTTCCCACAGAATGGTCTGACTTATGGAAATCAGCCCTAGTATAAGAAAAAATGTGTTGTGAGATCCTATGAAATTACGTCAGTAGATGTTGGTCCATCCAATAAAGTGGTATCAGGTTGTTTGTTTGTTTACTCAAATTTTCCTATATTATTGTTTGATAAAGGGTCTACACATTCATTTATTTCAAATAATCTTATGGTAAATTTGAAATATCCCATCCAAAAATGAGTCGAAAACTTATTGTTAAAACATAAGGGGGAAATGTTATAACAAAAAGGAATTTTAATAAACTTCATAATTTTATATGTGGAAATATGTTACATGAAATCTTATTTATTTTTTCACTTAGTAGAGTTTTATTTCATTATGGGTATTGATTGGATTTCTTTTAATCATGCTAAGATTGATTTTAGAGCTAAAAAAGTTATTTTTTAGAAATTTTTTTCTTTTCAATACAAGAAAGAACCCATTCAATTTATAACATAACATAAAGGAAGGAAACTATTGAAAGAAGGAAATTAAAATTTTCTTACTTATTTTTTTTGAAAACAAGGGAGATATTTGAATTAATGACATATTAGTGGTTAATTAATTCTTTGATTTTTTTTTCGGATGAGTTACCTAGTGTTATACTTGATTGAGAAGTTGATTTCACAATTGACTTAGTTCCCGATTGTAAGACAATTTCAAATCCCCCGTATCAAAATTTTAAAATGGAACATCTAGAATTGGAAAATATGTTATAAGTTTTTCATGATAAAAAAATAATTCATCCTAGAATGCAACTAGGGGGAGTTAATATTTTATTCATTAAAAATAACGACACATCCTTGAGACATTGAATATATTATAGAGCATCGAATACCATTACTATTTTGAATATGTATCATTTTCCTCACATTGATGACATGTTTGATTAGATCCAAAGAGTTCAGTATTTTTCCAAGACAGACTTGAGATCTAGGTACCATCATCTGAAGGTGAAGGAGGATGAAATTCCAAAAACTACTTTTAGAACTATATATGTTCAATATGAATTTTTTGTTCTTCTATTTGGGTCAAATAATTAACCTCCTATATTTATGGATTTTTTGAATAGAATATTTCTTGTGTTCATGGATAAATTTTTGGTTGATTTTTGAAGGAATTCTTGTATATTTTAGAAGTAAATAGGAGAGGGAATAACCTATATCAATTTTTTTTCATCCCTTAAAAGAAATTAAACTGTATGGAAAATTATGAAATATTGAATTTTGGTTGCAATAAATTTATTTCCTTAGTCAAATTCTTCCTAAATATGGTATAACTATTTATCCTTCTAAAGATAATGTTGTTGAAGAATGGACAAGACCCACAAATATAACCGAGATTCGCAGTTTTCTTACTTTTGTAGGCTATTATAAGTATTTTTTTGAAATCATTTCACAGTTATCTAGTACACTGACTATGTTATCTTGAAATGTTTTTAAATACATATGGACAAAAGAATGTGATATCTATTTAATGGAATTGAAAAGTAGTTTTTCGAATGATCCAAATATTACCCTACCTTTATGAAATGGAGAGTTATTTATATACAGTGGTGCTTCATTAAAGGGACATGGTTGTTTTTTTGTGAATAATTATTAGGTAATATCTTATGCTTCAATGGAAATAAAACCACATGATTTCAATTATCGCACACATTATTTGGAATTAGTATCTGTGTTTTTATATTTAAAAATTTGGATGCATCATTTATAGACATCCAAATTTGAAATATATACTGACCACCAAATTCTGATGTATATATTAACTCAAAAGGAATTAAACATGATGTCAAGAAGATGGCTTTAATTGGTAATGGATTATAATTGAATGATAAATTAATATCCTCAAAAATAAATCAGAGTGGTATATACCTAGTATAGAAAACATCATGCATCATTAACTGTGTTACGATTAGAACAAGTCCCTTTGATCACATATTTAATAAAAAAATTGGATGTTATTGGTGCAGGATATTCATCTAGTATGTTTAAGGTTTCAGTGCTGTCTCCTTTGTCAAAAATTATTAAGGAATCATTTAATTCAACTGAGGAGAAACAAAAAAAGATATAATTGGTAATAATGTATCAGTAACCAGAATTGAACCTTGATAACTATTATGTTATAAGACTTCGAATTTGATTGGGTGTAACATTTGATTCTCAGATGAATAATGATTTTTTGTGAGAAGCTCATAGTTCTCCATATATAGTTCTGGCCACAAAAATATGGACATTTTCCTTCTAGAGTATTACTGGTGTGCTAGAATAAAAAGAGATATTGTAGATTTTATGGTGAAATGATTGATATGTGAAAAGATTAAAGTAGAGTGGCATTTACCTAAGGGGATACAACATCCATTACCATTTCCAGAGTGGAAATGGGAAAATAGATTCATGAAAATCATTGTGGGAATAAAAAATACTTCTCAAGATAAAAATTAATCTCAGGTTATTGTTGATCCCCTGACTAAATATTTTCAATTCCTTCATATTTGAGATGCTATGTGTTTGGATTAGCTTTCTCGATAGTACAATAATGTGATTGTTAGGCTATATGGAGTTCCTCTTTCCATTATATCTAATTGTGATCCCAAGTTCACTACTTACATTTGTAAATTATTTAGAAGTAATTGAGAACATAATTAAATTTCAGTACACATTTTCATCATCAATCAGATGATAAGTTAGAATGAAATATTCATACCTTGGAGGATATTCTTTGATCTTGTTCAATGGACTACCAGGGATGTCAGGATCAATAGATTTTTTTTTGAATTTTTAATAGTAATTTTCATTATATTATACATATGGAACCTTTTGGAGGAAATATATGAGAATTGATGTCAAAATATAGATTTTGGTGATGAGGTCAAGGAAAGGAAGTTGATATGACCATAATTATTAGTGGAAGTGGATGATAAAGTGAATATGATCCATCAAATATTGAGGATAACTCAATATAGGTAGTAAAATTATACAAATAATAGGTGGAAATAAATTTGTTTCAAGGTTGGTTACCATGATTTTCATAGATTGTCACCACGGAAAAGTGTTGTGCGTTTTGGTGTGAAAGGGATGTTAAGTCCACGATTCATTAGACCTTATGAGGTCTTAGATAATATTGGACTAGTTTCATACCAAGTATCTTTGCCTCCATATTTTTCTCTGGTGCATAAGTTTTGTAATTACCCACCAATTCTCATTGGATTGAGAGTACAACGAGTCATTACTAGGCCTTAACTGACATCCCCAAGACGGAAAAGGCTGAAAATAAATGCCAAAGGGTTTCAATGCATGTGGGGGGACGATTTACCCTTTGAGAAATAAACCAACCAAACCATTACTAACAACCGCTATATGATGCATGTTAATCCAACAACCAAATCATGCATTACCAAAAGAGAACTACACTGTTCCATCACAAAAACAAACCAACACAAAATCAGAGTACCAAGCGGAAGACTAAACAAAAGACCAAAAACAAGATGAGACACTCTCCATGACACCACACCGATCTCCATGCACCAAGAACCACCACATCTCCAAAGCATCACCACGAACCACTATCAATAAGATGCTTTTCCTTTACCTGTGTCCCAGAAGATGACATCTGTAAAAGCACAAAAGTGCCAAAGAAGGGGTGAGTATAAAACTCAGTAGGTTTTCCCTAATGACTTCCCTACTCACGCCACTAGGATAGAAGAGTTAGCCAACATTTATATGAAACAATTTATATAAAACAATTTCTCAAAACAGTTTATAACAAGATATAAACAAGCTTCCACAAAAAATCATATCCAAAAACATCCATGTTCATTTGAAACCAATTTCCAACAAGTTATTTTTTTCAGAAAAATAACCAAACAAGCTTTCAAACCTTTTGAAAATATCCCTTTTTGAAACCCAACCATTTCAAAAACCTATGAAATCAACCATGCATTCTTCGTTATGACAGTTCCATACTCCTAAACAATTTCTCATCGATCTACCAAGTTGTCACAAGGTAATTGTTTCCCATGTGCAATTACACCTTTGACACCGAGCACAAGGTCATATTTAAACCATGCCTCGTACTTAAAAGTCCCATGTTCCATTAAACATTTGGAACCAAGAACAAGGTACTATTTTAACCAAACCTCGTATATGCAACATGAACACACATCACACATTCACAACAATCATTCCAAAAACATCCTTTCAATAAAAAACCATTTATTGAAAACCATTTCCATCAAAAACAAGTGTGTTCACCCAATTCAATCCATTTCAATAAAACAACCCTTTTTATTGAAAACCCATCTTTCATAAAACCATTTCCTATTCTAGAAATTCCATAATTTAAAATCGACATTTTAAATTCAAAAAGCCAAATCACATTACACAACAACTCACCAAGATTTCACAATTCCATCATAACCATAAATCATCACTAAACAAGATTTGTTCCATACTTTTCAAAATCAATTCCATTCAAATATCCCAATTTGAAACAAATCCAATCAATTATGATAAGAGGATTCTAGAGTGAATCCACCTACCTCAATGGTTTTGACGAAAACCCTAACAAATGGAGAACGCACAAGAAAACCAGGCCGATTCACCAAGGATACTCCTTAGATCTCTTCCCCTAACACAACCAAGACCAAATCTCATCATGTTTGGCAACCACACACTTAGATCTACCCATAATGGGTGTAGATCTAAGAAACCGAGAGAAGAGGAGACGTAGATCTATGTAGATCTGAGAAAACAAAAAAGAACGATCACATACCTATAGAATCTGGCTTCGATTCATCAAGAGAAGCCTTCAGATCGCCTTCGGAACGATGGGAGAACCCTCTTTGACCTTAAGAGAACCAAAATCCCAAGTTAGGGACGCTTAGGAGCTTAAACAAAGCTCTTTTAGGAAAAAATGCATGAGATACACCTTTATAGGATCTCGTTTAAGTGGTCTCACGGTTAGTTTGCATGGTTTGGAAAACCGTGAGCTAACCATGCGTTAGCCACTGCCTTGGGCACCCTTGTCGAACGATTTGGCCACACGGTTAAACAAACTATGCACCACCCGTGCAGAACCTACTACCTCCAATACCAACTTCGCATGGCTTGGCCTCACGGTTTAGACCAACTGTGCGCCTCCCGTGCGACTTCCCTTTTTTCCCCAAAACTCATTTCAAGTTCTCCAAACTCTCCCATTCATCACCCTTAACTTTATTACCATTAAAATCATGAAGAAAGGGTTACATAACAGAAACCTGGTGTACTAAATTCTCCCCACCATTGGCCTTTTTGTCCCTAAAAAGTAGAAAACTATCACTTTTCTGAAAGAGTTCTGGCCACTCCTCTTTCATTTCTTTCTCATGTTCCTAAGTCTCTTCTGGAATCTGACCATCCTGCCATAAAACACACAGTTTTCCAATTATTTTTTCAATTTAATACTTTCTCATGCTTATCCACAATCTGTACCGGGATATGTATCAACGAAGTATCCGGCTCTAGGTCAACGTGATCCCATCTGATCACATGTTCTGGATCAGGCTGATACTTTTTCAACTGAGACACATGGAACACATTATGCACCAAACTAAACCGTGGTGGTAATGCCAACCGATATGCCACCTCTCCAACCCGTTCTAATATTTCAAAAGGGCCAAATTTCCAAAGCATGGGTGAGTATAAAACTCAGTAGGTTTTCCCAAATGACTTCCCTAATCATGCCACTAGGATAGAAGAGTTAGCCAACATTAATATGAAAGAGTTTATATAAAACAATTTCTCAAAATAGTTTATAAAAATATATAAACAAGCTTCCTCAACCAATTATATCAAAAAACATCCATGTGCATTTGAATCCAATTTCCAATTTTTTTTCAGAAAAACTAACTAAACAAGATTTCAAACCATTTTACAATATCCCTTTTGCAACCCAACCATTTCACATACCCGTGAAATCAACCATGCATGCTTCATTATGATAGTTCCATACTCATTAGTGGTTTATCATTGATCTACCTAGTCGTCAAAAGGTAATTGTTTCCCATATGCCATTACACCTTTGGCACTGAGCACAAGGTCATATTTCAACCAATCCTCGTACTTAAAATTCCCATGAGCCATTACACATTTGGCACCGAGCACAAGGTCCTATTTCAACCAAGACTCGTATATGCAACATGAACACACACCACACATTCACAATAATCATGACAAAACCATCCTTTCAATAAAACACCATTTATTGAAAACCATTTCCATCAAAACCAAGTGTGTTCACCCAATTCAAAACATTTCAATAAAACAACTATTTTTATTGAAAACACATCTTTCATCAAACCATTTCCCATTCCAGCAATTCCATAATTTAAAATCAACATTTTAAATTCAAAATTCCAAATCACTTTACACAACAACATTCCAAGATTTCACAATTCCATCAAAACCATAAGTCATCACTAAATAAGATTTATTCCATGATTTTCATAATCAATTACATTAAAATACCCCAATTTGAAACTAAGCCAATCAATTCTAACAAGAGGATTCAAGAGTGAATCCACCTACCTCAAAGGTTTTGAAGAAAACCCTAACAAACAGAGAACACACAAGAAAACTAGGCCGATTCACCAAGGATACTCCTTAGATATCTTCTCCTAACACAACCAAGAACAAATCTCATCATGTTTGGAAACCACACAATTAGATATACCCATAATGGGCGTAGATCTAAGAAACAGAGAGAAGAGGAGAAGTAGATCTGAGAAAACAAATAAGAACGACCACATACCTCAAGAATCCGACTTATATTTGTCAAGAGAATCCTTCAGATTGACTCTGGAATGATGGAGAACCCTATTTGACCTTAGGAGAACAAAAATCCTGATTTAGGGCCACTTAGGAGCAAAAACGATGCACTTAGAGGCAAAAATACGTGACATCCACCTTTATAGGATCTCGTTTAAGTGGTCTCATGGTTAGTTTGCATGGTTTGGAAAACCGTGCGCTAACCATGTATTATCCACTGCCTCGGGAACCTTTCTCACATAGTTTGGCCTCACAGTTAGACAAACCAATTTCTACCCATGTGGAACCTAATTCCTCCAATACCAACTCCACATGGTTTGGCCGCACGGTTTAGACAAACCATGCACCTCCCATGCGACTTCCCCCTTTTCCCCAAAACTCATTTCAAGTTCTCCCGACTCTCCCATTCATCACCCTTTACTTTATAACCATTAAAAGCATGAAGAAAGGGTTACATACTAGAAACCGGGGGTACTACAAGTTTGTTCCTGATTTGATGTTGAGAAAGTCTGTGCGAGATTCATCTGATGTATTGAGCCTAAAGGTAGTTCAGCTGTAAAAGAATCTATTATATAACATGAAACTAGTTCATATTCGTGATCGAAGAGGCCTTGTATTTCGGAATATGGTAATCCACTAGGTAAAGTTTTTGTGTAAAAACCACATATCTGAACATTCCACATAGTAATATAAAAATTATACGAGGGAATGGTATCCTTACTTATTTAATAAGTAAATAATATTGCAAGGACGCAATTTCCAGAAAGTGGGTAGAATGTAACACCCCAAGGATTCACCCTTATCTTTCCTGGAAACATCTAAAATTACCCATCATCAAATGTATTATGTGATAAAAAATTCATATAGGATACCATAATAGTTTCTAAACAAATTCTAATATAATGAATGTATAAATCCTATCTAAAAAATAGTTTTCCAAAGCCTTTTCATAAATCCAAACCCATTTGAAAATCATGTTCTATTTTTTTTTCATAAAAGTATTTTATATTTGATATTCATGTTATTTGAAAATTAGAATTGGTAAAATAATAAATCATATCCTTGAATAATAATTTGAGAACCTAAACACATATCCATGAAAATCTATAATGTGATACCATGTGATAAAGCCTTATATAATACACTGGAAAAATTAACCATGGAAAAAATTATTATGTTAGAAAAATACATAAATGAAAAAGCACATAATCATTTGTCAAACTATCATATTGGAAAATATGTACTAGGAAAATAATGTAGCTAAACCACTGAACATTTTCTATCCAACCAATATTGAGTTCTTCCATAATCTGTCAATATCAACAAAACCACCACTAGTTATTCCAAACCCACTAAAGTGTCCTATTTATATATCCCGATGAAACAATTTTTCCCATGGTGAAAATCTTTTAAAAATAAATTTTTAGACAATTATCACCATTTAAAACAATCAATGCCAATTCAAAAAACATCTGTGTATGAAAGCCCCATTTTTGAATCAAAAAATATATATTTTAATCAAAAAACCAATATTTTTTTTCATTATGTGATATCCTTTGAAACAAAAAATAACAACTATTAAATGATCAATCCAAATTAATTTAACAATAATGATATGACATTCATCAAATTAACCAATTGTATATAAACACCTAAATTAAAATGGGACAAACAGAACTATCTTTGACAATGATGGTTGGAAACCAAGAGAATGGTCATTGAATGAAAATTTAAATAAAAAATATAGATACCCTACCTTTTAATACATAGGTATCACATAAGTTTAAAAATAATAAAAATTAAAGAATTACAAACCTTTATCTATAGGATTAGTGTCCAAGGAAATTTAGGATCATATATATCTTTTACATATTAAAACAGAACATTTATTTAATTACATCTTATCTAGCATCCTATTATCCATCATGTTATCCATGGTTTAAGTATTCATTCTCCAATGTACATAGAAAGAAGGGGTGAGATAAAAGAACAGTAATATGATGAATATAATACAAGAACCATGGTTTGGAATTATAATAATCATCCTAAAATAACCAAAGGATCATAATCATAACTATTACATAAAATATTTAATAATTTTTTAGAATGTGGTTGTGTATAATATTCAACCATCATGTCTTAATGGAAAAATACCACACAAATTATGGTTGTTTATATTTTTTTAAAATGTGGTTGTGTATCATGTTCATATATATTCCAAATTATCTTGGGAAAACCATCCCATTACCCAATTCAAGGGTGATCTATATAATTTAATGCAATTTTGGCACATCATAAAATTTATATGATATATATAATTTTAGGCACAACCATCACATTATAAAATTTACATTATCTTGAATTCCACATATAACATGTATAAATTTTGTAAATAAAGTAACCCATGGAAGCTTAGGGGTTTAATATCATAAATAATACATTTATAAAAATTTTGACTCACTGAAAAGGGAATAATAAGCTTGTTTTCAAGCTTGATTAAAGAAGAAACAACCTCTTGAGTAATATAAGCTGTGTTTTTTGGAATGAATAGTTTTAATTGAAAAAATTCCATTTTCCATAAAACAAGATTAGAAACAAATCTATATCTGAATATAAAATGGAAATAAAAAGTAATGAAATTTAAAGAAAAATAATGTAACATCAATACTGAAAATGGAGTGATATAGAGAAAACCCATGAAATAATGTTGGGTTCCATCATCCCCTTACCTTATGTAAGAATATATCTTCACATTAATATCCTAGACAATCAAATTAAATTCATTAATTCTAAAATAAAGACCCTTTTATAAATTAATTTGATAAATTATCATTTTATTATGTTCATTTGTGGGATTTTTAATGAGTTATTGTGTTCAATTTATTCTTTTGGGAGTATTCTTTTTCATGGGGTTCATGATCAGTTCGCTTGTCAATGAGCATGAACATTTATGTAAAGTGGGAATGATTATCCAAAACTTAAATTAAGGGTTATTAATTAACATAAAGATGTTTATTTTCTATTATATTACTTTTGGATATATGATATTACCAAAACCAAAATCTAAATTATTATTTAAAATGATTTAATTTTTTTGGTGTATTTTACGACCATCACGATCTCATACAATTTTATTTAATACAATGTTTATGTATTTATTCCAAAAAATTATTTAACTTATAATAGGTACGATGAAATACTATTTAACCATTCTTGTTTTATAACCCTCCACGTAGGGGGTCATGAAAAATTATAACGCATCCTCAATGGTGACGGTAAAACGACACAACGAAGATGATATTTTTATTTTTCAAATAAAAAGTAAACGAGAAGATATTATAAGATGAATTTGTACATAAAAATAATAACATTCTAGTATATAAAATATAATATAGTTATCATACCTATTGGATAGATGGATATAAGTACAGGATAAGAAAATAAAATAAATTAAAAATAATTTGACAGGAAAAAAGAGGGGTTTTAATTTTGAATTAGTACCCTTTGGAAACCTCTATATGGGAAAAGTGTTTGTCCTTTTAATGGTAATAAGAGATCATGATTGTGGGGTATGGGATTGGGAATATTATCTAGAGGAAAATTTACAAGGCTAAATGTTTGAAAAGTTAGTAGAGAAGAGGTGGAAAGGGGTGGTATTTATATAGGAGGTGAGTGCTATTTTCACATTAAATTACTCATTAGATTATTAATTTGACTCCACAATATTAATTGATTGAGGATTATCACTATATATTTTAAAATAATGAATCATTTTTATATATTTGGTTCTTACATTATCATTACATAAACTATGAATTAATAATTCTTGTTTTTAGATTTTAACATAAATTCCAATATTTTACTACTTAGAGAAAATTTAAATATTTTAGAAAAATCCGAGAAATTCACCCTAAGAATTTTTAGACATTTATTATTCATTAATGAAATCCATTTTATGAAAATAATATTTTGAACATGATAAATTTTTATTTTATTAAAAATCATCATTTACATAGAAAATATTGATTTTATAATTATAACTGAGTTTATGAAACTTTGAAAAATAAAGAAAGGCCTTATAAAATTTCTTTTTAATAATGAGAAAAAAATGTCAATTTGTGAGTAAATTTAATTTAAATCATTATATTAGTAATTAAATTGTAATAAAATATTTACGACATAAAAAAATACCAAAATTAATTAAATTTCATTATCATTTATTTATATATACTATGAAATAGTTATATAATATTTTCATTTATAAGATTCATAAATATTATTTATTCTTTTATAGACGAGGTTACTATTCTATTTGTTGGTTTTTAGTCATTCCTATCCCAATTCAATTCTAATGGTAATGTTATTATTCCTTTAGGATATGTTCTATAATTTCATGATATACCTCTTATATCATTAATTCATCACTTATAATGTATATATTGGGTTGTAAATGTTATTTTATGTGTTTTATAATAGTTGGCATAATTAAATGAAGGGATTTTCAATTGATAAAATTTTTAGATGTTACATTCTTCCCCAATAATTACATTTCTCCCTTGAAATTATGGTTTACATAATATGGTGAAAAAAAATGTGGGTAATTATCAATCATCACATGAACTGTTTCCCTTGATTACTCTTTTTAATTAAGGTTCTGCTATAGTACATTGACTTTGTGAGTTGTCCTGTTCGGTAGGACTTTTCATTTATAGCCCAAAATCATCATTGGATTTATCTCATAAGAGAGATCATTTTCCAACTATACAACCTCTGGATTTGGGACATATGAGAGATCTGGTTGGTACTTACCCATGTGTGATACATTGAATGCATCATGTACTTGATACATAGATGGTGGAAGTTTTTGTCAATAGGTTATAGACCTGAATCGATCATGAATCTTGAAATGGATGATATATTTTGGACTCATCTTTTGTTTCTTCCCAAGTCTCATGATCCTCTTCCCTGGAGATATATGGAGGATTACCATATCTCCAACCATAAGCTCTAGGTCATATTGATGATTTTATGTATAACTATTTTGTCAGCTTTGGGATACCTTGAAGAGTTGCTTAATAGATTTTAGATTTTCCACCATTTCATGTCCTAGTATCTTATGTTTATCATAATCATTATAGATTACTGGTGTTCAACATATTCTCACAGAAATGATTCATTTTTATCCATTTTTAATCTTGAGTGGAAACTATTTATGTAATACAAAACAACCAGAGGTAGATGATTGTACCATCCTACTTTGATATCCATAGAACATACCCTCAATATGTCTTTCAGGGTCTAAATAGTTCTTCTATAATGGAAATCAATTTGAGGATTATAATATGTACTGAATTTCAACTTAGTGTTTATATATTTTTGAATATGTTTCTATAACATAGATGTAATCTTAACTTCTCGATAAGATACAATTCATAGTGCTACTTTGTGTAGTCTTACCATTTTTCTGATTAATATCTATGCATGTTGATCCATAGATAAGTCCCCACAAAATGCAATAATGTGACATTAATTTTTATGTTAATTCACAACATCACAAGTCATTGTATTATCATGGTGTCATTAGATGTTTGGTGATAATTCCCATGGTAATGATTTAACATTTCTATGTTTCTATGGGTAATGGTTGCATCAAAAACTAAGAATTTTTTATTTTATTCATAACTCGATGATATATTAGTCACTATAATTTATAATTATAGATCTACGTATTCATATTTTACCACCAATAGTTCTCTTGGAGATCTTGATACATATTTTTGATCCCTATGTGAATAGATAAGGTTGATTTATCTGCATCGTACAGAATTTGATTCAATATATCTAGATCAGATGGTACACATAATGGTGATCCAAATCATACACCTCCTTCCTCATTAATTTTAAACTCCATGGATTTCCACTTTATCATAACTTCTACCTTATTCTAAATTCCCATATGAAATATCCTAGAATCTTTTATTCTAACTAAGAAGGATGTTTAAGTAATCATTTGGGAAAAGATTCATGATGTTCCTTCCTTAATGATTCTCATGTCCATCACTTTCATGTCAATTAATATTGGATCCTTTTTAAGTTTCATCATTGATAAAGTTTTAGGATGCTTTATTCATAGAAAATCTTACAATTTATTCACATTACCAAGATGGTAGAATATTGGGTAGTTATAATCCATAAAGACCTCTAACCAAATTTATTGTTCCATATAAATCTCCTTCTATGTTAATATATATTTCAGGCTCTTATGATTATTATATATTTCAATATTCTCCCCATAGAGACAATAAATTGATAATTTCAATGTATGAATCATGTTATCGAACACTATATAATGTTTAGGATTGTTTTTCTCAATACTTTTTTACTACCTTGAGGAATAGGCTATCAATTTATCATTTTTCATCATCACAATATAAAATCCCATCATCTATGAAATGTTATATACTTAAAAGAGTCCCCTACATTTTTCAAGTATGAGTTCTGAAGTGGTGATAAGAATATGATTTAACTATTTGTTCTAGTCTTCAAATTCACTATCCCATACAAAATTTTCTCCCTTCCAAGAATTCTTGGTTTGTGGGTTTTAAAATTTCAAGATGTTCTTCACTAATCACAAGTAATAACCATCTAGATCATGAAAATAAAGGGTATCCATTACATATGTTGGTCTGGACCACTCTTTAATTTCCTTTGTCTTAGAAGGGTCTGCAGATATACCTTTTTTGGTGATAAAATTTCCCATGAATGATACTTACTCAATTTATAACTCAATCATGTTGTTCTTTTCATAATGTTTCTAAAATCACAACTTTATTAGGACAATTTTAAAATTCTCTTTAAGTTACTCTTTATCTTGGTATATTTCATAATATCATTAATAAAGAACACGTAAAATTTATTGAGGTAATTTTTAATGATGTTATTCATTAATTTCATGAATATTGTAGGTGAATTTGTCAGTGATAATGGAATCACAATGAACTCATAGTGACCATTACTTATCTGAAAGGCATTTTTTGGAATATGTTCATTTCTCACCTTTAATAGTTGAGATCCCGAAAAATGGTTTGTGTAACACCCCACACATCTATTGTACGCTTCTCTTTGAATAATACAGTAGCGTGTGTTGTACGCATTTTCGAGTTTTAACACATCACAACCATTAAAATTAGCCATTATGAATATTAATACCCACTTTTTGAAATTTTATAAATTTTATCTTTCAAAAGGGACTTAATTTTTGGATTCTAAATATTGAAATTATCTTAGGGTGAAGTTTCGGTACTTTTCTGATAACTTTCTTATTTTGATGAATAGTGTAAATTACTAAATTTTAATTAAAAAAAACTTTTTTAATTGAAATAATTAATAGAGATAAATTATGAATTTCAATGGTTTTAAAGTATATTTAGAATATATTTTTATCCTTTAATAAAATTTTGGTCATTGGACATAATTTCACAATTAAATCGGACATAAACAAGTGTCAATCTTTTGATAGTTATTATCTCTTAAAAACACACTTTTTTGTTTTAACAACGAGAATTAATTTTAAATTAATTTATGCCACTTCTATGTTTTGAATTTGAAAAAATAAATTCCATATTTGGAATCAGGATGTACAAATTGTGTAAATATGTAACTTTTATTTTTAGACATTTTGAATAATTACTTCGGTAAATATTTTATTTACCATGGTTAAAGGGTAAATCCGGTAAATAAGGGAAAACAATAATATTATAATAATCATAAATTATTCTAAAACGTGTCCTAACCTTATTGGATGATATATGTCCAACCATGAGAATCTTTGGTTCGATTTTGGGACCCCATGGAGCCACTTGTAGGTGATAAGGACACTTTATATTAATTAAGTTAAAGTAAATACAAAAATGACAAAAGCATATATATTTTAGAAAAGAAATTTTTACAGAGGGTTATATATGTTATATTTTAGACTATAAATATTAATTAGAAATATAAAAATATTTCCTACATAATGCTATTTTATTTATAATTTTTATTCATTTAATAATTAATTTTATTTAAGACACAATAATGATGTAGTATTTTTCATATTAATGAAAGAATCAAGTAATTGGTATTATAAAAGATAAAATAAATATAATTTTAAAGTTTTGATGACATAAAAAAATTTTATCGGTTAATATTACATGTTTTAATTTATTTAATTAACTTTATTCGAATTAATAAAGTTGTTAAGATTTTAACAAAAATCAATTATTGAATAGTGTCAAAATTGACACAAATGAGTTTTTAAAACAAATATTATATTATTAATTGATCTTATATTCCTAAAAATCTAAGGTTCTGGAAAAGGAATTATATCATGATAGGTGTATCATTAATGGACCACTTGTGTGTTTCTTGGATGTATATAGTAAGTTTATTAACTATAAAATATAAAAATACAAAGTGACATGGTAAATGTCAAACTAATTAACTATGAGTTAAAACTAAAAGATATGGTTAATATAATGACCCAAACCTATATAAAATCTATTGTTTGAAAGGATTTCGAACCATAACTACCTTATACTTTTAATAATCTACTTTGGAGACATTAGAAACCTAATATGAATTTATTATAAAATAATACTTTAAGTTTTTCCTAAAGAGCCCCTCCTCCCCCTTATAAAAGGACACCACTTCTAACAAATTATTCACACCTTCAAAGAAGTTTGGTTCGGACAACCTCAACACAAATATTCTCTCAACTCCCCTGAATTCAACCTAGAGGCCTTAGTTTGATCAGAAAGACAACCTAAGGAGCCCTTTTGATCAAATCAAAAGGAAGAACCCGAAAAGAGGTAATGTTTTCACCACCCTCTTTCAAGTTCGTTTCTTCTTCAACGTCTTCTTTCTTTGTTATTTACATTCTAAAATAATAAATCCAGTATATTATATATACTGTGATGTTATTATAAATATGGTACAACCATATTCATAATTCTATTCATCCTTTGAATGACATGTCACCATACATGCGTACGTACGACTTACCGTCTCCACGTCGTGGTGTAATTGTTATTCAATACACTATTATTTGGATGGGTATAATAATGATGTGTAATTCATGTTAATAATAAATATAACATGATAATTATTCTTTATATATGATATACCATCCAATTATAAATTATTTTAATATAAAAAGAATGATATTGTTGCTCGTGCGTACGGACGGACTACCGTCTCCACGAACGCGATGAGATTCATTCCACATCATATCCATGCAAGTATAATTATAATTTGATGATTAAAAATAATGTTTAAGGAATTTATATAATTCTGGATTTGAATAAGATTCAACTTATCCATAACAAAGACGACTTATATAGCAGAACATATAAAAGAAAACGAGTAAGTTAACACCCGAAACGATGATAATACAAAGATATTATTAACAAAGCTATGTTAAAAGATAATATATGATATCATATTAATGTATATGATTCTGGTATAATTAAGTAACAATTATTTCACCATTATTCATGAGGTTAATCTACCCTCAACCAAGTAAATGTACAAGGTAAGGGTTTGTTTCACAATCCCTTCATTATCCGAGGTTGTTCATACATAATTATCTACTGAGACCTCTTTATCATCCACATCCATGTTTCTGAAAAATGAATTTCAAAACATTCTTACTATTTTACAGAATATGGGTTAAAGTCATTTATACCCTTGTTTGAATTTTTATAAGATTTTTATAAAGGAATCTTTCCGCCGTTTTCCAAACAAGGTCCTTTTAAACCTTTTCTACAAAATTAAGGTAAGAATGCCTTTTTTTAACTTATACGGCATGTGCTACTATTTTCCACTGTTATAAAATTGTCAAATCTTCCCTTAAAAGATTATAAGAATATTTTCAAAGTAAATTTTTTATTTTATAATTATGTGACTTTTAAATGATTTCGAAAAAAGAGATATTTCTCTCAAATAGTTTTGATTTCATCTATGTCAACATCTTGTGATGGATTTTAAGCTTATTTGATGTTTATTTATTATGATATAAAACTTTGATATTTTATTGAACGTTTTCTGATATGTTGACTATGAATGTGTTATTTTTATACCATTCATGGTTTATGGAGAAAGTATTTTCATCTCGTATGCTAGTTTTAATACGAATGTAAATGTTATGTTTAAACCTATTCATATGAGGAATGGATTAGACTTAGTATGTGACGAGTAGAGCCTTCTATAGCTCCTCGATGCATCAGTAGGTCTCATGAGACAAACTAGTGCCTTGGAATTAGGCCTTGACAAAATCTTATTTGTAGTCTTGGCACGAGGCCTTGGCTACGTGGTTATGATAGTTTGGCATTATGCATTCCATCATTATGAAAGTGGTTATTGATATTGAATGTGATTATTCGACTAGTATAATATCCATTTGAATAAGTAAATGGAATTATTTCATTTTATTTTTTTTCTATATTATGCTGAAGTTCAAGTTTAAAAGTTTTTTTTAGTTATACATTGCCTTAAATGTTTTTTCTAATTTATGAAAGTTTCCTCTATATTGTTGTCCTTAATGGGCATTTTAGCTCACCCCTTTCTATGTTTTATTTTCCTTGGATGTGAAGAAGTATTTTATGAATGACATGTAGGGATAGTATAAGGGTATTTGAGTGTGGCGACAAGATGTTGTTGTAGTTTTCACTTTATTTTGTAATGTAAACTTTATGAATGTATCTAGTGATTCCAAGGCTACTAAAATAATCGGTCTTTCAAGAATTTATCTTTTGTGATCATGAAAATGTTATGTAATAATGCAATGACTTTGGGTAACTGGGGTTGGGGCATTACAGTTGGTATTAGAGGAAGTTTAGTATAAACCTTAGGAGCTATATTTTGATAAACTCTGATTAGAGAACAGAGACCTAAGATGGACTTTGAGGATTAGTATAGAAGAACATCCCATAATTTTGGTATTATAGAGATTTTGTGAGTTTTCTGAGTAATACATCCCTCTCTAGATACGAGCAGGTAGAGGCGGCTCTGGCACATATGTACCTAGGGGTAAAACCCAAAAACACCGCTTTGAGCTAGACTCGAACGGGAACTAGTGCACGACAACGGGCCTTGCTGCACTCTTGGTTATGACACTCCTGGGGGATATGCTTATGATAATTCTCATTTTCATTACAATAAATTATAAAGGGTTTATGATTATATAATTCCTCAAAGAATTTTTTTTTATGATTATGCATTTTATCCATAAATAGTTCAATTTATGTTAAGTGTTTTAAAAGTATGGATTTATGTATTTTGATTCATAAAATGATCTACTTTATTCCATTGTTTAGAAATGGAACCTAGTGGAAGGAATGGAAACCGTATAAATGCACACACTCTATGTAGGGATTTACCTCCTGCTCAAGATAATTATATTAGAGCTGGTGATGCAACTGGTGCTGATCAGCTAATCACCATACTGGGACAACTCACTCAGGTTATTAATAATAACCTTACCCTTATGGAGCACCCTCATCAGTAGCATGGAGGATAAATGTTAGATCGCTTCATGAGGCAGCAACCACTGAAATTCAATGGGAGTACAAATCCATTAGTAGCTGAGCAATGAATAAGATCCCTAGGGAAAATATTTCAGGCTTTGGGGAGTAGTGAAAGGGAAATAGTCGTCATGGTTGTTTATCGCCTCACTAGAGATGCTAATCAATGGTGGTAGTTGATTCAAAACATGATGGAAGATGATGAAGTATCAAATATGGAATAGAGGGAGTTCAAAATTCTTTTCTTAGAAAAATACTTTCCTCGGGACCATCAAGCAGATATGTAAAGGCAATTTCTGAGTCTGAAAAAAAGGTGGATGAGAATGTTGAAAAGTATGAAGCTAACTTTACAAGGTTAGCGAGGAATGCAACCGATTATATACGTAACCCTAAGAGTAATACTGATCATTTCTTTGATGGGTTAAAACCATTTCTTCATCGATAATTAGTGTCACAATCCTTCTCGTCATACGAAGATATTGTATCATGTGCTATCAAGATAGAAAAGGAATTCTCTAAGTCTTATGACTTTAAATCAAAGCAATAGAAGAAGAGATTAACTGACCACTCTGCTAATGGAAGTAAAGGGAAGAAGGGAAAATATGACTATCCATCCTGCAGTAAATGTGGTAAGAAACACCCTGGTACTTGCTTGAAGGGAATGGGAGTCTGTTACAAGTGTGGTGAAAAAGGCCACTAAGCTCATGATTTAAAGGGAAAGAGAGTTGTTGTCAATGTGGAATGCTATAATTGTAGAGATATGGGAAATTATGAAAATGAATTTCCTAAGCATCAGAGGAACTTTCCTCAGAAAAGGCCAAGTGATCATTGCCAAGCTTATGCTATCAGTACTGCTGAGGTAGAAGCTCCGAAAGACTTGGTGGCAGGTAATTAAATGGTTTCTAAAGTTTAGAAAATTTTTTATTTGATTATGGATCATCGAATTGTTTCATATCTTCCTAGTTTTCTAAGAAAATTAGATATTCCCAATTTTATTTAACAAGGGAGTTGTCAGTTAAAACTCTTAAGGGAAGTATCATTGTAACAATGTTTTGTGAATTAGTCCCCATTATAGCACATAAATGTTCTTTATTCGCTGATCTCATCGTCATACCTATGATTGAGTTTGATATAATCTTCGGTATGGATTGTCTTTCGAACCATGATGTGAATATTTTTTTTAAGAAGAAGGAGGTTACAATTTTTGATGATGATGATAAGGAACACCTTATCTTTAGAGCATAATCGTCACCACCTAATTCTTATCTAGATCCACCCCCAGTAGCTCAAATAAATTCAATTATTGTGGAGGAATAGAATGAAATAAATGTGGGTATGGAAAGGAATGTTCAAATAGAGGATTTAACTATTGTGAAGGAATATGTAGATGTGTTTCCGGAAGATTTTTCTATACGTCCTCCAGAACGAGAAGTTGAGTTTTGCAATGATTTAATTCCTAGATCAAGGCCATTATCGGAGACCCCTTATAGAATTCCCACTCTGGAATTGGTTGAACTAAAGAAAAAACTAGAGGAATTGAGTAATAAGTGATTTATTCACCCTAGTGTTTCTCCATGGGGAGCCCCTTTACTTTTTGTTAAAATGAAAGATGGATCTATGAGGTTATGTATCGACTACAGGAAGATCAATGCTATAACAATAAAAAACAAGTATCCCCTACCTCGAATTGCTGATTTATTTGACCAAATGCATGTAGATCAATACTTTTTAAAGATTGAAATTCGATCTGGATATCATCAGTTGTGTGGGAAGAAGGGAGACATTCTGAAGACAGTATTTCGAACCAGGTACGAGCATTATGAGTTTACAGTAATACCTTTTGGGCTGACTAATGCACCCTCTATTTTCATGGATCTAATGAACAGAGTTTTCACAGAATATCTCGATGATTTTGTAGTGGTATTTATTGACGATATCTTGGAATACTCCAAAATCTACAAAGATCATGAAAATCACCTGCGCATTATCCTGAAGACTCTTAGAAGACATGAATTATATGGGAAGTTTAGCAAGTGTGAATTCTGGCTTCAGGAGATTTCTTTTTGTGGCCATATTATCTCTAAGGATTGAATCTCTGTTGATCCTTCTAAGACCAAGGAAATCTATGAATGGCCAGCACCAACGAGTATAACTGAGGTACGTAGTTTTATTGGTTTAGTAGATTATTATCGACGTTTTGTCCAGAATGTTTCCCGATTGGCTAACCCATTAACAAAGTTCACATGAAAAGGGGTTAAATTTGTTTGGACAAAAGAGTGTGAAGAATGTTATAAAGAACTGAAGAGAAGAATAGTCAATGATCCTATATTGACACTGCCATCGAGGAATGATGGGTTAATTATTTATAGTGATGCATCGAAGAAAGGACTTGGTTGTGTCCTTATGCATAATGATAGGGTTATTGCATATGCATCACGACAGCTAAAAATTCATGATCAAAACTTCCTACTCATGATCTTGAGATAGCGACTGTAATTTATTGCTTTGAAGATATAGAGACATTATCTCTATGGTGAAAAATGTGAGATTTATACTGATCAGAAGAATTTGAAGTACATTTTCTCATAGAAATAACTCAACATGAGGCAAAGGCGATGGCTCAAACTACTCAAGGATTATGATTTCACGATACACTACCACCCGGGGAAGGCAAATAAGGTGGTAGATGCTTTGATCATAAAGGATCATGATGTTTTGAACAAGATGAGAGTTGAGAGGGATCCTATTTTCATGGATATAGTAAAGTTGGATATGGGAATAACCATGGAAGGTGAAACATCAATTATTTTTCAAATGGGTTTCAAACCATCTTTACTAGAAAGGACAAAGAGTTCTCAGACCGATGATGAAGAGTTTCAAAAGAAGATTAATGCTGTGAATGGTGGGATATGGAGTGACTTTGTGTATCAAGATGGATTTTTGAAATTTGGGAAGAGACTTTGTGTTCCCAATATATCTGATCTAAAAAGGGAATTGTCGGACGATGCTCATAGTTCCAATTTCTCTATACACCTTGGGAGCACCAAGATGTATAGAGATTTGAAGGAACATTTTTTGGTGGGACAACATGAAGAGGGAGATTTTTGATTTTGTGTCAAGATGTATGGTTTTTCAACAAGTGAATGCTGGAAGGCAACAGCCTAGAGGAGTCATGCAACCTCTTCCCATACCTGAGTGGAAATGGGATAATATCATGATGGACTTTGTCACGGGACTACCAAAGACTCCTAGAAAGAATGATTCAATATGGGTTATTGTTGATCGTCTTACCCAGTCAGCACATTTTCTTGCTATAAGGGAAGATTTACCACTTGAGCATCAAGCAAGACTATATATTAATGAAGTTGTGAGACTTCCTGGAGTACCCATATCGATTGATTCTGATCATGATCCACGTTGTATATCAAGATTCTGGAAAAGTCTTCAGAAGGCCTTGGATACTGAACTTCGTTTGAGTACTGATTACCACCCCCAAACTTATGGACAATCAGAACAGACTATTAAATCCTTAGAAGACATGTTGAGATATTTCCCACATGACTTTCAGGGTATATAGGATCAATATTTACCTCTGGTGGAATTTTCCTATAACAATAGATTCCATTCAAGTATTTAGAGGGAACCATATGAAGCGTTATACAGAAAGAGATGTCGCACACCAACCTGTTGGGATGAATTTGGTGAAAGAAAACTTGTTGTCCTAGAACTGGTGGAGGAAATGATATAAAAGGTGAAGGTAATCCAAAACCACATCAAAGCATCTCAATGTTGGCAGAAGAGCTATGCCGATAACCGAAGGAAGGATTTGGAATTTCAGGTAGGAGATCATGTTTTGTTAAAGGTATCTCCATGGAAGGGAGTTATACATTTCAGTAAGAAAGGTAAATTGAGTCCCAGGTACATCGGACCATTCGAAATTCTAGAACAAATTGGGGCTTTAGCTTACCATTTGGCAATGCCGCCAAGTCTCTCCAAAGTTCACGATGTGTTCCACATATCACTGTTGAGAAAATACATGCCTGACCCAATGTATGTAGTTACTTATGATGAATTAGAACTGGAACCTGATCCGTTTTACTGTGAAGATCCCGCTAGGATTATTGATACAAGAGAACAAGTACTAAGAAACCAGATGACTCGTCTGGTAAAAGTTCTATGGAGAAACCATAAGATGGAAGAGGCAACATGGGAACCCGAGGAACTTATGATAAAGAACCACCTGATTCTTGTCATGTGGTATTATTATAGAAATTTTTAGGATGAAATTATTTTAAGGAGGGGAGAATCTAACACCCCAAGATTCTACGGTACGCTTCTCTTTGAATAATACAGTAGTGTGGGTTGTATGCATCTTTGAGTTCTAACACACTCAACCAATCGAACTAGTCGTTACGAATATTAATACCCACTTTTTGAAATATTATAAATTTTATCTTTCAAAATGGAATTCATTTTTGGATTCAGAAAATAGAAATTATCTTAGGGAGAATTTTTGGTACTTTTCAGATAACTTTCATATTTTTATGAATAGTGAAAATTACAAAATTGTAATTAAAAACAACTTTTTTTATCAAAATAATTAACAGTGATAAATTATGAAATTGAGTGGTTTTAATGTATATTTAGAATATATTTTTACCATTTAATACAATTTTGGTCATTGTACATAATTTTACAATTAAACCGGACATAAACAAGTGTCAATCTTTTGATAGCTATTATCTCTTAAAAACACGCTTTTTTGTTTTGACAACGGGAATTAATTTTAAATTATTTTTTTCCACTAATGTGTTTTGAATTTGGAAAAATGGATTCCATATTTGTAATTAGGATTTCCAAATTGTGTAAATAGGTAACTTTTATTTTCATACATTTTGAATAATTAGTTCGGTAAATATTTTATTTACCATGGTTAAAGGGTAAATCTGGTAAATAAGGGTAAACAATAACATTATAATAATAATAAATTACCCTAAAACATGCCCTAACATTATTGGACGATACATTACTGACCATTGTCATCTTTGGGTCGATTTTGGGACCTCATAGATCCACTAGTAGGTGATAAGGACACTTTATATTAATTAAGTTAAAGTAAATACAAAAATGACATAAGCATATATATTTTAGAAATTTTTTTTTACATAGGGTAATATATGTTATATTTTAGACTATAAATATTCATTATAAATATAAAATTATTTCATACATAATGGAATTTTATTTATAATTTTTAGACATTTAATAATTATAATTATTTATGACATAATAAGGATGTGGTATTTTCCATATTAATGAAAGAATCAAATAATTGGTACTATAAAAGTTAAAATAAATATAATTTTAAAGTTATGATGACACAAAAAAAATTTATTGGTTAATATTACATGTTAGGATTTCTTAAATTAATTTTATTCTAATTAATAAAGTTTTTATGACTTTAACAAAAATAAATTATTGAATAGTGTCCAAATTGAAATAAATGAGTTTTTAAAACAAATATTATATTATTAATTGATATTATATTCCTAAAAATATAAAGATCTGCCAAAAGACTTATATCATGATAGGGTTATAATTAATTGACCACTTGGGGGTCTCATAGATGTATATAGTATGTTTATTAACTATAAAATATAACAATACAAAGTGACATGGTAAATGTCAAACTAATTAACTAAGAGTTAAAACTAAAAGATAAGGTTAATATAATGCCCCAAACCTGTATAAAATCTATTGGTTGAAAGGATTTTGACCCATACCCACCTTATAATTTGAATAATCCACTTTGGAGCCATTAAAAACCGAATATAAATTTATTATAAAATAATACTTTAAGTTTTTTCTAAAGATACCCTCCCCCCTTATAAAAGGACACCAGTTCTAACCAATTCTTCACACCTTAAAATCCTTTTGGTTCGGCCAAAACCTACCCAAATATTCTCCAAACTCCACTCACTTCAACCTAGATGACTTAGTTTGTTCAGAAAACCAACCTAAGGAGCCCTTTTGATCAAATCAAAAGGAAGAACCTGAAGAAGATGAAATGTTTTCACCACCCTCTTTCAAGTTCCTTTCTTCTTCAACTTCTTCTTTCTTTGTTATTTCTATTATAAAATAACAACTCAAGTATCTTTTATATACTGTGATGTTATTATAAACATGGTACAACCATATTCAGTATTCTATCCATTCTTTGAATGACCTGTCAGCATACGTGCGTACGTACGACTTACCGTCTCCACGTCGTGGTGTAATTGTTATTCAATACACTATTATTTGTATGGGTATAATAATTATGTGTAATTATTTTAAATAATAAATATAACATGATAATTAATATTTATATATGATATACCATCCAATTAAATATTATTTTAATTTCAAAATAATGATATTGTCGCTCGTGCGTACGTACGGACTACCGTCTCCACGAACGCGATGTGATTCATTCCACATCGTATCCATGCAAGTCTAATTCTCATTTGATGATTAAAAATAATGTTTAAGGACTTGAGATAATACTGTATGTGAATAATATACAACCTATCCATAACAAATAGGACTTATATAACAAAACATATAAAATAAAACGAGTAAGTTAACACCCGAATCGACGATAATATAAAGATATTATTAACAAAGAAATGTTAAAAGATCATATATGACATCATATTAATGTATAAGATTCAGGTATAATTTAGTAACAATTATTTCACCATTATACCGTAGTTTAATCTACCCTCAACCAAGGAAAAGTACAAGGTAAGGGTTTATTTCACAATCTCTTCATTATCTGAGGTTGTTTATACATAATTATCTACTGAGACCTCTTTATCAACCACATCCATGTTTCTTAAAAATGTATATCAAAAAATTATTAATATTTTATAGAATATGGTTTAACGTCTTTTAAACCATTGTTTGACTTTTTATAAGATGTTTATAAAGGAATCCTTCCATCGTTTTCCAAACAAGGTCCTTTTTAACGTTTTCTACAAAATTAAGATAAGAATGCATTTTTTTAACTTATATGGTGTGTGCGGATATTTTCCACCATTATAAAATCGTTGAAGCTTCCCTTACAAGCTTATAAAAATATTTTCAAAGTAAATGTTTTATTTTATAATTATGTTACTTTTAAATTATTTCAAAAAAGTGATTTTTATCTCAAATAGTTTTGATTTCATCTATGTCAACATCCTTTGATGGATTTTAAGCTTATTTGTTGTTTATTTATTATGATACAAAACTTCCATATTGTATTTAAGGTTTTGTGATATGTTTGACTATGGATGTTTTATTTTATACCATTCATGTTTTATGGAGAAAGTATTTACATCTTTTATGCTAGTTTTAATACGAATGTTTATGTTATTTTTAAACCTGTTCATATGAGGAATGATTTGGACTTAGTAAGTGATGGGTGGAGCCTACTATAGCTACTTGATGCTTCGGTAGGTTGCATGAGAAAACTAGTGTCTTGGCATGAGGCCTTGAAAAAATCTTATTTGTAGTCTTGGCATGAGGCCTTGGCCACGTGGTTATGATAGTCTGGAATTTTTCATTCCATCATTATAAAAGTGGTTATTGATATTGCATGTGATTACTCGACTATTTGAATATCCATGTGAATAAGTAAATGAAATTATTTAATTTTATTTTTTCCATATTATACTGAAGATCATGTTTAAAAGGATTTTGTTTTAGTTAGAAATTTCCTTAAATGTTTATGCTAATTTATGAAAGTTTATTCTATATTGTTATCCTTATTGGGCATTTGAGCTCACCCCTTTCTATGTTTTATTTTCCCAGGATGTGAAGAAGTATTTTATGAATGACCTACAGGGATAGTATAAGGGTCTTTGAGTGTGGAGACAAGATTTTGTTGTAGTTTTCACTTTATTATGTAATGTTAACTTTATGAATGTATCTAGTGATTCCAAGGTTACTAAACTAATCGGTCTTTCTATACTTGATCTTTTGTGATCATGCCAATGTTATGTAATAATGCACCGATTATGGGTAACTGGGGTCGGGGCGTTATAGTCTGCCATAGAGAAATACATGGCCCCATGATTTTGATTGAATAATTAATCTATCCATGGAAGAGGATAATTGTTCTATATCATGATTTTGTTGAGATCACGATAATCAATGAAATGTCACATTGATTCGTCATTCAGATTCATGATGTGGATTTGTGCACCCTATGGTGAGGTACTTGGGCATATAAAAGACTTGAATAGATTATATTATAATTTATTCTACAATTTTTTCATCTCAATGTTGGATTTTCTATAAGGTGGATTTTTTATAGGTAGAGATCCATGAATAATCTCAATTGAAAACACAACCTCTCTACCAGGAGGAAGACTAGGAAATCCTTTTGGGGAAAACATCTGTCTAGTCCGTCATAATGGGTATTTCCTAGATAATGATACTCTCTATAATCAAAACCATTTGATCAAATTATGCATACTCTTAAGGAAATAAAATCCACATTTGTGATGATGGATTTGAAAAATATTAACTATCCTCTTTACATATGTATAGAATATGAGGATTCTTCATTGTGTTAGGAGTGACCTCTCTTTCCCAATAGTATATGTCAACTTTGTAAAAATATATAATATCCCGAACAAAAATAGAATCAAACTCTACCAAAAGAATTAAGATAAGATTTTATAGGAGGTTTATTCATCTAAAAATAACATTGGAGGAGTAATATTACTTGGATAAAATAAGTTTCTCATATTCTATTCTCATAGATAACTCAGCCTCCATATGTTGAGGCGGTGTTTGAATATTTTTACTAAACGAGAAATATATTAATGGATGTGTAGAACTAGAATCAAATTGTATGTTATCTATTATTGAATGAATAACCAACATACCTATCACCACTTCAATTTTGGGAGCCACTATACTAGTAGTGATGTTATAATCCCTCACATGATCTTTTGTATTGTTGGTTAATGTGGTTGATTACCCTATAGGACTTTGGTATTAGTTCACTAGCATTTAGAGCTCCCATACTCAAAATACTTGAAGCATGGAACCATGTGTGGTTCTCTCATTTCCTCCACCACATTATCCTACTTGATCATGTATCTTCGATAGTCATGATCTTAGTGATATTCTCTCCAATACTTATATCTTTTCTGGTCCCATTTTGGAAATTTCCTTTATTCTTCATTCCACATTTTTGATATGTGGGTGGCGGAGTTTTCATCCCTCCATCTTAATTAAATCATCAAACATTAAACCCTATCTTTATTTTATTATCACTATAGTCTTGAGACCATTCAGTAGTCCCCATATCAATATTGGTAACATCTAAAAATTTCATCATTACTCCAAATATAATTAATTTATATATTCTTTTTAAAGGGGTGGTTTTAAACCACTAAATAATATTTGAATTTGTCTGTAATATTTTATAAAAAAATCCCAATGAATAACATATAATCCTTGGGAAATTTTCATCGTAGTCCTCGATAGATTCTCCGTTATTTTTCTCCACCAAAATGAATTCTCTTACCATCATTATATAATGTGTACAATGGACATACTTGTTTTGAAACACTATGCTAATGCAATCCCAATCCATCTCATCATACTTTTCATTTTGAATGGTGTACTCAATAAACTTCCACCATAGGTTAGCCTCTCCATCTATATGATAAACAACCATAGTCACCATCTCCATATCATAACATTGAAGGACCTAAAATATCTTATCCACTGATTTTTATAACATTTCTATGATGAGTGCATTGGATTGTCAAGTAAATGTTGGTTTTTGTTTCCTTATAAAAGAATCGATATCCAGCTACTCACACATTTATAAAGGAGGATGTTCCAAAATATTAAGGTTATTTATCATATCCTATGAAAGCTGGGGGATAATCCCCATGAAATGTGGAACACCACCTCCCATGGCACTAGGGATGTCATTTGGTAAATAACTATATTGTCCCCTACATGGGTTGTTGACCTGGATTCTCCTTGTTCCCAACATTTTCTATAATAGGAGAGGATAGAAAAAAACATAAGGCAATGATTAATTAACAAAAAATTTATTCCATTTGGTAGTGAAGTCTAAATTAATATCTTTTAGGATCCCTAGTTTTAGAATTTTTTTTAAAAAGATTCATGGGTTCTAGTATATTCATAGTCTCATATTATGTCTACTCACTAAGGTTCTATAATACCAATTCCCAATTTAGAAATAACTGTGCTCTGATACCGCTTGTAGCGATCCTTCCTTTTCTAACATATCTGTTACATCATATTAATGATAAACACCATTAATGTGTTACACAACCATGTTCCAAAGGATTAGTTTCATGGGAACAGTAGTATCATAAATAAATGTTAAATAGTAAAACAAAAACATTGAATTAATTTATTCTTCTCAAGATTCATATTGGACCTCATGTTCCCCTTAGTTCAAGAATTCAACTTAGGATATACATAAAAATAAGTGGTTAGAAACATGACCGGTAAGATGATAAATAAGAGACACAAAACATGGGTGAGAATAATAATTATAATCCAATTATATTTAATGAATCACAATCATAATCTTGGGATGAAACATAAGATACATGGATTAAATGTGTCCATACCTAAAAATGAGACATCATGTCTTAGTGGTTAAATACAACACATATTTTTGAACACATCTAGAATCATGTTACCACATATTTCACATTATATCATTAGATTCATCACATTACCCAATTCATTGTAGCACTATGTAATTCATGGAATACCCATCACATCAAAACATTTACAAGTGCTACATAATTCTACATGAACCCATCACATCATAACATTTACATAATCATATTTTTCACATAGAACATATATCATTCCTTGTTATAAAGTAACCCATATAATGTAATGGGTTTCATTTCATAAATAATAAATGTATAAAATAAGTCAAATAATTAAAATATGTATTTTTTAGAAAGAATAGTTTATTAGGAAACATCGATACATTTCAAATAAAAATAGATTGGAAACATTTATATACCTGAAAATAAATGAGAAGGAAAAAAATAAATTATTTTTATGTAAAATTAAAGGATCATCCAAATTGAAATTGGAGTGATAGATAATAAATTGAAAGAAAGAGAGTTGGGTTTTAGAATACCCATACCATATGTATGAATGATTTCATTAATTTAATAACCTAGATAATCAATTAAAATTCATTAATTTAAATATAGATAACATAAAAATATTAATTTTTTTATTGAGGTCATTTTCAGTCTTTTTGACGAGTTATAAAGTTAAATTTCATTATTTTGGTGTGTTAGTTTTCTTGGATTTCATGATTGTTTATCTGCAATGTAATTATAGAAGTTTATGTTAAACTATAATGATTCTATATAATTGAAATTATATTTTTATATGATCCCAAATTTTTTTAATTGGTATTACATTTCAATTGATTTTATAGTATACGACTGAATCATTAGATAAATTTTTAATGAAAATGATTAAATTCATTTGAAGAATTTTATGACCATCCGAGACTCATTTCACTTTATATAATTTCATGTATATATTTTTTTTCTAGAACATTATATAACATATAAAAGGTATTAAATTTTTTTATTTAACCATAATGATGGTTTTATAACCCTCTGGGATATAGTGGTGAAAATAAAAAACACATCCTCCGTGATGGCGGTAAACTGGCACACTGTAGAAGATATTTTCTTTTATAGAATAAAATAAAAAGGGAAGAGATTACAATATTGATTATTAAATTAACATAATTAAATTGTATTATATTAAATATATATGAGATATCATTATTCTTTGATTAATGGATGTGAATATGGGATAATAAGATATTCAATTAAAATAAAATTAAATGAAAAAGAAAGAGGGTTTTACCACTTGGATTTCTACTCCTAAAGAACCACCATAAGGAAAAGGGTTTTGTATTCTAGGTAGACAAAGATCCCATTAAAGTTGGTGTGGGGTTGTATAATTATGTTGGATAGAACATAGAAAATGATCAGTTACTAGATGATGTGATGAAAAGGGGAGGATATAGGGTTCTATTTATAAGAGAGGAGAGAGATGCATTTTCTGATTATTTATTTAAATAGATTATTATTTTTGTTGAGGATTATGAATAGTTTGATAATTATGACTAAATATTTTATAATAATGATGGATATATCGATATTTTGGGCTTACATCTTTTTACATCATATATGATTAAATAATTCATGTATTTATCATTTACTGTAAATTTTATTTGTTTAAAATTAACAAAAAAATAATAATTTATTTTATAAAAATATAAAAATTTCAACATGTACATTTTTTATGTAGAATTAAAAACTATCTATATTGAATGAAATTAATATTCTATATTTTAGAAATATATTTTCTAATTATTATAATCATTTACATGTAAGGTACCCATTTAAAAATTATAAATGATTTTATAACATAGTTAAAATTTATGTAAGGTCTCATAAAATTATAATATAATTATAGGAAAAAAAATTATTAGCTCATGAGTCCTTTTATTTTAAATAAATATCTTAATTATAATTTTTTAACAAAATATTTAGGACTTAAAAAAATATAAACACTTAATTAATATTTTTTAGAATATTGATTTACTTATAATATCATATAGAATAGTTTCATCTCCCATAAGACAACATCTTCGGCTCTCAGAAGTGACTAGGAAAATGACCTAGATCTGATGCTGATGAACTCTACTCCCCCCTCCCGATCGGAGGGAGGAGTTCCACAACTTCTTGAGAAGGATTTCCCTCAGCGAGTCTCACTTTCTCCATTACCAAGGATACATCTCTCTGCGAAGGTTCCATATATGTTTTAGGAGGCAACACAACATCCTCATCTCCCGATTGAGATCAACAGCGTTGCAGATTTATGCTTGCTGAACCTGGTTTCATGGTTTCATCCTCAATTTCCATCAGTTAACTAGTTCGAGCATTTTTTCCTGGAATCATGGGAGCTACAGGTGTGTGCAATTGTTGGTCTTCTTGATCGGGGGAATACAATGGTCTGTTTTGGATCAGAGGCAGATTTGATTGCAGAATGGTCTTGAGCACCTCAAAGACACAATGGATTTACCTTCTTTTTGTTTTATGGGAGCTTTTATTATCACATGCGACGTGATCCTGTGACAATTGAAACATGTGTAAGTCTACCTGACCTATATCTTTCTTTCCAAAATCCATCAATTTTATTTTCAATTGGAAATATGATCGGTCATTAGTTATGTTCTGATCGTCGGACCGAGGATATGTGTCACATGATTTTTCGAAGAATCTACATGGAGGTTGATGTCTCAAGACCACCGGTTGACTGAGTTTGGATCACGGATAGCATGGCGTTGCACTGGAGGCAGGGCGTCGTCTTTAAGTCTTAGATGTACTATTGCAAGGCCTGCTCCAGATTTGGTCATCAAGAACTCATTTTTCACAGTGGACAGTTACTTGGTACCTCACATACAGTTGAAAGGAGAAGCTATGATGGTCGTTTGGCTATTTAATTGGACCCAATACTAGGCACAACCATCTTAGGGGATCTTTTGATAGTGCGAGGGAATGCGAATGAAGGCATTGGTGGCCCTTTAGAGTGTGATGGAATTGCGATTTATGATGAGCAGAGTGATCAGGTGGGAAGCCTCTGCCTCAGTGAGGCAATTATGGATACAATCACGGTGCTGGAGGTGTGGGAAACCATTCACATAGAGGGGAGCATTCATGATTGTGAAGTGAAAAAGGTTCAGGGGTCACTTAATCCATCAATGTTGTAGGTCATTAAGAGGATAAAATGGGGTTATTGTGTTGAGGACCTACCTTTTCTGGAGGGTGCTGCTAGTTATGTCCAATAAGTAGGTGGAAGAGTAAATAGAGGAGGAGTAGCTACTTTATAGGGTGGATAGGTCCTCTCAGGTAATAGGTTCACGAGATTGGTGCTGGGGGAGCCACCCACTATGGTGGTTGATCTGCAGGTGCAAGTAGCCTTGAATCTTCATATTGGTTATAGTAGTCTAGAAAAGGCTGTTGTTGAGGCCTCAAGGATGGGGACATTTGAGAACCTTGGTAATGAGGTGAACCATAAATGCCTTTCTCAGATTGATCATAATAGGCACTCTTAGATGATAGGAGGTGTGTCTCTAACAACCTCATAAGGTGTCATGGTGAGGCAAGAGGTGGGTGCACATGATTCATCCCTGTGAATCTCACTGGTAAATGGGGGAATGTATCTGACAGTGATAAGGAGAATGACCTAGGGTTTGCAGGATCTTCTTACGAAAATATTGTTCTAGGTGGTCGGAAGATGTTGCCTGAAGGTGAAGGCGTAGTGACTGCTGCACCAAAGATGAGGCCACAAAAGGACTATTCTTACTTATCGAAGTCGGTATCCACTAGGTCCTCATCCAGGAAGGATAAAGGGGATTCCCCTGATTCAAAAAAGATTCGTGTGAGCAAACAATCAAATAAAGAGCAACTCTCTATGGAGCAACTTGATCTCAGAAAGATGTATGCCAATTTTCTGAAGCCATATGATACAAACATCGAGTGGGAGTCGGCTACTACAGAGGATGCTCCTTATTTTGGATTTGTTGAGGATTATTATTACTTTTATATATTGATATTATTTTCTGGTTGAACTCATATCTGGATGTGCATCGGCTGTATATCTATACACTCGCTCCTTGCCTCTTGTACTTTTATTTTATTTTAATAAAGGGTCAGAGGCCTTCCTCTGATTGAGTGTTCTTGGTATACTATCATATATTTGTATAGTCTTTATGTTCATATGAAGCCAATTTTTTATACATTCATAGATGAGGTTACTATTATATTAGCCTACATACTATTCATATTGGTTAAAGTACAATTCCAAATGTAATATTCCTTTTCTATAAGGGTAGGATACTTAGTTTCTATAAATATTTATTATTTCATTAATCCATCATCTATAATGTTTCTATTAGGTTATAAAAGTGATTTTATGTGTCTTATAATATATGAAATAATTATATGAAGAGAATTTCCCTTGATAAAATTTTCGATTATTACAATGAAATTGTAAAGGGTTAAAATAAATTATATTCATTTATGAATCTAGAACACAACTATAACTAACTCCACTTCTACGTCCAAAATAAATTAATGAATGAAATGTCTCTTAGCTGAAGAAGAGTGCTATAACAACCCTATTGAATGACTGTTTAAAGAGTAATATAAAATGATCAGTTATATATATAATAACAAAAAATCACCATGGGATAAATCTAGGTTAGATATTGAAGTATTTGGGTGGAAAGTAATTAAAAACCTCAGTGGAATACCCTAATAATACAAACATCAATAATTTAAGGTGTTTAATCCCCTTTCAAATCATGTAATTCACAAAACAAAAAAAAAACACTAAAAAACATTTTTATTATGGTTAAAAAACATTATTTTACCATTTTATGTCACAATATCTTTTCAGAGTGTGAAATATTTTACTACATAAACTAGATTTTTACTATGTCCTTGTTGAACATTGTATGTCATTTAATCCCATTATATGGCATGCAATCTTCCCGAAGACCGCAAGAAGCCCCGATTCTACGAAAATTCCCAAAAACCTCATTTGATATTTTCATAATATGGGGAGAACACACAATGTTCTTTTAAACATTTATTCTTGGAATACATTGATTCAAAAAGTAACAAATCTTATAAATTTCTTTAATTTTCCCAATAAAAGGCTCTCTATTCCCATTAATCATCTATGCACCCAAAAAAAATGGAAACCAAATACTAATGGTAATGAATATATAATGAAATACAATGTGGTTTACATATGATATCTCAATAATAATGTTTATTAAAATTTCATTTATCATTCATATTTTAAGGGTATGAAAAGAAAAAATGAGTTTAAATAATTTTATGTTCTACTTATTCTTAAAAAGATTCTATTGACTAACTTTGTGCATGAAAGGTGTGATAAATTTAGTATTTTTAATAGTATGATAAATATAATTAAAATTATTAAAATTATTTATTTATAGAATAGAAGTATACAATGAAAATATATATTATTTATTTACTGTTTTTAAAAATGATTTTGTTATATACAAGTAGGTAATTTTATACTAAAATACGTGGAAATGATATTTTTTTTTGTTTTTTCGTTATTAAATTTTTTTATTGTATTTAAATAATTTTTTATTATAGTTTCATTCTTCAATAATTAGGTAATTTTGTTTTTTGTTTTATTAAAATATCATAATTTTTTATTATTATTATGGAAGGGTTGGAGGTATTATTGTGGGTTGTAGGTAGGACTGATGTGAAGTGATGAGGTGAGATCAATATTATTACCATGTTGTGTTTTTCTATGAATTTGATAGTATGAAATAATTATTAATTTTTATGAATAAAAGTGGAATAAAAATAGGCTTGTGTTTAATCAATAAGTACTAGATAATCAAAATTAATGTGTTAGAAAAAAATTGTGGTAATGGGATATATTAAATGAAATATGTGTGTAAATGGGACTGTAATTTCATTGAAAATTATGATAAATAAATAGTATGATCAATAAATATATAATTTGAAAGTAGAAATGAATAATATGATGGGATCCATATATGTGGTTGTTGGATTATTTTGTTGGTATTTATTGTGTGAAAAAATGATAGTTCTATGTGATATTAAAGGATGTATTAGTTGTTCGTGTACAGTGAAGCAAATAATATTTTTGGTAATTGATGTAGGAATATTGAATTATTATGTTAAACCCAGAATATGATTAGGTATATTTATATATATCTCTTATAGTTTTTGTAATTTATTATGGTCCACCACCAAAATTTAGGTAATGAAAATGATACCCCTTAATTTGTTTTTGTTTCAGGTGTATAATATATATCCATTACATGGGTGATATAGATATAAAGATTCTCCACTAAAAAACCCCTCATATAAAAGTATGTTGGATAAGATTTTATATCATGTGGTTATGGTTTGAGATATCTTGTATTATGATGAGAACATGAGGTGTCAATCTGTAAGTGATAGGACTATGTGATGGTATCTGGTGTGTTATAGTGTATTTTCAGATAATTGTGGGGGTACAAAATATGTAAATGAGTAATGTGGTAAATGAATATTTTTATATGGGTGTGGTAGTTATTTCGAACTTGGAATATGTTTTAGTTGATATAGGTGCTATGGGACCACCGGGACATATGATATTGGAAAATTAAGGTGACTATATTCGAAGAGAATATTGAGTGGGATACCATCATCGATATGTCTAATATATATATTTATATAATTCATATGTTACTATATAATTGTATAACATTTTCGGTGGAAATTAGAGGGTTTGGGATTTATATGACATTGGGTTTTTTAATAGAATGGTTTAACTACCTTTTTATTGATATTTTAGTATTCATAATCAATATTTTATAGAGTGATTCAGGGTAGGGACCTAAATACTATACAATAATTATAACCAATATATGTTATATAGTACTAAAAAAATAGAATATTTATAGTGAAAATGATTTACAGTAATATAACATGGTGTTCATATCAACTATTGGTGTTTCTAATTCATTGTCTATTCTATTAGTATTTAATTTAAAGAAATCATGCACCAGAATGATACCACATTCACTATTATGGTATTTTATTGGATTCCTATTTTATTCTCCAGTTAATTATTGGTTTATTATTTTGTTTTATTTCATATTATGAGTTTCATTCCTTACATTATTATTTTCATAAAACATTTGTGCTTATCTCAAACCTATGGAATATAATATCTAATCTCTGTGATTGATTGTTTTTTCACTACTGTCTTTGTAGTGTTCCTATTTGAAATGGTCATGGAAATTATGACTAAATTATTCCCCTTCTACAATTCATTGTTCATCATAAACTAGACCTAGTTTTTCCATTTTCTACTTTCTCAAATATATATATATTCAAGGAATTATCTATGTTAATTATAACAAAATTATAATTTATTAACATAATTACTCATAATTTATATATTGAGGAAACACTCACTCAGAAGTGACTTCTTTCTAAAAACTATGTAACCCCTGGTTGATGGTTTATAGGAAACACATTACAACATCATATTAAAACTACCCAATTATTATAAAACTACTATTTGATAAATATCTCTAATATTACGAGAACCAAAATTTTAAATCGTCCATCCAGTCACATAAGATGAAATGGAATCCAACCAAAGGTGATTTTTCTTCATCAATGTCTTCTTGGTCCTATAAAAATTGGTTTTTAAATCTATCTGTAAATATACATTCTCTATTAGATTAACAACACATTTTTATAAAATTTATCATCCAAATGTAATGAATAAGATAAAAAAATTCAAAATAGGGAAGGTGATGGCCACTAATTATGGAAGAACTCTTCCTAATCACTACATAATGATGGAGGAAGAAAATTGGGAGAAACATTTGAATGGAGAAATTTTCCTCCTCGTTATTCTTAGATTAAATTTAAAACATCAATGAACTATAATAAAAAGGGGAATAAACATGTCATTATTCTATATGTTAAAAAAATAAATACATAGGGCAACCAGGTACCTGATATGCTCTTACACCCCAACTTGTTCCTGAGCACTAGTTAGTTGGCGTTACACTACTAGTTACACTATTAAACATACAAAAATAATCTATTTCATTATAATTTACTAAACTCCTTAATATTTGATGATCATATTTTCTAAATAATTTTATACTTTAAAATAATCAGTTTAAAAAATTTAAATGGACCCAACCAATACATCCTATAGTGAAATTAGGAAATATAAAATCCCCTATAGTTCTCTTACCACTTGATTTAACATATTCAATAATGTTTATAACAAAAACTAAAAAAAATATTAAAAACCCTTACCTGTATCGAAAAACTTATTTATTAAATTATAAAATATGTACCATGGGGATAAAATACTATTTATGTTATTTCTAATGAACCAAATTTATACATCTAAAATGATGTGATATATATTTATAGATTCAATGTAAAAATATTTATTCCATATATTATATTGCAATAAAAAATGTAAAATTCTACTATGTTTTGGAAATTTTCATGGTATATCTAACAAATGAATTCCATTTAATTTTATTTTGATTTATTAATAACATATATGGTATTCTTCTAAGTAAAATGTTTCATCAGGGTATTAATAAGTTGTACCTACTAGTTGATAGCATATTGAATAAAAACTAGAATGTATAAGTCCATCTAGAAATAAATTAGGAGTACTATTTTATTTAACGAATAAGATTGTTACCACAAGATGATCATTTTATTAAAAAATTATAATTATTATCCCCCCAGGGATAAATGTATATTATATACTTTTCTATTTTTTAGGTGATAAATATTGACTTTTATTGTTAGTTCTATTTCATAATAATAAATAAAAATTACTTCCTCGTAATTTATTATTAATTGACCATAATTTGGGTGATAGCTAAATATGATTCTAAAATATAATAATCTAATAGAAACTCAAGAATAAATAATATATCTTATTGTACTTTAATATTTTACCCTAACTTGTAACTATCCCACCAATAGTAAAGTGGTATACCATCAATATATTTTCAACGGTATTATATTACCTTATTTGAGACATCATTCAATTGGAACCCTCCAATTGAATTATCGTTAAATTTTATTTTAGAAACAAATAAAATTTAATAGTAAATATATATATTATATTCTATCGTTATCATTATTTTTAAATAATTCCTCTCCTGATATAAGGTCTAGTATTTATATAATAATTGATTTATTACATTTAAATTTAATAAATAAACATTATATTTAAAAGGGTAATTAATTATATCGTACATGAAACCATTATAATAAATTTTAAATTATTTATTCCTTTGATTCTGTAATATTATATGAAATATGTATGATATAATCCTCAAAATGATAGAATTCTTTGTCAATGATATGTATTCTAGCATAGTTTTTCAAAATAATTCATTATTTGATATATAAGACACATATTCATCAAATTATATTATTTTAATAATATATTATTAATTTTATTTTTAATAAATACTCATATATAATGTATATGGGTAAAAATATAATTCTCCTAAATTAATTCCAACTATGATGAAAATTATAATCTCTATAATAATTTTTTATGTATATGTTACACAATAGAAACTAAATGTATGGATAAATCCAACTTAACACCCATATGAATATGTAATATGATCATATGTATTGTAATCCTCACTAGTGATTCATTCTATCATCCCAACCCTAGATAACATATAGTCGGTGAATTATTACATTTCATTGGAATTATTACAGGGAAGAAAATACAGAAGGATCGTTCAGTTTGGTAGTCTTTTAAATATAGATTATATACATGATACCCTTATTAAATTTGGAATAAAATAAAACATACTACACCATAACTAAAAGAAACAACATTATTGAAAGAATATTCAATTTTATCTTCTTCATAATCTAATGAATGAAACATAAAATGGGTGAGCTTAAATTCCCAGTAAGGGTAAATAGAATGGAAGTAATAATGAATAGAACAATAGGGAAAGGTATATAACTGAACACACACTGAATTTACATAACTATTTAAGGAAAAAATTATATGGAAATTAAAAAACTAAAACATGTTCCATAAATATATTATCTAAGAATAAACTACATCCATAGTTATGTTGACTCAAAATATCATGGATAAAAAATAAATGAAATTAAATGAGGAAACTAATTTCATTATAGACGTCATGTCTTTGGAAAATTAAAATCTATTATCATCAAGACATGTCACAAGATGATTTAAAAATAAGGGTAAAAACTCTTTTGACCAACTTATTAATCTAATGAGAACCTATTGATTCATCTATGAGCTATATAAAGTCATTGCTCGACCCTTCATTTCCAATCCAAAGTATAACTCTTATTGAATAACCAAAATAAATAATATGCCTTATCAAATAACCATATTGAGTAATTAATATGTATATATCATTAATATCAATGAAGGAAATAATATAATATCATTAAAATAATGATATTCATGATAAATAAACTCAAAACATAGAATATACACAGAATAAATGGAACTTTGTGCATAACATTACAATATGCATCAATAAAAAGAAATTGGGATGAAATCTCATACCTTTTGTTTCGTTTTAGGTGAAATTCATTTAACCACGAGTATAATTGTTCTAAAAAATTAAATAATTTAGTCCATAACCATAATATCTTATATTAACTTATTATTATATTTTATTACCACTTTTTTAACACCTTTTCAATATTTTAACTATTTCTGGTGTAAATTGCCTATTTTTCTCAAGTATATTTTGACTTGTTATTTGATGTTCTTATTAAATATATCATGGATTGACTATCTCCAAAATGTAAAATATGATAAAATCATACTATATATTCCATACATAATTATTTGGTATAGTCCATAATATTTGGATATTAAAAATTAAGTGCATCATTTATGGAGATGATAGGCCATATGCACACATGCACACTACCTTCAATGAGTTATTATATTAATGGAATTAAAATTAATTGATAAATTTGTATATTATAATTCTAGTATCATATCAATGTTATATATGTTTCAAATGTTTATTAAAACCATCCTTTATATGTTCCACGTAATGTATTAATGAGTCAATCACTTTAAGGGGGCTGTAGTCTACAGTTCCTCAAACATATTTATCATATTTACGCAACATGGAAAGAATATGAGTATTCTCTAAATAAAAATTACCAAATAAACTATACATATATAAATAATATATGTCATATATAAATATAGTTTCCATCATAATGGCTACCATGATTGGTGGTAAAAAATGGACAATCACAATTTCATGAGGTATCGATTCACTGTATAAAGAAACAATATGTCCTATATCCATTAGATGGAGGTTTGTGTACATTTTGGTCATATAATTAGTATAAAAACATCCTAGTATATTTAGTATACATTTTTTGTAATGAAATAATGGAATAATGATATTGTATTGGGTGGAGAAGGAAAATAATGGGAAGGAACTTGAGAGAATGTGTTGCCTCTAAATCGGGTAAGTCCTTTTGGATTGATGAAAAAGGATTCGTTCCATTTCCTGATACCATATTTAAGGAATCTAAGAGGAATTAAGGGATTTTTGGAACCTATTTGGTAAGTGATTGGTCAATCCATGGGGCTTTAGAGGTTTGCAGGAGTGCGTATAGGTGATGGGCTTTTATTAAAGGAGGAGGGGAACATTATGAAATTCTTGAAATGTTATTTTATTGTATATTGATTTTCAAATTCTAACATCTAAAAATTTATGTATTTCAAGGATAATATTAGGATGGGAATATATCTTATCATCCAATAGGTTTTATGAATGTTTAGGTAATAAATTAAACCATATCATTTAGATTTAACCCTTAGTTTAATAAATTAACTCTTACAATGTCTTCATTTATTTGTCCACTATATTTCTAATCTATAATCTATAACATTGTAACAGAACCTAAAGATTATAATTAGAGAAAGTTTTAACAATATCAATTGCAGTTTTCTAAATATTATTTTCGTATAACTATTATATAATTTAATAAAATAGTACTTGTTTAAAAAACTCATTGGTGACTATTGAGACACTATTTAGTAACTGATTTTCGTTAAAATCAGAAAAAATGACTCATTTGAAAAAAATAAATTTACTAAATGATAAAATGTCAAAAAAATCAAAAATATTTGTCTATGTCATCAAAATGATATAATTACATATATTTTAATATCTATAATATAATTTATTTGAATCATTCATTAATAAGGTAATAATTGTGTCATTAGTCTTTCATAAATAAATATATTTCATAAGGTTTAAAAATTAAATATAAAATACCATGATGTAGAAAATTTTTCTATCATTACAATTACTATTTATAGTCAAAATGATCAGTTTTATGACTCTATAATGAAATTTCTTTAATAAAAAGATACTTGTTTATGTTTTATTCCACTTTAAATTAAATTAAATATTTTAACATGTCATTATCAGTCCAATGTGGATCCTAAATACTAAAATTTCAGCCTGATTATTTTTTTGGTCTCCCATGACTCATCTAGTAAGATAAGTTCATGTGTTAGTGTTGTTTTATATTATTATAATATTATTTTTACCTTAAATTATCCTATTTACCTTTAACTGCGGTAAATAAAAATAATTGTTGAATTTACCATTCAAAATATCCAAAAAAGGTGTTTATATACCTAATTTAGTAAATATGATTACAAATAATTAATACATTTTTCCAAATTTTAATCATATAATTGGCCAAAATTAACATAAAAATAATTATTGTTGTCAAAACGAGAAATCATTTTTTAAAAGTAAAACCCATTAACAACATGGCATGTGTTTATATCAAATTTCATTGTTAAAATAATTCCGATGACAACCGTTGAATTAAATTAGAAAAAAATAATATAATTATAATATAAAATCAATTAAAATAATAATAAAACAATATAAATTAATTACATGAAGAGCTATTTAAAATTAAAATATATTATTTTTCAATATTCATTAAAATATAAAAATTATCAGAAAAACAAAAAATATTTCCAAAAAATATTTTCATGTCCCTCTCGTATAGAAAAAGTTTATTTTTTTTCAAATCAAATATTTAAAAGTTTCAAATATTGGATTTAAAAAGGGTTCTCCATTAAATGGTTGTTAAATTTCATTTTTTGTTAAATACTCATTTTATCGAAAAAATTCAATTTGTTTTTATATAATGTTTATGAAACACATAGGATGAATTGTAGAATTATATAGAACATGTAAAATACAAAATCATGTTAATACTATTCATAAACACTTTTTAAATATCTATTCTAATTGGTTGTGGGGTGTTCAAACTCGGTGTTGCATGTGGTGCATGCTATTATTTAAAAAGAATTGTACCGTGGAAGATTGTGGCGTTAAATTATTCCCTCCTTCAATAAATTTTGTAGTCACAATTTTAAACTCGGGATTGAAAACTAGTTCTTTGAAATTTCAAAATATCTTTTTTGAAATCCCATATTGATAAATTTATTAATGAGACCTCAATTTTAATTTTACTAGAGGGAAGTTCAATGGTTACCATAAATAACAAACACTAAGGTTTCATGTAGGAAAAAATGGACATGAAAGAAAATGTAACCATCATGTTCTAATGGATATTGATAGAGAACATTATTAGGAGTATTTTAAAATCAATAAATCTGTAAATCTATGATGATATATGTAACGATTTGATTAACCCTAAAATAATGTAAAAGTATTTTTTTGTGGATTTAACAAAACATTCTTAATTGACTTGTAGTGTTTCATCTTTTAACTAATTCCTTCCACAAACTTATCTTTCTCTTCAATACATAATAAAACTCAAAAGTATTGTATTTATCCAAATCGTATTAGTTTCTATATATAAAAATATTCAATTTAAATAAAGATAACAATCTTATAATAACCAATGTCTTCCTGTAAGGCAATGGTAGTTGATAAAGACAAGTTACACTTTAGTTGTTGGTTCAACTCCCACATCCTTGTCTGATGCGATAGGTTGTCTCCTGACCTGTGGGTTGTCCTTTTTTCTAAAACTATATTATTGTAACATTATTGAAATAAACATATGATCTATTTTAACCTAAAACAATACTCTCAAACTTACAACTTAATCTATTCCAACAACAATACTTTTCCCGAATACTTCTATCCAATTTAAAAGTCTAAAATGATCTCAAAATTTCCAAAATCAATCATAACATTAGATTCCATAGACATCATAATGTATCTCATATAAAAAATTATAATTATATCCTCTAATGCCTTATTGAAATAATCCATGCTTCCAAATATTTATGAAAATTATTGCAGTAAAATCCTTATATATCATATTGTTATTATAACCAAAATATAATAACTAAATTCTTGAATCCAATATTATAAATACATTAATTATTCCACTTGGAATATAGTAACCACATAACCTTGAACATGATCAATTTTATTCTCCTGATCCATATTTCTTTGATGTTTTTACCAATAATTTTCATAATCTCCCATCTCATTACAATTATAGAATTTCATAGTTATATATTCTTTCGTTCCCTTACAATCACGAGTCAGGTGATCATATTTCTCCACACATGTAACATAATGGAATTCCGTTTAGGGATGTAAAATATTATTTCTTCCCTGACTATAAGGGAAAATCCTTCTTTCCATTTTTCTTATCATTCATATCTTGCTCCACTGTTCTCTTCTTTTATTGATTTACTTAAATGTCATAAGATATAGAGAATATCTTTTCCATTTGGATAGAATATGAGATTATATCTCCATATGATGATAAATATTTTGATACTAGTGCCCCTAAGAGGAATGGTTTTATCCCATCAAGGAATTGATCAATCTAACATCATGAGATATATATGTAGTATATAACCTACCTTGTTAACCATGTGAAGTTATCTTCATACGTTACAATATTCTTATCCACCTTCAACCTCAGACTCAGAGATTTATTTTCCATATCAGTTCGTTGTTCAAAAGGAATGTATTTTTCTAGGAAAATATCATTAAAATAAATCTATTACTTATATTATACTAACTCTTTCTCCTTATTTTTTTGTATTAATGACAACCATTGATCCACATATCCCAGGACATGATAAAATTCCTTGAAATAATTCTCCCCTCGTGACTTACCATAGAAAGTAATATTATATCTAAAGAAATTATCCATTACATAGATTCAAAATGATTTTTTAGTCCCATTGAATGATTGAGGTTGTTTCCTCATGAAGCAGTCTAACATTGATCATTTGCATTGTTGATCAAAAAGCTCCATATGGTTATGGTTATTATCCAAAACCAAAGTTAGATGGCCCAGTATGGTTATAATCTATTCAGCACTCATTGTATCACTAGCCCCACTATAATTATCTTTCAAATGTGGGAAATACCTACATATATTACACGTGTAGATACGATTTCCATTTATTTGACTATAAACCATATCTAAACAAAGGAATACAATGGATTACGGTATGAATCAAAAATTATAATACCAAACTAATAAAATAAATAACATATATTGAAATATTTATGCATATCTAATCCATAATCATATAATTGGTTTCTTTGTGGATTTAATTAGTCATAAATCCTTCGTAATGGTTTGAGAAGGCAGTGTGAATTATCCTAAGAATATCCCCTAGAAGATTCAAATAAGGTGTGCAGTAATGCTCGTTGTCGTGTACCGGGTTACTTTGACTCAAGTGTGGGTCACATTGTTAGAGTTTTCACCCCTAGGTCCGTCTTTTCCAAAATCACAACCACATGTAGTATCTAGACACAGATTTATTTTCTAGGAATACCCAAATAATCTCTATAATAACAAAATTTTATGATTTTATTCTATACTTATCCTCAAGTTCTATCTTAGTGTATTGTTCCCTTGTTAAGGTTTTTTTATAAATCAAAATTTTATGGTTTTTTCTAAACATAATATGATATGAACTCTAATGCCCCAACCCCAGATAACCTAAGTCGTTGAATTATTCTATTTCAGTAGCATTATTACAGGGAAACAAATCCCAAAGGACCCTTTGGTTTAGTAGTCTTGGAAATCCAAATTACATAAAATATACCCATAATACATTGAGAAAAAAATAAATTATGCTACACAATAACTAAAATAAACTATATTCTGGAAAGATTATTCAATTTTCCCTTCTTCATAACATGGGGAAAAACATTATAGGGGTTAGATCACATGCTCATTATCGGTAAATACCAAAAAGTTAATAAGGAATCAAACTATATGGAATGGTAAATAACTGAACACACATTCCATTTACATATCTAGAAAAGTAACAAATAATATAGAACGTATGAAACAAAAACATGATCCATAAATAAATTAACTGAGAATGAACTACATACATAGATATGTCGATTAAAAATCTCATGGATAAATAATAAATGAAACTAAATTATGGAAATATATTATTTATGGATGTCATGTCTCAGGCACATGAAAACTTATTTCTGTCATAACCATTCAAAAAACAGTTTAAAAATAACGGTAGAAAAAATTTGGACAACTTATTCATCTCATGAAAATATATCGATGCATCGAGGAGATATATAATGTCTAGGATCCACCTCTCATTTCTAATCCAATGCATTTCTCATATTGAATAGCAGAAACAAATAATCTACCTTGTCAAATAACCATACAGAATGAGTAATATTGATAAATAAATAATTCATATGAAGGAAATAAGATAATATCATTAAAATAATGAGATTCAAGATAGAGTAATTCCAAAGGTATTATATACACCGTATAAAATGAACTAGTTGCATAACGTAACAATATTACTCAATGAAAATAAATTGAGATAAAATATGATACATTTTGGTTCCTATTATGTTAACTTCCATTAACCTACTGTATAATGGTTCTAAAATATTAATAACCAATTAAAAATCCACAATAACATATATTATCTTCTTACTATATTTTATTACCCATTATTTAACAATTTTTCTTTATTTTAAGTATTTTCGGTGTTAATTTCCTAGTTTTATCAAGTACATTTTGACTTGTATTTTTGTGTTATTCTTAAAAATATTATGGTTTAATAAAATAAAGAATGTAAAATATGTCTAAATAGTTTTATATAATATGTAAATATTTATATAGAATGGTCTATAAAATTTGGATATTAGAAATGAAGTGCACTGTTCATGGAGACAGTTGGTCATACGTACGCATGAACGTTGGATTCATTTCATTGTTATATTAAAAGAATTAAAATTAATTGATACATATTTTTATTATAATTCCATTATCATATATATGTTATATATGATACATATGTTTATTAAAACCATCCTTTATATGTTACATTTAATGCATTAAAGATTCACATCTCATTGAGGGGGTGGTAGTCCACACATCCTCAAAAAACATTATTGCATTTACACAAAATGGAAAGAATAAAGGTACATTTTAGAAAAATAGTACATAATAATAGAGACAATATAAATAGAATATATATAATATATGAGTATATTTTCCACAATAATTCCCACCATGATTGGTGGAAATGAAAAATGAACAATCATCATTTCTTGATATAACAGTTCATCATATACAGAAATAGTAAAATATATAACAATTAAAAGGAGGTGAGTGTAATATTAGGTCAACGCCATATAATAACAACATCATAGTATATTTAGGATACTTTTTATGTTATAAAATTATCGAATAATGAGAGTGTATGGGGTGGATAAGGAAAATAATGGAAATGATCTTCAGATAAGACGTTACCTCTAAATTGGGTAACTCCTTTTGGTTTGTGCCAAATGTTTACTTGAGTTTTCTTCATCCCAGGTTATGGATTATAGGATGAATGGATGGATTTTTGGATCTTATTTCAATAGTTTTTGGCAGATCCAAGGGGCCTGAGTGGTGTGTGTAAGTGGATATAGGTGGTGACCTTTTATAAGAAGGAAGAGGGGCACATTAGAATCGTCTTGAAATATTATTTAATTATAAATTTATTTTCAAATTATAATATCAAAAAAGTGATATATTTCAAGGATAAGTTGAGTATGGGTCATAATTATCTTAACCAATACGTTTTAGACAAGTTTAGATTACAAATTTAACCTTATTTTTTAGTTTTAATCCCGAGTTAAATAAATTAACTCTTACCATGTCTTGAGGTATTTTTATACTATATGGTTAATTTAGTTATTATAAAAATTTTATAGAACCTAAAGTTGAACATTAATGAAATTATTAATATTATCTATGTGATTTTCCAAATCATATATTTTTATGACTATTACATCATTTAATAAAATATTTTTTTATTAAAAACTCATTAATGACAATTCTTGAACTATTTAGTAATTGATTTTTGTTAAAGTCATGAAAACATGATTCATTATAAAACACTAAAATAACTCAAATATAAAATTTCATAATCATCCGGAAAAATGGTTTCAGGCATAAAAAGTTTCAAATTACATTTATTTTAATATTTATTATATCATTTACTTGAATCATTGATTAATAAGGTAATAACAGAATCATTATGGTGTATCTAATAAATCAATTTTTTAAGGACTAAAAATTAAAAATAAAATACCATGATGTAATAAATCTTTTTATATTTTTATGCACTATATATAGTCAATAATATCAGTTATACAATCTTATATTAATATTGTTTAATTGAAAAGCTACATCATTATGTTATATTTTTTATTTAATTTAAAATAATTATTATATTAGGTTATTATCACAACAAAGTGGATCCCAAATGCCAAAAGTTCATCCTATGGATTTTTTTGGTCAGCCATGACTCATCAAATAATATAATGGTACATTTTAGGGTGGTTTTATATTATTATAATATTATTTTTACATTAATTTATCCTATTTACCTTTAACAGTCGTAAATAAAAATAATTACTAAAGTTACTATTAATAATATCCAAAAATAAAATGGGATTATTTACATAATTTTAACCTTCTGATTCCAAATATTGAATCCATTTTTCCAAATTCAATACACAAAATTGGCATAAATGAAATTTAAAATAATTCCTCTTATCAAAATAAGAAATGTGGGTTTTTAGATGTAAAATAAATTAAAATATTGGCATGCGTTTATATAAAATTTTAATGTTAAAATACATACAATTACCACTATATGAATAAATAATAAAAATATTATCTAATTATACTTTAAAATCAATTTAAATTATAATAAAAATATATAAATAAATTAGATAACAAATATACACTTTATTAAAATGCTATATTTTCCCTATTATTTAAAATATAAAAGTTATCATAAAAACACAAATAACTCATCAAAACAAAATTTTTATGACCTACTTCTAAAGAAAAAGTTAATTTTTCCATATTTAATATGAATAAAAAAATTATAAGGAATATCTAATCTTCAAAATTTGGTAAATTATATTCATAACTAATTTATAAATGGAAAGTATGATAGGTCGTGGAGTAATTGAACTTGGTATTGCATGTAGTGAACTCTACTATTTAAAAAGAGGCATATTGTGGAAGATTGGGTTGATAAATTCATTATTTTGAATTATATATCAAAACACACCCATAAATATAATTTATTGTTTATCATATCAACTATTCCCACTCATTGAATGTATTAATAGTGTTCTACAAATTAATGGTTTTTGTAACAACCATGACATTTTTATGTAAAAACATTCTTTATTAATATATATATATATATATATATATATTTATCCATATTTATGTATGTTATATAGTTTAAAAAATATTCACCAATGAATAAAAAAAGAAAAATATTTGTTTCCATCCTTATATAAAATTACACATAAAGGATAAATACTAATTAAAAATTTAAAAATAGTATTGTGTGATAATTAAAAATATATCACAACTATAATTTTAATATCCATGGGTCATGGGTTGTTCGAAGTGTATTAGTCATAAAAAATCATCATTAATAGATTAATATATTCTTGTAATATAGTAAATGATATGGGAGTTATAAAATGGGTTGTAATTATTAGTAGTATAGTTTTAATATTACTAATCCATTAGTTACTGGGCTGTTAATATAGTGTCCTCTCTATTTGAATTGTAACATGGAAGTTAGAATAGTCTTCCGAAAATGAGAATAATAAAATGTTTTTATGAAATATTTCCCATATATAAAATAGTTAAATATTAATATTACAACTCCGTAAAATAAATATACAAATAAGGTAAACCAAATAAACTGTAAATTTGTATTTATTAGTTATTTTTTAACTCATTGGATAAAAGGAATATTATTTAATTATATGTTTTATATTAAAATGACCTAAATATGAAATTTAATTTTATTATATTAAATTAATTTTCATAATCATTAGAACATAATTAAATATGTTAATTTTTTCTGATTTTTTTTAAATATTAACGATTTTCTTATTAAATAGTAAAAACCATTTTTTTTCAAAATGGATGTTTATGCGACATAATATTTATATATAATTGTAATAATATATTTTAAAATATATATCTCAAATGAAATGATATTTATTTATATTTATAATTTATTTATAACATTCAATTAATTTTAAAAAATAATAATTGAATGTTAAAAATGATAGACCATTCCATCTAAAATTCAATTTTCAATTTTTTTTTATTTTATACAAACTAAAAAATTTTATAGAAGAAGGGTATATAAGATATAAAAAATATAAATTTTTAATTAAATATTTTCCATGTTATCAATGATAACTCAATATCATGTTCTCGAAATGTAATAATATTTTACTCATTACTCTATCCTAAAATACATATATTCTATTGGTATAGATATCTACTCTCTCCATATATAACATCACAATAAAATATATTTTATTCCCCATTCAGGGATCAATTACATCATATTAATCATATTAAGAGACATAGATACATTTTGGTATCATCCAATAAAAATAATTATAGGAATTACGGTATTATGAAAGGTGAAAAGTCTAATAATTAGGTAATACATCATCCATTAGTTTCATTTTACCTTCTTAAAATATTATATTATAATAAAAATGTGAAATTAAATCCAAAAAATGATCAATTCAAATAAAAATATATAATTAATGTTTTTGGGTTTCCAAAATTTTTGTTTGCAATATATGTATATCAATAGTATTTATCTCCATCGAGCTACCCATTCCATTAATGGTTCTTTTACCTACCGAATGGACGTTTTCAATTCCTCTCTATTCAGTTACATCTAATATCATTATTATATACTATTTTTATTGAGTACATATATTTAAATATTTAATTATTTTTAGGATTATTGAGGTCTTCTTTCTAAGTAATAAGTAAATACGATCAAAACATAATAACTGAAATGAAAAAAAATAATTCGAACAAATACGTCCTCATTCCATTATATAATCAGTCAATATATGATAATTATATTTTAATTATGAAAATAAATAAATAAAAACATAATATAATGTAATATAAAACTTTTATAATATTTATAATCATTAATTTTTTATATGTTATGTACTATAATGGTAAAATAAAATGTGGTCCTAATGTTAAGGAAACCTGAAACACCCCCTTTCACTTTTGGTTTAATACTCCCTATATTATTTAATTTTCTAACAGTTCTTATATAATGTAATTATATATATTTTAATTTTTATTTATTTTATCTTTATTTTCCATCATGTGGGAAAGTTCATGTAATTTTTTATGTTGGGATAATTGTTATCCACATTCAATGGAAACTGATAAACAATTTATATAAAAGCCACAAATTATTTCTTAAAATGTAATTTCTTCCCCTCATCATACTGAAAAGCTCTTTTAATTTTGGATAATGTCCTTGAGAACTGAAAATAATTTATTACAATATTCTTTGGGGAACCTAAAATATTATTTATAGATATATTCATATATAATTATTAGGTTACACATTCTCACTCATAGGATTGTCATATGTGTATGAATGAAATATGGTTATTTTTAATATATATTATATGATTTTATATATGTTCTGATGTGATGGTTGGGGTCATATTTTAATATCCTCAAACTCATTTTGTATACATTTATATCTCATTGGATTATTATTTATAGACATGAAGTATATGTTTCAGTCAACATGGTTATAAAAAGATATTATATTGGTAGATTGATCTAATTTTTTATGATATTTAATAAATATGTATTTATTTTTGTTGTTTAATATTTATGAATATTCAATTTTCCATGTATCAGGAACATAATATATATGATTATGATCCTACGATAATAATGGGGTGGTGATGATTATTCTCAACTACATACCCATGTTTATTTATTTCTCCTCTTCATTCATATTATAAACTTCTATACTATGATTTTATTAAAAAACATATTTGATGTGTTACCCTAGGTTTTATCATGTGTTAAGGATATTATGATTATAGATTTAAATAATGCTTAAATTATTATTTTTAATGATCTATTAACAATGTTTTTTATACATTGTTCCCAATATCAATGGTAATTTTATATTTACACTAAAAATTATATACCACTAGCATATGTTATGTATGTGTCACAATATTTTTTTTGAAACATTTATTTTATAGTAGTAATAAATATATAAAAAAAACTAAATTGATAATTTCATTTGGATAAAAATTCCTATGAAAATAAAATTTTTTCATACATTATGTAATTATATATAATAAATCTTTCATGAGTTTGTGATTTCCTATAAAAATAAAATTTCAAAAAAAAAATCTTCTGCAGATCAGCAAGCTTAGTTCCAATTAAATCTGGTCCAAGAGGTGCCTAAATAGAATAATGTATACTAATTTTGATAGGGATTTTACAAATGATATTTATCTTAAAATATTACATATTTTTTAGTATCAAAATTTCTAAGATCATCTATAATCATCATCATATTATTATTTTCCTTCTAACTAATGACATAATGTCCCTAATCCTAATAATGTTAATAAAATAATGGACCTTCAATTATAATTGTGATAATCTCATTAGTGAATTCTAGAAATATATTTATTTTGGTAAATATGTTGTGGTCTACCTTCTTAAAATTGATGAATCTAATATATAAGCTCAATATCTAGAGTATGGATGCTTTTAGGATCATAAATAAGTAAATTTAGTCCCAAATTTCCTCTATTATGTAGGGGTAAGATGAGAACCCCAATTGGGACTTCACCTCTCATCAATCTCAATAATTTTTTATATCAACTATTTTTAAATCATTTATTTCAATAATAGTATGTTTTGAAAATGAATATATCAATATTTATTGGCATATGGATGCAGATCATTATTGCAAATTTAATAATTATCATTGGATGGAATATAAGTCATGGTTTCATCTATATTTCTCGATGTTTAATGTCAATATAATTTACTTTAAAGAGAGTATATGTGAATATATTTTTTCCAAATAATATAACCCATTCATCTGGAATGGAATCATGGGAGACCTGATTGATGTTATTATTAGTAATAATATCTTACAAGAAATCAACACAAATTTCACTATAATTCATCTTGAGAATGAAGTTAGAGACGATCCTTCTAGTCCATATCCTAACAATTCATTTTGAAAAAAATTCTTTTCTAAATAATTCTTCCAATGAATTCAAATTTTATAAATGATAATGTTTTTAAGCTAGTGACCTCATTTTTATTATAGTTATCAAAACATAGATCCTCAATACTCAATTCATTACTCCTCTTAAAAATATTCTGAATACCTATGAAATCCAATTCTTATTAAAATTATACTTCTCAATAATAGATATTGGATTATTATCCTGTTTGATTCATGCATGATTGATTCTTCTATTGATAATCTTTTCCCATGTTATCAGTTTAGTTTTATTGAAGGAATTCATATTCCTGATTTCAGGGAAATAAAGTATCAATGTTTAAAAGTTATATTAAATTTAATCTATGATGGTAAACATGTTCTAGCAATTAATATTATAAATTATTTGACAATATGGATCATATTTTTATATGAAATGTGTTACAAGGTTTTGGATTCAATAGAAAATTCATTTCTTGAGTGAATATCTATTTAGGTTAGCCCATATAATAGTTATCAAAATATTTTTCTCCTAAGTGATATTCCACATGATCTCAATGGTTTAGGCATAGTGACCCTCTCTCAAACATTTTATTCTCAGTTTCTTAATGTTACCTCATATGTCTATTCATTCACTAGGTGGACCAAGGTAATCTTAAGACCATTCAATCTTAGAAATGTATTATGGTTCCAACTCATCATCTCTAGGATGATGAAATTATTCACATCTTATAAGTTACCAATATGAATTCTCATAACCAAATAAATATCCATCTTTATAAGAATATCTTGTGAAATACTATAAGGGTGAAGTATTCAAACATCTATAACAGCAAATGGTTTCTGCTAACCATAAATTCTAGTATTTTTATGGATATGTAAATCACAATGGGGTCTATTCCATTTATCTATTTTGTGTTCCATTATTTTTTGGGGGGATAAAAGAAATCTACATCCCTAATCATGATGATAAGATTAAAAATAAATTCTCATCTGGGAAGGGAAATGCAATATTGATACATGTCCATAAATCTCTTATCAAATAAACCACCTTATGTATGTTTATCCATTCATTCAAGAATTATAAATATCCCCTTAGACTCCTCCATAACAGTAAATGTAACACCCCGAGATTTTATGAAAAATATTCTTTTTAATTTCTTTAATGACTTGTGTTGTACGCTACACCAAAAGATGCTTGCACAACACGGATCATTGACTTGCCTTGCATTACACGCAATCATGACCTTCCTCGATAGCGTGTGTAGTACGCAATACCAAGTTTTACTAAACAACGATATGCTATTAAAATATTATTAAAACTAGCCGTTATGAATAGTAATAACCAAATTTTAAAATTTTAGAAATTTTATCTCTCAAAATGGACTTCATTTTTGGATTCAGAGTATCGAATTTAGCCTAAGGTGAAATTTTGGTACTTTTCGGATAACTTTCATATTCTGATGAATAGTGAAAATTACTAAATTTTAATTAAAAACAACTTTTTTAATCGAAATAATTAATAGTGATAAATTATTAATTTGAGTGGTTTTAAAGTATATTTAGAATATATTTTTACAATTTAATACAATTTTGTTCATTGGATGTAATTCTACATTTAAACCAGACATAAACAAGTGTCAATATTTTGATAGTTATTATCTCTTAAGAACACGCTATTTGTTTTGACGATAGGAATTAATTTTTAAATTAATTAATGCAACTGATATGTTTTGAATTTGGTAAAATAGATATCATTTTTGAGTTCATAATATCAAATATAGCTTAGGCCTAATTTTTTGTATTTTTCTGGAAACTTTCATTTTTTGATGAATAGTGAAACCACTAAGTGGTAGTTAAAAAAATGAATTTTTCATAAAACTTAATTTTACCACTTATGTGAGTGGAATTTCAAAAATACTAGAGACATGGTTGATGTTAGTAAGTAAAATGTGGTTCAATGAGATGAAAATAATTTTTGGTGAATAGTAACTTTTTACTTTTTTTTACCACGGTTAAAAGTAAATAGGGTAATTAAGGGTAAAAATGTTATTATTATTACCCTAAAACATGTCCTAATTCTATTGGATAAGTGTAATTTGACCAAAAATAACCTTAGGAATAAAATATGATCATTTAGGCCCACTTGGATTAGATTAGGACATTTATTATTAATTTATTTAAAGAAGGGTTAAAATAGTTAAAATCAAAGTTTAATAAGTAAATAATTTTTAATATAGGTTTATAAATTAGATAAATTCGACTATAAATACTAATTAGAAATATAAAAAGATTTCCTACATAATGGTATTTTATTTGTAATTTTTAGACATTAAATAATTTAATTTATTTATGACATAAAGATGATGATGTAATTATCTTATTAATGAAATATTGACATAATTGATGTTATAAATACCCAAATAAATGTAATTTGAGACTTTTTATGAATTCCACTAATTTTATAGGTTAATATGACATGTTATTATTGATTTAATTAACTGTTTTTGAACTAATTATTCTGTTATGATTTTCACAAAAATCAATTACTAAATAGTGTCAAAATTGCCATAAAATAGTTTTTAAAACAAATATTATATTATTAATTGTTATTTTATTCCTAAAAATCTAAGGTTCGACCAAATGACAGAGATAAGGTTATATATATTAATAATAAACAACTTGGGTTTCGTTTGTCTTGTTATAGTAAGTTTTTTAACCTTATAGTGTTAGAACACAAGAAGACACGGTAAAAGTAAAATTATTTAACTTCATGTTAAATCTAAATGATAAGGTTAAAATAGGAACCTAAACTTGTATCAATTCTATTGGATGAGAGGAGTTCGACCCATACCCGCCTTAGATTCTAAATAAATCAATTTAGAGCTATTTAAAACCGAATTTGACTTTATAATAAAATAATAGTTTTAGTTATTCCAAAGGTACCCCTCTCCTCCCTTATAAAATGGCACCTCCTCCCCCTCTTCCTCACACCACTTTGAGCCTTCAAGCTCGGCCACCCTTGACAAAGTCTCTTCTCCACTTCCATAGAAACATCCTAGAGGTTCTGTTCTTCCTTAAAGACCAATTTTAGTGCCCTAAAAGGAGATCTCAAAGAGGTGCTTCAAAGAAGAGGTAATGTCCGTTACCGATTCTTTCAACTTTATTTCTTATTCCACTTCTTATTCTTAGGTTGTTTCATTATGAAGTAATAACATCAGTATCAATAATATACTGATATTTTATTATAAGTATGAAACAACCCTATTTCACCATCTATCCATCCTACGGAAAACGAAATCACGGCGCGTGCGTACGTACGGAATACCGTCTCCACGCCGTGGTGTAATCTATTTTCCACCACCACCTTACTTGGATGGGTATAATGGTGTACATAATAACTATATATGATTATTATAAAGTGATATTAATTCTGAAATAGTATACATACACTTCAATACAATTCCACGATGATGAGAATGATATCATCGCTCATGCGTACGTACGGACTACCGTCTCCACGACGCGATGAGATTCATTCTCCACGTTAACCATTCATGAATGATTATAAAGTATATATAATAAGTAATGATGAAATATATGACATAATAATGATACTGGATTTATGTGTGTATATATGTATTTCATCTACTTAATTCCATTCAACTCAATAAGGAAACGAAAACAGCGTTCATGCGTACGTACGACCTACCGTCTCCATGAACGGTGTATTTCTTTCCATTTACTAATTTATTATATTTATGTATATTATGAATATATATTATATATAAATAATGTTTTATATTATGTAATTATTTAATTATGATCTAAGTAATCATATGAATAATTACAAGTCAAAACACGGACGACAAATGAAACAATTTTACACAAAACGCTCTTTAACATGGAATTTACAAAAGAACTGGTAATATAAAGTCATAAATGAACCATATATGATATCATAACAATGAGTATGATTATGGAATAAGTCAATGACATTATTTAAATCATTATACAGGAGGTTCGGACACTTACGAAGAAAATCGGACCTAAGGTAAGGGAAAATATCACAATCTCATTTTTATCCGAGATTGTTTATACATTGGTATTTATTGGGGTGTATTTTATAATCCACATCTATGTTTCCTCAATATGTAATATTATTTCCATCCATCTACAATTTTTTTTAAATCCATTTTTACCCTTTGGTGAGTTTTAGTAAAAGATATTAAAGGAATCTTTTGTCATTTTTCGTACGAGGTACTTTTTGACTTTTCCGACAAAAGTACGAGAAGAATGTTTTTTTAACTTATACGGCATGAATGGATTTTTAAAACATTATTTCCAAAAAGCTTCCTTTACAAGTTTTCAAGTTTATTTTTAATCAACTTCTTTTATTTTAAAATTGTATGACATGTTAAGAAAGTAAAATGTTTTTGAAGTAGAAATGATATTTTCCTCAAGAATGGAGTTCAAGTGTTTTATAAAAATTATTTTCCATCTAAGATAATATAGGGTTCTATTTCTATCCCTATTATTACATTGATTTGATTATTTTGTGATGAAATTATTTTTATGAATTCCATTATCTTATATGAAATGTTTTATGATGTCATGATGTTTAAGAATCCCATTTTTATTACAGGGGTTATGCAATGATGTATGATTTATGATTTTGTGGCACACATAAGAATGGTATCATTATGAGATGGGTGGGACCTATATCTCCCTCCAATGAATTGGGTAAAGATTTTATATCTCATGAGATAGACATGGCTGGAACGGTAGGTTATACCGGTTCAGTTAAACAGGACTGAAACAAGGAGTGAACTCGGTTCAGAAATGGACTTTGTCCACTAAGATAGTCTTGGCAATGAGTCTTGACTAATAAAAAATGATTCTCTATGATTATGTGTGTATGCCAAAAAGTTTCATGTTTTATGTTATGATTATTGGGATTTCATTTCACTACTATGATTTATCCCATGTTATGATATTATGATCTCTTTTGCAGGTTAAGATTTCCAAAATGTTATGTTCTTATTAATATGATGAGATTGATTTTTCTTTTGTTTACCTTTACTGAGCATTTGTGCTCACCCTTTTATGTTTTCTTTTCCCCAAGATATAAAGAAAGGTTTTAGGTAAGAAAAAAAGGGAAGATCTTTATGGGAGATGTTGAAGATCTTTCACCATGATTAGAAGATTACGTTCCGAGTTTCCAAAGACACTAAACGATTACGGTCCTTATGTGTGTGTTTTTGTTATGTAATAAGTATTCTGCAAAAGTAATGTAATGTCCTTGTACGTTAAGCTTAGGGTCTCTACAGTTGGTATCAGAGGAAAGGTTTAGTCAACCTTTGGAAACTAGGATGTGAAAACGTTACTGATATCCCTAGAGATATTTCTAAGGTATGTCTAGGTATGCCCCTAGGGATAAGTATACGTATAGGATATAGTCCTAGAACTATGGTAACAATCTTAGAATTTAACCTAAGATGTTAGATATTGAAGTTACTCCCCCTTTATTATGATTTTTTCCTCTCACACTATTCTTTTTGGGTTTTAGAAAATGGCTGGAAACAAGATGATTCACGATAATGGAGGATATTATGGACAATGGAATGATATTCTTCATGAGAAACCAAATGAAATGGGATTTGGACGTCCAACCATCAATATTATTCCGAATCAGCAATCTCATAATATGAACAATAAACTCAAATTTGGTATGTTTCCCGACTCGGCTAATAAGAGAAAGATGGAGTTTCATGATGATCATAGAGGAAAGAATGTTCAATTTCCCATATGTAAATCATGTGGGAAGAGGCATCGAGGAGAATGTTTTAAGGGAATTGGAAGATGCTTTGGGTGTGGAAAAGAAGGACACAAAGCCAGTAAGTGAAATGGAAAAGGTTCAATTAACACCATTGATGAGGATAATGGTATTGCTACGACATCAACGATGGTTAAATGTTTTAAATATGGAATGTACGGGCATTATGCAAACCAATGCCCTAAGGGAAAGTCTCATGAAGAGAATCAGTACGGCCGTATGATTAGTATTTATGTTGATGATGATGAAGAGACTACAAATGATATGTGAGTTGAAAGAATTTTTGAAGCTCAGTCAATGGTTTAAGAAGGTAGTGGAATGATTACATGTTTATCAAGTGTAATGTTGTATAAGTAATCTCATGGTACTATGGAATAAAGAGACATCTAAGGATTGTTACACTGTTGTCTTTCCTTGATTTTTGAAAGTGTATGATTAATGGTACTAGTATCCATTAAACGATATTCAGATATTTTTGGAATATAGATGATATGCGCATAATGAAGGGATAAGGAGAAAATTAAATGTTTGATAGTATTCATGAGCTCATGACTGATATAAGGAGAAGGTTATGTAATGGATTGAGTATATAGAATTTTTGGATTATGGTATGTGGAAAGAGTTTACTTGTGACAACATTCATGTTTTCACTAAGGATTAATGGGTATTCATTTTTAAAGAGAATACATGATTAAGGTATTCACATGATTGGAATGTGACCAACAAGATATATGGGGGATAAATGATGGTATTCACATGCTTGGTTGATGAAATTTCAAGTAATCATTTTCTTTATATTATGAGCTTGGACCGAAGTATTTTAGATATGCCTAAAGATTGGAATGGATTATGTTGGACATAAGTTAGTATTATTTAAGGATATAACTTTTGATATTATATAGTTTTAGAAAAAGGAAAACCTGCAGGACGGGTGATAGCCCATCGCGTCGGACAAGGCTGTGGGAATTGAACCCACAACCGAAGTGCGACTGGCCTTTATCGCCTACCACTGGCCTACAGGAAGTCCCTGTTTAGTAGAAACTAGTTTTATTCTATTAAGCAGTATGATATATGAAGTATAAGTCCATTTTAGGAACCATATATCATTAATCTCACTATATATGGACTTATGTATTTTTTGATAACTTTTCTAAACTTTTGTTTGAGACAGATGGAATAACCCATCATTCTATCACATGATCTGCTAACACATCACGAATGAGAAATTCAACTTCATTTCTTTAAGAGATGATGTGGAAATTGTCCAAAAAACGACCAACGGTGAGACTATACCGAAATCATGAAAGTATTTCTTCTAATTCCAATTTCATCAACATTAGGGAAACGATCTTGAAAACCAAAAATGTTGTCCTAGTGCTCTTATATATGATGAATCAGATGGTACCTTAGATCGTCACAAATTTATGGCTTTGTGATTGCTAGCTTTTCCATAGCCATGTTCTCTACCACTCTCCATCATAACATGATGGTTAGATTTCTCTTCCATATCCATATTTTCACCTATGTGGAAACCCAGTGATTAGTTTATTTGGGTAACTGTTACGTTTCATACTTTTGTTTTTAAAGATTGGTTTTGGTATTCCTTTTTACGATGTGGGTTTCTATTAAATAAAATTTCGAGTAGTAAACCATTTATAACCCCGACAAATTTCAAGGGTGAAATTCATTTTAAGGGGGGTAGAATGTAACACCCTGAGATTTTATGAAAAATATTCTTTTTAATTTCATTAATGTCTTGTGTTGTATGCTACACCAAAGGAATCTTGCACAACACGCATCCTTGACTTGTCTTGCATTACACGCAATCACGACCTTCCTCGATAGCATGTGTAGTACGCAATACCGAGTTTCACTAAACAACGATATGCTATTAAAATATTATTAAAACTAGCCATTATGAATAGTAATAACCACCTTTTAAAATTTTAGAAATTTTATCTCTCAAAATGGACTTCATTTTTGGATTCGGAGAATCGAATTTAGCCTAAGGTGAAATTTTGGTACTTTTCAGATAACTTTCATATTCTGATTAATAGTGAAAATTACTAAATTTTAATTAAAAATAACTTTTTTAATCAAAATAATTAATAGTGATAAATTATTAATTTGAGTGGGTTTAAAGTATATTTAGAATATATTTTTACAATTTAATACAATGTTGGTCATTGGATGTAATTCTACATTTAAACCAGACATAAACAAGTGTCAATCTTTTGAGAGTGATTATCTCTTAAGAACACGCTATTTGTTTTGACGACGAGAATTAATTTTTAAATTAATTAATGCAACTAATATGTTTTGAATTTGGTAAAATAGACAAAATTTTCGAGTTCATAATGTCAAATATAGCTTAGGCCTAATTTTTGGTATTTTTCTGGAAACATTCATTTTTTGATGAATAGTGAAACCACTAAGTGGTAGTTAAAAAAATGAATTTTTCATAAAACTTAATTTTACCGCTTCTGTGAGTGGAATTTTAAAAATCCAAGAGACACGGTTGATGTTAGTAAGTAAAATGTGGTTCAATGAGATGAAAATAATTTTTGGTGAATAGTAACTTTTTACTTTTTTTTACCACGGTTAAAAGTAAATAGTGTAATTAAGGGTAAAAATGTTATTATTATTACCCTAACAGATGTCCTAATTTTATTGGATAAGTTTAATTCGACCAAAAACAACCTTAGGAATAAAAAATGATCATTTAGGCCCACTTGGATTAGATTAGGACATTTATTATTAATTTATTTAAAAAAGGGTTAAAATAGTTAAAATCAATGTTTAATAAGTAAATCATTTTTAATATAGGGTTATACATAAGATAAATTAGACTGTAAATACTAATTAGAAATCTAAAACGATTTCCTACATAATGGTATTTTTTTTTAATTTTTATACAATAAATAATTTAATTTATTTATGACACAATGATGATGCAGTAATTCTCTTATTAATGAAATATTGACATAATTGATGTTATGAATACCCAAATAAATGTAATTTGAGAATTTTTATGAATTCCACTAATTTTATAGGTTAATATGACCTGTTAGTATTGATTTAATTAACTTTGTTAGAACTAATCATTCGGTTATGATTTTCACAGAAAACAATTACTAAATAGTGTCAAAATTGACATAAAAAAGTTTTTAAAACAAATATTATATTATTAATTGTTATTTTGTTCCTAAAAATCTAAGGCTTGGCCAAATGACTTAGATAAGGTTATATATATTAATAATAAACAACTTGGGGTTCTTTTGTCTTGTTATAGTAAGTTTATTAACCTTATAGTGTAAGAACACAAGAAGACACGGTAGAAGTAAAATTATTTAACTTAATGTTAAATCTAAATGATAAGGTTAAAATAGGAACCTAAACTTGTCTAAATTCTATTGGATGAGAGGATTTAGACCCATACCCACCTTATCTTAGAAATAAATCAATTTGGAGCTATTTAAAACCGAATTTTACTTTATAATAAAATAATAGTTTTAGTTATTCCAAAGGTACCCCTCTCCTCCCTTATAAAAGGGCACCTCCTCACCCTCTTCCTCACACAAATTTGAGCCTTCAAGTTCGGACAAACCCTGCCAAATTCACTTCTCCACTTCCATAGCAACATCCTAGAGTTTCTGGTCTTCCTCAAAGACCAATTTTAGTGCCCTAAAAGGAGATCTCAAAGAGGTGCTTCAAAGAAGAGGTAATGTCTGTTACCGATTCTTTCAACTTTATTTCTTCTTCCACTTCTTCTTCTTAGGTTGTTTCATTATGAAGTAATAACATCAGTATCACTCATATACGGATATGTTATTATAAGTATGAAACAACCCTATTTCACCATCTATCCATCCTACAGAAAATGAAATCACCGCGCGTGCGTACGTACGGAATACCGTCTCCACGCCGTGGTGTAATCTATTTTCCACCACCACCTTACTTGGATGGGTATAATGGTGTACATAATAACTATATATTATTATTGTAAAGTGATATTGATTATGAAATAGTATACATACACTTCAATACAATTCCACGATCATGAGAACGATATCATCGCTCGTGCCTACGTACGGACTACCGTCTCCACGACGCGATGAGATTCATTCTCCACGTTAACCATTCATGAATGATTATAAAGTATATATAATAAGTAATCATGAAATATATGACATAATAATGATACTGGATTTATGTGTATATATATGTATGTCATCTACTTAATTCCATTCAACTCAATAAGGAAATGAAAACAGCGTTCATGCGTACGTACGGCCTACCGTCTCTAGGAACAGTGTATTTATTTCCATTTACTGATTTATTATATATATATATTCTGAATATATATTATATATAAATAATGTTTTATATTCTAGAATTAAGTAATTATGATATAAGTAATCATATGAATAATTACAAGTCAAAACACGGACGACAAATGAAACAATTTTACCCAAAACGCTCTTTAACATGGAATTTACAAAAGAACAGGTAATATAAAGTCATAAGTGAACCATATATGATATCATAAAAATGAGTATGATTATGGAATAAGTCAATGACATTATTTAAATCATTATACAGGAGGTTCGGACACTTACGAAGCAAATCGGACCTAAGGTAAGGGAAAATATCACAATCTCATTTTTATCCGAGATTGTTTATACTTTGGTATTTATTGGGGTTTATTTTATCATCCACATCTATGTTTCCTCAATATGTATTATTATTTCCATCCACCTAATTTCTTTTTTAAATCCATTTTTACGCTTTGGTGAGTTTTAGTAAAAGATATGAAAGGAATCTTTTGTCGTTTTTCGTACGAGGTACTTTTTGACTTTTCCGACAAAAGTATGAGAAGAATGTTTTTTTAACTTATACGACATGAATGGATTTTTAAAAAATTATTTCCAAGAAGCTTACTTTACAAGTTTTCAAGTTTATTTTTAATCAACTTCTTTTAGTTCAAAATTGTATGACGTGTTAATAAAGGAAAATGTTTTTGAAGTAGAAAGGATATTTTCCTCAAGAATGGAGTTCAAGTGTTTTATAAAAATTATTTTCCATCTAAGATAATATAGGGTTATGTTTCTATCCCTATTATTAAATTGATTTGATTATGTTGTGATGGAATTATTTTTATGAATTCCTTTATCTTATATGAAATGTTTTATGATGTCATGATGTTTAAGAATCCCATTTTTATTACATGGGTTATGCAATGATGTATGATTTATGATTTTGTGGCACACATAATAATGGTATCATTATGAGATGGGTGGGACCTATATCTCCCTCCAATGCATTGGGTAAAGATTTTATATCTCATGAGATAGACATGCCTGGAACAGTAGGTTATACCGGTTCAGTGAAACAGGACTGAAACGAGGAGTGAACTCGGTTCAGAAATGGACTTTGTCCACTAAGATAGTGTTGGCAATGAGTCTTGACTAATAAGAAATGATTCTCTATGATTATGTGTGTATTCCAAAAAGTTTCATGTTTTAAGTTATGATTATTGGGATTTCATTTCACTACTTTGATTTATCCCATGTTATGATATTATGATATCTTTTGCAGGTTAAGATTTCCAAAATGTTATGTTCTTATGAATATGATGTGATTGATTTTTCTTTTATTTACCCTTAATGAGCATTTGATCTCACCCTTTTATGTTTTCTTTTCCCCAAGATATAAATAATGGTTTTAGGTAAGAAAAAAAGGGAAGATCTTTATGGGAGATGTTGAAGATCTTTCACCATGATTAGAATATTACGTTCCGAGTTTCCAAAGACAATAAACTATTACGGTCCTTGTGTGTGTGTTTTTGTTATGTAATAAGTATTTCGCAAAAGTAATGTAATGTCCTTGTACGTTATGATTCGGTTCTCTACAGTTGGTATTAGAGGAAAGGTTTAGTCAACCTTTGGAAACTAGGATGCCAAAACGTTAGTGAGATCCCTAGAGATATTTCTAAGGTATGTCTTGGGATGCCCCTAAGGATAAGTATACGTATAGGATATAGTCCTAGAACTGTGGTAACGATCTTAGAATTTAACCTAAGATGTTAGATATTGAAGTTACTCCCCCTTTATTATGATTTTTTCCTCTAACACTATTCTTTTTGGGTTTTAGAAAATGGCTGGAAACAAGATGATTCACGATAATGGAGGATATTATAGACAATGGAATGATATTCTTCATGAGAAACCAAATGAAATGGGATTTGGAAGTCCAACCATCATTATTATCCCGAATCAACAATCTCATAATATGATCAATAAACTCAAATTTGGTAAGTTTCCTGACTCGACTAATAAGAGAAAGATGGAGTTTCATGATGATCATAGAGGAAAGAATGTTCAATTTCCCCTATGTAAATCATGTGGGAAGAGGCATCTAGGAGAATGTTTTAAGGGAACTGGAAGATGCTTTGGGTGTGGAAAAGAAGGACACATAGCCAGTAAGTGCAAAGGAAAAGGTTCAGTTAACACCATGGATGAGGATAATGGTATTGCTACGACATAAACAATGGTTAAATGTTTTAAATGTGGAATGTACGGGCATTATGCAAACCAATGCCCTAAGGGAAAGTGTCATGAAGAGAATCAGTATGGCCGTATGAGTAGTATTTATGTTGATGATGATGAAGAGACTACAAATGATATGTGAGTTGAAAGAATTGTTGAAGCTCAGCCAATGGTTTAAGAAGGTAGTCGAATGATTACATGTTTATCAAGTGTAATGTTGTATAAGTAATCTCATGGTACTATGGAATAAAGAGACATCTAAGGATTGTTGCACTGTTGTCTTTCCTTGAGTTTTGAAAGTGTATGATTAATGGTACTAGTATCCATTAAAGGATATTCAGATATTTTTGGAATATAGATGATATGCGCATAATGAAGGGATAAGGAGAAAATTAAATGTTTGATAGTATTCATGAGCTCATGACTGATATAAGGAGAAGGTTATGTAATGGATTGAGTACGTAGAATTTTTGGATTTTGGTATGTGGAAAGAGTTATGTTTTGACAGCATTCATGTTTTCACTAAGGTTTAATGGATATTAATTTTTCAAGAGAATACATGATTAAGGTATTCACATGGTTGGAATGTGACCAACAAGATATATGGGGGATAAATGATGGTATTCACATGCTTGGTTGATGGCATTTCAAGTAATAATTTTCATTATATTATGAGCTTGGAACGAAGTATTTTAGATAAGCCTAAATATTGGAATGGATTATGTTGGACATAAGTTAGTATTATTTAAGGATAGAACTTTTGATATTATATAGTTTTAGAAAAAGGACAACCTGCAGGACGGGCGACAACCCATCGCGTCGGACACGGCCGTGGGAATTGAACCCACAACCGAAGTGCGACTGACCTTTATCGCCTACAATTGTCCTACAGGAAGTCCCTAGTTAGTAGAAACTAGTTTTATTATGTTAAGTAGTATGATATATGAAGTATAAGTCCATTTTAGTAACCATATATCATTAATCTCACTATAGATGGACTTATGTATTTTTTGATAACTTTTCTAATCTTTTGTTTGAGACAGATGGAATGACCCATCATTCTATCACTTGATCTTCTAACACATCACGAATGACAAATTCAACTTTATTTCTTTAAGAGATGAAGTGGAAATTGTCCAAAGAACGACCAACGGTGAGACTATACCGAAATCACAAAATTATTTCTTCTAATTCCAATTTCATCAACTTTAGGGAAACGATCTTCAAAACCAAAAATGTTGTCCTAGTGCTCTTATATTTGATGAATCAGATGGTACCTTAGATCGTCACAAATTTATGGCTTTGTGATTGTTGGCTTTTCCATAGCCATGTTCTCTACCACTCTCCATCAGAACATGATGGTTAGATTTCTCTTCCATATCCATATTTTCACCTATGTGGAAACCCAATGATTAGTTTTTTTGGGTAACCGTTACGTTTCATACTTTTGTTTTTAAATATTGGTATTGGTATTCCTTTTTACGATGTGGGTTTCTATTAAATAAACTTTTGAGTAGTAAACCATTTATAACCCTGACGAATTTCGAGGGTGAAATTCATTTTAAGGGGGGTAGAATGTAACACCCCGAGATTTTATGAAAAATATTATTTTTAATTTCATTACTGTCTTGTATTGTACGCTACACCAAAGAAATCTTTCACAACACGCATCCTTGACTTGCCTTGCATTACAAGCAATCACGGCCTTCCTCGATAGCATGTGTAGTACGCAATACCGAGTTTCACTAAACAACGATATGCTATTAAAATATTATTAAAACTAGCCGTTATGAATAGTAATAACCACCTTTTAAAATTTTAGAAATTTTATCTCTCAAAATGGACTTCATTTTTGGATTTAGAGTATCGAATTTAGCCTAAGGTGAAATTTTGGTACTTTTCGGATAACTTTCATATTCCAATGAATAGTGAAAATTACTAAATTTTAATTCAAAACAACTTTTTAAATTGAAATAATTAGTAGTGATAAATTATTAATTTCAGTGGTTTTAAAGTATATTTAGAATATATTTTTACAATTTATTACAATGTCGGTCATTGGATGTAATTCTATATTTAAACTAGACATAAACAAGTGTCAATCTTTTGATAGTGATTATCTCTTAAGAACATGCTATTTGTTTTGACGACGGGAATTAATTTTTAAATTAATTAATTCAATTGATATGTTTTGAATTTGGTAAAATAGACATCATTTTTGAGTTCATAATATCAAATATATCTTAGGCCTAATTTTTGGTATTTTTCTGGAAACTTTCATTTTTTGATGAATAGTGAAACCACTAAGTGGTTGTTAAAAAAAAATGAATTTTTCATAAAACATAATTTTACCACTTCTGTGAGTGGAATTTCAAAAATCCGAGAGACACGGTTGATGTTAGTAAGTAAAATGTGGATCAATGAGATGAAAATAATTTTTGGTGAATAGTAACTTTTTTCTTTTTTTTTACCACGGTTAAAAGTAAATAGGGTAATTAAGGGTAAAAATGTTATTATTATTACCCTAACACATGTCCTAATTCTATTGGATAAGTGTACTTCGACCAAAAAAACCTTAGGAATAAAATATGATCATTTAGGCCCACTTGGATTAGATTAGGACATTTATTATTAATTTATTTAAAGAAGGGTTAAAATAGTTAAAGTCAAATTTTAATAAGTAAATCATTTTTAATATAGGGTTATACATAAGATAAATTCGACTATAAATACTAATTAGAAAGATAAAAAGATTTCATACATAATGATATTTTATTTTTAATTTTTAGACATTAAATAATTTAATTTATTTATGACACAAAGATGATGCAGTAATTATCTTATTAATGAAATATTGACATAATTGATGTTATAAATACCCAAATAAATGTAATTTGAGACTTTTTATGAATTCACTAATTTTCTAGGTTAATATGTCATGTTAGTATTGATTTAATTAACTTTGTTTGAACTAATCATTCTGTTATGATTTTCACAAAAATCAATTACTAAATAGTTTCAAAATTGACATAAAATAGTTTTTAGAACAAATATTATATTATTAATTGTTATTTTATTCCTAAAAATCTAAGGACCGGCCAAATGACTTAGATAAGGTTATATATATTAATAATAAACAACTTGGGGTTCGTTTGGCTTGTTATAGTAAGTTTATTAACCTTATAGTGTAAGAACACAAGAAGACACTGTAAATGTAAAATTATTTAACTTAATGTTAAATCTAAATGATAAGGTTATAATAGGAACCTAAACTTGTCTAAATTATATTGGATGAGAGGATTTCGATCCACCCCCACCTTATCTTCGAAATAAATTAATTTGGAGCTATTTAAATCCGAATTTGACTTTATAATAAAATAATAGTTTTAGTTATTCCAAAGGCACCCCTCTCCTCCCTTATAAAAGGGCACCTCCCCCCTCTTCATCACACCACTTTGAGCCTTAAATATCGGCCAACCCATGCCAAATTATATTCTCCACATCCATAGCAACATCCTATAGGTTCTGGTCTTCCTCAAAGACCAATTTTAGTGCCCCAAAAGGAGATCTCAAAGAGGTACTTCAAAGAAGAGGTAATGTCTGTTACTGATTATTTCAACTTTATTTATTCTTCCACTTCTTCTTCTTAGGTTGTTTCATTATGAAGTAATAAAATCAGTATCACTCATATACTGATATGTTATTATAAGTATGAAACAACCCTATTTCACCATCTATCCATCCTACGGAAAACAAAACCACCGCGCGTGCGTACGTACGGAATACCGTCTCCACGTCGTGGTGTAATCTATTTCCCACCACCACCTTACTTGGATGGGTATAATGGTGTACATAATAACTATATATGATTATTGTAAAGTGATATTTATTCTGAAATAGTATACATACACTTCAATACAATTCCACAATCATGAGAATGATATCATCGCTCGTGCGTACGTACGGACTACCGTCTCCACGACGCGATGAGATTCATTCTCCACGTTAACCATTCATGAATGATTATAAAGTATATATAATAAGTAATCATGAAATATATGACATAATAATGATATTGGATTTATGTGTATATATATGTATGTCATCTACTTAATTCCATTCAACTCAATAAGGAAACGAAAACAACATTCATGCGTACGTACGGCCTACCGTCTCCATGAACGGTGTATTTCTTTCCATTTACTAATTTATTATATATATGTATATTCAGAATATATATTATATATAAATCATGTTTTATATTCTGGAATTAAGTAATTATGATCTAAGTAATCATATGAATAATTACAAGTCAAAACACGGACGACAAATGAAACAATTTAACCAAAACGCTCTTTAACATGGAATTTACAAAAGAACGGGTAATATAAAGTCATAAGTGAACCATATATGATATCATAACAATGAGTATGATTCTGGAATAAGTCAATGACATTATTTAAATCATTATACAGGAGGTTCAGACACTTCTGAAGCAAATCGGACCTACGGTAAGGGAAAATATCACAATCTAATTTTTATCCAAGATTGTTTATACTTTGGTATTTATAGGGGTGCATTTTATCATTCACATCTATGTTTCCTCAATATGTAATATTATTTCCATCCACCTACCGTTTTTTTAAATCCATTTTTACCCTTTGGTTAGTTTTAGTAAAATATATGAAAGGAATCTTTTGTCATTTTTCGTACAAGGTACTTTTTGACTTTTCTGACAAAAGTACGAGAAGAATATTTTTTAACTTATACGGCATGAATGGATTTTTAAAACATTATTTCCAAGAAGCTTCCTTTACAAGTTTTCAAGTTTATTTTTAATCAACTTCTTTTAGTTTAAAATTGTATGACATGTTAAGAAAGGAAAATGTTTTTGAAGTAGAAAGGATATTTTCCTCAAGAATGGAGTTCAAGTGTTTTATAAAAATTATTTTCCATCTAAGATAATATAGGGTTCTTTTTCTATCCCTATTATTACATTGATTTGATTATGTTGTGATGGAATTTTTTTTAAGAATTCCTTTATCTTATATGAATTGTTTTATGATGTCATGATGTTTAAGAATCCCATTTTTATTACATGGGTTATGCAATGATGTATGATTTATGATTTTGTGGCACACATAAGAATGGTATCATTATGAGATGGGTGGGACCTATATCTACCTCCAATGCATTGGGTAAAGATTTTATATCTCATGAGATAGACATGGCTGGAACGGTAGGTTATACCGGTTCAGTGAAATAGGACTGAAACGAGGAGTGAACTCGGTTCAGAAATGGACTTTGTCCACTAAGATAGTCTTTGGAATTAGTCTTGACTAATAAGAAATGATTCTCTATGATTATGTGTGTATTCTAAAAAGTTTCATGTTTTATGTTTTGATTATTGGGATTTCATTTCACTACTATGATTTATCCCATGTTATGATATTATGATCTCTTTTGCAGGTTAAGATTTCTAAAATGTTATGTTCTTATGAATATGATGTGATTGATTTTTCTTTTGTTTACCATTGCTGAGCGTTTGAGCTCACCCTTTTATGTTTTATTTTCCCCAAGATATAAAGAAAGGTTTAGGTAAGACAAAAAAGGGAAGATCTTTATGGGAGATGTTGAAGATCTTTCACCATGATTAGAAGATTACGATCCGAGTTTCGAAAGACACTAAACTATTACGGTCCTTGTGTGTGTGTTTTTGTTATGTAATAAGTATTCCGCAAAAGTAATGTAATGTTCTTGTACGTTAAGCTTCGAGTCTCTACACTAAATCATTGGTTATTATTTTTTTGTAGTGTTAGTATTATTTAGAAGAACATGGTCATGATTTCCTGGAAGAATTGTTTTAAATATATCAATAGTGGTGGAAGACAACTCACGAATATTAATATATTTGTTGAGTCTCTCTTTAATGGGTTTACATGGAAACGTATCAACATATACTCATTGAATTTGGTATTTTTTATATTAAAAATTTAAGATATAACGATGTAAGGATATGATTACTAAATTGACAAATCCATCTTTGCGTACATTAGAAGCATGTTTTCAAACCTAATGGATTTCTCAATATAGATTTCAAGAAAAACTTCCCCTCTTATATTCTGGATGGATAAAAATGTGGGTCACATATTATCAATGAAATTCATAATTAAAATATAATATTGGACTATCATATCTCTAATAAATAATTCCTTGAATCTCATTCACATCACATTAAAAATAAATTTAGTTAATTCATTGAGAAATATTTCATTTCTCCATTTGAGGTTGTCTAAATATGGGACCTATAATAAAATAAAATTATGAAAAGAAATTTAAGTAATCAATTTATTTCTACCAACTTCACAATAATTTCTGATTGGATTAGAAAATTTAATTACTCCAAGATCAGTCATTCTTTCCTCCCACTGATATTGTAGAATTCACAGTGCAGAAATCCTTTAAATAATAGCATACTAATTGTTTTTGTTTCACATTGGTCTATGTGTAGATTATACAATAAAAATCATGAGGATCCAGATAATATATTTCATAATTATTCTACTACATACTACTTGTGGAGGTTGGTCTATAACCTATTAGAAAATCTATAGAATAATGTTGTCATTATTAGGAATTTTTTGAAATATTAAATTGGATATCTTTCTCAAAATCTCACAAATATGATTAATGATGAAGTGGTAGAAGTGATACATACAATTTGGAATGGTAATATGATTATAAATCATTAAAATTATCTTGTAAAAATTAGTTAGTGATGGAAAATATAATTATCACAATATGAAATTCCAATGCACAATAATATTATTTTTATAATAATAGTATTCTTGAAATTAATATCCGAATAAGGCTAGGAGTTACATTGAACATCATGCCACCAACAGAGACCATGGATGTTTTTTTGTATACTCATTACTATAATTGGATCAAAATTAAATATAATTATTCCTCAAAAGGTAAAACATCAGCATCATGATGTTTTGTTGTTTACAGTGTTAATAATGTAAAAAAGTATGTTTTTTATGGTTAATTTGGATTGGAATAATCTATTAATGTTGAAATTATTAGAGTTATCGATGGGTTTTCATTTACTAAACTCAAATGTTTGAATACATTATGTATTGATTGTGGGTCTATTGATGTTGTGAATGCTATAAGAGATGGCATGGATAATATTTCAGGGTGTCTTATGATCGATGGATATAATGATTGAAATATATCCATAACATAAATTATGTCACCACAAATATCAATCTATAGGTGAACTATATAGAGGATGGTCTCACCAACAAAGGAATTGGAATTAACATTACATGGTTTGATGTTCTTCCATCGAAATTTATCTATCTGTATATAAGAAACATCATTAAAATCTAGTCTATCTAACTTTTGTAACATTATTATTTTAAAAAATAACCCATTAAATCATTAGACATGGAAGACACATAAAAATAATAAAAAATTTTAATGCAGTGTATTGTTAATAATTTAATGAATTCAATCACTATATTGTACCATGTCAATGTCACTAGTCTTATAATGTTATAGTAACTTGCCAAAGTCTACAATATTATAGTAAAATTTAATTTTCCACCAGTTGGTTCTACTAAAATACATTAGTTGTCTTCACTAGTTATATTTTCTAAAGTATATCAACATTTATAAAGTCATTTTAAACCTCTATGATACCCGATATCTATTTAAATCCAAATGTTTATATAGTACCAAGTCAAAGTTCATATTGTTACATAAGATTTATTGAACAATATGAGTTGTGGTCTTATATATAGTATGGTACAAATAGTTTCCATACAAATACAATCCAATGGATAGAAAGACACCACACTAACATGATCACTATAATAGGGTTACCTAATGTAATTAATATATAGATGAATCAATTATTATAGAGAGAACATAGTACGAAGGGTTATTGATGTCACGGATTCTATATTCAATTTTAAACTCCCATTATTATCTATATAAATATATTAAACACCAACCATTCATATACCTCATAAATAGACTTCCGATGATAAATAATGTATGTCATTATGTATTTTTTGCAAAAAAATATTATAATGAACAACCAATAGGTCTAAAAATAACACCAAGTTGGAGAGGACATGAAGAATACTAAAAATTAGCTAGTATATGGCATGTTTCTTTATAGTCCACAAAAATTAGGGATAGTCAGAAATGTTATTAATGTTTTATAATCCTAATATTATATAATAATAGAATATATATATACATATAATTACATGATGTATAGTACTTATTTGATAAAATGGTGTATACATTTTCATTCATGCCAAGGGAAAGAAAAATTAGTGTTATAAATAGTATATCTGGGAGTAAAAGGTGTATATTTATACCAATATAGTGGGAATTTATTTCATATACATTCAGTGATTACTTTATCAAGAGACATTGAATGGGTAATGTTACACATTATTCTTAGGATCAAAGAATGTGTTGACCTAGAATTTACACAAAGTAAATTCCTGGGAACTTCATTCCACAACACAAAATTTATAACCAAATTTCATGAATTATATGATATTTCTAAATCCATATAACCATGGTATCATAGAAGAATGACTAGTTTTTTTTGGTGGTATACATGTCTTTTTTAATATAATTCCATAAATTCAGTGCATAAGGAATTGAAAATCAAATTACATCTATTGGCATTCGTTGGAGTAGTGTGGTATTTAGACCTTAATTCCATTAGGTTCTCTATTTCACCTAGTTGTTGATCCTATATTATAACATAGATCTCATAAAATTATTATTACATAATTTACAAAACAAATATAGATATTAAATTTAATTAAGTCTATATATATATCTTATTTAGGAAAGTAGTTACATTTTAAAACATATAGAGAGCCAATTTTTTACACATTCTAATGCATCATTTTATAAATATATATAGAATATTTAAAATCCAAGGATCATGAGTCCAAGATTATTTCTAAGACTATGTACATAATCCCAAAAACTATTTAAATCAAAACATCAATATTATTAAGATTTATCAGTGAATTCCTAAATCTCTTTGACCTCCAAAACGTACAATGGATAACACATGGAATACTAGAATGTAGGGGATCAGATAGGAAACCATTTATGTAATAATATGATATTGAAATAGAAAGTGTAAATCAAAGGTGTACCATGACACTCTAAAATTGAAGTCACAATTGTGTTACAATTAGACCCTAATCACATAAACATGATTCAAGGATAACTACATGGAAAATATCAAATGGTTAAAGGTGTCCAATTACGTATTATGATTACAAACTAATCAAATAAATATCCTCTATTGAGACAAACATAAATACTAAATAAATTAGTGTGATATATTGGAAAACCCATCATAAAATGTTCCTAATTATGTGTTCCATAAAAGTGAATCCATCATAAGTTATATATATATATGAACTACCTAATGAATAAAATTTCTTGTGTATTATTTCATCATATTGTAATCGAAGAATATTTATAAAATAAAAATTTTTATAAAGGAACTAAATAAATTTATTTCCCAATCAAAAAATTGAGAATGATATTGGTATTATAGTGAGAGACATCTATATAGAATATATATTCAATTTATAACCTCAAAGGTTGCCATCATTGGTTAAAAATTCTTTAAATATCACATGAAACATTTCCTAAGGAAACTACCCTTTTCTAATTTGAAATATCTTATTTAAAATCTAAAATTACCGAAATATTATATAAGAACATAATATTTGAGAGGAACCGTGAAGGTTTGAAAATTAATCATTAGAATCATTGAGGTGTTATAAGTGTGGGAAATTCCTTTCATTCCGTATTATTTAAAAGTAAATATTCCATTCACTTATTTGTGAAAATGTAAAAATGATCCCTATTTTGAAACTGATATGAAGATTACATTTAAACCATTTTTAATGCAAATCGCATGTAAAAATGATAGTAAAACCTCAGGTGATAATTTTAAAAAAATTCATGAAATAATATTTATAAATAATAGTTTTTATGAAAAATAATTTTTGACATAAAAAAGAAATAAATTTGAAATTTAAGAAGTAAATTTTAATAATAATGTTTTATTCCATAGATAAGAATATTTTACTTTTAGAAAGAAATTTTACGAATTAGCATAGGATAATATAATTAATGGGTTATATTATACAATTTTCATGTAATTATCTATAATGTAAACTCATTCTTATGAAATCCTCATTAAAATGAGATCAAAAAATAAATCTAATACTACATTGGAAAAATTCAAATAAAAACCCAATGATTAATTAATTTAAATTTAAACACTAACTAGAAATATATATAATGGACTCAGTATTTTAAATGTAAAAAGGGTTGTATATAAACAATATAAACTAAATTATGTGCGTAACACAAAACTATGACACAATGAAAGTAAATTGAGATCAAATCCATTAATTTAGTTTTGACTAATAATAGATGTAATTTATCATCCTAAATAATCAATATTTATTGTTTATTTACATTATTACATTATTGAATGGAATTTTTTTTATTTAATATTATTTATTTCTATTTTATATTTATTTTTATTAAAAAATTAACTTAATGTCATATATTTTTATGAAATTTGGGTTATATGTCATAAAATGACTTTTTTAAGTTCAATATGATAATTGATGACATTATTCAATCATTTACTATCCGATAACCATGAAAAACTAATAATTTTCTTAGATCAATAATACTTTTATGACTATGCATAAATAAATGTTTGAAAAAATTAACCTTGTTACAATCATGGAGATGGTAGGTCATATGTACAAATGAGTAACATTTACAAATTTCTAAAATCCTGAATGAAATTTTAAAATTGTTATCTAAAAATTCCATAATTATAATTATATATTAAATACCATATATTTTATTTAAGAAAACATATATATACAATCTTTTTGATTTAGTGAAGAAAACAATGTTACATCACTTCCTGGGATGGAAGCCCACATGTACGCTTAAATTATGTTATCATTATTCAGTGAATTGAAATGTTAAAATATATATAGTATATTCATTTTAAAAATTATAAATATTTCATAAATATAATATATAAAAAATAAATGATTCATAATTTATTTTTGTGAGAGTATAATATTGAAAACAAATTATATGTTCTTATCTGGTGGTAATTCTCCATATAGACGGATGATTGTTTTTTTTCCTATATGAATGGAGATGATATTTTTTTGGTATATTATAGTAATAGAACAAATAAATTACTATATTATAGATACTTATATTATTCTATAATCTTTATTGATTAATATTTTATATTATTTAATAAAAAATAAAACAAATCACTTTGTTATGAATGATGCATATTCTTTAGACAATCTCTTTATTTTAACACAAAGAATCTTCATATGAGGATTATATTATAATATAATGGAATATAGGAAATGTGGATGAAACTAAGTTATTTTTGTAGGGATATATTTAATGATGTATATTCTTTGGTTAATAGGGTAATATTTGTGACAATAAATAAGATTTTATCTTAAAATAATAGTATCCATGTCAATTTTATTTAACCTATGTTTGTGTGACTTAACATTTTACATTGGTGAGGATTTATTAGTGTTTTTACATTTAATATTTACAAAAAAATATTATTCTTATGAAGTAATATAATTTATTATTTTTCATTATATTTTATTCATATTAAAAATATTAGTACCTATAATTGTTACAAAGTCATTTTATAATAATCCCACTATGCAAAATGAAAAGTGGATTTTCAGGAAGAACAATTTTTCAAGGAAAATATGATTTTACATTAAATATATGTTTTTAATAATCACTAGTATATTTTTTAATATATATATATATATATATTTAATATACTCATTTCATTTAATTCATTCTAAATTTGTGATTTTATTAATTAATTAAAATATAAAATCATTGTGCAACTCAAAACATTTTCCAAACATCCATATTTTTAAAAATAAGTGTAAACATATACAAAAATCATGAAAACTAATTATTCAAATGAAATTAATTAAATTATTCTTAATATAATGGCTAATATATAACATTATTAAAAATTATAAAATATAAATCTACATTTAATATAATTTATTAAGTGAAAAGAAATTACATTTTTTGGATATTTTGTAATTTTCATTGTTCACTAAAAATAGTCCACTTTAAAAAATTCCAAAAATTACAACATATTATAATATTAATATTATAATTTAAAAAATATGTTCATTTTATAAAATATTTTTGTTGAATATTCTAAAAATTAAGTGTATTAATCACCTAAAAATAAATAAATTTTTCGATAAAACATGTTTAAAAAAAATAAAACTTCTATATTAAACATGTTTTTTACACTCTAAATCATTAATAATAACATACAATATTAATCATATATGATATGATAAGTCACTAAAAAAATAATTATTCAAAACATTCCTAAAAGATATTGAAACCCAATGTTTTGAATGATTTCATTATTTTTTTATCCTAGATAAATATAATTTTTAACAAAAAATATCATCAATCACTCTTAATGTATCAGACTAAAAAATAATATTCCACCATTAAAAATATCCAAGATATTCTAATCATTTCCAAACATTGATCAAATCCCCATAAAATAACATAAAAATATTATATTCTTCAAAAAATTAAAAGAATAATATATTATTTATTACGCTTATATTAAAATAGTAATTGTTAAAAATACTTATAAAAAATATTTCTCAAATTATAATAAATAAATAATTACACATACAAAATTTGTAAAACATATGTATTTAAATTGTGTCAGAGTAAACTGGATAATGATTTTTGATTGTAATAATTCCTAGGTTCCAGACATTTATGATCATAATTGAAAAATTGATCTCGCAGAATAAATTCATTTCACTCTATTGAACTCTTCAATTTTCATTTATAATTCATTTCCCTATAGAATTGCTTCCACACATAAAATATTTTTTTATTCCATTGAAACATTACACTGGGAGTATCTTCCCACATTTCTGAGATAATGGTAATTGAGTAGTACATTCCCAATTTCATCCTTCATCTGAACTCTTAGTAGAATTTATCACTCTCTTTTTTTGGGTCTAATAATTGGTTTAGATATTGGTTTCCTATCATATATCTTTATTTCTGGTTATGAATAATCAGAATATCTATCACCTAACAATTCAACCCAATTATTTTCATTGAATCACTTCATTTACCATCACATTAAACATTAAATATATTTCTCACTGTTCTATCCATTATATTAGAAATAAAAGAATATTGTGAATTACAACAATGATAATCATAAAAAATAATTTATTGGATAAAAAAATTATGACACAATATTTTAAATCATTAAAACCATTGATTTCTTGTTGTTCAACCATGATTTTCATTTCTTCATATCTTTCATGATTATTTGTAATGAAATTATTAATTTACCCATACATATCAACTGAGATTGTTAAACAAGTTGTCTATTTATGGGGAAATCCCCAAGCAGTAAAATTATTGTTATTATTTACTCAACTAAAACTTTTTTATATTTATTTATAGTTGATTAATCTATTCTAAAACTGTTTCATATTTTTTTATCTTGGCTGAGAAGAATTTAATAGAAAACAACATAATCTATTCATTTGAAAAACATTATAACATTATCCATTAATAAAAAAATATCCCCATGTTATTTAAAAAAATTATCCAATGATAATTACATAAAATACATGAAATTTCTGATGATACTAATTATATATTCCCAGACCTTTTACAAAAATTAGTACAATATTATTAAAAAATTTTACAATTAGTACAAATAAACGATCATGTGGCCTAGTATATTTTTAATACCAGTTAAATTAATAATCCAAAGAATAGAAAAAACAAAATTTATTTTTCATTATCCTTAGTGATATCCTAGAACAAATTAGGCTCCTAAAATATAATCGGTTAACCCGGGGAATAAATTAGATATTACTATTTCTTAAAAATACAAATAATGGAATAATAATTATAAGTAAATATAAATAGTGATTCAATGGTAAATAATGGTATTATAAAATAGAAGGATCCTGATTAATAATATGAAAGAATAAAATTTTATGATAATAAAATAGAAAAATAGGAAATGTGGTTGAAACATTTGACGTGACATAAAGATAAGTGAATAATAACTTCCTAAAGAATTTCACAAGTTGGAAAATGTCAAATAAAGGATTGGACAAAATCTTAAATCCTATATAAAATGTATCATGAGATATAAATTAACCCAATACATCAATTTTATAGTTGGGGACACCCATAATGACTAGTTCTTCATTATATTAGTCGTAAAATGAAATAATTCATAATGTATAATGATTAGAACATCCCATGGAATGAACTGGATTTCATAATTGTGACACTTATCTTCAATGAATGTGATTTAATAAATAAGTAATTTCATAAATTATCATATTGAATGAATTACCCCATAAAATAAAGGTTGAATGCGATTATAGTATTTTTTACAAGGAATATATAAAAATTTTAAAAGGTACATGTGTCATCTACGGTCGCCTTATTTCTTTTATGTGTTTTTAAAATGTCATGTAAAATATTTCAGGTGGAAAATACAGTTATCAATTTTATATCACTTCTTTATTTTCTAAAGAATTCCAATATATATGAGTATTTGGTTTAAATAATTATTGGTAATTATAATAGATGCATAAAATCAGCGAGCTATCATGATAGTGTTAATTTCCATTCATGTTATATATGTCAAAAGAAATAATTTCATTTTCACTTATGTAAAAAATGTGACAACGATGACCTGTTCAAATTAGTACAGGAATAATCATTTTAAAACATGTTTTTAAAAAGTTATGAATGTGTAAAAAATAAATTATAAAATAATATGAAAAAATTGAATACATTTTAAAAAATCATGGATAAGGGAAGAAAATAATTTTCTATCAAAGCGGCAAATAAACAATTTTTTTTCTAAAAAATAGCATTCATATTATGTATCAGAGAGATTAAAATATTAATATTAGTTGTAAATTTCATGAATAACCATAAATTAATAAAACTTATGTTGTTTATTATACAATTAACATAAAATTTATTTTACTGTAAATTTATGTATAAAAAATCTAAAATAATATTAGTTGGAAACATAAATCCAAATAACAATTGGGAAAATTTTTAATACAAAACATGGATGAAATAAGTAAAATTTAAATATAAAATACCCAGAATTATCAAGGATTTATTATATTTTATTTAAAGGTGGGTTTATATACACTATATAAAATAAATTATGTGAATGAAATTGTAATATTACTCAATGACTGGAAATTCAGAAAGAATACCTTACCTTGAGTTTGACTCACCATGTAACATCATTTTCATCCTAAATAATAAATTTAGGATAATTATTTAAATACTTAATGAAATATTTTCAATTATAATATTTCTTTTATGTTTTTTATTGCCATGTTATATTTACTAATTTAATCAATTATGTTCATGTTGGACGTTTGTATGAAATTTGGTTCATACGTTAAAAATGACATAGGTAGGATGACTATGGAAAAGGAAGAAATTATTTATTTATATCTAGAATAATAATATTTAATAGATTAAAACATATTCCATAAATTATTCAATTTAAATACAACCATGAAATTTGAAAATTATAAATGAACCATATTATAATCATGACTATGGAAGGTCAAATTTAAAATTGAGTAACATTTGAATTTTTCAATAATCTGGACTGACTTATGGTAAATAATATATTTTATTATAATAAAAATAATCATATCATAAAATAAGTATTATTTCATTAAAAACACTTATATATTCAACCCATGTGACATGTTGATGAAATCAAATTGTGGATGTAGTTGTCCATACATACATATGGAAGATGTTATCATTTTCAATTAAATATAAATGTATGAAAAATTATGATATTTTAATTTTAAATAATTATACATATGCCATTAGTATCATATATATATATATATATATATTAAATTTATCATCACTAATAATCATGAGTAGTGACGATGGATCAAAATTAAATCAGTTCGGGATGAGTTATAACATTATACAGACGAATGATGATTGTGATTCAAATTTGATGGAGGAGTATGTAGATTTATGTTTTTCCATTGACATAATAACAACTCATTATATGGGATATAATCATGTTAATATTTCATCAAGTGTGTAAAATAGTTTATGGAGGTTGAAGAAGTGAATCAAAATTCCTTGTTCACAATGATAACCCTTATTTGGAAAACCATTTTAATTATAAACCAAAATACATGCTATAAGGATTTTATAATAAAACAAGGAATCTTGGATAAGGGAAGGAATGTATGTATCGGATTGGGTTAGCTATTTTCTGAAGCAAATTTCATTTTTTATGGAATAAAAAATTAGTTTTGGTGATCATTGATATGTTATTATTGGGAAACTCTTGGAATTTCATAAAGTATTACGTTAATATAAATTAAGTATCAATTAAAAATTTTATCCCAAAATTTATGTTTCAAGGAAAATATAAGGGTGAGATGAAATAATCTCATAAAATTAAAATTTTACATTTTATCAGATATTTTTCAATCATTATATGTTTTAATTTCTTTTTTCCACTTTTTTACAATTAGTATGGTATTATGGGGTTTACACATTATTGGTACCGAATGTTACTATATAAGGAAATGAACTAATAAATGGTTCATGGGTGTTATTATATAAAGTTTACTTTTCAATTTTCTATTTATAATATTTTTAAAATTTCAAATGAATTAATAAATAATATTTTACTATAAAATATCATTAAAATCAATTTTCACACTATTCAACTAATTTGACATTTGAAATCATCAAAAAAATGATGGAATTTGAATAATTACCATTCTAACACTATTATAATTTTATACATGTATAAATGTTTTATTTAAGACTAATTATTTTAAAATAAATTACATTTAATATTTTTAAAATCATATTTATATTCCTTATAACAGAATGATTACTCTTTTGGCATTATGTAAGCATTTAAGGATATGTTTTAATTAATAAAGATTATAAATAAATTACGATAAATTAAATAATTTCAATATACTCCAAATATATATACATAGTCATTAACTACATTCCTTTTTCCCATGGTGAACATTTAATATTATATAAATACAAGAGAGTGACATTTGGGATTTTTTAATTTGTAAATTATTATATAGGTTAATTTTATTAAAAAATGTCTCACAACCAAGTAAAAAAATTCATAAGATGTTAATGGCCATAATTTATTAATATAATAATATTTTAGATGAAAAAAATTGTGGACTTATTACATTGTTTTAATATAAGTGAATTGCATCGACCATTTTACCATGGTAATAAATGTTAACAGTTTTTTTCTATTCAATAAAAACAAAAAATAAATTTTTCTGTATAATTATTACAATGTTTTTTTATTTAAAATATGAATTTTTTTACAAATTCAACAACTATAATATGGAGAAATTCACTTTATATTATTCCCAAAATTTTTGGTGAAAATAAATTTTGTAGGAAAATCAATTTTTTAAGGAAAGGATGAGTTTTCAGGTACTCTATGACTAGAAATAATATTTATAGGAAATAAAATTAATAATAATAAATATATTATCTATATATTTCATTTAAATATTTCCTAATTATGATTCATTTTAAATAATTAAAATGGAATAACATTATGAAATTAAAAATAGTTTGGAAAACTATTGCTTTAAGCATTATATTTTTTCCAAAATAACCACCACTTATAATTAAAAAAATTATTAAGAATAAAATGGTTTATATTACACATTAACACTAAATACCTAACATAATAGGATATTTAATATACTTGATAAAATAAATATAAAGCCCATTATTTGAGAATATATAATTTTCCCCTTAGAAAAATATGTCATTTTCAAAAAAATTAAAAAACAACACTACGTAAACATGATATAGTTTTATAAAAAATTAAGTTCATTTTATAAATTACATTATTTAATGGTTATAAAATCTACGTATATAATTTTTTCAAAAGGAATTTAAAATCCTTATTAAATAAATAATATATTTTTCTAATTAAAATATCATTAATAAAAATTAGGCCTTATTTCCAAAAGAAATTATCAACCTATTTATAACGAGTAAGGAAGTAAAATATATATAATTTAAATTTTAATCTTATAAATATAGAATAATATAATAACTAGCATATAATTTCATATTTTAATAATAATATTTCATTGTTTTTTTGGATCAGTGTTGTGTGTTGTATAAACTATCATGCAATATCATCTTTATAAAATATAAATTTTTATAGAAATAATCTAAAATAGAAATAATAACATGTTTTACTATATTCCAAAATTATTTTAAAGTTTACCATAATCATTTATATGTATTAGATATCATAAATAAATAAATAAAATAATGGGTTAGACATGAATCCATGTAATTAGATAATATGATTGATATGGTGTAGTATATCATGAGGCTGCATACTAAAATAATGTAAAAAAATGTAAATGAATGGTCAAAAACCATCACAAAATTACATGTAATAACATTTTTATGTCCTAAATATTTGGTAAATAAGAGTAAGCGTTGAATATGGAAAAAAGATAAAATATTTATTGACAATCATAGTTCAAGGCTCACTACTAAGAAAACAAAAACTTTTCGGAGAGGATAACAATATTTCACTATTGTATAAGGATGAGGATGAATAATAATTCCCATTTATAAAATTATGGAAATGGATTATTTCACATGGCCCACACATATAGAAATTATGAGTTATTATGAATTACCAAATCAATTAGCGGGATATCAATTTCTTAGCCCACATGCCATCATAATTCATCATGACATATCACTTGAAAATAATCCATTGAAGACTCACCAAAATTAATTATGAAATAAATTATAATTAGTGATAATAATAAAATTAAATGTGATAATAAAATCAGAATAAATGATAAATAATAATTCTTGATGTCTAATTTTGTTATTAATTTTTTTAAAAATGATAAAGGTACAAATTAAAAGGGTAATTACTATAGAGATTTTATGAAACCACAATATAACAACAAAAAATTATGTTGAAATGTTGGATGTTTTATTTGGAAATAAATATTACAAAACAACCATTATTATAGTAGAATAATAATGGAATATTTTATTTAAAGTGTAAGAGAGACTACAAAGCTCCCAATTTAATCTTTGTAATGTTTGTGTGAAGGGAACAAAAAAAATAAATATAATTGAATGAATACCCAAAAAATTTACAAAGAAAATATAATGGGATTAACGTTAACATTTTATAAAAATGTATAAAGATGAAGATAGATGAATTGTGAGTGATAGAGAACATATCATTAAAATAAGAAAAATTTGGGAAAATAAAAGTTACCATGATTCCTAACATTCTATATAAGAACCTCTATAATAAGGGACATGATTTCCACCATGGGTTCGTTCAATAGAGATTGGTATTTTTCTTTCAAGGTTGATAGACCCTCAACTAAGGGTCTTGGGTCTTCATAGGATCGTGCAGATTTCCATACGATGAGAAAGAAGGGCGTCTCTTTTGTCGAAGCTCTTTCCAGTTCTTATGATCTGAGAAAAAGAGGTGCGTCTTGTTCCTCTAACATTATGGGTGTTGAGAATGGTGGTTTTTTGGTAGTTGTGGATCTGGAGGCTTTGCAACAATGTATTTATCTTTGTATGTTTTCAATTTTTGGTTTCCTAATTTATTCCAAGGGTGATAAACCCTGGTTTTACCTTGATCTAAAAAATATAATTTCTCATTGCTGGGGTTTTAGTAATTGGAAATTGATTCTTCTTGGGAGTGTATATTTTATCTCATTTTTCAATTAGGGGATTATTTAGATAGTGTTTGGGATATGGAAGCCTATATCTCAAACCTGGTGCCTTGAGATTATCTGAATGAGATGTTAATTTTAATCTCATTAAACTTAAGAAAACCAATGCCTAGATTTTGATTAGACTTCATGGGTTTAATTGAATTTATTAACATCCTATTATCCTTAATGACCTTGCCCAATGTATTGGAAATCCTATTAGAATGGATTAGAACTCATTGGATTGGGATCTTGGATATTTGTTTAGAATCTTGGTTGATGTTAATTTGGAAAATAAAAGACCGTATAATGTCACTTTGATTGATAATGGTAATAAGAGTGATTTTAATGTAGAATATTAGTGTGTTCCTTATTTTTGTGAGGTTGTCATGATTGTTGGTCATTCTGTGGTGAATTGTAGGATGCTTCAAAAGAAGGTTAATGGGGTTCCAAAAGAGAAGGATTTGAATGGGGTTATTCGAAATAAAAAAAAGATCTTTGTGGAAAAGGAGGGTCCCTTAAAGGATACACCTAGTCATTCCAGATTTGTAGTTACTTCTAATAAATCTTGGGCAGATATCTTTGAAGATGTTGAACAAGGTAGGATTCCTAATCTGCCTAGTCCTCTTGCTAATATTGGTCAGGTTATGGATAAATATGGTAGATACACGTGCATAGAGGATCTCATTTTGGATCAGAATATCTCTTATGAGATTTATGATATGGTTTATTTTGAAAAAATAAAATGATGATTATTTATTGAGGTAGGATTTGGAGGAAAATATTTTTGTGCTTGTGGTCTCTTTTCAGAAGAGTGAGAGTATTGGGATTTCCCAGGCCCTTATTGATGCTGTTATGTCCTCCATTGCACGTGTCACTTCCCTCGTGCAGGTGGCTGGATTTTTTTCCAGGCATGATATAGTGGTTTTGGATAGCTTAATCGAGATTCTTGCATCTTTTAGTGTAGATTCAGCTCTAAAGGGAGTAGAAGATACTTTTTTAAAGGCAGGTTCAACTTCTATGGAAGGGGTGTTTTGGGTCCCTTTTTCAATTGGTTGTACTACTGCACTAGTTGAGGAAATTGAGGTTCATGTTTCATCTGGTGGTGATGTGACATTGCAGGATATGGGTGTTCTAGATTCATCTAGAGATCCAGTTGATGCCCTCACTAGTGGTGTTAAAAATGGAAAAGTAACAAATAATAATTTGGATATAAGTGATCTTTTACATGGGGCCTCCAGCCTTAAGCGAAAGGATGGAAGGCCTCCTATGTTTTTAAAATAGATAATTGTGGGTGTCAAAAAAGGGGGAAATCATCCCGATCTTATATTTAAATTAATCTTCTGTTCTAGAATTGTTAGGTTCTGTCCAATAATGATACCATGAGGTCCCTTAGGCTCTTCATTCTAAAAAAGAAGCCCCTTCTTATTGGTTTGTCTGAATCCAAAAGAGTTTTTTCTCCCAATATTTCCAATTTTGAAAATATTGGTTTTCATTTTGTGGAATCTAACCTATCTTTATAGGATATTAAATGATTATGGATCTTGGATCACTGTTCTTTATATCATATTTCCCTAAAAGATAATACTGAGCTACATGTCACATGATCCTTCAATTTTCAAGGTTTCCAACATTTTTTCACATTTATTAAGGTCCGTAATTGTTATCAAGGTCGTAGGAATTTATGGTTGGAGATTGGATCTCTCAACTATTACATTTCTAGTTTGTGGTCTATCCTTGGTGATTTTAATTCCATCAGAAGTTCTAATGAGAAAATTGGATCCACGACTTATGTAATTTATTCAAGAGATTTCAAAGCTTGTATTGATGATAATGGGATGATTGATGTTATTCTTGTTGGTGCTAAGTATACAAGGTGTATGAATGTTTTGGATATATTTGTTGCTAGTATAATTGAAAGGGATTTTGTCAACGAGTCTTGTCTTGATTTTTGGGGTTCTATTTCTTGTATGACTCTTTCTAGATTTAACTTTGATCATTAACTTATTTTGGTTGAACTTGTGAGTAAGGATCCCGAAACTCCTTTTCCTTTTATATATAATAAATCTTGGGTTAATCATCCTAAGTGTAGGACTATTGTAGGAAAAACATGGAGTTCTTGGAATTGTAGGGTCAATGATTTTTCTTATGTCATCAAGCTCAAACTCCTTAAATTTTTTTTGAAATTCTGGAGTAAACTTCATTTCAGTTCCCTTGATTCTAAAATTTCCTCTCGTGAGAAATATCCTCATAAAATGTAGGAGAATAATTCTTCAAATGACTTCTCTAATGATGTTTTGGGTGAGACTCAGTTGGATTCAAAGATTAATAATTTATTTAATCTCAAGGATGCTTTTCAAATAGTCAATTTTAATGCTAATTGGTTGAGATATGGGGATATAAACTCTAAATTTTTCAACTCCTTGTAGAGAATTAGGAAATTCTAAAGGCCTATTTCTTGTTTTACAAATGGGTCTTTGAAAAAATAAAGGATCTTTCTGAGAATGTTGTTACTTATTTTATGGATATCTTTACTAGACATGTCCATATCGATGATCCAGTGGAGGGAATTATTCCACCTCTTATAAATCAGTAGGATAATTCCAATCTTATATCTATCCAATTGGACACTGAAATAAAGGATGCGGCCTTTAGTCTAAAGTATGGTAGCTCCCCTAGTCAAGATGGTTTTGGGAATTTTTCTTTCAGACATATTGGGACATCATTCATGATGATGTCTGCAGGTTGGTTAACTGTTTTTTTAATAGTGACTATATTTCTCAGGGTTTGAATGCTCAATTATTTTCTATTCAAAAGATGGGTAATTCTAATGAGATTCATTTTTTCAGAACCGTTTCCATGATTAATACAATTTTTTAATTTATTTTAAAAATCATATCCATGAGTTTTTCTCTATTTCTAGTAAGGTTGTTTCTCCTAATTCGTTTGGCTTTGTTAAGCGTGGGTCCATTCCATATTGTCTTATTACTACTTCTAAATGTGTTAAAATTCTTAAGAAATCCCCAAGGGATGGTAATATTGCTCTCAAGTTGGATGTCAAAAATGATTTTGATACTATAAATTTGAATTTAATTTATAAGGTTCTGAGTTTTTTTGGTTTTAATGACGTTTTCATTAATTGAGTTAAAATTGTTTTTGAGGCAGCTCATATCTCTGTCCTTGTTAATGGTTCCCCTAAGGGCTATTTTTCTTGTTCTAGAGGTGTTAAACAGGGTGACCCTCTCTTGACCATTATTTTTTCAATTTCGGAGGATTATCTTAGTAGATTACATTCTATTATGGCTGGAAATTGGAAACTAAAGTCTATTAGTGCTGGTAGAGGTTTTGTTACCCCCAATCACATGTTGTATGCTGATGATATTATTCTATTCACTAAATAAGATAAGAGAAATATTAAAAATATTAAGCGTGCCCTTTTTCATTATGAAAAATTCTCTGTGAAAGAGATTATTTGGAATAAGTTATTTGTTTATTTTGGTAAGAATTTTCCTATTTCTAGGAACTCGGGCATTATCAGGGATTTGGGTATTCACGAAGGTGTTCTTCCCTTAACATATTTGGTTGTTCCTATGTTTTGGGGGAGGTCAAAAGCATGTTATTTTTCTAATATCATTTCTAAAATCAAAAAGCATCTTGCTACTTGGAAAGGCAAGTCCCTCTCCCATGCAGGTTGTGTTTTCTTGTTTAAGGTTGTGATTATTTCTATGTTTGTTTATTCTTTCATGGTCAATAAGAGGCTGATCTCTCTCATAAAAAGAATTAATGTTTCTATTAAAAATTTCATTTGGAGTGGTAATATTTTGGAATAGAAATTATCTACATTCTCTAGGAATAATTGTTGTAAACACCATTATGCAAGGGGTCTTGGTATTAAAAATTGTGAGGTGTTTAATGATTCTTTATAGGCTTCATTAATTTGGAGTCTTGTCAATAGTAATTCTGAGTCTCTAGAGTGTCTCCATATTAAATTCAGGGATAGGCTCATGAATGGTGTTTTTAATCATATGGATTCTTCTATTTGGATGGATTTTAAATCCATTGTTTCTTCTGTTAACCCTCATGCTTGATGTCTTGTTTCAAGGAACTCATCTTTATCCTTTTGGAAGGAAAACTGGATAGGTTGTCCCCTAGTTGATTACTTGATGAATGATGATTTAAATTTTGATCTGGATGTTATAATTAAAGATCATCTTGAAAATATGGGGGGTCTCCCTAATCATACTGTAAATATTATCAATAGTTACTGCTTCTCCAACAGAAAGGATTTTTGGGCTTGGGAACCTGCTATAAATGGCATGTTGACCTCAAAAATATTTTACAGAACATCTCTATCTTGTTATATAGATTATAAATGGATGGTGGATCTTTATATAAACTTTATTAGGCCTTCTCGGACATTATTTTCCAAGAGACTCGCTCATGTAAATCTTCATACTGATTCTTTCCTTAAAAAATGGGGTATTTTTCTCTTTTCTTTATGTGTGTTTTTCCATCAACATAGGGAAGATATTGATCATTTGTTTAATAGTTGAGTTAATGCCTCTTCAATGTTGAAGGCTATTTATGATATTTTTTAAATCCCTATGCATGGGATGTATTCAATTCGTCATTCCCTGCAAGGCTGAAATTCTATTTCGCTTTCTCCAGAATTGATGTATCATTTTAGGGTTGCTACTACTGAACTCCTTTATTTTATTTGGTTTTCTCAGAATAAGGTGATTCAAGATAGTTTTTCCTTATCAGTTAGTGGGGTTTTATCAGCTATTTTAGCTGATATGCATAATGTTGATATTCCAAGGATGCATTTTTGTTTCATCTCGGTCCATGATTTTTCTGTTCTAAATAGGATATGTTTTAAGGGAAACGTCAAACCTCCGCATGGTACTTTTGAAGTTCTCCGAAAGGAACCAATTTTTGGTTGGTTAAAAGTTAATTCTAAGAGTGCTTCAAAAGGTAATCTAGGGATTTATGGTTATGGTGCTGTTTTCAAAAATCATAAAGGGGATGTCCTTGGTTGTTTTCATGGTCATTGTTGCTTTGCATCATCACTTGATACTGAAATTCCTGGCATTATCATTCCTGTGGATCAAGCTGTGAAGCATGGATAGGATAATTTATGGATCATGAGTGACTCAAATTTTGTTGTTTCTTCCATAAGGATTGGTCTTTCTCACTTTTCCTAGAAGCTAAAAAATTGTTGGATTAATTTTTTGGATACTCTATTTTCCATGAGTCATATTATCACTCACATTTATAGGGAAGACAATTCTTTTGCTGATGGCCTTACAAATAAAGGAGTTAATGGAGTTGATTTCATTTGGAATGATCAAGTACCTGATGATGTTATTCCTTTTATTAATAGGGATTTTGACCATTCTCCCATTTTAAGAATTGTGTAAGATGTTTCTTTTCTTTATTTGAGGCTATTTTGAGAGGTTATTTTTAATCTATGAGTTCGGTTTTTTACTTTGGTTTCAGTTTGTTTAGTCTAATTATTTATTCTTCATTGGAGTGGTTTGTTTCTTTTATATTCCATAGGAATGAAGTGGCATGTCTACAATTATCTATTTATTTCTGCTCTAGTTTTAATGGTGTATCTATTTGATTGAATTTCCATTCGTCTCTCAGATGGGGCCACTTATGGTGATATCCTTGTTTTTTTCATGTTATATATTTTCTTTAGGGATTATTCATTTCTGTCTATTATTAATTAAATTGTACTCATTATTGTTCGTGTTTGTTGTTGTCATGTATGTACGGGCCTATTTTTGGTTTCATGGGATCTCGAGGCAGATTGTTTCAGGGCATTTGTGAGGAAATACAGTGGCTAATTCCCTTCAGAGGGGTTCGCTGATGAGGCTGTTTTTCTATAGCTGGATCATTTCTAGTATTCAAATCAGTAGGCCTCCTCTTTATTTGTTTTTTATGGAGATCCATCCTGGAGTGGACTGCATTGTGGTTGTTTTAGGATTGGAGTGCTTGGTGCGTTCCATTTCTTGTTGCTTTGGTTTTTTTATCTTTCAGCATAACCGTACTTTATGGTTGTTTGGTATTTTTTTTGTTTGTATTTTTTATTGTATTTTTTATTTTTTTCATTAATAAAATTCCATTATCACCTCTATAATAAGGAATATTTTATATATATTAACTATTCACTTAATTTAGAAACAATTTTAAATTAATTTAACCTCTATTAATACAAATTTTTAAAAATTATAATAATATTAATTCTATTTGATTTAACACATAAATGTTATTTGATTCAGTTTTCCAAAACTTCATTGAAGTTGCATCCTTCAACGATGTTCATTTTCCAATGGTTGTATATGATCCAAATGTGTAGTGTAATATTTTACATGTCATTACTATATATATATAGTTTCAATTAATTGAATCTTCCTATATAATATTGTTTTAGTCATTTGAAATATATATTTAGTACTTAGACATAATATAATGATTTCAATGAATATTTTATTAAGGAAGTCCCCTAAAAATGATATTAATTCAATGTTACCTAATATTAAATCATGAATTAATTTTTTTTACTATTATTAAAGGAATTATTCGTTAAAAATATATAATCATTCATTTATTTAGCATACAACTACCACATGATGATTAATATTTTCAATGTGTTTTAAAATAATTTTTAGACCAGTTGATATTAGAGTGACATGTCAATTATACAAAAATATAAAAATTTATGTTTTATGTTATTTTTTTAGATCACTTAATTTTATTAAATGTGAAGGAGTAGTATTGAACTGTAAAAACATTTTTAGGCATTTATTTTTGTGACACAGTAATTTAATATGAAAATTAGAGTCATGATATTTTCTTCTGATAAAAACTTTTTATCCAAGGAATTATATTGATAAGACACTATCAATAACACTAGATTTCTATAATTGTTAAGATGATGTGAGTTATATATCACCACAATATTTTGGGTGGAATTATTAATTATTCTGGTACAATCTTAGTAATTTAATACATAATCATGAATCCTTCCCAAACACAATTTTGGACTGGTTATCTGTAGAATCATCATTTGATTAAAATCATAGATCTATGTATAAATTTCGGTATTTTATAAATTATATATATATATATATATTTGTATGAGTGTTTCTGTAGATATATATATATATATATATCAAATGTTCTCTCTCTTTTTATTTCAATGGTTATTCATCTTTCATTTACAAGGTGATTATGATATGCTTAAATCCACCCATATAGATTCTATGAATATTATCACAAAATGATGGGGATTTAATTATTTTAATGTTATGATTGGGCCCATGCGATAGTATTCTTATATATCCATATAATAATATCATATCCAATATAGTTTGATTCCACATGGAAAGACGGTTTATACCATTAATATACATTTGACTATGAACATTATGACTCATTTTAAATTCTGGAATATGTGACTATTTGACGGTAATTTTAATGTATTACATTTAAGACAAATGGGTGTTATGATTGAACATCAAATAGGCTCCGTAAATATATCGATTAATAAATTAAAATATTATTTTGTTCATTTTTGACAAGAATATGTTCATATGGTACGACCAATTTATGTATTTTTAAATAATGGGATAAAGATATTCTATAAATATTTATGTCATACAACAGGGGCTACTATGAAAATTATTTTCAGAATTGGTTCTTCATGGATATCTATATAGATATCCCTTTCAATTTTATTCTTATTGTTCATAAGTAAAACTATAGGGGGGTGGGTATGTTAGACTCCAAATTATTATGCACAATTAAGATAGATTTTAATTGCCCCTTTCTATATTATTCTTACTGTTCAAAATCAATACTATCGGGGGATGCATATATAGATAAACCTTTCTATTTTATTCTTATTGACTTGTTCATTTTTTGTTTTTTGGTAACAAGTTTTTGATTAATGCCAATAAATTTAGGTAATATATCATAATGGATAATTATTTAGGTCTTGTAAATGATTGGTGAAATGATTCCTATAGGTGTTATAGAAGTATACCAATTGGGATGATGGTAATGCTTCCTAGATATTCATAACCTAGTGGGTGAGTCTGGCGAAGGTTGGTTTTTAGATATTTCAACTACTTTGAGGCCATTTGAGGGAATGACTAAGTTATAACTAGTAGAAATACCATGTCATAATACCCAATGATAATTGAATGTACTATGGATAGGAAAATAGATATGAAGTTATTTATGGTTATCCTATCATTCTTAGTGGTTTTTCCAGTATCTTCTAGATAAGAATTCCCATTTTCAATGGGACATATTATTTTACAAATTTATGATCATCATCAATTATGGAGGGAAATCTACAAATGATCACTATTGAAGGAATAAATGTTCAAAGGAATCTTAACTAATTTATATAAATGGAACCTATATATCCACAATTGTTTTAGTAATCCTTAGAACAATAGTAATTTTTATGTTTTGAAGGGTGAAAATGAATCCAGAAATGTCAATTGGGTTGAATAATAAAAAAATCCTAAACATTTATAAATGAAATTAAATTTTGGAATGAAAAAATTGAATATTATGTAATTTAGTTATAGAATACACAATACTACATGTATTATTTTGGATCATAATAAAATATATTATGTTGAATTTGAAACACATTTAAGAGTCTCTATCATTGATGTGACTCCCCAACCTGGATACCACTCAAGGTTTTCCCCAATACAATTGGCCACTTGAACTCTAGCACACCTCCCTGAATTCTAGAGGCACATTACAATTGGAAAGTGCCTATGGTGTGTTGGTGGGGAGATTGATCCCTCATTACGAAAGTGTAGTGTAGTGGGTGAATTTAAAAATAAGAAAATAGCTGATGTGATATGATTAAAAAAGAAAGGGTAATAGAAAATAGGTAAAAAGTAACAATAACTCAAATAATTGGAATAACATTCAATAACTAATGACATGTCATGTCACTAGAGAACTGAAAATCATGTACTGAAGATAGTAGAAAAAACATGTTCTACATAAGCATAAATGAAATTAAAGAATATCCCAAGAATCCCGAGCTCCATTTGGGTCATCTGTTATCAAGATACATCATAAAAATTAACAAATAAAGTGTTTGAAGTTGTAAAATGAAATTTTTCTACACCTACAGTCATGTTATCTATTCCAGGTACCACATAGTACCTGGAGAAGGTGTGAGATAAATCTTAGTGGGCCACCACCAACAGTTCCTATAACATATGTCCCCTGTAATGGGTATCTAACACTGTGCAAGAATTTATATATTGAGTTATAAAGTACAATGTAAATAAATACCCATGAAACTACTTCATTGCTCAACTAGTGTGTGAACAAATCAACAGTTCATTTTTTGGCAGTTACCAATTTATATATATGTCACATATTAATTATAGTATATGTTCCATTTTATAACAAGTCAACAAGTAATGATACTTAATAGTGATGTTCTAAGGTAATAACCAAGGCAAAGTAGACCTCAAGGGTCACTAAATCAATAATAATTGTATCCTTTTATGAGTAAGAGTAAAAGCCATGGGACATAGTCCAAGGAAATCCACGATGAGGTGCTTACCGAGTCCAAGGTCATCCTCCAAGGTAAAATGGTGCTATGTAGAGACAGGGTCCAATGGGATCTAACAGTGGAACCTAGTTATCAATCCCAAATCAAAGGAGTGTATCTAATTAATCCTGTAATGATAACAAAATGATCATATGATGTTATACCAGGCATCAATGAATAGATAAGGATCAAGATCTGGGCAGGATTCCACCTAACCAAGCCATATCCTTAAATTGGAATGAGGTTCCCTAGATCTCATATAATTATCCAATCAGAATCCATGATGAGATCGAGTCAGACATTCCAATTTAATTATAATATTATGTAATATCTCCATCAGTTCAAGTCCTTCAATTAATTGGTCTGATAACGTCATATAGCATGAAACATTTTTATCAATTCATTTGATTCATGAATTGTATTTCATTAGCGTGGGAAGGACAAATGTAACACAACCATTTAATCAACTTAAGGCATATTCCATATTCTAGCTTCATTCTGCTACCTCCTATTTATATGGTAAGGGGTGTTGCAGATATGCAACCAATCAATCATTAACATTTCACTATCAATTTAAATCACTAAACTTAGGTGAGTCAAGTGGTGACCACACTTTGTCCCTTCCACAATGCTTTTATAATTATAAATTACAAATTTAATATAGAAATGCTTACCCATATGAATGTCAAGCCAAGCCACACCCAAATGGTAACCCAAATGTGTCAAAACACTAAAATGGAAACTATTACATAACACCATGCATTGGATTAATGGAGTTATGGGAATAACTACTAACAACTATTCACATAATTGGAAACCATAACCACATAGTTCTAACATGCATAATAATGGCATGTTAATTCTATAAACGACACCTCATGAAATCGGTGTGCCCCACACTACAATTCCAATCTCAACAAACATGTGGGATGAGTAATAGAACACCCACCATAATATTCTATGATCCTTGTACTTTGATATTGGCCCATTATTTTTACCATATTGGAGTATATATAAGAAAAATAGAAAAACCCTCATGCCTCGATAACTCGATCGAGAGAAAAAGAGAAGAATGACTCAATAGGACTTGCATACATACTTTGGCGCATCCAACATGACAAAAAAAGATTTATCCAATCCTAGATTAAAGAGATCTCTTGATTCCTACCTTAGGTCTTTATAGTTCTCCAATATGATATAGAAAATGGTTAATCCAAAATCTTCTCTGATTAGGGAGGAAAATTATGGTCAATTAGATCACAAAGTGTAATTTTGAAATTTTAACTAGAAATATGTCATGTAAAGAGATTTTCTGTATGGTTTGAAAAACTGTTCAAAATCCATGCTGAGGTACCTAGGAAAAAGGTTCACTCACATGGTTTTTCCACACTACTATGAGAAAATAGCGCGAAGTGGTTATGTCTAGAAAAATAAATTTTGCACGGTTATAAAAACCATACCCCAACCATGTCACATAACCATTTTTCTGAAAAATATGGATTTCGGGCTCTACACATGCCTTGGACATCCCCACGACCTTTTCTAACTAATTAAAAATCCATATTATATCCAACATAAAATATTTAGACTAAAATTTAATGGATACATTCCTGAGTGGAAAACTGGTTTCTTATAATATCCCCCATAAAGGAACTCATCCCCGAGATCACCATTCAAGGGTGGAGAAACACTGTATCAGAACATCTATGACCATTGGGAATGTCTATCACCTTCTATCACATAACTCTCATCTAGTACTCAGATGTGCTACACCAAAACCCATACTATATGGACAGACCGACCTTAGAGTTTCTCCACACTCCACTAGACAATGCATACTTGGTGATCCTCAATGGTAGAATCAGATTCTTACTCAACTTCATCAAGATCATAGGAATGAGATGGGTTGGCATGATTCCATTGAAGTTTTGAAACATGAAAAACATTGTTCATGGAAAGGTACCTATGAGGTAATAGAAACTGATAGGCTTCCATCTTGACTCCCTCTAGAATTTCAAAAGTCCCTATATAATTAGGAGCCAGTTTTCCCTACTTTTGTAACCATCTATGTTATACCCTGGGTGATAACTGTAAGAAAACATGATCCCTAACATCAAACTCAATAGTTCATCGATGGAGATCTACATAATATTTCTATATGTACTCAGTGGTTTTCATACACATTCTGATCATCTGAACTGGCTTTAAAGTCTCATATATGAAACAATGACCTTGTAGGGTTTCCTCACCTGCCTAAATCCAGCACAATGGTGAATGACATGGCCCACCATATAAGGTCTCAAAAGGATCCATCTAAATAGTCTCAAAAATCTGTTATTATAGGTGAAATCAATGAGAGGGATTTACTTTTCCAATGAACCACTTAAATCAAGGATTGATTCTTGAAGAATATTATCCAGAAACTATATTGTATATTCTGATTGTCTATTAGTTTGGAGGTGAAAATCTGTTATTAGAATCACTTGAGTTCCCATAGCCTTATTCATTCCTTGCATTAATCAATATGTGAAATGAGAATCCCGATACGAAACAATAGAAAGAGAGACCAATTGAAGTTATATGATATCATATACATACACACTTCATAGCTCATCAACTAAGAATGTCTCTTAAATAAGAATAAAGTGTGATACTATTTTTAGACTATCAATGACCACCCATAAAATTTCGATACCTTTAGGTGAACTGGGTAAACCGAATACAGTGTATAAAAGAATTTTCCAATTTCTATTTTGGGAATAGAAGTGGTTGTAGAAATCCCATTGGTCTCTAATGTTCAGCCTTCACCCTGCTAATATGTGGAACACTAACAGATAAAGTTTGTTATCTGAAATTTCATCCTAGACCACCAAGACTCCTTTATCATATCTTGATACATCATCGAGATGCCTAGATGAACTGCCCATTGAGAAGTTTGGGACTAACGCCATAAAACCTCTCCCATGTCATTAGGAACCAAAACACATCCATGAATAAATAGGATGTTGTATCAATCCACATACCAATCCAGAGGTGGGATATCACCAGATATAATCCAAAAAGGAATAAGAAATTAGTATCTTAATACTATCTAATACTCACCATATCAATGAGGGAAGAGGGAACTATCATGGATGAGATATAAGTTTTCTCATAACTATCTTGAAACTCTAAACATTGTTCAGAAAAGTGGGCCATTAACTTCCATTCATCACTAGCTTCTCGTACGGCCTGTGCCTGAGTTTTCTTACTCAGTGAATCTAAAACAACATTACCCTTCCCAAGATTATAGGAAAGAAAAAAATAAAAGGATTTTATACATTAGACATATATCTAATACCTAAGGTTCAAATTCATGTTAAGAAATTATATATTTTATGATCTTGTGGTCTGGGTACACTATAAAGTGCTCACCCAAAAGACAGTGTCTCCTGCAATGTAAGGCATTCAGAACTATTCTTTGCCCACGGTTGTGCATTCAAAAATTTCTCTTATGAGGTCTTATCTACCATGATCCATATCAAATGACTCTCTCTTACTGCATTATTAGTACTCCAAGGAAAATTCACGATTCATCATAGAAGATTGTATAAACAATACCCACATCAAGATTAATTAGAATTGGTTTGGAGACAAGCCTCCCCTTTAGCTCTTGAAAGTATTTCCCACATGCTTCTAACTATATCAACATGACACCCTTCATAATTTGGCCAGTAAGAGGGGTGGAATGGTGGTAAATTTTTGTTATTAAATTCATACAATATTCAAGCAGCCCCCAGAAACTCCTAATATCAAACATGTTCTTGGGATTCTCCCTGGAAACTACATCACCCACTATTTCTGGGTTAACAGATACTCCTAATTCTGATATTATATGAAAAAATAAGAGGAATCTACCGATTCAGAATTGGTACATAGAAAGCATTTCATAAATATTATGTTTTCTCAGTGTACATTGAATTATCTCAAGATGATTTCCATGGTCACTATGAGAGTGAGAATACACCCTGATGATGTCTCCAAAGACCAAGAAAAAAGAGTCCAAATAGAGGTGGAAAACACTATTCAACAGAGCCCAAAAGAAGGAGGGTGTATTCATAAGACCAAAAATCATAACAAGGTACTCATTAAAACCATATCTAGTAGTGAAATCTATATGAGTTATGTATTGTGGAATGACATTCACCTAATGATAACCGAAACTCAGGTTGATCATTGAGAAGACATTTTCGCCTCAGAGATGGTTGAAAATATCATCTATTCGAGGCAGTGGAAACCAGTTCTTGACTGTAATATGGTTCAAAATTCATTAATTCAAACATAGACATAAATTTCCATTATCTTTTTTGGAATAAAGCATGGGGGAACCCCTAGAAAATGTAATTGGACGTATAAAAATTATTGTCCTCTAAATCCTCTAACTGACTCGTGAGTTCTTGAATCTCTGTAGGTTACATCCTAAATGAAGGAATGGAAACTGTAACTTCTATTTGATCAAACTCAATTATAATATCTATATCTCTCTTAGTATGTATGCTAGAAAAATCGTTGGGAAAGACATACCTGAAACAATCCACTACTAGGGGGAAATGATGTTGTAGTAAAACTTGATCCTCTTTTAAGAGATTTGAAATCTCGGTGGTCACTCCACCTAGACCATGATTCTATTGTCTATATCTATAAGCCTGGATATCCCACTCACCCATATGTAGAAAAATGCATCCCTCTAGTGATGTAAAATATAGCATACAGTGTCAGAAATCTACAAAATTATGATAGCGGATGAACCAGTCTATTCTGATAATCACATCGAAGCCTATCATCTAGTGAATGAAGAGGTTCCATAAGAAAGGGTAACATCATACCTCTTGGGGACACTCCTTACATTGTAAATTCCCCCTATTCATACCCATAATCGAATATTTGGGGTCATTACACCATAGTTACACTGTATCTCTTGTCCGAGGTTTTCCACAATGGACAGAGAGATAAAAGAGTTCAAGGCACCCATATAATATAAAAAAGATACTATAGTAGGGGCTACTAGAATAGATCCTCATACTATAGAATGTTCAAAATTATGATGCTTAGGTATTGTCTATTGTGCATGCAACTCACCTGATCTATTGAATTGTGAAAATGATGGACTGTGATGATCATAACTGCTCCATTTGTGCTTCTGGTGATTTGTGGTCTGGTTACCATGGCCACGACCTTCTCCATAGCCAGTCCAAAAGGATCTATTCCAACTCCCCCTTGAAATGAAATAAAAGAACAAACTCCTAAAGGTGAAGCTAAGGAGGATCCTTTTCCACTTGAATCTGATGGAATGATTCTATAGAAACACTAGAGATGCCCCATATGTCCACAAGCCCAAAAATCTTGTGGTTCATTATCACACTAATTTTCTGAATGCCCCAATTGTCCAGATTGAATACACATATTAGACCTGTTAAAACAGATACTATGGTTTCACTAATCTAACAAAAAGTTTCAAGAGAAGTCTTCCTGCCACCAGAAGAACTAATGGTGTTATGTGCCACTGGTCATCTATGCCAAGTACTACTACCATCCCTCAGGTTGCACTCATTGATAAGAGCCAGATTGACTATCTCATAAAAAGTATGTTGGTGAATGACATTTTCATTCAATCTGATGGAGTACAAGATCCCATCCTCAATGGGTTTATTAGGAGAATGTTCATCACCATCTTGAAGTAGTGTATAACATAGAATCACTATGAAATTCACTTAATATATCCAAATTGACGTAGAAACCTGCTCAAGATTCATAAACACTCCGGCCACATCAAATCATAGCATTTGTGGAAATAGATTATCATAGAAGGTAGTATAGAAATCATCCCATAACATTAAATAAGGACAATAGACTAGGTAATCACACCCCACAAGTGTTTGGCCGAATATCAAAACATGTATGTAGAATGCTTCAACCATTACTGTAGAGGTAAGACTAGAAGTTCAGGGTCCACCCCTTCTAGAGCATGGTCGTTTCCACCTTCATGGCATATGATACGAGGACGTTGTGGTGACATTGTTCAAATATTTCCGAGAACACTCCTCAGAACTAGACTAAGAAAAATGAAATCATCACTATCAGAAGCTAAATGTCGGAAAACTCCCAACCCAAGGCATACTACCCCCAAATACCCCATTAGATGGCCAAATATCTGTATTTTCCCAAATATAAGTTTCATTTCATTTTTCATTTAATTACTAGGTTAAAAAAATTTAAATTCATAAACATTAAAAATAGGGATAAGGACGTGAAACCATTTAATTTTATATTACATGTTACACTTTATAATGGATTAACATTTTTGGTAAATTAGTTCCCAAATACCTCATCAATTAAGACAAAACACATTTATTTACAATACAACAGATTGACTCGGTAAATTAGTCATCCCAAACCTTGAGGGACCATACACCACATGAATTGAGACAAACAATCACTCAATCAAAACCAATAATAATAAAAATATATGCTAACTATCACAACACCACTAAACAATCATTGGAATAACAAGAAATTTAAAGCATCCAAATTCACCAACATGGCATGGAAATATTCAAGACATGTGATTTCTAGGTGCCAATAATGATGAATGTAATAATTATCCTTTTCATTGTATCATAGGGACAAGGACAAAAGAAAACCCTCAAACAGAGTAATAATAAACAACACCACACATCATTTGCGTCACCCAATGCTGAAATAATATCAACTATAATAAGAAAAAATAAGAACAGCAATAAAATTTTGGGTAACATGGATTATACCCTGAACATGGTTTCACAATGTCAAAGAACGACTTATGAACAAGTCCCAATCATTCCTAATATCTAAAATATTGTATCCAAATAGTAATTCAAGAAAACAAAACCATCTCAGATTCAAAAGTTTAATGTCCCAAACCCAAATCCCACCCAACTAGTGCCCCGAGATTGGTCGCCTCCAGGCCTCAATAGCATCTCTCAAAATGCCAGAGGTCTCTAACTAGTTGTGAGGGACCTGATTGTGTCTATGGGGATACTATAACCTCATTACACAAGATTATTAAAGAAGGTGATTGTATACATATGTAAATAGTACATGTAAGATAAGTGGATAGATGGGACAATGGAAAATATGGACAATAATAACAATAACTGGAAAAAAATTGGAATAGCACTCAACAAAAAATGATATGTTATGCCACTAGAAAATAGGAATACATGGAGAGAATATAGAAGGTATAAAATGTTCCACATAAGAATAAATGAAATTAAATACAATCCCAATCATCCCATGCTCCAGCTTGGCCAAATTATGTCATTCCCTATCCTAGATAGTAGGAAATCATGTCTTCCAATCCATACATATTTTTTGATCAACACCTAGAGTGAAGTAATTTATTCTTAGTATAAAATGGCACTCGGGGAGTGTTTGAGACAAATCACAGTGGGGCACAACCAACGGTGTATATAGCATTGGGCCCATGTAATGGAAATGTTACAGTGTGCATGCATACATATATAGTGAAAATTAGTACAATGTAACTAAATACCCAAGTACTTAATTCATCCCTTAGCTGGTTTGTGAACATGTTAACAAATCATTAATTGATTATTACCATTTTCTAAATAATTCACATGTTAAAAATAGTGATGGTTACCAAATATAACAAGGAAACCTTTGAAGATAATTAATAGTGAAGTCCCTAGGTAATTACCAAGGCAACATAGACCTCACGGGCCGACAACTCAGTCATAACAGTAGCATGTTAGGGGGTAATAGTGTATTCTAAGGAGCTTAGTAAAAGGAACACTAAATTGAGGTAATAAGCGAGTCCATGTTGATTGTCTAATGTAAAATGGTGCTAAGAAAAGACAGGTCCCTATGTGCTTTAACCGTGGAAAAAACAAGTCAATTCGGGATCCATGGAGTGTATCCACGACATCCTGTAATGATAATGAACTGATCCTACTATTTCATGCTGAGTATATAACAATAGACAAGGATCCTAATATTGGTGGGTTTCAACCAATGAAATTCGTATCCTAGAAATGGAATGGGGTTCCCATGTGCTCAAGGAAGTCCCTGATCAGAATCCAAGGCGAGATCATGTTAGGACATTCCTTTTTAGTTATGATGTTAGGTATCATATTATTCAGTTAAATCCTTTCCTTTCATTAGTGTTACAAGGTCAATTATCATGCAACCTTTTTTGCAAGACATTTTCTTCAAGTGTTTCCTTTCATCAGTGTGATGAGGACAAATGATATTAAACCATTTAATCCATTTATGGCATATTTCATATTCATGTTTCATTCTGAAACATTTCATTATGGTAGTATGGGGTTCTACAGATGTGCTAACAATTAATTATTGATATTTAATTGTAAATTTTAAGAAATTTGCTTAGGTGGGTCATGTGGTGAGCACGTATGGTACTTTAAACTATGATTTTCCCATTATTGACATGAAATTTAATATTGAAATGATTACCCTTAGTAATTTAAAGTATGAAACACTTAGACGGTGGCTCAAACATGTCAAGATAATAAAACAACAATTATTTCATAACATACTAAATTGTAATGACCCGCTAATTCACATTGGATTTAGTGTACAATGAGTCATTACTAGTCCATAATTGGCATCCCCATGATGCCAAAGACAAGAAATAAATGCCGAAGGGATTTAAATACAAGTAGGAAATGATTTTCCATTTATGAAATAAAATAATAAACCTACCAACCATAACCAAAATTCACTATATGATGCATAAACAAATGGAAGAAAACTCAATAACTTCATGTATCTCTAAACCACATCAAAGTAATAAATAGTGGAAGAATAACCAAGTATTAAAGTACACAATAGAAAAACTACACAAGAATCTCTCAAGACTCCATGAACCACATGATCTATGCTCCAGAATCTCCGAAAAGCCCAAACATCACGAGGTAGTGCTAAACACTTGTGAAACATTACCTTTTCCCTTGTCTTAGAAGATAGAATCTGCAAAATCACCAAAGTGCCAAAGTATGGGTGTGTATAAAACTCAGTAGTTTTTTCCCAATGACTTCCCTAATCACACCACTAGGATAACAGAATTAGAAAAAATTATATAAATCTGTTTATAAAAATAAATTTCTCAAAAGAAATTTATTACTAAATATAAACAAGTTTACAAAACCATTCATTACCAATGCTACAAGTGCAATTGAAACCAATTTTTCCCATTAAGATACTTTTATAGAAAAACAACTAAACTATCCTTACAAACATTCCAAAATATCCCCTTATGGGCATACCAAACCATTCCTCAAACCCATGCAACCAAAAATTCATGATATGTTATGACCGTTCCATACTAATGAGTGGTTTCTCGTCGAACTACCATGTCGTTACACGATACTGGTTTCCCATATGCCATTAACCCTTTGGCACTGAGCATAAGGTCATATTTCATCTAAGCTCCATGTATAAAATTCCCATGTGCCCTTAGACATTTGGAACTAAGCACAAGGTCATATTTCAACCAAGCCCTATATATAAAACATGAACAGACACCAAATATTCCCAAAGATCATGCCAAATCAACCCTTTCAATAAAACCACCTTTTTTTGAAATCCATTTCCATCAAAATTATTTCAATGAAAAACCATTTCAATTCCAACCCACTTCAACAAAACTCCATTTTTATTGAAAAAAATTTCTATTGAAAACCCCTTTTTCATAAAAAATTTATCAATTCATGAAAATCCATAATTTAAAATCAATATTTAAATTCCTGAAACTAAACCCCCTTTCACTAATATTTACCAAGATCACAAAATTTCAAAAAAACCATAAATCATCAAGAAATGATGTTTTTCACATTCATTTAAAAATTAATAAACCAATTTAAATCTAATATAATTAATTCTATCAAGAGGAGATGAGATTGTAGCCACCTACCTCGAAGGTTTTGACGAAACATTGACAATAAGCGAAAAACACACAAGAAAGCAGGTCGATTCTCCAAAACGGCCTTAGTTCTCATATCCTAGAAAATTCATGACTCAACATTGAATTATTTGGCATAAAAAAAAGTATATCTACCCACTATAGGTTAAAATATGAGAAGTAAAAGATATATAAGATGTATATCTAAGAAGATCTATGAAAAGATAACAAATTCGAAAAGATTGGTGAAATTCCTCAAGAATCGGACTCGAAATCACCAAGGTAATGCTCCGAGATGGCTCCAACTTATATGGTGAGGGTTCTCAAGCCATATACGGAGAGTAATATCAAAATAGGGGTGTTTTGAAGCCAACCCAAAATATATAGAGCAAAAATGAGTAAGATCATAAAAAATTGGATCCAGATTTGACCTCTACTCAAGGTTTTACCACATGGTTTGGGACAACGGTGTATGGATAATGCAACCTTCATTTTGGTCCCAAAACTTCTTATAAAACCCCCAAACACCCACATCCTTCACCTTTACCTTTTTATGGAAACACATTTTCTTATGGAAGCATCTCACATTATGGAAACACCCCACTTTATAGAAACAACCCACTTTATGGAAACACCCACTTTATGGAAATAACCATCTTATTAGAAACTCTATATATTATGGAAGCTATTTATTTTATGGAAAATCCCTATTTTATGGAAACTTTCTATTTTAAGGAAACAAATTATTTTATAGAAAATCTCTATTTTATGGAAGCACTATATTTTATGCACTACAGTTTTTAAAAAATGCGAGGAAATGGATTATGTACCTAAAACCAGGGGTACTACATTCTCCACACCATTGTTCTTTCCTTCCTATGAAAGTAGAAAACCCTCACTGGCTAAAAAAAGGTTTGGCCATTGCTCTTTCATTTCATTCTCACATTTCGAAGTCTCTTCTTGAATCTGACCATGTTTCCATAAAATCCGTACTAGGACGATGCTTTTCCAACACAAGACTTTCTCTTGTTTATCCATGATCTGCTCTAGGATATGTATTAGTGATGCATATAGTTCTAGCTCAAAATGATCCCATCTGATCACATGGTTTGGATTAGGGGGTTACTTTTTCATCTTGGATAGATGGATCACATTATGCACCTAACAAAATTGGGGTGGTAATGCCAACCAATATGCCACCTCCCCAACCTGTTCAAGAATCTAAAAAGTGAAAATGTATCTAGTTGATAAATTGAACTGCTTCCCGAAGCGACAAAGTCCAAGCATTGGTATGATCCTTAAGAAGACATGATCACCCACAACGAATGACAATGGTATTTAATGGTGTTATGCATAAGTTTTTTGAAGACCCTGAGCTATGTCCACCCTCTTTCTAATAAATTATATATTCTCCGTTGTTTCTTGGACAAGACTTGGCCCGACTAGTGATGTTTTTCCCATTTACACCTACCATACTGGAGAACGACAAGGACGCCCATACAATGATACAAATAGATCCATGTGTATAGAGGCTTGATAGAAGTTATTGAATGAGAAATCTACTAAGGGTTTATGCTACTCCCATGAGACACCAAAATCTATTACTAAAGCCTGACAAATGTATTCCAACATTTGTATTGTCCGCTTGGATTTCACATCCATTTGAGAATGATACGCCATTCTAATAGTCAACTGAGTCCCCAGGGATTGCTGTAACGATTTCTAAAAACGATACGTGAACCTCAGATCTCTATCAGAGACTATAGAAACTGGTACACCATGCCTCTTTACCACTTCTCGAATATATATTTTTCAAATATCCTCCACTGTATGAGATTCATGAATAAGGATGAAATGGGCCGACTTGGGTAGACGATCCGCTATCACCCAAATAGAATTGAGTTTATGGAACATTCTTGGAATACTTGCAAAAAAATCCATTGCTATCTAATCAAATTTCTAGACTAGGATGGGAAAAGATTATGACATACTAGCTGGTATTTGATGCTCTTCTTTATCCAACTGACATGTTAAGAACCATGAGACGAACTAGTACACCTTCATTTTCATGCCGCTCCACCAAAATTGTGTGTTCAATTCCTTATCCATCATTGTTGTACCTAGATATAAAACCTATCTTGAATAGTTGTAAGAATGAAGGAGTTGTTCCTCAAAAACCATAGTTACAACCGTCCGATCTCTGAAACACAAAAATGAACCCCCATCAATTTTACAGCCCTAAATGGTCTCCCCACCATTTATTTTTTAACTTATAACCAGACATTCTGCATAAGATGTTTATGCCTCATTGATCATTTTTTCTAAATCAGGAACAAGCATAGCTGAAATGAAAATTGCAACATCACCTCTATCTTCACATTCCACATGAATGTCAGCTAAGACCGACATCAACTGCCATTTTCCTGATGCTTTTTTTCAACTAAACATATGAATTTATTCTCAATGCATCCACCACCAAATTTCCATTCCCTAGTGTGTACATCAAGTCAAAGTCAAACATTTGGAGATACTCCATCTATCTCCTTTGCCTCAAATTTAAATCTCATTGTGAGAAAATGTGTTTCAGGCATTTACGATCTGTAAACACTGTAAATTTCTCACCAAAGACATAATGTCTCCATGTTTTCAAAGCATGGATGACTATAGATAACTCCAAATCATATGTTGGGAAATTATTCTCATGCACCCTTAACTTCCTTGAACCAGAAGTAACCACATGATATATTTTCATGAGAACATAGCCCAACCCTAATCCTAAAGCATCACAATACACCACATACCCCTATCCTGATTCTGGAAAGATCAAGATAAGTGTCGATGTAAGCTGAACATTAAGTTCCTTGAATGTCATCTGACATTCCACCGTCCATTGGAATAGAGAATTATTTTTTGTTAAGGCTATCATTGGTGAAGCTAGTCATGAGAAATCATGCACAGATCATTGTTAGTAACCAGCAAGACCCAGAAAACTTCGTATCTCAAAAACAGTATTCAGTGGTTTCCAAGAGATAATGGCTTATATCATTTCAGGATTAATAGAAACACCTTTTTCATAAATGATATGGCCAAGAAAATGTAAATCTTGTATAAAAAAATAACACGTTGATAATTTGGAACACAAATGATGACCTCTCAGGATTTGTAAAATTGTTCCTAGGTAAACCTCATGATCAGCCCTTGTCTTTGAATATGCCAAAATGTCATCCATAGATACCACAAAAAAAGAATAAATATATTGTTGAAATATCTGATTCATCAATGCCATAAAGACCGCCAGTTCATTCATTAGACCGAAAGTCATTACTATATATTCTTAGTGGCCATATCAACTTCTAAAAGTTGTCTTTGGAAAATCCTACTTCCAAAATCTCAATTATTGATATCCTAATTGCAAGTCAATCATGGAGAACCACTGATCTCCCTTTAATTTATCGAACAGATCATCAATGCGTGGAAGTGGATAACTGTTCCTTATCATAACTTGGTTAAACATATGATAATCAACACATATCCAAAGAGTTTTGTCTGCCTTCTTCGCGAACAAAACTAGTGTTTTCCATGGAGACGTACATGGTCGAATGAAACCCTTGCATTCCAGATCCACTAATAGCACTTTCAATTCCCTTAATTCTATTAGTTCCATCCAATAAGACAGATGGGAAATAGGACTTGTCCTCAGAAGGAGATCAATCGTAAAATCCACTTCCATTAGAGGTGGTAACCCAGATATGTTCTTGGGAAAGACATTTAGAAATTGATCCACAATAGTTGGAAAAATATTTTCCTCAATCTCTTCCATTGATTCAAAAGTCAACACTTCTGATTGGTAAGATATCATTCCCACCATTGGTGCCAACAATATCTTTACACCATTCTTTACAATCCTCTCTCCTCTAAAGAGATGATTGATTCTGTCCTCAGTTATGAAATATACAGTTCTCTTATAACAGTTGATTAGAGCATTGAATGTGTTCAGCCAATTCATACCTATGATTACCTCATAGAAATCCATATCCAAAATCGAGAAGTCCCATTTTATCTCATCTCCATCAACAATTATTGAACATGCTCTACACACAAAGGCTTAACATTCTATTTCACCAAGAGGAGTTTTTAGTTTCAAAACAGAAGGCATCATTTCTAGTTTTAAACATAGAATGTAAAAAACACGAGAAGAAATTAAGGAATGCGATGTAACCATATCAAACAACATTTTCACCAAGGTAGAATTCAAAATAATTGTACGTCTCACTGTAGATGGTCCAGCCTGATCATCAATAATCATCTTCTAAAATCCATAAAATTGTTTCTTTACAACAATATTCCCCTTGTTTCCTTGCTGAGGTCACCCAAGTTGAGGAGTCAGGGTATTTCAAGAATCAACATAGCCAACTCTACTTTGCTGATGAGACTGATTATACTGTCCTCATCCAGTCGAAGCATACGATGCTTGTGACACCTGAGAAGTGTATTGAGCAACTAACCTTGGAGCACTATGACAATAACACTGATGATGTACCATCTTGTGGAAATTATGACATGATCTAGGTTGTTCCATACAATAGCACTTTATGTGGTCATGTGAACCACATTTAAAACTACCTTCATTGTTCTGGGGTCATGAAGGAAGGTCTACTGATCCAACTGTCTGGTTATGATTTCCACTTACAACTTTGAAATAGGAGTCCCTTTTCTGCTTGATCCCAGTGGTTGAGTTCCCACCATTTCCTATAGGTATCATCATACCTCCTCCCAAAGATCCCAATATATCACATTTTCCCACAGTCTCTCTATTCACCATCTCTTTATAATCCTTAATAAAATGTAATGAAATCTTTGATCGAATATGTTTTCATATCCCTGATTCAAAGATGTGTTCCTTAAAAGAGGAACTTGCCTCAAATTCTGGTGATAAGCGTACTAAGTTCATGAACATAACTGCATACTCTGTGATAGAGAGACACAATTTTTTCAGGCTAAATAAGACTGTCATTTTCTGGATCTTGAATGTGTGAGTATATAATTGTTTGTTGAACAATTCCGCAAAATCCACCCATTTAATTACTTCATCTAATTTATCTTGTACAGCTAAATTCCACCACTGACCTGCAAGACCCTCAAACATATACATTTCCAGTATGACCTTTAGATCTACCAATGTATCGATGAATTTGAAGATATGATTCATCCTACTTAGCCACACCTCTAACTTCTCAGGTTCAAAAACACGTCAGAAATTAGGTGGATTATGCTTCAGGAACAAATGGTATGATCCACATGTCATGGAACATTCATGTGGTTCCTAGTGTCCACAGCATGAAAAGCATGGACAATACTCAAAACTAGCTCTTGTTTCACATGTGGTTTAGGTGCAACCACATTCTTCGCAGCTTCTTTGGGTTGGTTTCGACGACGCCTACCAAGTTCCATTTTCTACGACTAAAAAAAAAATCCATTAATGTCACTCTCTAGAAACTATTCTCTTAGTATTTTAAATTATATCACATCAAATATCACAACATTTTTTTTCAAAACAACCTTTTTCCCAAGTTCATAAATTTTTGATAACACATCACATGCTTTTGAAAATTAAACCATTTTTAAAATACGATAAGCATTAGATTTTTCAAAATCTTTATCTTGAAAACTTATTCCATTATTTATCGAAATTTAACAAATTTTTCACAACATGATTCATTCCACGAAATTATGTATGCACTGTTAGTGGGAAATCATTCCTCTAAAATGCATGTCATGCTCGTCTCATTGGCTAATCCCATGACAATGGGATTTCAAAATTCTATAAGTGTATCCAAAAACATATTTACCCAACTCCCTGGTAACATGAAATTAAGCATAAAAGGGTTTGGTACATCTTTTTATGCAATAAATTTCATGTTTTGACAATCCTACTCTTTTCTAGAATTCCCACCAAAGGAATATACAAGAATGTATTTCATCTCCAAAACTAGAAACATCGATGACTACTTGTTCGGAATGGACAGAAAAAGTTGATACCATTTGTAATGACCTACCAATTCACATTTTATTGAGAGTATAATGAGTCATTACTAGGCATTAAGCAACATCCCCATGACGCCCAAGGCTGGAAATAAATGCATAATGGTTTCAAATACAAGTGGGGGATGCTTTACCATTTAATAAATAAACCAATAAAACTACTAACCATAACCAACATTCACTATATGATGCATGATCAAATGAAAGAAAATTAAAAAACATCATGTATCTCAATACCACAACAAATTAAGGAACTTTGGATGAATAACCATATATCAAAGTACATAGTTGAAAAACTATACAAGACTCTCTCAAGACTCCATGCTCCACAAGCTCCAAGCTCCAAAATATTGAAATAGACCAAACATAAGGAGGTAGTGCTAAACACGTTTGAAACATTAACTTTTCCCTTCTCTCATAAGATATAATTTTCAAAATCACCGAAGTGACAAAGCAGGGCTGAGTATAAAACTCAGTAGGTTTCCCCCAATGACATCCCTACTCATGCCACTAGGTTAGAAGAGTTAGATACAATTATATAAAATATTTTATATAAAACAATTTATCAAAAGCAGTTTATTACAAAATATAACCAAGTTTCCAAAACTATTCATTACCAATGAATACAAGTGAAATTGAAACCATATTTTTCCATCATGATATTTTTCCAGAAAAACAACCAAACAATATTTACAATCATTCCAAAATATCCCTTTATTGGCATAACCAACCATTCCTCAAACCACTGCAACCAACCATATATTATAGGTTATGAAAGTTCCATACTCATGAGCAGTTTCTCATCGATCTACCAAGTCATCACAAGGTAATTATTTCCCTTGTGTCATTAAACCTTTAGCACTGAGCACAAGGTCATCTTTCAACCCAGCCCCGTGTATGAAATTCCCATGAGCCATTAAGACTTTGGCACTGAGAACAAGGTCATATTACAGCCAAGCCCCATATATGAAACATGAACACATACCAAATTATCACAAAGATCATGAAAACAATACTATTTCAATAAAAACACCTTATTATTGAAATCCATTTTCGTCAAAACCATTTCAATGCCAAACCATAACAATTCCAAACCATTTCAATAAAACACCATTTTTATTGAAAACCATTTCTATTAAAAAACTCTTTTTCATCAACAATTTATCAATTTTGGGAAATCCATAATTTAAAATCACCATTTTAAATTATTGAAACTAAACCCACTTTGCACAACTATTCACCAAGATCACACAATTTCACAAAAACCATAAATCATCACAAAGGTATATTTTTCCATTCATTTGAAAATAAATAAACCAATTTTAATCTAATCCAGTCAATTCTATCAAGAGTATGTGAGAGTGAAGCCACCTACCTCGAAGGTTTGGATGAAGCATTGAAAAAAGAGGAAAAACGCACAAGAGAGCGGGTCGTTTCTCCATGAGCGGCCTTAGTTATCTTATCCTAGAAAGGTCATGACTCAACATTGAATTATTTGAAATCAAAAAACCTAGATATACCCACTATAGGTTAACATCTGAGAATGAATGGAGATCAAGGATGTATATCTTTGTAGATCTATGAAAACATGACAAATTCGAGAAGAATTGTGACATACCTTAAGAATCAGACTCGAAATCACCAAGGGAAGGCTCTGGGTTGGTTCCAACTCTTGTGGGGAGGGTTCTCCAGCCTTCTAGGGATAGTAATCTCAAAATAGAGGCGTTTTGAAGCCAAAATGAAATATATAGAGCAAGAACGATTAATCTCCTTAAAAATAGGATCAAGATTTGACCTCTGTGAAAGGTTTGACCACATGGTTTGGGCCATCTGTGTATGGATCATGCGACATTAATTTTAGTCCCAACAGTCCTTATAAAACCCCCAAACTCTCCAATCATACACCTTTACCCTTTTTCTGGAAACACATTTTTTTATGGAAACAACCCACTTTATAGAAACACCCCACTTTATGGAAACATCCACTTTATGGAAACACCCAATATAAAGGAAACACTCTATATTATGGAAGTTCTTTATTTTATAAAAACTCTCTATTTTATGGGAACTCACTATTTTATAGAAACTCTCTATTTTATGGAAACACTATATTTTATGGAAACTCTCTATTTTATGCACTCTAATTTAAAAAAACGCATGGAAAGGGGTTATGTACCTGAAATCGGGGGGTACTGCATACATTGTTCAAATGGAGTTTTGGGAATAATCACTAAAACTGATCAAATATTTGGAATGATGATAAATATATTCTTCTATCAATTATAATATTGACATATTAATTCTATAAAAAACAACTAATGAAATCGGTGGGCCCCACCCAAAAATTAAAAATCCCAAAAATTGACTGATGAGTTATAGAAAACCCACATTAGGTTTGTGTGATCAATCTCCTTAGATATTGGCCCCCGATTTGGCCAAAATCGATGTTTATCTAAGAAAAGGTGAAAAACACTCATACCCCGATAACTTGGTCCTGAATAAAAGATAAAGGGGAACGACTCAAGGGGAATCGAGTACATACCATGGCACATCCAACATGATGAATTTATGATTGATAGGATACTGGATGAAATATATATCATGATTCCAACCTTAGGTCATCAAAGGGCTCCAAAATGAGAGAAAAAAGGTTAATCCCAATGGTTTTTAGCTCATGGTGGAATAGGAGTGTTAATTATATCATTAAGGGAAATTTTGACATTTTACCTAGAAAACTATTCAGGGATTGATTTTTCTATGTGGGTTGATAAACCGACCAAAAAATATGGACATGTACCTAGGAATACAGGGCACTCATACTCTTAGGCTACATGACCATGAACAAACATTCTAATTGGTTGTATCCAGAAAAAAATTGCACGATTAGGAAAACAATGTTCCAACCATGATCGAACTGTGAGACTTTCCCAGTTTTCCAAAAAATATGGGTTCTAGGCTTTGAATATGTCCTAGACCCCCCTGTGTACATCACTAAATCATTAGGCATCCATATTTGGACCAAAGTATAATTATTCCAAAATTTAACAGATCCATATCATTGTAAAAAATTTGATTCTTATAGTTTATAATATATTAAATGTATATTTACTTTTATGATTAGATTATGTTAAGAGATATTAGGAAGTCACATTGATTGATAATGAATAAGTGATGACCTTGGCAAATATTATCATTACCTATGAAGCATATTTATTAGATCTTCTAAGTGAAATGGAGTCACTGTGATATTTCCTCAATGAATCCCAAGACAAAATGTAACATCTTGGTTCTAGAATCCACCCAGTGGCGCCCCGTACCCTATTGGACAAATGGAATCAAGCGCATTTACCTCAATACCAGGGGATAATGACTAGCAGTGAGGGCCTTGGGTGTGATAGTGGGGAAACTATGCCCTCATTGGAAGAGTAAACAATGGAAGTTGACAACACACAATAGCAGAAACAGTAGATATCCAACAACTGTAAATGGAGGGAGACTGATAAGAAACAACTGGATAATAAATATATATAAATGATGCCTGATACATATATGTCTAGGAAAGCATCCAAACAAATAAAAATGCTAAATACAATACGAAACCAATGTTCAAAAGTAAAACAGATGAGAAAGTACTCAGCATCACAAGCCTCGTCTTGGTCCCATGATCTCCAGCTCTAATGCAATAAAGAACCTGAAGTAGAAGGGTGCTTTCCCTTGTCTATACCTGCAAAAATATAATCTGTTCTGGCCTAAATGCATGTCCCAAATAGGGTGTGAGACTAAATCCTAGTAGGAAACCAACTGAAGATCTGTGCCTAACAGTCAGTGAGTATATGGAAGGTAAAATTACAGAGGTAGTAACAAGGAACCACTAAGTAATAAACAATCCACAGTTTAAGCATTCAAAACACCACACAACATTCAACAAAAAAACAAATAACTCAATATGTAACCCTCTAGAAATTGCACACAGCCTATCCCCTCTGGTCCAACTTATTAAGTACAAGCAACCCTCTGGGCAGCACACATAGGCTCACCCCTATGGTTCAACTAATGTATTGACTCTCTGGGGATGTACTCACCGTCAATTCCCCCTATAGTATGATGTCATTTAAAGGAGCTCTAGGGAAGCACTCAATGTCAATTCCCTTATTGCACGCATCGTGGAAATACAAACACTATGGGGAAGCACTCAATGTCAATTCCCCATGTGTTCTCGCATCATATAATTATAAAGACACTCTGGAGAATCCCACAATGTCAATTCTCCATATGATCTATACACCGGGTTCTCGCAGCCCTGTGTGAGTCAAGAAAGTGTATCAGTGCGTAACGGCCCAAGTAAACCTCAAGAACTACTTGGCTAGCAATATATAACATAGCAACATAATAGGAGAACATGCACACCATCCTAAAATACTAGGCATGGATAGTAAACAACATCCTACAGGAAAACAAGACCCAAAGGTCAAAATAGGCAAAACATGCATGGGAAATACATCCAAATCCCAAAAAAACACCCTATTCACAATCAATTATCATCTACTCTGGCATACCATCATATCAGAGAAACAATAAGGATAACATGGTAAATACACAATACCCCATTAAAGGGTATTGGAAAAAACTGCACATATAACTCAAATACTTCCTATAAAAAGGAACAAACCACCCACCTCGGGTTTAAGAGGTATATATTCTTGAACCTCAAAGAATGAATCTCTTTAGAGCTCCGTAAATCTATATGAATGCCTAAAACATTCAACCCATGATAAAATGGAAAAGAATAGAAATCGTGAAATGTGGTTCTAGTTGAAGAGAGAACCCACTAATGCGATTATAACACAATTTACAGTGTTCGATTCAGAGGATGTATGGAGTCTCAGGGGCTCGTCGAAGATCCAATATTTCTTGGTGCTCTCGGATGAATGAGACATAAAAGAAATTTGTTATAGCGATTAGACACAACCCCAGTGCATTTAATGAAAAAAATAAAGTACACGACATGTACTTTTGAAGTACACGACGTGTACTTTTTAAGTAAACGGCATGTGCTCACCTTTTCCATACTCTTATTTTAGAGGCCTCCAAGTCACTCCCACACAACCGTTTGTGTGGATACTAAATGGCCTCATGCGGTAAGGCAGTGCACGGCATGTACTCACAAAGTACATGGCGTGTACTTCAAAAATTTCAAGAAACTCCCCTTTTCTCATAAACTCCAGAAAAATAAAAAACGTACCTGAAAAGAAGATCCGAGTTATTAAAAACCTACCCCCATAAAGAAATTTTTCCATGAATTTCCATAACAAGGAGGTGTAGAAGAAGAAACCCCGAACAGCTCTGGCCACTATGATCGTACATCAGCCTCCCTCTCCCAAGTCTAGTCTTGCACCCGCCTGTGTTGCCACAAAACTCTTACCAAGGGAATAGACAGGCCACAAAGACAATTTGTACTGTAATCCACAATCCATATAGGATGATCCTCGAAAGACACATCCACTTAGACCTCAAACTCCTTAGTTGGAAAGACATGAGACAAGTCTGAAAAGTAACGTTGGAGATGAGAGACATGAAAAACATCATGCATAGCATGGTAACTCTGAGGTAATTGCAACCGAAAGGCCACTGGCCAAACTCTCTCTAACACCTCAAACAACCCCATGTACCTTGGAAAAAGATTACCCTATCTCCTAATCATCTCGTGCCCCAACCTCGGTGTGACATGTTGAAAAACCTAATCCCAGACCTCAAACTCCGGAGGTCATCTCTACTGATCAATATAAGATTTCTGTCGAGACTGTGCCATATCCATCCTCTTCCAAATCAACTCTATCTACTTCGTGGTCTCTAGAACAATACAAGGTCCTAGCAAAGCCGCCATGCCTATCTCAAGACAACATAAGGGTGATCGGAATGGCCTACCATACAAATCCTCATAAGGTGGAATCTGAATAGTTGCTTGAAAACTATTGTTGTAGGAAAACTCCACAAGAGGTATATGCTTTTCCCAAGAACATCCAAAATCCATAATGCATGCTTGGAGAATATCCTCATGAACTTGAATCGTACGCTCAGACTGACCATATGTCTGGGGAAGGTAAGCTATACTCAAAAGTACCTATGTACCCAAAGCCTTCTAAAACCCCTGTTAGACAGAAGAAGTAAAACGGGAATACCTGTATGAAACAATGGAGTGTGGAACTCCCTGAAGACGTATAATCTCACAGATGTTCAATCATCCAATTTCATCAACACTGGTGGTCTCCTTGATTGGTAAGAAGTCAGTAACCTTCATGATCCTATCAATTACAACCGATACTGCATCATTCCCTCGAGCTGACCTCGGTAACCCTGACACGAAATCTATCGTGATGTCATTACACTTCCACTCGAGAATGGGTAACTGCTATAAAAGACCTTCTAGTCATTGATGCTCTGCCTTCACCTGCAGACAAGTAGTACACCTCATGAAAAAACCAGAAACATCCCCATTCATACCTAGCCACCAATACTGGTGGTGTAGATCATGATATATCTTGGTGACGCCAGGATGAACTTCCCAAATAGAGGAATGAAAATCCTGCATTAGTTTTTTAACATATATCTATTGGCACCCATACACATGCTTATAAACTCAAGATATCATCATCACTTAATGTCCATCCAAAAATGGAGTCCTCCGCTGACACACTCTCTCATAGGACTAGCCCTTCTAAGTCTAACATCTACCTCATTTGCACCTGATCATGAAATGTAGAGGTAACAACTACAGAAGAAAGAAATGTCTAGGCCTGTCTTTTATGCACCACCATGTGCATCTCAGAGAACTGAGCCATAAGCTTTCACTCATTGCTAGCCTCCTGAACTGCATGTAACTGAGTCCTCCTGCACAACGCATCATCCACATTGTTTCCTTTCCCAGGCATATAGGCAAGCTCAAAGTCGAAGGACTGTAGGTACTCAACCCACCTATGCTGTCTCAAATTCAAATCACATAGAGTGAAATTGTACTTGAGACTTTTGTGGTCAGTGAAAACCACAAAATGATCTTCCATAAGATAATGTATCCAATAGAATAATCCACGAACAACAACTACCAACTCCAGATCGTACATCGGGTAATTCATCTCATGCTGCCTCAACTGCCAAGACACGTACACAGCGACTCCATCTCCCTCTGTAAGCGCAGCTCCTAGCCTGATACCTGATGTATCATAGTGAACAATATAGATCTTTCCCGGATATTGCATTATTAGTATCAGTGCTGAATTCAACCTCACTTTAGCTCCTAAAAGGATGACTCACATGAATCTAACCAAAAGAACTTCCCACCCTTCTTAGTCAGACCTATTAGTGGTGCTGCTAATCATGAAAAGTCTTTCATGAAATGTATGTAGTATCCATCTAGAACTCTAAAACTCGGCACCTCAAAGAAGTTTTTCAGCTGCTCCCAAGAAACTACTGCTCTCACTTTCTCTAGGTCTACAAACACTCCTGTCTCCGAGATATCATGATCCAAGAAGTGAATCTGATCCATGCCAAAGTTTCATTTTGAGAGTTTAGCATATAAATGATGATCCCTCAATGGACTCAAAATGATCTCAAGAGGGTTAGCATGGTCGTGTTGAGTGTGAGTGTACACCAAGATATCATCAACGAAACAACCATGAAGGAATCCAAGTATGGATGGAACACTCAGTTCATGAGTGCCTAGAAAACTGCAGGCGCGTTCGTGAGACTGAACGACATATCCATGTACTCGTATAGACCATACCTTCTCTTGAAGGCTATAAAAGATATATATGATGGTCTAATGTGAAAATGATGATAAAAATACCTCATGTCAATCTTTGAGAACACCTGAGCTCCTTGAAGCTGATCAAAGAGATCGTCAATCCTAGGAAAGGGATATCGGTTCTTGACCGTCTACTGGTTCAGCTTCCAATAATCCACACAATGTCTAGGGGTACCAACATCCTTCATCAAAAAGAGGACATGTGAACCCCAAGTAGAAGAACTAGGTCGGATGAAACCCTTATCCTACATCTCCTTCAACTTTTTCTTGATCTCCTTCAACTCTTGTGTAGCCATCCTGTAAGGAGGAATGGATGTTGGTGCCACCCCTGGCATATCCTAAATAGAAAATTATACCTCACGCTCCATTGGGAAACCTAAAAATTTATTTTTAAAGACATATATAAAACGATCCACCACTTGAGAAAAGTCTAAATTTTAAGTCCTTTGCTCATCCAGATGATGACTAGTAATCTGGGCTATAAATACTCCCAACCCATGATGCTGAGGACCCGCTCTACTCTCCTGGACATCCCACTCTCCCTTATAAAAAAAGATCCACCCTATGGTGATATGGAATTAACCTTGCGGCGATAACAGTCGACAACTGCGTCGAAGGGAACTGACCAATCCATCACAAGAATGAAATCATAGCCTGTCATCTCTAAGACATAGAGGTCCACAGAATTTGACACCCACCAACCTCAAGAGGGAACTCCTTCCACTGACGTACATCAAATGTTCTTGTACCCAATGGAGTCTCTAGTGTGAAAACATCGACAGAAGAGAAGATACAGAGCCCAAGGCTCTCCACTACATAAATGGATATAAATCTATACGTAGCACCAATATCAAAAAGAGCTAATGATAAAACAGAGGCAACTAGGATTGTACCTCGAATTGTAGAGGGGTTGGGATCCTTCTCCTAATGGGTCTACTCCATTGAAAAAGTCTATCTAGCTCCGCGGCCCTATTACACTACCAGAATACTCTGAGCTGATATACCCTATAGTCGTTGGTGGCCTCATGACTGACCACCACAGCTGCGACATCCACTTCGGCCTAAACATGACCTAAAAGAAGTTCGTTCGGGTGATTATACGCGACCCCATTGTGTTTAATGAAAAGAGAAAGTACTCGATGTGTAGTTTAGAAGTACATGTCATGTAATCACCTTTTACATTCTCTACTTTAAGCGGCCTCCAAGTCACTACCACATGAAAACGTGTGTGGCTACTACCCAGCCAACACATGACCTCATGCGGCGAGGCAGGACACAACATGTACTCACAAAGTACATGGCGTTTACTTCGAAAATTTCTAGAAACTCCACTTTTCTCAAAAAGTAAAAAAAGAAAAGAAAAACATACCTGAAAAGAAGATTCGAGTTCTTACATAAAATCAATCAACTAAACCATGAATTTACACAATTATTGTATTATTTCATGACTATTGAGATCATGGATAAAAATATGTTTTCTCAAACACACTTTGAGTGTTTACCCATCAAACACATTAACCGTAGTTTGTATGTTGGTGCAATAAGGGGTTATGAATCTAGACCATACTAGTATAGATCACTGTATTTCATTATAAATAAAATAATCCGTATATTTATCCCTTCTTAAAATTACTATATATATTTTTGAATAAAAAGTTCGAAAAAATTTTATTTTGATATGAAGAAATAATTTGTATATAAATTATATTAAAACAAAAAATTTATAATTTAAAAAACATTTCACTAAATATTATTTTTAAGAAATGTTTTTATAAAATATTATATAATTGATTATAAATGATAATATTATTTAATTTAAAATAATGTAATTTTTATGAAGGCTACAAAGTGTTTTTTTTATAAAAATTGGTATTTTCAAGAATATAATGATTTGTGTTTATAATTTTGAATTATAATATTTAGAAAATTATTTAAATTAAATAAATCTATTTCATGGAATCATTATATTTAAATTATTCAATTGAGGATTTTTTTTGAGATAGCTGATTTTTTTGACAAAAATTAATTATGGTTCAAATATCTGTTATTTATTCTGACATCATAATAGTACAACGGTTATGTAATAAATTATATCAGGGGAATTCATGAAAAAAAGTAGACTAACCCTCTAAAATGTTGTGTTTTTATATTATTTTTTTAAATTTATAAACAGTCAATGAATCCTCCAAAATATATATTATATTTTATGTTTCATAAATAAATTCTTTATGAAAATGAATCAATTCCACCTCGTCAGTGGTATTATGATGATATTTTTATTTCATTCTCTTATAAAATATTTTAAACCACTCCTATATGGAATAATTCATGAAAAGAACATGTTATTATTTATTATTATTATTTTATAATATATATCCCAAATCATGTGTTTGGAGATCATAAAAAATTGCATTCCCCCTACTATTTCAATCATTACACATTCAAAAACACATTCCTTGTAAGTGAAAAAAATTGAGAACTGAATTTCTCTCTCTATACCTCTCTAAATCCAATCCATTATGTTCCCATATGAATAATAGGTGTTCACCTTACTTTATCAACACTCTCTCATGGTAAAGGATTATATCCCCCTCCTTATTCATGAACATTATAAGAATAATTCTTATTTCATTCCAATTTTTCCTGTTGGAATCTATATTTACATATCCCTATTAATGAACAGAAGTTTTCCAGGTAGTGAAAGATCACCTTTCAATCCCATTATACCCTTCTATGAATCATCATGTACACACATCATGATGTCGAAATTATCCTGTGCTTTTACTATGATGAATATTTTCATAGTGAATACCCATCCTCATTTCAACTCATGATTATTAACCTATATATACGATTAATTTATTTATTTCGTAGTTAAATATATTGAACACACACTTATAATTCATGTTATTTATCACACCCTGACCTATATAATTAGTTTATTTGATTATTTTCTTTCCTTCAAATATTTTTTTTGGGTTCAGGCTCTATCCCCGAGGATATTTTTTAGTTATGTTAAAAAGTGTGAATTTTTTGGTGGGAAATAGTAAATATCATGAGAGGAGTGTGATTTAGATATCGTGTGGACTCATATAGACAATGACATGACCTACCTAGTAAAAAAATAACTAATTAATCATTGAAAAAACTAATTAAGTATATGAGAAAAAAATGAAAAATAATAATAATAATAATAATAGAACTAAAATTAAATTATTTAAGAGTTTTTTTAATAATAATTATTATAATGATATTTATTATTATTATTATTTGTATGATAATTATGTTGATTATTATTATTATTAACGTAAAAATAATATTATTATTATTTTTATAAAAAATTCAATTATTTTTTAAGATATATTTACATTTTATAGGGTTTCCTGCCCAACCCCACATCCAATCCACTCTCCCTTCCAATTTCAGTGTGGGAGCCATCTCACCTAGTGTAACCTTGAAGTTACAACCAGCTCCCTCTCCTTACTTAGTGGAACACCTCCCTCTACTAGTTGAGTTACCCTATCGCAGCCACTGCCCCTTGCCACCCCATCTGGTGTTTCCCAACCTCCTGTTCCTCTCAGCATGGTGGCCCGGTGTGACCCCCTCCCCCCGTCCCTTTGGCTCACCAACAGCTTAGCCCCCCTTTTCTGACACAAATACAACTATGTGGTCCTCCTCCAGCTAGCTCCTCCTGCTATCAAGATCATGTCCATCGACCGCATCTGACATCCCACTTTCAGTGAGTTCTCCATCCTCCTATTATTTTGGGGTTCTCTATTAATGATGTTTTAGATTCACCAATCCCTATGTTTGGGTTAATCCATTTTGAGTGTTTCTTCTTTAATGGGGTTGTGCGCCCTGTCACTTAGGACCTCTTTTGGTGATTTTTAGTTTTCGTTCTTGAAGGTGATGTGTTTCGAATCATCCCAAGTTACCATCACCATTTTAGGTAAGGGTCCCCCTATTTGTTTTAAATTCTCTAATTAGGGATATTTGTGTGTTTTGAGTCCCTGGTATTTAGTTTGTTGGGAATTTCACCTTACAGTGTGGTTTCAGATGCGCGTCTTCTGTTTTCGTCTTTCTCTTAAAGTAGGCTCTCCTCATGCACATTCCTTTTTAATTTAAGAATCATTAATTTTATTCATTTCTCACTTTTTATAAAAGTTAAGTATTTTTGTGCAACCTTGTGGTTAGTATCTTGGAATAAGGTCGATGTTTTATGTCTTTTATAATATGGTCTTGTTGTGTAGTTAATTTTATAAAAGTATGTTTCTGTAAAATTTTGTGTGTTTTTCTGTTGAACCTTGTTGTGCTTCATGTGGATGTTTTAAAAATTTCTCAAACATTTACTAAATTATTCAGGTTGTGCGAAATGAAAAAAGTATTATTTCTAAGTTTCATTTTATTGTAAAAATTGAATTTTAATGTGGGGAGTGTTTTGTCCAGTTGTGATCAATGGGTGTTTTACGCACATGGGTTGTATGGTTTAAAACAAGGTTTAGCATGTTAAATAAAATTATGACATGTAATGTTGTATTCATTATTTATTGAGTGCTAAACTAATTTTTTTAAAAATTTCATTCCTTGTGTTCTTTATAATGTTCCCAATTGGATTTTAATAGAATAATGAGATGTAAAATGAATTTTTGGGGTTTAAAAATTAATCAGGAATGTTTTATAGAATTTTTTGGTATCATTATGCGGTTTCTCAGGAGGATTGGATTGTAGAAAAAATGTGTACTATGTTTTTGCAGGTTTTGGAATTTTTATTAAAATTGTATGTGTCTGGTGTGTGTAATATAACTAAATTAAAAAGTGTTTATCAATTTTTTAATGTGGAAAATGTTGTGTTTACACCTCTCTTAAAAATGTTGAAATTGTACCTTTGATAAAAGTGGGTTTTGTGAATAGTGTTTAAAGGCCTTTTTGGACACTTTGAAAAAAGATGAAAAGTGTTTCTCATAAACATCCATTTTATATATCTCATGTTTGGTTGAGATGGAATCACTGGGATTTCCTAAGTATGGAATCATAGGGTTCCATTATAATGGTCCATTGGTTGGGAACCCCTGGTAATCGATTGACTTCATGGCTTGAGAGTAGTCATTGGGGAGGCTCAGGGTGAGACCTGTTGTGGTTAATATTATGATTATAGGTTGTGATTTGATTATCCATGACATCTGATGGCTCACCCCCTTCAATAAAAGAGAAATTAAAACATTCATATTGATAGAATTGTCCGAGATGAGTGATGAACTTGAAGGTTATAGTACAAACCAGTGGCCCATAGTTCGCAGATATGTTTGAGTTCATTTCTATGGGATTTTCCCTCATCATGTCCTGATAAAGGGTGAATGAGAATATAGAGAATTATATTTCATCATATGTGGAATGATACTGTAGGTGGGTTCTCATGTATTAGTGTCATCTGGATTGTTCTTGATATCCCAGGATTGCCTATGTATAGTGGATTTTATCTATTCAAACTATTGTTGAGATACTTGTATACCTATTTACATTTAAATTACTATATGACTGCCTTGTTATTATTGTGTGGTGTTTTTCATGGAATGTGATGTTTTGGATTATTATTTGTTATGAATTTTTTTTTCAAAAGAAAATGTTTTTCAAACTCATTAGTAAAACGCGTCAAAATCAATATATTAATATATTTTATTTCAAATGTAGAATTGATATTTCTTTAATTAGGAAGGTAGTGCATTAGGATATAGAATATCACGCTAGCCTACAGAGTTCTAATAATCATGATTATAAATATTTTCTGTTTTTAGTCCTTGTGAAGGTAATAACATTGGATCATTCACCTTGGGAGATGTTTGATCATTGAGTTAGAGAGTGACCTATGGGGTCACATAGAGATTTTTCTTTTCCAGTTTAGTTAGTTTTATTTTCTTCAGTTCTTTTGATGTAATTTTTTGTTGATTTATGTTGAGTTGTTCTATATTATTTTCACTTCTTGGAATTATTTATATTGGTTGAAATCATTCGCATCATCACTCTATCAATGCACTGGCTCTAGTTTCTAGCCTGAGGGGATTGGGAATGCCTCTTGGGCCTTGCCTCAGATCCACACGGGTGAATAATTCAGGAGCGACCTCGGTTATTTTTTGAGAAAATATAATCAGATCATGTTGGATATTAGGAGACCTTGGTTTTCAAATCCCTCTTTTCTAATTGAGAATCTCATGGTAGATGGAGAAGGGTTGAGGGAACTTAAGGGGTAGGTTTGGGAAGAGAGTTGTGAACTCTTTCCCATTATGATCCTCAGGGGTTCTAACAGATGTCTTTTTTTGTTAGTTTCTTTTGTCTTTATAGAATTTTTTCTGATTGAGATATGACAGAGGGACTTGGGCTTATAGTTCTCACTAGCTCACATGGGATGGAAATACATGTGGAGAAAGGGGCATGGTTATAGAAGGCTCTACATTTTGGTGATAGGTTTGGAATATAGCCGCTAACCATATGTGCAAGTAACCCACAAACACTAGTTCCTTTTTTAGTTTTTTTGGGACTCCTTTGGATTCTAAATGGTGCTCGAATCAGATAATTTGGTTATGGAATATGGTTATTTAAAATGTCATGTTATATTTAGGGATTATAAATAATGAAATTGGAATGGTTTTAATCCAAATGATTTTTCAATTACTGGTTATTATGCCATTGGAAGGTACATATTTTTTGAAGTGGGATGAAGATTGTTTTTCGAAAATAAAGTTGTTTGGTTTTATCCTTCTGTGTTTTCATGGGTTCCCACTTTCTTGGTTTTATATGGAGATGGGGATGGATTCCTAGTATGACATTGTATATGGGTTCCTAGGGTGGCATGGGAATATTCCTTTCAGTGATGCTTGATGAAACACCCTTAGTGAGGGGGAAAATCCACCATGTTTGTTTTGAAATAAAAATGTTTTAAAAAATGAGATGTTTGTTGTTAATAATGGTCAGTTTTCTTATAGTTAATGCTGGCCTCTAACACAGTTTTTACATGCGAGGGTTTTAAATGTTGAGCAGACATTGATTTGGTTCTTGAAATTTTCATGTCCAGTGGTGGTTCCCATGGTACTTCTATGGGTTAATGTATTATGGTTGATCATCTTAAGGATTTTATGCTTGAGTTCGAAATCCTAGATCCACCTCTCTATTGTGGTCATGCAAACCATTTCATTAAAGATAAGTGGATGTGAAACATTAAAACGGAATTTATCCTAGTTGATTTTCCTGAGTTTTTGAAGGTTATTTTTGAAACCTTCATTCTTAAAGGTTCACCATGGATGTGGTCGAAGTCAGTGTCTCAGAACATGCCCCATCAAGAGCATACTTGTGAGTTTTCAAGGCTTTATTCATTCATCAGTATTTCTCTGAGATCAAAATGGTGAGAAATGGAATAGAGATGTGTTGTCTGTAGTATGGTGATTGATCTATGATGGATTATTTCCAATACATTTTGGACTATTACATTATGATTTAGGGTATTCCATAGATGACACCATCAAGGATCTTCCTTTCAAGGTGGGTGTCCGTCCTAATCTACAGTTGAAAATATCAAAGTAATAGCTAATTTTATTTTCTAATGTGGTAAGACAATCATTCCACATTGAAGTCACAATGGTAGGAATGCACGGGGTAGTACTCCCTCCTTAAATTCCAAGGAGCATTGTTGAGGATTCTGTAAAGGAGGTGAGGAAGTATTTGAAAGTTGATGGATAAAGTCATGGAATCAAATGGTCGAGTGATATTTCATCAACCTATTTGGAGTGAGATATCATCAGGTGTTATTAATGTGTAAAGCGGGGTCACAAAAAATCACTATGACAAAATTATCTTAATCCCTACCAGAGTTTTTTACGCTTGGTTCACCTGCGGCTATTCTATCGGTGCACTTGTAGAAAGAATCACAGAAGAAATTCTCATATGTGATGTGTTGATGAGTTTTTGTTTAAAATTTCATTTGTATGATTCCTTCTTGTGTAAGGGATCTCTTATCATGGCAGTTTTAATGTTGGAGTTTTGGGTTTTGAAATGTATTGGAATATCGAAAGTTTTTTTATGAACTTTTGATTTCAATGTGAGTGTGGGTTTCAATCCACATTTTCATCCTATAATTTGTGTGATCAAAACATGTATGTTTCTTATTGGTATTATCAAAAACTTGAATGTGAGGTAGGATATGATTCATCCATCAGAGCCCCATCCAAAATTCCTTGGAGTGAAGTTAGAACGTAGTCAACAACCCCATGGGTTTGAGAAGATTAGTTAGAGTTTTTCCTATACCATTGTGATATGATAGTTCTAGTGATTATGAGGTGGTTTTTCTATACATAATCTTGTTGAAAAGAGTGAGATAGATTTATCACTCATACAATTTCAATAATTTTCCCCTTTGGGATGCATGTTTATGATCTATTTCCTTGTGTGGACCACCCATGTGAATAAATTGCAACTTTGGTTTTTGTCAATAAGGAAGTGAAGAGTCATGAGTTGTTGTTGGATATTGTTTCATTGATATAATATTTGATCCCCTCTCTCCCCACTCATGTGGTGAGGGTTTTTGGTCCTTGTGGGAGGCTTCAGTTCATCTCTTTTCCCCTTCATACACAGGTGAGTGGTTTCAATGTTCCGGATGTTTTCGTTGTGCATGGGAAAGGCCAGAATTTGGGATAATGTTGAATTTTTTGTTTTTCAATTTTTAGGTTGTTTCTTAATGGTGGGGAGACCCGCCATGGGTATCTTTGAGTTTTCACTTTAAATGAATTTGAAGGTATTTGAATTATAACAGTGGGTAGTCTATTCGGGCCACCCCTATATTGGTGATCTGTTTCGGGCAATGAGGTTATGTTCTGTTGGTGTTTGGTGAAGCGTTCTCTGATTGAGGGGTTGGATCGTATTTCTATGGGATCCTTAGGTGTGGATCAATAAGTTTTTATGTGTCGTGGATTTCTAGGGGCGAAAAGAATTATGGTGCAGAGAATTGTCACACCCCAACATGTATATTTAGTTTATTTAATTATTATCTTTGAATTGAATATTTTTTTCTATTCGAGCTCAGTCCCAGATGATATTTTTTAGTTTTGATAAAAAGTTTACATTTTTGGGTTTGATGTAGTCGATGGAATAGGTAGAGTGAGATTTTGATATTGTACAGACACACCCAGAAAATAGTGTGCCATACCGAGTATCTAGTTTTCTAGTTAATCATAAAATTGAAACATTATGTGGATGTGATGAAAAGTGAATTATAACAATAATAATATCAGTTATGAAATAAAATTATTTTAGTTATTTTTTAATTATTATAGTAATAGTAATGACATTTATTATTATTATTATTAGGATTATTATGATTACTCTTATGATGATGATGATTATTATTATTATTATTAATGTACTATTATTCTTAATAATATTATTTTTCTAACATATTTAATTAGTTTTTTATAATTGTTTTACCGTTTTTAGGATTTTCAGCACAAACACCCTCTCCCCTCCAATCCCCTTTCCCTTCACATTTCTTTGCATGACCCAACTAACCCAGTGTTCCCACTTCCTCATAGCCTACTACCGCTCCCAGCTCAGTGGCATGCATCCCTCTCTTAGACATCCACCATAATCACAACTCCCACCTCCTTCCATGTCAGACTCCTTCTACTCCCATTGCAGTAGCCCAACATGACTCCCCACCCCTAAGACCTCCTGCTCACCATCAGTTCATCACACCTTAGCCAACTCACCTCCATCTGCGTGGTCCTCCTCTGGGTTTCACCCCCTTCTAGAGATATTCCATCCACTGACCTCCCCCAACGCCCACTTTTATTGAGTTCCCCTTTCCTCCTCTTGTTTTTGGGTTCTCCCTTGGCCAGGTTTTGGTTTGAAAAACCCCAAGGCATGGGTTAATCCATTTTTGGTGTTTCTTATTTGATGGGGGTGTGAAACATGTCTCTCAGGATCCCTTGAGGCCAGTTTCCATGTTCACTCTTGATTTTGAGGTGTTTCGAATCATCCCGAGTTGCCGTTGCCATTCAAGGTGTGGGTTTTTTCCCCACCGCTTCATTCCACCAACTCTAATTGCGGATCGTTGTGTGTTTTGGTTCCTTATAATTTAATTTTTAGGGAATTGGACCTTATCATGTGTTTTGAAATGTGCATCATCTTGTTTCGTCTTGGACTTGAGTTAGGTTTTCCCCACACACATTCCGTTTTAATTTAAGAAACTATAATTTTATGATTTTCTCAATTTTTATATATGTAAAATATTTTTGTTCAAACATTTTGTTAGTTGGTTGGTATGTGGTCGATGTTTGAAGTCTTTTTTGATATGGTATTATTGTGTATTAATTTTTAAATTAGTATTTCTCTATAAAATTGGGTGAGATTTGGTTTAGAACCCTTTTGTGCCTCTGGATGATGTTTTACAAATTGTTCAAACATTTATTAAATTACACGGGTAGTGAGAAATATGAAACATAGTGTTTTTGGGTGTGTTTTATTATTAATATAATCTTTTAAAGTGTGGTGTGTTTTTTTGAGTTGTGAACACTGGGTGTTTTACACACATGGTTTGTAAAATTTAAAACAAGTATTATCGAGTTAAATAAAATAATTTCATCAAAATTGTTGTTCATAAGTTCTGGAGTGTCAAAATGAATTTTTTTATTAAACATTGCATTACTTGAGTTCTATTTAATGTTCTTTATTGGATTTTAAGAGTAAAATGTGATGTAAAATGATTTTTTTGTGGTTTTAAAATGTATCAGTGACATGAAAAAAATATAATTTGGGTTCTTTATGTGGTTTACCAAGTGCACTAGATTTTATAATAAATGTGTATTGTGTTATAGTGTGTTTTGGAATTTTTATTAAAAATGGTCGTGATATTTTTGTTTAATATAAGTATATTAAAATGATTTTATCAATGTTTTTATGCAATTAATGGTGCTTTTACACCTCCATTTTAAATTTGATAATTGTACATTAGATAAATGTTGGTTTTGTGAATAGTGTATAAGGGATTGTTTTTCCACATTGGAAGAGGATGAAAAGTGTTTTTCAAAAAACCCTCATTGGATGTTCCTCATTCCTTGTTAACATGTAATTGTTGGGATTTCCTCGTTATGGAATCCAAGGGTTCAATTATACGATTTTGTCATTTGGGAACCCTTGGTAATCAATTGACATTAAGGCACGAGAGTTATCCATAGGGAGATGTGGTTTGAGACCTGTTGTGGTTATTTTTATGTATATAGGTTGTTATTTGATGCTTGTGGTGTTTGAAGGTTCACCCCATTTAATACATGTGAAATTGGAACCTGTAATATTGAGAGAATTGTATGAGATGAGTGCTTCACTGGTAGGTTATTGTACTGACCAGTGGCCTGTAGTAGGAATATATGTTTAGGTTCATTGCAATGGGATTTTTCCTTAGCCTAAACTGAAAATGGTTGGTTGTGCATATAGTGTGTTAGATTTCATCATATGGGTCATGAAACTGTAGATGGGGTCACATGTATTATTGTATTCTAGATTATTCTTGATCTCCCGGGTTTACCTATGTCTTGTGGATTTTGGATATTTGGACTATTGTTGAGATATTTTTATATCTATTTACACTTACCTTCCTATATGACTGCATTGAAACACATGTGTGGTGTTTCTCATTGACTGTGATGTCTTAGATTCCTAACTACTATGAATGCGTTTTTTCAAAATCAAATGTGTTAAAACCTATTTGGATATAGTTTTAAATGAAATCCCCACTTTCACCTTGAAATAGAATGTTAAAACTTAAGGATAGAATATATATTTTTGAATTATTAAGGGAAATGAAATGTACATTCATATTAAGTAAAAACTGTAGAAATCCATTTTTTAATATACTGTAGTTACAAAAAAGAAGTTATTTTTCTAAATTTTTTAAGGAAGTTCATTGGGGAAGAGAATATCAGGCTATCCTCATAAGTTATAATATTCACACACATAGTTATATTCTATTTTTTGTCCTTGTACAGGTTTCAATATAGATGTGATCACCTTGGGTTATGTTTTATCATTGAGTGGGAGAGTGACCCATGGGGTCATAAAGAGATAGTGGTTGTCCCATTCGTTTAGTTTTATTTTTATCAGTTCTTGTTTTGTAATTTTGTTTGGTTTATTTATTTTGAGTTTAACTTTATTGTTTCAAATGATTTGAAATATTTATATTCAGAGATTCTGTTTCCATAGTCACTCTGTTGATTCCCAAGCAGTAGTCACTAGCTCGGGAGGATTTGGAATGCCTCTTGGGACTTACCATGTATCATCACAAGTCACTGGTTTAGGGTCGACCCAGGTCTGTTCATGACATTTTTAAATGTGTACATTGTATAATCTATGTGTTAGAAAATTTCTTGTACAAAATATGAATGTGATGTGATTGATCATAATTATATATCCCTCCATTTAATTGGGGACTTCATTCCTCATGAGATACCATTTATGATTCTTTTGATGTTATCCAAATAATACAATAGTATTATTTCATAGTGGTTATCCTTATCTTATTCATAAGATTTCATGTTTTATTTTATTTCCATTTTTTATGTTTCATTGATGTTATCTTCATATATCATGACTCAATGATCATATTTAGGATTCAAAACCAATTTTTGTCCTTATGATATGCCTCTTGACTCGAATGGATTTATTTAATCATGTTATTCTCTTATTATAACCTTAATTGGTATTATGGAAAACTTGTTTCTTATATAAATCTCTAGGTTATCCCATGTAGTATTAGAGTAATGATGGAATATAATGTAATATTTACTATTTTCATTATATTATTGTATTACCCCTGTTTCTTTTTGTTTTTATTTTTATCTAATCACTGAAAGAAATTATACCTCATTATAACTTGAGATCATATATAGTGTATCATTGTGTAATAAATCATGAATTTTGGTCTATTAATGATATGAGATTCCATAAGTGGAATGAGAGAATGTTTTAGTTATTTTTTTGGAATAGGATTAGAAAACATTAGATAATTCTTTATGGATAAGACTAAATATTGGAAAGCATACATAAAATATGAAAAAAATAGAGTAATTTGATTCCATTGAAAAAATCAATTTATTGATTGTACATATTGGTATGGCTCTTTGATAGTTTTACCTAGGTTTCATTACCCCATTAATAGAGAATTATGTATTAACTCATCCACCACCTAGTTAATAATGTTTAAAACTTTTTATAAACAATATTTGGCACTCCAATTTGATATGATTTGTGAAATTAACTATCACTTTAGAAAACATTATTATGTGGAAAAAATGAACGCACAATTCTATGTTAGGAAATAGAACATCAATATATTATATTGCAACATAATAATTAATTATTTATGGAATTTGTTTTATTTATTGACATTCCAATGAATGTTCATAGAATATATTTTAAATAATTAATAAGTTCAAATTTCTTGTTAAAAAATAAATTATGGATGAAATTAAAAATTATAATAAGAATTAAATAGTGATTTTTAGGCCTATAATCCATTCATTAAATTAAAATGTCTCATGTGACTATTGTTCTAAGCCTCTATCATATATTTCTGTTTTATTAGATATAATAAAACACCACCAAAACATATAGTAGTGGAGATATATATGAAAATAGGAAATTTGTTGAATATAATATTTAATGTATATAACTCCTCCCTTATCCATATTGTGGAATGAACATCCAGGTGGACCATGTGACCAACCTTTAGTAGAATTCAATATAATTTTTTACCATCATTCTTCTTTTATATATATCAAAAAATAATCTACAATAGAATGAAATCATCCTCCACAACATGAAATGAACTCTAATTTTATAAAGCACAATATAAGATGATGAATCCCCTTAGGAATCACCATCTCTAACATCAATATTATTCCCTTTTGAGAAAGTATGTTATGTTCAATTTTATAAGACTATGGAAAATACTATAATTCAGGGATGTCCATTTTGATGGAATATGATGATGTGATTCTCGAACAATGTTATATCCTTTCTCCATGTCATGTGGATGGGTTCTAAATCAATCATATACTCAGAACATTCCAAATATCAAACAATTTTTATATTGGAAACTATTGAACATGAGAAGCTGTATAAGAAGCTACATATGAATTTGGATAAATGGACTATAACTCCTGTGTATAAATGTGGGGTTCACTATTCATTTTCATCATGAATAAGGATTGATCAATGGGACTCTACATTGATTATCATAGCTCAATAAGAACAACATAAACCACACATATCATCTAATGTGAATTGGTGAGTTTTTTTGATTAGTTGTGTGGAGACCTGTACTTCTATAAGGTTTACCATGAACTGGGATATTGTAATATAAATTGGAAGAATGAGTATATCCACCAGAGTACTTTTCATACATGGTACGAGCAATCAATGTTTATTGTGAGGCAATTTGGACTCAATAAGGCTCCCAATATGTTCATGGCCATATTGAATGCAGTACATAGGAATTATCCTAATAATATATTGGTAAAATCAATATATAATATTCATATATGTTCCAAAATAATGAATGAAAATGTGGAGAATTTGAATTATGTACTAATGAACTTACAAAAGGAAAATGTACATTCAATTCATAACAAATTATTGTTTCAGATGGAGAAATTAAAATTTATATTGAAATGTATTACAAAAAATTGATTATCTATGGACCCATCAACAAGGGATATAATTTATGGATAGAAAAGAAAAATATTTATGATCGAGACACATAAATTCCATGGGTTACATACGATCTATCACTAATTTTGTAGAAAAATATAATCATTTTGAATTCCACTGATAATGAAAACATAGAAGGTAGTTATGTATGTTTGGACTGATAATTGAGAGGAATGAATTAAACTATTAAGGAATAGGTTAATCAGTGCAAGTTTTCTCACATTACCTACAAGTGGGGAAGGATTTGTTTTATCTGCAGTGGAACATCCAAAAAGGGCTTGGGTTGTTCGGTCCTCAAATATGAAAAAGAAATAACTTGTGACTCTCTCCAATTAAATATACATGGGTATAACTACCCTATACATGATCTGTAATTAGTTCTAGTAATATTCACATTGATGATTTTGTATCCTTATATCTATAGGGAGAAGTATGAAAAATATATGGATCGTCAATGAACCATTAAATAATATCACATAGAAGGAGATCATTATGATCTAATGAAGGTTGCTAGATATTATTAAGGATTATGATATTCAAATTTACAACCATGGTAGGAATATGTTAAATGTGAACATTCTCTATGAAAAATTGAGCTCACAAACCTATACATATGACAATCAAAAGGGATCAAATATTCTTTGATATAAAAAGGATATAAATGGGAATTATAAAAGGGAACAAATCATATGTTTCTCAAATAACTTCTCCAACATCTAATCTTTAGATCATCATGGAAGACCAAATAAATGATGAGGAGATATAGATAACGGTTGTGAATATTCTTATGATTCACTTTGATTATGAATGATTAATAATATTTGGATACATAATATGTGTCACATCAAATGTTGTAATAAAAGTGAACTTCTAGATGATTTGAATAGGATATCCTTATATATTAAACTACTATGAACAATGATGTATTGATATGTGATGGATAAAATTTTATATGATACTATAAAGTGTATGATTTTAGAAATTAAATCTTGAGGATTGGTATTCAAAAACACATGAATGAATGATATAAGTATCATGGAATTATTGTGAAACCCTATGCTTTTTAAATGATATTTATTTCAATAGAAAATTTGTTTCTAATTATATTATTGACCTAATGAATTTATTGGAAACAAAGAAACCACATATCATTAATAATGATCCTTACATTTATCTACTGTGAATGCAATAAAAATTCCAAACTTTAAATAGAATGAAAAAATATAAAATAAAAATTCTAAAAAAGGAAAATATGGATCTCCCCAATACATTTGAATCGTAACCACTACCAAAAATTCAAAAAAATGAAATAAAATATTAGCAAACCAATCAATCCATTATAAAATTAAAATTTATTTCATTGAGGTGAATTGCCGTGAATATGGAGTGAAATAATGGAGTTGAATTTATATGGTATAGATGGAAATGTGACCATTTTTTATATTACTATTATATGACCATTAGTCAAAAATTACCGTAGGTTAGTATAACCGTTGGGAACTATACAAATATGTGATTATTTTATATTTATATTTAGTGTTTATAAGTACTAATGCCAATGAATAATTTCCGATAAAAGGAGAAACAATGGACTCATCTTATAAAGTCATGTTGATGGATTCCCATTTGTGAAAATGTTATGGGAGATAACATTATTTGGGTTCAGACTTGACCAATCCAAATCCAAGAATCACCAAAAGAAGAATGATAGAAATTTATTAAGGGATACATTCAAGTTAGTGAATATTATCATTCAATAAAATTTTGTTGAGCCACCATATTAAACTACCAGAATCACACACCTAACCCATAGAACATACACATGTGTTATAAGGGGTTACAGGTCCAGCCATAATTACACAATGTCTACTTCCACAGAATAAATATTATTTTTTCCATCAGTTCCCTTTTATGAATTTTTTTTCCAAATAAAATATTTTCTTATTTGAGATGAATATCATAAATTGAATTCATGAAATTAATAAAATTTAATTGTTTTTTACAATGATATGATTTTTTATAATAAAATGAGGTATTATAAAAAAGTATATTTTATAATTAAACACATTTTTAAAGTAATATTTTTAAAATTACAATAATAAAATATTTTTTTAATATTCTATGATATTTTTATAACTGTCATTAATTTTATTAATACATAAAAACATCGAATTTTTAGTAAACATGGATTTTTATATTTAAAAGTAATAATTATCATATTTGGAAAATTATTCTGAAAAAAAACATTGTATTTGGAATCATAATTTTTAAATTTGGTTTGGTTGAGTTGAGGAGGATTTTCTAAAATAATTTTTTATTTCATGAATAATAAATATATAGTTGTAGGTTTTCTGTATGTTTTGTAAATTTATATTTCTATAATAATGATGTAATAATTAATTAAAAAAATCCATGACTAAAAATATTTTATTTTATTATTTTAAGTTATTTTATATATTTTAATCAATTTCATAACATTTATGTGACATACCAAACACATAAATGAAAAATTTTATTTAAAAAAAATTTATTCTAGAATGTTTAATTTTCCTCACTGAAAAAAGTATTAACAAGTAGTTTTAGATTCAAGTGGATTTAAAATATCATTAAATGTGACTCAATTTTGAAAAAACATGGGAAACACCATCAATATGTCAATTGTATTTCATTTTAAACAACCCATATTTCCAAGACATATAATTAAAAATTATTAAACAAATACTCCACTTTTTCTATAAATACCCACCTATTTCACTATTACCCTTTAGTAAAACAGAATACTCATATAATTTATGGTGATTATTATTCCTAGAGAGTCCCCCAAGGTTTAAAAAATCCACCATGGCCCATATTCATGTTCTAGGAACAATAATTAATTGTAAGTAAATTCACCTTCTATTCTATCTGATTCCAGAATCCATTTTCTTAATTTTTCATTTAAATGTCATGTTACCCTATTTTTATATGTTTTTATACCAAAATTACCAAATTTTATTTTATAAATAGTAGACCTTAATTATCTATCATTTCTCCCTTTTCTAAACAATGTTTTTATACATGTTATGTAACCAAATTTAATTATCAAATTTCACTCTTTAAACCAATTTTTTTATTGTGAATACCAAAAATACTACATCATCCATGGTTCTTCACATAGATGATAATATAATTTATTGATTAGTGGATTTATATATATCAAACCCACATTTTATTTTCATGGGTAAAAATTATTATATGGTCAATCATTAAAACACATTCCCAGTCATTCCATTTATATGAATATCAGACTTCATTCTAATAGTATTATTGAAAGAATTATTTATTTCAATAAATGTGGTGGAAATGAAGTTAATCCTTATGAAATGTTTTCCCTCATAAAAATCAAATGAATGTTGTAAATAATTTAATATATTCAGATGACATTTTTTATGATAGCATGGTGAACTTCCATTTTTATTTTTATTTTCTAAACCTTTGTGGTAAAACTAGGTGATATGATTATGAATGTATCATTTCAATATTGTTAACACATTTCCATTTTATGTTTTGTGTTATTTTTCTTATTATGTTACTCATGTTATCTTATTCCTGGGATATAGACATACCTCATGATATTATTCTTATGACTCATGATTAGATGTTAAATCTATTAATTTATAATTATCTTTCTGAGCCCATGCTAACCAATTTAATTCGAAATACGTACCCATGTTATGAGATAAAATAAAAATAACAAAGATTAAACACATGAATATCCCATTCATGAGGATTAGAATAATGTTTTATATTTTCATGTATTATGTTCCTAATTTGAAAAAAACTAAACATTAAATTATCATGTATTTTCTTCCATGTAATGAAAAGATTTCATAATTAGAATGATAGTTACAATAGTTTTTACTAGAGGACGGTTTAGTTATTTGTGAAAATTAGGAAATGAAAACATTAGTAAGATTCCTATGGATATGTCTAAATATAGGAAAACGTCAAGGTAATTTGGTCAGAATTAATTAAGTGATATACAACATAATTCGACCATATACAGATACAATATGTGGATGTGGATATGGAATATATGTACTAAGGGATTGTAGAAAAAATTCACTCAATTGAGATAGTCTTGACTTTGAATTTCTACATGACAATGCTCTATGATACACATGTATTTTGACACACCTATGTGATATGTTTTGGTTCATCAAATCAATTTATGATCTAGTACGAACATTAAATATAAAAACATTATTTTTCATTAATGAATAATATATTTAAGCATTATTTTATAATAAATATACTCCAACTTGAATTATTTAATTCTAAACATTAACATGTTTCTCATTGAGGTTTTCTTATTTTAAAAAATGGTGTAAAAAGGTGAAACTGTATAAATGATGAGTGCATCCAATGATGTACTATGGACTATCTATTATAAGCTATAATGGGAAACTCCATGACCACCTTAATTTAGAGGATATACTAGTGCACTAATTATTAATATATGGATTATATCTAAAGAAAATATAATATTTTTACTTTTATGTTTAGAGATAGATAATTTCACCATATAAGTATACCATTTAGAAGGATAAGCCCATCTATGATTGACAATAATTATGTTCATGAACCACTGATGAGAGATTTAAAAAATGGAGTGGTATGGTAGAATATTTTATAATAAATATTTTCTGGGTTATATGCAATACAAAATTTAGAAGGAATTTTTAAATCTATATGAGAAGGAAAATGAATCAATCAGAAGCTATGAAATTAACTTTTTAAGACATTATTGATAAACCTCTTGGTTTTTTATGGTCTTTAAGGGAAATATAGATAGATTCTTGGTCAGGATGAGGCCACATCTATGGATTATATTGTAAAATAGTGGCTATTAAATATATTATGATATAGTGTGGAGTGTTATGAAGGTTCAATTATTGTTTGGATAGAAGTAGTGGTCACGTAGGTAAAATTGAAAGAAGAGGGAAATGAAGCCAAAAAATGGAAGCAATTTGATCATGGGAGTGGAGGAAACAAATTGAAACTACCAACATGTAAAAAAATTTAGATTAATAATTCAAGCAAATAAATTTTTTTGGGTGATAATTACTAAATGTTTTGAAGAGATGGCCATATTTCTCAAACTATCATGGTGAGGTGGACCCACAACATCACAACAATAATGAAAAAGTGACAGTGTTGTAGGCTCAACATGAATTATAATGATTGAATTCTGAGATGTTTGGGAAAATATAAAATCAATATAAACATATGTAGATTATGGGGTGGATGAATCCATAATCAACCATCATCGTATGAAAAGCTAGAATGTCTTAAATTTTTAATCCTGACGGCTGAAGTGGAGGCTCAAAATGATGTGGTGTCTTGTACACTAGTTGGGAATTAATTATTGAAATTATATTGTTTGATTATAGTTTTATTCATTCTAGTTATTCATCCATGTTTTACATGAATATATAATCAATCCATGAACATATAGAAGAATATTTTTCAATAAATTCCCTTGGAGGTATTATCCTAGCATCAATAGTGTATAGGAACACTAGTAATAACTTTGGAGACTACCATGTCATCTCCGATCTAGTATTCATTATCATGGAAGAATCTAAAACTATACTAGGGATGGAAATAATCACAAAATAACATTCTCTAATCAACTACAAATGATAGGAAATTTTTGTAGTCTTCAATAGCTAACATGTAGTTCTTCTCAGATGAGAGAAACCCCAACCTGAAATTTGACTAGAAGAACCTCCCATATCGTACATTATAGAGATTATCTATGAATATAGAGAATTAACTGAAGTTATATGGATTAAAAATACCCCAATTGTTAATGATTACATTTAAATATTTCATGATGAGATACCTAGACCTCCCCAGGAAGGAATTCTAGTTTTCTCTATTAAAAACATTTCAGGATCAAAGATTATTTTTAAGACCCTTTTCAGAATAGAAATTATTGTGTTAGTGTAATAATATAGACAATCTATTGATCTTATGGATATTTGACTTATCATTGTATGTTTATCACCACGGGGATGACCTGTTCTCTTTATAAATAAGATGTAAGGGTCATTGCGTCCATGCAGCTATGCATTGATAACAAATAACATTATAGAATGACAGGGAAGTACAAGTACCATTTACCATGGGTTAATGATTTATATAACATGCTTAATGGGTCTCAAGTATTCACTAAGATTTAACTCTCATCAAGATATCATCAATTTATGGTTAAGATATAATATTTTTCAAATAATGCATTCTAAAAAAGATATGTGCCTTATGATTTTGTTGTTATAACATTCAACTTGAATAATACTACAACCAAATATAATTATTCGATGTATAGATTCTTTGATCAATACCATGATAAATATGTGGTAGTATTTATTTATTATAATATAATATATTCCAAATTCATTATAATGAATTTTGATCATATATGGGTTATATTGAAAACTCTTATGAAGGATTATCTATTTCAAAAAAATAGAAAATGTGATTTCTAGGTTCAAAATTTTGTATTCTTGGGTAACATTCTAACTAATAGAGGAAACATAGTTGTCCCTGATAAGTCAATGGTTGCAGAGGTGTGCCAAAATACTAAATAAATTACTATGAATTGTAGAATCATTGATTTATTAGGATAAAATTATAGGTATGTGAAGAAATTTCACAATATTCTAATCCACTATTAATTTCCTCTCGAAAAGGGGATAAGATCATATATAAAAAGAATTGTGTACTTTGAAACAAATTGAATAAGAATAGGTTGGTCACTAAAACATATTTTTTATCTCAACCCTCTTTGGGATGAGTATTTTTTATTTATATCAGTTAACCTCTTAAAGGGATTATGCATTTCCTCTTGAAAAATTACAAGGTGATTACTAATATGTCTCGTCATTTATTTAAGCATAAGTAGAATTATCCTACACATGAACAAGAGTTAGCTTCAGTCATTATTTATATAATTATATGGGTGTAATATATTTATTGAATGAATTGTGATATATACTCAAAATACAATATTTCTAATTAAATAATCCCACAAAATGAATTGACTATGAGACAATGAAGATGGTAAGAATATCTTAATGTCTATGAGTGATCAATTACTTATCACCATGGAAGAGTAAACAAAATCATCGATTGGTTATTTAAGAAAGACCCTATTGTGATTCAAATGAAGGGGGTTCATGGATATCCATTTACCAAGTACCTAGTATGGTTATATATGAAAATCAAGAGGGAAGGGAGTTGTCAATCATATATGAAATGATTTCCCTTTATTCATTACATGATACAATCAATATATAATGAAGCTAAGATCAATTTATAAAAAATAATATAGATTTTGTGAATAATGGGATGTTTCCTAAGTTCAATATTGATCAAGATGGTGTACTAAAATTTCTTATATGTCTACATGACCCACAAATCTTGAATTTAATAGAGGATCATATATATGAATATCATGACTATTATTTTTCTATAAAACCATGATGTACGAAAATATATAGGATCATTTCTAGTCATTATTGATATGATAATATTAAATGTTATGTTTCCTACTATGCTACAAGGTGTTTTGTGTGTAAACATATTATAGTAGATCAAAAAATTCCTAAATGGGAATTACATCTACTATTTATACAGACATGGATGTTGGATTATGTCACTATTGACATCTTCTACTCTATCCTTAGAATATGGAATGGGAATTATGTGATATGGGTTATAGTGTATCTAATCACAATTAAATTCTATTTCATTACTATTCATATTGATATCACACCAAGACAACTAGCAATGATATATGTGAAATATGTGGTGAGGCTACATGGGTTGCAACTTGCAATCATTCTTGATCGTAATCCATGGTTCATAAATAACTTCTTGAGAAATATCAATCATTATATGATTATATTATTGAAATTAAATATTAAGTATCATCCCCAAAATGATTGATAACTTAACAGGATGGTTCAAATACTAGAAGACATGTTGAATATGTGCGTCGTGTAATTTAATGGTGGATGGGATGAATAACTCCCATATGAAGAGTAATGATACAAAAACATCCTCCACTAAAGTATTCCATATGGAACCATATTAATCTCTATATGGGAAGTGATATATAAATCCAAATTTATTGGATTATGTTGATGAGACAATGTAACATGGACCTAATCTTGTGAAAGAGATAAATTAAATTGTTCATGCCATTGAAGATGATATATAATCTTCTTAGAGTTGGTAGGATATCTATTTTGAAAATATTCAATGGGGCATGGATATCGATTTTGGATACAATGTTTTCATTAGGATATCACTTTGTAAGTAAGTCATTCAATTAAGAATGAGATATACTCTTATCCATATGGACATTTCCCCATTGAAATCCACGATCTCATAAGAATAGTGGACATTATTCTAGAACATCAACCAAATAAGTAAAAAATTATTGATTTATTTCTTGTATCAGTCTTGAGGATGTACATACCATGTACCTCGCATGTACTTAATCTGTACGTGGTAAAAATGGAACATGACCTCACTTATGAGAGAATCTATTGGAAATCATGGATCGTTTAGACAACGTTCCAAAAAATATGATTACCACCATGTCAAAGTCTGGTGGAGGAACCATAATTATGAATACAAGACATTCCTAATGTATCTTATTTTCCCTGTATTATTTATAGAAATTATAATGATTGATTTAGAGACTAGGTGTCGAGACGACATAAGATTCCAAGGCATGGTTTTCTTAAAACCATTGTCTAAAAAATGTCAATCTTTTCATAGCACACATGCACAATTTTTTAGAAAAAGTGAAAATACTCATAAATGGTTTCTCAATTCAAAAATCAGAGGGAACCATTATGCTATGAGAGGAGGATTTACCCTATGAGAGATTTAACTTTAGTCGGCATGTGTCTTTTTTAGAAATGATCAAAAAGGACATAATTTTTATTAAACAATTTAAACAAATTATTTTATGATGCAACAACACAATTAATTCTATTAAATTTTTTTCAGGAATTCATATTTATCACCATAACCATAGAATTACATTGAGACATGGAGATTAAATCTCTCAACAAACTACAGTAGATCATGGACTGACGATTGATGTGTAGTCGATTCGAATGAATCTCACTGCCGATGATTACCACACAAAGATCCTTCATCAGAAAATAATCTGAATTGAGGTAGGTTTGTTATTTATTTTTCATTTATCCCTATTCATGTTTTTCATGACCAATGATGGTAAATACACAAATATATTGATATTTGGTTCAATAATTTCAGGAAGGTTATAATTTCGGGGTTATTTAACAAATGTTTTATTTAGATTCTATTTTATTCATTGTTCAAAAGAGAAATAATGGAGAATGACATCAAAAATAAGTTTAATGATCATTCTGTCAAAGTTATTTGTGCTTCCCTTATCCCTTGTTCTTTATGTTCATTTCCACTGGACCCCAATAGCAGTAGTTTGACATTAAAGGTGGATCAAAATTAGATTGGACCCCCAGATTAGTGAAAAAATGGAAATGGAGGACCAGTCTCTGTGGATCGTGACTCAAGGAGCATGATTATATGACTATTTGTAAATAAAATAATTATAGGTGACTTGGTGGTCCACATATGGGACCACCAGTATGGGTCATGTATGGATGTCTAGTGAGGTGGTGCAGCGATCGAGCGAGGCTGTGAGGAGGTGGTGGTAGTAGCCACGAGAAGTGTGGAGGGAATTTGTGTAAGGAATATTGGGAGAGTGTTTATTTTTGAAATATGTGGTATGCGAAGAATGAAAAGGGCCAGTGGGACGAGAAGATCATGCCTAGTAGAGCGGCCTAGGTGATCTAGGATGCATAGGCTAGGCGATGTGTGCTCGATGGGAAGATTTGTTTGATGAAATGGAAGTGTATCAGGTCCCTGACATTGATACGTTACTTTTTAGATATTTTGGTGATTATTAGAATGGACTAGTAAAGGTTTAGAGTGTTCCCGTTGGTCCTCTCCTCATGGGTTCAGTGTGATATTACATCCACAACACTATACTATAATCCTCTCTAGAGGAAAGGTCCCAGATAGAGTCAGGCATCCCTCCTAGACACTTGAGTGCAATTCTATATCATCCTTAGTGGAGTCTATGGAATTAGGTAACCCCCATGTGTGGGTGTTGATCCTCCACTTAGAAGTCCGTATAATTAGGGTTCGTGGTATCACCCATCATGTCTTGGCGGGATACATGGTATCCCCCAGGGTGTTGTGGCATGATCCCCTACGTTGAGTATTGATCTCAATTGAGTACGTGGTATCCCATAGTGTGACTGGATGTGATATTTAGTATCCCCCATCATATCTATGTGTGATCCCCTCTATTTGGTATCATAATATTCCTTGACCAATACATTCTCATTTGTGAACAATCCAAATGAGCTAGACCTCTTTTTGAGTGTCTCTAATTATAAAATGTCTCAAGGAGTGGGTACTCCCGAAATAAGATTTCATCGATAAAAAACATGTGGGTGAAAATTGGTTGTGGCATACCCCTAGAAAATTATTATTGGATTGAGTATATCTAGGTGTTATTTCTAAAGGTGTGGTAGAAATACACCTATGTGGAGCATATTGTTCTTGCTATCTCGTTTGTGGTATTTCCTTCATGGCGTCTCCTTTGTGGTACTTCTATTATGGAATTGACTTTGTAGTATTTTTGTGGTATTATTTTTTGTTTTTAGGGATTCCTACTAATTATTGTTTTACTAACCCCCTACATCAGATTTGATTTTAGGTTTCATGTCTTGATTAGATGATTGACCATTTGATGGACTTCCTGGCAGATTACAGCAACACCATGCCTTGTGAGACCGAATAGACTGAGGTGTGTCTGGAAGGTTTTTTATATGATAGTCCCAATACCACTTATATTACATGTTGGGCAATTGTTTATATACTCTTTTGGTGAGATTTTGTTTTCTCTTTTTTACATTCCATTTCTTTCACTGATGTACCCTATTTATGGGAAATAGTGGTTTTCATGCATTTTTTATGTAGTGTTTTTACATTGAATCATTTGTGTCTTGATGATGTGTTTAAGAATACATGTACATATGGGTAATGAATCAGATTTGTGTGATATTCCTACTTGGTGATAGTCACTAACCCCTAACATAATTTAGGTGGGATTGTGTAATTCACGACATGGACCCCACTAGGACGTGTCGTCACTAAGTGGTATCAGTGGAGGTTAGTTCTACCGTAGGATTGAAGTTCGTGATGTTAGTTTGGGGACATTGTTTTTTATTTTTAGATATCATCATTCATTCGATTGTATATAGTGATGGTGGGGCCTCCCACATATCCATACACAAGGACTTTGAGCACCTACACTTCAACTTGTTACATGAAAAAACCGGTTGCATGGAAAAATAACGGTACGTAAATCATATAGGAATAGTTGTTATTTACATGTCCTTATTGGGACATATCTTCATATATTCTCTATTTACAACGGTATATATTGTTTTATTTCAGGATGAATCCACATAAACATCCATCCTATATTTCATTACATTATCACAAGGATGAGCTGCCTACTGAAGAGGTTTCGGTATATGGTCTTATACCGTAGATCGTAACTCTGGGTGGTTTTCTAGATATACTAACACCCATAGAGAAACATTCACTACCAGTACTAGTAGCCTATGATCTACACACTCTTAGTGCATAGCATATGATTAAAATGAAACAAACTCATAAGCATCAAGGTGGGAAAGACCCGCAGTTGGAAGAGGATCATCAAGAGGCTATCACCTATTTTTTCCAAATTGTTAGGATGTCTACCAACTGGATGGAATTCCTCTCCATGATCCTTATTCAGAGATCCCTAGGGAATGATGGTCATTTTAAACATAGTCTCATAATGATATAACTCCCTTCTAGGAAAAAAACTAATGTATCTTCAGAGTGGAGTTACATCCAACCACATTGTCATCAGTTCTCACACAGGAACATCTTCATTTGTAACATGCATTCGACATCAGTCAGAGAGATCCAAGAAAGTCAGGAGCTTTAGGGTATTATCTGAAAATGTGGGGTAAGTGGTGTAGTACTCCCTAGACATCTCGATTTATCCTAGGGATAGGCGGTGTTACACAATCTGTGGTAAGGGAAATCTGTCATGAGATTGCTCGACCCTTCATACAACTAGTTAGGGGACAGTCAAAAGAATTATGATGCATATGAAAATATAGGAGAATGGTATTCTATAGAGAGGATGATTTTTATGAGGAGAATTTTGGGTGTCAATAAGTGGTTAGTGGTTTGTCCTATTTACACAACCACCCACAGGTGGTCCAAGATGGGCTCTAGGAGCGGGTGGACATGGACGATGCCATATAAAGTTGATAGAGGACTATGAAAGAGGGGATCAAGGGACGATTTGAGGTAAAATATGTCTCTTTACCACTTTATCTACAATTTTTATAGTCACATGTGATATTCATTCATTTCTTTCCATGGCCATTGTTCAGGAATCAGAGATATTGGTAGAACCATTGACTCAAACCTTATGAGTAGAGACTTATATGGTAGAATATTCAGTAAATCTACCAAAATAGCTAGATTAGGGACACAATGTTTTCCACTTTTCGTAGTTGGGGAGCTATGTTCATTAACCATCTTATGTAATCTAATAGGGTGAGATGGACATCAACGATGGGAATAATTCAGCTATGTACCTAGTAGAGGTTGAGGATTGTAATGAGAGGTTAATTTTTGAGAGGTTGATTCCTCTAGTTCACATTAGGTGGCAACACAAGAATCTTCATGAGGGAACATGGGAGCTGGAGGCTCAAAATCATGCTCAGTACCCTGATCTACTTGAGTAGCCTTGTTTTGTATTTCAGGGATGTAAATCCCCAAGGTGGGAAGAATGTAATGCCTTAGATTTTATATGTATTATTTTTAGAAATTATATGGATTGAATTTCAGACCAAGTGATTCTATGGTGTGCAATAACATGGTCCATTTTTCCTAGAATTTGTTTTTTGAAAAACGTATAACTTTTAACATCACATGTGGATGATTTTCTTAGAAAAGTGTAATAACTCTTAAATGGGTACCCAGATCTGAAATATGAAGGATCTATTGGGATCCGAGTGGTGGTTGTACCTGAGGAATGACTTTACTTTAGTTGTCAACAATATTATGTGGATAATCTAGAGAAGGGCGTAATTTTCATTAAATAATTTAATAATATATTGTATGGCGCATCCACGCTTTTCAATTTATTACTCCTTTATCTAGAATTCTGGTATAACCCAAAAATTCTTCTGAGATCTAGAGAATAAATATCTCAACAAATGGTGATACATCGTGGTCTGACTATCAATGTGCTACCTATTAGAAGGAATTTCTCTGCATATGACAACGACACAATGATCCATCGCCAGTGAGTAATCCATATCAAGGTAGGGTGGTTATTTCAATTAGATTTCCCCTTATTATTTTTAAAAGTGATTATGGGTCAATCCAATAATATATTGATCCTTGGTTCAATCATTGTGGGATAGTTATTATTAAGTGACTATTTAGTAGGATTTTGTTTCACATTATTCAATGATATTCATTCTAATGACAATGAATTGAGGTTGACATAAAAAATTCCTATGTTCGTTCCTTAATAATTCTATGTGATTCTATTATCCCGCACAATTCATGTTCATCATGATTTGACCCCTATGACCATGGATTCAACTTCCTAGGTGGATCAGAACACGATCGTACACTAGATTAGAGGAAAACATAGAGTGGAGGCTTAGTTCGTGTATATTGTTACCCGAGGAGTGAATATCTAGAATTGTTTTGAAATCTAGGTATCGTAGGTTGGTTGTGGTCCTAGGTAGGGACCATCGATGTAGGTCTTGTGGGGAGGAGGCGGCAACATTTTGGGAGAAAGTGGGTTTAGTGGAAGTAGACCATAGTAGAAGCCACAAAACATTTTGATGGTAGCCACATGGTTTGGAGGAAGAATGACACAAGAGACACATAGGGAAGGTTCCATGATCAGAGTAGGATGAGAACAATTTTCTGAGTGGAGAATGATGAGAAAATTGAGCCAGATAAGTCTAGTGGCATGAGCCATGTAGAGTGGGCCTAAGACGTCAGGATAGGGAAGATGAGCTAGGTTAGGTGGGTCGGGGTAGGTCGAGTGGGAACGACCCATTATCTGGGATGAACTGGTCAGACCTAGGTTGAAGCCGAGGTTTCTAGGCTAGATCTGGGCTAAGGACGACCATGATCCATGATCAATCTAGCTTCAACACATTAGTGTTAGCAGAGGGGAACTATTGATCGGGATAGTTCACCATTTGAGCCACGGGGTGGCAGGTCTGGGTTGTCGACCTCCACTGTAAGTGGACCAAATGTGAGTCAGTCCATAGGACTAATTAACCCCTTCTAAAACATCAAAACTCCATAACATTCAAATAGAACACCCATTTGATGAGTCATCAATAGTGTTGGGACCCTAACGTTAATACAGTTCTTTTGAGACGATGTGATGATTATTATCTTGTACCATTAAAAGTTGAAAATGTTTCCTTTGGTCTATTCCATAATGGTCCAATATGGTATTACATCCACATCAATGGATTGTAATATTCTCTAGAGGATGAGTCCTCGATAGTGATATGATTCCCTCCCTGTGACTGGTATGTGATCATCTATCACCCCTAATAGATTATGTGGAATCTTGTAACCTATATGAGGAGGTCTCTGAACCTCCACCAAATAGTCCACATCAGTAGGGATTGTGGTGTCCCCATTTGTGTCTATTCATGATCCATGGAATCCTCCATGGTGTCTGGGCTTGGTCCCCTACATTTAGAATTGATCCAAATTTGGTAAGTGGTATTCCCCTGTGTGACTGGGAATGATATTTGTTATCCACAAGAATATATAGCCATGATCCCCTCTCTATGATATCATAATCATCCATGACGAATATGTTTTCATTTTGGAATGTCAAAAATTATATAGACCAATTACTGAGTGTCTCCAATTATATGATGGCTCGAGGAGTGATTTATCTTGGAATAATCCTTATTCATGAAGAATAATGTGGCTCGAAATCGGTTTTGTCTTACCCATAGACTATTAGTCTTGGATTGAGAATCTCTAGTTGTTCTTGCTACATGTGTTGTTGGAATACCTCTGTATGGAGATGATTTTGAATTTCCATTGTGTTATTTCCTTCTTGGTATATCCTTTTTGACATTTCATTCTTGGAATATCCTTTGTCGTATTTCTATTTTGGTATTTCATGTTTGGTATTTTATTGTGGTTTCAGGTTGTCATTCTGAGAATCATTTTACTCAACCCTACACTATATTTTCTCGCACGTGTCATGTCTTGTGTAGACGATTGAACTTTAAATAGAGTTATAGGAGTACAAGTACTAGGCAGTTCCTTGTGAGATTGGGAAGAAAAAGTTTTTCCCATGTATCTTTCCATATACTAGTCCCAGTACCTCGTACATCATAGGTTGGACATGTGTTTATTGAATATTTTATATAGTCTTTTTTCCATGATTACTTCTAGATATTTCACTGTTTTACTCTTGGTGTGGGAGTTAGTGGTTTGTGTGAATTGTTTAATTAGTGATATCACATTTCAAAATTTGTGTCTTGATGGTGTGTGTGTGTGTATGTATTTAATGTTAATGCCTTACATTTGTGGGATACACCTACCTAGGGCTAATCACCTTCCCCTGGCCTATTGGGGTGGGCTTGGGGTAGTCCTGGAATAGACTCGATAGGGGAAGGTCAAGATAACCTGGAAACATGAGAAATAAATGAAACTGAAGTACCCCCACCTATTATCTACAAATAATATTTGACAAAATTATAGGGATGAAAATTCTAATGGTTGGAAGAATGTAACATGACACGATTACTAAAATATATTTGTGTGATGTCTTAACCTGTGATCCACTAAATGGTTCCCCAACTTGGTTGGCCAGGTGCCCTCAAGTGTGCCTCCTCATACGCTTGAGGGTTCCGAATAGCAGCGAGGATCTTGTAAGTTAGTCTTGGGGAGATTATAACACCTATTATCAGAAGAAGACACCAAATAAAGAAAAAAAAAATAACAAAGTACAGATGTGTATAAATAACCAGAAAAAATCCATGTCATATGATAACCAAAATAGGAAATTACAATAATCTACCGAGTGGTAAAACATCCTTTGATAATGAAATGTCAAGTGTCTAGAATGAAACAAAAATTTAAGACACAATGACTCCGAACAGTGCCTTGTACCACATCAAGTTCCATCTCCCATGCTCCAATCCCAATCAGAAACCTATCCCAGGGCCTTTCACTTATCATATCTGGCAACAAAAAATTATACTCGGGTGCTGATCAGGTGACCTAAATAGGGTGTGAGAACAACTGAGTAAGCCACCCCCAATGGTGTCTAAAACGAGCACATTATAATGATAGTGCATAATGTTTTATAATTAAATAATTATAGTGCATAATTTAAATAGTTATCAAATTATAATTTAATCTTTAATCTACACCTTAATCAAATTTCAATTCATATTTCCAATTTAAATCATCATTCAATTTCATTAATCATTTTGTGTAGGTCGTAATGCCTGGTACCCCAAATCACATTTGAATCATTATTCATTATTATCATTCATTTGGTGTGGGTCTTCATTCATAGAACCAAAAATCATGTTGAATCACCACTCATTATAATTTTTCATTTGGTGTAGGTCATTAGGCATATCACCATAATCTCATGAGTGTAGGTCATCATGCATAGAACTCGTACTCTGAATGTGTGTAGGTTTTCATGCCTAGAACCCCATAATCTCAATCTTGGAAAACTATTTGGGAGAAATTACATGTCCATGTCCAACAATCTAATCAGAATAGAATTCCATTTATAGCACCACAAAAGTATCAACCATTAAATAATTCATTAATTGAAAATAATTTACCATATAATTGCATTACTAATCCAATTATAAGTTAAATATTTTAAATTCCATTAGTTAAGTAAATAATTGACAAAGAATATAATCCATTTATTAACTCATTAATTAATTAATCAATAAAACCCATTCTCATTCCATTATAAATTCTTCATAATTAATTATCCACATAAAATTTCAACATTCCATAGTTAATTCATACAATTAATTATCTTTGAGAAACATTACGACACATAATTAATTATCTCAATTAATTATCTTTGGTCAACATTAGGTAACACAATTAATTCCCACTGTTAATTATCTTACATGTCCTAAATAATTATTTCCTTATTAATTCCCACCAATTAATTATCTAATCACATTCAATCCAATATCTCAATTACAATATATCATCCCAAAACAGATCTCCAAAATATATATTTGGGAAACCCCCCAATGTATGTTCCTTCATTCAATTCTCAATTAATCACTGAGTCAATATCAATTCAATTTCATATTCCTAATTACTCAAATTTAAGAAAACAATCATCAATAGAATCTTGAATATTAAAAAATCATAAGCATATAAAAAATAATTACTATGGGAGTTCGATTTAGGCCACCTACCTAGGTTTATTGATGGATGTTTTCCCAATAGAACTCCCTAAAATCCAAGAGGCACAATGTTGTCGATCATGCTTAGGATCTGAATCCCTAAATAAGAATTTAGATCAAATTCATAAATATCATTCAAATATAGATCTATATCCAAAATCCATGAATAAATACAGACTCCTATATTTAGATCCAATAAAATACTATAGATCATTCATTAAATGATCTAGAAAAGATAATAAAAAAGAACACGATATGCATCGTGATGAAATCCACTTACTTGGAGGAGATAAAATATTTAATATAGGATTTAGATATGAATGAAAGGTGTTCAGATCACCTTGGAATCACTGTTGAAGGATATGGAAAACCCAATAAATTGTCATGCCTGAACCTTGGTCGAATTAGAGATATTTTGGGTGTTTGGGTGGTTTTAAAACCAATTTTCAGAATAAACTAGGCCACACGCACGGTTTCACCTTGGAAGTCACACGGTTAGGCCAAACTGTGGACTAATTGAGTGGTATTCCACTTCCCACATAGCTTGATGGCACTCATTTAGGAAAAATATGTGCCAACCTTGCCGACATTCACTGTCTACATGGTTAGCATGCTCACGGGTTGTCCGAACCGTGCATAAATCAAGCACCACCCCCATCCAAAAAATTCCTTATAAATATCACCCTAAAACACCCTAGGACATACTCCATCCCAAATGTAATTAATAAAAAAAATACATGAGAAACACCTGAGATTGTTCCATAAAATTCTATGATCATAAAATCTCCCCACCTTATTACAACTTATTCTTGAGATGCATTCCAAAACATCTCTTAGATTCCATGAAAAAAAGATTGTTACATTGTTCCCTGATGTCTACATCACATTACCATGATTCCAGTTGAGAAAATACATTTTTTTCATAACACATGAATTAAAGGAATGTTCTTCCCCTGGTAACACATTCTCACTACGACCCAACAGACCTATCAGATGCTCCTCAATGGAAGCATCTATCTTGAGGTCAACCTCTTCTACATCAATCACATGAAATGGGTCTAGTTGATACTTCCGTTCATGTGACATAAGGGTAACATATTTCATAGTATGTAATATCTATGGAAGTGCTAATCAGTATTCCACTAGCCCAATTCTCTCAAGCACTTCAAACTGTCCCACAAAATGGGGTGCTAACTTGCCCTACCTTTGTATCCTGTGGTGACCAAATCTAGGTGACACCCGATAGAATACTATATCTTACTTAGTTAATGCCAGGGTCTATATCCATATATAAGCATATGAACTCTATCTACTCAGAGTCGTATCCATACATTTCTGAATCAACTATACCTGCTCAAATATATCCTCAATGAGACTCATTCCCTACAGCTATGACTCACCCACATAAAAAAACGATTATCTACATGTTCTAAAATAAATTTACTCATAAAGTTCCATTTTAATAGTTTCTTAAAAACTGTTGTTATAGGATACCTCCACAAAAACCATGTTCTTCTACCTAGAACCATGAATGTAAAGCACACAAACTTGCAACATATCCTCTAACACATGAATTGTATTCTCTGACTACCCATATTTATGTGGGTGGAACGCCATACATAACAGATCCCATGTACCAAGCACCTTCAGTAAGCCCTTCCAGAAGCATGAAGTAAAGTGTGAATCAAAATCTGAAACTATAGTACTTGGCACCCCATGCTAACAAAATACCACTCTCATGTATAGTTCTAATAACTGCTCTATTGCAAGGGTTTCCTTGATAAGAATGAAGTGTGATACCATTGTTATTCGGTAAACAAATAACCAAATAGATTCACTATTTCTAAGAGTAATTGGATGTCATATGACAATATCCACAGTCACATAATACCACGTCCATTCCAGTATTGGTAATGGCTGCAGTAGACCTCAAGTTCGTTGATGTTATCCCTTCACCTACTGACAAGTGAAACATTTTGTTACGAAACCTGGTATCATATTTTCCAGGACATGACATCAAAACTATCATCATTGATCCTGGAATTTTTTTTTCAACACAACATGTACATCCCACATCGAGGCATGAAATTCACGCATGAGTTCTTCTCACATTCACGTAGGGACAACAACCATATTTTTCACATAGATGATATTGTCCTCATCTATTATCTATTCTAAAGGTGTCTCCCCACCTTCAATGAATTCCATTAAATCTAAACACTCCAGATCATCATACTACCTAACCGTAATCCATCTCCAGAGTGTTGAATCCACTACTACAGAATCCAAATCCATCCTTTCCTGCCTCCCCTGAACTACCACATGCATTTCTTCCAGCAAAGTCATCATCATCCACTCTACACTCGACTCATGTAGCAAATGAGTCTATGGTTTTTTATCAAGGAATAAAGCACACTATTACCATTCTCAGGTCTACATGCCATTTCCTAATCAAAGGACTGCATATACTCTACCCATCATCACTGTCGAAGATTCGTGTCTCTTGTTGAAAAGATATACTTCTTGATTTTTTGATTTGTAAAAACTACAAACATTCACCCAAAATATAGTTTCTCCAAAACATGAGAGAATAAATAACTACACCCGACTCAAGGTAATGCGTAGAGTAATTTCATTCATTGGGACTCAATGGTCATGACCCATATGCAACAAATCTATCCCCTTGAATTAACACAGCTCCAAGTATGACCCTAGAAACGTCACAATACATAGTGTACTCCTCATGTGACTATGGTAAGATCATAATTAGTTCCAAGGACAATCACTTTTCCAACTCCTAGAAATCGTTCATGCATGATTATGTCGAAACAAACTTTATCCCTTTCGTTTTCAAATAAGTAAGCGGTGCTAATAAAATAAAAAAGTCTTGGATGAGATTCTTATAATAAGTATTTAATCCCAAAAATCATCAGATATCAAAAACATTCTTGGGATTCTCCCTAAAAACCAATACCTGCACTTTTTCTAGGACAACTTCCACACCTTCTACTGAGATGATATGCCCCAAATAGTGTACTGTGTCAATACAAAAATGAAATTTAGATAGCTTGGCATATAGAAGATGCACCCTTAGTGTACCCCGAATGATGTCAAGATGTTGGAAATGATCATAATGATTATTAATGTACACTAAAATTTCATCAACAAATACCATCACAAACTTATCCATGTGTGGATGAATGAACCTATTCATCAAGGCCATAAACACTATTGGATCATTTCTTAACCCAAACGGAATTACGACAAACTCATAATGTCATTACATTCCCCTAATAGCATTTCATTGTATATTAGAAGCCAGAAATCTAACCTGATGATACCCAGATCTCATAATGATCTTTGAGAACACAGAAGACCCCTTCAGCTAGTAAAAAAGACCATTGATACGTAGAAGAGGATATCGGTTCTTCACAGTCATTTTATTCAACTCCCGGTAATTGACACATAAGAGTGAAGTCATGTCGGCCGTCTTTGCAGACAAAATAGGTGATCATAAAAATGACGTACTTGGATGGATAAACCCTTTTCCCTCAAACTCCTCCAACCATGTTTTGAGATCTTGAAGCACTATCAGTGCCATTCTGTATGGTGGAATAGATACTGACTCATCCCCCAAAATGATCTTAATAGTTTATTCAACATCTCACTCAAGTTTCAATCCTGAAAATTATTCAGGAAAGAAATACTAAAAAATTTACACTATGGGTGGAAGGATTTCAGGCCTAGTGATCCCATCATCCAACAAAAGGCTAGAAACATGGGCTGTGAGATCTCCCAGTTTCTAAGTGATTGGCCCTGATCTGTATGCATGGATATCACATTCTCCATGATGAACATACCAGTCACCATCAGAAGATACAAAGGTCACACTCCTTTGATAACAGTCTAATTTGGATTTGTATGTGACAAGACAGTCCATACAAAATTTTAGGTAGAAGACCATTATATCAAGGAAATATATATCCCAATAGATATAATACTCTTTGATATCTAAAAAATACCCCTGCATAAAAAAATATCCCCAGATAGTGTTCCCTATGGTGTATCGATATTCATCACCCTGCTTATGGTTTCCACCTCCATGCTCAAGACATTAACTATATATTATGATATAATGGAATGAGAGGAACAAATATCAAACAAGGTAGTAGAAAATGTAGAGGAAAATAGAATAGTACCTCTCACTGTCGACTGACTAGCCTCATTCTCCACAAGTGTAAGCTGCACTGCAAGCAAACATCCTTCCCCTCTAAGTTGTGGTTTCGTCTGACTCCCTAGAGTAACACCACATTGCTGATATGGGAGCTCATAACCTGATGCACAAAACCCACTAACTCTACTTCCTATTCTAGTAGAACTCCAACTTCCATACAAATATTTTGTAGATGGCCCCTTCCCACACACTAATTGTGAGCACCGGCTCCCTCAGCACCAACTTGTTGTGCTCTCTATTGAACTTATGTAGGAGACCCATCGTGCCACAAAAAAAGGAACTCCACTGGTGGTCAAGGAAAATGTGTATGATAGTTTCCCTAACTACCACACTGAGGGTAAATCATGTGAGAAAACATGGGTCATCAATTCTCCTCAGCTATCCACCTTTCTTTCCACTGTCCCAACTCAGGTTCATGTAGAGGCGCTTCCTTCCCTTAGAAGGTACATTCCCTGTTCATACATGGACAACTACATATACGGTGCTAGAATCCTCCTCCTGGTTCTCATAGTAAATGATATATTGATTAACTATTTCTGAGAATTTTTCTTCCAAATTTATTCACTTGGGACATAGTTTCACACTTATGGCCATCCTAAAATCGTTTGGCCGAAGAAGCCTCAACTACCTCTATATCTGAAGAAAAACACTGTAAATCTGTGAAATGTCATGCATATTCCATTAAAGACATGATTTCGGGGGTCAAATTCCTAACATATGAATTCCTCTCTTGTCTCAGTGTCTCTGGATAAATGTGCTCCAAGAACATCTCTATAAGGTCCTTCCATAACATATCATCAGTCTGTCCAGATTATACCTCAATGTCTAACTAGTGCTTCACAGAACCCCGAATCATATAAGCTACCAACATAACCATACTCTTAGCCAAGGTCTTTAAATGGGGAATTATTTTCTCTATGTATTCAATCTATAATTCAGCTCCTTCAGGGTCACCCTATCTAGTTAACGCATGAGTGTGTTATAGCTGAAACTCCCTTGTCAACTCAGACATGATTTTTTGTACCCGCCCTTCGAATTTATCTATAAATATCAAGAAACAGGAAATGTTCTCTTGCAAATTTTCCCCTTCTTCCTCAATATTCACCAATGTTGCCTGAAGCCCCCTGTCTAGAAGTTCATTCCAAGCTATACCCCTCTGTATCTCCCTCATAAATCATCATGTAGGAAAATTAATACATATAAAAATACACATCTAAAGTCTCATAAGGAAACCTAAAAATATTTATGTAAGAGGAGAAACTATCATAATATGTTTCAACATGTCCTTTCCCCATTTTTGTCACCACACAGTCAACACTGAGGCCATATCAATACCCTTAACCATGATACTCGTAGGTCTTGGTTAACAAGGGAACTTACATTCTCATTTATTAATTCAACCATTAATTAATCACATTGCTTCAATTTAATTAATTAAACAATTAACTAATCAATCATAATCATCCAATAAATCATGTTCTTATTAAAAACCCATTTATTATCATTTTTCCTCTTTATTTCAATCTCACTAAATGAAAAAAATGTTCAAGTTCAACAACATACCCATAACCCATTTTTCAATGAGTTCTTAGAATGATGCATGTCACAAAAACCCTGAGTTCTTAGAATGATGCATGAAGACTCAAGTATCCTTCCTATTTAGGCCACAAATAAAAATTCAATAACTTTCAAAACATATCCCACATCCCAACACAAGTGAGTCACCAAGGTGAAATATTATCCCACTATGACAACAAAAATCAATCACAACAATCCCACCTTGAGTGCTCGGATTTTCTACCGTACATGGGTTTTCTACTCCCATGCATGAGTTCATTACCAAGTCTCGACACTTCATAGTCTCTTATCTATCATTCCAAAAATTGTAACACAAAAGATGACAAATGAAATGAAAACCCCTCTGATACCACTTTGCGAAGTCCTGACTCGGGAGCCACTGAACGGTGCCCCGAGCAGGATGGCCACATGTCCTCAAGCTCACCTATCCATATTATAGAGGGTTATGACTACCAACAAGAGTCTAGTAAGTCAGTCTTGGGGAGACTATACCCTCTTTTATTTGAATAAGACACCAATGGAAGAAAATTAAAAAAACCATGTCTGGAAGCGTAAAAATAACTATAACGAATACATGTCATATGATAACAAAAACATGGAACATAAATACTCAACTGAAAGGTAAAAAATGCTATGATAATGAAATTTCAACTGACTAAAATGAAACTTAATGTAAAGAAAAACTAACTCCCAAGTGGGTCCCGAACCACGTCAGGTTCCCTCTCCCATGTTCCAATCCCAAAAAGCAACCTATCCTAGTGCCTTGCCGTTATCATGTCCGATAACAACAACGTCTACACGGGTTCCAATCAGGCGGCCCAGATAGGTTGTGTGTACAACTTAGTATGCCACCACTAACGGTGCCTAAAATTAGTCCAGTATAAAGATAGTGCATGATTTTTTTTGATTCAATAAATACATTTCTTAATTTAAATAGTTATCACATTGTCATTTTATCTTAATCCAACACATTATGAAAATTTCAATACACATTTCCCATTTGAATCATCATTCTATATAAATAATAATTTTGTGTAGGTATTTATGCCTATCACCCCAAATATTTTTTGAATCATCATTCATTATTATCATTCATTTGGTGTAGGTCGGCATTCCTTGCTGTAAAAATCTCATTGAATCATAATTAATTATCATAATTCATTTTGTTTAGGTCATCATGATTCGCAACACACTCTCATTGACTATAGGATGGAATGCCTAGAACACCAGTTCTCATTCGGTGTAGGTCATCATGACAAGAACCCCATAATCTCAAGCTTGGATAACTATTGGGGAGGAATACCATGTCAAATTCTCAACATCTAATTAGTGTAGAACGCCATGTTAAGTACCAAAAAGTCTTATCCCTTTAATCCTTCGCTAATTCATAAGAATATTACATATAATTCCATTACTAATCCAATTATTAGTTTATTAGTTCAATGTCTATTAGTTAACTCCATAATTATCTATGCACATAATCCACTAATTAACTCATCAACGAATTAATCAATCAACACAATTCTCATTTCATAATTAACTCTTAACAATTAATTATCCACATAAAATCTAAACCTTCCATAATTAATTATTAAAATTAATTATCTTTTATCAACATTATCACACACAATTAATTCTAATAATTAATTCTATATGGTCAACATCATGGAACATAATTAATTCTGAAAATTTATTATATTACACAACCAACATCATTATTTCATAATTAATTCCAAAAAAATAATAATATTCTCTCAATCAATAAAATATCTCAATAATAATATCATAATCCATAACAAATTTCCCAAATATCTATTTGGAATACCCCCCTCTTTTGATCAATGATTCAATTCTCGATTAATCATCGAGGAAAACAAAATAAAATTTCAGATTCATAATTACACTAATTTAGGAAATCAATATTCAAGAAAATATTGAAAATCAGAAACTCATACACATATCGAAAATAATAACTATCAGAGATAGATCTAAATTTTCAAACACAGTTAATTGATGGAAGTTTGCCCAGCCGAAATCCCTAAAATCCAAGAGGCATAAAATATGCGATCAAGCATCAGATCTAAATCCATAAATCAAAATTCAGAGAAGAATCATCAAGATCTTGAAAATCTAGAACTACATCCAAAATCATAGATCAAAATATCAACTGTTAGGATTAGATCCAATAAAAAAAGTGAGATCTTACTTAATAATATAATGAAAAGATAAGAGAAAAAGTGGAAGAATCATCGGGATGAAATCTACTTTTCAGGAGGAGAGCAGATCTTCAATCTGGGAATTAGATCCAAAAGAAATGAATTTAGATCACCTTTGAATCCCTCTATAAGGATTTGGGAACCCCTAGAAATTATCATGCCCCAGACTAGATTGAATTAGAGAGGTTTTGGTTGTTTAGGTGGTTTTATGACCAATTTTCAGAATAAACTGGGCTAAAAAAATGTTTTAACTAGGAGGCCACCATGTTAGGGAAAACCGTGGGCTAACCATGTGGAATTCCAAAACCTTTATGGCTTGATGTTTTAAGTTATGGAAAACTATATCCCAACCGTTCCAAATTCCACTGTCAACATGGATAGTGAGGGAGCGATTTGGGCAAACCGTGTGTAAATAGTACAGAACCCCATTTCATCCTAGTTCCATAGAAACTTCACCCAGACACACCCCAAGTTATACCACATCTCAAAGATACATAATAGACCAACACAATACTTGAATACACTGACACGATTTCTCAATAAATGTATAGTTTCTTAAAAAAAATTCCTGATAAATTGTTTCCTATATTATATGATATGAATTAAAAATATAGATGAACCATAAAATACATATATAATTAATAATTATCATGTTATTAGTCATCAATGAAAAAATTATAATGCGAAAAATTACGAGTAGTCAAAAAATATAATATAGAAAATCTAAAATGGAAAAATTTATATCGCTCCAACACACTTAAGTCATATATAGCATGGAAAATACTAAAAAAATGAAAACAAATTAGAAAATCAATCGAAATATTATATAATTAAAATAAATAAACATGGGAGAATTATAGGGAATATTGAGTGAAATAATGAAGGTATATTTATTGGTTATAAAGGTCACTGTAGCATTGGGATTTGACTAACAAATAATGGCTCGTAAAATATGACCATTGGTCAATATAACTATTAGTCAATTCGACCATTGGGATTTGTACCTACTTTTGATAACATTACCATTTCAATAAGTGTTCATAATTAGTAATTTCAATGAATAGTAGATACAAAAAGGATAAATGATGGCCTCAGCTATTAGAGTCATGTATTTTGAAATCTATTTGATAGAATATGTGATTGAGGAAACATCACTAGAGTTTTCAAATATTCCATTACCAACACAAGTTTCAATAAGTGGAAATTTAACAAAATATAATATGGGAGATGTTTGAGTAATTTAAGATTACATGTCATAACATGTCAGTCGAGGCACCTAATGAAACTAACACCATCACACAACATACACTTTTGGCATATATGGGTTTTATAAGGTTTACTGTTTCTAGGACATAGTTACATAATGATTTAATTTTTTTATAAATAAATCATTTATTACACCAATTACATTTTAACAATAATTTTTATTAATAAATTATATGTTAAATTTTTACAAATTTAATAAATTGATTTATAGACACCAATAAAACATAGTTGGTTTTTTAGAAAATATATAAATTTTTTATAATATATTAATCTATAATAATTTATTTTTAATTAAATATCATTCACAAAACATTTATTTAAATATAATTTATAAGATAATTTTATATTCTACTTAGAATGTCTTATAAGTGTTAGAAATTTCAATGTGATTGAAAAGAAACTATTTTTCAATAAACAATGATTTTATTTATTTAAAAATTACATTTCTCAATTTTAGAGAAATATTATATAATAATAAAAATTATATTTGAAATATTAATGTAATAATTTTATTTGGGTGATATTAGTGAATTTTCAAAAATTTGTACATTTTTCATGAATATGAAAAATGTAGTTTTGGTTTTTTGGTATTTTAAAGGCATCATAATTTTTCATAATAATGTAATAATTAATTACCTAAAATAAACAAACTAAAATGTCATATCAATTTAATTTTTGAGTATTTTAATATAATTTAATCATTTAAAGAATATATGAGTGACATTCGAATGAAAAAACCGAAAATTTGATTTCAAAATCATTACTTTGTTGAAAATTTACTTTATTAATAGAAAAGAAGAACTAAAAGTTATTTTTCTATTTTAAGGGACTAAAATGTCATAAAATATGATTCAATATTCTAATACCATGGGTAATTTATATCGTAAATCCAATGGATTTTCATTTTTGAAAAATTAGATTTCGAAGAAGAATATTTTAAAATAAATAAATAAATTATCCACATTTGATATAAATAACCCACTATGTCACCATTCCACCCCACTTTTAATTCATACTCCTTGATGTTATAGATATTTTCTACCCAATTATTCCCCCCAATGTGTCCTTAATCCCTTGAGGCTACATCCTCACATTTTAGGAACAACTCTTCTATATAACTAAATTCTCATTCATTTCTCATAAATTCAAGAACCATTTTTATTTGTCTCATAAAAGATATGTTACACTTAATTACCTAATTATTTATTATACCATTACTTCCATTTTTTTCAATTGATTACCATCTTTCTATTTAATTTCACTCTTTTCTAAATCCTTATTTTCTACCCATTATGCTACCAAATTTACGTCACATATTTCTCATTTAAAATTTAAATAACCAAATATAATGATTTGCCAAATAGTTTCTTTATCTAGGGTTATTCACTTGGAGGTTAATTTAATATTTTTTGGAGAATTAAATTAATGAAAACCACATTCCATTTAAGTGGGTTAGTCATATTTATGGTAAATCCTTTAAGAACATATGTAATCATGTATTTTATATGATACATGAACTTTATATTCATCATGTTATTGAAAATATTATTTATTATTATCATTATATATCACTTGACATGTGTAAATATTAATTCTTTTCCTTGATAGCACTTCAATGAAATGTTTATGAATATAATATCGAAAGAATATATTTTTAATGATACCATGGTGAAACAACATGGTAATTTAAATTTATTACACCTATATCATGGTGATATTATTATAAATTTCTCATTTAAATATTGTTATAGATTTACATATTATGAAACATGTTCTTTTTATTACTATATTGCTAATTTTCTCTTGATCATGTAATATTTTTTACCTCATATTATTGGTTATTTTCCTCAGGATCACATTCTAAATGCCTCCATTTCATATTCACTTATGGGGATCATGATCACCATTTTCCATTAATTTATGTCCACATGATATGGTATTTAGTAAATGTAACATCAAATGAACCGATGAATATTTCTTCCACATTGATTAGAAAAATGTTTTTTCAAGTATTATGTTCCAAATTTCCTAAAAAATAAACATTAAAAAACCATGTATTATGTTCCTTTAAATTAAAATGTTATTTTAAAAGGGATGGATTCCATAATGGTAAACATATTTCCAATATTATAAAAGAAATGGGATGATATATCAATTTATTTCACCATTGGATACACCAAGAAACCAAAATTGAATAACCCATATGGTTTTTGGATGACTTCATTACAATTTCATCTTATTTTGTATATATAAATAAAGATTTATCAATTGACCAACATTACATGATATACATAAGGTAAGTGAAATGACTACATGGTGTGACACTCCCTGTTGTATCTAATCAATATCAGAGGATTGAATTTTGGTTTTAGAAAATCCATCTATATGTGTTGGATACTTTGTTTTGATTTGGTACTTCTTATTATCATAAGATAGATAGTTAGTATGAGGTAACAATAAAGACACTAGAGGTTGTGTTGATATATGGTTTAGTGAACATCCTTGGGTGTGGGGATTATAACCTACACCTAGTGGAGTTATCATATAATAATAGTTTCAATAATGTAAATCAAATAAAACCTTGTGAGTATCAGTATGGAAGTATCTAGGACTCAAATGTTTTTGGTTGATATTGGAGAGAGGAATATTTGGAATGGTGATATTATCTAAGAGAATATATATAATGCTCAAACAATTCAACATTATACTAAATGCTCATAACGATGACAAATATTTTATAACAATGATCATCTTTGAGTCTGGGAGTTTTTTGTTGGTGATATGTTCTTCTATCATTAATCATCATGGAAGAAATTTAGGATGTTATGGAAGAAGGGAAATCTTGAAAAAAGGTAAATTTTCTTGGTTGATATCCTTCAAAATGTTGATATTATGGCCAATATATTTTGACTCGAATTTAATCTATTCGACATACATGATGTCCTCAATTTATTCCTCTTGAGAATGTTTATTACAGAAACCTCACAAGTATTAAATACAATGCAGTTCACAAACAAATTTATCATTCATAGGATGAGAAACTACTAATAATCATAGATCATAGAGGCAATTTAATATGTAACTAGATAACTTACATGATACAAGTTTTGTGGTGGAACCAAAATCATGATTTCGAAATATGGTAATTGGAAGAGGCATTTCAGTGGAACAACCCACATTTATTTTACTTTATAGAATTAAATTTCAATTGGGTAATTTATAAAGGTAGATATAATGTAAAAATGTAATATATTTTAAAATAAAAACACTTTTTTAATAAATAAATTATTATTAATTAATTTAATTTTAGAAACAACAGACAATAGTTCTATTATTTTATAAAATTTCAAATTATAGACGGTCATATTTAAAATAATGGTAGGTATAATAACCATTAAAAATATTTTTGTCTAATTTTGACCATTATGATTTATAGATAGTATGGGTTATGATAAAGTCTAATTTAAACAAAGAGAATAAGTGATGTCCATGGCTAGAATAATCATACCATTTTAATCCTTATTATGTGGGATTCTAAGTGAGATTGAGTATTAGGAAATCCCATAAATAATACCCTGATTAAATCCCTAATATAAAACATGAATTGAACTATTTATTATAGATGTTAAATATTACCTATATCACGTCCCAAAAAATATAAATTGAAAAACCCTAATAATGTACAACCATAAAACATTGTAGACCTAGGGAGTATTCTTGTGAATTTTGGAGTTTTGATTCTAAACCCTAGTAACTTTTCGAATATTTTCATTTAAATTAATCATTAATTATGTTAATTCATTTTTATTTTTATAATATATTGTTTATTGAATAATATTTTTGTCAAAAATATTATTTTGATTCGAAAAATGTTATATTGTATACAATTTAGATTAAATGAAACATTATGAAAAACTGATGATTTTTTTAAAATCATTAGATTCTCTTATTGAATAACATTTATCAGAATATAAATTATATTGTAGTTTAATTTAGTCCAATTCATTTTTAAAAGGGTTGAAATGTAGTTAGAGTTGTAATAAATAGTATTTTCTAGTAAATAAGTATTTTATATAAAAGTTTATATTTTTATACATAAAATTTAATTTATGTAATGTGAATTTTAGTTTTTTAATTTTTAGTTTGAAATTAGGGAATACATACTTTTCATAATTTTCTGAGACAACTGTTTTTTTGGGATAAAATTAGTGACCGTATTATAATATAGTTTTTATTATAACATCATAACAACACAAAATTAATGAAATAAATTTTAAATGGGGAATAAATGAAAAAATAGATTTATCCTTTAAAATAATATTGTTAAAAAAATATTTTATTAATTTTATAAACCATTTTTCAATCTAGAAAAACCAAATATCATATTTGATGTGTTTAAAATCAATTCATTATTATCATGAAAAAATTCATCATTACCAATTTTATTATTTTAATATGTTTGGTTTGTTGGAAATATAAAATATGGATACCCACTATAATTTGATAATGAAACATGGTAATGAACCATGTGATGGTTTTTGGTTTTTGTTATTTTATCATATAGAGTCGAAAACCAAATTTTAGAAATTAATAAAAATTTCACATATATTTTGATCTAAATAACCACCCAACGACCCACTTCACATCACAATAAACCCCTTTATAGTGAATTTAAACTCATTATACCTTTATAAATACTTCTTATAGTGTTTAGAATCTCTAAATATTCTCCTCTATATCATTTAGAAGTCTATTCTCATGGTAAGGGATTTTTTTCTTATACACATTATTCATGAAAAATTATTGAATAATGTAACATTTTTTTTCAAATTTATCATTTTTTAATATATTCAATCGAAACACATTTTCTATGAATTTGAAATTTTTTTAATTACACATCACAATAAAATCTAATTATAACATTTCAAAAATCATTCTCTATGCCCTTTATGCTATCAAAATTACATAATAATTTATTCATGGAAAATATTTGTGTATTGAATACATGTACCTTCCAAAAAAATTATTATCTTTGATGTAAATATAAATAATTTATTGGATAATTCCATGTATTTAGAAAAAAATTATTTATCGGTGAATTAAATGTGATGAATGGATTTTTGATCTATGTAGAAAACAAATTCATGTTCATAACATAAATGTGATGGTTGGACAAATAATTATATATCCCTCCCATTCATTGGGTAATTTTTAGTTATCATGATATACAATATATGGTTCTTGTGAGATTATAATATGTGCAAGATTTTATGACTTCATGGTATTTATCCTAGATATTTTATTATGATGGTGTTCTTTATTTTATTGCAACATTTCAATGTTTCCTTGAGGTTATCCTCTTATGTAATACTCTCATATTCATGTTTATGATTATAAACCCTTTTTCCATCATGATAAGCCGCCTGACTATAATGTATTATATACAACAAGTTATTCTTTAATTAATACCTTTCAATGGTTTAAAGATATTCAGTTTCTTATGTACATCCCTAGGTTATCATTTGTAGTATTAGAATATTCAAGGAATATAATGGAATGATTTAGAGTCTTTAAATAATTTTGGTTTCCATGTGTTTAATGGTATTATACTATGTATCTAATTACCTAAAGACATAAGTCCTTAAAATATATTTTGTTTTGAGGTGGTTCTGATGCTGGTTGTTTGCTTAGTGTAGGTCAATGATGAGAATGAATTATTGAAGAGTGTCTCAGGAGGATCACTGGTTCAAGATGGTTTCTACCCTATTTGCAGTGGAGGGCCATTTGTATGGTCTTGAGGGTTCTATTGGTGGTCTCAGATTTCACTGATTCCTTTTGGTTTGGGATGATGTAATTGGCATGATAGGGTGAGAAGCCTGAGTGGCTCATCATTGTGATGTATATACATCATAGACAATGGTGATACAACAACATCTTCTATATGGTTGATGTATTGAGGTGTTTCATGACCTTTTCCTAAAGAAACCACATATTCATGTTCTTTGCATCCAGGATTTCACCTTTCTTTATGAGGTGGATTTGAGGGGTGGTATCCACAGTTTGTTGGGATGTGAGACCGTGTAGGCAGCTTCGGGAGGTATTTGGTGATGTCGAATTGATCTTCGAATAAGAGTTCATCTCCAACAACATTATGTACGGTGGTTGGTAGTGAAGAGACTATTGGTGTTTTCATGACATAGGCTACCTGGTTCATGGATCGAGGTATTAATGATGTTCTGTTGGTTGAAATTTGAAATTGGGTTTATAGAGATGGGTTTAGGCATAGTGATATATGTTCTGTTTTGAAAATTTTTTAATTTGAAATCTTTATGGGGAACTTTTTTTAGAAGGTTGTGTATGATGCTTTGTACACATGATTTCATGTAGTGCTAGGATGGATCTAGTAGAAAATGACTGAGATGAGTCTCAGTATTCTTAGGACAATTTTTTTTCTATATTGGGGTTCTAAAGTATGCCACTAATTTTTATCATTTTTAATTATCACAAGACATATCATTATTAGTTGTTGAATTCTTGAATTTTATTCCTATTATTTCATTTATTTCAATTCTTGCATATTTTCATTGTGCCTTGTATTTACTTATGTTATTTCTAATATTTTACATTATTAATATTCAATCATTGTACTATAATCTGGTAATGAGGGAATATTCTCCCGACGAACATACCTTCGGTCATCTCTGCTAGTCGGTATACTCGGGCATTAGGGAAGATGAGCTTGAGGCCATATGGCCCAAAAGTCTTGGGGCACCTATTAAGTGGGATCTATGTAGGGGAAATCAGAAAGTTGTATCAAAGGAGGTTCCTTTATTACATTAATATTTGTAGAAAATAGATTGGAGATTAGGAGTGCTTGAAACTTGGTCATAATCCATACCTTGGCATCATAAACACATGTTCTGGGTAAAATCCAAGTTACACAAAATATAACTATTGTTCTATTTTCCCTATTACAGTCAACATTTTTTCACCAACGAGAGATGCACATGTTTTATTGAGGTTATCATTATTACTCTATTTTTGGATTTATCTCATTCTTGGCCATAGGAAATGTGGGAAGGAGCATAGTTACATGCATCATTATAAGAATCTATAATTCACATGTCATGCATATTTCCACTCTATATAGATGCATTTAAAAAATACAGTTGAATGATATTCCTATGATTTTTGTGTGATTTTGTGATTGTATGTTTTTTCATGTATTTCACTTGGTTGCAGACGAGTGATTTAATGTCTCATTTCATGAGGTGTATGGGCCCTCGAGGGGTGGGTTGAGTAATTTACAAAGCTGGTCCATTTTGTTATAAATAAATGGGTGTCATTTTTAGTGGTAAGATTTATGGTAACATATTCAAATGGAATGGAAAACCATTATATAGTGAAAACAGTATTATTAAATGTTGTGGTTTCATGTACATACCCCTCTTTTTCATCTTTATTAAAGGTAGGGTGAAACAAGTAATTAATTGAAAAATGAAATGAAATTTATATGTGAGCACATACTAGTACATGGCAGTCTAAGAGGGTAGTTATGGTCTTAACCAATGCATAGTGAACCATTCCATGATTATATTCCTTTAGTTATTCTATCTTTATGCTTCTATGTTTGTTATGGGGAGTGTTCATTGAATTTTTATAACAATTATAACACAATGTACTCATGTTGTCTTCCATGAAGGTGGTGACAACCGTGATCCAATTGGGTGGGGCCCTAAGACGCACGTCATTCCACTAGGAGTTCCACTTGATGCCCCTCCAACTGTACCATATCTAGGCATTGATTCCCAAGTATATGACTATTTCTTACCTCGTATTTATTCCATCCATTGTGCTCCATGAGATGTACCAACGAAAGATGATCTATCTTGTGAGTTCTAGCTATAACACCCTCCCTCCCTGGTGGAAAGTAGTTTGTAGGATTATATGTGTTGGATAGAGGCCACCATGTATGTCTTTGATAATCAAGAGATGCCTCTTCAGTATAGGGTCAAACATTATACATATATTATTCAGGATTCTACCAGGATTTAGTGGGATATAAATACCTAGTATAGTCATTAATAGGATAGTTTATGGGTTGATTTTCTAGACGACATTCACTATTTAGTTCTTTCCTTAGATGATGAGAGTTGATAGAGTTATAGATTTCACGCATCCTGATAAGGTTATTAGGTCAATTATGGAGTATTCACCATGTTTCAGGGGGATTCAGTGCTTTCCATTACTTCTAGCTAGTTATGAGGCGTTGGGTGCTAGACAATTCGATGATGGTCTAGTGTACACCATCTATACATAGGTGAATATTTTTCACTTACCAAATATTTATAAAATAGTCAACCAAGTTCTTATAATTGATAAAAACATGTTGGATGTAAATAATACTAAGAATAGAAGATTGGTGTTGCGGTAGGCCCATAGTTCTCCTAGTGCCATAAAAGATTCCTCCAAGGGTTCTCATGACGGATATAAAAACCACAGTGCCTAATTTGAAATGTCCATGTTGTGTAATTAGTGTTGAAAATATAAGAATTTTAAGCCCCACTATGATATAGTCCGAATGGTATTTTGTGATTGTGGCTATATGGGGTCTCATCAGATATTATGCATGACCTTTCCACCAGATTCAATAAGAAAAATATTAGTCTAGATGCATGCTTCGTAGATGATACCCAATGATATGGCTTTGGGACCATCTATAGTAAAATGTATTATTATAGTGGAATCTACTATAGTATATTACTTATTTGACATAGGTGAATAGAAATAATTTAAATATGAATCAATCATGGAATATCTCAGATTTGAGAAACATTATTACTATGGTGTAATGACCATAGATACATCATTAGGTGTGCAGAAATAGAGAATATGCCAATGTAGGGATTATCCCCTTCAGGTAGATAATTACCCTTTCTTATGGATATTATTCATTTTCAAGATGATATTCTTTAATTTTACTATTGGGATTAATTGTTTAGTTTATTATCATTTTCTATACTGCTATTTGAAAAAGGTATCATTAACATCCCTCAGATATAGAAGTTATCTATATAGGTAAATGGGATGCCTTGGCTAGTTGGGTGGGACCATAGAATAATGTGTTCTGTGGAGTGACCTCTTAGACTGAAAATATCTTCAGGGAGGATCATTGTTTACATCATAATTAATTCCCTCCCGTAGTGTATATTTTTACATACATCTTCCCATCATTATTTCTAGATTACCTCCTCAGAGAGTGGAATAGTTTTTGATCTAGCTTGTTCTAGGACAAGCTCTAGTTTCCATTCCTCAAAACACGATCATACCTATAGATATACCAGATCTCAAGAATATGTTTTAAGATTTATAGGAAAAAGGTTTTATACAGCCCATTAGATCTTATTGGGGTTCACACATTATTTTCTCTATGTAATTAGATGGATCCATACATCTATACATGGATTACAGAAGGCTGAAATATATTACATTCAAGAACCTCCTTCCACTACCTCTAATAGATTATCTATTTAGCCAGCTCTAAGGATCTAGGGTATTCTCTAAGACTAAACTAAGGCCAGGACAACACCATGTGTGAGTAAGACCATCATACATACCTCATATAACTTTCTAAATCGGCTATGGCCAGTATCATAACCTTGTTATGATGTTCAGTATTACAAATTATCCTACCATATTCATGGATCAAATGATTAGGTTTTTACATCCTTTTCTTCATTCATTATTGATTGTCTTAGAGGATTATGTCTTTGTGCATTATCATAAACATAATGACCTTGATAAACACATAGAGATCATTCTAATTACACTGAGAGAGAATTATCTTCATGCCAATCTTGATAAGGGACACATATCGATTGATAATGTTCACCTATTAGGTCATATTATCTTAGAATCAGGGGTATTTGTTGTCCCTTAAAAGGGTAGTGTTATAGTTTACTAGGATAAACATAATAAAATGTTTGATAAATGGAGTTTCTTGGGGGAAGGATGGATATTAGAAGAATTTTATACAGGACATTTCTCACGCACCTTCACCTCTTTCAGGGCTTAAAAACATTGTTGTAAAGATCATGCAGTCTAAAGAATTCGAGAAAGACTCTTACTCAATGAAAGAGTGGATTGTATCAGCACCAATTCTTATTATTCCATATCATAGAAGATGTTATATCATCTTCTATGATTCATCAAGATTAAATTTAGGATAAGTTCTAATTAAATAGGATCGAGTTGTTTCATTCATATATTAGTAGTTGAGGCCTCATTAGATAATTAGACGATGCATATCCTTGAGTTAGAAGTAGTTTTCGATGAAATAAATTGCTGAATACACTATCTTATTGTTGAGTTATTTTTGGTGTACAAAGTCCACTAGAGAATAAAATAAATCATTACATTGTGTGAATTGGACCTCATATGATAAATATGGGTTGAATATCTATAATCCTTCCATTTTTAGATAGCATATACAAATGGGAAGGGAAATGTAGACCCTGATGTGCACATTCAGAAAATAGAAGCACAAGCCATATAAGAAGGTAGTGATGAAAAATAATTAATGACCCTATTCTATGTGATGCATATGGAATTTCATGATAGTCAAGATATGTCTTACCTCTCATCCATTAGAGTATCCTATTCCCAACTTGATAAGGTTAAGGGTATACAATTTTCAGATCCCGAGGGATTGGATCTCCATGAGAGTATACCACGATATAATCCACCTCTATATAGATCTCTGGGTATAGATTAAATCTTGTGTATTTATAGACATTCCTAGGTCTCTACAGATATGATATAGTATGTTATTCAACATTACTACACTTCTCAGTGGATAGTTCATCATGAAAACTACCAAATGTATCGAGATATGAAATACTAGTATTGGTCTCCTTGGATGAAATTCTAGATACCATGATTAATCACTAGGTTTTCCATAAATTAATAGTTGAATGGGGACACTAGATACCTATAGAATTGAAACCTATACTTCCATTCCTCGAATTTAAATTGGAAGATGTCACAATGTTTTTCATAGTTGGGTTACCTAGGTTTTTATGGGCAGCTACACTATATTGGTATTTGTTGACCGACTAATGAATTCATAAAACTTCATTCCTAGTCAAGATACATTCTATATTGACAAGGTAATAAGAATGTTTATCTTTGAGATCAAATTACTACATGGGGACCCCCGTACTATCAATTTAGATAGGTATTCTCATTTCACATAATATTTATTTCAGGTATTGTAGAAGACTATGGGAACATAGGTTCATCTAATCATAGCTTTTCACCCTCATACAGATGGGAAATTTGAAAATACAATACAAGTTTTAAATGATATTCTCAGATCACATGTCTATGATTTTGATGGTTTAGGGGAGAATAATATCCCTTTAATTGAGTTTTTCTATAATAATATCTTTAAATAGGAAATTCATATGGATTATTTTATGGCCTTATATGGTAGTTCATTTCGTTCACCCATGTGCTGGATTGAGGTTGGTGAGGAATCCATATTACCTAATCATCACATTAGGTGACTTTGAAGTTGGTTAAGCTGATCAGAAAGCATTTGACTACTACCCAATCTCAGCAGATATCTTATACTAATCAACATCGACAAACTATAGAGTTTGGGGTTGGGGATTGAGTTTTCTTTTGAGTATCGGTTAGGTACAGGTATAGATTATTATATAAGAAATCAATGTTTTTGACACATCATGTATGGAGGATTGAGATTCTATAGAGAGTTTTTTCAGTAGACAATCATTTTCTACAAACTCAGAGGTATTATACGATGCAAGAAAACATCCATGTTTAATAGCTATTCTAGTATATTACTGACCCACCTCATAACAATGATCTCAAGGAAGATGAGTCAGATTCTGATTCTACCAATTAGAGGTATCTAGTACACATTGTTGACCAGATCATGAATTCTCATGAATGTTGGTATGTCACTCTTGTATAGGTTCAATGGAATCCTAGACACATGCATGATGAGACATGGGAGTGGTGGATGACATATGCTCCTAGTGGCCAATTTTTTTCTCATAATGTGATTCACCACCCCTTGAAGATGAAGTAGGTGAATGAGTTCTTTTAAATAGAAAGAGACTGTAATATCTAGATTTTTCAATTAGGTATAGATCCATTATATTTATTTCTAATAATTTATTTTGGAACAAACATGGGTTAATAATGTGTTAGAAATTGTCTCAATGTTGTCTAGGACTTTTTCGGATCGAAGAACCCAGATTTTTTGGAGAACTATTTCTGGAACACAGTTTGTAGAAAACCGTGTATGTAGCATGCATTCTCTAATAGGGGCTTAATGAAAGGTTTCCCTAATGGTGAGGAATAATCTTTCATGTACCCCTCTTCCCTAGGAACTTGTTAATGGTTTTCATATGGGTCAAAAAACCATGCTGACAAACCATGGACAAACTAATTTATTTAGTAATTTTACATTTTTCACTTAATGGTATAATTATTTCTTCCTTCTTCTCTAATCCATTTTCTAGTGGGATAAATCTCAATATCACAAATTTTGGATCTTTTTGAATTCCTATGAAAGGGGTCATGATATCTCCTTCATCTTGGACCTGTTCAACCTTTTATTCATCTGGTTTGATGCATAATGGTAAATACATGAGTCCAATTAAGACATTATTCATCTCTCTATCTCATAACCGAGTCATAAATGTGTAACCAATTGTACATTTTTATCAAATATACTCCATTCCAATATGAAATGGAGGAAAATACTATAGGAGTAGTGTAGTACAAGACTATTGTTGGTGGTCTATAACTCATCCCTGAAGTTTGTTGATTTTGGAATTATTATGTGGGACTTGCTAATTTCATCAGTTGTCCTTTGTGGAATTTATACATCATTATTATAATAATTATAACAATATGGTTATGAATTTATTAAAAAATGTGATTATTTAATAGTGGTTACTCCCAAAATTCCATCCATCCCATTTAGGATGTTTTTCATAACTGTAATTTTAGTGTTTTGACAAGTTTGAGTCACTATTAGGGTGTGCCATGGGTTATCTTTTTAAGGGTAATGGTTTTTATATTAAATGGGTTTTTAAATTGTGAAAAATATAATGAAAAGTACCTTGTGTTCTCAACTCATGAAATTTATATGGTACGTTCTTATGTTTAATAATTAAATGTGAGAAGAAAATTGGAATGTATAACAATTATATGACATGTCTTTAATAAATTTTATTGAAGAATAGGGTTCATATCTGTAGCACCCCATACTAAGTTAATGGATGGTATAAGAGTGATCCTTGATTGTTGAAAATTTCATAAATAGATAAAATTATTTGATTCATAAAATGGACTTATCAAACTAATGAAAGGAAAGGCTTGAACCAAATAGACGTATCGATTAATTAAGAGTATATTAATTGGTTTCATGATGAATATTACTTTTCAAACTAATGAAAGGTAATTTATTAAACCTCTTGAAATGTTATATGACATCATTATAAAATATGAGTGACATGACTCGATCTCAAAATAGATTTTTTATGGTATGCATTGAGCACTCGAGAACCCCATTTTGATTCAAGGATGTGAATTCTATATGGTGTAGACACACCTCGATCCTAATCCATGTCTATATTTGGATGCCCATTGTGAGACTATAGGATCCCATCATTTTTATTACAGAATTCCTAAGACATGTTCCTTGGATCTATGATTGAAATGTAGGTTCCATGTTTAAATCCCATCATGCCTAGCCAATTCTTAGCCCTTTTTACCTTGGATAAACTCCTTTGACTCGGTAGGCATTATTTTGTGGAATGCATCAGATTATGCTCCATATATTACACTATTACCCTTATCCAAGACAAAATTATTATTGTTTTAGTGACCCTGTAGTTATGTGTTTCCTTCATTATTACCCTGGAACTTCATTATTAAATATCATTACAGGTTGTCTTGTTACATCTTGTAACATTCACTATTGTTAACATGTTCCTTATTTATGAATTGGTAAATATAAAATAATTAACTCATTACTTTTTCAGACACTAGAATATGGAATAAGAATGTACTAAGGTATTTCGTTAAATTTAATTTCATTACATTAAATACCCATTCCTTCACCCTACAAAATTTCTATTACACTGGTTGAATGTTACAAACACCATTGGTGGTGGCCAACAGTGATTTATCTCACAACCTCTCCAGGAAATGTTTGATACCTATGGAAGATTACATGTATCCATGTGTTGGTAAAGGGAAGCATTATTTTTCAAGAACTTTATTGGTTGTTGTGCTATGATGGACCTAGTAGAATATGGTCGGGCTGAGGCTCAAGATTATTGGGAAAACTTGAGTATTTTCATATTGGAAAATTGGGGTTTGAATTTAAATGTACTAGTTTTTATACTTGTTTTCCTCCTTTCATGTGACATTAAATATCATCACCAATTATTAAGTTATTTAATGATATTACTTTTATTTTAGATACTATAATCCTTATTTATTTCCATTATTCCTTTTATTTACTTATATTGATTCATTTATTTACATCTGTTTATATTCATTTTCAATGAAACTATCTCTTAATGAAGTCATAGTCTCCCCATAGGCACACCCTCAGCCGTTATTGTTAGTTAGTATCTTCTAGATTTTTGGTAGATGTTAGTGGGGCCATATGGCCCACCGGGCTTAGGTCACCAATGAAGTGGCATCTGTGACCATGACGTCAATGCTATAGAATCTATCCCAAATTTTTTCATGATTAGAACTACCATATATAATGTGGCCTCTAAATATGTGTGGATTGACTCATAGATGCAGGATAATCCTATAGAGAGGAATTATTTGATGCAATGATTATTCAAATAGTTATAAATATAAATAATGGAGTTATCCCAACATTGGTAATGAATAATATTTTGAGAATTTTTATGTTTCTAAAGATGATAGTGTATGAATTGATAAAACATTACCTTTAACCAATATCAGTTGGAATCACAAATTCAATAGAATTATCCATATATTTGATACTTCACTGATCATTAATGCATCATATTATTTTCTATGTTTCTCAATTTTTTTTCGTTATTAGTAATTACGAATTTAACCACATCCATGTGACTTTTTTCTGTTTAAAAAAGATGCAACACATAACAAAATATCATTTAATATGGTTTGAAAAAATCAACCCGATATAAATTGTTTGATTTAATTAGTCGATTCACAAATATTTTAATGAATCTATGAACATAATAAATCATACATTTGGTCCCACATTACATATGATAAGAAAATATTGATCTCACTATTCTAATGTCTAAGTGAACACTATCAAACATACATTTTTTTCTATATAATTGTTTCCATCTACCCTAAATCCATTCAGCTCATTCCACTAGAAATTGTATGGTGGTATCATAATTATTTTGTTTACAACATTAAAATATTATTTAACTTTCATCATCACTACATAATGAATAATTATTAAGGAATTATATTTATATTTATAATAAATCCTCTTCTCCAATAAGAATATATAATTTCTAGTCACTAAAAAAAGTAAAAAGACACCATTAATAAAATCAATGAATTTATATAATCATTCCCATTTATCAAAAATATATATATAATAATTTTTATGTAAATATGAAATATTATATTCTTCTAAGATAAATATATTTTATCCCGACATCTATTCTTTGAGAAATCATCAAAGATGGATCATTTTATTTCTATGCCCGGATTATTCAGATTTTATGTCAGTCATTATCACTAACATGATTTGATACTTCATATAATGTTATTATAAAATTTAATGTAATATTTTATCACTTCATCAACTATTTGTAAAATTATCCAAGATGAAGCAACATTATTTTCAATCTTGTAGTTTTGAACACAACTATGCTATAATATCATTACCAATGATCGATTCTTAAACCAAACAATGCATCAAAAACATAAAAAATCCTAGAAACATCAGAAAATATATCCAAAAAAATACAATTACAATGAATTCCTCATATCAATAACCATTGAAAACAAATACAACATACACATTATAAGGGATCTTCATGATATGGGGATTGAGGGTGTCTATTTTTTCATTATGGGTAGTTATATCAATAGACATTATATCACCAACTACTTCCCCTAATAATTTTATATTTCTGTTTTTATATAAAGTTTTTCAATGGACTAATGGTTTATTATCACCCTATAATACCTCCTATAGTTAATATATAGTCTTTCTGGAAATAGTGGTTTGTTGATGGAACTTTTTTATGAATATCCCACAAAGACCTCCCCAAAATTTTATTAATGATATATATAAATAAACAAAAATTTGTAGTTAGATAAAATATATTTATACTATAATCTCATTTTGATCCTATTGTGTGGATTCATCTAGCTTTTTTTATACACTAGAGAGGTTCTGTGGAAATAAGTTAGATCATCTTAAAAGTAACCAAGATTATTTATTTTTCGTAAGTGTGTGAGGTTGTTCCTAGAACCATTATCAATTACATACCTTATATGAAAACATACTTCAATGTCATACAAATTCATATGGTTTAGATAATCCCATTTATATTATAATTCATTAATTTATATATTAATGAAATGATTTTTCTGAAATCAATGGAACCATCAGTTACATTATACACATTAACCTGAATTCCATCATCCTTGATCTCTTGAGGAATTTGACTGGATTTAATAAATACCTCCCTAATATCCATTTATCAGTGAACTACATTTTTAATTGAGAGTTTAGATGGTAATATTGGTAGTTGTTTTTGGATTCCATAATTTTTAAGGGAATATTGTTCATCCCAGATTTTGTTCTCTAGATTTATGGTTAAGGTCTAAGGATACATGTGTGGAAAAATATTATACCTCATTCAAATTTTTGGATGTGTCATCATTTTTAGATTAGTTTGATGGCCATTTGCAACATTTTTTATACTTATTATCTAATTTAACACCAATAAATATGTCTTCCAATATGGTTGGATTTGAATATTCCCTAAATTATGCGTTTATATTTTTTATTCCTATTTGGAAATGTTGGAATGCTTGCATCTATGTTTCTATGGATTACACCACATTTGGAGAATCTCTTATGGAATATTTTTCATCTCTATTAATTCATATTACATGATATCCCCAATATATAAAGCCACCTAAATTATTTTAGATATGGAGTTCAAGTTCATATGTCTCTTCTCCATCAGTGTAGGTGTCTTCCATGTGTATAAAATTAATTAATACATATTATACCTCTTTATAAAATGATGATTTTTTTGTGTGGGGATCATTCACTAAATTTTTGAATCCATAAGCATGGAAGGGTCTTGATTATCATTGGTGAATGTGATAAATCTTCTTCTTGTTCCTTGTTTCAATGGATATGATTTCAATGACTATTATAAAAACATGATGATGAGGATTTCATTTCAAAAATCATAAATGATGATGGGGTCAAAACATGATAATGATGTAGTTTCCTAATATTAGTGAGTACATAATTGATATATTGTTTGGTTATCTATTAATAAATTTATTGGTAATGTCTGTTCAAGATTTGATCCCAATATTCAAACTCTGAAAATAAGATTATTGAAACAAGGTTCACATGTGTTGATGTTTTTTGCAGTTTGTACTATCAATATTCTACAACCATGTTGAGCATATGTTCAATAGTTGTTCTTAGAATACATTGAAAATAATATTGATTGTAAAGACCCGTAAAATTTAAGCAAATTTTTTTCTTAATTTTCTTGGGAATTTTACAAGAACGCTGTTTCTGACGGCACCTGATTCCAAGGCCCGGTGTGCCCGAAATCATTTTCCGAAGTTTAGCTCGGGTACGTTCAGTGAATGAACGAGCGGGTTTTTCTAACTTTTGAAACTGGTACTCGAAATTGAATTCTGAGGGCACCGATGGAATCATAATGCCGTTATTTTCTTAGAAACGCCATTTCCGGAGTTGTGTTTTCTCGGGTGTGGTTTTTAATTTTTGGGGTTAAGTTAAGAAATAAAATAAAGTGGTGCGACAACTTTATTTTATTTCACTTAAGACACTTAAAGCCACTTAAGTTGAGTTGAAGTGGATACGGTGGAACCCAAAATATCCTACCCACTTGGTAGGATATTTGTGACATGGGGCCCGCACGAGCCCCACTGTTTTTTTTCCTCTAAGTAACACACCCGCAAAAACCTCTTTTAACTGAAAGTCAACCGGTGCATTTTCTTAAATTCTTAATGCCCATATTAATTGGGTAGTTAAGTCATTACCATTAATTCATCGAATTAATGGTTTGTTTCTTAAAATTGTTTTTCATTTGTTGGCATAAGAATAAAATAAGACCAACACATGTGGGTGGCTTGTTGAGAGGATTTGGAAAAACTCTAAGTTCTTCATCCTCATCCGAGAAGAACGCGAAGAATGCGATGAACGCGAAGAACATGAAGAACATGAAGAACACGAAGAACGTTGAAACATCGGAGATCGACGACAAGACGCCGTGTACCGTGACGCCGACGATCCTTCTTCCACGACGATCCTTCCCTGCGACAATATTCGATCATCAACCGATTGACGTAGGGGATTACTGACCTTTTTTCTTTTAATTATTTGTGAATTATATCCTCAACATGGGTTTAATTGGTGCAATTAAATCTGTGTGTTTTCTTTAACCCTCGAAGATCGTTGATGCGATGCTGTGTACCGCGACGACGCGACGCCCATTCCGCGATGCGACGATCCTCTTCTTCCGCGACGGTCAATTCCGCGAAGAACTCAAGTTCGACGACTACGATGATGTAGGGGTTTGATTCATTAAAATATATGTGATTTATACCTGTGGAATTGATTAAATATTTGTTGTGAGACATTGAAAACCGCTAACACGGTGGGTGCGGACCAACGAACAAGTCCGAACCCACCGCCCCTTTCGTTCTTGGTGTGCGAAACAACGGACATCGACCAGTCAAGCCGCACGGGCGATGTGAGGTCCACGTAGTGGAGGACGGACCCCAGGAGGGCTTTTGGCGAAGACGGCGTGAAATTCCGACCACCGGAACTCGTCCGGTGGTCTGTGGAGCAACCCGCCGGCGCGCCTCGCCGGCAAGGCGACGCCGACGGCAGAAGGTGGCGGCGCGCCGCCGGGGAGAACCGCCGCGACTGAAGCCGCGGTGGCAGGCCGGCCGTCCCGCGATCGCGCGGGACCAGCGAAAGACGGGACGTGGCAGTCAGCCACGTCCGCTGGCAAGGGCGGCCCCACGCGGGGCCGCGACTCCATCACGCGGGGCAGCACGCCCCCCGCTCCGCTCGGCCGTAACCGGTCGAGCCGAACCGCCGGCCGGGCCGGGTCACGCCCAGGCCAGGCCGGACTGAGTCACGCCATCTGGTTTGGACCCGGTCTCGGGTTGGTTTGACCCGGTTCGGGCCGACCCGGGGGGGGGGGGGGGGGGTATGGCCGGGTCGGTCCGGGCCCAGACCCCCCGTTTTTGGACCTTTTCGGTCTTTTGCTCATAGCTTGAGCTAAGGGTCTCCGATCGACGTACCGTCAGCGGAGATGTGATCCTTGTATTGAGACGGTCGTTTCGGTATATCACACTCAAGGTTTCAGAGTACTTTGGGTTTGCCCGGGTTGGTTCGTACACGAAACCAACCGGGCCCTCGGAGCAGAAACACTTATATATTAAACTCCGAACGTCCGATTGACGTGCCGTCGACTTTGTCGGATTCCTCTAAGTGAGACAGATCTTTTGGATTACTCCGCCCGAGGTTTGGACAGAGGTGGAGTATGGTTGGGTTGGTTTTGCCTTAAAAACCAACCGGGCCCCTGGAACGAAAAAGCCAATAACTCTCAGGCCGGGCGTCCGATTGACGCGCCGTCTGTGACGTTGAGTTCCTGTTGATGATACGGAACTTTTGGATACATCAAATCCGGACTATGTGTCAGTTGATGTATCAGCCTCTCGGCTCGTGGAGCGGACCCTCTCGAACGAGCTTACTGTGTGCGGGAACCCTAGTGCTAGCTGCGACTATGATGACGACGACTGTACAGAGATCCTCAGTGGATTTGACGGCGACGACTTCAGCACTCAATGATCCTGCATGGATCAGTGCTACAGATCCTGTGTGGGTCCGATCTTGTGTCGGTCAGTGCTCAGCGGTCCTGTGTGGGCCAGCGCCTACATATCCTGTGTGGGTCCGATCATGTATGGGTCTTTGCGGGGGTTAGTTACCTATCGACCCCGTGTGGGTCAGATCCTTTGTGGGTCATTGTGGGGGTTAGTTTCCTATCGATCCTTTGTGGGTCAGATACTTTGTGGGTCATTGCGGGGGTTAGTACCTATCGATCCTTTGTGGGTCCGACGACTTAGATGAATCAATGGATATATCTGATCGTCTCTATCGACATACGAAGAAGTATACCTGTGTGAGCTGAATCATGTTTTGCTTTCCTATGTGGATTGTGTCATGCTATCCTGTGTGGATTAAAGTTTTGCTTTCCTGTGTGGACTGGGTTGTACTTGGGCTCAGATGTTGGAGATGAACAAGAATTGATGACTTAGGTATATGTATGGGCATATACCTAAGCAGTTTCGGATGTTACTTCGTGATTGTATCTTTCCTTTGTGGATTATTCATTGTAGATTCTGGGAGACCTTCAGGGGTATCAGGGTCCCTACTGAGTAGCTTATACTCACCCATGCATGGGCTATGCCCGCACTACGTTGTGTTAGTTGCAGACGACGGAAAGCGCTGATCGTGGTTGAGGCTTGCAGAGCAGGACGGTACCAGGAGGTGGACCACTGGGCGGGACGTACTCGGAGCATTCGGCTGGACCCAAGGAGCAGTGGAGGTTATCTGTACCCACCCATCACGTGGGACTTCCAGTGGACGGCTCGACGCTGCGGCTTTACTTTTCAGTTGCTATTTTCCCTTTCCAGTTGTACTTTACTTTCAGTTTGGGTTTGTATACTGGCCCACTTACTTTTCCGCACTTATTATTGTACTCAGTTTTTACTTAGTGTTTACTTATACTACTTGCTTGCTCTGTAGTGTTTTTTTACTTTACAAAGGCAATGCCTTCCCTTTTTACCGGGAATTACGCCTTTGTGCTAGTCGCCACCCCCTAGCCTAGGGAAGGCGGGCTTGGGGTAGTCACGGAACATGCCCCGAGGACGGGTCGTGACAAATTGGTATCAGAGGAGTTCGGTTCTACCATAGAACTTGGGACTCTGATCTTTTTCTATGTGAAGAAATAGCCTTAAGCGTTTTGTGTGTGGTTATTAGTTTAGGGAGTCCAGTGTTGGTGCGGCGGCCGACGTATCTGTACACCAGGACCCTGACTTCTGATTTCCGACTTAATGCGTGAAAACATTGATTGCATGTGTGTTTCAAGTTTTCTTTGTGATTACTTTGTGTCAGCTCACTAGGTATACTGTTCTGACCATGGTGCACCTGTTTCCTTTTCAGGATGGCCCCACGACGACAGCCAGCTAGGGTTCTGAGAGTTGAGCGTGACGACAGACCACTGAGCGACGAGGCCTCGGTGCAGGGACCTTGGACAGTAGAGGCACCGACGGTACCTCTACCCGCTGAGCCACCGATGCTACCAACCCCAGTCGCTGACGATGCACGTCACCTTAGTGCACTGCATGAGTTTTAGCACCAGCGACCGCCCAGGTTCTGCGGCGAGACGGACCCCCAGGCAGCCGAGGACTGGCTGGAGGCAGTGGTACGGGTTTTCATGTTAGTGAGGACACCAGCAGACCTCATGGTGATCCTCGTAGCGAGCCTACTGCACGCGACAGCAGGCAGATGGTAGAGCTTGATGCTCCAGGTGCACGATGAGGCATCTCTCCTCTGTACGGAATTTGAGAACCTCTTCCGCTCGGAGTTCATCCCAACCACCCTCCGTGCGGTACGCATCCAGGAGCTTCTACAGCTGCGGCAGAGCAGCTTGACGGTTGCCCAGTACTCGGTGAGATTTACCGATCTCTCGCGCTACTCGACAGACATGGTATAGGACCCATTATTTCGGGACCAGACCTTTGAGCAGGAATTGAGACACGAGATCAGGGCATCGCTGATCTCTCTCAGTATTCTGACTCAGGCAGGAGTACTAGAGCGAGCCCTTTTGTTCGAGAGCTTTCTTGCTGAGCCTTCTTCAGCCGCGAGACCTACCGTGGGGTGGAACGTAGCAGAGTCTTCTGCAGTAGGCAATTGCCGGATGACTCATGGGTCCAGGCAGACCAGACCCTCAGGCAGACGACCTCAGGACACTGGCTCAGCAGTGCGAGGCACACAGCACAGAGCGAGTCTTTCGAGAGGCAGACAGTGCTACACATGTGGCGGGCAGGGCCACGTGGCTCGTGACTGCCCGACCCACCGTGCCGAGGAGTAGCAGATGGTTGAGGGGCCACCCAGGCAGAGACAGAGGGTCGACCATGGTGGTCCACAGGGAGTAGGTGGACGAGGCAGAGGAGCTGGCCGAGCGGCAGGTGGTGGCCGACGCTTTGAGGCTCTACCACTACCACCACCAATAGGTCCACCCCGACCACAGGGAGCTGGCGGGCAGAGACAAGCACAACTCCAGGTAGCGGAGGCCTACGACCACGGAGCGCCTGATTTGATTCGAGGTACTATCTATGTCTATTCCACCCGTGCTGCAGTTCTTATAGATAGAGGAGAGAGTCACTCTTTCATAGCCACTGCCCTTGTTCGGAGCTCGGAGATTACGACAGAGTTGTTGGCTCAATCCTTACGGCTAGAGACTCCTACGGGAGCAGACTCGACGATTACGCACTGGTGCCGACAGTGTGAGCTTACTCTAGTAGGCGAGCGCTTCAGCAGGGATCTTCTTGTAGCGGGGTCGAGGCCTTACGACGTCATCTTGGGCATGGATTGGTTATCTATAGTCCATGCTCAAATTGACTGTATTAGGCGCAAGGTGCGATGTGTACACACTGAAGGGAGCAGGTTCACCTTCACCGGCGAGAAGGGAGCCTTCACAGCACAGGATGGACTCTCACAGAGGAGAGGACAACACATCAATCATCAATTGTCTAGCCTCATCCTAGGAGCAGTGGACGTGCGAAGTCCTAGTTTCTCTTGCAGTGGTGGATCAGTATGCAGACGTTTTTCCCGAAGACGTTCCAAGACTACCTCCTCGCAGAGAGGTAGAATTTTATATTGACATGTACCACGAGACAGCCCCGATATCGACTCCAGTATATCAAATGTCCCACGGTGTGCTTCGAGAGCTATGGGTACAGTTGGAGGACTTGCAGGGAAAGGGTTTCATCCAACCCAGTGTTTCACCCTGGGCTTCCCCGATATTGTTCGCCAAGAAGGTAAATGGGAGCTTGCGACTTTGTGTTGACTATCATCGCCTGAACCAGGTGACAGTGAGGAACAAATATCCGCTACCGAGGATTGATGACCTCTTCGATCAGCTCAAGGGAGCACGGTGGTTCTCAAAGATAGAAATCAGGTCAGGCTATCATCAGCTCAGAGTTCGGGACGAGGACGTGCAGAAGACGGACTTCAGATGTCGGTATGGCCACTATGAGTTCTTGGTTATGCCATTCTGGGTAACCAATGCTCCAGCGGTGTTCATGGGCCTCATGAATAGGATCTTTCAGCCATGCCTCGATCGATTTGTCGTGGTCTTCATCGACGACATTTTGATATACTTGACGACTGAGGAGGACCACACCTACCACTTTCGGGTCGTACTAGACACACTATGAGAGCACCAGCTTTATGGAAAGCTCTTGAAGTGTCAGTTCTGGTTACACGAGGTCCACTTCTTGGGACACGTCATCTCTGAGGTGAGAGTTGCAGTGGATCCTGGAAAGATCGAGGCAGTGCTAGCTTGGGAGCCACCGAGGAGCGTGACTGAGGTGCCACTACTAAAAAAAGGCCATTAGCGACCGCCATTGGCGGTCGCTTCTACTCCGTCGCTGTAGGGATTTAGCTACCGCCAATGGTGGTCGCTATAGGTGGCCGAAATACCGCCTTAAGCGACCGCCTAGCGGTCGCTGTAGGCTGAATCGCGGGCACCATTAGCGACCACCATTGGAGGTCGCTAATACTGCCCAGACGGCAGGCTAAAGCGACCGCCAATGGCGGTCGCTAATGCTGCCTGGCAGGCATGCTATAGCGACCGCCAGAGGCGGTCGCTAAACTTGAAATTTTTTAAAAAAAAAAATTCATACCATAATAAATAAATAAATAAATAAATATATATATATTAAATGAAATATATATATATATATAAAACAATGAAAATATTGATATATATAATATTAAATAAAATATGTATATTTATTTATTAAATAATATATATATATATATATATATTAATGAAAATATTTATATATATAATATTAAATAAAATATTTTTCATTTTTTAAATAAAATGTACAAATTGTGTTTTTTTCTTCACGGTGGAAAAACAGACATAAAACAAGGTAACAATCATAAAAAATGGAAAACAATTAAGCCCGCGCAACACTTAAAGAACGCATAATGAGCTCTACCGCGCAGACCGAACGTCCGATTGGTGTGCCGTCTGCGCGTACATGTCACGAATAATAATTAGATTGTTTCCATGTGATTTCAGGTCAATCTGATGTGGTCCGCTATGATTTTGAGCGTGAGACGCCCGTGTTCGCCGTTTATGACACCGGAACGGCATTCCCGGTCACCGCGGGAACACGGTGCGGCCGATTGACGTGCCGTCTGCTCGACCACGTCACAATTTACTCACCCTTTGATGTCGTCTGATTTCAGGTCATTCGGATCTCGTTCGGCCCGTTTGGACCCCCCCCACGCTCGTTTATCAAGCACGCACAACACTTAAAGAACGCATAATGAGCCCTACCGCGCAGACCGCACGTCCGATTGATGTGTCGTCTATGCGTACACGTCACGAATAATAATTATATTGTTTCCCTATGATTTCCGGTCATTCCGATGTGGGCCGCTATGACTTTGACCGTCAGACGCCCGTTTTGGCCGTTTATGACACCTGAACGGCGTTCCCGGTCACCGCGGGCACACGGCATGTCCGATTGACGTGCCGTCTGCTCGACCACGTCACAATTCACTCACCCTTTGATGTCGTCGGATTTCAGGCCATTCTCACCTCATTCGGCCCGTTTGGACCCCCCACGCGCGTTTATGAAGCGCGCCCAACACTTAAAGAACGCATAATGAGCCCTACCGCGCTGACCGCACGTCCGATTGATGTGCCGTCTGCGCGTTCACGTCAAGAATAATAATTAGATTTTTTCCCTGTGATTTCAGGTCAATCCGATGTCGTCCGCTATGACTTTGACCGTCAGATGTCCGTTTTGGCCGTTTATGACACCGGAACGGCGTTCCCGGTCACCACAGGCGCACGGTGCGGCCGATTGATGTGCCGTCTGCTCGACCACATCACAATTAACTCACCCTTTGATGTCGTCTGATTTCAGGTCATTTGGACCTCATTCGGCCCGTTTGGACCCCCCCCCCCCCAAGCGCGTTTATCAAGCGCGCGCAACACTTAAAGAATGCATAATGAGCCCTACCGCGCAGACCGCATGTCCGATTGATGTGCCGTCCATGCGTACACGTCACAAATAATAATTATATTGTTTACCTGTGATTTCAAGTCATTCCGATGTGGGACGCTATGACTTTGACCATCAGACGCCCGTTTTTGCCGTTTATGACACCAGAACGGCGTTCCCGGTCACCGCAGGCACACGACATGTCCGATTGATGTGCCGTCTGCCCGACCATTTCAAAATTCACGCAAAGGATTTTTTTGTGCGGTTTCGTGGCATTCGGAGGTCGTTCGGGTGGTTTTGACCCCCCAACGCGCCATTTCAGCGCGCGCCGCGCTGCTGAAAACGACACATTCGGTCGTACCGAGCGCACCGCACGTCCGATGGACGTGCCGCCTCCTCCTGCATCTCAGGAAAAATATTCCTATCGTTCTCGTGCGGTTTCAGGTCGTTCAGAGCACGTTTTCTCCGAATTGGATCACCGCACGCCGTTTTGGTGTTCTATGGCGCCAGAAACGCGTTTTCGGCCGCCGCGGTCAAACGGGGGTGCGGGGGGGGGGGGGGGGGCTGTACGGGTGTGCGGGGGTGCTGTCCGGGGGTGCGGGGTGCTGTACGGGGGTGCGGGGGGGCTGTACGGGGGTGCGGGGGGGCTGTCCGGGGGTGCGGGGGGCTATCCGGGGTGCTGTACGGGGGTGCGGGGGGGCTGTACGGGGGTGCGGGGGGCTGTACGGGTGTGCGGGGGGGGGGGGGGGGCTGTCTGGGGGTGCGGGGGGCTGTACAGGGGTGCGGGGGGGCTGTCCGGGGGTCCGGGGGGGCTGTACGTGGGTGCGGGGGGCTGTACGGGTGTGCGGGGGGGGGGGGGGGGGGGGGGTCCGGGGGTGCGGGGGGCTGTACGGGGGTGCGGGGGGGGGGGGGGGGGGGTGGTCCGGGGGTGCGGGGGGCTGTACGACGGTGCGGGGGGGCTGTACGGGGGCGCGGGGGGGGGGGGGGGGGGGGGGCTGTTCGTGGGTGCGGGGGGGCTTTCCGGGGGTGCGGGGGGGGGGGGGGGTGCTGTACGGGGGTGCGGGGGCTGTACGGGGATGCAGGGGGGGGGGGGGGGGCTGTCCGGGGGTGCGGGGGGCTGTACGGTGGTGCGGGGGGTTAGAGTTTTTAAATGCACGCCTTAGATAATATTAGCTACCATATAATAATCAAGATAAGAAAGAAATTATAAGTACACAACCTTCTAATTTAAATTAAATGAATACATACAGTACATCAATGTCAACCCCACTAGTAAAAACAAAAAACATATCTCGTGAATATATGATGCGTCACGCGTTGTCATCAATGCTACCTCTTTCTGGTGGGCCAGGGGCCTACAACAAATAAACATTATAAATATTTTAATAAAAAAATAATTTAAATTAAATAAATAAATACAGTATATACCTGCGTCGTATGATCCCATGCACCATCAGCTCGATGCACATATTCCCGCAGTGCTCTAACCTCAGCTGTCAATTGCGCATTTGCCTCCTCGGAAGCGCGCAGCCGTGCCTCAAAATCTGACATCTGCTGTGTCATATGAGCAATAGCAGGACCGACAACCACAGCGCGTGACACTACATAATGAGGAATCCCTGCTCCATAGGTCAAACTATAGCCATGACCGTCCCGACCGATAATGCGATGAAAGATCTCATCCCGTCGCATGGGAAGCTGTCGCTGGTCCTCTGGTAGATGTTCTAACTCAGCTTCAAATTGACCCTGTGAAATATTTATATATATATAAATATATATATATGTTAATATATAGATTTATTTAATTATTGGTAAGTACAGACACTTACTATCAATGCTGCAACCTCTGGATCATTGCGATCATGAGTCCTCATCCACACCGACATTTTATCAGTTGCTGCACCTTGCTCTCGCAACTGTATATTAAAAGAATATAAACACAAAACCATATTAATTAATAAATTAAAAAATGAATATTATATACCTCATGTCGGATCTGAGACACGTAACGAGTCCCGAGCCTGTGAGGTGGTCCCTGCAACGCTCGATTCTCAGAATGGCGTGTTGACACCTCCTACATTCAATTCATTCAAATTTCAAACAAATCACATATTCTTGAAAATATATATACACCAAAATAATTAATATACAAACCGCAACACCCTCAGTAGACCAATATGCAACCAAGTCATGCCACTGAGCCGGGAGGACACCTCTCGGGACTTTTTCCAAAATGTCTAGGGCACCCACATTTGGTACCCAGTGGTCCCTCTTCACTTTGCCTTTATAATATTTCCACATCTTACGACATTTGCTCATACACACGGGCCGAAACTCTTCAGGGCATACTTTAAAATTTTGCTATAAAGAAAATAATCAAACATATTAGTATTCTTTATACATAGAAAATAAAGTAAAATGATTTTCTTACCTGAACCTCCCTCCATAGAAGATCTAATGTGTCCTGAGGGATAGAAGCCCAGTCACGCGTGGTCAATGGAAATCGATGTGGGTCACGTATGATATGACCCAGCTGAAGAATAAATGCCGGGGAATTCGGTCCCACAGGATGAAAAACCTCATCAAATGAAACATCTATCGTCGTGTCAGAATTCCATGATAATATGCCACGACCAGGGCCTCTCCTGCGAGAGGAAGAAGCAGCCGAGTCTGATCCTGTTGAAAACAATTTTATATATAAATTGACAAATGTTATATATATATATATGTATGTCAATTACATAAAAAATATAGACAATGACATTCAAAAATACCTCGACCCTGAGACGTAGATGCCTCAGATAGATGATGTGGATCTTCTGCCTCTTCCCCTAACATGTCTGCAGTCATAGAAAACATCAGTAATGAGTCCAAAGTGTTTAAAAGATAAATTGGATTGTTCTTAAAAAATCAAACTTGTACAACTGTTAATCAAACAAAAAATGGATTGAATAATTAGTTGTGAATGAATTTTAAAAAATCAGAAAGTTAACAAAATAGATATACAAATTATGTACAAAACCAGTCAATGCATAGCCAAATTTCAGATAGAACTAATAAAAATTCAAGCAGCACATGAATCAGATGAAGAATACCTCAAAGGGATGATACACCAACCATAACATCAATAAATCAAGAGTAAAAACAACCTAAATATTTATGATTGAATTAAAACTTACAAAAGTGAGGATTAAAACTTATAAAGATTTATAAAATGATTAGATAATTTATGATATCCTAGGACATTCTACTAAATAACGGGAAAACAATTATACCTTTCATTAAGCATGCAAATCGACCGTTTCTCCTTCAACAGCTGCTCTGACCCAATAAATATCTTCTTCACGTTGAACTACGGTATGTTGATCAAGTTGTTGGTAAACAAACGGAAAAGTCTCGGGTTCATCTTCTTCAAATAAAAACACTCCTCGCCGAGACATTTTGACAACAACTTGCCAACTTGGATCCAAAGGCAAAGTAACGAAGAATACTTGTTCCGCTTGTGATGTCAAAATGAAAGGTTCATTACCAACTCGTTCATTATTTCTGTATAACATATAGTTAAAATTCACCAATGAAAACTGATATTGATCGACTTTACATCCACACACTGGATCAACCCAGTTACTCTTTAACAATATGTACTTCAAACCGTGTGTGTATACAACTTCAATGATGTCTATCAATTGACCATAGTAATAACCAGAATCGACATAGGGAAAACCGATGCCACTGTTTTGTGTTTCTCGTTTGTCGTCAACATCTTTAATGCGAAATCGAAAACCATTAGCATCAACAGCTTTATAACGACGAGCCGTTATAGATGGACCCTCAGCCAGTTGGATAAATACTTCAGGTAGCATGGGGTCCCCTAACTCCCTCAGCTTACGAACCTACATAATTTATAAAAATCAATACTGATATATGCAGAAAGAATTAGTATAATACGTCACTCATAATTAAAATCAATTTATACATACATAATCCTTGAACCAATCATGAAATGACGCATAATGAGATTGTTGAATTTGAAACTCAATTGCACGATGCATCGCTTCTTTTATCTCATTAATGTGTTTCCTACAAATGATAACACGATGTTTAAAAGATCATATTATGCAAACAAAACATGTAAAATTTATACAAGCACATTGATAAGATACTTACTGCATTAATGGTGCAACTGATGGAGTATTGAACAAGATATATCAATGTGCTTGTATCCACTCGATGTTGTCCATATCAAATGTGGTTCCTTCTCCAACTGGACCATCATGAATCCGAGAGGGTTTATATAATTTTGTTTCAACATCCGTAAGATATTCTTCACAAAAGGTAGTACACTGATCCATCAAATAACCATTGGCTATTGATGCCTCTGGACGAGCTCTGTTGCGTACAAATCTTTTCAATGTACTCAAATACCATTCAATATGATACATCCACCTAAATTGCACTGGACCAGAAGCCATTACTTCATCAGTAAGGTGCACTGTCAAGTGGACCATAACATCGAAAAAAGAGGGGGGGGGGAATTTCTCAAAGTGACAAAGCGTAAGTACAATTCCGTCCTGCAAACTTTTTAAATCACTCATTCGTTGATTTCTTAAACAAAGCTGTCTAAAAAAATGACTCATCTCAATCAAGGGCTGAACAACATTGGGGGATAAACAATCACAAATTGCAATTGGAATCAACTACTGAAGTAATATGTGATTGTCATGACTTTTCAACCCTTGCAATGTCCTGCTCTTCAGATTCACACACTTTGAAATATTAGAAGAATAACCATCAGGCACCTTGACCATCTTCAAAATGGAAAGAAATGTTTCTTTCTCCTCTGTAGTCATCGTATACTGTGAAGCAGGTATATATGCCTTGTTTCCCTCAGCTAACTGTAAATGCAACTGTTTCCTTAAACCCATTTCTTCCAAATCACGGCGTGCATTAACATGGTCCTTTGATTTTCCACTGACACCAAAAATGGTCCACAATATGTTATCACAATCATTTTTTTCAATGTGCATGACATCCAAATTATGCCTCAAGATGTTAGTTTTCCAATACGGAAGACTATAAAAAATACTTTTCTTTTTCCAATTGTGACTGCGCTGCCTACCCGCAACACGAATATTACGTACTGGAGGAGCCACCAAATCCTGAATTTCATATACCGTGCGGATGTTTTCTTCCTCAATCTGGGATAACATTTCGACTCCTGTCATGATCTTTGGTGCTGGGCTGAACTCTCTAGAACCATCAAATGCCACTCTGTCCTTTCTGAATCTGTGCTGAGGAGGGAGACAACGCCTGTGACCCATGTATGCCCATTTTTTGGAATGTTTAAGCCATACAAGTGTTTTACTTTTATTGCAACAAGGGAAAGCAAATTCCCCTTTCTTACTCCAGCCTGATAAATTTGCATAAGCTGGGAAGTCATTGATTGTCCACAATAAAGCAGCATGCAGTTTGAACATTTCATTCGTTTCGCAGTCATAAGTCATCACACCATCGCCCCAAAATTCTTTCAACTCATCAATCAATGGCTAAAGGTAAACATCAATCTTATCCCCCATAATTTTAGGTCAATCAATAAGAGTGGAAAGTAATATAAATTGTTGCTTCATACAAATCCACGGAGGAAGATTATATGGAACCAACACCATGGGCCATGTGCTATGATTTGCACCAACGATAGACTTGAATGGATTGAAACCATCTGCTGCCAATCCCAATCGGACATTACGAACATCTTTATCAAAGTCGGGATGTCTCTTATCAAATTCCTTCCATGCATGAGAGTCTTCCAGGTGGGTTAACATATCACTTTCATGAACTCTTTATGCATGCCATCTCATTAAATTTGAAACTTTAGATGACATAAAAAATCTTTTCAACCTGGGTTTAAGGGGAAAGTAACACATTTGCTTTACGGAAATCGGTTTCCCCTGTATCGCAATCTAACTTTGATGAGTATTATTTCCCCTGTTCTCTTTCCACCTAGAATCACCACAAACTGTACAAATATCCAAATGGGCAATTTCTTTTCTAAACAACATACAGTTGTTTGCACATGCATCTATGGTCTCATATGTAAAACCTATGTTCTCTGTCAACTTACGAGCATAGTAATACGACTCAGGAATCTTAGCGTTGACAGGAAGAAATTTTTTCAATAAAACCAAAAGCATGTCGAATGATGTGTCTGACCAATTATTCAAAGTCTTCAAATGCAAAAACTCCACGATAAACGATAGTTTATTGTAAGAAGTACATCCAGGATATAATTCTGTTTTCGTATCATCATGTGCTTCATAAAACCTCCTCGAATCACGATCTGCACCAGAGCGAAGATTTATCTCACTAGTCTCAAGATTCTGGATGTCAATGCCTTTAGGATCAAACCCACGTACCATTTCAGTAAGCATTTCATGCATTGGATCAGTCATCCTTGCATCAACATCCATCTGAGCTGCATCTGTATTTTGACAAAGAACATATTCTTCTCCATAACGAGTCCAACTCTTATAATTTTTCAGAAATCCATTAAAGAAAAGGTGCTCCCTCACAGTATCTCGTGTGAATTGATATCTGTTAGCACATTTTCTACATGGACAACTAATATAGTCACTTCCAAATCCTCTCGTGAAGTCAATAAACTGCATAATGCCATTGAAATACTCTCTAGACGTTCGATTTGGAAGATCAATCCAACTCTTATCCATAATAAGATCCCTATAACAAACATTTACATAAGACTTATTACATTTTCATTTTTGATATCAAATATATTTAAAATAAATACTAACTAATTGTTTGTGAACCATTTATAAAATAATAATGTAAGTGAAAGCCCATGTCATACCTGATTGTGCTACAAACCTAGAAGGGAGGGGAGCCGACGACGGTGCTTTGAGGGAGAGGAGCGGTGGGGAGCCGAAGCCGGAGCTGGTGCGGAGAGGGAGGGGATGGTGAAGGAGGGGACGAGTGGCGGTGGTGCGGCGAGGGAGGGGACGAAGACGAATGGGACGGGGGTTGGCGGGGTGCGGGGGGGGGGGGGGGGGGGTTCGGGGTGCTGGGGGGAGGGACGAGGGGGCGGAGGGCTGAGGGCGGAGGTCGGAGGCCGGAGGGGCTGGAGGCCGAAGGCCGGAGGGCTCCCGAGGGCCTCCGGGCTGCCGGAGGCGGGTGGCGGGAGGCGGCAGGGCGGTCGTAGGGCGGAGGGCGGAGGGCGGGGCCGACGGAGGGTGGCCGAAGGGCTGCCGGATGGCTGCCGGGCTGCTAGAGGTGGGTGGCGGGAGGCTTGAGGGCAAAGGGAGGTCGCAGGGCGGCCGCAGGGCGGAGGGCGGCCGGAGCCGGAGGGCGGCTGGAGGAGGGCGGGCCGGCGGAGAGCGGTCGAAGGGCAGCCGGAGGGCGGAGGGTGGCCGGAGGGGGGGCTGGCGGAGGGTGGGGCTGCGGAGGGCGGGCCGACAGAGGGCGGGCCGGCGGAGGGCGGGCAGGCGGAGGGCGGGGCGGTGGGGAGGGCGCGCGGCGGCGGGGCGGCGGGGAGGGGGCGCGGTGGCAGGGCGGCGGGGAGGGCGCGCGGCGGGGGGGGGGGGGGGGGGGGGCGACGGGGGGGAAGTGTTCGGGGGGGGGGGGGGGGTGCACGATCGAGTGGAGATGGGGGGGGGGGCGAAAGCCCCTTATTTTTTTAAGGAGGCTTAGCGACCGCCATTGGCGGTCGCTATAGGTAACAGGGCTCAAATGCCCTATTTTCTAGTAGTGTGCGGACTTTCTTGGGACTAGCTGGATACTATCAGATATTGTTGCCAGACTTCTCCAGAGTTGCGGAACCCCTATCAGCTCTTATGAAGAAGGGGATACCCTTTGTGTGGTCAGACAGATGTCAGCAGAGCTTCCAGGAGCTGAGATAGAGATTGACCAGCGCCCCTATCTTGAGGTTACCAGAGGAGGTAATAGGGTACATAGTCTACTGCGATGCATCAGGGACCGGACTCGGATGTGTCCTAATGCAGGAGAGGGCAGTGATCACCCATGGATCACGTCAGTTGAGGTTTCATGAGCAGAACTACACTACCCATGACCTGGAGTTAGTAGCAGTGGTCTTCGCTCTGAAGACATGGCGACACTACCTGATGGGCGAGCGCTTTACAGTCTTTTTTGACCATCAGAGTCTCAGGTACATCTTCTCTCAGAAGGAACTGAACCTGAGACAATGGTGATGGCTCGAGTTCCTCCAGGACTATGACTTTGAGATAGTCTATAATCCTGGGAAGAGGAATATAATAGCCGATGCTCTGAGCAGGAGGATGGGCATTCATCTACTTGAGGAGGCGACAGAGAAGCTAGACGCTTTGCAGATATCCTTCGTGGATAGAGACGGAGCAGCCTTCCTTCAGTCTCTCATAGTCACCCCTCCACTACTACAGCAGGTCAGAGAGGCATAGCGTGGGGATGCTGAATGTGAGACGCGGCGTGCACAGATATCCTCAGGATAGACACCTAATGGTTTCTCCATTGGAGCAGAGCACGTCGTCCTTTTCACACAATGTACCTTGGTACCAGTTTCTTTATGGGAGGAGGTGTTGAGAGAGTTTCACACTTCTCCCTTGGTGGTACATCCTAGAGTGGCGAAGATGTACCAGGACCTTAGACAATAGCACTGGTGGCCGGGCAAGAAGAAGGTTGTGGCATAGTTCGTTTCTCGGTGCCTCACCTGCCAGAAGGTGAAGGTAGAGCATTAGGTACTAGCAGGATTGGTACAGCCCTTGGAGTTCCCATAGTGGAAGTGGGACGACATATCTATGGACTTCATGACTGGACTTCCATGCACTTCCATAGGTCACGACTATATTTGGGTCATTGTCGACCGACTCACCAAGTCGGCTCACTTCTTACCCATCAGAGAGCAGGGCTCAGTAGAGATCTTGGGACGTCTCTACGTTCAGGAGATTTTATGGCTTCACGATGTTCCATCATCTATCGCCTTTGATTGAGATGCTCGCTTTACTTCCCGGCTTTGGAAGGGGTTGTAGGAGGCGTTCAGGACGCAGCTACATCTGAGCACCGCCTTTCACCCTCAAACGGATGGGGAGACGGAGAGGACCATTCAGACTCTCGAGGACATGATCATCGCATGTGTTCTCGACTTTGGTCGCACATGGGAGGACCACCTACCCTTGGTGGAGTTTTCGTACAACAACAACTACCACTCCACCATCGGGATGGCACCATACGAGGCGTTGTACAACCGACCTTGCAGATCTCCATTGTGCTGGACAGACCCTGGGGAGTCAGCACTTGTGGGACCAGAGATGGTCCAGGCCACGACAAAGAAGGTCTAGGTCATCCATGATCGGATGAGGATACCTCAGAGTTGGAAGAAGTCCTATACTGACAGGAGGCGGATGCCACTAGAGTTTGAGGATGGCGACCACATCTTCTTCTGTGTCTCACCTCGACGTGGATTACAGAGATTTGGCCAAGGCAGCAAGTTGTCTCCACGCTTCATCGGACCTTTACAGGTCCTCAGCAGGATTGGTGAGGTGGCTTATCGCCTGGCTCTACCACCTCATTTGCACCGGGTGCACGAAATCTTCCACGTATCTCTGCTGAGGAGATACGTGCACGAACTGTCACATATCATTGACCATAGGGAGTTGGACGTTGATGATGGGGCGACTTTTGCGGAGGTCCCAGTGGAGATCAAGGATCGATAGGAGCGGGTCATATGTGGGCGATCGATCCCTCTAGTGCGCATCATATGGCACCACGGGAACCTCCAGGAGAGCACTTGGGAGAGGGAGGCTCAGATGCGTGCTCAGTACCCACTTTTGTTTCCCTAGATTATGATGTATCTTTATGGGGACGTAAAGCCATGAGGTGGGAGTGATGTAAAGACCCATAAAATTGAAGGAAATTTTTTTCTTAATTTTTTGGGAATTTTACAAGAATGCAATTTCTGACGGCACCTGATTCCGAGGCCCGGTGTGCCCGGAATCATTTTCTGAAGTTTAGCTCGGGTACGTTCAGTGAACGAATGAGCGGGTTTTTCTAACTTTTGAAACCGGTGCTCGAAATCGAATTCTGAGGGAACCGATGGAATTGCAACACCGGTATTTTCTTAAAAATGCCATTTCCGGAGTTGCGTTTTCTCGGGTGTGGTTTTTAATTTTTGGGGTTAAGTTAAGAAATAAAATAAAGTGGTGCGAAAACTTTATTTTATTTCACTTAAGCCACTTAAAGCCACTTAAGCTGAGTTGAAGCGGATATGGTGGAACCAAAATATCCTACCCACTTGGTAGGATATTTGTGAGGTGGGGCCCGTATGAGCCCCACCATTTCTTTTCCTCTAAGTAACGCACCCGCGAAAACCCCTTTTAATTGAAAGTCAACCGGTGCGTTTTCTTAAATTCCTAACGCCCCTATTAATTGGGCAGTTACGTCGTTACCATTAATTCATCGAATTAATGGTTCGTTTCTTAACTTATTTTCAGTTTGTTTGCATAAGAATAAAATAAGACCAACACATGTGGGTGACTTGTTGAGAGGATTTGGAAAAACTCTAAGTTCTTCATCCTCCTTCGCGAAGAACGTGAAGAACGCGAAGAACGCCGAACCCTCGGAGATCGACGATGCGACGCCGTGTACCGTGACGCCGGCGATCCTTCTTCCGCGACGATCCTTCCCCACGACAATCTTCGATCATCAACCGATTGAGGTAGGGGATTGCATACCTTTTTTTTCTTTTAATTCTTTGTGAATTATATCCTCAAGATGGGTTTAATTGGTGCAATTAAATCTATGTGTTTTCTTTAACCCTCGGAGATCGTCGGCACGACGCCATGTACCGCGACGACGCGATTCCCCTTCCGCGACGCGAAGATCCTCTTCTTCCACGACGGTAAATTTCATGAAGAACTCACGTTAGAAGACTACGACTAAGTAGGGGTTTGATTCATTAAAATCTTTGTGATTTATACCTGCGGCGTTGATTAAATATTTGTTGTGAGAAATTTAAAACCGCTAACGCAGTGGGTGCGGACCAAAGAACAAGTCCAAACCCACCGACCCTTTTGTTCTGGGTGTGCAAAACAGCAGACGTCGACCAATCAAGCCGCACGGGTGATGTGTAGTCCTCGTAGTGGAGGACGGACCCCGAGAGGGGTTTTGGCGAAGACGACGTGAAATTTCGACCACCGGAACTCGTCCGGTGGTCCGCGGAGCAAGCCACCGGCGGCAGAAGTGTAGAGACCCGAAGCCTGACTTACATGGACTTTACATTACTTTTGCGGAATACTTAGTACATAACAAAAAACACACACACAAGGATCGTAATAGTTTAGTGTCTTTGGAAACTCGGAACGTAATCTTCTAATCGTGGTGAAAGATCCTCAATATCTCCCATAAAGATCTTCCCTTATTTTTTTACCTAAAACCATTCTTTACATCCTGGGGAAAAGAAAACATAAAAGGGGGAGCTCAAATGCTCAGTAAGGGTAAACAAAAGAAAATCAATCACATCATATTCATAAGAACTTAACTTTTGGAAATCTTAACCTGCAAAAGAGAGCATAATTTCATAACACGGGATAAATCATAGCAGTGAAATGAAATCCCAATAAGCATAAATTAAAACATGAAACTTTGTGGCATACACACATAATCATAGAGAATCATTTCTTGTTAGTCATGACTCATTGCCAATACTATCTTAGTGGACAAAGTCCCTTTATGAATCGAGTCACCCTCGTTTTAGTCCTGTTTCACTGAACCGGTATAACCTACCATTCCAGCCATGTCTATCTCATGAGATATAAAATCTTTACCCAATGCATTGGAGGGAGATATAGGTCCCACCCATCTCATAATGATACAATTCTTATGTGTGCCACAAAATCATAAATCATACATCATTTCATAACCCATGTAAAAAAATGGGATTCTTAAACAACATGACATCATAAGAAAATTCATATAAGATAAAGGAATTCGTAAAAATATTTCCATCACAACATAATCAAATCCATGTAATAATAGGGATAGAAACATAACCCTTTATTATCTTAGATGTAAAATAATTTTGATAAAACACTTGAAATCCATTCTTGAGGAAAATATCCTTTCTACTTCAAAAACATTTTCCTTTCTTAACATGTCTTACAATTTAAAACTAAAAGAAGTTGATTAAAAATAAACTTGAAAACTTGTAAAGGAAGCTTCTTGGAAATAATTTTTTAAAAATCCATTCATGCCGTATAAGTTAAAAAAAACATTCTTCTCGTACTTTTGTTGGAAAAGTCAAAAAAGTACCTCGTACGAAAAACGACAAAAGATTTCTTTCATATCTTTTACTAAAAACTCACCGAAGGGTAAAATTGGATTTAAAAAATTGTAGGTGGATGGAAATAATATTACATATTGAGGAAATATTGATGTGGATGATAAAATACACCCCAGTAAATACTAAAGTATAAACAATCTCGGATAAAAATGAGATTGTGATATTTCCCATACCTTAGGTCCGATTTGCTTTGTATGTGTCTGAAGCTCCTGTATAATGGTTTAAATAATGTTATTGACTTATTCCAGAATCATACATATTGATATGATATAATATATGGTCATATTCTTATCTTCTTGTTAGTAATATTTCATTGTTACTTGTTACTTGGGTCTTTATTGCCTTTTGTTCTTATGCGTGTTTTGCCGAATAAATTCTTATTCTTATTTTAAGGTTATAGATACCTTATATCCAGAATGGTATTAGTGTAACATATATCATATTTATTCATTCAATTCATTTATATAATTACTATGTAATGATGATCATGTAGAACGAGTCGCATCACATCGTGGAGACGGTATTCCGTACATACGCACGAGTGATGATATCGTTCCTATGATAGTGGAATTGTATTGGAGTACATATATATTATTTCAGTATCAATATTACTTTATAATAATCATAAATAGTTACTCATCACACCATTATACCCATCCTTGTAAGGTGGTGGTGGAAAATAGATTACACCACGGCGTGGAGACGGTATTCCGTACGTACGCACGCGCGGTAATTTCCTTTTTCCGTAGGATGGATAGAAGGTTAATTAGAGTTGTTTCATATTTATAATAACATATCAGTATATAAGAAATACTGATGTTATTACTTTATCATGAAACAACTAAAGAAGAAGAAGTTGAAGAAGAAAGAAATTGAAAAAGATCGGTAATGGATATTACCTCTTTTTGACGCGCCTTCACTTATCCTCCACTTAAAGAACTAAGGATGGTCTTTGAAGAAGACCAGGACCTCTAGGATGATACTAGGGAAGTGGAGAAGAGATTTTGTCAGGGTTTGGCCGAGATTGAGTGCTCAAATTGGTGTGAGGAGAAGGGGGAGGAGGTGCCCTTTTATAAGGGAGGAAAGGGGCACCTTAGGAATATCTCAAAATATTATTTTATATTAAAGTCAAAATCGGTTTATAATGGTTCCAAAGGGTCTTATTTCGAATCTAACGTGGGGATGGGTCGAAATCCTATCAACCAATAGGATTTAGACAAGTTTAGGTTATTATGTTAACCTTATCAATTAGATTTAACTTTAAGTTAAATAATTTAACTTTTACCGTGTCTTTTTGTTTTCTTACACTATATGGTTAATACACTTACTATAACATGCCAAAAGAACCACAAATTGTTTATTATTAATATATATATCCTTATCTAAGTCATTTGGCCGAACCTTAGATTTTTAAGAATAAAATAACAATTAATAATATAATATTTGATTTAACAAATATTTTGTGTCAATTTTGACACTATTTGATATATGATTTTTGTGAAAGTCATAACAGAATTATATGTTCGAACCAAGTTTATTAAATCAACACTAATATATCATAGTAACCTAGAAAATTAGTGTAATTCATAAAAAGGCTTAAATTACATTTATTTTGGTATTTATAATATCAATTATGTCAATATTTCATTAATAAGATAATTACTACATCATCTTTGTGTCATACATAAATTAGCTTATTTGATGTCTAAAAATTACAAATAAAATACCATTATGTAGGAAATATTTTTAGCCTTATAATGAATATTTACAATCGAATTTATCTTATGTATAACCCTCTATTAAAAATGTTTTAGTAAATAAACTTTGATTTTAACTCTTTTAACTCTTCTTTGAATTAAATAATAATAAATGTCTTAATCTAATCCAAGTGGGCCTAAATGATAATATTTTACACATAAGGTTGTTTTTGGTCGAGATACACTTGTACAATAGGATTAGGACATGTTTTAGGGTAATATTAATATCATTGTTACCCTTAATTACCCTATTTACTTTTAACCGTGGTAAATAAATGTAAAAAATTACTATTCACCAAAAATTATTTTCATCTCATTGAACCACATTTTACTTACTGAAATCAACCGTGTCTCTCGGATTTTTGAAATTCCATTCATAGAAGTGGTAAAATTAAGTTTTATGAAAAATTCTGTTTTTTAACTACCACTTAGTAGTTTTACTATTCATCAAAAATTGATGTTTTTCAGAACAATGCCAAAATTTCATCCTAAGCTATATTTCATATTCCGAATTCAAAAATGAAGTCTATTTTACCAAATTAATAACATAGAAGTTGCATTAATTAATTTTATAATTAAATCCCGCTGTTAAAACAAATAGCGTGTTTTTAAGAAACAATATCTATCAAAAGATTGACACTTGTTTATGTCGGGTTTAAATGTGAAATTACATCCAATGAACAACATTGTATTAAATTGTAAAAATATATTCTAAATATACTTTAAAACCACTCAAATTAATAATTTATCAATATTAATTATTTTGATTAAAAAAGTCGTTTTTAATTATAATTTAGTAATTTTCACTATTCATCAGAATATGAAAGTTATCCGAAAAGTACCAAAATTTCACCTTAGGCTAAATTCGATACTCCGAATCCAAAAATGAAGTCCATTTTGAGAGATAAAATTTCTAAAATTTAAAAAGTGGTTATTACTATTCATAACGGCTAGTTTTAAGCATATCGATGTTTCGTGAAACTCAGTATTGCGTACTACACACGCTATCGAGGAAGGTTGCGATTGCGTGTAATGCAAGGCAAGTCAAAGATGCGTGTTGTGCAAGCTCCTTTTGGTGTAGCGTACAACAAAAGACATTAATAAAATTAAAAAGAATATTTTTCATAAAATCTCGGGCTGTTACATTCTACCCCCCTTAAAATGAATTTTGCCCTCGAAATTCGTCGGGGTTATAAATGGTTTATTATTCGAAAGTTTATTTAATAGAAACCCACATCGCAAAAAGGAATATCAACACCAATCTTTAAAAACAAAAGTATGAAACGTAACGATTACCCAAATAAACTAATCACTGGGTTTCCACATAGGTGAAAATATGGATATGGAAGAGAAATCTAACCATCATGTTCTGATGGAGAGTGGTAGAGAACATGGCTATGGAAAAGCCAGTAATCACAAAGCCATAAATTTGTGACGATCTAAGGTATCATCTGATTCATCAGATATAAGATCACTAGGACAACATTTTTGGTTTTCAAGATCATTTCCCTAAAGTTAAAGAATTTGAATTAGAATAAATACTTATTTATGTTGGTACAACCTCACTGTTGTTCGTGCCTTTAAGAATTTCCACTTCATCTCTTAAATAAATGAAGTTGAATTTGTTATTCGTGAAGTGTTAGCAGATCATGTGATAGAATGACGGGTCATTCCATCTGTCTCAAAAGGTTAGCAAAATTTATATACATAAGTCGATCTATAGTGAGATTAATCATATATGGTTCCTAAAATGGACTTATAATTTATATATCATACTGCTTAATATAATAAAACTAGTTTCTACTAAATAGGGACTTCCTGTAGGCCAGTGGTAGGCGATAAAGGCCAGTCTCACTTCGGTTGTGGGTTCGATTCCCACAGCCTTGTCCGACGCGATGGGCTGTCGCCCGTTCTGCAGGTTTTCCTTTTTCTAAAACTATATTACTATAACATCCCATCGAAAAAAAACTTCGGTCTTTTTCTCATAGCTTGATCTAAAGGATTCCGATCGATGCACTGTCAGCGGATATGTGATCCTTGGATCGAGATGGTCGTTTCGGTATATCACACTCAATGTTTCAGAGTACTTTGGATTTGGCCGGGTTGGTTCGTACACGAAACCAACTAGGCCCTCGGAGCGGAAATGCTTATATCTTAAACTCCGGACGTCCGATTGACGTGCCATCGACTTTGTTGGATTCCTCTAAGTGAGAAGGATATTTTGGCTTACTCCGCCTGAGGTTTGGATACAGGTGGAGTACGGTCGGGTTGGTTTTTCCTTAAAAACTAACCTGGCCCCTGGAACGAAAAAGCCAATAACTCTCAGACCGGGCGTCCGATTGTCGCACCGTCTCCGACGTTGAGTTCCTGTTGATGATACAGAACTTTTGGATACATCACATCTGGACTATGTGTCAGTTTATGTATCAGCCTCTCAGCTCATGGAGCGGACCCTCCTGAACGAGCTTGCTGTGTGCGGGAACCCTAGTGCTGGTTGCGACTGTGACGACGATGACTGTAAAGAGATCCTCAGTGGAATCGACGACGACGAATTCAGCACTCAGCAATCCTACGTGGATTAGTGCTACAGATCCTGTGTGGGTCCGATCCTGTGTGGGTCAGTGGTCAGCGGTCTTGTGTGGGCCAGCGCCTACATATCCTGTGTGGGTCTTTGTAGGGGTTAGTTACCTATCGATCCCGTGTGGGTTAGATCCTTTGTGTGTCATTGCGGGGGTTAGTTTCCTATCGATCCTTTGTGGGTCAGATCCTTTTTGGGTCATTGCAAGGGTTAGTACCTATCGATCCTTTGTGGGTACGATGACTTAGATGAATCAGTGGATATATCTGATCATCTCTATCATCATACGAAGAAGTATACCTGTGTGAGCTGAATCCTGGTTTTCTTTCCTATGTGGATTGTGTCGTGCTATCCTGTGTGGATTTACGTTTTGCTTTCCTGTGTGGACTGGGTTGTACTTGGGCTCGGATGTTGGAGCCGAATGAGAATTGATGACTTAGGTATATGTATGGGCATATACCTAAGCAGTTTCGGATGTTACTTCATGATTGTATCTTTCCTTTGTAGATTATCCTTTGTGGATTATGGGAGACCTTCAGGGGTCTCGAGGTCCCTACTGAGTAGCTTATACTCACCCCTACACGGGCTATGCCCGCACTACGTTGTGTTGGTTTCAGATGACGGACAACACTGATCGTGGTTGAGGCTTGCAGAGCAAGACGGTACCAGGAGGTGGACCACTGGGCAGGACGTTCTCGGAGCGGTCGGCTGGACCCGAGGAGCAGTGGAAGCTATCTGTACCCACCCTTCAGGTGAGACTTCCATTGGACGGCTCGACGATGCGTCTTTACTTTTTAGTTTCTATTTTTCCCTTTCCAGTTGTACTTTACTTTCAGTTTGGGTTTGTATATTAGCCCACTTACTTTTTTCACTTATTGTTGTACTCAGTTTTTACTTAGTGTTTACTTCTACTGCTTGCTTGCTCTGTGGTGTTTTTTTACTTTACAAAGGCAATGACTTCCCTTTTTACCGGGAATTATGCCTTGGTGCTAGTCTCCAGCCCCTGGCCTATGGAATGTGGGCTTGGGGTAGTCACGACACGGGCCCCGAGGACGGGTCGTGACATTGATAATAGTTACTACATCTACTTTCAATATTGAAATTAATTAACTCTTCAAGTTTTATCATCTAATTTTTCAAATTGGTTATCAAAATAACATGTTATATTATATCAATGAAAGGAATATTACTTATTCATACCAATAATGACCATTGGTATAGGATTTTCCGTTATGCCATTTTATGGAGGGATGTATATTGGTTTTTCATTATGGGAGATACCCATCATGATTTTGATGTGGTAAAGTGTGAACCACCAATATGATTCCTTCAATAGAATGATATTTTTGTTTTATAATTTATCATGTTTCATCCCATGAGATTATTCCATCAGCAAATATTTTTCTTTGTAACATCAGATATCATATACCTAGTAAAACTGAACATTTAAAAAATATAGTAAGAAAACATGGGTTCTTAAAGGGAATTAGTTGTGTTGGTATTTCAACATGGATATTCTCTATGAAAGTCTCCATTAACTACTGATGATGGAGATAAATGTGCACAGAGTTGGTCAGGCCATTCAACATGATGATGAAATAATTTCCCCTCTTATTTTTTCTTCATTTCTAATTTTTTAGGTCATTGGTTGTACTATTCATAGCACTGAGGTGAATTACTAAAGGAAATTTCATTCTAAATCATAAAAATTATTAGTTTATTTTGCTGGGAACGTACTGTACCATTATAATGTTGGTCTTACTCGAGTTTACAATAAATAACCTATAATATTAAACTTATTGTTTACCTATAATGAATATTATGGGTCCCATGAGATATAAAATTACTGAGATACTTTTTAGGCCACCAATTCCATTGATGATGGGGAATGATGTTATAACAATGTTATATGGAGGAAGTTTAGAAACCACCTAACTAGGGAAAGTATTTATCCTCAATTTCACAGAAGCATGATTAACCTATAAAGATTTCATTTCAGTGGTGAGGGATTTAAATGAGCTAAGAATTTTGAGATGTTTTGTCTCCTCTGATGATTCCTACCTAAGAGATGAATAAATTTCTTGATATGATCAAATCATATGTTATGTCCTTGGATATCCCATTAAATACATTATAGTGTAAAATACATGGAAACCTATTAGTTGATTACATAGGGAAGAAATTCATGATAATCACCATCCACTTGTATTATATAAATCAGCAGTACAAACCCCAAGACAATAAGATTGGCGAACTATAAAAATATGAGTTGGGAAAAAAATCACTATTTCATAAATACCATGAGTGATATATTGTCTGATTTTATATAATATTACATATCAGTAATATTTCCCTAGAGGTGTTCCGTAAAGGGTCACAATAGCCCCTATAAAAAAAATTTATACGTGGTGAATCAATACCCGATGAAATGTGGTCTAACATCTTTATGTGATGGATGTTTCATTAATGTATCACATACATTCCCTTTATATTAATTTATTCTCTCTCATAAGGGGTAACTATGTATTTAGTGGAACTCTATCATTTTGAGACTACATCTATGCTGAGTTGTCACACATTCTCTCTGATAATGGGGAGACTATACCCTTGTGAATAGTGTTTCACATTGGTATATCAGATATTCAATATATGTAAAAAGCGGAAGTAGTAATAAAGGAATGATAGAGTAGCAGAAGGATATAATAACAACTAATTATAAATGAGAGGATTAACCCAAATATATACACTGAATTCTCATCAAGGTGGTGATATAGAACTGAGAATACCCTATATATATATATATTGAAAAAATATATACAATAAAATAAATTAATAAATAAGTGAAATGAAATCTCTCATGGATAGATCCATGAGAATATCAAGCTCTATTTCAATGTTATGCTACTAACACCTATGTACAAGCAAGACAACATAGTAAACCATCCATGGTCCTACATAAAAAAGGTGTACTTGGGTATCCCATTGTAACGGTGGGCCAATTAGTGTGTGACATATAAATCCGTGTAGGTTTCCACCAAAGATTTATACAACTGAATTGTGTCCTTCAATACAATATAATGCAGCGTTTAGTTATACCAAATAATAAATAAAACTGAATGAATAAACAACATCTAGATCATGATCCTAAATACACCAGGAGGCTCTACCAATAACACCCCAAAGATTTAAAAATAAATTTAATTAAATGAATGAAATAATGTTTCTCTATAAAAAAACATTTTTTTAGGGAGATATTTATAACCAATATTTTAAACTAAATTTTGCAACTTTTGTGTTTTAAATTTCAATAATCTGACATACATGGTTGCGTTTAGGGTGTTTTTTGGTGTCAAATGGAACAAACATATTTTTTTTGTGAATTGTAACATACACTTATGAATAGTAACCTACCATTATGATTATGAATATGAAACTTATGAATATCTAATCATGAAAAAGAATAGTCACCTCACCCTTGAATGTATAAATAAAATTTAGACATGTTATAAGTGATAATATGAATATAGTAAAAGTATTGGTAGTTTTTAGGTCATATATTTTTTTGTAATTAATTAATTAATTTAAAAGAAAATGGTTTTTCCTAAAAGGCCTTCAAAAATGAGAAATTTTATGTCTTTCGGTTTTAAGACAATTTTACACGGCCTTGTGTAAATTTTAAAGCATTATAAAAGCAATTATAGTTTTAAAATATGTAATTATATAGTACGTTATAATTTTAATTAAAAATTATATTGATAATATTTAGAATTTTATTTTGAAAAATGTAATTCATTTTTGGATTCATCTGATTGAAAAATGGTTAGGGTGAATTTTGGGATTTTTCTGAAATAACTAAATTTTTTATGAATAGTAAAATATGATAATTTAATATAAATTAAAAATAAATGAATTTATGCATCACGCTTGAGTCATGGATGTAACACCATGAGATTTTATGAGATATATTATTTGGTTTCATTTTTTTACACTACACCATGATTATCTTGCTCAATATGAAACAATGTAATAGCTTGCAGTATACCCAACAATATTCATAGATTGTATTAGACACAATTTCATGTTCTTTTGAAATAATTCATTTCAAAAAACACTAATTATAGATTTTGTTCAAATAATAAATGAACTAAATTTGTATTATTTTATATCCAACCTAAAGTAATCTTTCACTACACGGAGCACAGACATGGATTGCGTTACACGCAAGAGCATCCTTCCTCGATAGCTTGTGTGGTACGCAATACCAAGTTTCATTAAACAATGATATTTTATTAAAATAAAATATAAAATACTAGTTATGAATAATATTAACCACATTTTGGATATTTTATAACATTACAATTCATCTTACACATGATATGAGAAAAAAATAAATAGTTTGGATAAAAGAATTTTTTTTCAAATAAATGCAGTTTTATCGGCTATTGATGGAGAACCCATTATAAATATAATTTTGAAATATTTACAAGTTATACTTTATATTATAAACTTCATATCTAGAATCAGGACATACAAATTTACTTTTGATATTTTTTTATATTTTTCTGATAACATTCATATTTTGGTGAATAGTGAAAATACACTAAATTTTAATTGAAAACACATTTTTTCATCAAAATAATTTATATGGTCAAAATATATTATTGAATGATTTTAATGCATAATTAAAATATATATTTTTATTTTAAGTCCATTTTAATCATTCTCATTAATTTTACATTAAATTTATTTGTAAAAATAATTCAATCTTTGGCAATCTTTTATAAAAAAATGATTTTTTTCAACAGTAGGATTAGTTTTAAATTAATTACAGAAAATTATGTGATTTGAATTTTAAAAAATGAATTAGATATTTGGAATCAAAAGGTTCAAATTGTGTAAATATTTTTTTTAATTTTTGGACATTATGAATAGTAACCCCGATGATTATTTTATCTACCCTGGTTAAAGGGTAAATCTATTAAATAATGGTAATAAATAATATTATTATAATAATAAACTTCCATAAAACATTACCTAATAAAATTGGATGAGATATTTCCAACCATGGGAATCCTTGGGACTATTTGGGGACCCCATGTATTCACTTGGATGAGAAACTGACATTTTATAAGAATTAATTTAATGTATTGATAATTATAACATAAACATATATCTTTTGTTCAATAAATTTTAATATGTGGTTATATAATAGATATCTATGTCTAAAAATAGTCACTAAAAATATAAAAATATTTCATACATAATGGAAATATATTTATAAATTTTATATATTAGATAAATATACTTATTTATGACAAAATTATTATGTTGTGATTACCTCATTAATGAATGATTCTAACCAATTAAATTAATAAATAATAAAAAAGTAATTTGGTTATTTTGATGTCCTAAACGAATTTTATAGATGATATTGACCTATTATATTTCATTTAATGCCTTATTTTAGATGGAATCTAGTTTTGAATTTTTTAAAATGTCAAGTATGAATAGTGTCCAAAATTGACAAAGTTAATAACATAAAACAAAAAATAGTTTATTAAATGATATCTAATTCTTAAAAATCTAACATTAGAAAAAATGGATAATATAAGTTCAAATATGTCATAAATAACTTTTTGTGTGTATTTTTACATGAAATTGAAATTACATTGACCCATAATGTGTAAATAACATGTTATCACGATATGATTAAAAACGGTAAAATATGGGTGAATCCAAAAAGATAAGAATACAAAAATATTCAAAACATATCAAATAACTATTGGATGATAGGTATTAAAAACAAAATAATATTATATTTTAATTAAATAAGTTTTTGGTCATATTATATGTAATTTGAATTAATAATAAAGTAATATTCGGTAACTTTCTTAAAGTTCCCCTCTTCTCCTTTACAAATGTGCACCACCTCCCTCTCCACTTCACTCCATTTTTTCGTTCATTATCGACAAAAACATAACCATTTCTTTTTTAAACATTACTAGTTTCATTTTATTTATGTTGAACTTCTCTAAGGTCCAAATCTAGTGCCCTAAGATAGAATTTAAAGGAAGAACGTCTAGGAAGAGGTAATCTCTTCTACTAATTCTTTAAAATTTTTTTTTCTTATACTTACTCTTATTTAGTTGTTTAATTATAAATTAATGAAATAAGTATCCATCATATACTGATATGTTATTATAAATAATAAAAAACCATATTTCACCTTCTATCCATCCTATGAAAAAGGGAATCACCACTCGTGCGTACATACAACTTACCGTCTCTACGCTTTGGAGTAATCTATTTTTCACCACAACCTTACATGGATTGGTATAATGGAGGAAATAATAACTATATATGATTATTATAACATGATACTAGATCTGAGATGTTATTAAACCTCCACTTTAGTACCATTCAACCACTATTGGAACGATATCGTCGCTCGTGCGTAGGTACGACATACTATCTCCACGACGCGATGAGTTTCATTCTCCATGTTAACCATTAAAGAATGATTATGAAGTAAATATAATAAATAATCATGAAATGTATGACATATTAATTCTACTGGATTTATGTATATATATATATATATTCCATTTACATACATTCAATTTAATAAGGTAATGAAAACAACGTTCATGCGTATGTATGGCCTACCGTCTCCATAAACAGTGTATTCCATTCCATTTATTGATCTATTATATATATATATATATATATATATATATATATTTATATACTGAATATACATTATATATAAATCATTTTTTACATTCATTAATTATTTAAATATGTTTCTATGTAATTTTATCAAGAATAAAATGTCCAATCACCTACGATAAATAAAACAAATTGTTACCCATAACATTCCATTACCATGGAATTAAAAAAATGAGCAGATAATATAAATTAGTAAGTGAATAATATATAATATTTTAAATATTATTATGGTTCCATTACAAGTTAATAATATTTTTAAACCCACTATACAGAATTTTGAGACACATACGAATGAAATTGGACCTAAGGTAAGAGATAACTTTTCCAATCTCATTTTATCCATGATTGTTTATTTGTTAGTATCTACTGGGTATATATTTATCATCCCTGTCCATGTTTTCTAAAAATATTATCATAAAATTTGTACTATTATTATATGTATTTTAAGTTCATTTTACCCATTTTTTCATTTAATAAATGTATTGATAGGAATCTTTCATTTGTTTACAATACAGGATACTATTGACTTTTCTGGAAAAAGTATGAGTAGAATGTTTGTTTTACTTATACGACATGAATGGGTTTTTGACATCTTCATAAAATCTTATTTCCATGAATATTCCTATAAAAATTTACAAGTGTATTTTCAACTCAATTCTTTCCTTTTAATATTTCATTACAATTTGAGAAAAAAAAACTTTTTTGAAGAAGAAAGGATATTTTCTTCAAGAAAAAAGCTCATATTTTTTATAAACATTATTTTCCATCAAAGATTATGTAGGTTTATGTTTCTACACAAATTATTACTACGATTTGATTGTGTTTATGATAGAATGTTATTTAGAAAATCTATTTGTTTTATTGCAATTATGATGGAATGATTTTTAAGAAACCCAATTGAATTCATGGGTTATGCTATGATGAATGTTTTTATGTTTTTGTGGCACATGTGAGAATTAATTCATTATAATATGGGTGAGACCTATATCTCCCTCCAATACATTGGGTAAAGATTTATATCTTATGAGATATACTTGACTGGAATGTTAGGTAAATCTGGTTCAGTAATACATGTCTTGAATGACAAGTAAACCTAGTTCAGTAATGGACATTGTCCTCTACGATTGTCTTCCTAGCAATGCCCTACATACTATGGAAATCATAATATGTGATTATTAGTTTTAAAAAATAACATGTTATATGCCTATGATATTCTATCATGGTTAATATTCCATTATGATCCATGCCTTACATACTGCCAAGATTTTTTTTATTGTTCAATATTTTGATGTTCAAATATCATGTTCATGTTTTTATGTTCAATTGTCTATGGTTTGTTTTATGTTCTCCATGTTTACCCATACTTAGAATTTGAGATCACCATTTACATGTTTTCTTTTCCCTAGTATATAAATAATGGTTTTAGGTATGAAATGAAAAGGGGAAGATCGTTATGGGATGAGTTGTAGATCATTCACCATGATTTGATGATTATGTTCAGAGATTCAAAAGACACTATAATAATACGGTCTATGAAATTTTGTGTGTGTTAGGTATTAAGTATTATGAAAAATAAATTTATTGTCCATGAACATCAAACATGGGTCTCTATGGTTGGTATTAGAGAAAATCTTTAATCTATATTTGGAAACTAGGATGCAAAAAAATTAATGTGATCCAAAAAGATATTTCTATGGAATTTCTAGGGATGTAACAAAGGTTAAGTATAACTTTAGGTTAAAACTAAAGAATTATTTTAACAATCACAAATAAACTAGGGTTAAAACTATGATTTCAAATATCAAACATACTCATATTGATTATATTTTTTTCTTAGAATTATTATTTCATATCACACTATTATTTTTGGGTTTTAGTAAATAGAGAGAACCATACCAAATTAGGTAAACATTGAATCTATTAAAAAAATTGGTGACAATGAGCAATGAAATTGTGTAATAAAAAGAGTGAATGATATTGTAATTATGCTGAATCATTCATCATAGTATATGATTATCAAGGTAAACATTAGTGGTATTCCAAATTCATAAAATTTGATGAAGATGGACTTTCATGTTTGTTCCCATGGTGATGAACATAGATTAATGAATATTAAAATTAAAACATATCATAAATAAGGGAAGGTGATCCTTGAGGAATCCCCCAATAGAGGGGAATATGTTATCTCTCTGGAAAAAATGGTCATAGATTAATGAATTGTTATAGAGTTCAATGTCTCATCTGCGGAAAACATGGTCATTACCCAACTAAATGCCCAGACATAAGGATCTAATTCAAAGACCATGAATGACTTACTCCCTTCCTACCATTAATGTAGAAGGATTAAATTATTTATGCATTTGAATCCTTGAAAGGGTGATTATATAAGAGTTATCGGTTTATGTTTTTCAATAAAGATGTTCAAGAATATGTTGAATAGTTACAATGGATAAGAAAAGTGATTTAATGAAAAGGTGATATTCCTATGAAACAAATGATTAAGGGAAGTATAACCCTAAATATGAGAATGATGATGATATAATGATATTTGTATAGTGATATGTTATATGAAAATAGTATCCTTGGAACTGGTTAAGGATTTGACGAAATGTGGGTTATGTCACGAACCGGATCCGGTCGCCACCATTAACGGCACCAAATCCGGCCCGTGGCAAGGCCCGAAGGGCGTTCCCTATCCCCACGGGATGGCACAAGTGCCCGGGTATCAAACAAATCTGGTTTGGGAACGATTTACCCGAGTATGACAACATAAATCATAAAAAAAACAATCAATTATTAAAATCTGAAATTTTCATGCTAAACAATTATTAACAAAACCAGATCTGAATACATAAGTTTAAATACACTACAAGTGGTCTAAAAACAAATAATGACAACATAAAGACATCCCCATGGACTCCACATGACAAGGGGATCATCACCCGCAAGTCGTCCCCGCAACTCCACCCCAACGATGGGGACTAACATCCCGAACCGCCATCACCCTTAGCCTTCCCTTTACCCGAGTCAAGCATGAGCAGGTCTACTTACAAACAAGGGGTGTAAGTAGGGTGTGAGCCTAAGCCCAATAGGATACCACCAGTTTATTCCAAAGAGTATGCAATACAATGTGAACAAAACAAGCAATTTTAATACACAAGGTGAAACAGTGTTAAAATTCAAAGAAATGCAACTTTTAAATGAAAACAGTTTTCAATCCAAGAATTTCAGAATGTTAGAACATTTAATAGACATGTGAGATACTGTAATTTACTTCCAAAAACAACCCATAACCAGGGTATATACCACAAATCCTATGAGCATCAAAATCAGGAACACCCCTAAGCACTAGGATGTCTCGGGCCCTATGTACCTCGTACCTCGGTGTAGAGTAACCATAGAAAAATCCATTCTTGTGCACGATCCACTAGTAGGGAACATACCCATAACCTAGTGGTCCCAAATCATTATCAAAATAGTTTAGTTAGAGTTGTCGTTATCCAGATGCTAAGTGGAACAGCGACAAAACCCATCCGATCCACGAGCCGTACTAGTACAAATCCGCCCCACCTAAGTACCTGGGCTTCCCCTTTTTGTGCTCAAACAATTTCAGAATACAACACACATACTTTTTCATATAAAATATCAGTACTGGTCACAAACAAATTTTACAGTAGCTACACACATTTTACACCATTTAAAACACATAATAAAATAATTTTATTTCCAATAAAACAACTTCTCAAAACATCACATTGTTTTCACCCAAAGCTCTTTAAGATATCCACCTTTCACACTATGATAACACTTGTAAGTTATTAAAACAAAATTTCAGTTCAAAACCCTTTAATGAAACCAAAAATTCAGTTATGGTGCATCCCAAAATAGACCAATAAAAGATTTGAATGGAAACCCCTCAATTTCACTAAAAATTAGAACATAAAATTCATTTGCATTATAAATGCAACTAAAACAAATTTTTACAGAAACATTAAAGTGAAGTAAACATTAGAGTACCATGAAAACAGAAAGCTAATTCACAAAAATTTCACACACAATGGAATCACCTACCAAATTAACAAAACCCCTTAAATCTCCATGCGAAATCAAATCGCACCCCCGCCGCATCAAGAAAGAACTAGATCAAACCTAAAACCACACAAATTGGCCAAGAAAGCCCAAAGTTAAACCCTAGGTTCGAAATCCTAGTTTCTGGACATTAGTAAACTCAATTATAACCGAAGAAACCCTAAGAACAATGAGTTAAACCCAAAGTAATTTGAAAGGGGAAAGAAAAGGGCTCATTTACTTGAAGTATCTTGAAGTAATCACTCCACAACTCTAGTATATGAAATTTAAAAGAGCCCAAATTTAGGGTACGTTTGAACAAGATGTATTATCTCATTTAGGAACTGAAATGGAGGAAAAATATTGAGAATTGAGAGATTTATGAAATAAATACTTTACCTCTTCAAATCTGGGCGATTTGAGGAACCCTATGAAGATCGGCACAAACTCGCGCTTCTACAGAGCTCCAAATGGGTGGGAGAGAGTTCAGACGCGCGGTTGGATTACTTGGGCTTGAGTGAGACTTGGAATCACCGAAAAATACCAAATATTGAATAAGTTATAACAAAATCAAATTTTATTTTTAAAACAGGAATTGGGCTTTCGGGCAGGACCAACCCCTTAGAAAAAAACCCAAATAACCCCAGGTTATGGATTTATAAAAGCTCCAAATTACCTTGGTGGTGTTAATAGGTTAGGGGAGATCAATTAGGAATTTGAATGGATGAAAAATGTTGAAAAATGAAAAAGTTATAAAAGATACAAAATTTATTTTTTAATCTGGAATTGGGCTCACGGTTTGGCCCAATTCATGAATACTCATCTATTCCTCCCTAAAACCTAGGGAAAACCCCCAAAAAAGAAAGGATGTAAATTAAATGAAAAAATACCTTTAAAATATGCCTTGTATGTGACAATTCTCCCCACCATTAAGGACTTTCCGCCCCGGAAAGTCAACATGAATCTCGGTTGGAAAACAAGAATGGGTACTCTTCCTCGGCCCATGACATTCGCTCCCATGTCTCATGTGTATCATTACCATGCTGCCATAAAACCCAGACTAAAGGAATAGACTTTCCTCGAAGTATCTTCTCTTGGGAGTCCACTATTTTCATCGGTCTCTCAACGATAGACAAGTCAGGCTCTATCTCTAGTTCTTCCCAACTCAACACATGGGATGGATCCGGATTGTATTTCTTCAACTGAGAGACGTGGAAGACATCATGGATAGACGTCAACTGAGAAGGTAAGGCCAACCTTTATGCCACCTTACCAATACGCTCGGTGATCTCAAAGGGTCCGACATACCGTGGCATCAGCTTACCCTACTTACCCAATCGACGATGTCCTAGACGAGGGGCCACTTTTAAGAATACCCTGTCACCCACAGAAAACTCTAGGTCTCGATGCCTCCGATCAGCATAAGATTTATGATGAATCTGAGCTGTCAATAAGCGCTGCTTGATCAACTTGACCTTCTCAGAAGTCTCCTGCACAAGGCTCGGCCCCAACAGTGAAGTCTCTCCTACCTCATCCCAACATAGGGGGGACCGACAAGGCCGAACATAGAGCACCTCAAAAGGGGCCATTCGAATCGTGGATTGGTAACTATTATTATAAGCAAACTCTACCAATCCCAAATGGCTATCCCAAGAACCTCCAAAGTCCAGGACACATGCACGAAGCATGTCCTCCAATATCTGATTCACCCACTCTGTCTGACCATCCGTCTGTGGGTAGTATGCTGTGCTCATCTTAATCTGAGACCCCAAGGACTTCTGAAGGCCTTCCCAAAATCGAGAAGTGAAGCATGGGTCTCTATCCGAGACAACAGCTGATGGTACACCATGGAGTCTCACCACTTCTTGAAGATACAAATGGCCCAACTCATCTACTTTAGTTGTATCTTTAATCGGAATGAAGTGGGCTGATTTGGTCAGACGATCAATCACCACCCAAATAGCATTCTTACCCCGAGGTGTACGAGGTAAGCCAACAATGAAGTCCATGGCAACCTCTTCCCACTTCCAGGTAGGAATGGGTAGTGGTTGGAGCAAACCGGATGGCCTTTGGTGCTCTGTTTTCACCTGCTGACATGTGCAGCATCTCGAAACAAAGTCTGCTATGTCCCGTCTCATACCAGGCCACAAAAACTGCCGAAGAACATCATAATACATCTTAGTGGCACCCGGATGGATAGCCCACTGAGACTGGTGGCTATCTTGCATCACCACCTTCGGCAGAGGTAATGGAACTACTGAACGGCCCTTGAAGCACAAGATGCCCTCGGGAGACGACGACCAATCAGAGGATGTCTCCCCACCATGAAAGAACTGCTTAGACCGCTGACAAAGATCATCACTGGGCTGTTCCTACTGAATCAACTCTAATAGAGAAGGAGTCAACTGGACACTTGCCAAGAATTCCCCTCCACTGTATTCCCTGGCCTCCACATGCATCTGAGAAAAGAGACCCATCAATGCCCACTCATCACTAGACTTCCTCAAAGCCTGCACTGGAACTCTTCTGCTCAAAGCTTCGGCCACTACATTACCCTTGCCTGGGGTATAGACAATGTCAAAGTCAAACCCCTGCAAGTACTCGATCCAGCGACGTTGCCTCAAGTTGATGTCCTTCTGCGAGAAGATATAAGCCAAGCTTTTGTGATCAGAGTATACCACAAACTTTTCCCCAAAGAGGTAGTGACGCCAAGTCTTCAAAGCATGCATCACCGCTGCCAACTCTAAGTCATGGGTTGGGTAGTTCTTTTCATGTGGTCGAAGTTGGCAAGAGCCATACGCGACCACATGATCATCTTGCATAAGCACGCACCCAAGACCCATACCTGAAGCATCACAATAGACCACATATCCCTTTCCAGCCTCTGGAAAAATCAGCACAGGGGCAGTAGTCAGCCGCCTCTTCAGCTCCTCAAACGATGCCTGACATTCTGGACCCCATACAAACTTCACCCCTTTCCAGGTGAGGGAAGTCATCAGTGAAGCAAGCCGAGAGAAATCCCGAATGAATCGCCTGTAATAACCGGCCAAGCCAAGAAAAATCCTGATCTCAAACACATTCTTCGGTTTCTCCCATGACATGACTGCACTAATTTTCTCAGGGTCCACTGAAACTCCATGCTCTGAGATCACATGCCCCAGAAATCTCACCTCTCTAATCCAGAAAGTGCACTTTGACAACTTTTCATAGAGGCGGTGATCTCGTAATGTACCCAAAACGATCCTCAAGTGATGTTCGTGTTCCTCCTCAGAGCTAGAGTATACCAGAATGTCATCCACGAACACCACAACAAAGGAATCAAGATACTGATGGAACACCCTATTCATAAGTGCCATAAATACCGTTGGAGCATTGGTCAATCCGAAGGGAATGACCAAATACTCAAAGTGGCCGTACCTGCTTCGGAAGGCTGTCTTAGGGATATCTGACTCCTTCACCCTGAGTTGATGATACCCTAAATGCAAGTCTATCTTTGAGAACCACTTTTCCCCCTTCAACTGATCAAACAAATCATCTATTCTGGGCAAAGGGTATTTGTTTTTATTTGTTACCTTATTCAGCTTCCAATAGTCAATGCACAACCGGAGGGATCCATCAGCCTTTTTTGCAAACAACACAGGAGTGGCCCAAGGAGAGACGCTCGGGCGAATGAATACTTTGGATTCTAAGTCGTCCAACTGTATCTTTAATTCCCTCAACTCGGTGGGGGCCATGCGATATGAGGGAAGAGATATCGGCTGTGTTCCCGGTGCCAGATCAATCGAAAACTCCACATCCTGCTCCGGGGGAAAACCAGAAAAATCATCAGGGAATACCTCGGGAAACTCATTCACTACACGAGGTAGTGCACCTTCAGGGGAAAGACCATCCTCTAGCACAATCGAAGATAACTGGAAGATAACACTTCCCAACTCTGGGAGTGGAGGCCCTGCGCGACTTGATCGTGGATCCCATTCTTCATGAAAAACCTGACGACTCCCATCAGGTGCTGTGAAACTCACACGCCGTCTATAGCAATCGATGTGTGCCTGGAAGTGTACTAGCCAATCCATCCCGAGTATGACATCAAAAAGGTCCATATCTAAGACCAAGAGGTCCCACTCCATCTCGACCCCTGACACAGAAAGTGCACATGAGGGGCACCTGAGGCCCTGCTCCTTCTTCTTTCCCAATGGTGTCAGCAACTCCATCGCAAAAGACATCAACTCAGTTGGAAAATTCAGAATGTCCACAAAACGTCCAGAAATGAATGAAATAGAGGCACCAGTATCAAAAAGAGCAGTAGCTATAGAAGATGCGATCAGAACGGTACCTCGAACTGTCGACGGTCCCGCCTCTGATCCTGCTGGTGACTGATCCACTGCATGGAGATGTCCAGTATCTGCCTGAGGACGACCGCTAGTCTGTGGTTGTGCCTTGAACTGGCTCTGCCCAGAAGATAATCCAGCCCTACCACCACGACCACCAAATCGAGATCCCCCAGTCCTCGACGGCTCGGACTATGTTGGCACTCCTCTTGAAGCCACTGACCCTGCCCCACTTGGGAGTGGACGTGCCACACCGCAGAAGCGCTGCAAATGCCCTATACCTCCACACTGGTAACAAGGATTCAGAGGAAGAGGAAATGCTGGTCGGATATGCCCAGGCCTCTCACATTGGTGGCACACGACCTATCTCGCATCAGAAGCCGCAGAAGAAAACTGCCTGGAAGAGTGGCCTGAACTGCCCCTCCTTTCTTCACATGATCCTCCCGCTTCCTTTTCTTCTCTGAGGAGCTACCACTACCCACTGCTGATACTGAACCATAGAAACCAGCCCTACCTTTCCTATCAATCTCCACCATGCATGCCCGATCAACAACCTCGGCATAGGTCCTCAGCTTAAACAAGAACACCTGGGAGTATATCTCTGGTCGCAAGCCTTTCTCAAACCTTTGGGCCTTGCTTGCTCATTAGAGACAATTTCTGGAGCATACCGAACCAATTCAGCGAAACGGTTGGCATACACCATCATAGATAGATTCCCCTGAACAAGTTCCATGAACTCTCTAGACCTGGCATAAGCCAACACCTCAGGGAAATACTGTTCATTGAAGACAGCCTTGAAATCTCCCCAACGCATCTGCTCATTCTTCCCAGACTGAAGCAATGACTCCCACCATTTACGGCTGGGACCCTCCAACAGAAAGGAGGAACACTTCACCCTGAGCTCCTCAGGTGTTTCCAGGAACTCAAACATACGCTCGATCTTCGAGAGCCATTCTTATGCTTCTTGGGGTTCTGCGCTACCACGGAAGGCAGGAGGCTTGTTTTTCAGAAACTCTTGTGCTTTATCTTTTCTTGGACCTGTCTCCTCTGTCCTAACAGGAATAGGAGCTTGAGATAGTCCCCGTCCCAAAGCTTGGATAGCCCGAACAACAGCTTCCACAAGCCTCTGATCAATCGGCGTGGGATAACTCTCTCCAGCTTCCTCCTGTGGGTGCGTGGGAGCTTTCCGGGGAGGCATGTTGCTACAAAATGCAACAGTCACAAAAAAATAGTCAATACCACAATTCTGAAAATTGTAATCAAATACATCAAATATAAACAAACTAAACACATTCTTGTAATAAAATAAACAACTACTCCACATTTGCCTGATGTCCACATGTGGTCTGCAGCCCACACGTCTCACCTGGAAGTGAAGTCAATCAGTAAATTCCAACATCCTCTGGTGACTCAAGGTCTGCCATGAGAGGTGCGGTCCAGGCACCATACTCACAACCAATACCCCGAGCCCCGACAGTCCTAGCTCCTGTCTATTCCGACTCATCTCAAAATAACAATATAACCCAAAAACATTAACCTACTTTGATACCATTTTGTCACGAACCGGATCTGGTCGCCACCATTAACGGCACCAAATCCGGCCCGTGGCAAGGCCCGAAGGGCGTTCCCTATCCCCACGGGCTGGCACAAGTGCCCGGGTATCAAACAAATCTAGTTTGGGAACGATTTACCCGAGTATGACAGCATAAATCATAAAAAAACAATCAATTATTAAAATCTGAAATTTTCATGCTAAACAATTCTTAACAAAACCAGATCTGAATACATAAGTTTAAATACAATACAAGTGGTCTAAAAACAAATAATGACAACATAAAGACATCCCCATGGACTCCACATGACAAGGGGATCATCACCCGCAAGCCGTCCCCGCAACTCCGCCCCAACGATGGGGACTAACATCCCGAACCGCCATCACCCTTAGCCTTCCCTTTACCTGAGTCAAGCATGAGCAGGTCTACTTACACCCAAGGGGTGTAATTAGGGTGTGAGCCTAAGCCCAATAGGATACCACCAGTTGATTCCAAATAGTATGCAATACAATGTGAACAAAACAAGCAATTTTAATACACAAGGTGAAACCGTGTTAAAATTCAAAGAAATGCAACTTTCAAATGAAAACAGTTTTCAATCTGAGAATTTCAGAATGTTAGAACATTTAATAGACATGTGAGCTAATGTAATTTACTGCCAAAAACAACCCATAACAAGGGTATATACCACAAATCCTATGAGCATCAAAATCAGGAACACCCCTAAGCACTAGGTTGTCTTGGGCCCTATGTACCTCGTACCTCGGTGTAGAGTAACCACAGAAAAATCCGATCTCGTGCATGAGACACTAGTAGGGAACATACCCATAACCTAGTGGTCCCCAATCATCATCCAAATAGTTTAGTTAGAGTTGTCATTATCCATATTCTAAGTGGAACAGGGACAAAACCCATCCGATCCACTAGCCGTACTAGTACAAATCCGCCCCACCTAAGTACCCGGGCTTCCCCTTTTTGTGCTCAAACAATTTCAGCAAACAACACACATACTTTTTCATATAAAATATCAGTACTGGTCACAAACAAATTTTACAGTAGCTACACACATTTTATACCATTTAAAACACACAATAAAATAATTTTATTTCCAATAAAACAACTTCTCAAAACATCACATTGTTTTTCACCCAAAGCTCTTTAAGATATCCACCTTTCACACTATGATAACACTTGTAAGTTATTAAAACAAAATTTCAGTTCAAAACCCTTTAATGAAACCAAAAATTCAGTTATGGGGCATCCCAAAATAGACCAATAAAAGATTTGAATGGAAACCCCTCAATTTCACCAAAAATTGGAACATAAAATTCATTTGCATTATAACTGCAACTAAAACCAATTTTTACAGAAACATTCAAGTGAAGTAAACATTAGAGTACCATGAAAATAGCAATCTAATTCAGAAAAATTGCACACACAATGGAATCACCTACCAAATTAACAAAACCCCTTGAATCCCCGTGTGAAATCAAATCGCACCCCCGCCGCACCAAGAGAGAACTAGATCAAACCTAAAACCACACAAATTTGCCACGAAAGCCCAAAGTTAAACCCTAGGTTCGAAATCCTAGTTTCTGGACATTATTAAACTCAATTATAACCGAAGAAACCCTACGAACAATGAGTTAAACCCAAAGTAATTTGAAAGAAGAAAGAAAAGGGCTCATTTACTTGAAGTATCTTGAAGTAATCACTCCAAAACTCCAGTATCTGAAATTTAAAAGAGCCCAAATTTAGGGTACGTTTGGACAAGATGTATTATCTCATTTAGGAACTGGAATGGAGGAAAAAGATTGAGAATTGAGAGAGTTATGAAATAAATACTTTACCTCTTCAAATCTGGGCGATTTGAGGAACCCTATGAAGATCGGCACAAAATCGCGTTTCTACAGAGCTCCAAATGGGTGGGAGAGAGTTCGGACGCGCGGCTGGGTTACTTGGGATTGAGTGAGACTTGGAATCACCGAAAAATCCCAAATATTGAATATGTTATAACAAAATAAAATTTTATTTTTAAAACAGGAATTGGGCTTTCGGGCAGGCCCAACCCCTTAGACAAAAACCCAAATAATCCCTGGTTATGGATTTCTAAAAGCTCCAAATTACCTTGGTGGTGTTAATAGTTTAGGGGAGATCAATTAGGAATTTTAATGGATGAAAAATGTTGAAAAATGAAAAAGTTATAAAAGATACAAAATTTATTTTTTAATCTGGAATTGGGCTCACGGTTTGGCCCAATTCATGAATACTCATCTATTCCTCCCTAAAACCTAGGGAAACCCCCAAAAAAAGAAAGGATGTAAATTAAATGAAAAAAATACCTTTAAAATATGACTTGTATGTGACAGGTTATGTATTCCTCGATGAAGTATACAACTTTTTAGGACATAAGGAACATGTCAAATATGTTTTGGATTAAGGAAACATGCATGTTTTATATAATTATATATGGTAATATAGGTTATTACCATGACTCAAGAGAATGCATGATGAAGTCATTAAAATGATTATAACGTGACAAATATGATATATCATATGATATACAAATGATAAATGATGGTATTCACATGCTTGTTATATGACCTTTCTAGTAATTGGTTTATTTTTACTCTGATATTGGACAGAAGTATTTTGGTTAAGCCTAATAGTTCAAATAGATTAAGTCGGAAATTATATAGTATTGTTTAAAGCTATAATTTTTATTATTATTTATGGAATGTTATAACAGTATAGTTTTAGAAAAAGGAAAACCCGTAGGATGGGCATCAAACCATCACATCAGACAAGGCTGGAGGAATATAACCCACAACCGTAGTGTGATAGGTCTTTATTGCCTACCACTATCCTACATGAAGTCTCCAGTTAGTAGAAATTGGTTTTATTTCGTTAAGATGTATGATAGTTGAAGTATAAGTCCTTTTTTTGAACCCTATATGATTAATATCAACATATATGGACTTGTGTATATTTAATAACTTGTGCTAACCTTATTGGGATAGAGATATATTGAATGAACTATCATTATATCACATGATCTGCTATAACCTTATGAAGGAAAAACTCACTTTCATTTCATTAAATAAGTGATAAAGTGGATTTTTTTCACAGATCGATCAATGGTAATGAAATTAAGTATGTATTTCTTTCTAATTCAAAAATACTTTATCATTAGGAAAAGGATATTGAAAACAAAAAAATTTATCCCAATAACTTCGTATTCAATGAATTAGTTGATCCCTTAAATCATCGATGATTTATGGCTTTTTGGAAGTTAACATTCTCTAAACCTTATTCTCTATCATTATCCATCATAATTTGATGGTTAGATTTCTCTTCCATATCCATATTTTCACTTATCTCCTGTTTTCTCATATGTGGAAACCCACTGATGAGTTACTTTGGGTAACCATTCTGTTTCGAACATTCCTTTTTAATATTATGATTTAGTAATCCTTTTTACAATGTGGGTTTCTATGATATAAACATTCATGTAGAAAACCATTTATAACCCCGGCGAATTAAAAGGAAAAAATTCATTTTAAGGTAAGTATAATGTAAAAGCCCATGATTTTATGAGATATATTATTTTATCCTTTGTGATGTAAACTAAACTACGATTATCTTAAGCTATTTGAAACACCACATTATCTTGCAGTATACGAAACACTATTTTTGGATTGTGTTGTACACAATTTCAAGATATTTTGATAGAATTAATTTCCCAAAACATTGATTATAGATTTTTTTAAATGTATAAATGAAATATGTTTGGATAATGATATACGGAACACCAAAGAAATCATGAACTACACACAGTATTGACATGGCATGCGTTACATGAATGAGAGACCTTCTTCGATAGCTTGTGTGGTACACAATACTGAGTTTCAGTACAACAGAATATATAATTTTATAATTTTATAAACTATCTACTATGAATTTTATTAACCACATTTGTAATTTTATATAACATTATCGTTCATCTAACACATTAAATGAGAACAAAATAAATTTTTCTGATAAAAATGTTTTTTTTAAAAAATGCAGTTTTTACCATTTGATGGCACAACCATTTTAAATCAAGTTTTTAACACTTTAATAAGTTGTATTTGACAAGATAAACATCTTATTTAGATCTAGGAAATAAAAATTTACTTTGGATTTTTTTTGATATTTTTCGAATAACTTTCATATTTTCATGAATAATGAAAATAAGATAAATTTTAATTGAAAACAAATTTTTTCACAAAAATATTTATATGGATAAAATATATTATTGAATGATTTTAAAGTATAAGTAGAGTATAATTTTAATTTTTTAAAAAATGTGAGTCATTTTCACTAATTTTACAATGAATTCATATGCAAAAATATTCCATTCTTTTGTAATGTTTTCAATATAAAACCATTTTTTCCCGATAGTGGGATTAATTTGAAATTAATTACTAAAAAATTTTTGTTTTGAATTTGGAAAAATGGATTCCATATTTGGAATAATATGGTTCAAATTGTTTGAATTTTTTTTGGACATTAGGCATAGTAACAACATTAATTATTGTATTTACCATGGTTAATGGATAAATCCAATATGTAAGGGTAAACAAATAATATTATAATAATTTTAAACTATCATAAGACATGCCCTAATACTATTGTATTAGATATGTACAACTATTGGAATCCCTGGATTGATTTTGGGATCCCATGGATTCCTATGGATGTCAAAACGACATTTTACAATAACTTATATAAAGTAATGATAATTACAACCTAAACAAATATCATTTATTAAATTGATTTTAATATGGGGTTATATAATAGATATATTTATATACAAATAGTCATTGTATAGATTAAAATATTTCATACATTAGGGTATCTTATTTACAATTTTTAGACATTATATAAATATAGTTATTTAGGACACAATTATTATGATGTGATTATTTTATTAATAAAAGATTCTAATAATTGAATTTATAAATATTAAAAAAAAAGTAATTTGTTTATTTTGATATCATCCAAGAATATTATAGATTACATTGTAAAACTATATTTTTGTTAATTCCTTATTTGAGAAGGAATAAGCTTGTTATGAATTTTTAAAAAAGTCAATTGTGAATAGTGTCTGAGATTGACATAATTCTTAACATAAAACATAAAATAGTTTACTAAATGATATTAAATTCAGAAAAATCTGAGTTCCAAAAAAATGGATGTTATAAATCTAAATATTTCATAAATATCTTTTCATGAGGTGTTTGACATGATATGGTAATTACATTAACCCACTATTTGTAAATAACATGATATCGCGGTAAGATTAAAAAGGTTAAAGTATGGGTAAAACCAAAAATATAAGGATTAAAAATATTAAAAACTATTCATAAAATTATTGGATGATTTTTATTTTAACATGAATCATCGTCTATAAAAATTTAATAATTTTGGGGCCATTTTAAATTTAAAATTAATTTATTAAAAATTAATATTATGGAACTTTCCTAAAGTTCCCCTGTTCTCTCTTATAAAAAGGAACCTCAATTATCACAAATTCAATCCACTTTGATCCTTCATGATCTACCATCCCCATACCATTTCTTTTATCAAACTCACTAGTAACATTATAGAGGTTATGATCTTCTCAAAATACCAACTCTAGTGCCCTAAGAGAGAAATTAAAGGAAGCACATCATGGAAGATGTAATCTCTTATACCGATTAAGTCAAATTTATTTCTTCTTATATATCCTATTCTTTAGTTGTTTAATTATAAATATATGACCTAATTATCACTAAAATACATATATTTATTTATAAATATGAAACAAACCTATTTCACCTTCTATCCATTCTACGAAAAATGAAATCACCACGTATGCGTACGTACAACTTACCGTCTCCATGCAGTGGTGTAATTATTTTTTCACCAACAGCATACATGGATGGGTATAATTGTGGAAAAAATAACTATATATTATTATTCTAAAAAGATACCAATTCTGAGTTATTATTCACCATCCAATTCAATACCATTCAACAATAATGGGAATGATATTGTCTCTTGTGCGTACGTACGACTTACCTTCACCACGACGCAATAAGATTCATTATCCTTGTTAACCACTGAAGAATGGTTATAAAGAATATATAATAAATAATCATGAAATATATGACATAATATTCTTCAATATTGATGTATATATATATATATATTTAATTTACTTTCTTCCATTCAATTTAACAAGGAAACAAAAACAGTGTTCATGCGTACGCATGACCTACTATTTCCATGAACGGTGTCTTCCATTCCATTTATCGATCTATTATATATATTTATATATTGAATATACATGATATATAAATCATGTTTTAAATTCTGTAATTATTTTAATCACACTCTATGTAATAATATCAACAAAAAAATCCAAACATGTACGCTAAATAAAACAATTACTACCCCCAACGTTGCTTTAACATGGAATTGACAAATGAACAAGTAATATAATGTATTAAGTGAATCATGTATGATATAATTAATATCATTATGGATATTTTATAAGTTAATACTATTTTTAAACCCAATATACAAGAGTTTTAGAAACATATAGAAGAAATTGGACCTATGGTAAGGGACAACTTTTCCAATCTCATTTTATCTGATATTGTTTATTCGTTAGTATCTACTAGGAATATATTTGTTATACATGCCCATGTATACTAAAAAAAACTTTCATAAAATATGTTCTATTATTATATGTATGTTTAAATTAATTTTTACCAATTATTACATTTACAACATGTTTTGGAAGGAATCTTCCTTTTGTTTACTATATGAGATACATTTGACTCTTCTGAAAAAAATGAGGATAATATTTTTTAACAGATACGACATGAATGGGTTTTTTTATATTCATCATGAATTAATTCAATGAATAATCTTCTACATGTTTACAAGTGTATCTTCAACTGAATTCATTTCAATTAAAATTTTACGATTGTTCTAGAAAAGAAATATGTTTTGAAGAAGAAATGTTATTTTCCTCTGGAATAAAGCTCAACTGTTATTTCAAAATTATTTTCCATCTATGATTATGTAGGATCATGTTTCTAAACTTGTTACTACTATGATTTGATTTTTTGTATGATGAAATGGTATTTAGTAAATCCCTTTTTTATATAAATTATTATGGAATTATGTTTAAGAAACACATTTTAAATCATGGGTTATGTTACAAGGAATGATTCTATATTTTTGTGGAATATGTAAGAATGGGTTCATTATGAGTTGGGTGGGACCTATATCTCCCTCCAATAAATTAGTTAAAGATTTATATCTCATGAGATTGACATTACTGGAATAGAAGTTAAATCTGGTTCTGTAAAACATGGTTGGAATGGAAAGTAAAACTAGTTAAATAATTGAAATTATCCACTATGATGGTCTTTGCATCAATAAATTAGAGACTATGGAAATAATAATACATGCTTATTAGTTTTCCACAAATATATGTTTTATTAGAATGCTATTTCATTAAGGCTAGTGTTAATTTATGATCCATTCATTATGCACTACCTTTATTTATGTCATTTCTCAATATTTTGATGTTTAAACATTATGATCGTGTTTTTACATTCAAATGTATATGATTTGATTTATGTTCTCCATGTTTACCCTTACTTATCATTTGAGCTCACCCTTTCTCTGTTTCCTTTCCCCAGGATATAAGGAAAGGTTTTAGGTTGGAAAAAGGGAAAAATCTTTATCAGAGATGTTGAAGATCATTCACTATGATTCGAACATTGTGTTCTGAGTTTCCAAAGACACTAAACTAATACGGTCGTTGGGTATTTTTTTATATCATGTATTAAGTATTCCCCAAAATAAACAAAGTGTCCATGTACATCAAGATTTTTTCTCTACAATAGATTATGTAAATGGACATTGGATTGAAGTTTCATGAACTTATTACTCTTTTTGGTCATGGAATAATCATTATTGGTTGACTTATTCAGAAATAATAAAATAATGATTAAAATATTAAGAAATCCCTCATCCCCTACACAATAAAAAATGCCCACACAACCATCTTCTATTCACTCCTCTCAAGATTTGTGACTTGGGTAAATTCTAAAAAAAATATCACCACAAATGCCTCCCCAATGTATAGTATCTCTTGGTATATTCATTTACCACATAATCTCTCCATGAGAGGCAATAAAAAAAGGCTAGTTTAAGAGGAAAATTAATCGTTTCAATTCTTTTACTTTTCATTCATCTTACATTGTTTTATTTTCAATCATTACCACTCATCATACAAATATTATGAAAACTCCAGTATCTTATATATAATTTTTTATTATGGAATTTTTTATTATCATCTCGTCTTTACCCTTCAATTATAATAGTAGGAAAACCACCATCTGAGATGTGTTAATTTTCCCCATTCAAGGATGATGTGTTTTATATTTATATTACAGTAAACAATTATATCCACGAAACCATTATTATAGTTGAACCAGACTATAATATATGTATTATTTATCATATATGGTTTTGGAATATTTTTACTCATTTTCTTTATTTATAAATAAAAATGTGATTGTTGTGATCAAAGAACCGCCATTTAACCCAAAAGGTTATCAATAATATTTTATATAATTATTCATCTGAAATCTAAGTAACCAAATGAAATTTAAGACCATGAAACATTCTATATGATAAATAATAATATATACTTGAAATTATGGACAATTATCCTCATTTTATCTGATTATCTATTTATGTATATAAGTAAACCGACCCTGAAACAAACAGACCCAAACAATGAAATTAAACATCCTAACCCATCAAAACATTAAATGAGTGAACATAAAAACGTAATATTAAATGATTTAAAGGTAATATATTTTTTGGAATGTTTAATTAATGTATCTAATTTTATTATTCAGGTCATTAATATCAAGTGGAGGACACCTATAGACATAAGGTTATGGATCTTCTTTTTCTGACATTTATTTATGAATATTGTCAATGTTATGCCCTTTTATTTTTAAAACCAAATGATGTGGTATGTTATTGAATCGCCCCCATAATACCATCAAGATATATAAATGATGAGAGACACCCTTTGTATCTCATTAAGCCCCCCTAAGTACACATATTACAATACCGAGGTTCAATAATAGATTTAACATGAACCTCTTTAACACATTCAAGTTTCATTATCTTTATTTTTAACCAAATGAAGATATAAATTTTTATTAGGTAAATAGCATAAATGATCATTATATTTTCCAAAATCTGGTATCAAGACCCTTTCATCATCTATTTTGGGGATATACATGTTTTCAAATGGTTCCATATTTATTAATTCAAAATAATCAAACCTGTTTTAAGGGAACATCAAAAATTCAGTTCCAATTCCAAGTTCACAAAATCATCTCTTTTAATACAACATTGTTTTCAGAAAGTAATAATATTTATTATGAATATTATATTGGTTAACATATGAATTTATATAAAATATTATTCTATTTTCAATTTCAAAATCTCTTGTTTGTTTTCCTCAAAACCACACTAATATGTTGTAATTATAAAGTATTGGTAATTACTATATTTTAAAATTTCACATCTGTTTTACTTCACCTATCATGTTATATGATTTTCTACCATATGAATTCACATTTATGATTTAATTAATTACATTCATGGACACTTGTATTGTACACCCATTTATTATGTATTATGACAGGATTATGAAACTAATTTCTTTCAGTGGTAAACCCTTATGTGTGATAGATTATGTATAATTAATTATATGAAAAATAGATTCATGAACATGTTAATATGGTTTCACCAATGTAGTTATCCGATTAATTGGGTAATATTGAGTCTTGTGGGGCATTATGTATAATGATCTTGACTGTTAGACTTGACTTGTGCTACTATATGCAATAGTTTTAGAAGTTATCCTTTACTTATGATACAATTTGAAATGGTCTTGGTGGTTATAATCAAATTATGATTCCATGTTCAATGGTCTCAGTGGTTATCCTTGACATGTGAAACCATGTGCAACTATCTTGGGGGTTAACCATGACTTGTGATGCTTTATGTGCAATGAGACATGACTCATGTTAAAGTAGTGTTTTGTGTTTCTTCCACATTAATATGACTCAATTTTTATATGATTTTGTGTTAATATTTTATTATTCCATATGTTCCATTCCTTTTAATATCATCATGCCTTTCCTTCTAACAAATTTGATAAATCATTATTTTAATTCATATTCCCTTATTATGATTTTAGTTTATCCCTTTGTTCATGTTATACCTTGGTTATCATATTTATATATAAGGTCTCAATGGAAGCTTAGAGCTCTTTATGAATATTAAATATATGAATGTTTTTTAGTTCCATGTTTTGAGTTTTTGTACGTAGTTTTCAATGACACTATACATTACGATGTTTTTCTTGTATAATGATGTTTAAACATTCTAAAAATCATATAATGATATATGAAAAAGGATAGGGTTGATATAGTTTGTATCAGAGGATGGTATAGTTATTTTTGGAGATTAGGAATAATGAACTTTATTAAGAACCTTACGAATGAGACTAAGTGTAAAAAACCTCCCCAAATTTTGGTAAGTATATAGTAAGTGGTTTATCAAGAAAAAAGTCTCTTTATAGATAAAATAATGTATAGATGGATCTTCCACAAATGTTTCTAGGGGTAAAACCCAGAAACACCACTTTTAGCTAGACTCAAATGGGAACTGTTACATGAAAATAGGACTTAATGCACCCTTGTTGTGACAATCCAAGCAGATATGCATTGGTAAATTCTTGATCATGCCACAAACCAATATTAAGATAATAAAAAAAATATTCCATAAGAATATATATTAAGAAACAAATAAAGGATAACCTAGATTTTAACCTAGATAAACCCAAGTTCAAATACACTTTTCCTCTATGATTTTATTATTTTATGTTTAATGGTGGATTTTTTTCATAAAATCTATGTATTCAAACCCTCACGTATTTTTACCTTAGTATGTAAAATGAAACATTGTTGGAAAATTTTTATAAGGGTGGAAGAATGTAACACCATAAGAATTTAAAAATCAATTAAATGAAATGAATGAAACACAATGTATATATAAAACAATACTTTATTGTAAGGTGAAATTTATAACCTAGATGTTTATATAAATTTTTCTACATTTGTGTTTTGAATTTAAAAAAATCTGACATACACAGTTACATTCATGGTGTTTTGTTGGGGTCTAATGGAATAGAGTAATTTTTTTGGTGAATAATATCCTCTTCATATGAATAGTGACATACCATTATGAATAATAATATTACTCCTATAAATATCAAATTATTGAACTGAATAATAACCTCACCCATGATTTTAAAATTAATATTTAGGTATCTTATAAGTGATAATATGGCTACAGTAAAATAATTGGTATTTTTGAAAGTCATAAATAATTAATTACAACAAATTAATTAATTTAAAAGAAAATTTATTTTCCATAAAAGTTTTACATATATTAATTTTTTTATTTCTTATGGTTTTATAATAATTTTATAAGACAATATGTAATTTTTGAAATCATTATAAAATTGTTAAAGTTTTAAAATCAATATTTTTGAAGTAAATTATTATTTAAACAAAAATTAAATTAATAATATTTATAAAATCAGTGTTTATTATTGAATTTCATTTTTTATTCTACACATGAATAAATTATTAGGTTGAATTGTTTGGATTTTTTTGAAATAATTGTATTTTTGATGAATAGTAAAATATGATAATTTATGATAAATTATAAATAAAAGAATTTATGCTTCACACTTGAGTCATGGATGATGTAAATGGCCATTGTTTCGATCTAAAATTCACATATTACTATTATCAGTCATAAAATTACAACTATTTCTTTTCGTATGGAGAAATAATAAAATAATGATTAAAATATTAAGAAAACCCTCCTACCCTCCATAATAAAAACCATCCACACTGCCCTTTTATATTCACTCATCTAAAGCCTTGCGTGTTTGCAAAATTTTAGTCAAATATCTCCTCAAGATCCTCCCCCATGTTAATCATCCCTTGGTCTCTTAAAAGACTAAATCCCCCCCCCTTAAGAGGCACTCAAAGAAGATTAGTTTAAGAGGTAAATTCCACTTTTCAATTGTTTTACATTTCTTTCATCTTCCATTGTTTCCAACTCTATCCATACCCTTCATCATCAAAATTTTATGAAAAAACCAGTACATTATAGGTTTTGTATTGTTTTTATGATGGTGGAATGTGTAATTATTATCTCTCATTTACCCTTATTTTATACTAGCAGTAAAAACACCATCTGAGATGTGTTAATTTACATTATTCAAGGATGATGGGTTTTCAATTTCTATTACCATTTTTAATTCTATTCATGAGACCATTATTATGGTTGAACCAGTATAGAATATATTTATTATGTATCATTTATTTTCCTGAAATGTTTTTAACACATGGTTTTGATTTATAAATTAAAATGTGTTCATTGTGATCAAAAAACCGCTAATTAACCCATAAGGTTATCACTACAGTTTTATATAATGATCGAAATTCACACCAAGACACCAAATGAAATTTAAAACCGTGTAACCTTATAGTTGTTAAATAATAAAATATAACTCAAATTGTGGAAAACCATCATCATTTTACATGATTATCCATTCATGTATATATGTAAACATATCATGAAACAAAAAAACCCAAAAAATGAAATTGAACCGTTCAACCCATCGAAAAATGCAATGAAAGAACATAAAACGGTTATGAAAAATAAATTACAAGTAAAATAGGTTCAACATTCATTAATTAATGAATCTAATTTTAATATTCTAGTCATTAATATCTTGTGGAGAACACCTACAAACATAAGGAATGAGATCCCCTCATTTTCACTATTATTCAAGAATATCCTCTATGTTCTTACATTTTATTATTAATTCCTAATGATGGGGTATGTTCTGGAACCCCAACATACTTCCCTCAGTATATATAAATGATTAGATACCTCCTTTCTCTACCATTAATGCATCCTAAGTACACCCATTACCATGTACAGGTTCTATAAGGGATTAAACCTGAACCTCCTTTACACATTTAGGTTGCATTGTCATTATTTTTACATAAAATAGGATATCTATTATTTTCAGGTACATATTCTAGAAACTATTTATATGTACCAAATTATTTTATTAATACCCTTTACTTATCGCTTTTAGGGATATACATGTTTTCAAATTGTTCCTCCCTCAATACTTCCTTATAAGAAAATAAAATTTAAGGGAACTTCTTGAACTCCTTCCCAATTTTAAATTCAAAACATCATCTATTTTAATCCTTCATTGTTCATATAAAATGGTTCTATTTTATAGAAAAATACCTCTTGGTTCACTTCTTATTTTCTATAAAATATTAATCACTTTTCTATTTTAAATGGTATTTGGTACTCTACTCAAAATCGCACTAAAATGTTTCAATTCAAAAGATCCTTTAATAACATTTTTCAAGATGTCACTTTTTAAGGAAATAACTTATCATGATATATGCACTTTCTCATATGAATACATACTTATGAATCAATTCATTACTTTCATGGACACTTATATGATACACCCATTTCTTATGTATTATTACATGATTATGATACCCGTTTCATTCCATGGGTAACCCTTATGTATGATTTTTTATGTAGAAAAAATATTAATGAACAAGTTAATATTGGTCCTCCCAGATAGTTCTTCAATTCATTGGGTAATGTTGGGTCTCAAGAATCATTATGTGAAAATTTCATGGTGGTTAGCCTTGATATGTGAAATTACATGCAATAGTCTTGACAGTTAGGCTTGACTTGTGCTACCATGCACAATGGTCTTGGCGATTAGCCTTGACCTAATCCACCTTGTGCAATGCTGTTGGCTGTTATCATTGACTTGTGCTACCATGTTCAGTGGTCTGGGTGGTTAACCTTGAATAGTTCTCCTCTATGTGAAACTATCCTTGAATTGTAGAATAGACATGTTTTATGTTTCTACCACATTACTACGACTCTATGTATAAATGATTCCTTATTTAAATGTAATGATTTTATATGTCCCATTCCTTTTTATATCATTATTTCATGCCTTCTAACCCATGTGCTAAAGCTTTGTTATTATTCTTATTCCCTTAATAGGATTTTATCTCATCCCATAGTTCATGTTATCCCCCAGTTATCCTATGTAGATGTAAGGGCTCAATGGGAGCTATGATCACTTAACTAAGATTAAATATAGAAATGTTTTTTGAGCACCATGTTTTTAGTTTTATGTACCTAGTCTTCAATGACACATGAATTTATGATCCTCTACTTGTATTATAATGTTTAATCATTCCCAAAATCATGTAATGATATCTGTAAAAGGCTAGGGTCATTATACCACCTACATCAGCTCATTATTGAATGTGTTTTTGAATTATATCCATATATAAATAGTAATAAAATATAAATATTGTAGTTTTATATTTCATCCACCTATATTTACCAAATATGTTCTGATGTTCATGGCTATATATGTGGAATACTATATTCTGGCTAGACTTGGGAAAAACTAAGTCATCCATATAGATTTTCAACAAGCCTATATTCTCAAGACAAAGGTTATATTCCATACATATCATAATAAGTGTGTGACATCATGTTCAAAACTCAATAAGGTGAGTGTTTTGTCATGTCAACACTCAAAATCATGAGTGTGTTGTCATTCCAATACTCAACTAGAAACAGGTTGCATCATAACCACTATAACAATCCTTACATTTGTTTGAGTCACCGTATGTCAACTCATAATGTAATGGATTGTTATAAATCCACACTCAAAAAAAAACACTTATAATTATTCCAAATCCTATATCAAGTCATAATTATATGTTTAATTAATATTCATGAGGAAGTACCTTGCCTGCATTATTTAAATAACAAAATATAACTAAGGGAATCATAATTATAACAACTTACACATGATGAGATTATTCAATTATAACAAGATTCTTGGTCATACAACCAAATTCAATTCAATTTCAATAAATTCCTCTAATATTTTAATGTAATGAAAGCTATTAGGAACAATCTAATCAGATAATATTGTCTATTTACATCACTCAAGGAAGAAAATCAAACATGTCAATACATCATATTTATTTAGTAAGACAATTCATTAGGAGGACCATGGTTCATTTTATTTCTATAAAATATTATTGAAATTACATTTATGAACATCAATGAATCCATGTAGAAAATATTCCTTATCTACATCAATGAAATAAAATAATTAATCCAAAATTTATTTAAAATACTAGTTGCAAAGTTTTTATTTAGATGATTTCCCCCCTCATTTGAGGGGTTTTGTTATAAAAGTATTACATAGTTTTTCAAAATATTCATTTATCACAATTATCTATCAAATATAAAATCGATAAATAAATTAACATTAGATTATAAATTCGTAAGGGAAACATAATTGGAAATTCCATTAATACGTTCAACATGACACTTAAGAGGCATCATAATCAATTGGGTTATAATCGACATGGTAAAAACCATTTTTTCTCCATGATGAACTCTTATATGTATTTATGGGAATTTAAATCATTTAAAAAGCATGTGAAAAAACATGTGAGAACACCTATGTGATTTCTATAGTCATGGTATACATCCTCTATAATACTGAACAATGATTATATGTAGTGTTTATAGGTTTGATGATCAACTTAATATGATGAACTCAATTAAATAGATACCCTTGAAAAAGACTAGTCTACAACATAATAAAAATATTAAAAATTACACCAAAATTTATGAAAAAGAAATAAACCACCTACCTCATGATTAGTATGTTCCACTCATCCATTATAAATTTTTAGATCATTCTGATTTGAGGAAATAAATGAAATAGAAATTTGAATAAAAATATGAAAAATCATCTAACACCAAAATAGAAAAACCAATAAGAATTGTATCATAGAAAGGATACAAGATTAATTTATATATTAATGATGTAGAACCATAGAGACCGATGACATTCAATTAAATGTTTCTATAGAGGAGATCAAATCATACCTAGACTTGAATAGTGGTGAACCCATAGCGTAGGGAGTCTAGTACACTGGAGAAGAATAAATAGGTGAGAATTTTTTTTAAAACACATTGAGGGAAAAAAATAAATTTCACCTTAAAAAACGATCTCATGGACTGGATTCTTGGTTTGGCCAGAACGGGTGCCAACCATGTGGCTCCAATTAACTAAGGAACCCACCTGGAAAGGTTTTTCCAAGATGCTTACACTAACCAAGTTCCAAATTGGAGACGAATATACCATAGTTACTTTCAATGTGGAACTAACCATGTTATATAGGCACATAGTTTTGATAAATCATGAAAATACCATGCGAAACCTTCTCACCAATTGAATGTGGCCACAAAATGTTATGCTGGGGCCTCACAGTTTCTGAAAAACCATGCACCCTATAAAGAAAACAAAAATAATGGATTTTCAGGGAATGATGCACATGAAACTGAAAGAGACACCTGTGAAACCACTCGAGACATTAACCAAGTCTAAGACAAACTATAATGGGATACATATCTCAAAATTAAATTCCAATTATTCGATTATTGAATGTCCCACCCACCAAATAGTGAAATTCAAATTCCATTTTATTTTCAAACAGTTCTAAAAAACGAGTCTTTATAACCCACCGACCATAGAACATCTTATCCCAAGGAAGCCATCATCAACAAAAATAGCCTCTCTTGTCCTAAATGGGTAATTAAGTCTCATTAAAATGGTCTCATTGCATTCCCAAACACCAAAAATGTCTCCAAGAAATCACCGTAGCATATGAAACCTAAGACACCAAAACACAACAAAATGGTCCTTTTCCAAATGGAACACATTAATAGATTGTACATAAGAAATTTAGATAAACCTATGATCATGTCATTATCTCATTAAACATCTCAGAAACTATGCTCCCCACTATAGGCGTTATCATTATAAGGGTCCAATTCTAATCCACGGAACCTCCACCATTATAATCAAATTCGATGAACATCCTAAGATTTCTAATGATGCTCTTATTATGTTTTCTTTAATATGGAGAACATGGGAATAACTAAGGACATAAGAGAAACCTTATCAAAAATAAAAGGATGAATCTTGATTGACCAAATTGAAGGTGTTCAATCAATAATTACTTATAAGATAGTACCGTCCATTACACCACACCATCCTTAACCCAATGGTGTGAATTAATAATGTTCATCTCGAATATACCCACTGAATATGAGTGATAAGAAGTCTGGACACCTTTGGCTGTCCATTCTCACAACTCTCAGCTTAGAAAATCTATTTAATTCAATTTAAAACTCAATTACATCCTCCATTGAATGAGGTTTTCAATATAAACAAACACACCAAAGACCGTAATTAATTTTAGTGGAATTCCCTTATCACAACACCACTTGAGAATTTAAACCATCAGTAACAACCCAAATTAAGGTTTAACACATATTTGGGACACTGGAATCACTACCATTTTTAATTTGACATATGATCATGACAACAAGTCTTGGATACAAATGGAATTTTTGAACTGGAGTATAAAGAACTATCCCAATGTATTCCATAATCCATGTTTACAAAAGATACGTTGTAAAAAGTTAAATAAATCCATATTAGATCATTGACGGAGGCAACTGAATCATCTTCTTGGTAGCCAACTCAAATAACAACTTACAATTTTCCATAGTCCATCTAAGGAAATCATACATGGAAACCCATAAATCAATAAGGACTAATAATGTCTATTTAAATAAACACAAATGTAGAATGTAAGACTAATAGAGATTACACAATGATCCCAAAATTATTAAAACATTATCATGGAATAATAATTCTACTAAATTTGTGAATCAGGGATGAAATCAAGATAGGGAAAATCCTTGTCTATATCATATGAGTGAGCCAACATGATTTTAATGGATTATAAACAGCCAATAAAACAAAAAAAATAATAGTTGAACCATAATTGGTCCACTTCTCAAGAAATAATCATGGCCTCACCACCTGGTGCATAGTTAGTATCCAATCACAATGCCTTCACCACAGGAGGCATTCTCTGATCATTCATGCTTTATAACCAAAGTCCATATAAGACCCAAATTGTTTCATGCGGGTTTCATACACATACAACCACATCATGTATAATAGAAACCACATACATTTAAACTAAAAATGATGTTACTCTCCCCACCTTATCAGTTTATAAGTCATCAAGATAAGGGATAGACTAGCCACTCACAATAATAGTAGTAATAAAACACCTTATTCATTTGTGTTTCTCTTCTCTGATTAATTATCACCACATGAATATATCTGATAATTTATCATTAATTCTTGAATCACCATGACCTGAATGTCCAAAAACATGATCCTCTACTATAGTCATGTCAAGAATTGAGAATAAAGTGATTACCTTAAATACCAAGTCACTTTGCTATGAATATGATCATGTAATATACAGAATAACCCATGGATTAACAATTTAACTAGACTCAACCAACTCATTACACCATTTGAAATTAATTCAGTACCATTTATATCAATGCTTGCTACCCTTTAATTACATAAGTAGAATGAAACATCTTATATACTATCAATAGGATTGTCAACCTAATGAATTTATTATTCTAATGGGTCACAAAAAAAGGCTCAAATGAGAATTGTCTCATACAACTTTAGAATAGAATAATGACCTATGGAGTCTCCCAAGGAATGAGAAAAGGGTCATGAGACAAACTAACTAGCCATGGATTCCCTATAAATATATATCCTATAAAAACCAATCATTACTCAATGCATATACGTGTAATAATTTCCCCAGATTCCAGGACCACCCATCCGAACAATGGTGTCATTTGGAACATAAATGTCCTATAAGGGACTATAGAACCCAACTGACACCAAATGCTAGAAAAATCCCATCATTTATAAAGGAATTTAAAATCTCAGGGTGATACCTATAATGGACAGGACCCATAAAAAAGTAAAATCATAGAACCCATCAACAAGACACACTATAAATATTAAAATGGTATCAATAAACTTCATTTATTCCATATCTAAAAAAGAAGGGCCTACAAAAAAGATAACATTAATTTTCCAAGGAAACATAAGGAGAAGTTTAAAATACCCTTAACTAAGGATTTATGTTATAGATACCACATATTGATCAATTTTAAATCCAATTAATTGGGTCATTCTCATTATTTATGTATTTAAATTAATTAAAATATATCATCAAGTATTAATTATCAAGAAAAAATTCTTGCTAATATATAAGAGGACAAAAGGGGGTCCCATTTTAAAAACAATGGTTCATTAAGACGAAACCCAAAATATGTTTTTTAATTATAAAAGTATTTAAACACTCATAGCAGGTTATATCACATGAAATATTCCCTAACTAACATACATGTGTACATTTTTTCATTAAGAATTTAACCACATGATCATCTTTCCTGACTAACAGAGTCACACAACTTGATAAAGGAAACGATATCATTTTAGTTCATAATTAAAGAAATTTTACATTTATTAAAATATAAAAAATATAAATCATGGTAATATATAATTGATTAGTCATATGGGAGGCCTTTATCCAATCCATAAAGCACCCATAAACATTATACTTTGGCATTTGGAACTTTTCCATCAAAACCAATTTTTTTAGCATATGAACTTTTGAATATTTTTCATTTTCACAGTGGACAAGATGTATATATACAAATCAAAAATTATGATCCAACTACAGAGGTCCGATTTTCCCATTTAAATGGTTACCTTAAACAATAAAATGAATACTGGTCATCGTTTAGTCACTAATAATGAATTCAACTTATTTTACTGTTCATTTATAAAGAAAACATGGAATGCTATCATAAGTAGTGAATGAAGAAAATCATTTTAATAAAAATAGACACTGATATAATGTAAGAAACTTCCAAATAAATAATGTAATCATATTATTTAAGGGGTAATTCTATGGAAATTTAATACAATGCATAACATTCATGCTAATGAACAAAATTCTGCCCCAACACTCAAGGCACACAATCTAAATCAATAGTTTGTAAACAAATAAAACTAAATTGATAGGAATATATATGAAATTTCCATTTCTATGTTCCTATAATTAATCTTTTATTACATTATCCTTTCCATATCAATATATGGGTAAAAGAATACAAGTCGCATAAGTTAATAAAAGATGGAACGTAAACCAGTCACTCAAGGTGAATTCATAATAAACAGTAATATCAAACAACATTAACAATAATACCATACCGAAAACAAATAAATTTTCAAGTAAATGGGTTGATTACATACAGTAATTACGATTTACCATGTTCAAACACATTCTTTGTCTCATGACTACCATCAAATTTTTGTAAGACAAAGTAAAAAAACACCTCTGATACCACGTTGTATTATCGAAGCTAGGCTGAACTCTAAACCAACATGCTGACCGGTGGGTCACATGGACTCATGCTCACATCCCCATATTCCAAAAGAAAAAAAAATAGTCATTTGGTTATATGGTGGTGACAGTGGGTGTAGAGACCCGTATCGTGACGTAAATTGACATTACATTACTTTTGCGGAATACTTAGTACATCACAAAAACACACACACAAGGATCGTAATAGTTTAGTGTCTTTGGAAACTCGGAATATAATCTTCTAATCCTGGTGAAAGATCTTCAACATCTCCCATAAAGATCTTCTTTTTTTTTACCTAAAACCTTTATTTATATCCTGGGGAAAAGAAAACATAAAAGGGTGAGCTCAAATGCTCAGTAAGGGTAAACAAAAGAAATATCAATCACATAATTTTCATAAGAACATAACATTTTTGGAAATCTTAACCTGCAAAAGAGAGCATAATTTCATAACATGGGATAAATCATAGTAGTGAAATGAAATCATAACTTAAAACATTACTCATTGTGGCATACACACACAATCATGGAAAATCATTTCTTGTTAGTCATGACTCATTGCCAAGACTATCTTAGTGGACAAAGTCCCTTTCTGAATCGAGTAATCCTCGTTTCAGTCCTATTTCACTGAACCGGTATAACCTACCATTCCAGCCATGTCTATCTCATGAGATATAAAATCTTTACCCAATGCATTGGAGGGAGATATAGGTCCCACCCATCTCTTAATGAATCCTTTCTTATGTGTGCCACAAAATCATAAATCATACATCATTGCATAACCCATGTAATAAAAATGGGATTCTTAAACAACATGACATCATAAAACCATTCATATAAGATAAAGGAATTCATAAACATAATTCCATCACAACATAGTCAAATCGATGTAAAAATATGGATAGAAAAAGAACCCTTTATTATCTTATATGGAAAATAATTTTGATAAAACACTTGAATTGAATTCTTGAGGAAAATATCCTTTCTTCTTCAAAATCAATTTCTTTTCACAAAACATCATGCAATTTTAAAAGAAAGAGATTTTATTGAAAATAGTCATGAAATCTTCTAGAGGAAGCTTCATGAAAATAAGGCTTTATAAAACAGTATAAATCCGTTCGTGCCGTATAAGTTAAAAAAAACATTCTTCGTACTTTTGTCGGAAAAGTCAAAAAGTACCTCGTACGGAAAAACGACAAAAGATTCCTTTCATATTCTTTACTAAAAACTCACCTAAGGGTAAAATTGGATTTAAACTATTGCAAGTGGATGGAAACAATATTACATATTGAGGGAACATGGATGTGGATGATAAAATAAACCCCAGTAAATACTTACGAATAAACAATCTCGGATAAAAATGAGATTGTGATATTTCACTTACCTTAGGTCCGACTTGCTTTGTAAGTGTCCGAACCTCCTGTATAATGATTTAAATCATTTTATTGACTTATTACAGAATCATATTCATTGTTATGATATCATATATGGTTCACTTATGACATTATATTACCCGTTCTTTTGTAAACTCCATGTTAAAGAAGTGTTTTGGGTAAAATCGTTTCATTTTTCGTAGGTGTTTTGACTTGTTGTTCTTGACATCATTATTACTTATATCATGATTTACTTACTTCCAGAATATAAAATATGATTTATATATCACATATATTCAGTATATATATATATATAATAGGTAGATAAATAAAATGAAAAACACCGTTCATGGAGACGGTAGTCCGTACGTACGCATGAACGCTGTTTTCCTTTCCTTATTGTCTTGAAATGGAAGTAAGTAGATGACATACATATGTATATATATACATAAATCCAGTAGCTTTATAATGTCATATATTTAATTATTATTTCTTATATATACATTATAATCATTCTTAAATGGTTAACATGGAGAATGAATCTCATCGCGTCGTGGAGACGGTATTCCGTACGTACGCACGAGCGATGATATCATTTCTATAAATATTGAATTGAATTGGAGTGTATTATACAATATATCAGAATCAATATGATGTTGTAATAACTATGTATAGTTATTCTTTACACCATTATACCCATCCATGTAAGGTGGTGGTGGAAAATAGATTACACCACCGCGTGGAGACGGTATTCCGTACGTACGCACGCGCGGTGATTTCTTTTTCCGTAGGATGGATAGATGGTGAAATAGGGTTGTTTCATAATTATAATAACATATAAGTATATGAGTGATACTGATGTTATTACTTCATAATGAAACAACCTAAGAAGAAGAAGTGGAAGAAGAAATAAAGATGAAAGAATTGGTAACGGTAATTACCTCTTCTTTGAAGTGCCTCTTTGAGACCTTCTCTTAGGGCACTAAAATTGGTCTTTGAGGAAGACCAGAACCTCTAGGATGTTGCTAGGGAAGTGGAGAGGAGAAATTGGCAGGGGTTGGCCGAGCTTGAGTGCTCAAATTGGTGTGAGGAGGAGGGGGAGGAGGTCTCCTTTTATAGGGGAGGAGAGGGGCACCTTAGGAATATCTCAAAATATTATTTTATATTAAAGTCAAAATCGGTTTATAATGGTTCCAAAGGGTCTTATTTCGAAGCTAAAGTGGGGATGGGTCGAAATCCTATCAACCAATAGGATTTACACAAGTTTAGGGTATTATTTTAACCTTATCAATTAGATTTAACTCTAAGTTAATTAATTTAACTTTTACCGTGTCTTTTTGTTTTCTTTCACTATATGGTTAATACACTTACTATAACATGCCAAACGAACCCCACATTGTTTATTATTAATATATATATCCTTATCTAAGTCATTTGGCCGAACCTTAGATTTTTAGGAATAAAATAACAATTAATAATATAATATTTGATTTAAAAACTATTTTGTGTCAATTTTGACACTATTTGATATATGATTTTTGTGAAAGTCATAACAGAATTATATGTTCGAACCAAGTTGATTAAATAAACAATAATATATCATAGTAACCTATAAAATTATTGGAATTCATAAAAAGTATCAAATTACATTTATTTTGGTATTTATATTATCAATTTTGTCAATATTTCATTAATAAGATAATTACTGCATCATCTTTGTGTCATAAATAAATTATATTATTTGATGTCTAAAAATTACAAATAAAATACCATCATGTAGTAAATCTTTTTATCTTTCTAATGAATATTTATAGTCGAATTTATCTTATGTATAACCCCATATTAAAAATGATTTACTTATTAAAATTTTATTTTAACTATTTTAACCCTTCTTTAAATAAATTAATAATAAATGTCGTAATCTAATCCAAGTGGGCCTAAATGGTCATATTTTATTCCTAAGTATGTTTTTGGTCGAATTACACTTGTCCAATAGAATTAGGACATGTGTTATGGTAATATTAATATCATATTTACCCTTAGTTACCCTATTTACTATTAACCGCGGTTAAAAAAAAGTAAAAAGTTACTATTCACCAAAAATTATTTTCATCTCATTGAACCAAATTTTAGTCCTTGATATTAACCGTGTCTCTCGGATTTTCGAAATTCCATTCACAGAAGCGGTAAAATTAAGTTTTATGCAAAATTCAGTTTTTAACCTACCACTTAGTAGTTTCACTATTCATCAAAAATTGATGTTTTTCAGAACAATGCCAAAATTTCATCCCAAGCTATATTTCATATTCCGAATTCAAAAATGAAGTCTATTTTACCAAATTCATAACATAAAAGTTGCATTAATTAATTTTATAATTAAATCCCGCTGTTAAAACAAATAGCGTGTTTTTAAGAGATAATAACTATCAAAAGATTGACACTTGTTTATAACTGGTTTAAATGTGAAATTAAATCCAATGTCCAACATTGTATTAAATTGTAAAAATATATTCTAAATATACTTTAAAACCACTCAAATTAATAATTTATCACTATTAATTATTTCGATTAAAAAAGTTGTTTTTTAATTATAATTTAGTAATTTTCACTATTCATCAGAATATGAAAGTTATCCGAAAAGTGCCAAAATTTCACCTTAGGCTAAATTCGATACTCCGAATCCAAAAATGAAGTTCATTTTGAAAAATAAGATTTACAGAGTTTTAAAAAGTGGTTATTACTATTCATAACGGCTAGTTTTAATAATATTTTAATAGCATATCGTTGTTTAGTGAAACTCGGTATTGCGTATTACACACGCTATCGAGGAAGGTCGTGATTGCGTGTAATGCAAGGCAAGTCAAGGATGCGTGTTGTGAAAGGTCTTTTTGGTGTAGCGTATAACACAAGACATTAATGAAATAAAAAAGAATATTTTTCATAAAATCTCGAACTGTTACATTCTACCCCCCTTAAAATGAATTTCGCCCTCGAAATTCGTCGGGGTTATAAATGGTTTACTATTAGAAAGTTTCTTTAATAGAAACCCACATCGTAAAAGGGAATACCAAAACTTGGCTTTAAAAACTAAAGTATGAAATGTAACGATTACCCAAATAAACTAATCACTGGGTTTCCACATAGGTGAAAATATGGATATGGAAGAGAAATCTAACCATCATGTTCTGATGGAGAGTGGTAGAGAACATGGCTATGGAAAAGCCAGTAATCACAAATCCATAAATTTGTGACGATCTAAGGTACCATCTGATTCATCAGGTATAAGAGAACTAGGACAACATTTTTGGTTTTCAAGATCATTTCCCTAAAGTTAAAGAATTTGAATTAGAATAAATACTTACTTTATTTTGGTACAATCTCACTGTTGTTCGTGCCTTTAACAATTTCCACTTCATCTCTTAAATAAATGAAGTTGAATTTGTTATTCGTGAAGTGTTAGAAGATCATGTGATAGAATGACGGGTCATTCCATCTGTTTCAAACAAAAGGTTAGCAAAATTATATACATAAGTCGATCTATAGTGAGATTAATCACATATGGTTTCTAAAATGGACTTATACTTCATATATCATACTGCTTAATATAATAAAACTAGTTTCTACTAAATAGGGACTTCCTGTAGGCCAGTGGTAGGCGATAAAGGCCAGTCGCACATCGGTTGTGGGTTCGATTCCCACAGCCTTGTCCGAAGCGATGGGCTGTCGCCCGTCCTGCAGGTTGTCCTTTTTCTAAAACTATATTACTATAACATCCCATAAATAATATCGAAAAAACTTCTATCCTTAAACAATACTAACTTATGTCCAACATAATCCATTCCAATCTTTAGTCCTATCCATAATACTGCAGTCCATTCTCATAACATAGTGAAAACAATTACCAGAGATTTAATACCATCGTTGATCCCCATATATCATAAGATATATCTTGTTGGACACATTCCAAACATTCAAAGGCCTTAATCTTGTACTCTCTTGAATACCCATTGAACCTTAGTGAAAACTTGAATGCAGTTAAAAGTTAACACTTTCCACATACCAAAATCCTCAAAATTCTATATACTCAAACCATGATATCACTTAGTCCTTATACCAATCATGAGATCATGAATACTGTTAAACATTTCATTTTCTCGTTTTCCCTTCATTATGCGCATAATATCTCAATCACTTTGAATACCACATTAGGCCAATACATAAATATTCCAATATTCCATGATACAACATTATTTTGGAATCCCATTACATAAAAACTTAGTCATTCCACCACATCGTTGTCATATTCAACATTGCCAATAGTGATCGCATGTGACTTCCCTTTGTCCTTTGCCTTAAGCGGTTGCTCATGTCGATCATCACTAACCCTTGGATTAGGGCATTTATTGGCATAATGTCCCATCTCCTTGCACTTGAAGCATTGAAGTGTTGGTTGTGCGTTCTCTGTAGTGTTTGCTTTATTCACTTCATTAGAATCCCTTTTTCCATTACTTCGACACTCATCTGCTCGATGAACTTCTTTTCCACACTTAAAACATTTTCTAGTCCCTTTAAGACAATCTCCACCATGCTTCTTTCCACACTTTGTGCATAAAGAAACATTCATCTTCTTTTCACCATTATTCTGAGATTTCTCCTTGAACTCCATCTTTCGTTTCTTGTCAAAACCATGAGATGGATATGTAACACCAAATTCCATTTCTACCTTGATAGCACAACGCACAATTTCTTCATAGCTACTGAAGTCTCTTATAGCTAATGCCCTTCGAAGACTTGGTTTTAAGCCACTTAAAAATCGATCAACTTTACTTTCAGGTTGGATGATAATGCCAGATGCATACCTTACAAGTCTTGTAAAATTCGCTTCGTATATACCAACAGATTCATCATCCTTTTGCTTTAGTTCAAGAAACTCCTTCTCCATCTTCGTTCGAAGAATACGAGGGAAGTACTTACTGAAAAACAAGTTCTTGAACTCGTCCCATTCCATGGAATCAATTTCATCTCTTTGCCTCGTATTCTTGATAAGATTCCACCATTGATCAGCTTCACCTTCCGAACGATATACTGCTAAGATGACTTTATCATGTTCAGAACATTGAAGAACTGAAAATATCTTTTCAGTAGTACTAATCCATTGTTCAGCAACTAATGGATCAGTAGACCCACTGAAAGAAGGCGGACGCTGCCTCATGAAGGATTCAACAGAATGTTGCTCCTTCCTTTGCTCGTTTGGAAGTCCTGCATGATTCATAGCTTGAGAAAGTTGTGTGAGCATGGCTACAAGATTTTTCATTCCAGCTCCCATATCGTTTGGTTGCTCAGGGGGGACAATCATTGCATTGTCCATTGCATTGATCAACACGGTTCCTTCAGGTTCCAGCCATCATCTAAAATCCCAAAAGAATAGTGTGAGAGGCAAAAATCATGCTAGGGAAAACAACATAATAAAGGGGGAGTACCTTCAATATCAAACATCTTAGGTTTAATTCTATGATCGTTAGCGTAGTTCTAGTACTATAACCTATACGTATACTTAACCTTAGGGACATCCCTAGACATACCTTAGAAATATCTCTAGGGATCTCACTAAAGTTCTCGCATCCTAGTTTCCAAAGGTTGACTAAACCTTTCCTCTGATACCAACTGTAGCGGTCTAGAATTACTTCCAGTGGACTACAATTGATACCTATCAGGGCACTCCATGGGCGGCTACACCCCCTGGGCGGGACACACCACCATCCCCAGTGGCAGCCATTTCCTCATGAAGCCCTTGGGCGGAGAGCCATGCTTCGTCCAACGCTCACATGTGAGAGTTCCCAAGGATCGGATACATTCCTACCTCCTTTGCCTCTGATACCAACTGTAGAGACCCGTATCTTGACGTAAATTGACATTACATTACTTTTGCGGAATACTTAGTACATCACAAAAACACACACACAAGGATCGTAATAGTTTAGTGTCTTTGGAAACTCGGAATATAATCTTCTAATCCTGGTGAAAGATCTTCAACATCTCCCATAAAGATCTTCTTTTTTTTTACCTAAAACCTTTCTTTATATCCTGGGGAAAAGAAAACATAAAAGGGTGAGCTCAAATGCTCAGTAAGGGTAAACAAAAGAAATATCAATCACATAATTTTCATAAGAACATAACATTTTTGGAAATCTTAACCTGCAAAAGAGAGCATAATTTCATAACATGGGATAAATCATAGTAGTGAAATGAAATAATAACTTAAAACATTACTCATTGTGGCATACACACATAATCATGGAAAATCATTTCTTGTTAGTCATGACTCATTGCCAAGACTATCTTAGTGGACAAAGTCCCTTTCTGAATCGAGTAATCCTCGTTTCAGTCCTATTTCACTGAACCGGTATAACCTACCATTCCAGCCATGTCTATCTCATGAGATATAAAATCTTTACCCAATGCATTGGAGGGAGATATAGGTCCCACCCATCTCTTAATGAATCCTTTCTTATGTGTGCCACAAAATCATAAATCATACATCATTGCATAACCCATGTAATAAAAATGGGATTCTTAAACAACATGACATCATAAAACCATTCATATAAGATAAAGGAATTCATAAACATAATTCCATCACAACATAGTCAAATCGATGTAAAAATATGGATAGAAACAGAACCCTTTATTATCTTATATGGAAAATAATTTTGATAAAACACTTGAATTGAATTCTTGAGGAAAATATCCTTTCTTCTTCAAAATCAATTTCTTTTCACAAAACATCATGAAATTTTAAAAGAAAGAGATTTTATTGAAAATAGTCATGAAATATTCTAGAGGAAGCTTCATGAAAATAAGGCTTTATAAAACAGTATAAATCAGTTCGTGCCGTATAAGTTAAAAAAAACATTCTTCGTACTTTTGTCGGAAAAGTCAAAAAGTACCTCGTACGGAAAAACGACAAAAGATTCCTTTCATATTCTTTACTAAAAAATCAGCTAAGGGTAAAATTGGATTTAAACTATTGCAAGTGGATGGAAACAATATTACATATTGAGGGAACATGGATGTGGATGATAAAATAAACCCCAGTAAATACTTACGAATAAACAATCTCGGATAAAAATGAGATTGTGATATTTCCCTTACCTTTGGTCCGACTTGCTTTGTAAGTGTCCGAACCTCCTGTATAATGATTTAAATCATGTTATTGACTTATTACAGAATCATATTCATTGTTATGATATCATATATGGTTCACTTATGACATTATATTACCCGTTCTTTTGTAAACTCCATGTTAAAGAAGCGTTTTGGGTAAAATCGTTTCATTTTTCGTAGGTGTTTTGACTTGTTGTTCTTGACATCATTATTACTTATATCATGATTTACTTACTTCCAGAATATAAAATATGATTTATATATCACATATATTCAGTATATATATATATATAATAGGTAGATAAATAAAATGAAAAACACCGTTCATGGAGACGGTAGTCCGTACGTACGCATGAACGCTGTTTTCCTTTCCTTATTGTCTTGAAATGGAAGTAAGTAGATGACATACATATGTATATATATACATAAATCCAGTAGCTTTATAATGTCATATATTTAATTATTATTTCTTATATATACATTATAATCATTCTTAAATGGTTAACATGGAGAATGAATCTCATCGCGTCGTGGAGACGGTATTCCGTACGTACGCACGAGCGATGATATCATTTCTATAAATATTGAATTGAATTGGAGTGTATTATAAAATATATCAGAATCAATATTATGTTGTAATAACTATGTATAGTTATTCTTTACACCATTATACCCGTCCATGTAAGGTGGTGGTGGAAAATAGATTACACCACGGCGTGGAGACGGTATTCCGTACGTACGCACGCGCGGTGATTTCTTTTTCCGTAGGATGGATAGATGGTGAAATAGGGTTGTTTCATAATTATAATAACATATAAGTATATGAGTGATACTGATGTTATTACTTCATAATGAAACAACCTAAGAAGAAGAAGTGGAAGAAGAAATAAAGATGAAAGAATTGGTAACGGTAATTACCTCTTCTTTGAAGTGCCTCTTTGAGACCACCTCTTAGGGCACTAAAATTGGTCTTTGAGGAAGACCAGAACCTCTAGGATGTTGCTAGGGAAGTGGAGAGGAGAAATTGGCAGGGGTTGGCCGAGCTTGAGTGCTCAAATTGGTGTGAGGAGGAGGGGGAGGAGGTGTCCTTTTATAGGGGAGGAGAGGGGCACCTTAGGACTATCTCAAAATATTATTTTATATTAAAGTCAAAATCGGTTTATAATGGTTCCAAAGGGTCTTATTTCGAAGATAAAGTGGGGATGGGTCGAAATCCTATCAACCAATAGGATTTAGACAAGTTTAGGGTATTATTTTAACCTTATCAATTAGATTTAATTCTAAGTTAATTAATTTAACTTTTACCGTGTCTTTTTGTTTTCTTTCACTATATGGTTAATACACTTACAATAACATGCCAAACGAACCCCACATTGTTTATTATTAATATATATATCCTTATCTAAGTAATTTGGCCGAACCTTAGATTTTTAGGAATAAAATAACAATTAATAATATAATATTTGATTTAAAAACTATTTTGTGTCAATTTTGAAACTATTTGATATATGATTTTTGTGAAAGTCATAACAGAATTATATGTTCGAACCAAGTTGATTAAATAAACAATAATATATCATAGTAACCTATAAAATTATTGGAATTCATAAAAAGTCTCAAATTACATTTATTTTGGTATTTATATTATCAATTTTGTCAATATTTCATTAATAAGATAATTACTGCATCATCTTTGTGTCATAAATAAATTATATTATTTGATGTCTAAAAATTACAAATAAAATACCATCATGTAGTAAATCTTTTTATCTTTCTAATGAATATTTATAGTCGAATTTATCTTATGTATAACCCCATATTAAAAATGATTTACTTATTAAACTTTGATTTTAACTATTTTAACCCTTCTTTAAATAAATTAATAATAAATGTCCTAATCTAATCCAAGTGGGCCTAAATGGTCATATTTTATTCCTAAGTATGTTTTTGGTCGAATTACACTTGTCCAATAGAATTAGGACATGTGTTATGGTAATATTAATATCATATTTACCCTTAGTTACCCTATTTACTATTAACCGCGGTTAAAAAAAAGTAAAAAGTTACTATTCACCAAAAATTATTTTCATCTCATTGAACCACATTTTAGTCCTTGATATTAACCGTGTCTCTCGGATTTTCGAAATTCCATTCACAGAAGCGGTAAAATTAAGTTTTATGCAAAATTCAGTTTTTAGCCTACCACTTAGTAGTTTCACTATTCATCAAAAATTGATGTTTTTCAGAACAATGCCAAAATTTCATCCCAAGCTATATTTCATATTCCGAATTCAAAAATGAAGTCTATTTTACCAAATTCATAACATAAAAGTTGCATTAATTAATTTTATAATTAAATCCCGCTGTTAAAACAAATAGCGTGTTTTTAAGAGATAATAACTATCAAAAGATTGACACTTGTTTATAACTGGTTTAAATGTGAAATTAAATCCAATGTCCAACATTGTATTAAATTGTAAAAATATATTCTAAATATACTTTAAAACCACTCAAATTAATTATTTATCACTATTAATTATTTCGATTAAAAAAGTTGTTTTTTAATTATAATTTAGTAATTTTCACTATTCATCAGAATATGAAAGTTATCCGAAAAGTGCCAAAATTTCACCTTAGGCTAAATTCGATACTCCGAATCCAAAAATGAAGTTCATTTTGAAAAATAAAATTTACAGAGTTTTAAAAAGTGGTTATTACTATTCATAACGGCTAGTTTTAATAATATTTTAATAGCATATCGTTGTTTAGTGAAACTCGGTATTGCGTATTACACACGCTATCGAGGAAGGTCGTGATTGCGTGTAATGCAAGGCAAGTCAAGGATGCATGTTGTGAAAGGTCTTTTTGGTGTAGCGTATAACACAAGACATTAATGAAATAAAAAAGAATATTTTTCATAAAATCTCGGGCTGTTACAGTGGGGATACTCCACCATCATGAATAGAGTGGACTATTTATATCAGATAATAAATAATATGAATAATTAGAAGAATTATTGAAGGAAAAGCACAATAGTGGAAGAGTAAAATATGAAATGAATAAAATATAGATGGGTAATTCCATTATATACAAAACATACACTTCAAGATTCTGATACAAAAAAAATACATTAGACATATAAGAGACAATAGATACAATAAAATACACGAGTAAATATAATAAAAAGAAATCCCTCAAGTCAAACTCAACGAGCATCTCAAGCACCAGCTTAGTCCTACACTCCTGATGAATTGGTAAAATAAAGGATTTAGAAGAATGTATCCATAGTCTTATATAAATAAGGTCTAATTGGGTACCCCAATGAAATAGAGTCTAGAAAATGGCATGTGATATAAATCCTCATAGGTTACCACCCACAATGCCTAAAACTGAATCATGTTCATCAATATAATGTAATGTAGTTTAAAGTTATAATGAATAAAAAAAATCTGAATAAATAAATAACATCAATAAATGGTTATTAAAGGACACATGGTAGCTCTACCTTATTTGGATCACTTCCAGAATGAGTGTTTGAATTGTAAGTGACCATATACATGGAATACTATGTGTTTGCTATATGAGGGCATAACCAAGTAATCTATAACATTTCTAAACAATCCTATAAGTTCATTCTAAATTGTACTTTCCAAAAATATAATAATGAGTGGGAGAAATTATTCTCTTCACTTGATATGGTGAGTATTCCTTAATGTCAACACTTGAAATCGTGTATGTTCAATCATGCATGCACTCAACCGGGAACATGGTGTGTCATTCCCACCATCCAAATCATGCCAATGGTGTAAGACTCGATGAATCAACAACCGATGTAAGGAATCATGATACCTCCACGCTCAATAAAACCATTACCATCATTACAAAAACAATATCAATGTATAATAATAACTATAATTAATATCCATAAGGTATTACATCTAAAAATTTATTTAAACAATCCCAATAAAACCATGCGGTTTGGAATTTTAACAATTCACATAAGCCGCATTAGTTCAATTATAATAAGATGCATGATAAGTCCACCCAATTAAATTTCAATTCAATAAATTTATTTAATATGTTCATGTAAAAAATATATCATGAATGATATAATAAGAATATACATTATTTGTAAATAACTCATCGAATGGAATCCGTCATTTCAGGCCATCCCATTTAATTTTCTATCTAATCTCTTTGGAGGAGATTGATTCATTGAACTTCTATAAAAAAGATATACAAATCCATTTAATAACATAAAGTAATAAATGTTCAAAAAGTTACATATCTCAAGAAATGACATTGCAAACTTAAGAAAAAAAAATTAAAATACTAGTCATGACGTTTTAATTTATATGACAATGCACCTCATTTGAGGCGATTTCTTATAAATACATTACAATGTTGACCAAATAATTCAAATAACACAAATAATAATTTTTTATAAGAAAAATAAATAAATTAACATTGAATAATCATGTATGAAATATAATATACTAGGATCTTACATTAATAAGTTCAACACAACACATAGAAGGGTTCATTATCAACCGAGTTATCGTAAACAAGGGAAAACCCATTCATACTCTATGGGAAATGCTTAAAAGATTCCAATGAGTTTAGACCATTCAACAAAAATGTGGAAAATACATCAAACTAAAGGGGTGTCTGTTGATGAGTTCTATATCCACTGAACTATTAAAACAAAAATCATAGGGAGTATATTTACGTGCATTGATAAATTTGACATGATGAACTCACTAAAAAGGAGATGCACATTAATGTATGGCACAAGATACTCGAGATACATTTATAATTATTCTTAAATTTAGTTAAAATCCATAGACCATATACCTCATTCTTAGGTGCCTCAAATCATCCAATATCAAGGTTTGATTCAGTTTTTTTGGATGAAATTTATGAAACAATCATTTTAACTCATAATATGGAAAATTATCACTCCTCAAAACAAAAAAAAACAGATCAAAAGGGAAAAATAGAAAAGATTCATGATGACTTGAGATATTACTAAGGTGGGTCAATAGAAACCAATGATGATTTTTTCAGATTATAGACGGGGGAGATATAGCCATAACTAGATTAGATTGGAGGAGAACCCATAGCGGAGGTAGTCAAGCACACTAGATAAAAGTAATGTGGAATGAAAGGAATTTGATTTTTAAAACTCTTTGAGGTCATAATTTTAATTTGACCCTATTTATAGTTCCACACAATTTGGATGCATGGTTTGGAAAAACAATGTTCCTAGCATGTGGCTCCCACAACTAAAGGAACCCACCTCCCATGGTTTCTCCCACATGGTTACCCAAACATTGCACCACCGATGCGATGAATAGTGCATATGTACTACCTATGTAAAAAAAACCCTATGAGATAGGTTCATGTCTTGGGAAAATCACATGATTCCCATGTGCAAACATATTTTGAATTGAGACTATCCACAATATTTTCTACTATGGGATATATGGTTTCCGAAAAATCATTCTCCTGTTACAAACAACTGAAAAAGGTATTTTTGGGGTTTGATGCCCCCAAAACTAAACGAGACACCTAGGAAAACGTCAAATCCTTTAAATAAGTCTAATAAAAACACATTTTGGTTTTATAAATCTTGGAATTATGTTCTAATGCTCGGTTCAAATAATGGATCATCCACTAAACTATGAGATTCAAATTCAATTGTATTTTCATCCAGTTCTAAAACATTGGTCATTATAATAATTCACTACCTAGTAGAAATATGAATCATGTAATGGGACTAATATTGAAGGTACATCCCATAATGTTGTTGATAATCAATTGAAGGCTTAATTTCTTAGGGGATGAGATGATATTGAAGCACCCAACCCTGTAGAAAGGGTCTTAATTTATGTTCCACAATCACAACCTCCCATTATTTTTGATACGATGATACCTGATATGTTGTCGGTTGTAAAATTTATCCTATTCCAATGGGAAATAATTTCTCAATGGTAGTAAATTAAAATTCAATAGATGTGACCCTATTGTATATATGGTATTTCACTCGATCAAGAGATAGATTTACTCCATTTAATGAGTGTGAACTTAATTCCACAGAATATATATTTTCCATTGTCAAATTATCATTCCTCTAGAATGTTAATGATTTATTATATTATTATATTATTCATTCCATTAGAATTCTTACTAGAACATTTATGGGGGGAATTAAACCCTCTATATTCCCCCTAACCTCTATTTCACATTATTGATTTAGAATTGTTAATTATCTAGTGGAGTTCCTTCATGTTGTAGAGGTGCTCTTGTTGGAGACAATAACACATACTTGACCTCTGGTGAGTCTACCAAAGCATAAGAAATATTAATATAAATACATTTTACACGATTATTACATTAACAAAAGAATATAAAATATCCCATAATGTATTTTTTTATTTCTTTTGAGATAAGATAAACAACCAACACATTTTAATATATTTTCAAAATTTCACACAATTGGTCCTCTCACCTAATTCCCTAGTAGAAAATATTTAAATAATAATCTTTTACATAACCATGTGAATTGTAACATAACCAAAATTTTTCTAAGATTTTCAGTAATGGAAAATTTATGAAATATAATTAAAATAAAATACGTTTGGATAAGATGAAAATGTGTGTATGTGATCTTAATAATTGTACATGGTAATAAAATATGATAATTTTAACCCACATAATAGGATAATAAATCATGTTTCAATGAATAATTATTTTTAATAATGTAAAAAATATGATGAATAAATGTTAAAACACATTCCAATAATCATGATCAATTTTTGAGTCATGAACCTATTTAATAAATACCTAATCATGAGAATTAAGACTAAGGGAGGGATATATGAAAATTTATTTTTTCAATAATGTATAATGTTGTGGATGTATGTCGGTAAATTAAATAGGAGGATCTAGTATTATAAATATACCAGTATTACTAATTATGCCAGTTGGCTTTCTATTAAACATTATGACCCCCTTCTATAATGATTATGAAGCTATGATGTAATGGGATATACAAGGGAGGTTTGTGGACTTTATTTCATTAAAAATATACTAGGAATCATTGATAACAAGAATCATGATAATCATATAAGTATCCCATATGTGGTGGAAATAATGGACATTTCCTTTCTGCATAATTAAAATATTTCTCTACACAATATGCCTTTACTAAATCTTCTATATTGGGGAATATGGAATAATGAAATGGAATAACATTCTTGCAGTCTATTTCTTCTTCATATAGGGGCCTCCTCCTATAAGATATGGTGTCCTAGAACCAACTTGTTAAACTTTGACAACATAGATATTTTATTTATTAAACTAGTAAGAAACATAATACATATTGTTAATTTATCTACATGACAATGATGTAATAATGTCCTAGAGTATTTGTTTTATTGATAAGTTCATAGAAGTTCCCCACTATGATGAGAACCTTAAAAGGAAATAACACTATTCTTAAATAAAGTTCTACAGTTGGATGACATACACTGATGGGACATAATGGAAACAAACTGTCAGGTGTGGGTACTCAAAAGTAGATGTGACTTCCTCTCATGAATTTCCCATTAGTTAATCTCCATGACATGAGATTATGAGAATATACCTTCCAATAAAAATTCTATGTGTTTTTTTTCATTGGATATTTATATCTACAAGCATGTGTAATGTTCCATAGACATTATGATTATTATTAATGTGTGTCATGACTTACACACTTTTATTTACTAACAAAAATTGTCACCCAGATAGTTGGTGAGAAGTATGGTACATTGGGTGCTTGACGAATGACATTTTATTAAGGGATAATTCAAGGAATGATTTTGTCCCTTCCATTTATGGAATTTGACATCTCTTCCCTTTTATTGAAATAGAATCGTAACATGAAATTCCCTAGACATGGTGTAACGATTAGTTTATTTCAGGTAGTTAAATAATGACATATCAACCTAAAAGTTGATGAAACTATCATGAAACCTTCTTGATGAGATATTATGATAGAGGGATTATATTACACGGTGAGTGTTCATATGTTGATGTTGTTGTTGTGAATTTATGTTCTTTATCTTGGGTTCCTTGACCTGTTTCTAAATAGTACTCTTGGACATTAAGAAAGTCCACCTAATGACAATGATAAGCAATCCTATAAGGTCACACAATAAGTGTTTCTTGTGGTCTCAGTTAAATTCCATTTGAATTTAATTAATAAATATTATTTTCAAGAAAAATGAATAATTATATTCATGTTAAAATTATGGAATAAATTAAATAAATAATTATTCACTAGATTTTGGTTAGAATGTATTTATTTATTTTATTCAACATTTTTGAAAAATTAATTTTTTTGCTAATATGTAAAATATTTATTTAAGATAATAAATTATTTATTTATTTATTCAGGTGTTAAAAAATTGGAATTGGAGTTCAAGAAGACCAAGGACCGTTCAGTAGTAAAATAATTATTTTCAAGACAATAAATAATTATTTAACAAGTTAGAACTATTTAAAATAACAATACTATTATTTTGCGATGCAGAATTTTATTTATAATTCTTTTTTGTGCCTGTTGGCCCATCATAAATAATGACTCAGGGTTATAATTAATAGCTCGGGTTTTATCTAATTTCAGGATAGTATTTAATTTTTGTTACACAATAAAATATTTTAAGAGAAGCCCCATGAAACTAAAAAGACACATACGTCTATTGTGCCATGTACCAAACAACACACCTGGTGAATTGAGAATTGTTGAGATAATCAATTTATTTCATAAATCCTCTTCCCACACCTCTCATGAACTAGAAACTTTCTTCAAGGTTGAAGAAAAACTGATCAAGAACGACCCACATAAGACACTCACTTTCTCGCGCTAGTACCTAGAGAATGAGAGGTGTAAATCTGAGGCCATCAGAGAAAGTGTGGATCACCACTAGATTGATACAAGATTGGATCCTTGCAAGGTAATCAAGTTAATCTAGTTGGGTCATCCTAGATGATTAACATAATCAATAAAGGAAATACCAAAGATCCAGGTATTATTTTCCTTAATGAATTATTTAAATTAATTATATGCATGATGTGAAATATTTCTTTCTCACTTGAATCTTATTCCTTTCCTTTTGTCTACTTATTTGATAATATTCCACGGAGACTATAATTTTTAGTTGTATTGATCTAGGATTGGTCATGGATTATGGAAAAAATTAATGTTTTCCCCCACCCAATGACGCGCTTCCTCTGCGTTTGGTTTCATTAAATGGTATGAGATGGGTCACATCATATTTTATAATTATATAAACATTTTTTTGATGAATTACACAATTAATAATTTAGTTTTTTCAATTAATGTCCACCGTTCGTCAAATATAAATATAAATATTTGTTCCTCCTCTTTCATTTCTTCTTCACGTTATCGAAAAGATGTTTTCTTTTAATTTTGATTAAAATAAAATAGAGGATCTCATCTGGAGGTTACAAGGGTTCCTAGCTGTACTAAACTAGAACACACAACATGTATTCGGCAGTTCACGCCATGTAGCCAAGGTTCAGTTCACCATGTCTGGTCCACCAAACCATGATATATCATTGGAGTTTGTAAAAGTTTAATTAAATATGTGTGTTGAAAAGGAATAGGTGGCATGTTTTTTCTAGATTACACACCATGTGTCCCACTAGACATGACATTTTTTTCCCTTCTATTTAAGGTTGGGCTGTGTACCCTATACAAATCTTACCCGGTTGGAGAACGTGTAATGAGGAACTACACAATGTGTGACCCACTACAAATTCCATGTACTCTGAAGATTTATGAAATATACTCACATTTCATTTCCCTAGGTGTGTACTTTGTATGGATGGTGAAAAATATTACATGCTGTGTTGTTGGAGCTACACACCGTGTACTCATCAAAATTACACAGATTTAAAAAAATTTAATATTATATTATACAAACCCTTGAGACGTGTAACATTGTGCCAACATAAATCTCAAGCACAACAGGTGCTAGGTGTTATATATATATATATATGTATTTAATTTAACATTTGGGTAATGTTCATTTGTACCGAATGGGTAGTTATGAATAAAAATTCCTCGGGTTTCCTCCAAGGTACATGTTACGTACAAAAATAAATTTAAATGAATTTATTTGTTTTAAATTATGATAAATGAGAATCTAAAGGAAATTTAGAAAATGGTTTAATATAAATGGATTGATTAATTAATGATGATAATTAAATGATTTGATCATGATTTATTTTAAATAAGAACAATTAACTAATAGAATGATACTTTTATTTATCCGTAAATATGATTTCATGTATAGATGATTATGAGCTAGACCATGACTTTTCATGTGGATGGGTTTTCTAATTTAGTTACATAACTTAATTTTTTTGCCTTGTGAGCCTTCTCCTCATTAATATGAATGGCCAACATTCCCAAGGTTTTTTTATGTAAAACCCATTTTTAACCTTCACCTTCATGTGAGTTAAAAAAGGCATATATAATGTATGGAACTCCCATTCGAGTTGAGGTGGTCAAGCTAGAGCTGAGACGAATCCAATCCCAGGAGATACAATGGTGGATAGGTGGATAGCAGTAAACAGGAACCAAAAAGTTTCTAGAATTTTCTCCACCTTGTAAGGGTTAGTTTATTAACTTGTAGATAAACTAACCATTAGAAAAGTTCATGACCATTCTTGTTACTTTTTTTTATTTCTATCTATTTCATGGTTTATCATTATGGATGTGTTGTCACAATCAAAAAATTAATGTATTAAACATGCATGCAAATATGGAACTAAAATAAACCAGACTTATGTGTAAATATTATCAAAACATGGTAAATCAATAATTCATGTTCCACTTAATATTAACATGCATGTGATAATGATAATAATAAATTCACTCATAAGAGATAAAAATCCAACAAATAAAATATTAAGTCAGACCAATACTTTTGTTACATGATTAAGGGAAAACTCAATACAACTATGTGTTTGACCAACCCTTTTTGGGACACATTATTTATAAAAGAATCCTTTATGAAAGGATTCGGGTTGAAGTTACATTATTACATCAAGATGAGTATCCCTTGAAAAACATGGTGTAATATTGAGAGAAAGAGTTGAGGAAATCCAATGTCTTAATTTTAGGATTTGGGAGTCCCATCAATAGATCAAGGAGATGCAATGCCACAGTTTCCAAAGACCATCTGACCTAAAAACCTTATAATAGCTTGAATAACCCATGTTGGTGTTATGTGAAAGAGGAATATGGACCATTGCCACTATAATTTCATGGAAACATGACATTCCAAGTTCAATGGTGTGGGCCGTTGGGACATGATAAAATTGTGGGAGACTTAATGAAATTTACTATTTCTCATAAAATGCAATCAAGAATGTTATAATGATATGTTGTTTTAATTATATAATATAAATAAAAATCTCTTCAACCACAGTATCCCTAAGGTCAATTTGGGATAAAGACAACATCCTCACCGGTAGTAACTTTCAGGAATGGTTTAGACACTATCAACTTATCCTACCCCATTAAAAGTAGTATTTCGTGTTGGAGTCATCATTATTGGATCCTTCTTCCAAAGAGGTGAGTGGTGTGGATTTCCTGGTCTATGAGATACATATGAATGACGCGGTCGATGTACAATGTTTTATTCTATCATCAATGTATAGTGTGTTCATGAAGTCTCAAAAAAAATGGATGTTTATAACATGATCGAGCACCTCCATGGTCTTTACCAGGAGATATAAAGAATTGAAAGGTTTGAGATATCCAAGGCACTCTATAAGAGTATTCTTGGATAAGGTTCCCTAGTTGGCCCTCATGTAGTCATGAACGTTGGCTACATTGAGCACCTTGATGTTCTAGGTTTTAAACTCCCCAAAGAACATGGAATGGATACCATAGTCTCATCTCTCACTCATAGCTTCTCTATCATTTTTTATCAATTTCAATATGAACTACATTGAGAAGTATCTATACGATCTTATTATCCTCATTCTCCAAGTGGAAAAAGATATGAAGCACGAAAATCCTTCTGTCCTTATTGTGAATTAGAGGAAAGGGAAGGAGAAGAGATTTAAGCCTAAATATTCTTCCTGGACTTTCCTAAAAAGTAATATCAATGGGTAGGCAAGGAAACCAGAGGGTATATATTTCGCATGTGGAAGGAAGGGCCACTGGTAGAAGAAGTGATCCCAGCCTAAGAAGCGAGGGGAATCCTTATGTGAGTTTATTATTGAATGAAATATACATGTTTCTACAAATTGTGTATTATATAAAAATTTAAGTGCTCACATATGTCTCCAAATACAGGAACAAATTATATTCAAGAAGATAGACCGAGGGGAGGTAGATCTATGAGCATCCAATGGAGCCGGACATGCTGTTGTAGCTGTCGGGGTCTACCACCTCATGTTGCCAACTAGAATGATCTTGGATTTAAAGGGTTGTTATTATGTGTCTTATATTACTAAAAACTATATTTTTGTATCCAAATGTGATACATATGGATTTTTTTTCATGTTTGGAAATTAATGTTTCTTATTTTACAATGATAACATTTGTTTTGGTAGGGTACATTTATACAATGGTTTTTACGTGTTGTATTACGCAAACCAAATAATGGAAGTCAAAAACAAAGATACTTCACATGACTCATACCACACACAACATTGGAATCACCAGATAGGTCATGTAAACGAGAAAAACTTGACAAGGATACAACCAGATGGATACATAGATTCATTTGAACTAAAAACAATTGTCCTATGACATTCATGTTTAAAAGGAAAAATGTCCAAAGACACATTTAGTGGGAAAGGTGAAAGGGATAAATAACTTCTTGAATTGGTTCATACAGAATTTGTGGACCATTTCCAATTTAATAAAGGGGAGGGTACTCATACTTCATAAGCTTTACTAATTATTTTAGTAGATATGGATATATATACTTAAATAGGTATATGTTGGATTGTTTTGATAAGTTAGAAGAATAGAATAATGATGTTGAGAAGAATCTCGGTAAGAAGATTAAGAAACTCTATTCAGACCAAGGTGGAAAATAACTTCATCAAGACATCATTGATTACTTACGGGAGTTCTGGATCCTATCACTACTCACTCCTCCATACACGCCCTAGTGAAATGGTGTGAGGGAAAGGATGAACCACACCCTGTTAGACATGGTGAGATCAATGATTAGTCATTCGAGTTTTCTATTATCCTTTTGGGGATATGAGTTACAAACAACGATGAACATACTAATCCAAGTACCAACTAAATCAATAAATGGTATTCTATACAAATTATGGAGTTTAATGAAATTTATATAAATGAATTTAAATGTGTGGGGAAACAATTCAATTGTTAAGGACTGTTTAGGTTACAATCTTATACCCCGAGGCACAAAGTGTAACTTTATAGAAAACCCTAAGGAATCAATGGGATATTACCTATAAAACCCCTCTAACAAAAAGTTTATAGTGGAATGACACACCATACTCCATGAGAGGGAGCACATATCGAAAAAATATAGTGGGAGCGAGATAGACGTAGATGAATATTTGGCTCAAGGTACATAAGAGATGGTACAAGAATCGATTTTAAAAAGCATCGTGGGTGAAAGAACTGTTCAAGAGACAGAAGAGCAATGCGGGAGTACAACAGAGTTTAAAGAACCAGAATGGTATCATTTTATAATTACCAGGGATTATTACTCATTATTATTTGATAATAATGATCCTCTAACAAACAAAGACGTAGTAAGTGGCATACCTGTTTCCTTATGGAATGAAGAAATGAATTCAGAAATGGATTCCTTGTAACAAAACCATGTCTAGATTCTGGTAGGTCATCCAGTTGTTATAAATATTGTAGGTTACAAATGGGTATTTAAAATTAAACTGGACATGGAAGTATAGTTCATTACCTATAAAACACGACTAGTTTCAAAAGGGTTCCAACTGAGTCAAGGAATTGACTACAATGAATAATTTCCACCAGTTTCAATGATGAATTCCATTAGAATTAAATAGGAAATTTTTGCTTACCATGATAATGATATTGGGGAAATGGATGTCAAAACATCCTTCCTTAACAGGAACCATTTGGAAGATGTCTACATGACACAACATGAATGGATTATGACTCTAAAGGATGTCGATAAGGTATGCAAGTTGAAAAAAAAATCCATTTATGGACTAAATCAAGGATCAATGTCATGGATCATTAAATTTTGATGAAACCATAAAAAAATTTAGATTTGTCAGGAATGAATGTGAGACTTGTGTCTACAAATGGTTTAGTGGGAGTGCATTTATTCTCCTAATTATATATTTTGAGGACATATTACTTATTGGAAATGAGATATTAGTCTAAGAGACTTTAAATGAAAGGTTGAATCTATTCTTCTCCCTAAAGGACATTGGTGGGGAAACATTTTTTTTGGGATCAAGATTCATCGCGATCGATCTAAGATATTGTTGGGCCTATGTAAATGTACAGACATTGATAAGATAATAATGAAATTTAGTATAGAAAAATCTAAGTGGGGATTGTTTCTAGCATCACATGGCATCCATATTACCAAGAAAATGTATCTATATTCAGATGAGGAATGAAAAATAATGGCACAGACTCTATAAGCATCATTAATTGAGTCATTCATGTAGCCCATGCTATATACTAGGTTGGATATTGCCTACGCATTGAGTGTGGTAGGCAGATATCAAGATGACCTAGGTGAACGCCATTGGATGGAATTCTATACTATCCTAATGTAGCTATTGTGTACTAAGGATATGTTCCTAGTTTATGGAGGAGATTAGGAACTAGTAATAAGAGTATATGAAGATTATAGTTTCCAAAATCATCAAGATTACATGATGTTGAAAACAAGAAACATCTTGACGTAAAATGGGAGAGCAGTGAGCTAGAAGAGCTTAATGTAGAGTGTGATCGCAGATTCCACGATGGGTTTTGAGTATATCGCAGCTTCTGAGGTAGCTAAAGAAGCTGTTTGGATTCAATGAAGCTTCTAGGAGTTTGATGTTATATGTATATGTAAATATCCCATCACACTATACTGTTATAATACTACAGTGGTGGCTCTCGCAAAAGGGCCAAGGTTATATTTGTGGATGTATCACATACTTAGGAATTATCATACATTGTGGGATTTTTCTCATAGAGGTGAAGTTGTAGTGAGAAGTATCACCATAGAATATAACATTGAAGCCTCCTTGACTAAATCCTTGACTCAGCAGACATATAATCACCATGTGTGGTCTAGCAGACTGAAAGTCGTAGGCAGTGGGCTCCAGTCAACGTGGGAGTTTGTAAGAGTTGGTGTCCTAGAACCGTCCAGTTGCACTTTGATTACTTGAATATATAATGTATTTAAATATTAATTATCTTATTACATATTTGTCATTATTTTTCATGACTATGATGAAATAATGTCCGACAATATTTTTTCCATTGATAAGGCCGTGCCAGTTCCCCACTATGATTAGATCCTTGAAATTCCATAATAATATTGTTAAATATAGTTCTATGGTTGGATGATTTACTATTATGGGACACATATTTTTCAAAATTTATGGTGTGTTTACTAATAATAAGATAATAAAACCTCACATAATGTTCAAACCTGGTAATCACCATGATAGTATATTTTAAGAACAGATCCACCATTAGGAATTCTACGTGTTTTAGTGTCATTAGATATTTCTATTTTCAAGCATGTGTAATGATCCTAATAATATATTTTTATCATTAATATGTGTCATGACTTGAACACATTGATTTAAAAACTAAAACTATCACATAGACTGTTGGGAGGATGTAGGGTACGTTGGGTGTGTCAAAAGTGGATTGTTATTAATGGACCAGTCGATGAAGTATTTGTACCTTCCATTTATGGAAGTTGATATCTTATCCCTTTGATTGAAATAGAACTGTCACACAAAATTACATGTCCATGCTGTAACAACGAATTTATTTCATGTATTTGAAGAATGACATATGAAGCATAAAATGTGATGACACTATCATGAAACCTGCTTGATTAGATATTGAGATAAAGGGATTATATTACACTGTGAGCATTCATATTTGGATGCCATTTTTGATAATTTATGTTCTTTATATTGGGTTCCTTGACCTATTCCTAAACATTGTTATTTGACATAAGACAAGCCGCCTAATGCCAATGAGAAATAATCTCTGAGGGTCACACACTAAATGTTTCTGGTGTTCTCGATTGAATTCTATTAGAATTTAATTAATAAAAATTATTCTCAAGAAAATAGAATATTTTTTTCTCGGAAAAATGATTTCATAAATTAGATAAATATTTATTCACCGTATTGTGGGTAAAATATATATATTTATTTTATTGAACATATAATAAATATTTTTTTACTAGTTTGTAAATAAAATATATATTTAAGTGAATAATTTATTGATATATTCAGGTGTTAAATAAATGGGAGTGGATTTCTAGATGAACAAGGTTGGAATGGTAGTAAAATAATTATTTGAAATACAATAAATAATTATTTAACTAGTTAGCACAAATTAAAATATTTCTTATATTATTTTGTGATGCAGATTTTATTTATAATTACCTTTTGTGCATGTTGGTGTATTATAAATAATGACATGGTATTATTATTAATATCCCTAGATTAATCTAAGGTTACCAAAGTATTTAATTGTAGTTATGCAATTAAATATTGTAACTGAAGCCACATGTCAATAAATAGACACACACACGTCTATTGTGCCATGTAACGAACCGCACACCCGGTTAGTTTAGAATTGTTGAGATAAAAAATTTATCCCTTGAATCATCTTCCTACCCTTATCTTGAACTCGATATGTTCTTCAACAACAAAGAACAAGATATCATGAACGAATGACACAAGACACTCACTTCCCCGCGGTAGCACTCGGAGAATGAGCAGTGCCAATTAGAGGCCATCAGAGCACGTTTGGATCACCTCTAGATGGATTATAGTTTGGATCCTTACAATCACAACAATATAATCTGGAATGGTCATTCTGGATGATTAATATCATCAACGAAAAAAATAACGAAGATCCAAGTATTATTTTTTATGAAATTAATTAAATTAATTATTATCATTATGTGCAATATCCCTTTCTCTATTATATCGGATGCATTTCCATTTGTCTACATTGTTGATCTTAATATGTGGAGACTGGTGATTATCATTTTATTTATCATGGATTTGTCTTAGATTATGGAAATTTTTTTTGATGGTCCCCACCTAATGATGCACTTTATCTATGTCTGGTTCCTTCACCTCCTAGAGTCACAAACAACATCACTCTAATATTAATTCCTTTGGACATTCAACACTCTTCATTAAACAAATAATAGATTATTAGTGTCTGTAATTTATATTATGTTATAGAGGATATGATTATCAATAATTGAATTTCATAGATTCTGTACATCCTGATATCTATTGAGAAACATGGTTTTGTTAAGGGATAACAAATCAGTGGAGATATTAATAGTGAAGTGTGTAAAATTATTGTTAGGAACAAAATCTACATAGATAATGATTACAAAAAGCTATAAGGAAACTATATTCTAAAGAACTTGAAGAAATATGGATTCATAGATTACGTGGGTGATCTTTTTTCAATTTTTATACATCATTGTGGCTCTCAATTTCTCAAATGGATAGAAATAGTATTTATTCTAATTGGGTATGGGAATTCAATTAGGTGAACCACTTTCTCCTAGAATGATCACCCTATAAGATTATTATACATGAATAAATATCCTAAATAGAATATTAAATGGTGATATTTAACCATTCTAGGATTTTTATTGTTTTTCTCGTATGTAAAACATAATTCTATGAGATGATATAATTTTTTTGAATGGATGGAATATTTAAATAAATTAATTTGTTCATGTGTTGGACATTTACCCAAGGTATTGTGGTTAGGAAATTATTACTGGAAGGAGTAATGTTCAAAATTAAATGGATATCATTACAAATCATGGAAGAATAATAGATACATTTATTGAAATTAGTAAATTTAATTTTACCTTGTATTATCTGGGATCCCCCAGCTCAATTTTAAGAATACATGAGAACTATTTTTATGGGTTTATCTACCATATCAACTCATGCATAACTAACTATAGAACGAAATTGTATTCCATTAATGGTAGGAAAATATAGGTTTGTTATGTACTCTAATATATAACATTGTTTTTAATTCATTATAATGGTGTATAAGATAATTATCCATAATATTATAATTTCATGATGAATGATTTTCTTTTGGATTCTAATTTTAAAAGAATACTTCAAATGTCTAGATGTGTGATGTTGGCCAATCATATTTTTTGACTAATGGATTAACAATTACATTCATTAAAGCATCACATAATGGATCTAAGATAAAATAAATTAATAGAGACTTGAAGATCACCCTCTTTGGAATAATTTATTTAAATTAAAATAGTTTTATAAGAATCATTTTACTATTAAGGATCATTTGGAAACCATCACTCAATTTAGTTTCAAAAAAGACTCACTAGTCATTCATGATGATAACTCTCATTGAATTGTGTGGTGTAGTGATCTCAGATTCAGGACTCTTATATAGTCGATGACATGGTTGTTCTGTCATATCATCATGGTGCCAAATAGATAATTACAAAATAAATTTATAATCATGATTTCATTAATTTCATTGTTGATAGTGAGGAGAAATGTGTACACACCAAAAAAAGTTATTAGGGGAGTAAGGCCTAAGTCTGTTTACAAAATCTTTTATAGGATAAATTTTTACCATGAATCTTTGTAATAATAAATACATTCCCTATAATTTTAGTCCATAGGAAATAATTCTCTGGTGGAAGGATATTTTAATTAAATGTTTTTTTCTTATATAGTAGATATAAAATCATGTTATGACTGTAGAATATGGAGTGCACTAAAAGATAATTAATCTAGTTTCATGATGTATCTATTGTTTTTAATGTAACATAGAGACTATATATCATTTTTTTCCATGTATATTTAGTGAGCTTTATCATCTATTTTATATGAAATTATATAAGGTCAATTTTTAGCTCTAGTTGATTAATAATTTTTTTCTAAATTATTTTAGGAATATTATATGTGACCAAGTGAATCATAGGAATAAATAATTATTATGGTTTTTGGTTTCTAGATGATTTGGGAATCATATAATTACTTTCAACATCATTATAGTAATACCTAATTTTAATCGATTGAGGCTAAGAAAAATTATTTGATTTTAGTATATCATTGTTTGATTAATGGTAAAAGTCCCTCCTCTATTTTTTAAATGTCACTTTTTAGTATTATATATTTATGTTCGATGTTTATGAGAGAACACATTTTTTTTGGATAGATAACACCAAGGTAGGACCTAATATTTAATACATATAGAACATCTATCCAAGTTATTATGAGTGAGGAAATTATTTGGGGATCCTACATGTCAATATTTCTAGACATCAATTCCTTCCATTATAATGGATTCCTTTAGTTGGACTAATGATAAACCAAAATTATTAGAAACACATTTTAAAATGTGTATAATTTAGTGTTATGTTGGTTGAAATTGATTTATAATTGGTTGTGAACTACTTTCTGTTAGAACTACCTAAACATTGGTATATTATTTTTCGCATGAGGGTTAATAAGAATATGATTTTCACTATGTAATGATATTTCTCAACAAAATTGTTGAAAAAATGTACACAGTCTCTATTTCTTTGAAATGAGACAATTTTACTCCAATATATATTTCAAAAACAAATTACCTTAAAAAATTATCAATTTTCTCCATGAGGATTCCCATGGATTTCAATATTTCATATCTACTTGATAAAAATTTTGGGTATCCTCTCCCTACAATTAAATTATATTATTATGAGTGACATAATGAATCACATAAAACTATGATTTTTTTCATATATATGATCATATAAAATCATCCCTTATGAAAAGAATCATTGAAAATACCAACATGAAAATGATAAAAATTCCATAATGGATATGGATTACTCCCAAATCCTGAAAATTTAATCACATGAGATTTAAGGTATCAACCAAGGCTTTAGAGGTCTATAATCGACCCATAAATAAGTTATTGGATGATGTCCCTTGGGGATTCAGGTTCACTCAATATTACCAATAATTTATGAGATACAAATATTATCTATTTTTTGGAGTAATATAATGGTGCCACCCCATGTGTATTGATATATCATATATAATTAATCATGATGAAAATTTACACAATCAAAATTTCATTATGGAATAATTAATTCTTGGGAATGAAATTAGTTCCATGAAAACTTCAATAGAATATTATCAAAACTCATATAATGGAAGATGATGTATTTTATCATTATATAATATCACAATTATATATTAATAAAAGATAATGGTTTTTGAAATGAATTAAATATACATTTATAGGATCATTACAAAAATGGATCAAAAATAAGAATAAATATCCTTTATATTAGATAAAATTTATATTGAAATAAAATATTTCCTAAAAAATTAAAATATAAATCAATATGAATAATGATAATAACAATTGGAAAAATATTCAGAAATATGAAAAAATGTGATTCAGGGAAAATATAATCATGTAATGATAGTTAGAAGGGTATAATTTTTTGAATCGTTAATAATGAAATTTATACCAATAGAAAATTACTCATATTGAAACTATTTAATTATATTTCATCCAAAGACAAACAAAGAATGTATTTGTTACTATAAAATGACAATAATAAATCACAATATAATATACAATGAATTATTTCATGAAATATATTTAATATGGACTAAGAGGATCATGATTCCTGGCTGAAATAAAGAGTTGATATCCATCATATTTTTTTAGAATAATATTATTTGAATTGTGAATAAAGGGGTGTTAAAATTTTAAAAATAAATTTAAAAATTAAATAAATCTATATTTATATAATAAATGGGTTTTAGCTATACATTACACACAATTTCCCCTCCAATGTAAATTTATTAATAAAAACATCAATTTCATTATGAAACTGGAAAATAAAAGTATACCTTTACTCGAAACTTCCAAAATTGTTATGGAACAATCTTTATAATATATTACTATATTTATAATTTCTTTTACTACCACATTCATATTTATTATTTTTTACACTATTTTTAAATTTTATTTCATTGAATGTATGTTATTTTGTAATTATTTGTTTTTATCACCAGATGTTTTTAATTTTGATTGTTTTGATATGTTATATAGTGGATATATCATACCATGGTTATTGATTCCTTGTTAAACAATAAAATAGTATTCAAGGTACTGTAATAATTTTTTTTCAATTATTTATTTAGCCTTATTCTCACATTATTGATATTTTCTATATTATCTGTTAGAAAAAAATCCATGATTACCAAGAATAAATTAATTTACATTATATTGGTCAATATGATATTATGTCATCCATAAACACATATTGAAAACATAAATTAAACATTAATATAATATATTATTGATATTAATGTAATAATATAGTTAATATTATAAATAATGATGATATTGTAATGTTGTTCGTGGACGTGATTGATAAAACCCAAATAGGGACATGTTATACAAATGAATGAGTAAGTGTACTAAGTAATAAAATAGTAATACACTACCCCAAAATTCACAATGACATAAATATAATTTTTTATAGTGTTTAATGATACTTAAAAATATTTTATATGATATGGTAATTGATACTTATGCTTACGAACATGGTAGTTACATTATTTATTTCAATCATTCTCAATATGGGTTCCTTTAGAACAAATTATTTAGGCTTCCCTATATGAATAAAAAGAAATTAAAAGTTCAAAATTAATTAACTAAAAGAACACCTATTTTATATTATAGATAAATATGATGGAAAATTTGTCTTTCGAATACGTATAGAATTAATATTTTATGTGTGAATTTTTGGGAAATTTAAACAAATACATTTTCCCTACGGTGTAAGGCTTTAATTATATAATAGATAGTGTAAAATAATTTTAAAATAATTTATATGGGTAGTGAATATCCTATTTCCTAAAATTTATATATTTATTTATGGATATTATAAGTCCTTATCACTAAGTTAATCTTTCCCCATTTTTTATGTTCACTCTGGTGACTCAATTATTTTACCTTGCTTATATCTCGTTGTGATAATACACTTAATTTACCAGTGTACCTAATTGAGGAATTTATTAAAAAAATTTATTCCATTTAATACAATTTAATTCATAAATATTCATAATTTATATTTGTAAAGGAAACATAATATATATATATATATATATGTATATAATATATTAAAATAAAAATGATATCCTGATTATTAAATGAGTGTTAATTAATTTTTTTGAACTTAGAAATATTTCAATATATTTATAATTTAAATTTTAGAAATTCAATATATTATGATAAAAATATATAACACATAATATATTATGAATTGAAAAATAACTAGTTTTTAAATTCATATTATTTTACCCAAATCCTAATAAAATTAATTATTAATTTTATCACAATTTTATATAATCAATAATTGATATGAATTTTTTATTTTATTTTTATAGATACATCAGATTATTACATAATAGTAATAATAAAATGTAATTTTAAAATATATGATATAATATATAAATTTAATATTAGGTTCCAATTTTTTTAATTATTATCTGTGAATTATATTGTTATCAATTTTTAACTATCACATATTGAAAATTAATATACTAATTTATTATATTCAAACAAAATAACCAAAAACCCCAACAAAAATTTTCCATTCACCATATATCCATTGTCTTTATTACCAAACAACCACATATATATCTTCCATATTTCATTCTAATATATATATATATATATATATATATATATAAATTTCCAAAATAATTATTTTGATTCATTTCCATCAATCCCAAAATGTCTATTATATTTCTATTTTTCAAACATATTTCAATAGTTGGAATCATGGTTATGGTAATCATGGATAACCAGGATGATAATAATTTTCATTTCATAGTATTTTAAAGAAATGTTGGTTATATCATGATGTAGTCTTTAATCATATTTCATATTGTATTATCAAAGGGTATTAATGTTTATCTTGAATTTTAGAAAACTATTTCATGATTTTTTTGATTCACTTTAGACTGGGTTTCTTTGTGAAACATGATACTAAACATTATATATATATATATATATAATGAGACATACATAGTAATATCATGGTGTTTTACATTCTACCTCCATTAAATAAATTTAAACTATAATATTTCATTAATATGATGAATAATGTTATAGTTCATCATCATCATTATATATTCATGTTCCCACATTTCTCACTTTAAAATATGATTTATTTAAAGAATATTAACCATATGACTAATGTTGTTTCATTGTACATCATCACTGAGATCTAGGGTCACTATCAGTTCTTTCTTATTATATAGTTTTTTATCCATTGGCACAAGATTTCCGTTCATTGTATGGGAAGGTTTAGTTTTATACTTCCTCAAAAGTAATACATGGAACACCTCATGTGCAAGGGAGACATTTATATGAACTACAAGAAGATAATCCATATTTTATCTAAGTTCAAGGATTATGAATGAGAAAATATATCACTGTCATGGATTTCAATTAATCTGGAATCTCATAACTCAATTATATGGTTAAATTTGAGGAATTTCATTATATTATTACTAAAACTTCAAATACCATTGATGATTTGTAGATTAGCTCTTATATTGGCCCACTGAAGATTTCATGTGATGTAAAATGGGTTGAATCTTCTTAAACATTTCAGGTGAAATATATTTTCCAAACATCTTACACTCTCTATATTCATCTCCAAATGTTGTATTATTATATATTTTATAACATTGATCCTCGTAGGATTCCATTTTAATTCAAGAATGATTTCTATAGTAATATGAGAAATATATATGTGGAAGTTGTTGATCCCAATATCCATTAAATACAATTAATGTGTCTCTCTATATATATTATCAAGTATGGCTGGTCCATTTATATAAATCTTAAAACTAATAATGATAATCCATGATAAATCCCATCTCAGTATCCATCCCCTACTGAAGACCCTTCCAAAAGGATGAGGGAGTACTCATATCTCAATCATATTTAATTGAAAGTGTTACTCTATATATCCACTCAAATTATTTTTTATATGTCCTTGAAATATTATCAATTTATAAATATTCTTCAATTTTAATATAGTGTGTTGACATTTTCATATGAAATACCATAAAACAAATTTAATTATGGAAATTGGATGACATGAAACAACCATAATTAAATACATGGTGATTTCTTATAGTTTCCCAAAAGGTATATGTAGTTGCTACATCATCATTGTAGACTATCATTATTCATCCTTCACATGATGGAATATCCAATATATACTAGTATCATTTCATGAAAAAGAATCCATTGGGTTTGGTATTTAAAATTTTACATCCCCAATGTGGTGAAACATCATCATATTTGGTGATATAATGCCCATAGTGTTATGAGGATCTCAAGCGAATATTTCAATTAATGAAAATTTAAAAAATAACATATCCCTTGTTCTAGTTTATGGATTATAAAGCTATTTGTCATTATTAGTGATCATTTCATGATGTATATGACGAATAATCCATATATATCATCTAATCATTCATCATGAATATATTATAATTTCATTCTTTGAAAATGGGGTTCTTTGTGGAAATATTACAATGTTTTCTACATCCCAAAGATCACCAAAAACTTATTCATTCAATACATGAATATTTTCATCGATCAAGTTATTTTAATGAGTCTTTATATCTCCAATATGCGAGAGGAGATAGAATCACACAATTCCATTGGAATGAACAATCATGGTAAGAGATTATATCTCCTATTGATATAATTAGAGGTAAAATACTAGGAAAGGGATCACCAACACCCATATAACTAGATAATAACAAATAGTAGATAAATGAATTGTTATGATGAACTAACTAGATCATAAATGTCGATTACATTTTATCAATTACATTTAATATTTAAAAAATTTATTGTGTTATATAAATTAGTTTTTAAATAGAATCATAATTCGAGCAATATATAATGAACCAAGAATAATAAAATAATAATCCTTTCTATAATATCGATCCATTTATTTATATATTTTAATAGGAAATAATTTATATAATTTACACAACCAAATTATTTTATACTGAAATAATAAATAATTAATTCTTTTACCTGCTCGTTTACTTGGAAAACTCTTATACCCCATGTTCTGTCCCATAATGTCCAATATTCTTAATCATCAAAATATGTACTACTCCTACTTACCCTATTTTGTGTAACCCTTCATGACCTCATCTAAATATAATTAATCACTATTATCATAATGAGTGTAGATTATATATCCCTATCAAGGACATTAACAAAATGAGGGAAATTCATAGAAATGAAAAATATTTCTGTAAACATGAATTACGTAATTTACCCTCTTTATATTGAGATATTTCATTATGAATGATGCATATATTGTGTTGTAATTCACAGTTTGTTTATTAATTTTTTATCAAACTAGTTGGACATAAAATCTTCTACTACGTCCATGTAATTTTTAAAGGTAATAACATTATAATCAACTGGTCCCAAGGTATCAATTCCATAAATTGGATTTGAAAAACTATATATTGATCATTCATCTATTCAATACCACCAACGACTCACCCATCATAAGAAACCTAACCGTGGATTCAATTTAATGTTTCATCCCTTACATAAATGTAATTGATAAAAAGGTGAACATTGATAATTATCTAAATTTAAGAGACCAGTACACATATTTGTAGACATGAATAACCCTTGAAACACAAAATATGGGGTCACCATATTATTAGGACTATACTCGTGATCTATCATACTAGATATCACCATCTGAAAATACCATGAGATGGACTCTAAATTCAAATATGATCCTGGTACCTGATAGTGAGACATCATATGTTTGTAGTCAGCTCAATGAATATATTCCATACAATATAAGTCTAATATTTATTTCATATTGTCTTGAGATTATCACTATAAACTATTAACTGAAATATAATTTTGATATGAAAAATAATCTAATAAAATTACCATATAAAAATTTAATGTAGAAATAGAAATACTATTATGGTAGTTTTACATCATATATAACTCAGAGTATATAATATATGCTAATAAAAAATTTCTATTGAAATTGGGAATAGGATTGCCACTATTACAAAATTACATCATTAACTATAGGGATCTTCCTCAACAACCTTGTTTTCTCTCACATGGTAAGATTATGTTTCATCTATGTTATGGATTTTTAAATGGGACGCCTAAATATCAGCTATGTAGAAATGTTTCATTCTCTGACATCAACTATTTGAGTATGAATCCTTTATAGATGTAAAGCCTGAATATAAAACAAAATTTTCACTTTCTAAACTTGAAATCATATCTTGTAAAATAAATTTAAATTACCTAATGTTAAAAGATCACTTTGTGAAATTTAAATTTATGGAACCAAAAATGTACATTTCCCTTAATTATTTATATTTTTTAGATTTTCAAACACGCATGGAATTAGTAGACATGGTTACCAATGATTTAAAAGAGCATGTACTTATGATAACCTTATTTTGCCTATTATATTATATCATATCATTTTAATGGAGGACTAGTCAATTCCTAATTGTAACTAGTATCCTACCCTCTCCAAATTCTAGGTATATATATCCCTTATAGTTCCATAGGTATAATTGTATAGTTCAAACTACATCCCCTGTTGTTCTCATAAAAATGGCTAATATTTTTTTACAATAATTTATATATTGCCTATAAAATATACTGTTCATAAAACAAATTTTTTTATATTTTTCTTACTGGAATTTATGAAATTCCACTCATCACTATAATATACTCTTATTCACATGTATTACTTCATAGAGATATTTAATCAATGTGACACTCCAAAAAATTCCCACCCATATTTTTCCAACAAGTATATTATCCATATCTTATATTTATATGTATTATTTAATTGGTACAATAAAACAATAAGACCATTAATATTAGATATAATTACATAAACCTTAGTTGGTTACATATTTTCAATCTCTGTATAATTATATTCATTCTGGAAATTAACTAACTATAATAATCAATGATGTTTTCCATATGTTACAAAATATTTTTTAATTGAGAAAAGTGTAACTCCCACTAACAGATTTTTAAAAAAAATTAATATATATAAATATTATATGATATTATAACATAAATGAATACCAAAAAATTATTTCAGAGTCTTTGACAACTTATTTTCATTAAATGGTGTCACTAGCCCTTTTTATAAGCATCATATTGACATCATCATGTTTTTTGTTTTCTTGGCATCCAATGATCAATAAAAATATCATTTTAAGTAGCTTATACACTGAACCTACATTATCTTACATGACTATTACACCATTTTAATGATAAAAAATATAATAGTCTTACAAATCTATGATCCAATGATTTAGTTTATTGTGAAAAATTGGCTCATACATAACTTATACATATTAAAAGATAAACATTTATTTAAATCCTCACTCTTTATCATTATAAATCTCACCATATCCTTATTAAATGTATTCAAATATGGATATAAATTATTGAAAGGGGTGAGAAAAAATTCTTGTATGAGTTTTAATAATGAACAAGATTGAATATATTATTGCTGAGCATAATCATCATCAACATAACATTACATCTAGATCAACATAAAAATTATAAAGATATCATGTTCCAATATAATGTAATTAAGAAATGTATATAAATGAAACTTCTTGTAATAGTTTTCAAATATCGCCCATAGTTGTGAAAAAATCCAGTATATTGTTCATGAATAACATATGTGCATAATAATAACATCATATTTTAAAAAAATACTACATAATCTTGATGATTATTATACATCAAACCAACAGTTTAAATAAAATTTAAAAATTCATTGGGTAAATATATTATTCTCATACCCTCATCACATCAAGATATTTACATAACCATTCATTCCACATAGAACATATTAAATTAATTTTTAGGAATTAACCCTTGGAAAGTTATAGTTTCATTTGGATTTTAATATTATTATTTTCCAAACCATAATTTGGGATCTAAAAATTAAAAATGTAGTAATATATTTGTTATAACAATCATGATTCTAAAGTGAAGAAGAAACAAATCAAGATGATTATTAGATGTGTATTAGAAATAAAAGAAATATTGGATAATTATAGTATTTGTTATAAATTGAAGTTGGAAAAATGTATATACCAGATGTGAAAAGGGAAGAATAATGAAATTATTTAAATTTTAAATTAGATTAGTATTCATAAATATTATTTCACTAATGCAGGATATCCCAATAAAAAGAGTTGGTTTATTGAATCCCCTTAGTTTAATTCCATTTTTAATTCATTTCTATTATGACTCCTGGATAATAAACATAAAATATTGAGGACATTGATATAGAAGTTAATTATATACATATATTCAGCTATTAAAATATTATAATATTTGGATTTCAATTCTTAATTTCTACTGAAGAAATTGAAGCATTTTGATATCATGTTTTTCATAAAAATTAATGGTTTCAAATTGATTTCTCTTTTTTCCATTCAAAGTAATTTATAGAAAAGTATTCATAACATAAAATTCATTTACTAAATATTATTAATTATTTATATTTTATATATCAATAAAACCATATATTCACAATGGTGGTTAGAGAAATTATCTCTAGAATTCCTTATTATGTGGTTACCTGACCTTTAACGGGACGTTGTCAAAAGAGAAGTAAAGAGAATTATGACATTTATATCTGTGAAAAAAGGAAAATTAAAGCAGGTTAACATTAACAATATAATTTTATCATACATAATACTTAATTTAATATTATATTGTTTCTAATATATTCAATAAATTTTTAAATAGCGGGAGAAAATAGGGAATAGTTAATAGAGACTCACTCTCTCTATGGTGTAGTTTCTCTTGTACAACAATATAAATGCTTTGGTGATTGGAGTTACAAAACCCCATAATGAACCTATATATTTTAAGATAATTTTGGGGGAGGATTTCTTATATAATGAAATTCGGAATAGGTGGGAGGGGTTAATTTAAAAGGGAATGGAGAGGGGTTATTTATACACGAGGGGAGGGGGTATTTTATGAATAAAATATTGAATAAAATAGTATATAAATGGTAAATCATTTAATAGTGATTTTTTAAAATATAAATCATATATAAATGTAATATAATTTGTTTATATATTTATTACCCCATATAATTATAATTAGTTTTTTTTATGAAAGGAAATGTTAAAAGATGTAAAATTAATTATATTAAGTAATCAATTTTGAATTAAATTTTGGAAAGATCATATTATGTTTTGAAATTATATTTTCAATATTTTAAGGAATCATTTAATAATTAAAATATATCATGTCTGAGCATCATGTTATGGAATTTATAATTTCATTATAACAATGTGAATAATGTGATTTAAGATTAACCACTTATGTTAAAAACGTTATTTTTACTATTCACCTACAAATTGATATATTTAAGAACATCTTAAAAATACCTCCCATAGAAAACGTGGATGTGATCATTTTAGAAATAATATTAATTTTATAAATATAAATTTATTTGAAATTTAATTTTAATTTTAAATATAAATGAATTACTTTTACAAAATACATTAAAATAGAGGTTATTAAAAATGTTCATATATTTGTTTTTTATTTTTAATCCTGATACAGTTTTTGTTCAATACAATAGTTATATATAAATAAATTAATAATGATACATATATTTTTTAATAATTATTATTTTGAGGTAGATTTTTCATTCCAATGGCCACGTTATTATTCCCATCTCATATTTCATAATTTTAAATTAGGCATTTTCATTTACTTTAATATATAATAATCTAAAATATAAATACATAATGGATATATTGGGAATTAATATTATGTATGATGGACATTTATGACCAAAAAAAATTATTGAAATACTTTTTAATGGTATAAAAAAAAACAAATTAAACACTCTTCACGTGTTTTAAAAAAATACATTTATCAATAAGACATTAATTCATTAAATGGGATATTTAATTTATAAACTACTAGGTCATTACATTCAACCCCGTTTATGAAATTTCACCATTATGTTTTTATTCTGAATGGTAATATATATGATGGTAGTTCAGTTCCATATCATATTTTGGTACTGTTTTTCTTCCACAAACATTTGGTTCTATAATTTTACATTTATAGTGTGTGTTATTGTGTTTCATAAAACATTGCCTCTACAATTTAATATCAACATTGTCTATTCCATGTATCATATATTATTCTCTATGTGTACCAATTTATAACTTATTATATGTTAGGGGGTTGGTATGTACTTCATTAATAGGAATACAATTGACATATAATGTACATGAGATATTTTAGTTGGGAGTTCTAGTAGATATTCCATAACTAATATATAATAAGGGATAAAAAAGGGGTGATATATCTTGTAATGGGATTTCCATTTGGTTAAAACATATTGAATTTATTGATTGGTGATATATAATTGAAGACCTTATCTCCGACTTCAAAATCCAGGCACCATCAATGGTTTTTTGCATATCATTTTTCTAAAATTGGAACAGATTACATATGTTTTTGTATGGATTGATCCTTCTATGTGGTCTCTTTTATATGCCCATTTCCAATAAACATCAACTATGAATCTTTACCCAATCATATTGGAGATCGAAAACTCATTCAATTAGAATCCTCATAGTGTTTTATTTAAATTCTAAATAGAAAATTGTTTTATATGATAACCAAAAAAGTGAAAGGTGTTGATCCCAATATCCTTTGATATAATTTTATCAGGATCTCAACAAATGCATTATATATTGAAAGATTATCAAAAATTATAATTATATTTATTTATTATAAATTATATATAAACAAAAATTTATATTATGCACTTGAAAAATTATTCATCAGAATACAAAGGTAAACATTAGATCGTTATAAGATGCATCAAAGTGTGGTATTCCATATTTTGCAATGGCTTCCCTCATGTAGTATAAAACAATATGGTCAATATAAACATATTCCTTTTCAAAAACGAAATGAAATAAAATTTCCATGTTGTTGGAAACCACCCAAATGAAATTATTGTATTTGGATTCCATGGAGAGTCCTATGATGATATGAAATTTTTTTCCCATTTATATATTGTAATTGGTAATTTTAAAATTATATCCTTAATAAAAGTTCATTCATGTTTGTCTTGTTTTTATACCAAGAATCAAGACATAAATTTATTAATCTCTCTCCCAATGTTATCAAACTAGATGTATTTCTTCATATCTATATACATCTTACTATTATATTTACACTAACACATACGTTCAAGAGATTGATGTGTAGTTTAATATGATTTATAATATATATATATATATATATTTAATATATGATAATAGATATATGTGTGTATATTTAATTCATGAATGTGTAGAATGTATTTTTCATTAAAAATAATTCATGAATAATATATATATATATATATATATTATTTATTTCCCCTAGATGGTTTATTAATAAGATATAGTCATTTATGAATTGATTAAATTATATTCTTTAATTCATTGAATCTTTACAATGAATTATCCCAAACCAAAAAAGACACATATGATGAATTATGAATTGGGAGTCTCACACATCAACTATTTATGAGGATAATATTTTATCCAAATGTTGATGTGATGTGTATGATCAATGAGTTAATACTCATTCCCCTAAGGTACTATTTATCTAATTTGAGAATGTTATAGGACCCCTTAAGATTTTATTTGTCCCTAAAAAATTATCATGGATTCAGTTGTCAGTGTATCACCTCAGTGGAAGGGTGTTTTCATTCACTACTTCTAATGATCTTCCTCAATCTCATTCCACAGAAATAAGATGAAAAATACTATTCTTTATTAATTCTACTTACAATTTATTACACAATTCATAAATGTAGATTTTTAAAAAAGATATTCTATTGTTTTGGGTCATCATCTATAGAAAATGATCATTATATGATAATATGAGACCCATCATTAGTATAAGAGGTATGTTACTCAACATGTAAATGATTTTTGACCATCGGTTTCTTGAAAAAATGAAGAACATAATTTTTTGTAAAATTTATATATATTTTATATTTTAAAAGGATTATTAATCATAAGAAAATCTTTTTCCTAGTATTTTTAATTATAATTTTATTTTAATATAATAATTAATTATAGTTTTTTATTATTAAATAAATAATTTCATAATATATTAATGCGAAATATTGAGGTTCATTATTTCAAAAGACTTTTGAAATATTAAATGGTATGCCATATGATCTAGAAATAAAAGCGATATCGATTAATAATACAAGGTGATTAATAATTTGAATATATATTAATCATATATGATATTTAGATTATAAAAATATTATATTTAATAGGTATTGGATTATAAGATGTTTATAATTCATGAAATAACCTACAAATACAGTTTAATATAACACATGAAGAGGTTTATATTGAAATAAATATAAAATAGATGCATTATTGGTACACTGTTAAATTTTGTTTAGCTATAATTTCTATAGGAATAGTTCACAAATGTCTTCTATTTGGGAAATTTAATGAATTTTGTTAACTATTACATTTCCTTAATAATAAATCTTAGAAATGTTTTATGAAATATGTATATTTTTTTTCTCCATTTATATGATAATTGTTTTCTAGGATGGTTACATTCATATCATATTAGGTTTTTTATTTGAATTTTTTATCAACATTAATCTAGGTTTTTAATTTTAATTATGAGCATCAAAATAGTTTTTGGCATAGGGTTTTCCCATTTGGTTATATAATTTTCAAAAATTTAGTTTTTTTCATTAAGGTATCCTAGTTTTGGGGGACTAGGGTTTGGAAAACCTCCATTATAGGACTATTACATTTACCAGGAATATTAATGGGATTATATATCAATCACTCCAATATTTGTCATGTGTTTTTATTCAATCTCATAATACTATTTTCTTTTATATAAAGTGTTTATTAACCATAATCATATAATGTATTTTGATGTGTATAAATGTACGAGACCTATATTTATCGGCTATTAAAATAGAATAATTGTTTTTTTAAAGAGTCACGCATTAATGTGGAGTGAATACATTAATTTGGTTGTAGGAATATTGATTTATAGAACTAAAATTTTAAAATTAATCCTACATGAATGAAAATAAAACATGAAATGATAATAATTACATACATTGTAATAGTTTTTAATTTAATATGAATATAATGTAACTTAAATCGATGATACAAAAAAACCTATAAAATACTTATTGTGAGATTACTTATAAATAAAAACATGTAAATACCATAATCATCGAACTGGGTAGTTTTGATGCCATTATTTAATCTCAGCTATTCATTACATCACTATTCATTACATGGTTTAGATAGAGGGTCGTTTAATGTACAATTTAATGGAAATATGGTAAATAATATAAGAAAACACAAAACATTGTTCTATAAACACTTGAAGACACATTCATTCAACCACCATAAGTGAAATTCAATACATCTCATATCTAGGGATATAAATCAATGTAAAGGGGTAAACATGAATCCCAAAAAAGGAATATGAAAGAGGGACATATAACGTCTGATAAGGGGATATATCAAAAGGAAAATGAAGAATATTAACAAGGTAGAAACAAGTGGTATATCATAATAATAACAATCTAAATCATAAAATTTGAATGTTGATATAAAATATAAATGAGACATTCATAATAAGATCACATTGTTTTATCACCAAGGTGTTGTAAATTAAAATTTTCAATGCTACTCAACAGGTAATTAAAACAACATGTCATCCATAGAGATTAATTTTTATACCTTGTGAATTAGAGAGATATCAGGGTGGACCATTCATATGTATTATTTTCATGTGATCCACATTTATCATAATAATGAATTTCATTAATAACCATTTTAGATATATTGAATATGGTTCTTATAAAAATCCTGTCATACAAAAGAGCTTAACAATCTGATCATTACATAAATTTAAGAAATAGAAAATGTACGGTGGGTTTATTATGATTAAATCCCATAATAAAATAATGAATATTTACATATAGGTGAAAACGTAATAAAAGAAATATGTTTGTGTGTAAAAAAATAAAAATAAATTTAATTTCTTGTGTATAAAGTGAAAATTGAGAATTAAATTCTCTAATATGAAGGGTATAAATATTAGTTTTAGAAAAGGGTGAATTTGGTGGGGACTGAGGTATCCCATTTATAAAACATAATTTTGTAGTAAGGGTATGATAAAAATGGTAATAAAATTGTTTTTCCCTAAAATATTGATGACTTATAACAGAAATTGTTCTTGAATTGAAGTCAAAGGAATGATAATTCCCTTACCATGATGTGTTACTCATTGATCAAGAATAATGTCACCCTGGGGATTGAGTATGCATTGGGTTGACTGTATGGGATGTAATTCAACTAGAACATCATGGAGGATGGATTTGGGGTGAATGGAAAATGATAAATTGGATTATATTTTTTGAAAATGTTGAGGAATGGATTAATAATTTAAAAATATTGTTCTTATGAAAATGGTAGTTTAATATCAAAACACTTGGTATACTCAATTTCTTTTTAAATGGTTTATGATATTTGTGTCAAAATATATATTATATTAACTCACTATAACAAGGAATCATTTTTATTACTTCTTATGGAATGATAAATTATTGTTTCAGAAAATTACTACATCTAAAGTCAATTATTCATCTTTAGACTTTTGAAAGTAATTTTTATATTTTTTAAACTGATTAAAATATATTAAATATTTTAATAATAAAAAAATTGGTCCTAAATTATGGTAAATTAATTATTACATCATTATGAAATATATATGATTTCATCGATCATACCGAAGACCCAAAATTGCATTTTTAGTAATCTTGGTGAAATTAAATTTGTTGGATAATTATAATGATTTCATCCTTAAGTAATTTCGATATGAAAATTTAAAAATATGATATTTATTTTATAATAAAATTCCTTTAAATATAATAATCCTATCATTTAATATAAATATAGTTATTTATTACAAAATATTTGTTTTTAATGTACAGTCAAATTTCTGACACAAAAAAAACATTCTAGTCCATTAAAAATTTATTTTATCACGTTATATTTTGATATGTGTGATTTGAAAGAAACATTTATTCGAATAATTATTATTATAAATACATGATTTTATTATAAAAGTGTATATTTATACATAGAAAGAAATTATATTTTAGTAGTGTTCAAAAATAAATGTTTCAAATTAATATCAATTAAATACATATTTTATTAATAAAAACAATTATGAATAGGTATTAATTGAATTAATATATTATTTATATGAAATATTTTATTTTTCCAATATCAATGGCCTGTATATGTAACTCATTACTAAACATGCATACTCCCAAATTGTAAGCTACAAGATGGTGGGATTTCAAGTGATTTATTGGCTGACATCGACCAAGTAGTAATATCCCCTAATTTGAACTTATCTCATAGTTGATTTCATTGAATCATCAAATTTTGAAGCTCCAAATGGGATTTGTAAAGTGTTAAACAGAGAGAAAATGTATATGTCCCATGTTTTGAGAAATGTGATTCAAGTGATATGACTCTAATGGTTGAGGCCATTGAATCCCCATTATATGTCAATTATCCTTTGTTATTACTACTCATAAACACTAATTATAACATTATAATTATCAAACAAGTGTATATATCCTCGCAATCCTTTGAACTAATCGTAATAAATGGTTGAATCCTAATAGTCACATTTTCCTTTACAACCTACAAATACACATTCATTCTTTCACTCAAATTTCACCACAAATTTCAACCAAACTTTATATTTTCATTTCATAATATTATGATTGGTTTAAAAATATTTTGTTTCATTTAATTATAATTTGCAGTGGAGTGATGATTTTAGTAGATTTGTGTGATCTATACATTGAAATTTTATAAATTTAATTTTAATTTATTTTTCATTTGTAATGTTCATCCTTTTAATTGGTTTCAAAGCTATATAATGTATTTATAGTTGATAATGAGATAATCTATTGTTGGGTTCTATTTTTTTTGTACATATATAATATTTTAAAATATGTTACAAAAATTTATTGTTGAAAAAAATAATATTTAAAATGTCTAGGTCATTACATTCTTCAACATTTATGAAATTAAATTCCAAAAATTTATACTCATTATCTTGGTTAATTAATGGTGATTGTAATTTTATTTAATTATCTCTTCTAGTTCCCAAAACAGTTCTTCATATTTATGGTTTCTGGAAAATAATTTTATGAGATGGCTAGTCTGGTTTCGTAGAACCATATCTCTACATTGTAGGATTTGCAATGATTTATCCCCATAAGTAGCTCATGTTTCAATTGTTGCACATTCTGATTCATTACATGCGAGGTTTCAATTACTTACATACCCAAGATTGATACATTGAATACTTCAGGAAATTGAGCTGGATTGTTTTGGAAGATATAACAGTTAGACCATTGTTTCTATGTATTCAAGGATTTCAAGGTGGATAATATACCTAGGGTTAATATTCTAATTCTCTCAAAAACACATGAATCTATTATATGGTGACTCCTAATGGAATGTGTTCCCCATAATACAACTCCAATCCCCTTTAAAAACATTCACCATATATCTTATTCTGAATCTAAGTGGCCTTTATAAGTTGTTGGATTCCATGAACCTTTTCTGTCATCTCATGAACTAGATATTGCCAAATCAATTTCCTCTCATCAACTTCATTAAAAAAGGTTGGAGTTTATATCACTACCCACAAAGAGCATCATATTGTATCCTTTGAATACTCAAATAGATGTTTTTATGTGAGAGGTGTTGATCTAATCCAACTATAAATCCAGTTGAGGCAATATGTAAACATGTCCTCGGGGACTATATATTCCAACAAGATTTTACATCATTTTGTGGGTAATATGACATATTACATTAAATTAATTATTTCCATAATTTTGAAGTCTTCTCCAGAAATAATAATTTTTCCTTGGATCTAGATAAAAAATGATATAAATCGAATCCTCAATAAACCTTACCATTTCATTTACATAAATAATGGAATTCTGGTCAAGAGAGAGTGTCTCAAACCGGCTTGGGTTGTCCTTGAACCGGGAACCCGAACCAATCTATGGCATGGATATAATGGTATTCCCAGTCACCATGGGCTGAAAACTAGTTCTATGTATCATTTGAGTAGACTGGGGAATGGTTTCCACCAAATAGGTAAAATAAAACAAATAGTGGAAAGAAATGGAAAACCCCACAAACATTTATAAAAACTAAATTGATCATCATGTATACAAAAAAACTCGATGTACAACTGAATGATACAACTAAATTGACCAACACTGGTGACCAACTAACCACATGTTCCCCAATGAGAACTCTCCCATACAATTATCAAACGTCGCTCAAGATGAGAAAACTCTAGCTGACACCTGAAATATGAATAAAAACAAAAATAACAATAGGTGTGGTATTAAAACATAGTTTTCTTGCCTGATAATCAATTACCAATGCACATTCATTAAAATAAAAAAACCTCAACATTATGTTTAAACTACTATATAAAAAAGTACAATTTTCTACAAGATTACTCAAAACAAAGTACAACCCATTTCCATAAATCATTTCCGAAACTCAATGCATTCAACTAGTGTGTCAATAGAACATTCAAGGGGAAATTTAGGTTTACATTTTCATATTTGTACAATTATGATAAAAAGCATTCACTTGAAAACCATTTTCATAATCCTTATAATAACACGCCCACCACATTCTAATAAAAACATTACACAATAAGGCATGATAGTAATCACACAATAAGGGCAATGTAATTGTATATTCAAGCATCAAATTCATCAATATAAGAAAATGAAATCCAAATAAACCTCAGTCAACCTAGGAGATCCTGAAAAATCAAGGAGACACCAATACATGATTCCTCATCCCTACTGACATGTCCCACATGATGAAATAAATATTCTCAATACACTCATTCATCCTTTCTCTAGTAGGCCCAGGGAAAATACCATAACAATTAACCCAATATATCCACATTATATGGGCCACTGATCAGTACCATAACCTACTAGTGCAACAAAAATTATTATAATATTTCCTCAATATTATTGTTTCTCATTTAACATGTATCTAATGGAGTAAGCCAATATATTCCCTATGATCATCCAATCACAACATATATATAATAATAATTCCTAATAGACACCACTCTGAGTCACTCTAAGGACCATTCTCATGCCATTAATCAAAAAGCACATAAAGAATCCAACTTGAGGAATTCTCATAATCGATATCATGGATTTATCAATAAGTATATCCCTTTTATTATATAAAAAAACAATGGGATGGGAAACATCTACAGGAGGTATTCATAATATTCAATTTCACCATTTTTTAAAAAGTTCACAAATGGTCCTTTAAGCATTTCTAAAAACTAATATATCCCAAAGGTTAAAATATAAATTCTAATAATGTGGTTTATACACCCCATTTAAAGTAGAAAACCACTTTCATAAATCCCTTAAAACATTTCGGATACACATCCAAAGCACATCCATTTTTATAAGGATTCCAAACATGCCATTTTTCGGCAACTCATGACAAATCATGTTATAAACCAAAAAACCATTTGTCTGAACAACCAAATCTAGATTAAATTGAAATAAGAGGACCCATGAATCAATTTTTTTCATACATCCATAGAATTTATAAATCCAATCAAATCATCTTATATCACACTTAACACATAAAAGCTTACTGGGAAATTTAAAGAACATGTGGCATGCTATCTATAACAACACAATTTATTTTATAACTTTAAAGGGAATAAAAATATCAATTCCATGCCTTAAAATTTTTCAAGACTCTGAAGTATGATCAAATTACTCTAAAATATGTTCTAAACATCAAAAACCAGGTTCAAAAGATAACATAACATTTAAACAAACACATGGTTGGATATTTTATAACAAAAGAATTCTACTTTTCATAAAAAAGTCATAAACACCACTTTTCACACAAAATAAAGTTGTTGAAGACTTATAAAAATATACTAAGAATTTTTTGAGGGTGAAAATACCATGAAAAGTATAAATCTTAAATAAAAAGGATATGTACAATTGGAAACCTACCTCAAATCCTTAGCCGAACGGAAATGAACACTTGATATCACCATTTGAGAGTTTATAAACCCTATAACTATGAAGAAAAACACCAAAAAAATCCCCATAATATATCATGCGGTAATATAACTGTTGGATGAGATTGAAAACAGAGTATAGAAAACAAGAAAATAAAGGAATGAGGAGGAAGAGGGAGGAGAAAGGAGAAGTAATCACACCTTGGAAACAAGAAAACTTTTCATATTCCCTTAGATATACACCATGAGAGAAATGATAATGGGTTTTAACTCATTATAGAGGTTCCTTGTTGAACGATGAACCTATGTAAGATTATTTTGAGGAAAAAAGGTAAATTAATAATGATTTATGAATTAAAAAAAGCTACCTCTTCAAATCTGGATGATTTGAGAAATCATGAGAATTATTTCCCTAAATACCTGATGAATATGACCTCCAAAAGAGTGGAAATAGAACATTTGGGGTTCTCCTCGGATTATTGGGCTTGAATGGGAAGTGAATTAACTGAAAAATATTAAATATTGAATACATTATAAAAGAAAAAAATTATTTTTTTGAAACTGGAAATCAGAAAACGGGATGGCCTAGTACTTGAATAAATAACCCAAATCCACCATTATTAATAAATCATAATGGGGTCCAAAATGATATGGTGGTTTGAATATGTTTGTAGTGGAAATGTGGGATGTGTAATGAGTGAAAAAAGTTTATAAAATAAGGAGGTATAAAATTAAAAAAAATTTGTTTTTAAATATAAAATGGGATCACTGATGGCCCATATCTTAAAGTAACCACCCTATTTTCTAAAAACACCCAAACAAGATATCGAAGAACCATGGTAGGATGATTAGACATATACGAAAGTTAAAATCTAAACATTAAACTCACCCAAAACAAATAAAATGGTTTAGTATTTCCAACATACCAGATCAAAACTAGGAATTGATAAGCTAGGTGTGATAATTCTCCCCACCATTAATGCTTTATACCCCTAGAAATCTATAAACCCTTCCAGCTAAATGAACAACACCAAAGGATTACGTATCAAAATGGTCTATCCTATCAATACAAGGACATTTCATCCCCCACAAACTAAACTTATCCATATTTCACAACCAAATCTCCAACTCACAACCTCATACTGAGAAATAAAAGAATGATCGAGTCACTACCTCCAAAACCAATCCAAGAACCATATTGTTGAGCCTTCTCTCCAAGAACCAAACAATCAACCAATCCAAATAGAACTCATGAAATACAAATATTCTTGGGGAATTTTTAATGGACTGCCAACCATTATGAAATAACCATCACTCAAAAAATTATTGGGTGGAAACATTACAAGACCTGTGGTGGTTCTCCCCACCATTAAGAACCAATGGTCAATGTGTAAACAATAATTCAACATGAACATGGTACATGTCTCTACAAAACTTCCCACTTAAACTATTACACATAAGACTACTAACCCAAGCTAAGAGTAAAACAACATGATTATCTGAACCACCCACTCCCAGACAGAGGGGACAAGAGCAGAGCTAACAATTTCATCATGGATTAAAAATCCCCACCACAGTGGTAAAGGGACATGCTTAGAAAAACTCCTTAATCCTCTAAAATTTATAACTACACACCATAATAACTTTGTGAGCTATGGTGAAAGTGCTGATTTAGGAGGTATCTACTAACTTGTAGTTAGGAACTGAAAATCCCAACCCAGAACATACAACATATGATTAGATAATAGAGAAATATCAGAGACATGTAGAATAGAAACCCAACTTCCATTGAAAACAAGAGATTAGGGAAGACCAACAACATAGATTACAAAACAAAAACAAAAACAACATCTGCTCAACCACCATGAATAAGGATCCATTACACTAGAAGGAATGTAAAAAAAACAAACGTTAATCATCTCCCAAAAAACACATCACTTCTTGGAAAATCCTCCATGACAGTTTCTAGAAATACCTCGACCAAATCATTGCTACTGACCCAAGCATCCAGCAGCATGGTAGGTCATAGGAGTACTTGGACTGGATGGAAACTTTTATAGCATCCTTCATGACTAATAGAATATAAAGAGGCATGGCCTGGTCTCGCTTCTGGAGTGGCCCACTCTCGACATCAGATGTTTCGTCCTTGCTTGGTGTCGATGGTTCGTAGATCTGTATTGCCTGGTCTTGCTTTCGGCTTGATGGCAGCTTCATTGTGACTTGTTGCTTCAAGACCTGGTTTCGGCTTTAGATCAATCGTTTTCGGCTCCGATTTGCATAGAGGCAGCTCCACCTTTCCTGGATCCAGGATCACTGCTCGGTGCCTACATGTGTCTGAGCTATTTGGTTCAGCTTTGGGATGCCTGCTTGTGGTCAGCATCCCTTCCAGATCCAGTTTCTCATGGAGGATTTGGGAGTATGGTGTCTGATTTGGTGCTTTATATGGTGATGCTGGCCTTCCACTTACCTCAGGTTCTTGTTGTGTCTATGGTATGCTCTTCGTTGCCTGCGGGGTGCTCGCTGCTGGCTTGGATCTTCTGCCACCTTGGGATCCAGTTGCGGCTGTAATGTGCTCGGCGCCGAATCTTTGAGGGCTTGCCGTCTGGCTCTGTGTCCTCCACCCAAATTCATACTGGCTTCACACCAGATCTAGTGTGCTCTGGTCTGTTCAGGATTGGTCCTCATGGCTAGGTGGGGGGAGGCCTTGTGTTTTTTTTCTCGTGGTTTCTTTTGGTCATCGGGGCTGATGTTTGAGGTTTCTTGGTTATTCATTGCTGTTGTGGATGAAATTTTTGGTTTTTGGTGATTTTCTCTGGCTGTTTTGGTAGGTTGGGATGTGAGGGATGGTTTTGTGATGATGGTGATGGAGGATTTGTGGTCTAAGTGCAAGGTGGAACTTCTAAATTGTCTTCTGATCAGGGTGATAAATGTGTCAGGATCTGGTCATCTACTTTTTGGTTTATTTAATTTTCTTTTGTGGATTTATTCTTCCTGGAGGTCCATTTCATTTCTCTTGAAGGCTAGGAGATTTCCACTGGAGTTTGTCGATTGGAGGATTTGGGCCGGTGTCGATGATCATGCTGGGGGACGTTCAAGGTAACCCTTTCTGAGGATTGGCCACCATTTTTGATGTTCTTGTACCCTGGTTTGTGGTTTCTTGGACATTTCCATTGTTTTATGATGTATTTTTGTAATGTTAAAAGTGGTTTTATTGGAATCATTTCATGGGGTACCAAGAACACATAAACCGGCTTTTTAAAATGGAAAAAATGATTTGCAGGCAATAAGGGTCCTATGGCCTTTTGATTCCATGACCCACTCCATCAATATTCATCCACATTATCTTATTCTTACTAAAATATTCCCCACTAATCCTAGGGATTGAAGGAGGTATGAATTTTTAGAGCACTCATTCCATAGTAAATTCAACATGGAAAGCTTACCTCACCACATTAGTAGATGAAGTAAAGTTGAAATCTAATAACTTTGGCTATAAATCGGTAAGAATCCCAACTTCCAAATTTCGAGCCTTTATGGAATCATTTGAAGAACACACAAAATCAAAAGGTAATAGGTAAACAAAATTATGGAAATAATCTATCAGAAATCCATCACCATTCTACATATAGCCCATCTCCATCCCCTTTCTTATCCTTTCTCTCTTTGATAAATACTGATGAATGCACAAAGCCTAGATGAACTTCCATGTATGTTCTTCTCCGGGCCTGTTTTATGATACCGACTTCCACTACTTCCACGGTGAACCATCATGCATGAAAGTTGAAAACATAACAATAAACAACATGTGAAACACAATTAGGCGAATGTTCCTTTAGATCTTTCTCATGCACTCCTCCACCTCAAGAGGATCCTTTTGTTGGTAAAACAGAGGTTGATTTATTCTACAAAACAAAAGAATGAATATTGTCAATTGACTAGCTGTAAATTCCCATTATGGGGAATCACCCAAAACCACACAACAATCAACCTTCAAATATTCTTGGGGACACCTATTGAACAAGGAAAAACTATGAACCAAATCAAGACTAACTCAATAACAAAAATCCTCATGAACAAAAACTTCCCATGTGTAAAGATTTCAACCTAAGAAAATAGGCCACTATAACATAAAAACATTCCTTTTGAAAACATATTATATTTAAAACAAAAATTGGTGGGTTAAAAACTCTCCATTGGGTTTCATTAGAGTCTCACTCGCATGCCAATTTCGATGCCACCTCAGGCACCCATCTGTCATTCCATACCAGTCATTCATCCACATTCCCATATAAAACCACAAACGTGAGAACCCAAGATAAAACCAAAGGCTAAAACAAACAACCTCATTTCTCAAAACAATCCATTCAACCCACTTAGAAAATCATATATCATCCAAAGGAACAATAAGCACCATGTAAAAATTCATTTTCAAAAAATCCACAAGGTCTCATTTCAAAATCTAATTTCAAACATGACTAAAACCATTTTCTGAAAAACTCCAACCGCTAAAAACCTCTTTCCCAAAAAAATTCATTATATTCAAACACTATTAAATAGACCATCATATATCGTTTACAAAAAAATACATAATCACATCAAAATAATGAAATCATTCAAAACATTTAATTTCAATAACCTATGTATTTAGATTAAGGGAAATCAATCATGTTAAATTATTTCCTCTTTATCCGAAAAAAAATTAAAAAAAAAACCCAACATTCAAAAACCATTCTTGTATTAAAATTTGAAATCCCATTTTTAACTCTACAAATTTAACAATTCCATTAAAACCTATTTCCAAAATTTTCATAAAAGGATTTGCAAAACAATTTTCAGAATTTATGAAGGGTCCAAAAGACAAAAAAAGGGAAGTATTATCCATGGGTGACTTGATAATATAGTTGGGGCCATATAAAAAACACACCACCAATACTGAGAGTCTTCTTAAGACCATTTCCCAGCTCCAAAAGGCTTTCTAGGACTTGTGATCTCATTGATACCATTAGTCCAACTCCCTTATCATGTGCCAACACCTAACACTCAACAAGATCAAAAGACAAAAAATGAAGTCGAACATCCCATGGATATCTGAGGATCGGAACGAGAAAGGGTTCATGACATTCTACCCGATGAAATACCTCAAGTCCAAAAAATCATACTCCATCTACCATGACATACCTAAATAACTAAGGGCACTCTAAAAATAATTCTCTTCAAGGACCCGACCTCCTCTGATGCCATTTTTTCATGAACTAGCTTGGGTTGATGCTGAACTGGGAACCTGAACCGATCTGTGGCATAGTCCGAAGGGTGTTCCCGATCCCCGTGAGATATAAATTAGGGAAAAAAATTATTAATGTAAAAAAGAACAATTTATCCCAAATATAAAAAATAAAAAAATAGAAAAATGAAATGGACATCCCAACATACATTTATAAAAATCAAACTGATCATTATGAACACAACAAGACATGAATTAAAACTAAAGGATACAACTAAACCGAACAGACCTGATGACCAACTAACTCCATGTTGCCACATGATCCACTCTACAATAAAACAATCACATGTCTCTAAAGGCGATCAAACTCAATATAAACCCTGTCGAAGGGATAAAAACATAAAAGAACAAAATGTGTGAGTATTAAAACTATGCAGGCTTTCCCGATAATCCATTTACTATGAATGTTACTTAAAATAAAAGAAATATTAATTTCATGTTTGAACTTCAATATATAAAAGTAATGTTTTCTACATGATTACTCAAAACAATTTACAACCCATTTCCGATATTCATTTACAAAATAATATTCTTTCAACTAGTGTGCTAATTTCATTTTCAAGGGGAAAGTGATGTTTACATTTTATTATTTGTACAAAGAGGGTTAAACACATTCATTTGACACCAATTTTATTAATATATATCAAAAGTAGACCACCACTTTCCATGAAAAACATTACAAAAAAGGAACGATATTAATCACACAATAATGGAAATGTAAATGTACATTCAAACATCATATTCAACACTACATGAAAGTGAATCCAAATTAACATGGATGAACCTAGGAGATAAAGAATAATCTAGAAGACACCAATTCATCTGACCACATCCCTTTTGACATGTCACACATGATGAAATAAATATTCTCAAAATTCTCAATCAACAATTCTCTGGCCAGCCGTGCGAAAATAAAATAGAAAGAAACCCAATATATCCACCAACTTTGAGCCACTAGTCAATACCATAACCAATCTGTGTTGCAATAAACCCAATATATCCACCAACTCAGGCTGAAAAATGTTATAAAAAAATCCCATTTATTTGTACAACCAATGACACATTAGAAATCCATATAAGGAACCAAAAATACCTTTTTTATTCTTCCCATTCATTTATAATTCCCAAATAAAATCATTTTAAATCACACATAACACATAAAATCCAACTGAGAAATTTATCGAACACGTGACATGCAATATATAACCAGATAATTCATTTGATGAACATGAATAGGAATAAAAATACCAGCTTTATTTGATAAATTTATTCAAGATGCTGAACAATTTTCAAAATACCCTAATACATTTTTTAAAAATAACAAACCATGTAAGAATGATAACATATAATTTAAACAAACACTTGGTGTGCACTTTTATAACAAAACAACACTACTTTTCACAAAACAAGGATTAAAAACCACTTTCCACACCAAATAATGTTCTTTAAGGATTAAAAAACACTAATGTGAAGGTGTAGAGGGTGTAAATACCAAGAAAAATATGAATCTTAAATAAAAGGACATGTGAAATGAGAAACCTACCAAAAATATATAGCTGAATGGAAACACATGCATAATATCATTGTCTGAGGGTTTATAAACACTAAACCAATGCAAAACAGACTAATAAAATCAAAACCTCCATAAAAATAATTTTATAAGTGAAACCTATGTCTTTGAATACTATGTTAGAAGAGAAACCATGAAATAATAAAACGAGTAGAAAGAGGGAGGAGAAATGAGATGGAATATCACTATAGAAACTAGAGAACTCATCGTCTTCCATATGATATACACAATTAGAGGAAATTTAATGGGTTCAAACTCCATGTAGAGGCTCTTTATTATCTAAAAATATAGTTTTAGAATATTTTGTGGAATAGATTAAAAAATAATGATTATTGAAAAATCAATTTTCCTCTTCAAATCAAGACAATTTGAGAACCCTTGAGGAAGCTCACCATAATCAACCATGAATACAATATACATGGAGGGTAAGTGGAACATGGGGTGCGCCTAGGGTTATTGGTCTTGATTGAGAGGTGGAATCATCAAAAAATACTAAACAATGAATAATATTTAATAGAAACAAATTACTTTTTAAAAATTGGAAATGGAATCACAAGCTGGCCCAATACCTGAAGAAACAACCCAAATCCACAGTGATAATGAATTCATATGAGGTCCAAAAAGATATGGTGGTTTTAATAGGTCAGGGGAGGCCATGTGGGATATATAATGATTAATTTTTTTTAAATGATGTAATTGTAAATGAAACATATTTTACATTTAAATCTGATCATGGGATCACGATATGCCCAAATTTTGAAGTAAGCACCCATTTCTCCAAAAACTCCCAAATAGGATATTGGGCACCCATGGAACAATTACAAGTCAATGATGGATGTTAAAATTTCAACATTAATCTCATCCAAAACCCAAAAAATGTTTCAGGATTTCCAACTAACAGGATCAAAACTAGGACATGAGCAACCAAGTGTGATAGAGAGATCTTCTCGAATTGTGATGAAATGAGCAGTGTTTGTGAGACTATAGACTATAACCCAAATTAGATTTATTCCATGGGATAGTATTAGGAGAATAACAATTAAGGGAATAGTTATATTTTCCCAAATTATTTTTAGTGTGGGTACTGGTTGCAATACACCTTTTGGAATTTATCTCTCTACGTTAAATTTTTGACATACCATGAACCTTGATGTATAGTTAAAAATAACGCTTTTAATATTATCCCAAAAATAATGATCACAAAGCTACCTTTACATTTTATTGATTCCAAGAGAAATATATGATGTAGATAACTTATCAATTTCTATAAGAGCCTTCTTTATCTTTTGGATAGATAGAACACATAACCTTTTGTTAAATTTTAATAACCCTTCTTGATTAATATTAAACACATTAAACTTCCCATTCTACAAAGACCCTATTTTATACTATAATAATGGATATTACACTTGAGAATTCGTTATCTTATCTAGTAATGATTGGTGATAAATAATTTGAGATACAGTTGATGAGGTAAATTCTATTACAATACCCATGAAAAATATTAATAGGCTATTGATCAAAAGACATCATTGAATCCACATAACATCCAACACGACATGGTATTTATTAGTTAGTGAATTCATGAAGTTTTTTTTCTATTCTTGGGTGATAATAAATTGAATATTCATAGTATTTATGTAATTCCAACAATATCCCTTGCCTCTTGTTCAACTATTTTTCATGAAAATATACTTCAAACATTGTTTTTTGGTGTATATAAAAAATTTATCCACATTAATATAGTACCTTAATATTTTTATAGAAAATTTTTCCACATATTTCACTAGTTCAATTGTTGGGTGGTTTTTCTCATGAGGCTATATGTATCATTTTGAAAAAGAAATGACATTGTAATTTTTCATGAGTAAAAACAGAATACATTTCAATGATGCATCTCTATTCATAATGAATCCGACTATGGTAGAGAATATAGTTTTCATAGGAGTAGTAACCAATCCTTTTTTCAATTAATTTAAATTTTCTTAACACATCTTTTATAGAAGAAATATTCCCCATTTAAATTTATGGATAGTGGAATAGAATGTCATGAAAATATTTTAACAAACCATAGATAATTTATAAATAAATAATAGTAACGATGAATATTAGTTAGTATTGTAGGTTGAGGATACTCTTCTATATTCATTGTCTTTGTTGGGTCAATATAGATTCCTTCATTGTTTAAATTTTTCCCTAACAATTAAATATATTTTATCCATTAATAAAATTTACTAAATTTTCTAAATATATTTTCCTTCATCTATGTTCCCAATGTAACCCTTATTTCAACTCAATATCTTCACAACATTTTTAATATATCATAATATCATCTAAAAAAACAATCATGAATTTATCAAATTATTCTTTAATAAATTATTCCCAAGATCGATAAATATATTAGGCAAATTTTCCGTTATGATGGAAATAACAACAAACTCATAGTTTCCATATCTTGTTTAGAAGGTAATATTTGAAAAAAAAATCCTCACCACAATAAATTGATGATTCCAAGATTGGAGGTCAATCTTGGAGAATAATTAATCCCCAAGAAGTTGATAAAAAAATCCTTAGGGGAGGGTACTTATTCATGACTATGATCCTGTTATGTTAAATATAATCATTGCATAACAACATTGATGTATAATTATTCTTTATAATGAGAATAAATTGTCTTATCAAAAAACACATGGTTATATAAATACCTTCTCTAAAAGATTGTGAATTTGTTTTTTTAATTCATCTAACTCAATATTTTCCCTTATATAAAAAAATTCATGGTAAAATACCTCAATTTATTCTTGAAATATTAGGAAATTAACTATGATTATACTTGAATTCACTTCTTCATCTCTATTAATCATCTCTATAAATAAGATTATGTTGACTGCTTCTAGAAAAATATCACTTCAAGATATCTATCCCAAGAATATAACTACAAGTTTTCCATTGAAGACAACAAAAATTTCCTTTCCTTTATATTATATAATATTATTATATATTTATATCCATTTAATCCCTAATATATTGTCGAATAGAACAATGTGAATGAATATAATATTTTTATGTGATTGTTGTCACAAAATTTAACCCCAGAGTTTCAATATACTGATAATGCCAGGATAGTCCCTCCAAGAATCTATACTGATAACTATATTTATATAATTTCAATGATTTATTATATATTCATCAACGATAATGATGAAATAATTGAATGCAATGAAAATTAATAAAACTAACTACTTTTTAGATTTTAGATCACAATTACTATACCTTACACCACATCATTCAGTGCCTCTATATCAGTCGTTGTGGTATAAAATTATCAATCATTATCCCTTGACCTATGTTAAGGCTAATGGTTGATCCTTTAAATTATCGTATGAAGTGTAAATTGATTGGAAATGTTCACAAGTTGTCTTCACATGAAGAAATTAAATTTCAGATTGTCTTATATCATCTACCCTTTTCTGTTTGTGTAGAGAGTTATGGATTAAACTCACCATGAATGTTTTGATATATATATATATATATGGAAATATCTTCCTCGTGATTTTTTACATTCCATCTTCCTTTGAAATGTTTTCAGTTTATCATCTTCTTTATTAATCATTTACATGGTTCCATATATTTCATGACATTTTTCTAAAATAATAATAACTTATTAAAAAACAAGTAAATTTTTGGAAACATATAATTCTATTGGTATTTTATGTCTTATAACAACATAATTAATATGTTATTAATGTCCTCAAATAAATATTATATATTATATATGTCCTCCATAAAGGTGCATATAAAGCATGTGATTAACCCATCATATCCCTAAAAAGTGTCACAATAGGTGAAAAAATGAACATTTTCATTCACCCATTCCCTTATATGATGATATAGAAGTGGTGTTTTCATGAGATAACCCTATGTGTAACATTCCTAGATCCGAAAACCACTTATAGTATCTATAAAGGTATGAATTTGTTTTGAAACCACTTAGGTAATACCCAAAAAATAAAATTATGTTACCTTATATCTATACTCTTACCTAGTATTCATTATAGTGTTTCAATTCGTGATTTCAACAAATAACTAATAATTCATTTTATAAATAATATTAGAATAGACATTTTTATTACACTATATTTGATTAAATTGTACAAGTTGTAGATCATTAATGTTTTGTTTATTAGAAATAAGGTACCAAATAAATGAATCATAAAACATTTTTCTTAGTCCACATAAATAAACCTTAATAGGTTTACCACATGTTACTTTTATAGAATCTTATGTCCAGGGGATGTATATCAAAGGTATTTGGTGGGCAGAAATCCTACAAATGGAATAATCAAGAGAAACATATTGCATGTGATCATGGGATGTATAAAAAATGAACACGAGGAATAACAATTTAAAATGAACAAGAGGTATATCAAAATAATAATAACATGAATCATAAAAATGAAATATTTCTACCACATTTAAATGGGACATTCATAAATATATTATAAAGGATTATCACCAAGGTTTCATAAATGAAAATTACTATTAATTTCACCAAGATAACGTAAAACATTTAATCTCAAGAGATAATTTTTTTATAATGCATTGTAGTGTAATGAGGGTGAACTAGAAAAATTTATTTATTTCATGTGATCAAAATATATCATAATAAATCATTTCATTAATAATTGTTGGTGACATTATGAACCATTTTTTATCATACTCCTGGAATATAGAATATCTAAATGACATGATCGTTACATCATTTTTAGCTTATTAATAGGGAATGTTGGTTTCATATTCATAGATAATAAATAAAATAAATAATTTTTTCATATGATAGAATAAATATAAATTACAAAATGTTTTGGTATTAGTTAATGGAAAATAAATGATTAATTATTATTTAGAGAGAAAATTTTTAGAAGTAAATTCTCCAGCATGGCGGGTACAAAATATTGTTTCCGAAAAGGGTTAATTGTGAATCAAAAAATTTATTCTATTTATAAAACATAAAATTTATATAATGGTCTGATAAAATGGTAATAAAATATAATAATTCTAACAATTAGAATACATAAAATATTAGTTCTTATATCTATGAGAAAGGAAGGACAATTACCTTACCATAAATAGTATCTCCTAGATCTTAAGGAATGGAACTATGGGTGCATGAAAAAACCATGGGGGACTCATTGTGAGGAAATAATCTAGAAAATAATTTACTAAATATTGGGTGTTAAGAAAAATAGAGAAATTTGTGGGTATTTATAGTAAATGTTGATGTATTATTTATAATTTCAAAATATATGTTTTGGAAAACAAGGTTGTGGAAAATGAATAACCCTTATCCTACCCATTTTACTTTTTCATGTTTTCTTGGAAGATATAGTCACATTATATATTATTTTAAACCACTAAAATATGGAATTATTTTTAATAACTTCTTTTCAAATGTAAAAGTAATGATTCAACAAGGTAATGTTTTTAATGTAAATGTTTCCATTTTGAACATTTGAATGTAACATATAGATATTTGAAATTGATTAAAATCAAATAAAATTTATAATATTAATTAAATAACATATTTTATGTCTTTTTTTGTTTTTAATTAATTATTACATCATTATTAAATAAATACTATGCAATTATTTATACTGAAAACCCAAAAATGTATTTTTAATATTAAATAATATAATTTATTTTAGAAAATTGTTCTAAATTTTCTATCACCTAATTTAAATTTTATGATTTCCAATATGATGTTTATTATATCTAAAAATCTCTTTAAATATTGGAATTCTATATTTTTAAATAGAAAATATGTTATTTATTAAAAAATAAAATTTTTTAGGTCTAACCAAAATTCTTGACAGTTATAAAAACTTCCGAAGCCATTATTAAATAAAATGTTCATTTATATTTGTTAATTACGTTTAAAAAAATATCTCATTAAAATTATTATTTTTATGAATATCAATGTCTTCTATGAATGTGTGTATATTGTCAAAAAAATATGGTTTATTGGAATATAAAAAAATATCAAATTCATCTCAATTATACATATATATTAGTAAAAACAATTATAGGAATTGATGTAATAATAATATTTTTTGAAATAAGGGTTTCATACTTTATGTAATAATGTTCTAGTAAGGTAACCCCTTGTTACACAAACATACTCCCTAAGGGTAAGGTATGAGATAATGGTAGTTTCATGGGATTGGTTGACTAACAACGATCAAGCAGTAATTTACAATAACATTAACTAATCTCTTATGTTATTTCATTCAAGATTTACTTTTTTGGGGCTAGGATTGGGAATGGTAAAGTTAGAAAACCAATGATAAAACCTCCCTCCTAGTCCTATCAAATTGGATTCAAAAGAGATGACTATACTATTTGGGACCATTAATTCACCATTCTATATAAAATATCATATTTCATTTCTAATTATGACCATAAATATAATTGTACCATTTTCATCCAATGGTATAGTTTCTAATAGTCATATTTACCAATGTTCATATTGAATAATGGTAATATATTGGTTGAATCCTAATGGTCTTATATCCTTTTATATCTTATAAATATCACATAAATAAATCACAGAAAATTAATATTAAATTTATCCATAAGGTTGTATTTTCATTTCATAAAATTTGGATTAGATTATATATATTTTTTTAATTTATATAAAATTGGTTGTTGGGGTGGTGAATCTAATAGATGTGGATAATCCATACTTTCCCAATTTAGCTATTCTATTCATTATTTTTTTCCAATTGTAATGTTTTTAATTCCAATTGGATTCATTTGGTAAATATTCTAATTATCATTATTAATGATAAAGAAATCCCTCATTATTTTTTTCTTGTTTAATATTTTATAATATGTAAAAAATATTTATTCACGAAAAAATTATAATGTGAAATGTATTGGCTGTCACAACAATGGTCTTTTACCCATTGATTATATATTGTTAGAAAATAATATAATAAATGTCTCAAGATTTTATTGTTATTTAGTTTTGTGTCATAGGTATGTTCCCCTATAGTTGTCTTGATTAGCATGCTTTTGGTGTTTAATTGGGGATATAATAGCAATGAATTTTTAATAGCTATGATACTAAATAAATAGAGTTGAGTTAATAACTACGATCATTTTTTATATGTGGTTACTTGATCATCTATCCAAGATTCACAACTGATGTTATTGGGATGATACCATACAAAAAAAACTTGGTTTGTGAGATAAATTCCCCAATTTTTTTACTTATTTCGGAAATATGGATCTTTACACTCTAAATGAATATGATATATGTGGTCATAATTTTATAGACATGATGTTTACTTAAATCCGATACTAAAAAATCACATAAAACCGTATACTCAACTATTTATTTGTAATTGTTTTATATTATTGTATAATTTATATTATGAATATTTGGAAAATGATAGGTATGAAATATAAATTCGTTAATCATTTGTATCATTGAAGTAAAAGTCTTCTAAATGTGAAACATTCTATCTTACCAAAAGTTAAATGTATATAAATAAATTTATCCAAAACTGACACATAAGTATTATATTCCAGGAGTTCATTACAAGTTTGTACTGAAATGAACAGACATAGAGATATGAGTTAATTTATTATGGGTGTAGTATATCCTCATTTCAAGAAATGGAAAATTTTTTTATTCCATATAGGATGGTACTTTTAATTTCATTTTACAATGTGGAATGTCCTAACTGGACCCATGTTGATGCTTGAGATATAACATCCCCTAACTCACCTCTATAGGAAAGGGGTTGGTGACCAGTTCTGAAGGCATAAATAACATTGAGATTCCTTTCTCCAACATACATTTATCTCCATACACAACCATATATATGAATAAGCGCATAAGAGGAACATTAACATATTCAAAACACCGGGGAAACATGAATGAATTTAAATCCTATAGAATAAAAAAGGGTACGTTAGGGTAAACATAAATGTAAAGTGGATAATTATAGAATAAACCACCAAAGTATACCAACCTAGAAAAATTAGAAATTAAAATTCTATGATATCCCATTTCATGATCTCTAGGATGATTCCACTGAACATATTAATAATGACCATGTATCCATACGCTTCCCTATAATCACCACCGACCTATTCCTCATCTTCCTAAGAGATGAAAAATTTAGGAAAGGCCTTTTAAAGGATGATTATATTCACAACCAGTAGGATTCCACAAACTATAAAGGGGTATTAGTAATAGCTACCATAGTAAAGGAAGTTCTATGGATAGTACATGAGATCATAAAAGTTTGGAAGGAGACTATCCCAACCCGCACCAAGAGAGTGTAACCTTTTCTAAAGACAATAGGCTCAATACAGTGTGTATTTAAACTAAATATCAAGTAATTTTCTCCAATAGTAGGAGAGCAGCCTCATCCATTCATGATATGCTAAAAAAAGTACATGGAATACCCCACATGTCTACGTAACCCATGGAAGTACAGTAACCAAATATAATTTTTTGGATAAAAATGAATATTTATATGCTCCATAAAAATATGAAAAAACTACAGAGTAAGTGGATCTCCATATTAAATATCATCCCAAGAAGAAGAGTCACAAATAGTTCCAAAATTCTATCATTGATTCCCAAAATCCCCTGCATATGTTGAGAAGTAATTTTCCATGTCAAACCATTCCACCTCATTGTGATTCCCATTCAAAGGAAAATTATATCTTGGTATATGACCCATGCCCCATTAAAATAGGTGGGTCTCACTCCGTGTTAGATGACTCATGCACATCTTAGATAGGGGGTTACACTCCAAATGTTATCAAGGAGAAATGCCCAACCAAGCTAGAGGGTTTAACTAATGATTCAGTAGTTGAACCATGCCCAACCCACTTAAAGGGATCCACTATAGATTTACTTGAGAATCTATAGGGAAAAAATCCATCAAGGTATCATTGAAGAATTTTTGAGGTGATTGTGTTTGTTGAAAAAGTGGGCCCATATGTTGTGTTTGTTGACAAAGAAAACCATGATGTACAAATTAGTTGATTAAGGGGATTTCATGGTGGAATGTCGAGTACAAGGGATGTTGTTAACTATCCATGATTGATTCAAGAATGTCGAAAAAGGAATGGTCGATCTAGAGGTGGTTCAAAAAGACAAGATACAAGGTGGCACCATTTTTGGAAATGGGAAATGCGTGTTTGTGTCTTAGAGGGTTGGAAACATGCATGCCATATGTTTTTCAAGACCAGAACATCAAAATATTTCAAAGGAAAATGGGGCGCTCATGTTTTGGGCTTGGTCGTGCAAGTGACTAGCGCGGCAGAGACTAGGTCCGCTTGACTTGCGCGCTGAGAGGAGGCTTGCACGCCATCGCTCAGGGTGTCCAAATGCCAATAAAAAGAGTTCAAACCCCTCCTCATTTTGCAGAGAGTTCAACACATAGAGAAAGTCAGAGCTCCCGTCGCACAAGTTTTTTGGTCGTGCAAGTGGTGGTGTGGTCGCACAGGTGTATTTATATTCAGAAGTTGCACTCCAATTGATAATTGTGCGCCCAAAGTGGTTTGGGTGAGAAAGAATGTGAGTCACCCAAGTTTAGAGTTGAAGAAGGGGGTGTTGCGTAGGTGGTTTGGTGACACTTGTGCGCCTGGATTTGAAGAAGCATGAAAATTGATGGTTGCATGCCAAAATTGGTTTGGGCATAAAAGGCTATGATTCACTCCATTTTGGAGTTAAAGAAGTGATTGTTGTGCAAGTGGTTGATGTGAACATGCACGCCAATTTGAAATTTTGTGCTGGAACTTGCGCACCATTTTTTAGAAGCGCTCCAGGTATGGTTGAATCGCGCCAGTCATTTTAGGGCGGCGCAAAAGTTGGAAGATTTCACGATACCTTTGGTGCAAAGTGAGATTCATCTATGGGTGAAAGATGGAATTCAACAGAGCATCTACATACAATAGAGGATGTATTAATTAGTGATAATTAAGAGACCTAAAGGTCTATAAACTGTGAGTAGATCCTTTACAGAGCAGTAATCAAAGGAAGAGGAAGAAGGTGTTCCTCTCCACCGATAGTGATCCAGAGAGAGATAAATAGGGAGTGACCCATGGGAAATTAGTGAGATACCCCTAAACATTGTAAAGGTAGTGAGCCTGGGAATATAAGTGATCCATCTCGAACATGGTAAACAATAGTGTGATTTTAGTGGATTTGGTACATCAGCACATCACCAGGGTATGCTCCTTGGACGTAGCCCAGTAAGGGTGAACCAAGTAAAAATTATTGTGTCCTATGCATGATTTAGTTTTTTATACACTTCTAAAAGAAAGAGGGAGAAGATAGTGTTTCATAACAGTGAGACAAGATCAATAGGGGCTGTTTTTTTAATCTATCATACCCTGATTCACCCCCCCCTCTTAGGGTATCTAACCTAGTGGACCTAATAGAATCCATTCCTAGACAAGATATAAGGTTCCTCTCATGATTCATAATGGACCCATTATGATTATTTATACAAAGTTTCACATGGAAGTCATCGAGGAACCACTCCCAGTCACATTAAAGGTTCCACTTAAGAGTTGCCGTCGACCCATGTACATCCCTGTATGAGGGTTACACTGTAGTGTTTTTTGAGGACCCATTCCCTATATGTATAACATGGTTCAACTCCCGTGGTAAAGGGACCATGTAAAACCCATCTTGAGGTTTCTACACTAGGAGTAGATGGAGGAACCATGCCTTTCCTAGTAAGAGTGTTCCACTCTGGTGTTAGTGGACCCATTCCCATGCCAGCTAGAGGGTTAAACTATTGAATTCATTTATGAAACACACATAGCCTAGTTGGGGGATACCATTATGGATGTATCCAGTTATACTTCATTATCACTACTATCATCGATCATTTCCTAACCATGTTTCATGCTCGGAACATTTCACATTAAATACTAAAATCCAAAATTCGTGTCACTATTGGTTATATGCTGAAATAAAATTCAGATAAGCTAATCACATGATAAAATACGAGCCCAAACAATGGATATATTTAATAATTAAGTTTCATCAAAGGATAAAATGTGTACAAGGGTTTAAAGGGGACCCATAAAATGTGTGGTCCCTCTCTATCACATGGCCTTATCCCTGTAGGTACATGACTCACCAACCATGCAGCTGTACACAACATGTGGGGGATATACAGGGTGTCACCAATTCCCCTTGGGGTCCCTCTCGTGCATTTTTTTGTGTTTTTGTATTCATTCCGTGTCTATTTACGTTAGATTGTGTCCTTATACATTTGTACATGGTGTGCCTCTTTATATGGGGTGTCGCTCGTGTGCTATGGATGTCCTAGTATACTCTGGAATATGGAATGTTTCTGCCCATGTAAATATTCACAGCACACATACACATTGGGATGGTTGTACACGGTGTGTATTTGGTCTACACATACTCCAAATTTTATAAAATAACAATACCCTAGCTATTAGAGCCATGGGGACCTACACTGATTGTTCATCATGGTAAACAAGATGTAGTCGGGTATTTCAAAATTAACTTGATCCTCAATATGTGATTTATATCTAGTATTTTCCTTCTATTTCAGCCTCAGTTTCACTTTATATTTATGTATGTAGTAACTTATTGTAGATTTCGGTCCTCCTGTGGATGGAAATTAGATTTCATGAAGCCCCACAGGCATCACCTCACACTGCGCATGCCACAAATTCTTCCATTAACAATGATCTAGCCACTGATCATCCAGATGATCCTACATGAGTACAAATAATATTATATCTATCAATATTCATTAATTAATTCCTTGGACATTATTATGTTGTGATTTTGGGGGTTTTATTAGCCTCGGTACATCCCATCAACATTGAACCATGACTATATGGTCCTACTAATGAAGGATGCCACCCAATTGATAGGAAAATACACTAGAACAATTGTTAAACCATAATTTGGAATGTTTTCTTGTAAATGGATAATTAATTGGTTATTTGGGAAAAAAATTATTAATCCAATTAAATTGGTATGTTGGAGCTTTTCAAGGGTCTAAAATTGGCATAAATCAATAAATGAGATTGATTAGCTCAATCAATTTAATTAAAAAGATATCAATCCAAAAATTGGAAGGTCCAACCCATAGAAAATACCATTAATAATTATGGAAAACAATTGGAAATTATTTGAATAATTCATTGTGTTAATTGTGCATAGATCTTCTCTGATCCAGAGTTTTTTTACTAATGTGATTCGACAACGGAGCGAGGAAAGATAATATCTCAGTCAATTCCAATATTATGAGGTTAAAACTGGGAAAAATCCATGGATGTATACTTATAAATAATTTAGTTAGGTTATATAAATAAAATAAATAAATAAATAAATTAATATACAATGTAAATGTAGAACCAATGGGTGATATTTCTAAACCTGCCACTCTAACAAATTTTAGGTCGTTCTAAGGGTAAACAACATTTTATGAACTCAATCCAGATCCTTGATTTCTAATAGAGGATTCCTATAATGATTTATGAATGTTTATTTAATAAATATCATTTTTTAATATAAAATATATTTAATATATTAATAAAATTATTTCTTGGAAAACCGGGCCATGAAATAGTTAGTCATCACAGTAGATGGATCTGGATATATATATATATATAAATATTTAAATCTATTACAAAGAAAAAAAATATGACTAAATCCATTACTTCTTCAATATTATCATACCTAAAAAGAAAAAATAAACAAAAAAATCGGGATACTAAGGTCGCATCTAGATCTCCCACTACAAGGAGCCCACATGTATGTTCTTCTGATGGTACAACATAGGTCACACATGAATGATCTGTCCACATAATGTCATATTCTCTCAATCCACTACTACCACATGGTTATATACAATGGTGGCATCATGATTGATTTCTAGCTCATCCCAGAAGATTAAATGCATGGGGTCATCCACGTATCCCCATAGAAAAAACTTCTGGAATATTTCACAAACCTTCTCCAATTCTCGGGGTAGGGTGAGGCAGTAAGAAACCTCACTAACCTTCTACATGATCACAAATATCTTGATAAACCTCATGGATTGGTTTCTTCCCCAATAAAAACTCATAAATCATCATCATGAGGATACTCTTTTGAAATTATGGTCTCTCTATTCAAATTATAATGCCATATGACAATGAACTACATAATATTTCTACCAACTATAGCCATCCTCCTCCACTCATGAATGACCTGGACATTCCCAATCATCACCCACACCATCTCTAAAACGAAATATATATTTCTATCCAATATCTTCCACAAAAATGGATATCCTAAAGGGTATCCCATATAGGGATACATAATGTTCCATTCCAATGGTAGAGTGGTATAAATTTTTATACACAAACTATACTAAAGTAACACATTCAACCCAGCTGCTGCCAACATCTAACACACAAATCCTCAAAATATCCTTCAACATCTTGATGGTTTTCTTCATATTTTCATTACTTCAGTGGGGAATGGATATAGATCTCCTCATTTGGGTCTATAATTACTCCTAAATTCCTCTAAAAAATCAAAATGAAAAAAATCCATGATTAATGAAATTAATAAAGTGAACACCATTAAGATTAAGGATCACCAATAAATTCAACTTTACCAAACACTCAATTGAATTCTACCCCCTGATAGTAAGGAACTGGGATTACTTTAGGATTTGGTTAACTTTCACTCAGATTGTATAATTTCCTTTCATTTTTCATGCATGCCCTTTAACAAACCCTATGCATATTCTAACCCACATTTACACTACGATCTCATAGGGCTAAAAAAAATGGAAAGACTTGGTTCTCACAATTCTCTTACTAATAGGAGAGGCACTGAGAGGAAACCTTAGCTACACTCCCTCATATTATACACCCAAAAAAAAATCCTCTAATGGTATCTATAAATATTACCCTCATTGGGATATATGACTAGGGGATATGTGTGGAACTAACACATCACCACCTCCTTCACTATTACAGGGACCATTGTCCATCCCTGGAAAATGATTGTGTGATTAAATCCTTCAAAATATCCATCATCTATGTCCCTCCATGGATGTTTAGTCTTAAATGTCCCAAAATTTTATGTCTCCTAGGTGGGACTCTCTAAAACGTTGACACGCAATGGAGAGAACACAGTCAACTACATAAAATATGTACCCTCCTACTCCAATACAGTCTGCGATGAGGATGACGACTAATCTAAATCCCCATACACAATGTGTGCCTAGGACTTCCTTCTATTAGAAAATAATTCAATTTTTCATTTCCAATATTATATACAAACTCAAATTCATACCCATACTATAACTTCAAAAAGAATTTCTATCTCTGGTTCATGTCTCTCTTTGTGAACACGTAACTAAGACTCTGACAGTATAAGTTAACAAAAATTTACTCCCCAGAAATGGATAAATTCTAAAACCTCAAGGAAAAGACTACTGCTACCAACTATAAGTTATGAATCTCATAGTTATTCTTATCAATTATAGACTACTTTAACCCTTATGAGATAAATACCTGCCACTAGATCAAAACACAATCGAGCCCAACCCAGTGGCCTCATAATTAACGGTGTATTCCAATACCTCCTCTATTAGATTCCATATAGGTTCAATTTTCAGCCTTAGTTTCAACTCGTAGAAGGAAATATGACACTACTTGGACTAGGTAAACGACTTAACACTCTTTTTATGGGATTTCATTAGGGTACCAATTCATCATTATTCATTCACAAACCACATGTTGTACCCCACCAAGCTATGTAAACTACACACCTATGTCATGATCATAGTAATATCCCATTAAATCACTACATCGATCATTATTAGGTGCATGACTAAACCATGCACAGGGATGACATGACACAGAATGTGATCCAAATGAATCTAGAAATGGAACACCGAGAATATTCCATAATGGATGTTCTCTCAATGAAAATCTAGAACTATCCTGAAGTTCTCTCCATCATACTCCTATAATATTGATTATATGAGTATGGAATCAATAATGATTTCTATAAACTTTTATATGTAAATATAAAAGACCTATCTACTCAAATCCATAAGTACTTAGGGGGAATTATCCACACCAATGGGAATAAAAAATCATAGTGTATGTAGATACATCAAATTGCCAAAAATATAATTTGAGCCTTATGAACCCTCAACTAGGGGAATTTAGACTCATGAAATATCTTCTAGAACCATCTTGTTCCTTGAAATGGGACAAAATGTATTGTATACCTAGAAAAGGGTACTTTTTCATTGTTGTTGTCTATTTCATGCAACGATTATCAACTAAAATTTGTAATCTCTGGATCACCTTTTAATTTCTCAATATTAGAGCTACATAACATGAAATAATGTGTTTATTGAATCACTTCTCTTTATGTTCCTCCAACAAAAATAATATCTACATGAACTCAACAAGGCCCATCCAATATTTTATTGAATGTATCGTAGTGGTGATGGGATGAATTTCAATTAAAAACTCCATCTCCCTCCTCGTAAGTAGTCCTGGAGTTTCCTTGGATAATACATATATATAATCCTCCATAATCAAATGAATCTAGATTCATGATGATCCTACTACATGAAGTGATATAATAATCGAATAATGGGGTATTTGATGCATCCTGATTCTCAAAATATCCACTAGTACCTCTATATGATCTCATTCTGCAATAAAGGGAATCTCCTTCTATCAGTGCATTGGCATTAGCCTCATCTACGATGATAGTAAATCAGGAATTAGACCATGGTCAACCAACCTATACCCATGATGGCTTAATTGTGTTATATATTTAGGAAAAATGTCCCATGAATCATAACATCACCATAAAATATCTAGATCTTCAGGAAGATAAAACACATAAATGATTCATTCCTTATAGGAACCTCAAGATGGAGCTACTAGGCTTTCCCCAAATTCATAATTCTAGATCTTAGATAAATAGTATTGAGATGAATGAAGGACATAAACCTATGTATACTAGTACAAAATAACAAGTTATATAAAAAATGCACATATAATCATCTTGTCTGGTTTTGGGTCATAGGCCTCCAAAGTCAGCATCTGTCTCTGACCATGACCACATGCTCTATAAGCTTGACATGGGCCACCCAGGGGGTGTATTTTTTAATGGATAACATAGAAACAACCACCTCCCATAGCCAATCCTTCTCATTTTATATATTTTCATCACAAGGGACCCCCTGCACTCCAATTGGTGATTCTTGATTATGGAACTACCTCTATAATGGTGGTTTTTCGACTTCCTACATGCACTCCTCAACACATCTATTAATGATGTCATGCACTATGTGACCTTTCACATAAATTGAATATAACAAACCCACTCCAACATTCCCGGGTTCTCTATGCATAAAATGTACCACATGACTCTACACTTGATTCAAATAGAGAAAGGATCTCTTAAATTAAAATCCCACCAACTAGGTCCAGCTAGCTGCTGTAGAAGTCTTGTATTTGTGATTCCCACTTCCAAATATAGCTATCTGGAATCCCTCCTATTGAAATATCTATGTAACTACAACCCACTATGTCACCTTAAAATATTTGGGGATTCATAAGGGAACTACATTAGAATGGATCTATCTATGGAATCTCTGATCAAACATCTATTCTTGAAAAAAATACATCTATGATAATGTTAATGGAGTACAATGTAATGTATGTAAAAACTACTACATACACATCCACCATAATCCTTCCCTCATGAAGCTCCATAAGCTTCTTGATCCTAACTATGAATGAAACATGAGGGGTAATACTCCACATAGAATAACTACTTGAATTTGGGCCATGATAGTGACAAATCATCATGTATAAGGGTAACAAGACTCCACCAATGCCCAAATACGCCAAAAAAAGGATATATTCCTATTATATCACATGATATATTAGTGTCTCTATATGAAAAAATACCTATAAAATCGAATTTAGAAAATATTCTACCACATGAGGATTTATCTCCCAATGGAACTTCAATGTACCATAGCACTAGATCTCATGGAGAGTGAAATTCTTGCACACATATTTAACCTCTCTAGATAAAATATCTATAGCTTGATAGGTGGATGTCTTTCAACCTCCCACATCGAAGAAGGGGATCGAGGTATATACCCATAATTAAGGCCTCATTCCAGGAATATTCATCATCATTATTGGAAACTTCTATCTTGGTTAGCTTGTATCACAATGGAATCCGAAAATTTATTCAAGATGTAACACAGTCAGAAGGGAATATATATATTGGGTTTGTATCTCATGTGTGTTTCAAAACAAATGTTCTTTAATTCCAACTGTTGTGTGTTTGGTAAATTTGAGTTAGGCATCACACACTTTGTCATAGTTGTTACCTATAGGTACATATTTTTTTGAACCATATCCCTGTGAAGTATCCCGACATGTATTTATTTCTAGGAATTCCCACTAAACCTCTACCACACCACAACATTTGGATATTCTTCTATACATATCCTCACTTTCGATCATAATCTTACATTCTGTAATCAATTTTCCATAAATCTCATTCCTAATGTTGATACTGAACATTATCTAATACCATATGTACCAACCGGACCCTAGAGAGCCCATAACCAGTATCTACTTCCATTACATTGGTATAATTACAAAGAATTAAATCCAAAAGGATATATGATTTTAGTATTATTTTTATACCATATACATACATAAGTATTGTATTAAAAACAGATACAGTAACAAAAAAATAATATTTTCTATATAAATTTTAGTGTAATAAATTTATTCCATATAGTATATCCCTACATATCAATGATATTAAACTATAAGTATTTATGGGGAAGGGAATATTATAAGGGTGTGATAAAATGCTCAGCAAGGGTAATATATGTTGGACAAATTAATGACTCAATGACAACAGTAAACATGGAAAATAACATAAATGAAAACACAAGAAATTATGATAAATATATAAGTAAAACATGATATGGAACATATGAAACTAAATCATATTCCATTTAATAAATGAAATACAAATAATATGCATCCATAGATATGTCGGCATAAAATATCATGGATAAATAAATAATGAATAAATATGGAAGAAATTATTAATTATTGGATGTATATTTTCTTAGAACATGGTACATTTACCATCTAAATAAATTCTCAAGAAAGGAAAATCCCCTATAATTTCAATAATTCATTCTTGTCATGAGAATATTGATGAAACAATGGGATTTCATTAACCAATCCTCAAACCGTATCATACCAGTCAATTATTTTTCGAAACAAAAGTGAAGGGTTTATCTCCAAATGATTCATTCCATGAGACTAGAAATGCCTCATGTGTCTATATATAACTAGGCCCTAACCATATGTAATTCTTAAATAGGTCCCTAACCAATTTCAATCATTCCAAAAAGAATTACCAAATAATCCATTCAAGAAAAAAAATTTCATTTCAATTATGTGCATGGAATAAATGATACAAAATTTTCAATACATAACCAAATAAATAAAAAGAATAAAAATTAAAAACAATATCAAAAATGTTATATGTTTTAGGCAATAAACATATCCATGATAAATTATATGCATAATTAATTGAAATTAAAAGTTTAATGATCATAGAAAATTCAATATTTCAAATGGACAGAATGAGGAAATCATGGAAATGAAAGTCAATACAATATCTGGTAAAGTAAATCATAAATAAAAAAGATGATTAATAAAGATTCTATCAAACAAAATGTACCATGTCTAATGAAATTTGTTTTTCACCCATTAATATAAATACAATACAAATTTATTTTTATGATTTTTTTGAAGAAAATATCCCTTTGTTTTAAAAAAACATTTTGAAAACATTTTCTTTAAAAATATTTTATTAAAATATATTCTTCAAAAATTATCTTATTAAAAATAAGACATAATTATAAACTAAATTAATGTGGGTAAATCTATACATTTTATTTGATTTAAAAATAATATTCTTTTTACTAAATAAAATTGTTATATAAATGCATTCTCTAGAAAGTGACTATAAAAATTCATTAAAAATTTTGGTAAAAGAAATAATTGTAAAAATGAATTTACTAAATCAATTTTTAAAGTTTAAATTTTTTGATAAACATTTTTAGGAAATTTAATTTTTATAATAAATTAGGATCTCCTACTAGAAAATGAAATGAAGATAGGTTTTCATTTAAATATTTTCTGAATGATTTCGAGCACCAAAGAGTGAGAAAATGGTACTAATACATGAAAAAGGAAATGTATGACACAATTGGAGGGATATTAGTTTTTTTATTATGTAATATTAATATAATGTTCTCTAATGTAAATAAAATTTAAAAATCATTAAATTATTTAGTAGGAAAATAATCAGTAAACATTCAAAAGTTCCCCAAACAACTTTGAAACATTATAATTCATAAGCTTCATGATGGAATTACATCAAATGAATTTTATAAAATAACATGAATATAAATGGATTAATGATAAAAAATAAAAAATATCTCATTAGATACCCCACACAAAATAAGTAAGTGGTGAACATGACATTTATCTCATGGAAGTAAATATTGAGTTGAAAATCCATTACATCATGTTTCCATTCAGGTTTACATAAATTAATTTTTTGTGTAAGTATTTAAACAATGTTAATAAGTTATTAAAAATAAATATTAAAGATTATAATGTTATAAATTAACTTCTTAAAATATCTTATTACCTTTTCAATAATAATTTGTTTTTATTTTCACTATTTTAGGTGTTAATTGGATTGTTTGTCGAGTATATTTTAAATTGTTACTTTTTGTTCCTTTAACTTTTCCATCATATATAGAATATAAAACATGATGTAAATTTAATATATATTTATTATATATGTATTTATGGAAAACAATATTTGGATATACAAAATTTAATGCACTGTTCATGGTGATGGTAGGTCATGCGTACACATGAAGACAATTTTCATATCATTGCCATATTTAAAAGAATGAAAAGTATATTATTAATATATATATTAATATTATAATATAATATAAATCTCATACGTATTTCTTAGGTTGACTAAATCCATCCTTTATACATTCCATGTCTATTATGAACTAGTCACATCGCGTTGTTGGGCGGTGGTCCACACATCCACAAATGACAATATAATATTTACACAAAAAGGGTGTCATAACGGAATGTGTAATTTAAAAATTAATATAGAATAAATGAATTATAAATATTATATATATCTTATATAAATATATTTTCTATCATTATTACAACCATGAGATCTGGTATTAGAACAAAAACAATCAACATTTTGTGAGGGATAGTTCACCCTACACATAAATTGTACGTTCGTTACCCAATAGATGGAATATTGTGTAAGTATAGATAAAAAAATATAAAAAAATATAAAAATACTTATGATAATAGATTTATTATATTTTAATGTAATAATAATAATTTAACAAGTGGAGAATGATATAAAACTAAATATCTTGAGGAAGATTGCTACTAATTTTTTATGTAACTCCTTTCAGTTTGTAACAAAGGGATTCCTTGGATGGATTTCATCGAATGATGATTATTATAGGATTATTTAAGGGGTTTATAGAATCTATTTGGACAGAATTATTCCACAAATACGTGTCTTTAGAGGTTTTAGTTAGTGTTAATATATGATGCCTTTTTACAGTTGAGGAGTGGAAATCTTTTAATTTTGGAAAAAATAATTCCACCCACATTATTTACATTGAATGTTGATACAATAATGGAAGAAAATATATAATATTTGGTAAATATTTGAAATATATCCATAAAATTAATTATTTTCATGTTTAAAGTCATTTGGTCCCTTAAGATTAAGGATTAGTCTCTTGTTATGATAAATTTCAAGAAAACCATTGAAATTAATTTTAATTTATTTCATTAATATTTTGGACAAAAACCCAAGTTAATCATATTAGATATTATAAATTATGATTATTAAAAATAATGAATCCATTTTTCATCACTCAATTACTTATGTGGTAGAAAATAATTAAAATTTAATCCCGGAGAGGGGAGGAGAGTTCAAGTTTTTAAAGTACAAACATTAAAAATATTGCTATGTTTTTATATCCAATTTAATAGTGAACAGGACTACAATGACCTAAATCAGATTAATTATTATAAATTTATCCAAAAGAACATTAATAACTATTAAATTTATAATTTATTCTTTTAAATAAATTAGATGAAATATTAGTTTTTGAATTACTATTTAGTATTTTTCATTATTCATTAAAAAATAAAGCTTCATAGAAAAAACAAAAAAATCACACTAACATAATTAATGTGGTTATATTTAAAATAATAAATTAATTTTACTTGTTATATTTATAACTATTCTTAAAATTTTATTTAATATAGGTTCTCCGTTAAAAGGAGGTAAATGTTCCATAATAAAAATATAGTATTTTATTGGTAAATTTGGGGTTTTTATCAAATGTATATAAAATATATAGGCTAAATATCAAAAATATTTGATTAAATAAAATATATATATATATTACTTTAATACCACTCAGTAATTCTATTTAATTTAATTTATTAGTTTAAAACATCTTTTTGGGTATAAAAAATATTTTCAATAAAATCAGTCCATTATTATTCAATTTTTATTATATTAATTTATAATTATTTAAAAACAAATGAATTCATTTGGTATCCCTGTAATCCCAAAATTTTCCAAAATTTAGTAAACCAATTTCATAATATGTAATTTAATTATAGTTTATGTTTTATTATATTAAATAATAATATTTTGTTGATATATTTTTTTTGTTCTACAACACTCAGTAAAGTGTGACACACATGCTGTTATGGAAACTCATTGATATATGTGACATAAATTAAATTTATGTCACATTCCATGAAAGAAATAAAATATTTTTAATTTCATAAAATATTAAATATATTATATATAATTGAGATATTATATTTATTTATGTCTTGGTGTAGTGTGTCATAGACTCTATCGAATACAATGTCACTAAATTAGATTTTTTGGGTCTCATATTGAATTTTCTATAACTTTTGAATTATCCTCATAGTTAGTGTTGTTTTTTGGGTGTCACAGGATCTCGAAATTTCTATAATATATATCTATATATATTGTTATATGGATGTGTATTGTTGTTTGAGAAATGTTTAGTAAAACTCAAATAGATAATCAAATTCTATAGTTGGTTCTATTATGTTGAGTTTTCCCTAGACATGGCCAATGTTTTTTCCACATCAGAAATTCTATGTTCCATGGTCCATGGTGGGTATGATAAATAAATTAAAATGTAGAATTAATTTGAATAACTAAATAATAATACTAGTCCTACACATATATTAATATGTCATTATGGGAAATCTATAGGGTTTGATATATAATACTATGATATTAAATAGGGGGTTGAGGTAGACACCATTTGAAATGATTAGGTAAGGACTATATAATGACAAATAAAGAAACATATATTAAAGGAAAAAATTACTAATGTTAAAAGAATATTTAATGACATCGGTAGAAAAATAATTTATTCCAGAAAAAATTGATATTTTCAAAATATTGGAAATCGAATCTATTGGTTTTTTCCTTTTTTCCTTTGATTTTTATGAAGTGATAATATACATATTTAATTGGATATTTTTTTCATTGTATGATCCAAACATTTAATCAGCATTCTTAAACATTGTTTTTTGTTTTCATTGCACAATATATTAACTATTTTTATATTCTTCAATTATTATATTCAGATGGGATCACGTTGGCCATCAATAATTATTTCATTGTTTCTATGCATCTCTCATCATCGTTCTTCACAGTCTTCATCATTAGTCGATGGGTTTAGACATTTTACTTCATAAAACTAAAATAAACATGAAAGATAATGTAATTTCATGATGAATTGATGATCAACTATGGATTATACATATTGTGGATGATCATGGTGGAAATATTGTTTTCCAATTATTTTTTTGTTATGAGATTCGTGTTTTTGAAAAGGGAGGTACATTGGACTATGTGCTGGTGATAAAAAAATTGATATCCAAATACTAGAGGCTTATAATTGATGATTTAATGATTTTTCCATTTATTCCAGCTTACTAAGTGAGTTAGAAGATGATTTTTTTCTATGGATAAAAACACCATTTTTGATGATTTGAGGCATTATAAACCTTGATCAGTTCAATAAAAGTATAATTTTTCTACTGTGGGATACAAAAAAATAATGACATAAGATTTACCTTTCCTGATCACACTTTTAAAAGAGATTTCAGAAACTTCTGATGTGGATTTGGTAAATTTATATTAAAAAATGTAATAAACATCATCCAGTGTAAAAATATAGATTACATGCCATTAAATCTATTAGAACACATTACATGTTTTCCAAATTTAGGTGTTGGATATTGTTTCATCGCATTATAAATATCACATTCCATATGAAATAACCACACTTCCATGTGACATTTTATTGGTAGACAAACCTTGTATTTTTGGTACATTCATAGTCATTCTACGTGGCTGCATTTCATGAGCCTCATCTACACCATCTATTCAAAAACTCACCTAGTGATATCGTATTAAGTGAAGAATAAATTAATTCACTTAGGAGGTCCCTCACATTGTATCATTCAATTTTGACACTGTAAATTTTCATTAGCTTTATTATTTTTGTAGTGGGACACTATAAAGATTTTTATTCATGAGACAGACCAGGTACCCTAGTGGGATGTACTACGTACTCCCACCATAACCTTCTACCTTGTTTATATCATTTTATATGCAAAGAATTTGGTAATATGAGTATCCCTTCCAAATTATATTTCAATATAGGATTCGATGATGAAATTTATTTTGTAATTAGAGATAAGATATGATAGGATAAGTGAAGTAAACTTCTTCATTTATTCATTCTATGGGAAACTGATCTAGTTTGGGAATCCTAGAGCATTATGAGTTGGTAATCCCCTGATTCACAAGGGAAAATGTCCTTGAGACACCCAATATAGATATATTTAATAATCCCACACAACATAGAGTTCATGGGAATTCTATTTAGGGATTGGTACTCCCCCTTAATTGATTCTTGTGAGGTTGAATATGGTGTATAAAAATAATTATGAGAGATTTGGGATCTATAGGATGAATCATAATTTTTAGTTGGCTATGATGATAAAGATAAAAATTCTCTTTTCACTTGGTATTCATTATAATATCAAATTTTGAGTTTCCTTAACCTCTATCCATATGGGTTGAGATTACTATTTTTTTCTATTACATCAATCTTTATTATGATGTTTCCTACAATTTATGTATATATGATCCAATGAATGTTATTTTACTACACTTTCCATGTCATATGTAGATGATAAGAAAATTAGTGTTGTCTTTGGTGGACTTGGAATCAGTGCAGCTTAACAGATCAGGGTTGAACCGAGTAATTTTAATGGTTAGACTCTTGGATCCTAAGGTGATATCTCCCCAACACTACTATTTACAATTTTTTCTATATCACTTTACTCGATATCTATGGTTAGGCATATATTCAATCCCTTAAAATTTGGTTTTAAATTTCAGAAAAATTATATGTTTCTAAGAATAGGTTTCAACAATTATATTCACTATATAGGATACTTCATTTTTCTTTATTGGAAATGATATAATGAGATGTATGTGTGTGTGTGTGTGGGGGGGGGGGGGGGCGGGGGTTATAAGTCCCTTAGGATATAGCCACCCATTTCAGGGTCAGTCCAACTCGACACTTTTCATTAGACTTTACATATTTTATTTTGACATTGGGTATCCCACACATCATACTACTGGTCCCCGTGGGTTTATGGTGCATTGTATCATGAAAACGTGGCATCAAAGGTGGTTTTGTCCTCAATAATATGTTTTGAGTTAGAATAGTAAC